>OZ014530.1:236474545-238969342 GCA_963966105.1 Volucella zonaria | reverse complement strand
ATCGACATCGAAAACCGACGAAAACATTGATGAAGTAAAAGAAATGTTGGTCAATAACAGCAAATTAACCATCAGAGAGATAGCGGAGGACTTGGACATTGCCTATGGATACGTCCAAGACATTTTGGTTAATGATTTGGGTTTCCGTCGTGTAGCATCAAAGTTGGTGCCGAAAGACCTCAATTTCATGCAAAAAAGAGACCGTGTTGACGTCGCAAAAGAAATGATTTGCGAGGCTGAATCCGATCCCACTTTCATCAAAAGGGTCATTACTGGAGACGAGACGTGGGTTTATGAGTACGACACGCAATCCAGACATCAGGCAAGTGAATGGTGTTCACCAAATGAACCGAGATCAAAAAAACCACGTCGTTTTCAGTCAAAAAAGAAGGCAATGCTCACGGTTTTCATGGATTACAATGGTGTAGTGCATCATGAATTTTTGCCAGAAGGCCAGACAGTAAACAAATAGTTTACCATATTTTGACGTTATGAGACGTTTGCCTGAACCAATTCGTCGAAAGAGGCCAGAATTGTGGGCTGAAAACTCGTGGATTTTGCACCATGATAACGCACCGTCGCACAGTGCCATCATTATTCGTAATTTTTTGACAAAAAATGCAACAAATACCATCCAACAGCCACCGAATTCACCGTATTTGGCTCCCTGTGACTGTGAGGAAGTAATGGAAAAATCGCAGAAAGCACTGATGGACATACCGAAAACCGAATAGAAAAACTGTTTCGAGGATTGGATCAAGCGCTGGCATAAGTGTGTTGCAGTCGAGGGGGATTACTTTGAAGGGGACAATATAGATTTACTATAGATGAATAAACTTGCATTTTTAATTTTCTGAATAAATTCCGGGAATTTCAAAGTAGTACGAGGGCTATTCCAAAATCAACCTCCGAAGTGAAAAATATTTTTTTAAAAAAACCAAAAACATTAATTTTTTGCACAAAATAGTTTTATTAACATCTCTATTATTTTTCTACATAGTCTCCGTTTAAATCTATACATTTTTGGTAACGTGGGACGAGCTTTTGTATACCCTCCTTAAAAAATGGCACCGCCAGTGTGTTGAGGCATTGATTCACACCGTTCATAAGTTCCTTATTACTTCCAAAATATCGAGATCCAATGGATGATTTCAATTTTGGGAAAAGGTGATAATCACTTGGTGCCAAATTAGGGTAGGTATGGAGGGGGATCAAAAATATCCCAATTGAACTACTCCACTAAATTTTTTGTGCGTGCAGCAGTGTGTGGTCGTGCGTTGTCATACAGGAGCACCACACCTTTGGTAAGCATTCCTCGTCTTTTGTTCTGGATTGCTCTTCTCAACTTACGTAAAGTTTCACAGTAAACCGGTGCATTTATTCTGTTTCCAGGTACCATAAACTCGGTCAACAATATGCCTTTACTGTCCCAAAAAAACTGTGGCCATCATTTTTCGATAGGAAAAAGTTTGTTTGAATTTTTTTGGCTTGTTTGGGGAATGAGTGTGCATCCATTGCTTTGACTGTTCTTTGCTTTCTAAGTTTACATACTGGGCCCAAGTCTCATCTCCAGTCACAATTTGCTGTAAAAATTCTTCACCTTCCATTTCTAAACGTTCGAGAAATGATTTTCCTGAATTGACACGTTGGGTCTTGTGGACATCTGTGAGCTGTTTTGGGACCCAACGCGCACAGAACTTGTGGTAACCCAAGTTTTCAGACACAATTCTGTATAGAATAGTTCGAGAAATTTCGGAAAATCTTGTCGCAAGATCTGAAATCGTAAAACGCCTGTTTTCTCGAACAACTTGGTGAACCACGTCTTGATTCATGATCGATTTGCGCCCTTGGCCTCCTTCATTATGCAGATCTGTGCGTCCGTTTTTCAGTTGTCTACACCAATCACGTACCGAACCATCACTCATCACTGTATTACCGTAAACAGCACATAACCGACGATGAATTTGAGCTGCGCCATTTCCTTCGGCTTGCAAAAAACGAATTAAACTTCGTACCTCACAGGCGTCCTGAGATAAAATGTATTCTCCATGTTAGAACGGCAACTATTGCAAAAATACTGAACGAAAACGGTCGCAACTTGGCAAATTATTAGGGTATAATGTACTGGTTGCGGCATGCAGAAACACGTCACCAAAGTGCACGTATGTAATGAATTGTAACACATCGGAGGTTGATTTTGAAATAGCCCTCGCATATACTGATATATTAGGGCGACATTACAATATTTGGACATGAACACTAGCAATGTCGGATAAAACTTTTGCTCTATGTTTATGGCAACTTTACTAAGTTATACTCGTATGTATATAATAAAAGATCTACGAGTATTAAAGAACATCTCATCAGATTTTATTAAGTTCAAAATTCATTGTCTTATTTTTGTTTCTTTAAAGATCCGCCATATTGATCAAATTTCTTCGCCAAATGAAGATCATGATCAATGCAGTGCGGTTACGAATGATATACCGCGTATTGAATTTATTGGTGGAGGGACATATACATATGGTGCACTCAAAGAGGCTCAGGTGAAATATAAATCGTAAAAAAAACTATGTCACGTTGTGGTTGTAATTATGTCCTCTTGCATTTAGACAATTTTCAGAACAGCACGTTCAAAAAGTCGGAAATACGTATTTCTTGTCACAGATGGATTTTCAAATGGCAGAGATCCTACACCTATTGCAGAGGAATTAAAATCAAATAACATTACGATCTTTACGATTGGTATACAGTCTGGCAACTTTGGGGAACTTTATAATATCTCCAGCTACCCTAAGGAGACACATAGCTTTCTTTTGAGTAGTTTTAAAGAGTTTGAAAAACTTGCCCGAGGTGCCCTTGTCCAAGGTTTGTCTATATATGAGAATTTCATACATATGTATAATATTATAAATATTTTTTTTTTATCGTAGATCATAAGCTTGGTTACAGTTTAAAACTAAGCAATTCGGATCGATGTAATATTCTTTGTGAGGATGATATCGGCTTCAATTCAACGCAAGTTTTTGGTTTTCCCTTTGTTCCATTTTAAATTGCCTAAAATATATTATCCTTTGAATTTATAGATCCTCATGTTGTAACGCCATTGCAAGCTGTGAGTGTCGGATACCGTCAGGACATTACTCCTGTGCATGTCCCATTGGATATGTGGGTGAAGGGCTTGGGGAAGATTGCCTGCGTTAGTTGAATAGTAAACACTTTGATTCAGTGTGCATAATAATGAATTTTAACCTATTAAAGCTTGTATCCGAAACACTTATTGGGTCAGTTCATTAATGTGTATGTCTTGTCCCGACATAAACCATGTGACCTTGGTAAGTCCAGCTCTAAGTGTCGAGGACTGCATATGTAAACCGGGCTTTAAACGAACTGCTGACAATCATTGCGAGGGTATGTTAACTCTTAAAAACAAGTCAATTAACCTCATTGAATTTTGTGTTTGTACTTAGGAATAACATGTCCAAAATTAAGCCCACCTGAAAATGGATACTTTGTGACACAGCCAGCTTCCTGTGCAAATGTCCTAAATGCAGCCTGCGGGGTTAGATGTAAGTCTGGGTACCAATTAACAGGTACAAATATACACCTTTCATATTGTTTATAAATGACATTACTTGAAATTTCTATCTTAAGGAAGCAGTCTTCGTCTTTGTCAGGAAAATGGAACTTGGTCAGGAACGGAGGCACAATGCTTGCGTATGCAATGAAACAAACGAGTTTGCTTTAAATTAGTGGCCTAATTTTTTTTTCTAGTGAAAACATGTCCAAGCCTACCGGTTCCACTGAATGGAATGATCCTATGCCAAAACCATGATTTAGAACTTTCATCGTATGATTACTCACCGCATAATGACACCTTTATGGAGTTCTATAGTGATGAGAAAAAGCGCCGTACCGAGCCAATGCCAATCGATACTGAGTGTTCATATCGATGTGGGCCGGGAAATTACCTTGTTGGTTCCAGGAATCGAAATTGTCTCCCTTTATCCAAATGGGATGGTCGACAAACAACCTGCAAGAGTAAGTCAAGATTTTAGTTGTCCGTTACAGAAAAAAACTGATTTTTTATTTTATTGTAGCTGTTATGTGTGCACCGCTTCCAAGACCAAAATATGGAAGCTACATGCGACCAGAATGTACAAAATCGAAACAACCCTATGGAACAAATTGTACACTCATATGCCCCGAAGGATTTACTTTAAAAGGACCAGAAACAAGGATTTGTTCTGGCAAAAAGAATGGCATATGGGCACCGAAAAACAAAAACTCTAAATGTGTTGGTAGGATTCAAATAAACATCAGTATGATTTGTTTTTGTGTTAACTTGATTTCTTTTAAGATATAACACCTCCAAAATTAGTGTGCCCACTAAATGTAACTTTGGAGCTTCCGGCTGATAGTGATGCAATAGTTCTATCCACTATGCCTATACCATTGGTAGTACAAGATTCATCTTCGTCCAATGTAACTATTTGGACTAAGCCATCGATTGATGATGCTACTGGTGTTCGCTTGAAAATTGGCCATCATATATTTACTTATTATGGTAGTGATAGATTTAATAACAAAGCTGAGTGCAATTTCCGGATAACAGTTATTGATACAACACCACCTACTGTGGAAAATTGTGTTGATCCTGAGGAGATTTGGATATCGAAATATGATACAATGCCGGAAATCGAATGGGAAGAACCAACCTTTGTTGATAATTCAAATGGTCCGGTTGTGGTTAGGCTTCTCACTGCACTGGATCCTCGTAAAGCTGAATCTCTTATGGCTGGAGAATATCCAATATTGTATACAGGAACAGATGTTTCACAGAATTCTAACGAATGTTTACTAAACGTTACAATTAAGGGTACGTTATATTAATTTGTCTATTCATACTTTGAGTAAAAAATATGTTTTTTTTTTTCCATTCAATTGGCAGCTTTTTTGCTTTTAGATTTTATCGGTCTTACTTACTTACACATATTAGATGTGCTAAAGTGTAGGGTAAAATTTCCCATCTGCTTGTGTGTACCACCTAAGAAGCATTTTCTCAACGGACCGGGGCAATAATATTCATTCAGTTTACATATCTTAGCTATCTCAGGGTTCTTTTCTGCCCAGGTCGATTTCGCTATAAAACTTATAGAGTTGCAGGTTATATATCCATCAACGCAATCAAGATCAAAAATCAGTTGAAAAATTTTGCATGGAAACCAACCAAGGATACCTTCGCCTGTTTTCACTAACGTCCATGATTTTGCTCCTTAACTTCATCAATATTAAACATATACAGGGTGTCTCAAAAATCAACGTCAATCCGGAAACGGGTGATAGGTCAAGTGGTGTCGGTTATCACAAAATTATTATCAAAAATCTAAGTCATGTACTTTTAAAATTATTGACACTCAAAAAAAATCAAGAAATCTGACACCCTGACGATCTTTCAAGTACTGTGACCGCAAATCTTTACTTTTCTTCGATTTTTTTGTTGTCACGTAACCCTGGGTAACTGCTCTGTAAATTACTGTCCAAAATTGAAACATAACTATATCGGTTTTAACTATAATATTGCTTTTTGGCCATGTATATGAAAATCATTAATCACCTAATTAGAATTTACTGTACTGACAAAAAAATGTACTGTGCCATTTTGGCAAGTAACTTTAAAAGATGACGTATTTAGTCTGGATTCCAAAATGGTATGACACTTGCCAGACTAAGGCTTAATTGAGGACAAAAAAAAATATTTTGTTAAAGAAACCCGATTCACAGTTAATTCTTTTTAGTAAGATAAAATGAGTACTAAGTTTGAGCGAGACAGACAGTGGCGCTGTGATTGAGATGGATAAACACGCCATTTCGACTAGTGTGAGGGAAACAGATAGAGATGCCACCCTTGTCATTTCATTTAATTTTTTCCCGTCACAGAACACACAGAACACACAGAACACACAGAACACACAGAACACTACGTTCTCTTGGCGTATACTCTCAGGATCGCCATCTACTGATCTTGTATCTTACAACAAATGTTCCAACTGTTTGCCTTCAGCGGCAATACAAGACCTGCATCTTCTTACAAATGATCTGGTAATAAGACGGGCATATCTTCTGGAGTTGATGTCTTCAACGGCTTCTGCAAATTTTTTGTCGCAGTTCGTTTAAATTTTCTATCGGCTTAGAATAAACTTTTTCTTTTACTGCTCCCCAGTTAAAAAAAATCGAGTGGATTTAAATCAGGTGAAGGGGCTGGCCACGAATTGTATACTCGTAGCACAGATAATAAATCTATACAGATGTCTCATGTTGCATTATCTTATCACGATCTTTCTCTTTTGTTTTATTATTCAAAACAATTCATTATAAGGTACAGATCCAGAAAGGGCGATTTATGAAAGAAATAACTAGAGAATGATTTTTGTGTTTATCACTATTATTAATTATCATTATTCTTAATGTACTATATTTATTGAATCTTTTACATCATTGAAATTAAAATTAAAAAAAAGCTATTTTTTTACCTCTCGAGAAAACGACAGAGTATTGGTACTAAGGACTGAAACGAATAAAATCTGTAAATTTTAATACGGGCTATACTTCCAATGCGTAAAAATTGCAATCCCATTTTGTACCCAATATTCTCTAGTCTCAGTTTGTTATTGATTTTAGTTCGGTGCAGTTTAAAATATTTATAAAATATGAGCCAAGAGGAACGCCGTAAAAAGATCATCGACAAATGGCTCGAAAATACTTCGCGTCCAAACCATTTCATCGCAAAAAATTTAAACATAGCACGCTGTTATTAAACGATATTTGGAGACGTTGATAGTTAAGCGAAAACAGAAAATTTGAGCTAAAAGTGGAGCAGATGATACAAATTTGGACAGGAAAATAGTGGGTACCATCGTAAAAAACCGGACTATGTCATCCAGAGACGTTGCTCGGAAATGTAATACCAACCAAACAATGGTACAAAAATCTAAAAAACGTAACGGTGTAAAAACGTGAAAAAAACTAAAAATACCAAAAGTTACTGAAAAGCAAAAAATAAGTCATAAAAACACGAGCCCGAAAGCTATACGAGTTGATCGGCAACAAGAAAGCGTGCTTGGTTTTGGATGACGAAACTTATGTCAAAGCCGACTTTACTACTCTTCCAGGTGCGCAGTTTTACAACTCGTTTGAAGCTGAGATTCTTCCGCAATCAACAACATCGATTGGGGATGGAAAAATTCGAGTCAAAATATCTCGTTTGGCAGGCCATTTGCCAATGTGGGCACAGAAGCTCATCGTTTATTACAACGGGAACAATTTACGGAGAAGTGTACATTGACGAGTGCCTTAAAAATCCGTTGATTCCTTTCTTAAACAAACACGAGGGTTCAATATTATTTTGGCCAGATTTAGCTTCAGCTTACTATGTTCATTCGACGTTGGGCCTTCTTGTTTGTCCCAAAAGACATGAATCCACCCGATGATCCACAGTGCAGTGGCTTTGGTCAAAGCCAGATTGAGGAAAAGTGAGCAGTGTGCAAAGGACGTAAAAGATTTTAGTGCTAAATGGAAAAGAGCGTCCAAAAAGATCACGGATGTAACTGTCACCAACCTTATGAAGGACATTCGAAAAAGTTGAGGAAAGAATGGGAACCCAAATATTGTAATTTTTTTTATTTTTTGTAATTGTGAATGAATTTAATAAGAACAGAGTTTTAAAGTAAATGAAAAAAATTTGCATGAATTATGAAAATATTTTTTTTTTACTTTGAAGTTTCCAAATTTTATTCGTTTCAGTCCTTACAGCGTATAGCCAGCGATAGGTGCAACCGAAGTATAAAAATTTAGAAAGTGGTGGGTATTATGTGATGGAACAAACGCCAGGAATCTTGCGTTGCTTCGAAGCCCATGAACGGTGGGATTACGATCGAACGAATATCCACTCCTTAGGTAATATATTTTAAGCGCTTTGTAAAAGTAAAGAGTTGCAAAAAACAAAAAAACTGTATTCTAGACGTTTTTTTCTCCAAATGATTCTTAGAATATGTTTTTGCACGACGAGCAAAGGTTGGATTTTGTTGCTATATGCTCCTCCCAAACAAACTAGACCATATTGCACCTTTGATTCCAAGAGTTTACGACAGCAAAACCGTCTTAGATGAAACATTATAGTTGTAGTTCTTAACAGATACTTTCTAAGTAAGGAAGTATGCGCACTTCAATTTAATTTGTCATCACACTCTAGTCCTAGATACTTAAATGTAGGTACCCCCTCAATTACAAAATATTTCGATGAACAGCTAAGATCTGAATTAAATGCTTTTTTCCGTACTAGTTTTACCACAAGTATTGGAACTAACCAGCACATGTTTACAATTTATACTGTAATAAGTTATTTTAGGGAGTTGCGTAATAGTAGATGATAGGCTAAAAATCATAATTTTAGTTTTAACACTTATGATTAGCTTATGATTACTGAACCAATGTCTAAGTTGTTCTGGGTCATGATTTATATCCGCAAATAAATCCAAGGTGGAAGCATCGGAATACGAACAAGCTATGTCATCTGCAACCCGGTTTGTAACCCTTTCAGTTGTTGATTAAAGATTGAATTGATATAGATTAAAAATAGAATTGGACCCAACACCGAGCCCTGTGGAACACCTATATCAATATTAAGGCTATTACTCAATTTACCGTCTAACTTAACTACTTGTTTCCTGTTAATAAGGTACGAAGAAAATCAATTAAGCATAAAACCTCTACAACCAGCGTTTTCTAGTTTTGCTAATAGTAACTTATGGTCCACAGTATCAAATGCCTTGGTTATATCTATAAAAAGTGTAAGAGTATTCTTTTTGTTATTAAGGCTTTCGTTATTATAATTAAAAAATTTTAAGAGTGCATCCTCAGTTGATCTGCCAGCTTTGAACCCATATTGATTTGAGGGACGATTCTACTTTTAATCACTTTCTCAAAAATTTTCGAAAAAGCGGGAAGAAGGGAGATAGGCCTCTAATTATTTAAATTGTTTCTTTCCCCCTTTTTAAAGATATGTACCACCTCATCAACTTGTAAGCAGTCTGGAAAAATACCACAGTAAATACTTTTATTATAAATATGTGCATATCAATAATAAAGAATGAGTTCTTAATAAGATCATTCGAAAAAATACAATTCATTGGCGAATAAGATTTTTTTAATAACTTAATGGATCTAAACAATTCAAAGGATGTTATCGGATCAAAAGCAAAAATATGCACTTGGGTATTTTCCCCGCTTAAGCTGCATCAGAAAGTCTATTTGACGCCACACTTGTAAAGAAGATATTGAACGCATCAGCCATCTCAACGGGTGAAGAGATTTCCCTGCCATTACGTAGATTGTGTTATTCTTTTGTTGAGTAGATCGTTCACAATTGTCCATTCCGTTTTAATATTGTCTTTGGCTAATTGAAATTTATTGATATAATAATTTTCTTTAAAAGTGTGAACATCAGCAATAACTTCTCTGCAGATTTTTTCATAGAGATTACGAAGATGAACATTATTGGAATGTTGTTTGCATTTGATTAGTAATTTATTTTTATAATTCACCGGCATGTCGGCAATAAAGTTGCCGACATCCAGGGTTTAAGTCTCTTTAATTTATTATTTCTACTTGAAATTATCCGGGAACATGTTGCGATATGACATGTTAAAATATTGAAAAAGTTATTAAAGGCTATAGACGGGTCTACTTTAAGGTAGATGGCTGTCCAATCTTCGTGGAATAAACACGCAATAAGTCAACCGTAATTAATTACAGACTTATCGTGTGATGAATTACTTATTTCATTTCTTTATTTGGCTGTTAAAATTCAAAAAAAGACCTGTCATACAATGATCAGAAATCTTGTAGTTCGAGCTCGAACTGACAAGCGAACAATTTGGATAATGATCAAGTCTACTAAATATATGATCAATGCCGTTTGAGAAGAGTGTGTAATTCGAGTTGGTTTATCAATACATGAGTACATCCCATTTGCCGACATTACGGATAGATATTTATGTACTATTGGGGGTTTACTAAGGATATCTAAATTAATATCCCCCAAGGTAAATAAGTTTTTTACTCTTTCAGCACCCAATAAACAACTCAGTTTTTCAACAAAAACGACCTTAGTCTTTTCGTGCAATCTACAGCCATTGACAACTAATTAGAAACGATATTTTCAATTAAAAGGTTCATTATTTTTTCATTTTCATTTTTTTTTCATACATATCCTTATTATGTGAATAAAAAAAAAAAAAAACACAATAAAGTTTTCTTGGCACATTTTTTTTTTAATACTTTTGCTTCAAAGCCTCAAATTTACCTGGGACAACTATTGTAATAAGAAACAAACGCTGAAAAAACAATAAGAAAATGTAAGATAATCTTCACTAATAATGTTGAAACTTACAATAGGGTCTTATTATGACTAATATTTGGTTGAAAACCCTCTTTGCTTTAAAACTGCTCCGCAACGACTTCTCGACGACTCAATGAGTCTACGGCATCTCTCCACTGGAAACGCATACCACGCTTCCTTTACTCGTATCTTTTCAAACAAAACGTCGAAATGTTTTGTGTACTGACGGCATTTTTAACATCCGTCCAAAGATGTTCAATCCTATTCAAGTCCGGACTGGATGATGGCCAGTCAAGTACACGTATGGAGCTTGGTTCGAAAAATTGCTTGGCGAGCTTTGCGATATGCTTAGGGTCATTGTCTTGTTGGAATGACCAAATAACTGGCATGTTTTCCTCGGCCCACGGTAGCATTACATTTTTCAGTATGTGAACGTACTGTTCCTCGTTCATCCTTCCTTCATTATGTTGCATTGGGCCAACGCTGTTCCAAGAAAAACAGCCCCAGATGAAAATTGATCCACCGCCATGCTTTACCACTGGAGAAGTGTACCTCTGATCCAGTTCTTTGCCTTTCGGTCGTCGGCCGTACCATCTACCATCCGGACCAATTCGACTGATCTTCGTTTCGTCACTCCAGAGTACAAATTTCCATTGGTTTGCCGTCCAACAAGCATGGGTCTTAGCAAACTCGATACGACATTTCCCTTGAGACAATTTGACCAACGGCTTCTTACGTGCAAGTCTCCCATGAAGTCCAGCTGCCGTCAAACGACGTGCAACAGCTCTCTTGGATATATTGATGTCGGCTTCATCCATAGTTTCCCGTTGGATGACCTTAGCACTTTTCCTCGGATTCGCTTTCGACAACCGAATAATTTTTTTGTCGATGTGTTGCGGGGCCTTTTTTTTGACGAGTAACAATTTCTGTGGTTCTATACTTACGAAAATGTGAAGCATCAAACACCATCTTTTTAGAACATTTTAGCTGCGTTGCAATTCCTTGGTAGGAGAGTCTCGCTTTGTTTAGCTCAGCAATAGCCTTACGCGTCTCCGGTGTGGAACTCTTGCCTTTGCCCATTTCGAAAACAGCTTTCTACCACAATTTTTACATTTACAAATCTAAATTAATATTATACAATACTTACCAAAATATTATGTAATACTTAGAATAACTACACAAGTTTGAATGAATTTTAGCTTAAACAAAATCGTTTCTAATTAGCTGTCAACCCTCGGTGGGTTAAATTTTTTAAATAATGTACGAGTATTACTCTTATACAAACCATATACGAGTAATCTGGCAAGATTGGAATACATTTTCTAAGAAAGGGAACAAAGACAGAAGTAACACAAGCAAGAAGTACGAGTATACCGTTATGTTATTAAGAAAAATCAAAATATTAGCAAGTACAAGAATAATGCTATCGTTTCTAATTAGTTGTCAACGGCTGTATAAACTCACATAAAAGTAAATTTTTTTTCATCAATTGTGCTAGAAATTTTAATTACCAATGTGCATCCTCACTTATTAGATTAAAACTGCAGTACCTACCCATATTCTAAGTAATTGTTTACAAACACAGCAACTCCTCCTGCTGCATACGTATCATTGCACTTAGCATGAAAATTAAAACCCGGTATATGGTATTATAAAGTTCTAGTTCATGTTCAAAAATCCAAATTTTAGAGGAAAAAATTAGATCAGGCTTCTTAGTAAGAGATTCAAGATGGGCTAGATTTATATCAAAATTTTTTCTCATGCTTCCAATATTTTGGTGAATAATATAAAACAATAAATTATTAGAATGAAAAACACTTTTTAACATCTCCTCTTCAAATTTACAAAATTGAATAGCATTTGGAACACAGCTTTGGGAATCATGGAGTACCTTATTATTTTTATTTAACATAGTAATGAAATAAATTGGGATAAATATGCATATAAATAAATCTCTTCGTCTTAGATCTTAAGGTAGTTGTCACTTTTCATCCTGCCATTTACGAAGCGGATATTAGTCTTATTTTTATATGATATTTCTCTCCAAATCACGACTCCACTTCCGCCTCGTTGTCGTCGTCTTGAAAACAGCTTGTTGAAAATAAGGATGAAATCCGGCAGGTCCATCAAGAGAAAAGCGTTTCTCATCGGTGAAGATGACGGTTCTCCAACGCTTCTTCCATCTTAAACGATATCTAGCAAAGGTCAAACGGGCGTTCCGATGACATTGTAAGTATGTAGTAAAGCGGGTTTTCATTTCAATCGATTTTTTTGAAAATGTTCTGCTTCAGCTAACACGTGCTGGCAAGTCCTTAGTTTTCTGTCTACATTCGAAATCTGGGCTGATACCGAGATTTCCCTAGTTGTTGATGTAGAATTTAACGCTTCCCTTAGTGGGGAAGTTTCTGGATCCTTTCAATAGTTTAAAACAACTGTACGTTTGTGCCTCAAAAGTTTTGCAATTTTGTTGACAGAATATCCCTCTTGGCGCATTCTTTTAATGTTTTGAGTTAACATCTTGATAGATCCCATTTTGAGCTTTTTTACTTCCAAGACCTGATTAAATACTTTTTTTAAAATCAAATCATTAAAACTGACTGACAGTCTGGAATGCGAACGAAATCCGCAACCAAACTTCCAAAGTATTTTTAAACTGTCGCAACCATTTGTCGCGGGTAATTAGGGACAAATTGCAAATTCAAAGAAAATTAAGGGAGCAAAAGGATTTATGGTGATTAGAATTTTCTAAGAAATTGGCAACGATTACATAATGATATTATAGTAGACTCTCGATAACGGGAACAATTAAAAACCAAGGGAATTCACGTTTGCGGGAGAGTTCACATTTGCGAAGGTCAAATTTTAATAAAAAAATAGGGCAATTCCACTGTAGATTTTAATTTTAAAACGTCTTATCTTTAGCAAATTAAAAATGATGTGTTTTTACTATTACATAACAGTATATTTAATTCATTTATTTAATTTTAAATAAAAAGTTATTGCATAGGAACATATAAAATAAAAGGTAACTGTTCGCGTTGAAATGCCTCCAGTCTTAAGAGGTGGGTTCCAAACACGATGACTACTTGGAGTCTGGAAAGATTGCAGGGTGGCTTAGGTAGAATCTCTTTACTCAGATTCGTCGCAGTCGATTGTCCTGGAACTTGGCCCAACTCTGGATTTCTTGAAGAACCAAGTATTTCTACTTGGGCGTTGGTGATCTAGGAACGTCGTCTAGATCACTGATGGCTTCCTCCAAATAGTTCGGAGTTTCGGGAGATAACTAGGCAACTCTTCTAGTTATCAAGGTTCCGATGGTGAGACTAGGAAAATCGTCTAGTTCACGATGTTAAAAATGAAAACACTTCCTTCAATGTTCAAACTTAACTTTATTCTAAAATCTGTCGTTCTTTTATACAAATTTTTATCCCTACTTAAAGCAACTTACAACTACATGGAAATATAATTACTATACATGATATTATATCAATAATGTGTTACAATGTATTTACAGTGATTGTGCTTATCAATATTCGAGAAGTAAACAAAAGCATCCCAACGTTGTGACTCAGAGTAAATCGTGATTCCAAAAAGGCAAACATGATTATCTCCTTATAATGTTTAATCTCTTAAGGAGACAATAAAATGTGAGTCAAAACATACATAATTACTTGCATTGTTTACCCAGACAAGATATGCTTTATCAAGCGGGGTTTGACTCTACCGACAGGGGAACATGTTTTGCGATATTTTCGGCCTAAACAGTAACATTAAATATTGACTGAGCACGGGCATTACCGATACGAAATTTAATGGAAAAAATCGGTCATTTGTTTTTGCTTCTTCTTCTTTTCCAAAAGCATTCTCACTGCTTTTTCCCTAAGGCGCCTTAAGACACTAATGTCATTTTGGCTAACCAGCTCACTTTCAGACCATTCCAAAGTTTTGTTAAAAATGGAAATGGCTTCATTAGGCTTAATTTTTTCATTTGGCAATTCTAGCACACCGTCATCATCACTTTCCTCATCACTTATGATGTTGGTACTCTGAGCGACATTATGGTCTTTTTCGTCTTCGTTCCATTTATGGATGTCTTCAGCTGTGCAGTTCACCTACCCAAATGATTTGATTAAAGACAGGAATCCTAAAAAAGTAGAAATCAAACCTCAGGATTTATAGCATCGAGCAGTTTCATTGCACTCTCCACTTCAAAATTGATTTCTACTCGTAAATACAATTTCTCATTCAAAACACTTAGTGGAATATCATCTTCTGGATCATTTTCATTACCTACGAAACTTAAAATATTTTTCCAGCACTTTGCGATAGTGTCCGTTTCCAATCGATCCCAAGCTGATTTTAAAAATGAAATGGAATCTCTTAAAGTTAACTTTTTTTAGTGATTCTGGAATTTCGCTACAACCGAAGCTAACAAACTAATTTTATAGAAAAACTTTGTTATCAGGATCGCATTTTGATCCATGGGTTGGATCAGTGGCGTTACATTTGGAGGCATAAACATGACTGTAATAGAGTGATCATCCTCACTTACTGGAGGATGCGATGGAGGATTGTCTAACAGCAAAAGGGCTTTCACTGGCCCTGATTCTTCATAAATGATGTTACCAAAAAAAGTTTAGTATTGAAGTCTATATGCATTTGGCTAATTTTCGTCATAAATACTTGTGGCACAAATGAATCATGAAACCAATCTTTGAATATAGCTGCGGTCATCCAGGATGATTTCGAATTCTTGTAGTCTACTGGGCGGTTAAATTTTTTGAATTAACGAGATTTTTTCGCTTTTCCAATCACCAATGGCTTCAGCTTATGCAATTCAGTTGCATTTGTACAGGCGAGGAAAGTTATGCGCTGTTTGTCGGTTTTTCTGCCAGCAGCGTTTTTTTCTAACGACGAAACATTAGTTTTGTCTGGCAAAAGCTTCCAAAACAGCACGGTTACGTCTGCGTTATAAAGTTGGTCGGTGGTCACCCCCATCGTATCAATCGTTTCCTGCAGCTTACGATTGAATGGGTCTACCAGCTCGGGTTGGGAAGACAGTTTTTCACCAGTGATTTTAATAAATCTCACGCCGTATCGAGTTTTAAATCTCTGCAACCACCCTTCGCTGGCATTGAAGCTGCTTTGGTTTTCCTTAATTTGAGAATGCAGTGACAAAGCCTTTACCTTTATCATCAGACCATTAATCGGATAATTTTTTTCACGTTGTTCGAGAAACCACCGGTATAGCGTCTTTTCCGTTTTGGGAAGTTCCGAAACAGTTGTCGAGGAGTGTATGGGCTATGTTCTCCGGTTATAACAGCAAAAATGCCCTCTCCCTATTTTGGGTTTAAAATCTCCCAAAACGTTGTTAACATCATAGCATCATAGCAGAAACATTCTTTGTTAGCATCGTCTATTTTTCTGTGGACCATGAGAGTGATGTGGAATTTATGCGGGTTGTTGCAAGGCGTTAGCTCAAGTGCCAAAAGCTCAAGACTTTTTGCCTTAATCTATGGCTCACAACAAATCGTTGGATTTAAGTATTAAAGTAATTTTTGTATACGAGTATGATTCAAAATCAACCCCTGTCAGCACTCTGCTATATGTATTTCTCAATGAACCAGCGTTGAAGAGAATTTGATTTTACTATTTTTATTTAAGAAATAAATTGCGATCCTCTGGAAGCACCCCACAATGGCCTTTCGTATTGTGCTAAAAACATATCACACACTTGGTGTGAAATAACCTGCAATTTTGGTCATGCAATTTTTGATGAAAGCACCGGAGAATATTTAGACAATTTTCGACTATTCTGTGATCAAAAACATCCTGGCTGGCAATACAAAACAGTTCCCGATTGTGCAAGTATGTTTTTTTTAAAAACTGTTCGTTCGTCTTTACGAAACGTATAATCTTTTCTCTTCCAGGACTGGATTTTCCCGAAAATATTGGACAAACATTTTCTATCACCATGGACACTGAGAATCCGCTCTGTTCGGCTATGGATACCCAAAATTCTGTACAATATCCTAGAGTTCTATAAAAAAAATCTATTTTTATAAGATAAAATTTTTTTTTATTTAATAGCTTATGAAAAATTTATCTAATCAAATGAAAGCACATTTATGCGGCGATCTGGTAGATTGTGATGTTATCTCAGAAATTCCAGAATGCATTGATGAGAAAGAAGACGTCCCACTCGGAGATCGTGAAAAATATCATATCTCTAAGCGAGAGATTCCCTCAAATTCAAGTCTAAGCTCCGTGAAGAAGACCCGTAGGCGTATCCGTTCAAATGTTAAAATACGCCTTTACACAAGGATCAGCAAACGCTTGGGTCTATGGCAACGAAATGCTACGCTTTCAGAAAACATTCGTCAAATGAAATACCAAGTTCAAAAATTTGACACGAATGAACCTTTAAAGAGGGTTTTGCAAGATATGCAAATTGATGTGAGAAGGCTTAAGATCGAGGACTTTATCCGCTGTCCTGATGGCAGTGTTTCTAAGAAAAACATTTGTTGTAAGTAATCAGGTTGATAAAATGAATTTCATATGACTTTAGCTTACTTGTACGAGTAGTTCAATGTCCACGAGGAAGTTATCAAGATGCAGCTTTTAACCGTTGTAAGTTGTGCCCATTGGGTTCATATAATCCCGATTATGGTCGAAACGATTGTTTGAAATGCCTTCCGCATCATACTACAAGGCGAGAGGGGCGTCTTTATGAAGTCGACTGCAAGGGTAAGCATACATATGTTAATCTCGCGGTTTGCAAATAATCATTCCGAGGTAAACGTATCATTTTTGCGCAGCTCAGTGTCCACCAGGAACGTGGGCGAAGAAACGTCCAACACATCGTCGCGTACGACCAGGCTTAACGACAACTCATAGCTTGATGCCATTTTGTAGAAAATGCCCGGCTGGGGAATACCAGCCAGCATACGACCAGACAAATTGTATACCATGTCCAAACAATCTCACCTCCACTCGCGGATCCACAGCGGTAAGAGACTGCAGACAACAGAGGCCACATATTTGCGAGGTACAACCAAAAATTTGTGGTCAATTTGGAAAATGCGTCCCAGAAATCGGTGGTGATGATTTATATAGTTGCCTTTGTCCTGACGGATATCTTGGACCACAATGTGAGCAAAAAATAGACCAATGCCATTCTGCTCCTTGTTACAACAATGGAATATGTGCGCACTTTAATGAAACTGAGGTAGTATGTCACTGTCCTCCCGAATTCACTGGCAACTATTGCGAAGAACTGCGGAATTCTTGTGACGTAACAGTTTGTCAAAACGCTGGCACCTGTATGGTCTTAGAAGATGGCACTGCAGGTTGTGAATGTGCCCCAGGATTTGAAGGCGTATATTGCGAGGAAATTATTAACTACTGCGACTCAATGCCATGTGAAAGCGGCATCTGTCACAATCAAAGCAACGGATATAGCTGCCAATGTCCACCTGGTGTCATAGGCCGAAGATGTCATCTTAGACCGTGTGACAACTTTCCTTGCCATAAAAATGCGATTTGTTCGGATTTAATGCATTTCCCTGCAACTAGAGGGAGTTACGAATGTAAGTGTCGCACTGGTCTGCGGGGATATGACTGTATGGAAGTGGTTAATCCCTGTGAGGGTAACCCATGTAAAAATAATGGAAACTGCAAAGCTGTAGCGTTAAGACAATTTGGGAACTATTCACTGGGTGGAGTTGTGGATGATAGTGAGTATGAAAAGTACACATGCTCGTGTCCACCTTATTTTTATGGAGACCATTGTGAAGTCCTAACAAAACCAGATTTTGTAATGAAGTTCCATAAAGCAAGTACTTTAAATTTTGTAGAAATTAAGGGACCAGATCACGATCTAAGAGAAGTAAGTGTACAATTCTAATGAGCATCAGATAATTTGTGCTTTTGTTTTCTCAGTTATCGTTTTGTACCTGGATCAAAACCAAAGATGTCTTTACATATGGCTCAGTTCTGTCGTACGCCACAAAGGATCATGATAACGCCTTTACTTTGACAGACTATTCTGGGTAGGTCTCATCCATTTTCTTCATTTGATCTTAAAAGTAACATACATATACTCGTATTCCACGCCGTATTCGGTAGTTTTATTTTATATGTAAATGGAAACTCTTCGAGCTCAGATATCGTGGCCAATGACGGTGAATGGCATTTCATTTGTGTCTCATGGACAAGCGAGAACGGTTACTATGAATTGTATTTCGATGGACACTTAGAACATGCTGGAATGAACTTAAGTGCAGGAGAACATATATCTGGAGGAGGAGTTTTCGTTATCGGTCAGGAACAGGTGAACAAAATATTAAAAAATACTTTAGACAATAGCACGACGTATTAATCTGTATTTTACAGGACAACCTAGGTGGAGGGTTCAGTGAATCAGAATCTTTTATAGGCGAAATAGCTTATTTGGATCTGTGGGACTCATTTTTATCGAGCGAACAAGTGCAGAGCTTTTATGCAAGTTGCGATCCATATTGGGGAACGTTGTATTCATGGACAGATTTCAAGGCGAAAATTCGTGGTGATATTGAAATTTTACCATCATCGTTTTGTAAAGATTGTCCTAAGGACTTGCATATGCCAAATGGAATTATTCGCTATAGGGATAATAGGGCTTTTTACGAATGCAATCCGGGTTATAATTTACGAGGCTCAAACCCGGTAAGACATTGCTTGCGAACATCTGAATGGTCCACTGGAATACCTTACTGTGAAAGTATGATAGTTTTGTCTGTTTTTTTTTTTAAAGAAATTTAATTTCATTTTTTTTGTAGTGGTTAACTGTGGACTATTGTCGTCGGTGGAAAATGGTAAAATTGAGTATTCATCTGGGACCACTTTGCATAGTGTGGCTGAATATGTTTGCAGTGATGGGTATGCAGTTGATGGTAATGATAAACGAGTTTGTTTGACAATGGGGGTCTGGTCCGGAATGGATCCGGTTTGCAGGAGTAAGTATTTGTATACTTACTTGTACGGACAACAATTTAAGAATTATTTTCATTTCTCGCTCAGGGTGTTCCTTAAAATTAATCGATCAGTAGATTTTTGAAAAGCATCGTAACAGTTGTTAGTGCTATTTGGCTTGTCTCGTTAAGTCCTGTGTCCTGGATTTCAAAGTATTGTAAAAAGTTTGTGTTTGTGATTTTGTTGAAGCAAATAAGTTCTATCTTTTGAATCCACGCAAACATTTTATAGGATTATAGATAGAAGCAAAAACTTTTCTCTAAAAATAACCAATGGCACAAAAGCACACATGTAATAGGGCTGCACTGTGATGATTACGGTAAAGAACTATTAAAGTTGTTGGAGATATGGTCTATCGCTCAATTCGTCTTCTTAAACTGCAATAAATAAACAGCGAATGACATTCTTTGATTTTTGAGCTGATCTGGTTGTGACCTAACAACCCTAATCCTTGAAGCTAAAGCTATCAATTCTGGGATAGACGTTGTCATACGTGGTTTTAAGATCGGTACGAGGTTGCGTTTTGGTTTGAATTTATTTTGAAGCATTTCATCAAGCTTCACAGCATATTCACATAGATCTATCACAGAAAAGATAGTATACGCGATGCTTAAGAGACAAATGCTTCCATAGGTGTAGGAGGCTTAAAGGTTTCCCTTTTAGTTGAAGATACCCCCTCAATCCTAACCTAATTTTCGGTTGATAAGCTTTCCTGGTAAACTGTAAGTTCCGGCAGTCAACAACGAATTTATCTAGGTGGGCAGAAAATTACCCATCGTTTCAATGTTGCTTCTATCATAACCACCCCATCAACGGAGGCGTCGGTCCGAGTGATATAGTCTTGGCTTTACATTCTGACTTAATTTTTAAACTCTAGGAACAGAAATTACCACATTTCTGTTTCCTCCATTGCAGTCTTCGGGTATTTTTAGCCGTGCCGCGGATTGATGGAAATCATGATTCAACCGGAAAGACGCTGTAATCATTGAATTCATTGCCTTCTTCGGGTCTCGATTTGTAGAGGATAGAGGAATCCGATTTGCAGCATAATCCACGTCATATGTACTAAATGTTCAGGCTTCTGATGAGCCAGGACTATGCTGAAATTGCAAGGTCCCAATTCTGGAATTCTAGGCATTTATCTTAGAGCTTAACACCAACTCTAACAGGAACGTGTATAGATGTAGCTCTGAATCGGATTTTAATAAATTTAAAGCCAATATGCAGACTAAATGCATATTTACAGATTATAGTCATAGATCTTAAGTACACACTTAAAGCCGGGGCTTGTGTATTTTTAGGTTGCATACGAGCGCAGTCACCTTGTAGAAAACCACTGAACTAAAGATCGACCGCAACCAATATTCGAGGGATACGAATACCGCTCGGTTGTAAAATAACAACAGTTGATGCGGTGTCACACAGTCAATACCGGGCATCGGCATCAGTGTTTTTTTTACAGGACCCTGTCGTTATCGGCATAACAAGAGCCTGATAAGCACATGCATACCTGTCCTAGGATTCAGAGGTATTCCAATTCAGTCAGATTGAAAATGTTGAGGAAAACACAACGGCATTTTTGCACAATAGAGCCCTTTTCAACGGGTTCAGCAGTAACTAAAGATTGGCATAACTTAAATTGAAAAAGAAAACAAATGCTGTCTACCTTGTTAAAGGATGAGTGTTTTACCAATAATTGACATTCAATAATTGGTTTATTCTTAGTGCTCGTCTGTGATGCAACTACAGTGGAGTAATTTAAGAGTTCGTCGGAAAATTAACGCTGAAAAGTGATTGGTATTATATAAAGGGTCTTTCATTAAGCACTTCCTATCTGTAAATTTAAATAAAACAAAGTGTGTGTGAGATATCATCGAAATTTTTTATTCGTTTGAAAGGCCTATCGATGCCATTATGTATGGAATAAAACATCGTTCAAATGTCCCCCGCGACTTTTCTGGGTGGCGCGCATCCCAAATGGGTTATAGCATGGGTTATATTGGCTTTGAGGGCTGCTGTGGTTTGTGGCTTATTCGCACAGACTTGCGACTTCAGAAAACCCCACAAGAAAAACTCTAACGGGGTCAAATCGCACGATCTCGGTGGCCAGTTCACATCACTTCCACGTGAGATGACAATGCCCTCGAATCGCTCGTGTAGAATTTTCAATGTGGCATTAGCTGTGTGGCACGTAGCACCGTCCTGTTGAAACCACATATCGTTGGTGTCCATATCATCCAATTCAGGGCAAAAGAAATTGGTAACCATCAACCTATAACGTTCGCCGTTGACGGTGATGGCCTGGTCAACGTCGTTCTCAAAGAAATATGGACCGATAAAGCCGCCAGCTCAAAATCCACACCAAACAGTAACTTTTTCGGGATGCATTGGACGCTCTTGGATTTCATGTGGATTAGTATCGTCCTAAATTCGACAATTTTGTTTGTTGACGTACCCATCCATCCAGAAATGCGCCTCAACGCTGAAGATGATTTTTCGATGGAAATTAGGGTCGTTGTCTATGGTCGTTTACCTACTGCTCCTGGGCCAGTTGGATTTTATACAGGTGCAGGCCCAAGTCACGATGCAAAATTCACCAAGTTGTGGTCTGCGAAAGGCTGAGTTCTTGTGAGCGACGCGAAATCAACTGTCTCGGATTCTTTCACGGACAGCGGCGATGTTTTCGGCAGATCTTGCGTTTCGTCGACGTACTGTTGTTGGTTTATCGTTTAATGAACCAGTGGACTCAAATTTATCCACCACACTACGAATAGACGATTATGGCGACCGTAAAATGGGTGAAGCGTCCGGAACGTTGCCCGAATAGAACACCCATTTTGATAAAACAATTTTATAATTTGCACGTGTTGTTGAACGCTATGTCCGTCCATGATGGTTTGGCAAATAGACAGCCAATTTGACAGATGTAGCTTCAACAATATGGCCGCTATCAACTGTCAAAGTTCGGAAGTCCCTATTGGAAGACCCTGTATAATTACATAATGCAGTTTTTTCATCGATTGCAATACTATTGTAGCATTTTCATTGGCCCTTTTTCGTGTGCAATGTTATATTAGCAATGAAAACATTGTATTGTTGGGTCCATTGTTTCCAAGTAGTGCCGTTCATTTACATAATAATTTAAATATTTTACAATATGCTGTCCGTGACCATGGAAATTTATATATAAATATATTCGTTAAAGGTTCTATACAATGCGAGCGTTTAATTTTACCACAAAAAATGAAAATTTTCTATGCTAATGATAAAGGGCCAATCTCAGCAGACCTTGAATATTACCCCGTTGGAGTTTACGCAGAAATGACCTGTTTACTAACTGCAAATGACTACTCTCTTACATGTATGGACGATGGTGAGTTAAACAAATAAGCAATATTTAGTTAATATCTTATAATATGCCCCCTTTAGGTTATTGGGATGGTCCAATTCCAGACTGTAATGTAATTAAAACTACCCCTGCACCAACAACTGAAATTTTAACATCTTTGTCTGAAACAACCACTATAATATCCACAATAGCTTATACTGACAAATCTATTTTAACACAAAACTACAATTATCCAACCTCAAAGGATAGGTCTTCATATGAACCTCATTCGGAACCCGTTCCATATGACGACACGAGTACTTCAATTGAACCGACAATACAAGCAGATAAAGAGAAACAGTCAAGTTTTTCAGGCTCAGAATTTGAAACTCCTACACTATTCGAAACAACGTCATTAGATAACAGTATTGAACTTACTTCTACTATAGCCAGTCCAGGAGCACCTACAAGTCAAACCAATGCTTCGACTACCTTTCGTTATCCCGATGTAAGTTTCTGGCGCCTACTCTATGATTTTTTATACAAAGGTTGTCTAGATGAGAATTCCAATGAAGTTACTCTTTGTGCGGCTAAATTAAAGCCAGTTTTGCATTCAAATCTTTACAATACCGATCGGAATAATTTTGAAACGTTTTCTGATCTAGATGTTCAACTGTTGAAACTACTGGAACGACACTCTTCTGATGTCCTAAATAATCCAAATGGAATTCCATTCGAAGACTTTTTCGACATACTTCTATATGGAAAAGAAGTAATCAACGTTCAACGAATGAGTTCAGAATTAGAAAATGCTTTAAGGTTTACATTTTGTATTTTTCTTGATGCCATATCTTGGGAGGAAAAGTATGAGTATCATGTAAAGTCAGTCCAAGAAGATGGTACTAAAATGGAAAAACGAATCGAAAAATTGAAAAAGTTAATCCGTCAGCTTACCGCTCCTGTATATGACGACTATAAAAAGCGTTTTCCTGATAAAAAGGAGCAACATACAACAACTGAAATTTTATCTACAATGAAAACAAAAAGGCACACAACTGTAAGTGAAGATCAACCCAAAGATTACTATGAAGAAGGGAGCGAACCTGATTGGCTTACCGGTGAAGGTGAACTCGAGGAGCTAATGGGTTGTGACTGGGGTGGATTACCAGAACCTCCATTAGATGGTATCATTAGTCAATTATGGGAAAGCGAAACAGTCGATATTGGAACTGAAATCGTATATGGATGTGGTATGAACTACGAGCCAAGTGGGAGCACGTGGATTTCGAAATGTTTGGGCAATGGTCTATGGAGTGAGGTGAATTATAGTTGTCAGTGTGAGTTGGAAATAAAACAATTTATTCATTTTTGCTGTTTAATTTAATGTATTGTATTGTATAATACTTGTTTTAGTGGCTTGGTGTGGCATACCGCCAACTTTGCCAAATATGGTTTTAGATTCAACAGCAGACCGTTTTCGTATTAGTGAAGTCATTAAACTTAAATGTGAAGAAGGTTTTTCTTTGTCAAATGACGCCAACACTATCGAATGTCTGGCCAATGGAACATGGACTCGCTTGCTAACTTGGTGTTCAAGTATGATTGGCTATTTCGAATTGTCTTTGATTTTAATTCATTTTCTCTTTTGTCAGAAATCGCAGGTGCTGTACCAAGTTTGCCAGAAGACCAGCATACAAAAAGAGAAAATTCGCATAAAGACACTACTTGTTTGAATTGTGAGAAATTAACCAACAAAAAAGAAGAAAAAGAACGAACGATTCTGCGACATTGATACTAATTAATTGGAAATTTAATATAATGTACGGCTAGAATTTGTTTTTCAATAGATTCTCAAAAATATTGTAGAAATAAAAATATTGTAGAAATAAATAACTAGAACTTGTTATTTTATGACATCTTTTCTGCTTAAGACATTGAAGAGTATTTTATTTGATATCCAGGCTTTTACATTTTGTCACTACAATAAAAATTGTTTGTTTAAACTTTTACATTATTTTAAACATATAATAGGTATGTTCCTGTTTTTTTTTTATTCATTTAAACGTTAACTGCATTTTGAACAGCGGTTTTATCGTCTACCATAATTTTTGTAACGCTGGAACTTGGTTGATTCGAGCTAAGCAGCTGTTTGGTCGAAGAACTGGAAGAGTAACTATCGCTAGAACTGCGAGTAGAAGCCGAATTTCCTCCAATTGGGCTGTCGAGCATATCTGTATAGAAGAAGATAAAAATGGTAATACAATTAATCAAAATGGATAATTTATAGTAAAAGACATTGAAGATAAAGTTTTGGAAGTATTTTGCATATTCTTAAATCGATTTGTATGTTAAGAAATTGGTCAGCTCTGTCGTTTAAATGGTAGTAGGTGATATTGCGTGATAACGTCCATGGATGATGCGATGAGAGAAATAACAGACCAAAGACAGTTTAAGGAACAAGGGGAATAATACATATGCAGCTGGTGGTTTTGTATGTAACATAAGCAAGGAGGTACATATTATGTGCAGCTTCTCGGGATTTTATAGATGGATTCCCACGAAGGCGTACTTGGTCTCCTAAGTCAAGTAAACTATCAATATTGTTAACACCATAACGGTCTGAGTGCAGAGCTCTTCAAAGCCGCAGGCGATGACTTGACCAGGAGCACATACCAACTCATCTGTAAAATATGGTCGGACGAAAGTATGCCCGACCCTGAACAAAGAAGAGCCTCTGAATGAGCGAGACGCCAACTACAGAGGCATCAGTCCTTACAGGATCCTATCTGCCATATTGTGTGAACGCTTGAAGCCGTTCGTAAACAACCTCCACAGTGTGACTTTAGGTCAGGAAAGTTCACCATCGACCAAATATTCACACTACGGCAGATCTTGGAAAAAACCCATGAGCTCCAAATCGATAAAAACCACCTATTCCCCGGTTTTAAGTGTGACAGCATCTATAGAGACGAGCTATACAGAGCAATGTCTAGTCTAGGCATTTATGACAAACTCGTCCGTTTGTGCAAGATGACGATGGAAAATGTACGCTGCTCCATCAAGGTCGGTTAAGAATTTACTGAGACCCGTCGCTGTCATATGATTTCTTTAATGACATTCTTGAAAGAATAGTGCAAAACTCACGCGTCAGCACAAGTTTCACAATCTTTCAAAAGTAAGTCCAATTACTCGTATACGCCGATGATACTGACATAATCGGAAGAAAACAGCGTGATATCAGTGGCTCTTTCGTGAGTATTGAGGCGGAAGCGGCGAAGATGAGCTCAACGGTCAATGAGGGGAAAACCAAGTATATGTTGTTAACAATAAAAGACATCTAACACCGACCGCGACGTTTCGGACAGAATGACACCCCCGACAGTTATAACTTTGAGGTAGTTAAGGACTTTGTCTATTTAAGCTCCGCTATCAATTCAGGCAACGACATCAGCGCTGGGATTAAACATAGAATAAGGCTGAAAACACACTGGATCAGACAAAACGTTTTTTGTTTCACAGTCACAGTCATTTTTTATTTCATCACACACCAACCGAAACACCATGCAACAAAAGAAATCATTTCGTTTTTCTGTTTCGTTTGGCGTGCGTTAAGAAAAGACAAACCGAGTTTGCGACTTATTTATTGTGAAGTTCGTCACACATTCGCAACGAAAACTCTCAAATAAATAAACGCCAGTACAAAACAAAAACAACATCGAAATTTTGTTTCTGAAAAAATAGCTTTCCAGCTGTCGACAGCGAGACATGTTTTTCTGTTTTGTCTTGTCTTTTTGTTGTCGCATGCGGTGTATGCAGTACATATGCTACGCCATAAGCAAGTGGTTTGAAACATAACATATTTGTTGCATTCGGTGTTTTGGTCATATGCAATGCGATGTATTTTCGACAACAAGTCATGAAACACATCGAGTCAAAAACACGTTTTTTTTTTTCGCCTACTTTGGTGTGTGTTGGCTTATAAGAATCAGTATATTGTTGTTTTAGTCAACAAAAAATGCTTTCTCTGATCCGGTGTGTTTTCAGACTAACTCCTGCCAATCGCTGGTTGGCATTTGACTAGCATAGCCCTCTCTCGAACAATAAAAGTGACCCAATATACGACCTTAGTATGTTAATTCCAGTTCGGTTAGATGGCGCAGAGGCATTAACTTTAACAAAAATGGATGAGGGTTGCTTGGGTGCTTTGAGTGGAACATTCTTCTGTGATTTTCGGTCCCGTCTGCATAAACCGTGAGCAGAGGAGGAGATACAATGACGAACTGTACGGGCTGTACAACGACATCGACTTAGCCAGAAGAGTGTAGGCCAAACGACTGAGGTGCTCAGGTCCTGTAGAGCGGATGGACGAGATAAATATTCCGGTCCGAAAAATCTTCGAATCCGCCCCCGAGGGACAGTTTAGGAAGACTGCGGCTCAGGTGGCGAACGCAAGTGGAAGGGGACATCAATCAATTCATGCCAAACTGGAGGCAGCTAGCTAAAGATCGAGTTGGCTGGAGACGCTTGTTGGTTGAGGCCCAGCTCTCCTCTGAACTGAGCGCCACCTTAAGTAAGTAAATAAGTAATATGCTGTCGTTCTACTATTAAGCCTATATTTTGAGCATTTCGAAACCCAGAGTAATATGCAGTTCATCTGCCTACACCAAAGACTTTACATACTACCATAAGAACTGTTCGAGTGGCGCCAAATCGTTGATCTCGGTGACCAAAACACTGGCCCATCTCGCGATATGATGTTGGCGTTAAATCGAGTCCCTAATAAGTCAATAGTTTCATTGGCAGTATGGCACGTAGCGCCATCCTACCGGAAACACATACATATATTCCGGATAAATGTCGCCTGATCATTACCCGGTGCTGAAGGCTGTTGATTAAAATGCTATCACCGGGCTTATTTTTGAAAAATTGAAAAACAGTTTGTGAGTGGAATTAAGTCTCATGTGTCTCTTACGGATTTGCCTCATTCCAGAAATAGTAATTTTGTTTGTTTGCAAGCACGTTGAGGATTGGCTGCAAGCTGCTTAAAAGCCCAATCAGAGAACTTCCGTCGCAAGTCAGGTATGGTAGCTTTGGTTGCTGCCCCAGCTGGGTCTTATACGGATGTAGAGCGAGCTTTTTACACAAAATTTTCCACATAGTGGATAGACAAAGGTTAAACTGTTAAACAACGATCGACGCCGATTTGACAATTCAGGATCTTTCGCTCACGGCGTCATCACATTGTATTATTTCACCGTTTCTTTGGATCAAACAAATTAAGTAATCTTTTATACTTTTCGCAAATTGAAGATCGATTTTTAAAATAAGTTTACGGAAGCATTCTTTTGGTGTAAGTCTATTCATGATGATTTGTCAAATAGGACAAAACATAAATGTCAAACAACTGGCAATACGGTTCAAAGGTTTTTTTTTTTCGTTAGAAAACATTATGTACAAGAACATCAACTTCGATCGACAATGGAGTTGGACAAGCGTTCTACTCAATCAATAGCTCGTTTTGGGGATAACTTGGAGGTGATGGTAGTTTTTCACAAAGTCTGGGTTGATCAGATTTATCAATCCCAACTTCCTGAATCAAAAGCGATTGCCAAATCAAACTTTGAATGCTGTATCATCAAGTCATGATAGTAGGACTGTAACAGATTCGACTTATACTTTTGTGTCTTTTGGGAAATAACTACAATAGTTGCGGCGGCATTTCCTTGACCATAACCAGGATAAATGATATTAGTAAGTTTGTATTTGGTGTCTTACCTGGCAAGGAGCTTACATTCTCCTTAAGCGTACTCATTGGTGTCGATGCAATATTTCCAACAGAAGTCGACTTCTGATGTAAGCTTTTCTTCGAAAGATTATTTTTTAAGCTGATCGTGGTTCCTCCTAATGAAGTCTCCTTTTGCTGAAGTTTATCGCCAATTTTTGACGGCTTTTTACAAAAGAAAATTAATAAATAAGCAAAATATGTTTTTTTCTCTTTCTTTTTCATAAACAAAACCTTCTTTCTGTTTTTGTGACAACAAAAAAAACTTTTTAAAATGAAATGCATAAATTTAAGTATATATATATATTTTTTTTTTAAATTAAAGTAAATGTATGTACAAATCCAAAGTATGTATGACAGTTATTAATAACGCTTAAAAATAATAATTAAAAATTAAAACCAATTTCACCTTAAAACATGATTAAATATTGAATTACATGATAAAATAAAATTATGTTCAAATTATTTTAGCAATAAAAATTAGGCATATATGTAAATTGATTTCCCAGGTTATGTAAAACTTAATTATCTAATCTAGCTTTGCGTCTTATAAAAATATTTCCTTTAGTATCGTATAAGTCAAGTCAAGTGTGCATTTAAAAATAGAATACAAAATTTTATAATATCTTTGCAATTTTAATTTTAACTTTAAATAAAATAAATCCGTAAAAACTTTATTTCAAAGAGTCTACAGTTGAAAGATTTTCAAAAGAAGTCCTTCATCCCAATGCGTTAAGTAAAAAGAAAAAAAAGAGATCTAAGGAACAACGTTATTTTAAAAACTTGAATGACGACTACATCACGCTTACTTTATTTAAAAATAGCTGAAAAATCAGAACTGCTAAATGGCGAGTTCACAAGTTATCAATCTCACATCAGCCGATTCTATAGTTCGAATATCAAACAATCCAGTATGGTTGCAAACCAAAAACCAGGCCAAAATGCTCTTCTAACCGAAGCATTAATCTTCTCAACGACGCGCCTGTCGTGTCTTACTTCACATTCCCTCTAAATCAAATAACAGATTTACAAAATTTTAAGCAGGTGAATTGGAGAAGATTATTTATTCAACTGTAATCGGTTTTCGATTTTATATATTTCTAACTTTGCACTCTAGCAATCTACCTACAGATGTATGGACAAACGGGACTGGGTATTAATTCACCCAAAATTGATGCATTACCTACATATTGTGTATCCGGGCGTTATTAAATTGGGCTGATATGGCGGTGCTGGCATATAACTGGAGAAGGACTGAATAGAAAAGTGCATGAAAAATCACGAGCTTTCTTTAATAATCTCAAATCGGTAGCAGTTAGATATAGAGGTACCTATATGTATACCATTTGAAGGTTTCTCGACCCTGGATTTGTTTGTCCATTTTGTTGGTTTCTGTTATACTATATGTTTAGCTTTTTATGTCTGTTGTTTGATTCCAAAAAATCCGACGAGAGAGTTAAGATTGTGCCAAATCTTGGGTTTCCTCAATCTATCGTGGTGGAGGAGGAGATAGTAAAAATCGTATAGATGTATTTTACTCAGCCAAGTCTGCGGCTGAATATGCAACGGTGTATCATCAACTGTAAACGGATTATGGAACGCTTTACAAAAAGGCTTAAGATTAGGCACTAGTACTCGCGGACTTCAATGTTTACATGGGCACCGATGTCACCTTCAGCAGACTAGTTGGGAAGTATTGTTTTAACAGGTAGCAGAGATCGCAGGTGCACGCAACAGGGAGATAAATAGCACAAGATTATTATTCAACAAACAGATCCTGTAATAGAAATGCTCATTGTGAACTCAAGTTATTATTATTATTGTGAATCTATCAACTTGCATGTAGTAGGTATGTAAGGAATAAACGTCAAGCAGTTGAGCTTTAACAATTATCACCGACGGATTAAAGAAATTAAATAAAGTTCCCAATAAACAGTACTCAAATTGAATTGCATTTGGCATTAACTTGTTAAGGCCGCACGTTACAGATCCACATCCCCTATAGCTCCCGTTGGTAGAACAACCAAAATGATTTTAATGATAGTTGGAAGATATTATTCCACCATAATGGGTGTACAGATTTTCATTGTTGTGAATTTCGACTCTGACCGTTTTCTAATCGCCGTGGAATTTCAACTCAACTACCATATATAAATAAAGTCGCTGAGATCTGAATGGAATAAAAACGTTAACATTGAATGCATCAGCATATCTAATGTAGGTAGAGCATCCAATATGCCATCGCTCTACATAAACGCCAGTAGGGGCCCCAACAAACTTTGATAAAAATCATTCACTTTGGAAACGACGGACGACAGAACAGAGAACAGGCATGGAAAAAGGACGTATCAGGACGAAGGATAGAAAAGAAAAGTAAAGGGCCCACGCAGCATACCACTTCGATAAAATTTATTAGTCCTGATATAGGAAAAACATCCAAAAGTTTTGCCGGAATGTAGTGAGTCAAAACGTCACTCACAACAGCTATTTACTCCACAATGACACTTTAGTTGAGATCCAGTGAAGGCAGGCTCTAGCAAATCGTTGCTACTTTGACTGGGCGACACAAGACTGTTCAAAACTCTTAACATGAAATACCCAGATGGTGTTCTAGAAAACTCTGATACTGGTAGATGCATTCTACATATAACGCCAGGTATTGCAGGATAAACAGAAAGGCAAAGCTGATATTTGGTCGCATAGTAGGAGAGCTAACTGATTAGAGTTCACAACCGTGAACTCTATAAACTATACCAAGATATGGTGATAATTCAAAATACTTAAATATGACCATATCAATGAATGAGAGTCTTTAAATTCCATTCCTCTGCTTCAAGATCTAAAACAGAATAGAATCCCCATTTTAAGGATCAGCCGATCGCGGTGTGATCAACTAAAATTTGCATGCATGGGATACAATTCTGGCATAAGCATATTTAACAGGCCGAGAAACTCTTGATTAAGTATACATACCATGAATTTCGTCAGCAATACCGCCAAATAGTAAAAAACGAGTTGGAACAACGGTATGGCTCACATAAGCAAATCACAGATGTTGAGGCAGTGAAAATCAGCAGAACTCAGATACTGACGAAGGCGGATTAAACCACTCTCGGGTGCTTCGAGAGAAAAGTCCTTTGCATAATTTTTGGTCCTGTTTGCATTAATAGAGAATGGAGGAGACCTTTTAACGGCGAACTATACCTACTGTACAGCGATGCCGTTCGATTTACTGACGATTAGATAGTAGCTTGAACGCGTGGACACCAGTTCCCGCACCGGAAAGATTTCGACTCGAACCCTGAGGGACAACGCAGTAGAGAAGTACCTCATTTTAGGTGGCATACACAAGTGGAAGGGGACCTCAGCTCAGCTTCTCAACTTCATGTGCACAATTGGAGGCAGCTGGCAAAAAAATGTTCTATCTGGAGACCATGTTAGCTGAGGCCCTGATTCACGCTGAACTGTAGCGGTACTTAACTAAGTATGTAGAGGATAAGATATAAAATGATGTGTGTCACCACATGGATCAGAATAAAATAAACAAAATGTAAAATGCTAATTGCAGGCAAGAGAGGAAAAAAATAATCTTAGAGTATCAATTAATTTGCAGCACCTCCTAGGTAACTATACGAGTACTCGTACATATTTTCATTAAAAATAGGCAACCAATATTCTTGAAACATGCAGAAGTTAAAATAATTGCAAAGACAAAGTAAAGCTCTCGGAATAAAAATTTTAATCGGTACTCTCATTTTATTAACCTGGTACCACCGAACTGAAGTTGATCCCTTAACCACTATTCAAAATTGTTATTTTGTTCTTTTGCAAGTGAAATAAAAAAAAATTAAAATAACAACACACAGTTAAAATTGCTTATATTTTATAAATTGATGACATAAAAACTGTCTTTTATTACGCTTAGCTTCCCTGTTTTCTTGTTTAACTTAATTATATTCCCTATTTCTTATTGAAAGAAAACCACACTCGTACAACATATTTATCTTGCTCCGGCAGTAAAAAAAAAAAAAAACAAAAAAGAAAACTTAAATGTTTAACTTTTCACAACACTGTCATTTAAATTATAAACGATTTTTACTGCATGCGGCTTTTGCTACAACAAATTAATTTACTTTTTAAAATAAATTATTTCCATGCAAACTACATTTATATAGATATTTCCAAAAAAAAAAAAAAAACAAAAAATATCTCGGCGCACTAAAGTAAAATTAAATGTAATCATACGAGTGTTTATAAAAGATTTACGTTAAGAATTAAAATAAAATTCTAAAAATAGGAAAAAAAAAATATATAAATGTATATAATTACACCTAAGTTTACAATGATTTTTGAGTAAAAGATTACAATTATCAGACCCATACTTTTTCTGGGCACAGCGGACTAAGTATAGTCGTGTGAGGATCTTCGGGTGTATAATAATCGGAATCTTCAGCGCCAGCCAATAAATTCCCATCACCATCAGCTGATAGCGCAGGTCGATTCTTTTTCTACAAGCATACACAACATAATGTTTTGTTTTTTCTTTACATAAGTGCGTTAAATAGTATGTATGTACATAGATGTAAGGCGGCGTCGACAAAAAAAATTGCCAATTTATTACTTTAACTAATATTATATTTTCTATCATTTTATTTCAATTATCGAACTTCGTTTTATGCAAGCCTTTTATTAGCCATAATATTTATTAGTTTGTGCTTGTGTAGGTGTGACAAATTAAAATGCGAAAAATAAAGCGAAAATAAAGAAAAAAAAAAAACAAACTGTTAGATAAAATTAGAAACAAAAATACAAAAATATGAAAACTTAAAAATGACTAAAACGCTTTCCCGAAAACTTAACAAAAGGATTCGTCTGTTGCGTATGAGTTTATGTAAAAGTAAAGTCATGAAACACGGAATCTGTTCTTTAAAATAATTAGATAATAGGGCGCATAGTACTACGAATTTAAGAAACAATTCAAGTACCTAGTTAGAAAGTCAAAAAGGGCTTCATGGCAGAAGTACTGCGAATCTATCGCGGTAGCAGACGAGGTTTCGAGGTTACGCAAAGTGCTTTCAAAGAAAGCGAGCGTTCCTAGCTACCTCAGGAAAAGTGATGAAATCTGGGTTGAAAGTAGCCAAGAGGTTCTGACAACACTGATGGAAACCCACTTTCCGTGATCCACAGTATCAGGCAACCCTGGCATGCTATAGCACACTGAGAACATTGATCTCTATCTCTCTTCGAAGAGGAAATAGGTGTTTTTATTAATAGGAACAAATTACGGTGGGCAATTCAGCCCTTTAAGCCGTACAAATCTCCCGGTTCGGATGGTATTCTACCGGTTATGCTACAGAAACCATCGGAGGTAGCAATCGAAAAAATTATGGAAACTATCAGACACAGTCTAAAAATAGGGTACATACCAATAGCTTGGAGGGAAGTTAAGGTGGTTTTTATACCTAAAGCTGGCAAACAGGGGCATATAACAGCAAAATATTTCAAACCAATAAGTCTGTCATCATTTATGCTTAAAACCCTGGAGCGATTATTGGAAATTCCCATTAGGAATAGATGTAGTAATGGCTTTTTGACTGAGTTACAGCATGCATACATGAAAGGAAAATCTGTAGAAACCGCCCTGCAGGAGGCGGTGGGGAAAAGGGAAGAGTCTACACTTCGGTGAGTTTGCGACGTTGGCCTTCCTCAATATTGAAGGAGCCTTCAATAACGTATAGTGCACCGCCATTAAAAATGCTGAAGTAGACCCTAACATTGAACATGGCATTACAAACTGTGTTTGAAAAATGCTTGCAAGCAGGAAAATAAACTGTTCCATTGGGCAAAGCTCGGTCAGAATGTCCGTAACCAGGGGAACCCTTCAGGGTGGAGTCATATCCCCACTCCTGAGGATGCTGGTTATCAATAGCATCCTCAAAAAGCTTATTACAATGGTTATAAGTGCCACGGCATACGCAGATGACGTGGTCATAATAGTGCATTCAAAATACTTAAATATTTTAAGCGAAATTATGGAGGTGGCCCTGAAAACGTTCCAAAACGGAACTGGTTCTTTTTACCGGAAACTACAAGATACCGCAATTCAAATTCCCAAAACTCAACGGATTGGAACTGCCCCTTTCGGACAGCGCGAAGTATCTGGACAAAAAACTGAATTGGAATCTTAACGTAGTGGAAAGAATCAAAAAGGCATATGGTATAATGCTCATTTTATCTGCAAAAGAATAGTAGGAAAAATTCGGACTTAAGACCGGCTATGGTATACTGGCTTTATACGGTGGTGGTAAAACCCATACTTACATACGGCGCACTAGTATGGTGGAAAGCAACAAACAAGAAAACGATTTACGGAAAATTAGAGGCGGTTCAAAGAAAGCCTTCCATAGCGATTATAGGTGCGTTCCGTACCACCCCTACGGCAGCATTAGACACCTTTTTGCACCTAACACCGCTTGATTTACAGACCAAAAAACTGGCATCAGTGCGATACGACTCACTAATCTGGGTTACTTCAAGAGACATGCCCAGATCCTAGCGGAGCTACTGCCAGGCAATCCAATTTTAACGGATGAAATTCCTTCCTTGGTATGATATAATATATCCGGAGAGGGAGGACTGGGAAAAAAATGCAATAATGAGGTCAAATGAAATTGCAATTTTCACAGATGGCTCAAAAACAGAGGAAGGAACAGGTTCTGGTATCTTCTCAGAAGACCCAGAGCTAAGAGTGTCTATAAGACTACCGGGCGCAAGCAATGTCTTCTAATCAGAGGTTCTGGCTGTCTTCAGGGCGGCTGAGCTCATGCAAATGAGATCGGTATCCGAAAGAGATATCGTTATCTACACCGATAGCCTGGCCGCACTCAAGGCAATGGAATCAACTAACGTCAACTCTGATACAGTCTGGGGCTGTCGCACAATGCTCAAGGCACTATTCAATTAGAACCGGGTAAGACTAGGGCTAGGAAATGAACAAGGGGACGAGCTTGCCAGAAAAGAAGGGATACTCGACAATAGTAAGGTTGGCAACATCAAACTGCCCCTTTGCATAGTGAGGGGCACTATCGAGGAAAAACTCACAAAGGCTAACAACCTAAGGTAGTCAGGTCTTGAAGGACACAGGGCATCCAGGGGTATGTGGCAACTTTTTGATGGCAAAAAATCTAGGGAGTTAATAAAATTAAACAGGGATACTCTTTGGATAGTAATAGGAATCCTGACAGGACGTTGTCTCCTGAGAGAGCACGCAAAGAGACTCAAAAATTGTCAGATACAGATATTTGCATATTCTGTGGTGATCTGCAACACCACACATGCTGTGTGAATGCGAGGCAATATCGCGTAGTCGAAGAAAATGTTTGGGGAAATATTTTTTCGAAAGCCTCGAGTAAATAGACGGCACGAACTTCAAAGGCCTTCTTGGCTTTTGCAGGGAAATTGTGTGTTTCAACAGGGCGATTGTTTAGGTTTTTGCCATTTAAAGACAAATTCAATTGGTTCCACAGGGACCGCGATGGGCCCGTTTTGGTGCCTAACCTAACCTTCCCTTGACCTTTTGGGTATCGATATACTCGTATTTGAAAAGATTCCTGCGTATGGGACCCATTTAAGAACCAGGAAGCAGTTGCGACAGTATTACCTTCAATGACGTAACTTAGCAACTTTCAGGTGAGCATTTCAGAACCAATCAAATCCAAAGTGCGTAAGGGACTTTCCGGCATATCAAACTTGATGGGCACTATTAAATATTTGGAGCAAAACCAAGCGATAAACGACAAAAGCTCTTTTAAGTGATGGCCAATGTCTAATGTCTCTTCTACTATAATATACCAAAAATTTTCATTCAGAACTTCTTTAAAAACATTTATAGCCTTAGAATTACAAACTGGCCAATGAAAGCACATAGAACTGATTTTGGTACTTCAGCAAAACGTCTTACATCAGCAGTTCACCATCCCTGTTCGAACGGTGTCTGGTGCGTCTTTGGGATCTTGATATTAATTCACTATCATAATCTTTTTCTAGTTCGCTATTGTCTTCAACTTCACTTTCCAATTCACTATGGTCATCAATTGTATCATCACAATCAGTCACTTCTTCACTAATTTTCTCGTTATTACTTTCATAAAATATGTATATTCTTTTTTTTGATATTATGGAGCAACACATCATACACCGGTTCACCGAAACACTGGAAAAAACACTCTGTTTCCGATACCAATTACTCTCAAATGAACAAGAACGTGGATGTTAATTATTGCCTCAATTTTAATGACGAGTTATACTTAACATCACATGCATGACAAGCGTCAGCCGTCATATATTCCCAAGGGGTCAAGCTCGATGGCTTGCTGCAGTTAGCTACCACAAATGTGTTCAAATAAAATCATAGCAAAACATCCAACCAAAGTTTATAAAATTTTTACAGCACCCTGCGCCAGCTACTTTTAAAACAAAGTGATCAAATTTTTGAACGGAATTTCGGTTTCTGTACAACATCTTAATGGAAATAAAATGATTCGTTTTTTTAATATAAGAAACGTAAGGTAGGTACAGGGCGTACTATGAAGATTAATCAGAGTTATTGGATAAATGTTTTCTTGCGTCTAAAAGAGCAATGGCTGGGCATTCATTTCCTAGGTATGCTTTATCAACTAGAGGAAATATCAGAATAACTCTAGATTGTTATACAAGAAAATTAAAAAGGAGGATAAAAGGAGGATGATGAACTGACACATACGAGTATTATCGTGATTGCAACAGACAGACGAAGGAGCGTCTATTTGGGTGTGGATATGTTATTAGCGGCGGAGTCCATCGTCTTCTCCAGATGAAAAAGAAATACCATCAGATGGAATAGAGATTTGCTGCTTCGGGAACAATGTTCGGAGTTTGAACTTATTATATATATAAAAAATACATATCAAGGCAATAAGACTGCTAAAGACAAACATGGGAAGATAGTGCCAGAATCGCAATAGGTACAATAGCTACTGAAGATATACAAAATTTATTTAGGCATACGGTTAAGCCCCTGCCATTCTGGACGGTCTACCTGTAGAGCCTTTTAATCCAGACTGCAAGAAATCATTTCCAATTTCCAAGATTTCGTCGGAAGAATGTATGCATGATAAACGAAACCTCAGCATCGTTTGTTGTCCATAAAAAACGGGACCGTTTTAATGTACTTACTATAAAACATATACGAATTGTCAACGATCTGATTGGACAGTATAGCATATCCTAAAAAAATTGAAGAAGTCTAGATCAATGATCTTTGCTGATTTTAGGACCACATTTGACGGCATCATAGAGTTTGTCTACATTAGTTCGGCTACTTAATCTGACAATGAATGAATGAAACCAGACGAAACTGTACACTTAGGAGTGCTCCTTTGGCCTAAAAACGCACAGTAAAAACGTCTTATCCATAAAAACAGAGAGTCTCATCTTCAACAGAAGCATGAACGCTAACGAAGGCGGGTGAAGATATCCTTACGCGTTTTGAACGCATGAGTTGATTGATTTTTGATTCCATTTTCATTGATGGACTATGAAGGAGTAATGAACTCTACGAACTATACATTGACTCGTCAGAAAAGTGGGCATCAGTCGCTTCAGATGGACATTTATAGTGAATGGATCCCAGTGCTCCAGCCCGAAGAGGCCTTGATTTCAACACTCTCACTCAGCAGTAGAGGAAGGCTCGCCATAGGTGACGGATACGAGTGGAAGGGAACTTCATACAACTGTAAGTCGCGAGCAGGTAATGCTTTATCTAGAGTGCGATATAATCACTCGTAGCGGGGGCTGCCTCGATGCTGCACGAAATACAAATATAAGTAGCACCCAGTTCCTTCACAACCTTTTGATTGTCAAATAGCCAACCTAAAAGATCTCAATGATAGATCGAAGACATAACATAACTAGACCGATTTAAACCGGACTCTTAAGTTAAAAACGGCTGCAATTTTAATTAAATAAAAAGCTTAACATTGGACACATCACCACAATTAGAATACCTAGAGCAAACAATAATCATCATCGTCCTCCACAAATGTCAACGAAAACTTTATCCGGCACCCCGCAATTAGCAAAGGACAACTTTGGGCTGGCAAACATTTTCGCGGGAGAGCCAGTGATACGATTAAAAGAAGCTGTGACGAACAATTACATAAGCGAGAGGAATCCTGTGATCAAAAATAGAAATGAAGGTAATGTTTTGACGATAGGCATGCATACCATGAATAGCATTCTAGCCCCAGACTGGAATACCTTTTGATGCGATACATAAAATAAATGCAATCCCATGCCATGCAAGAACCATCAAGGTATTTCAATTAGGTTTATATAAAAAACCTTTCAATTGTACTGCGTTGACGTGTAAAACCCTTTTGCACCACACTCATCAGCAAATACCAATAGGACTTCCGCAAGCTGGCATAGTTTAAGCCTTCACTTTGAGAAATTTCAAGAAACACTAATGAATTTCAAGCCAATACAAGCCAACTTTTCATCTGCGTCAAATCCCTACATAATAGCATTCGTTATATGGAACTCTATAAAGCGAAGCATCACGAATTTCCAGTTCTCTCAAAACAGATCTAGTTATGCGGCTAACACTTGAATACCCTTGTCCCGGTTCCTTCTCGGAATCGGATTTTTGAAACTTAGCGCTGGAACAGATAGCATGTGCTGTATAAGTACATTCAGCAGCTGAGCTGTGTTCACATCATCGACGTCTTGTCATTTTGTGTGCAGTGATAGGCGACTCTCCACACTCCAAACGATTAAAATATAAAAAAGTCGTTCTTTGTAGGCAAAAGAATCAAAAGGGTGGCGATGTCATACGAACAAAAAAAAAATGTGTATGTGCTTATTAACTTAAGCACTACGCTACGCCACCATCATTCATCCAATTGCCTGAGGTCGGAGTAAATGTAAACCCAAACAATACCACATTATTGGAGATTTTGGTGAAACCGCGAAATCTTTGAATTGCAGTTGAGTCCAAAATGTTCAGATACGAAGATTATATTGGAGCAGTTACGTCGAGCGAGTGACGACAACGCTCCGGCTAAAAGATTTTTGATTCCCAGGTGGTTTAAAAGGTAAAGGAAGAAATAATTCCCGGTTCAACGATCAAGTGAATGTTAGATGCGACCAACTGAAAGCTGCATACCTCGAGATCGAGTAGGTGTAAGGGCGACTGTCTCTCAGACATAAACTTTCAATGGGTAGTGGATTAAAGTACCCCTCGTATAAGTACACGAATCCAATTAAAAATTACCACAACTTTAGTAAACGTACAATTTCAAACTTTATCTGGTCATCCAAGGATCTTTACTGTTTCTGTATTCTCTGGACCGCTTGTCTTACAAAGTCAGTTTTCATCAGACCTACTATTTCAAACCTACATCCCAATAATTAGGAAAATAGATTTAGCGTAACAGCTCCAATAGAAGCTGGTTATACTCGTAGATGAATCTGTGTGTACGTCTGTGCGGAAACAGAATTTTATGGAATAGAAGAAGATATTTTTTTTCTTTAAACAACATTATTCTAGTCAACTTAGACTAATGGCCTTTGTTAAGTTTTGTGGTGAAAAGCTTTGATTAATTGGTAAATATGTATGTAAGAGTTATTGTTTGTTGATTTTATATGAATGATTTGGGTGAGAAAATAAATATATGATACAATAGTTATAGCAATTGATTTGATTAAATTCTTACAAAAAAGAAAATTAAAAAATTACCTTGGATCCGCCATCGGATTTTAACTCATCACCGTCGCCATCAATGTCATCTATATTTTCTTCAGTACTATCCATGTGCAGTGGAATAGTTTTATGTCCACTTGGAGTGTTGACTTTACCTGTTATATTATTTGATAGCAATGGTGAAAGTTTTTCATCATCACTGTCAGCATCGTTATTATCAACAGCAGCAGAAGCAGCAACAGTTTCTGAATTTTTGTCTTTCCTTTTCAAACTATGACGTTCATTGACAATATGCAAGCTATCACGGCTAACTTGACGAGAAGATGAAGTAGACTTTTCTTTACCTTTAATACTATTCGAACGTTCGTAAAGAGTTGAGTTTCTATTTGAGCTTGGAGGAGATTTCTTTTCTACTGTCTCAGTCGATTCTGTTGTTGTTGGAACAGTTGGAGTTGAATTTGATTCACTATTTAAGACTGACATGCGAAACTAGAAATAGATGATAATTAAAAACTCGATTTCGGTGGAGAATTAAATTTTGTACCTCTGGAGCAGTGTCGTTGTTATTTTTCTTGTTTTTAGAACGCCGTTGACTTCCACTTTTCGGGCTGTGTTTTCCACTGCCTTTATCGGCTAAACGGTTTAAATTCTCGGCAGCTTGAACAGCATCTGTTACATCGGTACTATCTCCAGACATAGTACGACCAATACATTGAGGAGGTCCATTGAGGGCTTCAATAAGGGAAACTGGTATGTAACCAGCCGGGACATGTTGCTCGCAATTTGGCTGTAAACAGTTTTTTTTTTTTTTCTTTTTTTCTAATTTTATGTGAACACATTACAATCATTATGACTTACATCTGGTGAATTTTGTGGTGCAAGCAAATTGGAACTAACACCTTTTTGTACAGCTCGAATTTGTAAGAGTGCACGGAATGGTGCTCGACATATTGGACAATTGTTCGCTTGGTAACGTAAAGAATCGGCACATGAATTACACAAACATAAATGTCGGCATGGTAAAATCAATGTATCTCGAGTGTCACTCATACAAATCACACATTCACTTCCATTGTCATCAGTCTCATCGTCCATTGTTGGTTTATTGAGAGCTTTATTCTCAATGCCATAAATTTCTTGCAACAAATAACATAATCCGTCGACAAAAATTTTTTGCTTAAGAGCTCTTAATGCAAATGTATTATCGGAATGATGATCTACAACACAAATTGTTGTATGTGACTGACGGCAATCTGAAAATTAAAATTGAAAATTGAAACCCACCTTTTATAAAGCATAGTTTAGTGCGACGCATAGGTGCGTTCAAAAAGTAACGGGACATTTTATATTTTGAGGGTTGTATTAGTCGAATTCGCGCAACTTTTCGTAGTTATATTGGTAAACATGTCTTAAATGCATGTACAGGCAGACATATTGGGTGATTAGTCAGTCGGCAGTCGTGAAGAAGGTTACGTGTGTGCTTGCGAGTGGCAAGTTTTGATTTGCTGGGAAAATGGATCAGAGAATTTACGCTAAAGTTTGCAATAAAAACATGCAAGGGCATGCTCAAGCAGTAGCATAATTCTGCCCTATGCCGTCATAGGGCTCACAACCCTATATGGAGGAGATTACAAAAATGTGATGGGACAATAACGGATTAACTGTTGACAACCCTGGCAAACTATTAAATTACAATGATTTTTGGATCTGCACGTGGAACCCTTAACAGGACGCGTGCAGCCGAATAACTAGCGCAGATTTTCTACAAAACAGACATAACCGAGCTTCAGGCATACAGCCAAACGCCTAACAACGATCACCATAAAGGGTAAACTCGCCACCATATGCTCGCCACCAAGGACTGCTTCTGCGGGCTCGTAGATAAAACCAATGTCTTAAAGGGATATATACACCTAGGAGCCGGAAAAGGTAATTTTTGTGTATTTTTTGAAGGAAAACTATTTGAAATTTCGGATTGGGAGTTTAACTATCTAAAAGTATGCACATTCATAAATATGTTTAATTTCTTTTATTTAAAAATGTCAAAAATATGCAAGGATATTGTACGATTCCTGGAGCGTCGTAAAAAAATCTGTGTAAACGGTACCCAATGGCATTTCTTCAAAAATCATCTAAAAAAAAAGTCAAAAAGATTATTAAATTAGAGACTATAATCTAGTACTTGTCATAGCAGATTTTGAAAATATTGATTTATGTCTGGCGGACGTTTGAACATAGATAGTGATTTTTGGACCAAAAATTAGTTATTATTTTGCCTATAAGTAACGAAAAAAAAATCCTAGATAATGGCGTATAGAATAACCACAAAACCACAAATTCAAGGCAATCGGTTAATTGGTTTTCGAGAAATTTTGGGTATCCACATTCCACTGTCATGGAAAGAAGTCAATGCAGTTTTCATTCCCAAAGCCGGAAAATGTTCTCATGTTGCCCCAAAGGACCTCAGATCTATAAGGCCATCATCTCTCCTTTTGAAAACTCTAGAACGATTGATTGATATCCATAAACGAGCTAAAATTGATCCAAGACTTCTGTCAACGGGTCAAAATGCCTACTGTAAAGGAAATTTGGTGGAAACGGCTCTGCATTCACTGACTAGCCACATTGAACGTTTCCTACAATATAGAGAGTACACAGTGGTTGCTTTCATGGACATAGAGGGTGCCTTTAACAACGTCAACCCATCCGCAATCACAACTGCGCTGTCAACTCTGCAGGTAGACGACTCACTTGGGGAGTTGATCAGTCTTATGCTAAACAGCAGGATAATCAATTCCAAACTGGGTGGGGCTTCTGATAAAAGATGTGTCAGCAGAGGTACGCCGCAAGGCGGTGTAATCTCAACCCTTCTCTAGAACTTAGTGGTTAATGAACTCCTGATATACCAGGAAGCGAGTGATAGCAGGGTGATTGCATATGCGGATGACGTTGCTATGGGAGACGGCATCTTAATATCATTAAAGAACTCCCATAAAACTGATCTTGTCCTCTTTTCCAGGAAATACAAAATTCCAATTATAGACCGTCCCTCAATAAACGGTACCAGTTTAGTCTTTTCCGATACAGTTAAATATTTGGGTCTCATTTTTAACAAGAAACTAAGCTGGAAACCTAACATTTAAGGAAGAGTCAAAAAAGCTACAGTAGCTTTATTCTCTTGCAAAAAAGCCATTGGGGATAAATGGAGCCTTCAACACCGCATAACCCACTGGCTATAAATCTTGGTCATAAGACCGATACTCACCTACGGGGTTGTCGTCTGGTGGACGACTTTAGACAATGTAGTACGCTAAGCAGAGTCCAAAGAACAGCATGTCTATGCATAAGCGGAGCCTTACGGTCTACTCCCTCTGCTTCATTAGACATTCTGTTTCATTTGACAACCCTCGATATTTTCAGTAGGCAAGTAGCTGCGACGAGCTAAATCTAAGCCTCTCTTTCCGTCTTCCAAATCACTGCAGCGTGTTCCAGGCGGAAATTTTGGCGATTAAAGAAGCTTTGTCCTGGCTGAAGAGAAACGTGATATCTGCAAAGCATATTCGCATCTTTTCGGATAGTCAGGCAGCTATCAAGTCCCTGGACTCAGTCTCACTAAATTTGAAAACCGCCCTTGAATGCCAACCAACCCTTATGAAGATGGCCGAGCAATTCAACCTTCACCTTTGCTGGGTGTCGGGCCGCAGATACAGTCCAGGGAACTATAGGGCCGATGAACTCGCCAAAATTGGAACCACTCTACCTATTCTACCGGAAAAGGGTAGCATAGGTATACCAATCGCTACATGCAAATTAATATTAATTATTCTACCAATAAAAGACCTTAGGTGGACTGTTGGACCAACATGTCTAGCGACTAAACAGATCTGGCCAAAGCTAGATCCGAATCGCTCTAAGAGTCTGATCCTTCTACAATGACTTAAGCGATCTAAAAAATCTAGACGTAAACAGTCTCCTACGCTTCATCGTAAGCTCAGACTGGTTCCATTAGTAAGAGGATCATAGATCCACGTGGCATCACAACGGGCCAATAGGACTAAGTCATATGATATTTTCGTTATACTTGGAGCCGAGCACGCCCAAAAACACAATAGAAGCAGGGTCTCTTGCCGCTACCTGCCTCTCTGTTCGACGCCGCAAAACTCTCTCTTTCACTCTCTCGTCTGTAACTGGCTTATTTATCGAAATATAGACTTGACGTTTTCACCAGATATTTTTGAGACCTCAAGCTTCAAGAAAATGCAAAAAAAATCGATTTTTCCGACCATGCTAGGTGTATATCTCCCCGTAAGTATGTCATGAAAATTGTCCTTGGCGAAAGAAAGAAAGGACATGAGAAGCGCTCGATCGAGGCCTTAAAGAGGCGCTACCGGCAGACTGAAGTTCGGAAGTTAAAAAAAAAAAACAACCAACATGCACGAACAAAAACCTGCAAGGATGAATTAAAACCTAAGAATCTGGAAAGATTATTTCTGCTGACTGTTAAACGTTAAACACGGATGGAGAGAGACAACATAAATCTAAGGAAGCTTCGGAACATACATCAACTCATCTCCGAAATCTGGGTCGATAAAATTACCGTACGAATGGATCCTCAGCATTGTTTGTCCGATCATAAAGAAGGGAGATCCTCTGTTTTGCCTACAGAAAAATAAGTCTCCTTAACATCGCGTTTAAAATCTGACGTATGACGTATTATATGATCCTTCATCAACATGCTGACCAGCTCGTATCAGTGTGGCTTTAGGCCAGGAAATTCCATCAAGGATCAAAATTTTACATTACGCCAGATCTTAGAAAAAACCCAGGAGTTTTAGATCAATGCACACTACCTACCTTTTTATCGATTTCAAAGCCGCATACACCTAGTTTCAGCACACCCGCCAAGCTCATTCGAATATGCTGAATAATAATGAATGCACGTTGCTCAATCAATGTCAGTAATGACAAAACAGATATCTTCAATTTCAGAAAAGGACTTAAACAAAGCGATGCGTTGTCATGGTTGTTGAAAGAATTGTGCGAGACTCGCAAGTTACGTCCAAGTCAACTCAAAAGTCTGTTTAGTTACACGCATATGCAGACGAGATTGATATAATGAAAAGAACACAGGGAGCTGTCAATGAAGAGTTTGCAACTATTGAAGTAAAAGCGGTTCACGAAAAAAATACAAAATACAATATATGCTGTCGACAAAGAGGGACACACAATATCGACGACTAGGATAAAACGTCACGACAGGCAGTTACAACCTTGAGGTAGTAACGGATTTTATGTACCTCAACTTCGTTATCAACCCCGACAACGCCACCAGCTTGGAAATTATGCGAAGAATCACTCTTGCTTATCGCTACATCTTCGATCTTATAAGGCAATTGAGTTGTAAAGCCTTCTCCCGAGCAACCAAAAAGACGTTATAGAAGACATTGATCATCCCTGTCCTGCTTTATGGCGCAGAAACGTGGACATTGACGCATGCGGATGAAGCGGGCGCTTTGAGAGAAAAACTCTTCGTGTAATTTTTTGTCCTGTTTACATCAATGGTGAATGGAGGAGACGTTTCAACAACGAACTATACGGGCTAGGATAACCCGGCTTAATTGGGTAGGCCACCTTTAGCGTATGGAGACCAGCTTTCCAGCTGGCGACGCACACAAGTGGAAGGGGATCGCAGCCAACTTCTGTGTGTAACTCGAGGCAGCTGGCAAAATATCACGCTAGCTGTATTAGAGGTATGTTAGCTGAGGCCCTGGTCCACTCTGGACTGTAACGCCGTTTAAGTAAGTAAGTAAGCAATTAAGGGATCAGACTTCAAAAGACATTGATCGGATCACTCTGTGTTGCAAACTTCGCACAATACTTTTTTTGTACGATCTCAGCTACCTTTGTTGCCTCGTCAGCCGCTTCAGATACGTTTCTTATACATAGATAACTGAGCATGATTAGTTATATCAAAATGTTGTGAACTGAATTATCGAGATTGTCTAGTTGTCCCAAATGCGAATGTTTCAAATTGTTCGCTACTTGGGTCGTAGCCGGAAGGGAAAACGATGAGAATTGTGACATCGCCCAATAATATTCTTATTGTTTCCAGCAATTTCAACAAAAATAGAAGCGTTCGCAAAGAAGGTCCTGGTCGTGGTTCTGTCATTAGAATTTCCACTTTGCCGGCCGTCGGAAATTTGACCTAAATGTATTTTTTTTTTAATAAAGATAAAAAGTAGTCAGGACAAATCTTTTTATAGCCCTTGACAACCTATATAAATTTTTAACCGGCCTCCGGAAAGTGTCGAGAGATCTTTTGGAATGCTTCGCAGCACCGTCGCACCTTTCATGGCAGTCCTAAGCTTACGGAATAGAAAAAAGTCGTCGTTAGTGCGACAATTAACAGCACCAGATATACCATATCATTCTTGTCCATGAATAAATTGAGAAGTTTCCAGACGATAATACGGCAATCCACACTCTTGTCACTAAGTCAATGTGTACTTTAACTTAAAAAACATATCCGTTCTCAACTGGCCAGCAAAATCACCTGACTTGGATATAATTGAGCTCATGCGGCGAGGATTTCGACGAACGGTTTATTCATGCGGAACAGCACAACATTACGGAAAAAAAAATCATTAAAAATATATTAAACAATTGTTTAAAACATGACTAACCGAATGGTAGAAGTTATAGAAAATGAAGGAGTTAACGCACATTACTAATTACATAAACTACTGGTTGAAGAAAACATGCCTTTGATATATAAATTTCAACTGAATGATGATTCTCAGCAATTTATACGATCTTTTCATTAAAATCAAAACTACTTGGAAAACCATTCCTGTGCAAAAATGTACTAGTCTTATGAGCGGCATGCAACTCTCCCCATAATTTTCTATTACACGCTATGTGTTCAACTTTTTGGATGGGCGTGTCTATTACCTACTTATGTGGCGTTGCATTTCGGGGTGAAACTGGCCTCCTGTTAGTTCGGGCATCAGCTAACTGCCTCCAGTTTCGCACTTCATGTCGGTTGAGGTCCCCTTTTACTTGTGCGCGCCACCTAAGGTGAGGTCTTCCTTTACTGCGTTGTCCCTCCGGACTAGATTAGAAAACCCTGCTTACTCGAGCATTGGTCTCCATTCTTTCTACATGTAGAAACCATTTCAGGGGACTAATGCGCAGTTTTCTAACTAGGTCGATGTTGCTGTAAGACTCGTATAGTTCATCGTTGAATGTTCTCCTTCAAAGCCCGTAAACGCAAACTGGACCGTATATTTTTCAAAGGATTTTTCTCTCAATATGACTGAGGATATACTCGTATTCATCCACTTTCGATAGAATATATGCTTCTGCGCCATAAAGCCGGACTGGGATGGTCAAGGTCTTATATCGAGTCGAGTTTTTCGGGATATGACCTTACCTCAATTGCCTTCTTAATCCAAAGAAATAGCGATTGGCATGAGCGATTCCTCATTTTATTTCTGTTGTTGACAGAATTTATGGCAGAGGCGTGGTAGACAAAATCCATTATTACCTCGAAATTACAGCTGTCCACTGCGACGTTCCGTCCAATTCCTCGATGTTGTGTGTCCCTTCTTGTTAACAGCACATACTTGGTTTTGACTTTATTCACCGCCAAACCCATTTTGCTAGCGAACGCATCGGTGACAGCCCGCTGAGTTCTGACATTACTTTTGAAAGATTTTGTCTCCTGCGTTCGGTTGTGAGTTCCGCACAATTCTTTCAAGTAAAGAAGCCACATGACAGCGCGTCACCTTATCTAAAATCTTTTCTGACACCAAGGGTCTCGGTTAAGTCGTTAAAGACCTTGACGGAGCAGCGAGCATTCTCCATCGTCATTCTGCACAAACGGACAAGTTTTACAGGGATGCCAAACTAGAGTACCGTGTCGGTAACCGACGAGTGCACACGTCAACCAGGGCACTCGTAATTTCTCGTGTGCTGCACAACGGTCACTGCCGTTACTGTATTTATCATACGGTACGGGTAGTGACTGAGTATATGTAACAACTGATGGATAGCGGGTTGTGAGTGAAAATTTTGTTGGTGCACGGTTTCATATTGTTGTAAGGGCATAATACCTACAGCAATTTGATTCGGTAAAGCAACGTCAGAATTCTCACTTCGCAGCCTTGCTTAGTATCGTCGTTGTTTGTGTTTACTGTGTTTGTTTGTAATTATGACTAGGGAATTCAGGGTGGACGTAACCAATATACGCGGGATCTACACAGGTAGATCCCGCCCACACTTCTCAGATCACTCTGAACTGAAGCTCCCTGGCTACGAACTAGTGCCATTATTCTTCTCTCACCGCGGTCTCGCCATTTACGTGCGTAGTAATGTAGCTTTCCAAACTCCATCACAATGGAATTAAATTGCCTGTGGTTAAAATTCCATCTCCGTAAGCAAGTTATTCACTATTGCTTTATTTATAGAAGCCCCAAACTGGACAGCAATTCGACTCTTAACGAGTTAGATGCACTGTCTGACTCCATTCAAAGAATTGTATCCCTGTACCCTTATACTGAAATCGTTATTACGGACGATTTCAATATACACAATCCTGGTTGGTTTCTATAATCAGGACAGACTCTTCGGATGAAGAGTATCAAACCAAAATAAAAGGCATGGTACGACTCGAGCTGTAAAGAGGCTGTCAGGGTTAAAGAAATGTTTTTTCGGTCCTACAAAACCAACCCGACAGAGGAAAACCGAAAAAAATTTAAACGAGCCAGAAATGACTGCAACGTCTTTCTTAAGCGTGTGAAATTCCAAAACGACCAGAACCTGAAGCAAAAAATACTGCAATGCCCCAAAGGCAGTACAAATTTTTGGTTGTTCGTCAAAAATATTAGAAATTCTGCCTCATCCTCCATCCCAACGTTCATTTACAATAACCTTTCAGAAGTTAGCTCTTTGGACAAGGCCAATCTGCTTGCTGCGCACTTTGCGGCTAGCTCAACACTCCCAGATTGTGCTTTGTCTCCGTCTACACTTGAGTGCATCGAATCTTCAATGGGACTAATCCACTTTCGCACTCGTGTTATAGCAAGAGTACTTAATATACACAAATCCGCTGGTCCAGATGGTATTACTCCCCTTCTTCGGAAGAGGTGTTCTTCCTCGCTGGCAAAACTACTGCGTAAGCTTTTTCATCAATTCTACACTTTAGGACTCTTTCCGAGCATATGGAAAACAGAATTTGTCCAGCTCGTCTCTAAAAAAGGCGAATCTTCCTCTCTCCCCTCCTACAGACCCATTGCACTTACGTCCCCTCTTTTCAAGGTCATGGAAACGCTGATAAACCGTCAGCTCATGAAATATCTCGAAACACCAAAACTTCTTAAAGACCGGCAGTATGGCTTTTGTAGCAACAGGTTCACTAGTAATCTGATGGCATGCCTCACCGAAAAGTAGAACCAAAGCGTACATCAATCTGGCGAAAGCAAGATAGTTGTACTTGATATTTCTAAGGCATTTGACAGAGTTCGGCATCAGGCTCTTTTGTCGTGCTTTGGGATCGATGACTCTCTTCTTCAGGTGATTAGAAATCACTTTCCGGAACGATCAATTCAAGTTTTCTTGGATGGTTTCAAGCCTGATATTCACAAAATTAATGCTGGTGTGCCCCCGGGATCCGTTCTGTCTCCGAAACTCTTTTTAATTTTCATCAACGATCTCTTGTCTGCTACTTCTAATCCAATATATTCCTTTGCTGACGACGGTACTCTCAGCTTTTCATATTCGGACTCACCGGGGAATTATCAACCGAGTGGAATTTAATGCTTCCAAAACTCAATGCTGTCTGCTGTCATTAAAGCGAAATTTAAATACCCAGCCATTATCCATGAATGGCACTTACATCGTAGAAACCGAAAAACTTTCAACCGTAAGACCCGTCTCCCGTCTCGCTATGAATGCTCATCAGTATACCCTCAAACCCATTTTCTAAAATATCGTGATTCGTTCTTAAGCCGTACAACTCGATTATGGAATGCCCTGCCGACCCCTGTGTTTCCTGGTCGCTTAAAAGCAATGTACATCGGTACCTGTCCTTTCTTTCTCCCTAAATTTCCTTCGCCCGCGCTGTGTACAAACATTCTAAGGGTACACAAACCCCTTGAGCGCGCGCTCATTATAAAACAAAAGAGACATGCTTCTATATAGCTGGTCTCTATAAATGCTGCCATATGCGACCTTAAAATCGATGAGAAGATGGTGGTTTTTTTTTATTTATTTATTTGGTTTTCGAAAGTAGAATATTTATTTTAGTGTAATCTTATTTTTAAATTTAATTGGCAAGAATTTTTACTCTTAATTTTAAATTAATTTAAGTTTGAAGTAAAAAGTAATCTTTTAGAAGTTTTTTTGCTTGTTTTGAAATTAACGATGCCTCTACGGTTAGCTGGAAGTTCGTTAAATAACATTAGAAATTTGTACGCTAGTTGTCTTTTTCCTGAACCCATCTTCTGGTGTTCTGTTCATGGTTAATGGCCTTCTTGAAACGTGCATATCATAATACTCCAGCAATAACGTCATTTTTTGTAAGTGTGTGGTGGAAGCATTGCCCCATGAAAATATTTTGTATCTTAGCTTTGATTCAAACAGGGCGTAATAATCCTGTCTTAGGACAGATGGCGTCGAATAAAACCGTAAATGAGATAAACCATATAGAGCTCTTCTTAGGCCCGAACGCAAATTAACCGACTCTGATGTTTGCTGTTTTCGACGATCTCTATTGGTTGGTTCAATAACGAACTTGAACATTTAGCATTTTGGAGAAATATATAATTCGTTGTAGTGTGGCTATGCGTTCCACGAATGTGCATCATTTTTGTTTTAGATGCACTGATAACTAGTCCATTATCATGGCACCAATTAAACTCACTATCCATGAACGAAGTAGCATGTAACATGTAACAGCTCATTGTATATAGAATGCATAACAGTCGACCTAATTTCAATCCCTGTGGAACTCCGTGTTTGATTGCCTTTCTATGACTAAATTTGCTATAGATTTTCAAACAAAATCTAATTACTACATATAAACTTAACACATGGGCTGAAAAGTGCGTGCCGTTTCTAAGAGGGCACCACTTGAATTAAATCCATACCATTTTCAGTTAGTACCAACCTTCAAAAGATACGTGAAGGTTGGACAGCTGTCGGACGATTAGTTCTCGAGATATAGCGTTGTGAGTGAAGCAACTTTTGTTATTGTGAAAAAAATGGATTCAAAGCAATTTCGTGTGTTGATTTATCATTGCTTTTTGATGGGAAAAAATGCAGCCAATGCAAAGAAATGGCTTAATAAGTGTTACCCGGAGTCTGCACCTTGCGAACGAACCATTCGCAAGTTAATTGAAAAATTTAAAAGTGGTCATACAAGCACCAAAGATGATGCACGCAGTTTACGTCCAAAAAAGGCTGTTTCAGATGAAAACATAAAAAAAGTCCACAAAATGATTGCGAATGACCGTAAAGTGAAGTTGATCGAGATAGCTGAGGCTCTGAAGATATCAAAAGAGCGTGTTGGATATATCATACACGAATATTCGGACATGCGAAAGCTCTGTTCAAAGTGGGTGCCGCGTTTGCTCACAGTCGACCAAAAATAACAACGTGTTGATGATTCAGGAGAATGTTTAAAGCTGTTCAACCGCAATAAAGCCGATTTTTTGCATCGGCATGTGGCAATGGATGAAACTTGGCTCCATCACTTCACACCAGAGTCAAGTCGGCAGTCTGCTGAGTGGCGAGCAGGCGACGAACCTCGTCCTTGGCTGGCAAGGTTATGGCATCCGTATTTTGGGATGCATATGGAATAATTTTCATCGACCATCTCCAAAAGGGACAGACTATCAACAACAACTATTACATTGCGTTGTTGGAGCGTTTGAAGAACGAAATCGCAGAAAAATGGCCGCATTTGAAGAAAAAGAAAGTGCTGTTTCATCAAGACAATGCACCGTGTCACAAGTCGATGAAAACGATGGCAAAATTGAATGAATTCGGCTACGAATTGCTTCCCCACCTACCGTATTCTCCAGATTTGGCCCCCAGCGACTATTTCCTGTTCGCAGACCTCAAAAGACCTCGCCGGAAAGAGATTTAAGACCGAATCGCCGAAACAGAGGCCTATTTTGAGGCTAAACGGAAATTGTACTACAAAACATGTATCGAAAGATTGAAAAATCGTTTCAATCAATGTATCGCTCTCGAAGGCAACTATATTGATAAAGAATTTTGCAAAAAATTTGTGCTTTACTATAAAACTTGGCCTTTTCAGCCCATGTGTTAGATTTTGGCCTTCTTGAGTTTTTTCCAGGATCTGCCAGAACGTGAAGATTTTGTCGACTGTGGACTTTGCTGGTCTAGAACCGCTCTGATAGGGACAAATCAGATTGTTGGCGAAGGGTTTCTGACGTTCGCGGAATATGCCAGGCTAGATCTTGTATCCGATGTTGAGGAGACTTATACCTCTATAGTTGATGTAGTTGGGTGGATCTCCTTTTTTGTGGATCGGGCATACGGTGCTGAGATTCCATTCATCTGGCGTACATTCTTCTGACCAGATCTGAGAAATGAGTTGGTCCATGCTCTCCACAAAGTCATTACCAACAGCTTTGAATATCTCGGCCGGGAAGCCGTCAGGTCCAGCTGATTGGTTGGATTTTAGCTTAGATATTGCTATCCTTTTTCGTTCTGATCAGGTGGACGGAAAGTTTGGCTATGATCGTCTACGTTGAACGGTCTATTCTGCCTGATGGCGACATATTGGATTTCTTCGCCGTCTGCAGAAAAAGTTTTTCCATATTCTCAGCATCGACTGTCACTCCACTACAAGGTTTCCTTCTTCATCTCTAAGGCTTCTTTATCGGTCTTCATACCTTGGCACGTTCTTTTTACCTGTTGGTAAAACTTCTGTACCTTCCGTACCTGGAGTACAAAATCTCAATATCGTTGATCGTTCGCTTCTCGTGCTCTTTTGTTCTTCTTTTCATTGTACGCTTCTTGTTTAGATTCATGTGTTTGCCGGCATTCTTCATCAAAGCAGGGATATATTGGTCATGGTCGGATGAAACCCAGCACATCAGTTGTGCGTCTCTGATTGCACGTTGCACAGATCTTCGGTACTTGATGTTTGTGACATAGTTGTTGGGAGATTTTGGAATGCGTGTTCGGCGACAATTCTGACGCTCTTACGACTGCAGCTTCCCACAGTAGTTTCGTCGTAGCGCGTGGGAAATCCGCATTCGCATTTTTGCTGCAATAAGGTGGTGATCCGAATCATTTTGAGATAGACGTCGAAACGTTCCGACGTTGATTTAGCGTTTAATGATCCGGAGACCGCCATGTCCCCTTGAGTATATTGCAATGAGGAAACTGTGTGCTTGCTATAGTAATATTTTGTCCCGCCTAGTCAAATAGGCTAAGCCCGTTACCAGATTTGGGGTGTCGTGTAGGTCTTACTTACCAACTGTTGTACCAAAGATGTCCCCCTTTCCTTTCCTGGTGTAAAAATCGCCTATTACGATTTTAACGTCATACTTCGTACATTGTTCAGTCTTATCGACGAGCACGTAGCTTCTACGGGCGTGTCTATTGTAAAACCAAAAAATAAAACAAGACATCATTAGCTTTTGCGTTATAATGTTTATTGACTTACAGTCAGCATACAAATAAGCATTTCTGTTAGCATATTCGACAAAACCAAACGTGTAAAGACATTTTTTATTAACTTAACTAGCTAACATACCCCATACCCCTTCTATTCGTCCTCATCGCCAAAGGGATTCAAATTGTTATCGTACGTTTCGAATGGGTTCGTGTTCTTAATTCGGACATCCTGATTGGTTGTGATCGTTGTAGAAGATTCATCTACTTCAAAGGGATTCTTCGACTCATCATATTTTGCTGACCTCACAATCAGTCTTTCGTCCTTTTGAATTTGTTGCTGTTCTCTGTCTTGGTTAGTTATTCTTCCACTCCACTTATAAGTGTTAACATGTTCAACTGGAATTGGTCCTTCGCCTTCTCTGTTCTTGGTGCTCCAGTCATACACCAAGTTGTTTTGATTCAAACGATTTTCATCGGCTGCTTTCTGTTCGTCGACAATAACAATTTCGTTGAGCAAACCACGTCCAAAATAACTCGATAGGACATAGAGCATGTCATTCGAATGATTGAGTAATCTGTGAAAGTTTTCATGTTGCCCCTGTGATTCTTGCTGGGTTCGAAGCATTTCTGTTAGCTGGACGTTTTTCACACTACAAATACTGCAATCTTTTTCATTTTCCGAATACGTACGAACACAGTCCTGGTGAAAGGAGTGCTGACACAAAAAATACACAGCCGGCAGGGACAGAGGCTGGGTACATGCGTCACAATTCGTGTTGCGGAACTCAATGGGATTGGCCGAGAAATTCTTCAACAACAGCTGAAGAGATTTTAGATCGTTTTGAAGATTCTCTACATCTTTTTCTTCTTGATTGATGGCAGTCGTCTCCTTTTGGAATGCCTGGGTGTAGTAATCTTTAACGTGCGATATGTTGGGACCTCCTTCCACGGCTAGACACTGCAGTATCTGTAGGGGAGATTGTAGCTTTTCAGCTGTTATCACGTTCAAAATTTGTAAGAGAACACTCATTGGAGCTTCGGCATCATTATGTAATTCGTTTAGTGCCTGAATCCATAAGTGTGGTTGAAATTGGCCTAAACTTTTACAGCAGCTCAGTAGACTATCGTAATCCTTTTTCTTCACGTAGTACCGAATAGTTAAATTGTAAAGTTGGTCATCTTCGTAGAGATATAAAATTCCTGGCCAGAAATTCGCCATACGACACATGACTAATACTTGCTCTCGGTTGTATTGAGATCGATACATTTTGAGGGTATCCAACATTTGACTTTCTGTACTCAGATCGTTTTGCCACTGCCTAAGATAGAGCTCAATCAGAGTATTGTAAACAGTTTCGGGCAATTCAGAGGACGAATTCGATACAGAACTCTCCAAGAAATTCAACAGAAGCTTCCAATTGTTGTCGAAGAGAGTAATAAAATGCTCGGGAGATGGTTTTTCAACACCATTTTGGTTGTGTACCAGCTCTTCGATGGAATGCGAGCTTTCTTGTCCCTTGCACAATTCTTTCAGTAATTCCGTGGTCTTCTCCGGAGAATGATTCATGAGAATCATGCCGTACTTCTTGAAGAATGTGTATATGTCATCCTCATTCAGTTTTGAGATCACCTTCATCATGTCTTTGGTGTTTTGGATCTTCTTCAACAAGATACTTACATTGTATTCCTCCTTCTGCTCTTCCCTGAATTGTGATAAATGTAAATCCGACTGATTACGGATAGCAGCGTTTATGTCGAATATTACATCGTTGGCGTCTTCCTCATTAAATAAGAACTCCTCCAGTTTCTGTGGCAAATCTAATCTCGTGTAACAGTTCATTAGCAGCGTTGTATGTTGGGCGGTTGCTTGATTTTTCTTATGCAGCGTATGCAGGTATTCTGCAAGATAATTGATGTGCCTTGAATCTAGAAACTTTTTAATCACATACGACGGCTCAATGAATCCTATAGTTCTAACGTACTTCTCTACAGCACCACTGTAGTCGCCCTTGATGTATAAATGGTCTCCATATTGCTTGTAGATTCCCGCTAAACCCTCGTCTTCAAATTGCTGGTCCTTGGTTATTCTTATCGCAATGTCGTACAAATTCTTCTTAAACAACATGTTCAGCTTGTTCTGAATGTCCTTTTCCAGTAGGTGATACACTTGCTTGTCTTTTGTAACAATGAAGCACGTGCCGAACTCGTTGAGGATAGCGACAACTGGATCGATGGGCGTCTGGAAAACAATAAACTTGTTCTGTATGTCAATGACGATTAGAACAAACTCTTTCTGTGAAAGAAGTGATGTCTTTGTGGACTTCATAATAATGACCAGGTAGTTGGGAAACCATTCAATGAATTGCTTTTGACCATCCAGCGCATAACAAGGCCCACGGCCGTCACTTGTATAACAATAAACAGCATCGTCTTTGCCAGCCATGAAGTACGTCTCATTGGCGGCTTTTGTTTGCAAAGCACAACAGCGAGTCGGAACATTCGACGAGTCCAGTACGATTTTGGTTTCCTTCTCATTGTCGTGCAGTAAGAAGACGAAAATTCCTGATTCAGAACACACAAACATGTCCATTTGTTTATTGTGCTGCTTAAAAAATATGCCGGTGATGTGTCGGGTGCCCACGGTGAAATTTCTGAAACCTCCTGAAAAGTCTCTGCTCACGTTACCACGAAAGAGCGATATTTCTCCTCGTTCGTAGCCAATGGCTATGAATAGCTGATTGCCGGTACCTTGTTCCACACAGAGTGCAGTGGGTTTCTGAAGAATCACCTTGGCTGAACCCATGCAAGGTGCTCCATTACGCTTGGTAACCTTAGCCAAATCCCAGACTTTAAGCAGTGGCGGATCGGCACAATCTCGATTGGAAATTGTCACCAAAAGATTGCTCTGTGCCGCAATTGAGCACAAGATAATTGGGGCGTTATGCGCTTGAAAGGAAATCGGATCCCAGCCGCGATAGAAGATGTGCACCATTCCCGATGAGTCACATATGATTTTTTGACTAGAGTGGCTAGTGCAGGAGGTGATTTCCGAGTCACGTAGTGTGTCTGCGATTTTTTCTTTGTCTGCATTCTGCACGAGATTGAAGAAGTCGAACTTTTTCCACTCTAAAATTGCCATCTTGTGGGGGTGGGTTTCTTTAGTTGTTGGAAACTGTTCGTCTAGAAGAGGTAGGATACTTAGTTCCAAAGTGTTTTGTTGGAGTTTATGGTTTGTTGCAATCACTTATTATAACGAAACACATTATCAAAAAAATTCGTTGATGTAGCTCTTCTCAATTGTTTTGCTTTAGAAAATCGAAATTAAAAACTTTTTCGCAAATGACAGTTAATGGAGATGTCAGCTTCAGTCGGGACTTTTCAAACTGTAAAGTTTTCTTAGCGACGATCTAAACATAAAGTAGCATACAAAGCCGAGTCCGTCCAAAAATTGTTTTTTTTTGAAGTTTGCATAAAATATATGCATTTAATGAAAATATCATGTTTGTGAGTTAGATTGTATCGGGTGATTAATCTAAGGCTGTACAAGGAGAGGGCGAAAGGAGAAAATAACCGCTTAATATAAAAATTCAGTGTTAATGCTATTGTGTATACTTTACATTTAAAAAATACATAGATACTTTATACAGCACATTTAACAATATTATTTGTAAAGGATATAGAAGATCTTCAATCAAATTTCCAACTAGGCTCGCCGAACACGTAGCCCGAAATCTCTTGATAACTCCTGTACCGCCAGCATCAAGTACCGACGATCACTGGCAACGCTGCCAACGTGCTATCAAAAACGCCGGAACTGATATGCTGGATTTCACCAAGAAATCCCTGGAATGATGTAGAATGCCGACAAGCACAAGTAGCTGAACAACAAGCGTACAAAGTGACGCTGCACGATCCACCGAGCTCGTTGCTCTGTCAAGGTCTCTGTAACCGAGACCTTTGATGCGAGAAAAGTTTTTTCCGGATTGAAACGTAAGCTGCCAAAGAAGTCTATGATACATATTGGACTATAGAACTACCCAGTTCGTGCCGCTTAGGAGGAAAACACAATTAGTTAACTTAAAGAATGCTAAAAATAAAGCGTTTAAGTTATTTAGAAAGCCAAAATCTGATTTAGAAAAAGGCGCTTTTGCCAATTGCGCCGCGAGTACGAATTTTTGAATAAATTTTTAAATAAACAGTATGTGATGAACACTGAGTCTCGAATTTTAAAGAAACCTAAAGATTTCTGGCCATTTTTGAACAGATAACGCAAAAATATGAAATTTGAAGGTACCGTCTCTTGTAGTATTGATTCAATTTGTGAGCTCATTTATCGGGTAGCATAAACAAGTGCGGGCCATTTGATGTTCTCAAACAATTCTGGCACATTTTCAGATGAATGGAAATATTCACTTATAACTCCCATATTTAAGGCCGGATCATAGTAAAACTTTAGGTGGCGCGCACAAGTAGAAGGGGATCTCAACCGACTTGGGGTGCGCAACTAGAGGAAGCCAGCTAAAGGCCGGGCTAACTGCAGAGGCGGCTTGTTGGTTGAAGCCCAGGTTCACTCCGAACAAGAAGCTAAGTTAGCCAACAACAGCTTTATACGCGCTCACGCATCCAGCGAGCTGCGTGCTTGACCTCGGCGAAACCTTTGGTTTGAAAAACTCGTCTAGCAAAAGAAATGGAAGAGTGTCGGCTTCTATGGAGAAAAAAAGTCTTAGGAAGGCTTATCAAATGGCAAAAGAACGTACAAATAGAAGTTTAGCAAGAAAATTGAATAATAGAATCGAAGTCATTGCTGAGGATATGGGAGAACCACTTCTGCAGAACTGATACATTTAACGTCGGGTGGCCCTTGTTTGATAAGCAACACATCGCAGTCATCTGTTAGGTCTGGGTTGGATGAAAACATGCTCGATGAATAGAATTTCAAAATTCCTACAAGATCTTATCTACAGTACTTCGTCAGATCCTGAAATTCTATGCGCTCAATTTGTAGGTCTTCATTAGACATATTTCAGGACTGGTCGGTAAACTATTAACTAGAGGTTTACCTTATTCAAAGAAAGGCGACACATTTAATCGATAGAGCCATGTCATGCTTTGGTATCTATTGCAAAATCGCCCGTCTTTATAGGGTGACAATGAAAAACCCTCGCTAATCTCAAAATGTTGATATTGACAATAGTTCTTACAAGACATTGGATGGTGTTTTTTTTGTGGTAAATTTTGCATGTTGAGCTGATAGTCCAGTCATCGGATATGTCTTTATTTTCTCGTACTTGTTTGGTGAGTTGGTCCATCTACCTACAGTATCACAGTATCACTCTCCATATGTTGAGTATCAAGGAGTTATTGTAAATATTTCTCAGAAACAGACATTATTTTATGAGCTTCGATGATTGCATTTTCTTTTACCATTAGGAAGGGCCTGTATTCACCTGGGTACAAAGTGAAAATACAGGCACAATGTATGACGGTCTAATCCAGTGTTTTAAGTTCATGTGAGATATGGAACCAAGATAAGCTCAGCAACAGAAATTATAAATAACCAGTTTTCTCAAAAAAAAAAAACACTTACCTTCATTTCCCTCTTCGGCAACACAATGAATCGCCAATGGGTACTGCTCCTTTGTCGGATTATATGTCAAATCGTCCTCGGGAAACAAATTCGGATTGAAAATATGCGATGGTTGCGAAAAGTACTGATTAACACCTTTTTTGTAGTGAAACGTCTCAGACGTCAACGATTCCCTTGGCATAAAAGTCACACCACTTGGACTAACTTCTTCAGTACAAAAGTAGTAAATTGTTATTGCACATTTGGCATCCGAATCAAAGATAAATTCAATGTTCAACGCATTTCCTTTGTTAGCACCCCCATCACCATGGACTTTGGTTGCACTATCGGGAGCTTTTACAAAGCGCACCGATTCCTTGCGAATGTTTACCAAACTTTTCAATGTTTTCGTTGGCTCATTCGCTTGCGGCGGTGGATATGGAAACTACAATGAGACCAAATTCTAAATTAACATATTTGTTGATAGCAAGTGAAAACAATTATTACAGCTGTAGGTCGGCTTCCAAGAAAGTTCAGATCTGCATTCTCGCCAAATAAATAAGCTTCCGGCTGTGGGGTATCGAAACGCTCTCCCCCCATTATAAAATGACTGCCAAAGTAGTTTCCTTAAAAGATGTGGCAATTTAATTTTAATTTTCTTAACAAAATAGGAAAAAGTGCCGTTTTTTGTGTAGCTGCGTTGTACTTGAGGTTTTCTTTGTTTTTTGCTTTTTTTTTTAATTTTTGATTTAAACACTGAAGCTGTTTATTTACCTGATTTCGGAGGATATTTGTATGCGTGCGTGGCAATAATGTCAGCCTCTTCAACAGCAGCATTTTGTCGACTTGTTAGAGCTCCCATTGTCTTTATAATTAAAAACACATAAACGAAATTATTCTCCAAATTAGAGGAAAATAAGTTTTGGACTTTTTACATTTCACAAGTGACAGTTCCTGAGAATTTATCTTTTGACAGCAGTTTCAAATGCAGGTAAGGCAGTTGTATGACAGACCTATGACAGATGTTTTCGTAGTTCTAGAATTGCCATATTAAAATTCAAAGAGAAAGTGATTTAATGATGTTCGAAAATACATATACATACATACATACGTCATTAACTTTTTATTAATACCTATCACTTATGTGTCCATAATTATATATTCTCAGCTGTAGTCCTGCAATGCTAATTTAAGTTGACTTAGCCTTAGATTTAACCTTAGACCAAGCTGGGTAGGTGCTGGAGTTTAGTAGATCCAAATATAGCGAAATATTGTCTCCTCTTCCTCCTCGTCTATGCAGCTTCTACAGAAATCGTTTGTAAAAGCGCCAAGCCTTCTTGCGTACATGCCTATGAGGCAGTGTGCAGTGATGACACCTATGATAGCGCTGAGATGCTTCCTATTTAGAAGGATAAGACTCTTAGAGTGATTCGAATCTAGCTTTGGCCAGATCTGTTTAGTCGCTAGACACGTTGGTCAAACAGTCCACCTAAGGTCTGTTCTTTTATTGGTATCCAGTGATTGGTATACCTATGCTACCCTTTTCCGATAGAATAGGTAGAGTGGTTCCAATTTTGGCCCTACAAAGGTCACCGACCCTACAGTTCCCTGGAATGTCTCTGTGGCCCGACACCCAGCAAAGTTGAAGGTTGAACTGCTCTGCCATTTCCATAAGAGATGATCGGTATTCAAGAGCGGTCTTCAAATTTAATGAGACTGACTCCAGGGATTTGATTGCTGCCTGACTATCCGAAAAGATGCGGATACCCTTAGCAGATATCACGTTCTTCTTCAACCAGGACAGAGCTTCTTTAAACGCCAAAATTCCACCTGGAACACGCTACAGTGATTTGGAAGACGGAAAGAGAGGCTTAGATTTAGCTGATCTCAGAAAACACCACCACCAACCCTGCTATCGGTTTTAGATCCATCTGTATAGAAGTGAATCGACTTGTCCTCCACGAAAGCATCTTCCACCCTAGAGGGTAAGCTTATATGAAAGTCCTTGCCAAACCAAAGCTCGGGTATGGTGTAACCGATTCTCTATGTGAGGATTCCTAATGCATAAAGAATGTTAGCGTGGCCAAATAAATTATTTGTCTACTGTGTAGTCACTTTAAGGCGGATAGCTGCGGTCGCAGCTGCTTGCCTGCCGAAGATATCAAGGGGTGTCAAGTGAAACAGAATGTCTAATGCCGCAGAGGGAGTAGACCGAAAGGCTCCGTTTATGCATAAACATGCTGTTCTTTGGGCTCGGCTTAGTTTGCTGCAGTTGACTGCAGGCCGTCAACCAGACAGCAACCCCGTAGGTGAATATCGGTCCTATGACCGAGATGTATAACCAGTGGGTTATGCGGGGTTGACGGCCCCATTTATTCCCAATGGCTTTGTTGCTAGAGAATAAAGCTACTGTAGCTTTTTTGACTCTTTCTTGAATGTTTCCAGTTTAGTTTCCTGTCAAAAATGAGACCCCGATATTTTGCTGTATTGGAAAAGATTAAACTGGTTTATTGAGGGAGGGTCTATAATTGGCATTTTGTATTTCCTGGAAATGAGGAAAACTGATCTTTATGGGCGTTCACTCACAATCCACAGCCATCTGCCCAACGGGTTAATCTAGATTTAGTTGAAGGAGTTCTTTAACGGTATTAAGATGCTTACCTGTGACGGCTATAGCAACGTCATCCGCATAGGCAATCACCCTGCTACCACCTGCTTCCAGGTATATCAACAGTACATTAACCACTAAGTTCCAGAGAAGGGGAGAGAGGACACCGCCTTGCGGCGTTGGAGTTGATTATCCTGCTGTTTAGCACAACACTGAACAACTCCCCAAGTGAATCGTCTACCTGCAGAGTTGACAGCGCAGTCGTGATTGCGGATGTGTTGACGTTGTTAGGGATTGTTCGATGTGACTAGTCAGTGAATGCAGAGCAGTTTCCACAGAGTTTCCTTTACAGTAGGAATGTTGAGCCGTTGACAGCAGTCTTGGATCAATTTTAGCTCGTATATGGATATCAATCAGTCGTTCTAGAGTTTTCAGAAGGAAAGATGATAGACTTATAGGTCTTAGGTCTTTTGGGACAATTTGAGAACATTTTCCGGCTTTCGGAATGAAAACTACATTGACTTCTCTCCATGATAGTGGAATGTGGATCAGTTCTACACAGCTCCTCATAATATTTTCTAGCGAAGGCAGAATTATACTGTCCGGACCAGCATGGTTTGAAGCCATGCAGTGCCCAGAGCAGTTTGTTTCTTGTAATCAGACCATGAATTTTGGTCCCGGTTGCATTAGGCGTGTTTGGGTTGCTACTGGCCGCGAATTGGAAGCTACCTGGAAAGTGGGTGTCCAGTAGCAGGTTGAGTGATTCATCATTTGAGGTTGTCCAAGAGCCATCGGTTTTGTCCAAACAGCTAAACATCATAGGATTTGTAGAGAGGATTTTTCTTAGCCGCGATGCCTCAGAGGTTTCCGTGATTTTGTCATAGAATGACCACCAGGATTGTCGCTTTGCCTTCCTTTGTTCTTTTTAGTATAATTTGAGAGATTCATTGTGCTTTTTGCTAAGTTGAATACTCGTAGTTTTCTGCAATGTTTTTAAGCAGTCCCATTGCTGATGTCCACCAGTGCAGCTTTAACTTGCCTCTAGGTTGAATATGAGGGCAGGAAGCGACCATGACCTGATTGAGAGCCAGGGTGAATTCCCTGACTTTCACGTCAAGCTCATTGGTGGAACGCGGGGGACTTGAGAGTTCAGAGGATATTTTTTTCTGACAGTATTCCCCTGTATTTTGGCCAATCAGTTTTCCGGTAATTCCGGAATGCTGCTCGGCTGGGAAGAGCATCACTCAAGCTGAAGTGGTCTGAAAAAGAGTGTTCAGACGATACCATCCAGTTCGTTAGCATTTGTGTGATGCTGTCGGAGACAAGAGTGATATCTAGCACTTCCTGTCGGTTCCTTGTTATAAAAGTGGGCTCATTGCCAATGTTGCAGACAATGAGGTTAGTACTTATTATATAATCAAAAAGTGTTAGTGTCGCATCCGATAATGAGGCCAGTTTTTGCCTTCCAGCTTCCAGTGCCACCCTTTCTATTGTAGTTTATCACCAGGAAGAGGGCCCACATGATCGTGGCCAAAGCATGCCGATGCCAGACAGTAGGAGCCTTTGACAGTCTCTAGTCTGGCAACGGTTAAGCAGGGGTCCGTGAGATTAGGAAGTAAAAATGTATTAAGACTGCGTTTCACTAGCATATAAGTTACCTTTGTCTCTTGTATAGAGCGGAGTGTATATAGGTGTCCTAAGTCTACCAACCCCGCTTTCTACAATCCACGGTTCCTGGATTAGGATAATATCTTCTGCATTTTTGGACAGACGCAGAATGAGTGCGGCCGAAGCCTTTTCTGAGTGATGGAGATTAATCTGGAGAAACCGTATCATTACTACAGTTTCTCAGAGTGGCCTTCTCCACGGTGTTGTTGAAGTTTTCCGATTCTGAAGATGTGCTCAAGAGCTCAAGAGCTCATCTTCTTCCTCTGATCGTATAGAAATTCTTTTTGCTTCGTCATCGGTTTCCATTTCCGACGAGAAATCAGAAGAGGAGACAGTTTAGTTGTCACCTCAGATAGATTGGAATCGTCGATATCCTTTCCAGAAATGGATATCCACGATCTTCCAGCTCATCCTATATCCCTTAGGTGTATTGACTCGAAGCCAAACCGAATCATACCTTTTGTTTGCGCTAGAGAGTTAAGAGATTCCTTATTGATCACGATCAACGCGCATCTATAAGAGCTCCTTAGTTCCTTCAGCTTCGCGACTTTCCAGTCATGAGTCGGAAGGGTCGGGTGGCTGAGCCTGATGATGTCCAGAATGCTTTCTGGGGAGGAGGGTTCGGCTAGGGTCCAGGTACGAATTCGAGGTCTACTGGGGATGTCCTCCTTAGACACGACCTCGAGTTTTGCACTTGACCAAATCTTTCCTAAACCACTTATGGCTTTAGTGAAAAGATCAAGAGATCTCTGGTTGATACATGCTATAAGCTTGATGTTGCCTTGGTGCCAGCCATCATCGCTTGTATTGGGAAATGGTCCGGAGTTTTCCCGCATGATGGCCAAGTAGTTGCTCGAAAACTTTAGCTTGACCAACTGCCATCGTTCAAGTCTTATTGACATGTCGATGTCGTTCCTGTCGATTACCGCGATCATTATTGCGACCTTCACGATGGCCCAGGGGTTTTGGTGTTGTAAGTTTTGGGCCTCTTGGGAACCGGCACGGTTTCCTCTAACGATCTCTGGCACTTGGAAGAGCCTTTTGTTGTTTTGGGAGCAGTGGAAGCAGCAGGTAATCCGTCTTTTAGGGTGTTTTTAGCTCACTCAATCTTGCTCTTTATATCCGTACTTCTCTCAACCTCCGGAATGGATCCGAAGGTTTTGATGATACGTTAAGCAGTTCGGCGTCTTAGGTAGAGGGCCTTAGATGGAGCTTGTCGATGCGGCTTAGCCCAAGACTCCTCCTTAGGGGGAGGAGCTTTAGTAGCAGCGACAAGTCCGTGGCCTGCCACAAACTTGCTGCTGAGTGGAGCAAGTGATATGACCATGGCTTGCCACAGTCTTAACACTTCTCGAAGATTTCTTTTTAGGCTCATTATGCTTGCCTTTAGAGGATGATGCACCATGGCCTGCCACAGTTTTATCTCCGCTCGATAATACATTAGCCTTGCCGGTAGTCGGTGTGGTCACCGCCCGGTATTAAAAGAGTACCGGCCTCGGGTTTTTTTTTTTTTTTTTGAGGTGTTATCTATAATATGGTCCCACGAGTAGCGGAGAAGGGATGGTCCATCTGTATAGAGCTCCACTGTATAGCTAATCCGGAGGTCGCCAGGTTGATCTTTGGCACGGTATGTCACCTTGATGTTGTTGAGAAGGTGGGGGGAGGGGGGGGGGGCTCTACAACTCGACAAGTTCGATGCTCACGGTAGAAGAGGCATCACACTAAAAATGAAGCTAAGTTGGCGAATACTGTCTAAAAGAAAAAGATAATGATCTCTTTGTGAATCTTAAGAGGCGGGAACTGTATGCTTGTTAAACCTACCAAAAGTCGCGTCATACAAATCAGAAAAGGACGATCTTTTTGCAAGCTTATTTTACAAATTAGGTCTCACATAGTATTGTATGTACCACAAAAAGGAATTTTCAATCAATCCGACAGCACCAAACATGAACATATTCTCAAAGCTACTTTAAAAAACAAAATTTCTTATTTCGTACTTACATATCATAATTCGTAGATTTCAAAGTGTAGATTTTTTCAAAACCTATGCCGACTTTAACAAATTATTATTGTAGTTGAACTTTTCACGTAGAAAATAGATTGTGCCGTAGCTCTCATCGATAATGACAACAAATTTCATTGAATAACTTTTTTAGATTTACTTTCAGTTAAAAGCACGCTGTGCATTGAAAAATTCAATTTTTTGATTTTAAAAGGCGATAAGGTACGAGTACAATACAATACGTATCAGAAAACGATGCGACGTAGTCAGGGGCGGATTTAAAAATAGATAACAGCACTTAAGAACTTAATTCTAAGTGTAATTTAATTTAATCTAAATGTAATCTTGACCTGTGTGAGTAGTGGGAGCTACAATATTTGGGATGTACAATGAATGTAACGTACTGTACTGATGTTTTTGTTTACAATTAAAAGTTATGAATATAGTCGAATGAACTTATTATATCGGGACGAGTAATCAACGATGCAATAGTATGCGCAATAATTCACTGTTTATTTGTGAGTATGCGCAATAATTTATAAATCCTTGGATGTGTTGAAAATATAGATTCCGTGCTGTTTTGGTTTAGGGACCACTGACAGGGATGTCTTTTTGAGATAGGTTTGAAGTCTTTCCAGGCCGGAGTATTCGTCAGTGTTTAAACTTTTAACACTACATAGCCATTTCAGATCGTCGATTCAGACAACGTTAATTTTGTAACGAATTTCGCCTATACCAACCGAAACATCACTCGATGGATAGGATCCTGCCTCTGTAGTTAATGAAGTTCAGATGAACTCCTTTTTCGAGAATCGGATCAAACAGGCTGGGTAGATAGACTTTCGTTCGACCATTATTGACAGACGAGTTGGCGTGTCAACTTTCCTTATGCTCCTTTAAAAGCTCGGCAGAGAACTCGTTTTCTTTAGCAAACATACTAGGAATGGCTGCCGATCGTCGTTCACTTTTAATGGTTATTCTTCTTGGTTATTCAGCGGAACACTATTTATATCTTATCTCTTCGATTTGTGTCCTTGGGATATGTTTCCTATTTTCTTGTAAATGTTTCCGACATAATTCTTGCAGTAGTACTTTCCCATTGCTACTCGTACAATTGAGTATTTTGCTACTTGCAATTTTTTCCTACTCTCGCATCTACTTAGCTTGTACGTCACGGGTTTCTTTGCCCGGAGCCCTTGAAGCCTCGCAGATATTGTGGCCATTTTGCATTTAGACGTCTGCGCGAGCCATGCGATTGTAGCCATTCAATATTTCCTCACAGTACTCTGTACTCTCACTGAAATTTATCGCTCGATATATCCACGTATCCCTACCCCTACTTTGGGTCCAACAAGATGTTAGTTCGATCCAATGTGTTTCTTCGGAAAGCTAGGACATCTTGGAATTTTGCCTTTCGTCATTTCTAACATAATCAATTTGGTTGATGGCATGGTAGTTATGACAACATTTTGCTCAACCCCAAGGACATTTGCAAAATTAATGGTAGGTGGTGGATGTGATATCGTGCAGGTGATAATCGTATCGCCATGCTTTTCTCTTCTCGCACGACATTCACATAACAAAGAACAATCTTGCGTCGGATTAGGATATTGCGGGCCTCATGTTATATGTTTTTGATTGGATTTTCATCGTATTTTACTCATGTCATTCCTTCTTATTATTATTTTTAACTACTCAACACCCTCCATTGATGTACTTTGGAACCTTTAATCTCCGCTTGGAAGGTATTGGTGTGATCAGGGAGCCTGATTGATCTATGTACTCGTATGTATAATTGATAATACGAGTAAGCAGTAAATTGTTTCACAGTTAGTCTTTGATTCATCTGAGTAGATTAATACCGTTTTCATTGGTGTTCTATTCTTTCCTGCTCGGAAAGGCGTATGAGAATGATTTATCAAGGTTTAGGTAAGGAGACTGTCAGCCATAGCCAAGATCTTCAGCTAATGGAAACATAGGATCAAGTTGATTATTTGACTGATTCACAAGGCGCTTCGCCGGCCGAAAATCCGAATAAGAGTCGTTTTCAACTCTGCGGTTAGTGTCGTTCTTATTGCGTTATTAATCTTTGTATTCCATTTGCTTCAGGCATTCAAAGCTTTCTTTATTTTTTTTTTAATATTCGGTTTTCAACTTCCAATATTCAGGATATTGAAACAGATACTATGGCGGCAGAATTGTCAATGAACCAATGGACAGGGATCATAATACGCCCAGTGTGTTAGTTCCACTCTCCTTTGAAGCATCTGGTCCTTCTGGTTTTGTGATAGGCTGTTAAGGTTTTGAATATGTTCGATCACAATGATATTTAATCTGCCAGATTTCCATAATTAATTTCCAAAGGTCGAAATTAATCTCGTTTAAATTTCATTTGTAATGAACCAGTGAAATACATTAATTGGTAAAAATTAGCAATCATTGAAAAACTTGAATTGCCATTGATTTCCACTGAGAAGAATAGTTAAGGCCACGTCTTCCACTGACAAGAATACTGTGTAATAGTGGTTAACTTACATATGAAATGTATGTACCTATATGTGGCCGCTATCAGTACAATTATCGTGTATGGTTGTTCCCGTGTCCCTAAAAAAGTTGCACCTTCTTCCCTCTCCTCCTATAGACCCATTGCACTTACGTTCCTTTTTTTCAAGTTCATTGAAATGCTGATAAACCATCAGGGTCCACGAATGATTTGATGGCATGTCTCGCCGAAAAGTGGAACCAAATCGTACATCGATCTAGTGAAAGCAAGGTAGTTGCATTTGATATTTCTAAGGCATATGACAGAGTTTGACGTCGGGGTATTTTGTCGAAAATGCGTGTATTTGGGATCGACGACTCTCTTCTTCATTGGGTTAAAAATTATCTTTCTGTCTTGGATGGTTTCAAGTCAGATATTCACAAAATACTGGTGTGCCCCAGGGCATCGGTCAGTCTCCGACACTCTTTTGAATTTAATTCACTTTAAATTAATGATCTCTTGTCTGCTACTTCTAATTCAATATATTTCTTTGCTGACGAAAGTACTCTCTGCTTTTCGTATTCATTCTCGGATTCACGTCCCTGCTCATCGGCTGTAGAATGGGAACGGCAATAAATTTCGATATTAACAGCATAGAGAATTGGAGAACTATCAAGAGAGTGGAGTTTAATGTTTCCAAAACACATTGCTGTGTGCTGTCGTTAAAGTGAAATTTAAATACCCAGCCATGATCCATGTGTGTCAATGACAACCTACGTTGAAATGCTGCGAAATATCTAGGATTCCTCAGACAATGTAAGAAATATTATACTTCACCCCTCTAATCAGGCCTCAATATATTTATAAGGCATTTATTTGCCCAAAATTGGAGTGCAATGTCCAGGTGCAATCTGGTTAGGTGCTCCTATGGCATATCTTCACCGGCTAGATAGGATTAGAAACTGTGCGATAAGCTCACAGGTGATGCTAATATTACCCAGTCAATTGGCAACACCAACAAAATGGCTCCTGCCTCACCTTGTTCTATCGCTATTTTCATCACCAGTGCCAGTTGCATTCTGCCCGTTCAAACCTTTAAGCGTAACGCCCGTCTCATTATGAATGCTCACCAGTTTAGTCTCAACCCTAGTTTCGGACGTACTTTGAAATATCGTCCTTGCCCTGCCGAGATCTTTATTTCCTAGTCGTTATAATCTGCAAACTTTCAAAAATAACGTGCATTGGTATCTCTCTTTCTTTCCTCCCTACCTTTCCTCCACCCGCGCTGTGTGCAAACATTTGAGAGGGAGCCAATTATATAAAAAAAAAATATCTCGGTATATGGTAACACCGTTTCAGCTGTTGAAAAGGCTGTCTGGTATATGAAATATTATATCAAAAGGGCATTCAACAATTTTGAGTCAGGCTTAACAATTCAATATTACTAATGAAGTCATGCATCTTACGCAATGGTCAACGACAATAACCTGATCTTCGGGTCTTCAATTCCCGTGGATGTTGAAATAGAGATAATTAGTGTACCCTAGAACCTCAAGAGGCCATATGCTGCCCGAATCAAGCACTGAAGACATGCAGCAATATTGCCAAAAAGTCTCAGCAGTTCTGGGTCTCTGTAGGCCATCACAACTAAATCCTTAATTCGTCTACAGAACGGCGCTGTGTAGAAGGACCGTTGAATTTCAGATCGATATATAGCACCTTTTTAGCATTTATATAATTTATAGAGATGCTCTATACAGGTAAGTGACTTATTTTGGTATTTCTGCTTGGGTTAGTTAGGTCAGGTTAAAACTGGAGTATGATAAGCGATAATCCATCAATAAACACTAGGCACCAAAATGTGTCCATCGCGGTCGCTGTGGAACCAGTTGAATTTATCTTCAAATGGCAGAAATCTGAACAATCTCCTTGGTGAAACATCCAAGTTTTTTGCAAAAGCCAAGAAGGCCTTTGCAGTTCGTGCCGTCTATTTCCTCAAAGTTTTCGAAAAATTTCGAATCTCCCTAAAAATTTTCATCAACTACGCGATATCTCTTTGCATTCACACAGTATGTGTGTTATGTCCTCAACAGCTTACAGATCACTGCAGAAACTGCAAATATCCGTATCTGACAATTTGAGTCTCTTTGCGTGTTTCCGCAGGAGACAGTTCCTATTACTGTTCTAAGCTCATTCCTGTTTAATTTTATTAAATCCCTAGATCTTTTGCGTCAAAAAGTGGCCAGATACGAGTGGATACCCTGTGTCCTTCAAGACTTGACCCTACGTTGGCAGTCTTTGTGATTTTTTCGTCGATAGTGCCGCTCAAGAATGGTTTGATGTTAACAACCTCACTATTGTCGAATAGCCCTCCTTTTCTTGGAAGCTTATCCGTTTGTTCATTTCCTTTAATACGAAGTGTCCTGGCACCCAGGACTGTCTCACCCGGTTCCGAGTGCATAGTGCCTTGAGTACTATGCGACAGCCCTTGACTGTATCAGAATTGATGTTGGTCGATTCCATTGCGGCTTGGCTATCGATGTAGATAGCGATATCTCTTACGGATACCGATCTCATCTGCATTAGCTCAGCCGCCCTAAGGACAGCCAGAACCTTGGATTGGAAGACACTGCTTGCGCCCGGTAGTCTTATAGACACTCTTAGCTCTGGGTCTTCTGAGAAGATACCAGAACCTGTTCCTTCCTCTGTTTTGGAGCCATCTGTGAAAATTGCCATTTCACTTGGCGTTATCATTACATGTTTTGTTTTTTGAGAGTCCTCCCTCTCCGGATATATTATTTCATACGGCCAGGGTATCTCTGCCTATCTCATCCGATTGTGTGCAAGATGACGGAAGAGAATCCGTCGAAGTCGGTAAGGACCTCATAAAGATCTTGAACATGCCTACACCATGGGTATATTTTTTTAAAAGTCTGCTAAGTTACTGTCTTTCTCTATAGCGCAGAGCAATAGACCTTGTCAAGATGAGATGAGGTCGCCTAAGTTACTTTAAGAGAAAACATTTTTCCAGTGGTCTTCGAACGCGTTTGCATAGATGATAAATGGATGAGAAGACATAAATGTACGGCCAGTACAACGACATCGACCTGGTCAGAATAGTACTAATATAACGACATATAACTGGGACATACTGAGCGCTTTTGCTCAGAGAATCAAAGATCTTTACTTGGCGCGGGCATGCAGAAAGATAACCTCAACTAATTTGGCGCGCTGATAGCTTATGATTGGCTTGGTTTTTCCATTCGGATGAATTACCGGGCATTAAACGCAGTTTGGCTGTCACTAGAGAAGCACATACTTCGCTTCTCTACATGGTCCTTACAATATATTGGGTATATAACTGCGGTTTTTTCAAAATTTGAACGTTTATTTAAGAAAAACATGTACAATAGTATTATTCAAAGTATTGCCCATCTGAAGCTATGACTTTTTCCCATCTTTCTGGCAATTTGTGGATCCCATCCCAAAAGAACTGCGCCGGCTTGGCAGCCAAGAATGAATCAAGCTAATTTTTGATATTCTGCTCTGATGTGAACCGTATTTCAGTGAGGGCGTTCTGCATCGACCGGAACAAATGGTAGTCAGAAGGGGCAAGGTCTGGGCTATAAGGAGGGTGGGGTAAGACTTCCCATCCACTGTTTTCCAAATAGTTCTTAACCGGGGGCCGAGCGTTGTCATGATGGAAAATTATTGCTTCGTGTCTGGTGGCATATTCCGGGCGTTTTTCGGCCACTGCTCTCTTCAAACGGATTAATTGTATTCGGTAGCGTTGTCCATTGATGGTGTCACCCGGTTTTAGCAGTTCATAATACAGCATACCCATATGATCCCACCAAATACAGAGCATTACCTTTGCGCCGTGGATATTCGGCTTTGCCGTTGATTTGGCTGGTTGGCCGGGTTTCATTTTTCATCACCAGTAACAATCCGATGCAAAAATGACTTCCTTTTGTGGCGTTCCAGCAGCATTTCGGACATGCAAAACCGCCTTTCGACGTCTCTCGGCTTGAGTTCATGTGGAACCCAATTTCCTTGCTTTTGAATATATCCAGCTGCTTTTAAACGTTTTGAAATGGCTGCTTGAGTGACACTCTGCGAGCTCTTCTTGTGTTTGGCAACAATCTTCATCTTCAAACTTTTTTGGCTGCCCAGGACGTTCATCGTCTTCCAAGCCAAAATCACCACTTTTAAATCGTGCAAACCACTTTTGGCACGTTCGTCCAGCTAGCGCACGTTCACCATAAACTTCCACCAAAATACGATGACTTTCGACATCATTGTAATGAAGAACTCCCCGCAAAGACACTTTTCAGGCACAAAGTTCGACATATTTGAGTGAAAAAAAATTATTGTTGTTTACGCTTCAAATGAATGACATATACTGAAATGACGTACAATGATAGTAGCTTTCCAATGCATGTTCCAATGAAATAATAACAACGGAATATTACAAGTTACGCCATCTCTTAGCAAACCGCACGAATTAAGTTATATTTCGTATGTCTGCATTTGAAAGGCAGACAGATATTTCTCTAACGAGGAGTGTAACCTTAGTCCTTCACAAAGACTCCAGCTTTATATTAGAGCCATTAGTGAAGATTCGACTTTATTCTAATCTATGCTCGATTCTTTCCAAAGCGGATCCTGAGTATGGGGAAAGTCGACTTTGTATTCCCACGGCAACCGAAGTTGCGATATCATTCCATTAAACGACACGTCCATAAGATCGGTGCACAAGGTCAACGAAACTCCATTGCGAGTAGTACCAAACGAAACGAAAAAGATTTATCTGTATGTGAGGACATATTCCGCTGAACAACTGACTGAGTGCTAGAATTTATCTCCTGTATATTCAGAGCTATCTTCGGTGACAATCCCAATTTACACTGACGAAAAGCCGACACCGTTTTTGACGTGGTGTATATAGGACTCCAGCGTGCAGGCAACAAGTGTTCACCTCCGCCTTCACATATTGATCGCAGTCAGCATGTTTAATCGCACCGTGTTGTCTGCCCGCGTTAGATATCCTTACTGTTCGCCAGAGGTTCGGTGCATAGGCCAAAGCCAGGCTAGTGATACAGATTCTTTTTGGAGTTGGGTGCAGATTATCTATACTTTTTACGAGGTTTGAAGCCATTAAAGGATACAGCAAGTTACCTGGGAAGTAAGTTTCGAGCCTAAAACCGAGGGTGTCTGTGTTGGACTTGGTGCAGGTGCCATAAAAGTTTTTGAGTGTTTAGAGTCTAATTTATACCTTTAAGTTCTTTGACCGTAGTACTGCATCGGGTTCTTCGATCCTTTCGTAAAAATCCTTTCTATACTCTTTTTGCCTTGATCTGTAAAGATTTCAGTTGTTGCAAAAATGAACCCAAAGTGACGTAGTCATGGAACGAGCGATAAGCAGCAGTTTTCTTCAGAGCACACGTCAGTTCAGAACATTTGGTGAGAACACGTTCCAGTACTGGACAGCTTTATCTACCTTTTGTGTCATTCTAAGCTTAGTGAGAGTTATGACGGGTTGTCAAGCTTCTATTTAAAGCGAGTTTGTCGGGTTTTTCTCAGATTCCTTCTCCTTATCAAGGTCGAGACTTTGCATCCGAATTCGTAATTTTATATCCCTATGGCCTGATAAGTTTGATATAGTCCGATTAGCCTTTTCAAGATACTCTAAAATTCATCAAAAATAAATTGTATATTCATAATCATTTAGCACTACGTGTAATTCCCCTTCGCATTCTTTTAATGTATTGTACATATTTAAAAATTGATAATAAACATTTGTGTACTCACTGACTGTGTGGGAATTGAATCCAAATTTGTATAGATTATCTCTCCACGGGTTCTCATGTTTGATTTATATTTTTATATATTTTCGTTCTAAACAATCTTATTGGGAAAACGTTCTCGTAGTGTTCACACAGTTCCATTCTGACCCTATTCACATAAACATCATCATAAGCATCAGCAGCATCTTCTGTCGGGAGTATAATCTACAAAATGAGATCGACTTCATAGTGGTTTATATCAAAAAATTTGAAAAAAAAAAAATAACGATAAGAAAAATACAGTTCAAAAGGTTCAAACGATTTTGTTTTAGAAAAAGTTCAAATTCTGCAAACGGTTTTGGAAAAAAAAAAAAACACGAACACAAGTATGGCTCGGGTACGCTTATTGATAGTGATAATGCTCGCATGTGACGTTTTATGTTTACCTAATCTTTTGGGCGCCACAGATAGCGATCAGACCTTGCCTATTGCGCCTGCCCTTAAACTGAATAAGAATAACCTCTCCGGATCCTCACCATACTCATCTCTATGGAAAGCAGAAGGTTCTGAAGAAAACATCAGGGCCATTCAGGCCAAACTAATGCGGAGTTATATGAATTTTTCTGTCAGTCCTTGTGATGATTTTTACGAGTATGCTTGTGGAAACTGGGAACAAGTCCATCCGATACCAAAAGACAAGTCGGAATATTCCGTCTTTTCATTGCTAACCAACAACATTCAGAATGAATTAAGGGAAGTTCTGTCCCAATCATTGCCGCTCAATCGCGCCAATCTAGAATTGAGTGCTGAAGAAAAGGCCAAAGTATACTTTGATACTTGCGTTGATGAGGAAGCAATTAATAGACGTGGAGTTGATCCTCTATTGTACTTTATAGATGAACTTGGCGGCTGGCCTGTGCTTGACGAAAACTGGGATGAAGAGAAATTTGACTGGTTGCAGGTTGTCATAAAAACATCATTACTCGGTTATACGTCTATTTTATTTTCTGACGTAGAAATGGATTTAAAAAATTCCACGAAATATTCCATTTATTTGGAAGAAGGTAGATTGGGTCTAAGCAATCGTGATGATTTCCTAAATCCAGAGAATGTCGAGCACTTGGATGCATACAGGTAAGCCGGCCAAGATAATTCTTAAACGATTTATTACATCTTTTGTATTGTATTTATAGAAATCTCATTGTGACAGTCTTAAGACTTCTAGATGTTGATCCTGAAAAATCTGAGGAAACTGCCAGGGAAATAGTTGATTTCGAAATCCAACTAGCCAACATAACTACCGATATTCAGATACGCATTGACCTCAGTGAAGTTTACACTCCAATAACAATTGCAGGTCTTCAAGAGAAGTACTCCAACATTGATTGGTTGACCTATTTCTCTGGAATTCATGAAACCCCGCTGGATCATAATCAAACTGTGATTCTACTTTCGGCAAACTACTATAGCAATCTAACCAAGCTCATTAAGACAGCTGAAACCAAGATACTTGCCAATTATATGATATGGCGGAGTATACACCCATTTCTGGATGGATTAGATGAGAATTTTCGAGCAGCTTTACAGACGTTTAAGGAGGCCTTAACTGGTCAGAAGGAGCCGCTAGCACGTTGGAAAGAGTGCATAAAAGAAATCAATACCCAAATGGGTATGGCTACTGGGGCTATGTTTGTACGGCGGTACTTTGACGAAGACAGTAAACATGAGACCATCAATCTCTTGAGTGATATTAAAGAAGCCTTCCGTGAAAGCTTATCCGAATTGAATTGGATTGATGAGCAGACCAAAGAGCTGGCTCGAAGCAAAGTTAATAAAACTAAATTAGCTGTTGGGTATCCAGACTTCATTCTTAACTCTTCCAAACTTAATAACCTTTACAATGATCTGCAGATTTCCTCTGGTAAACGATTTGAAAATACGCTTAATTTGGTCAAATATTCAACACGGGTGCGTCGAAAACGCTTCCAAGATCCAGTCGATAAGGAGCTATGGCCATCAGCTCCGGCAATAGTTAATGCATTTTTCGAACAAACTAACAATCGTATTGTGATCCCGGTTGGCATACTGCAACCTCCTGTTTTTCATAAGCACTTTCCCAGAGCTCTTAACTACGGAGCAATGGGCGTTTTTGTTGGACATGAGATGACACATGGCTTCGATGATGTTGGGAGGGAATTTGATTACGCTGGCAATATGATTCAGTGGTGGAGTTCGGAATCTGTTGATGCTTTCCGTGAAAAAGAAAACTGTTTTGTTGAGCAATATGGGAAATTCTCAGTTCATGGGAAATACCTACAGGGAAGCATTACAAAAGGGGAAAACATTGCGGACAATGGAGGAATACGTCAGGCTTTTCGCGTATATCGTAAATGGCAAAATGCCAATAGAAAAATGAAGCGTGATTCTTCAGAAGCAATGCCGGGCTTGAATTTGACCAACGATCAATTGTTCTTTGTTGGATTTGCACAATCGTGGTGTAATGCAATTAGACCGGAAGCTGTTGAGAATCGTATTCAAACCAATTTCCATTGCCCGGGTAAATTTCGTGTGATTGGAGCATTGGCGAACTTTGAAGAATTCTCCGAAGTATTTCAGTGTCCAATTGGAAGTGTGATGAATCCACAGAAAAAATGCCGACTATGGTAGATAGAAATTGTGGGGATTTTACACGAGGGAAGGGTAATTTTGTAAATTTAACCAAAGAAATAAATATAAATCGTTGGAGAACAAAAATGTAGACTTGAATATATTTTGAATGCTAACACTAATGACCCTAGTTCTATGTATTAAGGTCAAGATCATACTTTACTTATTCACACCATTAGCATTTCTGTGATGATAGGAGTATAAAAACTTTTGAGATTTCTTGATTGATTCTTTCACAACAACATGCCTTACTTTTAGTTTAACTGATGTGCTCTTATTTTATATTGGGTAAGCTGATTATATTGTATGTCATACCTTATAATGGAGCAATGGCTTAAAGTATGACTCAATGCAAAAACAGAAAGGCTTAGCATGGGAAAACGACTTCGAGGGTAACACAAAATTATGTTTTCATAGTGTCTTTTGGATAAATTCGAAGGTCAACTTAAAATGGTCATGAAGCGCCAATTTTGGCTTCACTTATAAACAATCACTTCACTGATTGGCAGACACTTGAAGTTACAGCTTTCGATACAGAATCTATTGATGACTGGTATTACCGACAGATAAAACTACTATTTAGATGTGATAGATTTAGATCTGATATGAACAGAGCTAGACTAAAAGTCGTGATTTTCTGGCAGGTAAATGTACGAGCGATCTGTATTTAAAGTTGTGTTAGCTCATCGGCACTAAGGAGATAACAAAGAAATACGATCCTAACTACTAGGCCAGTAATGAGTGAGATATATTGGGCGAGAGCAGGTTGCTTTAAACTACGCTTATCAAACTACCTAAGTTTGACAAGAAGTCACCGACTCACAAGATTGCGAAAGAAATGAAGTTAGTCAAAAGTGGCATAGAAGTTCTTTGTAACTAACATTAACAAGCAAAGGTGGCAGCCAGACAAACGAAAGCTAGGACAAATGACCAAATAAAATAGTTTAAAATGGTTTTTTTTTCTGTCGGAACAGAGCACTCAGACAAAGAACTAGTCCATTGCACTCCTTGCAAGTTACGTTTAATGAAATTTCTCAGCACCGGCACCCACCAAGTCAGCATAGAGTACCTGCATCCTGAGCCGGACATTTACAGAGGTAATTCTCCGCGGTGTCATCATCACAATCACGGCTAGCGTAGCAGGAAGCTGTATAATTTGTGCTCAGCGCATTTAAGTGATTAGCAAAAGTGTATTGCCGCGTCACAACACGCCAGCAAGCGGCCTGCAGTCTTTCCTACTGAGGAACAGCAGGAAAGTCACTGAACTACTAGAGACGTCGGGAAGCATTTGTTTGGTCTGCCGGCAACTTGGAGAGTTATGCCATCCGCATTCTGCAGTTATGCTCATATCAAACCCATATGCCAATGGAAGTCCTAACTGAGGACGTAGGTAAACAAAACGTAGGTTCTGGTCCTGAAAAAAATCTTCTGTGAGCCTTGCTTAGCATACTCGTCGACGATTTCATTTCCCATAATTCAATTGTAACCTGGATCTACAAGACTCAGTGATTTCAGTCTTCCGACTGTGTTTAGTGAAGTCTTGCACTTTCGTACTAGCTTGGAAGTCGTAAGAGGGTTTAGGAAGACTCTAAGCGAAGCAGAGATGCAAATGCTTCGCTCTTTCCAGCGATTCTTCGCAACATGGTTCATCGCCATCCGGATTGAGTATATCTCTGCTTGGCAGGCAGATGCAAGCTTTCCTAACGCGACTGAAACCGAACTTTATCGACCTCCAGAAAGACACCAGCACCGCGTCCTAAATTGGTTTTGGAGCCATCCGGAAAGACCCGACTACATTCCTTTCATGGCTAAAATTCTGACCGAAAGCAGTTCCGGACACAGGGTATTTTTTCCGCAGCAGGAATTTTGGTGTCATTGCATTAGACGGCATGTCCATAAGACCAGAGTCAAAAAACTGCAGGCGCTCAGGGTGATCAAAGCTCCAGTGTACAAAGGTAACTTCTCTTTAAACGGAAGATGGTTTTGAGGGTGCAGCCCATGGTATGAATATTAAGAGGAGGGAGATTAAACAATGCGTCTAGAGCATAGCTAGGCCGTGTCGATACAAAGGACCCCTCTCGGTGACAGGCCCCATGTATGGCCGATAGCTGCTGTGCACTGTCGGAAAGCTGACAGTGACTTAGTCAGCTTTCAGTCAGACCAGTTAGCTTCCTCCTTCTCGTAAAGACAATAATCTCAGTTTTGAGAGGATTGACTGAAAGCCTATTCTAGTGAACCAATCGTCCAGGACTGCCTGTGCTTTAGCAATTAAATAGTATGGTCATACCACTGGATTATCAGACTTTGATACGTGTCAATTCTTAGTTGCAAGAGTAGTGCATCACTTTATCAAAAGTGAAAAAGAAGAAAAAGGCTTGGAAATAAACAAAGACCATATCTTTCTATGCAAAATGCAAATTTAGACATAGCCACTAAAAAGGTTTTTTTCTCACATTTTAAAATTGAACAACGCATCGAAGATACCAAAGCTATGCGAAGCTAATTGCCTCCGAGAATTGACGGAGCTTTACATAAGTCAGGAAACTTGACCGTCATCTGCCAGTTGAAGATTGGAAACTGAAATTCTTTCACTGATACCGTCTAACAAAAAAAAAAGGAACTTCTAAGTCTCTTGGAGTCTTACTTGGTTGTGGGGTTTCAGGACATGCAATTGATTTTGATAAGTAAATATGCCATCGTGTGGCGTCTTCAATGCATTTCTATGTGCAGGAGGTATGAATATGGAGGACATACGAGTACGTATCATTAATCATCCCATCAAGTTGTCGGCAACGTTGACTTCATCCAATGTAGTGTTACTTACAATAGTTGAAGACTGCCTTTTGAGTCTGATCTTATTGATATGACCGGAGATAACAAGATTGACCTGTACTGTGAGCTATATTTTATAGAAAAGCTGGAGGGAAGGAAGCGTATGTTGCATCCATTTACAAACTAATTGGAAAATATAAGGCTGCTCTGGACGCAGTCGGAAGTCTTAAATTGTCTAGTTCTGTCTGTGTCTATCCAAATAATATATGCCAGCAATACTATTGCCCGGGAAATCAACTTAGGGCTACATTTTTACACTGAGGAAAGCCTTGAAAAAGACCTACGTCGTCTTTAAAGTCGCATATGATAAAGATAGCTGATTTCAGCTTTAATGGGTTATGACTGAATTTGGTATCCTGCAAAAATTAAACAAGCACTAAAATTAGAAAGCACTAATTTACTTCAATGGTGCTACAGTCCGGGATGGACCTGGTACTTAATCAATAAAACTCTCCAAGTTGAGCAGGTACTGGCCAACTGTTGAAGTTGCACACTCTAAGATGCTTGAGGTCGCCTTTCACTTGCGTTTGCCACCAAAAATGAGGTCTTTATTTACAGTCTTATTGTCTACTGGAAGCAATCGAAATATATTTTCGGCCGGAGTGTTGTTGCTGTATACCTCGTTGAGTTCGCTGTAATATCTCTCCTTTAAAAGCCGTTATTGCAAATGGGACCAAATGTTACATGAGAGCCTCCTTAAGGTTTCTTTACAAGGCCTGATTACTCAATTGACTTTTTGACAAAGAAACAGCGAGTGCATCACTCTGCTTTTATTTCTGAATGAGGTGTCTTTATCAAAGTTAATAGCGCACGTATGGCTGTCTATTGTGACATTCTGTCCACTTCGTAGGCCTGACACGTTCTTTCAGCTTTTGATAAGGCTTCTAGACATTGTTCTTGGCACTATAATACAGCTCCATTTTTAATTGTGCAGTTCTCCTGCTCAGTTTTTCACCCGGAGAAGCTGATATTCTTGCATCGTCTTTTTATCGAAGAACTTAGAAGCTGTTTTGGTCCATTTATGGCTTCGTAAACTCCTCCGTAGCACTCAATCCAATATTTGCCTCAAATATCCTTTGTGATTAAAAAAACACATTCTGTAGCCAAATAATTCGTGCGGTTTGCTAAGAGATGGCGTAATTGGTATTATTCCATTGTTATTATTCCATTGGAACATGCGTTGGAAAGCTACTGTCATTGTACGTCATTTCAGTATATGTCATTCTTTTGAAGCGTAAATAACAATAATTTTTTTTCACTCAAATATGTCGAACTTTGTGCCTGAAAAAGTGTTTTTGCGGGGAGTTCTTCTTCATTACTTTAATATGAAGAAAACTGCAGCCGAAAGTCATCGTCTTTTGGTGGAAGTTTATGGTGAACATGCCAAAAGTGGTTTGCACGATTTAAAAGTGGTGATTTTGGCTTGGAAGACGATGAATGTCCTGGGCAGCCAAAAAAGTTTGAAGATGAAGAACTGGAAGCACTACTCTATGAAGATTGTTGCCAAATACAACAAGAGCTCGCAGAATCGTTGCGTGTCACTCAAGCAGCCATTTAAAAATGTTTAAAAGCAGCTGGGTATATTCAAAAACAAGGAACTTGGGTTCCACATGAACTCAAGCCGAGAGACGTTGAAAGGCGGTTTTGCATGTCCGAAATGCTGCTAGAACGCCACAAAAGGAAGTCATTTTTGCATCGGATTGTTACTGGTGATGAAAAATGGATCCATTACGACAACCCCAAGCGAAAAAATCATATGCGAAACCCGGCCAACCAGCCAAATCAACGGCAAAGCCGAATATCCATGGCGCGAATTTAATGCTCTGTATTTGGTGGGATCAGATGGGTGTGCTGTTTTATGAGCTGCTAAAATCGGGTGAAACCATCAATGGACAACGCTACCGAATACAATTAATCCGTTTGAAGAGAGCAGTGGCCGAAAAACGCCTGGAATATGCGACCAGACACGAGGCAATAATTTTCCATCATGAAAACTCTCGGCCCCACGTTGCAATTCCGGTTAAGAGCTATTTGGAAAACAGTGGATGGGAAGTCTTACCCCACCCTCCTTTTAGCCCAGACCACCATTTGTTCCGGTCGATGCAGAACGCCCTCACTGAAATACGGTTCACATCAGAGCGGAATATCAAAAATTGGCTTGATTCATTCTTGGCTGCCAAGCCGGCGCAGTTCTTTTGGGATGGGATCCACAAATTGCCAGAAAGATGGGAAAAAGCTTTAGATGCGCAATACTTTGAATAATACTATTGTACATGTTTTTCTTAAACAAACGTTCAAGAAAAACTGCTCCAAAATAAAGGACTATAGAAACAAGTGCAGCATGATAATTTGAATCTTTGACATTCGGCAGCATGTAACAAAAATTCAAATTCAAAAACAACATTGCTATGATGTAGTGCTCAGCAAATGAGATTATCAATCAATTTAGTTTAGATCAGAAACTAGATTCAAAGGACTGTCTGAGCTATAAGCATATGACATATTATCCGCAAAATCAGTAACAGCATGCCTCTAAGATGTAGGCTAACCAAGGAATTAATGTAGATTTAAAATAGTAATGGTCGCAAAGTCCTACGATTTGAACCAGTGGAATATGAATCTCAAAAACCCAGCATTGTAAATTTTATTCAACAAAATATTTTTGTTGATCTTATCGAAGGCTTTTGCAATCTCTACAAATAAGACAGCTTAGACTTTTCAATGTGCAAGTAAGCGAATAATTGGGAAAAAAAACGTAAGAAGGTATTTTCGGTTTCCTTATTTTTTTTGGAACCTAAAATTTACAGAATTAAAAAAATTTATTTTATTTAAAAATCCCACAAATCTATTTTTAAGATTGGCTGCCATATTTTAGACAGAAACTCTGCATAGATCGGGAGGCTATTAAGCAAATCCAGTTAGTAATGCTGCACCAATATATGCCCAGAAGTAGATAAAAATAATTTTCAAGTTATTTATTAATTCATAAATGAGTATTAAGAAAATTCTATAATATTCCATTTGGAAAATGATTATTTATTTTTTGATAAGAAATATTTTTTAATTTCCTTCTGAAGCCGACGAATTTTCAGCAGCCAAAATATTTTGTATAATCCAATCTGTGTATTCACTGACTTTCGTGTAAACTCCTGGCCCGCTGCCGCACTTTGCCGCACCAAAAGACGTAATGCCAGATAAAAAATAATGCACCTGAGATTTATTTGAATTGTCCAGTGCAACAAGTGATCCACCAGAATCACCTCTACATGAATCAACACCAACTTCCCCGCCAGCGCAAAGTTGGGTTTCGTAAATCTGAACATTATATGCTGAAAAAAATCGCCTACAATCATCCAGCTGTCGAACAGGAAGGGCTGCCTTTTGTTTAACCTCATTAACAGTACCATTTTCGGTGAGTCCCCAACCAGCTACATCCATAACGGTCCCCTCAAAACTTTTTCTTTTCACATTTTCATTAACTGGTAAGCAAATTGGACGAATGAAATCGGTATAATCAATGCGATCTGACAATCGAAGAAGTGCAATATCATTAACTTTAACTTTTGGATTATAAAGCGCATGAGGTATGATTTTATCTATGCGTACATCAAGATGAGGATCAGCACAATCCTTGTAACCATGCATATCTTCAACACAATCATGATCGGTGGTAGTATTCCATTCGCCCAATCGAACAAGCACTGCCAAATATCCTGTTCTTTGAAAACAATGTGCAGCACTCAGAATGTAACGTGGATTAATTAAACTGCCACCACATAAATGTCCTACATCTGTTCCATCTAAAGATATATATACAATTTGACAAGTCGGCTTATGAATTAAAAGTGGTATCTTACCAGGCCGGTTAAATTGAATTAGAGCCGTCCATGGAAACTCATCGATTTGAGTGGTGTTGCCGCCCAAAATCCGATCTGAAATGACATTTCCGCATGTCCCGGGTTTTGGAAGAACCGTATTTGTATTTGAATGCTTATCTGCTTGAGTTGGTTGAACGCCTAAATATCGACCGGGACAACAGATCTGGCAAGTAGGTTTTTATGTACCACGGTGGTGTAGTGCCAAAGAAGGATTCTTACCAATACAGATCCATTGGTATAACCGCATTGACTGTTTTTACTGTAGGAGATTTCGTCAGCTGACAGATTAACCTTCTTCAGTAGATTGTTCATGACTGTGCACTGATTTAGTTTGATGCATAAGCCACGCTCGCCATTGGGTGTTGTGCACCGTCCATAAGTAATTATTTGTTCTATAGAATCAAGGGGATTAGTATATCTTAGAAAAGTTGTTGTTTTCTTATTAAATATATGTATATATTCTCACCCCAGTGAACTACATCTGAAGATCCAGATCCATCCAAATATCGCTTAGGACACCAGACCTAAAAACCACACTGGTAGATATATTTTTTTTCTTTTAAAAAATTATCATAGAAATACAAACTAAAACAGTTCTATTTGTGTATCCGCATTGGTTTTTTTGGAGAAATGACTTTTCATCATCCGACAAAGGTACCTTATGCAGAATATTTTTAATAAATGTGCAATGATTTACATGCACGCATAAGGCATCCTCTCCATCAACCGATTTAAGTTGTCCATAATGAATAACTTCTTCTAAAAGAAAAAATTAAAAAAAAATTATAAAAAATGTTGGAAGATCAGAATTTCATCATTTTTAAAATTGAAACAAGTGTCGGGTAGTCTCGTTTAGGTGGTCGTTGAAGACAGACGCGTTTCTCAGGTTCTCCGCAATATCCTACCCTTTATCTTTTTTTCCATTATTTCTTGTATTCGTATCTTTTTCAAAAATAAATACATATGAACTAAACGGCTATCTGTTATACAAGTGAAAGGACTTTTTGGACTTCTCTTGCTTTTTGTCCTTTTCTCCATCATAGCTAAATTAAGACAGCGCATATCTAATAAGAGCAACTCTGGCTATCATAAACAGTCCTACACTCAACTACTTCTCCAACTCGATCGTAAACTATCAGCCTCCAGTTACGCACGTCGAATTGGTTAGGGTCCCTTTCTGCTTGTGTAACCTAAGTTGTGGTTTTCTTCTGTTAGGCCGTCTTTCCATGGTGGATATGGACATTGTTCGAGCTTGACACTCTGGATCCTTTGGACTAGGTGAATTACAACTCATTTTAAAACGAATTGAAAAGTTGACTTTCCGGGTTCGGAAAATCGGAAACGTAGATATACAAAGCGAGTATTATTTGGTCTTTGTACGACCCATTCGTACACCATTATTTGCAGGCGCTTTCATCCAACTATTATGACTATGAAAGGTTTATGATGTCAAAAAGAGAAGTTGATCCATCTCCATAGTCATCCGTAACCTGTCTTCGACGAAAATGTCGTTTGATTGCACTGTGGTGTCTAGATGAAAATACGAGTGTATGAATATATTTTTTGTATGCGAAAATAGTTTAATGAAATTGTTATTGATGCAATTTATATTATGAAGCCCCATTTATAGCAGATGCTCCCACCTCTATTTCAGCCAAAAAATCCTTAACGACTTCAGGTTAAAAAACCGTTGAAGTAGCTTACACATGCTGCATATCTAACATAATGATTGCTGATGCCATTGTTGATTTCATCACAAGAATTCGTTATCAGTAGAACCATTTCCGAGAGGGTATAATCGTGTCGTTATTTTCGTCTTACTCAACACTTGCAGTTAAGAAGTAAGGTCCGGTTGGATGGGACCAATATCCAGTGGGAACAATGTGGAACTAAAATTTTCATAAGTGAGTATGATATAGTCCCGGTAACGGCACTGGGCATTGCCAGGTGGACTGCGGCCATTATTTACCCAAATCGAACAACATCCAACCGGGCATACACCCGGCTTTGGTCGGTGAAGTAACCAGGGTTTCAAGAAGCGTTTAAGTACAATCTGTTCAGCTGCGGGTATACGTAAGTGGCATCAATATCATCTGCATTTTCCCTTACAGTTATGGAAACCGCAGGGCCGAAAAAGCAGGTTGCCTACCAACCAGATTTAAAAACTATCGGGTCATGATGGAAAATGGTTTGGGGCTAGCAATTGCTATCATTCCTGAATTCGAGAGATGCGGCATCAGCAGCATAGTCCTAATGCGCAAACCACTCGAACCACAATGGCATTTCCAGGGAATGTTTTCGACGGACGAATATTTTCCAAAATCTCATGATTTAATTAAAAAGTATACATGAATAAGTTCTCAACTATTGTCTTAATTTGCTTTGTTTGACTATGGCTGTTTCGTAGAAGCCCATTCTAGAGCTCCAATTTTTCGATCACTTTTTCGCGCAATTGGAGGCGTGAATTGCGTATTACTCGAACAATATTTTGCTTAAAAGCGTCAGTCGTAGCTGGTTTATCGGCATTAACTAATGATTTGACATACATACATATGTAGCCCCACCGAAAATAATCTAATGACGTAAAATCGCACAATCTTGCTGGCCGATTGACGGGTCTATTTCTATTGCCAATGATACTATTGCCAAACCGTGTTTTCAATAAAGTGATGTTCTCGTTGGTAGTATGGGGGATAGCACCATCTTGTTGGAACCATAATTCCACATTAGCGTAGCGTAAATTTGGGTACAAACAATCTTTGATAATTGCATTGTACCGGTGTCTATGGACAGTAACTTATACTCCGGCCTCATTATTGAAGCAATAAAGATCGATGAAGCAATCCGCACCATACGCTATATTTTTCTGGGTGCAATAGCATCTAGCGAACTTCTGGAGGATTTTCCTCCCTCTAAATATGACAATTCTACAATACAATACAATATCTGCTTACAAAGCCGTTTAACCAGAAATGAGCCTCATCACTGAACAGAATTTCATGTAAAAAACTGGGTCAACTTCCAGTTGTTTTAAAGCCCTATCACTACACATTCGACGCAATTAATTGTCAGGCTTTAGCTCTTGCTCCAATTGGATCCTATAAGCCTTGAGAATAAGATCTTTATGTGGAATTTTCCAGATAGTGGATAGACAACGGCCAAGAATTTGCGAACAACCACGAATCAATAAATTTGGGCCGTTCTCGTTCTTGGTGTCTTAGTATCATTTAGCGTGAATTGTGCGTGAAATTCTTCAATAATTCGATAAATTGCGCGTTTAGATGGCCGTTGATGTCTACCGTAAATTTTACCGAGTGTTTCGCGATTTTGGAAATAAATTTCATCGACTTGAAATCGATGTTGTGGCGTCAATCTTTCCATGAGGAAATTGCAAACTGAAAATAAATGAAACTTGGCAGCTCAAGGTGACAGCTGATTTGATATTTAAACCCTGCAAAAAGAACGCTCATTACATTGGTATTGATTAGTGGATGATGCAAAATTAGTACAAACTGGCTCAGTTGCAGCTTAACACTTCAAGAGTGGGCTCGCTTTTGACTTGTTACATCATAGTCCTAGCATTTTTTGTTAGACGAAAAATAGAAATGAAGTATGGAGGTATTTCGGGTACTGTGAAAGTTGGGAATCAAAATTTGTTCGTACAATTAAAACTTTACGTGGGGAAAACTGTGAAAGCATAAGGGATGGCTAACGCCCGCGGAGGCCGAAAACACCAACTGATGATCAAAGCGTGAAGCTTGTTTTGGATTTTCTTAATAAATATCGTCGAGCAACGTGCGAAGAAATACCCTATGATACCTTTTGCAGAAACTAAACAGCACAGTGCACAAAAAACTGCTTGACTTGATAATTTCATTGATTTTGCATGCCAATGCACGCCCCCATATTGGAAACATTGTGAATAATTTACTCCGTCAGTAAAAGAGAAAAATCTTACCTCACGCAACATTGAGCCCAGACGACAATGTCTAGCTGGTTCTCCCTCCCTAAAAAAGCTTTCTGACGTTGACAGTTGAACAGAAGTTGTGAGCTAACCGACATATCAAACCTTCCAAGTCGTTGGAAATCAGTGACACTGCATAAAATAAATTTTAACTTTGTAGATATAGAGTCATTAAAAACTATACATTTTTGTGATTGTGAACGCACCTTTAATATCTTTTTATGAACTTCTATTGCTATTTTGCTTGTCAGTGTCATGGTTCGGTACTCGAATGAGCAACGTTTACAAATTACAGTACAAACTCGATTTACGCAACTAATAGAAATTGGGGCAGTTGCAATAATCGAGGTTGTTGCACTTACTGTTTTGTATTTTTTTTGATACAAATTATAGTTGAAATAGCTTATTTTTTTATAGATAACGACAATGTTATGAAAAAAACTTTAGTGAAACCAAAACAAACAATTATTTTTGAACATATTTTTATTAAATACGAAAACGAAATGTTCGAAATTTATACAAAAATTAATATGTGATACATACAGAATATTAAGTTTTTTTCTTATAGAAATTAGATATTTTAGATTGAGTTTTTTGTGAATTAATTTTTTTTAAAACTGCCCTCTCTCTTTTATTTTTTGTAGCAATAAAATCTCTTCTATTGGAATGTTGTTCCCTTCGGCCCATTGCAAACATATGTTTAAGGATCGAACTGCATCTTCTGATTTAACCTTTGATAAAGTGGGCGCTGACTCAGCTTCACCTTCACCTTCATCAGCGCTCTCAATTTCTGCTGGATCGTCACAATTACCAGATGACTCAACGTTTTCGTGCAACCATTCAAAGTTTTCAAAGTTTTTAAATGGTCTTGGATTGGCTGCTTTACTAATGACGCAAAGTTTTACTTTGTGCATCCCTGATGCATTTGTGCACGCAAGGAATGTTATTCTTTCCTTTCTTACTTTTCGTCCTAGTATTGACGCTTCTTTATGTTTTGTTCGGCAACATTCTGTAAAATAAGCCAGATTCTTCTGCATTGTATGTAGATCTCATCTGCAGTCAAGTTAAATTCCATTATTTTTTTTTTTTAAATTTTTGTACAAACGGCTGGACAAGGTCATGTTTATTCGACAATTTTTTACCACAGATTTTCAACATTCGAATACCTTGTCGTTTTTCAAATTTCGCAATCCATCCATTGCTGGCGTTAATTGATGGTCTTTCCTTTATTGTATTGCGCAATTAAAATGACTTTATAATGTCATTAGAAAGTGGGGTGTGTTTAGCTCTTTGCTTTTGATACCATCCATATAAAGCCTTTTCCATCTGTGGATATTCAGAAGCCTTAAACGTTACCCGTTTCTCTGGTCCAGATTCAGCTCTAGCCACAAATTGTCTAAGAGCGGTTCCCTTTCCTTTTATGCGGCTTATTGTTGATGTGTGAACATTATAGTTTTCACAAATTGTCTTTACCCAAAAACCCTTTTCTAATTCTGATAAAATATCACTTGTTTCTTTAAAAGACAATTTTGTAATATTTCTTGTAACACTCATCTTGTACAAATTTTCCGTAGACACTAATGAAATCGCAACCCATTCAAATACACACAGATGCATTTTATAAACACATAAAACACATATAAACACATGTATTATTTTTACAAGGAATTTTGTTCAGACAAACTAGCTGTAAATTAACGGCAGGCGTACAGGATCAAAAGGAGACCATGCAAATAGAAAACAGATGAATAAACACAAGAAGTTGCACAAATCGAGGTAGCATTTTTGAAAAGTTGCACTTATAGAGTCAAGACGTGCTACAAATTTAGTGTTGCAAAAATCGAGGAGTTGCACGAATCGAGGGTTACGTAAATTGAGTTCATACTGTATTAAAATTTATTACCAAAACAGAAATGCATAGTCCTTAATGGAAAACCCGATATAATAAAATACTGTAGGTACAAGAAATATAAAGGAGCAATGACAGCGACGGAAACGAAAATCTTATGAATGTCAGCGGGTGTACAAAAATGTCTCGCAGTCTTCACAATAAGACACCCAGAGTAGACAAACTTCAAGCTATGCAAATCTGATTGTTTTTTTGTAAATCTGCCCTAAAAACCAATGGAGGCTCAAAAAGAGACCGAGAGAGGAGAAAAATAATTGGATCAATCGAATGCGAAAACTTCAGTAAAATCTTGGCGAGGTGATCGAATAAAGATGGGCCTTTACAATGGTTCTAAGGTCCGCAATTTTATTCTGTTTACGTTACATTCATTCCGATTACTTGAATGAGAGAACTAGAAGTGTGAGAACTAGTCAACTGCTTCAAAACTACTCTTGTCTACAACGTTGCTTTGCCTCCGATAATTTCCGCAAATTCTTTGCTGACCACATATATTTGGTTGTATCTTTATCTATGTCAAGTTTTACTATTTTACTCTGTAAACTAGTAGCCCTTTAACACGATTCTTCCTGATATACACATCCTCCCGTTCTAGCAGCTCTAAGAATTCGTTGAAGGATCTTCAGTTCTAACACATGCCAGTACATGTGTACATGGTTCCTTACCTAATACGACAGACCGCATTTGTGTAATACTCGTAAACCCACTAACAACTGTTGTTGCCATTGTTGTGCTGTTATAAAAAGCACTTTGCCTAGCACAACTGAAATGTTTTAAGTTCTAAAAGCTGAAAGCTTACACACTGACTTACAGATATTCTGAAGATCATGAGATAAGGTGATCACTTTTCTGTTAAACTGATAATTAAATTTGACAGCGAATTCACAGTATCCGATTTACAGTTTCCACTTAACTAAATCTTGGATTTATAACCAAAATATATACTTATGCGAATGTCTCATGTTTGAAATCAACATTACGAGAATCTTTCACTTACGTGGTTTGGTGAGTAAGCCCGGCAAGAGAAGAATAATAATGAATGCACAAACCACTAAATTGCTGAACATATTTTCAACCAGTTGTATATTTTTTTTTAGCCAAATAGGGCAGTATTTTGAAAAAGTAACATGTGAAAGAAAAATCTCAACTAATCGAATGTTTAAATAAGACTGAGTGGAGAGTTTAGTTGACTTATTATACGATGTCTTCCAATCGTAGCTCACTGACAATAAATACGAGATGCTTGCTGCTGATTACAGTTTTGCGAAAAGCTCAAAACCTATACTGATCTACATTTAATAAAGAAATTAAGCTCGGGTTTTCCCTTTTTACTCTGTTTACCTACCCTAATCTACGTAAATAAGTTAAATGTAAATATATTGGTACTCGCATACTTGTATTATATGATAAGTTTGAGTTTATAACGCACTCGTACTCCAGGAGCGCTCGAGGAAACTTATGGCAATTTATATCTAGTTCAGTGCTTTGCTAACATTGTTTAGTTGTGTACTTGACTGAAGTCTTTTTCTATCTGCCACCTCAGGCTTGCTGTTTCGTTACTGAGTCTTTCATTTGGTCTGCTTGACAGAGCATTCTATTTTACAGTATTGGCCAAAGTGACCAACAATTAAAGGAAATAATCCTGTAGTGTCTATGTCTCATTGGACAAAACAAAAAGCGTTTGTCCAGCCTGTCTACAAAACCAAAAAAAAAAACAAAAAATCCGAATCACTATTTTATCTCCATTTACGAAAACATAGCACTTCATGTAGTATGGAAACGCTGATAAATGTTCAGCTTATGGAATATTCTATGTCTATGTTTATCTGACATCTGACAAATCAAGATAGTGTTCCTAAGGGCTTCGTTCTTTTTCGTTCTTTTCTTTATTAACGATTTTTTACTTTTAGTTTGACAGCTCCCTTCGAAACTCGAATTGAAGTGTCTCAGTGCAGTTTATATTTTTCAATACACAGATTTTTTGTGACAGAATGACAAAATGACAGAACTGTCAAGTCGACATTTCCTAGCTCGTGTTAGAAACTTCATTCCATTACAATTTTTAGAATATAGTAAAGACTTGAAATTATTAAATTTCGCTTTGAAAATCTGTCCTCTATTGTGTTAAGGAAACGTGCGTAGAGAAGAAAATATCGAAAATATTTAGAGTTTAATTATCAAATTCAATGAAAATGGTAGTATGTGTGGCGGATTGCCTTCTACTCATCTCAAATCAATTATAAAACCAAATGGCACGACGACATTTTTTTTATGATTTCATCAAAATCCAATGGCGAAAATGGCCGAGATCTCGTTCGCGGCGAATTGGCTTATTATGTCACTGAATACATTCTTCTCGTTAATTTTAACGAAGGAAGTTGTCATTCAGTCGACCCGTGCTTCCATTACTGCATTCGTATAAAAGCCCACTACGTCGAGCTAAAGGTCTGTATAAGAGTATTTTGTATTTTTTGCATGTCGTTCTAGTAAAAAACGTAGATTTTTTTACTGTACCATCGTGCCAACAAAATTCCGCCACCTTATGAGTATACCATTATTTAGTATAACCTCTTTTAGCCGGCCTGTCAAAATTTGGTGACAATCCCACGCTTAGTTTTGTTTTGACACCCATTTCAAAACATCGTGTTAGTGTTTTTTGCGACCATGGAAGAAGAGCAGTATCGCTCCGTGATCCGATTCTTGTTTTTGGGTGGCAAAACCTGCGAGGAAATCAAGCCCATTCTCGATTGTGTGTATGGAACCCACTCACCTTCCCGTGCAATTGTTTACAATTGGTTTGCAGATTTTTGCCGTGGCCGCACGTCAGTTTTTGATGAGCTGCGACCAGGTGGCCCAAAAACGGTTACCACAGAGGAAACCGGCGACAAAATCCATGATCTCGTATTGGCGGACCGTCGAGTGAAAATTCGCGAGTTGGCTTAGATAGCAGGCATCCCAACTGTTCGCATTGACCACATCCTGCACGAGGTTTTGGGCATGAGAAAGCTGTCGGCGCGATGAGTGCCGCGTTTGCTCACACCGGAGAACAAGCGCAATCGTCGGACCACTTCAAAGACGTGGTGCTTAGCGCTGTTTAACCAAAATCCGGAGGAGTTTCTGCGTCGTTTCGTGATCGTCGATGAGACATGGATACATTGGTACAAACCAGAGACCAAAGAACTATCGAAACAATGGATATTACCCGGTAAACGTGCTCCAAAGAAAGCGAAGACCGTGCCTTCGGCCGGAAAGGTGTCAAAACAAAACTAAGCGTCGGATTGTGACCAAATTTTGACAAACGGGCTAAAAGAGGTTATACTAAATGATGGTATGCTCGTTTTGGCTTAGTAGCGCCACCTATCTTCCAACACGGGTACTTATCAAACAGCCCTCGTATTATACTCGTACATACCTACCAATTACGAGTATACCTATATTCAAAATAAAAACAGCTTCGAAGAAGGCCGTGTAGAACGTGTGAGAAATTATTTATTAGTTAAATAATCTGTCTAGTTTACGAATTTACGAGCGTGACATTATCGGTATCTAATAGCTTTTTCTTAAATAGTTAGTTACATACCGTTAGTGGTGAGTAACCAATTGTTTATTAAGAACAAACAAAACAAAAAAAAAAAAACAAAAAACAAAAACACAAAAGCAAAAATTCAAGAGTAATTACAAACATGGAGAGGGGGACGGATCCCCCCAACCAAAACCGGTTTCAAATCCTGGAGTCTAAAGTAATTTTAGGCCGGATGAAGAAATACGCCAAACGCAAATATAAAGGTGAAGTTTACCCTTGCCTCCCAACCGTTCAAAACGAAGATAACATTCTCCGATATACACCTGCCTGACTCGAACTGCAACCAACTTCAGACTGCTATAATTTCCAAACCGTTCATGACAGTCAGTTCAAATTTTGACACATGACGGATAATTTTATTATTTACTATAAAAGCCTTTTAAACGATTTGTCTCAGTTGTGTTGAAAAATGTTTATCCGCGATGGAATTCAAACGTGATAGTGTGATTGCTTTATATTTGGCTGGAATACCACAAGTAGCTATCGTTAGAGCCCTCCAGCACCTCAACGTGAATAAATCATTTGTGTCTCCAACCATAGCTCGTTACCGTGATACTGGCAGCATTGCAAAACGCAATGGAGGTGGTCATAAAAAAACTGCAACATCGGCAGAAATGGTTCGGAAAGTGAAGGTTCGAATTGAGCGAAATCCGCTTCGAAGTGGAAGAAAAATGGCTCTTGAGCTCAACATATCGTTGGAACGGATGCAAGACATACTGAAAAATGAGCTTGGGCTCAAGCCATTGAACTTCCAAAAAGAACAGAAAAAAGTTAGAGTCGAAAGAGCGAAGGAGTTGCTACGCTTGCACGAAAGTGGTGAGCTGCCGAATTTGGTTTTTTCCGATGAGTCGCCATTTGTTATCAAGCAATATGTCAACAAACAAAATGACCGAGTTTACTTGTCAGAGAGGTCCTTCGAAAATTTACACCTTCGGACGGCCACCAGAAAGCAGGCAGCACCGATGGTGACGGTTTGGGCCGCCATAACCGCCGATGGTCGCTCTCCGCTCGTATTTCTGGACCGTGGCCGTGTCGTCAAAATTAGTGCGATCGTATATCGTGAAACTGTCTTAGAGGCAGTATTGAAACTTTGGGCAAACAATCATTTCGGTCGGAGACCGTGGACATTTCAACAAGACTCGGCACCATCTCACAAAGCGCGCGTCAACCAAGATTGGTTAAAAAACAATGTTCCACACTTCATTTCTTCGACACAATGGATTGCAAATTCTCCGGATGCAAATCCGTTGGATTTCTCTGTCTGGGGTATTTTGAAGGCGAAGGTTGGCACTAAAAAATACCAAAGTTTGGACTACCTCAAACAAGCACTTCGCCGGGAATGGGCCAAAATACCGCAGAGCCACTTGCGTGCAGCGTGCGATACTTTCTTCGGCCATCTCAATTCCATTATTCGCGCCAAAGGTGGACATATTGAAAACTACTGATACAATTTGAAAATTGATGTATTTTCCAACACTTTTTGCTTTGGCAAAATAAAATTTATCAGAAAATAAAGAAAATTATAGCATTTTAAAAAGTTGGAGTTCGAGTAAGTCACCCTGTACCCGTATATTAAAAATAAAAATGCTCTTGAATTTTCATCGAAATCACCGAGAGCAGCAGAGGCCATAATGCAAAACCATTACATTGACGATTTTCTTGATAGCGTTGACACTGAGATGGAAGCTATACAACTAGCTAAGGAGGTCATACATATTCACGAACAAGGAGGATTTGAAATTAGGCATTTCATCAGTAACTCCTTTACTGTGCTTAAGGCGTTAGGAGAAAAGGCCGCTTACTGCGACAAAAACTTCAACCAACATTTTAGTAATTTTGACGTTGAGAAGATTTTGGGAATTCGTAAACTGGACTTCGTCAGTGGATAAATTTTTTTGAATAAACTGCTCATTCTCGTCTTGTTGATGCAGCAGCCATTGGCAAAATTCAATCCTTTTTTGGAAGTCCTCTGGCAAAAGTTCCTGTACGGGCGTATAATGAAAGGGGTAAACGGGTTGGCTTGAAGAACTCTATGAATAGTAGTTCTTGGAGTTTGCAACTGCAAGCCTTCTGGTGCTAATAGATGGCTGCATTCTTACAGCAATGAAAAATTATTTCTTCCTCTTCCGCTGCTTTTATGTTAGACAATCTTTCTCTTCTTAACCCATATGCTGAGCCGACGGTTGAAAGGAGGTGAAAAGCATTGATAAAAGTTGGCCTAGAAGGGGTCCTCCGTCTAAGATATCGCCGTTGGTACTCTAACCCAGCTAACCCTGCATCCCCATTACAGAAACCGTAAACGAAAATTATATCGGCGTATTCGCGAATCGAAAACATTTTTTCTTAAACATTTGCTGAACACTTTGCTCGTTCACTCTTAATCAGTAAATAAAGTAGGATCGGCACATTTCAAAAGTTGTTAATGAATTAAACAAAAACATTCCACAAAATAGCGGAAAGTTTACCGTTGGCTTAATTCTCCAACTTTGATTTACTTATTAACCGACAGCTTTTAGTAAATTTTTTTTTTTATTTGAACACACTATTCATTTTGTGACCCATTTGCCTGAATAAAATGGTGGTTTGCAATAACTTTCGTTGTTCGTAGGTGGAAAAATCGTAAATAATGAAGAGAAGGCAAAAGTTTTGATGAAAAAAGTTAACCTAAAAGTTGAAAATTTGGAAATATACGCATTTTTTGGATGAAATTGGTCCAACGATTTTCCAATATGTTAGCTTTAAAATGCCATAATTTTGACTGGCGTTCATCGAACTCGACGAAATTTTAATATTTTATGCACACTGCCTTTTTCAAAAATGTGCACAATGGTTTCTCAAGCTGAATCCGTTAGAAAGGTACGTCCTTAACGGCATATAACTTGGAGGGGGGTGGAAGTCGACCCCCCACCCAGGAATACAATTTTTTGTTTGCCATAACTTCAGGAACCTTCAGCTATCAGGACGAAAACCTAAACTGGGACACCCTGTTTGCATAGCGCATGTGTCAAAAAAAGTAAATATCGAAAAATCCAAGATGGCTGCCGAGATTGATCAATTTTTGTTCACATATGGTATGCTGTACGTTAATAATTGCTTGAGTTCGAATTCTTTATGGAGACTTTTATTCATTTATAATCATAAATATTGATTAATAGCGATTCTAAAACAACAATCATCTGCGATTTGGTGTCGGGGTATCTGGAAACATATTTAATATGTGTGTATGAGAAAATATAACACAACAAAACGAATTCCATTTCTTGAACACATACGAGTAAGTATCTAATTTATTAGAACATGGGTTAATATGGTATAAAAATGATTCTATGTTTACAAAAAAATATCACAAATTCAAAATAGACTAGCTTAACTCTACTATTTTACAATATTGTTTTCAAATTTTTTTTTTCTACTTGTTAAATTGTCTTCTAATGTATTATTTAGGTGTTTAATTCTAAAGAACATACGTTAACGGAAGAAAATTTCTTTCACTTTTTTTTCGGACGGTATGTCTGTTGAGAGATTAAGTAACTTTTTTAAATAGTTACGATAATAGACTATATCATCTTTATTAAATTTTTTAAAAATTGTCTCCATCTTCTCCATATTTACCATCATTTCGTCTATAAGTTTTTAAAGACGTCCTTTCGTCAGCTGATTAGTCCACGTGAACGATGTCTCTTGCTGGGTATTTTAAATAGCTAAATCTGAATTTTTGATCCTGTGGCAAATGTATCCTGCCAAATGCAGGCTCTGGCTCTTCAGATACTATGATGTCGAGATTAAGTGTCTTCAGTCTTTAAGTCGTTTTACAGAAGTTTAAGAGAATTATTCGTCATCATAATGTCTAAAAGTATTATAAGATTGTAAAAGCAAAAATTCGTTTAATTCAACATTAACTTTCTGGAAGGGCATCATGGTTCGATTTCCTTTAACGCTCATCTCATCGACAATTCCCAATTGGAGCGATTCTGAAAGTCCAACTCCTTGAACTCGTTCACGACTATCCTGGTAAGGAACTCTTGCGTTGAGACAGTCGGACCAATCATTTACCGGAATTTGTAAAAATGTAGATGGCACATGATTTTTAAGGAAATTTGAATTATTACCTGTTTAAAAAATACAGAACACTTCAGCCAGCCTTGCGAACTTAGTTCCCGTAAACTACCAGCCCGCATAATAGCTTGAGAGACCGTGTGTGAGAATAATTTTGTTGCAAGTTTCATCTTTTGACATTCTGCACCTTTAACATATAAATTGGTTAGTGATATTTTGTATGCAATACTCCAATCAGACTTATCATTAGCCCGGATATACCTCTACTTTTGAGCACCACTTTTTATGTTTCATCACAGCTGAAAGAGGATATTGTTTTCGCAACAGCAATCGGTAGGCTTGGGGGCTGGCTGCATGTATTGCGATCGCATTAGCAATATCGTGTGATGACCATTTTGCACGTTTTTGAGTTTGTTGCTGTCTGGAGTCAATAGTTTGTTGCTGCTTCCAGTTTTCTGTTTTCAATTTTGCTATTTGCACCAATAGTTTCCAAAATACAAACAATGGTTGAAATTCTAATTACACTTAATTCGCATTACACTAATTTACATTATATGTCATCACTTACAGAGAGGATATAGGGTTGATTTCATCAGTTTGTGTAATACAGTCGACCATTAATAGTTTAACTTGTGTACCACAGTCTACCTTGGAAGGATCAGGTTGCGAAGAGCAATCACACTTGTTTGATAGAAATAAATTCTCCGCGCGGACTTCCAGATCTATGTTCTCCTTGTCATGCACAATTGGTGCATCACTGAAATAAAAAAACCGAGTGTTATAATAATACTAATTGTTCATCATATACCTTGGGATCAAAAGTTAATTTTGAATCCGTAAATCCCGTGGGCTCGTCACTTCTTCATCCTTTTGCAATGGTAACAAAAGTGAAGGAACAGCATCTTCTTTAATTCTAGTTGTTTTCAGAACTATTCCATATTACTCGTACAAGTGTTTGCCACAAATTGGCGCCGTTTTTGTATTTAACTTGTCTTTTCGGCGGCACAAAAAAAACCCACTGCTTGCACATTTTACTTTGTTTTGGAAACAAGTGATACGATATCTCATCATTTCTATTATACTCGTATTTTTGCTTTCATAGTTGTTAATACAACACCCGCATTTTACCACCTTTAAACTTTGTTTAATCAATTTTAAATGAAAAATCTATAGCAACCAAAATATGTACTTCTGCCTTTGTCATCACTGTGGTCGGCCATATTGCCAGAATTTGACAGATGCACAGACCAAAATAATTGCGCCAAGTATATTACATTATTATATGTACCTTGATTGTGGTTAGTCACCTTGACTGGAATAGAGTTAATAATTCTGGCTTTTAGGAATTTTACAGAGGTGGCAATTTTGAGAACTTTGAGAAGTAGGTCCTCAGACCTCATTAACCAAACCTCAACGATGTCTTTTCAAATGTGCTAAAGTCCGCGACTTATCGTTATTGGATTGTAGGTAGACAATTTGCGCGATTGTTCGCCTTCCTTCTCTAGTCCAGTAATTACAATACCGGGTGAATGACTCTAACTCCAGCTTTTTAAAATGCTATAATTTTCTTTATTTTCTGATAAATTTTATTTTGCCAAAGCAAAAAGTGTTGGAAAATACATCAATTTTCAAATTGTATCAGTAGTTTTCAATATGTCCACCTTTGGCGCGAATAATGGAATTGAGATGGCCGAAGAAAGTATCGCACGCTGCACGCAAGTGGCTCTGCGGTATTTTGGCCCATTCCCGGCGAAGTGCTTGTTTGAGGTAGTCCAAACTTTGGTATTTTTTAGTGCCAACCTTCGCCTTCAAAATACCCCAGACAGAGAAATCCAACGGATTTGCATCCGGAGAATTTGCAATCCATTGTGTCGAAGAAATGAAGTGTGGAACATTGTTTTTTAACCAATCTTGGTTGACGCGCGCTTTGTGAGATGGTGCCGAGTCTTGTTGAAATGTCCACGGTCTCCGACCGAAATGATTGTTTGCCCAAAGTTTCAATACTGCCTCTAAGACAGTTTCACGATATACGATCGCACTAATTTTGACGACACGGCCACGGTCCAGAAATACGAGCGGAGAGCGACCATCGGCGGTTATGGCGGCCCAAACCGTCACCATCGGTGCTACCTGCTTTCTGGTGGCCGTCCGAAGGTGTAAATTTTCGAAGGACCTCTCTGACAAGTAAACTCGGTCATTTTGTTTGTTGACATATTGCTTGATAACAAATGGCGACTCATCGGAAAAAACCAAATTCGGCAGCTCACCACTTTCGTGCAAGCGTAGCAACTCCTTCGCTCTTTCGACTCTAACTTTTTTCTGTTCTTTTTGGAAGTTCAATGGCTTGAGCCCAAGCTCATTTTTCAGTATGTGTTGCATCCGTTCCAACGATATGTTGAGCTCAAGAGCCATTTTTCTTCCACTTCGAAGCGGATTTCGCTCAATTCGAACCTTCACTTTCCGAACCATTTCTGCCAATGTTGTTGTTTTTTTATGACCACCTCCATGGCGTTTTGCAACGCTGCCAGTATCACGGTAACGAACTATGGTTCGAGACACAAATGATTTATTCACGTTGAGGTGCTGGAGAGCTCTAACGATAGCTACTTGTGGTATTCCAGCCAAATATAAAGCAATCACACTATCACGTTTGAATTCCATCACGGATAAAAATCTTTCAACACAACTGAGACGCAAGTCCTTTAAAAGTAAATAATAAAATTATCTGTCATGTGTCAACATTTGAGCTCACTGTCATGAACGATTTGGAAATTATAGCAGTCTGAAGTTGATTGCAGTTCGAGTCATTCAGGGTGTGGACTGCGCAGCAAGGGGAGCAGGTTGAACCGAATGTCAATACTTGCATGACATAGTCTTCAAGTTCACCTGTTTCTGCATTTCGCCACAAAAACCTTTGAGCATTCTGGTCGGACACTTGTACTTGAATTTGTTGGAACATTTCTCTTATGTCCCCACTTATTGCAATTGTTCTCTGGCGAAAGCGAAATAGAATCTCGGGAAGTGATGGTAGATTATCTGGTCCAGATAAATGCATTGAATTGAGTGAAACTCCGTTTACTCTTGCAGCTGCATTCCATACTATGCGCACTTTAGATGGTTTATTAGGGTTGGTAACAGGAAAGTTGGGCAGGTAGCAAATTGTTTTCGCCTCATTATCCTGGAGCTCAGGTTTTCTTAGCTTACGAGCGTATCCCTTACCAACATAGTCTTGAATTTGTGTATTAAGGTTCGTCGCAAGTATTGGGCCTCTTTTTAGTCTCTTTTCTAGGCACAACATTCTGAGTTCCGCAGCGGGCCTACTGTGAGGAAGTTCTAGGAATTCGCTTTTCCATAAAAGAGTAATTGCGTTCGTATCATCTCCACTCAACAGGCGCTTAAGGTTTTTTGAGCCAACACTATCGATTGCAAAGAACTCTCGTACAAGTTCATTAAGCTTTCCATCAGCTTTTTCTTGGCAGTCACACACACACATGAAAATGAGAGAAATTATTCGCGCTCGTTTTTCTTCCAGAACATGAACCAAATACCGTCCACCCTAAACGGGTTTTGATAGCGGCTGGTTGGTCAGTATTTCCTTCGCGATGCTTTCGTGAACTTGTTAAATGAACTTGAACAATGCCAATTAAAATTCGGGGTCTATCTTGCTGGTAAGACTCCATTGGAATACCTTTTAAATAAGGAAAGTTTAACGCGAGTTCTTCAAAGTTCATCGACTACGATGGTAAGTTTAATGAATCGACAGTGCGAACATTAGTGAAGAAATGTTTCTTTGAGCATCCGATAGCAGAAATTGGCTTACTTTTTTTCAGTCCTTTTCGGTTCTCTGAGTATTTGCGGTCCACCTAAGACACAACGGCTGCCTTTTCTCTCTCAACAGCAGCCAGTTCTTTATCCATCAGTGAAACGGAGGAGTCATCACCATAAAGTGTTACAGGCAATATTTTAAAGAGAATGCTATTTTGGTGTTTATGAATGTTGCAATGATCTTCACTCACATTGCTAATACCGGCTATTTCTCTTAATGGTTCCTTATTTTTGTGTAAAGACATGTGCCGTTTGTAGTCGCAATTGTTTACTCCACATTTTTTGTTAGAGGTGCATCTTCGATTATAGTGTAGAACCAAACATGTTCGACAAAGAAAATTCTTCTTTATCTCCTCTCACTTTTGTTTTAAAGTCAGATTGTTAAACATATTGCACTGTTCTACGGACTTGCAGTTGCTGTTGCAAATAACACATATACGTCGCACTTGATTATAGTTTTCTACCCGTTCGTGGTTGGCGCTCAAGGTCTTATTGATGATTTTCTTTTCTTGTTTCGTGTCGGCGAGTCGAGTGCATGACATATTAGTGACTTCCCATGCAGCTTGAGCTATTTGGTGATGCCGCGAACTGAATGTTGACAGATTAACATCGTTTTTCTCCAATTTAAGAACTCCCCAATTTAATCGAATTTGACAAGGCAGACGTTCAGTAAGCTCTTTCATCAGAGATGGATTATTAAGGTAGGAGTGCAAGCTTGTAGCTTGCATGATGTAAACTATATTTTCCACCGAACTTGCAAATGTAACGAGAGAATCTAATCGGTCGGGCTCAATTAAGCTTTCAATTATGCTTTCTGGATGACCAAACATCATGCGTAAAGTAGAAATAATATTCGGCACCTGATGTGAATTCATAAATTTGGACCTAACAGCGTCCAATGCTCTTCCTTTTAAACATTTCTGCAAGCGCAGAAGACTTTCATCGTAAGAAAATCTACATGAGCTAGTAAAATTCTCGTAACAAGATATGAAGAGAGGCGACTCCTCAGCGTAACCAGAAAAGCTAGGTAATTCTTTCGGGGTTATACGCCTCGTCTCTATTTGCATGCTACTCAATTTTGGTGTACTATTTAACTCACCCGGTGAGAGTTGACATTGCGTGTCATGAAAAATGGGAGCTTGGTCTGGCAGTCGTCGTGTACTATTATACAAGCATTCTGTAGGTTTCGGCACTGAGTCAGTTCTTGTTCCAACTTGATGATCATTTAAATTCGGCGGCTGCTCCAAGGTATAGTGGGGTGTTTTAATTACCTCTTTTGGCTGTTGACGAATAGAGTGAGAAGCCAATTGTGGTTTTATGTTGCTCCGAGACCCAGTTCTTTAATCTATTGAATGTGTATCATTTTCTCTTCTGATGTTTGTTGTTCCAAGAGGTCATACTTTGCATCAAAACACTCTCTGTCTCTCTTCTCTTTTTCCAAAAAATATTCTCTGCACCTTCCTTCTTGAACGCGCTTTTCTTCGTCGAGCTTTCTTAGTCTTAGTTTCATTGATCTTGTAGAACTTGTTGATTTTTGATAACAAGCGCTCTCTGCTCTGGTAGGTTGACTCATATTTGGATTTAGAGAATAGTCTGTTTGATTCAATTTTGATTATATTACGGTGCGTGTTGGTGCGAACCTTGGGGCAATTCACGCATCGGTTGTTGATCTACGGCAGTTGATCAACATCGACATTTTGCTCAGCACCAATCCATGTCCTTTATGCCGGATGTCACGTTTACGCAGTCGAAATGGTGCCATTGATCGCAAAGGTCACATTGAACCAATTCGTCGGTATCAGGTCTCTACAACATGACTTGCAGTTGAAATTGTTTCCTGGCTGCCGGGTTTTTTTTTTGCGTTTGCCGAAGAGTCTTGCTTTTGGACTTGAATCGATGGATTCGATTGTTGCTGATTTGAAGGTGGTGGCGGAGGAGAATGCGTAACCTTGAATATTTTACCATTTTTATTAGCCTTGCTTACGTAAAAGTGACGGCGTAAAGTGGTGTTGGTTGATGTTTTTAGGTGATGATGGTGAACCATCTGATATGGCCAATGATGGCGATGCAGTTAGTCACTTAAGGTATGTACTGGTTTTTCCTTTCACGAACTCTATGGCAGTTTAGGAGTAATTTGATGCTTTGTTGGTGGTCTTCTTGCTGCAGGTAGAGCAGCCTTTTATCGACAATAAAAATAAGTTTAGTTCGCTCGAGAAAATTTAGTACAAAAAAGCGAAAATTTTAGTAATGTTGCCGTCAAATAAAAAGACTACTTCTGAAGCTTTAGTTACAAAATTTATTTAAAAAACAATTTATATATTTTTTAGTGAAACTAAAATTTTTGGTTTTTTTCAGTTTCTCTTCTTTTGGCGGCAACTTTGGTTCTAGTGGTTAGTTCCCGCGCAAGCCATTTGACGTCATACTAGCTCTTAGCCTTAGCCTTTGCTTGACTAAGAAGTGCTGCCAGGTTTGGCAACAGGACTCTTTCGCTGCACTGCACTCTCGCGTCAGGTGTTTTCAGGCGCATTTCACACAGCGAGGCTCCTTCTTGCAGTAGGCCTGAGTATGGCTGAATCCTTGACAACGTGTACATTAGGTTTTTTTGCGAAGGTTCAATTTTGGTACTTGTTGTCAATTTATAGAATAAATCCTTTCTAGACTTTCGGTTTTGTTGAAAGTTAGCCTAAAAAGGGGGAGATCGCGTCTTGAGGTCGTCCTCTCGCCTTCAACACTGCGTTGTTTTTGCGCAAGTATATTAACGGCGTCGATTATTTTTAAACTTTCAAGCAAACGCCAATAACCTTATTTTTATAAAAGTCCGTTAGAATTACAGATAAGTATTTTGAGCACGCGTTCCATATTCATGTTCTCGATTTAGTTTATTTATTTTGCTTTGCTCCTCAAGTTTCTCAAGTATTCGTATAATAACATGAGAAGCAGCATCCGCCGAGTTTTCAGTTCTTTCGTTATGTAATTTTGCGGGTTGTTCATATGACAGTTTTCCCGGTATCCGCCGCCGTCTAAGGCTTAATGGTTGTTCTATATTTTTGTGGCCGGAACCTGATGGCTTTTCTTTAGTTATTTTTAATTTACCGGGTTTAGGCGTTCATTTACTTGTCATTTTTGAGTACGCGTTTTGCGGATTCAGGAATTTATCTCGCCCTTTTTTTGCCTTTCTCTGGCTGCTTTGCAACCTCGATAATTACAATAGCTGCATATTCTTCCTTGCAATTAATATATTGGGTCTACAAGTAAGTTTCCACCGATTTTTTTCCAAAATTTGAAGTTTTATTATGAAAACATAGTTACAATGCTTTATTCAAAGTATCGTCCATCGGAAGCTACAACTTTCCCCATCTTTCTGGCAATTTATGAATTCCGGACCAAAAAAATTTCTCGTCTTTCAAGCCCAAGAACGTATCGAGCCAATTTTTGATTTCCTCTACTGAGCTGAAGCGTATTCCCGTAAGAGCGTTCTGCATTGAACGAAACAAGTGGTAGTCAGATGGTGCCAAGTCTGGACTGTAAGGCGGGTGAGGCAGAATTTCCCATCCACTATTTTCCAAATAGTTTTTCACCGAAACCGCAATATGTGGCCGAGCGTTGTCGTGATGAAAAATGACGGACTCATGCCTGGTCTCATATTCTGGCCGTTTTTCTTTTAATGCCCGCTTCCAACGAATCAGTTGGGTTCGATATAATGGTCCTTTGATGGTTTCACCACTCGGAGGCAGTTCGTAGTATACGACACCCTTTTGATCCCACCATATGCAGAGCATGACCTTATTCACGTGAATATTTCGTTTCGGCGTCGATTGGGCGGGCTCGCCGGGCTTTGTATACGATTTTCTGCGTTTAGGATTATCATAATAAATCCATTTCTCATCACCGGTGACAATACGATGCGAAAATGATTTATTTTTATACCGCTGCAGTAACATTTCGGACATGCAAAATCGCTGTTCGACGTCTCTTGGCTTCAATTCGTACGGCACCCAGTTTCCAACTTTTTGAATGAATCGCAGTGCTTTTAGGCGCAGGGAAACAGCTTGTTGTGTGACGCCCAATGATGCAGCAAGTTCTTCTTGAATCTGACACGGATCCTCATCCAGTAAAGCGTCCAATTCCTCGTCTTCAAAACTTTTCGGCTTTCCGGGGCGATCTTTGTCTTCAACTCCAAAATCACCACTTTTGAACCGTTTGAGCCACTCGCGGTACGTCGATTCACCAATACATTCCGCCCCATAAGTTTCCGAAAGCAAACGATAGGCCTCAGCCGCACTTTTCTTCATATTAAAGAATAAAAGCAGCGCTTCCCGTAAATGACGTTTATTTGGCTGGAAACTTGCCATGATTTTGCTCGATAAAATGTACGACACCGATAGAACTGCTCAAATATAACGCTGCAAAGTTGTTGACAGATACAAAACCTACAAATAAAACACATGGGGTCTGACATTTCTGCCCACGATCCGCTGGTGGGGCCATCTCTGACAAACGCTGGAAACTTACTTGTAGACCCAATAATTTGCAGAAGTTTGCTTGGTTACTTTGGAGAAGTGAATTCTTCTGCGCATTTCACACAACGTGGCTCTTTCTGGCAATACGTTTAGGTATGATGGAAACCTTGGCAGTGTTTTAACTGAGGGATTGATTTTATATTCTTACGCAGAGGTTTGATTTTGATAAAAATATTGAAGATTGAAGGTAAACATGAAATGAGGAAGGCTAAGTTATACCGTAGATTCCTTCCCTTCCGATCTTTGTTTCCCTAGCTTTTCTATGTTTACGACATCAACAATTTTAAAATGCCTATTTTCCAGGTCACTGACGATGTCTTCCTTTTTTGCTCGACAGATGAGGCCCTCTAGCTACGAGGCCTTTCCGATTTGTTCTTGTAAGTATACCATTAAATTTTCTCTATACTTAACTTTCGAGACAGTCAGCGACAGCGGTCAGCGTCGTTGACATTGACTTTCCACACGTTGTTTTTACGCAACAATGTCTTTAAGATGTTTTGAAGTTTGTTGTAATCCGCAATCCCGATCACGTTTCATGACTTAAGTCATCTTCGTCTGTTGCATAGGTTTCCAGCTCCTTCTTAAGTTCTTCGCAGAGCATTTCCATTTTAAATAGCCCGGACCTGGAACTTCCTCACTGAGGTTTTTAGTTTTCGTTGAAGTCCGTTGTTCTTAAGGCGATATTTTCGATGTCGTCGGACTTCTTATTTCGCACATAGTTACTTGAGATGGCGGGGATCTCGATACACGTGAGCTTTTTACGAACGGGTTTATTAAATCCAATAAATGACTGTCCCCAGAATCCGTAGAGTCGACTTTCAAAGAGGGTGGATTTTCCAGCAAAGTTGATCTGCCACCTGGAGTAAGAATTCCTTTTGTTTTGTCCATTGCATGGTTTGTATACTCTACACGCTATCCCGGTGCATTTTAGTCTCGCCTTTAACGACAGGCATGCTTATCTCGGGTATATTCTTACCCCTACCCAAGGGATAAAGCTCGGAATCTTAAAAATAACTTTTCTTATTCACCATTCTATGGGAAAATTCGGGAAATCGCAGATAACTTTTAAGCTTTTACTTGTGTCTATCTTTAAGCTTTTTGAAAAACACCTAATAAGCTAGCATCTCGTATTTATTTATTATCAGTAGGTTACGACTACAGGGCATCGTGTTCAGTGTGATTTAAATACTCTGTTGGAAACGTTGAAAAACGAGACAGTAGTGGGTTTTTACAACATTATCGAATTGAAATATTTTTTGAATTTAAAAAGAAATTATTTTTGAATTTCCTAACTAATTTGCATACGGAAGGAGAACATTTTCCACTGTTGATTTCAATTATGTTCAGCAATTCAGCGGGATGGTGCGTCATTATTATATTTTTTCTCACATTGGATTTACCAACCAAAGCACGTAAGATACATTATATTGATTGATTGACGTTAAACTAAATTAAAATGAATCCGGAAAGCTGTATCTAAAATCTAGTTTCTGGCGATAATGTAACAAAACATTGGATGTATATTGTTGTGGTACATATTCGGTTTCGATGTAAACCATTAGTTTACGAAAAGGTGATCATCTTATCTTTGTTTGTAAAAATGGTTATTTGTTTGTAATTTAGTTTTTCCGAACTTATTAAAGACAAACAATTTGTTTTTTTTTCAAATTTCTTCACAGTTCTCCGAACTGAGAATTTAATGTAATACTCATAACATAGTTTTGCAGTCTTATCATTTGGTAAGACGGCGTTACATTCCAGATTGGACCCGGTCCTCAACCAACGAAGCCATCTAGTAGTCTCCAATCACGCCCGGTTGTATAAAATCTCTTTCCTTCTGAGCGGGTGACTCGCATGGCTCTTCTTGGGTCGATGTCGCCATATACCCGTACCAAATACAATTCTTTCCTCTTCAAATTTTGTTAATGAAGGTGGGGGCGATATCACTCACTTTTCACTCGATGCAATGCAGGAGTGAAAACTAGGGCCAGGACACTTCTTTCTTCGTAGTTCGTAAGAGGGACTTATTTCTCATTGCAAATAGCGACCGGCAAGAGTGATGCTTCGTCTGATCTCTACAGTTGTTGTGTTTGTTTTTTCTTAAATTTACAATTGAGCCCAGTTGGAACATAGTTTTCTCTGTTCTGAGCCGTTGGACTGATTCTTTTATATTTGGTGCAGTGTACTCGTAGAGGGCTTACTTCTTGAGGATCGGACAAACGATGCTGAGAATTCACTAACCAGGCACACATTCATCCAGCCGTTTTTTATAGATGGGTAGGTGCACTCGTCTGCTTCTTACCAAATCAACCGCCGTTGATTCAAATAATTTGGCTGGGAGTCCCTTGATCAAGCCGCGTTATTGGGATATAATTAACACATCGCTATTCACACCTTTTCTCTGTCGGATGAAAAAAGTTGGTGTCGATGATCCTCCAGATTGGATTGTACATTTTGCTGGCAGAAGAATTTTTGCCGTCGTTGGCATTACATAGTTCGCAAAAGAAGTTCCTTCAGGTTTTCAGCAGGAACCGTGTCTCGACTATGGCGCCCCATTCTGGTCTCTACAAGATTCTGTTCAAGATATGTGCTCTTCGCATTTTCTTTTCATGTTTCTCTTTAGCCTCGATAAAGCTCTTCTCTACTCCTTTCTTTTGCTTTTGGAAAAACTGATGACCCTACCGTCTCCTTTGCTCATAGAGTGTGCGTGAGTGAGTTTTTATTAGCGCTGCCGTGCAGTCTTCTTATTTCCCTACATGCGCTTACCATCACTCTTCGTCGAACCAGTGGTTCCATTGAAGTGGTCAGGCGAAATCTAGCCGTGAGTCGTGAGACCGATACGTCAATATCGGGGGATTTTCTCTACCTATTCCTTATATAAAATCCATCTTTTGGAACATGATTGATTGAGTGCTTAGGCTAACATGGGGAAATTTTTCCGTTATGTGCATTGTCATGTTGGTTTAGTTAGTTAGTTAGTTAGTTAGTTGACTTTTATTTTCAATAAATGTTTTACAATGCAACGATTAACTTTTTTTTTTTTTTTTTTATAATCGGCGCGCGCTCAAGGGGTTTTGTACCCTTAAAATGTTTGTACACAGCGCGGGCGAAGGAAATTTAGGGAGGAAGGAAAGACAGGTACCGATGTACATTGTTTTTAAATGTTTGTAAGTTATAACGACCAGGAAACACAGAGATCGGCAGGGCATTCCATAAGCGAGTTGTACGGCTTAGGAAAGAATCACGATATTTTAGAGTACGCCCGAAAATGGGCTTGAGGGTATACTGATGAGCATTCATAGCGAGACGGGTGTTACGGTTGAAAGTTTGAATGGGCGGAATGCTATTTCAATGGAGCACTGGTGGTGGAAATAGCGATAAAACAAAGTGAGATAGGAGACATTTCGTCGGTGTTCGAGGGTGTCAATTGACTGACTGATATTAGTATCACCAATGAGTTTTATCGCACGGTTTTGAATCCTATCTAGCAGGTGCAGAGATGTTTTAGGAGCACCTGACCAGATGTGGGCATTGTACTCCAATTTAGGGCGGATGAATGGCTTATATATTGTGGCCAAATCAGAGGGGGTAAAATATTTCTTACATCGCTTGAGGAAACCTAGACATTTCGCAGCATTTTTGGCGACATCGAATATATGGTCATTCCAACGTAAGTTGTCACTGACACACATACCGAGAATGGAAAGTTTATCGGTTTCGACGATGCAAGTGCCATTCATGGATAATGGTTGGGTATTTAAATTTCGCTTTAATGACAGCAGACAGCATTGCGTTTTGCATTGAATTCCACTCCGTTGATATTGGTTTTGCTGTTGATATTGGAATTTAATGAGCTTAACATACGCTGCCGTTCCTGTTCTACAGCCGAAGAGCAGGGACGTGAGTCCGGGAACGAATACCAAAAGCAGAGAGTGCTGTCATCAGCAAAGGAATATATTGGATTAGAAGTGGCAGACAAAAGATCATTAATGAAAATTAAAAAGAGTGTCGGAGACAGAACGGAGCCCTGGGGTACACCAGCATTTATTTTGTGAATATCAGACTTGAAACCGTCCAAGACAACTTGAATTGAACGTTCCGAGAGGTAATTTCTAATCCATTGAAGAAGAGAGTCATCGATCCCAAGAGCACGCATTTTTGACAAAAGAGCCTGATGCCAAACTCTGTCAAATACCTTAGAAATATCAAGTGCAATTATCTTGCTTTGGTTCCACTTTTGGGTGAGACATGCCATCAAATCACCAGTGGACCTGTTGCTACGAAAACCATATTGCCGGTCATTGAGAAGTTTTCGTGTTTCGAGATATTTCATGAGCTGACGGTTTATCAGCGTTTCCATGACCTTGGAAAGAAGTGCAATGGGTCTATAGGAGGAGAGAGAAGAAGATTCGCCTTTTTTAAGGACGGGCTGGACAAATGCTGTTTTCCATCTGCTCGGAAAGAGTCCTAAAGAGTAGGATTGATGAAAAAGCTTACGCAGTGGTTTTGCCAGCGTGGAAGAACACCTCTTCAGAAGAAGGGGAGATATACCATCTGGACCAGCGGACTTATGCATATTAAGATCTTTATGTACTCTTGCTACTACACGAGTGCGAAAGTGGATTCGTCCCATTGTAGGTTCGACGCACTCAAGCGTAGGCGGGAACAAAGCACAATCTGGGAGTGTTGAGCTAGCCGCAAAGTGTACAGCAAGCAGATTGGCCTTGTCCAAAGAGCTGACAGTTGGAATGTCATTGTGAATGAGCGTTGGGATGGAGGATGAGGCAGAATTTCTAATGTTTTTGACGAATGACCAAAAATTTTTACTGCCGTTGGGACATTGCAGTATTTTTTGCCTCAGTTTTTGGTCGTATAGAAATTTCACACGCTTAAGAAAGACGTTGCAGTCATTTCTGGCTCGTTTGAACTTTTTTCGGTTTTCCTCCGTCGGGTTGGTCTTATAGGACCGAAAAAACATTTCTTTAACCCTGACAGCCTTTTTACAGCTTGAGTCGTACCATGCCTTTTCTTTTGGTTTAATACACTTCATCCGATGAGGGATAAAGCAGCTCATTCCAAAGAGAATAGTTTCTGTGATCATGTCAGCAGCGGCATCCACGTCGTTATCGAGGAAACATAACGACCAGTTAAAATTCCTAAAGAAGCTGTTAAGGCCGCTCCAGTTGGCTTTCTCGTATTGCCATACGGTTCTTTTAGGGATCTTTTCTCTAACTGTGTGGTGGGTGTACGAGAATTTAGCTGATATGACACAATGGTCCGATGAGCCTAGAGGGGAGAGCACGTCAACGCAGTACTTGTCAGGGTGAGAAGATAAAAACAAGTCCAGGGTATTGGTATATGACTATCAACGTCTATCAACCTAACTAAGACTATCAACCTAAGTCTTTAATGGTTTGGCCTGTGGCCGTCTACCGTGACTATCTAGGAAGTATGCATTTTCATTTAGAAAATGGTTTAGTTTGCTGTAATAGTTCCTAAACAGTGACGATTCGGCTTCTTCGACATATTGGTCATATGTATGTCTGACAAAATTCTCCAAAACCAAGTTAAATTTTTCTCTTAAAAGATGAGGATGCTCGTTCACTTGAATAGACAGATTTAATCCGCATTCAGAAGCTGTTTTCTTCCATTCCTCGCAAATGCCTCCGTTTGTTCTAATTATGCTTCTTAAAACTACGTTTGGTATTCTGCATGCATTCATTTCTAGTATTTTTAGCATATAGTTGAAGTGAAGACGTAGCATATAGGTCGGGGTATTTTTTGGTAATCGGAAAATCTTCTTTAAAAAGTAGCGAAGAAATTTTTCCACAGCATCGTAGCCTTTGTAACCCCATACCTGAGCTCCGTAAAGCATTATCGACGATGCGGTTGAGTGGAACAAAGTTTGTTTTGCACTTTGCGATACATATTTATTTTTGAAGCAACGTTTTCAAATCGAACAGATAGCTCTTTTAGCAACAGCTAATTTTTCCTCAAAGTGTGGTTTGAAATTTAAGGAGGACAATATTAGGATACCGAGGTATCTGTAACTGGATACTACCTCAAACTCTTCCCCGTCTAACTTCCACATTTCCAAATGTGAGAAGCGTCCTCCTGCATTTCTGAATATCATCATTTTTGATTTATCAAGATTTACAGTGAGATTCCAACTTTTACAGAAAGCGTTAAGCCTGTTTATCATTAACTGCATAGCTTGGGCTGTGTCACCCAGAAAGACGATATCATCAGCATACATCAGCGCAGGAATTGATACACCGTTGAATCTTATTTCACCTTTGACATCATCTGTTATATCATTGGTGTATAATATAAAAAGCAGAGCACTTAAAATATAGCCTTGTTTAACACCCATTGAAGTTTCGAACTCCTCAGAAATTAAGTCTCCATCCCATACATATGCAATATTATTCTCATACAAGGCTCTCGGGATTCGAATAATTTTACTTGATATACGGATTTTGGAAAACTTGTAAAAGAGTGCTTCACGCGGTATTGAATCGAACGCTGCTCGAAAATCTACAAAGAAGGCGTACAACTTTTTTTTCTTGCTCTTATATGTATCAGCAATGTCTGTTAAGCAGAATATCTGGTCGATTGTAGAATAACCTTTCCTAAATCCAGCTTGGAATTCTTTAAGGATGTTATGTTCTTGTACCCATTCATACAATATTTTGTTTAAAAATGTGATTCCTCTGTAGTTCTTCGGATCCCTGTAATCGCCTTTTTTGTATAGGGGAAAAATTATTGCTTTCTTAAATACGTCGGAGATATTAGCAGAGTCGAATATTCGTTTAAATTCAATTGTGAGAGAATTCATAAACTCATATGTGCAATTTTTATAGAACTCAAGCGGGATGCGATCAATACCAGGTGCTTTGTTTGGTTTGGATTTGTATATTACTTCATTGACTTCTTCCAGGGCAAGTGCAGAGTCTAATTTTTCGTCTAAGAGCAGAGGGGCTGCATATTGAAGTAGCGGCGACGTTAATGGGGCATTAAGAAGTTTATCGAAATGAGTCCTGAGTTGCGGGGCTTTATGAGTTACAGAGATGTTAGACGTGTATCCGTTTAGGTATTTGACAGCTTTCCAGAACTGAGCAGAAGATTTTGAATTAATTATAATCGCAATGTTTTGTTGTTCAAAGGCTACTTTTTTGATGTAACAGATGTGTTTGTATTCCTTGCTGGCATCTTGATAGAGTGCTTTAAAGATATTGGAGTTATTCGACCTTAGAAATTTGAGAAATTTAAAAGATTTGGTTCTAGCTTTCATGCAATCAGAATCATACCATTTTTGTTTATATACTAGGGCGGGTCAATAAGTCAATAAGTTTTTGAATTTCTGACCTCTTTACTGAAACAGCAACACTGCTCCTGTCAACAGGCATCTGTCAGTTGACTCCTGTCAAAATTTAAACTTGCTGCGTCAGTTAGTTTGTGTTTGACAGCTATTTTTATCAGACTACTCACTAAATTGAGGAGAAAATGGAAAAAAGTGAATTTCGTGTGCTTATTAAGCATTATTTCTTGCGAAAAAAAACCATTACCGAGACCAAGGCTAAGCTTGATAAATACTATGGGGACTCTGCACCATCGATTTCAATGGTAAAAAAGTGGTTTACTGAATTTCGTTGTGGCCGTACAAGCACTGAAGATGCCGAACGTCCTGAACGTCTCTACACCCGAAACAATCGAAAAAATTCACGATATGGTGTTGGCCGACCGAAGATTGAAAGTGCGAGAGATTGTGGAAGCCGTAGGGATCTCGCATGGCTCAGTGGTTTCAATTTTGAATGATCACTTGGGCATGAGAAAGCTTTCCGCAAGATGGGTGCCGCGTTTGCTCACAGTCGACCACAAACGCAATCGTGTAACAACTTCACAGGAAGGTTTGGCGTTGTTTAATCGCAATATGGAGGAGTTTTTGCGCCGTTTTGTAACCGTGGACGAAACATGGATCCATCACAACACACCAGAGAACAAACAACAGTCAAAACAGTGGGTTTCTAAGGGTGAATCAGCGCCAAAGAAGGCCAAGGTGGGCTTGTCAGCCAATAAAGTTATGGCGACTGTTTTTTGGGATGCACGCGGGATAATCCACATTGACTACCTTCAAAAGGGAAGAACAATCAATGGGGAATATTATGCCAACTTATTGGACCGATTCAATGACGATTTGAAAAAAAAACGAGCTCATTTGGCCAAGAAAAAAGTTCTTTTCCACCAAGACAATGCAAGGGTGCACACATGTGCAGTTGCCATGGCAAAAATCCATGAATTGGGCTATGAATTGCTCCCTCATCCACCCTATTCTCCAGATTTGGCTCCGAGCGACTACTTCTTGTTCCCAAACCTGAAGAAATGGCTTGGTGGAAAAAGATTTGACTCCAATGATGAAGTCATCTCGCAAACAAAGGCCTATTTTGAGAACCTCGACAAATCATTTTTTTTGGAAGGGATAAAAAAATTGGAGAAGCATTGGACAAAGTGTATAGAGCTCAAGGGAGACTACGTTGAAAAATAAATTTATTTTTTTATCAAAAAATCTGTGTTTTAATCCAAAAGTCATTGGACCCGCCCTCGTATTTTATGAGTTTTTAAATCTTTCTGTTGCGGATTGGATTTCTTTATTATTTCCGTTAGAGCTTCAATATTGACTGTATAACGCTGTGTGCGTAGTTCCATAAGATTCATATTCATGTTTCGCTGATACGATTCCAATTTCGGCAGAAGGCTTAATGGTTTTGTGCAAGCATAGTTGCCGCTAGCAGTAGATTTAAGGGTTACTTCCAACGGCATGTGGTCCGAAAAGATCTCGGTTCCTATTTGAAAACTGTCTAGAAGCTTGAGCCAATTTCCCGAAACAAAACAGTAACCTATTACTGAGCATGATGTTCCTCTGATAAAGGTCAATTCGCCATCTGGATATCCTTCGGAACTACCATTCAACAAGCACATGTCATACTCATCAGCAAGTTCAATTATTTTTGCTCCTTTGTTATCACAAATTAGGTCTTTAGATCTGCAACACGGTTCCAGCAGAGTACTGTTGTATCCCGATGCGAAATTATTTTGTGTGAGTCCTACACGACCATTAAAATCCCCAATAAGCATTATATCCGTACAGTCCAAGGAATGCAGTGAGTCGCAGAGTTTATCGAAATAACGCTGCCAATGATTACAGTTTAAGTAGATTGGTACCAAAACTACATCCAGTGTATTCAGTTTTAAGTTAATAACATCCATTTCGCCAGCTTTTACAAAGATCTTCGTGTACAGTCCTTCGAGGTCGTCACGAAAGCCGAATAGTGTTGCACCACTTCATGTTGGTTTATAAGCAAAAGATATTTAATTCTTCTTTTAACCAATCCGCTGTTTTTCGTTCGTCATCGAGTTGTTTATTATATTTTTGGAGACTGTTGTATATTTCAGAGCAAATCCACTAAGGCAACTCTGAACAAAAAACCGTTCACCAGATTGATGGCAAGGCGATCGGCCCATAATACAGCTTCAGTGTTCTAGACAGCCGAACATTTTGAGAATTAAACATCGATTATCTTATTGTAGCCAATGTGCTATTGAGAATATTCCAAACTGCAAGAAAATGTTGACATCGGACGGCTACAATCGCATGAGACTGCCAGAACTTTTTCTGAGACTGCCAAAGCCTCTCGAAAATTTCTAGAAGAGCCGTAGAAGAGCAGTGACCCACTGGCTTCTGATGTATTAGATCTCATCTGACCATCATAACAAAACACCGGCCAGCACATTCAGCGTTCTGTATACAAGAGGTATACAGAAGACGAGAGCTACAAGCGAATTTTATGAGCAAAGGAAACAAGATGATCATCGGTTTCTCGAAAAGAAAAGGAATTGAGTAGCGAAGCAATTTATCGAGGCAAAGAAGAGCTCTACTGAAGAAATTATGTTTGGGAATACTACCACGTGGACGTAAGAATAGGAACGGCGTAGTAGAGTTACAGTCGGTGCTGAAAATTTAGAGTAGTAAAAAATTACTTCTCCAGATTGTTTAACTATTGTTTGATCTTCAATTGAGATGATAGAGCACAATTTCTTTCACTCGAAAAAGTAGGAATCTGTATACCGATACCTTAACTAAAGACCAATAACGCCGCTGAATCAATCCCTGCCAAGTTATTTGAAACAGCTGCGCATTGAATGATTTTGTAAATTGTATAGACCTACTCATCTGTTAAATATGGTATGCCAGAGCTGCCTGATCCTCAAGCAATGAGAGAGATAGAGCTCCTCCAATTATACGGGAATCTGTTTCTTTATTATCGCGTTCAAGATTTTGTCTGCCAAACTATGTGAAGCCCAATACAAAGACACTCTGATTGGTGCACTACTTATTCAAGTGGTTTTAAGCCATCTACTAGATATTCACCTCACGGCAGATTTAGAAAGAGACCTATGGGCTTCAAATTCATACGCACTAACAGTTAACTGGTTTTAAGACCGGATACAATAGCATTAATAGAGATAATCTATGTCTACTTTGGGCAATCCTGCAAAACTCGTCCACCTGTGTAGGATGACAATGGAGAAAGCTTGCTGCTCGGTGAAAGTCGATTATGACATCATGGGATGGAATCAGCGAGATGTGACTGGCGTTGAAACAGAAGCGACCAAGATTGGTTTAATTCTAAATGAGGCTAATACAAAGAAAATGCCGTCAACATGAAAGGATAACATCAGACGACTATAGTCTTGAAGTTGTAAATAAATTTTCCTATCTGGACTCCGTTGTAAATTTAAACAAAAACGCAAAAGTAGAAGAAGAATATCTTTTAGCAGTCGCTGCTTCTTGAGCTAAGAAGGCCATCGTCGTCTCAGTCATACTGTGTGGTGCGAAAGCATCAATTCATCATCATTCCGACCGGAAGTACGTTCGAATCCCGGAATGGGTCTTCAGCAAACTTGGTGTGCTCCACTCAAAGTGATTAGTGGTAAGACTTTGCTAAATGGAGTATGCTTTTGGTGTAGAAAAGTTTTCGCATATAAGTTTTCACATATGATCAAAAGGTAAATGACCAAGCAAGTGGAAGCTCGAGTCTTCAACGATTTTGGTTCTCAATTCTCTCTCAATTTGTATCATACTCTGCTAGCAATCAAATCATTCGAATATAAAAATATTAAAATCTATTTCTAATGATGATTTTTTGTGAACTTCTTTTATTTTAGAACAACTTTTTAATTATGGCCAATGCATTTCAGAAACTGGAGAGTTTTGCTTGTGCATCGATTTGTATGAATGTGGGTTCATTAGGAATATGCTGACGAAGGTACCCTTGCCGGAGGATGAAAAGTTATTTGCTCAACAAAGTCAATGTGGATACAGAAATGGAACTATATTGGTATGTGATTACTTCGTAAATTTTGAAAAAAAAAAAAAATAAATAATAAATCGTTGTCACTTTTAGGTTTGGTGCCCCAAGCGATATTTAAACGAATCTCAGACTTTAAAAGGCAGCAATGAGCTATTTCAGTGCCCAGACACTAATGATTTGTTGAAAAAGGAAACCGTTACAACTTACACTGCTCAGATTTTAGAAGTTACACAAACGGGTAAGGATCCATATTGGATTATTGAGTGTTTAAAATAATCATTAAATCTTAAAGAAAAGGTTATTAATTACGGATGCTGCATAACACCTAATGGAGAGCGTGCATCATGTGTTAAGCTAAGTCGGTGCCCAGCCATCAACGACCTTCTGAAAAAGGTTAACATGTCATCTGATGAAATCTCTTACAGTAGAAATAGTCAATGTGGATATACAAATGGATCTGTTTTAGTAGGAATCCGTCATTATCGCTACATGCATTATCATTCTACATAAATGTTTACCTTGCAGGTTTGCTGTCCTGATCGATATTTAGGCACTCAACTTGCGGATACTCGCAAAGATAACTGTCCAAATATAAATGTATCCTTACCTGAGCCAGGGACCTGCGGAAATGTCATTTCCGATCGAATTATTGGCGGCAGTATTACTCAAATCGATGAGTTTCCTTGGATGGCTTTTATCGAATACGTAGATTGTAAGACTCCTTTGTAAAACCCTTTAGACTACGTTTTACAATTTTTAACTTTAATTAGATGTAAAAAATGTGTCAAGTCACTTATGCGGTGGCAGTTTAATCAATGCACGTTATATTCTGAGCGCAGCACATTGCTTCACTTCAAACACGAAAATTGCAGTAAGAGTTCGATTGGGAGAGTGGAATACAATGACTGATCAGGATTGTAAAGAAGATACGCAAGGGTACAGATATTGTGCCGATCCTCATATTGACGTTCGCATTGATAAAATCATATCTCATGAGAATTTCAATTTAAGAGCTAGAGCCAACGACATCGCACTTGTCCGATTATCGGATAGTGTAGCCTACACCGATTTTATTCAACCTATTTGTTTACCACCTGATGAAAAAATCAAGCCGAACAAATACGAAAAGACTGTCGTAGATGTAGCCGGATGGGGTAGAGTTGAAAATGGTTCAATGAGTAACATAAAATTAAAGGCTGCTCTTCCGATCCTATCTCTAAATGATTGTAAGCTATTTTTTAAGAGTTACGGTGTTCAGGTTTACGAAACACAACTTTGTGCTGGCGGTGAAGTTGGAGTTGATACTTGTAAAGGTGATTCCGGTGGACCTCTTATTGGACTGGATAATTCAAATAAATCTCAGGTGCACTACTTTTTAACTGGTATTACATCTTTTGGAAGTTTAACATGTGGACATGGACCGGGGATATATACGAAAGTAAATGAATATATTGATTGGATTAGGAAAAATATTCTGGCTGCAGAATATTTGGTTATTTAAACTTGAGACTCAACATTTAGGAAATAGTTTTTTTTTTCACAAATTTGAAAAGACAAAATAAAATATGGTATATAAGGTTATTATTTCCATTAAAATAAAAATAAAAATTTTCATTGTGCCTTAGGTAATATTTTAATTAAGGACTTAATAATAATTGCTAAATATTTTTAGAACACTTCCATACCCCACTGTGTTTACACAAATAGTTACGATGTAACTGTGATCGCTCATATGCACTTGTGTGTACGTATATAAATTAACTAGCTGACCCGACAGACGTTGTCCTGTCATAACTATGAATACTGATTTTGAATTGGTATAATTAATAAAAAAAAAATAATTGTTCAAAACATAGTGTTTACGAGGGTTGCCGGAAAAGTTTCCGACCGAACAACGATACAAGACATTTTTTCTCAAAATTTTTTTTTAATTTTTCTACTTCTCCCAGCGATGCTCCCATCTCTCTAACCCGTCCAAATATTACTTGGCATTTTTCTCTGCAAAATAATTGTTCACGAAGGTGATTGCCTCTTCATTTGACGGAAATTTCTGTCCTCCGAGCGCGGTTTTTAGATGAGGGAACAGAAAGAAGTCGCTTGGGGCTAGGTCTGGTGAATAAGATGGATGGTCAAGCAGTTCAAACCGTAATTTATGGATTTTCGCCATGGCAACCGCTGATGTGTGGGACGGCGCGTTGCTTGGTGGAACAGGATTTTCTTTTTCTGTAAATGTGGCCATTTTTCCTCAATTTCTGCCTTCAGCTTGGCAAGTAATGATGCGTATTATGCTCCTGTAATGGTTTTTCCTTTTTGAAGATAATCGATTAAGATATTTTAAAAACAGTCGCCATCACTTTCCCAGGCGAAAAAACAGTTTTTGCTTTTTTTGGAGCCGGCTCGCCCTTTGCAGTTCACTGTTTTGACTGAATTTTTGTTTCGGGCGTATAATGGTGTATCTAAGTTTCATCTACAGTGATTAATCGGTGCCAAAACTCGGATTTATTGCGCCTAAACTGCGAAAATGTTTATTCGAACACGTTTTTGGTCTAACGTAAGCAAACGCGGCACCCAACGCGCGGACAGCTTTCTCATGCCTAAATATTGATTTAACATGTAACAAACACGTTCTTTGGACATTTTCATAACCTCTACTACGAGTATCTCTCTCACTTTAATTCGGCGGTCGTCTAACCCCATTTGGTGAACTTTAGCAATGTTATCGTCAGTGGTTGCAGTTTTTGGACGTCCCGAACGTTCATCATCTCCCAAGCTCTTACGGCCACGTTCATAAAATTCAGCTGCCCAAAATTTCACTGTGGTAAATGATGGTGCAGAGTCCCCATACACAGAGTTCAACTCATTTTTGATTTGCGTAGGCGTATTGCCTTTCAAAAACAAGAATTTCCACAAAAAACACTCACGTCGACTCACTCAAACGACTGCCAACTAAAAACTGCGCGTCCAAAATGACTGAAACTTCTGTAAGTAACTGTTAAAAGATGCACAACTAGCATTTACTAACTTTTATTTACGAGTGCCGCTATCTTTACGTTGCGGTCGGAAACTTTTCAGTCAATCCTCGTATTATTCTAATGCTCTACGATGCACAATATTCTTCGTTTTATTTTCTGGTGCGTTTATGAATAGTTTTTTTTGGTATGCTGACACGGGATTAGGCCACATAGAACTGGCCACGTGAAAAACATGGATTTTCAAGATTGATGCGACAAACCTTTAACGACTGCCCTTGCGATTTATTTTTCGATATTGAAAAAGCTAGCCGAACTGGAAATTGTAAACGTTTAAAGTCGAATGGCATGTCGTTCGGGAAATTGTGGCTTCGATGACGTTGTTCATTAATGTTTTTCACTGTAGGTCGGGTGCCGTTACAAAGACGTGGCTGGTTTATATTCCGCAACATAATTACTACCGATCCAATTTTTAATTGCGGATTATGAGGTGGTAATCCTGGTAATTCCAGCGAATTTAAAAATTCCTTTGGATAGTTGACAACATCATCTTGGTTAGTGACGGAATCAATCGATTTGTATGTCATCAGTTCGCCAGCTATCTTATTTTGAATTTGGAATTTGGATCATTTCGTTAACATCAACGTTTTTTGCAGCCAATATAACTCGTTCGCTCAACCAAACATGATTTTTGTAATTTTGAACAAGATTTGGGAAAACCTTATCGATGAGTTCGGTCTTTGATTTAGTAAAGTTACAAAAATTGGTAGGTAATGTAATGTATGTATGTGTAGATGATGAAGCAACAGGTATTTTGCCGTTACCAATATCGAGCAATTGCTTGGAAAAAATTTCTCCAGATTGGTCATTCTGCAATTCGACTCTCATGTTCATAAAGTGGACGACTTTAAACATGCGTTAATTTCGTTGGCTGGCGTTGATCGTGGTAATGTTTGGCGAAAATCACCTGCCAATAAAATCATTGCACCACCAAACCGGTTTTGGTTCTTTCGTAAATCTTGCAACGTGCTGTTTAATGCTTCCAAAGATTTTTTGTGTGCCATCGTGCACTCATCTCAAACTATTAATCTGCTTTGCTGCAACACTTTGGCCATCGCAGAATTTCTCGAAAGGTTGCAAGTTAAAGTTTCATTTATTTGCATGTTCAACTGCAATTTGAGTGCCTTCTAATAACGTAGCTGTAATACTTGATGAAGCAAATGCAAGTGCGATACCATTATGCGATCTAATCGTTGCCAAAACCAGTCATTTAAAATGGGAACGTTTCTTAAAACGGTTTCTTTTAATGCCTCGAAATCGTATTTTGTTTCGGGTCTCAACTCTTGATTAAATGAGTTGTGAATTGGGAGATTAGGCGTTGTCATTTCTAATTGCATTAATCCTTCGTTAGTAAGCATCAAGCAAATGTCTTCAATTAAAATTAAAGCTTCATTGTGAATTTCTTTGTTAATTTACAAATCTGCATTCGATGTTCTAAATCGCTTCTGATGTACTAGATGGAGTGAAAAATAACCTCCTTGGGAATGAAAACATTTTTTTTTAAATGTTTTGTTTATTTTATTCAATATAGTCCCCTTTTAGTTTGATACACTTATTCCAGCGATTTTCCAACTTCTTGATCCCGTCCGAAAAGTAATTTTCCGGAAGGTCTGCAAAATACTCCTCCGTGGCGTCGATGATTTCCTCACGTGAGCTGAATTTTTTTATTTAAGAGTCATCTTTTGAGGTTTGGGAAGATATAATAGTCCGGGGGATCCAAATTCAGTTACCAATCGACGTCAAAAGTCCGCCCGATTCCGAATCAGCAAGTCCAAACACTCTTTCGAAGTGTTCTCGCGTTCGTGTTTTTGGTCAGGAGTGAGCATTCGCTGCACCCAGCGGCAGGATGATTTTTTCATATGCAGAATATTGCCCAAAATATGGAGTGTGCGCTCAGTACAAATCGTTGTGGTATTTGCTAGCTCGTGCACCTTCACTTTCCGGTCAGCCAACACCATTTCATGTATTTTTTTGACATTGTCCTCTGTAACCGCATCGGATGCGGTTATCGGCCTGCCGCTGCGAACTTGATCGGTAGTGGAGTTGCGGCCACCACGAAACTCTCGAAACCAATATTTTACGGTGTAGTCTGACGGAGCATTAGCCCCATAATATTTATCTATGAGGGAACGAAAATCGTTTTTGTCCATACTCAAAATGATGCCAAACACATCAACAACAATCAGCTGTCAAAACAAAACTAAAGACAGTATCGCACTGAAATTTGGCGTGTCTGCCTGAATATGAATGGACTTCAGGGCACCATTACCCTTTTTGCTGTAGCAGCGCATTCACCTATTCACGCATTCACTTTTCACCTAGTATATGCATCTCAGCCGACTGGTAAAAAGTGATAACCAGTTGAGCGGACAGAGACAAATATGTCTATGTTAGTGAAAAAGTAGGACAATAGCAAAAGAGAATGAGCAACTGGCTAACAATTACTGTAGTGTGTAAGCGCTAGGTAATGTAACCTTATTGCGTTTGAAATAACTGTCAGCGATTGACAGAATGCGCGCTGCAAATATTGTTTAACACAGATGCATCGGTCGGAATTATTAATTTATCATTTCTTAGTGCAAATTTCACAGCCAATTCAATTACACAGTGAGTTTTTTGAAAAGTGTTTGTTCATCATGGTAAATTAAGAGTAATCACGCCTAATATTAAAAGTTCAATTTAATATGGAGTTTCGGTATGTTTTGATAGACCGTTTTGGATTGACTTACAGAAGGCATACATACATGATTATAACGCAGAATGTAATAGAATATTTTTTTCATTTTCAGTAGAATTTTTGTTGTGAAAAATGCCAGCAATTAGACGTACAAACTTAAGACGCAGAATTCGCAACGCTGCAAGTTAAAGATATACAAGAACAAGTCAAACTGACGAGCAACGCGAAACGCGGAACGCGGAACGAAGTTGAACGGAATCGATGGAATCTAAATCAACAACATAGAAATGTTGCGTTTAACCCATATCGAGCTGCATTTAATTATGACGTGGAAATCGATTACAGTTCACAGCAAATCATTGCTACTGGATCAATGAATGTTGTGTGTCAATATTGTAAAGTATTTAAGTCTAAAAATGAAGCCCCTGGATTGTGTTGCGCGAGCGGTAAAGTCAAATTGATACTATTGGTACCGCCACCAGAGCCGTGCATTCATTGGTTTCCGGAAATGGGACAGATTCTAAACATTTTTCGACTCATATCCAGCAATACAATAATTGCTTTCAAATGACGTCATTTGGCGCAACAAAATTTGTTCAAGAAAATTTTATGCCAACTTTCAAGGTACTCGTACTTACCTTGAAAATGTTGAATGTTGAAAAACAATAAACTTTTACCACCACGTGCTTGATGCAAAATCCGCTAGTAGCTTTCAATTGAAATGGTGTATCAATTGAAATGGCTTAAAGTGGGTTTGTAGCTCGGTGAATTGCCAAAAGCAGCCAGAAGTGAGTATGTTTCAAAAAGCTTATGGGGGAATGGCAGTGCCGACAAAGTATTTTGAGAGCCACATACATGGTATGTAGACTTTTGTCATTATTTATTTTTCGTTTTTTGTGAATCACTTGTTAAGTTTTTGTTAAATTCATTTATTTTATATTGTATTATTAATAAAACGAGATTTGAAACAAAACTGCATCCTTAAATTTTTTCAAAATGCTCTTGAACTCGTTAGGTTACAAGAATGGTGGTCGTACGCAGACTTTTGTCGCTCACTGTAGATGTTCCCACGGCAACAACAGAATGATATTGCATTGCACTCGGATAATGTTACGTCGCTCCGGATAAACGCGCCGACATGAAATGGATGAGTCTGCATATTGGACGATGGGACCAGCGGTTTCCTATGGGAAAGGAAGTAGCTCTAAGGTTAGTCTAAGTCTTGACTTGTAACGGGACGGGAATAAAATTGAAATAATAAAAGCGGATTTTATTTCAAGTAAGTCGAGCCGTTCGCGGTTTTTTTTAAGAATCCCCTTAAGGGATTCGTTAACTTCATAATGTAATTTATGTTACGAGTATTATAACACAAAAATTTGTTTATAGGTTCCGAAACAAATAAAAAAAATTAGTTAAATGAATTATTATTCATAGAGATTGATGGTTCGGGAAAATGAGGACAATCACCTCTTAAAATGTCGGCGTCTCTTTCACCAATTTTCAGATCCTGCTGAAAATTCGAACGATGAGATTAGTCATTTTCAAATGGGCCGCTATGTTTCGATGTGGCGATGTGGCGTATTTTTTCATTTCCTATACATGAAAGACACCCCACTGTTGTTCACTTGGCCGTACATCTGGAAAATGGTCAAAGGGTGTGTTTTACAACAGAAAACGTTGTCGACAACATTGATCAGGTTCTTTGATATGTGCCAGAATGATGACTTTGCCAAAACACTGCTTTATTCCGAAATGCCAAGATATAATACCTGGAATCAATCGTCAAAGAAATTTCAACGACGGAAACAAGGGCAGCCAATTCCAAGTTACCCACAAGTATTCTCCACCGATGCACTAGGACGTCTTTACACAGTACATCCCAGCCAAGACGGGTGCGTTTACTATTAGTTAACGCAAAATGGGGGAGGAAACAAAAGAAAAGTTGGATAAATATTATGGGGCTAATGCTCCATCAGATTACACCTTCGAATATTGGTTTCGAGAGCTTCGTAGTGGCCGCAACTCCACTACCGATCAAGTCCGTAGCGGCAAGCACTCCGATGCGGTTACAGAGGACAATGTCCAAAAAAATACATGAAATGGTGTTGGCTGACCGGAAAGTTATGGTGCGCGAGCTAGCAGATACCACAAAGATTAGTACTGAGCGCACACGCCATATTTTGGGCAATATTCTTTATATGAAAAAGTTATCCTGCCGCTGGGTGCCACGAATGCTCACTCCTGACCAAAAACACGAACGTGAGAGCACTTCGAAAGAGTGTGTGGACTTGCTGAATCGGGCGGACTTTTGGCGTCGATTGGTAACTGTTGATGAAACTTGGATCCACTATTACACACCAGAGAACAAAATGAGTGCCCGGCAATGGACTGAAGCTCCGATGCGGTCGAGGGAAGCTCGATGGGTCGGAAAGGTTATGGCGTCGGTTTTCTGGGATTGTCATGGCATACTCTTTGTGGACTACCTCGAAAAAGGAAAAACCATCAATAGCGAGTATTACTGTGCATTATTGGAGCAATTGAAGGTCGAAATCGCTGCAAAACGGCCTCACATAAAGCGAAAAAAAATTTTGTTTTTGCAAGCCAATGCGCCGGCGCACAAGTGCATCGCAACCACGGCTAAAATCAATGACTTACGGCTGCAATTGCTGTCGCATCCACCGTATTCGCCTGATTTGGCTCCCTCGGACTATTATCTCTTCCCAAACCTCAAAAGATGGCTCATCAATAAAAAATTCAGCTCACGCGAGGAAATCATCGACGCCACGGAGGAGTACTCGTATTTTGCAGACGTTCCGGAATATTACTTTTCGGACGGGATCAAGAAGTTGGAAAATCGCTGGAATAAGTGTATCAAACTAAAAAGGGACGATACTACATATATTGAATAAAATAAAAAAAACATTAAAAAAAAATCTTTTCATTCCCAAGGAGGTTACTTTTCACACAACCTAGTAAATTTGACATTTTGAATGGCAGCTGGCTTTGGCTTTGTTATGTTTTCATTTCAAATTTATTTTCGTGCCGGCAGGAGATCCGTGGCAGTTACCAAACAACAAAATAAGCTTAAAATAACGTGCTTTTCAGAGTGCTAACAGTGTTTGAAGATTTAAAGAAGAGATGGATCGCAGTTAACGCTAACAAACAATCAAATTGTAGGCCAACTTGCGGGACGCCTACATCGCAGTTTAAACGTGTGAGCAAAATTGAAAGCCATTGCTGTCTAGTGTAAACGCTAGGTCAGAAAAGTTAATATGGTCGTAAAGTTTTCTTAAATTTGCTAATGTTCCGCGCAACTTTCTTAAGTTTTTCTTTAATAAGAACTTTCTCCTGACAATAACACATCAAAAAAAGGATTAGCGAAATTGGTCCATCCGTTCACGCGTGATGCCATGAGCAAAGGAAATAAGGATTCATTTATATATGTGTATTTAGATAGATTGAATAAAAGTCGCAATTAAAAAAATAAAAATTGTATTGTAGGTTTTCCGCCCGCTATTATTTATTATTTTAACTCAAAACTGATTTCAATAACTTACATCGTATGTGTAAGGTATTCACCGGGAAGGTTTAATTACTTATTTACTGATTTATAGGACGCTGCTACTAAACTTCTTCAGTTAGCGCGGTTCTTGGCTAACTGCTTGCAGTTGCACATTCCAAGTTGTTCAGGCGAAGTCTTTCTCTACTGGTTGCACCCTCCACATTGGAATCGAAGACTCTTTGGGGTGGAATATTTGTATTCATTCGCTCTACGTGTCCTAGACATTGTAGTCGACTAATGTCCACTTTTCCGACGAGGTCAGTGTCACTGTAGTGCTAGCAGAGTTCGTCGTTAAATCTCTTCCACCAAACCCCACCGAGTAAATGGGACCAAAAATCAGTAGACGGCCAATGATATCAGGTCTGGGATGATGAGAGTTATACATGTTAAATCTCCATAATATTTCTTGGCAAGGCCAATTAGTCGATGTTTTGTGTTATTTCATTCATTCATTTTATATGCATTTTTATTATATGTAGATATAGCATTCCTTTATACTTATGTATAAGGTAGCCAAAAAATGTTTGTTGCTTAACTTACTCTACGAGTATCTTAAAATAACTTACTGGCCCCCATGATGGCGCTCTAAGCTAAACCAAACACTTAACCTTTGTATGCATGTTTTTCGACGTAATTCTATAGTACCATATATGTTATACGAGTACGGAAACCACGAAGGAGTTTCTTCCAATTCACTAAGCCACAAAAATTCTTGGTGCCGCCGAACAACATCCCTCATATCACGACTCCTTGCCCTACAACAAGCCCTCTGAAATACCCAAATCTTTTCCATTAAGCAGGCTGTAACGTTGAACCTCACGGGACATCTAAGTACAGATTAACTTCACAGTCTTGTTGTAAGGGCGAAAGCACCTTTAGCGGGGTTTACATTGAACGATTTGCTTGATGAACCCCTAAATCGTTCAATTTGAACCCTCGTCGTACAATATCAGAGCATTTTTTAATTATGTTTCAGATTTCATTGAGAAAACATCGACGTGTAATATAAAAATATGGTGTCGAGCTCAGAGTTTTTGAAATACATACATATGTTATATTGGCAATTCCCTGAAGTGTGGAAAATTAAAAGTGAGATATACGAGTATAAAAATAAAATTCTGAAGAAAAAGGCGTATGAAATTTTATTACAAAAATATAAAAAAGTGGACAAAAATGCGACCGAAGAAGGGTTGTGGGGCCGAAGATCTATATGCACCAAGTTTGTGGTATTTTGAAGATTAAAATTTCCTAAAAGACCAGTGTAATCAAGCCCTTTTAAATAATTTCATAATTATTTTAAAGTGACAACTTTGATATGCTGATTGACATAATGTGAAAATACTTTCGTCTATCTTTATCAGAAAAGAGAATACGTTAGGTAGGTATATGACAAGGTACATATAATAAGGTAACATACTTAGCACAATTATTTTGGTCTCGTTCTGTGCATCTGCCAAATTCTGGCAATATGGCCGACCACAGTGGCGACAAATGCAGAAATACATATTTTGGTTGCGATAGATTGTTGATATAAAATTGATTAAACAAAGTTAAAAGGTGTTAAAGTGCGTTGTGCAGTGTATGAGTGTTGTGTTAACAACTATAAAAGCAAAAATATAATAGAAATGAGGAGATATCGTATCACTCGCTTACAAAACAAAGCAAAATGCGCAAGCCGCCGAAAAGACAAGTTAAATACAAAAACGGCGCCAATTTGTGGCAAACACTTGTCCGAGTAATATGGAATAGTTCTGAAAACAACTAGAATTAAAGAAGATGCTGTTCCTTCACTTTTGTTACCATTGCAAAAGGATGAAGAAGTGACGAGCCCACGGGATTTACGGATTCAAAATAGACTCTATAACTTAATTCGTGCGGTTTGCTAAGAGATGGCGTAACTTGTATTATTCCATTGGAACATGCGTTGGAAAGCTACTGTCATTGTACGTCATTTCAGTATATGTCATTCATTTGAAGCGTAAACAACAATAATTTTTTTTCACTCAAATATGTCGAACTTTGTGTTTTTGCGGGGAGTTCTTCTTCATTACTTTAATATGAAGAAAACTGCTGCCGAAAGTCATCGTATTTTGGTGGAAGTTTATGGTGAACATGCGCTAGCTGAGCGAACGTGCCAAAACTGGTTTGCACGATTTAAAAGTGGCGATTTTGGCTTGGAAGACAATGAACGTCCTGGGCAGCCAAAACAGTTTGAAGATGAAGAACTGGAACTATTACTCTATGAAGATTGTTGCCAAACACAAGAAGAGCTCGCAGAATCTTTGGGTGTCACTCAAGCAGCCATCTCAAAACGCGGTTTTGCATGTCCGAAATGCTGCTGGAACGCCACAAAAGGAATTCATTTTTGCATCGGATTGTTACTGGTGATGAAAAATGAAACCGGGCCAACCAGCCAAATGAAGGGCAAAGTCGAATATCCATGGCGCGAAGATAATGCTCTGTATTTGGTGGGATCAGATGGGTGTGCTGTATTATGAGCTGCTAAAACCGGGTGAAACCATCAATGGACAACGCTACCGAACACAATTAATCCGTTTGAAGAGAGCAGTGGCCGAAAAACGCCCGGAATATGCGACCAGACACGAGGCAATAATTTTCCATCATGACAACGCTCGGCCCCACGTTGCTATTCAGATGCAGAACGCCCTCACTGAAATACGGTTCACATCAGAGCAGAATATCAAAAATTGGCTTGATTCATTCTAGGCTGCCAAGCCGGCGCAGTTCTTTTGGGATGGGATCCACAAATTGCCAGAAATATGGGAAAAAGTCATAGCTTCAGATGGGCAATACTTTGAATAATACTATTGTACATGTTTTTCTTAAATAAACGTACAAATTTTGAAAAAAAAACCACACGATGAACAATTATTATAACCGTTATTTATACTAATAACACTCAGTTTTTTTATTTCAGTGATGCACTAATTGTGCATGACAAGGAGAACATAGATCTGAAAGTCCCCGCGGAGAATTTATTTCTATCAAACAAGTGTAATTGCTCTACGCAAACTGATGCTTCCAAGATACACTACACAAGTTAAACTATTAATGGTCGACTGTAGTACACAAACTGATGCAATCAACCCTATATCTTCTCTGTAAGTGATGACATATTAGATTAGTGTAATGCGAATAAGTGTAATTAGAATTTCAACCATTGTTTGTATTTTGGAGATTATTGGAGCAAATAGCAAAATTGAAAGCAGAAAACTGGAAGCAACAACAAACTATTGACTCCGTTGGTCATATTTTTGCCAAGGGCCAATTAAGAAAACTATAATATCCTCAAAAACGTGCAAAATGGTCATCAGACGATATTGCTAATGCGATCGCAATACATGCAGCCAGCCCCCGAGCCTACCGATTGCTGTTGCGAAAACAATATCCTCTTTCAGCTGTGATGAAACATAAAAAGTGGTGCTCAAAAGTAGAGGTATATCCGGGTTAATGATAAGTCTGATTGGAGTATTGCATACAAAATATCACTAACCAATTTATATGTTAAAGGTGCAGAATGTCAAAAGATGAAACTTGCAACAAAATTATTCTCACACACGGTCTCTCAAGCTATTATGCGGGCTGGTAGTTTACGGGAACTAAGTTCGCAAGGCTGGCTTAAGTGTTCTGTATTTTTTAAACAGGTAATAATTCAAATTTCCTTAAAAAACGTGTGTCATCTACATTTTTACAAATTCCGGTGAATGATTGGTCTGACAGTCTCAACGTAAGAGTTTCCCACCAGGATAGTCGCGAACGAGTTCAAGGAGTTGGACTTTCAGAATCGCTCCAATTGGGAATTTTCGATGAGATGAGGGTTAAAGGAAAACGAACCATGATGTCCTTCCAGAAAGGTAATGTTGAATTAAACGAATTTTTGTTTTTACAATCTTATAATACTTTTAGGCATTATCATGACGAATAATTCTCTTAAACTTCTGTCCAACGACTTAAAGACTGAATCTCTACGATGGACTGGAGCATTTGGCAGGATACATTTGCCACAGGATCAAGAATCCAGATGCAGCCCTTCAATATACTCTGCAATCAGCTGACGGAGTAATATCTTCCCCCTTCCCTAAAGACGAAATGATGGTAAATATGGAGAAGATGGAGACAATTTTTAAAATATTTAATACAGATGATATAGTTTATTGTCGTAACTATTTAAAACAGTTACTTAATCTCTCAAAAGACATACCGTCCGAAAGAAAATTGAAAGAAATTTAGAATTAAACACCTAAATAATACAAAAGAAGACAATTTAACAAATAGAAAAAAAAAATTATAAAAACAATATTGTAAAATAGTAGAGTTAAGCTAGTCTATTTTGAATTTGTGATATTTTTTTGTAAACATAGAATCATTTTTATACCATATTAACTCTTGTTCTAATAAATTACTAACTTACTTGTATGTGTTCAAGAAATGGAATTCGTTTTGTTGTGTTATATTGGGTCTACAAGTAAGTTTCCAGCGTTTTTTTCCAAAATTTGAAGTTTTATTATGAAAACATAGTTACAATACTTTATTCAAAGTATCGTCCATCGGAAGTTACAACTTTCCCCCATCTTTCTGGCAATTTATGAATTCCGGACCAAAAAAATTTCTCGTCTTTCGAGCCCAAGAACATATCGAGCCAATTTTTGATTTCCTCTACTGAGCTGAAGCGTATTCCCGTAAGAGCGTTCTGCATTGAACGAAACAAGTGGTAGTCAGATGGTGCCAAGTCTGGACTGTAAGGCGGGTGAGGCAGAATTTCCCATCCACTATATACCAAATAGTTTTTCACCGAAACCGCAACATGTGGCCGAGCGTTGTCGTAATGAAAAATGACGGACCCATGCCTGATCTCATATTCTGGCCGTTTTTCTTTTAATGCCCGCTTCAAATGAATTAGTTGGGTTCGATATAATGGTCATTTGATGGTGTCACCACTCGGAAGCAGTTCGTAGTATACGACACCCTTTTGATCCCACCATATGCAGAGCATGACCTTATTCACGTGAATATTTCGTTTCGGTGTCAATTGGGCGGGCTCGCCGGGCTTTATATACGATTTTCTGCATTTAGGATTATCATAATAAATCCATTTCTCATCACCCGTGACAATATGATGCAAAAATGATTTATTTTTATACCGCTACAGTAACATTTCGGACATGGAAAATCGCCGTTCGACGTCTCTTGGCTTCAATTCGTACGGCACCCAGTTTCCAACCTTTTGAATGAATCCCAGTGCTTTTAGGCGCAGGGAAACGGCTTGTTGTGTGACGCCAAATGATGCAGCAAGTTCTTCTTGAATCTGACACGGATCCTCGTCCAGTAAAGCGTCCAATTCCTCGTCTTCAAAACTTTTCGGCTTTCCGGGGCGATCTTTGTCTTCAACTCCAAAATCACCACTTTTGAACCGTTTGAACCACTCGCGGCACGTCGATTCACCAATACATTCCGCCCCATAAGTTTCCGAAAGCAAGCGATAGACCTCAGCCGCACTTTTCTTCATATTAAAGAATAAAAGCAGCGCTTTCCGCAAATGACGTTTATTTGGCTGGAAACTTGCCATGATTTTGCTCGATAAAATGTACGACACCGATAGAACTGCTCAAATATAACACTGCAAAGTTCTTGACAGATACAAAAGCTACAAATAAAACACATGGGGTCTGACATTTCTGCCCGGGATCCACTGGTGGCGCCATCTCTGACAAACGCTGGAAACTTGTTTGTAGACCCAATATTTTCTCATACACACATATTAAATTTGTTTCCAGATACCCCGACACCAAATCGCAGATGATTGTTATTTTAGAATCGCTATTAATCAATATTTATGATTATAAATGAATAAAAGTCTCCATAAAGAATGCGAACTCAAGCTAATAATTGCGTACAGCATACCATATGTAAACAAAAATTGATCACTCTCGGCAGCCATCTTGAATTTTTCGGTATTTACTTTTTTTGACACATTTTTTCGTTTTGTTAAAAGAACTTAACACCCATGTGGGCATGAATACACTTATAGTGCCTCAGCATGTTTAAGTTTTTTGGAAGATGGGATAGAGAGAGAAAGTGGTTATTTGTCTCCATGGGTGGCATCCAACATTTAATGGGGAGACTAAATTCTTAATGGAAGTTGGCTTGACGTTAATTTCTAGTCAACTACTCGTCTTACTTGATTTTCATTAACTGAAAAAATGGATGATATTCGAACACTGAACCTTCCCATTTGGGAACCGGTGCACTACCACTTGAGCCACCCACAATATATTACCTTATTATCTGTAACGTGGGTATACGGCGCTACAGGACAAAGAAAACCGCGCGGAAAATTTATCGGCTTTTTTCAAGAATGCCTGTTGCCCACAGCGGTTCTTAATTTTTGTCTTCCTACCAAGTGCAAGTAAAATAATAATTGTAAAAAAAAAAAAACAAACCTTACATTTTGCAGAAAATAAAATAGGATTTGATCCCAAGAAGTTCTCCTGTTTCTGTATAATTTTATTTTGAACTTTGGTCGGATGCAGCTACAACCAGGAATCACAAATGGAAGGATTATCTACAATTGATTTGGAATTCCAAGACAACTTTCTCAGTTTGTTTATTTAAAATGTAAGAAGGTAAGGTAAAATTATGTTCTGGGAATGGTTCCAGTGGTGTTGAAATATTCGGAGAAATCACTTCGAATTTATCCAATTATGACATTTTCCAGCTTGTAGATTTGTTAACGGCTCCTACCGGCTACAATTTGGAGCATTGGCCTCTATGTCCGAACTTCGGATATATGCATGTATGTTGTTGGATTCTTCTTCTTCAAGAAACTGTGGAGATAGCAAATTACCATAATAAAATCTGTTGTCTTTTCTGGGCTCAGATTTATTGTTGTAAGCAATATTCGAAATCTTGTGGTTATAATGCCAAAAGTGCCAAGGCGTCTTGCTCTTGAGAGACGATAATTGAAGTTCTTACTTGACTTGATAGTTTGTGATGACTGATGACTATGTGGCTTCATGAAATTTATGTTTAGTGGAAATGCAGTTGGGGTAGTTCCAGATTTCGAAATACTCCTTAGCTATTTTCCTCCCATTCTTCTTCATTTTTCGGTATCTGTAAAAAGAAAATAATTATACTTTCTTTATGGTTCAAAATACGAAAAAAAATAAAAATTTATAGATATCAGTTGTTGCTGACAGCTGTACAACATTTGGGCAGCGAAACTGAAAAGAAAGATGATGCCGATATTCTAGTAGCAGGTTGGGCAAATTGATACAGAAAATTGGATACGAAGCAACAACTTTTCGCTAACAAAACAGTAAACAAAATTCTTTTCCAAGGGGCATTGGGAAACCTTAATGAACAGACCCACAAAATGTTTGACTCGCAACCAGAAGTCGTTCACCATCATCTTCATCCTTTGGCTACACTCATTCTCCGGCCGTAACTTATCTCATCTCATCTCAATTTTCCAAAGCATCCTCTACAACTCCAGTTGTATGCGAGATATCATGTCCGCCTTAAAAGTGAATTGATTATCCGGAACTATATCTTTGTCCTCAACCTCGACCTATAAGCATCTTACCATATTTATCAAAAGACTTCGAGAAGGCTGGCTCACCAAATCGTAAACTTCAATAAGCAACACAGTCTGTTATCCCCACTGCAGTCTGGCTTTCGAGCTAATCAAAGCTATTCTACGGCTATGGTCAAAATTCTCAACGATATAAGGGTTAACGTTGATAGGGATTACTTAACGGTGCAATGTTTGCTTGACTTCTCGAAGATTAACACTATCAAACCATAAGGCACTGTGGTTTAGATTATATTAATCATTATTATCTCGACAAAGGCTATCAAACAATGCCTCATCAGAATTCGGCCTATTAGCTGCAGGAGTTCCTCCGGGGTCTATACTTGGTCCAATTCTATTCTGTATTTTTGTCAATGATCTACTAAAAGTCTGTTCAAATGTTAATATCTTATATGCTGACCATACACAGATCTATATTTCGAGACCAATTGGACTTGTTAAGGACCTAGCCATCAGATTAAATGAAGATCTGTCCAAAATTTGTGACTGGTCTATATGTAACGGACCTCATCTCGATCCCAACAAATCGCAACTGATTTTAAACAACTCTGACACAGACGGAATGCCACTAGTATTTCTTAATGACTGACAACTCAATTTTGTTGACGTGGTTACTACATAATCTGGGTTGCAAATTAAATAGATCATTTTCAGTTATTGGCCATATAAATTTTGTTATTGGGCGAATCTATGTACTTTGCAAATTATGGCTCTCATCTAACCTCACGCCTCACGTCTAACCAAAGCCTAGACTTGGGAAAATGCTATTTCCGCCTATATAGTAATTGATTATGCTGCTGTTGTCTATTGCATGCCTGATTCCCTCTCAGAACATAAGTTACTTGTAGGCTTTAACGCTTGAATGATATGGTAACGTATGTCTACGGACTTCGCCGATACATTTTATTGTTCCAATACAAACTTATAGAAGCCCTGTAATTCTTTTTTATTAATATTTGGAGGTTTTTGATCGATGATTTCAGTGTCATGATCTCCGGGTTATGTCTGTCAGCAAACTGTCTATACGTAGTTTTTAGTTTCGACAAAAGTTTTCTTTTATGTTGGTGTAGCGGGTCAGAAGTTGCGTTGCGGAATGTGTCTTAATTATCAGTGTGTTCATACCGAGGAATCGTACTGTCCATGGTTAGTTTCACGTTCTCGTCCATTTGTTTAAGGTATCTGTCAAGATCCTCGTTCGACAGACTCCTGTTGCCGGTGGATAGAGCGAGTTCAAGGAGAGTACTCTCATCATTGTTCTTGAGAAGTGTGTCCTACGTACCCTACTATAATAATTGTAGCAATACCTTTGAATACACTCCTCCAATTCCTCAACTTCATTTGGAAGGGTTTACACACGCGCGTTAAACTAGTGGAGTTTACATGGGTTAGTAGTACAAGAGAGAGCGAGCTGGGAGCAACTAGTAACTTTAATAGCAGACGAATTTTGCCTCCGAGTAGCTGGCCTGCTAGAAAGAAAAAACGTATCCCATGATAGAGCCGTACTAGTTTAACTCGCGTGTGTAAACCCTAGATTGTTTCGGTAATGAGACCGCAAAACTTATTGTCATACTCAAATGTGCGCCAAAAGTAATGCTATAATTTTTGCAAATGGCGTCAAGTGTTATTGTATTTTGACATTTATGTTGTAGACAGATAGAGAATTGTTGACAATAAGCAATGTACTCGTAGCGATATACAACTGAAGAGCGCGGAATTATTGTTAGTGCTTGATTGACTAATTTCCGGTCTGTTGTTTTAATGGAGCATGAATTTCGCTTTCCTCGTCGTTTAGCTGAGCGTCTCGTGCAAACTAGGTCCACTAAAGATGTCGCAAGAAGTAGCCGGCTCCGTATTGCTCATTCGACCGAGAATATCACTGCTGTGGCCGACGACATCCGAGAGAGTCCACAAACATGGACGAGACGACTATGGACACAATTTGGCATCAGCACAGACAAAAGGCCTGAAGATGTTCCCGAAGAAAGTGCAAACCGTTCACAAATTGCTGCCTGCTGACCGTTGCTCTGTTAAACCTGGTGCTGGAAGAGGATAATCTTCCTCATAATGAGCAACGAAGCCCATTTCGACTTATGTGGTTATGTGAATAAATAAAATTTGCGTTTCTCGGGCACGGAGAATCCACATAAAATGCACGAAGAGCCGTTGCATCCCCTGAAAGTGACTGTTTTGTGCGGCATTTGTAGTGAACAATTGATTGGCCCTTATTTTTTTGAGGAAACCAGCGGCACCATCGTAACCGTAACTGGTGAGCGATATACATAGACAGATCTTAAACGAGTTTTTTTTGCCGCAAGCTGCTGAATTGCGTCTCCAGCATTGTTGGTTCCAGCAGGACGGAGCAACCGCTCGCACAGCTCGGGAGATTTTGAATCACCAATTCCCAGGCCGTGTGATCTCCCGTTTTAGCGATTTGAACTGGCCAGCCAGATCGCCGGATATGGTTTTTGAAATCTCGCGTTTACCACAACAAGCCATAAATCTTGCAAGTCTTGGAAGCCAGCATCAACAATTTCTGTAAAACGAGCACAAATGTCATAGGTCATTTGACCGATATCAATTTGATGTCATCAATTTTCAACCTTCCAATAAACTACTTTTGGTGAAAACGGAGTCAAGTTTTTTCATTTCTAGTAAAATGGCACCCAATTCACATAATGACATTACTTTTGCCCCACCTTTTAGTATGTATGTTTGTTTGTGTTTGTCAGTTGTACACTACATAGTGCCGAACAGCATCAGATTCAGATAGGAGCCGTGCTTGTCGCTTTTCGACCAAGTTGGTGTATAACAGTGTGCTGAGCCCATCAATAGTGTCATATGACACGTTCCCTCAGTGTTTGGTATATTATTTTCCGATCTCTGTGATTTTTGTTTACATATCCGCTAATTATGAAATAATTTCGCCATAGGAATCGAAAAAGTGTCACAAGTTCTGAGATAAATAAGGTGCATTGAGTAACTTCAGGTGCACAGAAAGAGACAATGTACGATTGCTTTCCAATTTCCAAACTGTTCATGACAGTGAGCTCAAATTTTGATTATTATTCACAAGCATTTTGATAAACGATTTGTGTCTCAGTTGTGTTGAAAAATTTTTATCCGCTTTATATTTGACTAGGAAACCACAAGTAGCTATCGTTAGAGCCCTCCAGCACCTCAAAGTGAATAAATCATTTGTGTCTCGAACCATAGCTCGTTACCGTGATACTGGCAGCGTTGCAAAACGCCATGGAGGTGGTCATAAAAAAACAGCAACATCGGCAGAAATGGTTCGGAAAATGAAGACTCGAATTGAGCGAAATCCGCGTCGAAGTGGAAGAAAAATTTCTCGTGAGCTCAACATATCGTTTGAAGGGATGCAACACATACTGAAAAATGAGCTTGGGCTCAAGCCATTGAACTTCCAAAAAGCACGCGATCTAATACCGCAACAGAAAAAAGTTAGAGTCAAAAGAGCGAAGGAGTTGCTACGCTTGCACGAAAGTGGTGAGCTGCCGAATTTGGTTTTTTCCGCTGGTCGCCATTTGTTATCAAGCAATATGTCAACAAACAAAATGACCGAGTTTACTTGCCAGAGAGGTCCTTCGAAAATGTACACCTTCGGGCGGCTACCAGAAAGCAGGCCGCCGATGGTCGCTTTCCGCTCGTATTTTTGGACCGTGGCCGTGGCGTCAAAATTAATGCGATCGTATACCGTGAAACTGTCTTAGAGGCAGTTTTGAAGCCTTTGGCAAACAATAATTCCGGTCGGAGGCCGTGGACATTTCAACACGACTCGGCACCGTCTCACAAAGCGCGCGTCAACCAAGATTGGTTAAAAAACAATGTTCCACACTTCATTTCTTCGACACAATGGATTGCAAATTCTCCGGATGCAAATCCGTTGGATTTCTCTGTCTGGGGTATTTTGAAGGCGAAGGTTGGCACTAAAAAATATCAAAGTTTGGGCCACCTTAAACAAGCACTTCGCTGGGAATGGGCCAAAATACCGAAGAGCTACTTGTTTGCAGCGTGCGATGCTTTCTTCGGTCGTTGATAGCATTTTAAAAAGTTGGAGTTCGAGTCATTCACCCTGTAGTTTCCCTAACTGAAAGCACGTCAGGGACTTGGTCTTTAAGTAACTTAAAAAGTGTGGCTCTTCGTTCGATCCTTAGCAGTGAATTTATATTTAGCGCAAGGACCTTTAGGGTTCGCCCCGTCATGTTCATACCAATTAGGGCTGAAGGCGCGTTATACCCATCAGCAGCGCGTGGTCAATGCTTTTAGCCTGCTCTTCTATTTGACGTTGTAGCTGCGCCACCTGCTCCTGGATAGAGAGTATTGGGGCCTTTGCTTTTTATATCGTGCGTCTAATATCTGTCACCATTTAGGCGTTAGTAATTTCGAGTGTGACGGCTGGTGTTTAACTGAGGACTGGCGGATGTTTATCCTTCCTCTTTTACTGTCGTTCCAGATTCACTTTCTTTATGCCTTGGAACTTAGGACAACCCACATAAGAAAGTTGACTTTTGTCAGAGCCGTTAGTCGGGCTTGTGGTTGCTTCTGCACTTAACGCATCGAAGTTGCGTTTCTCAATTCGAGGCGACGTGCTCTCAATTTTTGAGGCATATCCAATTTAAGGATGTTCGGATTTTTTTTGTGGATGTGCACTTAATCCTTTATTATTATGCGATGAAATTAATTGGTTAAGACTTCCTTTTAAAATCGGTCACGCTATTAGATTAGTAATTGAAATTTGATTCACCAAAGCTCCTGTTTACTTCACTGGGTTATTACGGAGTGTTTGGATTAGCCTTGAGTTTTCCGAATGCTGTTGACATCCAGTTAAAATTGTTTTGCCTTGTTGTAGTTCCTGCTGGGAATGGCTTCCAACGCTCAAGATAATTCTTGGTTGATTTTGTAAAGAGGTTGACTGCTCCTGCTGCTGATAATGCATTTAAGGAGAATGCATTGGTTTATTTGGATTTGTCTTAATTGTTCCCGCACTTGCAGTAACAATCGCTGGGTTTTCTATTACTGACGTGCTTGATGAATGTAGCAGAAGTTACAGCAAATGTTGATGAAGATGTCTGATCGGATGAATGACAAGTGGTAACTGAATATTTTTCGGTAGTAATTTTTCTTAATACAGATGTTGCCTGTTGGAGTAAACGCTCAAAATGTTGGCGGATTTGCATGGCGTTGTTGCTGTTGATTTTGAACTTGAATTACTTGCTGCTGTTGCGAATGTTGTGCTTAATTTTTTTGGTGCTGTTGGTTTAGAGGATATTGCTATTGTGTTTGAGCAACGATAAAACTAAATTCGCATTCGGGGATGTACCACCAGGATTTACTCTCAGCAATAACTTCTTTTGAACGCGGAGATGTGTTGGGATTGCTAAGCTGATGACCCAGTGCACTTTGAGTTATTTTACCGCGAGTTAAACCCTGTAAAATTTATAGAGCTTCAAATCGTTGTTCTGGAGCAAGGAACATGTTCTGCACGTTAGGTAGTTCGCTAGATGTCGTGACTTGATGATGCGATGCAGAAATAACTGCTTTTTGACGATGGGGATATATTTTTTTGCTGTTGTATAAATTTGATAAGTTCATAATTTTTCATCATGTGTGGAGGCAGCGGTGGTGTCATAGTTCCGATTGAAGTAGGTATGTTCACGTGTGGAGGTGAATGATGGATTTGCAATTGTTGAATTGGTTCTAACTGCTGAATATTATTAGTATTAACTTCAACTTCTTCGAACCCGCGCAATTCGATTATATCGTGCCGATATATGGGACTACTATTAATCCATTCTGGTTCATCATTGCTTAGGTTCCATTCCTCAGGCTTGCTTTCTGCAGAACAAATCTTGAAAATGGGCGCATAGCAGGCTGATATTGGCAAATTGAAGGAAGGTTATAGCAAATCATAAATTTTTTTTTTTCAAAATCGGTGCTCCATTCGAGAGATATCCCGAGCATTATGTGATTTCTATGCACGGCACAACCGTCCCGCCGAGTCGACTATTCGACATTTGGTGGCCAAATTCGGGTCAAATAGTTCGATAAATAATCAGCTGAACATCACCGAAAGGCAAAGTTTGCTGAAAACATCACGCTGCTGTGCGTGAGAGTGTACGGGAAAACCCAATGCACTCAATTCCTCTGCGACTTCAACTTGACGAATTTTGTGTCGAGACTTGGGTCTGCACCCGTTTAAAATCCAATTGACCGAGGAGCTTAAGGTAAACGACCATACAGGGTGAATGACTCGAACTCCAAATTTTTAAAATATTAAATTTTTTTTATTTTTTAATAAATTTTATTGTGCCAAAGCAAAAAATGTTGGAAAATCCATCAATTTTCAAATTGTGTCAGTAGTTTTCAATATGTCCACCTTTGGGGCGACCATCGGTGCTGCCTGCTTTCTGGTGGCCGTCCGAAGGTGTAAATTTTCGAAGGACCTCTCTGGCAAGTAAACTCGGTCATTTTGTTTGTTGACATATTGCTCGATAACAAATGGCGACTCATCGGAAAAAACCAAATTCGGCAACTCACCACTTTCGTGCAAGCGCAGCAACTCCTTCGCTCTCTCGACTCTAACTTTTTTCTGTTGCGGTGTAAGATCGTGTGCTTTTTAGAACTTCAATGGCTTGAGCCCTAGCTCATTTTTTAGTATGTGTTGCATCCGTTCCAACTATATGTTGAGCTCACGAGCCATTTTTCTTCCACTTCGACGCGGATTTCGCTCAATTCGAGTCTTCATTTTCCGAACCATTTCTGCCGATGTTGCTGTTTTTTTATGACTACCTCCATTTCGTTTTGCAACGCTGCCAATATCACGGTAACGAGCTATGGTTCGAGACACAAATGATTTATTCACGTTGAGGTGATGGAGGGCTCTAACGATAGCTACTTGTGGTTTCCTAGCCAAATATAAAGCAATCACACTATCACGTTTGAATTCCATCGCGGATAAAAATTTTTCAACACAACTGAGACCCAAATCGTTTAAAAGGCTTGTAAATAATAAAATTATCTGACATGTGTCAAAATTTGAGCTCACTGTCATGAACGGTTTGGAAATTATAGCAGTCTGAATTTGGTTGCAGTTCGAGTCAGATAACGCCTGCCGTGTGTTGGCTGATTGGGTTCTGGAGCAGTTTGAAGATGACCCAAATTTCGTCAAAAAAATCATCTTTAGCGACTAGGACCATTTTTTGATGAATGAATGTATGAATAACCAAAATTACCTGATTTAGGACGACACCAAAGCGCAAGAGATACACCATCACAAAATACATTCCGAGAAAGTCATTGCGTGCGCTACAGGTGGAAGATAAGTAATTTCTAATCAACAAGCGATTTGAGGACATAGTTATCTCATGTAGCGGCTACAAGAATTGGACACCGAGACTGTGCGATTAACGTCTTCCCTTAGGGCTATCTTAAATCGCAGGTCTATGCAAATAAACCGAAAACAATTGAAGCACTCAAAATCAACACAACGAATGCCATCCAACAAATTCAGCCATCGAAAATTGAACTTCCCAAGTACGTGCCACCAAGCCAAGCCGCGTCGGATATTTGTACGACGTTATATTCCATACTTAATGCCAAAAAAATAAAAAAATTGTTGGATATCTCGCACACAACTTGTTTTATTTACATTTAAAAATCGATCGTCCTTATTGAAGGACATTTTATTATGTGTATGGGTAAACTCTGCCGTTTTCCAAAATGTAATCCATGATTTGTTAAAACTGATTGCCAGTATTTTGGTAGCTTATTCAAATCGTTGGAAAAGAAATCCTCACTTTTAGCGATGAAAAAGTGTTCCACTGCCATTTGGACGCTCTCAAAATTTTAAATCGAATTCCCATCACAAAATATTATAGAGATCGGAATAGGTGGTAAAGCGATGAGGCAATATCAGAAGAATATGCTGGTTAGGGTAAAATTTCGCAACTCAACTCACAACTTTTTGGACGGCCTTCGTTGCCAAATGTGGTCTTGCATTGTCATGATAAATAGCACGCCTTCTGTTGTCTAAAGATGGATGTTTGCGCTGAATTTATAAATTATAAGTGTCAAGCTGAGTACAGTAATGATCAGCATTTGCTCTTTCATTAAGTTTATTCAGCTCATAATGCAGCAAACCTTTGCGATACTAGTGTCGATGACGGAGCTCTCGCTCTGTAAACATGGGTCCTATTTTCATCTCCAGTAATCAAGTTTTCCATAATTGGCTCTCCTTCTCGGTGAGCAAGGTTTTTGAGGTAGACGTGGAAATTCGTTCCAAGTAAACTTGACCACTAAATCTAGCCTTTTGATGCGATTCAACACTTGATGAAGTCCAAGCTTGAAGACCACATCTACGACATCATATTGCGTAGCAAACCATCATTAACTTTTGAGGGTTCTCCTAATTAGGGTTCACCTTCAGTAAGTCAACTGAAGGGAATATCGAAACCAGCTCCGCATGTTCGAACTGTTACTGACGCCTGTCAAAACACTTCACACAAGTTTCCTTTTTTTCACACCACGTTTTCGGATTTTTAGACATGGGGTATACAATGCCCTAAGTGTACATTTCCTTCACTCATGTTCGAAATCTAAACAAGTATAGTATATTGACTAACATATGCAAAACTTTACATAACACACCTACCGCGTGCTAGCCCACTTACGCAAACCGTTTTAATGAACGTCAGATTATTTATTAACGGTGATAAGAAACTACAGAACTTCCCCTTACACTTAATATAAACTATTTTCAAAATGTTTTTTTTTTACTTGTAAAGCTTGTAAAGAGATAACCTGCCAGAATCAGTCCAGATTAATCCTTTTAGGGTTCAAAAAATTAACTCTTTCTAAAAAAAAAATAATTTGGAATATGTAAAATGTCTGATTTTGACGTTTTACTTATTTTTGGCAAGATAAGTTGTATCTTGAAAACGATGTTTTCATTTGCTAATATCAAACAAAATAAGATAAATGTAACAAAGTCAGTATTTCGAGATTTTCGAAGACAAAATTAGTATTTAAGCTTGATCTCCTTTGAAAAAAAATTACGCTATGCATTGTTACTTTAAGACATTTACTTGTATACACTCAGATATTTAATTTATCACCATAAAAGTACAAATTCCAAAGATGCCACATCGACTCCACAACAGAGCAGTGGATTACGTATATATATATAATGTATATATATTATATACGTATATATTATGTATTAGATGTAAGTAGGTTAAGTAAATTAAGATTTATTCTTAGGTAGTTTGTAAGTTTTAGTTTTAAGTTTTATAATAAGTTAAAAAAAAATATAAGTCATGATACTAAGTTTTTCTTAAAAAATATTTTCTTAGTTTTAATTATAATAAATAGACATAGTATAAACATGTAATGTAAGATACGTCGAAAGACATAATTTAAGTATTAGGTTTAACTGAGAGTGCCCGCATGGGGCCAGTAAGTTAGAATAAGATTATTTTAAGTTAATTAAGCTAACTTTTAAGCGTTTTTTTTGTATAGCATTTAAGAGTAAAATAAGTGATATAAATAAAAATGCATATAAACTGAAACTGAAACAGAGCAGTGGATATGTTACATTCGCAACGCGAAAATTATTATTTTTTTAATATTGCCTGAAATCACTCTTGAAAGTTTCCCACACTTTATTCGAACACCCTATAGTTAAGATTAATATTGTACACATTTTATTTATAAAATATTTGGAGAGTAATTTTTTTTAAACGAGAACAAAATATCACATCGTCCACTTTTTGAACACAGGGGGCTGCGTTGTGAAACGTGGTCCAGTACTTCAACTAACAAGACAACAATCTGAAGAAAAACCTGATGACGCATTGCATTGCGATTCATTTATACGAATGAACTCAAAAAAAAAAAAAAAAATTATAAATACAATGTTTTTTTTGGTTTTTTTTTTAATAGTATTAAATTTTTTTTCCAAGCTTAATAATAGAGCTTTTCGTATTTAACTTTGAGAAAGCTAATCTCATATTCAATCGCTCAAGTGCGGATTGAAACGAACTGAGCAGATAGTGGCATTCTGCTCTATCTGCTGAAATATTGGCAAAGGAATCATTCTACTCAGTGTTGTTATAAAATTTCAATATTTCAAAACCTAGATTATTGACCAAAGTTTGACAGTAACTCTTGGGGACTATGACTATAAATAAAACTATTTGGATTGTTAGTTTGAGTCTGCTCGCGTCAGTAATATCCGTCAGGGCACGTGAGTACATTTGTTTTGTTTTTTTTTTTTTTTAAACAAGAAAAAACGATTTTAAACTGTTTATGCCAAATTTGTCTTCGTACAGTATCATCCATTTAACAATCGGTTTGGATTTGTTGTACAAATTTACAAGTTCTGGCAAGAGCCGGTGTAAGGATGAATTGCATAAATAATACGCCTTGGGATCATATATCTAGTGCTGTTCTGTTATGTATTATACAATAAATAAGTGACACAATTTGTAATTGAAATCTGGATTCTCCAAATTACTTTTGTTAATAATTAGTTGTTATATACAATGGTATAGGTGATTAGTTCGTTCTTCTTTATTCATCAACTGTTAAAATATTAAAATATTTTACAATTCTACGTATTTAACCAATGTATGTTCGCCTACATACATATCTGCATTGGCAATTCACCACTTGTGGATTTGACTAACTTTAAGGACCTTAGTAAAGGGTCTTCATTAAGTTCTTCCTATCTTAAAATTTAAATAAAACAAAGTGTGTGTGAAATATCATCGAAATTTTTTATTCGTTTGAAAGGCCATTATGTATAGAATATAACATCGTTTAAATGTCCGGCGTGGCTTCTCTGGGTGGGGCGCATCCGAAATGTCCAATTCTCCATGACTCTGGCGCATAAATCAGGCTGAATTTGACCGATGGCATGGATTATGTTGACTTTGCGGGCCGCTGTGGTTTGTGGCTTATTCGCATAGACCTGCGACTTCAGAAAACCCCACAAGAAAAAGTCTAACGGGGTCAAATCGCACGATTTCGGTGGCCAGTTCACATCACCTCCACGTGAGATGATCATGCCCTCGAATCGTTCGGGCAGAATTTCCAATGTTTTATGAGCTGTGTGTCACGTAGCGCCGTCCTCTTGAAACCACATGTCGTTAGTGTCCATACCATCCAATTCAGGCCGAAAGAAGTTGGTAATTATCGACTTATAGCTCTTGCCGTTGACGGTGATGGCCTGGACCAAATTCAACAATTTTGTTTGTTGACGTACCCATTCATCCAGAAATGGGCCTCGTCGCTGAAGATGATTTTTCATTGAAAATTAGGGTCAGTTTGCAACTGCTCTAGAGCCCATTCTGCGAATACACGTCGTTGTCTACATATGATCGTTTACCTTCAGCTCCTGGGTCAGTTGAATTTTGTACGGATGCAGGCCCAAGTCACAACACAAAATTCGCCAAGTTGTTCCGAGTTCTTGTGAGCGACGCGAAATCGACTGCCTCGTCACTCTCATGGACAGCGGTCATGTTTTCGGCAGATCTTGCGTTTCGTTGACGTACGGGTGTTGGTTTATTGTTTACTGAACCGGTGGACTCAAATTTATCCACCACACTGCGAACAGTAGTCTCGATAGGACGATTATGGCGACCGTAAAGAGAACACCCATTTTGATAAAACAATTTTATAATTTGCACATGTTGTGGAACGCTATGCCCGCACATGGTGATTTGGCAAAACAAACTGAACAAATGACAGCCAATTTAATAGATGTAACATATGTAGCTTAAACAATATTGGCGCTATCAACTGTCAAAGTTCGGCAGTCTCTATTGGAAGAGCATGTACATACTAGTCCACTAGTCGCTCTATTTGGATCATCTCGTTAGTGGAGCCAAAACTTTACCGATATTTTTATATTTGAGTAACTCATTTATTTACGGTGGAATTAGCAATAATTGTAAGTCTTTAATTTTCTTTAGGTTTTTGGTAAATATTGTATGTATGTATATCTGCGGTCATTTCATGTGTATATGTACAGACATAATGTGCTTTGGTTTCATATGGATGTGGAAGATAGGATTTTTTGTTAGCCTCTGCGAATTTAAGTTTTTCCTTAAAGATCTCAGTTGGACCATTAACAAGTCCGTCAAAATTCATCTATTCCGCTTATCACCGAAAGTATACAATTTCTCTTATTGCTACGGATAGGGAAATATTCCCCGCTTCAGTGGTACTGATGATACTGAGGGAGATCCTTGTCTACTTTTTACTGTCTCATGATATGGCTGCATGTAAGAGCTAGAAAAAATGCAATTTCCTCCGCTTCTTTCACGGTGAGATGGTTTGTTGTTATGTCTTTAAAATTATAAATATATGCAACATGCGGACGATGGCAATCTTCTTAAAATCATTGCTGGGCACGGTAAGTACTTAGATGGTTAACCACATGGGAAATCATTACATCGCGGGAGGTTGACATTGGCGTAAAATTCCGGATTTTACAATTTTATTTGTATCGATCCTTTGAAAAATTAAAAATTAATCATTAACTGCTTGCAAGTTGGCGTGATTATGACTTTCATCTTTCATCACCAACAGCATCTAGAATATAACATCTATAACATCGGCAGGTTTTCCAGCATCTTCAGAATCTCTTCAGAATTCATAGGCTCTGAGGTATTTATTTCATTTATTCATTATTTGGATCTCTGTTGTCACCATCTTGCAAAATACAAACTAGCAGGTCCACTTAGCCAGTCGCTAAAGCTTGCAATCGTTGGGTATGGCTGTAGAACAGGAACGGCAGCGTATGTTAAGCTCATTAAATTCCGATATCAACAGCATAACCAATAGGGGAACTATCAACAGAGCCGAATTGAATGCTTCCAAAACACAGTGCTGTCTGCTGTCGTTAAAGCTAAATCTAAATACCCAGCCATTATCCATGAATTGCACTTACATCGTCGAAACCGAAAAACTTTCCATTCTCAGTATGTGTGTCAATGACAACTTACGTTGGAATGACCACATATTCGATATCGCCAAAATGCTGCGAAATGTCTAGGCTTTCTCAAACGATGAAAGAAATATTTTTCCCCTTCAGAGCTGGCCTCAAAATATAAGGCATTCATCCGCCCAAAATTGGAGTACAATGCTCACATCTGGTCAGGTGCGTCTAAAATATCTCTGCATCTGCTAGACCGGACTCAAAACCGTGCGATAAAACGCATAGCTGATACCAATAGGACTCAGGCAGGGGACACCCTCGAACACCGACGAAATGTCGCGTGTCTCACTTTGTTTTATCGCTATTTCCACCACCAGTGCTTCATAGAAATCGCCAGTAGCATTCCGCCCCTTCAAACCTTTAACGGTAACACACGTCTCGCTATGAATGCTCATCAGTATACCCTCAAGCGCACTTTCGGATGTACTCTCAAATACCGTGATTCGTTCCTAAGCCGAACAACTCGCTTGTGGAAGCCCTGCCGAGCTCTCTATTTCCTAGTCATTGTAACATTCAGACATATATGGTAAAACCAACGTACACCGATACCTATCCTTCTTTCCTCACTAAATTTCCGTCGTCCGCGCTGTGTGCAAACATTTTAAGGGTACCTTAACCACTTGAGCGCGCGCTAATTTATAAAAAAAAAAAAGAATGGTTACACTCGTGCAGCGTACTTAGTCCACTCCAGCCTTTTAGACATTGGAAGCTTTGAGACAAACTCCTCCAACAATGTTGGATTCACCATGTGTTGTTGGCCGTTCCCTGTTTGAAGAAATGCGACAAGGTTCTTTACTTTAGTCACAAAGGGAACTATACGAGTCACTGCGTTTTCACTAATTAGCGCAATCTCCCGCACCTGGCTCAATTGACTTCGTATAAGTAGTTCTGGACGGCCATACCGAAAACGCAGCTGATCCATAATGGCATTCACATCAGGGTGAATAAGGAGAGATTTAACGGTCTCTCTTGCTTTACCTGTCAGGAATTTCTGCAACCGTTGGTTATTCTCTAGTTGTAGGCGGCTGTTGATTGACCGTACGCTGTAAAGAAGATTGGCAAGCCCTCGGGTTGTCCGCCAAACGCTGGAAGATCCTGGATATTTCGAGGCAGCGTGGTGTTTGAGAAGCATGCAGGAATGCTGGCATATTGCTGCGGTGTGGCGTAGTAAGTCGAAGACGGCGGCTGTGCATAAATGTTGTGTGTCGTGCAGGGAAAATTCATGTCCCCTAAAATTGCATTAGAGTACCTATAACTATACGGATGGTATACTCAATGCTGGCTGAGTTTATATGCTACTGTAGGGACGCGATTGAAGTATCGTTGACGTTGATTGGAGGTCACTAGGTGAACTGGCAACAGTTGAAACAGTGGCGACTGCCGCGGTAACGGCTTGAAGCGATGACGTAATTTCATGTACTGTTGACGTAGGAGCGAGTGGGACGACTAATGGTATCTGACTTTGAACCGCCATTTTGAGCGAGTGGCATTGCAAATCGTTTTACCTCAACCTGGCTTGGGTATTTTTTAGCTGGTTTTCCAATGCGACGACGTTGCATTGATAAAAGAATATTATCGGTTTGTGCTGTGGCGGCAGTGTCAGCATTTGTGGGCAGCTTCGTTTTGAAAACGGGGGCTTTTTCGTTGCATTTGGAATCGGGAAAACTTTTGTTGTGGCAGCTTAAGGGAACTCTACAGCGACGGCAATGGCGGCTATGTGCAGTACGAAATCGTTTGTTATGGCGGCGTGAATGAATTCTGCCGCGGCGACGATGGCGGCTATCTGGACTGTGTAAACTGCGAAATAAAAAATTTGCAGCGGCCGTCGAAAGTCGAAGAGACAACGAATTTAACGAATTAAAGTTGACAAATAAGCGTTTATTTCTAAAGGAAAGTAAATCATGTAACTACATATATGGTATAGCAAACATAAACGAATACTTACCGCTGCTTAACTCGCTTCCTTTCTTGGCCATTTTAGGAAATGTCATTATTGCGCATAAAGCGAATAACCGAAAGAAGAATTAATTAAATGTCAAGCAAAAAAAAAGAGGAAGGAAGTAAAGCTGCGTTTACATTTATGTTCCTCATTCCGTAACACCTATATTGTTCCTAAGGTGCTAATAACGTGGCAACATGAAGGGCATTTAAGTGTATAGAGCTGAAATTGAGAGTCAGTAATAGCGGTCTTAGGCAAACAAATATTGTACGAACATAAAAGAAGTTTATGATCAGATACAAAGTTAATGATAGATGGTCAAATAAGAGGACTAATGATGGATCGGAAACAAAGAAAAGATCTAGAAGACTGAGTAAGCGGTCAGTGGCAAATCTTGTTGCGTATGTGTTATTCACAATACTAAGTCCTACTAACCAGATTTGATCTTTCATCTGAAAGGCACGGTAGCCATTTGTTATCAAGTCTGAATTAAAATCACCTCAGACGATTAACTGCTGATAGACAGCACATAGATCTGATAAAGCAGAATAGAAAGAAGGATGGGAGCAGGTACGATTGCTACTGTATGTGCTTGAAACAATGCGTTTGGTGTTCTACTATTATGCATTCGATACCATTCACACTAGGCTTAATAATAGCATCGCATTTCGGTACCGATTTGCGGATTTTCTATCATTTTGAAAAATCCTCTAATTACGAATTCCGGCTACAAAATCAGGAAGAGGCTTAAATCACACGGATACAAAAAAATAAATACATATTAGTATATAAGTATTTAAAGTATTAGAAAAATCCTTTTCAACAGCTGGCTTATCTTCATCAGACTCATAAATATCTTGACCGTCTTCCGCTTTGGATAGTTTGATTTATTCGGGTACCCCACCATTGATTCAGGGTTCAACACCGTTGGCCGCAAATTTGGACTTACATGGTGATTTTTTTACCTTTATAAATTACCATATGTACATTAAGGTGAAACACACTTGGTCTTTTCACGTGGAGTAATATTTGAAAGCATCTTGGTGAGTGACCGATTACGCAGATAAACGTCCGTATTTACAGCTTCGGCTGAAAAGAATTCCGACAGCATTATAATCTAAGAGCATACATCAACTCATCTCGACCAAGGTGCTTAATCGTACCTTCAGCAATACCGTTTAACTGTGATGTACTCGTATATGCTACTGCCTGCGAATACTCTCCTCTAATGAAGGTCTTTTGTAGCCTGTTTTAAGCCCAACGTTAACCTTAAACAATTTGAATGTTTCAAACAATTGTGCTTACCGTTTGGCATCTCATTTTGTGGACGTCGACACAAGCACACTCCTCAGGCAACAGGAATGACAAAAAAAAAGTTAGTTATATTATTTTATGCATATGTATTATACACGTATGCATTTATTTATGTAATAAAAAAATAATAAACCCCCTTGGAAAAATATTTATTGTATTATCTATAATTTATGCGTTTTTTAACCCAAATAATGAGAACAGCCCCTTAACGAAATGTCATTCAAAATTCTTCTTTTTCTCATTAACTGTATCCAACTTCACTTTGTTAAGCACTTCGAAATTGAGAGCTGAATTTGGTTTGCGCTATTACGCGGCGTGTTTCAGTAGAACCCTGTTTAGACTGTTACTTAAGAGTCTGGTATATCGATAGTACGAGTATGTGGGTGAGAGGAGTGAGGAGTAATGAGAGCGGGAGAGTAACGAAGAAAATATTAAAATCGAGGAAAGTCACATTCCACAGGCGAAATGTTCCGTTCCTATTACATTTTATCATAACAAAATGGTTCGATCGAGGAGTAGTGATATTCGCGGATAATAATGAGTGTTTGGACGAGAGATGGCGTGTCTGATACAGAAGTGTTTTAATTAACTAATTCCACCTTAAGTTCCCACTAGATCACCGAATTCAAGCAGTGTTGGGCGCGGTAAGTACGTAGATGGATGACCACATGGGAATACGGTACTCCGCGTGCTGTTGACAAAAAACGCCAAATATGGATAGTACGCCGGCGTTAAATCCCGGACCTTACAAATTAATTTGTATCGTTCCTTTGAAAATAATAATAATATAATAATAATAACTTTACTAAAATAATGCAGAAGTGAACACTACAATGTGTAAGCACGACAAGACTGCCCGCTACGTAGTCGAAAGTCGCCATCTAAACAGGGCCTTAGTTGTCAACTTTTATATTCTTAAATACTCGTATCGTCATTATGCCATGTTGTTGAAACTGGTGATTCTTGCAGTACACCGGATTTGATGCGTGTTATTGTAGATTGATAACCATTGACCTTGCCAATTATAGCCCTATCCGACATGAAGCAATAAATTACTCGTAGAAGGTGCCTGTTAATCTTGGAGTTTTGAAGTTGCATTAATGAGATAGCCATCCTTTTAGCCCACCCAAAAAATTCTCATTTTTCGACTCCGGGACCGGTAAAATTATTAATTTCAAACACATCTCACTCGGTCGAAAAACGACTCTCTTTTCTTGAAGTATGGAAGGCGGGTAATATTCGTCGGGAAAGTGTCCAGCACATTTATCAGCGAAGCACTGTTATTTCAGTGGGGTTAGTAATAGAAGTATTGTTGTGTTTGATAGAAGTATCATAATAGGACGATGTGGACGGATCTCATATAACACTTTTACTTTGCTCCAAAGCGTTCTAGATTCCAAAGCGGGATTGAGTGATCCCAAGAAGTTTGGCCACGTTTCGGCCTTGACTTCTCGTACCGTGTGTTTAATTACTGCAGCTAAGCGGCGATATTCAATGCCATTTGCGGTATTTGGTTGCTTTTTAGGCGAAGCCATGCTTTTCTTTTGTCCCTGGTCAGCTGTTTTATTTGCGAAATGAACTAAATAGGTTGCGAAGACTTGTGAGGTGGGTTGCAAAAAAGAACGATTCTGAGGTTTCAATAATAATGGGAAAATGGCCACGGCCCGATGAACAATCGTGAACTTTCCAATTGGTACCAGATCCGATTGCAGGTAATGCAAGTGTTAGATCTATTGCAGTAAATGTGTGTTTTAATAGGAAAGAAGGTCGGAGATTCATTGTTGAATAGGACCAGGTTAGCATATTGCAGCCAATTTTCCATAACAGATCCTGTACTGGTAGTATTCGGCGTACCGCAATTGGGGTTGTTAGCATTAAAATCACCCAGCACAATGCAGCTCGAGAGATGAATCCCCGCCAAATCAAGATACTCCTGCTGAAACACAATTGTTTGGGACTATGTGGAAATATTTTGTAGATATTGTTGTTCGTTGAGTCGGATTAACTTGTAAAGTTTGGGTAAGAATTGATGATGGCGAACGCATGAAGGCCTCTGAAATGTCTGACTTTATGAGTATGGCCGAGCTGTCTTTATTTCGGTTATATGGCTTTTTATTAAAATAAGCTACGTAATTTTTATACCTAGTGGGTGTTCTATTGACAAGAACTTTCCTTGCATGGATATTAGCCATGTAATTTAAGCAGTATGTTATTTTATGTTACATCCTTCCTCGTGTGGAAAAATTTCGGCACAAGTTTTCGTTTCCCTGCAGTGATTTTTGGTGTGTCCTTTGTCATACGAGTATACTGCAAGACATAAGGTTATAATATTGTAGTAAGGATTCACTTTCAATACCTGAAATCCCAGTTTTATTTCTGCAGGTGGTTCAGGAACGTCAGTCGAACATCAAGAGTTTCTAAAAGCGATTGATGGTGCTTTATGTCGACTGGAACATGACCAGGAAATTTGGACTTGAGCAATCTGTCGACTATTTCTTTGTTGTTTACCTGAATGAGTAAGCCACCATTTCTGACCGGTTTGACAAATTTGTAGTGGGAAGAGATTGCGTCAATGCATTTACCTATGATTATATTATTCCGTTGAATAATTGGTGTTTTATCAGTACCTGATGGTGAGCTAGTAATGACAAAGAATCACGCAAAATCAACAGAAGTCTGCAATTGTAGTTAGTATTCACCAATGTTCATTTTGTACCATACATATGTATGCTCCCCTGTTTGTTTTTTGTTTTTTTCTTTTCGCTATATAACTGGTTTGCTTTGAGTCGTCTGGTTTCATAACATCAAACTGGTTTCTTGTTTTTGTCGCTATAATGGCGGGCGCAATTGATAACACTTTACTGCGCTAGTTTTTCTGTACGATATAAAAAAAAAAAAAATACATCAGGTAAGAAATTGATTATGAGTGAAACTACATATTAAGGTTTGTTGTACACCGCTAAGTCGGTATGTTTTGTTTACTTAGAAAGTGGATGTAACTGTACTTTAATAACAAAAAATACACTATCGCGCAATGGGTGATCCAATTCTTTTGCAATTCTATTCCAACTATCACGGGTCGTACCTTCAATTCGCCCAGTTTTATAAAGTTCTCTACCAGCGATACTTTGATAGTGCGCAATCAAAGCTTATAAACGATCCTAAGTCTTTCTACCAATTCGTTAGCTACAAAAAAAAATCTGACGGTTTTCCTTCATTCCTCTCATACGAAAACATATCTTTAACTAACCGATCAGCATACTATAGTCAACTTTTGCCGATAATTACTTTGTACCGGGTCCGTCTTATTTCAAATACCTAGGTACTTAACTTCCCCTTTGGCCCCTCTGTTTCTTTAAGTTTTGATCATACAATAATAGAAAATAAATTACAGGAACTTAATGATGAATACTTATTGCTACATATTTCTTAAAAAGTGATCCTCAACACTTTCCCACCCCCTTGCAAATCTCTTCCGATTATTGCTCTCTCAAGGTGAATTTCCTCAGATATGGAAGTCTTCTTTCATAACACCGATACACAAAGAGGGATTAAAGAGCAAAGTCACTAATTACCACCCCATAGCTAAACTTTCACATATACCCAAACGCCTCGAAAGCATTTTTACGAAGCCTTAAACTTCAAGTGCAAATCTCGTATTTCCCCTAATCAACACGGCTTTCTGAAAGGTAATCAACTACCACTAACCTCGTCGAATTCGTGTCCTCTGTCCTCTCAGCCGTAGAAAGTGGTAAAGAAGATGACGTTATAACAACTGATTTCAGTAAGGCTATTGACAAGATATCTAATAAACTAATCCTGTTCAAATTGTCCGTCCTGGGCTTTGAACTCATTTTGTTAAAATGGATATTTTCTTACCTGTATAATTGTTTTTATAGTGTTCGTTTCAGGTCTGTCCTATCGGCCCCTTTCCTGGCCACTTCAGGTGTTCTTCAAGGTAGTCACCTAGGTCCACTTTTCTTCATCCTAACCATTAACGATCTTGAAAAGGTCAATCATCACTCGACGCTTTCTCTCTATGCTGACACAACTCCAGCCTCCTTCAAATAGACCTAAATAGTTTTTTCCACCTGGTGCATCAAGAACTGCTTAGAACTTTCCTTTTTTTTTTAAACAAAAAAAAAGAACTTAACACTCAAGTGGGTATGATACACTTATGATGCCAAAGCATGAGTTAAGTTTTTCGGAAAATACGACAGAAAGAGAAAGAAAGATGTTTGGGCTCACTGGTTATTTCGCTCCATGGGTGCCATCCAACATTTAATGGGGAGACAAAATTTTTAGTGTAAATTGACTTGATGATGTATTTAGGCACCCATTAATCTCACGAGATTTTAGTTGACTGAAAAAACGACTTTCGCCCACGACTGGTATTGAACCCCGAACCATCCGATTGGGAAGCCAATACACTACCACTTGAGCAACGGCCACTCAATGTCACCAAATGTTAAGCGATTACCTTCTCACGTAAGTGCAACAAGTCTTCTCCCCGAATTTACCTTCTCCACCGCCAACCTGTGTCCCTTGTTCAGTCTGTCCGCGACCTTGGCATATTATGCGACAGGGGGCTCAATTTCCACTTGCTGAGATAATTACTAAAGCAAACGCATCACTTGGCTTCGTTAAAAGATGGTTCAAAGAATTCTGCAACCCGTACGTGACCAGATCTCTACACATCACTTACGTTCGCCCCCTTCTCGAGTACGCTAGCCAAGCGTGGTGTCCCTTTCAACGAGTTCATGTATCCCGAATTGAGAGGAGTGTCGTTCGAGGTCTACCTTGGAACGATGCTCTAATCTTACCTCCCTATCGGGATCGTCTCAAACTCATTAACCTAAATACCCTTGAAGAACGGAGGGATGCAGCAGACATTCTTTCCATTCACCGACTCCTCTCCGGCTCCGCACCACTTATAGCTCTAACGAACCAATCTCCCGTATGCTGCGTAAGGTAAACTCCAACCTTTCCGTTTTCGGTTTTAATCGCAGCACACTTTCCCTCAAATTCAATCTCCTTCACCATTCCTAGCTTTAAAACCTTAATTATTTTTAGTTTTTAAGTCCTAGTTTTGTAAGCTTGAATTAAGCCAAATATATGGGGGCATTATCCCCTACCAAAATCAAATTAAAGCTTTAAATATCTCGTGCCACTAAAAAACCCCGAAAACTCAAAAACTATTGCCACTTCACATAATTAGCAAACCAAAACATTTTTAACAACGCTTCTGCGCATTCGTCGTTATTCGAAACACAGTTTTTGGCTATGAAATCAGTGATCAATCACTCATTGCTATATATGCACTTACCGGATCTGGCCCCGACCGATTTTTTTTCTCTTCCCTAAGGCTGTGGTCACATCTCATGCTTTTAAAAATGTGAGCTCATTGCTCTTAATCGCGCTTGTAGGCATAAGGTAATCACGTTTCACGAGTGTAAGCGACAAGACCACAGTGTAGTGAGTTAAACGCGGTATAGTTCAGTTCAGATGGTATATCGGTTGTTAAATAGCTTTAATAATGTCACTTTTAGAAAGAGAACGACTATTTTGGGTAGAAAGCAACTTTTTTTAGTAAAAAATTCCACTCATAATATTTTCTGTATCCGCTGAAAGCACGGGTAGTTTTATGATTTATTACAATTTTTAAGAACGGACGACAAAAAAAATTCTTTGAGTATTATAGCATGACCCCTAAATCTTTCCACTATAGTCCGTTTCAAATCACCGTGTAATTGGAAAGCTGCACAAGGAGCGCCTGGAAATGCATGCTAATCATTTGTTCACTGGAAAATGATATTTACGAATCGGCTGAACTTTCTCCACTTCCTTTCATATTTAGCCCATTTGCATCATAAGCGCATATATGAGCGTATTTTTCCTGGCCACTACTTTTTATGACAAAATTCGATACTTCCTGCAATAAATGTATATGTATGTAATAAAAAAGGATTCAATTCGAACACAGACATTTCATGAAAAGGGTTAAATGGAATTTTTAATCGAGTTTTAAAAAACCTTTGCAAGGAGTAGAAGTAAGTAAAGTAAATTTATATACAAAATTTACCACAAAACTTGGATTATGAAAACAACCATGCAAGGAAAATAGCTGAATTTGTTGGAGTTCCGCATAGGACCATATACAAAATATTAAAACAACAAGAATAAACTGGAAACGTACAATCACCCAACAAGAAAATCCCATATCGGCACTGGATCACTGGATTAGATGTCTTTGAATCCATCAAAAGGATGATCTACTCCTTCCAGCAATTTGATACGAAAGTTGTAACTTTAGGAAACAAATCCGTCAAGAACTGGAAATTTGGATAAGCAAGACATCCCTTTGAAGGTATCTGTAATCCAAACGATTCCTTTTTCGTAAGACGGAGGACAATAGGAAAACCCTTTGTGAAAGGGCGTAAGTGAAACTTCAAAGGTTAAGATATATCCGTCAAATAAGGAACTTTCGTTAAAGTGGATATCAGATAATCTATGTAGATGAATCATATATACGAGTACATAGCTCCCACACAAGAGGAATGTCTTGGACTGATGGAAGTACGGAAGGACTAAAAAAGCCTATTGGAAAAGGATTCTCGGCTTATAAGGACTGAAACGAATAAAATCTGTAAATTTTAATACGGGCTATACTTCCAATGCGTAAAAATTGTACCCAAATTAGCCTGTATATTCTCTAGTTTCAGTTTGTTATTGATTTTAGTTCGGTGCAGTTTAAAATATTTATAAAATATGAGCCAAGAGGAACGCCGTAAAAAAATCATCGACAAATGGCTCGAAGATACTTCGCGTCCAAACCATTTCATCGCAAAAAATTTAAACATAGCACGCAGTACAGTGGATTCTGTTATTAAACGATATTTGGGACGTTGACAGTTAAGGGAAAACAGAAAAGTGGACCTAAAAGTGGAGCACATAATACAAATTTTGACAGCAAAATAATGGGTACCATCGTAAAAACAAAGAGATGTTGCTCGGAAATGTAATACCAACCAAACAATGGTACAAAGATCTGAAAAACGTAACGGTCTAAAAACACGAAAAAAAAACAAAAAGCAAAAAAAAAGTCATAAAAACACGAGCCCGAAAGCTATACGAGTTGATCGACAACAAGAAAGCATGCTTGGTTTTGGATGACGGAACTTATGTCAAAGCCGACTTTACTACTCTTCCAGGTGTGCAGTTTTACAACTCGTTTGAAGCTGAGATTCTTCCGCAATCAATAACATCGATTGGGATGGAAAAATTCGGGTCAAAATATCTCGTTTGGCAGGTCATTTGCCAATGTGGACACAGAAGCTCATCGTTTATTACATCGGCGGACAATTAACGGAGAAGTGTACATTAACGAGTGCCTAAAAAAACGGTTGATTCCTTTCTTAAACAAACACAAGGGTTCAACATTATTTTGGCCAGATTTAGCTTCAGCTCACTATGCTCATGCGACGTTGAGCTTTCTTGTTGCTAAAAATGTCGACTTTGTCCCAAAAGACATGAATCCAGCCAATGTTCCACAGTGCCGTCCCATTGAAAGGTATTGGGCTTTGATCAAAGCTAAATTGAGGAAAGGTGAGCAGTGTGCAAAGGACGTAAAAGATTTTAGTGCTAAATGGAAAAGAACTTCCAAAAAGATCACGGATGTAACTGTCACCAATCTTATGAAGGACATTCGAAAGAAGTTGAGGAAAGAATGGGAAGGCAAATAATTTTTTTTATTTTTTGTAATTGTGAATGAATTTAATAAAAACAGAGTTTTAAAGCAAATAAAAAAAATTTACATGAATTATGAAAACATTTTTTTTTTTCACTTTGAAGTTTCCAAATTGCACACGCTGGTGGTTCAAATGGATTTGTCAAAAACGGTCTTCTAATCTTTAAATCTGGATCGAAGTCGGGTGACTATCATGATGAGATGAACTTTGACAACTTCAGGTACTGGACCAGCTAGAGGAACCATCGGTTATTGTAATGGACAACGCCCCCTATCAAAATAAATTAAAAAACCGAGCCCCAACTTCATCAGCAACGAAATTGGAGTTAGTTAATTGGCTAGTAGAAAATAATGTTGCGCATACCTCTTCAAGGCTGAAGATTGAACTGTATGATTTAGTTCGACAAAACAAGATATCCCCGCAGCATCAAATAGACGACTTGATTAGATCAGTATGCCGTGACGTACTCAGGCTACCACCATACCATCCGTACTTGAACCCGATTGAGAATATATGGCGTATTGTATAATCAAGAGTGTCGGGTAGAAATACCACATTTAAGCTGGATGACATCAAGAAAATAGCAGAGGAAGAGCTTGCAAAAATTACTGTCGAGGAATGGAAATGCGATAAGGCCATAAGGACAGAAGAAAGTTATTTGAGCTATGAACTGAGTTGGGATACTTTCACAGAGAGAATTTTTATTAGACTCGGCGAAGATTCATCAACTAAAATTGAAAGTGACGGCGAGGATGGATTGAAAAAATAAGTGTTGGATCACACAACACAGCATAAAAAAACAAACACTTAACTTCAATTTATTCAACTTTAATATTCATATTTTAAGTCAAATTGATATTAGCAAAACATTATTTCTTCTTTTCAACACAATAATTATGAAGAGCGTGCTTTCCATAAAATCATCATCGCCTACTCCACTAAAAAAATATACAATAGACACGCCTTCCACGTCCATGCATTCTCTCAACGCTCTGGTTTTTCATCCGCCAATACCGGCTTCCTATCTTTTCCATAAAACATTATCCAATGCCATTCAAGCAGATAATAATCAGTACGGGCTGAGATTCAGTCATAGATAAACTAACCAAGATGTCAAACTCTACTAATACTTTTGCAAACCCTTAACTTTAGCACAGACATACTGTAAGTGAATTCCAACGCTTCTGCATCTCTATAACTTTGTCAAAATTTGCTAGAAGGAGAGCAATTTACAAGTAAAATTGCTAGAATGAGAGCGATTTGCACGAATATGTGTAATGGGGACGACGTTATTTTGATTAAAATGGGCGTGGTTTGTATCAAAAGAGACGGAAATTTCCATTGACGACAATTTACACGGATTCACAGACAGGGTCACATGGATAGGGGCGATCAGTAGAAAACCGGTTTTGATTTTCCAATATCTGGGAAGTTTGCCATCTAGGTTAGTTTATCTGTGATCTATGGACTCAGTGCAATCAACATCAAAGTATGGTTACGTTCAAATTTCGTCTGGATCACTTCCAGGATTACTGGAATAGACTGGAAAAGAAAGCACATGCGCAAGAAATCGCACGACGATTTAAAACGGAATATAGGTACAGGGTGTTCCCTAATTCGCTGACGATAAATTGGAAAATGATTCCTGGACATATTCTAAGAAAAAAATCGTTCTATAGTAAGGGTCTATCTCCAATATTGATATCATTTATCGAGGATTTAGGAAAAGGCTTACTTTGGTGTACCCTGACCTATGTTAACGAAAATTGCTCTGTTAGGACTAATGGTAAAAACTTCATGTAGGACTTTGTTTTTAGAAAAAATACCAGCTTTTATAACGGCGTTTAAATAAAATTAATATCTTGTTTGAGTCTTTAGATATGTAATTTCTAAGCCTGCTCCATTTTCATTGCCCATGCTAATTTTCGATTTTAATGTCACTTTTCTCTTAATTAACATAACGCTTTACTATTTTTTTCTTATGAAAGTAACAATAATAAAAAAAAAATCATCAATGAGTTTGCAGAAAAACCCACAGATTTTACGATACTTGGAAAAACCTGAAACGGATAAAAAAAAGAATTTATGATTTTTTACCACTGTTTCCAACAACAGTTGACAATACATACTCGTAAGAGTGGTTTTCCACGAATTATTGTACTAATTTTCCAATATTTTTTTAAAAATTGCATACCTATTAAAGAGTTTTAGAGCGTGCTCTTTTATTTGACTACCTGTCAAAACCCTCGTTTCCTTAAAAGTTCTCAGAAGAGTTGGGTTTAGAGTATGAAGGCCTACTTTGAAAATACCACCTTGATCAAAAAGTTCCCTAGTGACACCACCGTGTGGCGCTTTCATTGTTCCGATTTGAGTTTTTTTTTATTAAGTTGGTAAATCTGTAGTTGGCGTTCCCTCTAAATATTAGCGTCATAGCTCGATATTTGCAAAAGTTACGTAGCCAAGAGTACATCTATACACGTGTGTGTTGGCGATTTTTTACAATTTTAGAAATGGATTTAAATTTGCAACGACGAACTTGTATTAAATTTTGCGTAAAAACGGATTTAATGGTGCGCGAACGTTGGAAATGTTGGAAAAGTGTTTCGGCAACGATTCTCTAAAGAAAACGGTCGTTTACCAGTGGCACGAGCGGTTCAAAAGTGGTCGTGTGTTAATGAAAGATGATGAACGCAGTGGCAGACCATCGACATCGAAAACCGACCAAAACATTGATGAAGTAAAAGAAATGTTGGTCAATAACCGCAAATTAACCATCAGAGAGACAGCGGAGGACTTGAACATTGCCTATGGATCCGTCCAAGACATTTTGGTTAATGATTTGGGTTTCCGTCGTGTAGCAGCAAAGCTGGGGCCAAAAGACCTCAATTTCATGCAAAAAAGAGACCGTGACGTTGCGAAAGAGGCTGAATCCGATCCCACATTCATCAAAAGGATCATTACTGGAGACGAGACGTGGGTTTATGAGTACGACACACAATCCAGACATCAGGCAAGTGAATGGCGCTCACCAAATGAGCCGAGACCAAAAAAAACACGTCGTTTCCAGTTAACAAAGAAGGCAATGCTCACAGTTTTCATGGATTACAACGGTGTAGTTCATCATGAATTTTTGCCAGAAGGCCAGACAGTAAACAAGGAGAATTATTTGGGCGTTATGAGACGTTTGCGTGAAGCAATTCGCCGAAAGAGACCAGAATTGTGGGCTGAAAACTCGTGGATTTTGCACCATGATAACGCACCGTCGCACAGTGCCATCATTATTCGTAATTTTTTGACAAAAAATGCAACAAATACCATCCAACAGCCACAGAATTCACCTAATTTGGCTCCCTGTGACTGCTTTCTGTTCAATCGAGTTAAGAAACCACTACGGGTATAAAAATCGCATTAAGCACTGATGGACATACCGAAAACCGAATATAAAAAATGTTTCGAGGATTGAATCAAGCGCTGACATAAGTGTGTTGCAGTCGATGGGGATTACTTTGAAGGGTACAATATAAATTTAGATGAATAAACTTGTATTTTTAATTGTCTGAATAAAATAACTTTTTGATCAAGGGTGCATATTTTTCTTTCAAAGGATAATTTGTGCGTGAATCGCAAGCCCACCATACCTTGATGCCGTATTTGGCTGGTTTTGAGGGTATACTATATACTGGGTGAAGCGTGTATGTCCGCTGTAGGGGAACTATTGCTCGTCAACGGTTATGTTGACACTTGGCGTATATGATCTCTCTAAATTCGGGTTCAACCTAGCCCATATGTCGTCGATTGCTGCAGATTTACTAGTTAGTAAGCGCTGTTCGCACGTACTGCCATTATCAAAACGAATGTAACGTAGAAAAATGTTAAGACGTTTGAGAGACATTGTCGCTGTGTAAATGTTGTGATGATAAGGCGTCCACAATTCCTTGGTCTGCTGGGTGTTGGAGTTGAAGAGGCTGCCAAACCTTTGAATTTGCTATTGGATGTGCTTCGTTCCAAGTGCGCGTAATTTGCTTTTCGATTTGTTTCACGGCAAATGATATCCACCATCTCTGGTGTCACGAAATGGGATTTTCAAATGGGATTTTGAACGAAATTACTACTGGGCCCAGCTCTTGCAGCAACCATCATATTATGCGCTTGTGGCATTCCAGTTCGTGGTGAAGCTTTCATCCACATAATTCCATATTTGCATAAATAAAATTCATCAGACAATTGTTCGGGCACAGAGCCAGCACCCAACAGCGTCAAGTTCTTCTTACAGAAGAACATTCATCTCATCATCATCAACATCATCATCATCGTAATCAGTTTCCGCCTCTTCTACTTCCAAATCGACCTAAATATCAGACGCATCAGCAGAATCATTATCCAGTACATAATCTCCATTATCATCATCATCTTTTGATTAATAAATAATAATAATAATAATCATCATCATCATCAGCAAATTGATCTTCTTCCTCAATAATATCTTCCGCCAACAATGTCGCTATGATGTGTTCAGCTAGCCATTCAGATCTGGTTGCCAGAAGAAGCCAAAAGTAATAATAATTACTAAAAGAAACAAAAGAAAAAAAAATTGCATTTATAATTTACACAGTTATAATTTTATACTCTGAGCAGATACTTCATACAGTACACACTACAAACGAAATCAAACTCTGGGCCTACTGAGGTCTAGCGGTTGCTTTTCGATATTCACACACGAATATATTTTCTTTTCCGCGAATTGGGCCCGGAACGACCCGGATATGGTTTAGTTGTGCTCAGCAAGCATCGCCGCAAGAAGTCAAAGAGTTTCGGTCCTATTTATTTGGAAAAAAGAAAGTTATACCAGATGGAGTGAAAAGTGATCTCCTTTGGAATTAAATTTTTTTTTTTTTTAAATGTTTTTTTATTTTATTCAATATAGTCCTCTTTTAGTTTGATACACTTATTCCAACGATTTTCCAACTTCTTGATCCCGTCCGAAAAGTAATTTTCCGGAAGGTCTGCAAAATACTCCTCCGTGGCATCGATGATTTCTTCGAGCTGAATTTTTTATTGATGAGCCATCTTTTGAGGTTTGGGAAGAGATAATAGTCCAAGGGATCCAAATCCAGTTACCAATCGACGCCAAAAGTCCGCCCGATTCCGCATCAGCAAGTCCAAACACTCTTTCGAAGTGCTCTCGCGTTCGTGTTTTTGGTCAGGAGTGAGCATGCGCGGCACCCAGAGGCAGGATAACTTTCATATGCAGAATACTGCCCAAAATATGGCGTGTGCGCTCAGTACTAATCTTTGTGGTATCTGCTAGCTCGCGCACCTTCACTTTCCGGTCAGCCAACAACATTTCATGTATTTTTTTGACATTGTCCTCTGTAACCGCATCGGAGGGCCTACCGCTGCGGACTTGATCGGTAGTGGAGTTGCGGCCACCATGAAACTCTCGAAACCAATATTTGACGGTGTAATCTGACGGAGCATTAGCCCCATAATATTTATCCAACTTTTCTTTTGTTTCCTTAGCCGTTTTGCCTCTCAAAAAATAATGTTTTATGAGAGAACGAAAATCGTTTTTGTCCATACTCAACATGATGCCAAACACGTCAACAACAATCAGCTGTCAAAACAAAACTAAAGACAGTATCGCACTGAAATTTGGCATGTCTGCCTAAATATGAACGGACTTCATAATTTTTCATAACCTTTTTTTCAGTAGCAGCGCATTCTGGCGGTCAAGGAGGTCACTTTTCACTCCATCTACATATACTCCAGCACATATACTCGTATTTTGAAACTCAAATTGGGCCTGATTATGCGCAGCTGTCCATCCTAGATTTAAAATAAATGAAGCAAAATGCCAATTCATAGTTTTAAAATCAATACAGCAAACAGGCAAAAGCAGAAGAATTTGGTGTTAAAACAAAATAAAGTATTGGGTTTATAACTTAATTCGCGCGGTTTGCTAAGAGATGGCGTAACTTGTATAATTCCATTGTTGTTATTCCATTGGAACATGCGTTGGAAAGCTACTGTCATTGTACGTCATTTCGGTATATGTCAGTCATTTGAAGCGTAAACAACAATAATTTTTTTTCACTCAAATATGTCGAACTTTGTGTTTTTGCGGGGAGTTCTTCTTCATTACTTTAATATGAAGAAAACTGCTGCCGAAAGTCATCGTATTTTGGTGGAAGTTTATGGTGAACATGCGATAGCTTAACGATCGTGCCAAAAGAGGTTTACACGATTTAAAAGTGGTGATTTTGGCTTGGAAGACGATGAACGTCCTGGGCAGCCAAAAAAGTTTGAAGAAGAAGAAGTGGAAGCATTACTCTATGAAAATTGTTGCCGAACACAAAAAGAGCTCGCAGAATCTTTGGGTGTCAATCAAGCAGCCATTTCAAAACGTTTAAAAGCAGCTGGATATTGGATTCCACATGAACTCAAGCCGAGAGACGTCGAAAGGCGGTTTTGCATGTCCGAAATGCCGCTGGAACGCCACAAAAGGAAGTCATTTTTGCATCGGATTGTTACTGGTGATGAAAAATGGATCCATTACGACAACCCCAAGCGCAAAAAATCATATGTGAAACCCGGCCAACCAGCCAAATCAACGGCAAAGCCGAATATCCATGGCGCGAAGGTAATGCTCTGTATTTGGTTGGGTCAGATGAGTGTGCTGTATTATGAGCTGCTAAAATCGGGTGAAACCATCAATGGACAACGCTACCGAACACAATTAATCCGTTTGAAGAGAGCAGTGGCCGAAAAACGCCCGGAATATGCGACCAGACACGAGGCAATAATTTTCCATCATGACAACGCTCGGCCCCACGTTGCTATTCCGGTTAAGAACTATTTGGAAAACAGTGAATGGGAAGTCTTACCGAACCCGCCTTATAGCCTAGACCTTGCCCCTTCTGACTACCATTTGTTCCGGTCGATGCAGAACGCCCTCACTGAAATACGGTTCACATCAGAGCAGAATATCAAAAATTGGCTTGATTCATTCTTGGCTGCCAAGCCGGCGCAGTTCTTTTGGGATGGGATCCACAAATTGCCAGAAAGATGGGAAAAAGTCATAGCTTCAGATGGGCAATACTTTGAATAATACTATTGTACAATAATATAATTTTCCAAGAGATCAACTGCACAGATGATGATAAAATCTCAGATAAGTTCAATAAGTGTTTTATAGAAACTATACAAATGGAATGGAACGTGTAAATAATATTATACAATACAATACGAATTCAAACTTCAATTTCAGCAAATGACATTAGGAAGATTAAAAGAAGTATGCGAAGATTTAAAAAGTAAAGCTGACTTTGGCAAAATTACCCCCCAAATAATCCTTGATAATAATTGGAGTACATTTGGTTATAACATACCTTGCTTGCAATAGTAAGCAATTCATTACAAAGGGGAGAAATTCCGAATTTATGGAAGGAGTCGATTATTACACTAGTAGAAAAAGTCCACAATACAAAATGTGCAAGGAATTTCGCCCAATTAACACATTAAAAACGTTTGACAAAATCTTGGAAAGCGTACTACACTTATGGTGTATATGGAAAGAAATAATATATTTTCTGCTTTCCAATCGGGATTTAGAAAAAAATTACTCTTGTGAAGCGGCAGCGATAAAGAACTGGAATGTTTTAAATGGTTTCTTTCAACAGGGTTGCACAGAACAAAGGCCAACAATAGAGTGTCAAATGCAATAGAAGTCGATATAGGGGTTCCACAAGGCACAATTCTGGGAGCACTGCTTTTTATAATATATGCACCATAAACGATATGCCGGAAATTATACGTGGATGCAAGATTGTTCTCTATGTAGATGGCACGCCAATCTACGCCGAAGGAAAAGATGCAAATGAATGCAGAACAAAACTACTAGGTGGCTGAATAGCATTATGGCTAAGAATGAACAAACTGAAATTAAACGAACAGAAAATGAAAATTTTGAATATAAACATTAATACTGAAAATACTGTTTTAAATATTCGTTTTATGCTCAAGTGGGTTGCCAAGAAAATGACGTTAAAACAAAAAAATAAAAGACAACTTATTACTCGTCTATAACCTTCTTTATTCGCGCTCTAATTCCATCAAATTCTATTTTTTGGCGGCTAACATATATTTTCTGCAATGACAGTTGTGTCATTTTTGACAACAATAATGGCTGACTACGTGGAGGCGTGTTCAGCCATGCGTAACACATCGGGCACCTTCGTTGCGGGTTCCCAGGCTTGAACATTATTCCCTCCATACTCGGCAAGACGATCAATGTGCACAATCCTTGGCTTCGTTATTGGCGTCTTTTGAATTTTGAGTCACATCGGTAATTACATCCATAACACGATAAGGATCATCCCAATCAGATTGAAGCTTCGGAGACACACGGACCTTCCTTCTGGGGTTATGAAACTAGACGAAATCTCCTGGCCTAAAGCGAGGAACATTAGAAGTAATATCGTAACTGGTTTTCATCCGTTTGATTGCTCGATGCATTTCGTGTCTGGCAGGTTCGTGCACCTCCCGTAATTTATCCTGTAGTTGCTTTGCATAACCGCATAAAGAAGCCTCACCAGGCGGCGCTACAAACAGTAAATCAGGAGGCAATCTCATTTCTCGGCCAAAAAGCATAGTAAAAGGTGACTGCGTAATTGATTCCTGCTGCGACGCTCGTCATGCCATAGCAAATAATGGCAAAAAATCATGCTATGTAGTCATCCTCTAAATCGCTAATGAATTTAGAAAGATAGTGCAACACAGTCTTATTCATCCTTTCAACTAAACCGTGAGATTGCGGATGTAATGGCGTAGTTCTTGTTTTGTGAATACCCATAAGTTCCGTTACGTTTTCTAATACGTCTGCTTCAAAATTACGGCCTTGGTCCGAATGCAACTCCATTAAGGTTCCAAACCGGCAAAAGACTTCCTTCATTAACGCTTTGGCAACAGTATCTGCAGTCTGATCCATGAGTGGAAATAGCTCGATCCACTTGGTCAAATAATCCATAAAGCCAATCACATATTTATTTCTCCATCTGGTAGATAGTAGTGGACCAAGGATGTCAACCGCTACTCGTTGGAAGGGCTCGCCTTTAGTTTCCGTTTTTGGATCTCTCTTTTATACACAGGTGTCGCACTCAGATCAGTACTGCTCGACATCCGACCCAATAAGATCGTGATCGGATTTTCTCGAACGCTTTATTGGAACCAAAGTGACCACCAAACGGAGTGTCATGAAACATTTTGATGACATCGCTAGTTAATGATTTCGGGACGACGGGTAACATTCGTTAAGGCTGCTTAGATGCTGTAGGCACCCACTTTTTGCAAAGCATTTGATTCACTAAACATAAGGCGGCAAACTTAAGCCCAATAAGCTTTCAACAGATTTCAACAACGTCTGTTGTTCCAATTAGGACGTATACCTGCTTCGACCCACTGAGCCATGAGTGCCAATATGCTGTCGTCCTTTTGAGCCTGCTTTAGCCTGTCCGGAGCCAATTCACCATCAACTTGGAGACGCATGTTTACTGGATGCTTTTCGTCGACTTTGTAATTAGTCTCCTTGGACTCGCAAAGATGACACAATTGATCAGCGCATGGTCGGCGCAAGAGAGTGTCAGCACTGAGATGCGGTTTTCTTAAGTGGTATTTTTAAGTGGTATTGTTGGATGCGTTCTAGCCAACGCGCAAGTTGACCCTCGGGATTTTCGAAGGACTGCAACCACTTAAGAGCAGCATGGTCGGTGCGAATCAAGAATTCACACCCAAAAAGGTAGACATGGAAATGTTCTATCGTCTAAATCATATCTAGTAATTAGTTGCGGGTGGTGCAGTACTATAATTGCGTTCAGGTTTACTGACTGCTTTACTATAGTAAACGATGACTGGGACAAAACTGCTCCTATTCCATGGTCGCAAGCGTTGGTGTCCAGCATGAAATCAGCATCAAGACGAACATGATCCAAGATCGGAGGTGTTGTAAGGCATTTTTTTAATAAATTGTATGCAGCACCGCTGCAACCAATCAAATGTAATATTTTTTTCGGTCAACCGGTGTAGGGGCCGGGCAATTTCAGTAAATTGTGGTACGAACTGGCGGTAGTACGTACAAAGTCCAATAAAACTTCTGACTTCTGTTACGTTCTTCAGTATCGGCCAAGTCCGCACCGCCTCAATTTTAGAAGGATCGGGTGACACTCCCTCTGCGCTAACGATATGTCCCAAAAAAGAGTCCTCTTTTTGGAAAAGATTGCATTTAGTAGAATTTATTTCCAATCCCGCTTCTCTCAAGCGATTGAAAACAGAGCGTAAGTTACAATAGAAAGCATCTTTTCAAAACTCTTTTCTTTTTTTTTTTCACCATTACAATGGGCGATGCCCATGGGCATGGGCAGTTGGTTCAATGATATCACTTTGCAGCATCTTGTCGATTATTTCTCCCGTGACTCTTCCTGTTTCGTAAGTGACAACCTCCGTGGCGGTTGTTTAATAAGCTTCGATGTACTCACATCAATTTGAAGAAAATGTCACAAAAGTCATTAAGTAAGCACCGCACCAATTCCATTTGCGTCTGTTGCAGGTTGAGTCTCTGTTGAGACTTGCATAGCAGATTATCTAAGCGCGACGGTAATGCACAATTTTCTGTAACGTTAACGGCATGATCAACGGCTAGAACAGCTCCATTCTGATTACAGGTCATAGTCTTTCCAATTAAAATCCCCTTTGGCAGATCATCCCCAAGGGGAGAAACAATGCCTTCGATCGGCCCTGCGCTGGAAGTATTTGTTGAAATAAACATTTCTTTTCTAGGAGGTATCAAGAAAGAGTCTGCTGTTTGAAAAAATATAGCTCGAACGGATTGCTTAGCTGATTCACTAGGTTGCTCTGCTGGAGAAGTAGTACGATCATTATTCAAAACAATTCTGTTACCTCCTATCGCATTACGTTGCAGGAAAAGTCTAGGATGCGCTTAGCAGCTTTCAAAACATCCACACCAAGAATACCCTGGCTATTGGCGGGAAGAGGAACATCGACCACCATGATTTTTATTCGACGTTTGAACTTGTCAATTTGAATTAACGTACGCCACTCTTGCGAAATATGAAAGATGTTTCCACATAAAGTTTGAATTACTGAATTTTCTGGCAGAAGTTGAGCATTTGATGGTATGACGTCCCAACGCACGAGTGTGACTGAAGATCCAGTATCAACGAGCATCTGACAGGACACGGAACCAAGGACTACAGGAACAGTAAATGCACTGGTTTGAGTATCACAATGGACATTGTAGGACTCTCACAATTAGCAAAGTTTTGGTTTCTTCGGGATCGTTGATTGCGGTAGCGACTAAGTGGCTGGTGCACATCGGATGCGACTTCAGCGGATCGAGTTAGATGACTGGTTTGGGTGTCGAGATGAGCTGCCTCACCGGAAATAGTTTTATTCATTGCGTCAATCATGCGTCAATCTCACAATTAGCAAAATTTTGGTTTCTTCGGGATCGTTGATTGCGGTAGCGACTAAGTGGCTGGTGCACATCGGATGCGACTTCAGCGGATCGAGTTAGATGACTGGTTTGGGTGTCGAGATGAGCTGCCTCACCGGAAATAGTTTTATTCATTGCGTCAATCATGGTTTTCGACGAACTGCATTACTGAAATTCGCTCTTGAGCTTCAGATGGACAATCGCCGAATACTATTCGAGTAAGTCGCTGAATACCGCTTGCGAATACACCAAGGTCTTCTCGTTGTCGTTGACGTTTGGAACGAAATGCAAATAAGTTTTTGTTGGGAAGTAAACCTTAGCTGCAAAGCCGATGTAAGCTTTTTGTAGTCCGCGCGATCCTCGGTGCTTAAATTTTCCAGAATTGGTACAGCTTCCCACGAAGTAAAGATGCAAGCACTTGTGCTTTTTGCTTGCTATTCCAGCCATTTGCTTCGGCCACGATATCAAATTGGATTTTATATTCGCGCCAATCAGATACTTGGCTGTCAAAAGGCTGCGGACCAATTCTAATGGGGCAACTGCTGCTAGAAGAATTTGGTTGACTAGCACAGGCAGCCACACTTTGTTGAGAATTGATGGCGGATGTTATCTCCGCAGTTGAACGATTACTGTCTTCTCCATGGCGGTTATTTAAATTTGGAGTAGAGCACTGGAGCACTTTCTCGGCGAAAGTGCTACTTCCCATAGTGTACAATTCTTCCATCTGGCGTTGCTTATCATTTTTCAATTGGGTGATTTCGGAATTTTGATGAGCCACACTTTCACTAAATACGGTTAATTGTGTGAGAAGTTTCTCAAATTTTTGCGTAAATTCTTCTGACATATGGTATCAACTCGAGGACCCCACATCTGACACCAATGTTGTAAATATTCGTTTTATCCTCAAGTGGGTTGCCAAGAAAATTATGTTAAAACAAAAATATAAAAGACAACTGAAAAGTTTCCGACCGCAACGTAAAGATAGAAGCACTCGTAAATAAAAGCTAGTGAATACTTTTTGTGCATCTTTTGACAGTTACTTATCGAAGTTTCAGTCATTTTGGACGCGCAGTTTTTAGTTGGCAGTCGTTTGAGTGAGTCGATGTGAGTGTTTTTTGTGAAAATGGAAAAAAATTGAGTATCGGGCTGTTATCAAATTCTTGTTTTTGAAAGGCAATACGCCTACGCAAATCAAAAATGAGTTGGACTCTGTGTATGGGGACTCTGCACCATCATTTACCGCAGTGAAATTTTGGGCAGCTGAATTTAAACGTGGTCGTAAGAGCTTGGAAGATGATGAACGTTCAGGACGTCCAAAAACTGCAACCACTGACTATAACATTGCTAAAGTTCAGCAAATAGTGTTAGACGACCGCCATATTAAAGTGAGAGAGATAGTAGGGTTATTCTGCCAAAACAGTGGACTGCAAAGGTCGAGCCGGCTACAAAAAAAACAAAAACTGTTTTTTAGGCTGGGAAACTGATGGCGACCGTTTGTTGGGATAGTAAAGGAGTTATCTTAACCGATTATCTTCAAAAAGGAAAAACCATTACAGGAGCATAATACGCATCATTACTTGCCAAGCTGAAGGCAGAAATTGCGGAAAAACGGCCACATTTGCAGAAAAAGAAAATCCTGTTTCACCAAGACAACGCGCCGTCTCACACCTCAGCGGTTGCCATTCGTCAAATAAGGAGGCAATCACCTTCGTGAACAATTATTTTGCAGCGAAAAACGCCAAGTAGTATTTGGACGGGTTAGAGAGATGGGAACATCGCTGGGAGAAGTGTGTAGAGTTACAAGGAGACTATGTAGAAGAATAAAAAAAAAAATTGAGAAAAAATGTCTGTCGGAAGCTTTTCAACAACCCTCGTATTACTCGTCTATAACCTTCTTTATTCCATCAAACCCTTTTTTTGGCCGCTATATTTTCTGCAATGACAGTCGTGTCATTTTTGACAACGATAATGGCTGACTACGTGGATGCGTGTTCAGCTATGCGTAGCACATTTGTTACAATACTATAGAAATAAATAATAATAAAATATTGTAGAAAATGTAAATCATATCAAGTACCTAGGAATAATCATTGATAAAAATTTCAAATTAGCTGAATATGTGGATTGTACCTGCAAAAAAATTAGGAAAAAGATTTAAAAGAATACGGAGAAAAATGGAATGCCTTACAGTAATTAAAGTATATAATACTATCATTAAGCTTCATTTTGAATATGCTCGACTATCTGATACAAGTCCTGCAATCGCAGTTAGAAAACTAATGCAATGAGAAGCATATTAGGATGCAATAGACTCACACCAATCAGATGCATTTTTTCAGTTAACAAAAATCAAGTAAGACGAGTAGTTGACTAGAAATCAACATCAAGCCAACTTCCACTAAGAATTAGGTCTCCCCATTAAATGTTGGATGCCACCTATGGAGCGAAATAACCACTGAGCCCAAACATCTTTCTTTCTCTCTCTATCCCATTTTCCAAAAAACTTAACACATGCTGAGGCATTATAAGTGTATTCATACCCACTTGAGTGTTAAGTTCTTTAAAAAAAAAAAAAAAAGATGCATGCTGGATGCGCTGAAATGGCTGAGCATACGAGAAAGTTTCCAACTCAACACGCTCATAGCAGTCTTCAAAATAAAGCAGGCTGCTGCACCAAGCTATCTAACAAGTGCAATAAAATGCGTAGGTGAACCACCGCCGTACCAATTACGCAGCTCTAATGATTTCAGAGTTCGTCATCAGAGTACTACAGCCGCTCAAAACACTCTCTTATATAAGGGAATACTTTTATACACCCTGAATGACTCGAACTGCAATCGACTTCAGACTAGCATAATTTCCAAACCGTTCACGACAGTGAGCTCAAATTTTGACACATGACAGATAATTTTATTACTTACAAGCCTTTGAAACGATTTGCGCCAGTTGTGTTGAAAAATTTTTATCCGCGATGGAATTCAAACGTGATAGTGTGATTGCTTTATATTTGGCTGGAAAAAGACGAGTAGCTATCGTTAGAGCCCTCCAGCACCTCAACGTGAATAAATCATTTGTGTCTTGAACCATAGCTCGTTACCGTGATACTGGCAGCGTTGCAAAACGCCATGGAGGTGGTCCTAAAAAAAACAGCAACAACGACAGAAATGGTTCGGAAAGTCAAGGCTCGAATTGAGCGAAATCCGAGTCGAAGTGGAAGAAAAATGGCTCGTGAGCTCAACATATCGTTGGAACGGATGCAACACATACTGAAAAATGAGTTTGGGCTCAAGCCATTGAAGTTCCAAAAAGCACACGACCTTACACCGCAACAGAGAAAAGTTAGAGCGAATGAATTGCTACGCTTGCACGAAAGTGGTGAGTTGCCGAATTTGGTTTTTTCCGATGAGTCGCCATTTGTTATCGAGCAATATGTCAACAAACAAAATGACCGAGTTTACTTGCCAGAGAGGTCCTAAGAAAATTTACACCTTCGGACGGCCACCAGAAAGCAGGCAGCACCGATGGTGACTGTTTGGGCCGCCATAACCGCCGATGGTCGCTTTTTGCTCGTATTTTTGGACCGTGGCCGTGGCGTCAAAATTAGTGCGATCGTATACCGTAAAACTGTCTTAGAGGCAGTATTGAAGCCTTGTTCAAACAATCATTTCAGTCGGAGACCGTGGACATTTCAACAAGACTCGGCACCAGATTGGTTAAAAAACAATGTTCCACACTTCATTTCTTCGACACAATGGATCGCAAATTCTCCGGATGCAAATCCGTTGGATTTCTCTGTCTGAGGTATTTTGAAGGCGAAGGTTGGCACTAAAAAATACGAAAGTTTGGACCACTTCAGATAAGCACTTTGCCGGGAATGGGCCAAAATACCGAAGAGCCACTTGTGTGCAGCGTGCGATGCTTTCTTTGGCCGTCTCAAGGCCATTACTCGCGTCAAAGGTGGACATATTGAAAACTAGTGATACAATTTGAAAATTGATGTATTTTCCAACATTTTTTGCTTTGGCACAATAAAATTTATCAAGAAAATAAAAAAATTATAGCATTTTAAAAAGTTGGAGTTCGAGTCATTCACCCTGTATATGTAATTCCTTGCCAAGCAATTTGAAAAATGAAAGCAATTTTAGACTATTCAAAATAATGTGTATTATGTAATTTTGTTAAATTGAATTACTGTACGAATAACCACATAGAAAGACCGTTTACTTTGATAAGACGTATGTTCTATTTTCAAGCGCACATACCATACACCCTGTTTGATAGTTTTTCTTTCGGGGTTTTTTTTTATGGAAAAAAATAAAAAATTATAAATGTTTTAGAGGAAATCACAAATTATGGAAACTGCGTGACACCAGCGGGTGAATCTGGTTTATGCGTCCGATTGCAGCACTGTCCAGTACTTATTGAATCATTGAAAAAGATTCCATTGTCATCTGAGGAAAGGACTTTCATCAAAAATAGCCAATGTGGATATACCAATGGAACTGTTTTGGTGGGATTTTCACTTTATTTTATTAAATGTAAAAAAAAGAAAAAAAAACGGCTCTTCTTCAGATTTGTTGTCCCTCTGCCAGTACTGACACACGTTATTCTCAAATTTCAACAGAGACGCAATCGGGTAAGAAAAATATTTAAAATCTTTTCTTCCGACTTCATATCTACATACAATACTCGTAAGTTTAATTTTACCGCGACAGATAATAAAACTGGTTTTGAGGAAATAGTAAATTATGGAAACTGTCAGACACCAAAAGGTGAGTCTGCCTTATGCACCAAGTTACAGCATTGTCCAGTTATTACGGAAATATTGAAAAAGAATCCCTTGTCACCTGAGGATGTGACTTTTGCCAAAAATAGCCAATGTGGATATACGAATGGGACAGCTCTGGTAGGATATTCATTTTAGATTTTTTCTTTTTAAATTAAACGCATAAAAAAAACCCTCTGCAGGTCTGCTGTCCGAATCCTAGCTTTGAAGCACGTTCCTCTCAAGTTTCAAAAACCAAACAACCTGGTAATCATATTTTTGGTTAATTTTCCGCCTCTTTATTAAGGTTTATTTTTCGGTACAAAAACAAAATGTAGAAGTTAAAACTGTTAGAGAGCAAATTACTAATTATGGATACTGCACAACACCTAAGAGTGTATCTGGTCTATGCGTTAAATTAGATCAGTGTGAAGCTATTCAAGATTTAATAAAGAAAATTCCCTTGTCACAGGAAGACAGGGATTTTATCAAAAGCAGTCAGTGTGGATATACCAATGGAACTATTTTGGTTACTACTCATATGATCCAGAAATGACACATTTAAAATAATTTAATCGTTACAGGTTTGCTGCACTGGCATACAAACATCCGTAGAAGAAAATGTTGCTTTACCAGAACTTGGGACATGTGGAGATGCCAGTTCGGATCGAATCTTTGGTGGAAATATCACACAAATAGATGAATATCCATGGATGGCTCTAATTGAATATTTAAAATGTAAGATTTTTTCTACTTAAATTAAAAAACAAAAAAAAAAAAACAAACAAATTAAAACTTTCGGCTCTTCTCAGACGGCACAAATTTGGGACATCACTGCAGTGGCAGTTTAATCAATACACGCTATGTCCTGACAGCAGCACATTGTATAGATACTTTGAAAGATTGGAAACCAGTACGTGTTCGACTGGGAGAATGGAATACTTCGACCGACAGGGATTGCGTAGAAGATATACGGGGCATTAAAGATTGTGCAGATCCTCATATTGATATTGGAATAGATAAGGCTGTTCCACATGAAAGTTACAACCCAAAATCCAGTAATAAATTTCACGATATTGGCCTTATTCGATTATCTAAAAGTGTGGTTTACACGGATTTTATCCGTCCAATTTGTTTACCACTCAACGAAAATATTAAACAAACCAATTTCGAAGGAACAGTCATGGATGTAGCAGGTTGGGGAATAATTGAAAATGGCACCAGAAGTGACATTAAATTAAAAGCTGGCGTTCCTATTCTACCTTTAAGTAGATGCCAACGATTTTTTAGAAATTTTAAAATCCAGGTCGGTGAAACCCAAATCTGTGCCGGTGGTGAGTTGGGAATCGATTCATGTAGCGGTGATTCTGGTGGACCTCTCATTGGACTTGATACAGCGAATAAGGGGCATGTCTACAGATTTGTATATGGTATTGTGTCTTATGGAACAAAGAATTGTGGGACCGCACCAGGAGTGTATACAAAGGTTTATAAATACACAGATTGGATTATTGAAACTATGAAAAAAATAGAATCGTTGAGTAATCCATGAAACTAGAATAGTTAATTGAATTTATCAAGTAGAACCCTTAAATAAATCCTAGCCAAAATTAACGTAGACCAATCAATAATTTTCTTCTTCTTTTATTAACAGTTGAAATGTATAACACATGTAATTACATATTGTATAATATTATATATTTGTACCAGGTATCTGCAATGCTACTGCGCTGCTTGTGAGGTTTGCGGACCTTAGAACCATTCTATAGGCGACTCGATTCCGATCATATGAGTGAGGCCAAGCTTACCAATGTTTTCGCATTTGAGTGATCCATTTACTCGTATATCTGTTTCGCTCTTTTCTTTGAACCTCAACTGGAACTTGACTCTCTATTGCTATTCGGACCAGATTTTTTGATGACTTTCGTTGAACATAGCAAAACCAGCTAATTTGCTCATTACGCCAATGCTGGCATTTCTCATAAGATCACGTTTTGTTATACCCGGTGATAGTCGTAGCAATTCATTTCGATAGCTGTCATTTTTCCTTTATATTTTGCACACATCGTCCAACATTAACCCTGGGGTTAAATTAAGCTACCCCACACCGACTCTATGTGCTAAGTGTATAAATTATTCGCAACCATTATCTGTATACTCGTACATGAATCGGGTCATATGTCGACCTATGTACCTCCCTCCCACAAAACCACATTGACTGCTATGGAGCTAAAAATATGGCATTGCCGACTCTCGTATATTTTCATCGCACCCGCCATTTGTTTCACCGATCCGTAGTTGCGATTTCTCGTGTCGCCTTTGCCTTTATACGATGGAATAAGACTTACATATCTATGGGGTATTCGATCCCCTCTTATCATTTTATTTAACAAAATCGCGAATCATTTAATTTCAAAATCTACTTTGGAAGGTATGTAAATCCATTTGACCATTCTTTGTACTGCTTCGCTAAATTCGGTCTTCGTAAAATCTTCTGTTTTATCTTCGTGCGCGACTGCGCTGAAATTCTTCGTGGGATTAAAGTACTCCTCGGAGTACGTGCTCCGCGATGTCGTCATCACTTTCACAGAATGCATCGCAGGATGTTGTCACTTATGCCCAGCAAATTTCCTACTGAGGGACAACAGAAAGGCGGCTGACCTGCTAGAGACATGACCAGAGTCATAAGACAGCCGACGCGCAATGTCATCAAAGCTCCAGTGCGTGTTGTACCAAAGACCAAAGAAGATGGCTTTGAGAGTGCAGATAGGCCCTCACGCATCCGAGACAAACCGTTCTATGGCCTTATCATAGCCCCAAGTGACAGGCCCCAAGTCTTGCAGATAGCTCCTCTGCACTGCCAGAAGGCCGACAGCACTTTACTCGTAGATGTTTTCGACGTAACATGCTTAGTCCAGAGAAGTTTGTTATCCAGGATGACACCCAAATACTTAGCCTGTTTGGAGAATTGGAACAATCCAATACCTTTAGCACCTTCTTGCGCCTTGCGGGCATCTCCAGTTTACACCCGACACCACACATTAGCCGCAGCCAGTATCCGCAATCAATATGCTATTCACCAGCATTGCCTTTATCCACAAAACTAGTGATTCATCTACGCCAGGTTGTCTGGCCGAGTTACACGTGCCGTCAAAAGTTGCGTTGTCGAAAGCACGCACAACGTCGATGAAAAAGCCCAGCGCGTATTCCTTCTTGTCCAGTGCGCCATCAATACTGCCTACCAGATTCTGAAGAGCACTCTCACAGGATGCATTCGCAAGGCGGTTTTGCGCACATGGATATCCACCGTTCTGTCGATGCTTTTCAGCATGAAGGAAGTCAGACTTATACAATAGTTTTGGAACTCTTGGCGAGCGAGTAGTCCTCCTTTCCGATTTTCCGTATAAAAACCACTCTCACTGGGGATTCGTTATATATGCCAGTGCCACGCTAGCAGTGAAAATTCTCTTCAGAGTTGTCAGCAGCTGGTCTATTCTTTTCTTTGTAACATACGAGTAACTGGGTAAATACCGTCGGTGTCAGGCGACTTTAAGCCATCAAAAGAAGTAACAGCATGTTTAATGGCCTCATCTGTCACCACAACCAATGAGATATACCAGCTACGGCGTGTTGTGTTGTTAAGTTCACTACCAGCTTCGTGGATAGGAGCTAGTTGTGAGCTGTTGCTATTAGGTTACCTGGGAAGTGAGACTCAAGCATGAGACGGAGATTCTCTGTCAGTAATCTCCTTAGCATGCCTGTGGGATAAAGTTAAGTCGATTACTTGCTGTCTTACTCCCGTAACAAAAGTTGGCTTGGAGCCACGGGTGGCCGTGGTGTAGTGGTACTAGCTATAGCTTCTCATTCGGCAGGTCAAGGTTTGAATCCTAGCCACAGCAAGTTTTCATTTGTGTAATTGGAACTCAGCCAGAAAAATCTGCGTGTGAAGGCATAACACTGACATGTAGATTTGGCTGTTGTAGGGTTTTCAAGCACAAAACAACCGTTAAAATTCGCAACCTCACATTCCGAGAGAAGAAAAATCTCTCTGTCCTATTCGGACTCCCACCCCTGGAGAGTCAATATCGAAACCAAACACACCTGAGTTTCAAACCACTACATCACAAACTTTCCTTTCTCCTCCTTCTATCTTTCCGCCCGCGCTCTAGCAATAGTATAAGGGTATTCATAACCCCTTAGGCGCGCGTAAATTATACAAAAAAAAAAAAAAAAAGCCAATATAGTTGACAGCCAGGTCAGACGATAGTATTTTCAGTCCTGGAGATGATTACCTCTCATGTTGCATTTGCTACTGCCCCAAAAAGTGTTCTGAGCCGCCCGGTGGTGGCGACAGTAACGAATCATAGGGAAAATAAGGAGAAGCAACGACAAATTTGTATCATTCTCCGTTCATTTCGTAGCTTATATCTGCAGCAATTAAATCTTGGTTACAAAATTGCACAAATTTAGATGGTGAGAGTGAGTTCGGCACATAGGGATAAGCTCTCGGCCTTTCCGATCGCTCGTCATTAAGTGGTGTGAAACCCCTTAAATGTTTATTCTGCAGCCATGGTTCCTGGATATTATGTGGAACGTCCATAATCTAATTTCATTTCGCCATTTCATTTCGCGGTTATACCATCACGTTTCTTTATTTATGTGAAGCCGGCCTTTTGAAATAGCGAGGAGAGTTTCCGCACTAGGTATCTACTCCTACATTTTTCTTCGAGGTTGTTCCACATACAAAAACCTTGTGCATTTAGCCCTTCTTCTTGGTTTATTGCAATTTGGAGTCATTCTAGCAAATTTATTGTAGCTCCCAGTGTTGGACTCTTTCTTTGTTTAAATCGCGCTAGTTTATTTTTTCTACTGATGCCGGTTATCCTTGGTTTTTCTCTTGTTTTTTTACGAATAATTCTATCAGCAAAAGTTGGTGCTGGATTGCTAGTAGTTCGCCTAAGATCACTTTAAGTGTTTCGTGTTATTCCAGTATAGATGGTAATCTATCTGAGTTTGGTGTCCGCCGCCGCAGTATGTAATCAAGTGCTGTTCTTAATTAATAAATAGCGCACTTAGTAAAGTAAAACTGTGCGGTTTTTTTTTTTTTCAAAATTTGAACTTTTGTTTAAGAAAAACATGTACAATAGTATTATTCAAAGTATTGCCCATCTGAAGCTATGACTTTTTCCCATCTTTCTGGCAATTTGTGGATCCCATCCCAAAAGAACTGCGCCGGCTTGGCAGCCAAGAATGAATTAAGCCAATTTTTGATATTCTGCTCTGATGTGAACCGTATTTCAGTGAGGGCGTTCTGCATCGACCGAAACAAATGGTAGTCAGAAGGGGCAAGGTATGGGCTATAAGGCGGGTGGGGTAAGACTTCCCATCCACTGTTTTCCAAATAATTCTTAACCGGAATAGCAACGTGGGGCCAAGCGTTGTCATGATGGAAAATTATTGCCTCGTGTCTGGTCGCATATTCCGGGCGTTTTTCGGCCACTTCCACCAAAATATGATGACTTTCGGCAGCAGTTTTCTTCATATTCAAGTAATGAAGAAGAACTCCCCGCAAAACACTTTTTCAGACACAAAGTTTGACATATTTGAGTGAAAAAAAATTATTGTTGTTTGCGCTTCAAATGAATGACATATACTGAAATGACGTACAATGACAGTAGCTTTCCAACGCATGTTCCAATGGAATAATAACAATGGAATAATACAAGTTACGCCATCTCTTAGCAAACCGCTACGAATTAAGTTATAGACCCAATACCTGAATATGATTTTACTCAATTTGTCGCCTTTTCCGAGAAGCAGCGAAACGAACTGCGGAAATATTATATACGCCTTTGCTGCACGGCAACCAATCAATAATAATTTAAACTAGGCTCGCCCATCGTTCGAATTCAACGATTATCCAATTTAGAAATGGATTTTCGGTGGAAATAACCCTTCTTATTCCCACTTCAATAAAAAGCGTTCCCTCTCTTTCGGACAATCGTCCTGCCCAGGCCAGTGTGAATAGGTACTAACAAATACACAACATGATTTATTCCCCTGCTATGTGAACGCACTTTCTCCTTTACACAACTTTTCTACTAATATATACATCTGTATAATGTTGTTGAACCGAACGTGCATGCGCGTTGCAAATAACAAACACAAAGGCAACAGTTTTCGTGTACATAACAGAAGTGTCGTCACTTGTCACTATGTTTCTCTTTTTTTCATTTTGTTTAGTCTCTATCCTACTTAGTTAGGTAACTCTTTTGCAGTCCTGTAGTGACGTTCGCAGTCACAAACTTACATAAAAAACAAAACAATACATTTTATGAGTCAAAGCAGTCAGGCAAATTCCTTATGAACAACATGCACAAAAACGATTCGACTATACGCTTATTCATAGCATCTTTCCTTTTCTTGACCATTGACTTTCAAAGGCGAGCAGACTTTTTTTTCCTGTCATGTTGTAAAATAACCTAATTTTTTAAATGCGTTTACCAAGGTTCTACTCAACCGTTTGGCAAAAAAAAATTCTGCACATCTACGCGAAATTACCTTTCCAATGGTGGAAGTATCATTCCATTCGGTTGAGTAGAACGATGTAAAAGCGTACGACAAAAATGGGCAGCACGTATTTATATATAGATTACGAAAATGAACGCAAAGGAATAAGAAAAATTATGGAATTTCTTTTACTAAGTTGTAATTTATCTATCTGTCAACGACGATTACAAATTGTTGAAGTAATCCGGTAAACTTTACTCGCTCCGAAGAAAACGAAGAACTAGGTAATAGATTAATTCATAAACTGAGTACTAAACACAGCAAGTAAAATAAATTTGTAATAGATTTATAAAATAAATAATTATATTCGAGACCGACCATGCAGATTGCGTTTAAGGAAATTTGCGACGAAGGGCTACAAGATACATCGAAAACGACGCGCAGTTTCGCTGATACGCTATCAAGATTTAGTTCTATTACGGGGGACATATAACCTAACAATTCGAATTCCTTCATGAAGTCGCTGTACTCCTTTTTCACAGATATGTTTTTAGACAACCTAGGCTCGAGCGATAAGAATCTTCTGAACGCGATGTCGTATTAAACTCCAAGACAATTATGATCATTTTGAAGTGTTAGTTGAACCATTAGCCGGCTGCGGGGTAGAACTTCGATGGTGTCCTTGAAATGCGTTTCCTTTTGCTCTTCTGGCCATTTTGACTTATTCTCCTGAATTTCTTCCTGTTCCCAGAACCTTTCGACATACCAATCAAGCAAACCATCTTTTGCGTTGATGCAGCACAATTTTTTCTTATTTTGAAATTGGGTTTTGTATTTTCCTGACATAATCCAACCTAACTTTGTTCTTTGCAACGATGGCAGTTCCTCGCTGAGTTTAATCTGACCTTCTTGCAACAAATAGAGGAATGCTTCTGCACCTAACAACAAATCGATTCGAGAAGGTTGATTGCGGGATTTATCTGCGAGTTCTACAATAGATTTCCAGGAAGATTAAAAACAGTGATGCTGAGCATTGCTTCCCGTTGATACCCAGCGATGAATGGCGCAACTAAAAATGCCAAAGAAATTTCAAAATCGTTGTATTTGGAGCGAATGCTTGATTGAGTTTGTTATTTTATTTTTTTTTCAGATACTCCAATTCCTACGATTTCTCTTTCTCATGTGCACAACGGTTTCTTAAGCTGAATCCGTAAGAAAGCTACGGCCCTTTAAGAAGTTTTACCTCGAAATCAGAGGTTCCTCACTTTAACGGCCTATAACGAGTGGCGGGGGGGGGGGGGGGGGGTGAAAATAGACCTCCACTGCAATCCAGTTTTTTGTTTGCCATAACTTCAGGAATCTTGGGACACCCGATATATGTGGATCGATACAATGAAATGAAGAGTGCGATGGTGAGTTGTGGCTTGTGGGCCCTAGCGCTTGCAAGCGTACGGACAAGCGAATGGGCGAATGAGCGAACAAGGCGCAAAAGGAACGGTAATAATCGAAATTCGGGCGAAAGCCTTACGAAGTTATAAAGGGTGACCAGATAAGAACGATTGGAAAAAAAATTAGATAAAACAACAACGGTGTGAGATATTTTTGATTACTCGGTCCAATACGTGCGGCGTTATTCCGACAATAGTGTATCGAATATTGGCCTCGAGCTCGTCCAAATTGTTTGAGTTGTTAGCGTAGAGTAAGGACTTGACGTAGTCCCAGAAAAATTAATCGAGTGGTGTCCAATAGCATGACCGCGGCGGTCAATTTATGAAGGCTCGCCGTGAGATGACCCAGTTGCCAAATTTCTCATTCACAACTTCGAGCGTTGCATCGCTTGTATGGCATGCAGCGCCGTCTTGTTGGAAGCACAGCTCGGATATATCGATGTTGTCGAGCACTGATCACAGAAAGTCGGTTAGCATCGCTCTATACCTGAGGCCATTGACCGTAACGGCGTCTTTTTCCTAATTTCGAAAAAAACCGCACCAAACAGTCAATCTTTGTGGATGCATTAATGCTTGGTGGAACACTTGTGGATTGTGTTAGCTCCAATAAGCGCAATTCTGCTTGTTGATATAGCCGCTGAGCCAAAAATGGGCCTCGTCCGAGAAGATGATTTTTTGGCCAACATTTCCAGAGCCCAATTAACGAACTCACGGCGTTGTCTATGGTCATGTGGCTTAAATTTTTACGTCAGCACAATTTTTTACGGATGTAGACCCAAATCCTACTACAAAATAAGTCCGGTTGACTCTCTGGCGATGCCTAATTCAGCTGATCGGCGCCGAATCGACATTTCTGGGTCTTTTTCCATACTGATGACCACCGACCTCAGTACGAAATTCACGTTGCGTATTTACAAGTGAGCCGGAATGGCAAACTTTACTGAATATTTTCACAGCTGGATATCATTGGTAACTTTGACAGCTGTTAAAACATAACAATTGGAAAAGCTATCATTGCTATTTGGTCTCTCGTTATATGCTTAACAGCAAAGGAGTGGACCTTAATTGCTCTCATTTGTAGATTTTAGCGAATTGTTACCACTGATAGCACCAATATCGAATTCACAGATTGGCCACAACTAAATTTTACAGCTGCAGATCGGAGATTTAAATAAATCTCTCGGGTTTGCAAATTGTGCAAGCTTATTTTGAAAACCATGGTTCGGTTCGCCAAACTTATCGTGCGATACGTCCATTTTACGGTCGATATAATCGTCCATCTGAGCAAGTTACTTGGAACACGATGAATCGTTTTCCCACCTCGTACACTCTAGTGGATAATACGTATCCCCAAAGACGACAAACAGTTCGAACAGAAGAAGTTATTGCCGTTGTGGAGCGCACTGTTGAGGAGAATTCGAATGAGTCGATTCGCCATCGTGCACAACAATTGGAGTTTGCCCATCCACTTTATGGAAGATTTTAGGGAAAGGTCTTAGCTTAAAAGTATATAAGATCCAGCTTGTGCAAAAGTTGAAACTACGTTACAATTACACGCTTCGTAGTTTCGGTGAATGGGCCGAAAACATGATTCAGCTGGATCCTCATTTCCAATGCAAAATTTTGTTCCCCGATAAAGACTATTTTTGGTTAAATGGATATGTAAACAAGCAAAATTGCCAAATTGGGAGTGGAGAAAACCCAGAAGCCTTTCTCGACCCTTACAACCATTAAAACTCACTGTTTGGTGTGCTTTAAGGACGATGTTGGCCAGAATGTTACCGTCGATGGAGAGCGCTATAGAAATATGATTTCTGACTTCTTCGTTCCTCAGTTGAATGGTATTGACGTGACAGAGCTTTGGTTTCAACAAGATGGCCCAACACGGCGCGCAACACCATCAATTTATTGCGCGAAACATTTGTTGAGCGCATAATTTCACGTAATGGACCTGTGAACTGGCCTCCACGATCCTGTGATCTCACACCTTTAGATTACTTTCTTTGGGGGTATGTGAAGTCACTAGTCTATGCCGATAAACCAGAGACGTTGGACGAATTGGAAGTCAACATTCGCCGTGTTATTGCTGATATACGGCCCCGATAAAGTTGTCGAAAATTGGACTTCACGATTGCATTTGATTCAAGCTAGCCGTGGAGCGTGTATGCCCGATATAATATTTAAACACTAATGGTATAAAATTGTCTATTAAATGAAGCTGATATCATAGACATTAACATTAACTTTAAGTGTATTATTTCATATTGAATTTGTATACCTCTAAAAAAAAACCACCCTTTACACATGTATTTATGTGCCAACTAATGTTTAAGATGATAGTGATGATGATGATGTTGGGTAAATTCTCAACCCCAACAGTAAGCCCTGGAAGGCCTCGTACCTCTCGTTCGACCGAGAGTAATTCTGCCGTGGCTAAAGATCTCGTAGAGGCTCCGTCGACGTCAATCAGTATAGACAGTCCATCAGCTGACTGGTGTCTAACCTATGCTCACGTGCTTCTGAATCTCCACAACGAAGTGAACGAATTTGCGTTAAAAATAATCATGAGTGACGAGTCCCATTTCCGTCTATGTAGATACGTGAAAAAAACTAAATTTTCAATTCTGGGGCACTGAAAATTCGCGTTTAGTGTACGAAGAACCATTACATCCACTCAAACTCACTGCATGGTGTGCTGTTTACGCTGGAGGTGTCATTGGACTATTTTTTTTAGACCTTTTCTGTCCCAATTCCCACTGTGGATGGTAAGCACTAAAGAGCCATGGTCAATGAATTTTTCATTCCTCAATTGGATGAATTGGGACTGAAGGAGTTGAGGTTCCAGCAGAACGGAGCAACGGCCCATGCTGCACGAGCCACAATCGACATTTAGGTATCATGTATCACCTTGAACTTAAAAATAAAGTTAAACTTTTGCATCGAATTTGAATTATTTTTACTAACTAAAAAACAACTTAAAATAAATAACAACAGCCGTAAAATATAAAAAAAAAATGGTTAAAAATTCATATAGTATAAACTTGTTTTGTGATTGTATGGACTGCCTCGTACAAATTAAGCCCCAAATATAATCATCCATCAGCCTCTCATTATATTGGCCCTGATAAAGACGTTCAAAATCTATCAAATCTTGTTCTTCCGAATAAGCACCCATATTGTCTTTAAATTCCTCCAAGTGAGCATGTAACATACTCTGCAATCCATGAGTTTAGAGTCTTCAAGCGCATTTGAAATCAGCTCTTGTGTTTCCGAGAAAACCATGGACCACTACTTTAAGGCTGTCCCATGTTTGCCTTAATTGCTTACAGTTAATTAGGTGTGGTTCAGAACTTACTGATTTGATCACCAAGTCGTCGATCTCATATCTGGTACTAGTAGTTTGGGATGGATATAATACGATATTATTTAGTTCTTGGGATAATTTTTGAAGCTACTGTTATAAAAAAAATACTTTATATCGCTGCGCATACTAACTAACGAACCACGTGAATAAAATGTCAGCTCTTCCCCTCACCGCTCCTTCCGGCTTTTATGTATTTAATACAACACGTTTCACTTTATATATATACAGTGTTGGCCAAAACTAAAACAACTAAAATTGCAAGTACCTGTTTTGCGATACATTTCATATAAATTTAGTCCAAAGTTAAAAAAATATTTCCCAATAGCTTGCAGTATTGTTGATTAATTTATAAAATTAATGAGCGGCAATTTTACGGCATTAAAAAAAAATACAGACATCCAATTGAATTCAATTTACTTTTCAGCTGGCGAAAACAAAAGCAACTCAAGTTGCTACGTACTTTTTCCTTAAAGTTCTCCGTTCTAGAAAACCGATAGTTTGACCAAACTACTTATATCTGAATTGTCAATATTAAAAAAAAGATAATTGACTCATTCGCGTGTATTAGTCTGCTGCAGCAAGATCTAAAGATCTTGTTCCCTAAATTGTATCTAAAGTGGCCAGAAATAAAATTATTAGCGAACATACAGTGTGTTTGACAAAAGCGTGTGGTTTAAAAGAAAACAACCGCTTGACTTAGGGAAACAAAATTATTTATTTTAAAGCTTTTAATATTCCCTTTACTACGCAATGTACTTAATACGTTGTTCAGTCTGCTCCATTCCCAATTATCGCCTCGCATCTTTGTCGACAACTTAGAGCCAAGTTTTTTGCGTAGTCCTGCGGTAATTATCACCAAATTCTTTTTAAAAGCAGTTTAAGGTGTTTTATTGTCCTTACATTTTTTCCTTTAATCCTTTGCATCATAAGTCTCCAGACATTTTCAATCGGATTGGCATCTGGAGACTGACATGGCCAATCCAACACATTGACGTCATTGTCCACTTGTAGGGGATTATCCCAGCAATTCTTTCTTGCACAGTTGGATCATTCCTTGAGCATCGAGATACTCAGTAATTGTCACCAATTTTCCGAAATCCGTCGCACAGAAACAGCCATAAACATGCACTTTTGCCGGATGCTCCACTGTTCGTTAGACGACAGTTTCACTGTGAGCAGTCCACACACATCTCAAGGGATTGTTTAAAATAAAAAAATAAATGAAGCTTCGTCAGTGGAAATAATTTTGGAATATTTGGCCTCAACGGCCTTGTAATTAAAATCTTTTCTCTGATAATTTTGTGAATACTGAAGATTGAATCCTCATGACCTTCTTCTAATGTTTAGTTTTAAAAATTTTAAGCACTTTGTTTTTAACTCTTGTTTTAAAATGGTTTCTGTTTTCCCCCGTTCTGGCAAATCGTCAACGTTTCCATGTTCGTTAAATCGTTTCATCCACTTCCTCACAAAACTCTCTGACTTTCTGAGATAATTTGTTGCAGCTGTAACGGATAATTTTGGTCCCCGTGGATGAGCAACAAGAAACAAGGTTTCAAGCCTAACTTTATATACAGCACTCATTACGGAATACGTCTTGTAACTTTCAATAACGAGATGCAACTGAAGTAAAATTTGACTGCGGATTAGAGGAGGAATACTATATTTCTAACGGAAACCAAAAATTTTTATCGTCTGCGACTAACTGGTTAATTTTTACGAAAGACACGCTTTTGCCAAACACACTGTAAAAGTGATATTTCACAATCTCAATTATCCAAAAAGTATTCAATCCCGAAATCGGTGATAAGCGGAGGTAGCAGTCCAAGAGTTACCTCATACCGGGAAGTCAAAATGATCATTAGGACGATAAAGAGTAATCCCGCTATGTCATCAAGCGAATTATAAAACGAGCGCCAAGACACTTCGGAGCTGTTGATGGCAAAGAAACCATTTATTTCAGCCCAAAACAAAAGAGCAAGACTGAAATTTGCAAATGTTTCACCACAGTATCGAAGTGGAAAATGGTACTATTTTCCGGCGAATCCAAGCGGTCAGATGGCTTTCGCCGGCCAAGCAATGAAGCATTGAATCCTCGATATTTAAAGGGCATTGTGAAGCATGGTGGAGTTAACGTTATGACTTGAGGATGTTTCTCTAGACATGAAATTGACCCCATATTATAAAATATATGGAATTATGTACCGACTTATTTATAAAAATATACTTGGAAACACTATACTGCCACAAGCTGAGGAGGAATTGCCACTGAAATAGATATTTCAGAAGGATGGATAATGATCCGAAGCATGCTTCAAAAACGGTTCAATAGTGGTCTCGAGATCAGAAAATCAATGTTATGGAATGGTCAGCCCAGTAATCCGATCTCAACCCGGTAGAAAATCTATGGAACGTTGTAGATCGATGAATAGTTCGCAAGATGTACAGGAATAGGGACGAGCTTTACATTTAAGTCCAGGCTTGAAAAAGACATCCGAAGATCTATAATTTCCACTCTGATCGAGAGTATCCCAAGAAGGTTTAGTGAAGTAATCAAAGACAAAGCTTTCGTAGCGAACAATATTATTAAATGTGAAAATTTACTACGTAGTTGCTTTTCTTTTCCCCAGCATAAAATCGACATTATTGCAGAATTTTTATATCCCTTTTTTTTCTGCTCACGAACAATTAATTTTGTTTCTTTTATTTTGTTTTCGAATATATGTATTTACTTGTTTTGTAAAGAAAAACATAATAAAATATGGTATATTGAAACTTAACCAGTTTTACCTCAGAATCTTGTGCTTCTGTAAAAGTTGCTTTAGTTTTGGCCAACACTGTATATATTGTTGATTAAATATTGAATAATGTTGTGTATGCGTAATATATGTAATATGTTAAATTTAGTAATGAAATTAATGTTTAATATTTAATGACGAATATCTGAATATATGAGTACAAATTGGTTTGTCACCGAAAAAGCGTCCACACTCGATGACGATTATAAAAAAGAAAGTGAATTTACGTTACAGAAATGTATCGAACAATTAAGCCAGTGAATGTAATGAGCAACAAAGCAAAAACAAAAAACTAAAGTTAAATTCGGAGTTGTTTGACAACTTCATCAAAATTCAATAACAGGTTGATATTTATTGATTATTGTTATAAAAAATAGTGTGATGTATATTTGTTTATGCACACTCGTGCTGCATATTACTAAATATAATTGAATTAATCCCATTGCCAAGAGGACAAGCTCAATGGCTTTATCCAAACTTTCATGGTATAACTTGGGATGGCGGTTTTATTGAATGCGGAAAGGTTTGAAATTACAAGTATCATAAAAAAAAAAAGAAATCATTTACATCAAAGGAAATGAAAAACTCAATGGTTTGAAACAGATATCAAAAACGAAAATGTTCGAGTAATAAATACTAGTATCGCTTGTGGTCGAAATTCGACCAATTGTGTTTTTAAATTCAACTTGTTTTTCACTTTATTATGGTAATTTGAATTTATTTGTATGCAAATTCTTAATTCTTACCTTGACGCTATAAGGAAAAGAGGTGGGAAAGGGCAAATTCCGACAGAAATAGGGACAATAGACGGTAGAATAATATAACAAACCCATATAGATAAATGATAATTCCCTTTGAAAGAAATGAATACTCGTAGTTATGAAGTGGATTTAATGATTCATTTCATCATTCGCTAAGTGACCTTGTTCGAGATATAAAATACCAAATCATCGAAAGATCAACCTCAACTTGTTGGCGCGACATACAACTGACAATGCGAAAAACTGGTTGCTTTAACTTGCAAATGTTTGTCTCTGTGGTTTATTAATTGTATCATAATTACAAATGCAGGAATAATTGTAAAATAGTGCTGGAATAAGTCAAATTTATACGCTTATTTCATGCGATTCCATTTAAAACTTCGCAATCTTTAGCATTACTCATATTATTCTTATTCCATTAGCTAATGCATCCTTTGTATTTGAATTTCTAATTCTAACTCATGTAATAGTAAACCCCTTACAGACAGGGTATTGCAAAGTCCATTATCACAAATTATTTTAGTATAGCTGCGATAAATGTTTGCAACTTCATCTGGCATACAGTACTGTGCCAAACCTAAGCAACTTTTTTAATATTTCGTGTAATATCCTTTATTTTGAATAACAGAGGCGCAACGACTAGGCATAGAAATAATTAACTTCGAAAGTGTATCCTGGGATATATTTTCCCATTCAACTTTCAAAGTATTGAAAAGGTGAGACCTGTTGGAAAAGTGTTGTCCAGCGACACGGCTTTTAAAGATACCAAACAAGTTTTCGATGGGATTCAAGTCGGCTGATTGGGCTGGCCATTCAAGGACTTGAATCCCACTATCAGCTAACCACTCCTTTACCAACTTCGGTGTGTGTTTCGGATCGCTATCCTGCTGAAACACCCAACGAAGTGGCATTTCCCACTTCGCATGTGGTAACATTACCGATTCTAGAATGGATTTATATTTGAGCCGGTCCCTGATTCCGTCTATTTCGTAGAATGGACCTACACCTCCTGCCGAAAAACAAGTTCACACCATCACACTACCCCCACCATGCTTTACAGTGTGTGTACAGAATCTAGGATTGAGTTGCTGCCCTTTACGACGTCTCACATAACATATCTCGTAATTAAATTAAATTTTGACTAATATGAAAAAAAGATTCTAGTTTGAATTATGGTTAAAGAATTTAATTGCATTCATTTGCGCGGCTTGTAACTTCGTAGATTATTTTCAATTGCACGTGTTCGCACCGTGCTAGCATCAATGTTTAAATCAAGTAATTTTACGACTTCATTCCAACTTATGAACGGTTGTTTTTTAATTACACCACAGATGTTTCTATCCGTTCGATATGCTGTCTTACGCGGCCTACCACTGACATTTAGACTTCCAACGACTCCTGTTGCATTATATTTTTTTATTAATCGTGAAGTAATCGATTTATTAATATTATAACGTTTAGCTAATGTTGCCTGAGTATAGTATCTGCAGACTTAAGTTCATCTTTAGTTCAAGAGAAGAAGAGTAACTTCGTCGTCGCGACATTATTAAAAAAATATCAATTATGCGACTAACTTAAAAGAAAACTGATCAAAGACAATCACTCAAGATCAAATACAAAGAGCTCACAACATTTCGTGTGTAACCTGACTGGAAAAGTACTGTTAGCTATTTTTTTTTGCAGTGGGTTACAAAGTTGCTTAAGTTTTGCACAGCTCAATTTGGCTACTTTGTTGGTTTTTGCGTTTTTTTTTTTAAACCTGAAATATTATTGCTTTTATAAAAAGTTGTGAATTTCAAAATACAGTCTATTACACATCATTACATATCCATTTATTTTTATTTGGTGGAATAGAAAATTGAAAAGATTTACTGTGAAGTGCTGACTCCTGGTGGTTGCTTAGGTTTTGCACAGTACTGTATATGATTCAGCATATTGTTGGTTATTAGAGATCAATCTTAATTTGTTGGTGTTAAAACAACTGAATTTACGATGAGTTATGATGAAATCTTTTCCAAAATGTTGTCATAAATATCATTAATTATATTATTGTTATTGCCAATTGATTGCTGTGATATTTCAATAATATTTTCACCAAACCTCTGGAAATTGCCTTGTCCTGGCATTAACAATTTGTTTTTAAATTCAACAAATTCATATTCATGTGATAAAGCGTTCATATTTTGAGTTAAAGTGACATGATGAAATGTGAACCATGTGTGAAACAACTAGTAAAACTTACAGAAAATCATCGCCAAAACAAAAACCGAACGGTTTATTCTTATTAGCTTCACCCGTGCACAAATTTCTAAATAATTTGTCTATTACTTTCAATATTTAGTTTAGTTTTTATTCTCATTATTTCATTATATATAACACATATGTATCGTACGTTCGTGATTTAAAAAAATATTCACTAGATGCATTCAATTAATACAATATAATAGAAATAATATGGTGACATTTTATATTTTCTATACACAAAGTAGAGGTAGGCATATGGTATATGGACCACCAATGTTATTTTTGCAAATAAAATATAGATTATGTAAGTCTTAATATTGCTATTTGTTTTAAAAAATAAACTGGAAAATTGTAATAAATAACTAAAACCAAACAAATTAATTCATTTATATAAAAAATAACAAAAATGAAATAAGAAAGTAACACAAAAACATAATTAGAAAAAAGAGAAGGGTAATTTGGGCCACATAGTCCATATTATCTAACCTGTTTAGGAAGTACAAAAAGTACCCAGCACACTGTTCGTGGCTCCAAATGTGGCATGTGACGCATTGAACCTAGATTTCACCTGGGCGATCTTCTGAATACAATAAGGCAAAGCTGATAAATGACGAAGAAAGTTATGATAACTATAAGAATATAAGAAACTCTTATAAAATGGAAGTAAATAAAGCCAAAAATAAATTTATAAAACTAAAAATTGAAAATGCAGGTGGTTGCTTTGGCCCACCTGGAATGTTATAAAAAACTTAAAAAGAAGAATAGCTATAACTGACGTAGATTTTGAAAAAAAACAAACTATTCTGATGGGAAGGAAATAGCCAACAAATTCAATTTATACTTTATTGATAGTACATATTTTAAATATCAGAAACGACATTGAAGATGTGGAATACGAGTATGTACATGGTATAAGACAATATGAATGCAAATTTCAGTTTCAAACCATTACACTAGAGCAGTTCTCGGTATCGATATGAAGGAAAATGCGAATTCAATTTAAATTGTTTTTATTTTAATATAATCTCTCCTAACATCAATGCATTTGTTACATCTTGAGATAAGCTTTTTTAAACTCTCAAAAAAATAAATTTCCTCTTTCTCTGCAAAATACCGACTTGAGTTCTTCATAATCTGAAAATCTTTTTACACGAAGACATTTTTTCAAATCCGGAAACAGGAAATAATCACTGGACTATAGGGTGAGTGTTGGATTTCTTCGAAACCACAATCTCGCGCAGCAGCCTTGGAAACTCGCGCCGTGTGAACAGGAGCGTTGTCATGAAGAAGCAACACACCCGCTGCGAGTTTACCCCGTCTTTTCTTTTTAATTTCCTCCCGCAAATTATGCAAAGTGGAAGCGTAGGATGTGGCGTTGATGATTTCACCTTTTTTTTATACTCAATGAGCAAGATTCCCTTTGAGTCCCAAAAAACTGTGGCCATGAGCTTCCCGGCAGACGGAGTGACTTTGAACTTCTTCGGGGGGTCTGTTCCTTTTTTATGCCACTGCATGGACTCTTGTTTGCTTTCTGGGTCATAGTGGTGGACCCATGTTTCGTCCCCAGTAACAATTCGATCCATAACACCGTCCGCGTTCTCACTACACATCTCCAAAAGCTCTCTACAGCATGCGATTCTCACTTTTTTCTGAGGCGCTGTGAGCATTCGTGGCACCCACTTTGCACTGACATTTGAAAGGTTAAGATGGTCATGAAGAATGGTGTGAATGGTACCAATTGAAAGCTTGGTGATCTCTGCCATCATTTTCACCTTTATTCGGGCGTCCTCAAGAACAAGTTTTTCGACTTCTTTGATGCTTTCTCCCGTACAAGCAGTAGCCGGGGCGCCGGAGCGGGGGTCGTCTTCAATGCTCTCTCTGCCTCTCTTGAATTCACTTGACCACTTTTGCACAGTTGATAATGAAGGGGCGGAACCCTGGTAAACAGCCACCATCTCTTCATGAATAGTTTTTTGACTTTTTCCTTGCTTAGTGAGAAATTTAATTACAGCGCGATGCTCAATTTTCACCATCATCGTCTCAGTTGCCATTATGATTCTGTTTAACTAGAGATAAAACGCGAATTAATAATCACATTTATATGAAATTTTACATGAATGCACTAAAATAATAGTATTACTTGATAAATTTATATATACAACCACAGCTTCACCCCGATACCGAGAATAGTTTGAACGCCCCTCGTATATGTAAAAAACTAAAAAAATAAAGCCGATTTTGATAAAATAAGTCCAAGAATTATCCCTGATAATTGGACCGCTTTAGGAAACACGTTATTACAAATCATTAACCAATCTCTACAGGAAGATGAATTTCCGAATTCACGGAAACACGCGATGGTGAATCCTGTGGAAAAAATACCAAACATAAAAAAATGTGAAGAGTTTAGGCCTATAAATACATTAAGAACATTTGAAAACATACTTGAAAGTGTAGTTAAAAGTGAATTAATGGAATATATGGAGGGTAACAAAATCTTAAACAAATATCAATCTGGTTTTAGGAAGAATTACTCGTGCGAAACGGCGGTAAACTACGTTATAAACGAATGAAAAAGCGAAGGAAGTTAAAATAAAAAAACAATGGCACTTTTTCTAGATTTTAAAATGACTTTTGAAACAATAGATCGTCAAATACTACTCAAAAAAATGTCAAAATATGGAATACAAGGAAAAGAACTGCAATAGTTTAAGTCATTTCTTACAAATAGATCACAGAGAACTAAGGTCAACGACAGCATCTCACATACGTTGGAAATAAACATAGGAGTCCCACAGGGATCTATCTTAGGTGCACTGCTATTCATAATTTATATAAACGATATGCCCAATATCCTTAAAGATTGTAAAGTCATTTTATACGTGGATGACACGTTAATCTACTCTGAAGGAAAAGATGGAAGTGAGTGCAAATCAAAGCTTCTAAAAAGATAACATCATGGTTAGTGATGAATAAATTAAAATTAAATTAAAAAAAGACAAAATTAATGGAAATAAATATTAATAATAAACAACTATAGAAATCAACAATAGCATTATAGAAAACGTTGACCATATAAAATATCTGGGAATAATAATCGATAGGAATATCAAGTTCTCGGAGTACATATGCAAACAAATGGCAAAGAAAATAAGTTCCTTTAAGAGAATAAGGAAGAAAATGGACTGTATCACAGCGATCAAAGTTTATAACACAATTATGAAGCCGCATTTCGAATATTGTTCCACAATTATATACTCATGTCGAAAGACTCCAAAAACTGCAGAATAAAGCGATAAGAAGTATTCTTCAGTGCAATAGATTTATATCGATAAGAATCATGCTAAATGCACTCAAATGGATTAGCATACGCGAAAGGTTAGAACTTAATACGATACTGGCAGTTTTCAAAATGAGGCAAGAAAGCGCACAAAGTCTATTAATGAGTGAAACAAGGACCGTAGGAAAAGCACAACTATATCGACTACGTAATTGCAACGATTTTAGAATTAAACGACAGTTGTCAATGTCCGGGCAAAACAGATTTCTATAGAAAGGAATTCTTCTTTTTAACAACTTGCCAGAGTATATAAAAACCGAAAGCAACTACAGATTATTTAAAAGCAAAAGCATAGATTTTCTGAAATTTAATAACTAACTACATATGTATACTCGTATGTTTATATTTTTTCTCTCATATTTATTAACGTTTTTAAACCATTAATTTATTAAAGCATTATGCAAACAAAAGAATAATATATAGTATAAAAAATTGTAAAACAACATATATAAAATGTAAAATTTAAAAGTATAACTATGTACTAATAAATACAACAACTACTACTTCTACTACCACAAAGTTCTCTGCAATACAGGCATTCAGCATCTTCTTTTCCACCGGTGGCAACTGTCTTGACTGAATTAATTTCGTCGTCGGACTCATCATGACATATTCTTTTTATTTCGTTTTTTCTAATTTAGAAAAATCAAGTTCGATAGATAAATATCCGAATTAGATAGGAATTAGATAGAGATATTTAAATTCATAGATACCTGCACATTTTTTCTTCTCTGCTAATATCTCCTGAAGCGCCTGCTTCGAAGTGCTCGGTTTATTGTTTTTATCACGAATTTTTTTTAAAGACTCTTCCAAAGAGCTCTTGTATGGGGACCCAGAAAGCAATGTTGATTGTCCAGCTTTTCTACCACGATTGATTTTTGCCTTATTCTTAAGAGGAATCGGAGATATGTCAGCAGTTGTCAGAATCATATTTTGGTTTTCTGACTTGCTTGTAGTTGGCAGCATATCACACGGTTCAGATTCCTCATGTACTGGGATTGAGTATAGTACAGCAACAGGTTCATTATTTTCAGACACTTCTGGTGATAATAAGTCGTCGTCAGCTTCTAAGAAATCATGATCCTGAAAGATATTCCTATCAAACTGGTATATTCCAGTGGTCCGGAATCCATTAACAGCAATCTCTTCACTTTGGACTCGTAGGTAGGTTTTACCAAATAATTCTGGCATATATAATGAGTCAATGGTCTGGAATTAGTCCTAATCCAAATGCGTATCTCTTCAGAGAAATACTTCTTTAGTGGACCCATAAATATTTTGTCGAGCGGTTGAATCTTGTGGCTAAAATGAAGAGGAATCCACAATAAGTACGTGTTCGAATTCAAAGATTCAATTCATAAGAAATACGGGAATTTCTTCGCGAAAATTCAATTGATGAAGTTGGGTTTGAGGCATATGGTGATGAAGAAAATTATGTGTCAACTGGAATATGAAGTTCACTCTTCCGATTCAGAAGAGAGCATCGAGGAACCTTCGTTTGACTTGGTTGCAAAAGACGGAACGCATTGGTATTCAGATCCCCTTCGTCGCAACATTGAGTTCGCCATCGAGGAGGAATGGCTAATTTCTCGAAGCTTTTTACTCCGAGGGATGTAATATTATTTTACGAGAAACGAATAGAAAAGGTTTGAAAGTGACTGAAGCATATAACAAAGCACAGGCTGATAAGTGTGCAAATTCAAACATAATTCCTAAAAGAAAAGTTTTCGAAAAATTTACGGAGCAAAATTCGACGCATTTCTTGGAATGTTGATTTTTTTTGTGGTGTTTACAAATCAAATAAAGAACACTTGAACGAATTATGGAAACCAGACCACTTTCCACTGATTTGCGCATCAATATCGTTTGACAAATTTATGTTCTTGCGGTTTATAAGGTTCAACAACGATGTTACTCGTTCAGAACGTTTGTCAACTGGCAAAGCGCAGCCGTTCATTATATATGGATAATGCTGCTTTCAGACTTGGACAGAAACTATAAACCATATGAGTGCATTACTGTAGACGAACAACGTTACGGCTATCGTGGTCGTACGCGTTTTACGCAATACATGCCGTCAAAGCCAGTAAAATACGACATAAAAATGTTTTGGGCTTGTGATTCAAAAACTTTTTATCAACTAAATGGCCAAATTTACACCGGAAAACTAACTGGAGAAGAACGTCAGACTAATGTTGGAGAGAAAATTGTGTTAGACCTCATAGCAAAGTACAAACACTCAGGACGAAATGTTACAACTGACAACTTTTTTAAGTCCTTTTAACTGCTTCATAAATTGAATGAATGGAATATGACGCTTGTGGGAACAGTTAGAAAAAATAAACGTTTTCTTCCAACAACTATGATGCCGCATAAAGATAGGCCAGTAAGGACTGAAACGAATAAAAGTTGGAAACTTCAAAGTAAAAAAAAAAATATTTTCATAATTCATTTATTTTTTTTTTTTATTTGCTTTAAAACTCTGTTTTTATTAAATTCATTCACAATTACAAAAAATAAAAAAAATTATTTGGGTTCCCCTTCTTTCGAATGTCCTTCATAAGATTGGTGACAGCTACATCCGTGATCTTTTTGGACACTCTTTTCCATTTAGCACTAAAATCGTTTACGTCCTTTGCACACTGCTCACCTTTCCTCAATTTAGCTTTGACCAAAGCCCAATACCTTTTAATTGGACGGCACAGTGGAACATTGGGTGGATTCATGTCTTTTGGGACAAAGTCGACATTTTTAGCAACAAGAAAGCTCAACGTCGCATAAGCATAGTGAGCTGAAGCTAAATCTGGCCAAAATAATGTTGAACCCTCGTGTTTGTTTAAGAAAGGAATCAACCGTTTTTTTAGACACTCGTTAATGTACACTTCTCCGTTAATTGTCCCCGATGTAATAAACGATGAGCTTCTGTGTCCACATTGGCAAATGGCCTGACAAACGAGATATTTTGACCCGAATTTTTCCATCCCAATCGATGTTATTGATTGCGGAAGAATCTCAGCTTCAAACGAGTTGTAAAACTGCGCACCTGGGGAAGAGTAGTAAAGTCGGCTTTGACATAAGTTTCGTCATCCAAAACCAAGCACGCTTTCTTGTTGCCGATCAACTCGTATAGTTTTCGGGCACGTGTTTTTATGACTTTTTTTTTGCTTTTTGTTTTTTTTTTTGTGTTTTTAGACCGTTACGTTTTTCAGGTCTTTGTACCATTGTTTGGTTGCTATTACATTTCCGAGCAACATCTCTTAATGACATAGTCTTTGTTTTTACGATGGTACCCATTATTTTACTGTCAAAATTTGTATTATGTGCTCCACTTTTAGGTCCACTTTTCTGTTTTCCCTTAACTGTCAACGTCCCAAATATCGTTTAATAACAGAATCCACTGTACTGCGTGCTATGTTTAAATTTTTTGCGATGAAATGGTTTGGACGCGAAGTATCTTCGAGCCATTTGTCGATGATCTTTTTACGGCGTTCCTCTTGACTCATATTTTATAAATATTTTAAACTGCACTGAACTAAAATCAATAACAAACTGAAACTAGAAAATATACAGGCTAATTTGGGTACAAAATGGGATTGCAATTTTTACGCATTGGAAGTATAGCCCGTATTAAAATTTACAGATTTTATTCGTTTCAGTCCTTAATTGTCTGTAGTGTATCGTCTGTCGGTTTAACCCAATCCCACAACTATATGATATTTTATCAATTTATTATATTACTATACAAATTGTAAACAATTATTTCTTAAAAAAGAGAATAATCAATAAATATTTGAATAAATAAAATTCTTTTAATTTTTGAATAATAATTCTTTTTTCATCATCCAAAATTAATATCGGTTTCAAGTTAACTTTGGTTGTTGGATTTTAATTCTAAAGTATCCCTTCGAATTTTTTCATATTTTTGATAATCCAATCAGTGTATTCGTGAACTTTAGTATATACCCCTGGTCCTTCTCCACAAGGTGAAGTGCCAAAAGATACTATACCGTATATAAAACTATAAGGTGTTTCTTCATCTGATGTGTCTATTCCGATAAGGGGCCCACCCGAATCACCTTGACATGAATCGATTCCTAGTTCACCACCAGCACAAACTTGTGTTTCTTGTAATTGAATACGAAATTTGTTATAGAATCTTTTGCAATCTCTAAAAGGATAAATGGGAACACCAGCTTTTAATTTGACATTACTCAGTGTGTCATTTTCAATTCTACCCCAGCCAGCTACATTCATGTATGTTCCATCGAAATTGTTTCGCTTAATATCCCCATTAAGTGGCAAGCAAATTGGCCGAATAAATTCCGTGTAAGCAACACTTTCAGCTAACCGAATGAGACCAATATCGTTTAATCTGCTTCTCGAACTTTGTTTATAATTTTCATGAGGAATGGTTCTATCTATTGCAATATCAATATAAGGTTTTGCGCAATTTACAAAACCTTGCGCGTTCTCGACACAATCCGTCTCAGTTGAAATATCCCATTCTCCCAGTCGGACACTTATTGGTTGCCAGTCTTCCCGATAAGGAAGTAAACAATGTGCCGCTGTCAGGACATAGCGTTTATTAATTAAACTTGCTCCACAATGGTGCCCACGGTCCATTCCACCTGAGGTAAGTTAAAAGTTTTAGATTAATTTCACAAGACTTCGAGGATATTTTACCTTTTAAATATTCAATTAGACCAATCCAAGTGTACTCATCGATTTGTGTAATATTGCCACCAAAGATCCGATCTGAAACGACATTTCCACATAATCCTGGTTCTGGTAGAGCTGCATTTGCCTCTGCAGAGCTAAGTATACCAGGGCAACATACCTGTAATATACGAGTATGTACTCGTAATTATCTAAAATTTCTTAGTACTTTTTATAAAATGAATACGTACCAGGGCAGTTCCATCGGTATATCCGCATTGGCTGCTCCTGATAAAAATTCTGTCTTCCGCTGATAAATGGTTCTTTTTCATTAAACTTGTTATCGACTCACAGTGATTTAACTTGACGCATGAAGCACGCTCTCCTTTTGGTGTTATACAGCTGCCATAGGAAGTGATTTGTTCCTTTGGACAGCATATCTTAACAAAATCAAATTTTCTTCTTGAATTCAGTAAAGAAATTGCAAACTAAATTCATACCAAAATATTTCCACCTCTGTAGCCGCATTGACTACGTCTGATGTAGGATTTTTCATCCCTAGACCAGGAGCCTCTTTTCACTAAATCATTAATGACTGGACATTGCTTTAGATTAATGCATGAAGCAGACTCACCCTTCGGCGTGGTGCACCTTCCATAATTGACAATTTCTTCTACGGGAATAAAAGAAATCAAAACCTTACTGAGAAGACTGATAAAGTATTATTTTTAACGAATCCCTACTAGATTGGTCCACATTGGATGCATGTCCTGCCCGTGTGTTAAAATTCTGTTTCGGGCAGCAAACCTATTTTAAAAAATTAATTATTTATAGAGTTATTTACGATTTATTGTAAATGAAAAATTAGTACCAAAACATTTCCATTTTTATATCCACACTGACTCCGTTTTATAAAGGACTTTTGTTCCTCTGGTAGTGATTCTTGGCGTAACATATCCATAATTAATTTGCATCCACCTAGGGCAATGCATAATGAACTTTCTCCATTCTGTGTAGTGCATTGTCCATAATTTTCAACTACATCTATAATATTAAAAAAATTGTTTTTATTTATAAAAAGAGTGACAAAGGCACATCATACATCCTCGTAAACTACGAGTACTTATACATATAATAATATCAGAGTGGGGCGACCCTCATTAATAATACTTTATATTATATAACTTGTGCGGTTGTCTAATTTTGCGGACTTTAGTACTCTATTTTGGATCATTGGTGGAACCAACCCAGATTTTACGATGACCCTTATTGGATATAGCAATAAACATATTTACCCTAACTTAGTGGCCTAAAGTAATTGCTCACTGTTAACATGCCGAGTTGATTGAGGTCGCCTTCCAACTTGCCACCAAAGAGTTTGTTGAAAATATTGTATGATACAAAATTTAAAAAACGGGAGAGAGGTTTGCAAGATCAACTGCAATGACTGCATATGTTTACTACATCTATCAAACAGCTACGCTAAGAAGATTACCATCTGGAAAGTACTATCGGAGGTGCATCGAATTCACCACCGAATACCACGTTGATGAAAAAGTTCCCGAGCGACACCACCGTGTGGCGCTCTCATTGCTCTAATTTGAGCTCTGTTTTTTTGTTAAGTTGGTAAATCTGTTGTTGACATTCTCTCTAAATCTTAGCGTCATTGCTTGACATTTGCAAAAGTTACGTAGCCAAGAGTACTCGTATATCTACGAGTATCTCTGTGTGTGTTGGCGATTTTTTACAATTTTAGAAATGGATTTAAATTTGCAACAACGAACTTGTATTGAATTTTGCGTAAAAAACGGATTTAATGGTGCGCGAACGTTTGAAATGTTGGAAAAGTGTTTCAGCAACGATTCTCTAAGGAAAACGGTCGTTTACCAGTTGCACGAGCGCGAGCGGTTCAAAAGTGGTCATGAGTCAATCGAAAATGATGAACGCAGTGGCAGACCATCGACATCGAAAACCGACGAAAACATTGATGAAGTAAGAGAAATGTTGGTCAATAACCGCAAGTTAACCATCAGAGGGATAGCGGAGGACTTGAACATTGCCAATGGATCCGTCCAAGATATTTTGGTTAATGATTTGGGTTTCCATCGCGTAGCAGCAAAGTTGGTGCCAAAAGACCTCAATTTCATGCAAAAAAGAGACCGTGTTGACGTCGCAAATGAGATGATTTGCGAGGCTGAATCCAATCCCACATTCATCAAAAGAATCATTACTGGAGACGAGACGTGGGTTTATGAGTACGACATGCAATCCAGACATCAGGGAAGTGAATGCCGTTCACCAAATGAGCCGAGACCAAAAAAACCACCTCGTTTTCAGCCAAAAAGGAAGGCAATGCTCACGGTTTTCATGGATTACAACAGTGTAGTGCATCATGAATTTTTGCCAAAAGGCCAGATAGTAAACAAAGAGTACGAGTATTATTTGGGCGTGATGAGACGTTTGCGAGGAGCAATTCGCCCAAAGAGACCAGAATTGTGGTCAGAAAACTCGTGGATTTTGCACCATGATAACGCACCGTCGCACAGTGCCATCATTATTCGTAATTTTTTGACAAAAAATGCAACAAATACCATACAACAGCAACCGAATTCACCTGATTTGGCTCCCTGTGACTTCTTTCTGTTCAGTCGAGTTAAAAAACCACTACGGGGAACGCGTTTCAGCAGCCGAGAGGAAGTAATGAAAAAATTGCAGGAAACACTAATGGACATTCCGAAAACCGAATATAAATAAGTGTGTTACAGTCGATGGGGATTACTTTGAAGGGGGCATTATAGTTTTAGATGAATAAACTTATATTTAAAATTTTGATGGTTTATGCGCGCACTGATAATAAAAAAACGTTTATTTACTTTTCGTATTTAGCTTTATTTTCTATCGTTCGTATCTCACGATGGTTTGCTTAGCACTATACTCTACCTACCGGCAGACTCTCTTACACTTACAATTACAATATATCTTAAGCAGTGTTGCCACTTTGTTATTCTAGTACAACTCGGCCATCCTGATATGTAATCGTCCCGATTTCACCCTTAGATTTACAGCTCGCTATGTTATCTCTCATTTGTAACCACGGATTGATGTTCGCTGCTTACCATATTCCTTCATATGGTATCTGGTTCACTTGGAATCCCTCTACATCTTTCAGTACGTACCGATCATTTGGCAATATCTTTTTAATTTTATACGGACCCTTAAACTTTGGGGCTATTTTCTTACTAACCGCTGGTGTACTAATAAAGTTTCTTACCATTACATATTCTCCTATCTAATATGTTTTATGGGTTCTCCATCGGTCTTTTTGTGACTTGTTATATTCCTGGCACTTAGTTATTTTGTCCATAGTACTCGTTCGCATTCTATCAAACTCTCTTTCGGTTTCTTCTTTATAACACTCATTTAAAATTTCTATTAAGAAATCAGTAACTTCTCCTTTCTGTTCTACTTCGAACAGCAGCTCACTTGGTGACGTACCTATACTTCTATACACAGTATTATTCATAGCAAATTCTATCCGTGGTAATACTTTATCCAATGAAGACTCATATCCTGCGTCTGTTAATTTTGCTATCATGGGCGCTAGACTCCTATTTCCACCTGCCCGTTGGCCTGTGGTGAACCCGTAGCGATTTTTATGTGGCGTATATTTTTGTCTTCCAGCAAACCTTCATAGTCTTTTGAAGTAAACGCGCTTCCTCTATCTGATACTAACACTCTTGGTCGACTATATGCATTGAAATAAGATCGTAGACAGCTAATTACCTCGGCAGTATTAGTTGTTTTAACAGCAAAAAGCCTGACATACTTAGTAAAAGCGTCTACTACTAGAAACACATATTTCTTTTTCGCATTCGTAAGGGACACCGGACCAAAGTGATCTACATTCCTTCATTTGTTTAGTTATTTGATCTAGTCCTTCCGTCAGAAATCTGGCTTCGAGTGCATCCACTAAAGTGCTTTGCCTTTCAGTTTGGTTAACATCAGGGAGCGCAACATGTTTTCACTTGGTTTGTAGACACTCTCAATGTTTTTCAGTTGAGCTAACCACACGTCCAAACTGGTGCTACCGTCATATTCAGGCAACATGTCCCTACACATCCTCGGTTGCTGCGACTCAAATAGTGCAGGCGCAGCAATGTTGCTCATTTGTGTTTCTTCATGTGTAGACATCTCATTTGTTTCGCTCATTTGCTTCCCTTCATTTGCTTGAGTTCCTTTTTATGAACGTGTCTCATCATTTGTTTTTTTTCATTTCACTCGTTTTCATCATTCTACGCAACCACTCACTCTCTTTTTTTAACAAATCGTTCTCTCTTTCTAGTAGTTGGATTTCTTTTTCGTAGAGTCTCCTCTCTACTGTGGTACATTCATTAGACACTCCAACAGCCGATCGCTCGATATATCCGTTACTTGTTTCCCGTTGTTCTTCTTCGCACTCATCTCCGTTCATCACTTGATTTTTTTTTTTCAGCGACTGACTGGGTTCGTCTCCGTCGGTTTCGTCTGATTGCGTCGACCGTTGCTGTTGTATTGTTATGTCATCTGTTTCCTCGCCGATTTTTCTGGGTGCCACACCACGATTTTCAACAGGCACTTCGTTTATCCTAAGCACAAGGGTGTTTTTTATACCGTTCGAAGATAGCCCGAGACGACTTAACCACTCGCGTAACTGCGCAACGTTATAATCATTTACTCCGATTAATGACTCCATTGTCTTTTGTTTTTTTTTTTTTTTTGAGAAAAAATCCCACTTCTGATGTTTTATACGCTCACTAATAATAAAAAAACGTTTATTTACTTTTCGTATTTAGCTTTATTTTCTATCGTCCGTATCTCACGATGGTTTGCTTAGCACTAAACTCTACCTACTGGCAGACTCTCTTACACTTACAATTACAATATATCTTTAGCAGTGTTACCACTTTGTTATTCTACTACAATGGTGGTATTCTTTTTTCTTAACTTAACGCCCTCTGTTGTTTCTCTATTATAACCTATGAAAATTGGAAAATTCAATAAAAATAAACTGAAACTGGAACGGCATGAAAATGTCATAATTTCCGGCATTTTGGTTGCGACAATCATGTTTTTTTTATTTTCCATGAGATAAGAACTGCTAGCCTGTCACTGGTATACATGCCGAAATTCTGGCAAACAGTGAGAGTAGCCTTTATACCGAAAATACCCTGTATTTTCCGGTGGGAAATTTATGTTTTAAAACATTAGTATCGCGAACAGTTATAAGATGGGCGGGACGATTTTACTCTCACTTGCATCTTTTTGAGTGCGGATTTACCATATTATGTAATTAAAATGTCACAGTGGTCGGGAGAGCAGCGTGCATTCGCTATAGAAACTTTTTTTATGAGTGGTGATTCTTACGTTATAGCGCTCCGGAAGTTTTGTTCACGCTATAATACTCGCGGATTGATTGACGGGCCAAGTGTTAATTTAATTCGTTCGTAGGTGCATAGGTTCCTACCAACTTCTTCAGCTCTAAATGTGTCACATCCAAGAAAGAGAGCGTCCTCTCTAGGCCTCCCAAAAACTATAGCTAGTGAAATTTTAACGATTTAAAATTCCATCCTTTCAAAATTCAAGTGGTGCAAGAACTCAAAGAAAATGACTTTAATTTACGAAAAAACGTTTGCGAACTAATGATGGAAAGATTCCGTACAGTAAATTGCATCTTTTGGAGTGACGAGGACATGTCAATAAGCTAAACTGACACTACTGGGCTCCACGTTTAAAACATCAACGGCCCTTATATTGTCCAAAGGTAAGTGTTTGGTGTGCCTTATCGACGAACGGAATCATCGGGCCCTATTTTTTCGAAAATGCCAGAGAACAGTTAATAAATGTGAACAGCGAAAATTATGCGAACATGATCACAGATTATTTCGCATTTGCCAGCACATTCATCTTACTCGTCACGCACGTGCGTTTCAACAAGATGCAGCCACTCCGCATGAGTTTGTTACGTGAAAAGTTTCCAGGGCAACTGATCAGACAATTTGGAGATGTTCCGTGGCCATCAAGGTCTCCAGACTTAAACCTTTTAGAATTTTTTTTTATGGGGGTACCTTAAAAGTAAAGTTTACAATAACAATCCGAGGTCTCTGGCGGAGCTGAAGAAAAATATCTGTAGCGAAATTATCGATATTCAGCCTAGCTTACTGCAACGTGTGGCACGAAATACGATGGACCGTTTTCAACAATGTGTGCGATTAAATGAGCAGTATTTAGATGATGTTGTTTTTAAAAAATAAAATCCGCATATTTCCTCTTTATAAAAAAGTAAGAAATAAAACAAAAGGTCTTATAGTTTTTTTTTTTATGCACGTTCAAAACATAAATTTTCCACCGGACACCCTGTCCGAGTATAACTACACCTCGCTAAGAGCTACAGATCTATAAGTCTAACTTCCGTAGAGAGATTGGCCGAACTTCATGTGTGCATTACTACTTAGCCAATGCATCCTCTGTCTAAGATGCAATAGCCTACCGACGCGGGAGATCCTAAAATCTCGTAGAAGACCAGAAGGAAACGCACTGGGTATTTTCATCGACATTGCCCGTGCTTTCGAAAACGCAACTTTTGACGGCATGGAGTACGTAGATTTCGAGGGTTAGTGTTGAAGAAAATAGAGTTGTGAAGGGATGCGCATTCAACGCGACCTAAGAGGAGTCGATGAATGAAGAGAAAGTCGGCTGCATCTCTGCGTTCCTTAAGTGTGTTTATTATTATTTATTACAATATAAAATAAATTTACAATATAGTAATAGGGATAACAGCACTAACTACCAGAGGTTTGCGGCTAGGAGTATGTTTATATTGATAAGGTTGAGACGGTTTTGATAGGGGGACAGAATAAAAGAATCATTCTATGACATAACTCGAAGAGCAAATCGAAGAAAACGGTGCTGGATGCTTTCGATTTTCGACGTATGAACACGATGATATGGAGACCACACTTGACTGGCGTACTTTAGGAGGGAGCGAACAAAGGCAATATAGAGGGACCTGGTCACGTATGGATCGGGAATGTTTGGACCACTGTTTTACAAAGCCTAGTTCAGAGTTGGCTTTAAGGATTATCCCATCCATATGTAAACGGAAGTTGAGCTCCCTCTCACGCAAAATGCCAAGGTCGCGAAGAGATTGTACGAAGGTGGTAGGTTGGTTGTGGATATGGTAAAGTCGGGAAGGAGGTTGGTGCCACTTATGTGAAAAGGTGCTGGATTGGCATTTGGGTATATTAAGTTCCAAACAGTTTTTGAGGCACCATATCGAAAACTACTCGTATTAAGGTCTTGTTGAAGGGGGAAGGAGTCAAGGGGAGAAGAAATGGTTTTGAAAAATTTGTTATCGTCTACGTAAAGAGATACAGACGAATGTTTGATGATCCTATATTTATGGCTGCCTTGAGGAACTCCAGAGGTGGCCAAAAATGGAGCCGAGTGGGCTAACCTAAAACGAACACTGTAAAAACGGTTTTCGAGGTAAGAGGATATCCGTTTTCCATCCGTCCATACTGTTGGGTTCAAAGCCGAGAGCAGACAATTTGAAGAGTATTAATCGATGAGAGATTTTATCGAAGTCCTTTCTGAAATCGGTTGCAACTACATTAACTTCGTTGCCATACTCTAGGGCAGAAAGGGTAAAGGATATGAATTCAACGAGATTTGTGGTGGTTGACCTACCCTACAGGAAGACATGTTGTCTAGGGGTGATTTGCATTGAAATCTTAGAGCTGTATATATGGACGATAATTTGTTATTTCGTTCTTTGATACTTTTTTGTGGATCAGGGTTATGGCGGAGATTTTCCAAGCCTGAGGAAATTCTCCTTGTGAAAGGGATAGACAAAAGAAATTAGAAAGGGCAAGGGAAAGAGATTAAGAACATTTTTTGAGGAATATTGCAGGGAGGTCATCTGGGCCGGGTGTGAATTCGTAATTAAATTGGTGTAACTTATGTTCGATATAAGAGGGGTCCAAGATGTGAGAGAGAAGTGGTTCATTGGAGAAGTTCAGTAGGTAACTAAAATACCATGGATCTGGTACAAAAGAGTCGTTGGTGAAGGATTGTTTGAAAAAGATGACAAATAGGTTGGCAATGGTGAGTGGATCGGTTGATGACTTGTTGTCGAAAGAGAGGGAAAGAGAGTAGCCATCGGACTTTCTTTTGCAGTTAAACAAATTGGAAAAAGAACTTAGCGCTGGTAAAGGGAATCGTAAAGTTCGGTGAAATGAAGATAAGCGCCAAGATGGTTGGAATAGTCCGAAAAGGATCTGCTGCGAAGGAAAACAGCCCATAGCTTGTTTCTCTTATTTCGTAAGGAACAGAGCTTGCGATTATACCAGGGAGGACTAGTAGAAGATGTTGTAAGGCGGTAATACGGAACGTAAAGAAAAAAAGAATTAAATATTTCTCTATAAAAAATCGATAAGGCATCATTTATACTTAGGTTGTGAAAGTAAAGGGGGATCTGCTGCGATAGTCACTGATTTTGTGAAAGTTTGCTGTGTGAAAATCGTAGGATGAGAGATTTGTGGGGGGAGTGTTACGAATCCACAAAAGGACTGTCTCTCACCTTGTAGAATTCCCATATTCTTGGAATCGAGGAGCTGATAGCGCCATCCTTATATGTGAGCCGGTGTCGTTACTTTTGACGATTCACGGTTTTCTCTGTCCATCTGTACTGCAACTTTTACTTATTGCAGAGCACCAGTTTTAGCCGGGTCTTGCGTGCGGGAAAAGCCACAACCAGAGTTGTTTCTCAGCCTGAATTGCACCACATCAATCAGCTCCTTTCGAGCAGAACTACGACCGGCCTTTTCCGAACATCATGTGCGGGTAAAACCACCGCTGGTTGTCTTTTTGATACCGAGCTTTCGTTTTTCCCACCCGTTGTCTCGAGGCGTTGGATAGAAAATACCCTATTATTTCGGAATATCAAATGTTGAGTTTGAAACAAATATTTAAAAACTTAAAAATCAAGGGTCATTTACGTAACTAAGATATTTTACATATATTATAGCGCTCTAATAAATTGACGAAAACTATTAAGTAAACGACATGAAGAAACTGTATAAAATATCAAAGGAAGTATTGGTCATAATATAGAACCTTGGGGTACTCTAAGTTAATAACCCTATTTTAGTTCTGATGCCTTCAATTTTCAATCAATAGAGATCTAACCAATTCTAAAAATAAAGTCTCAAGATATACTGCTTTTGATATGACACTCTTGGATCTCATATCGTCCCAAATTATACAATTTTGTTAGTTGACGTACTCGTTCATCCAGAAATGGGCCTCATCGCTGAAGATGATTTTTCGATGAAAATTAGGGTCAGTTTCCAGCTGCTCCAGAGCCCATTCAGCGAGCACACATCGTTGTCTGTGGTCGTTTACCTTCAGCTCCTGGGTCATTTGAATTTTGTACGGGCGCAGGCCCAAGTCACGACGCAAAATTCACCAAGTGGTGGTTTGCGAAAGGCCAAGTTCTTGTGAGCGATGCGAAATCGACTGCCTCGGATTCTCCTGCACACTCTCATGGACAGCGGCGATGCTCTCGGCAGATCTTGCCGGTTAGAGGCCAACGTTATCGACACTGTACTTATTATAAACAAGAAGAAAGGTCCTCTACAGAAACCATTTTTAAAATGCCATAAAATGGTTACCGGTAACTATTGTTAAAGTAGTTAGTCCTTGTACATATGTATTTAATTAACTTAAACAATTCAGTAAGATTTGTTCAAAAACACAAATTAAGATATCCAAACTTAATAGACAAGTATCATGCGATAATTTACAATATTTGATAGATCTGATATTCCACTTCGTAGATCCGAACGTATAAAAACAAAATTTATTTAAGACGTGGACATCGTAAAAGACATAAGTGTCTTGGTATTGGAAAAAAAAGGAAATATTAACATAGAACTTGTAATATAAGAAATTCGACAAGAACAATACATAAAGCTGGAAAATGATATGCACTCATATTTAAGTTATGTTTGAGTTATAATAATTCTAAGTTATCTCTTAAGCAACTTTTGACACACGTAACACGTTTGTACTTTTATGCATTTCATATACACATTTGGAGTTTTAGTAGTTTGTGAGTTTATTGTAACGACGCTGCGAATGAAGACATCATAGCAAGGAGTAAATGCGACCCAATAAGTGCCACCTTATCATACTACAATATGTATTACCTCGAGCTCAATTATGTAGTTGTGTCCATGTGGATGTAGTGCAAAGAGCAAAAATGCAACAACTGCATTAACATTGGACAAAAATGCTCCGACTAATGAGTTCGACGTAAAGATTGTGGATGACTAAAGAAGCTGTGTCTCAGGCGACTAAATTTGGATTTCATTGCTTAATTTTTCAGTAAAAGTGGGCTCCGGCTACTCCAGTTGGATGATCTTTGGAGCAATCGTTGTCAAATGAGAAATTGTTCACATTTTTACAATTTACTTCTGCGTTCTTTCAAATACTAAATGATAATGCCAGCAATTGTGCTGCTTATGCTAAGATTAAATACAAACTCCCTTATCTCGATCTCTCTGCGCAACATTACAATTCACAATTAACTGGGAGAATTTTAACATATGGCGTTATTTTTCACTCGATACGGCAAGAGCTCAATTATCAAGTTTTTATTAATTCGGGTTTTTATAAGCTGACTCATAAACACTGTATGAACTTATCTGTGTACAAAAATATACGAGTACCTTTATAAGAAGGCAATAATTTCTGTATACATACCTACAGTGGGGAGCAAAACTGTTCGGATATTATGCATCTCCATGGTTTTGTTATACGAATAGAAATTTTTTTTGTTTTTTGCTAATTTTTCTTTTAGGAATTGAATTTTTTACTAGTTTTTATAACGGAATTTTGAAAAAAATTTTTAGTTAAGTAAATAAACTTAAAATAAATTTCAAAATGGTATTGGCTTACTCATTTTGATAACAAAACCATGGAGATGCATAACATCCGGACAGTTTTGCTCCTCACTGTATGTATCTACCGAACTTTGTTCTAGCTAGATCAAGTTTTCTACAATTTCTAATTTGGCTTTGTCTCGTGGGGCCACACTTCACACAGTGTGTGAAAATGCACTTCCTCCACGGGGCGGACACCGGTTATTGGTAGCTGACTTTCATTGTGTGACTGCTTTATATATGTTAGGTCACTTTAATGAATTTCTAAACCAATGTTAATCAGAATTCACCAAAGGCTGCTGGTTACATCCTCTTTCTTTTTGTCATTCTTTTGCGGATTCCTAACACCAGGCCACCTTCGATTCCAATACCAGTCTCCTTCGGTGAAAACGGCCCTGAAAAAAATTGGCGGCACTCTTTTCCAGATCAACCACTGACATCTGAATTGAATCCAAATTTAAAATACTGTTACAGCCCATGTAAGGTTATGGCAATCACGCAGCCTGTTTATTTTCTAGCTCATGTAACGTCACCATTGCCATTCAGCACTTTTTTTAGTAAGTTTGTCGCCCTGACAACTTTGACAGAGTAGATGCGTTTTTCTTGTTGCTGCGGTCTGTCACGATTTTAAGAGTGCCTTTTTTGTCGACGTAATACGCATGTAAAAAAGAATTTGAAATCCAGTAATGAAATTGAAATCATTCGTGTTTTAATTTAACTTTTTGTTTTGCGGTAACAATATTAAGGTCTTACACACGCTGACAAACCTACTATTGCTTCAAAGCAAGATAAATGGAAGCACAAGCTTAGGTAAAGCGAATTAGCAGATACGAATATTGAAATCACAAATTCTATCTGGCGTTCGAGGGAAAAAATAATTGGTTCACTCAAATGAAAAAAAAAATCTGAAAATCACCGATTTCAGCAACCAGGTGATTCAAAATAAAGCGCCCTGCAGAATACTGTCAATCTGCGCGGCGATTGATTGATTAATAAACAATTAAAAGACAACGATTCTGCGGATCTGCACGTAGAATGTTCCTCTAACAAACAATCTGCAATCGAACAACTCAACAGCTATAAAGCAGACATAACCGCCATCCAAGAAGTTCAATGGGATGGGCCGGACAAAAAGAGGATTAAAAACTCTGGTATGTACTGTGGAGAATGTTACAGACAATCGGCATGGCAAGGACAGCAGTTGCTGTCAACAATTCTGGAGCTTCAAGCATGCGACTTGACGAGAAAACTCATAAAGGCTAAATTCGCCAAAATAAGATTCATAAATGCTCACGCTCCGACAGAGGAGAAAGACGATCCTGCCAAATATCTACGGGCTATGCCCTACTCGTAAATATGACGTGAAAATCGATTTGAATGCTCAGTTAGGGACGGAGGGCATCTTTCGTTATATGGTCGAAAAGTACAGCCTCCACGACATCAACTCCGGAAATGCACACATGCTTGTTGATTTTACGGCTTGAAGTAAACTAACCATAGCCAGCACATAAAATCCATAAAGGGACCTGGTTGACTCCTGATCAACCAACCGTCAAATAGATTGATAATTTTTCGATTTTGGAGCAGCTAGCATCTACTCGGAACATTATCTTGTTATAGTCAACATACGTATGGGGTTTTCCGTAATATCCCACATGTAACGAAACAGTGTAAGGAACTTCAACGCCGAATGGCTACAATCGTAAAAGACCGTCGAATTTCCCTTAACCTCTAGAGCAGCCCGATACCACAATCATCGAACGTAGAAACGTGCTGACTTCACAAGGAAACCTCTGGTTCGATGATAAATGAAGACAACAGCGGATGTACAGAGCAGCCCTGCAGAAAAGAATGAGAGAAAGTTCAGATCTTTACGAGCAGAAAAGAAGGAAAGAATATAGGCTCCTCAGAAGAAAGAATGAAACAAAAATAGAAGAAAAATGAAGTTCGGAAATTGTATTTTAAAAAAAAACAAAACGAGCATGCCAAAGACGTAAATTTGGATAGAGAAGGAAACTTCGTAGTTGAACCACAGTTGGTGTTGAGAATGAATTATTAAAAAGTGTTTACCAACATCATCCCATCGTCCGGCAGAATGAACCATTCAACCTTGAAGAAACACACAACATTTCTGTCCACACGACCAAGATAAAGTCAGAACAGCAATTTCTAAGCTCCAGTCTAACAGAGCTGCTGGACCCGAAGGCTTAACTTCCGAGCTGTTTAAAACAGCAGGTCATATCATCTCTTAAATTTGATTCAATGAAAGTATAACTGATGAGCTAAACCTCAGCACTGTTTATTCGATCCTAAAGAAGGGAAATCCGCTAAATTTCGCTAACTACAGGGGAATAAGTCTGCCATATTATGTGAATGCTTGTGACCCTTCGTCTGTGGTTTGATGTAGACCAACTCTTCTTCAATTTGAGCCGTTATAGAGACGGACCATACAAAAATACGTCTAGTTTTGAAGTCCCTGACAAGCTCATTCAACTTGTTGGATGACGATGGAGAAACTACGCTGCTCAGTCAAGTTCGGTAATTAAAAAACCGAGACCTTCAATGTCAGAACGGATTTAATCGTTCTTTTGTTTTTTTTTTTGTTATAATCAGCGCGCGCTCAAGGGGTTTTTGTACCCTTAAAATGTTTGTACACAGCGCGGGCGAAGGAAATTTAGGGAGAAAGAAGAGACAGGTACCGATGTACATTATTTTTAAATGTTTGTAAGTTATAACGACCAGGAAACACAGAGGTCGGCAGGGCATTCCATAAGCGAGTTGTACGGCTTAGGAAAGAATCACGATATTTTAGAGTACGTACGGTGTTACGGTTGAAAGTTTGAATGGGCGGATTCAATGGAGCACTGGTGGTGGAAATAGCGATAAAACAAAGTGAGACAGGAGACATTACGTCGGTATTCGAGGGTGTCAGTTGATTGACTGATATTAGTATCACCTATGAGTTTTATCGCACGGTTTTGAATCCGCTCTAGCAGATGCAGATATGTTTTAGGCGCACCTGACCAGATGTGAGCGTAGTACTCCAATTTTGGGCGGATGAATGCCTTATATATTGTGGCCAGATCAGAGGGGATAAAATATTTATTACATCGCTTGAGGAAACCTAGATATTTCGCAGCATTTTTGACGACATCGAATATTTGGTCATTCCAACGTAAGTTGTCACTGACACATACACCGAGAATGGAAAGTTTATCGGTTTCGACGATGCAAGTGCCATTCATGGATAATGGCTGGGTATTTGAATTTCGGTTTAATGACAGCAAACAGCATTGAGTTTTGGAAGCATTAAATTCCATTCGGTTGATAGTTCCCCAATTGGTAATGCTGTTGATATCGGAATTTAATGAGCTTAACATACGCAGCCGTTCCCGTTCTACAGCCGAAGAGCAGGGACGTGAGTCCGGAAACGAATATGAAAAGCAAATAATACTGTCGTCAGCAAAGGAATATATTGGATTACAAGTAGCAGACAAGAGATCGTTGATGAAAATTAAAAAGAGTGTCGGAGACAGAACGGAGCCCTGGGGCACACCAGCATTTATTTTGTGAATATCAGACTTGAAACCGTCCAAGACAACTTGAATTGAAATTACCGAAAGGTTTAGCCAGCGAGGAAGAGAATACTTATTCAGAAGAAGGGGAGATATACCATCTGGACCAGCGGATTTATGTACATATATTAAGATCTTTAAGTACTCTAGCTATTACACGAGGAATCGACCGACGCACTCAAGTGTAGGTGGGGACAAAGCACAATCTGGGAGTGTTGAGCTAGATTGGCCTTGTTCAAAGAGCTGACAGCTGGAATGTCATTGTAAATGAGGATTGGGATGGAGGATGAGCAAGAATTTCTAATCTTTTTGACGAACGAGCAAAAATGTATACTGCCTTTGGGCATTGCAGTATTTTTTGCCTCATTTTTGGGTTGTATTGGAATTTCACACGCTTAAGAAAGACGTTGGCGTTAGTATTTCTGGCTCGTTTAAACTTTTTTCGGTTTTCCTCTGTCGGGTTGGTCTTGTAGGATCGAAAAAACATTTCTCCAACCCTGACAGCCTCTTTACAGCTAGATTCGTAACATGCCTTTTCTTTTGGTTTGATACTCTTCATACAATGAGGGATAAAGTTTCTCATTCCAAAGAGAATGGTGTCTGTGATCATATCAGCAGTTGCATCAACGTCGTTATCGACGAAACATAACGACCAGTTAAAATTCATAAAGAAGCTGTTAAGACTGCTCCAGTTGGCTTTCTCGTATTGCCATACGGCTCTTTTAGGAATCTTTCTCTAACTGTGTGGTCGGTATACGAAAAATTAGCTGATATGAAGCAATGGTCCGACGAGGGCCTAGAGGGGAGAGCACATCAACGGAGTACTTATCAAGGTGAGAAGTTAAAAACAAGTCCAGGGTGTTGGCGGTATGACTATCAACGTCTGGTATGCGTGTGGGCTCATTTACAAGCTGGGTTAAATTATTTACCGCAGCGAAAATTTCAACACACCGTCCCTCGGGTGTTGTCTGTCCAGAATGTCGAAAAGCCAGCCAGAACTGTGTATATTGAAATCGCCCGTAATCACGATTTCAGTATGAGTATATAGGAATACAATTTTTTGTATGGAGTCAGACAGCGCTTCAAACTCATTAAAGGTCGAATTGCTGTCCAGTTTGGGGCTTCTGTAAATAAGGCAGTAGTGGATAATTTGCTTACGGTGATGGAATTTCAACCACATGAAAGAGTTGTACGAAACTCGCAAGTTAATTCCAGACGCACCATCTTTCAAAAGTCGGAAAAGCACAGCGAGCTGTCAATGGAGCGTTTGCGACTATTGAAGCAGAAGCGGTGAAGATGGGTATAGCGGTCAATGAAGGAAAAACAAACTGTTATACTGTTATCAAAGAGGAACTCACAAAGTCCGCTATTGAGCAATCTAAGAGATTTTATACAATACACTGATCAGTCCAGTCCTGATTTACGTCCTAGAAGCTTGGTACTGATGAAAGCGGATCAAAACCCTTTCGAGGGCTTCGAGATAAAAGTTCTTTGAGCAATTTCAGGTCTCGATTGCATCAATAGAAAATGGAGGAGACTTTTCGACAACGAGCTGTACGGGCAAGCTCGGATAACCCAACTAGATCATCTTCAACACATGAACACCAGCGCATAGGCCCGGAAAGATTTGGATTCGAACCCAAGCGGACTTCTACGGGACTTGTGAGGCTTGTTAGCCGAGGCCCTGGTCCACCTCGGACTGTTGCTCCAGTTGAAGATTATAAACATCTAGAAATTAAGGGGAAAATATGTAGCATATTTTATATATAAAATAAAAATATACACCCTGCCTAACTCGAGCTGCAACCAAATTCAGACTGCTATAATTTCCAAACCGTTCATGACAGTGAGCTCAAATTTTGACACATGACAGATGATTTTATTATTTACAAGCCTTTTAAACGATTTGCGTATCAGTTGTGTTGAAAAATTTTTATCCGCGATGGAATTCAAACGTGATAGTGTGATTGCTTTATATTTGGCTGGAAAACCACAAGTAGCTATTATTAGAGCCCTCCAGCACCTCAACGTGAATAAATCATTTGTGTCTCGAACCATAGCTCGTTACCGTGATACTGGCAGCGTTGCAAAACGCCATGGAGGTGGTCATAAAAAAACAGCAACATCGGCAGAAATGGTTCGGAAAGTGAACGCTCGAATTGAGCGAAATCCGTGTCGAAGTGGAAGAAAAATGGCTAGTGAGCTCAACATATCGTTGGAACGGATGCAACACATACTGAAAAATGAGCTTGGGCTCAAGCCATTGAAGTTCCAAAAAGCACACGACGTTACACCGCAACAGAGAAAAGTTAGAGCGAATGAATTGCTACGCTTGCACGAAAGTGGTGAGTTGCCGAATTTGGTTTTTTCCGATGAGTCGCCATTTGTTACCAAGCAATATGTCAACAAACAAAATGACCGAGTTTACTTGCCAGAGAGGTCCTTCGAAAATTTACACCTTCGGACGGCCACCAGAAAGCAGGCAGCACCGATGGTGACTGTTTGGGCCGCCATAGCCACCGATGGTCGCTCTCTGCTCGTATTTTTGGACCGTGGCGTCAAAATTAATGCGATCGTATACCGTGAAACTGTCTTAGAGGCAGTATTGAAGCCTTTGGCACACTTCATTTCTTCGACACAATGGATTGCAAATTCTCCGGATGCAAATCGGTTGGATTTCTCTGTCTGGGGTATTTTGAAGACGAAGACTGGCACTAAAAAATACCAAAGTTTGGACCACCTCAAACAAGCACTTCGCCGGGAATGGGCCAAAATAGCGCAGAGCCACTTGCGTGCAGCGTGCAGCGTGCGATGATTTCTTCGGCCGTCTCAAGGCCATTATTCGCGCCAAATAAAAAAATTATAGTATTTTAAAAAGTTGGAGTTAGAGTCTTTCACCCTGTATATATGTAAGGGTTAAGCTAACCCCTTAACTTATTGACCCTAAGTGGTCAATAAGTCAGCAGAGGCAATGGTTCAGCCTAACTCACGCTGTCATTATAATCACCTCGTCATCATTCGCAAAGTAGTCAGTCAGCAGTCAGCCATAAGTCGTGCAAAATCGAATTTTATTTAAGCTTCTTTGTATCAGTTTAACCTTTTTCCAATTTCTTTGTAAACTGATATCGGATTAATTAAACAAGATCAATAAATTTTGCTTTAGATTCAGAAAAATGAAAGTTGAGAAACTACTGTGGTGGTTGCTGTAGAGAAAAGCTGGTTCTAGTTAGTCCTTATAGTTATTTTAATTATCAGGTTAGGAAGGAAGATAATATTTAAGATTATAGCTGAAAAATCGTCTCCGTGAGCGAACTGCGAAATGGCGAATGACGTCATAACTTGCACGCTGTACCCCTACGTTAAAATCCATCAGGAACATACTAGTCTTCTAATTAGGACTGCGATCCACGCAAGGCACAACTCCAGATGTAACACAGTTGTCCCGATGAGTCTGTCTTTAGAAAGAGAATGTATTTTGTTTGACGTAGGGTAAGCCGCCGACTCATCAACGACAGAGTTCCCTGGAACGTCCGGGTCTCCTGCAACCCAACAAAGTACGATTCTGCTATTCGGCTATTTCATCGTAGGGTACCTGGCAGCTTGAAACCTCCCTCGGTTTTATAGTGTTCGTAATGACCACTGACCTGATCACTGCTAGGCTGGCTATGTTTATGGTAAAATCCGTCGAGCTTATTGAACTTAGGCTAAGCTAAGTAGCAGTCTAAGAATAGCTGAAACTTCGCCTTGGAACACTTCACTGATTCCTTTCTGGAATCAGATCATTATAGTCTAGGCTGAAATAAGTTGAATGTCGGTTGATTGGAGAAGACTGTGATGCTCCGTGAGTAGTAGGAAGTGGATCATTTACGTTTTGAGATGGTGAGGGAAAAATGTTCTATCCAATGCAACTCAATTGTCTCAGCTGGCACAAAAAGGAACCATGAATACATATTGTGAGATACACTTAAAATCTGAAAAGCGGAAGACTCATCCATTGGAAGAATAGGTGAAATTGTCTGACATCTGATGACGAATGTTCTGGCAAAGTAGTATGACAGTTGGACGGTACAAAATGTTCTGGAAAGATGGGAGGGAACGAACAAATGTGTCAGTTCTAAGGTGGATTTGGAAAAGTGATTAAGTGGCTTAAGTAAAAGATAAACAAAAGTAAAAGTGATTGAATTGTAAATTGTAATTGTATTGAATAAAGCGATTGTGCTGAAAGAAATAATTCGAACCCACACAAATATTTTACAATATCCTGCATACTATTGCAGAATAGTGGGAGAAAAATTTAGAATATTTCCTAGTACAGGAGAGGAATATATGGGCTAAAGCTGTGAGGTTTTTCTGCTGAAGCTCAACATCATCATAGTTTGTATAATAATGCACACTGTCGGCGAAGAAAATTCATGAAAATTCATGAAAATCCTCTGGCGGACTGTATACTGTTCTAGTGGAACAAAGATTTTAAGGATATTTTTCTACTAATCTATAAATACTCACATAGACACATGATATAAATCAAAAGACCTTATTGAAGTGGCTAATTTGTTAAGTTAGGATCAAAGTCGGAAATAATATCGATTAAGAAGCATTATAACATATTGTTAAATAGAACTGGTTATGGAATAGTTTTAACGCCAGCAAATTTTGACCACCCCCATATATTCTATTTTTCCACGGTATGATGACATTTTATAAGTATTTAAATTGCTGTTTCATGAAGATAAGGTTTCTGATTCCTGTTTTCACTCCAACTTAATTTAAATTTTTGCTTTAACTATAACACTTATCACCAATACAACTGTCGATGTTCTCTACTTACGTGCGTCGGGGAATCCCGGAAAGAGAAAAAGAAAAATAGCGACGGCAAACACTGCTGAATTGCTGAACATATTCCAAATCAGATATAAAACACTGTCCTTTTGTTAAAACTTTTAGATATAGACTCGCAATTGTTCTTTTTTTCGTTGTTTTGGTTTTTTCCACTGTGTAGACAAACGGTAGAACCAATGGTTGAGCAAGACTAAATGGAGAGTTTTTCCATTATATTGTACGAAACGACAACTTCCCGACGTAGCACACTAGCGAAATAAGACTGTGCAATGTTCGTTGTTGATAACATTCATATGAAAAGCCTTCTTTTGAAACTCAAACAAATCAAAGCTTAAGCTGGGTTTTTCCTTATCAAGTCTGACCCATACAAATTAAATACAACTCTGAAGTTCATTCTCAGATTGCAATCTCTATTACATTTTGTCTTGTCCACCTCTGAGAAAACAACAAAAAAAAAACAAGCTTATGAAAAGTAAATTGACTAATCAATTTATTACAACAATTCTTATAAACGTATTTATAGACGCTGAATTGTTCGTAAAAAACGTAAGAGTAGTTGTGTCCTCTTGTGCGCTAAGTTCTTTAAAAAAAAATAAAAAATACAGATGCACTTGATAGGCGTTCGAAAAGATAATCTTTATGTTTGGTCCAAAATGTTTGCACATAGCGCGGGTTAAGGAAAATTAGGGTGGAAAGGAAGATAGGTATCGATGTACGTTGGTTTTAAATGTATGAATCTTATAATGACTAGGAAATATAGAGCTCGTCAGGGCATTACACATGCAAGTTGTTCGGCTTAGGAACGAATCGCGGTATTTCAGAGTACGTCCGAAAGTGGACTTGATGATATGAAGATTCATAGCGAGGCGGGTGTTACGGTTGAAAGTTTGAAGGGGCGGAATGCTCCGGGCACTGATAGTGGAAATAGTGATAAAACAAATGAGACACGAGACATTTCGTCGGTGTTCGAGGGTGTCCATTGACTGGGTGAGTTTTGAGTTCTATCTAGGAGGTGCAGAGATATCTTAGAAGGACCCGACTAGATGTGTGCATTGTACTCCAATTTTGGGCGGATGAATGCCTTATATATTGAGGCCAGCTCAGAAGGGGAAAAGTATTTCTTACATGGTTTGAGGAAACCTAGATATTTCGCAGCAGTTTTGGCAACATCGAATATGTGGTCATTCCAACGTGTCACTGACATACATCGGTTTCCACGATGCAAGTATCATTCGTGGATAGTGGCTGGGTATTTAAATTTCGCTTTAACGACAGCAGACAGCATTATATTTTGCATTAAATTTCACTCTGTTGATAGTTTCCCAATTGGTTATGCTGTTGATATCGGAATTTTTAGAGCTTAACATACGCTGCCGTTCCCATCCTACAGCTGAAGGGCAGGGACGTGAGTCCGGAAACGAATATGATAAGCAGAGAGTACTGTCGTCAGCAAAGGAATATATTGGAATAGAGATCATTGTAAAAAATTAAAAAGAGTGTTGGAGACAGAACGGAGCCCTGGGGCACACCGGCATTTATTATGTGAACATCAGACTTGAAACTATCCAAGACAACTTGGATTGAACGCTCCGAAAGGTAGTATCTAATCCATTGAAGAAGAGAGTCGTCGACCCCAAATGCACACATTTTCAACAAAAGAGCTTGCTTTCGCCAGATTGATGTACGCTTTGGTTCCACTTTTCGGTGACACCGATCCGCTCGTTTAACGGATGCTACCACTGCCAAGGATACTCGTTTCTTTGACATGGTGGAATATAGAAATATCATGGCTGCCAAATTGCCGAAAACCATCTAATCGAAAGGGCAACATTTCGCAAGAAGAAAAACCCGCGAGGGTTAGGGATGATTCTGATCCTTATGCAACCATGTGACCATATCATTGAGATTGTATTCATTAAAATAATGAAATAATTACAGGCTATAGCATACAGCACAGCACCCATCGTGTTCCAACTAAAGGAGGTATTCGTTAGATGTTTCCCGCGATGAAGTTAAGGCCTTGTCAGTCTTGATGACCTTTGACACAAGCGATGAACTATTCGGTGCTGTTAGGGTCGGTCTTAATATCAATCCAAAGACATATTCTGAGCATGAATTAAAAAATATTACTCGTCATTTCACCCTTGAATCGGCAACGAAGGATTCACTGGACCTGGCGTTGATGTACCAGCACCCGATATGTGAACTGGTGAACGTGAAATGTAATAGATTGCTGATATATATGCCAAAACTATTGGTAATTTGATATCAACGCTCAGGCTAGTGTCACTGGCAAACCAATTAACAAAGGTGGTATTCACGGATGTATTCCACGATTTGGAAAACTTCATCAATGAGCCGAATTACATGAGCTTAGTCTAAAATACACCTGGATGGGGTGGTTAGACATGTATCCTCCAAGGCTTTGGTAACGTCTTTTTTTAGCATGCGAAATTTTAATATGGTCAAAAACTGATGCAAAAAATTCTACAATGCCCCAAAAGTAGTAAAAGCTTTTGTTCGTTCGTCAAAAACGTCAGAAATGCAGCCTCATCCTTCATCCCAACGCTCACTTACAATGACATTCCAGCTGTCATTTCTTTAAACAAGGTCACTTTGCTTGCTGCCGTCCTGCGGCCAGCTCAATACTTCCAGATTGTGCTTTGTGTCCGCCTACACTTGAGTGCGTCGAGTCTTCAATGGGACGAATACACTTTTGCAGTCGTGTAGCAGCAAGAGTATTTCGGCTGTAGAACGGGAATGGCGGTCTATGCTAAGCTCATTAAATTCGGATATTAACAGCATAACCTATGGGGATACCATCAATAGAGTAGAATTCAATGCTTCCAAAACACAATGCTGTCTTTTGTCGTTACAGCGAAATCCAAACACCCAGCTTTTATCCACGAATGGCACTTGTATCGTTGAAACCGAGAAATTTTTCTTTCTCGGCATGTGTGTCAATGACAACTGTTAAATGTTCAGTTCTCCTCAAACGATGTAAGGAATACTTTTTCCCTTCAGCCGCCCAAAATTGGAGTGCAATGCCTACATCTGGTCAGGTGCTGCTAAAAGCTCTCTGTTGGATAGGATTTAAAACCGTGCGATAGGTGTTGATAATATCACCCAGTCAATTGACAACCTCGAAGACCGACGAAATGTCTCCTGTTTCACCTTGCTCTATCGCAATTTTCACCATCAATAGCATTCCGCCCCTTTAAATCTTTAACCGTAACACTCGTCTCGCTATGAATGCTCATCAACTTAAGCCAACTTTCGGACGTACACTGCAATATCGTGATCCTTTGCTAAGCCGTACAACTGGCTTATAGAATGCCCTGCCGAGCTCTTTATTTCCTGATCATTATAACCGTCAAACATTCAAAACGAAAGTACATGGGTACCTCTCTTTCTTTCCTCCCTAACTTTCCTTCGCCCACGCTGTGCGCAAACATTTTAAAGGTATCTTAACCCCTTAAGCGCGCGCTAATTTAAAAAAAAAATTAATGAGATTCTGCGTTCGTTTGTGAAATATTGTATGAGATAAGTAATTTGCTTCAAATGCATTTTGAGATCTATTATTGCTGCTGCATCTGCGTACAGAAGATGCATTTTCTGTCATTTGGCGCCAAATGTCTTGAACTTTTTCGCCAATTTAGTGGGCAATGAGTATTGCGATTGTAAAGCGAATATGTAATTTCTAAGAAATTGTGCAAAATTGTACATGCCAAAACTACTTTCTCGGCGCTTTCTGGCTGAAACTTTATGCATTTTCCGAGGATGCGGTAATAACACGTCGAGCTCTTGGGAGCCTTGAATTAAACTAGAACACCGGCATACATATGGTCGCATTATATATATTTTCACGCACAGGCACTATCGGCAACAAAGTATCGTAGGTAGTAAGACACAACTTTTTGCGGATTTGAGAGTCTTTGTTCCGGCGGAAAACGAAGATTGTTGTTACTAATTTGCTGCCCAATTATTGATTTTTTTTTACACGACACCATCACTTTGACTTCCATATGCCCCAACATTGACAGCACTCCTAGCAACACAGTGCTAGAAAAATCTCTTGTAGGTAAGCAATTTTGATCCAGACTTAAGCGAACGTTTAATTTGGATGTGTTTCCTGTGAATACTTCCCACGCATTTGCCACAAATTTCCAAAATTCTGCGCCATATATTTCCAATCGGAGACAATTGGAGACAATATTTGCCCATGGACTTCACACACATCAATTACAATTTTACTTACCCATTCTGAAAGTCCATGCCAAGTAATTACTGAAACACCTTGCGACAACTATCTGTAAGAGGAGGTACATATACGAGTAGGTACTTAACAATTAATCAACACTTAGAACTATGACGGCGAAGGCGTATTGACGTCTTTGTGGTGCATACGTGGTTTACTGTAGATTCAGTTGGAATTAAATCAAATTTACTTATGGAGGATAATTCGAACAAAATAATTGCGTGCTTATTAGCCAGCTCTGCGGCTGCGATGTCTTTAATAACTCTTAATTGAGGACACAAATTCTTTCAAACAATATTTGAGAATGACCGATGATTGTTTTCAAGAAATCATGAAGTGCGTAAAGGCTGATCTTACAAAACGAGATACAATCATGAGAGCTGCGATACCAGCGGAAGAAAAAGTTGCAATCGTGCTGAGATTTTTGGCCCCCGGCGAATCTTTTCGAAGCCTGGAATATCAGAGCAGACTTTCTGAGTCCTTCATTTCTAATATTGTTCCCAATGTATGTGAAATCATATACAAAAAAATTAGACCAGAATACTTAAAAGTATTTGCTTTGCTTTATTTTAATTTATGATAAGATTATTTCAGTTGTTATATCCTTTTGTTTTAGTTTCCAAAAAATGATGATGAGTGGCTTGAAATTGCAAAAGGATTTGAATTTCGATGGCAATTTCCACATTGCATAGGTGCTATAGATGGTAAGCATATAGCTTTCCGCGCTTCAAAATCTGATGGGACGACCTATTATAATTATAAGGGATTCAATAGCGCATCATATTACTTGCAATGTGTAAGGCAGACTATACGTTCACCTATATAAATGTTGGCAGTAACGGACGTTGCCACGATGCAGGTGTTTTAAGCCAAAGTGATTTGAGTGAAGTTTTGTATGGTGATTCTCTTCCAAAGAACGATGTTATTGGCGATGGGCGGTGTCTTCCATTTGTTGCCATTGGAGATGACGCTTTCCCATTGACAAATCATATTATGAAGCCATTTCCTTATCATAGTCAAGAAAATGAGAAAAAAGTTTTTAATCTTCGTCTTAGCCACGCCAGGCAGACAATTGAACATAGCTTTGGGATTTTGTCCAATAGATTTAGAGTTCTACAAACAACAATTCATCTTGTACCAGAAAAAGTAAAAAAAAATTGTTCAAGCGTATTGTGTTTTACACAATTTTCTGACAAAAAAAAAAACCAAAATTATATGGATCCATGTACACAAAACTTCCAGATGAAACTTTTGCAAACACGGCAAACGGACGCTCATACTGAAAATCCAAGGAGTCATCCAAAGACAGCTTCCGAAACTCGAAATGGATTTTCACAATATTTTAATATGGAAGGGAAAGTAGACTGGCAGTATAATTACTTGTAAATACATATATACATACATACACAATATATAAATTGAAAAATAAATGTTTAAGAAGATGTATTTTTTTTTAATTATTTGTTAATATGGAAAACTGCTGGTTTAGAGGTAACTGGTAAGTTTAACTTTACCACTTCAAGTACTTTTGCAATTGGAAATTCAACTGCAGTTGGTGATGGAGTTTTAAAATCAAATGACTGAACATTTGAACTACAAGTCGGTGAGATGCTATTATTATTTGCATGCATATAGCTACTAAATGAAAGTATTTGCAATTGAAGCTTCTTTTAAAATTTCAACAATTTTCCACTTCGCATCAAAAAAATATCTTCTGCAACCCCAGTGAGCTCTTCAGTTACTAGTTTTTCAAGCCGAGCGGGAGGCGTATCGATTAATGCTGGTGTTTCGGTAGATCTTCTTGCCAAATCCTTTGCTAGATTCATGCAATCGATAACATTTTCTTCCAGCGTCAAACCCTTTTTCTTTTTTCTTTGCGGGGCATATATATACAAACGGCTCCTGTTCTTGCGACTATAAGATATGTTTACAATGAAAAAGAAAGAATAAAATGGCTTGAGTAGCAATTATAATCCTTATCATTTCATCAAACAATTCGCTGCTTTTGCCGACGACACTAGCATCTTCGCGGGAACAGTTGCCTGATGTTGATAAAGTCTAGTAAAAAATCAAAATTATTTTAGCTTTTGAAATGGAGGCACAGAAACATTGTTATTACCAAAGTTATATTTGATTCCCCGGAAACCTCATTTGGTCGTGGATTCAAAAATTGTAGCATATCGAAGCACCAAAGACTTGGATCGAAAATATCGTCGGTACCAGTTCCGCTTTTCTTCGAATTATTTCGTTTATTTTTTTCTTTGATGAATTGAGATCGCAGTGTTTTTATTTTATTTTTGATCTCTGCAATAGATGTATCTGGTTTAATTTTTTTCCATTTCTTTCAGGACACTTTCCAATGCATCATTTCTCTTTATTCTATTTAAATAGTCCTTATTCTTGACATCGTACAGAATAGGCCATTCTTGATATAAGGATAATAATGCTTCTGTTTCGATTTTTGTCCACATTTCCACGAAAATTAATTTCAAAAACAACTTCGCAATTTAAAATTTCTCTTTCACCTTTGTTCTTCGCTTGGTTGCCAAATGAGAAGTGTCAAAGATCAACCGGAAAAAATCTTAGAATTTTCATTCCTTCTTTCGTTACTTCGTTCCCCCGCCATTTCTACACCCCACACCCTATCTGTCAAAAAAACGAATGACGAAACGTTCGAAAAAAGGAATCATGTAATCTTGGTCTATGACATCATTAGCTGCATCTTACGATCACGTCCGTCTTCGTATTGTGACATCTTGCGCACATCAAGTTGCATGAAGGCTCATTTCACTTGAGCGCTTTACATAAGGGAAGGTCTTCTTTTAGTGCATGGCCTTTCCAGTTAATTAATCCTGATAGGGCCAATGCCGCTGTATAGGCAATACAGTTTGTTGTTTTATCTTCGTCTTTAAACGCTGTCTATGAAGACGTGACCGAAAATCGCTCGAAGAGCTTTTCTCTTAAGACAATCAAGGTGTTTTTCCAACCACTTCTGATTTAGTCCATGCTTCCGCGCCATATTATACAAGAATCATAGACCTGGGATTTTCTAAAAACTAGGGTTATAAGATGCTTGTTTGATGACTATGGATATGTTTTTGCTTGAATTTATAGCGAAACCCAAGTAGACAGAGTCCATTACCATCTCAAGGGTATAGTTTCTTGTTACGACATGCGGGTGTTAGTTTTGAGTGCTCTTTCTTGTCATTAGTCTTACCCTCATTTACTCGTTCTAATAAATGCTACAAACAAACTCTAGAATAGTTCCTGGTCGGGTAGACAAAATTGTTGCAGACATCGTTCACGTTGAATGCTTCATTCTGCTTGTTAAATAGTCTGCGGAAATAATTGAGATTACATCATCATCTACGGATGGTTTTGTTCAGCAATTCAATTCTCAATTCCTAAAGCTGGAGGAATATTACCTAATTTACACACGGCAGAGATTTTGGCAGAAATATGACAAATGCAATATTATCGTCGTCGTCAAAAGAGAGCTTCCCCTGTTCATTTCGAAGGAAGAACTCCTAGCGATCTACAAATCATTAAGAAGTAAAAGATCAGTAGGAACCTTTTGAGTACAATATTATACAATGTGCTTCGAAATCTCCCACTAAAAGCGAAGCGAGCTACAGTCAGGAGAAGACCAGTGCCTTGCCTAAAATGCCTCACAGTGGCTGAAGTCCTCTTCCACTTTTGTGCGCTACCTAAGATAATGTACTCCTCTGGGGTGGATTCGAAAACTTTCCGTGGCGCACAGTTCGTTGTTGATACATTCCGCGACAAACTGTCGTTACGAAAGGACGTGTTTTGAAGGATATTCTTAAAAAGTGCAACCGCGGATATGTGCACCGAAACCCGTTAAGCATATACATTTACTAAACCAGAGGAAGCCATATAAAATAGTTTGTCTATATAAAGCGGTTTTTTTTTTTTTTCTTTGCCCTCTTTTGAATGAAGTGAAACGATCTGGGGTTTTTCGTTTTTTTTTTTTTTTTTTTCGAATTCACCATCGCGTTGTCATTCGCTGGATATGTTGCCGTCGCGTCGTCGTTAAGGCCAACGCGCAGTTGAAGAGAAAAAAAATTTCAAAAATTACATGTGATTGTGGGAATTTGAGAGAAAATTAATTCAAATTTAGTGAAAGCAATTCTTTTTAGAAAAAAAAAAAAAATAGAAGAATCTGAAAAATTAAAATTTAGAAAAAGTGAAAGATCAGATAATATCTATCCGCTCTCTACTACTAAAGTGCACTTTTTTTGTAAAAAAAAAAATAATATAATTGTCGTTGGAGCAATTTTTCTATTCTAACCAGCCAATTGTGGATTATTAGGTACCCCATCGAGAACTTTTACACATCTCATCCAATGGATCTAAATCAATTGCAAGGATAATTCAGTGGATTAAATGATTTATCCAGCAGAGTTGAGGTTGTATGAAGCGAAAATGTCGCCAATGCCATTGCCAGGAGCTACGTCAATAATGGCGCCAACGGAAACTCCATCACATTCCATGCCTACAACAGCAGTAGCGGCATCTGTCACATACAATCAAATGAAATCCAACCAAACCTTGGTGGATACAAATGCAATGACTGAAAAAACAATTGAACCAGTTGACAGTAGTAGTTGTAACAACAACATCACCCAAGATAACTTTTTGACAATCAAAGACAATAAAGAGTCTTCCTCCTCTGAATGGCCACCACCACCGTGTACAGCTTCCTCATCATCATCATCATCGTCTTCATCGTCATCATCGTCATCATCCTCTTCATCGTCGTCATCTTCCTCATCATCATCCACATCGTCTACATCGTCATCATCATCTTCTGCATCGTCTGTATCTTCATCTGCAACAACAGCTAAATGTGATAGTAGTAACATTAAAATTAAGCCAGAATGTGATGAGATTATGATTAAGACAGAAGATGGCGTTTTAACTGACACTAAGTCAATGTCAGAATCAAAAATCGAATCAAAGTCGAAAAAGGTCAATTTAGCCGCTGTTGTCAATAGTAGCAGTCGACGGAAAAGTTGTAATTTAACAGCAGCCGTTAATTTATTCCACTGCTCCCAGCAATCAACGAAGAAGACGACGAGGATGACAGTTTGAGGGATGACGAAGACAGTGAGAGTTTTGGCAAACCCCGACGGGTGTTTGTAACAGCTGTCAATCCACATATCATATGCAATTTGTGCCATGGATACCTTATCGATGCGACAACCATTGTCGAGGGTCTACATTCATTTTGTCATAGTTGCATTATGCAGCATCTTCGAACCGAACAGTATTGCCCACGCTGTGAAATGATGATTAATACTGCCAAACCAAATATAAAGCCAGATACAACGTTACAAGCGATTGTCTACAAATTGGTACCGGGATTATACGAAAAGGAGCTGAAGCGAAAACGTGCCTTCTACAAGAGTCGACCGGAGGATGCAGCACTAGTTTCGCCCGAACAGCGGGGTGAAGATACAGAACATTTGATATTTAGTCCCACGGAACATGTACCATTGAACGATGATCTTATGGTACAACTTCTCAAGCCTAAATACTTACAATGCCCGTCAATCTTCACCGTAGGTCATCTGAAGAAGTTTGTCTACGGAAAATTTGATATCGATGCTGGCGTTTTTAGCATCGACATCATGTACAAAGTAAAGACCATAGTTCTCCTAGATCATTATACTCTAATGGACGTAGCATACATTTATACTTGGAAACGTGATGCACCAATGAGATTCTATTTCCGGGTAAAAGAAAGGCCAAAGAGGCTTCAACGGAAAACGAAACATTTTTCCAAATTGATTTCCAAAGAGGAACACAGTAAAGTGGAAAAAAATTTGACGCTAGCACTACCACCGCAAAGTGTGACAATCATTCACAATCTTCCACAGCCGTCGCCAAAGCAAAATTTTCTAAAAGCTGACATCAAAACTGAACATGCCGAGGGTGTAAAGACGGAAAAGTCGCCAGAAAAGATGGAAAAGTCGTCAGAACAGAAAAGACGGAAAAGTCACCAGAAATGACAGAAAAGTCACCAGAAGAGACAGAAAAGTCACCAGAACAGACGGAAAAGTCACCAGAAAAGACGGAAAAGTCGCCCGAAAAGGTAGAAAAGATCGAAAAAGTAGAAAAGCTACCAAAAACAGACAAGATTGAAAAAATGGTTTCTTCACCACCCAAAGCAACCACTCCAATAGTCGTGTCTCCCGCTGAAACCGTGTCACAAAAGACCAGTAAGTTGAAAATTACTCTTGTGAGCAAACCCAGCAAGCAATCAAAATCACTGCCATCCCCGAGTGGTGAAACCCCTGCAAAAGGTAATAGCAAGTCGTCTCACAAACAAAAAGAAACGTCACCTCCCGAAAAGGACGAACGAAAAGTGGAAAATATCAAACTGAAGATCGATCTCTCTAAGCAGAACAGTGTCACCATAATTAACATGTCCGATCCACAGCGTAAGGAGATTGTAAAACCAGTAAAACCAGAAAAAGAATGGAAGGTAAAAACTAAAAAAGAAAAGGGTACTAGTCTAACCAAGGCGCTGAAAGAATTCAGAAGGAACAATGTTGGTTCACAATTAACCGTTCCTCCGCTGACTATTAAAGCCGAACGAATTAGCCCACTAAGTCCAAAATACACGAAAACGCCATCACCACCGGCTGTTGTTGAAGACCCCCAGTCATAGTTTTTGAAGTCATTTGCACTCACCCCGAGGAAGGATATCAAATCACCAGTGAAGCAACAGAAAAAAATCGAACCATTAACCTTGAATCTGTCGCCAGTTTCTTATACTCAGCCATCAGTGCCTTCCACGCCTGTGTCATCCCTAATGGGACCACCACTGAGTTTGCCATCTAAACGTAAGAGTAAAGATCCAGTTAAAAGCAATCCAAAGAAGCCTAAGTGTGTCTTTGCTCCTACACTCACTCCGGAACACTTCAAGATTAAATTGCCCCTCTGTCAGCCGGAATCAAATAAAGATGAGAAATCAAAACAAATTGATTCGAAGAAGGAAGAACTTCCGAAGAAAGTTGATGAAAAACTTATGCCGCCACCCACACCATTGTCTATGCCAATTTTAACCCCAACATCGATGCCATGTTCAGTCCAGTCCAATCCACCGAAACATACTACAATGGCATCACCTGCTCTGCCGACTCCACCAAAGAATGGCATGAAACCACCATCAAGTGAGCAACCGATGAAGAAGCCAAATGCAAACAAATTGCCGGTAAAATTCGCTCCACCTGGCTGTTTAACGCCACGTCCGATGAGTAGTTCACCAAAATCCACACCAGGTAGTCGAACTCCGGTTGCAAAGCGTTTCCAACCAATTCTACCAAAGGGAGGAAAACCAAATTCATTCGCAAACATTCCCAATGATGTGAATAAGATTCTTAAAGACGCTGGAACAGAAATCAAATCAGTACCTACTGCGGATGGACCAAAGAAAAAGATTTACAGTCCTAAAACCCCAGCGATGGGACCACCTCCACCAGCAGGTACTAAATCACCAGCAACGAATAACAGCAGCAAAAATGGCAATGTTTCTAATTACTTGAATTTCGCCCTGTTCAATGCGAGCAAATCTCGTGGTAATGAGGTTCCACCAGGTTGTCGCACCCCTATGTACACTCCAAACTCACCCATATATTCACCTAGTTCGCCTCAGTATGTGCCCAATTACAATATTCCCACTCAACCCACCTACAAGTACAGAACGTACCTGGATTTTTAACGTAAACCTCCTGCCGTAAGGCTTAATGTTTACGAGGTGCCCATACACCCATAGGGAGCAAGGATACGCCTTGCCATCGCTAAATACTCGCTTTATATTATTTAATACTTCGCTTATATTTTATACCAAAGCAGAACTTGTGTTGGAGGCACAAGTCCCACCCTTGGTATGAGTCGAGGCCGACCTAAAACCTCTTGCTGCTCTTAGGGTCGCAGCACCCAGTACTTTATTTGCAACTCTACAATGGGCTAAACCAAAAAGGAAACCCGTACCCGCGATTTGGGTTTAAACCACAGCCACCATGACGCTCCCACAAGGGGGCCTATCTCTAACAAGTCAGGCCCGGGCCGAAGTCCGGGGGGCTCCTGACTCCCATGGTACCGTGTTTTAAGTCCTGGTATGGACTACCGGTGGTCAAGCCTACCAACAAGACCTATGACCGGCAACTTGTAACTGGTCAAATCGTATCATCCATTCATGCAAAAAATCTAGATGTTTTCGATAAGACCAGTTATAGAATAATCTACCCCCGCATTTTATTAGACAACGTCATTGATGGGCGAAGCCTTGATAATTGGGCGGGGGCCCACCTACAAGTACACTCCGAAACCTAACACTGGCTGCTCTAGTTTCCTGCAAAGTGTTTTAGGTGGAAACAAAAATCAACTTTCGAGTTTATTCCCAGCGCCACCTACAAAGAAACCTGAAAATCTCACCAATAACCGATCTTCACCACCTGCACCGGCATTAGCACCTGTACAGGCACCAATGTCACGATCTCCACAGAAAATCCGAGAAGTCAGAGGACACGTCTCCTCCATTCTCTATTGATGTAAACGTGACCGGAAATTGCTCGAAGAACTTTTATCTTGAAGCACCCGAGAACATTTTCATCCGCTTTCGTCAATCTGCAAGTTTCTGCGATGTAAAGTAGCAGAGTCTTTTATAAAAGGTTTTTGGTTCTCAAGGCATTTGTGTGTCCCTCTTTGTTGACAGCAAAGATCGTAACATAGTCGAATGAACTATCGGCGTTTGGAAAAATTGGTGCCGGTCTTACCTCGGCGCTAGACAGCTTCATTATTCTCTAAAGTAGGCTATACAAATTATTAATGTTAGCACTGCACTGCATAACATCCGCATTCATTACAATGTGAATGATGAAGACTTACAAATACCAGAAATAAATTAAGTTGAAGAGAGTTTTTCGGAATCTCCGCAGCTCTACTTATCAGAAGCAAATCAAATCCGAGAAGAACTGTTACAAAATTTCTTATGAACCAAAAAACAATGTTTTATTTCAAGGTTACCTAAGTAATAAATAAAAATATAAATACGAGTAAGACTCCATGGCAACGAATATACAAAAGTTAAAAAAAAAATCAGCCTTCAGGGCAAATACGTTGATTGTATTTCTTTTTCTATACATTGGTGCTTTCAGTGCCAAGTATTTTTAGTAATTACTAAATTATTCATTTAATGATTGATTAATTTTCATTAGTTCAATCTCTAAAATTTGTTTTTTATATTGCAGTTTTCCGGCTGCAAGTTGCTCCATTTGGCGATTGTGCCTTTCAGTCTCTTCTAATAGTCGTTCCTGGACCAAATTGTCGTGTTTTTGGTGTTCTGTTAACCGATCCAAGGATCGGTAAATTTTAATTAAGCTCCCATTTCTTTCTTCCGACTGAGTACGAACTCTCTCGAAAACTTCAGAAACTTTATTACACAGTTCCTCCTGTATATGTAGGTATTTGTTACTGAAGCAATTGTTGGAGCTTTGGTGCTTTCCGTGGACTAATACCTGTCGTGTCTGATGGTATGACAATATTCTCGCCCTGTGCGTTTAGCACTTTTGCGTAAATTTTTTTCTCTATCCTTCAAAACATAAGGGAAATTTGGATTATTTTCTGAAATGATTATTGAATTACTCTTTTTATACGTGTGATAAAACAAAAAAAATTATTTTGTACCTTCATTATAACAGGGCAAATCTATTAAAGCCGTCGATCAACTTGGCAGATTTGTATTAAATGGAACCCCAAAACTTTTTGTTCCAGGATAATTTCGGACTCAAAATCTGTCGGCATTGAAATTACCCAAATGCGTGAAGTCGTCAATGGGAACGAAACTTGTGTTACATTACTGAGGGCATGCTTGAGCTGGAGAAAACTTTGCTCTGTTTCTGTAGTCCATTCCACTGGAGTCTTGCCGTTTTTTATGGAATGGGTAATGTACCGGTGCAGTGGAAGTTGTAACTCCGCTATTTTTGGTATGCATGACCTGTAATAATTGATCATGCCGAGGAAACGACGAAGCTCATGTATTGTTCGAGGCTTCGTGTACTGGGCAATGTTGAAGAGGCGTTCCGGCGTTGGCGAATAACCCTTGGCGCTGATTGTGTTGCCAAGAAAGTTAACCTGGTTTTGGTTGAAGATGCATTTGCTTTAGTTGATCTACAGCGAATGGTTATGCAATCTTTGAAATACTTGAAGGTGCTCTTGATGCTGTTGTTAATGTTCTGGCATAACCAGGATGTCCACAAAATATACACAAAAATGATATCAAGACCACGAAAGACTGTGTCGATGTGACGCTGGAAAGTTTGAGTCGCATTCTTCAAGCCAAAGGGCATTACCAGATACTCGTAGAGTCCCCAAGGGGTAGTGATAGCCGTCTTCTTGATGTCTTCCTAGAACATGGGTACTTTGCAGGTCTAAAGTTGAAAACACCGATTTGCGATGAAGTAGGGAGAACAGTGTCTGAATGAGTGGTGGTGGGTATTTGTCGTGCACCGTGATCGCGTTTAGCTTCTGATAGTCCCCACAGAGTCTCCAACATGAGTCCTTCCTTTGCACGAGGTGAATCGGACTGACCCATGGGCTGCTTGATAGTCAAATTATTCCTCTATCTAGGCAGGTTTGAATCTCGACTTTTCCTGCATTTTGCAAAAACCGGATGTGCTTGCGTGATATGGGCGAAAACCTTTTTTTTAAGCGCGGCCGAAATGTTGATGGAAGGCTTTGTGATACTGATTAATTTTTCTAGTAGCTCTAAACAAAATATCCCTTGGTGCACTGTTGAGATGTTGTTAACTGGCACTTTAATGACTTCTCCTTTCGATGTTAGTGATGTCTCTATGATTCGTTGTTCTAATATCGACAAGCAAGTTGTAATATCGGAAGAAGTCAGTTCCCAGGATGGGCCAAGTAACATCAGCTACAATGAACGACCAGGACAAATCTCGACGGGGATTGAAGTTTGGAGACAATTTCTGGCAACCGTATGTGTCAATGGGTAATGCATTCGCAGCGTAGAGAACCATTTGTGTAGGTGGCTGGCCATCTCGAAACTTTGCAACTGTGATTAAGGAAACAACTCCTCTAGAGTCCACTAAAAACTTCCGACTCGTTGGTTTATCGAAGTTGAACAGTCGAGGCTCTGATAGTTGAGGATTGGAAAGATCGCCGTCAGGCATAACCCCCAGTGCTGAAAGCGATTGTTGTTTTCCTGCAGCTTGGGCTCAAATTTGCAGGGTAGCGTGCATAGTCGTGCGTTTTCGCCGAATCTTCTAGGGTAGTAACAGCAATCGCTGCGGGAGGGGGAACGGTTGTTGTGGGAGGTTCTGGTCATCGACCTACCGCCGCTGAGAGTCTTCAATTCCACGAGTATGTCGGTCAAAGCTTCTTCGATATGGGTTATCTTGGAACGGAGGACTGCAACTTCAGAGCTAAAATTTCTGATGGCGATGGATCTCGGCGGGAGGGTGAAGACATAACCGGCAGGATAGAAATTCTTCTGGAAATTCTAAGGATGATGCAATCGACCATATTTGCTAACAGATCTAGACTCAAGTTATCCGAATTAGCTAGAAAAGGTTGTAGATCTGGTGGGAGCTTCTCGATCCACAACTCATGAATGGCCGCATCCTTTAGATTCCGAGAGGGTTTGTCTTTCATTTCTCGTAGAAGCTGAGTGGGGTTTCTACTGCGTAAAGGAATGCCTCTGAGGACTTGTCTGCCAAACCTTTCTGAAATAATTTTTTTTTCAGTAATTATACGTATCCTGTTTAGGTGGACCCCTGATGACATCACTGAGCTGCTGTAATATGTGTGTCGGTAGCGCTCTGATGATCGACAAGGTACTCATCTCGTCTTGAATGTCGAGTCCCTCAAACTCTGACTCAGCTAAAAGGAACCACAAATCTAAACAGTGAATATTGAATGGTGGCAGTTTGGGGCGACGACTGCTGTGTAGAATCGCTGATAGCTTGTCCTCCATGTTGTCCTGCGCTGATTCCTTCTTGGTTTGCAAGCGAGTTTTCTTGTCGGTGGTGTTGCTGGACTCTGGAACTGCTTTAGAGTGTTCACTTTCTAAATAGTTGAGGATTCACGTTTCATTGAATGTATTGCACATTGAGCATCATGATCCTTTCAGATCACGTCGGGGTCACCAATTTGTGTATTAAAGTAATGAGAATCACGCAAGTATTTGTATATACAGATTACATTTACACACAAATGAACGATTAATTTAAAACAACAATACGATAAATGATGATCACAATGATTAAAATGTTATTTTACAGTTTGGTTAAGTTTGGAAAGTGAGTTAGAACGATCAACACAAAGGATAAACACACTGTGTCTGAAATTGGTAATTGGATTTAAAATGTAAACTATGGAAAAAAAAAGGATTTGGTAAAGGGAAATTGTTATTAAGGGTGTTGCCTATGTAGGATTTCATGATAACAATTTTGTTGGAAAGGATTTCTACATTTGTGGAGTGGTAGTTAGGATTTGCTGGCTCAGTCATGGTGCTGATTTTTTCAGATCTTGAATGTGTATGTGTGTGTTTGAACAATAGAATGTGAATTATTGTTATTAATATTTTTATATCATTTACGGAGACTGAAGTAGTGCCCGTCCTTTTCTTTGAATCCCCTTTCTTGTGAAACTTTCCTAAAATCTTAAAGGGCAGCCCTCTCTATCAGTAAAGAGAGCAATACTCGTATATCTACGCCAATTTATACAAAAACTCTAAAACGAATTCCGGATTCGCGTCTCTTTTCCATGAGTCAACTCAAAAAAAACCCAACATAATCAAAAACGGGCTCTTGGCGCACTCAAAGTTAGTCATGAATTTATATAAATTCAAACCGCAGAGTGCTCGCAGATAGTGAGTTTATATTTAATCCTAGCATAAGACGCACATTTTTATCAAATATTTTTGAATGCCTTTAAATTTTAGGCTTTTTTATTAAAAAAAAAAGTGTTTTAAACATGATTAGCAATTCGGATAGGTGTATTGCTTTTGGAATTTTTCTCATCTCTGTGGTTTTTAGCAGTGCACGTAAGTAGATAAAATTTATATACTCGTAAATATAAGATTTTACCAAACTTAGAAAAGTTCAATATTCAAAGATGAATTATCCCTTGTTCAGTAATTGAGTAAAAAGAAAAGATTCGCTTTGCTTTGGATTTGTTATATACATATATTTTATGTTGTACTGGTATTTTCTATAAAGTGCACTAGGATTTAGTTCAATAAAACTTCCTTATATCGTTTATGGTAAACATTGTTTAATACGCCCCGGGCTACTTGGGTATAATGGGCTGGACAACCATCATGTTGAAATTACATTGTTTGTCGCAACTCCAATGGCAGTTCTTCTAGTAATACTGGAAGATGGTCCCGCAAGAAGTTTGCATACTTTTCGCCATTCAAGTTGCCTTCAATAAAATATGAACCTATTAATTTATCCCTAATAACTCCCGCTCAAACATTAACATTCCAAGGGTGCTGGCGTTCAACTTGTCGCAACCAAAAAGGGTTTTCGGTAGCCCAGTAATGCATATTATGTCGATTGACCGTACCCTGATTGGTGAAAGTCGACTCATCAGAGAATAACACCTTGGCGAAGAAAAGGGGGTCTCGTTCAATTTGCTGAAGTGCACATCGACAAAAGGAAACCCGGTTGCGAAAATCCTCACTAGAAAGTTCTTGATGCATAGAAACATAATAAGGATGGTATTTATGCCGATGTAATATCTTACAGACAGTCGTTTGAGAAATTCCTGATTCACGACTTATTTGGCGAGTTCTAATGTGAGGATCGTGTGCAACGGCAGCTAACACTGCTATTTCATTGTCCTCAACAGCCACCCTATCTGACCGATTCCTTTTCGTTGGTTGCACACTTGCTTCACTAGTGAATGGTTTGATGACCCGATAAAAGGAAGCGTGCGATCGTATCTGGTCTGGGAAACGTTGGGCGTAAAGAGCAACAGCACCATCGATGTTCCTTCCACTTTCTCCATAAATCAATATCATTTCAATTTTCTCTTGAATTGAAATAGCCTGCATTATTAATCTGGAAAACGTTACTAATAATAATCAGTTCCTCAAAACAAATATCGAACTTCTAAATAAAGTACAGTTCCGTTCAAGTAGAAAAAGAAGGTAAGTTTATCTCTATCTGAAATTTCTTTGAGTTTTAACTTCACTCGAGGCAATAATGACTTCCTCAAAACAAATCTTCTAACACCTTCTAACACCCTAACAACGTTGGAAACCGATTAATGATTTAGGCGTGCCAGTGCCGTGGTATCTAGCACTGAATGAATAAGGCCTTTGAGACAAAGTCGTGTGAAACATTGAGGAATACGACTGAGCAATGAAAATCAGGAATTATCATTTGAAAAATCAAAATTGACCTTCGTTTGACCTTGAAAATGGATCTCAAGGTGAAACTCGTGGTCACTATCTTATGTCCCCTTCAGAACCTTGTGACTTTTGTCTGAAACATTTTTCGCGATATCGCGTATTTTTCGAGTGATATGGATGTCTCAAGTTAAAAAACTCACCCTGTATATTGGGTATATAACTTAGTTCGTGCGGTTTGCTAAGAGATGGCGTAACTTGTATTATTCCATTGGAACATGCGTTGAAAAGCTACTGTCATTGTACGTCATTTCAGTATATGTCATTCATTTGAAGCGTAAACAACAATCATTTTTTTTCACTCAAATATGTCGAAATTTGTGCCTGAAAAAGTGTTTTTGCAGGGAGTTCTTCTTCATTACTTTAATATGAAAAAAACTGCTGCCGAAAGTCATCGTCTTTTGGTGGAAGTTTATGGTGAACATGCGCTAGCTGAGCGAACGTGCCAAAAGAGGTTTGCACGATTTAAAAGTGGTGATTTTGGCTTGGAAGACGATGAACGTCCTGGGCAGCCAAAAAACTTTGAAGATGAAGAAGTGGAGGCATTACTCTATGAAGATTGTTGCCAAACACAAGAAGAGCTCGCAGAATCTTTGGGTGTCACTCAAGCAGCCATTTCAAAACGTTTAAAAGCAGCTGGATATTGGGTTCCACATGAATTCAAGCCGAGAGACGTCGAAAGGCGGTTTTGCATGACCGAAATGCTGCTGGAACGCCACAAAAGGAAGTCATTTTTGCATCGGATTGTTACTGGTGATGAAAAATAGATCCATTACGACAACCCCAAGCGCAAAAAATCATATGTGAAACCCGGCCAACAAGCCAAATCAACGGCAAAGCCGAATATTCATGGCGCGAAGGTAATGCTCTGTATTTGGTGGGATCAGATGGGTGTGCTGTATTATGAGCTGCTAAAACCGGGTGAAACTATCAATGGACAACGCTACCGAACACAATTAATCCGTTTGAAGAGAGCTGTGGCCGACAAACGCCCGGAATATGCGACCAGACACGAGGCAATAATTTTCCATCATGACAACGCTCCGCCCCACGTTGCTATTCCGGTTAAGAGCTATTTGGAAAACAGTTAATGGGAAGTCTTACCCCACCCGCCTTATAGCCCAGACCTTGCCCCTTCTGACTACCATTTGTTCCGGTCGATGCAGAACGCCCTCACTGAAATACGGTTCACATCAGAGCAGAATATCAAAAATTGGCTTGATTCATTCTTGGCTACCAAGCCGGCGCAGTTCTTTTGGGATGGGATCCACAAATTGCCAGAAAGATGGGAAAAAGTCATAGCTGCAGATGGGCATGGTTTTCTTCATAGCTTCTCCACTTCTTGAGTGGACTTTGACTTTGAGTAGGTGTAATGGCTCTTCGTGCATTGCTCGCAAGTTTTGTTTTTTAACGTATCCACATAGATAGGTGGAAATGGGCCTCGTCATTCATGATTACTTTTAACGCAAAATCGTTCACTTCAGAAGGGCCTGAGGGTAGATTAGACGCAATTCACGGTCAACACCCATCAGCTGATGGACTGTCTGCACTTTGTAAGGAAGCACAAGTCCTCCACCTAAATGCGGTACAGAGACGTGCGTGTGAATTGCGTGGCATGCCGTATTCAGCCACAGAACGGTACGAGGCCTCGATCCCGTGTTGTTCAAGTCTCTCAGAGTCGTGCTGCTAAACGCCACATTGAGCTACCAGTGGGAGCAACAAAGCGGGCGCGAAATGCAAGTTGCGTCAAGATGATTGACGAATTGTTCATCAAAAACATCGCGACGATTATTCAGTTAGTTCTTTTAGAGAATTAAAATAATTTGTTAAAATATTGGGTCTACAAGTAAGTTTCCAGCGTTTTTTTTCCAAAATTTGAAGTATTATTATGAAAACATAGTTACAATGCTTTATTCAAAGTATCGTCCATCGGAAGCTACAACTTTCCCCATCTTTCTGGCAATTTATGAATTCCGGACCAAAAAAATTTCTCGTCTTTCAAGCCCAAGAACGTATCGAGCCAATTTTTGATTTCCTCTACTGAGCTGAAGCGTATTCCCGTAAGAGCGTTCTGCATCGAACGAAACAAGTAGTAGTCAGACGGTGCCAAGTCTGGGCTGTAAGGCGGGTGAGACAGAATTTCCCATCCACTATTTTCCAAACAGTTTTTCACCGAAACCGCAACATGTGGCAGAGCGTTGTCGTGATGAAAAATGACGGACTCATGCCTGGTCTCATATTCTGGCCGTTTTTGTTTTAATGCCCGCTTCAAACGAATTAGTTGGGTTCGATATAATGATCCTTTGATGGTTTCACCACTCGGAAGCAGTTCGTAGTATACGACACCCTTTTGATCCCACCATATGCAGAGCATGACCTTATTCACATGAATATTTCGTTTCGGCGTCGATTGGGCGGGCTCGCCGGGCTTTGTATACGATTTTCTGCGTTTAGGATTATCATAATAAATCCATTTCTCATCACCAGTGACAATACGATGCAGAAATGATTTATTTTTATACCGCTGCAGTAACATTTCGGACATGCAAAATCGTCGTTCGACGTCTGTTGGCTGCAATTCGTACGGCACCCAGTTTCCAACCTTTTGAATAAATCCCAGCGCTTTTAGGCGCAGGGAAACGGCTTGTTGAGTGACGCCCAATGATGCAGCAAGTTCTTCTTGAATCGGACACGGATCCTCGTCCAGTAAAGCGTCCAATTCCTCGTCTTACAAAATTTTCGGCTTTCCGGGGCGATCTTTGTCTTCAACTCCAAAATCACCACTTTTGAACCGTTTGAACCACTAGCGGCACGTCGATTCACCAATACATTCCGCCCCATAAGTTTCCGAAAGCACACGATAGGCCTCAGCCGCACTTTTCTTCATATTAAAGAATAAAAGCAGCGCTTCCCGCAAATGACGTTTATTTGCTCGATAAAATGTACAACACCGATAGAACTGCTCAAATATAACGCTGCAAAGTTGTTGACAGATACAAAACCTACAAATAAAACACATGGGGTCTGACATTTCTGTCCGGGATCCACTGGTGGCGCCATCTCTGACAAACGCTGGAAACTTACTTGTAGACCCAATACAAAAAAAACTTCTGAACCACCCTGTGTGATTAAATTGCTATTTTGTCATTCCACTATTGCTCTCTTATATTTTTACAACTATGAATTTTTATGTACTCGTAAATGAGCTTTCTAATGATCGGATTGTACACTTATCATAACAGAAATACAGTTCCTCTTCTCAACTTACAAAAGTAAGACGTGTTTTTCTTAGTGCAACCGGTTATGGAGCCAGTTGCGTGAATGTTTTTTTTTTTTGAGAATCGCGTTATTTTGTTAAAGTCAAAATCTTTTGGCAGCAAATTTATATGTGAACGAGAAGTCATCGATTTAATACCGAGAAGCAAAAACAAGTTTGCCGACGACTGGTATTTTGGTGAATTTCTTGGGAAAAACTATATTTTTTTGGTTTTAACAAAAGATACTATCCTGATCAATGTACCCTTCCCGGAATGTATTCAGAAAATTGGAAATACAAGTTTATTCATCTGAGTCTACAATAATCCCCAATACTGCAACACACTTATGCCAGCGCATATTCGGTTTTCGGTATGTCCTTCAGTGCTTCCTGCGATTTTTCCATTACTTCCTCTCGGTTGCTGAAACGCGTTCCCCGTAGTGGTTTTTTTTTTCTTAACTCGATTGAACAGAAAGAAGTCACAGGGAGCCATCAGGTGAATTCGGTGGCTGTTGGATGGTATTTGTTGCATTTTTTGTCAAAAAATTACGAATAATGATGGCACTGTGCGACGGTGCGTTATCATGGTGCAAAATGCTCAAGTTTTCTGCCCACAATTCTGGTCTCTTTCGGCGAATTGCTTCACGCAAACGTTTCATAACGCCCAAATAATACTCTTTGTTTACTGTCTGGCCTTCTGGCAAAAATTCATGATGCACTACATACACCGTTATAATCCATGAAAACCGTGAGCATTGCCTTCTTTTTTGACTGAAAACGACGTGGTTTTTTTTGTCTCGGCTTATTTGGTGAACGCCATTCACTTGCCTGATGTCTAGATTGCGTGTCGTACTCATAAACCCACGTCTCGTCTCCAGTAATGATTCTTTTGATGAATGTGGGATTGGATTCAGCCTCGCAAATCATCTCTTTTGCGACGTCAACACGGTCCCTTTTTTGCATGAAATTGAGGTATTTTGGCACCAATTTTGCTGCTATGCGATGGAAACCCTAATCATTAACCAAAATATCTTGGACGGATCAATTGGCAATGTTCAAGTCCTCCGCTATCCCTCTGATGGTTAACTTGCGGTTATTGACCAACATTTCTTTTACTTCATCAATGTTTTCGTCGGTTTTCGATGTCGATGGTCTGCCACTGCGTTCATCATCTTCGATTGACTCATGACCACTTTTGAACCGCTCGTGCCACTGGTAAATGACCGTTTTCTTTAGAGAATCGTTGCCGAAACACTTTTCCAACATTTCCAACGTTCGGCTCACCATTAAATCCGTTTTTTGAGCAAAATTTAATACTCGTACAAGTTCGTTGTTGCAAATTGAAATCCATTTCTAAAATTCTACAGAAATAGATGAACTCTTTGCTACGTAACTTTTGCAAACATCAAGCTATGTTGCTAATTTTTAGAGTGAATGTCAACAACAGATTTTCCAACTTAACAAAAAAAACCGAACTCAAATCGAAACAAATCGCTCCCACACGGTGGTGTGGTCGGGACCTTTTTGTTCAAGGGGTACACATAAATATATAAAGGGTCTTTCATTAAGCGCTTCCTATTTTTTAAATAAAACAAAGTTTGTATGAGATATCTTCGAAATGTTTTATTCGTTTGAAAGGCCTATCGATGCCATTATGTATGGAATACAACATCGTTCAATTGTCCGCCGCGGCTTCTCTGGGTGGCGCGCATCCGAAATGTCAAATTTTCCATGACTCTAGCGCATAAAACAGGCTGAATTTGAGCGATGGCATGGGTTATGTTGGCTTTGAGGGCCGCTGCGGTTTATGACTTATTCGCATAGACCTGCGACTTCAGAAAACTTCACAAGAAAAAGTCTAACGGGGTCAAATCGCACGATCTCGGTGGCCAGTTCACATCATCTCCACGTGAGATGACCATGTCCTCGAATTGTTCGGGCAGAATTTCCAATGTGGTATGAGCTGTGTGTCACGGAGCGCCGCACCGTCCTGTTGAAACCACATGTCGTTGATGTCCATATCATCCAATTCAGGCCAAAAGAAGTTGGTAGTCATCGACCTATAGCGCTCGCCGTTGACGGTGATAGCCTGGCCAACGTTGTTCTCAAAGAAATATGGACCGATGACGCCGCCAGCTCAAAATTCTCACCAAACAGTGACGTTTTCAAGATGCATTGGCGCCCTTGTATCTCATGTGAATTGGTATCGTCCCAAATTCGACAATTTTGTTTGTTGACGTAACCATTCATCCAGAAATGAGCCTTCACGTCGTTGTCTATGGTCGTTTACCTTCAGCTCCTGGTCAGTTGAATTTTGTACGTTTGCAGGCCCAAGTCACGATACAAGATTCGCCAAGTTGCTGTCTGCGAAAGGCCGAGTTCTTGCGAGCGCCTCGAAATCGACAGCCTCGGATTCTCCTACACACTCTGACTCTCACGGACAACGGCGATATTTTCGGCAGATCTTGCGTTTCGTCACCGTACGGGTGTTGGTTTATTATTTACTGAACCAGTGGACTCAAATTTATCCACCGCACTGCGAATAGTCCTCTCGGTGGGACGATTATGGTGTCCGTAAAATGGGCAAAGCGCGCGAAACGTTTCCCGAACAGAACACCCATTTTGATAAAACAATTTTATCATTTGCACGTGTTGTTGAACGCTATGTCCGTCCTTGGTGATTTGGCAAAACAGACTGATTAAATGACAGCCAATTCGGCAGTTGGAAGGCCCTGTACATAACTCGTCACTGTTGAGTTTTTTTTGCTTTCAAATGTTTTTTTTTTGCCGTCATGTCAGCTGATAGTACGAGTAGTGAATTGAGAATTGAATTGGGGATCAGTGGAATATCTGGAAATTTCAAATTAAAACAATTTTGAGTGCATCTGATTTTGTTTAAAGATCTGATATTGGATGAAGTTAAGCCGACTGATGTTGAAAAATTGCTGCTGTGGAGCCGTTTCGACAGCTAGGAGCAGAAGTTTATGGCAGTTGAAAAACAGACATTACTGGCAGGCTAGTTCTAGAAGAGGCGCGTATTAATTCCCAGAACAATTTTTTTGAGCCTTGAGAGACTAGTGCTTTAGTTGCAAACATCGAGTAAATTGCAAAACAAAACCAGACAGTTTTCAAATCCAGGAAGATGTTTCTTTTGCAAAGGAACAGGACATTGGAAGAACGAATGTCCAAAGAAGAAAGAGAAGCTATTGGATGGGCCGAATTCAACTGGAAAGAGGGCTAATGCTTTTGTTTACGAGTCGCTGCTGACACAAAGTGATGCTGCTGCTGATGAATGGTTCTTCGATTCCGGAGCGAGTGACCACATGACTAGCTGAAAAGAGTGGTTGATAAACCATAAAGTTTTTGCAAAACCGATAGTCGTCAGGTTAGGAGATGGGAACACCATTAACGCATATGGCAGAGGAGACATTAATGTGTTGTCATTTAACAATATCAACTGGGAGGAGAACCATTTAGCTAATGTGCTTTATGTTCTAGACATTCGTCTAAATTTGTTTTCTCTGAACTGTGCTTTGGACAAGGTCTATCATTTTCATCGGACAACTTAAAATGTGAACTTTCCAAAAGAGAATTTGTTTTGGTAGTGGTATTCATAAGCAATTCCATGGATTCTAGTGTATGTGCAAATTTAGCTGAAGAGAAAAAAGCGACAATACGCAAGTGGCAGGAGAGGTTTGGTCATCAAAATATTGTCCAAGTGAAAAGCAAATTGGAGGTGAGGGATATTTCTTTTGAAGATGTATACAACTTCTTTTACGAGGATTGCCTTTATGGAAAACAACATTGTACAGTTTTTCATTCCAATGAAAATAAAGCGAGTTGCGTGAGGAAACTTGTGCATTCTGATGTATGTGGGCCGATGCAGTGTTCTTCAGTTGTGAAATTACTTCTCGCTTTTTAAAGACGATTAGGCAGACGCCTAAATAAAATTTGTTAACGTAAATGAAATTGAGCTTCATTGGACCTACATAAATACACAATAGTGGCGACAAGGAGGGGCAAATTTACACATAAAAGATAACATTTCCATTAAATTAAATGGACGGGAGTCATATACAGACACTTTTGCAGGCAGTCACAAATGCGATTCAGGGCAATACGGCTGGTCAATCGCAAAAGGAGGTAATTCATCTGGAAGCCTTTAGTGAAGAGACGGAGACTTGAAATATCTTTATTCGAAGACTGGAAAATTTGTTTACTCTTTTGAATATTACGGGTACATCTGCCGAAGTCCAATCCAGCAAAATAAACTGGCTGATTCATGCGATTGGAGCACCAACATTGCAGCTACTCTGTAATCTGACAAATCCGACGATGTGCTAGTGAAACTGGTGAAAGATCATTTGCACCATCCATAAGTGTCATTGCAGAGCAGAATCGCTTTTCTAAACGAATCCAACCCTAGGGAGAGAGCATATCCAATTTCGTAGCAGTTCTTAAAAAAATGTCTCAAAACTGGAATTTTAAATGTTCATCGTGTCAAGCATCAACAGCGGATGCGGATCTGCGACAGTAATAGATAAGCGGATTACGAAATTCTCACTGGTTTAAGAAATTAATTCAATTTAAAGAACCCAACAACACCTTCATGGATTGCGTTTCAGCAACACTAGCGATGGAGTCAGCACAAAAGGATTCCAAGGAAGTTCAAAATTTGCAAGCAACGTCGACATTTAAACACTAGAATCAGATGGCAGTACACGCAAAGCAAAAATTCTCAACGAAGATAAGTAAGCAAGGTAAACAAGGTTCACGCAAGCAATTTCCATCAAATTCAACAGCTTGTTTTCGATGTGGTAACAAGGAACACCTAGCGAATGCATGCAAGCACATTCGAACAGTATGTTTAAAATGTAGGAAGAGCGGTCATCTCGCTCGCGTATGTATGAGCGGTACCCATCAACAGACATACATGTCCAGGCAAAACAACAACGAGCGCCAGGAGAGCAACAGAGTGTCAAATAGACAAAATCAACTGCAGTCAATTTCATCTTATGCAGAGAAAGAAGAAGTGCAGAATTGTTACCGGAGGAAAGGGTAAAGCCGAACAAAGTCATCACTATAACTCTAGATGGTGTTACAAAACAATTGGAATTAGACACAGGTTCTGCGGTGACATCAATATCATTTCTTGCGTACATGGCCAAAGAAAAATATTTGCAAATCAGACGTCCCATTTCGGACATATGGCATACAGGAGAAATTATTTACACTACAATGCATGCGAGGTGTAACAATCAAGAAGCAGATGCAAATATGTACATATACTCGTATTATGCCGTGAAACATAGACGCTATTCTCGGACGAGAGTGGATGCAAATTTTTAAAATGGACCTGCCCGAATTACACCAATTATATGGAAGGGGTTGGTAAGATCAATAATTTTTAAGCAAGACTATTTGTGAATGCTAATGTCAAGCCAATTTAGGTTGCAGCTCAAAAGGTTCCGTACGCCATGCAAGAGAAAATGGAAAAAGAAATTGACCGATTGGAGATTCAAGAAGAGGCCTACAATAGGTTTGATAACATAAGGATTGGAAAACGGAGTTGGCTTTTTTTTTTATTATGGTATTATCAATATGAGAATCGCGCAACTCATTCATTAAGGGAACAGGCAGATTAAAGATTAGATAGCAGCGATGTGAAGTAGAGGGGCGCTTACGGGTATACGTTATAGCCGGACACTTATTGACGTTAAGCTCCAGAAAATTCGAGGGTGGTGACGATGAGGGATTCTTTTTGGATACAAAACGTACAGATTGGGAGAGACATTTGAAAATTTCGGTATAAAAGGATGTGAGAGCATCGTTAACCGTAGTGATTTAGTAGGTGATTTAACTACTACTACGCAGAGAGCCTGGGTTCAAAAATTGTCCAACACCAAAAAGGAGGACAATAGTCTAATTTCCATACGTCAACAATCTTCGGCCGCCAATAGCAAACCTCTGTAGGTGAAATATTCTGCCTCACTCTTATACCATCCAGAGGTTCCAAAAAGTTATTGGTCGCCTCTCACTGTACACAAAATGACAAGGCTCAAATGGCAAGAACACATCCAGGCCTGTGTCCATCCCACACTCGGGCACTTATTCGTTTGGTAAGGCTTACGAACGTTACCGCCGTTACTATAGCCCTATTTTCTCGATCGTTCGCTTTACAAGTTTGTTTTTTTTTTTCAAAAGAAGCCTATGTGTTTGCCCACGTGCCGAAAGCTCAAGAATTCTGGTCTTAAATGTTATGTACCACAGCTTCGTGTCCTCCTATGGCCTGGATGGGCGATGATGATAGCAGTACAAGGCTTCCACTTGTTATTCCGCTGTGCGTGTACTGTACGTAGTTTTTTGTCTTTTCTTTTACAGTTAATTTATTCTACCCAAGGCTTTTGGCCACAAGAGTAGAGAACACTCGCAAAATTAATTACCTGGATGGCAAGGTCCGAGCTACTGTTTAGGCAACTGAATATTAGTGAGCACTCACAGCATTCAACTTGGCAAAAGACAGATTCGTGCGAAGTTTGATCCACACACGCTAACAGAGGACCAGAAACAATGGCGTGGATGCTTGTCGAAATTTCATTGAAGAAGAAAATTTTTTGAATAAAATTATTACGGGCGCGGTGTTTCCAGTATGATCTTTCCAAAAACCGCGTCAACCGCGGAATGGCGTAGTCCTAACGAAGGGCGGCCGGTTAAAATTTGCGCCTCAAAGTAAAAAGTTTCTGCGATTTTGTTCGCAGCGAATTCATTCCTTCCGATTAAACCGTTAACGCTGAATTTTTTTTAAAGACGATCGTGACCAACTTTGGAAACCTTTAACGGATCTGTATCGCCCGGTGACTGGTTTTTATTTCACGTTAATGCTCCGGCGCATTAGTCGTTATTGGTAACCCAGTTTTTGGCAAAAACAAAAATCAAATCCAGCAAACTCGACGGATCTTGCCGACATTTTTCTATTCCCTAAGCTGAAGGCTTATTGGCGGGCATTTTAATGGCGTGGATGCTCTTCAACGAAATATGACAAAGGGGGTGGAAAACATTCCGGAAGACGATTTCTCAACGGCTTTCGAGAGGAAAGGTCAAGATGCTATATTGAAAATTGAATAAAAAGTTTTGTTCCAACTACAAAAGTTTTTTTTATTTTTCAAATAAACCAGTCTTTTTTGGAATAGGCTCTGTATGTAAAGCGTTTTTTTTTTTTTTTTAAAGGTTTGGTTTTTAAACTGGCAACACCGTTTCAACAGCTTGTCAATTTAACAGTTGAAAATTGATTTGCAGTTAGTACGTTTTGCCATTTTACGATGAATAGATTAACTCCAGAACAACGGGTGCAAATTGATGGTTCGTTTCGTCAAACTTATCGTGCGCTATGTCCATTTTACGGCCGACATAATCATCCATCTGAGCAAGAATACGATGAATCGTTTTCGCAACACTCTAGTGGTGGATATTGCGCAGCAGCCCCAGGGGCGACAAACAGTGCGAACAGAAGAAGTTATTGCCGTTGCAGAGCGCAATGTTGAGAAGAATCCGAATGAGTCGATTCGCCATCGTGCACACCACTTGGAGCTAATCCCATTATACGCGTCGTAGATTCGGTGAATGGGCCGACAACATGATTCAGCTTGATTCTCATGTTCAACGCAAAATTTTGTTCTCCGATAAAGCCTATTTTTGGTTAAATGGACATGTAAACAAGCAAAATTGCCAAATTTGGAGTGGAGAAAACCCAGAAGTCTTTGCCGAGAAGCCCTTACAACCATTAAAACTCATTGTTTGGGGTGATTTATATTTCTTTAAGGACGATGCCGGTCAGAATGTTACCGTCAATGGAGAGCGCTATAGAAACATGATTTCTGCCTTCTTCATTCCTCAGTTGAATGGCGTTGACGTGACAGAGATTTAGTTTCAGCAAGATGGCGCAACATGCTATACGACGCGCGACACCATCAATTTATTGCGGGAAACATTTGCTGGGCGCATAATTTCGGGTAATGGACCTGTGAGCTGGCCTTCACGATCCTGTGATCTCACACCTTTAGATTACTTTCTTTGGGGGTATGTGAAGTCATTAGTCTATGCCGATAAACCAGAGACGTTGGACGATAAAGTTGTCGAAAATTGGACTTCACGATTACGCTTTGTTTTAATGGCATAAAATTATCTATTAAATAAAGCTAATATCATAGACGTGAACATTAGCTTCAAGTGTTTTATTCCATAATGAATTTGTATACCTCTAAAAAAATACCCTTTATAAAGAAGCCATGCGACAAGCTTTTATCTAGTAATGATGGTACCGGAAAATCACACTAGATTTTGTTCCAAAAGGGTAGTGTTGGTTACGATGCCAATCCGGGGACTTGAATTCTTTACATATTTATTGTATAATGCTTTAGGGCCCACACTATGATAGTTTTAAGTCAAATGAATTTCTCGAAATTTTCTAGAACATTACGGTGAATGTACTACAGCGAATGGTGAGAGCGCCTTTTGTATACAATTGAATCAATGCCCCATTATTAAGAAGATGATAACTAAACGCCAATTATCGGATGAAGAGAAATCATTTCTTAAACGCAGTCAATGTGGATACAAAAGTGGAAATATTTTAGTAATGTTAAAATACTTTATTTTTTTTTTTAAATATTCTATTAATATAGAGTTTTGTAATAGGTCTGTTGCCCAATGGAGCCCTCCTTGGTAAGTTCGTTTTTTGCTGTTCAAGTGGAACAATCGGGTAAGAATGCATCCTTAATATTGAATTTTTTATTTTAATTTTGAAATGCTATAGAGGAAATTATAAATTACGGAAACTGTACAACACCCAGAGGCGAGTCTGCGTCATGCATCAAATTGCAGCAATGTCCGGCAATTAATGAGTTAATAAAAAAAGATTCCTTATCGAATGAAGAAAAATCCTACATCAAGAGGAGTCAATGTGGCTACAAAAATCGAAATTATTTAGTAAGTATTGTTTTTAAAAATTATGTACAATACATGTAGAGATAAGTTTAGAAAAATAATTATTTTAAAGGTCTGCTGTCCAAAAGTAAAAATCACCTCTTATGGTAGCTGCGTTACACCGAAAGGAGTGCGTGCTTCCTGCATCAAGCTGAATCAGTGCGCACCTATTAACAATTTACTGAAAAAGAAATTCCTGCCGCAGGAAGTAAAAATGAATATTAAACGTAGCCAGTGTGGTTACACCAATGGAACTGTTCTGGTAGGAATTCCCTTTTATTATAGTACTATGAAATTTATGATAACAAAGTTATAGGTCTGCTGCCCTGGTACGTTAAATTCTGCAGAGGCAAATGCTGTTTTACCAGAGCCTGGAACATGCGGATATGTCGTTACAGATCGAATCTTTGGTGGGAATATTACACAAATCGATGAGTACAATTGGATGACTCTGATCGAATACTCAAAAGGTAACAAATTCCCCTTAAAATCTTGTGAAATAAAAACTAAAACGTTTGTCTTTACTCAGATGGTAAGGATGTGGGAAATCATTGCGGTGGCAGTTTAATCAATATACGTTATGTGCTGACTTCGGCACACTGTATACTTTCCATTCCGAGTGGCTGGAAACCAGTACGTGTTCGGTTGGGTGAATGGGATACTTCAATCGACAATGATTGTGTAGAGGATGAGCACGGCTTCAAAGACTGTGCAAATCCAACTCTTGTTATTAACATAGATAAAGCCATCACTCATAATAACTACGATCCTTTGAATAAATGGAATGATATTGCGCTTCTCCGATTATCTGAAAGTATTGTCTACACAGATTACATTCGTCCAATTTGTTTGCCACTCAATGAAAAAATTAGGCACACTAATTTCGAGGGAATTATTATGGATATATCCGGATGGGGTATTACTGAACATGGCATACTGAGCAATAAAAAATTAAAAGCTGGCATCCGTATCTTACCACTGGATGTTTGTAAGCGATTCTATAGACCATATAAAATTAAAATAAGAAGAAGGCAAATTTGTGCTGATGGTGCAGGTGGAACCGATACTTGTCGTGGTGATTCGGGTGGACCTCTTATTGGGATAGATACAACAGATAATAAGAGAATTTACAGTTTTATATATGGTATTGTATCTTTTGGGATAGATCCATGTGGAAGAGGACCAGCAGTTTATACTAACGTTGGCAATTACACTGATTGGATTATTAAAACTATGAAAAATAATGAAAGTCATTTTGAATATTAATAATCGTATGCATTTTTTTTTCTTTTTGGTTTTTTTTTTTTTTTGAGACACATGTGATGTATTTTTTATACCATACATATATCTGCGAGGGCTGTTTGATGAGTACCCGGATTGGAAGACAGGTGGCGCTACTGAACCAAAATGAGTGTACCATCATTTAGTATAACCTCTTTAGCCCGCCTGTCACAATTTTGGTGACAATCTGATGCTTAGTTTTATTTTGACATCCATTCCAAAACATCATGTTAGTGTTTTTCGCGTCCATGGAAAAAGAGCAGTATCGCTCTGTGACCCGATTCTTGTTTTTGAATTGCAAAACCTACGAGGAAATCAAGCCCATTCTCGACATTCTCGATGGTGTGTACAACCGTACAACCGTTTACTATTTGCTCGCAGAGTTTCGGCGTGGTGGCTGGTCGGTTTTTGATGAACCGCGCCCAGGTGGCCCAAAAACGGTAACTACAGAGGAAGCCGTAGGCAAAATCCATAATCTCGTATTGGCTGACCGCCGAGTGAAAATTCGCGAGTGGCATAGCAGGCATCGCAACTGAATGCGTTAGCCACATCCTGCACGAGATTTTAGGCATGAGAAAGCTGTCCGCGCGATGGGTTCCGTGTTTGCTCACATCGGGGAACGAGCGCAATCGTAGGACCACTTGAAAGACGTGCTTGGCACTGTTTAATCGAAATCCGGAAGAGTTTCTACGTCGTTTTGTGACCATCGATGAGACATGGATACATTCCTATACACCAGAGACCAAGGAATAATCTAAACAATGGGTTTTACCCGGTGGACGTGCTCCAAAGAAGGCGAAGACCGTGCCTTCGGCCGGAAAGTTGTCAAAACAAAACTAAGCCTCGGATTCTAACTAAATTTTAACAGGCGGGCTAAAAGAGGTTATACTAAACAATGGAATACTCATTTTTGCTCAGTAGCCCCACCTATCTTCCAATCCGGGTACTCATCAAACGGCCCTCGTATATTCCTTATTCCTTTGTTAGGTGTTGAAATATGTTACACGAATAATTACATCTAGTGTTATATATTTCTCGCGCTTATCTGAATTGCTACTGTGTCGTTTGTGGTGTTGAATTCTACAGGCTGCTCTATTTTTGATCACTGCGTTAGTGACGAATAAATCTCATCGCCTCTATGACGTAGAAAAGTTATGAAACTTTTTCGCCATTCATTCGCCTTATACATTTTATTCATCTCCAGTGACCGATGTGCAGTTGTCTGAAAAGATTGATGTCGCTCAACATCTCGTAGAGTTTCCTATTATATCCCCTCCTCAAAAGCTTGTCAACGCAAACGGGACCAAAATTAATTCGAAGAATCTTGTACTCAAATCTGCCAGGGATATCTTTATTAGCCTAAACTAACTTCCATACTTCTGCGCCATTGAGAAGGACTGGAATGATACGGTAGTTAAATGAAATTTCCTTAGTGTTTATTGGCAAGAACTTATAATTCTTCTTAATCCAGAGAAACAGCGAGGTTTTTGCTGGGGTGTCATTACCAGAGCTAATAGCAGATACAAGGTAAATAAAATAAATAGTTGTCAATTGTGACGTTTCCTCAGGTTTCTGTGCGGATCTTATTGGCTTGACACATTCTTTTCACCTTCAGGTAAAATTTTTTTCGGAGAAGGACCTCTTCATTTCCTCCACTCCATTTTATACAGCACCGCCTTATGTTTTTGCACTATCGGTATCTTATTGTTGGTACATGAATGCGCGTGTTTCATAAGATAATGTTTTGTCACACACTGCGATGCGTATATTGAAACCGGATGTATGACTATCATTGTACAACAAACATTAAAGTTTATGCGATGATTTTCTGTCACAAAATATTCCAGAGTTTCGCGCCATATAAGTAACCCTAGGTAACCTTATATGCGGCATCGTTAGCATTTCTTTAACGGCTTATGACAGACAAAGTTTCGGTATTTAAATTCTTCGGGAAGGTGACTTTTTCTTAATATTGTAGATGCAATAATTTGAGCATGCGGGTTCGATTCGATTCAAGATCCTTTATCCAATTATTGGGTTTTGCTTGAGGAGCAATCACGCTTTTGCATATGTAGCGCTACCATCTGCGATAAGATGAGAATTTGTTTCGGACTCGTCAATGTGTTGCTTCAATGAATAATCTTGCATGGCACTGAAAAACAAAGAATTTTGAATACCGACTTACTGACTTACTTACTTACTTAGATGACGTTACAGTCCTGTGTAGACCCATAGCCTCAGATAATATGGCTATACAGCAAGTGGAATCTGCGCGGTCTACTGCGTGGTCCCTCTGGGTCGGAGTCGATAATTTTCCGGGCTGAGGTGCTTGTGTCCATACGTTTAAAGTATCCTAGCCATCTAAGCCGGGTTATACAAAAATTTTCTGACAAGTGGGCGACGGGTGAAACCCATTGCATCAGAGGCCTGTCTGATTACTTTGGCATAGATACGATGATGCTGGCGGCGACATCGGGCTCAATCTCAATCAGAAAAGGTCCTGTTGGTCTCATACGATTTAATCATACGTAAACACCGGAGCTAAAATTTACATGTGTTCGCCACTACAACCGCACCAAAAATGACAATATTTCAAAACATTGCCATACACAGGAATCATGTTTTAACCATAACGTTTTCATTTTCATGAAATGTGTTTTAAAACCTAAAAATCGAACTATTACTTGAAACCTCAACATGTTGAAAAACTTGTTTCATGTGTATGGGCCGCTTAACATCGGATCCGCATCCGAATAAACGCTGCGACTGCTGCCCTTGTCACGCCGACAGCCAGTAAGATTCTCCATAACAGTTTTTTCCCCCTTTTTTTGACGTCCATCCCATTGCGTGAATGATTGTTAGGTTTGCTCTGTAGCAGTCGAATACTCGTATCTCCGCAAGGTGTTCGGCCGCACGCGGTCTGTTAAGTGTTTCAACATTCCATGTGTAGATCCGAAAATCGTTGTCCTTAAATCGTTTGTGAGGGCCGTCGACATTGAATCCAAGGCTCTAAGCCGGTTCGCGACATTTTTGTTACCGGCTTACTGCGCTTCAATTCAAACTCTGATTCCCAGGTTACTTCCGCTGAGCATTTAACTTTCGTTTTAACGTCATCGTACATATCGGGTACATTTTGAAATTTTGGCGTCGTCCAAACAAGATCTCTGGGAATTGAATCAACGGTTTTTTTTTAGTCGATAAGGATTCTTCGAAGCCTTGCTATACGTATTGCAGGTAAACTTTGAATTGTATCATATATCAACCTGGCTTCCATGAAGCCGCATTGACTGCCACGGATTTCAATAACATTGCGTTGTCGATTCTCTAGGTCTCATTCGTATATTTTCATACTAGTAATATGCGACATTATTTTAGTCGGTATTTCTCGTGTCGCTTTTGCAGTGGAAGAGGAAAAACCTCTCTCCACTGGTTAGGCATCCGATCGCCTCTCATCATAATATTAAACAAAACCGTGAGCCCTTCAAATACAAGATTTCTAATTGTCGGCAATAACTTTGAACCGAAAATCGTTCTGGACAGACAACACCCGAAGGACGGTTTGTTGAGACCTTCGCTGCGGAAACAACTTAACGCAGCTTGTAAATGAGCCCACGCAAATACCAGACATTGATAGTCATACCGCCAATACCCTGGGTTTGTTTTTAACTTCTCACCCTGTACTCAACGGTGTACTTGCCGTTGATGTGCCCTCCCCGCTAGGCACCTCGGACTATGGTATCATATCAGCTAATTTCTCGTATGCTGAACTCACAGTTAAAAAACAAAAATCCTAAAAGAACCGTATGGCAATACGAGAAAGCCAATTGGAGCGGGCTTAACACCTTCTTTAGGAAATTTAACTGGTCGTTATGTTTCTTCGATAACGACGTAGATGCCGCTGCTGATATGATTGCTGGCACTATTCTCTTCGGAATGAGATCCCTTATCCCTCATCGGAAGAAGAGTATCAGACCAAAAGAAAAGGCATGGTACGACTCGAGCTGTAAAGAGGCTGTCAGGGTTAGAGAAATGTTTTTTCGGTCCTACAAGACCAACCCAACAGAGGAAATTCGAAAAAAGTTCAAACGATCCAGAAATGACTGCAACGCCTTTCTTAAACGTGTAAAATTCCAATACGACCAAAAACTGAGACAAAAAAAACTACAATGTCCCAAAGGTCGTTCGTCAAAAATATTAGAAATTCTGGCTCATCCTCCATCTAACGCTCATTTACAATGACATTCCAGCTGTTAGCTCTTTAGACATGGCCAATCTGCTTGCTGCACACTTTGCGGCCAGCTCAACACTTCTGGATTGTGCTTTGTCTCCGCCTACACTTGAGTGTGGGACGAATCTACTTTCGCACTCGTATAGTAGCAAAAGTACTTAAAGATCTCAACATACATAAATCCACTGGTCCAGATAGTATATCTCCCCTTCTTCTGAAGAGGTGTTATTCCTCGCTGGCAAAATCACTGCGTTAGCTTTTTAATCAATCCGACCCTTTAGGACTCTTTCCGAGCAGATGAAAAACAGCACTTGTCCAGCCCGTCCCTAAAAAAGGCGAATCTTCCTCTCTCTCCTCCTACAGTCCCATTGCACTTACATCCCTTCTTTCTAAGGTCATGGAAATGCTGATAAACCGTCAGCTCATTAAATATCTCGAAACATGAAAACTTCTCAATGATCGGCAGTACGGTTTTCGTTGCAACGGGTCCACTAGTGATTTGATGACATGTCTCACTGAAAAGTGGAACCAAAGCGTACATCAATCTGGCGAAAGCAAGATAGTTGCACTTGATATTTCTGAGGCATTTGGCAGAGTTTGCCATCAGGCCCTTTTGTCGAAAATGCGTGCTTTTGGGATCGATGACTCTTTTCTTCAATGGATTAGAAATTACCTTTCGTAACGTTCAATTCAAGTTGTCTTGGATGGTTTCAAATCTGATATTCACAAAATAAATGCTGGGGTGACCCAGGGCTCCGTTCTGTCTCCGACACTCTTTTTAATTTTTATCAATGATCTCTTGTCTGCCACTTCTAATCCAATATATTCCTTTGCTGATGACAGTACTCTTTGCTTTTCATATTCGTTTCCGGACTCACGTCCCTGCTCTTTGGCTGTAGAACGGGAACGGCAGCGTATGTTAAGCTCATTAAATTCCAATATCAACAGCAAAACCAATATCAACGGAGTGGAATTCAATGCAAAACACAATGCTGTCTGCTGTCGTTAAAGCGAAATTTAAATACCCAACCATTATTCACGAATGGCATTTACATCGTTGAAACCGAAAAACTTTCCATTCTCGATATGTGTGTCAGCGACAACTTACGTTGGAATGACCATATATTCGATGTCGCCAAAAATGCTGCGAAATGTCTGAGCTTCCTCAAACGAAATACTTTTCCCCTTCTGATCTGGCCTCAATATATAAGACATTCATCCGCCCAAAATTGGAGTACAATACTCACATCTGGTCAAGTGCGCCTAAAACATTTCTGCATCTGCTAGACCGGACTCAAAACCGTGCGATAAAATGCATAGCTGATACCAATAGGGCTCAGGCAAGGGACACCCTCAAACACCGACGAAATGTCGCGTGTCTCACTTTGTTTTATCGCCATTTCCACCACCAGTGCTCCATAGAAATCGCCAGTAGCATTCCGCCCCTTCAAACCTTTAACCGTAACACCCGTCTCGCTATGAATGCTCAGCAGTATACCCTAAAGCCCACTTTCGGACGTACTCTGAAATATCATGATTCATTCCTAAGCCGAACAACTCTCTTGTGGAATGCCCTGTCGACCTCTCTATTTCCTAGTCATTGTAACATTCAGACATATAAAACCAACGTACACCGTTACCTATCCTACTTTCCTCCCTAAATTTCCTTCGCCCACGCTGTGTGCAAACATTTTAAGGGTACCTTAACCTCTTGATCTCTGAGGTCTTTCAGCGAAGTCCTACAAGACGTAACAATGATCGAGCAACTTCTTGGCCATCATGCGGGAAAACCGCAGACCACCTCCCATCACAAACAACGCTGGCTGGCACCAAGGCCTCGTCAAGCTTATCGCATGCTCCAATCAAAGATCTCTTGATCTTTTCGCTAAAGCCATAGGTGGATTAGGAGAGTTTTGGCCAGGTGCAAAACTCAAGGTCGTGACTAAAAAGGATATCCCTAGGAGACCTAGAACTCGCACCTGGATCGCAACATTCCGGAATTATCGGAAAACTGATTGGCCAAAATACAGAGGAATACTGTCAGAAACACTATCCTCTGAACTCTCAAGTCCCCCGCGTGACACCAACGAGCTTGACATGAAAGTCAGGGAATTCAACCTGGCTCCCAATCAGGCCATGGCCGCTTTCTGCTCTCTTATTCAACCTTAAGGCAAGAACAAAGCCGCGCTCGTGGACATCAGCACTGGGACTGCTTAGAAACACTTGCAGAAAACTTTTCAACTTAGCAAAAAGCCAAGAAAAGTGGCTGACTGGGACTCATACAAAGAAAACCTAAAATTATACAAAAAAAAGAACTGAGCAAGGCAAAGCGACAATTCTGGAGGTCACTATGTGACAAAATCATATACAACTTTAAGGCATCGCGGGCAAGAAAAATCCTCTCTACAAATCCTATGATGTTTAGCTGTTTGAACAAAACCGATGGCTCTTGGACAACCTCAACCTGCTGCTGGACGACCACTTTCCAGGTAGCTCTTAATTCGCGGCCAGTAGCAACCCAAACAGGCCTACTGCAACCGTAACCAAAATTCATGGTCTGAATACAACAGACAAACTGCTCTGGGCGCTGCATAGATTCAAACCATACAAGTCTGTTGGTCCGGACGGTATTATACCTGCCGAGCTACACAGGTCCTCAGATTTTATTCTGCCTTCACTAGAAAATACTATGAGGAGCAGTGTAGAACTGATCCACATTCCACTGTCATGGAGAGAAGTCAATGTGGTTTTCATTCCCAAAGCCGGAAAATGCTCTCATGTTGTCCCAAAGGACCTCAGGCCTCTTTCCTTTCGAAAACTCTAGAACGACTTTTGTCAATGGCTCACCATGCCTACTGTAAATGAAAGTCGGCGTAAACGGCTCTGCACTCACTGACTAGCCACATCGAACATATAGAGACTACACAATGGGCACTTTCCTGGATATAGGCGCCTTTAACAACGTCAACACATCCGTAGTCACGCCTGTCAACTCTGCAGGTAGACAACTCACTTGGGGAGTTGATCAGTCTTATGCTAAATAGCAGGATAATAAACTTCAAACTGGGTGGGACTTCTTCTAAAAGATATGTCAGCAGAAGTACGCCGCGAGGCGGTGTCATTTCTCCCCTTCTCTAACTTAGTGGTAAGCGAATTGTTGATAACCTGGAAGCGGGTGGTAGCAGGGTGATTGCCGATGCGGATGGTGTTGCTATAGCCGTCTTAGGTAAGCATCTTAATACCATTAAAGAACTACTTCAAGTAAATCTTAATAGATTAACCCGTTGGGCAGATCCCTGTGGATTGGGAGTAAATCCCCATAAAATTGACCTTGTCCTCTTTTCCAGGAAATATAAAATTCTATGCCAACGGCCTCGCCACACTGAAAGCGTCGGTTCCCCCTAGATCACCGGGCGCGGTAAGTACGTAAGTGGGTGACCACATGGGAACTCAGTACTCCGCGTGCTGTTAACAAAACGCGCCACATGGGCATAGTACCCCGGCGTTAAATCCCGGACCCTACAAATTAATTGCCTTGATAATAATAATAATAATAATAAAATTGGAATTATAGATCATCCCTCAATAAACGGTACCAGTTTAGTCTTTTCCGATACAGCAAAATATCTGGCTCTTACTTTTGACATTAAACTAAGCTGGAAACCTAGTATTCAAGAAAGAATCGAGAAAGCTACAGCTCTTGCAAAACAGCCATTGGAAACAAATGGGACCTTCAACCTCACATAACCCACTGGCTATATATCTTGGTCATAAGACCGATACTCACCCACGGGGTTGTTGTCTGGTGGACTGCCTTAACCAATGCAGTCGACTGCAGCAATCCAAGCAGAGTCCAAAGAACAGCATGTCTATGCATAAGCGGATCTCTGTGCTCTACTCCTTCCGCGGCATTAGACATACTGTTTGACACCCCTCGATATCTTCTGCAGGCAAGTAGCTGCGACCGCAGCTATTCGCCTTAAAGCGACTACACAGTGGACAAATAATTTATTTGGTCACGCTAACATTAGGAATCCTCACAGAGAACATCGATTACATCATACCTGAACTTTGGCTTGACAAAGACTTCCATGTAAGCTTTCCCTCTAGATCCTTCTGGGATGGATCTAAAACCGATAGCGGGGTTGGTGGCGGTGTTTTCTCAGACACGCTAAATCTAAGCCTCTCTTTCCGTATTCCAAATCACTGTAGCGTGTTCAAGGTTGAAATTTTGACGATTAAAGAAGCTCTGTCCTGGCTGAAGAAAAGGATATCCGCATCTTTTCAGATAGACAAGCCGCTATCAAGTCCCTGGATTTAGTCTCATTAAATTCTAAAACCGCCCTTGAACGTCGTTCATGTTCATGTTTAACCTTCACCTTTGCTGAGTGCCGGGCCACAAAGACATTCCAGGGAACTGTAGGGCTGACAAACTCGCCAAAATTGGAACCACTCTACCTAGTCTACCGGAAAAGGGTAGCATAGGTCTACCAACCTCTACGTGCAAATTAAAATTAGAGCTGGATGCCAATAAAAGGACAGACCGTAGGTAGACTGTTGGACCAACATGTCTAGCGACTAAACAGATCTGGCCAAAAGCTAGATCCGAATCGCTCTAAGAGTCTGTCCTTGTAAATAGGAAATATCTCAGCGCCGTCATAGGTGTCATCACTGGACACTGCCTTATAGGCAAGCATGCAAGAAGGCTTGGCGCTTTTACAAACGATTTCTGTAGAAGCTGCATAAACGTGGAGGAAGAGGAGACAATCCTCCACCTACTCTGTTCATGTCCAGCTTTCTCCCCGAGAAGAAAACTTCACTTGGGGGCTGTCTCCTACAATGACCTAAATGATCTAAAGAATATAGACGTAAACAGTTTCCTACGCTTCATCGTTAGCTCAAACTGGTAAAAGGATCATAGATCATAGGATCGTGGAATCACAATAGGCCAATAGGTCTACGTGGGTTGGTCTTTCTAACAGTCACTTTTACCTACCTACCTACCTACTAAAGATCTGCATGAATACATTCATTTGCTCTCACCAAACGAAAGCAGTACTTCAGTGTACTCTATTCACTGTGCTTATTCAACTAAGTGTACAGTGAATTAAAGTACCCACACCATAAAAGGCAGTTACTGTACAATACTCGGTAACCTGATATCAAAATGAGTGCACTGTTTTCATTCTCACCCACGCTTGGGTAATGTTAAGCATGCGGAAACATAGAAAGTCATAGCATCAGATCGAATGGTACTTACAAATCCATCAGGCCTAATTTAGAACTGTTGTTTCAATAAAAAAAAAGAAAATATTTATATACTAGAGATTTAATTTATTGCTATGAAAATATCTGTGGACCTGCGTTTCGAGCTCGAATAGGCTTAAACAAGCTTTCCGTTAAAACAATATTTTTAATAATCCAATCAGTGTATACACTAACTTTTGTGTATACTCCGGGTCCCTTTCCACAGGGATATGGCCCAAAAGACACAATACCATGTAAAAAGAAATACGTTTGTTCCTTATTTGATATATCTAATGCAACAAGAGGTCCACCAGAATCGCCACGACATGAGTCAATTCCGGCCACACCTCCAGCACATAATTGCGTATTTCGCAATGTAAAATTGTAATCCTCAAGAACTTTCTGGCAATCACTTAAAACTGCAATAGGAAGGTCAGCTTTTAATTTTATAGGACTCGCAGTGTTGTGTTCAGTCAATCCCCAACCGGCTACCTCCATAACTGTCCCCAAAAAATTGTTTTTCTTCAATTCCTCCTTAAGTGGCAAACAAATTGGACGAATAAAATCGGTAAACTTGACACTTTCCGCTAAACGAATTAGTGCTATGTCATTGAATCGGCTTTTGGATTGTGGATCATAATCCTCATGGCTGATGACTCTATCGATTTTAATATCGAGATGAGGATCCGCACAATCTTCATAACCTTGCGAATCTAAAACGCAATCATGATCGGTCGAAGTATTCCATTCGCCAAGTCGCACATTCACCGGCAACCAGTCTGAAGGAATGGAATGAATGCAGTGTGCCGCTGTTACGACATAGCGTTCGTTAATCAAGCTTGCTCCGCACTTATATCCACGGTGTTCACCATCTAAAAGAAAACAAACACACCTTTTATTGTATTGTAAATGTTGCTTAAGTTTACAGTTCATAACTTTTTCACTAGATCTAAATGCACAAATGAGAGTGCTCTCCAATTTCGTTTAACTGTCGTTTCGCTGTCAAATCGAACAGTTCAAATCGGAATAAACTCATTTGATCTCAGTGAAAAAAGTGTTATTGGCACAATTCATACTCATCTGGTATCCAATTAGAGCCATCCATGGAAATTCGTCAATTTGTGTAACATTACCGCCAAGAACACGATCTGATATTACGTTGCCGCATACGCCAGGGTCTGGCAATGTGTCACTTCCTAATGAGCGATCAGTTACATCAGAGGGTTGCATGCCATAATATCGACCAGGACAACACACCTAGAAAGTATACGTATACAGTTTATTTACACATACATAATATTGGTAGTGATAAAATAAAATTGCTACCAGGACAGTTCCATCGATGAAGCCACATTGACTGCGACTAATGAATGTTTTGTCCTCTGCTGGAAGGGGATGCTTTTTCAGAAGGTCATTGATGACTGCACACCGATTTAATGCGATGCACAACGCACGCTCTCCTTTGGGTGTTGAACAGCGTCCGTAATTAAACATATATTGATCAACTGAACTCGTAGACGTATTCCCACTAGGAATACGAGGTAGCTCTGGCGTCTGGGGAGGTGGTGTTTCCGAACGGTGTTTAGTGCAGCAGACCTATTGAGATATTACGAGTATATTTCAATTTGAATTTTTCTTAAGAAATATTTTTGTTTTAAGTTCATACTAAAATGTTTCCACTTTTGTATCCACATTGACTTCGACGGATAAATGACTTTTCGTCGTCGGTCAAAGGTTTCTTGAAAAGCATGTTTTTAATGGATGTGCAGTTATATAAATCAATACATTGGCCACGCTCTCCATTGGGCGATGTGCACTGTCCATAATTATCCAATTGTTCTAAAAAGGCAGTAAGCGGAATGTCATTCGATTTTGAGTGTCAATACATCACTGAAGGATATGTGGATCTGTGTATTTTTGGAATTATATTTCAAAGAAACATTTTGCTAAGAGATGAAAAGGTTTTAATAATCGATACAAACGAAATAAAGAGATGTTATCCGCGATTACCTCCTCCATTTAGCTTCAAAACACGTCACTGATGAAATGATATTTTACATGGATCGAGCGTAATGCACAGAATTTTTAGTCAGTCATTCAGAGTCCTAACTGTAGTATTGTTCTTGCAGTAACATTAACAGAAAATCAGTGGTCGAAGCGTCCGCCGAAGATAAAGCAACCGTCGTTGGTCCTAGAACTCTCGGGATATTGTGCGCACTGAGTGTGACAGGTCGTTAACCTGGAGATACTGGTAGCTAATTGTCTTTTTGTCAGGAATTGACTTGTTAAACTAATATGAGCGCCAGTATTGATTAATAAGAAGGAAGTAACACCATGATACTCCAAAGAGAATGACTTGCCCTTTAAATAAGGACTTATGATGAATTAATTTAATTAGTTTATGTTTTCTAAACCGACGACAGCGTCATTAGTCATCACAGCAGATAAGCAATCTGCTTTATCGTATTTGGAGGTGGATGAGCTTAATTAGCTTTTCAATACTAACCAGGGTGATAAAATAGAGTTGACGAATCTTTATTGGCAATATCTGGTCTCTTATTCCCAAAATGTTCAAGAAATGACCGGGTCTGTAAGATTAAATATTGCGCGTGGGACTAACTACTCTACCACATAAGATTCCGAATTAACGAAGAACTTCGAACAGAAAGGTATTCTCTGTTGACTCCTTTTACCGAACGAAAAACGGACAACGACTTTCGAATCTGTACATGGAATGTAGAACCGCCCACTTTCAGTCCAATAATTAGCAAAGAATCTAAACTTCCATATACAATAGCATGCCTACTACACATAACATAACATAACACAGAACATAAGTACGTAGCGTGTGCATAGGAGCGGATTTCTTGTAAGCGATTGACTAAATCAAGAAGTCTTGCACCGTGGGACGTGAGCATCACGCCTAAATTCGCCAGCATCATCCCAGTATGCCATTACCCATCCATAAAAGAAATAGACAATTCTACTAAAGAATGCTTTCACAAGCCTATCCTTCAAACAATGTCATAAGTATGGCGCTCAAATCGACGAAAAAATAGGAAAAGGAGAAATTTTGGATAGAAGGGTGAAGATCAAGACATTACCAAAATGAAGTAAGCCCAGCAGTATTTAAAATTCAATCCAACTAAGCTCCTCGACCGAATGCCCTTCCTTCTGAAGTAATTAGAGCAGCGGAGGGGAACTTTTATCTGCAAGACTTACGAGCAATGTCCAAGATCGATTCAAGTCGTTTGAACGCCGAAATAGGAAGGGAGGACACTTTTGGCAGCGATGCCGAAAACCATAGATTGCACGAAACCAAGTCTGGAAATGGACGAAGGCTATTTGACTTTGCTGCAGGCGGAAATTCACTGTAACTAACCATGGGTGGCCGTGGCTCAAGTGGTAGTGGACTGGCTTCCAAGAAACTTAACACATTCTGACGCATTATAAGTGTAGTCATACCCACTTGAGTGTTAAGATCTTTAAAAAAAAAAAAAAAAAACCTAGTTTCCTCACCTGAATATCCACAAAATCACATGATGATCAACTCATCCTCAAACCATCAATAACATCGATCACGTTGCGATCGATCCAACGCACTCCTCCGGTATTATAGGTGCCCGAGCGTTCTGAGCGGCGAACATATGTAGGCTTGAACCACAACTTCGTTGCTGCCAATGTACGTCTACGGATATCTCAAACAAGCTCCGGAAAAGGAAAAAGCATGAGAAGCTCACAATCAAAAGAATTGGAAAGTGCTACTCCAGGAACAATATTCGGAAGTTTTACCAAAAAATAACAAGAACGTGTCAAGACAACAAGACTCGAACAAAGAGATGATGCTGAGGATATGGGAAAACTGTTAAACGGGCAGGACAACCGCAACTATGCTGTCAGGCAGACAACGACAGTGAAAGTCAAGAGATCCGTCCTCCCGACCAAACAATATTCAAGTTTAAATATAAAAAGGCTGCTGAACCGGCCTTTGTAGAGATCATTTCCAAGATTTGGTCGCCAGAACGTATTCCTGAAGAATGGAACGTTTGCGTCGCTTGCTCTATCCGATTGAAGGAAAAGAAAGACCCTCTCAACTGTGCCAATTATATAGGCATCATCTTTCCAAAAGTCTGTGCAACTACTTGTATACACAGATGACATTGACATCATTGGCAGAACTCAGCGAGCTGTCATTGATGCGTTTACAAGTGTTGCAATAGAAGCGACAAAAATGGGTTTAGTCGTAAAGAGAGCAAAGCTTTGTATATCCAGTCAACAAGAATGAGGTCACATAACATTGACGAATCGGCAGAGCTATAACTTTGTGTTTTTGTATACCTCGTTCCCGCTATTAAATCTGATAATCACATTTCATCAGAAATGTATAATCAGACATACCTAAGAAACACTAACGAGACTCTACATCTACTAACATCATCGCAGTCTTGATTAATGGTGCAGAAGCATGGACGTTAGCGAAAATTAATAAAGATATCGTTTGCCATTTCGAACCCAAAATTCTTCTAGGCCCGTTTGCGTTGACGTTTGACGTTGACGTTGACGTTGACTCTGCGAACTGTGACATTTACAGTCACAATGATCTGGTCAGAAAAGTGCACATTGGTCGCTAAATATAGTGAGGGCATGTAGAGTGAGTGAACATCAGTATTTAAGGCAGCTGGTCTACAACTCAACTAACTGTAAGAGACTATTTTCTGAGGCCCATGTCCACCCCGGGCTGTAGCACCATCTTAGCAAGTAAGTAAGCATTAATGGTGCATTCAATTAGTTTACATGAGTGTACGTAAATGTAGGTAGCTAGCAAAAGACCGCGCTAGCTACAGAGGTATATTAGAATATCATCTATAGAAACAAACAACAATATACAAAGCTACATATTTAGTATATAGTACCTCAATAGATTTTCCGTGCGTGCAGGATGATTATGGTAAAAGTTTGTTACTGCATTAAAATCAGTATGCAGCTAACGCATGTAATACGCTTTCATGCCCAAACTTATCTAAGTCTTTTCTAACCATCTTTGAAAATTCGTGTAAATATTCTAAAAAAATCCTCGGGAGAAGATTGTGTCCATCAACCGTGTTGGAAACGAGTATAGAACACGAAAGGAGACAGATCTTATTTGTTGGCGCTACAAAACCAACCGCTTACAATGAACATCGCAGCTATTTTCCGATCCTTGTTTAACATAAAAGATCCCGATTCAGAACCGCAAAAGAAGCAGCCTTCAACCTCGTTGCCTCAGCTTTCACAGTACATACGAGTATTTCCCTTGGATACAGAATCCCCAAAAGCACCATCTTTAATGCACTGATAAAGCAATTCGAATAGCTTCAATATACGAGTATGAACATAAAATATTGTGAATGATGTCAGGAGGCAATTTGCTGCTCTTGAGATAAGACCAATCTTCTAATTGCGCACTTGTCAAGGAGATCAACTTGGTGGGAGGACATGCACTCTGGTTTTACAAATTTACAAAGTCGTAGCTTAGCACTATTGCATTTACATACTCGTCTAATAGTTTTGAAAAATGAGTGGAATCTCTCAGGGCTCTATGTATTTTGCCACCGACACTTTTTCTATTATAATTTCTATAAAATGTCCCACTGTCTGTCTTTCAATTTGAAATACCATATTTCTTTGTTGATGAAAGATGGCCGAACATTTTATGCGAACTTTTTTTCCCGACTTTAAGTCGTTTGGATTTTTTAAAGACTTATCCAAGAATGTATCTTCTTTGAACGATAGATAATGAAGGGATTCCATGTGTGTGGGATGACAAAAGGAATGTTTAGATGTCATTAGCAACACTATTTATAGAAGCAAACGGTGTAAAGATCATGCGATAACATTTTTTTTTTATGTTTTCTTAATTTCAACCTAAAAGCTGAGTAAAATTAAAGACGTTGAAATGAATTCAAATACGAGTACAGGGGTACCTATATGTCGCACTTTTTCAACTGATTAAAATGCGGGGTATCAGAATGGGGGTTTAGTTTTCTGTCTCGCGCTCATTTCTTTGCAACTTCAATGTTAACGATCAGACTTGTGATCACGGTTTTAACTTTCAACACTTGAATTTTACAAATCTCAGATCCACATTATTGAGCACTTAAAATTAAATAAAAATTAATTTTTGTCGACTTACGTGTATTGGTGAGTAATGCCGATGCGAGAACAATAACAGCTACAGTGACGTAGCTAACTAAATTGTTAATCATATTCCGATGAAGTTGTGAACAAGTTGGGGGAAATGATTAAAACCGATCTTTGCCTTTGAAAAGCAAGTTTTTTATGATATTTTGGGCAATTAAACTTTTTAGCAGGCACGCCGCTCGTGCCAGTATAGACAATGTCCGAAACAAGTAATTGAACAAGACTGAAACAAGTGTTTCTCTTGCTAAGATTAAATATAAGGCCCAAATCAATCACCGATACAAGTTTCAGCTGAGAGAATAGGAATATGAGATTCGCTTTACTGATTAAGTTGTACGAAATGTATAATTAGCAGTCTTGATAGAGACACAGCTCTTAAACAAGATTTTTGTTTTCTTGCTTTTTTAAGTCGATGGAGATGAAATGTAAATGTGAAGCTCATCTTTAGGTTGTAGGCTTGGTATGCGTTGTTGCAGTGCATATATTCATATGTATGTACATAATGATACCTAAGTAATTTGTGAGAATACAATTTTGTTGCTTCAAAAAAGATACTTTTTGTATAGGTAATGGTGAATGGACACCTGAAAAACAAGATTTCGAACAGCGGTGGGAATACGTCATCAAATAGGGAATTCCGAAGCTTGCACGCTCTGGCATTACGTTATTTTGTTGGTAGAATGACCAAATTTGATAAGGGAATGTTTGCATGGTTTCCATTTTGTTAAGATAAGGAGCGTAACCCAATCTTATTCGCGTGTTGCAAAAAGTTGTTGCATTTAAGACAGGTTCTCTGCTCGAAGCACTGTCGGCCGCTTCCAGCCTCATTGATCGCAAGTGTGTAATTTCTGTTTTTCGTAATTTCGTCAAGCTAGCTATTTGTCCGAGTGCTGGCAAAGAACTAATCCGGTTGATCTGCCTTGTATGTTCGTTTCACGGAAATTTCTCAGATTTTTGTAAGAGTAGTAAATGCTTCAGCCTCTCCGAAACCCACCATATCAGCGCCGACTCCCGACTGCATGCAGTCTCATACGAGCAAAGGCCGTACACTCACAGATAAGCTGTTCGCCGGTGCCTTTATCACTCTCCTTGCAAGCGTCGCCAGATGTTTTTCACTTAAGGTCAGCACACATCGATGCTTTGGAAAAGCTTAGTGCCGGTCACGACGCCGATTTATTTGTTTTTGTCTGTGCGGTTGCAATAGTTGTGATCGAACCAACCTGATACTCACTAAGAATCCCGCAATTTTCGCGTGGCTTTGATCCAACCTTGAACCGCGTTAGTATTACATCATTTGGAGAAAGCTCGTCTCTCAGCCATTCTAAAAGAAACCTACCTCTAGCACCCTAGTCTCTTATCTGTGGGCTTCTATTCAAAGCTAGCATGGTGGCAGTTCGTTCGTAGACCTCATGTTTCACCCTGCAAACTCGGAGGAGTCAGCGCAGCAGCGATCTCCGCCACTGACATTGCTTCCTTATTTGCTTTTTAATTTTGGGAGAGCCACTCTTGTGCTTAGTACATTGCCTTGCTGATAGCTCAAGTGAGCCAATTCAGCCTGACTCCATACCAATCCATGCCTAAGGGTGAAGAGGCGTGTCACAGAGGTCCGCTCATTGCCTGCTCTCCCCTTTTTTTTGTTTAGGTGCGTGAGTACCATGCCCAGCCGGTCCGCTAACGACTGTCCCTGTTACAATCGAAAAACGTATGCTCCGCCGCAGGGCAATAGTCACATCTGCCATGCTGTGGAGATACATATGTGATGTGCGTCGCTTGTCCGGTGAAAAGCTCCAGTCAGTCCACCTACCCATAATTTTCTCATTTCTTTCATGATGCCAGCACGCCAGCGTTTTATCCCGCTGTATTCCGTGGGGAGAAATTTCTCTCTGCGCTTCCTAGCTAGCCACACGACAAGCACAGTACTCGCAATCACCAAGTATGGTAAGAGCACAGCCTGACCCACGGTGGTATTATTGGCGCAGGAGGCAATTGTACACGTGCTTTCAGAGATCGGGGCCCAGCGGAGCACCCTGGGCCATTCTCAAAGTCACCCGCTTCTCGCAAATACAGGAGAACTCGATCCTGGAGATAGCTATAGCCTTTCGGACGTTGGTCTATCTTACTGAGTTGAATGCTTTCTTGACGTCGAGCGTGATCTGGATACCGGAACTCCTCGTTTTGCAGTTGACTACCCATGCCTGCTTCACGTTCCCACGACGCCAGTAAGCAGTCTGAAGTCCGACTGAAATATGGAAAGAAACTGGCTGACCTGCTAGAGGCATCGGGAAGTATTTGTTTGGTTTACCGACATCGGGAGAAGTTTCGCCACCTGCACTTATGCTCATACGAAGCCCATTAGTCAACGGAAGCCAGAATTGCGTATATCCCCGCTTGCAATACAGATGCCAGTTTTAAGACAACGCGCCAGTTCCTACTAGTAGATCAACTTTAGAACCATGAGTAGAGACCCGACTATATTCCTTCTCTGATTCAAATCTTTGTCTTGTACCAAAGATCACTTCTTTCTAAGAGGAAGATAGCTAGAGTAGAGCCAGGCATGTTAGGGTAAGCCCTCATGCCCTTCATTGGAGTCTGGTAAAAGCAGTAGAGGTGTACTTTCGTAGAACCTTGTTCCACCTGATTACCGACGACGATATAATAGGTGATTTTGTTTGTTATCCTGCTATCCAGGTTGGCATCTAAATATGAGCTTTATTGGAAAAATAGATTGTGATGCAGAGTCAGACCAGCCAGCTTCCCCTTTCTCATGCTGAGAACAATTTCAGTTTGGAAAATGCATCACTCCATCAAGTAGTTAATCGGCCAGCATGCACCATAGCACTTGAGGCATGACACCGCCTTGCGGGCAATAACTGCCAATCCCCGCCATCATATATAGGCAGCAATCAGCAGCCGCAATCAGGGTCCCATTCACCGACGATCTATAGGAGTTTTTCAAAACTGGAAACATTAGGTGAAAGCATTTTGTGAAAGCATTTTGTGAGGACAACGTTGGGGTTCAGAGCAGCTTTCGCTACCTTATGTTTCGCTCTTAGTTTAATCGAAACATTGATGGGTTTATAAATATTTCCACGGATTCTTTCTCTGCAATAAGGCCGAGACCTCGCATCCGATTCTCAGTTTGAGAAGCGTACCTGTTGGATAGCTTTGAGTCGATGACTTGCTGTCTTACTTTCGTAACAAATGGTTATTGTCGATGAAGTCCAGGAGACGATTGTCTATCACGTTGCCCCAAAAAGGAAAGTGATTATCAGTATTAAAACACATGATTTTCCATCTTGTTGGAATCACAATTTACGCGGAGAAAATGGTAGTGTAAATAAAAATCAGAGTGCAAAAATACCAATCAATCTAGACAAGCCAGCACTTGAGGCTTTAATAAAAATAAAAAACGCATAACAAGCGCAAACGGAATTATTTAAACCAGACTTTAAAAAACCTTTTGAACTAACGACCGATGCAATCAACTTTGCAATACACACTCCTCGACAACTGGTTGAGACAGACCCCTAATTGTGTTTCTCGCTAATTTCATTCCGTACGTACTACAAATATTTGGTCTATAACTTCGTGCGATTTGCTAAGAGATGGCGTAACTTGTATTATTCCATTGGAACATGCGTTGGAAAGCTACTGTCATTCTACGTCATTTCAGTATATGTCATTCATTTGAAGCGTAAACAACAATAATTTTTTTTCACTCAAATATGTCGAACTTTGTGCCTGAAAAAGTGTTTGTGCGGGGAGTTCTTCTTCATTACTTTAATATGAAGAAAACCGTTGCCGAAAGTCATCGTATTTTGGTGGAAGTTTATGGTGAACATGCGCTAGCTGAACGAACGTGCCAAAAGTGATTTGCACGATTTAAAAGTGGTGATTTTGGCTTGGAAGACGATGAACGTCCTGGGCAGCCAAAAAAGTTTGAAGATGAAGAAGTGGAAGCATTACTCTATGAAGATTGTTGCCAAACACGGGAAGAGCTCGCAGAATTTTTGGGTGTCACTCAAGCAGCCGTTTCAAAACGTTTAAAAGCAGCTGGATATATTCAAAAGCAAGGAAATTGGGTTCCACATGAATTCAAGCCGAGAGACGTCGAAAGGCGGTTTTGCATGTCCGAAATGCTGCTGAAACGCCACAAAACGAATTCATTTTTGCATCGGATTGTTACTGGTGATGAAAAATGGATCCATTACGACAACCCCAAGCGCAAAAAATCATATGTGAAACCCGGCCAACCAGCCAAATCAACGGCAAAGCCGAATATCCATGGCGCGAAGGTTGGGTGGGATCAGATGGGTGTGCTGTATTATGAGCTGCTAAAACCGGGTGAAACCATCAATGGACAACGCTACCGAACACAATTAATCCGTTTGAAGAGAGCAGTGGCCGACAAACGCCCGGAATATGCGACCAGACACGAGGCAATAATTTTCCATCCGCCTTATAGCCCAGACCTTGCCCCTTCTGACTACCATTGTTCACTGAAATACGGTTCACATCAGAGCAGAATATCAAAAATTGGCTTGATTCATTCTTGGCTGCCAAGCCGGCGCAGTTCTTTTGGGATGGGATTCACAAATTGCCAGAAAAAGTCATAGCTTCAGATGGGCAATAATTTGAATAATACTATTGTACACAGTATTCTTAAATAAACGTTCAAATTTTGAAAAAAAAACCGCACGAATTAAGTTATATACCCAATATTATGTACTGTTAGGTGATCATTACCAATTTCTAAGAAAATTCTAATCACCATCCAATCCTTTTGTTCCCTCAATTTTCTTGGAATTTGCAATTTATCCCTAATTACCCGCGACAAGTGGTTGAGACAGGATTCGGCTTTTTGAAATAATAACAAAATTTAATGTTTTATGGCAATTGTTTTATTTTTTTAGTAATGAGTACTTCCTCCCTCATTACTTACAACCTCTAAAATTCTGATAGAAGAGATTTAAACTGTTTTTTTAATTAATTTTCGTGGGATTTTGTCCCATTCAGTTTCAATGGCGTCTTAAGGTCTGCTACGTTATTTAATTGTCGTCCGCCTTGCAGACAGCTCTGGAGAGATATCCCCATACATTCTCAATTATGTTGAGATCTGGAGATAATGCCGGCCAATTAAGAACACAAAAGTTGTTACGCTCGAAGTACTCTCTCACTTCCCGAGCTGTGTGGATTGCTGCATTATCTTATTGTAGGGTGAAATTTTCGTCGAATTTTTCGTCTATGATCTTTAAAAAGCCGTTACTTTTCATCCTGCCATTATGGTATGATATCCCTGTCCAAATCATGACTCCATTACCGCCTTGTTGCCGTCGTCTTAAAAACAACTCGTTTTAATTTAATAATAGCGAAATCCGTTAGGTCCCTCAAGACAAAGGCGTTTCTCATTGGTGAAGATGGCACTCCTCCAATGCTTCTTCCATCTAAGACGTTGTAGTAAAGCGGGTTTTCTTTTCAAATGCTTTCTTTGTAAATGTTCCGCTTCAGCTAACACATGCTGGCAAGTCCTTAATTTCAAAAGTTTTGCTATTTTGTAGACAGAATGTCCCTCTTGGCGCATTCTTTTATTGTTACAGATCTCCGTTTGATTTACCATCTTTTCAGATCCCATTTTTAACTTTTTTACTTCTGAGACCTGTGTAAATACTTTCTTTTAAATCGAATTACTAAAACTGAATAACAAGTCACAGTGCGAATTGAATCCGTAACTGAACTTTCAAAGTATTTATACCCTGCCTCAACCACTTGTCGTGGGTAATTTGGGACAAATTGTAAATTCAAAGGAAATTAAGGGAAAAAAAGAATTTATGCTGATTAGAATTTTCTTAGAAATTGGCAATGATTACCTAACAGTAATATTCGCAGCACATAAAGAACAAAATTATCGATAAATACCGAAATCAGCGGGGTATCTCAACCAGTTGTCGATGAGTGTAAGAGCTATACTCTTTCAGAATAAGAAACCCATTTCATTTTTATCTAGAACTCTTAGTCAAATTGAACAAAAGCCACAGCACGAATGAAAAGGAACTTCTCGCCATCGTTTGGTCACTTCAAAAATTCTTATTACCTGTACAGTATAGCAGATCTAACAATTTACACAGATCATCAGTCACTTATTTTTTCGATTTCGGATAAAAGCCCAAACACAAAGTTAAAACGATGGAAAAACTTCATAGAAGAATATGGCGCTAAAATAGTATTCAAACCAGGACAACAAAACGTTGTCGCTAATGCACGGTTTCGCCAACAGATTAACAATACTTCGAGCTGCTCACAACACTCAGCTCAAAGTTCACCAACTGAGATATTGAAACGCGTAAAACAACCATTAAATACATTTAGAAATCAAATAATTATTCTATAAACTTTAGTACAATCAACTTGGTGGAAAAATCCTCGCAAAATATTTTTTCGTATTCACGACATAGCTATACCTAGTTTGTAGGATAGCTTAAAGCGCATTGGTTCAATACGCTCATAATATATATAAACACCACTTCAAACCGCATTGAAATACTCAATACGCATTCGTTCATTCCTGTTTATAAACCGCGTTGAAAATTTTAAACCGAATTGAAATCATTTACTCTCTCGCGCCCTCATCTTTCTCTCACCGACGAATTAATTTACGAATTTACCAAACTGTCAGTTCAATCAGCTGTTTGTTAAAATCTCTCATTTTTCCCTCGCTCATTTTGGATTCGGTTTTGGATAATCTATGTATATACAGGGTGTCCCAAAAATCAACGTCAAGCCGGAGACGGGTGATAAGTCAAGTGGTGTCGGTTATCACAAAATTATAAAAAAAAAAATCTAAGCCATGTATTTTTAAAATCTTTCAAGTACTGTAACCGCAAATCTTTACGATTCTTCGATTTTTTTATTGTCACGTAACCCTGAGTAACTGTTCTGTAAATTACGGTCCAAAATTGAAACATAAATATATCGGTTTTAACTAAAATATTGCTTTTTTGTCCATCCATGTATCAGAAAATCATTAATAACCTTACTTGAACTGATTGTACTGACAAAAAAATGTACTATGCGATTTTTGCAAGTAACTTTAAAAGATGGCGTATTTAATCTGGATTTCAAAATGGTATGATTCTTCATACGGTGAACATGTGCGATAAAGAAGCGCAAGTGGTTGCGCTTATGGTGATTTATTTATGTGAAAGAAAAGAAAACAAAACAAATAAAAAAAGAAAATGGATGAAGGACTGACTGTATAAACGCAATAGTCGTTCGCATGTTAAGTTATTAAAAAAGTTGGAAATAACATCTCCAGAAGATTTTAGAAATTTTTTTGCGAATGGATGCCACAACATACGCAGAACTTCTCTGTAAAATTACGCCGTCTATACAAAAAAAAAAAACACAAATATGAGAGAGACAATTACACCAAATGACAGATTGTCTGCAACATTGCGCGATTCCTTGCTTCTAGACAAAGCTATGAAGATCTAAAATTTTTAACAAATATTTCTGCTCAAAGCCTGAGAATTATAATAATAGAGACGTGTGAAGAAATAATTTCAGCATTAAAAACATTTATTAAAGTAAGTACTCGTATATAAGGTATTATACGAATAGCACATAATTAATAATTAATCTTGATATTGTGGATCGTTGAGAAGTTGTTGAATTGGCGACTGAAGTGTTTCGTTAGAAATTAACTGTATATTTGTTTCTCTCGCGGGAAAAGCTGATGGTGATAACGGAGAACATGATGCTGCATATTGTCTAGTTGATGACAAAGATGAACTAGGCGAAAATGGAGAAACAGAGTTTGAATGGCTGTAATGAACACTTGGATGCATAAAATGGGGAACTGATTGTCCTTCCAGACTAATGGAACTCCACGTGTTTAAATTTCCCAGTAGTCCTTGAAGAATCGCATCATCAATTAATCGTTTGGCGAACAATTTTTGACGCTCGTCCATTTTTCGGAAGCCAACAGCCCATGCTTCACTATAAATGGTAGCTTCATCCCTTTCTGGGGTATTTTTTGGTTGTTCCATCGAATTTAGGTTTTTCTGCTCTCGGTTTCTAGAACAATAAAAAAATATGAATAAATAAATAAATAATACAAAAAGTAAAATAAAAAAAAAATAATTCAATAATTCAAATAATTTCAGATGCCACATAATGCACAGGGGTGGAAAGCAGTTGCGGCCGAATTTGAAAACAATTGGAATTTCAACCATTGCATTGGTGCTATTGATGGCAAGCACGTGAATATAGTTAAACCAGCTAAATCCGGCTCTTACTATTTTAACTTTAAAAAACAATTTAGCATCGTGATGATGGTGCTAGTGAACGCAAATTATGAATTTCTAGGAATAGAGGTAGGCATCAATGGACGAGCATCTATTTCTGGTATATTTGGCCAGTCAAAATTGAAATACAACTATGATGAAGGCCTTTTTAACCTGCCAGAACCAGAAAAACTACCATTATATGATGATGTTATAGTTGGAGACGATGCGTTTCCGCTTTTGGAAAACCTAATGAAACCATACAGTCGTCATAATTTAACAAAGGAGGAACAAACTTTCAACTATAGATAATGTAGAGCACGTCGAACAGTAGAAAATGCGTTTGGAATTTCGGCTAACCGTTTCAGAGTCTTACATACAACTATAAATTTAGCTCCTGAGAAAGCAGCTATAATTACACTTACATGCTGTTATTTACATACATAATTACTTAATAAAAAGGAATATATCTTCATACTTGAGAAATAATGAAACTGATTTTTCGACAGATGTGCAACATGCTAATTGGTAAAATATCAGTAAATGCAGCTAATATTCGTAACAAATTTTGTAATTATTTTAATACTACTGGCAGTGTATCTTGGCAAAATAATTTTGTATAAAAAAAACTATGCATAATCATGTTGAAATAAAATTAAAAAATATATATATAGAAAATTTGCTTTACCTTTTCTGTCCCATTTTCGTAGGTGTTAATACCGTCGATTTGTGTTTCTTGGTCTCTCAGAAAATCCATATTATTAAAGTACCAAAGACTTGGAGAGTATACATCTTCAGCGCTTGCACCCGATTTTTCACTTTTTTTTATTTTTGCCAGTTCTCGTCTGTAGGAAGCTCTTAAGGAATTTATTTTTGTTTTTTAACACTTTCAACAGTTTCACTTGCATTTATTTCGTTATATTTTTCCAACAACTTTTTCCACGATTTATTTTTTTCCACTTTATTTTCCCATATCGCACTTTCACTCCGCAATAATTCTATAAATTCTTCTACAAAATCTTGACTAACTGTTGCCATTTGCGTTCACAGCAAAAATGAGGTTTGCTCGCGAACATGGCCCTACACGGCGAACATCGAAGCCAACGAGCATGAAAAAATCGAAATTTTTCGCCAACAGCGAGCAGCTCGCGAACTCGCTCCTACACGAGAAAAATATAGCGAGCACGAGCATGTTCGGCGAGCATGCTCGTCGTCTAGGGCCACCTTTACTAGACTAATGCATAATTAAGGACAAAAAAAATATTTTATTAAAAAAACACAATTCATAGTTAATTCTTTTTAATAAGTTAAAATGAGTACCAAATGTGAGGGAGACAGACAGTGACATCGTGATTGAGACGGATAAACATGCCATTTGGACTAGTGTGAGTGAAACCGATAGAGTTTCAAGAGATCAAGTGACACCACTTGATTTATCATCCGTCTCCGGGTTGACGTTGATTTTTCGGACACCCTGTATATAAAAATGAATCCCTATTTCCCTTGTTAATGGCATCACGCGTGATGCGGCTGGACCAATTTCGCTAATCCTTTTTTTGTTGTGTTCATTATTGTCAGGAGAAGGTTCTTAGGAGAGAAAAACTTTAGAAAGTTGGGCGGAACATTAGCAAATTTAAGAAAACTTAATGACCATATTAACTTTTCTGACCTAGCATTTACAAAAAACAGCAATGGCTTTCAATTTTGTTCACACGTATAAACTGTCAAAAATTGTATTAATCGTAGCTGTGATGTAGGCGTCCCGCAAGTTGGCCTACAATTTGATTGTTTGTTCGCGTTAACTGCGATTCATCTCTTCTTTAAATCTTCAAACACTGTTAGCACTCTGAAGAGCTTATTTTTTAGCTTATTTTGTTGTTTGGTAACTGCCACGAAGCTCCTGCCGGCACAAAAATAAATTTTAAATGAAAACATAACAAAGCCAAAGCCAGCTGGCGTTCGAAATGTCAAATTTATATGCTCCACAGCTGGCTGGTAAAAAGTGACAGCCAGTTGAGCGGACAGATGCAAATATACGAGGGCTATTCCAAAATCAACCTCCGATGTGTTACCATTCATTACATACGTGCACTTCGGTGACGTGTTTCTGCATGTCGCAACCAGTACATTATTCTCTAATAATATGCCAAGTTTCGACCGTTTTCCTTCAATAGTTGCCGTTTTAACATGGAGAATACAATTTTATCTCCCGTCGCCTGTGAGGTATGAAGCGTAATTCGTTTTTCGCAAGCCGAAGGACATGGCGCAGCTCAAATTCATCGTGATGTTTCGATACGTGATTGGTGTAGACAATTTAAAAACGGACGCACAGATGTGCATAATGAAGGAGGCCAAAGGCGCAAATCGATCATGAATCAAAACGTGGTTCACCAAGTTGACCAATTTGTTCGAGAAAACAGGTGTGCTACGATTTCAGATCTTGCGACAAGATTTTCCGAAATTTCTCGAACTATTCTATACAGAATCGTGTCTGAAAACTTGGGTTACCACAAGTTCTGTGCCCGTAGGTTCCCAAAACAGCTCACAGATGTCGCCAAGGCCCAACGTGTCAATTCAGGAAAACCATTTCTCGAACGTTTAGAAATGGAAGGTGAAGAATTATTACAGCAAATTGTGACTGGAAATGAGACTTGTGTCCAGTATGTAAACTTAGAAAGCAAAGAACAGTCAAAGCAATGAATGACACTCATTCCCCAAACAAGCCAAAAAAATTCAAACAAACGTTTTCCTATCGAAAAATTATGGCCACACTTTTTAGGACAGTAAAAGCATATTGCAGACCGAGTTTATGGAACCTGGAAACACAATAAATGCAGCGGTTTACTGTGAAACTCTACGTAAGTTGACAAAAGCAATCCAGAACAAAAGACGAGGAATGCTTATCAATGATGTGGTGCATCTGCATGATAACGCACGACCACACACTGCTGCACGCACAAAAACATTAGTGGAGGAGTTCGATTGATCATCCATTGCATCTCAACATTTTGGAAGTAATGAGGAACTTAAGAACGGTGTGAATCAATGCCTCATCGCACTGGCGGTGCAATTTTTTAAGGAGGGTATACAAAAGCTCATCCCACGTTATCAAAAATGTATAGATTTAAACGGAGACTATGTGGAAAAATAATTTAGATGTTAATAAAACTACGAGGGGCGTTCAATATATTCTCGGTATCGATATGAAGGAAAATGCGAATTCAATTTAAATTGTTTTTATTTTTCAATATAATCTCCCCTAACATCAATGCATTTGTTACATCTTGAGATAAGCTTTTTTAAACCCTTATTGCCGACTTGAGTTCTTCATCATCCGAAAATCTTTTTCTACGAAGACATTTTTTCAAATCCGGAAACAGGAGATAATCACTAGAGGCAAGGTCTGGACTATAGGGTGGGTGTTGGATTTCTTCGAAACCACAATCTCGCGCAGCAGCCTTGGAAACTCGCGCCGTGTGAACAGGAGCGTTGTCATGAAGAAGCAACACACCCGCTGCGAGTTTACCCCGTCTTTTCTTTTTAATTTCCTCCCGCAAATTATGCAAAGTGGAAGCGTAGGATGTGGCGTTGATGGTTTCACCTTTTTTTTGTACTCAATGAGCAAGATTCCCTTTGAGTCCCAAAAAACTGTGGCCATGAGCTTCCCGGCAGACGGAGTGACTTTGAACTTCTTCGGGCGGTCTGTTCCTTTTTTATGCCATTGCATGGACTCTTGTTTGCTTTCAGGGTCATATTGGTGGACCCATGTTTCGTCCCCAGTAACAATTCGATCCATAACACCGTCCGCGTTCTCACTACACATCTCCAAAAGCTCTCTACAGCATGCGATTCTCACTGTGCGCTGTGAGCATTCGTGGCACCCACCTTGCACTGACCTTTGAAAGGTTAAGATGGTCATGAAGAATGGTGTGAATGGTACCAATTGAAAGCTTGGTGATCTCTGCCATCATTTTCACCTTTATTCGGGCATCCTCAAGAACAAGTTTTTCGACTTCTTTGATGCTTTCTCCCGTACAAGCAGTAGCCGGGGCGCCGGAGCGGGGGTCGTCCTCAATGCTCTCTCTGCCTCTCTTGAACTCACTTGACCACTTTTGCACAGTTGATAATGAAGGTGCGGAACCCTGGTAAACAGCCACCATCTCTTCATAAATAGTTTTTTGACTTTTTCCTTGCTTAGTGAGAAATTTAATTACAGCGCGATGCTCAATTTTCACCATCATCGTCTCAGTTGTCATTATGATTCTGTTTAACTAGAGATAAAACGCGAATTAATAATCACATTTATATGAAATTTTACATGAATGCACTAAAATAATAGTATTACTTGATAAATAAGTCAATTTATATATACAACCACAGCTTCACCCCGATGCCGAGAATATGTTGAACGCCCCTCGTATTTTGTGCAACAAATTAATGTTTTTGTTTTTTTTTTTAAATATTTTTCACTTCGGAGGTTAATTTTGGAATAGCCCTCATATGTATGTTAATGAAAAAGTAGGAAAACAGCAAAAGAGAATGAGCAACTGGCTAACAATTACTGTCCTGTGTAAGCGCTAGATAATGTAACCTTATAGCGTTTGAAATAACTGTCAGTTGTTTGACATAACTATCAGCGAATGACAGAATGCGCGCTGCAAATATCGTCTATCACAGATGCATCGGTCCGAATTATTAATTTATCATTTCTTAGTGCAAATTTCACAGCCAATTCAATTCTTCAGTGAGTTTTTTGAGAAGTGTTTGTTCATCACGTTAAGTTAAGAGTAATTTAGCCTAATATTAAAAGTTCAATTTAAGGACTGAAACGAATAAAATCTGTAAATTTTAAAACGGGCTATACTTCCAATGCGGAAAAATTGCAATCCCATTTTGTACCCAAATTAGCCTGTATATTCTCTAGTTTCAGTTTGTTATTGATTTTAGTTCGGTGCAGCTTAAAATATTTATAAAATATGAGTTAAGAGGAACGCCGTAAAAAGATTATCGACAAATGGCTCGAAAATACTTCGCGTCCAAAACATTTCATCGCAAAAAATTTAAACATAGCACGCAGTACAGTGGATTCTGTTATTAAACGATATTTGGGACGTTGACAGTTAAGGGAAAACAGAAAAGTGGAGCTAAAAGTGGAGCACATGATACAAATTTGGACAGGTACCATCGTAAAAAACCGGAGATCCTGCTCGGAAATGTAATACCAACCAAACAATGGTACAAAGATCTAAAAAACGTAACGGTCTAAAAACACGAAAAAAAAACAAAAAATACCAAAAGCTACTGAAAAGCAAAAAAAAGTCATAAAAACACGAACCCGAAAGCTATACGAGTTGATCGGCAACAAGAAAGCGTGCTTGGTTTTGGATGACGAAGCTTATGTCAAAGCCGACTTTACTACTCCTCCAGGTGCGCAGTTTTACAACTCGTTTGAAGCTGAGATTCTTCCGCAATCAACAACATTGATTGGGATGGAAAAATTCGGGTCAAAATATCTCGTTTGGCAGGCCATTCGCCAATGTGGACACAGAAGCTCATCGTTTATTACAACGGGAACAATTTACGAAGAATTGTACGTTAACGAGTGCCTAAAAAAACGGTTGATTCCTTTCTTAAACAAACACGAGGGTTCAACATTATTTTGGCCAGATTTAACTTCAGCTCACTATGTTCATGCGACGTTGAGTTTTCTTGTTGCTAAAAATGTCGACTTTGTCCCAAAAGACATGAGTCCACCCAATGTTCCACAGTGCCGACCCATTGAAAGGTATTGGGTTTTGGTCAAAGCTAAATTGAGGAAAAGTGAGCAGTGTGCAAAGGACGTAAAAGATTTTAGTGCTAAATGGAAAAGAGCATCCAAAAAGATCACGGATGTAATTGTCACCAACCTTATGAAGGACATTCGAAAGAAGTGAAGAAAGAATGGGAACCCAAATAATTTTTTTTATTTTCTTGTAATTGTGAATGAATTTAATAAAAACAGAGTTTTAAAGCAAATATAAAAAATTTACATGAACTATGAAAATATTTTTTTTTTTTTACTTTTTTATTCGTTTCAGTCCTTAGTATGGAGTTTTATTAAGTTTTGATTGACTTACAGAGGGTATCATTACATGGTTATAAAGAAAAATACAATAGAATATTTTTTTAATTTTCAGTAGAATTTTTGTTGTGAAAAATGCCAGCAATTAGACGTACAAACTTAAGACGCAGAATTCGCAACGCTGCAAGTTAAAGATATACAAGAACAAGTCAAACTGACGAGCAACGCGAAACGCGGAACGCGGAACGAAGTTGAACGGAATCGATGGAATCTAAATTAACAACATAGAAATGTTGCGTTTAACCCATATCAAGTTGCATTTAACCCATATTATACCAGCGCCCCATTTAAGGTGCATCAACATTTTCCATTAAATTTCCAATTTTTTAACAATTTAATAATTTTGTTCAAAACCTGACGCCTTTTAGTGTAACATAGTAGTCTTTAAAAAATACACACGCTTTCGTTTATTTCTACCAGTTATTTGTGTTTTGTGTATCTTACCCGACATGTGTTCCAAGAAAAGTTAAGTAATAACAAATAGGTACACACTGTTGTTATAATATGACATTTGTTTTATCTATGTTTATGAACTGGACTATTACTAAATATAAAGAAAACAATGTTATTTTGTATTTTTATTTACAAATTATTGACGTTTGTTCAATAGTCGACACCGTGGACGTTTCTTTCAAATCATTGTGTTTCTTGAATTTTCTTTGCAGACTCAGTGTTCATGAAATTATATCAGCACTGGAAGAAGATAGCCCAATTATTTCTGCAGATATATTTATCACACCACCTGACAATGTCGATTTGAGTGATGAAGACAGTGGAAGTGAGGATGCAGGAGATATTAGCAACCTCGCTCATCGACAATTGTTGGCTAAAGCCGAGGTACGATGCCAGGTTCCATCGACTAAAGGAGTCTTGGAAACCGTTGAAGGAATTCCATTCATAGATCAGGATGAACAAGAGGAACCTACATACAAACCCCGTTTGGATGAAGTTTACGAATTGTTGCGCTCTGGAACAGAAAAAAAGGACAAGTCAACTTCCGAATAACTGCAGAAGAAATAAAGAATTTTGTTGGTATCTTACTTTTATCGGGTTACAATAGAACATCGCGTTACAGATTGTACTGGGATAAGAGCATTGATACTCATCATTCAGGAGTTGCCTCATGCATGACCCGTAATCGATTTGAAGAGCTCTTACGTTATTTTCATGCATTTGATAACAGCCGTCTTCCACCGGATGATAAGTTTGGAAAAGTTACACCTCTGTGGGATATGATGAGTGAAAGATGGTTGAAGTTTTTTCGATGAGTCAATGGTGCCTTATTTCGGAAAACATGGAACTAAGCAGCACATACACGGTAAACCAATCCATTTTGTTTATAAAATCTGGTCACTATGCACTCGATTGGGCTATCTTATCTACGGTGAACCTTACCAGGGGGCTAAAACAGGTAATGCGATGCCAAGTCTCGGCGTAGGTGGTTCTGTCGTGATGAACTTGATTTCGAAGCTGCCAAGTAGTGATCACTACAGTTTTTACATTGACAACTTTTTTACATCTTTACGCCTACTTGATGAAGGGAAGAAGATAGGTCATGGAACCACTGGAACTCTTCGTGCCAATAGAGTTGAAAGTGCCCCGCTCAAAGATGTAAAAAAATGAAAAGGACTCCAAGAGGTTTCTACCACCAAGTAACGGATACAGCTTCCAACGTAAGCCTAGTACGCTACAGTGATAACAACATTGTAACTATAGCTTAAACCGAAAGTAATGTTCACCCACTTGGTAAAGTAAAGAGGTGGTGCAACAACAAAAGAGTCGACGTCGACCAACCTCATTGCTACCAAAAATACAACAAGTTTATGGGTGGGCTGGACAGACTTGACCAAAATGTTGGAAAGTATAGAATCGGGATTAGACTGAAGACTGAATGTTTCTCATTAACGTGTGTATGAATAATGCGTTTCAATTGTACCGACTCTCGCCAGCAGGACAAGCTAAAGATTCTCACGACTTTCTATCTTTCACAAGATATGGTACATAGTTCAAACGTATTTGATACTTGGCAAAGTTTCTTCTTACCTTCCAAATTGAATTCGACTCAAGTCGCCTATGACTGCCAAGAAAAAACTACCTGATTCAATAAGACTGGATGTTAGAGGGCATTACATTGTCAGAAACGCAACTCAAGTTCGATGTCGTCAATGCCATAAAAATACAAAGTTTAAATGCATGAAAGGTGAGGTTGGTTTGCATCAACACTGTTCGCAAACTTTTCATACTACAAAATAATTTTTTTTTCACTTTTTGTTTCATGAATTCGTATATGTACTTAAATGAATGAATTGTTTATCAAGCCTTTATTTTTGTTTAATGTCTTTCCATAGTTTGTTTAATAGAAAATAAATGCATATAAAAAAGAGCAGCTTTAATTATTTGCATACAAACACCATAGGCATATTCTCCCAACCCCCCATTTAAGGTGCGGTCCTGAGACTCCGCTTGTATACAATACAGATTTGAAAAACGGTAACCTTTATCTCTTTTAGAAGCTTTTTCATATACAGGGTGAGTTTTTTAACTTGAGACATCCAAATTACTCGAAAAATACGCGATATCGCGAAAAATGTTTCAGACAAAAGTCACAAGGTTCTGAAGGGGACATTAGATGGTGACCACGAATTTGACCTTGAGACCCATTTTCAAGATCAAACGAAGGTCACTTTTGATTTTTCAAATGATAATTCCTGATTTTATACGCCACGGGCTACTTGGGAATAATGGGCTGGACAACCGTCATGTTGAAACCACATTGTTTGTCGCAACTCCAACAGCAGGATAATATGGGTTAAGTATAACGTAGAAATCGATAACAGTTCACAGCAAATCGTTGGTATTGGATCAATGAACGTTGTGTGTCAATATTGTAAAGCATTTAAGTCTAAAAATGAAGCCCCTAGATTGTGTTGCGCGAGGGGTAAAGTTAAATTAAAGCCATTGGTGCCTCCACCAGAACCACTGCATTCATTGGTTTCCGGAAATGGGATATATTCTAAACATTTTTTGACACATATCCAGCAATACAATAATTGCTTTCATTTGGCGCAACAAAATTTGTTCAAGAAAATTTTATGCCAACTTTCAAGGTAAGTATGTTGAAAAACAATAAACTTTAACCACCACTTGCCTGATGCAAAATCCGTTGATAGCTTTCAATTGAAATGGCTTAAAGTAGGTTTGTAGCTCGAAGAATTGCCAAAAGCAGCCAGAAGCAAGTATGTTTCAAAAAGCTGATGGCGGAATGGCAGTGCCGACAAAGTATTTTGAGAGCCACATGGTGATACAAACAATTCGCTTTATAATATTCTATATTATATCTATTTACTGTCTGTTTATCTTTGCAGATTCAGGTACAAATATATCATCTAATAGATTTCTTATTGCCAACCCCGGATAGTGAATACAAATTTTTGAAAATTTATTTGCAAAAGTCAATCACCGTTGTGCACACAACAATTCGGTGAAAACATCAATTCATCAACATCAACACAACGAATTGTCGTCATGGGTGAAATTTTAGAAAACCGAGATATTGTAGCGTGTGTCAGAAACACATCGATCATATGATACATTACAATATCATATGATAATAATAACAACTGCACCAATAACCATCACAACAGCCAGCAAAAACAGATGGATTGTCTTCTCAAATGTACATGTAATACTTCCACTAGTGGCGGCGCCAATATCGGTCCTCGATATAGATCGTTGAAATCTTTAAAATTAAGTGGGGCCAATGGTCTTGTTAGTGACATGTTAAATTCTGGATCGATTGTATGTGAACGAAAATCGACGGCGACGACGACGAAAAAACTCAGTTGCGATGTGCCAACAAGCCCGGGTGGTATACAATCTAAAGATGTTGGTATTGCTACTGGAAGTGAGTGGATAAAGCAATGTGATGAATCAAGAAGAGTTGTAGCCACTTGAAATGCGGCTACAAGTCCTAATTTAGATATGCGAAAGCTTGGCTTGATGGAAATCAAACCAAAAGAAGTGATTGGCAGTAACAAGACTGCACTAGAAAAGTCCAATTCGTTGGGAGAATTGAAACCAACCAAACAGTTGCTACAGTACTACAAGAAGTCTTTTGCCGCGTCCTCCAATGCGACATCAACACGAAATAATGGTCTCCGATGAGAATGATATTGTTTCTGTAAAGGTTTCACCAAATGAAGACTTTGAATTCGAAAATGGACTAACGACACGAATTAATGAGTTAAGTATACGTGATATGAGCGGTGATAGTAAGATTTTAAGTAGTAGCCCTGGATCTGATGGAGCAAAGAAAAAGCACAAAACATCAAACAGTGAACAAACCTTTTAAACAGCACTGATTTCGATACAAAATTTTCACATAATCAAACCAATAATAAAAGCACAGGATGTTTGGTTTATGTGCCATCGGATCTCTGGTTGAAAGAGTGTTCAAAAAATGTCGCTTAGTCGCGGTAATTTAGAGCCGCTTGACAACGATCCATGGATTTGGCGAAAGCCACCACCAGATTCAACTAATGGTGGTCCAAGAACAACTGCAACTGGTAATGTGAAAAAATCACCCAAACAAGAAATATTTCGACAAGCAAAGTCATTTTCTGCTTCGAAATTTGAATTGGGCGGCGGTGAAATACCAAACGGTCATCGACCCAAATTACAACGTTGCAAATCGCCTTTATTCATTGAAGACGATGTGCTACCACCAATATCGGCTCCTTCTTCGTCTTTTTTGAAAGCACCCGAGAGTCAGTTCTCACCCCCAACTCCACCATTTACTGCCACACCACCACCACCGCTACCGCTACATTTGCAGCCATTCTCCTGTTACATCACCAGCTCGCATTAAGCCAACAATTACAACTGCTGAACCACCACAGCCTTTGCAACAGCAATAGCAGGCGCAACGCAGTTTTTTAGATGTCGTCAATCCTAACCTGCTGCAAGCACGCCATAGTTTTTCGTCAATATCACAGCGGGATGATGAGTTACAGTTAAACATTCGTCGTTTATCTGAGCAACTGCGCAAAACTCAGGCAGGAAGTGCCGCCTTAATCACCACTAATACTGATGCCGATTTTAGTGATTATCTTCGACAATATCGTTGCAGTGCGCAGCTGCAGCGCAAGTACAATCTCAAACAGCAACAGACCTTACATCATCCGCAATCGAAGGTGACACAAAACAATCTCGATTCAATGTTAGAGACTACATGTTAAAGGAAACGCACGGTATACGCTTCAAATTCTCTAGTTCTTTATATTTTTACTTCCTTCCCCCATTTTCTCATTTTCTCATCTCTTTACGAGTACACACAGTAATAAATAAATATCCTATCTTATTTTGGTATGATGAAGTTGGGTATGATTTTTCAATGAAAATGATATATCCAGTGACAGGTAAATAAACAATCTACGTTTACTACCTTTATCACAACGTTAATTTATGTTCATGCCGATCATTGAAAACGGCGGATTGACTGCGGCGGGAGAATATCATAATTTCCGTGTTTTGCTATCATTTAAAACGCAAGTGAACAAACGTCGGTAAAGAAGTGCAAGAAACAGCCATCATTGAATCCGCATACGATCCGCGCTCTATTCAAATTGTGACGTTTCTCAACCGCAACACAATTGATGCGGATTCCAGTCAACAAAATGATAAAATTGAAGAAGTAAAATAATCATAAATTGTATTTCATAATTACTAGAACAAAATATTTTCAATAGGCAAACAAATCGTCAGCAGTTCCAGGTGTTGGTAGAACATATGAAGAGAAATCCGGATATTGCCAGAAATTTAACAAAAAAAGTTCGTTCAAAAGTTTTGGTTGAACTTATAGCAAGAGCTGAATAGTTTGGGGCCTCCTACTATGGAAATATCAGAGTGGAAGTAGGTAAATTAAAATAAATAAACTCTCAAAAGGTTGATCTTTTCTGAAAGATCTTGAAGTTAAGAAAAGTAATTTTTATATAGATCATTGATAAAAGATAGATGAAGTTAATTTATCTAATGTTAAAACTTTACTTTAGGTTTGGTCGGATCACCTAAATCTGCCCTTCGTAAGAAACTTTGCCAGAACAAGCGAGAACATAAGGCAACGGGTGGAGGCGAAAATAAGGAGGTTTTTTTCACTCCTTTGGAAGAGAAGGTCATTGAGCTGATATGCTTAAAAGTCTATGTTCATGGTTTGCCTAATACTAGAAGTTTTGGTGTACCATTGTCGAACGTGGCTTCCGTCACCACGGCGGCGTTAAGGGATTTCGAGGTGGGTGTAGATATCGATACTGAAATGCAGGCTATTTCATCTGAGGAGATAGAAAATGACCTAAACAAAACAAATATCCCAACGCCTAGTACGACAAAAGAAACACCCAGGAGAACATTTCAGAAGCCAGTGCAACTTCTGGAGAAGCAAATCAAAATACAGAAACAGCTTTACGAAAATGTATCAACATTGCTGGAAACAGTCCAAAAGCAGTCCGAAGAAACAAATTCTTGTTTACGAAAAATCTACCGGACAATCGATCGGCTCAATGATTCCCACACCAATATAAACCAACAACTTTTGTACAAAATAAAAAGGCATAATGAGCAAATGGAATAAATTGCGCTGGAAAAAAACAGGATTAAGAGGAAACTGCTACAACTGCAATTAATGAAAGTAAATGCAACCTTAAAAGACTAATATATATATATATATATATATATATTTTATTTCCTTTTTGCCACGAAGGCTGATTTGTGACATTTTATATTTCTTTTGCCAAGAAGGGTTTTGTGTTATTGTTTTAAACAATAAATTTGTTATTTTAAAAAACAAAAATTTATTTTATTTCAAATGAAGTCTTGCAAAATTTCATTTTTAATTCTATTTGCCTCCATTATGTACATTTCTGTTTGTGTATTGTGAGGATGGCTGTCTTCAACTTCGGTAATTTCTTCTGTTGACTCGTGTTCCTCACAAACACATTAAAATGAATTCTAATATTATGGATTGCAGCACTAACATTTATGAATTGGACAGCTTTTTGGGGCGAATAATTTAGCTGTCGGGCACCAAGACAACAGCGACACCAATTTTTCCATATATTTTTCCAATATTCCGTCCCCTGCTATGGCTACTGTTGAATCGACTTTCTGGGGTATCAACACCGTGGGATCTATATGGCGTGATTAGCCAAGGGGATAAGGGATAACCAGCATCTCCTATAAAAAAAGAACGTAGTAACGATTTGGTTTTCAATATGGGAAAAGTGCATTTACCTAATAATCGCATATTTCGCTCTCCATTGTCATATAAAGATTTAAAATAGAAGAAAGCATCGCTGTTGCCCCAAATAGAGGAGTCGTAACTGGCTCCAGGATATCTGGCATCCACATATCTAATCCTTTGCTTGTGATCACATATCTGAAATAGAGCATTCTTAAAAAAAATATATATAACGTTAAATATTTACTATCATTGTATTCAAGCTGTAAGCTCCTTTTCTATTGTAAAAGAGGTGAGCATTTTCACCCGCGGGTTTGGCAACTTTGATATGTGTGCCGTCAACACACATTATTACTCCCGGTATTCTCGACTTTTCATAAAAAAACAGTCTGGCCTCACGCTTGTCTTCTTCGGACATCGTTAAGGTTATCCATTTTGGGCACAGAGTTTCTTCCAGAATATTAAAAATATCCGAGAGAACACCAGAAATCGTTGATTGTACCATTCCTACATTAAAATCCTGCCCAGTTCCAATTTGGTATCCACCCTCTGCTAAAAATTTTAAGCATGCCACCAACTTAAACTCAGGAGTCAGTGATGATGACCTGACAACTGGTGGTAGCTTTGCCTTCAACTCGTCCAAAATATACTTAAAACCAGCTTTATTCAGCCTGAACTCTTTGATAAACCTACAATTACCGATAAAAATATTAAATTCATGCTGACTAAAAAAATTGTTCTCAACTTACTGAGCATCGGGTAACAAAAAAATTCCCTTTGCCATACTCCTTATATTCTGACGAATGTGTCGGCAATCACTTAGCTCTTCCTCCAAATCGAAAAAAAATGCAATTGTGTCCATAACTTGAATTTACTTTGAATTGGAGGTAATTTTTCTTGTACAAAAATTCTACAATACAAAAATTCTACAATGACAGAACACAGCTGATATTAAAGAAGATCGGTAATGAGGTTCTACCGACCTATAATGTTGTGAATCCGCCGTTTGCAATGATAGGGTTAAACTGCAGAAATGAAGGGATGCGGATTCGATGAAGTCACGCCGCAGTCTATCCGCCGTTTTCAATGATCGGCATGATTATAACACAAAAATTTGTTCATAGGTTCCGAAACTAATAAAAAAATTTGTTGAATGAATTATTATTCATACAGACTGATGGTTCGGGAAAATGAGGACAATCACACCTTAAAATGTCGTCATCTCTTTCACCAATTTTCAGATCCTGCCCGATGAGATCATTCATTTTCAAATGGGCAGCTATATGGCGATGTGGCGTATTTTTGAATTTCCTATACATGAAAGACACCCCACTGTTGTTCACTTGGCCGTACATCTGGAAAATAGTCAAAGGGTGTATTTTACAACAGAAAACGTATTACAACGAGTTGACAGGCCGTCATCGACAACATTGATAAGCTTCTTTGAAATGTGTAAGAATGATGACTTTGCCAGAACACTGTCAAAGAAATTTAAACGACGGAAGCAAGGACAGCCAGTTCCAGGTTACCCACAAGTATTTTCCACCGATGCACCAGGACGTGTTTTTATTTTCGTTTACTATTAGTCAATGTTCGTGGCCTAACATCATTCCAACATCTGCGAACTGTTAATGATGTATTTTGCGGCACATACAGAGAAGCCCGTCAACATTTGGAATTGCTAGAGAATGACACTTATTGGGACCACACTCTATTAGATGCTGTGACAAAGGATTAATACAATTAGGAATGACAACACCAACATTTAAATCTCTAAGTATATGTATTGTATACTTACAGCTCGTTTTATAGAACCAATGGGGTTATTGCTTATTTTGCAGATTAAATATACTCGTATGTATAAAACTGATATTTTAACTCTCTATTGTATATTGCATGAATAGTACTACGATATCCCGTCTGTATTTCAACTGATTCGCGGAATTTTCATCTAACCCGAATGCATTCATTATTCTGCTCTTCAAATTTTCCTACATACGAGTATGTAACTCGACTAATGTTTCCGCTACGCGAAGGTGGTGAATGTTTTCCTTGCCGCATTTCATTCTTCTTCTGGTTCCCACTCAGTGACTTAAAATTTCTTTTAATATTGCGAAGAGATCATGTTTTTATTAAATTTCTAAGTGTTACTTCAGTGACTAGAGGGGCATATTCATGAATGCCAAGTTGAACAAAACCTTTCTAAACAATATAATAGAAAATAAAAGCCCTTACGAATTTGCTTACTGGTTCTTAAATATCACTTCGAATCACATGTATAAATGTTAAATGTCAGCTAAATTGTCATTCATGGACAATTAGAAATTCCATTCAACCAATCAGGGTCCAGAAGTAGAAATGGTGGCGGATGGCAGCTCTCACATCCCCTCCAAAATCGTCGGTCGATTTTGCCCAAGGGCCTTTAAATCTGGATGAGAGTTGTTCGTGGAGTTAACTACCCGACCCCGGAATGTTCGGAGCTTCAGCTGACCATGTGCAACTTAAAAACTAGCGGAGGCTTCAGAGATTTGATTTTAGTGCCATAATAGGAAAGGCGGTGCTTAGTTAGGAGTGAGCCTGGGCAATGACTGACAAGTCTTTCAAGGTAGCTTGGTCAGCTAACTTTTCCCCCAAGTGGGTTGAAGTCCCATTCCACTTGCGCGCACCACCTAAGGCGAGGTCTTACTCTACTGCGTTGTCCGTTCGGGTAAGATTCGAAGACTTTGCGGGCAGGAGAATTGATATCAATTCGCTCTACATGTCCTAGCCATCTCAACTGAAGCGCAGTTTTCTAACTAGATCGATGCCGCCGTACATCTTGTATAGTTAGTCGCTGAATCTTGTTAAGCCGTTACCGACCTTGACAGAGGAGCGAGCGTTCTCAATCGTTTCTATAACGTATAAGTTTAAAGACACCGGAAGACTTTTTATAAATAATAAAATTATTTGCCCATTCGGCGGATACTTATCAACTAAACTAACAATTTTCTTCAATCTCAACATTATTTATTCTCTTACAAATTTAACTGTTGCATTTGCATGATTCCCACGAGCAATTACACTTGCAGGAAATGCATCAAATATAGATGGAGTGAAAAGTGACCTCCTTGGGAATTAAAAAAATTGTTTTTTTAAATGTTTTTTTATATTATTCGATATAGTCTCCTTATAGTTTGATACACTTATTCCAGCGATTTTGCAACTTCTTAATCCCGTCCGAAAAGTAATTTTCCGGAAGGTCTGCAAAATACTCCTCCGTGGCGTCGATGATTTCCTCGCGTGAGCTGAATTTTTTATTGATGAGCCATCTTTTGAGGTTTGGGAAGAAATAATAGTCCGAGGGAGCCAAATCGGGCGAATACGGTGGATGCGACAGCAATTGGAGCCGTAAATCATTGATTTTAGCCCTGGTTGCGATGCACTTGTGCGCCGGCGCATTGGCTTACAAAAACAAAATTTTTTTTCGCTTCATGTGAGGCCGTTTTGCAGCGTTTTCGACCTTCAATCGCTCCAATAATGCACAGTAATACTCGCTATTGATGGTTTTTCCTTTTTCGAGGTAGTCCACAAAGAGTATGCCATGACAATCCCAGAAAACCGACGCCATAATCTTTTCGACCCATCGAGCCTCCCTCGGCCGCTTCGGAGCACTCGTGCCGGCTTCAGTCTATTGCCGGGCACTCATTCTGTTCTCTGGTGTGTAATAGTGGATCCAAGTTACCAATCGACGCCAGAAGTCCGCCCGATTCCGCATCAGCAAGTTCAAACACTCTTTCGAAGTGCCCTCGCGTTCGTGCTTTTGGTCATGCGCGACAGAATAACTTTTTCGTATGCAGAATATTACCCAAAATATGGCGTTTGCGCTCAGTACTAATCTGGTCAGCCAACACCATGTCATGTATTTTTTTGACATTATTCTCTGTAACCGCATCGGAGGGCCTGCCGCTGTGGACTTGATCGGTAGTGGAGTTGCGGCCACCACGAAACTCTCGAAACCAATATTTCACGGTGTAATCTGACGGAGCATTAGCCCCATAATATTTATCCAACTTTTCTTTTGTTTCCTTCGCCGTTTTGCCTCTCAAAAAATAATCTGGCGGTCATGGAGGTCATTTTTCAATCCATCTAGTATGATCTGCAAAAATGTATTTCTAGGAAAAGATACATGGAGTTCATGTAACGCGCGCATGTTCCTTTATCCGTTTGTCTCGAAGCTTTAAGAATTTATTGTGGAGAGGCTCGGGTAACAAACATACGCCGCTACCGAATACATAATCTATAGCGTACGTCTCTCTAAATGCTGTCATATACGAGTATATACACCTTTAAAATCGATGAAAAGATGGCACGAGTATGTATCGATTTGGACTCCTTGAGTTTTTTCCAGGATCCGCGTAGTGTGAAAATTTTGTTGATTGTGAACTTTCCTGGCCTGAAACTGATAGGGGCTAATCAATATGATAGATACGATCTATTGCCTGCAAAAGACGTCAGCACTGACGGCGACTCTATTACAAAGTTTCATTCTTCATTTCAACAGGTTTCTGTACGGGTCTTGTTGACTTGATACCGTGGCATTTCTTGTATATAGTAATGAAAAGAAAGAAAGAAAAAAACAAAAACACACACTTACTCCCGGCCGCCACGCCGCACCCGCGATAAATAAGTTTCTACTAAAAGAGCAGTGAAATAAGAACATATGTAGACGAATTAACACAGATGATAAACTTTCCAGACACTGGAAAACCAAAACCCGCTTCCACTGATCGGCTCTAACCACGTGACCCTGCCTGTGAATACGTGTTAATTGTCATCAATGTCAATTTCTCTCCCATTTTATAAAAACCCGCCCATTTTACTCATAAAACATCATTCACATTATACACACACATAGTGAACATCACGTGCAAATCGCTCTCATTCCAGCAAATTCTGGCAGGTTATAGAGATGTACCCACGTACAGTGGGTCTGTGCGAGGGTTAAGGGTTTGCAAAAGTTTAAAGGAGTTTGCCATCTAAGTTAGTTCTTCTATGAATGAAAAGCGGAGAGGCGGATAAGTTAATTAGCGCAATTCGAAATAAAAACTCCCGGAGAATTTTTTCCTTTTTTCCATTTCTCCAATTCTAAACAATCTTCGAAAATGAGAAAAATTCTCTGGGAAAAAAGTAGGCATCACAAATTTCAAAAAAGGGGAGAATGCGATTTCATTTCCCAGACTTTTATTCCCCAAACATTTGCAAGAGAGTTTAATGGGAAAATTTAGGTAATTTAGTTTTTTCAAATTTAAATTTTAGTAAAATGCTTTTATAGGTCTAAAACAATAAATGAGCTGCAACTTCAAACGTCGCGACGTTGCATGCGGATACCACAAGGGAAGTAAAGAAGATGTGGCCCTGTTTTGGCAATTGGCTGAAAATGAATTGAATTCAGCGGGACCACCATGCAAAACTCTCGCCGAGTGGAAAAGGGTATTTTTGTACGAATGGCTTAGAACACAAGCCTAACAAAATTTGGATTGGCACAAGAAATGCCACTGGGGGAGGACCACATAAAGAATACAAGTTTTCGGATACAAAACAGGCCATACACAATTTAGCAGATATGAAAGTCTTTTTCCGAAAAAAAAGAAAAGCGACCAATGAAAATGACGAGCCCCCAGAAAAACTATTGAATACGGTGTCCGTACAAGAAATAGATTTGCTTACTGAAGTAGAGTTAGCAACGCTCGGCATGGAGACTCACGATGCGAAAGAAGGACTCCCGTCCACGAGGAAGTTCTAGTGCACATAAAATTACTGCCTCTAAAGTTTTGGAGAAGGAGCTATTAATCCAAAAGGAGTTATGCGAGACAGTCAAGGTGTTAGTCGAAGGCATAAAAGAACAGCACCGAAGCACGACGAAAATATATCGCTCTCTGGAGGATTTTACGATATCCAAACAAAAACATTCAAGAAATGAAGAATATAAAGAAGATGAAGAATGAAACTTTGTAAGAAACAAAACGGCACAATTGGGTCATGGAAAGCTGGCAGAAGAAGGAATTAGAAGACAAAATTGAAAAAAATCGTCGACTTTTAATCACGACTAAATGAATGAAAATTTTTATTTAAATAAAAACGTTTATTTTAATTGCTAAATTTTATTAAATTGCTGCCTTCTTTATATCAAAACTTAAAGCGTGCTTCCGATATTGATCCGAATCCTACTAGCAGCGCAGTAAGTATTTATGACTTTCTAAGGAAGTAATCCTACTATCAATCTGGTTGGTCCCCGTACTTTCAATATTTTCCGAAATCATGTGGGTGTCATTGATGAAGTCTGCCTTAAAATGAATACATATATTATGCAATGCACAACAAACATTTACTATATTTGCTGCCTTTTTCGGACTGTAGTGCAGTTCCATCGCACCCAGAAGGCATCTCTCCATTTGTCCGCTCAACCTACTTGAACCTACTGTAGGCGTCCTAAGAGGAGTCAAAAGCCACGGCTCCAAAGGATATCCGGCATCTCCTAATTCAAATGTCAACTTTTTTATAAATTTAATAATTTCTATTTATAAACTTTTATTCTTACCAAGAAGCCAAAAATTCCTTATGCCCCGTAAATATTCCTGCTCAAAGTGCGAACGCAGCTCGCTTACATTCCAAATGTGGTAACCATGCTTGCACCGGGATGGAAAGCGTCGACGTAACGAATCCTCAATTCGTCATCACACATATTATGTTTTATTAAAATTAATCAGCATAACATTTAAACTGTAGGTTCCTTTCCTGTTATAAAATAAATGTCTATTCACAGGAGGGGCAACAATCCGGACATGTGTGCCGTCAATACATCCAACAATACCGGGCATGCTATATTTGGTGTAGAATGCTAACGTAACGTTCCTTTTTTCGTCGACCGTTTTATATACACTTATCCACCGTGGACATATCCCTCTTCGGCGCAAACATGCGCTCAGTTGCACAATAGGGGATATTGCAAAACGCTTCCTAGTCGGCTGTCGGGACGTTGCTCCAACAAATATTTGAAGGCCACTTTGTTGACTCTATACTTAATACTTTTGAAATCTAATAAAGCAAAATACATTTGCACCTATGTACAATGATTCAGAAAACTCCAGAGCATTTGTGCTATCCCGTAAACAACTCCTAATAGCCCCCGGCTGTCCTTGTCGGTTGCCTTCAGCATCCACTTCCTCTGCCAACAACCTGAATGCAATTCTACGAATTTTCTTATCTTTTTAACAAACAACATAACCGTGAAAAATATCTAAACATAAAACACAAAGCTTAATTTTATCACAAAAAATAACAAAAATCTCTTAAATATGAGAAATTTTGACAATTGATAAACAACAAGATTACTCTTTGAATTTTATTTAACCCCTTTGGTGTTTTGATGCCATATGGCATCGTATCTATTGCGGAGGGCTATATCAGTCACAAAAATTTTTGTTTTTTTTTATTTATTTTCACTCATATTGTTCTGCAAACGTTTTATAGCCCGTACCAACTGAGTTTGTCAACGGTCGATGGCGCAGAGAGAGGATTTAAGAGAACAAAAATGGTACGAAAGAGTAAATGTTTTTGCCTGAAGTTTACAATGCCTAACCCAACTTTACATGGCTTAGAACTGAAATGCTGTTGCATAAATTACGATAAATTTCAACGCACTTCATATGTAATGCTACCTGTTATCTAGGGTGGGATTAGCTAAAAATTCAAATCAGATAAACAAAACACGCTTGTTGTGACACTGTAGTTCTCTAACTTTGTCAGCATAATGAGCAAATAATCAAAAACCGTATAGCTAAAGAAACCACCCTCAGTCAGATCGCAATTGCGATCTTGAAAGCAATGTTGGGATGTATAGATCATTTTTGTTTATGGCTCCACCCATTTCCGTATTTCTTAGGTCTTATTTGCCAATTTAAGAGATGAGAAAAGAAATTTTAAGGGACCTGCGCAGTAAAACTCAATTTGTACGGACTATAGGAGCTAAGACATGGGCTGAAAAGTCCGTACCGTTTTATAGTAAAACACAAAATTTTTACAAAATTCAACTTCATTTATCAATATAGTTGCCTTCGAGGGCGATACACTGATTGAAAGGATTTTTCAATCTTTCGATACCAGTTTTGTAGTACGATTTCGGTTTAGCCTCAAAATAGGCCTCTGTTTCGGCGATTACTTCTTCATCGGTCTTAAATCTCTTTCCGGCGAACATTCTTTTGAGGTCTGCAAACAGTGGCTGGGGGCCAAGTCATTCAATTTTGCCATCGTTTTCATCGACTTGTGACACGGTGCATTGTCTTGATGAAACAGCACTTTCTTTTTCTTCAAATGCGGCCGTTTTTCTGCGATTTCGTCCTTCAAATTCTCCAACAATGTAATAGTCGCTGTTGATAGTCTGCCCCTTTTGGAGATATGCATCCCAAAATACTGATGCCATAACCTTGCCAGCCGACTATTGAGTTTTTGGTCGTTTTGGACGAGGCTGACTGCCGACTTGACTCTGGTGTGAAGTGATGGAGCCAAGTTTCATCCATTGTCACATACCGACGCAAAAATTCGGCTTTATTGCGGTTGAACAGCTTTAAACACTCCTCTGAATCATCAACACGTTGTTGGTTTTGGTCGACTGTGAGCAAACGCGGCACCCACTTTGAACATAGCTCTCGCATGTCCAAATATTCGTGTATGATATATCCAACACGCTCTTTCAGAGCCTCAGCTATCTCGATCAACTTCACTTTACGGTCATTCGTAATCATTTTGTGGACTTTTTTGATGTTTTCATCTGAAACAGCCTCTTTTGGACGTCCACTGCGTGCATCATCTTCGGTGCTTGTATGACCACTTTTAAATTTTTCAATCCACTTGCGAATGGTTCGTTCGCAAGGTGCAGAGGCCGGGTAACACTTATCAAGCCATTCCTTTGCATCGGCTGCATTTTTCCCATCAAAAAGCAATGATAAATCAACACACGAAATTGCTTTGAATCCATTTTTTTTTTTTCACAATAACAAAAGTTGCTTCACTCACAACGCTATATCTCGAGAACTAATCGTCCGACAGCTGTCAAATTTATACACGTATCTTTTGAAGGTTGGTACTAACTGAAAATGAATTTAATTCAAGTGGTGCCTCTCTTAGAAACGGCTCGGACTTTTCAGCCCATGTGTTAATTTGAGTGAGAAATGTAAGAATACATGAAGAAAGTGCCAATGCTCTCTTGAATATTAAACCAGTGTTCCAGCCGCTTTTAGTGAAATTCCCCATCATAGACCTTAAAATTCCCCTTTTTTCCCATTCTTTATGGTGACATTCCCCACAATAATTTTTCAAAAAGCAATATTGGTAGTTTGTATAATTATAATTAAAATCGAAAAAGAAAACGTTTTTGTATTTTTTTTTTATTAAAAACAAGTAACAAAAATTAAATCAGACTTCATTTCAAAATAAAGATTAAACATAATAAAAAACAGACTACTAAATATGGAATCATAGCATACTAAAAAATAAATAAAAATTAACGAGCATTATGAAAAAGAACAAGAATATTGTGGGATGGCTAATTATAGTATATACATTATTTGTATATTGAGTTATCAAAAAAAATATATACATATTCCTTGGTGGGTTTAAAATTGAAGCTCTGCTTATTTCTTGTCTTGAACCCTGATCTTATAAAGCAGATAGCGTTTGAGCGGTATCCACCGAACCGATTTTTTTTTTTTATTTTTACTTCGGTTACTACAGAAAATAAGCGTTCAACGTCGGCATTTCAATGTGGAATTGTTAGTGCATATCTAGCAACTTGACTTAAAACTCAGAAATAAGAAATTTCCTTCAAAATCCTTCATTTCTGTTACTTCCTTCCAAAAATCTTCGACACTCAACTGCTGCATTCTATCTTTCTCTGTTCATATTATCGAAATAGGAAGCTCTCTCCATTCTAAAATTAATTTGATTTTGTCACAGTTTGGAATTTTTATGGAGCTGAGAGAAAGTTCCTTGCAGCTAACCCTTTTGGGTATATTTAATGCCACTTTTGGAAAAAGAAACTCCAAAACCTGAAGGTCATGAATTCTTATTGGAAATCGTCTTAAAATCTCTTCTATTGTTCGAATATAGAAGTTTTTGCAGCGTAAGCTAATTTCTAAATTTTGCTCCTCAGTAAAATTTTGTAGGAGCCGTTCACATTCTGGCCCAACGTAAATGCCTTTGAGGTCAATTATACATACTATTTCCGTACAGTGATATGGGTACAGCTCTTCGGTATTGTTCTGAACAAAAAAAAAGAATTGAAATTCCCCAGCCGAACATTGTTGCAGTGCACAACAAAAACATGGGAGGAGTTGATAAAATGGACTTCTTGCTATCACTTTACAGGATTGGGATCAGAACAAAGAAGTGGCCGCTTAAAATATTTGATCAAATTATTGACATGGCGTTTTGTAATTCTTGGTTGGAATACCGCGCGGACTTCCATGCTAACAAAACTAAGGACCGAATGGATTTGTTAGCGCTCCGGGATGATATTGCTGATGGATTATTGGCTTTAGCTACGCATCAAGCATCATCCCGGAAACGTGGTCGGCCACGACTACATGATTGTTTAGACGGGAGCAGCAGTACGTCAGGTTCAACGTCAAGACAACAACATGAGACAGCCCCAGCAGTATGTTTGAGGTACGATGGACTTGAGTACTGACCAGAACACACGGTTGATAAACTAAAGAAAGCTAAAAGAATGCTCAGGATATACTATATGTGCGCAATATGTAATATAGTATACATTCGTGTATTTCCAGTGAAAATAGGAATTGCTTTAAACAATACCATCAGAATATATAATTTAATTACACTGACATTTAATTAATGTTTTCTAATTTTGTAAATTTTCGTTCTTCTCATATTTTTATGTTTAATTTTTAAACTTTGTATATATCTTCTAATTAAATTTTAATTATTTTACCGTTTTATATTTAATTTTTGTATTGGGTCTATAACTATAATTCGTGCGGTTTGCTAAGAGATGACGTAACTTGTATTATTCCATTGGAACATGCGTTGGAAAGCTACTGTCATTGTACGTCATTTCAGTATATGTCATTCATTTGAAGCGTAAACAACAATAATTTTTTTTCACTCAAATATGTCGAACTTTGTGCCTGAAAAAGTGTTTTTGCGGGGAGTTCTTCTTCATTACTTTAATATGAAGAAAACTGCTGCCGAAAGTCATCGTCTTTTGGTGGAAGTTTATGGTGAACATGCGCTATTTGAGCGAACGTGCCAAAAGTGGTTTGCACGATTTAAAAGTGGTGATTTTGGCTTGGAAGACGATGAACGTCCTGGACAGCCAAAAAGTTTGAAGATGAAGAACTGGAAGCATTACTCTATGAAGATTGTTGTCAAACACAAGAAGAGCTCGCAGAATCTTTGGGTGTCACTAGAGCAGTGGCCGAAAAACGCCCGGAATATGCGACCAGACACGAGGCAATAATTTTCCATCATGACAACGCTCGGCCCCACGTTGCTATTCCGGTTAAGAACTATTTGGAAAACAGTGGATGGGAAGCCCTACTCCACCCGCCTTATAGTCCAGACCTTGCCCCTTCTGACTACCATTTGTTCCAGTCGATGCAGAACGCCCTCACTGAAATACGGTTCACATCAGAGCAGAAAATCAAAAATTGGCTTGATACATTCTTGGCTGCCAAGCCGGCGCAGTTCTTTTGGGATGGGATCCACAAATTGCCAGAAAGAAAGATGGGAAAAAGACATAGCTTCAGATGGGCAATACTTTGAATAATACTATTGTACATGTTTTTCTTAAACAAACGTTCAAATTTTGAAAAAAAAAACGCATGAAGTTATATACCCAATATAATTTTAACGTTATTTAGTTATCTTGTTTTGTTTTTTGTCGTTAAATTTTTAATTTTCTCTCGAATTTTTAAATTGTTAAAATTTGATTTTTTTTTTTTGTTTTTTTTTAAAAATGAATGCAAGCTCTAGTACAAAAAAAAAACTGTAAAAGGTTTTGTAATAAAACCAATATTTTTTTTATTTTTAGATATAATTTAAGATAATTGATGCCATATGGCATCATTCTAAAAAAAAACATTTTGATCCTAGATTTAATTTTTTTTTTTGGTTTTATGTTACAAGGACCCTTATTATCAGCAAAACCAAAAACTTTATTTTTATCTCCAAAAATGAAAAAGAAGTAGCGAAAGGGTTAAATGTCAAATGATCATTCGAACATTAATAAATTCGCACTCTCAAATTCGAAGGGGAGCATTGTGTTCCGGGGAATTCGGACGACAACACAACTCCCGGGCTGTTCTTCTCCACGGGAATATTTAGAATTGGGCTGAAGTTTACTTCCTTATAACATCAGAAGTGGGATTTGGTGCTTAATTGTACGTAAATTTGTATATACATACATATACGTAACTGGCCACTTGCGCAGAGAGAGTAAGAATATGAAAATTCGTGGGTGTACGTGCACACCCTTTCTCTTTAATTTTTTTTCTCTTTCAGCGATCATTTTTGAATACGAGTATTTTTTGCGTAATTCCCTTTTTTGCTTTTTTTTTTTAAATTGAATTTGTGTGAGAGCCAATTGAAGAGACCTGAGCAGTAGACTGCCCAACAGTTTTCAATAGCACTGTGCACTGCGTCACAACACAACTGACGACTTGTCTGAAGAGGATTAGGAGAAAGACAATATGGACAAGGGCGACGCGACGGCGTCTTACGCAAGCAAGTGGATGACGGCAATTCTTCTGGTGACGAGTATTTTGATGATAATGGGATGAAGGGGGACACAAAGATCGAGAGAAAGAAAACGACGAGCGGAACGTTAATCATGACGATGCGAGCTGCGAGGAACGATACGAATAACAAGTCGAAAGCCACATTTGTAGACAAAAGAAAAAAAAAGGACAGAAAACCAAGGAGAGTTTTGGCGAAAAGGAGTGGAAGAGAAGGAGAGTAAATAGAGAGTTGGAAATAATGAAGTGGGTTGTCGAGTTACAGAAGAAAGAGAGGGAATTGTTGGCAAGAGAGAATCAGTGGCTGAACTAATGACAGCAGTAACTGTGGAAACAGAAGAATACACGAGTATATCTATCTAATTTAAGAGATTTGTTAGCTAATTTCTCAGGAGAAGGTGTTAATTGTTTTTTTCACTGGGAAGGCAAATTAAAAAATTTAATTGCTGCGTACAATTTGGAAGACAACAATACGAGAGTGCTGATTTCTTGCCGCCCCGACCTGATGACTGTCACGCAGTCGCAGTTGCAAAGGAAATGGGGGAGATGGTCGTCGACCATACCAGATAGGCTACACAGAAAGGGGGCATTCGAGATGAGAAAATGCCTGACCAGCGAAACTTTCTAGTATTGATACGACAAAAAAATGTTGGCCAATAAAATTTCAATGGAGAAGGAAGAGTTGCTGGAGTGCCTCATTGATGGAATCCCTGACGTAAATTTATGCTCTCAAGCCAGAATGCAGTTCTTCAGGAGTAATCATCATTTATTGGAACATCATCGGTGAAGTAAATTGTTGGAGAGGAGATAAATTTAAAAATTTATGTAGCAAAATCCGATACGATGAATATCCCAGTAATACTGGATAAAGATTTTTTGAAATTAGCTAACCTTAGGCTAGAGAAGTCGAAAGATGTAACGAAACAAAACAAAGAAAGTGATAGATTTGAAAAAGATCGTAGGCATTAGAGGGGCCTCCTACCGCCTCTTGACGGGTTAAAAATTATTTACAGGTAACGGTTCGACTTTCTTTGTCCAACCTGATAAGCCTTATCTAGTGCGTTTCGTTTGCAAGCTAAGTTTGTTCCAAGTCAACAAAACCCTCGCATGCGCGGAAATAATTTTTTCTTTTGCAAACACGATTTTCATTTATAAAAACAAAATTCTAATTTTCATTAAATCAAATTGAAAAAATAACAGGTGAGTAGATAAAAGTGTCTTTTTTATCGATTAGTGAAAAAAATTTTGCGCACTGACGAATTTTTATATAATCTATCAGAGTTTGTTTGAGCAAGTCTAGAGGCAAGAGGCGAGAGTCACCGAGACGAAACAGAACTTCATTGTAACGTTAGCTCGCCAGGGTTTGGAGAAATGCTTCTACAGAAGAAACCAGATGGAAGATGATGTTTATGCACTCAAACTATTCAGAATATACCGACATGGGTTGAAATTTAAAATAGTCACAGATTGTATTGTAATTCTTTAACGCTAACTTTAAACAAGAAGGAAATAAATAAATGAACTACAAAATTATGACTATACCTTAGAACAGGGATTCCCAAACTATTTTGGGCAAGAAACCCTTTTTTCCAAAATGAACTGAAACCTCACACCCCCATAGCCAAATTACTTTAAAAATCCTATCTCTAGTTTTTTTTCCTATTGATACAAAATATTTACCAATTTCAAAACTTTGCTGTTCGTTAAGTGAGTAAACTTGACATAATTTTCTCATCAAAATTTAACAAAATAAATAGACATAAAATTCGGTAAGTATCAAGTTTGTATAATTAATAATTATTAATACAAATTAAGTAAAATTATTTTTTGAAAAAAAACATTAAAATAGTGAAGTACAAAAATAAAATATAAAAAATTCAATGTGATGGATGAACCTGGTGACCTTCTACCAATCTAGCTAAATCCGCTTCAATATTGGTGAGTTGTAGCCTTAAAACTCCGCGTTCGTTGATTTTCAAACGGTTTCTTTGTTTTGTCAAAATGTTTGTAACCACACTGAAGCCTTTTTTCGACTAGGTTTGATGATGGAAAAACGATAAGGTATTTTTCAGCAATGTTTCAATGTTGCGTTGCAACCAGAACTTTTGATAGCCTTGGTTGAAATTCTGCTTAAGCTCCTCGTCTATGCTGATGGTAATCAACTTTTCTTGGATTATCACATTGGCTTCTTCCCTGGCTGTGATATTGTACGGATTTTTTATCCATTGCGGATTTTGTAAATTTAAGAGATCCTCAAACTTTTTAGTAAAATCCTTTTGTAATGCGTCCAAGTGAATGACATATGATAAAATAACATCGTCTTGCAGTATTTCTGGTAATTTTGACAAATGCGGAAACTGTGAATATTCTTTTCTGTTTAAATTGTGTTTATAAAGGATGAGTTTAACCACAAAGGCCGATATTCTTGATTTTGTTTTAATCAATTTGAGATCGTCACCCTGCAGCTGCAAATTAACTTTGTTGAACATACCAAAGATACCAGTCAAGTAATAAATATCTGTTTTACAACTGTTCAGATTTTTTTTTCAAATTCGGATCTTTTTCTTGTAAAAACTCCAATACAGATTCAAAAATAGCTGAAAATCTTGCTAAGCAAGAGCCTCTTGATAGCCAGCGAACTTCAGTTTGCAAAAGTAACCGAGTATAGACTTCGTCGTTTTCCTCACATAGCTAAACTAATAACCGAGAGTTCAAAGAACTGCTTCGAATCTTGTTGACAGCATTTTTAACATAATGTAAAAACTTATGCAATCTATCTCAGGCAGTTGTCGCTTTAAGTGGGCTCTAAAACCACGAGGACGACCAACCATAGATTGTGCACCATCAGTCGCAACAAAAACAATGTTCTTCCATGGAATAGCTTAGCCGATAAAAAAAAACGTTCCATGGCCTGAAAAATCGATTCTGTTCTGGTATTAGTCTCTAAATAAGTAGCAAAAAGCAGTTCTTGGCACATATTTTCATCTTTAATATAGCGAACATATCCTAACAACAGAGCTTCATTGCTGGGTAATGTAGACTCGTCCAACTGGAGAGAGAATCTGTTGGTCTGTAATAAATTGCATAAAATGTTTTCCACGTCGCGATCTCGTCTATTCGTCTCTGAACGGTGCTATTACTCAAAGGAATTCTCTTAATAATATCATGTGTGGGCTTGTGCAATACATCGTTGAGGACCTCCGCAACGGTTAGTAAAATAAGCTGCTCTTCAGTTGTGTGGGATTTTCCAGACTTTGCTATTAGTAAGGATATACCATATTACAGGACGCTCGTAAACCATCGACGTCTTGCATACATGATGACGCAAACATCGATCTTATGGATGGCCTTTTCTCTAGTTTTTCTTTAAGTGCTTGAAAGAAGGGCAATGGCTTACTTCTTTTGTCAGCATGTACTCTTGATAAGTGGTCCTCCATTTTTGAAGGCTTCATGGCATCGTAACTGAATACTTTTTCACATATGAGACACATCGGCAAGTGTTGTTTTGATAGAGATGAAATAAATCCAAACTTCAAGTAGTCCAGACTGTATTGTCTGCATTTTTTTCGTATCTGCCATCACTTAACTGAACATTCATAATTTTAGGTAACAACTTTTCTAAAGTAATTTCAAAAAATACTTAGAATAACATTAAAACGTTTTTTTGGTACTTACCCTGTTACTTTTTCATAAACTGCAGAAATGTATGGTTGCGTTTTTAACGCTCGGAGGTAACCAAGGATTTTGTAAATTTATTTTCAATCACTTTATTTTAATTCACTTTATTTAGCTATGCAATCACTTTGTAATCTCTTGAAATAAATTAGTAGATGAGTGTATTATCATCGATATTCAAGTCCCAACGAATTTCAAAACGCAAATGAACTTTCAACCTAAGTGCAAGCTTGTTATACTCGTATGTATAGTAAAATATCAGGAGCATGTTTGGACTTGAACTTGATCATGATTTCGTTCGTATTTAATCGCGTATACGCGAGCAAGTCAAAACATGTCTGAAAGACTTGTACGCTCGAACACATTATTTTGCACGAACTTGTCCACGAATATTGACTTGCCGAGTTTTTTTTATCTTGTTCCAACTTGTGCACGGTTGTGCACTTGTTGAGTTTTTTTAAAAGTACAACAATGATACTTCCTACTAAAATATTAGTCATTCTTATAACAAGTTGGTACACGTACTCGTAACACAACTTATACAGTATCTTGAACGTTTCCAATTAGAACTTGTGTTAATAATAGGGGTCGATTTTTAGACCAGTTTTCGTTTATGTTGACCCCTGGGAAACCGATTTCGACGCCAAGGGGTCGGTATCGACCACTTTGGGAATCCGCGCCTTAGAACATAGGAATGGAAATAGGGTGCAGCATGTAGATGCACCTAGTCGTATACGAGTATACTCGCAATAGTACCAGAAGAGAATACAGTTGAGCAAAATTGGTCGACCTGGCAAAATAAAGAAGGGGATATAAAAAAGATTAGGGAACGTTTACAGATAAAATAGGACAGTTCTAACGATATTCGAAATGGTTTAGTGTGCAGAAACGTAGGGCAGAGTATCCTTCGGCACCAGCATAAACGGGAGTCTACTGCATAAGTACCGAGATGAGACGGCGCATATGGGACGTGGAAAGGTATTAGACGCGTTGCATAAAGCTTATTGCTTTCCCAAAATGAATGCTAAAATTAAAAATCATATTAGCAATTGTTTGAAATGTATTGGGCCTATAACTTAATTCGTGCGGTTTGCTAAGAGATGGCGTAACTTGTATTATTCCATTGGAACATGTGTTGGAAAGCTACTGTCATTGTACGTCATTTCAGTATATTTCATTCGTTTGAAGCGTAAACAACAATAATTTTTTTTCACTCAAATATGGCGCACTTTGTGCCTGAAAAAGTGTTTGTGCGGGGAGTTCTTCTTCATTACTTTAATATGAAGAAAACTGCTGCCGAAAGTCATCGTATTTTGGTGGAAGTTTATGGTGAACATGCGCTAGCTTAGCGAACGTGCCAAAAGTGGTTTCCACGATTTAAAAGTGGTGATTTTGGCTTGAAAGACGATAAACGTCCTAGGCAGCCAAAAAGGTTTGAAGATGAAGAACTGGAAGCATTACTCTATGAAGATTGTTGCCAAACACAAGAAGAGCTCGCAGAATCTTTGGGTGTCAATCAAGCAGCCATTTCAAAACGTTTAAAAGCAGCTAGATATTGGGTTCCACATGAACTCAAGCCGAGAGACGTCGATCGGAAATGGTGCTAGAACGCCACAAAAGGAAGTCATTTTTGCATGGGATTGTTACTGGTGATGAAAAATGGATCCATTACGACAACCCCAAGCGCAAAAAATCATATGTGAAACCCGGCCAACCAGCCAAATCAACGGCAAAGCCGAATATCCATGGCGCGAAGGTAATGCTTTGTATTTGGTGGGATCAGATGGGTGTGCTGTATTATGAGCTGCTAAAACCGGGTGAAACCATGAATGGACAACGCAACCGAACACAATTAATCCGTTTGAAGAGAGCAGTGGCCGAAAAACGCCCGGAATATGCGACCAGACACGAGGCAATAGTTTTCTATCGTGACAACGCTCGGCCCCACGTTGCTATTCCGGTTAAGAACTATTTGGAAAACAGTGGATGGGAAGTCTTACCCCACCCGCCTTATAGCCCAGACCTTGCCCCTTCTGACTACCATTTGTTCCAGTCGATGCAGAACGCCCTCACTGAAATACGGTTCACATCAGAGCAGAATATCAAAAATTGGCTTGATTCATTCTTGGCTGCCAAGCCGGCGCAGTTCTTTTGGGATGGGATCCACAAATTGCCAGAAAGATGGGAAAAAGTCATAGCTTCAGATGGGCAATAATTTGAATAATACTATTGTGCATGTTTTTCTTAAATAAACGTTCAAATTTTGAAAAAAAAACCGCACTTTCACTTTTGTGAAATCGGTATTAGTCTTTTTTTTAGGTGAATAAGTGTTTTATAGTAGCTTGTTTTTAGTGGGGTTAGTAGATTAGTGTGTTTTTTTTTTATCTAAACCAAGAGCGTTTTTGGTTGTTTTTTAGAAAATGTCACGACGAAACGGACCAAATATGGGCTGCGATAGGCAGCGAAAATTGAGTCTTTCCTTAATGAGTGATGAGCAAATTGAAGATTTATTCAATTCAGTCGCGTTATCAGATGACGACTTCGATGACAGTGTTGAAGATCCAATGATTTCCGATTGTTTGATTTTACTTGATTCTTCATCGCTCAGGAATGTACATAGTTAATTTGTCGATGAATGTAAGCAGTTTGACTTCATCACATGACATTCAAACTGCAGTTGCGACGGAAAGGGTGAATTTATCCACAGAATTGCAACAAGAAGCATCAACATCGTTTCGGACATCGGACATCGTTTCCCTTTTTAAAAACGGTTTTGCGAATCAAGTCAAAATACATCTTTACAGTCCACTGAATAAAAATACGTTTCTACGAATCAAAAATAATATATGGATTTGGTCCTTCGAGCCGGATATGAACCAGTGACCTATGGATCTACAGTCCACAACTTCGTAAAGTTCATCGACCTAAGCCATCAACTGCAGAAATTCTGGGAAATCCAGGAGACGCTATTTCAAAGGCCAAAGACTAAAGGGGAAGATGTCTGTGAAAAATACTTTGCTACCCATACCAGACGGCTTTCTAATGGGGGATACGAAGTGCAGAGTTTGTGAATTTTGTTTCGGCTACGTTTGTTTGATGTTATCTGTTTTTTGTTTAATGTGCTATTTGATGTCATCTGTTTTTATGTTTCAACAGGCGTAAAGTTCTTTGTTTTGTGCGACACCAATGGCTGCTTGTATATACACTGGAGCCAAAAATGATGACATAATTAATTTGCCTGGTACACCAAATATTGGATCAATAGGAAATGTAGTAATACCGTAAAAAATTTATTTTTATTTTTTATGTTAAAAAACAAAAAAATATTTTTCTTACATTGAAAATTGCTTTATTTTCTATTTTTACAAATCAGGTTGGCGCAAACAGTACCAAATTTTATGAATCATGTGTTGTACTTTAGCAAATTTTATACAAGTTTGCCGCTTTTATTTTACCTTAGAGCTCAAAAAGCAAGTTACCATCAGAAAAAAACGATGAAATCAAAAAAGCCAAAAGAGGGTATTCAACAGAATTTGTTGGAACCGCTTACGGTGTCGATATTTCCGCGTATTGTGGAAAGACGCAACAAATGTGAAGTTGTGCTCAATATATGTATGTTGGCATTAAGCCAATATTGAGGGCGGATCAAAATTATTAGCCATCTAAAGCTTTCCGGTACAACCGAAAAGAAAGATCTTATATAAAGTAACCTCCTTAACCGCCAGAATGCGCTGCTACTGCAAAAAAGGTTATGGTGCCTTGAAGTCCGTTCAGGCGGATAGGCCAAATTTCAGTGCGATACTGTCTTTAGTTTTGTTTTGACAGCAGATTATTGTTGAAGTGTTTGGCATCATGTTGAGTACGGACAAGAACGATTTTCGCTCTCTCATAAAACCTTATTATTTGAGAGGCAAAACGGCGAAGGAAACAAAAGAAAAGTTGGATAAATATTATGGGGCTAATGCTCCGTCAGATTACATGGTGAAATATTGGTTTCGAGAGTTTCGTGGTGGCCGCAACTCCACTACCAATCAAATCCGCAGCGGCAGGCCCTCCGATGCGGTTACAGAGGACAATGTTAAAAAAATACATAAAATGGTGTTGGCTGACCGGAAAGTGAAGGTGCGCTAGCTAGCATATACCACAAAGATTAGTACTGAGCGCACACGCCATATTTTGGGCAGTATCCTGCATATGAAAAAGTTATCTTGCCGCTGGGTGCCGCTCCTGACCAAAAACACGAAGGCGACAGCACTTCGAAAGAGTGTTTGGACTTGCTGATGCGGAATCGGGCGGACTTTTGGCGTCGATTGGTAACTGGATTTGGATCCCTCGGACTATTATCTCATCCCAAATCTCAAAAGATGGCTCATCAATAAAAAATTCAGCTCACGCGATGAAATCATCGACGCCACGGAGGAGTATTTTGCAGACCTTCCGGAAAATTACTTTTCGGACGGGATTCGGAAGTTGGAAAATCGCTGGAATAAGTGTATCGAACTAAAAGGAGACTATATTGAATAATATAGAAAAACATTTAAAAAAAAATTTTTCTTAATTCCCAAGGAGGTTACTTTTCACTCCACCTAGTAGATATTGACTATCCACAAATTATCCGTGAGTATAATGCCCACATGGGTGGAGTTGATCTCATGGACTCTTATATGGGTTGCAATGGACTTCAAATTAAGATAAAAGATATACCATATACCATATTTTTGACATGGCAATAACGAATGCATTTATCCTGATCAAACAACAAAAGACATGACGATGAATGAATTTCGCACAAGTCTTGCAAAAGAACTCTGTGCTTCCGTTGAAAAACGTTGGCCGTCCATCATCTAGCATAAGCGAATAGGCAAGCACCAGCAATATTGGTAAAAAAGCAGCTCATCCGGTGGCAAGTATGAGATTTGACCAAGAATTGAGATCGAAAAAATCGTGTAAATTGTGCAAAAAATTTAAGACACAAACGTTTTGTATTAAATGCAATATTCATTTGTGTTTCTCCAAAGCAAAGAACAACTTTAAACAGTATCATGTACAAGAATAAATTGAGCATTAACATTGAATAAAAACGATTATTTTTTGCTTGAATTTTTTTTACTTGTTTTATTTATTTTTTTCTACTTAAATACTAAGACCGTCGACAGACGGGCATTCATCTTTTCTATCTCACGCCCTCAGACACAATTTTTTTTACAAACGAACTCAATATTCGCGTTTTTCAGCCCAAAATTATCCTAGAGCCAAAATTATTATACAGTAAAAACTCTTTTAACCGCAACTCCTATAACCGGCAACCTCTAATATCCGGAATTTTTTCAAGAAAATATTTGTGAAATTTACACTCTAATATCCGGAGAAACCTCTAATATCCGCAATGCTGTGTACAGATGATTTTACACGTGCCTGAAAACGAAAACAAATTTGCCGTCTGCGTTTTAGTCTGAAAAATAAGTTTGCTGTTTGCCGTTTGTCGTCTAGACTAAATGGCAGACTTTAAGTTTTGTTTTCCTTCACCAAATAGCACATCTCGTGAGCACTCGTAGTGTTTGATTGTACGTTGCAGTAAGCATTTGTATCGCTATGTCGACAAAACAAGCACGTAAAGTTCCTCAAATTAAAGAAAAGGCCTGAAATTACAAACGATTTGGAGAAAGGCACAAGTGTCCGATTAATTTGTAGCAAATATGGGATAGGAGAGTCAACAGTTTACGACATAAAAAGAAATAAGGATGCCATTAAAAAGTTTTACGCGGATACTTATTCCACAAAGACGAATCGAAGTCGTAAGACTATGCGAAAAGCTGAGAATTCCAAATTAGACGAGGCACTTTATGAATGGTTTCGACAACGGCGTAGCGAAGGTATTCCACTGGCTGGGCCAATCCTGATAGAAAAAGCTAAAAGGTTCCATGAGCATATGGAAATTGAAACTGAGTGCAATTATTCTCAGGGTTGGCTTCAAAAATTTAAGAACCGACATGGAATTTCTACAAGCCGAGAATTTGACAGAAGACCAAGTTTATAACGCCGATGAAACTGGGGTCTTTTGGAAAGTCTTGCCGAGGAAAACTTTAGCTTTAAGCTCGGAGGCTTCTCTAAGTGGCGCAAAGGAATCGAAAGATAGGTTTACGGCTCTTGTGTGCTCAAATGCAGCTGGCATTCATAAGTGCAAATTACTTGTGATAGGAAAAAGCGCCCGTCCGCGGGCTTTAAAAAATATAACTGAACTTCCAGTGGTGTACAAGGTAAGTCCTAAACATGGTTGAGTCATAAAATATTTTTTTAAATAATATTTAATTTTATATAGGCCAGCAAACGGGCATGGATTACCCAAGCAATATTTTTGGATTGGTATGATAACAACTTCATTCCTGAAACGAGAAGACAGGACTTCCGGTCTATTGCAAAATCATTATTTTATTGGATAATTGTGCAGCACATCCTGATGAAGAGCTTTGCGAGAGAAATCACGTATCGGTCAAATATTTTCCTCCCAACTGTACTTCCCTTATTCAGCCGATGGATCAGGGAGTAATAAGAAGTCTAAAGGCTCATTACCGCAAAGAAATTGTCCGCCACATTCTGAACCATGAGGAGAAGCAAAGCTATGAACATTTTTACAAAAGGTTCAACATAGAAAATGCGATTTGGAGCCTTTCTCGCGCTTGGAACAGTGTTACATCTTCGGTTTTGAAAAAAAAAACATGGCACAATCTTATCCCACCGAATGATGAAAATGAGACTGATGAATCGATTGCTTTTGAAAGAACAGATGTTGTTGACGAAATCCTGACCTATACTACTGCATTGGGTGGACATCAACCAACATTTGAAGGAATTGATGCAGAAGCTTTAAGCGCTTGGATAGGCTGTGACTCAGGGGCTCCTGCATATGGCACCTTAACTGACACCGAAATTGTGGAAATGGTTCTGAATCCTCAAGAAAATACTGTTCAAAATGGAAGCGACGAAGGAATCGAAGTTTTGCTTGAATCTAATAGAGTTAAGATAACTGAGGCTATCCTCTCAATTGGAAAACTTATTAATTTTGTTGAGGAAAAAAACTTTATTTCGCAACAAGAAGTAATACAGCTTTACAGATTGCAAGACAAACTTATAAAAGAAAAACCGAAAGTGCTAAGACAACAAACCTTGGATAGATATATTTCTTTTTAAAAAACTTGCAATATATGTATGTATATGAATTAAATTGAGAATCATATAAATAAATACTTATAAAAAACTGTTTTATTTTCGAAATCTTTTAACCTCTAATATCCGGAAAAATCAATTATCCGGAACACTATCGGTCCCGAGCATTCCGGATAAAAGAGTTTTTACTGTACTAAAATTCCGCGTATTTCGATCTTGGGGGATAAAGGGTTAATGGCATTAATTGTGCGACATGTGAAAAATGTCACGGGTACACCGCCAGCAAATGTGGAGCATGTTGCCAGAAGTTTAGCTCCGATGATCACGAAAATATCAAGTGGGGGTACGATGTTGAAGAAAAAGTTTTACCAAAAATCGCGTTTGCTATGAATAATACTAGTATTCACAAAAGTATTGGTACATCTCCGAGTCAACTGCTGTTTGGGGTTAATCAGATGGAGATAATGATAAATCACTTGAGGGAAAATTTGGTAAAAATAGTTGAATGTAAAGATGAAAGAAATTTTGTTGAAATTATAAAAGGAGCGGCTGCAAATATAGTAAGAAGTCACAATTACATACTAATAAGTTAACAAAAGATCGACAAAGGAATGTAGAGTAGAGCACTATCTCATGGTGAAGAATTTTATGAGTCTACCACTCGCCAGGTTGGAAAAATTGTCCCGAAGTTTGAAGGACTCTACATATGTAGTAGATAAGGTCTTACAAAGCGATCGGTATGTTCTCAAAGATGTCGAAGGATTTCAGTTAGGTCAAGTGTCTTAAGTATGCAGGGATATGAGAGGTACAATAGTTAACTTGAAGCTGTGGGTAAATGCTATTGAAGGGTCTATGGTCAATCAGGATAATTGTAAGTCAGCATGGCCGAATTGTGGCGACCCTCCTGGTAACGAAAACAATAGGTTTCGGCGTTGAATAAGTTTCGAAACTAAAAGAGTAACCAGTTGTGTATGGATTTTATGTGAAATAAGAAGTAGTCGGATAAGTTAGTAAGTTTACATAAGAAAAATAAAGCATATATTTAGATAAGGAAAGTGTTGTATTAAATTTTTGTGCTGCTGCGTTTTACATATTAAAAGAAAACATTTTAGTGTCTTCAGTACTAATCCTTACAATACATTCATTTTACCTTTTCGTAAAACTTCGATACCTAAAAACTCTCAATAGCTCCGATGCGTTAATTTTTCTTCTTCTAAGCTTTAATAGCGACTCTTGTCCTTCGCTGTTGAACCGCTTTGCAGGCTCCTTGCCTACTTGTATATGCTTGCCGGCATTGTTTATCAAACCACGGATTTCTTGGTGATGGTCGGGTAAAACACATGACATCAGTTGCGAGGTATCTGATGGCACGTTGACATCGTTGCCACTTGATGCTGGTGGCATAGGAGTCATTGAAAGATTTCGGGATACGCGTTTTGCAAGAATTCTGGCGGCCTCTTGTGATTGCAGATTTTCTACGTTATATCTTCTCAGAGTAGTTTTTCTTTATTGTTGCACTTGAGCAATTCGCATTCGCAATTCGTATTTTGGTTGCAACAAAGTAGTGATCAGAGTCAGTGTTGACTGCCTGGGAAATTTGGACGTCCAGAATACTGGAAGCATACATTACGTCGATTGCCAGACGCGGTGTCGTGAAAGATATGCTTACCAACTGTCTCCCCCTCCTATCTTGGCAACAAATTCACTTAAAACAATTTTAACGTTATACTTATAACATTGCTCAGTCTTTCGTAAGATTCTCATATGAAGGAAGGGTATTACTGGTAGAAAAGCCGAAAACCGGTCATGATACTACGTCTAGAAACAGACTAAAGCTAATTAATTTTGAGCGAAGTCGGGAATCACGAAAACAGATATTTCTTTTTTGAACCCACTGGCGCTGGTTCGAGTCATTAATCAAACTTCATTATATCTAATAGGCGTGAAGCCATGAATAAAAGATGTAAGAGAGTTTAGTTTGCCAGTACTTATCTAATATATTTATTGTGATTAACCTTAAGCATTCCAGGGATGCGATATCCTATGTAGGAGGCTTTCCGTGTTGAAAATAAAAAATTCACATGCGAGTAATATCCACACAGTAACCATGGGTGTGGAATAAATGAATCAGTCGTTTCGATTATTTAAGCGATTTCAGATCATTATACGATGGGCGATCAGAAAAACCTAGAACTTGTCTTTTTGTGCCAAATTCACCCTCGTTATCTAAAATTGGGCATCTTTACAACCAAGATTTAGCTATTACAGATATAAGCTATGAAACATTAATTCGTCGTTGCATCAGCTTATTTTTCCTATGATTCGCCACCACTATGGACAGTTGAATATTATGATTCCAAGAAGATGAAAGATCATATGCTTCGATGCTGATAATTACTTTACTTTTTGGGGCAACGTGAGATACAATGGTCTCCTGGACTTCATACCATCGTCAATAACAATTTGTTACGCAAGTAAGACAGCAAGTCATCGACTTAAAACTATCCAACGCTTCTCAAATTGAGAATCGGATGCGAGGTCTCGGCCTTGTTTAAGAGAAGGAATCCGTGGAAATATTTATAAATCCATCAATGTTTTGAGTAAACTAAAAATGAAACATAAGGTAGAGAAAGCTGCTCTGAACCTCAACGTTGTCCTCACAAAATGCTTTCACAAAATGCTTTCACCTAATGTTTCCAGTTTTGAAAAACTCCTATAGATCGTCGGTGAATGGGACCCTGATTGCGGCTGCTGATTGCGGCTGCTGATTGCTGCCTATATATGATGGCGGGGATTGGCAGTTATTGCCCGCAAGGCGGTGTCATGCCTCAAGTGCTATGGTGCATGCTGGCCGATTAACTACTTGATGGAGTGATGCATTTTCCAAACTGAAATTGTTCTCAGCATGAGAAAGGGGAAGCTGGCTGGTCTGACTCTGCATCACAATCTATTTTTCCAATAAAGCTCATATTTAGATGCCAACCTGGATAGCAGGATAACAAACAAAATCACCTATTATATCGTCGTCGGTAATCAGGTGGAACAAGGTTCTACGAAAGTACACCTCTACTGCTTTTACCAGACTCCAATGAAGGGCATGAGGGCTTACCCTAACATGCCTGGCTCTACTCTAGCTATCTTCCTCTTAGAAAGAAGCGATCTTTGGTACAAGACAAAGATTTGAATCAGAGAAGGAATATAGTCGGGTCTCTACTCATGGTTCTAAAGTTGATCTACTAGTAGGAACTGGCGCGTTGTCTTAAAACTGGCATCTGTATTGCAAGCGGGGATATACGCAATTCTGGCTTCCGTTGACTAATGGGCTTCGTATGAGCATAAGTGCAGATGGCGAGACTTCTCCCGATGTCGGTAAACCAAACAAATACTTCTCGATGCCTCTAGCAGGTCAGCCAGTTTCTTTCCATATTTCAGTCGGACTTCAGACTGCTTACTGGCGTCGTGGGAACGTGAAGCAGGCATGGGTAGTCAACTGTAAAACGAGGAGTTCCGGTATCCAGATCACGCTCGACGTCAAGAAAGCATTCAACTCAGTAAGATAGACCAACGTCCGAAAGGCTATAGCTATCTCCAGGATGGAGTTCTCCTGTATTTGCGAGAAGCGGATGACTTTGAGAATGGCCCAGGGTGCTCCGCTGGGCCCCGATCTCTGAAAGCACGTGTACAATTGCCTCCTGCGCCAATAATACCAACGTGGGTCAGGCTGAATGGCTTTGTGGACGATGGCCCACTGCTCATAATTGCGAGATCCCGTGAGGAGGCCGTGGCTGGGCGGTTGCTAGTGTGGTGGACTGGCTGCTGGTTCCCAGCTTTGAACTGGGCCATATAAAATGGAGATGGCTATTCTCGCCTCTGTGTGAACATCGGCGAATGCTACCAAGGTCGAAGCTGTGCTATCTAAGCTAATGCCCAATGTTGGTGGTGCGTGAGAGGCCAGCAAAGATGTGGGTGGATGCACTGTCGAGACGGCGTCTCCGAAAGCGTTTTACCTCGGTGTAACGCGTAGCGTCCCTCTGGATCACGTGCTCTTACCATACTTGGTGATTGCAAGTACTGTGCTTGTCGTGTGGCTAGCTAGGAAGCGCAGAGAGAAATTTCTCCCCACGGAATACAGCAGGATAAAACGCTGGCGCGCTGGCATCATGAAAGAAATGAGAAAATTATGGGTAGGTGGACTGACTGGAGCTTTTCACCGGACAAGCGACGCACATCACATATGTCTCTCCACAGCATGGCAGATGTGACTAGCGGACCGGAAATCAGCATGGTACTCACGCACCTAAACGAAAAAAGGGGAGAACAGGCAATGAGCGTACCTCTGTGACACGCCTCTCCACCCTTAGGCATGGATTGGTATGGAGTCAGGCTGAAGTGGCTCACTTGAGCAAGGCAATATACTAAGCACAGGAGTGGCTCTCCCAAAATTAAAAAGCGAATGTGGAAGCAATGTCAGCGGCGGAGATCGCTGCTGCACTGACTCCTCCGAGTTTGCAGAGTGAAACACGAGGTCTGCGAACGAACTGCCGCCATGCGAGCTTTGAATAGAAGCCCACCGATAAGAGACTAGGGTGCTAGAGGTAGGTTTCTTTTAGAATGGCTGAGAGACGAGCTTTCTCCAAATGATGTAATACTAACGTGGTTCAAGGTTGAATCAAAGCCACGCGAAAATTGCGGGGTTCTTAGTGAGTATCAGGTTGGTTCGATCACAACTATTGCAACCGCACAGACAAAAACAAATAAATCGGCGTCATGACCGGCACTAAGCTTTTCCAAAGCATCGATGTGTGCTGACCTTAAGTGAAAAATATCTTGCGACGCTTGCAAGGAGAGTGATGAAGGCACCGGCGAGCAGCTTATCTGTGAGTGTACGGCCGTTGCTCGTATGAGACTGCATGCAGTCGGGAGTCGGCGCTGATATGGTGGGTTTCGGAGAGGCTGAAGCATTTACTACTCTTACAAAAATCTGAGAAATTTCCGTGAAACGAACATACAAGCCAGATCAACCAGATTAGTTCCTTGCCAGCACTCGGACAAATAGCTAGCTTGACGAAATTACGAAAAACAGAAATTATGCACTTGCGATCAATGAGTCCGGAAGCGCCCGACATTGCTTCGAGCAGAGAACCCGTCTTAAATGCAATAACTTTTTACAACACGCGAATAAGATTGGCTTACGCTCCTTATCTTAACAAAATGGAAACCATGCAAACATTCCCTCATCAAATTTGCTCATTCTACCAACAAAATAACGTAATGCCAGAGCGTGCAAGCTTCGGAATTCCCTATTTGATGACGTATTCCCACCGCTGTTCGAAATCTTGTTTTTCAGGTGTCCATTCACCATTACCTATACAAAAAGTATCTTTTTTGAAGCAACAAAATTGTATTCGCACAAATTACTAAATAGGTATCATTATGTACATACATATGAATATATGCACTGCAACAACGCAAACCAAGCCTACAACCTAAAGATGAGCTTCACATTTACAATTCATCTCCATCGACTTAAAAAAGCAAGAACATTAATAACAAAACAAAAATCTTGTTTAAGAGCTGTGTCTCTATCAAGACTGCTAATTATACATTTCGTACAACTTAATCAGTAAAGCGAATCTCATATTCCTATTCTCTCAGCTGAAACTTGTATCGGTGATTGATTTGGGCCTTATATTTAATCTTAGCAAGAGAAACACTTGTTTCAGTCTTGTTCAATTACTTGTTTCGGACATTGTCTATACTGGCACGAGCGGCGTGGCTGCTAAAAAGTTTAATTGCCCAAAATATCATAAAAAACTTGCTTTTCAAAGGCAAAGATCGGTTTTAATCATTTCCCCCAACTTGTTCACAACTTCATCGGAATATGATTAACAATTTAGTTAGCTACGTCACTGTAGCTGTTATTGTTCTCGCATCGGCATTACTCACCAATACACGTAAGTCGACAAAAATTAATTTTTATTTAATTTTAAGTGCTCAATAATGTGGATCTGAGATTTGTAAAATTCGAGTGTTGAAAGTTAAAACCGTGAACACAAGTCTGATCGTTAACATTGAAGTTGCAAAGAAATGAGCGCGAGTCAGAAAACTAAACCCCCATTCTGATACCCCGCATTTTAATCAGTTGAAAAAGTGCGACATATAGGTACCCCTGTACTCGTATTTGAATTCATTTCAACGTTTTTAATTGTACTCAGCTTTTAGGTTGAAATTAAGAAAACAGAATAAAAATGTTATCGCATGATCTTTACACCGTTTGCTTCTATAAATAGTGTTGCTAATGACATCTAAACATTCCTTTTGTCATCCCACACACATGGAATCCCTTCATTATCTATCGTTCAAAGAAGATACATTCTTGGATAAGTCTTTAAAAAATCCAAACGACTTAAAGTCGGGAAAAAAAGTTCGCATAAAATGTTCGGCCATCTTTCATCAACAAAGAAATATGGTATTTCAAATTGAAAGACAGACAGTGGGACGTTTTATAGAAATTATAATAGAAACAGTGTCGGTGGCAAAATATATAGAGCCCTGAAAGATTAGACTTTTACTACGTACGAGTATGTAAACCGTAATAGTGCTAAGCTACGACTTTGTAAATTTGTAAAACCAGAGTGCATGTCCTCCCACCAAGTTGATCTCCTTGACAAGTGCGCAATTAGAAGATTGGTCTTATCTCAAGAGCAGCAAATTGCCTCCTGACATCATTCACAATATTTTATGTTCATATATTGAAGCTATTCGAATTGCTTTATCAGTGCTTTTGGGGATTCTCGTATGCACTGTGAAAGCTGAGGTAACGAGTTTGAAGGCTGCTTCGTTTGCGGTTCTGAATCGGGATATTTTATATCGAACAAGGATCGGAAAATAGCTGTGATGTTCATTGTAAGCGGTTGGTTTTGTAGCGCCAACAAATAAGATCTGTCACCTTTCGTGTTCTATACTCGTTTCCAACACGGTTGATAGACACAATCTTCTCCCGAGGATTTTTTTAGAATATTTACACGAATTTTCAAAGATGGTTAGGAAAGATTTAGATAAATTTGGGCATGAAAGTTTATTACATGCGTTAGCTGCATACTGATCTTAATGCAGTAACAAACTTTTACCATAATCATCCTGCACGCACTGAAAATTTGAGACATTTGAGACACTATACTACCTTGATCAAAAAGTTCCCGGAATGTATTCAGACAATTGGAAATACAAGTCTATTCATTTAAATCTATATTGCCCCCTTCAGAGCAACCCCCATTGACTGCCACACACTTATGCCAGCGCTTGATCCAATCCCCGAAACATTTTTTATATTCGGTTTTCGGTATGTCCATCAGTGCTTCCTGCGATTTTTCCATTACTTCCTCTCGGCTGCTGAAACAAGTTCCCCGTAGTGTTTTGTGTTTTTTTTTAACTCGATTGAACAGAAAAAAGTCACAGGGAGCCAAATCAGGTGAATTCGGTGGCTGTTGGATGGTATTTGTTGCATTTTTTGTCAAAAAATTACGAATAATGATGGCACTGTGCGAAGCGACGGTGCGTTATCATGGTGCAAAATCCACGAGTTTTCTGCCCACAGTTCTGGTCTCTTTCGGCGAATTGCTTCACGCAAACGTCTCATAACGCCCAAATACTCGTAATACTCTTTGTTTACTGTCTGGCCTCCTGGCAAAAATTCATGATGCACTACACCGTTGTAATCCATGAAAACCATGAGCATTGCCTTCTTTTTGACTGAAAATGACGTGGTTTTTTTGGTCTCGGCTCATTTGGTGAACGCCAATGTTTGGATTGCGTGTCGTACTCATAAACCCACTTCTCGTCTCCAGTAATGATCCTTTTGACGAATGTGGGATCGGATTCAGTCTCGCAAATCATCTCTTTGGCGACGTCAACACGGTTTCTTTTTTGCATGAAATTGAGGACTTTTGGCACCAATTTTGCTGCCAAACGACGGAAACCCAAATCATTAACCAAAATGTTATGGACGGATCCATAGGCAATATTTAAATCCTCCGCTATCTCTCTGATGGCTATTTTGCATTTATTGACCAACATTTCTTTTACTTCATCAATGTTTTCGTCGGTTTTCGATGTCGATGGTCTGCCACTGCGTTCATCATCTTCGATTGACTCACGACCACTTTCGAACGGCTCATGCCACTGGTAAACGACCGTTTTCTTTAGAGAATCGTTGCCGAAACACTTTTCCAACATTCGCGCACCATTAAATCCGTTTTTTACGCAAAATTTAATACTCGTACAAGTTCGTTGTTGCAAATTGAAATCAATTTCTAAAATTGTAAAAAATCGCCAACACACACAGAGATAGATGTACTCTTGGCTACGTAACCTTTGCAAATGTCAAGCTAAGATTTAGAGGGAATGTCAACAACAGATTTACCAACTTAACAAAGAAAACAGAACTCAAAGCGGAAGAATGGGAGCGAAACACGGTGGTGTCCCCCGGGAACTTTTTGATCAAGGTGAAACTAATAAAGTTGTATGTAGCTTTGTATATTGTAGTTTATTTCTATAGATAGTATCCTAACTTACCTACTTATTTAGTGGTAGAGTTACAGTTGAAGGTGGATGGAGTTAACAAATAACAAAAATATCTCGTCCACTTCTTATTTCAAATTTACAACAACTAAATATTTATTAAATCTATTTTCATTCTACAAGAACACTTATACAAAAAAACTGTAATTGAGGGTTGGTCCTATCACGTCCACGTTCGTTTGAAAACTCCGTTGATCTTCAGTTTTTTCCCTCGTCCATAGCGGTTGTCGTTCTTTTATCCTGTCTTTGGCGCCGTTATACAAGATTTTCTCGTCGCTGTTAATTAGGTAGAGTTGCCAGTATTTCGTAATTTTACAGTCGGCCGTCTTAACGAACTAATCAACCTCGATTAGCAGTACTATCATGATCGTTATGGCTGCTTTCGTCGTTTTCGTCGCTGCTTTGTTCGTCGACAAGTGGCGGTAACGCGCACCATAGTTTAATTTTTTCTGACGCGTAAATTTACGCGTAATGGCGTTGTTTTCAGCTTGTACCAGGTATATCCTCGATGACATACCTATCTGTGTCGAGAACCTGTCTTACAATGAAGAGGCCTTTGAACAATGGTTCCAGTTTTCTTAAAGTACCCGTTGCTGATGGTTCATTTTCGACTAACGCCAAGTCACCTATAGTGTAACGTGTAGGTCGAGCATGGTGTTCATTGTAGCGTGGGTTGGCTATTTCGCGTTGCGTATTGGTTTTATCAGCTGCGTCGTTTCGGATCTGTTGCAAATTTTCGTCGCCGATCATTTCACTGTTGTGTAGGGCTAGAACTAACTTATTCTGGAGGATGTCTCTCGGTCGGAAGCCATACAATAACTCTTGAGTTTTTTTTCCAGTTTATATGCATTTTTATTATATCGACTTCATTAACACTTACCAGCTATACAAAAAAAAACCCTTGAAAATTAGCTTAAATAATTTAAAATTATCTTATTCTAACTTACTGGACCCATGTGGGCACTCTAAGTCAAACCTAATACTTAAATTATGTCTTTCGACGTATCTTACATTACATGTTTATACTATATTTATAATTCATTATAATTCAAACTAAGAAAACATTATTTAACAAAAACTTAGTAACATGAAGTTTTTTTTACTTTATTACAAAACTTAAAACTTAAAACTAACACTTACAAACTACCTAAGAATAAATCTTAATCTATGTACTTAACCTACTTACATCTAATAGATAATATACACATAAATATATATATACTATATATACATAATATATATACAGGGTGAGTTTTTTACCTTGAGACATCCAAATTACTCGAAAAATACGCGATATCGCGAAAAATGTTTCAGACAAAAGTCACAAGGTTCTGAAGGGGACAAAAGATGGTGACCACGAGTTTGACCTTGTGACCCATTTTCAAGATCAAACGAAGGTCACTTTTGATTTTTCAAATGATAATTCCTGACGTGGACGTAGCAGTATTTTGTTTCCTTCGGGGTGATTAATTAGAGTAGGTCCCCTTGCCTCCCACTGTTGAATCATTGAATTCTTCCCATTTCGACGTTTATTTCCCGAGACTATTTCAACAAATGCTCGAAAATGTGACCATTCACTTCAATACACTTGTCTATCCACGCTCTAAATGAACCAACAGAACTGAGAAGTATTTCTGGCGGCAAGCTTCAAGTATTCGTCTTTTCATGTCCTCACGTGTTGTTGGCTTTTTTCTGTAAACTTCACTTTTTAAGTAGCCCCATAAGAAGTGACGTAAGATCAGGTGATCTAGCAGGCCATTGCCTCGGACCCCCTCGTCCGATCCATCGTTGATGGTAAACATTGTTTAATGCGCCCCGGGCTACTTGGGTATAATGGGCTGGACAACCATCATGTTGAAACCACATTGTTTGTCGCAACTCCAATGACAGTTCTTCTAGTAATACTGGAAGATGGTCCCGCAAGAAGTTTGCATACTTTTCGCCATTCAAGTTGCCTTCAATAAAATATGGACCTATTAATTTATCCCCAATAATTCCCGCCCAAACATTAACATTCCAAGGGTGCTGGCGTTCAACTTGTCGCAACCAAAAAGGGTTTTCGGTAGCCCAGTAATGCATATTATGTCGATTGACCGTGCCGTGATTGGTGAAAGTCGACTCATCAGAGAATAACACCTTGGCGAAGAAAAGGGGGTCTCGTTCAATTTGCTGAAGTGCCCATTGACAAAAGGAAACCCGGTTGCGAAAATCCTCACTAGAAAGTTCTTGATGCATTGAAACATGATAAGGATGGTATTTATGCCGATGTAATATCTTACAGACAGTCGTTTGAGAAATTCCTGATTCACGACTTATTTGGCGAGTGCTAATGTGAGGATCGTGTGCAACGGCAGCTAACACTGCTATTTCATTGTCCTTAACAGCCACCCTGTCTGACTGATTCCTTTTCTTTGGTTGCACACTGCCTTCACCAGTGAATTGTTGGATGACCCGATAAAAGAAAGCGCGCGATCGTATTTGGTCTGGGAAAAGTTGGGCGTAAAGAGCAACAGCACCATCGATGTTCCTTCCACTTTCCCCATAATATCATTTCGAAATATCATTTCGATTTTCTCTTGATTTGAAATAGCCTGCATTATTAATCTGGAAAACGTTACTAATAGTAATCAGTTCCTCAAAACAAATATCGAAATGAAGTACAGTTCCGTTCAAATAGAAAAAAAGGGCAGAGTGCACATCATACACTCTCAGATAAGGTTAGGACAATTTGTCTCTATCTCAAATTTCTTTGAGTTTTAACTTTACCCGAGGCAATAATGACTTCCTCAAAACAAATCTCGACCTTCTAATACACCAACGAATCTTTTCCAATAAACTGGCTCTCACATTGAGACCACACGGGACATCCAAATACAAGCATAGGCCGGATGAGTGCCATGTAGCAGATCCCCATCATCCTCGTATCGAGTTGGCTATTATAAAACAGTCTCTTTGTAAGAGCAAAAGCACCTTTGGCTCTGGCCAGAGAAACATCTATATGTTTGTTAAAATACAGATATTGGTCTAGCCAGATCCCAAGGTATCTGACCACATGTCGATAGGCAAGTGGCTGCCCGTGCTGTCCCATGATCGAAAACTTCCGCCAATTCTTTCTGGTATCCCTAGTGGCGAAAAACAAAGGCGTCCTAAACAAATTGGTTTCCGATTTCTGAAAGTTGATTTACAACTTCCGGAGGTTCGCCGGCTTGGAAGTGTCTTTATACCTTTTGGGGATGGGATGTACCACCGCAGTTTTCCAATGCGCTAGATAATGGGCATTATTCATTGCATTATTAAACAGGGTGGGATAAATGTCCACCGCTTCTAACAATAACTCTTGAGGTGTTCGGCCCGTTGTTTTATTCTACATCGAATTAATACGAGTAGAACACTGAACTCGCGGTAACTGCTCGTCCCATATTTTGTGTTTTTTGGTTGGCGGTAGAAACATAGTTGGCTATCGTACGGTTGGTACCTTTTGCATGCCCGTAAGCTCGTGGAGTTCTGATCGCATTTAATATGTGTTTCACATCGATAGCTTGGCAAAACCGTTTAAACTCATGTGACGTGAATGCTGTTGCACGGTAGGTTACGATGCTCGTCGGCATACCAAAGTTTTTGCTAATTTCGTTTAAGATGTTGATGACGTGCTTTGTCGCTGTGCTCTTCACTGCTTTGATAACGGAAAATTTTGTGAAAGCATCCACAATGACCAAAATATGCTCGTTGCGTTTTGAACTTTTCGGGGAGGGTCCTAAATGATCCATGTGAATGGTATGGAACGGTACTGATGTAATAGCGTTATAGTGAGATTCACCTTCGTGCTTTCCGCCGGGTGCCTTGTTAAATACGCAATCGATGCACGATTTTAGATATGATTTTACGAAGTTTCTCATTCGGGGAAACCAAAAATGCTTCTGCAAACCGTTGAGAGTTTTCTCAAGACCCAAATGCCCTGCGTTATCGTTTGGTACCACCCGCAGAAACTTGTCATTGACTTTACGAAATAGTTTGCCGTTTTAGATTGTTTATTCGTCGCATGCCTTTTTATCTCTCGAATTCATTTTATCGATTATGTCGTAGATTTTCTTGTCTTGGAGCTGCATAGAGCACAACCATTGCTTTGGCGATTCGTAGCGATGCTGTTTGTATGTAGTTCACGTGCTGCTTCATATGGTGCTCGACTTAGTGTGTCCACGTGCTCCATACGTTGTCCTGCTCGAGGCTCAATCTTCACGTCGAAGTCCTGGATACGTGGCCCCCATCTCGCAATTCGCGGAATTAGTTCCTTTTTCTGAATTGTCGTTTTAAATGCGCTGCATTCGATTACGACGGTGACTTCTTTACCATAAACGTAATACCGGAAACGCTCCAATGTTTCCACTACAGCCAGGGCTTCTAATTCATAACTATGATAGTTACGTTCATCATTGGTAGTCGATCGGCTGTAGAATGCTACCGCTTTCCATGTGACATTTTCTTTCTGTAATAATACGCCGGCAATTCCGATAGAGTTAGCGTCCGTGTGAATTTAATGTTTGTAGGTAACGAGTACAGGATTTGTTGTAAGACTCGTTTTTAACTTTTCGAAAGCTTCATTTTGGAGATCGTCCCACCTGAATTAAGGCGTATGCGGGGACGAATTTTCGAAAATAGCTCCTTAACCCCAGAAATCGTCTCACTTTGGTTGTGTTTGTTGGCGTTGGGAATTCGTGAATTACTGCTGTTTTAACATCACCTGTTTTTAAACCCGCAGGATATATGTAGTTTATGATCAAGGAATTCGATGGTTTGCTTCAAGGAATTCGCATTTTTGGAAAATTAGCGCCAAATTGAGGTCACGCAATGCATCTAGGACTCGTCGTAACTTTTTAATGTCATTGCTACCTACTACTATGTCGTCCATGTAATGAGACATATCTCCATCCCGCGTCCTAAGCGACGTAAGTCGTTGGAATACAGCTGGTGTATTTTTGTGGCCAAAGGGCATGCGCTTGAACTCATAGAGACCACCGGGGGTTACAAATGCTGTGTATTTTCGAGAATTTTCTTCAAATTGTACCTGGTAGTATCCGCTTTTCATATCGAGTACAGTGAAGTAAGTAAACTGTTTCACATCTTGTAGTCGTTCTTCGGATGTTCGGTGTTGGCAAAATCTTTTTGACCATGTATTGTTTAATGTCGGCGATAATCAATGCATAACCGATCGTTGCCATTCTTCTTCTTCACGAGTAAAATCGGCATTGCGTACTTCGACATCGATTTTGTAATTATGTCGTTCGTTAGAAGCTCGTTGACCATTGCAGTAACAGCTGCTTTCGTCGGCCCCGGCGTCGATAAGGCTTAGATACAATGGGTTCGTTAGTTGACAAGCTGATTTTCATTTTTACAGCGTCAGTCAGGCCGATTTCATGAATATCATTTCCAAAAACTATCGAGATGTTGAGGAGATTAATTAGCGCCATTTTAGTTACATCGCCTTCAGTGCCACATTAAATTTCTGATGAGCCGATAGGCTTGTTGTTTTCTTTGAAAATGTCGTTTCCGAGCAATAAGTCTGATAAAAAAGTGTCAGCATCCGTCACGTACAAATCGACGACGGTGAGCTGAATATTATCGATAACTAGCGTTGATTTCATTACCTCGTCCAGCACACGTATACCTCCGCAGACTCCACAAATGCGTAAAAGACAATTCTTTTTTTTCGTTAGCAATCTTTGCTGCTATTGATTTTCGTATCATGCTGCATTGGCTGCCCGTTGATCAATACACGTTTGTCATTAAAATCTTTTCGTACGCTGTTCGTTGTTCGCACGTTTTGTTTGCCACAATGTTCCGACATGCTCCTCGGATGAACTTGCGGTTTCGGACAAACACTGGATATGTGCCCTGCCTCGGAATAGTTGTAACAAACAATTGGCTTATTGGATGCAAACGTTTTGGTTGTGCTGTCATTTGAATTATAAGTGTTGTCACCCGCTTTGTTGACCTTTTTGTTCCCATTGCCGCCATAATCACGTTTCATTGTCGTATTCATTTTGTTACTTTTTGACCAACTCCTCTAACGATTTACGCATTCCTTTCATTGACTTAAAGCGTAGCGCTGCGATTGCTAATTGCAAATCACGATAATTTAGACCCTCACGAGTGTATTTGATTACTGCGGATTCACTCAAGCGATATCATCTACCTAAAGGACTCATGCGAAAGCAATATTCGTCGATCGATTCGCTATTTTGCCGTACCGAACTCGGTTTATATGTATTGCGTCGGCAAGTTCATTCCACATTGCAAGAAAGTATGACGATGCGTCGAGCCACTGTTTAGAAGGTCCCTTCAGTTTGCTGTACACTGCTAATAAAACGCATTTTTCATGCCAGCCATAGGCTCGCTTTGACTTGTCCACTCTGTCGATGAACTGTTCAACACAAAATTGATACTCTCGAATTTGTACAGAGGATACTGACTCACTTACCTTTCCATGGTTGGTTTCATTACGAGCGTTTTCTGCACTTCTAGACGTTTGTTGTGGTTGTTGAATGATGCTCTCCATCACACCTCGCCAGTCATTAATTTGTGCTTGAACATAAGGTCCTTTTTCACTTTCCCCATTACTTTCGCATTCGACCATGTCGCTGTTTACTGTTGAACTGAGGCATTCGACCAATTCGGTTTTATTGTCACTCGTTTTCAAGTTTCGTTCGCGTAGCAATCGTTTTATAACGTCGACACTTAATGACACAATTTTTGGTATTTTGACAAGTTTTCCTTCGTTAATTTCACGCGCAAGATACCTGCACTGGTAATTTTCTGTTAACTTACAGCTGTCGTTGCGCTTTATCTTTTTTTGTCTTATGTATGTACGAGGGTTGTCTGAAAAGTTTCCGACCGAACAATGATACAAGACATTTTTTCTCAAATTTTTTCTTTCTACATAGTCTCCTTGTAACTCTGCACACTTCTCCCAGTGATGCTCCCATCTCTCTAACCCGTTCAAATAGTACTTGGCGTTTTTCTCTGCAAAATAATTGTTCACGAAGGTGATTGCCTCCTTATTTGACGAAAATCTCTGTCCTCCAAGCGCAGTTTTTAGATGACGGAACAAAAAGAAGTCGCTTGGGGCTAGATCTGGTGAATAAGGCAGATGGTCAAGCAGTTCGAACCGTAATTCATGGATTTTCGCCATGGCAACCGTTGAGGTGTGAAACGGCGCGTTGTCTGGTGAAACAGGATTTTCATTTTCTGCAAATATGTCTGTTATTCCGCAATTTCTGTCTTCAGCTTGGCAAGTACGAGTAATGATGCGTAGTATGCTCCTCTAATGGTTTTTTTCTTTTTGAAGATTATCGATTAATACAACTCCTTTACTATCCCAAAAAACAGTCGCCATCACTTTCCCAGCCGAAAAAAACAGTTTTTGCTTTTTTTGGAGCCGGCTCACCCTTTGCAGTCCACTGTTTTGACTGGATTTTTGTTTCGGTCGTATAATGGTGTATCCAAATTTCATCTACAGTAATTAATCGGCGCCAAAACTCGGATTTATTGGGCCTAAACTGCGCCAACAGAGCGTTGGAAATGTTCATTCGAAAACGTTTTTGGTCTAAAGTAAGCAAACGCGGTACCCAACGCGCGGACAGCTTTCTCATGCCTAAATCTTGATTTAATATGTAACAAACACTTTCTTTAGACATTTTCATAACCTCCACTATCTCTCTCATTTTAATTCGGCGGTCGTCTAACACTATTTGGTGAACTTTAGCAATGTTATCGTCAGTGGTTGCAGTTTTTGGACGTTCCGAACGTTCATCATCTCCCAAGCTCTTACGGCCACGTTTAAATTCAGCTGCCCAAAATTTCAGTGTGGTAAATGATGGTGCAGAGTCCCCATACACAGAGTCCAACTCATTTTTGATTTGCGTAGGGGTATTACCTTTCAAAAACAAGAATTTAATAACAGCTCGATACTCAATTTTTTCCATTTTCACAAAAAACACTCACATCGACTCACTCAAACGACTGTCAACTAAAAACTGCCCGTCCAAAATGACTGAAACTTCGGTAAGTAACTGTCAAAAAATGCACAACTAGCACTCACTAGCTTTTATTTACGAGTGCCGCTATCTTTACGTTGCGGTCGGAAACTTTTCAGCAACCCACGTATGTCTATCGGTCACTAGACAAACTTATTTCGTTTCTCGTTCTGATCTAAAAGAGTTAACAAGTAACAAAAACATCTCGTCCACTTCTCGTTTCAAATTATTGTGTAAATTAATTAACTTAAGTATTGCACAAGCCAAACTCCAGCTTAAAAACTGCTGTAATCAGGCCGATATACATACAAATGATTTGTACCTTAAAAATTATCGGCCAATATCAATATTGCTAGTAATAGAAAAGTGCATGGAAGAGGTGATTGCAAACAGGCTGCAGGACTTTATCGCAAAAAATTCGCTGATACACGCAAGCCAGTACGGCTTCCAGAAAAATAAAAGCATTGGTAAGTTGTTAGGAGGATTTGCAAATTGCGTCAACAAAAGTCTAAATAAAAGTCATCAGGTTTTACTGCTATTCGTGGACTTCATTAAAGCTTTCGATACACTAAACCATGATAAACTTGTGGAAGTACTGGAAAATATTGGTATACGAGTATTGATGGCAAATTGGCTACGCAAATATGTGACGAACAGGCAATTTTGCGTCAAAATAAACAATGCATACAGCCAAAATGAAAACGCTGTTACAAGTTTTCAAGAAGGCCATTTCATTTGCATATGCAGACGATACGGCTATAGTGATGCAGAAATTATGCAGGAGGAGTTCGACAAAGCGTTTTTTTATTTTTTTTTTTTTTAAACTTAACACTCAAGTGAGTATGAATACACTTATAATGCCTCAGCTTGTGTTAAGTTTTTTTTTGGAAAATGGAATAGAGAGAGAAAAAAGATGTTTGGACTCAGTGGTTATTTCGTTCTACGGGTGGCATCCAACATTTAATGGGGAGATTAAATTCTTGGTGGAAGTTGGTTTTGATGTTGATTTCTAGTCAACTACTCGTCTTACTTGATTTTCGTTAACTGAAAAAATGGATGATATGTCTTTCGGGCGAGGCTGGGATTCGAACACCGAACCTTCCGATTTGGAAGCCAGTCCACTACCACTTGAGCCACGGCCTGTAGCAAAGTCAAATAGCCTTCGTCCGTTTCCAGACTTGGTTTCGTGCAATCTATGGTTTTCGACATCGCTGCCAAAAGTGTCCTCCCTTCCTATTTCGGCGTTCAAACAACTTGAATCGATCTTGGACATTGCTCGTAAGTTTTGCAGATAAAAGTTCTCATATGCTGCTCTAATTACTTCAGAAGGAAGGGCATTCGGTCGAGGAGCTTTGTTGGATTGAATTTTAAATACTGCTGGGCTTACTTCATTTTGGTCAGGTAAAGGGATGTCTAGATCTTCACCCTTCTACCCAAAATTTCTCCTTTTCCTATTTTTTCGTCGATTTGAGCGCCATACTTATGACATTGTTTGAAGGATAGGCTTGTGAAAGCATTCTTTAGTAGAATTGTCTATTTCTTTTATGGATGGGTAATGGCATACTAGGATGATGCTGGCGAATTTAGGCGTGATGCTCACGTCCCACGGTGCAAGACTTCTTGATTTAGTCAATCGCTTAAAAGAAATCCGCTCCTATGCACACGCTACGTACTTATGTTCTGTGTTATGTTATGTTATGTGTAGTAGGCATGCTATTGTATATGGAAGTCTAGGTTCTTTGCTAATTATTGGACTGAAAGTGGGCGGTTCTACATTCCATGTACAGATTCGAAAGTCGTTGTCCATTTTTCGTTCGGTAAAAGGAGTCAACAGAGAATACCTTTCTATTCGAAGTTCTTCGTTAATTCGGAATCTTATGTGGTAGGGTAGTTAGTCCCACGCGCAATATTTAATCTTACAGACCCGGTCATTTCTTGAACATTCTGGGAATAAGAGACCAGATATTGCCAATAAAGATTCGTCAACTCTATTTTATCACCTTGGTTAGTATTGAAAAGCTAATTAAGCTCCTCTACCTCTAAATACGATAAAGCAGATTGCTTATCTGCTGTGATGACTGATAACGCTGTCGTCGGTTTAGAAAACATAAACTAATTAAATTAATTCATCATAAGTCTTTATTTAAAGGGCTAGTCATTTTCTTTGGAGTATCATAATGTTACTTCCTTGTTCTTAATTAATACTATCGCTCATATTAGTTTAACAAGTCAATTCCTGACAAAAGTACAATTAGCTACCAGCATCTTCAGGTTAACGACCTGTCACACTCTGTACGCACAATATCCGGAGAGTTCTAGGACCAAAGACGGTTGCTTTATCTTCGGCGGACGCTTCGACCACTGATTTTCTGTTAATGTTACTGCAAGAACAATACTACAGTCAGTCTGAATGACTGACTAAAAATTCTGTGCATCACGCTCGATCCATGTAAAATATCATTTCATCAGTGACGTGTTTTGAAGCTAAATGGAGGAGGTAGTCGCGGATAACATCTCTTTGTTTCGTTTGTATCGATTATTAGAACCTTTTCATTTCTTAGCAAAATGTTTCTTTGAAATATAATTCCAAAAATATAGGTAGGTACACAGATAGACAGATCCACAGATCCTTCAGTGATGTATTGACACACACAATCGAATGATATTCCGCTTACTGCCTTTTTAGAACAATTGGATAATTATGGACAGTGCACATCGCCCAATGGAGAGCGTGGCCAATGTATTGATTTATATAACTGCACATCCATTAAAAACATGCTTTTCAAGAAACCTTTGACCGACGACGAAAAGTCATTTATCCGTCGAAGTCAATGTGGATACAAAAGTGGAAACATTTTAGTATGAACTTAAAACAAAAATATTTCTTAAGAAAAATTCAAATTGAAATATACTCGTAATATCTCAATAGGTCTGCTGCACTAAACACCGTTCGGAAACACCACCTCCCCAGACGCCAGAGCTACCTCGTATTCCTAGTGGGAATACGTCTACGAGTTCAGTTGATCAATATATGTTTAATTACGGACGCTGTTCAACACCCAAAGGAGAGCGTGCGTTGTGCATCGCATTAAATCGGTGTGCAGTCATCAATGACCTTCTGAAAAAGCATCCCCTTCCAGCGGAGGACAAAACATTCATTAGTCGCAGTCAATGTGGCTTCATCGATGGAACTGTCCTGGTAGCAATTTTATTTTATCACTACCAATATTATATATGTGCAAATATACTATATACGTTTACTTTCTAGGTGTGTTGTCCTGGTCGATATTATGGCATGCAACCCTCTGATGTAACTGATCGCTCATTAGGAAGTGACACATTGCCAGACCCTGGCGTATGCGGCAACGTAATATCAGATCGTGTTCTTGGCGGTAATGTTACACAAATTGACGAATTTCCATGGATGGCTCTAATTGGATACCAGATGAGTATGAATTGTGCCAATAACACTTTTTTCACTGAGATCAAATGAGTTTATTCCGATTTGAACTGTTCGATTTGACAGCGAAACGACAGTTAAACGAAATTGGAGAGCACTCTCATTTGTGCATTTAGATCTAGTGAAAAAGTTATGAACTGTAAACTTAAGCAACATTTACAATACAATAAAAGGTGTGTTTGTTTTCTTTTAGATGGTGAACACCGTGGATATAAGTGCGGAGCAAGCTTGATTAACGAACGCTATGTCGTAACAGCGGCACACTGCATTCATTCCATTCCTTCAGACTGGTTGCCGGTGAATGTGCGACTTGGCGAATGGAATACTTCGACCGATCATGATTGCGTTTTAGATTCGCAAGGTTATGAAGATTGTGCGGATCCTCATCTCGATATTAAAATCGATAGAGTCATCAGCCATGAGGATTATGATCCACAATCCAAAAGCCGATTCAATGACATAGCACTAATTCGTTTAGCGGAAAGTGTCAAGTTTACCGATTTTATTCGTCCAATTTGTTTGCCACTTAAGGAGGAATTGAAGAAAAACAATTTTTTGGGGACAGTTATGGAGGTAGCCGGTTGGGGATTGACTGAACACAACACTGCGAGTCCTATAAAATTAAAAGCTGACCTTCCTATTGCAGTTTTAAGTGATTGCCAGAAAGTTCTTGAGGATTACAATTTTACATTGCGAAATACGCAATTATGTGCTGGAGGTGTGGCCGGAATTGACTCATGTCGTGGCGATTCTGGTGGACCTCTTGTTGCATTAGATATATCAAATAAGGAACAAACGTATTTCTTTTTACATGGTATTGTGTCTTTTGGGCCATATCCCTGTGGAAAGGGACCCGGAGTATACACAAAAGTTAGTGTATACACTGATTGGATTATTAAAAATATTGTTTTAACGGAAAGCTTGTTTAAGCCTATACGAGCTCGAAACGCAGGTCCACAGATATTTTCATAGCAATAAATTAAATCTCTAGTATATAAATATTTTCTTTTTTTTTATTGAAACAACAGTTCTAAATTAGGCCTGATGGATTTGTAAGTACCATTCGATCTGATACTTTCTATGATCCTATAATACTATGACTTTCTATGTTTCCGCATGCTTAACAATTAATCGACACTTAAAACTATGGCAGCGAGTGCGCATTGACGTCTTTGAGGTGAATACATATATAACACAATATGACATTATACGAGGATGGGTCAATAAGTCCGTGACTTTTGGATTAAAACAGATTTTTTGATAAAAAAATTATTTTATTTTTCAACGTAGTCTCCCTTGAGCTCTATACACTTTGTCCAATGCTTCTCCAATTTTTTTATCCCTTCCAAAAAAAATGATTTGTCGAGGTCCTCAAAATAGGCCTTTGTTTGCGAGATGACTTCATCATTGGAGTCAAATCTTTTTCCACCAAGCCATTTCTTCAGGTTTGGGAACAAGAAGTAGTCGCTCGGAGCCAAATCTGGAGAATAGGGTGGATGAGGGAGCAATTCATAGCCCAATTCATGGATTTTTGCCATGGCAACTGCACATGTGTGCACCCTTGCATTGTCTTGGTGGAAAAGAACTTTTTTCTTGGCCAAATGAGGTCGTTTTTTTTTCAAATCGTCATTGAATCGGTCCAATAAGTTGGCATAATATTCCCCATTGATTGTTCTTCCCTTTTGAAGGTAGTCAATGTGGATTATCCCGCGTGCATCCCAAAAAACAGTCGCCATAACTTTATTGGCTGACAAACCCACCTTGGTCTTCTTTGGCGCCGATTCACCCTTAGAAACCCACTGTTTTGACTTCTGGTGTGTTGTGATGGATCCATGTTTCGTCCACGGTTACAAAACGGCGCAAAAACTCCTCCATATTGCGATTAAACAACGCCAAACCTTCCTGTGAAGTTGTTACACGATTGCGTTTGTGGTCGACTGTGAGCAAACGCGGCACCCATCTTGCGGAAAGCTTTCTCATGCCCAAGTGATCATTCAAAATTGAAACCACTGAGCCATGCGAGATCCCTACGGCTTCCACAATCTCTCGCACTTTCAATCTTCGGTCGGCCAACACCATATCGTGAATTTTTTCGATTGTTTCGGGTGTAGAGACCTCAACTGGGCGTCCAGGACGTTCGGCATCTTCAGTGCTTGTACGGCCACAACGAAATTCAGTAAACCACTTTTTTACCATTGAAATCGATGGTGCAGAGTCCCCATAGTATTTATCAAGCTTAGCCTTGGTCTCGGTAATGGTTTTTTTTCGCAAGAAATAATGCTTAATAAGCACACGAAATTCACTTTTTTCCATTTTCTCCTCAAATTAGTGAGTAGTCTGATAAAAATAGCTGTCAAACACAAACTAACTGACGCAGCAAGTTTAAATTTTGACAGGAGTCAACTGACAGATGCCTGTTGACAGGAGCAGTGTTGCTGTTTCAGTAATGAGGTCAGAAATTCAAAAACTTATTGACTTATTGACCCGCCCTCGTATATAAATATATAAATGACAATATACGAGTATGACATCATTAGCTGCCTCTTACGATCACGTCCGTCTTCGTATTGTGACATCTTGCGCACATCAAGTTGCATGAAGGCTCATTTCACTTGAGTGCTTTACTTACGGGAAGGTCTTCTTTTAGTTCATGGCCTTTCCAGTTAATTAATCCTGATAGGGCCAATATCGCTGTATAGGCAATATAGTTTGTTGTTTTATCTTCGTCTTTAAACGCTGTCTATGAAGACGTGACCGAAAATCGCTCGAAGAGCTTTTCTCATGAGCCAATCAAGGTGTATTTCCAACCACTTCTGATTTAGTCCATGCTTCCGCGCCATATTATACGAGAATCATAGACCTGGGAGGGTTAAAAGATGCTTGCTTGATATCTATGGATGTGTTTTTGCTTGAGTTTATAGCGAAGCCCAAGTAGACAGAGTCCATTACCATCTCAAACGTATAGTTTCCTGTTACGACGTGCGGGTGTTAGTTTTGGGTGTCCTTTCTTGTCACTACTATTATTCTCATTTACTCGTACTAGTAAAAGCTACAAACAAACTTTTGAATAGTTCCTGGTCGGGTAGACAAAATTGTTGCAGATATCGTCCACGTTGAATGCTTCATTCTGCTTGTTAAATAGTCTGTGGAAATAATTGAAATTACATCCTCATCTACAGATGCCTTTATTCAGCAATTCAATTTTCAATTCCAAAGGCTGGAGGAATATTATCTGATTTACAGAGATTTTGGCAGAAATATGGCAAATGCAATATTATCGTCGTCGTCAAAAGTCAAAAGAAAAACTCCCAGCGATCTTCAAACCATTAAGAAGTAAAAAATCAGTAGGAACCGATTGAGTACAATATTAAACAATGTGCTTCGAAATCTCCCACTAAAAGCGAAGCGAGCTACAATCAGGAGAGGACCAGTGCCTTGCCTAAAATGCCTCACAGTGGCTGAAGTCTTCTTCCACTTGTGTGCGCTACCTAATATACTGTACTCCTCTGGTTTGGAATCGAAATCTTTCCATGGCGCATAGTTCGTTATTGACACGTCTCTTAAATTCTCTATTGATGTAAACGAGACCGGAAATTGCTCGAAGAACTTTTATCTCGAATCCCCTTTCGTCAATCTGCAAGCTTCTGCGACGTAAAGCAGCAGAGTCTTTTATAAAACGTTTTTGGTTCTCAAGGCATTTGTGTGTTCCTCTTTGTTGACAACATATACTTGGTTTTTGCTTCACTAAGCGCTAAACCCATCTTTGCCGCTCTGCTTCAATTGTCGTAAACGTTCCCTTGGTACCTCGCTGTGTTTTTCCGATTGTGTCACTATTATCTGCGTTTGCGAATTATTACAAACAGACTTTTGAAAGATGGTGCCGCTGGAGTTTGCTTGAGAGTTTCATACAATTTTGCAAGAATGATGGTGAAAAAATCACATGATACTGCATTGGCTTGTTTAAGACCTTTCTGAAGTTGAGGATCTCGGTTTTGTCATTACCGCACTTGACGGAGCAGCATTGTCATCCTATCCCGTCGAATAAGCTTGGCAGGGACGCGAAAGCTAGACATAGCTCTGTATAGTTCATCTCCATAAATGATGTCATATGGCTTTGAAATCGATGAAAAGTACTCACTTTTTTATTATGAACAAACTTCAACTTTTTCAGAATACTGGAAAGCTGCGAAGGTGCGATCTCTTTCAAAAACGATACAAGTTGTTACAAAATTCCACCCTATCTTTGTCTTGCCGTTTTTGAGTAAAGTTTTTGAAATAACACACCCTGAATGACTCGAACTGCAACCAACTTCAGACTGCTATAATTTCCAGCACCTTAACGTGAATAAATCATTTGTGTCTCGAACCATAGTTCGCTACTGTGATACTGGCAGCGTTGCAAAACGCCATGGAGGTGGTCATAAAAAAACAGCAAAAATGGTTCGGAAAGTGAAGGCTCGAATTGAGCGAAATCCACGTCGAAGTGGAAGAAAAATGGTTCGTGAGCTCAACATACGAGTATCGTTGGAACGGATGCAATACATACTGAAAAATGAGCTTGGGCTCAAGCCATTAAAGTTGCAAAAAGCACACGATCTCACACTGCAACAATAAAAAGTTAGAGTCGAAAAAGCGAAGTGGTGAGTTGCCGAATTTGTTTTTTTCCGATGACTTGCCATTTGTTATCGAGCAATATGTCAACAAATAAAATGACCGAGTTTACTTGCCAGAGAGGTCCTTCGAAAATTTGCACCTTCAGACGGCCACTAGAAAACAGGCAGCACCGATGGTGATGGTTTGAGCCGCCATAACCGCCGATGGTCGCTCTCCGCTCGTATTTTTGGACCGTGGCGTCAAAATTAATGCGATCGTATACCGTAAAACTGCCTTCGGCAAACAATCATTTCGGTCGGAGACCGTGCACATTTCAACAAGATTCGGCACCGTCTCACAAAGCGCGCGTCAGCCAAGATTGGTTAGAAAACGATGTTCCACACTTCATTTCTTCAACACAATGGATTGCAAATTCTCCAGATGCAAATCCGTTGGATTTCTCTGTCTGGGGTATTTTGAAGGCGAAGGTTGGCATTAAAAAATACCAAAGTTTGGACCACCTCAAACAAGCACTTCGCCTGGAATGGGTCAAAATACCGCAGAGCCACTTGCCTGCAGCGTGCGATGCTTTCTTCGGCCGTCTCAAGGCCATTATTCGCGTCAAAGGTGGACATATTGAAAACTTCTGATACAATTTGAAAATTGATGTAGTTTCCAACAATTTTTGCTTTGGCACATTAAAAAGTTGGAGTTCGAGTCATTCACCTTGTAGTCAGCCAATGAATTAAAAACCATCTCGACGCTAGTATACTAATACTCGTAGCAAAATACCAGTCAAGTTGTCGTGAAAAGTTCAGTTGTACTACGCCACTCTTGAAGATTTCGTTTCGGTTTGGATAGTTTGGATAGGGGTTACTCCACGAAAGATCGCCCGGTGTTCTGATACAACTCCGATTTGGCCCAAAATTGGTAGAATTACTCATTGGGGTAGTACAAATCATAGGATAAAAAGTTTTGCTGAATTTGGTATAGATTACGTGTAATGGAACTTCAAAAATTGTAAAAAAAATTAAAATTGAAATTTTTTTCTATATTGCTTTGTCTTGGGTGGTTTCAAGTCTGATATTCACAAAATTAGTGCTGGTATGCCCTAGGGCTCCGTTCCGTCTCCGGCACTCTTTTTAATTTTCATTGTTGGACACTTGTCTGCAACTTCTAATCAAATACCACCTTGACCAAAAAGTTCCCGCACCATACCACCGTGTGGCGCTCCCATTTTTCCGATTTGAATTCTGTTTTTTTTTTTTGTTAAGTTGGTAAATCTGTTGTTGACATTCCCTCTAAATCGTAGCTTGACATTTGGAAAAGTTACGTAGCCAAGAATACATCTATCTCTGTGTGTGCTGGCGGTTTTTTACGATTTTAGAAATGGATTTAAATTTGCAACAATGAACTTGTATTAAATTTTGCGTAAAAAACGGATTTAAAGGTGCGCGAACGTTGGAAATGTTGGAAAAGTGTTTCGGCAACGATTCTCTAAAGAAAACGGTAGTTTACCAGTGGCACGAGCGGTTCAAAAGTGGTCGTGAGTCAATCGATGATGAACGCAGTGGCAGGCCATCGACATCGAAAACCGACGAAAACATTGATGAACTAAAAGAAATGTTGGTCAATAACCGCAAATTAACCATCAGAGAGATAGCCTATGGATCCGTCCAAGACGATGGTTTCCGTCGTGTAGCAGCAAAGTAGGTGCCAAAAGACCTCAATTTCATGTAAAAAAGAGACCGTGTTGACGTCGCAAAAGAGATGATTTGCGAGGCTGAATCCGATCCCGCATTCATCATTACTGGAGACGAGACGTTGGTTTATGAGTACAACACGTAATCCAGACATCAGGCAAGTGAATGGCTTTCACCAAATGAACCGAGATCAAAAAACCACGTCGTTTTCAGTCAAAAAAGAAGGCAATGCTCATGGTTTTCATGGATTACAACGGTGTTCGAATATTCGAATTTTTTCCATGATTCTCGGAGAAACCGTAAACCAAATCGGACATGCATCTGCAATAACCGGCCTAATGAGTTGCTTTTAGATAAGCCGTCTACTTTTCCTTCTTAGAAGTGGGTTAACAAATGTGAAGAACAAAGATTGCTCGTTTAAGGATGGCTTATGCGTGATCGTTGAACTTAAACTTCTCGCTTAAGTTTATGCCAAGGTACTTCGTTGTCTTCTTTCGTAAGATCGTCGCACCATTCTTTATGCTCCTGCTCCTTCTTACAAGGATTCATTTTCTTCTTCGGCTAATAACCGTGATTGGATTACGGAAACATATGAGCCCGATCTTACTAGTGTTGATTTTCAAGCCGCATTCCAGGTAATATTCCCAAAGTCTTCAGGTGTGTTCCTCCACACGTCTTGCTGCTATCTCTGGAGCTAGAAAGTGAGCATATGTTATGGAGTCGTCAGCGTACAGGAGTGTCTTGCTTCCTACTACATTTGTTGGCTGATCCGCTGTATAGAGGTTAAAAAGGACTGGTACTAGTCTCCAGCCCTATGGTAACCTAGCTTTTGACACCATTTTTTGTTGGAAACTTGTACAAAGAAAAACCTATCGGTTAAAAAACTGTAAATTAATCTTACCAGATATCCTGGGAAACCAATTTGGAGAAGTTTAAATATAAGTCCCTTGATCCATACGCTGTCGAACGCCTTCTCGATGTCCAAGAGACAGGCCACTGTTATTTCTTTTTTGTTTAGACATCGGGTGACATCATTATGAAGTTGAACCAAATGATGGATTGTTGAATATTTTTTCCTAAATCTATACTGATGCGTTGGCAGAAGTTCCCTCTTTTCGCTTAGGATGTTCGTCTTTCTTAGCATCACTGATTCCAGTATTTTACGTACGCAGCACAGTAGGGCAATGGGTCTATAACCTTCAACGTTGCATCGACTTTGCTATTTTCCAACAGGAAGGAAAGTAGCTGTTGTTAATGCAGTTCTTGAAGATAATAGTCAACAGAAGCAATGCCAGACTTGGTAAATTTTTTAGCAAAAAGTGAGAAATCCGGTCATTACTAGCAGACTTTTTAGAGTTGTCGATTTGGATTATGTCAATTACTTCCTCAACAGTAGTGAATATTTCACCATTAGCGGGGTTGTTCGAGGGATTAGTACCACTGAATTGCGTGATCCGAATGCAACGGTTTGTAGATTGGGAGACACGTGTCTCAACTTCAGTGATGAAATCTGCAAAGGCTTCTGCTTTTTCCTCTGGAGTGGTGAGTATCTGTGATCCAATGGTAAGATTTTCCGGGATACAATTTGTTTTCCTATGTAGCCGGTTGATTTTTTTGAAGTCATCAGGTCTTGGCTTAATGTCTTCGAGCCTTCTTCGGAAGTCTTCTTCATGGTGGTATTATATCGCCCGCCGAAATATTATATTTGTACAGGTGAGTTGCAAGTTAACAGTTAAGTACTCGTCGTTTGTTCTGTTCCAGGTCCGGTGAAAGATTCTCTGGAATCGTTTCCGTAGCCATTGCCTGTAGTGATATATGGCTTGGATGTATTGGGGAAGGTTCCCATATTTGTCTTTACTTGTTAATGGTTTTTTTTTGTCTTCTGATTGCATTATTAATCACTGTTTGTAGATGGTCAATGCTCCTTTCAACTTCCTTTGTGAGACTGCTTATCTTGATGGGCAACTGAAGTTCTGCTTCGACGTCGTTCTTAAAACGGGACCAGTTGGCTGCTTTAAAGTTGATCTGGTACTCCTGAGGTGGCCCTTGCAGAAGTATATTTTCGTTCAGGCGGATTCTTAGCTCAACCGCCAGGTGACCAGAATCGCTCACATGGGAAGAACAAGAGTAGTTCCGGAAATACGGCAAGATGTTAATGAATTTTGATGAGATCAAAAAGAAATCCAGCAGTGATGTAGTCTTGGGAAACGTTTTGGTTGGCTGTGACACCACTACTAAAGAGTGTATACTATATGGCTGTTATCACTAAGCCAATGTTCGATAGCCACTCGTTATGGTGATAACTCACCGTCTTGCCAGAGCGAATGTCTTGCGTTGAAGTCTCCGCCAATAATGCGGATCCTTTGTAAATCGTTGTGAATGTTAGCCGTTGAGGCACCAACATGATTGTAAAGGGTTTTCCAATAGGGACTTGACAACTTTGAATTTAATTTGTGAACGGACTCTTTCACCAATCATCAAACTGTCACTGTCAATTTATTCAGTAAACTCAACATTTTCATCATGGTAAAGTACACTAACGAGCAACGTCTTCAAATTATAAAAATTTTCTACAGATATTCGGAGTCGGTGACTGCAACTTTAAGAGCGTTAACTCAAATTTTCGGTCGTAATTCTCGCCCTAGTAGACAGGCAATAACAAGTTTAGTGCAAAAATTTGAGTCAACATATTCGTTGTGTCATGTTGCCGTGTCAGTGAGACAACGGGTTGGTCGAAGTGTCGAAAATATCGCTGCCGTTCAGACGTCCGTAGCAAACGATCCAAATTATGGCGTTCTCAAGAATTGGGCATCGCTCAGACCACATTATGGCGTATTTTGCGTAAGGATCTTGGTTTACACCCATGCAAGATCAAGCTGACTCAAGAATTGAAGCCGATGGACCATTTGAAGCGACGTACGTTCTCTGATTGGATTCTGGAGAAGATGCGCCAAGATGATGAATTTCATCGCAAAATCTTCAGTGACGAAGCTCATTTTTGGCTCAATGGGTTAGTCAATAAGCAAAATATGCGTTATTGGTCGGGTGCAAACCCACATGCGCTTCATGAATCACCACTTCATCCACAAAAAATAACTGTTTGGTGCGGTTTGCATGCCGGCGGCGTTATTGGGCCATATTTTTTCGTCGACGATAACGATCGTCACGTTACTGTGAATGGTCAGCGTTATCGCGCCATGATCACCGATTATTTTTGGCCCGAATTGGAAGATATGGACTTGGACAACATGTGGTTTCAACAGGATGGTGCCACAAGCCACACAGCACATGCTACAATCGATTTATTGAAGAGTAAGTATGATGAGCGTGTTATCTCAAGACATGGGCCAGTCGATTGGCCGCCTCGTTCGTGCGATTTAACGCCGCTTGACTATTTTCTGTGGGGCTATGTTAAGTGATTGGTTTATGCCAACATGCCGACGACTTTGGAAGAGCTCGGAGACAACATTGAAAGCGAAATAGCGGCCGTTTCGGCCGAAATGTGTGGCCGAGTCGTTGAAAATTGTGTCCAACGAATCGACCGCTGCAAACGTGCCCGGGGTGGTCATATGAAAGAAGTCGAGTTCCATTCATAAACGTTTTGATTGTACTTCAAGCCAATAATAAAGTTTTTGAAATATCTCAAATGGTTTGCCTTTTATTTAAAAAAAAAATTTGTCAAGCCGTTATTGGAAAACCCGATATATGGAAACAACAAGTAGAGTGTCCACTTCTGTTACATCTATGATGACGGCTGTCGCTTCCAGTGACCGTAATCCAGTGATTTTCAGTTGATTTTACTTGAAGGAATTCCTGAGAGCAACAATTCTGAGAGTACCTCTTTTTCCGAGCCCTTTATCTTCTCGAATGATATTATAGTTTGGCCTGTTCGTTTTATTTGGAGTGACTTTTATGACTGGGATTCCTTCCTTCAATCGTCCGTCCTTTATTTCATCTACTTCAAAACAGTGGTGTATACCCTTCAAGACTAGCAATTGTTTATTTTCCACCTTCGCAGTATACGGATTGAATTCAGTTTATTTTATTATGTTCATCCTTTGTTTTTGTCGTTATAACCGATTTGCTGCTGCTGATATCCTAGAGGCTTTGCATAACGTGTCAGGTCAGAAACATTGAGCTGGAAACAGATTATTGGAGGCATGAATGCTACCTTCGATTTGTGTCATTGGCGCTGGAGGTGTTGTTGCTGCTGGAGGTGTTGTTGCTGCTGGAGGTGTTGTTGCTGCTGGAGGTGTTGTTGCTGCTGGAGGTGTTGTTGTTGCTGGAGGTGTTGTTACTGCTGTGGTAATTGTTGTTCTTGTCAAAGGAACTGTTGCTATGGCAGTTTTTATGCTGATTTGATGCAAGAGGTAGTGCTATATTTGTTGCTACTGTTGATTGTATTGGTGTTGTTGGTGGTTTGACCGATTTCTTGCGCTTCTTTGCCTGCATTACAAGAAACTCCTCCTCGGAGGTAGATAACATATGTCTTCAGAAAGACCATTCTCCGCTTCTTCCGAACTGTCATCGTGTTCTGATTCTGCTTCCATGTGTTCCTCATCCTTCGCTGGATGATCTTCTACAGCAATTGGTTATCCATATATTTCGTTGATGTCACATAGTTTTTGGTGAATTTGAGTAGCAAAGTCTACACAAAAACTTCCACTTGCTTGCGGCAGGAAGCCACAAACAAGCTCCTCCCCCGAAGGAGGAACCAGGGGCTCAACCGCATCGGCAAGCTCCATCTGAGGCGCTCTACCTAAAAGGCCGAAATGCTTTACACATCATCAAAACCTTCGGATCCATTCCGGAGGTTGAGAGAAATGTGGATATAAGGAGCAAGATTGAGTGGGCCAACAACACCCTAAAAAACAGATTACCCACGGCTTCCACTGCTCCCAAAACAACGAAAGACTCTTCCAAGCACCAGAGATCGTTGGGGGAAACAGTGCCGATTCCCAAGAGGCCCAAAACTTACAACACCAAAACCGCTGGACCATCCAACAGCACATCTCTGAGGTTTTTCAGCGAAGTCTTGAAGGACGCAATAATGATCGCCGCAATCGACAGGAACGACACCGATGGATCAATAACACCTGAACCGTGGCAGTTGGTCAAGTTAAAGCTTTCGAGCAACTTCTTGGTCATCCTGCGGGAAAACCCCGGACCACCTCCTCCCATCACAAGCGACGATGGCTGGCACCAAGACCGGGTGCAAAACTCGAAGTCGTGTCTAAGGAGACCTCGAACTCGTACCTGGATCCCAGCCAAACCCTCCTTCCCAGAAAGCATTCTGGAAATCATCCGGCTCAGTAGCCCGACCCTTCCGACTCATGACTGGAAAGTGGCGAAACTGGGAACTAAGGGGCTCTTATAGATGCGCGTTAATCGTGATCAATAAGCAGTCCCCTAACCCTCTAGCGCAGATAAAAGCCATGATTCGGTTCGGATTCGAGTCTATACACCTAAGGGTCTACAAAAAGGATGAGCTGAATGCTGATAAGCAACCTCCTCCTCCTTTAACGGTGACACCAAATACAACCGTCGATTCCTTTCTAGAAATGGATAGCGACGACTCCAATCTATCCGAGGTGACAATTAAGCCGTTGGTCTCCTTTTCTGACTTCATGTCGGAAATGGAAACCGATGACGAACCAAAAAGAGGGTCTATACGATCGGAGGAAGAAGATGAATCTTCAGAATCTGAGAACTTTAACAACACCGGGGTGGAGGCCACTCTGGGAAACTGTAGCAATGATACGATTTCTCCAGATTAATCCCCATCACTCAAAAAAGGCTTCGGCCGCACTCATTCTGTGTCTCTCCAAAACGCAGACGACATTATCCTAATCCAGGAACCATGGATTGTAGAATGCATGGTTCGAGGACTTAGGACACCTGTATATGCTCCGCTCTACACAAGAGACAAAGGTAAGTTTAGAACTTGTATATTAGTGAAACGGAGCCTTAATGCATTTTTACTTCCTAATCTCAGCGACCCCGACTTAACCCCGGCTCCTACTGGCTGTCATCGGCATATCTTGGCCACGATCATGTGGGCCATCTCCCTGGTGATAACCTAGAAAGGGTGATACTGGAAGCTGGAAGGCAAAAAACTGGCCTCATCATCGAATGCGACGCTAACGCTCATCACACGGTATGGGGCAGTACCAACATCAATGATAGAGGTGAGTCACTTTTTGATTATATTTGGACATTGGCAAAGAGCCCACTTTTATAACAAGAAACCGACAGGAAGTGCTAGATATCACTCTTGTTTCCAACAATATCACTTAAATGCTAACGATCTTGATGGTATCGTCTGAACACTCATTTCCAAACCACAGATACATCCAATTCAGCCTGAGTGATGCTCCTCCCAGCCAACCAACATTCCGCAATTATCGGAAAACTGATTGGCCAAAATATAGAGGAATACTGTCAGAAACACTATCCTCTGAACTCTCAAGTCCCCCGCGTGACACCAACGAGCTTGACATAAAGTCGGGGAATTCAACCTGGCTCTCAATCAGGCCATGGCCGCTTCCTGCTCTCTTATTCAACCTTGAGGCAAGAAAAAAGCCGCGCTGGTGGACATCAGCACTAGGACTGCTTAGAAACACTTGCAGAAAGCTTTTCAACTTAGCAAAAAGCACAAGAAAAATTACTGACTGGGACTCATACAAATAACCCCTCAAATTATATAAAAAAGAACTGCGGAAGGCAAGGCGACAATTCTGGAGGTCATTGTGTGACAAAATCATATAAAACTTTGAGGCATCGCGGAAAGAAGAAAAATCCTTCCCACAAATCCTATGATGCCTAGCTTTTTGAAAAAAAACCGATGGCTCTTGGACAATCTCAAGCGATGAATCACTCAACCTGCTACTGGACGACCACTTTCTAGGTAGAAACCCAAACAGGCCTACTGCAACCGGGACCAAAATTCATGGTCTAAATACAAGAGACAAACTGCTCTGGGCGCTGCATAGCTTCAAACCATAAAAGTCTGCTGGTCCGGACGGTTTAATACCTGCTATACAGGTCCTCAGATTTTATTCTGCCTTCACTAGAAAATACTATGAGTAGATCAGTGTAGAACTGATCCACATTCCACTGTCATGGAGAGAAGTCAATGTAGTTTTCATTCCCAAAGCCGGAAAATGCTCTCATATTGTCCCAAAGGATCTCAGGACTCTTTCCTTCCGAAAACTCTAAAACGACTGATTGATATCCATATACGAGCAAAAATTGATCCAAGACTTTTGTCAACGGCTCAACACTCGTACTGTAAAGGAAAGTCGGTGGAAACGGCTCTGCATTCCCTGACTAGCCACATCGAACAACCCCTACAATATAGAGAGTACCTCGAAAATAAAAAAGCAAAAAAAAAACAATAATAAAGGAATAAAAGTGAAAGCGAAGGTCAATCATTGCGAGTTAATAACGAACCCGATGTAGGCAAAGTTCCTACAAACTTCAAAGTGAAAGCTGCCTAGAGCCCTCAACCACAATACACTAATGATGTCAATGTCAGCAGCGTATTGAAGCAGCTGCACAGACTTTTGAAAATCGGGTCACTTGTATTGGCTTTTGAGTTTCGTACAATATTCTTAAGCATAAAATTACATGATACTCGTAACACATCATTTTGTCTAAACATTTTTTGACACCAAAAATTTTAATGATATTGCTTCCGACCTTTATTGGTAAGCAAGCGTTCTCTATCGTCATGTTGCATAATACGAAGAGTTTGGCAATGATGCGAAAACTAAAAGGGGCTACAAAGCCCGTCGTCTCGTCATCTCTATAGAAGCTGTTATATGCTGCCTTAAGATCAATGAAGAGACGATGAGTACCGATCTTGACTTCGTAAGTTTTCTCTACCGAGATTCTAGCCGCTCTTAAAATGTGACGTTGTACGCGATTTAAAGAAAACTAACTTCTACGTACATACTGAGATTGGGCCAAGTCTTAGAAATGAATTGGTGTTTACTTTCTATCAAATCATCTGCTGCTGCATCGATCCATTCAATCCGACAGCCTTGTTACGCCTTACTTTAGATCTTGCTGTCTTCCATACATCCGTACGGAGATCTTGACCTTCATCGTTCAAATTGAATTGCTCGTTAGGACTGACAACGGAATTCGGGTCGTTCATGTCCGTCTGCAGAAGTAGATTTTCCAAATATTTAGAAGCAACTTTGACTCTAGTACTAAATTTTCTTCTTCATCTCTACAAGTTTCTATTCGGTTCTTCTTAGCTCGACATGTCCTTTTTATCTTTTAATGAAACTTCTAAGCATTCTCCCTTGGATAGCATTTCTCTGATGGTCTTCCCTTCTGTTTCTGCCGTCCATTTATGCAGCTTCATAAGTCCATTGTGGTCGGATGAAACTCAACACTTCAATTGGGGCATTTCTGACTGGCTTCTTCACATCGATGCCACCAATTTTTTTTAGCACTTAAAACAGGTTGCATGGACTTGTCGGGATGTTGTGAGATACGCAATCGGCAAAATTTCTGTCGATTTGTTGTAATTGTAGCCGTAACCTTTAAATCTCCTCACAGTATTTGTTCGTTATTGTGGCATCTGAGATATCCGTAGACGTCTATATTAGTCACTTGGAATGTTAGAACATGTGTAACACTGGGGGAGTACTATATCTCTTTTTATATTTCGTCTTTAAAATCACCTTAAAAAATTTCAAGGCATTGCTCGTGGATTTTGGCGAAGAGCTCGTAGAAACAGTCTTTGGTAGCATCTTGTATTTCTTTTGTGGTGACATGAATGCATATCAGACGGATATATGTAGGAGAATTTAGCTCTGATACGGTTTTTTTACAAGGCGTTCGCTCCTGTGCCAAAAGATCAAGACGATAACTTCATAAGTCTGCCGCTTACAAGATATTTGTACTCAAATGGATGCTGCTTCTGTTCTTTGAAGTAATCCCGTAATATTTGTCAAGGTTTTCCATTTTTCGTTTGTTAGACCCATCCCACTCTCTTTCTGTATGGCGGTGATATCTGCTTTCTGGCAGCCGCTAGTTGCTCGGCCGCATCAGCCATTTCCAGGTCCGAACAATTTAATGTACACATTGTTTTTCTTTTTCGTTTTACAGCGTGGTTAACAGTTCATCTGTTCGACTCCAAGATTCCTGTTTTTTTCACAACGGAAGGATTTTAACGTAGCCGGAGAGTTCACAACCCCCAACGCAAACGACCAGACACTTTCTTGAACCCGTTAAGCAAAAGAGGCCGGATATTCTGGAGTCACTTTGGGACTCATCAACTACTAACTCAATTTTAGCACTACTTACTTAGTTAGGTGGCGTTGTAGTATCCATTCGTTCAACATGGCCCAACTCTCTGACGTTGGGTCCGTAGACGCCTGACTAGACCGCTGTACAGCCCGTACACTTCGTGGTTAAATCTTGTCTTCCTCCAATCGCCGTCAATACAAAAGTGACCGAAAATCATATGCAGTATCTTCCTCTTGAAACTTTTTCCGCTTTCAACAAGCCTCTGTGCCATAGCAGAATCTACCCTGATATAAAGTCAGTTTGGCCTTACAAGAGAGGCATCTGTTACTCAATTTTCTCATGAGCCCAAAGAAACAACGAGTGGCAATAGTACAATAATTCTGCGTCTGATTTATGTGCTGATTTCGTTGCTGCTTGTAACCGCGGAGCCAAGGTAGACGAAGTCTTTAACTACCCCAAAGTTATAACTGCCAATGGTGACGTTCTGGTCAAGCCATCGGTGGTATTAGTTTTTTTCTGATGACAGCATGTACTTTGTTTCGCCCTCATTTACTCTCAGGCCCATTTTGGTCATTCGCATAAGCAAATAATTGTACGGACTCGTGCCTCTGTTGTTAGCCAGTAATTCTTGCACAATTCTTTCTAGGGTATTGTTAAAAAAAGTCATATGACAGCTCGCTGTTAATTCATTTATCGATCTTGATGATGAGGTGTTTAGTCTTCCCCGACAGGGTGTTATATTGTAATTTTGGTTATTTTCTCCTGCTCAACACCTGGGGTTATAATTTTGAAAATTCAGTTGCATCAGCTGCTACTCCTTTTATCATCCTGACTACAGCAATGGGCATCGCCACGTCGGCCCTCATCATGTAATACTCACCCATCGGTCTTACTGAAGGATCAGTTTGAAATCCAATGAAATACGTTGATCTTTTTTTTTTATAAATTATTAAAGTCTTTTATTTGTGGTTCATTTAATTCGTTATGTTATTTACAAAATGTTTTGTTTTGTTGTTTATTTATCTCATTTCATTTAGAATGTGCCTTCTAGCGTACTAACATAATTATTATTTTTATCTCTCTTTTATATATTTTTCTTCTTTGTTTACTTTCATTTTATTATAATTCAAATAAAAATTAAAAACCTTATATCTCTTCGTATGGAAATGGAAAAGAAAAGGGTAGAAGTTCATGTAGAAACAAAACAAAAGCCAAAACACAATGCCGTACGCGTTTATCCGTAGTCTTACTCTTCGGAATCTATTCAAATAATCTATGTAATTGGTTTGGTTTCGTAAATAAAGGCATTCCACAATATTTACAAGCTGTGAATGAGCTTTTATACATCTATTTACTAGTGGTTCGTCCCTTTTCTTTTCTGTAGATGGTAATATAAAAAAAAGTGAGAACGATACAACAAAAAGATCACAAGATTAATTATATTAAAAAAAAAGAAACTATCAATTTAGTGATACAACAAACTGCGGTGGCTGGGGAAAACAACAACCGGCACGTTCACGTATGTAAATAAAAATAAAAATACATTTGATGAGTTTTAATTATTTACAAAGAATTAACTTCCTTTTTTTTTTAGAATTGTAGATAATATTAACAACTCATTAGGACTATTCAGGTCTTTCGTTATCGGATATAACAGACGGTGAGGAGCTTGGTTTTGCTGTTGTGTTTGGTGTATGCAATTGAGTTGACGTTGATGGCGGTGACGATGGAGAGGGCTGATGCTGTCTGCTAGATCCACTTGTGAATCCTTTTGAAGTTGATGGTACTGATGGCGGCGATGAGGATTGTGATCCGCTTTGGTTATTCATGGACGTATTCCTCTGGTTATCTGGAGGTTGTGTTGGCGTTGGTGAATCTGGATTCGGCTGTCGAGATCTTTGCTCTTCAGCTTCGTTATTTGGTGGTACTGGTTGATTTTGATGAGGTCGCCTTGTGTACATTATAAAACCAAGAAGCAATGTTAGTACTGTGATCATATAAAGATCCCAGTTAGCTGCAATGTTTTCGTCCAGATAGAAGATGAATTTATAGGGTGACTGAAAAGGAGGAAAATTTCAAATTAATTCTTATGTTATTAGGTTTTTGCATTCAAATAATATAAGTGAACTTTATCCCCGGTCTAAAGTACAATATAATGAGGTATTCTATGTGCTCGTTACTATCCCCACAAAAGCTACAACGATTAGGACCGCCAATCAACGCTAGCCAACGAAAAAATATTAAAAAAATAAAGAAACGTATACATACATACACGCTAGTGTATTATAACGATAGCGAATAAAGTTTCAACTAGATTTTATAACTGCTTAAGGATAACTTCAAGCCGATAAGTCATAAGGGCTGAGCTGCAAAACATTAGCCTAATACACTTGCGGTCATAAAAACCGCACCATATCAAAATGATTGAAAAATTGTTAATAACTACGATAATTTTTATAATGAAATGAAATTTTTGTTGAGTACTCCGCAGTAGTTTATAAGTATTTCTATCTAATTTCCATCTGTTAATTGAATGTTTGAAAAAAGATATTAACAAAGAAAGAAAAACCAGTTAATTTTCTTATTTTTTTTTAAATATTTTAATACAGTCATTGGTTAACAAAATCAAACGATACATTTTTTATGGATGTGTATATAAGATGTTTAGATATACCACTTTTACCAAAAAATTATCAATACCGAGTTGCTCCTCCTTGGCGGTTATAACCGCTTTTATTCCAGAAGGCATCGAGTTTACTAGAAGTTCAGTAATATCCCTTGAAATTTCAGTATTCCATACATGTTCCAGAACTTCATTTAGTTTTTTTTTACTCTCTGGTTTATGTGCAGTCACCTTACGTTTCATTACATGCCACAAGTGTTCGATTGGGTTTAAATCGGGCGAATTAGTTGGCCAGTCTAGTCTGGTAATTCCGAGGTCATCAAACGTTGTCTTGAGCTGAAAATTATTGAAATACTCTAGCTACTTGTCTGTTTATTATTTATAAAGTAGACATCTAGAAGTTGATTTATAATATTTTACTTACGGATTTGGCGCGGTGGCAAAGTGCAGAATCATCTTGAAAAATGCACTTGTCAGTGTATGAATGATGCTGTTCAATTGCTGGTACCAAAAACTCCTTTACTACTTCTCCATACTTTTGACCGTTCATAGTTCCATTAACAAAGTGCAAAGGGCCCAAAACGTAAAAAGAAAAACATCCCCAAACCATCTGGCTTTGAGGAAACTTCACTGTTTTGACTATGCACCTGTCCTTGAACTGTTCACCTGCTGACCGTCGTACGTATGGCAAATTGTCGGCACACAACAAATTAAATTTACTTTCATCAGACCATATCACACATCGCCAATCATCCTGCGTCCAATCTTCATACTTTTTTGCCCACGTCAAGCGAGCTTTTTTTCATTTTTGTGGTTAGGAGAGGTTTTTTCGCTGGTCGTCTTCCATATAAACCTATCACCCGTAGCTGTCGGCGTATGGTTTCGGCGCTAAGATCAACTTGATGAAATTCACTCAGCTCTGCTCTTATACGGACAGCACTTTTAAAGCGATCTTTCATGCTAATTCGTTGTAATACATTGTCCGTCTTCTGGGTTGTTTTACGATTTTGTCCCGAGCCTTTTTTCCTTTCCAGTGGATCCAAATTTTCTTTTTTCTTCATCAGTCGTACGATAGTTGAATGACAGCATCCTATTTTAACCGCAATCTCACGATAGCCAAGCCCTTCTTCGACTAAAGTCAATATTTGAACTTTTTCGCCCCGAGTCAGTTGATGATATTTACCAGATATTTCACTTTTTTTACTTGTCACCGTCACAACTCAATTCAAACTGATTTTTTTTTGTACCGAATACGAGGCCGAACTCCGCTATGGGGAATACCCTTCATTAGTATGGGAAAAACCCTTACGATCTGATGTAATTAGGCATTTTTTGAGAACTCATTAGGTGGTGCGGTTTTTATGACCGCAAGTGTATGTACATGCGCCTTACTTATAATGCCGATGACACTATCAGGAAGGAACTTTATTACCACCTGAGCGGAGCATCATGCTCAGAGACTTTACCGTCTTAATCGATAAAGTAAACATCGGAGCACACAGAATCAACCACAACTGACAACGACATTCGACTAATCGATTTCGCGGCACAATGCCGTGATAAGTAGCACTAAGTTTCCAAGCGTTCTCAACAGTAACCGGGCCAACTACAGACTGCTGCACAGCCAATAAAATTGATCAACTGCCATCCACGTTAATGACTAAGCAAACATTCCGAAGTTCAAATATTGACCCAGATTGACCCTGGCAGATAAATTCAAATGCCCTGTGACGCGGAAGAAAAAAGGGATTTGAGGAGCTAAGGTCTACGGGAACCACCTGGTTAAAAAAAAAGCTGGTTTGTACATTCACTCTCCACAGACGCCAATAACAAATAGAATCATCATCGCAACATCATTGCGCTACCACAAGAAACAGATCTTATTATGATGGTGAATGCGTCAAGCTGCAGAAAATGACAAAAATTTCACACACAAGAAACCAACACGGGAGCAACGAGGTACAATAAAAGACTCCACGCAGCCTCCCACCTCAAGAAAGTCGAAAAGTCTTATGAGAGCAATAACATCCGGTGTTTAAAACACCGACACGCATTGTGTTTTAAACAGGAAATATACATAGAGGAGGTTGGCATAGCTAAAAAACTAAAGGACAACTAAGACACCGCCGGCTCCGTTGGCTTACTTTACAAAAACGAAGATGATGATTTTGTAGGATGCAAGCACCAAATCATCAATCACGTATGGGTAGACAAATGTGAGGGCTATAATTGGAAGACAAGCAAAAATAAAAAATAAAACACGATTCGATGTTTTGGTGCAAAGCAAAAGCTACCTTCGGTGTGATGGCTAAAATCTGTAAATCCAATGTTTTCAGCACTAAAACCAAGCCGAGACTGTTTTGATTCAACGTATCGAGCTAGTGTACGGATGTAACGTGGAAGTTGAGTAACATTGTCACAAGGAAGACGTGTGGGCCACCCAAGGCAAATCCTTGGTGAAGGACAGTTGAGTTGAGGAAGAATCACAAACACTGCGGTTAAGCTGAAGGCAACTTAAGTGCATTGTAGAACTCAGAACACGATGGCGCGCAGGTATTGTGGACGCCCTATGCCCTACATGGGATCCGAGGAACTAAACAATGGTAAATGTTGGTTTTAAGATGTATAGCATGTATATTGTAATCGACACGTGTTTGTGTGGCTGCTGGTAAGGCAGATCGGCAACTGGTCGAACTTTCAAACTTAGATAAATGCTTTAAACAGCTCACCTGAATTTCCACAACAAAAAACGTCAAGTGTCTTTATTCAATCTAGTGTTGGAGCATGGAATGCAAAAATTCTGAGTGACGTTTATGGGAACGTTTTTAAACTATAATATCGTGGAAAGATGTCATAAAACTTACAAGAATCTGCATCAATGGTAAATAATAAACATAACCCACAATAGTCCGATGTGCACTAACGCCAAGCACATGTAACAAGGCTACTGAAGGAACTCGGTTTAAGAAGTGAAGAGGTGCTACTCCGAGAATAATCATCAAAAACTTTACCAATTGCTAAAACGAACGCGTTAAGTCCACAAAACCAGAACAGAAACTTATTAGGATGAGGACAGTAATTTTGCAGTATAGTCACAGTCAGTGCTGTGGCTGGGGACTGTCAAATCCCGGGGTCAACAGAAATTCCGCTGTCATGCGGAACGAACCTGTCAACTTGGATAAAGAAAACAAAGATTTTGCTTTACTCAAAACAAATTAAGTAAGCATAGACGTATTTAAACTTAAGTTCAAGAAGGCTGCTGGATCTGTCCTTCTTTCCAAGGTAATTAGAGCAGCGGAAGATGACTTGTCAAAAGGAGCATACACCAATAAATTTCCAAGATTTATTAAGAGGAAAGTAAGGAGGCTCCGTAAACGGCGCAAACTACAAAAGTATTAGTCGCCTTAAAGATATTGTTTGCCTGAAACCATTTGTCGATAATAATCTGATTAACCCCTGTCAGTGCGATTTTAAGCCTGCGCATACGCATTTGAAAGTATTCGAATGGATGCGAGTTGTGAATGAGGGCTAATAAGGGCTAATGACATAAGAAGGCAGATGAATTATAATTCTTTGTCAAAAAACACTAAGAAGGCTCTATATAAGACCCTCATCATCGCCATCATGTTATTGGCTGCTGCCCTTTGCTGCCCGATGAACTGCATCAGTAAAAAAGAAAAGGAAAACATATCCATATAAACTAAAATCCTTTCAAAATCATTCAGGCATATAAAAAAAACTTTCTTACCTCTTTTAATGATTCAAGTTTAGCGATAATTTGAAGCTTTAGTAAAGCCAAGGCAACAGGAATTTTGGCATCAGCACTTGTTTCAGCTGCCAAATCGTACAATCTCTTTGCCAGATGCAAATCTTTTTTCATCCCCAAGCCCTGTTCGTGCATATAACCAAGGTTAAACATTGCTTGTGCGTTATAGTGCTGTTCTGATGCTTTCCTACAAAAAAAATAATTATAAATACAAATAAACGGATATGCACACACTTTAAAAACAAAAACATTATTACAAACCTATATAAAGACGCAGCCGATTCAAAGTCTATTGTTGTGCCCCAACCGTAATAATAGTAATCGCCCAATTTAACTTGTGCCGCCGAATAGCCCTGTGATGCTGCTCGTTTCCAATAATAAAAAGCACGAATTAAATCTTCATGGCGATCATTAAATATCGTCACTTCATTGCGGTCGAGAAGGAATGCAGAATTACTCTGTCCCACTTCATAGCCCATCTCTGCTAGCAAAGCATACTTCATGTATGCCGAATCCATTTCGTATTTCTTGTAGTCATTGTAGGCTTGCATAAGCATCTCACTCCAGCGACCACGTTCGGCAACGTTTTTGAAGAACTGCAAGCAACAATTAAATCCGATTTGCAAACAGAAAACGAAAAAAAAAAACAAACAAACCCACCTCAACAGCAGCAGGACACGAACGAAGCATGCCTAAGCCATAAGCATGCATGACTCCCAGATTGTAGTATGCCAGCACATGTCCAGATTGGGATGCTAAATTAAAATACTTTAGGGCAAGCTTGTAGTCTGTTTTTACTCCATTTCCAGCTGCGAAAATAAAACGATGCTTTAGGATTTTTTTTGACGCTTGGTATAACAAAAAAAAAAACACTTACTAAAGTACATGTTCCCCAATTGTAATTGTCCATCTACCCAGCCTTGATCAGAAGCCTGCGTAAAATAGTTGAATGCTTTCGTGGTATCTTGAACTACACCGAGACCTTGCAAATACATTAAACCTAACCCGCTCTGACCAATTGGGTCACCTAGCTCAGCGGCTTTTTTAAAAAATTTGAAAGCAGCTTCATGGTCTGCTTTGATGTATTCACTGCCTTCCAAATAGAGTTTACCTAAGAACGCATATCCAATGGCATTACCAGCATTAGCAGCTTGAGTAAAATACTCCAAAGCCTTTTGCAAATCCTGCTCAGTGGCTTTACCACCTTGGTAGTACAATTGGCCCAAACCAACCTATGTGGACATTTCCAATTGAAGATAATGAAAACTATTTGTTAAACAGTAGAAATGTTTACCTGTGATTGCACATCACCCTTGTCAGCTAATAGTTGATAATAATCCACTAACTCCGTCTCCTGGCTCCCAGAGTTTTCCAGCTCATCCAACAGTCGCACACGGTGTACAATCGGTCCACTCGAAAAGGTTATCTTTGAGGCGACGATTTTCGCGACACGTTTATAAAACGACAATGACATTTCACAACTGATCGGTACATTAATACCAAACGAATAACGATAACCCATCGCCATTTGTGCATAAACATCACCGCCGAATGCTGCTAAAGTGTAGTGCATCAAAGCCATTGGTTGACTTATATTTTTTCCACCAACTCCTACTGAGTACAGAAATGCTAAACCCTTTAAAACAGAAATATAGAAGTAGAACAACAGCACTGGACATATTATGTATGTATATTGTAAGTTACCATGTTAGCTTTTGGCAAACCAAGTTTCGCAAGCTCTTCAAATTCCTTGGCTGCAAATTCGAAATCTGTTGGACGGATACCTAAAACATGGGCCCACGCAATATCACATCTTGCCTTTATATGATTCATTTGACTGGCTAATTGTAATTTAAAATGGCCTAAGACTTTGTCACCTTGACGCTTTCCAAGCAGCTCGGTTGCTTCTCTGTATAATTTTTCAGCTGAAATAAAAAATTAAATGCTAGTTACTGAATGTACAATTTCCCGGTAAATATTGGTTCAGTATGAATGTAAACATCTTGCAGCTATGCTCTTGATAAGCCTGAAAGCGTACCTCCTTTTAGCGTAATCTTTTATCCTGATAAAAAGTTATAAGGGAGATTTCTAAGCCATTGCAGCGTTAAGACAAAAGCAATGTTTAAAAGCAACAGACGCACCTTACTTATTATCTGGAAAACCAATCTAAAGCACTCACGAGCTCTGTGCAAGACTGTTATATGCCCTAACAACATGAAACACTTCCTGCAACCTCCACTTCAAAGTACTCTTAATATAGAAAAAGAGAAAAATAACATACAGTGTCTTAGTCCCTGTTTGGGACTGGAGTCAAATATTTTTATAACCGTGATACAGATGTGTATCAGGAATGAACAAAGCTAGATTATTGGTGGAAACCTGGACATGATATTGAAAATTGAAACAAACTGCCTCAGACTTACAAGAAGAATAAGCGCAAAACTGTAGTAAAATTATATCCCTAATTAAGTCAGATAAGGATGACTTGTGGAGACGAAGGCATAACTTGAAATCTCAACCACTTCACAAAGAAAAATCTACACGACTTAGGAGGGACTAAGGCACTAAAATAACAACCTGGAACATGGGTATACTGTGCACCCTTGGTGCTGCTTAAAAACTTGAATGTGTCCTCGCGATCCAGATGAGATATGAAAATGGAAAAAATTTGGAAAAAGTCAATAAGGAAAACATCTTCGGCGTATTAGTCGGAGAGCACAGCCTCCACAACACGACAGCCGAAAACGACTCCTGATTAATCGAGTTAGCATACAGAATATGCAAACATTCAGAGGGACAAACATAACTCTGACCATTTCTTTATCGTAGGAAACTCAGATCTCGACTATCTAACGAGAAAAAGCTGCCCCGAAAAAAAGCATTTGCACGACTCTCCAAAGTTCATCCACCATCAACAACGCCAACAATCTGTCCAACCAGTGACATCGTGACATCATGAAAGAAATAGTCGAGACAACAAGTTACTACCGAAAAAGAGCTTTTGCTGTTAAGATGAAAGAACGACGAAAATAGCTAACAGAAAATGCACATCTAAAAGCGCTGCATAAACAGAGCAGAGCTTAGGCAAACTCCCAACTTCAGGATATCAAAGAGCTCCGCGGACTTCGCACCTTTTTCAGGAAATCGAAGTAACTGGCAGCTAACTTCATGCAAGATTGCAAGATCTTCGAAACTTTAAAGAAAACCTTGTTACAGCAGCGCAAGGAATACTGAAGCTGCACTTGCAGCAACTACTTAATAGGCATTAGGTAGAGAGATAGATAGAGCACGAAGAGAATCCGCTCTCTCCCAGTAAGGAAGAGGTGACTCAGCTGCACAAACTCTGAAAAGCAACAATGCCGTCGTCTCCGATGGTTTATCAGCGGGGTTTTTCAAACAATCTACTTCGGCATGTACCAGTGAAGCAACAACAGACCCGCCAGATCTAGACAAGATTACCGAATTTCAGGTCGAGACTCAGGATATCTTCATCGATTTCAAAACAATTGAAATTGAAAAACACGCGAAAGGCGACACGAGTTGACCTTGAAGTAAATGAGAACAAAACAAAGAAGCTTCCATTCACCGTCTAGGACTAAACGTCATTGTTGGCAACAAAAACTTCGAAGTGGTTTACGAGTTTACCTACTCGTACCTCGGAGTAAACATCAAGTCCACGAATGACACCATAGTAAAAATTTGGCAAATACTTACTATTAAACACTTTCGATTAGTAACTATGTAGACATATGAGTAGAAACCCAGACTGTCGGCGTGAATAACACTCCAAAAACATATTTATAGAGCATTCCACGAAACATAAACAACTGTAAACAAAAGTGTGCAAAGAAGTCTTCCAATGCCAGTGATGAAAAAGTGGAATTGTTAAATAGAAACTTCTTAGACTTGAAGTTTGTCTCAACCCTATTATTTTAGGTTACCTGCTTATCGGGAAAACCCTGTACAAAATAGTATTGAAAGGACTGAAACGAATAAAATCTGTAAATTTTAATACGGGCTATACTTCCAATATCGTTTAATAACAGAATCCACGGTACTGCGTGCTATGTTTAAATTTTTTGCGATGAAATGTTTTGGACGCGAAGTATTTTCGAGCCATTTGTAGATGAGCTTTTTACGGCGTTCTTCTTGACTCATATTTTATAAATATTTCAAACCGCATCGAACTAAAATCAATAGCAAACTGAAACTAGAGAATATACAGGCTAATTTGGGTACAAAATGGGATTGCAATTTTTACGCATTGGAAGTATAGCCCGTATTAAAATTTACAGATTTTATTCGTTTCAGTCCTTAAAGGTCTAAATATAATAAAACGCGGCATTTCCACTGTTGGAATAACCAAAATGTGTTCAAAAAATAAAAAAAACACCTTGAAGATTTGTTACCATTCATCGATCCATCCTTTCATGTATTTTATAAAACTCTTCGGACCGAAGAAACAATAGATATTAATCCTGATTTGTTTAAAGACGAGTCGGATGTTGAATAAAATTATTTTATTCTTTAACATGCATAATACTCTTTAATTTTAACCATGTACGTGAACAAAACCCACCATCATTTTTTGCCACATGTAGCAGTGCGGTACAATGAAATTGGTTGATCAGCTTGATCTACACCACCCAAACCCTTGTTGTAGCTTTGAAAAACATGTGGAATGCCAACGTCTACTTTTTTCTTCTCCACTGCGCTCCACCTCTTTACTTTCCCCAGAGGGAGGACGCTATCATAATTCGACCCCATGGTGCAGACACTGTTGTCCAGCCAACGGACGAATAAAATTTGGTTCATTTTGTTCAAACAATAGTCAAAATCAGCCCGATTTTTCTTTTTCATTTCCTTCACTCCAACTAGAGGGCATTTCTTGGTACCTGTTGCACGAAAACCAGCTTTTCGTAAATCCCGGAGCAATTCGAAAGTAGTGAAGAAGTTGTCAAAAAACACCACGTGGTTTTTAGCACTTGTGCCTACTTTGTCGAGTAATAGCTTTACCACTCTTGTACCCAATGGCTCTTTAGGATTGGCTCCTAGAGATTTTCCGCAATACAAGTCGAAGGCGTAACAGTATCCGTCCGAACTTGTGACCATCCAATTTTTGTATTGGGACTCTGCACCATCATTTACCACAGTGAAATTTTGCGCAGCTGAATTTAAACGTGGCCGTAAGAGCTTCGGGACGTCCAAAAACTGCAACCACTGACGACAACATTGCTAAAGTTCACCAAATGGTGTTAGACGACCCCCGAATTAAAGTGAGAGAGATAGTAGAGGTTATGAAAATGTCCAAAGAACGTGTTTTTTACATATTAAATCAAGATTTGGGCATGAAAGAGCTGTCCGCGTGTTGGGTGCCGCGTTTGCTTACGTTAGACCAAAAACGTGTTCGGATGAACATTTCCAGCGCTCTGTTGGCGCAGTTTAGGCGCAATAAATTTGAGTTTTGGCGCCGATTATTTACTGTAGATGAAACTTAGATACACCATTATACGCCCGAAACAAAAATCCAGTCAAAACAGTAGACTGCAAAGGGCGAGCCGTCTCCAAAAAAAAAAACGAAAACTATTTTTTCGGCTGGAAAGTGATGGCGACTGTTTTTTGGAATAGTAAAGGAGTTATCTTAATCGATTATCTTCAAAAAGGAAAAACCATTACAGGAGCGTACTACGCATCATTACTTGCCAAGCTGAGGGCAGAAATTACGGAAAAACGGCCACATTTGCAGAAAAAGAAAATCCTGTTTCACCAAGACAACGCGCCGTCTCACACCTCAGCGGTTGCCATGGCGAAAATCCATGAATTACGGTTTGAACTGCTTGACCATCTACCTTATTCACCAGATCTAGCCCCAAGCGACTTATTTTTGTTCCCCCATCTAAAAACTGCGCTCGGAGGACAGAGATTTTCGTCAAATGAGGAGGCAATCACCTTCGTGAACAATTATTTTGCAGAGAAAAACGCCAAGTATTTTTTGGACGGGTTAGAGAGATGGGAGCATCGCTGGGAGAAGTGTGTAGAGTTACAAGGAGACTATGCAGAACAATAAAAAAAAATTTTGAGAAAAAAATGTCTTGTTCGGTCCGAAACTTTTCAGACAACCCTCATATATCTGCAAGCGGTCGCACCTTACACATTTTGTCGGATGATTCGACTGCGACAAGATTGTCACAGAAATGATGATATATTTCTATTTCCTCAAATTGATTTCTTGGTATAGCTCTTGACACAATAGACGCAGACAGGCACCAGTACAAACCTTCTCGAGGCAATGAATGATAACCAGTCAATACAAGAATACCGAAGAATGTTTTGAGTTCATCGAGAGATACTTTGAAGTCAAGCTTGTTTTTCTGAACCGCGTAAGTCTGAGATGGGTATTGGCGAAAACTTCTTCGTCAAATATTTTTTCAAAAATGCTTGCACATTACCTTCACTGGAAACTATAGGCTCATAGATTGGTTCTCTTTTACGCCAGCGACGTTCCTCAAAATTTTTTTTTCTTCTCTTGATTTCAGCGAGCGATTCGTCATCGCTATTCCCCCATTCGTCTTCACCCCGATGCGTGAATACTTCGACTCTACCTGGTATGCCTCGCGGAATAGCATTGCTCTGAATATGGTCCTCATTACCTTCTTCTTCATTGGTTAGCACACTTGGTTCTGGGCGAAGTGCAACTAAATCTATCTCTGTAACATCGTCTTCCTCAAGCATTACAGCATCAAGTGCTTCTTGAAGCCCGAGGTAGTCGTTATGACTGCTGAATGTTCGTTTAGCCATTGTTTATACAACAATTACCTTTGAAAAATAAGATGTTCCCACTGACCCTAATTGAGGACACCGTTATAAACCTTTACCTTCTATAAACGATGTTCAACTTCCCTCGGATAATAAAATTTTATTTTATAGTCTACAATATATTTATGTAATTTTTGTAAGAAAACTAACAGACTTAGTGGAAAAACTTACAAATAAAAATTACTTATTTTATTTATGTTCTGATCACTAAAACAACTCCATAACATGCGCGGCAAAATCACTTTTAACTATTTCTAATTACTCTTTTGTCTAATAACACGTCAACAGCTTCGTAACCATCAAATGTCAACAAAAGAAGGAAGAAAAAACAGAAATAATAAAAAGTTAACGGTATTTGTTTTGGTGTCCTCGTTTGAGCACGGCTGGCGTATATGGGATGGTTGAATGAAGTTGAATAATATTGTTTTATATTCAAAGGAATAATTTTTAAAAATTTTTTGTTTATGTTAATTTTTTTAAAAGTATAAAAGTTGCTCCTTTTTTTTTGCAAACGCCGCTCGGTGGGTGGTTTTTGCCATAACAAACTAAGTCAGGTGAAGCCGAAAAAAGTGAAACAATTCGTTTTGTTATAAAAACTTTTGTCGACATAGTTAACCACTCTACAGTTTTTCAAATTGTATAATTGATATATAGTAATCGCTTAACTCTTTCGATTTATGAATATTTGTATTATAAATACAGTAGACTCTAGATAACGTGTACAATTAAAAAGCAAGGGAGTTCACGTTTGCGAGGGTCAAATTTTAATAAAAGAATATTGCAATCCCACTGTAGATTTTCATTTTAAAACGTCTTATCTTTAACAACTTAAAAATAATGCGTTTTTACTATTACATAACAGTATATTTAATTCATTTATTTAATTTTAAATAAAAAGTTATTGCATAGGAACATATAAAATAGAAGGTTATGGCATAAAAAGTAACATTAAATAGTGGCTGGGCACGGGCATTATAGATACGAAATTTAATGGAAAAAATCGGTCATTTGTTTTTGCTTCCTCTTCTTTTCCAAAAGCATTCTCACTGCTTTTTCCCTAAGGCGCCTTAAGACACTAATATCATTTTGGCTAGCCAATTCACCTTTAGCCCATTCCAAAGCTTTGTTAAAAATGGAAATGACTTCATTAGGCTTAATTTTTTCTTTTGGCAATTCTAGCACACCATCATCATCACTTTCCTCATCACTTATGATGTTGGTACTCTGAGCGACATTATCTTCTTCGTCTTCGTTCCATTTATGGCTGTCTTCAGCTGTGCAGTTCACCTACCCAAATGATTTGATTAAAGACAGGAACTCTAAAAAAGTAGAAGTCAAACCTCAGGATTTATAGCATCGAGCAGTTTCATTGCACTCTCCACTTCAAAATTGATTTCTAAATACAACTTCTCATTCAAAACACTTAGTGGAATATCATCTTCTGGATCATTTTCATTACCTACGAAACTTAAAATATTTTTCCAGCATTTTGCGAGTGTCCGTTTCCAATCGATCCCAAGCTGATTTTAAAAATGAAATGGAATCTCTTAAAGTTAACTTTTTTAGTGATTCTGGAATTTCACTACAACCGAAGCTAACAAACTAATTTTATAGTAAAGCTTTGTTATCCGGATCGCATTTTGATCCATGAGTTGGATCAGTGGCGTCACATGACTGTAATAGAGTGATCATCCTCAGTTACTGGAGGATGCGATGGAGCATTGTCTAACAGCAGAAGGGCCTTCACTGGTAGACCCTGATTCTTCATAAATGATATTACCAAAAAAAGTTTAGTATTGAAGTCTATATGCATTTGGCTAATTTTCGTCATACATACTTGTGGCACAAATGAATCATGAAACCAATCTTTGAATATAGTTGCGGTCATCCAGGATGATTTCGAATTCTTGTAGTCTACTGGGCAGTTAAAATTTTTGAATGAACGAGGATTTTTCGCCTTTCCAATCACCAATGGCTTCAGCTTATGCAATCTAGTTGCATTTGTTTATGCGCTGTTTGCCGGTTTTTCTGCCAGCAGCGTTTTTTTCTAACGACGAAACATATGTTTTGTCTGGCAAAAGCTTCCAAAACAGTCCGGTTATGTCTGCGTTATAAAGTTGGTCGGTGGTCACCCCCATCGTATCAATCGTTTCCTGCAGCTCGGGTTGGGAAGACAGTTTTTCACCAGTGATTTTAATAAATCTCACGCCGTATCGAGTTTTAAATCTCTGCAACCACCCTTCGCTGGCATTGAAGCTGCTTTGGTTCTCCTTAACTTGAGAATGCAGTGACAAAGCCTTTGCCTTTATCATCAGGCCATTAATCGGATAATTTTTTTCACGTTGTTCGAGAAACCACCGGTATAGCGCCTTTTCTGTTTTGGGAAGTTCCGATGATCGAAGTGTTTTTCTTTTCCCTGGCCCCGAAGATGTGTTGTTTAAAATTTGTTCACTCTTCTTGTTAACGGCACAAATAGTAGACTTTGCAACGTCGTATTTTTTTGCTAGACTTGTTACACTGGAACCACTACGGAATTGCTCAATTATTGCGAAATTGTCCTTAAGTGATAAAAACTTTGGTTTCTTTGAGGACATGTTGATGCAAAGAACTAAAAAACCAAAACCGTAACGCGTACAAAACTTATGATGACAAAAAACAAAGAAAACCACAAAAACCAAGCAGACAAAAGCAATTATTGTAAGGAACAACGAGGAACAAACTGACACGAATTGACGTGTAACGAACCGAAAACTGTACAAAACGAAGTAACATATTGTACAAAGAATAATGAATTTCAAGCTAAAACACAGCTTGCTCAAACAGTTTACTGTTAACCTGAAGCAAAAATTGTTGTTCACGTTTTAGAGTGTTCACGTTTTATAGATGTCAAGCAAAAAAAAAAATCTGTTCACGTTATTCGGTGTTCACACTAGCCGGTGTTCACGCTAACGGGAGCCTACTGTATATGGTATACTACTCAAAACAAAATAGGGCCCACCAAGGATTTATTTTGATTTTCGTCTAAAAATTACTCTATTGTTAAACATTATCAAAGCGAAGTATTTAACTGTATAGCTTGCATGTCTATGAGTATTTATCAATACTTCGAGCAACAATTTTACCGTTGCCTCCAACTAAGTAGACAGAGAAAGCGCATGGCTCTAAAAAAAGAACTAATGCAAAATTTCCTGTACTTTTTTTGTCAGTCTAATTCTAAGCGTTGTCGCTAAGTGTTACTTTCTGTAATTGTTTTCTTTGACAACGTTATTAATTGTGATTACCATACCAGGTTCTCGGCATCATATGGATATCGAAAGAGCGGTAAATTTGCTTCAGGAGGGAGAGTTTCAAAGGTTTGTCGCAATTCGTATCGGTGTATCGCGGCGAGATATCCGTAACGTCTGGGAATGCTTCCAAGAAACCGGGAGTGTAACAAGGGGACCTGCATCAGAAAGAATCAGAGTTACAACTAAGTAAGTATGTAAGAATTGTTGCACGTCCTTGGGCATTACAAAATCAACTACGGCAATCTACTGGCACTCAAACCGTACGTAATCTACTCCACGAAGATAGCCAACGGTCCAGAGTCCGCCCAATTCCACCGAAACTGACAAGGACACATCGGGCAGCGCGCTTAAGTTACGCCCGTGAGCATTCGGGTTGGACTATGGACACCTGGAGGCCTGTACTCGTTCCTGTACTCTTTACAAACGAATGTAAGGTCAAGTTTTTTAGTGACGATAAACGAGTACGCGTGTGGAGAAGAGAAGGTGAACGTTTTACCGACCCATGCATTCACGAAAAATAAAAATTTAGTAGGCCCTATTTTGTTTTGAGTCGTTTAACTTTATACCGCAAATATATTCATCTACTTGTTTTCATATTGCAATCTTCCTTATACATGACAATTAACTTTACTTAAACCATATTATATGTGATTTTGCAGTTGTAAGTCAGATTTTGCTGGCGAGTGCTGGTGTTTTTATAATTTGCCAAAGAAGATGTTTGTTTTACTGAGGCAGGAAACCTCTCAAATATATTTGCCACGATTATTGGGACGTGGTCGACCATTTACAGACTTTCAAACTTATTAGGAGTTCGGCTTGAAGCTTTTAAGTGATTTTCCTTGAAATAGGATTTTTAGACTTAAGGCACCGAGTTGTCCTCTTAAATACACTTATCTTATGTACGAGTATTTACATATAATGTAATATACTGTGTCCGAATTAAGTATAAATAGGCAGACGAAAATAAAATAAAATGAATACTCATCACCTTTTTGTTGATTTCAAGGTTGCATATGACAACATCGATAGAACATCCCTTAATAGCCTTCAAGTGAGGATCTGCCTCCAGTTAATGGCCCAAATACCATATTAACTGCAAAAGTTTATTGAGGCTCAGTTACACCCCAAACTATAGGACCATCTAAGAAAGTAAGTATGCGTTTCAAAGAATGAAGTTGATAGAGTACTGAATGGACAGCACGAACAAGAACACTGTGGGTGATATTGAAGGGAATATAAAGTTCTAGAGGCTCTTAAATAACTTAGATGGAAGAAGGAACTAAGAAAAAAGAAGCATATAAATCCACTTTTGGAACTGCTTCAGTCTACAACGCAATGGATAGCGACGATTCCAATCTATCCGAGGTGACAATTAAGCCGTCGGTCTCCTCTTCTGACATCCTGTCGGAAATGAAAACCGATAACGAAGCAAAAAGAGGTTCTATACGATCAGAGGAAGAAGATGTGATCTTGAGCACATCTTCAGAATCGGAGAACTTCAACAACACCGTGGTGGAGGCTACTCTGGGAAACTGTAACAGTGATACGGCTTCTCCAGATTAATCACCATCACTCAAAAAAGGCTTCGGCCGTCTCTCCAAAAACGCAAAAAACATTATCCTAATCCAGGAATCATGGATTGTAGAATGCGTGGTTCGTGGACTTACACTTACAGCACACCTATATACGCTCCGCTCTATATAATAAGACAAAGGTAAGATTAGAACTTGTATATTAGTGAAACGGAACCTCAATACATTTTTACTTCCTAATCTCAACGACCCCGACTTAACCGTTGCCATACTAGAGACTGCCAAAGGCTCCTACTGGCTGTCATCGGCAAATCTTTGCCACGATCATGTGGGCCATCTCCCTGGTGATAACCTAGAAAGCGTGGTACTGGAAGCTGGAAGGCAAAAAACTGGACTCATCATCGAATGCGACGCTAGTGCTCATCACACGGTATGGGGCAGTACCAACATCCATGATAGAGGTGAGTCACTTTTTGATTATATTTGAACATTGGCAAAGAGCCCACTTTTATAACAAGAAACCGACAGGAAGTGCTAGATATCACTCTTGTTTCCAACAACATCACTTAAATGCTAACGATCTGGATGGTATCGTCTGAACACTCATTTTCAAACCACGAATACATCCAATTCAGCCTGAGTGATGCTCCTCCCAGCCAACCAACATTCCGAAATTATCGGAAAACTGATTGGCCAAAATACAGAGGAATACTGTCAGAAACACTATCCTCTGAAGTCTCAAGTCCCCCGCGTGACACCAATGAGCTTAACATGAAAGTCAGGGAATTCAACCTGGCTCTCAATCAAGCTACGGCCGCTTCCTGTCTTCTTTTTCAATCTAGAGGCAAGAAAAAGCCGCACTGGTGGACATCAGCATTGGGACCGCTTAGAAACATTTGCACAAAACTTTTCAACTTTGCAAAAAGCACAAGTAAAATGACTGATTGGGACTTATACAAAGAATACCGCAAATTATACAAAAAATAACTGAGGAAGGCAAAGTGGCAATCCTGGAGGTCATTCTGTGACAACATCATATAAACCTTTGAGGCATCGCGGGTAAGAAAAATCCTCCTTACAAATCCTATGATGCCTAGCTTTTTGAAAAAAAACCGATGGCTCTTCGACAACCTCAAGCGATGAGGTTGCGGCTAGTAACAACCCATACAGGCCTATGCAACCGGGACCAAAATTCATGGTGTGAATACAAGAGAAAAACGGCTCTGGGCGCTGCATAGCTTCAAACCATACAAGTCTGCTGGTCCGGACGGTATAATACCTGCCGAGCCACAGAGGTCCTCAGATATTATTCTGCTTTCGCTAGAAAATATTATGAGGAGCTGTGTAGAACTGATCCACATTCCACTGTCATGGAGAGAAGTCAATGTAGTTTTTATTTCCAAAGCCGGAAAATGTTCTCATGTTGTCTCAAAGGACCTCATACCTTTAAGTCTATCATCTTTCCTTCTGAAAAGTCTAGTACGACTGATTGATATCCATATGCGAGCTAAAATTTATCCAAGACTACTGTCAACAGCTCAACATGCCTACTGTAAAGGAAAGTCTGTGGAAACGGCTCTGCATTCACTGACTAGCCACATCGAACGATCTCTACAATATAGAGAGTACAGAATTGATGCTTTCCTGGACATAGAGGATGCCTTTAACAACGTAAACATATCCGCAATCACGACTGCGTTGTCAACTCTGCAGGTAGACGACTCACTTGGGGAGTTGATCAGTCTTATCCTAAACTGCAGGATAATCAATTCCAAACTGGGTGGGGCTTCTGCTAAAAGATGTGTCAGCAGAGGTACGCCGCAAGGCGGTGTCCTCTCTCTCTTCTCTGGAACTTAGTGGTAAGCGAACTGTTGATATACCTGGAAGCGGGTGGTAGCAGGATGATTGCCGATGTGGATGGTGTTGCTATGGCCGTCTCAGGTAAGAATCTAAATACCACTACAGAATTTCTTCAACTAAATCTGAACAGATTAACCCGCTGGGTAGATCCCTGTGGATTGGGAGTAAACCCACCCATAAAACTGATCTTGTTCCCTTTTCCAGGAAATACAAAATTCCAATTACAGACCCTCCCTCAATAAACGGTACCAGTTTAGCCTTTTCCGTTACAGCAAAATATTTGGGTCTCATTTTTGACAGGAAACTAAACTGGAAACCTAACATTCAAGAAAGAGTCAAGAAGGCTGCAGCCACTTTATTCTCTTGGGAAAAAGCCATCTGGAACAAATGGGTTCTTCAACCTCGCACAACCCACCAGCTATACATCTCGGTCATAAAACCGATACTCATTTTCGGGGTGGTCGTCTGGTAGACGGCCTTACAAAATGCAGTCAACTGCATTAAACTAAGCAAAGTCCAAAGAACAGCATGCCTATGCATAAGCGGAGCCTTACTGTCTACTCCCTCTGCGGCATTAGAAATTCTGTTTCATTTGACGCCCCTCGATATTTTCAGCAGACAAGTAGCTGCGGCTGACCCTATTCGCGTTAAAGAGTTAAAGGACAAATAATTCATATGGCCACGCAGGAATACTAGGAATCCTCAGAGAGAACATCGATTATACTATACCCGAACTTTGGTTTGACAAAGGCTTTCATGTAAGTTTCCCCTCTAGATCCTTCTGGGAGGAAGATGCTTTCATGGAGAACAAGTTAATCTGCTTTTACACAGATGGATCTAAAACTGCGGGGTTGATGGCGGTGTCTTCCCAGATAAGCTAAATCTAAGCCTATCCTTCCGCCTTCCAAATCACTGTAGCGTGTTACGGCGAAAATTTCGGCGATTAAAGAAGCTCTGTCCTGGCTGAAGAAAAACGTGATATCTGCAAACGATATCCGCACTTTTCGGATAGTGAGGCCGTTATCAAGTCCCTGGACTCTAAAACCGCCCTGGAATGCCGATCATCTCTTATGGAGCAGTTCAACTTTCACTTTGCTGGGTGCCGGGCCACAAAGACATTCCAGGGAACTGTAGGGCCGATGAACTCGCCAAAATTGGAACCACTCTACCTATTCTACCGGAAAAGGGTAACATTGGTATACCAATCGCTACGTGCAAACTAACAATAAAGCTGGATGCCAATAAAAGAACAGACCTTAGGTGGATTGTTGGACCAACATGTCTAGCGACTAAACAGATCTATCCAAAGCTAGATCCGAATCGCTCTAAGAGTCTGGTGATTCGAAATAGGAAGCATCTCAACGCTATCATGGGGTGGCCGTATATTAGGGATGGCCGTGGTGTAGTGGTACTAGCAATCGCTTCTCACTCGGAAGGTCAAGGTTCAAATCCTAGCCACAGCAAGTTTTCATTTGTGTAATTTGGAACTCAGTCAGAAAAATATGCGTGTGAAGGCATAACACTGACATGTAGATTTGGCTGCTGTAAGGTTTTCAGGCACAAAACAACCGTTAAAATTCAGAACCTTACATTTCGAGAAGAAAAATCTCTCCGTCCTATTCGGACTCCCACCCCTGGAGAGTCAATATCGAAACCAAACACACCTGAGTTTCAAACCACTACATTACAACAATGCTTTCCTTTTCTCCTCCTTCTATCTTTAAGCCCGCGCCCGGGCAACAGTAAAAGGGTATCATAACCCCCTTAGGCGCGCGTAAACTATAAAAAAAAAAAAAAAAAATCATAGGTGTCATCACTGCACGCTGTCTCATAAGCAAGCACCCAAGAAAACTTGTCGCTTTTACAAACGATTTCTGTAGAAGCTGCATAGACGAGGAGGAAGATGAGACAATCCTCCACCTACTCTGTACACATCCAGGTCTCCCCCTGAGAAGAAAACTTCACTTAGGAGCTTTCTTCCGCAATGACCTAAACGATCTAAAAAATATATAAACAGTCTCCTACACTTCATCGTAAGCTCAAACTGGTTCCATTTGTAAGAGGATCATAGATCCACGTGCATTACAACAGGTCAATAGGCCTAAGTGGGTTGGTGTTTCCAACAGCCACTTTTACCTACCTACCTACATAGTCTGCAACGCTGACCAATCTGTCAGCTCTTGCCAAAACACGTACAGTACTCGTATCATATAGATTTGGTCACGCGATGTAATGACACTGAAAATTGTGCCAAACAGAACCACACAAGTGGCAGAGATGCCGTCTTTTGATAAATAAGCAATTTAAACATCTAAGCAATCTAAATAAAATATACTGACCAGCAATTTTCCTCAGTACATGGCAACCCATAGCGTTAACGTACGCGAACAAAATCATAACAAAGTACACATCATCTATTGCAATCGAAATTTCTGCCGATAAGATAAGACGAAAGAACAAATCCAACTAAACTATTGCGCTCTCGTACCTTCCATATGTTTATAAAACAACTAACTACAATACTACGTTTTTTTGCTAACAGAACACTGTTAACGAACTTTCTACCTGTCGGGATCACGCCTAGACACCAGAGGCGAACAAAAATAACTAATCTCACTTTTCCAAATTACCTTCTACTTCATCTGCTGTTGGTTCTGTTTCTTCTGGCACCTCAATTAGCTTTTCCCGACTGGCGATGTCTTCTTCTAATGCGAACTTTAACTTTAACTGATCACTTAATGCCTTTCTTAGTAAAGGTCGCCCCAATTGTGCAAATATAAGATTCTCCTGAACCTGCGAATCTGTAATTGTAAGCGGCTGACTATATGCGCCACCATCGGTTTTATCATCTACTGCTGGCCCATCAGCGGACGTGGATGATGATGTGGGTGTCTCAGTTGGCACAGATTCATCATGGACTCCCTCATTGTTTTCCTCGTTTGATTTAGAAGTTGGATCCGGTGGCCCCTGCAATTCACTCGTATTCACCAGCAGCGTCAGTGTTCCAACAAGAATGCCGAATACCAAATGTTTGTTTCTAATTTTCATTTTTGACTTAAACACTGAAAAACATAAGAGAATTTCAATATTTCCATTAGAATCGGCAGATGTTTTTCATTTACGTATTTGGGAATAATTTTCTTTCAATTTCTTTTTTTCTCCTTTTTTTAATTTCTTTTTTCTTTCTTTGGCATGGAGATTTTGTTTATCGTAAACATAAAACCGTGATACGTGTACAATTTGCGGGGAGAAGATAATTGGCAGTCTGGGGGTTTTCTAGGTGGAATCTATACTTACATCCGGGCTGTGATAATAATAATTATGATTTTAGTTCAACATTATTTTCGCACGGGTATTTGGATGTTAAAAATCAACTTATTCCCACGTAAGAAATGAGATTATTTTTTTCTGTTAGTTAACGAGAAATGTCAAATGCGTGAAAGGTGTCAGATGGCGAGCGGAGATGACGGCAGCTTTCAACACCGCATTGATAGTAATGGGCTACCTTCATGGTTAGGAAGCTCAAGTTTGTAAATCGATAGTGGAATTCGGCATGGCATTTCAAATATATGCATATTACTGGCTGAAAATGGTTTAAGGTCGGTTCGTGTAATGTCCAAAACAACGAAAACGTGGCTTTTTGAGAGTTTTGCACTGTTTCGGGCTATTTTTCGTAGTTTTTGTCAATACGTGAACAGACGTAATGGTCTTCTTATGTTGAGGCATCCTTATTTCGTGTTCGTTATCATAGTTTTTTGTTTGTCTGCAATATTAATATTTATTTAAGCTGTCAGCGCCGTACAGAAGACGCTTACAGATCACTAGATTATTGCCGAAGTTCGTTCTCCTGCTTGTCGTAAAGGCAACTATCCGTCTTATGAGACCGTACCTAATCAGATTCGAACGTGTGGATACTACCGGTAGGGAATCGGATATATGTACATTCATATATTTACGCATACCGCCGACACACGGATGAAATGATGACGAAATACTTGAGACGGAGCTCAGAAGTTTCCAATTACGAGCAATATAACGTTTCTTTTAAAATAAACTACGTATCGCAAACTAGAACGCTAGTGTAGTGACTTGCAAATTTTTCGAATTGAAAAACATATTATGGCAACGTAAAATCGATATAATATACGTTCACCAATCCAAGTAACGAAATATCGAACATAGGGCCCACTACTTGAACTTGCAAACGAATGCGTAGACATATATTATTATATGAAAAAAAATAAGAACGCAGATGCCATCATCTTGACTGTGGAGCTCCTAGATAAAATCGTAAGCGTATCAAAAATTAACGGCCGAATAATGCCAATAAAACTGATAATTGAACATGAAACGCAGAATATTGCTAGCGCCTACGCATTGCATAAAGGCAGTGAGTAATGCGAAAAAAATATATGTATTTTGGCGCAATTTTGGTGTGCTATTAAATGGAAAATGAAGGAAGGCAATACTTTTCATCGTTTAATTTAAACGGGCAAGTCAGGAAATCTAACTACGAACACGGAGACTGGCATGGTTGGTATGGTTTCGAAACGAGAAACGCAATGGGAGAAGATATTATGTTTTTTTTTTTTTATTTATTTATTTATTTAGTGGATAATCCACCATTTAAATTCATTAAAATTTACAAAAATTACATAGAACTTACATCTAGTCTTATACTTAGGAAAAGAACAATCAACAAAGTAAAACTTATATTTATCTATAAGGAAAATTGTATTTTACAAAATGAATCACTTTTCTTTGGAATGTGGCAAAATTCACTTCATTTTTTAATCCACTTGGCATTGAGTTAAAAAGATTAAAGCCTATTTTGTGTAGCATTCGAACGGTATGATGGCAATCGTAAGTCATTTTCATTTCGTAAATGGTATGGTTGTGATTCTCGAACATATCGCATGTATTTTTGTAAGTAAAATGGTAGAATATTTAATTTTATTTTGAATATAAAACATAAAACATTTTAAAATTATCCTCATTGCTTTATTTTGTAATCGCCGTAGATTTAGTAATAAGTTATCACTGCATAAGAATAAAATTGACGAACATTACTCAAAATGTGGCTTGACCATTACATTAAATATATTTATTACACTTAGTTTTGAAATCTTATTACGTATTCTACTTAAGAAATATATTTTTTTTAATGCTTTTTTAATAATATGATTTTGATTTTGACACATTTAACTTTAGTTTGTTTATTTTCAGCCATCTGTGTAGATTAAATAGGTCATGTTGGATCTTTTGTTCACACTCATTTATTATTTTTCCAGATGTCAAAAGAAGGGCATCGTCCGCAAATAATACTACGAGTATCTTTGAGTGCTTTAGTATACTTTTTATATCGTTAACGTAAATTAGGAGCGCACCTAGGATTGAACTTGAGGAAACGCAAAATTTGTTTTAGCTTTTTCGGAAGACACGCCATTTACAACCGTTCGTTGGGTACGAAAACTAGGGTATGATTCAACCCAATTTAATTCATTGCTTATAATGCCGTAACTTTCTAATTTACACAAGAGAATACTTCTGTCGATAGTTTCGAACGCTCTTTTGAGGTCAAGAAAAACCGCTATGACAAAATTGTTTTCCGCGGTTTCCTCTTTCCAGTTTATTATGACATTATTCAGTGCTGATTCACAGGAGTGCCTTCGTCTAAAACCAGATTGACTTTCTAGGAATAGATTATTTGATTCGAAGTACTCCTTTTTCTAAAATTTTTTCATGTACAGGAAGTGCATTAACGGGACGGAAATTTTCACAAATTACGGTGCCTGGGATTTTTTCAATAGGGGTTATAACAGACTCTTTCCAGGTTTCGGGAAACACGCCGGTTAACAAAGAACGATTTATAACACGCACAATAACAGCACCGATTATGTTCATTGCATCTAGCAGCATTTTAGGACTCATACGATTAAAGTCTTTTTTTTTTGGTTCATAGTTTTTAAGAGCATTCTCACATATTGAACATCAATATATTTAAATTTGAAAGACGGACTGGCATACAGTGTTGGTCAAAACTATAGCACGAAAAATGGTCATATATGTAGGAAAAAAGTAAAGAATATTAAAAAAGCTTATGAGAGTTTAAAAACCTTTATATTTTCGTTTTCACAAAATATTACTCTTCGATTTACAATTATTCATTTCATGTTAAATCTTATCTAATTTTTAATAAAATAAAATAATTAAAAATCCATTGGAAAATAAGTAGGCAAAACTAAAGCACATTTTCGAATTTATAAACAAATAACACAAAAAAAGTTTTGGAAACTAATACTTAGTGGCATATCCATTATTTCTGACTATCGCAGCACATCGACGAGGCATTGAGGCAATTAGATTGTCAACAGTATGCATTGGGATGTTATTCCAGGCAATTTGTGCTTGTCGTAGCATTAATCCATTTATCTATTGTACAATTCCCCATGGGTTCTCTATGGGATTGAAATCAGAGGATTGCGTTGGCCACTTCATTACAGTTACTCGTATTTCGCTTTCGTTAAGCCAATCCTTCACTAGTTTAGCGGTATGTTTAGGATCGTTGTCATGTTGGAAAATCCATCGCAATGGCATATTCTCAGCAGCACAAGGAAGCACGACGTTTTGAAGGATATCCCGGTACACGAAACGATCCATTATACAACTAATCCTATGAATTGGCCCGACTCCATGACCGGGAAAACATCCCCACACAATAATACTGCCACCACCGTGTTTCACTGTACCCTTAGTGAATCGTGGATTTAGGCCTTCGCCTTTCGGCCTCCGTACCGAATGAAAACCATCAGATCCCTTTAAATTGAATTTGGATTCGTCAGAAAAAGGTACAGTTTTCCATTTTGCTACGGTCCAGTTAAGGTGTGCCTTTGCAAATTCAATCCTCGCGCGTCGATGTTTTTAGAGAAATAAATGGCTTTTTTATAGGACGATATGATTTTAAGCCACTATCAAGCGATCTTCGCCGGATTGTCCTACTTGAGATCTCAAGGCCCAGTTCTTTTTATACACATTTTGAGGATATAAAAGGGGTCCTTTTTAATAAGCCTTACAATGCTTTTATCCTCGCGACTAGTCGTTTTTCGGGGTCTACCGCCACTGTGCACCGTTTGGACACGGTCGGAGCACGAAATCGAGCTATTACTCGCGAAATCACCGAATGGCTTATACCAAATTTTTTTGCAATAACATAAATGTTACTGATTTACCGCTTTCAAAATCAGAAACTATTACTTCTTTTATTTCGTCAGAATACTTATTACGAGTCATTTTATCACCTTTTTGTCACAATTAAACACAATTTAAGCTTCCGATTTTAAAACGCCGCCGATCACACACAAATAATTTTTTTTCTATTGTTTAGAATGTTTTTGAAAAGAAAAACAGTAATCTTTGATGCATATTATAAGTAAACGGTAAAATTTGCTGACTGAAGGCAATAACAGGGTGTATGTGCTTTAGTTTTGTCCACTTATTTTCCAATAGATTTTTAATTATTTGATTTTATTAAAAATTGGATAAGATTTAACGTAAAGTGAGTAACTGTAAATCAAAGAGTAATATTTTGTGAATAGGAAATTATAAACATTTTTAAGCTGTCACAAGTTTTTTTAATGTTCCTTACTTTTTTCCTAAGTGAGAATTTTTCGTGCTATAGTTTTGGCCAACACTGTAGGTGTTTAGCGGTGTATACTGTACAAAGGGAATGGTTCTATTTATATCAGTAATACTATCTATGAAAAGGGTGTTAAATTTATTTGCCAAAGTTTTATCCATTTTGATAATTTCACAAAACAAACCTTGATGGTGGAGCTATGAGACACAAATGGTAGTAAAGAACTAAACGCAAGCTCCCCAAGCGTGCACAATTAGGAAATACCGAAACTGATAAGGGGATACCTGCTAGCGGGGAACAACGAAAATTTGCAATAGATGGAAATAGTACCTGAAATCGTTTCTTAACGAAGAATTCCACTACAACATCATTCCCTCGGCCGCCGCGGAAGAAGAGCAAATGGTAGATTTTAAAGGAACTATAGTTAGCGAAGCAGGAAAAAGAATGAAACCGGCCGTGCGGTTGTGCCGGATTACATATTTTCCGAAGTATGAGAAACAATCGAAAATTTTGAGTTTGGATGGCTCACGATTTTGTTCAAGAAAATGAGCTTTGTTTTCCAGCATATACAGAAAGCAAAGACAACTATCGATTGGTGGAACTAATATCCCTGCTACGAAAATATGTATACAAGAGAGCTCTAGATAGTAGATACTCGTAACACAATATTACATGGTAGTCAACGCAACTGGTCGACATATGACGCGATTCAAAAGAATACTGATACCTTCGAAATATCTCCACATTGTTTCATCGATTTGGAAAAAGTGTTAGATAGAGTTTACAGAGGACTTATTTGGACAGCGTTAAGATTTGAAAATGTACGTAGTACACAACATATACAAGCACTATAAAAAGAAAGTTAAATGCGCATCGGGCAGTTTTCGAAGTTCATTGATTTTTAACGTTGTGAAAGATTTTCTATTGAAACTGTACATTGACGAGTCTGGCGCGATTGTTTTTCTTGTGGAATTGTGGAGTGTGTGGTAGCTTAAATTGTGCGTGTGCTCTGCAGTATACCGTGACAAAAAATGCCGTGTAAGTTTGGACGACGGCAGTTCTTCCAGCTTTAACGTACTCATTGCAATGCTGAACGATATACAAGACATATGAAGGAAAATGACAGCGACAGTGAGTAGTGAAATGAATGAAAATTTTATAAATGTCATCCGGCGGAAGAGACCGTGGTCTAATGAGAGGTCCGCGCATTCGTGCAAATCTTAGAAAACTGACATTGGTAAACCTCTGTTAAAGCAAATCAGCTGGTTTTGACATGTTAAACGAAGGTCGTCGCAAAATTCTATGAAGTTCAAGCCTTTGGATATGTTGCCGCAAATGTGGTGCCTTTAAGCACGATTTCGTCTCGCCATATACCTCTAGGTAATGTTTCCCAAGGTACATCACAATAGCTTATCAAGCCATCGATTACACTTATATCTGTTCTGCTCAGATCTTGTGCATTCAACTAGCACTTTTTAAAATCATGAAAGATTGTGACTGAAGTTAATTGGTATCAAAAATAATTCATAGAAATTGAAGTACGCTTGTGAAAACCTTTCATAAAAACATATCAGCAGCAAGAAAACTTTTCAACAGAGTGAAACGGGAAGTAGAATGTGACAGACACAAAGAAAGTTTCACCAGGTAAAATCTTAGTGAAAATCGAGGAAAACAAATAGCACAAGCTATGCCCGCAATAGCGCACTCATCCACAAAACACACTTATTATATTGGGCAGATGGTACCTTTACAGCCTTTAGATGCTAAAGCTTTAAGCTGATATGCACTTTCCATCCTCTTTTGTCGTCCAGATTTCAGTTATCATTAGCTCGGGGCTATAAATCATTCTAAGGAGGATTGGATCAAGGCAAATAGGCTCTTTGGAAATTAAAATTATAACTAGGTTCGGGGTTCTTTCACCCTATTATGGTTTATGATCGTAGTAAATGAGCTTCTGTACGTGCCTAGTAAGAACAGTTTCTATGTTTAAAGATACGTTGACGCTCACACTTGGTGTCGTAAAACGAAATGAAGTTTTACACAGGTTGGACTCAATAAACTGTATACACAAAGCTTGGAATGAGAACAGTAGCTACGCACGTACCGTAGCATTAGACGTTCTACCGAACCTTCCTCAATTTCACCTTCACATTTCGAAAGAAGCTGTGGCTTATGCCTGCACGGTCACATCAATGAATTCCAAACTAATTCACCCAGACCTTGTACATACATGAACTAAAAACCAACGGACCATTAAGAATCATCCTTACAGGCAAATGTCTGAAAACACTGAACTTCAACCACAAATTTAAGGCTACATTTCCAGAGCAACTGAACTACTATGAATGGAGCGATTATTAAAATTTGCAGTATGAAAGGACGGGCAGTAGCACCCACTCAATTCAAGCTGAGATACGTGCAATAAAGCTCCATATCAGAGAGCCTAAACCAGCACATACTTGCACATCACAAACAACAATATTTATATTTTCTCAGACATTAAACCTATCAAAGCGCTTAAGAAAAGCTTTAAAAAGATCAACGACTGGATCAAACTGCTTACAACACTTTCTAGCACCAATAGCGTTGATTTAATCTGCGCTCAGAACACATTGACTATGGTCGCAATGAAAAGGAGAAAAAACTAGTCATGAAAAGATCTGTCTCAATATTTATGTTGTGGAGAATATTTTGCGGGATAGCTACCAGCGCCATGAATAACTGGCTGAAAGTTAAGGCATTCCATTTCTGGATGGCGACTGATGGCGTCTACATCGTAAAACGCAAGTACTATTCAAATTTCATAACTCTTGCTTTAGGGTTTCGGCTCAGCTATACCATACAAAAGATGGATGGGATTGAACTAGATTTGTATGTTTTCTTGTACGTATCTCAAGGGTAAAGTCTCCAACTGTTGACAGATGTGAAATACATAGTTAAGCCCATTCAAATACCTTACAAGTTACAACAAGAGAATGTGTCCACTATGGTCAAGTTTTTGCAGTAGTCTTGAGTCTTTATCACGTGAGTGCTAGTGGCAATTCGAATTCGCTAACAACGGGCGCTCATGACAATATACATACTTAAGGGCAGGGAATGATGCCCCAAATCAGTTTCTATAAGCTCTCCATAAGTAAATAAAACCGATGTCCTCAATATATCGTTCAAATTGTTTTGATCTATTCTGAAACCGAAAAAAAGAGTATTCTCGTATTTGGTTGGGCATTTGGAAAGCTCAGCTTACAGGACAAACATTTGGTCTTAGACTAAATGACTTTTTCCATTTCAATTTCACAAGGAGACATAGTGTTTTTTGGTTAACCATAGACAAACCTACCACATGACGATCGATTCAAGGAATATCTCAAGCATTTTGGTTTTCCAAACACCCGAAAGATCAACATCCTCAACGGAAGTTTTTCAGTAAACAATGAGCACGAGATTCCAAGTTCGGTAAAGAATTCCTACCACGTTTGAGGATTGAAAATTAAGTCTTGTAATAGAATTTGAGATAACAATAGAGAATGATTACTGCTGCTAACGATCCTTCGGAATACACCTATAAAGGCCATTATACTTAGTGATGAAAAATTACAAACCAAGTACTCCTTATCTGTAAAAATTAAATGCAGCCCATATCGACGAATTGATCAGAAATCTGCTTCGACAACTACACATTAAGTAATAAGGGACTCTACCCATCTGCTCGTCTATAACTTTTGAACACTGCACTTCGTACCAAATGAACGACTTGCCAATCGCTGTTTGTATGGGCTAAGCGGCAACTAGGATATAAAGCTCTAACCCGAACGACTAAGAAGATTTTATACCTTAGGCCTTCATCAACACAATTAAGTCCGATAGCGGTGAAAGCCGTGATTCAAGTGGTAGTGCATTGGCTTCCCAATCGGATGGTTCGGGGTTCAATACCAGCCGTAACCGAAAGACCTTTTTTCAGGTAACTAAAATCTGTGGAGATGAATGGTTGCCTAAATACAACATCAAGTCAATTTACACGAATAATTTAGTCTTCCCATTAAATATTGGATGCCACCCATGGAGCGAAATAGACATTTCTTTCCCGTTCTGTCCCATTTTCCGTAAACTTAACACATGCTTTGGCATCATAAGTGTGTCATACACATAGGATTCCTCGGAGTAGATGCATTTGGCCCCATTTGTATAAGGAAATTCAACGACTAATGTCAACTAATGTCAGAAGCTTTAAGTATCATAGTTCCATGACTTATTTTGAGATATAAAGAAAGGCGATCTTTTTCTTGCAGCTGCGGATGGAGTTTTACTAGAGAACAGCAGAACAGCGAGACATGCTTTGTTCTTATATACGGTTTCTGCAGCTGTAACGGTGAACAAGCGAGATTGGAATACCAGAATACATTCCGAAAGTCTACACTTACATATTGCCTGTACAATAACTTTCAAGGCTTATAGATACGGTGTCAACGCGGAGAACAGCGAAAGACACACAATCTGCCAAGGGGGATGTTCTTCAAAGCAACAACTTTGTGAACGAAAACAATATTGGCAGAATTCTCCACCTTGACAGAAAGTACCACCATTCCACGAAATAGAGAGCTTTTCAATACAAGTGCAACGTCAATATGTGGACAGGCTTATTAGATGACAAGCTAATCGGACCACACTGGCTTCCTCCTAAACGTCATTCGGACGTTACTAAAACTATTAGGTGACATAATCCTACGAGCAGAATGGCGGTCCTAGCAGACTCAGGGTGTCCGTGTGGACCCAGGCGAAGTCTTACCCACCCACTGTGTTGTTCACCTTGTCATTTTATTTATTCATTCGTCAGACCTGACGTCTGAAAATAAGGTTGCTTTTTCGTTTTAACTACGTTTACAACCCGGCTTTTTTTACGTAATAGAGCGCATGTCACCACCGCCCATACAGTTAGAAAGTAATTATACTCCTATTCCGAGTATAAAAATTCGTGAATAGAGCGGAATGGACTCATTCTGTGGTCCAAAGATACTCAGATTTAATTATTCGGTTGGATGAATTTTACTCATCAGAAGTAACAACATTGGATGACTTGGGCAGTTGCGAAAATATGTAAAAAAGCAAATACTGCATTTGAACAGTATGATACTAAATTAAATAGAGCACAATTGTCCAGTCAAGAAATTTATCAAACAACTAAAATTGTTCTTCAAACTAATGTTTAGTAGAATAACGTTCAGTAGAATAACTAAATCAGAGGATACGTCCACTAGTTCGTGAACTGAGATGCTGAGATCCCGGCTGAATGCACCCACTTAGTTGGATGGCGGTTCTTTGTTTTCCGGTGGACGGGGAATTTCCTTTTTTTTAGTTCAAGAAATCATCGAGGGTGGACGTAAAAAAGTAAGCAAGTGTAACAAAACAAGTAAAAAATTGTAACTTGAAAAAGAAATAAGTATACTAAAAACGTTAAAACTGCCCTGACAAATCAAAATGATGGACTCGAGAATACATAAAAGGTCTGGCACCGGACAGTCAGTAAGCCAATTACGTTATGTCTCCTACCTCACTATGTTCTACAGCTATTTTCAACACCAAAGCTCTAACAAGAATGCGTATATTTCCTAAGCTATACAACTTGCTTATGGAATGCGCTACCGAGCTCTCCATTTCCCATTCATGATAGCCCGTAAACATTCAAAACCAGAGTGAATCAGTATCTTTTTCTTTTCTGTAGAAATTGTCTTCTACTTGGGATGGGTACAAATATATTGTGATATCCCTTTAATGTGAACAGCGCCATCTACATTCCAATAATAGAAACTTTCAACCATTGGTGATTGGAGAATGGAATCGAATTTTCTAGCAAAATGGATATTTGTATGGAACGCTAGGTGGCATAGATGTTCTCGAAATGCATATGTCATTGGAGTATAAATATCAACATCCCCAAGGTATGCAAGTCAGTGTAAATTAAAGGTTCAAGTAAAAGACAAATAAAAGTAAAAGTGGTTGAGATAACCGATTGATTGTGATTGTGTATTAAATAAAGACATTGTAGGCGTGTTTTATTCAAAAGTGCGTATCTACTTTTCCAAAAAACGCTCCAACTCACTTCTATACTCACTTTTATCTCGCAGTGATGGTTTCAAAGTTGCTTTTTCCTTAATATTTTCTCCGATAAACTGGAGCTTTGGTGGCATTTTGAAAGCAAATAAGCGCCATCGCACACACTAATTTTCAAAAAGGTTCAAGTTCATTTTTGGGTAGAAGAAAAACAACTATTTTTTCCAAGTGGAAAAAGTCCAAAAGAACTTGCTCTTCCAAAACATAAGTTGATCCACGAACACATCCCAGAATAGGGAGAAACGGGATGCTGCCAACCATCAGGAAACGAATAAATACCCTCTAGTTGTATGTTGCGACATCTATAATTCAAATCTTTCGTAAATCTATCCTCACTTCTGAAAGGGAACTAAATTATCCCCACTTTTGATTTGGGTTTTATTTCGTGTGGAAAAGTGGCTAAGCACTTTTGAATAAAACACGCCTTGTATTGAAAAGGAATAAGTTCTATCATTTGACCCACACAAACATTTTATATTGGAGTGGGATAGGACTTATTGTGTGTAAAAAAAAAGAAGTACTTTATGATTGTTTGAAAAAGCTATAATGGGGCGAAAACAGTTGACCCTCATCCAACTCAAATCCGAGTTGAACAAGAGACACTTCAGCGCCAGTGGAGGAAAAAGTGACTTCGGAGCACCAAGTCACTTCAGGACGCTTTGAACAACGAGGGACATGATCCAGATACATACTCCTTTGACGTTTATGAGGAAGAACAGATAAGTACCGTCAATGACATGGCTGCGATGATGCAACTCCTTTTGTTAAAAATGGACGAACAGAAGAACAGTCTCGACAAACAAAAGATATATCTAGACGAAGAAAAGAATAGCATTGAACAAAAATTCTATGAACAAGAGAAGAATCTAGACGAACAGAAGAACAGCATTAAATAAAAATTCGAACAAATGGACAGCAAAATTGAGCAGCTGGCAAAAGAGCTCGTCGCAGTGCACATACAGAAACTCCGAGAATATTCTTTAAGCGGCCCAAGGAGAAAAGAGTTGAAGCCTCCCTCATTCGATGGCTAGACATCATGGTCTACTAAGCAGTTTGAAATGGCTGCCTGTGCGAACGGCTGGGACAATGAGGAAAAGTGTTTTGCCCTAACAATGGCTTTGCACCGTCCTACAGCAGAATTGTTGCAAACAATAGATCAAAAAGTATAAAGAACTTCAAAAGCAGTGTAAGAAACCGACGCGTCGAAAAGTCTGCCCTCATTGTGGTAACAAGCAAATAGAGGAAGAAACTGGTAGAAACGGCTATCAAGAAGCCGGTCAACCTTCCCGAGGCCATCAGTCGGGAGATGCTTAAGCACGAACTTCGCGGAGCAGAAGTTGGTAGCAGGAGTTTAAGGCCCCAGGACAATCAACCAAGTCTCGCTGGCAAACCGATGCAATGAAAGCCTTCTAGTAGAAATAGTCAGTGGAAAGGAAAAATGGATGGCAATGATAGACACCGGTGCCTGGTGCCTGGTGCCTGGTGATCTGGTGGAGAAATCCTGGTTGCATTACACCAGCAGTTGCAGCTTGAGAACAGTTGCGGCAGAAACGGCTAAGATATATGGTGAAGTCTGCATAAAAATCCACCTGGCCGGAATAACCTTCTCTCACCTTTTTCTAGTGGCTGGTATATACGACGAGTGTATCATTGGCACTGATTTCATGAAAGAACATGGACTAGCAGTGGACTTTGGGGCAAAAACCCTGAAATACGGAAACATGGAGATACCAATGATATACGGAAACGCCAACACTTCCGTCTTAAAAGTCATCATCTACCGAAAACAGATTCTAGGGTCTTTGTTGGAAGCAATTGTTTGGGCAAAAATGGAAGGCGGTCCTGGTAGCCACCGACTCTATTTGATGGAGCCAGAAAATAGGAGAGACTTCATGGTGGGAAAGACCTTAGTGGAACCAAAGAACAACATGGTCCCTGTAAGGATACTAAATCCGAATACATTCAGTGTGAAGGCGAAAAAAAGGGAGACAGTGGGAAAATGTGTACCTGTTGGGGCTATATAGACAACAACGCAAACGAATCGTACAAAACCGGTTGAGACAGTTCAGAGCATAAAAATCAAGAACAAAATTCTCAGCCTCTGTAATCTGGATCAAGAAAAGCGAATTCTGGCAGAAAAATTAATCGGTGAGTACGCTGATATATTTGTTACACAGGACGGAGAGTATGGACATACGCAACTTGTTAACCACCGGAGACGCCTGACCAATCCATCAACCTGCAAGCCGTCTTCCATTGGCTAAACAAACAGACGTTGCCGAAATGGTGTCGTTGAGTAAAATTGAGGGACTGATTGAAGAATCGCAGAGTCCGTAGGCTTCTCCAGTGATTGTCGTGAAGAAAAAAGACGATAGCACGAGGTGTCTCAACGATGTAACCAAAAAAGACAGCTACCCATTTCCGAGAATCGATGACATTTTGGATACACTTTCTGGGGCAAAATGATTTTCAACTCTTGACTTGAAGAGCGGTTATTGGTAGGTAGAGATTAATCGTACGAATCGTGAGAAAACTGCCTTTACTACAGGAAGCGGTCTCTGACAGTTTACAGTGATGCCGTTTGGACTGTGCAATGCTCCGGCGACCTTCGAGCGACTAATGGAACGAACATTGCAAGGCCTCACGTGGAAAACCTGTCTAGTGTATCTGGACGACGTTATCGTCATAGGTAAGACGTTCGAGGAGCATCGAGCAAACCTAAAAGAAGTGCTTGAGAGGCTGTGAAGCGCTCATTCGAAGCTGAACCCAGAAAAGTGTGCCTTGTTCCGTCCAGAAATAAAATATCTGGGTCACATTATATCAGCGGAAGGAGTAAGGACAGATCCTGACAAAATCGAAATGGTGAAAAGTTGGCCTGTCCCCAAAGATAAACACCAACTGAGAAGCTTCTTGGGATTTGCACCGTACTATAGGAGGTTCGTAAAGGATCTTGCTGGTATAGCATAGAGCCTGCACTAACTTACGGAAAAAGGCCGACAGTTCAGGTGGTCTGGAGAGTGTTAAAAAGCATTCCAAGAACTCAAACGACAGCTGTGCAACGCTCCCATCTTGGGTTACCCCACACCAGGAAAATGTTCACTGTGGACGCAGACGCTAGCAATGTAGGTGTCGGAGCTGTGATCTCTCAAGTTCATGATGGTCAAGAGAAAGTGGTACTCTCCAGACCTGAAAGGAACTACTGCGTAACTCGGCGCGAACTTCTGGCTTTAGCTCCGGCTAGGAAGTACCTCTATGGAGAAAGTTCATTCTTCGGATAGACCACGCAGGCCTGAAAAGGCTACTACAAATTAAAAATCCTGAAGGCCAAGTTGTGAGATGGATCGAACAGTTGCAGGGCTACTAACTTGAAGTGCAACACCGCAAGTAAAAATTCCACTCAAGCGCTGATGCTTTCTCTCGTGGACCGTTCGGAGTTAAATGTGAACACTGCAACCGTAAAGAAGCAAAAGAACAGGCCACTATCCAAATGATCAGGACTGAGCCAATAGAGGGCTGAAGCGCAGATGAGATCAGTTCCTCCCAACAGGCAGATAATGACATTGAACCAATATTGGCCTGGAAGGAATATGAGGAAAGACTAAGCTGGCAGTAGATATATTACCGGAGCCAAACTCTGAAGGCATATTGGGCACAGTGCCAGATGGTTTGCCGGAGAGAAAATGAGAAAGTGGAGATGGAACAACATCTCGTATGGGGCTAATCGTGCCACAATCCAGAGTCAGCCAAATACATGACGGAATCTCAGGAGGCCATTTGGGAATAAACAAAACGTTGGAAAAGGTGTGGGAATCTCCATTGGCTAAGCGTTAAACAAGATGCCAAGAATTGGTGCAAACAATGCATAAGGTGTGCAGCTACCAGGGCCCAAGAGTAAAGCCACAAGGACGGATGCAACAATACAATGTCGGGGCACCATTCGAACGAATAGCCATGGCAACCGATACACCCTCGTGGTCATGGATTACTTCAGTAAGTGGCCGAAAGTATTTGTCATCCCAAATTAAGAGGCGAAGACCATGGCAGAGGAGATAGTCAACAACAGGGTGAGCAGATTTGGGGTCCCAATGGACCTACACTCCGATCAAGGGCGGAACTTTGAATCAAAAGTCTTTTAGGAAGTGTGCCAATATCTAGGAAAAAGGAAGACAAGGACAATGTCACTACACCCTCAATCTGATGAAGTGGTCGAGCGATTCAATAGGACTTTGAATGAGCATCTGTCTAAGGTTGTCGGCAACTGCCCGCATAACTGGGATCGACAGATACCCCTCCTCTTAATAGCCTACCGAAATGCGGTCCATAGCTCAACAGGTCACGCTCCATCCGGGATCTTATTTAGTCAAACAGTTCGGTTGCCAAGTGAAACAAAATTCGGATCCCCAACTGCGGAACCCAAGGAGGTGAACGACTACGTGGATGACTTGCACAGCAGGATTCGTAAATTGCATGAGAACAGCCGAGAAAACATGAAGCTAGAGAGATGAAGACTAGGTATGACATCAAAGCGAAGTCTTCCGGCTTCAACGAAGGAGATTTGGTGTGGCTGTACGAGTATAATCCTCTGCATAAGAAAGAAAAATCACCAAAATTGCAACAGGATTGGGAAGATCCATACAAGGAGATAACCCGCATTACTAACGTTGCCAACGGATCCAGCATTGGGATCGAGGAAAATTGAAGGTGGTCCATCTGGATAGAATGTGTCATTTCAACGGAACCATAAATGACGAAGTTGTTCGAGACGAACAAGATTAGGAAGGGAGCAGTTATCAACATTTCAATAGTAGAAGATTTCCGTATTTCAATAGCAAAAGACTCAACCAATGATTCACCATGGAATCGAATTTTCTAGCAAAATGGAAATTTGTATGGAACGCTGGATGATACAGAATATTCCCGAAAGAGGTCAGGGGAGTATAAACGTCGGTATCTCCCAAAATATCCAAGCCCGTTCTTCAGTTGAATTTTAAGTGTGAATTAAGAGAGTGATTAAGTGGCTTAAGTAAAGATAATGAAATGTAAAAGTGGTTGAGATAACTGATTGGATTGTGAATTGTGATTGAATTGAAAGAAATAAGTTCTACCATTTGTACCCACGCAAACATTTTACAGTATATTGGGGCCAGATCAAAGGGGGTGAAATATTTCTTACATCGTTTCAGGAGACGCAGACATTTCGCAGCATTTTTGGCGACATCAAATATGTGGTCATTCCAACGTACTCGTACTCGTTATTGACGCACATACCGAGAATGAAAAGTTTTTTGGTTTCGACGATGCAAGTCCCATTCATGGATAATGACTGGGTGTTTTAATTTCGCTCTAATGATAGCAGACAGCATTGTGTTTTGGAAGCATTAAATAACACTCTTTTGGCGGTTCCTCAATTGTTTATGCTGTTAATATCGGAATTTAATGAGCTTAACATACGCTGCCGTTCCCGTTCTACAACCGAAGAGCAGGGACGTGAGTCCGGAAACGAATATGAAAAGCAGAGAGTACTGTCGTCAGCAAAGGAATATATTGGATTGGAAGCAGCAGACAAGAGATGAAAATTAAAAAGAGTGTCGGAGACAGAACGGAGCCTGTTGAGCTGGCCGCAAAGTGTGCAGCAAGCAGATTTGCGCTGTCCAAAGAGCTGACGGCTGGAATGTCACTAATTGAGGTCTTAAGTGTGTGGTGTGCTGTGGAATCTTTCCTGTGATTTTCCTGTGGGTGGTAGGCGATGGCACGAAGATGCGCTGTGTCAAGCACACTACATAGTTCGTTGAAAAGATGTGATTTGAACTGTTTACCCTGGTCGGTAGTGATGCGTAGTAGCATGCCAAAATGTTTTATTCACCCTTTCATCAAGACAAATGCTACTGCGCCGGCATGCATATCGCCGGTCGATATCAGTCGCTACAGGTAACCTGGTGAAACGATCTATGAAGGTTAGGCAATATTTGAACCTGTTTGATGTCGGTAGTGGGCCAATTAGGTCAATAATAATATGCTCGAATTTCTTTGATGGTAAAAAAAATGTAGTTAGGGGTGAAGACATGTGTCCACTCACTTTGCGCGCTGACATAGCACGCAATCTTCTACAATACTAATTTTCCTATATCATTGTCCATACTACAATAGTAGCTTTCCTCTCCCAGCATGTGCGATGTTGTTGAACTTGTAGGTGGCGCGATTGTGGCAGAAATGGGCGTGCAGTTAAGCCAGAAACATCGCAGATGATCTTTGAGTTGCACGGAGGAAGTTGAATTGTTTTGAGTTGAAGTGATGTTGAGCTTGATCCGAGCAATGTTTGTAAATTATAGCAAGACTTTTGTTGACTGGCAATTTCCTCGTAGTCAATCGCTGCGTCTGAATTGATATGAAGAGCGCTGATTCGGTAGAGTGTATCTGTTGTGATCCGCGGTTGCGGATCTGTCTGGGCGATGCATTGTTAGTTTTGCTGGTAAGTGCGAAGTGACCGGTATACCATATGATCGGTATCCATATCGAAGTTGCGTCCTTCGAGTAAATATCTGAAGTGCTTGGTGGTCGAATATATAGCAAACTATTCCCATTGCAGTATCGCTTGCATCTGTACACAAATTTATATTTGCTTCAGGAACTAGATGGACGAGCGCTGTAGCATTGATGAGGTCGTCATTGCACTTGGTGAATAAATTGATGGTTTCGTGGTTCCAGAAATTGCATACGCAATGAAACGATGTTAAAAATTTAGCATAAGTACAAAACGTTTGAGTTCGCATGCTATCTTCGGAAGCCGGAATGAATTGATGGTTTCGATTTAGTCAGGTCTGCCATAGTGAGATGTCCCAAAAACTCAACCTACGACTCGGCAAAAACACATTTTGATAGATTTATTGTGAGTTGATAGTGTCGGAGTTTTTCGAATACCAATCGGGTTTGCTGCTCGTGCTGTTGTTGGGTTTCCGAGGTGATGCAAATATCGTCAATGTAGCAGAATACGAAATCAAGACCTAGGAGACCTTGATCCATATAACGTTGAAATATTTGGGCTGCGTTTTGTAGTCCGAATTGGATTCGTAGAAATTCGAATAAGCCAAATGGTGTTGTAACAGCAGTCTTCACTAGGTCCCTCTCTTCCATTGCCAGATGCTGCAACGGATAGTATCGCGACTTGTTTGAGGGTTGAGTGCACGTTAATCGGGGCAGGGTCTTCGACATGAAGCGGGGAAGCATATGGGTTTTACGAAGGACGATAAACTTCTATTTTCGTCTAATATTCGAATTTATACCGTGCTGCACGAAAGGAAATGGCATGCCTCTTCAGTCTGGTGTTGGAGTCGACGATCGAAGAATTTTTTATATCTACCGAAAGATTGAAATGGTGTAGCAAGTCAGCTGCAATGATGTTGTGTGCAGTATCCGCAAGAATGAAAATCATCTCGAAAGGAGTGCGTTGAAGTTAAGTGAGCATATGTTATCACCCAGCTGGATTCCGGATGTGAGCTGCTCGCGCAGGGGAGTCGGTCAGGTGGAAGCTGAAAATTTGCTGATAATTGTGCTTCATATTTATCCTATTTGGGAGGATTTCGCACTATTTCGAAAGGCTGTTAATGAATGCGTTCGTCTATGTACATTACGGCTATGTTGAACTTCAACTGATCGCGTCCTTTATTCACTTTACCAAAGATATGAATACGAAAAATTGCCCTTAGTGTAAGCAAGATTCAATATTATGTATTGAACATTCTTGGAGCTGTGGTACTTGGAGGGGCGTGCCAAAGTTACTGAATTTAGCATTTGGATCTGCTCTTCTGGCTGTAGTTGTTTGGCGTAGTAGATTTGATACACTTATTTATTTATTTTTTACTGTTCATTTAAAAGTAAGTCCGAATGAAAATAAAATTCAAATGTTCGTAACCTAGTTTTTAAAATTAGTGGTCATCAATTACGGGTTAATTGAAAATATATTTTTTGTGGTCACCGCGGCGTTTTATTCCTCTTAAATCAAAATTCAAAATTTCCCAGAATGTTTACCCCTAGTTAGCACCACTATGTGCAGGAATACACCGCTGTGATGGTGCCACAGCGGCGTAGCGGTATTATTATTATTATTGTCTCCAAAGCAGAACAGCCTAAGCATTTTTATAATCCACAGTTAAAATGCGTTCCACTAAATGACTTTTTTCTTGGAAATTATTTTGGCAACTTTTCTGTAATAAATATGCGTAACTTTATCATAGAACACATCATAATTCAAGAGGAATAGCCCCTGTATTCGAATTCCAAGCGTCTTCTCCGGCTTTTCAAATAAGATGGAAAGTTTGATTACCTTCAAACGTCACTGTAAGTACGCATGATATGCTGCACGCAAGTAAATACGCACGTACATTGAGCAAAATCAACTGTCAGCTAATAGCTAAGCGCTTGTATATATCCCCGTACATTTTGACATTCTGCATACGCTTACCTCTGCTGGCTTGTCAATTTTAACAATTTTTAATTTGGGATTGTATTGAAACAAACTTTATTTTCCTTCGTAAAATTTTCTAGAAAATGTCGGAAAATAATGGTTAGTAAATCGATAAATTAGATATTAAAATTTTAAGGAAGTAACAATAACCCAAGCCACTGGCGAAAATGTTTATTTATTTATTTCAATTTCAATGGTAGAAATGTAAGAATAAAAATTTCTGCAAATTTATTGGTTTTCTTTCAGATAATTCCAGCGATTCGAACAGTCGTCCCGATTCAATTTTGCAAGCCTCCAGACTTAATAATCCTATTAGAGCAGGAGTTCTTCGTCCATCGGTGTTGGGCTCATCGTTGAATTCATCCAATGCCGTCAATTCGGATGGGAAATCAAAGAATGCGGATAACGATGTAGCCACATTGAATCCATTTCTCAGGGAGCAGAAAGATGATGATGGTGATACAGAGGAGGATGGTGCTGCTGCTGCACCTTCCGAACGTAAACGGGAAGAACATGATGACGACGATGAAAGGGATGATGTAGGTGGACGTACAAGATTTATGAACTTCTTAAAAAACCATAAATGTTTTGTTTTGTTTTACAGAGACCAGATCCATTGAATCTTTTGGCCAAAAATGGTTTTGAACGATCGAGTATGTTTGCAGCTGCTAAGAATTCTATTCCTAGAGTTGAAAAATCCGGTTTTGTATTTGGTCAGAATGTACATGAACGGGTTACAGGGGTAAGTGGGTTAGATTAAGGTTAACACTCAAGCAAATGTACATTAAACGTAAACAGATTTTGGGCCCCAATATGTTGCGATAAACTGCATTTGACAAAATGCCCACGTGGAATGTAATCTAGTGAAAGTTTTGCAAATCTTGTTGATCCAAAGAGTAGTGTTTCTCCATCCTTTTATAACAAATTTAGCAACCATTTAACCGTTTTGTAAGAGAAAATTCAGAATTTCTTAGGACTCAAACTTGCGTTAGGGCTGCTCACATGCTTGGTTGAGACAAGCAAGGTTGACATGATGTCTGCTGCGATTATTCGGTTCGCATGAGCATAATCGAACAGGTGGTAAGTATGCGTATACAGTGGCGGTTGATTCAGCCATCAGTTAAACTTGTTGCCTACTGCAGTAATTGTGCGTAATTTCTAAAAACAAAGGGAATTGGATGATTCCAAAACGCTTATGAAGCTCAAATACAATTTTAGGACATGCGGAGGACTTCGTGCTGACTTGGTACTAGTTTCTATGGGCTTGTATCCGAATCGGTAGCAGTCATGATCATATACATTCAACTTACTTATATCCTATGTCCCCTTATTGGTCTTGGATTCTCAACCTTTTCTAGATTCCCGGACATTCCACTCTTTTTAAAGATTCCTTTTTAACCCCTCGCGCCATGTTTTTGCTATTACTGAGTCAATAAGTTCAATGCATTGCTTGATGGGCAATACCATTCTTCTCATCACGAGTATGTAACCAATCCACTGCCACTTTCGCTTTAGCTTCGTCATGTTTAAACGTTCCTGGATCGTTCTTTCATGAAGTTGTACGTTGTACATATGATTTTTTCAGAGCTCTCGCAGTGCATTTCCTTCATCGATTTACAAAAGTTTGCACCTTAGCACTTTTCAAATACTACATCCATACAACAGCACCGACATACTTTTGAACGATCAGAGATGGCTTGGTGATGCAATGCTTATGCATATTTAGCTTTCGATATGCGGGTGTCGACGTCTTTTTCACACCACGTCGAGACAATATTTAAGATGACCTAAATTATCTAATTTTTCGGTCTGTTGTCCTGCAATGTGACTAGTTAAAGAGTTGGAGAGACTAAGCATTTAGGCAGAATCAATCCTTAGCCCTATCGAGTGTGCTCGAGTCCCCCATATTTTTATCGATTTCTATAAAACCTACTGCACTATCGAGTGTTATAGTTATTTCGTGAGTTCAGTTTTTGTCCTTCTTGAACACATGGCACCGGGGCCAAAGAAAAAACTCGCTAATCGGTTCGCCGAGTTTTCGTAAGATCCACCTCTGCAACCTCAAGCCAAAAAACACAAACCCTCCTCTTTTTCTGACGAATTTGCTGTTCTACCTACAACTTCTTCTCTGAAAATTCCTCGTTTTGTGTTTATCTGCTGGGAAGCCACTGAAAGCGATTAGCCATCGACGGGATAAGCAGTGAGTATGACCATATATCCCAGCTTAGGGACGGAAACTTCTTGATTTTAGCTAGAAGCCATAGAATCGCTGACAAATTTCTTTCAACTAAAACTTTTCTCAACACATACTCAGTCACTGTCTTTGCACCAACAACTTAATAATTTACGCCCCCTGTTTAGGCAATCTGAACGAGTCTGAAATCATTTCTGAAATGAAAGAACAAAAAATGATCGGCGTTTTTAAATTTACAAAAAAATATGATGGTATCGATCGCCCAACGGGTTTAATTCTCTTTACTTTCTACCTTTTCCAGCCTCCTAGTACAGTGGATATCGGCTGATATACTACAAAACTAAGAGAATACATACGGCGCTGCCGTAATTGCCAGCTTCTGGGTCACACCCCCAGAAGAGATGTGCCGCTAATCCTACTTGTGAGAGCTGTTATTTGCAACCACATTCCACATTGTCCTTGTAAATGTTCTCATGTTCTCATGTGTGCAAACTGCTTTGGCCCTCACCCTTCATCAGATAAAAGCTGCCCAAGCTTTGTTCAAGCTAAAGAAGCGCTTGCGCTTGCACCATGGGAGAAGCAAAGAGAATGCATCGCGGACAAAATCCAACAAATATAAATCGCTCTCTAAGCACTTTCGCAGACGACACCAGGCGTTCAGCGAACGCATAAGCAAAACATATCGTTTCTAACAATTCAATACAAAGCCTCAACTCTAATCCATCAGAAAAAGAATTAAAAGTTGCTGAAACTGCAAAAAAAATTCTCTCGCCCACGATCAACCATCTCCTTCCTCAGTAATCTCTTCACAAATCGAATAATCGTTCATTAGCATGCCTAAACCAAGTGGATCAAGCCAACTGTTACTTACAGACACATATCAAGTAAAAGAAAAATCTCAAATTCTCAATGTACGCTCAAACAAGTTCAACAATAGGTCCAATCTCATCCAATACGCAAATCAACCGAACTTGCGCTAGCCAACAAACCTCACCAACAGCATCCCAAAATTTAACTTTAATCATCAACAACAACTCTTTAAAATCACCTATTTCAACAATCACCAACAAATTACTAAAAAACAACACCTACTATCAAACTTCGTCTGACCATGAAGATTCCGAAAGCTAACTCTTCTTTAAATATTCCAATGGCACATCCTCTGTTGACCGATACCGCATTATCGTCCGTGTACTCGATCCGATCAGCGTCTCCTGTCGGAACATCACATTAACAAACTCCCAAAATGCGATCACATTAGAATTCTGCTATGGAACATTAATGGTTTTATAAACAACTATAATGAAATAAAGAATCATTCACCAGCTGTTGTATGCATTCAGGAAATTCACTGCCCCTATCAATTTACTTGTGATTGGGTAGATCACACAAACCTTTATTTTACCAATTTCCCATACATCAAGACCTCCATGCAAGGCATTGGTCTATTAATAAATAACAATGTGCCTTATAAACAATTGCGCATTCATTCTAACATTTTGACCCTCGCTTTTGAGATTCTTCTAGATCCCAAATTCACCATTGTTGCGCTGTATACCTAATCCTGCCATAAGTTCTGTTACACAATTTCCAGCGCTTATCGATCAAAACTTCTTGCGGGAATAGAACCGTTAACTTTCTTTTTCTAATACATGCACTGACCAGTGTATGTCAGTTTGGTTTCAGTTTGCAAACTATGTATTACCATGGAGTGGGGCGGTAAAGAGAATCGAGTCGCGATAATAGCGTTGCATAAGTGCGGAAAGAGTGCTGGCCAAATTTTCGAATTGCTAAAACCACTCGGAATATCGAGAATATTCATTTATCGGGCTATTGCTCGCTTCGGCGAATTGCCTGGAGTAGAGGGCAGGCCAAGAAATGGTTGTCCGTACGAATGCGGTAGTAAATGCAGTGCGCGAATGAATTCAGAGAAATCCCGTTAGGAAGCAGAAGACCATATCTAGGCTGACTCGGGATGATCTGCATATGAAAGCCGATCGTCGGCCCACGGGTCATCTTGTAACTACTCAACTAAAAAAAATTAGACTGGAAAGATACAAGCGACCTTTGCAGTGGTACGCGGACAATGGCGAAGAAAACATTCTGTTTACGGATGAAAAAATTTTTCCCGTGTAAGAAGTTTCCAACAAACAAAATGATAAAATTTACGCCACTTCATCTAAGGAAGCGAAAAAAGTTGTTCCAAGGGTTCAACGTGGAGATCATCCCGCTTCCGTAATGGTGTGGTAGGGGGTCTTTCACCATAGTGTCACATCTCTCCATTTCTGTCAAAAAGGCGTAAAAACTGGTGCAAAGGTTAATCAAGAAGGTGTGCTAGAGGGTGTTGTGAAGGGTTTGACCAATACCCTTTTCAGTGGATACAGATGGATCTTCCAATAGGACTCTGCTCCAGTGCACAAAGCCAAATCCACGCGGGAGTGGCTCAGAGTCAATATTCCTGGCTTTATAGCAGCAGAAGATCGGCCGACGCATTGGGGAGGCCAGATCTGAATCCACTGGATTATGGTTTGTGGTCAAAATTGGAGAACATGGCCTGCAAGACTCCTCACAGAAATTTGGAAAGCCTTAAAACATCATTAGCCAGAGCAGGAAGCGTGTGTTAAAGCAAAAGGCAGTCATTTTTTTTAATAATCAATATGAAACGATTTTGAATTTAATATGTTTACTGTTTTTTTTTTTTATAGCGTTTTATATTTGTAACAGAACTTATGGCAGAACTAGGTAGCTAGTTTTATTAAAATAAGAGTACATCGATAAGTTTATGGACTTCCAATGCGTTCATGTAGAAGTTTGTAAATTCCACTAAAGTTTAGGAATGGCGGAAAGATTGATAATAGCTATGTAGATACATAGAGTGCCCCTTATTTTTCCAAGTTAGCATTTTCTAACGCATAAGCTCTAATTTTTTTCATTTGACCATAAAATACTTGAAAATAAAATTTTATCTTATTTAAATCGCAGCAACCCCCATGACCCCCATTTTCGTTCTATTTGTCATTTGTTTGCGTTTTATCGAATAGTTAACGTACATAATAGTAAAGTTTCAACATGTCAGTATTGAAAAAAGTGTTTTCTTGGTTGGTGAGATAAATCACCAAACAACTGGTGCAAAGTTACCGTCTAATCGCCAAGTTCTCTCAGTTCTTTTCTTGAATATTCGCGAAGTAAAATTGACTGTAAATGAAAGTGTAAATCTTGTGATTCGGGAGTGCATTGTGAAGTGAAAAAACTTTTGGATCTTTACCAAGTTTGGAGAGAGCTGCAGAAAAACTGTAAAAAAGCACAGGACGTTTATAAGCACCGCTAGGAGAAATTTCAAAAAGATTTAGATAATTTGTTTGACATCGCACACGCTGATGCTCTAGAAAAGATCAAAATAGAGGACGACATTTTTTTACAAAAAGAAATTTTTCTACAAAAACAAAGAGAGCCAGGGCGTTTGGGTTGTTTAGCTGGTGTTGACAAAAAATTAGCTGAGAAAGAAGAACGAATAAGGCAGAGAAAACTAACAGAAGAGGAAAAAGGACTAAAGTATTTGACTGCCAAGAAGTTCACGACTTCACACAATGGCCCACCTCTGGATATTCACGAACAGCCTAACAGTTCTGACGAAACTTTGGATGAAAATTTGCCCTCCACTTCGCTGTCTACCACAAAAAGAGGAAGGACGTGTTCTATCACCTCTAAATTAGTTGCTGCTTTAGATAGGTGTCAACTAAGTGTAAGGGATTCTGTTCACATACTTCAGGCTGTAGTGGAAGCACTTGATCTCAGTTGTGAAGATTTTACAATCAACAAGTCTTCTATTCAACGAATTCGGACCCAAATGAGAAAAGAAGGAGCAAAATCGATCAAATCTGATTTTCAGAACAACGTGCCTGAAATTGTGACCGTTCATTGGGAAGGAAAACTGTTGCCAAGTTTAAATGTGACGGGTTCAAAAGAAGAACGCCTGCCAATTCAGATTTCATTCGGAGAAAAAGAACATATTTTAGCAGTGCCAAACTCGAAAGTTCTACTGGCAAAGACCAAGCTCAAGCTATTTTGAATGCACTCTCTGATTGGGACCTCAAAGATAAGGTACAGATTATGTGCTGCTATACAACGGCCTCTAATACAGGTCGCTTAAATGGGGCTTGTGTGCTCTTGAAGCAAAAAATAGAAATAATTGTTACTTTTTGCTTGCTGTCATCATAGATATGAACTGGTTTTGAGATGTGTATTTGAATCAAAGATTCGCCGAGTTACCAGCAGTCCGGATATCCCGTTATTTAAAAAAATCAGAGACAATTGGAAGAATGTTGATCCAACTGCTATCGAAATATTGTCTGGCTAGAAGCCAATTTCTTACATGCTTCAAAAATATTTTTATAGGACTAAGAGTGCTAATCCAGAAAGGAAGCTCATTAAAGAGGTAGCGCGATGACACTGTATAAAAATTCCTATAGGTTGTGGTTCGAAATTTAGGAACAGCTACTAGATTCAAATGATTACGACGTAAATCGTAATTTTCAAGAACTCTAATATTTAAATTACCAGATCTACAGAAAAAGGACTTTAGAACTTTGAAACAATATAAATGCCGGACGAGAAGAATTTTCAAATTGTAAAACAATGGAAAGCTATGATGTAAGCGATTTTTCCCGCAGATTTTTCTTACAATAAATTTCTGTAAAACGAGAAGTGGTTGGATTCTGTTAAAACACGCCCATCCCCAACAAGTAATGCCATATTGTAGCTTAGGTTGGAAAATTCCAAAATAAATTATCTTCAGAAGGTTTAAAGAGCAGATATTCTTCAGAAAAAAGAAGCTTCTAAGCGTCATTCGAAAATATTGCCTTAAGTTATCAATGTGATTATTAAAGCACATTCTAGAGTCAATAATTAGCCCCAGGTATTTAAATTCTTTGACGCTTTCAATTTCGCTGCAGTTGAGATTGCTAGAAAAAATATTAGCGGAAGGGCTGGTGCTACAGAAGCAGCTCAACAATTTAAACCTTTGACACTCAGGTGCATAAAAAAAAAACTTCAGCGTCAAACGACTTTTGAGATGTCAGACTGTAATACATTATTTTTGTTTTGGAACTGATCATCAGTCTGTGTGCAGCAAACCATATCCTAAACATTTCCAAATCTGCATTGATATCAGCAATTAAATTTAGAGGGCTTACAGAACCATATGTTAAAACAACATCATCTGCAAAGGCAGTGATAAGGCCTTTGAAATTTTGCTCAAACAATGAGTTGATGTACATCAGGAATAGAATTGGTCCCAATACAGAGCCCTGAGGTACCCCTAGATTCATAAACCTAGTATTACTTCTGATCCCTTCAATCTTTACTCTTTGAGATCTATTTTTAAGATAAGATTTGAACCACTCAAGAACAAAACTTCGAAAACCTTCATTTTGTAATTTCCGCAACAAAATGTAATGGTTAACCATATCAAATGCTTTAGAAATGTCGACGAACAGACTTTTTATTGTCTAAACTATTGAAAATTTGTGAGCAAAAATTTAGCAATGCATCCTCCGTACTTTTACCTATTTGAAACCCATATTGAAGTGAACTAAAAAAGCTTGTTTTATTAAGAAAGTTAACAATCCTATTTTTCATAACTTTTTCAAAAACTTTGCTTACTGAAGGAAGAAGCGAAATAGGTCTGTAGTTGCTTACATCATTTGTGGCACCTCTTTTATGCAGTGGAACTACATCCGCAGATTTAAGAGCTATGGGAAAAACTCTGGATAAAACGCTTTTATTAAAAATATGGGCTAGGACATCCACAACAAAAGAAGCAACATTCTTCAACATCCGATTTGAAATGCCATCTGTGCCACAGGAATTTGAGTTTCTTAGAGAGCCTATAGTTTTCAACAACTCTAAGCCTATAATGGGCTCAAAGAAAAAAGTACATCTCTGAGCAGTTTCGTAAGGACTAGATAGAAAACAAGAATTCCTGCAATCGAATGCAGTTAAAATCGGATGGATAATGTTGGCAAAATAATTATTGAAAATGTCAGCAACTTCGGTGACAGTGTGATCAGGTGTGAAGCTCATGGAAGATTTTCATGGTTTAATTACTGCTGACGAAAAACAAAATTATAAACTTATTTAATTTTTATAAATAAACGCATACCCAAATTAATCTTCCACTGTGTTTTTATTTTAAAATAGGAATTTTGTTCTTATATAGCTTATATTATGCCACTAGATGTTTTAGAACCGTTTATACTGGAATATATAGAGGCTTTGTCGGCACAGGTTATCGTTGTTATACCATATAAGCATGAAATTTTGCACGTGGTTAGCGTTTAGTATTATTAAAAGAATTAGGGAGCATGCGTTACGAAATTTAAAAGGAGAAAAAAATCGACCATATAAGGAACATCCTTTACATACTAGATGTCCAGTACCAGATTTATATACTGTGGAAACCTTCCACTCATCGAGAAAAAATCCATAAATTATTCTAATAAAGGGTAACGAAGTGAGCAAGAACGGTGAGGTAGAGATATTGGAATAAATCCCAAAATGTCTGGTTTCTTTTGAGATTCTAAATTACATAACACAGACTCAGCATCACCAACATTAAACGAATATCAATAACTACCAACATTTGATGGAAGAGAGCAGAAATACTTCAAATCGATGGAGGAAGACCAGGACAAATTGAAAGTACAGTGAAATTCGCCTATAGCGACCTCGGTTATAATGACCATGTGGATATAACGACGCAAATTCTGAGTCCCTTGATATCACACCATATTTTCCATACAAATTCATCCTGATATAGCGACTTCGGATATAACGACGATTCCGGATATAGCGTCCGTTTTTCGCAACAATTTGAATTTTCTCCTCCGGATATAGCGACGAATTAAAAAAAAATCATCTAGTTGCATGTTTTGTTTTTTTTTCTGTTATTGCAAACTGGAAAAGAGAAAACAGCTTAAAATTGTAAGCTGTGTAATAGTTGATTCGAATGTTACTTTAAATCTTGCAGAACAAATTAAATTCGTTTGATTTAAGTAATTTAAGCTGCCTATTCAACTTATTATGTAGGTGAGATTCGTGTATTCAATCATTCCTTTGTCATTGATGCATTTGTTTTCCTTTAGTTTTCTAACTTTCTGGGGAAATCCACTGCATTATGGCGCTATTATCTGTTAGACGCACATTGACTGTTGAGGAAAAGTCGACAATAATTTGGCGATTGCAGAATGGTGAATCCAATGTCGCATGTCGCATTCTTTTGCGAATTCTTTTGAATCGAATTCTTTAAAAATAAAAAGGAATCGTAAATGCGAACATGAAGATATTGAACACTCGCTTCTCATATGGTTTTAATCGCAGCGAAGTAAAAATATCCCCTTCAGTAGTCGCATTTTACAAGAAAAGGCTAATCTATTTGGCATCCTACTAGGGAAAAAAGATTTCAAATGTTCTGAAAGTTGAATCTGTCGATTTCGACAACGTCAGAACATTGTGGTCGGCAAAATTTGTGGTGAAGCAGCAAGTGTTTCTCAAAGTGACTGCAGTGAATGGTCAAAAAGGATATACAAATTCTGAAATTTATAATGCGGATGAAACAAGGTTATGCTATAAATTAACACCTGAAAGAACATTAAAGCTGAAGGGCGAAAAATGTGTGGCTGGTAAGTTTTCAAAACAACGGATCACGGTGTTACTTGCTGCAAGCATGGATGGAGTGAAACGGAAGCTACTTATCATGGGCAAGTCAAAGAAACCTCGATGCTTTAAGAATGTTAAATGCTTACCAGTTTACTACGAAGCCAACAAAAAGGCGTGAATGACTTCTCTAGTTTTTGAAAAGACTTTGAGAACATGGAACTCTGAGTTAAAGAGCGAAAATAAAAAAATTCTTTTGTTTATTGATAACTGTCCTGTCCATCCACGTCTTGACAATTTGACAAACATTCAATTGGCATTTTTACTATCAAATAAAACATCCGTTCTTCAACCCATCGACCAGGGAACTATAAAGTGTCTCAAATTGAATTACCGAAAAATATTGGTATCGAAAATGATAAATCATCTAGAGAATAGTACTTCAGAATTTCGCGTTAGTCTTTTAGACGCAATAGAAATGATAACAACAGCGTGGGAAAGAGTACAACCAGAGACTATAAGAAAATGTTTCGCACATACAGACTTCTGTAATTATACACCTTTACCTGCATATGTTGAGGATAACGATGATAGACTGGACAGTTTGCCTTCGGCACAACTCATTCAAATTTGGATGAACGAGAAAAACTCCTGTAACTGGAACATTCTTGTATGTAGATAACCATGTTTTGACGGCCGCTAATTCTACAGATCAAGAGATTGTTGAAAGCTACAACTTCAGCTTCAGCAGTAAATGTTCATGAAGTCTTATCTGATGGCGAGGTCACAATCGCAGATTCTCTAGCTGCTATTTCAGTCGTAAAACGATTTGCTCTATTTGGTGAAGGTGAAAACCACAGGGGAGTTTCGTGGCTTATAAGAACTGAGAAGCGTCTAGAAAAGGAGGCTAAAGCAGCGAAATATTACGGATTTCTTCAAAGAAATGACTTAGATGCAAACCAGTGAACGTACGCATACTCTTATAAGTTGTGCTTTTTTTCATTACATTTATTATATTATATGTTTTCTTTTTAATTCTGTATGAATAATAAAACTATAAATACAACATATGTGTGTATGTACGAGTATAAAGGTATCTACTAAAAAAGAATTAATCTCTTTTCTGACCTTCTGTTATAGCGACATTCGGCTATAACGACCATGTGAGGCTGGTTCCTTCACCGTCGTTTTATCCGGATTTCACTGTATTTGGCAAACATACATATATATTACACCCTGCCTGACTCGAACTGCAATCAACTTCAGACTGCTATTATTTCCAAACCGTTCATGACAGTGAGCTCAAATTTTGACACATGACAGATAATTTTATTATTTACAAGCCTTTTAAACGATTTTCGTCTCAGTTGTGTTGAAAAATTTTTATCCGCGATGGAATTCAAACGTGATAGTGTGATTGCTTTATATTTGGCTGGAAAACCACAAGTAGCTATCGTTAGAGCCCTCCAACACCTCAACGTGAATAAATCGTTTGTGTCTCGAACCATAGCTCGTTACCGTGATACTGGCAGCGTTGCAAAACGCCATAGAGGTGGTCATAAAAAAAACAGCAACAACGGCAGAAATGGTTCGGAAAGTGAAGGCTCGAATTGAGCGAAATCCGCGTCGAAATGGAAGAAAAGTGGCTCGTGAGCTCAACATATCCGTTGGAACGGATGCAGCACATACTGAAAAATGAGCTTGGGCTCAAGCCATTGAAGTTCCAAAAAGCATACGATCTTACACCGCAACAGAAAAAAGTTAGAGTCAAAAGAGCGAAGGAATTGCTACGCTTGCACGAAAGTGCTGAGTTGCCGAATTTGGTTTTTTCCGATGAGTCGCCATTTGTTATCGAGCAATATGTCAACAAACAAAATGACCGAGTTTACTTGCTAGAGAGGTCCTTCGAAAATTTACACCTTCGGACGGCCACCAGAAAGCAGGCAGCACCGATGGTGATGGCTTGGACCGCGCCATAACCGCTGATGGTCGCTCTCCGCTCGTATTTTTGGACCGTGGCGTCAAAATTAATGCGATCGTATACCGTGAAACTGTCTTAGAGGCAGTATTGAAGCCTTGGGCAAACAATCATTTCGGTCGGAGACCGTGGACATTTCAACAAGACTCGGCACCGTCTCACAAAGCGCGCGTCAACCAAGATTGGTTAAAAAACAACGTTCCACACTTCATTTCTTCGACACAATGGAGTGCAAATTCTCCGGATGCAAATCCGTTGAATTTGTCTGTCTGGGGTATTTTGAAGACGAAGATTGGCACTAAAAAATACCAAAGTTTGGACCACCTCAAACAAGCACTTCGCCGGGAATGGGCCAAAATACCGCATAGCCACTTGCGTGCAGCGTGCGATGCTTTCTTCGGTCGTCTCAAGGCCATTATTCGCGCCAAAGGTGGACATATTGAAAACTACTGATATACGAGTAATTTGAAAATTGATGTATTTTCCAACATTTTTTGCTTTGGCACAATAAAATTTATAGAAAAAATTCAAAAATTATAGCATTTTAAAAAGTTGGAGTTCGAGTCATTCACCCTGTAGTACCTATGAGTTTTATCGCACGGTTTTGAATCTAGCAGGTGCAGAGATGTTTTGGGCACACCCGACCAGATGTGGGCATTGTACTCCAATTTCGGGCGGATAAATGCCTTATATATTGAGGCTAGATCAGAGGGGGTGAAATACTTCTTACATCGCTTGAGGAAACCTAGACATTTCGCAGCATTTTTGACGACACTGAATATGTGGTCATTCCAACGTAAGTTGTCATTGACACACATACCGAGAATGGAAAGTTTATCGGTTTCGATGATGCAAGTGCCATAAATGGATTGTGGCTTTGCATCTGAATTTCGCTTTAACGACAGCAGACAGTATTTTGTTTTGGAAGCTTTAAATTCTACTCGGTTGATAGCTTCCCAATTGGTTCTACCGCCGAAGAGCAGGGGTGTGAGTCCGGAAACGAATATGAAAAGCAGAGAGTACTGTCGTCAGTAAAGGAATATATTGGATTAGAAGTAACAGACAAGAGATCATTAATGAAAATTAACAAGAATGTCGGAGACAGAACGGAGCCCTGGGGCACACCAGCATTTATTTTGTGAATATCAGACTTGAAATCGTCCAAAACAACTTAAATTGAACGTTCCGAAAGGTCATTTCTAATCCATTGAAGAAGAGAGTCATCGATCCCAAGAGCACGCATTTTCGACAAAAGGGCCTGAAGGCAAACTCTGTCAAATGCATTAGAAATATCAAGTGCAACTATCTTGCTTTCGCCAGATTGATGTACGATTTGGTTGCACGTTTCGGTGAGACATGCCATCAGATCACCAGTGGACCTACTGCTACGAAAACCGTACTGCCGGTCATTAAGAAGTTTTCGTGTTTCGATATATTTCATGAGCTAATGGTTTATTAGCGTTTCCTGGACCTTGCAAAGAAGGGACGTAGGTGCAATGGCTCTGTAGGAGGGGAGAGAGGAAGATTCGCCATTTTTAGAGACGAACTGGAAAAATGCTGTTTTCCATCTGCTCGGAAAGGGTCCTAAAGTGTAGGATTGATGAAAAAGCTTACGCAATGGTTTTGCCAGTGAGGAAGAACACTTCTTCAGAAGAAGGGGAGATATACCATCTAGACCAGCGGATTTATGTATATTAAGATCTTTAAGTACTCTTGTTACTATACTACACGAGTGCGAAAGTGGATTCGTCCCATTGAAGATTTGACGCACTCAAGTGTAGGCGGGGATAAAACACAATTTGGGAGCCGCAAAGTGTGCAGGAAGCAGATTGGCTTTGTTCAAAGAGCTGGCAACTGGAATGTCATTGTAAATGAGCGTTGGGATGGAAGATGAGGCGGAATTTCAAATGTTTTTGACGAACGACCAAAAATTTTTACTGCTTTTGGGATATTGCAGTATTTTTTGCCTCAGTTTTTGGTCGTATTAGAATTTCACACGCTTGAGAAAGACGTGGCAGTCATTTCTGGCTCATTTAAACTTTTTTCGGTTTTCCTCTGTCGGGTTGGTCTTGTAGGACCGAAAAAACATTTCTCTAACCCTGACAGCCTCTTTACAGCTCGAGTCGTGCCATGCCTTTTCTTTTGGTTTGAAACTCTTCATCCGATGAGGGATAAAGCATCTCATTCCAAAGAGAATAGTATCTGTGATCATATCGAGGAAACATAACGACCAGTTAAAATCCCTAAAGAAATTGTTAAGTCTGCTCCAATTGGCGTTCTCGTATTGCCATACGGTTCTTTTAGGAATATTTTCTCTAACTGTGTGGTGGGTGTACGAGAAATTAGCTGATTTGACACAATGGTCCGTCGAGTCTAGAAGGGAGAGCACATCAACGGAGTACTTATCACGTTGCGAAGACCAGGGTGCTGGCGGTATGACTATCAACGTCTGGTATTCGTGTGAGCTCATTTACAAGCTGGGTTAAATTATTTTCCGCAGCGAAGATCTCAACACATCGTCCTTCGGGTGTTGTCTGTCCAGAATGTCGAAGCCAACCAGAATTGTGTATATTGAAATCGCCCGTAATCACGATTTCAATATGAGGATGCAGGGTTACAATTCTTTGTATGGAGTCATACAGCGCATCAAACTCGTGAAAGGTCGATTTGCTGTCCAGTTTGGGGCTTCTGTAAACCTGAACGCGAGTTTACGAGGAGACTTGATTTAATTGATTTGATAAGGGACTATTATACGAGTATGTAACCTGTAAATCAAAAAGTTATTGTAGTTCCTGCGACTCTTGAGTGCGAGTCGAAAGTTCTGATTTACAGGTTAATGAATAAATAAAAGCCGGGGAACTATATCAGACCTTGGACTTTAAGCTTTAATTTCAAATGAATCAACAATCCAAGCTAGGAATAAATATACAGTATTGGTCGAAACCTAAGCAACTTTTTCTTCTAAATTATTCAAAGTCGAATATTTATGTATTCATTATTATTTTTAGAACTTAGATAATTTTTATTTATTAAAGTAAGTACTTAAATAGATTTAGAAAAAACAAAAATAAAAAATCAATTCATTCGATAAAAAAAAAATAAATAAATGCAAACTCCTCTCAAAATGCAGCTGTTCGAAACCTGAGCAACTTTTAATATTTAGTGTGATAACCTTTATTTGTGATTACCTCCGCACATCTACGGGGTATAGACTCAATTAGGTTTTATATTGTGGACATTGGTATCGATTTCCATTCCGTTTTCATGAGCTCATCCTTATTTTTGAAGCGTTGATTTTCAACTCTGCACTTTAAGATGCCAAACAGATTTTCAATAGGTCGACGGATTTTCATTGGTCGAAAGCCATTCTTTGACCAGCTTCGGTGAATGCTTCGGGTCATTGTCATGCTGAAACACCCATCGAAGTGGCATATTCCATTCGGCGTATGGTAGCATTTGATCTTGCAAGATGTCACGGTAGACAAATCGATCCATTATAGTGTTTATTTGGCAAAAAGGTCCAACTCCATTCGCAGAGAAGCAAGTCCACACCATTACACTCCCCCCTCCATGCTTAACTGTGCCTTTGCAACACCGGGGATTCAGCTTTTGACGCTTTCTTCTCCGAACGTGACAGATGCCATCAGAGTTGAACAGGTTGAACTTTGATTCATAACTAAAAAGAACCGTCTTCCACTTGTCTACGCACCAATTTATATGCGCTTTTGCAAAATCTAATCTGAAAGTGTTTTAAAATTTTAACCTTCGAGACAAGAAACTTAAGTTCTTTTAGGTATACCTTTTTTTTTAAATGTTTCTTTGTTAATAAGGGCTTATTAGATGGCGAATAACTTTTTAAGCCGTTTTCCAGTACACGTTTTCTAACAGTGCTGGAACTAACGTTGAGTTGCAATTCATTCGCAATGTCTCTCGATGACATAAAAGGGTTCTTTGTGATCAAACGAACAATTTTTCTATCGATCCGACGTGTTGTTTTGCGAGGACGTCCACCGAAATTCACTTTCTCGGTTGTTCCAATTGTTCTATATTTCTTAATAAGCCGTGAAATAATAGATTTGTTGATATTGAACTTTTTAGCTATTCGTATTTGTGATTCTCCATTTTTATAACACTTAATTATTTTATTTTTAATCGTTTGTTCATACTATGTACGCGCTATAATTAATTAATATATCAATTGAAAAAACGGATGTGAACTCGAACCTCTTTACACAACAAATGCTCTCAACTAATTTAAACAAAAGGCGTTGCATGCAAAATTGCAAAAAAGTCGCAAAAAAATTACCGTAAGATACCGTTTTTCGCTGAACAGTTGTGTTTACGTAGAAGTTGCTTAGGTTTCGAACAGCTGCATTTTAAGAGGAGTTTGCATTTATTTATTTTTTTTTCATTGAATGAATTGATTTTTTATTTCTGTTTTTTCTAAATCTATTTAAGTACTAACTGTAATAAATTAAAACTATCCTAGTTGTAAAAATAATAACGAATAACACATTGGCTGAAAAGTCCGCGCCGTTTTATAGTAAAACACAAAATTTTTGCAAAATTCGACTTTATTTATCAATATAGTTGCCTTCGAGGGCGATACACTGATTGCAACGATTTTTCAATCTTTCGATACCAGTCAGTTTTGTAGTACGATTTCGGTTTAGCCTTTGTTTCGGCGATTCGGTCTTAAATTTCTTTCCGGCGAGCATTCCTTTGAGGTCTGCGAACAGTAAATAGTCGCTAGGGGCCAAATCTGGAGAATACGGTGGGTGGGGAAGCAATTCGTAGCCGAATTCTTTCAATTTTGCCATTGTTTTCATCGACTGGTGACACGGTGCATTGTCTTGATGAAACAGCACTTTCTTTTTCTTCAAATGCGGCCGTTTTTCTGCGATTTCGTCCTTCAAACGCTCCAACAACGCAATGTAATAGTCGCTGTTGATAGTCTGCCCCTTTTGGAGATAGTCGATGAAAATTATTCCATGTGTATCCCAAAATACGGAAGCCATAACCTTGCCAGCCGAGGACGAGGTTCGTCGCCTGCTCGCCACTCAGCTGACTGCCGACTTGACTCTGGTGTGAAGTGATGGAGTCAAGTTTCATCCATTGTCACATACAGATGCAAAAATTCGGCTTTATTGCGGTTGAACAGCTTTAAACACTACTCTGAATCATCAACACGTTGTTGTTTTTGGTCGACTGTGAGCAAACGCGGCACCCACTTTGAACACAGCTTTCGCATGTCGCAAATATTCGTGTATGATATATCCAACACGCTCTTTTGATACCTTCAGAGCCTCAGCTATCTCGATCAACTTTACTTTACGGTAATTCGTAATCATTTTGTGGACTTTTTTGATGTTTTCATCTGAAACAGCCTCTTTTGGAAGTCCACTGCGTGCATCACCTTCGGTGCTTGTATGACCACTTTTAAATTTTTCAATCCACTTGCGAATGGTTCGTTCGGCTTGTGCAGAGTCCGGGTAACACTTATCAAGCCATTCCTTTGCTTCGGCTGCATTTTTTCCCATCAAAAAGCAAAGATAAATCAACACACGAAATTGCTTTGAATCCATTTTTCTCACCATAACAAAAGTTACTTGACTCACAACGGTATATCTCGAGAACCAATGGTCCGACAGCTGTCAAATTTATACACGTATCTTTTGAAGGTTGGTACTAACTGAAAATGGTATGGATTTAATTCAAGTGGTGCCCTCTCTTAGAAACGGCACGGAATTTTCAGCCAATGTATTATATAAATATTCGACTTGGAATAATTTGGAAGAAAAAGTTGCTTAGGTTTCGCATAATACTGTAAGTACGAGTATGTATCTTTTGAACTTGTATTCTCTGTTGTTATCAGCTTTAAGTTAATTTTAAGTAAACCATATGTTCTTGCACTCCGTTATTCAAAGCAAATTTATATTATCTTTTTTCCAGGAGAATGTTCATGTAGAATCATCAAATAAATCAGAAAATTCCACCGCCTCAGCAGATTCTCCACTTTTATTCTCTAGCGTCATACAAGCCGCAGCTAAACCCGATAATGAAGCCCTACCCAAGGAGAGCACAGACGCGAAAAGTTTAACAGAAGTTGCACGTGAATACGAAGAAAGTCGGGCACAGAAGCGGAAATTCGAAGAAGTAGAAACTTTCACGGGCGAAGAGGACGAAGTCAACATTGTAGATGTAAACCAAATTCAACTCGCTATCTTTTAAATGCAGTGTTAATTATCGTTTTTCTTCCATTGTAGGTGAGTTGCAAGTTATTTGCGTTTGTTAATAGTAACTGGGAAGAGAGAGGACGTGGCAGTCTAAGATTAAATGATTCAAAGACTCAAAGAGAATGCTCTCGTGTTGTTTTCCGCACATCTGGCAATTTGCGTTTGTTAGTTAATACAAAAGTAAGCATCCCTTTTGAATTTGTTTGTATATGGAAATGAAGCAATACATTGTACTCTTGATTTTTTTTTTAAGGTGTGGGCTGGCATGGTAGCCGAACGTCCGAGCCAGAAATCAATGCGTTTAACAGCTATGGACAATACTGGGCAAATCAAAGTGTTCTTGGTCATGTCTCGTCCTGTAGACATTAGTAATTTGCACAAGGCTTTAGTAGATCGAATTGAAAAGGTTAAATTGCTACATCCGCTGGCAACAGTCGATTGTGAAGATAGTAATGATGGTAAAAACGGCAGCGCCGAAAAGTGTGAAGTTGCTGCATCTGCTAGTGTCCCAGCGCCACCTGAACATGCACACGTCGATGGAGATGGTGAATCAGAACCAAGCCCTAAAAAATCATTAGTGGCTACTGCTGCTGCAGCTGCAGAATCTGATTAGATGATTTTTATTCCCCTTTCCCCCTCGCAATAAATGAGAAAAAAACAAAAAAAAAAACAAACAAGAAACAAAACAAAAGTAAATAAATGAATATATCACAAAGCAGATATCTATACGTATATAGTTTGGTTTGTATTTTCATCATAAAGAGTTTAAAGAGCCCATGAATCATAGAAACTATATTGTAAGGGAATTTAAGCAAAAGAAAAGAATTAACAAAAAAAAGAAACAAATTTAAATTTATTGAAATTGAATATTTGTGAGATATAGTGGAATCAACAACAATCCGGAAATTTTTTTTCCAATTGAGAAAACCTTCCTAAAAATAAACAAATTTGAAAAAACTACAAAATTACATATGTGTTTTCTTGACAGGCTTCTTTTGCAATTATATGACTATTGGTGACTTAATTTTAATTCTAAGATGTGTTCATAATGACTTTTTATGAAGTCTGTTAATGAAGAATACCAAGAGGCTTTTGCAAAATGAATAGTAGTGATTGCAATGGTTTTTTTTTTTGCATGCAAATGGTGCGGAACTAAAAATCAAAGAAGAGGAGCACATAACTAAAGTCAGCAAATGTTGGAGTTCTCATATCTGCATCAAAAGGAGATAAAATAATTTCCGTAGACCGCCGATACTAGCGAGTAGTGGGAGCTAACCGAAGAAAGTCAAAAGCTTACTCGATCGATCAACAGTGATTGATTGGTAGCAATTGACCCTTCAATTCAGTCCTTCCAAAAATCAGGCGCAATTTGCAGTCTTAAAGAACTTAACACAAATCTTAAATTAGATCAAAAGAGAGAATAGCCAGCGAAGATCTCAACTGATTGTTACCAAAAAGGAATTGAATACCGCTGAAATGCTGACTAATGTTAACCGTGTACATAGAGTTGTGTGAAGTTCTGCAAAATAAAAATGTACATAGTACTGCAGTCAAAATTTCATCCATGGTGCCGTGCCATGGATGTTTTTCAGTGGTGGTCTAGTTTTTTTTTTGGAAACGCAAGCGTCGACTTTTAAGTCTCTTCCCATCAACTATTTCTCTCACGACCTAAGCCTGTAAGCCTAGTAGTACTGCCTGTGGGTGGCCGTGGCTCAAGTCGTAGTGGACTTGCTTCCAAATCGGAATCGGTGTTCGAATCCTAGCCCCGCGCGAAAGGCAGTTATTTTTTCAGTTAACAAAAATCAAATAAGATGAGTAGTTGACTAGAAATCAACAACAAACCAACTTCCACTAAGAATTTAGTCTCCCCATTAAATGTTGGATGCCACCCATTGAGCGAAGTAACCACTGAGCCCAAACATCTTTTTTCTCTCTCTATTCCATTTTCCAAAAAACTTAACACATGCTGAGGCATAAATGTATTAATACCAACGTGAGTGTTAAGTTCTTTAAAAAGAAAAAGAAAAAAAGTATACCCAACCCCTGCGGGACGTCAATCGGCTACAGACGAGTGTTTGGGGAAGGAGAATGTTCGACCTAGGACGCTTCTCCTTCATCAGGACGGCGACGCGGCGGAGGAATGAATTCCAACAACGGCATCCATAGGTTCAGTTAGTTTGAGCTACGTACATAGTGCACAGTTCTCTTTCGAGCTATGTACATCGACATATTCGGAGCCCATGTTTGTGTTTCCTGGCACCGAACTCCAGATTGGGCGTTGCGCGTAAAGGTAACTTTCAAAAACAAAACAAAGACAGTTTAGAGACAACCAACAGCCCCGGATACGGTCGCATATAAAATTTACGACCCCAGCAAACGTTTTGGGGACAACGATTTTCCGCTTTGCACATGGAATATTCGGACCCTTGACAGACCATTGCCGAACAATACGCGGAGACCCTAGACTGCTATAAAGCGGATATACCCGCAACTCTAGAAGTGTAATGAGATGGGTCGAACAAAAAGTGGATGAAAACTACGAAGTGAACTACGGCGACTTGTAAACACATAGAAGAAAGACAACGCTTATTTGGATGTGGATTTCCTATACGAGGGAGACTCAGACAAAAAGTCTTAAGCTTTCGGTATGTTAGCGAGGCGTTCGCTAAAGGCCATACTCCAAAATATACGCCTGATTTGCTTTCATGCCTCTACAAAGGATAAGGATGACAGCATTAAAGACGAATTCTATGATCTCTTAGATCGAATATATGTATTGTCAGGAATTTAGCTATCCCATGATAGATCAACCGTCAACCAAATTGGTTATATTTCGATCGACGTCAGACGCTCCTCCAGAATTCTGGTTGCGAACTTTCCGATGTGCCAACATCGACTCAGGCCACCTAAAAATTTAAAGTCGAAAAGCTGAAATTGCAAGAGACCGATAGAATCACTGCCAATCGCGTTTCCCTCAAGTTTTCTTAAAATCCTACCTCCCATATATAAACCAACCAAAGGAAACCTTTGCATTGTATTGAAGGGTGAGGGTTGCTCGTGAACTCTGCAAGCAAAAGAGAACTTCTCGGAAAGAAAAAATAAGAGTATGATCGAGGGAAGGAGATATGTAACTCAAGGAATAAAACGAACATGCAGCCCATCAAAGCCAGAATAAAAGTCTGCAAAGATAAATCTGTACAACTAGTAGCAAATCCTTAATTACAAAAACAAAACTCGAATATCTAGGACACGTCTTAGGTAGCAACAAGTATAAACTTCTGAAACTTATCTTACAAGCAAAGAAGAAGAAGGAAAAACGTTAGGGGGACAAAGGCTTTCATGGATGTCAAATATGTTGGAGTGGCTCGATCTTTCCACCACAGAAATAATAAGAGATGCCACAAACAAACATTAAACCCGATGATTTCAAACCTCCGCTGCATAGAGAAAAAATCGAGGCACGCATAATACAGCTGAAAATAAATGCGGTCAAAACAAAGCCATAAGCTTTTCAAATCCAAACATTACTGGGCAGACGCTCGAGCAGCAACTTGAAAAGCAAAAGCTTTGCTCGGTATGTGCTTCAAGATCTGGAAAAGTAATGCTCTTAGTACGAAAATGAAATTGCTACTGTTCCAATTTAACGTGGAGTCAGTGCAATTGCTCGGGTACAGTACATGAAAACCTGCCACCGTTGTAATGCCACTCGGAAGCTGTAAATTTCTTTTAATAGGTGTCTATGCTGAGCTAGCTTTATCTTGAATGAACAGGTCCTTACGAGAACGCGCACCACACCACGGAAGAATTTGCAACGGCCACAGCTAATGGCGGAAAGACAATTCCATTGCAATGAATGCGCTATAATTGAATCATCTCACTCAATCAGGCAGACGAATCGAGGTCCTTTCAGTTGATTTGGAGAAAGATAAATGCGCATAGTAAAACCCTGAACAAGATGGCATGGAATTGTTAATACCTATTAATGAGAGAACCTAAGAAAAGGAATATTTACGATTCACAAGAAAGGTAATCTAATGTCTTACAGGAACAGACGGTGCAAATCTTCATTAAGGTTAAACAGGGCTGTGATGGATATGCCATCACACAGACACCAGGCACCAAAGCGGGCCCATCGCGATCCCTGTGAAACCAGTGGAATTTGTCTTCAAATGGCAAAAACCTAAACAATCGAAACAATCGCCATGGTGAAACACCCAATTTTCTTGCAAAAGCCAAGAATGATTTTGAAGTTCGTTCTGTCTATTTCCTCTAAGTTTTCGAAAAGTATTTCCATAAAAATTTTCTTAGACTACGCGATATTGATGCGCATTTACACAGTATGTGTGTTATGTCCTCAACAGCTTGCAGATCACCGCAGAATCTGCAGATATTCGTATCTGATAATTGGAGTCTCTTTGCGTTTTGCTGCAGTGCTCTGTCAGGATTCCTATTACTTTGCCGTCAAGAAAAGGGCCAAAGAGCCTTGGATACATTGTGTCGTTCAAGACTTGACTTTTTCCTCGATAGTGCCCCTCACTATGCAAAGGGGTGGTTTAATGTTGGCAACCTCCTTTTCTTGCAAGCTCGTCCGCTTGTTTATTTTCTTTAATACCTCAGTGTCCTGGCACCCAGCACAGTCTTACCGGGTTCTGAGTGCATAGTGTATTAAGCACTGTGCAACAACCCCTGACTGTATCAGAGTTTACGGTGGTTGATTCCATTGCCTTGAGTGCGGCCTGACTATCGATGTAGATAGCAATATCTCTTTCGGAGACCGGTCTCATCTGCATTAGCTCAGCCGCCCTGAACACAGCCATAACCTCTGACTGGAAGACACTGTCTTTGCACCACACTTATCGTCTGGAGTTCTACCAAGCGATAAATGATTTTAGTATCCCGCAAGAACTGATCCAGCTATACAATATAATGCTGGAAATCACTCTGTGTGTCTTGAAGTTTAAATACTCTCCCTCGGAACTAGTTCATCTTTTATTTGCCGTTGAAATATGTAAGGCATTTAGTGCTTTATATTCCTCCTACGTATCTAAATAACCACTGCGTCATTGTATAAGATTGCATTTTACACAATAAAGACGATATGCAAATCTTTCGAAAGGTCGCTATGTGTCTGTCATTATTCGTTTCGAATTGCGAATTTCACAAAGCCTCTCGTGTATTTGTTAACTGTAGTTATTTGTTAACTTTAAACCAAATCGCGAGGCATCTTAATCCATTATTATCGATTTTCGCCCATACTTCGAAGGGAATATGATTCCATTCGACTGCACGTCCCTGGTTCCTGCTTTTTTTTGCATTGCATTCAGCAGTTGCTAATCAATATCACCGGTCGTATCGTAATCGTCGTAAGTATCGTTGTAAAAGCGTTTACGGAAATAGAGACCTATTGGTAGCATGATAAGTCCAATAAATAAATGAGGGCAATAAGCATGCTCGCAAACCAGCCGACGATAAAACTTCGGGGATTCGGAAGGTTAAATTCATTTGCGCAGTTCCATATATTAGTAAGAAAGTAAACCTTTGTGCGATTGCTAATTGCTGACGATAACGATGTGATCATGTTGCTGACTACTTCATTACAAAAGGGTATTAAAGTCTTCTATAATTTTATTTTTTTACCTTAACACTATTGATAAGAAAAAACAGATACACTAGATGCTCAGAAATCTAAAGATTCCAGAAATCTAAAAATGATTTTGGTTTGCACGTAACGTTCCGAAATCTAAAGATTTGTCTTTAGATATCTAAAAGCATTTTATTTTTAACTATGGATTTTATTTTTGAAAGATTATGATTACGATAATTATCCTAGGGATTATTTTAGTCCATTATATTCACTAAATTTTATTCATTTAATTAATATCTTTATTATTTTGTTAACATAAAGGCTATGTGTTACATGATATGTATTGCCGTAAAATTGTGATGCACCTCTGATCGACCGGAATACGTCAAATATGTCTGGAAGACTTCCGGCCATAAAATCAGTAAAACTTCGGTCGATCATGTATGCAAATTATAAAAATTTAAAGCCCATAAAACAATAAAAGCACACGAGCACACATGGTCAAGCGAAGTAAGGGCACATCCGTTGGGCACAAATATACTAGATGGAGCGAAAAGTGACATACTTGACCGCCAGAATGCGCTGCTACAGCAAAAAAGGTTATGGTGCCTTGAAGTCCGTTCATATTTAGCAGACATGCCAAATTTCAGTACGATACTGTCTTTAGTTTTGGTTTGACAGCTGATTGTTGTTGACGTGTTTGGCATCATGTTGAGTATGGACAAAAACGATTTTCGTTCTCTCATAAAACATTAGTTTTTGAGAGGCAAAACGGCGAAGGAAACAAAAGAAAAGTTTGATAAATATTATGGGGCTAATGCTCCGTCAGATTACACCGTCAAATATTGGTTTCGAGAGTTTCGTTGTGGCCGCAACTCCACTACCGATCAAGTCCGCAGCGGCAGGCCCTCCGATGCGGTTACAGAGGATAATGTCAAGAAAATACATGAAATGGTGTTGGCTGACCGGAAAGTGAAGGTGCGCGACCTAGCAGATACCACAAAGATTAGTACTGAGCGCACACGCCATATTTTGGGCAATATTCTGCATATGAAAAAGTTATCCTGCCGCTGGGTGTCGCACATGCTCACTCCAGACCAAAAACACGAACCCGAGAGCACTTCGAAAGAGTGTTTGGACTTGGCGTCGATTGGTAACTGGATTTGGATCCCTCGGACTATTATTTCTTCCCAAACCTCAAAAGATGGCTCATCAATAAAAAATTCAGCTCACGCGAGGAAATCATCGACGCCACGGAGGAGTATTTTGCAGACTTTCCGGAAAATTACTTTTCGGACGGGATCAAGAAGTTGGAAAATCGCTGGAATAAGTATATCAAACTAAACGGGGACTATACTGAATAATATAAAAAAACATTTAAAAAAAAAATTTTTTTTAATTCCCAAGCAGGTCACCTTTCACTCCATCTAGTAGTGCGACCCGAAACCATTCTCGTCACTTAAAGGTAGACCTTATATAAGAGCAGTTGTTATCAGCAGTTATCGAACAAAGTTGAATTGATTGTTGTTGTTCAAAATGTCGTCTCGAGAACAAAAAATATTGAGTCTTCCAGAAAAAGCAGATACACCACCACACCATCGTGCAAATCGTGTTGCATTGGATTTTGGCATAAAAGAAGGAGCATTTTCACAAATTAAAAAACAACAGGAAAAGATAAATGCTGCGGTTTCACAAACGTTTCAAGAAGCTAAAAAGAAAACTTTGCACAAAGCCGAATATGAAGATTTGGAAACCAAACTGTACGAATGGTTTTGCAATCAAAGAGAAAGAAACTGCCCAATAAGTGGACCCATATTGAAAGCGAAGGCAATGGATATGTTTTCGAAATTATATTCGGACAAAAGTAAGAAGTACTATAGTTGCAATGCAAGTGACGGATGGCTCAGTACATTCAAGCGCAGGCATGGAATGCGATTTTTAAAAGTATGTGGGGAGGTTTTTCCTGGCGACACCTCGCAAATTACAGAATTCGGTCACGCACTTCGTGGAAAAATTAATGGATAGCCAAATTTACAATGCCGATAAATCTGGCCTCTTCTATCGTTTGATTCCGGACAAAACGTTTGTTGCTTCATGCGAAAAATCTGCACCAGCAGAAAGATTCGAAAAGAACGAATCACGTTTATGTTGTGCGCAAATGCCGATGGAACAAAGTAAAACCACTTGTAACTGGCAAAGCAGCTAAGCCACGCTGTTTTGTTAATTTTGATAATCCGCTAGGCTACGACAATTCTGCAAACGCTTGGGTCACTTCAAATATCTTTTACAATTGGTTCCATTCTACTTTCATAAAAGAAGTACGACGTTTCCGCGCAGAAAACAATTTGCTGCCGAAAGCAATTCTTTTGTTGGGCAATTGCAGCGTACAAACACCTATCGATTCAATACGTTCCGAGGATGGGAACATTGTTGCAATGCTTTTTCGGCCGAATGTAACAGCTGTTATCCAACCAATGGATCAAAATCCAAAAAATATAATAATCCAATAAATAATAAGTTATTGGCTCACATCGTTGCGATGCTATACTTCTTCTAAAATTGGCTTGGGACGAATTGCCAGAGAGCGTTATTCAAAAGTCATGGAAAAAATTGCTGAATTGGAACAATGAAGAATACGATAGCGAAGATGATCTGCCACTATCCGCACTGTTACCATCTACTGATATTATATAACATTATTCAAGAAACAAAAAACTTGCGAAATATTAACTGATGAAATCGAAGAATGGAACGCCGATATACTAGATGAAAATGCAACGGACACCGATACGGACAACGATGAAATTGGAAATCGTGTTGTAGATTACGCTGATGCATTAGATGCAGTGAATACATTAATCAAGTGGAACAAATATCACAATAATTTAACTAAGGACTGAAACGAATAAAATCTATAAATTTTAATACGGGCTATACTTCCAATGCGTAAAAATTGCAATTCCATTTTGTACCCAAATTAGCCTGTATATTCTCTAGTTTCAGTTTGTTATTGATTTTAGTTCGATGCGGTTTGAAATATTCACAAAATATGAGTCAAGAGGAACGACGTAAAAAGATCATCGACAAATGGCTCGAAAATACTTCGCGTCCAAAGCTTTTCATCGCAAAATATTTAAACATAGCACGCAGTACAGTGGATTCTGTTATTAAACGATATTTGGAGACGTTGACAGTTAAGTAAAAACAGAAAAGTGGAGCTAAAAGTGGAGCACATGAGACAAATTTGGACAGGAAAATAATGGGTACCGTCGTAAAAAACCGGACTGTGGCATCTGGAGATGTTGCTCGGAATACCAACCAAACAATGGTACAAAGATCTAAAAAACGTGGCGGTCTAAAAACACGAAAAAAACAAAAAATACCAAAAGCTACTGAAAAGCAAAAAAAAAGTCATAAAAACACGAGCCTGAGAGCTATACGAGTTGATCGGCAACAAGAAAGCGTGCTTGGTTTTGGATGTCGAAACTTATGTCAAAGCCGACTTTACTACTCTTCCAGGTGCGCAGTTTTACAAGTCGTTTGAAGCTGAGATTCTTCCGCAATCAACAACATCGATTGGGATGGAAAAATTCGGGTCAAAATATCTCATTTGGCAGGCCATTTGCCAATGTGGACACAGAAGCTCATCGTTTATTACAACGGGAACAATTAACAGAGAAGTGTACATTAACGAGTGCCTAAAAAAACCGATGATTCTTTTCTTTAACAAACACGAGGGTTCAATATTTTTTTGGCCAGATTTAGCTTCAGCTCACTATGCTCATGCGACCTTGAGCTTTCTTGTTGCTAAAAATGTCGACTTTGTCCCAAAAGACATAAATCCACCCAATGTTCCACAGTGCCGACCCATTGAAAGGTATTGGGTTTTGGTCAAAGCTAAATTGAGGAAAAGTGAGCAGTGTGCAAAGGACGTAAAAGATTTTAGTGCTAAATGGAAAAGAGCATCCAAAAAGATCACGGATGTAACTGTCGCCAACCTTATGAAGGACACTCGAAAGAAGTTGAGGAAAGAATGGGAACCCAAATAATTTTTTTTATTTTTTGTAATTGTGAATGAATTTAATAAAAACAGAGTTTTAAAGCAAATAAAAAAATTTACATGGATTATGAAAATATTTTTTTTTTTGTACTTTGAAGTTTCCAAATTTTAATCGTTTCAGTCCTTAATAAACATACGTCAAACCTTGTCGAGTTACGATCAGACATTGTAAAAACTCATCTTGCAAATGAACCGAAACAAACTGTGCTTCCTAATTTTTTTTCCTAAATCAAATGATGGATGATTGTTATTTTAAAACCTTAATTTGAATGTACAAAGTTTACATATTATTGTTTTTTTTTTTTAAGAAATTATGATCCTTTTGAAAAACGTCCAGAAATCTAAAGAATTCACAAATTTAAAGTAGCTGAAATACAAACTACTTTAGATTTCTGAGCGTCTACTATATTCCCCTTTGACAAACCAACATTTCTTCAGTGTGTCAGTCAAGACTTAAATATAGGCAACGGATCATCTGATAGTGAAGTACAATAATCCACAATGTTCGGTTAGAAACATCTTCCTACACAGGGTGGCAAATAAAACACAATCGATTTCTAAGTAGTATAACAAAAATATCGAAATTTTATTTTAGGTACATTATGTAAAATTTCCTAAGTATATTTATACGATTTTCATTTTCATTTTTAGTTATTAAAATTCTCTACCATCATTCTCATAATTGATGAAATTGTTTCGTTACTTTGTTTTTCAAAAACAAAGATTTTGTTGTTTTTTTTTGTATTTTATTCTGATTTTTGAAAATACATTTTCAAAGTATACTGTACAAGTTTAATTTCCATTCCTTTGTATTAAAATTTCGCTTTATTTTATACAATTAAAAAGAAAACAAAATGCTTAACACCTAACATCCTTCTTTTGATTAAATTTAAATTTATTACAAATTTGTGTAAATTGCATGAGTTCCCTAAGCAGCAGTGCTGTGTTTTCCAATTGAGCGAATATTACAATATGATGTTGTACGAATTTACAAAAAAAATAAAAAATTTATATATATATATATATATATACGGGTATATATATATAGAAATCTATGATAATCAAATGAAGAAAGGTATCGCTCTATTAAATTAAATTAAATTTCACTTTTATTTCGTTTGAATTGTGTTCAATATATTTTTTAAAAATAAACATCTAATATGATACATATAATCTATAAATAAACTCGTATCCTATGAATTGCATTTCATTGTATTTTTATATAAATCTTCCTCTCCGCTTAACATAAATAAAAAAAGAGAAAACAAAAAAATCTGGTAATTGTATGCTGGTTTCCCTTTTTAAGTATTTATTCACAATAGTCCTTTGTGTGCGATGTGACCAGATAAACTACAATAGGTATTCTCCATTGTTTTGATGCGAAAGGAGCATCAGTATACTCGTACAACGGCAACAAAAAAATATGTTTTTATTTTTTTTTATTTTATAAAAAAGCACCTTAATGGATTTTGTATACATATTTTGCTTTATTGTTTTACAATGCGCACTTTTTTTTTTTTTTTTTGAATGTATGAATCCTTCCCAGAGTTTAATGACTTGGCCAACGACTGTTTTTTGTGTTTATGTATTTATGCGTGTAGTGTCTATGAATGTGTCTACATGTACGCTTCTCTTTTAGTGTTTGTCTTCCTGTTATTTTGTAATAATAGCGGAAGAAACTTTGGCTTTTTTCAACTGTAGCTCTTGTGATGTGTGTAAGTGTGCTTGATGATTTGTTTCTCTGGCCATTTAGTTTATTATACGTTTGTTTGTTTGTTTTTTTCTTCTTGTTTTTAAACATTAAATTAACAATTAAATTAAAATAATCACTTAAATATTATTAAAACAAAAACTAAAAAAATAATAATAATAATAAAATAAACATATTCGCAAATTTATTTTAACTTATATTGCTGCAACTCGACACTGATACATTTAATGGATTGTTTGTATTTTTGCCACTCACGGCGATTGAGGATCTGCGACAAAGGAAAAAGAAGAGAAAAAATTGCCATTTAATATATAATTTTACTTTAGATGTGAGTAATTTACTTATTTTCTTACCTGTTATGCCTCATGTGACTTTTGACTAGATCACTATTAACTAAGGCTGCCATAAGACTGATTTCACCAGCCATCACAGTGGCACAGACAATTTGTGCCAGCTTTTTAGCATTTTCACCGGGATGAGCCGCATTGGCTCCTCTTACACCTAACATTTCTAGGCATGCACTTTGTCCTGGCAGCCCAGTACCACCACCAACTGTACCCACTTCAAGCGAGGGCATTGTACAAGTCATGTATAGGTCTTCGTTTTGTTCGCCCCAACATTCCATGTTGGTGGAGCAATTACTTGAGGTGACATTTTGTGCGGGATCTTGACCTGTTGCAAGGAATACAGCCGTCACCATGTTGGCGGCGTGAGCGTTGTTGCCTAGAAAATAATATTCAATTTTAAGTTAGGTCAAGAGTTTCAGTTAAATTGTTTAAACAGAAAGTGAATTTAAAAATATTTATATGGGTACTTTTGATTGTAACAAGAAAGTAGAACAAATCACACATAGAAAAATAGTATTACAAGTCGCGTAAATTTAAAGAGATAAGAGTGCTTCTATCACAGAAACTGGATTCGTCTCGAATGGCAAAAAATAAAATACAGGGTGAATGACTCGAACTCCAGCTTTTATTTTTTGATAAATTTTATTGTGACAAAGCAAAAAATGTTGGAAAATACATCAATTTTCAAATTGTATCAGTAGTTTTCAATATGTCCACCTTTGGCGCGAATAATCGCCTTGAGACGACCGAAGAAAGCATCGCACGCTGCACGCAAGTGGCTCTGCGGTATTTTGGCCCATTCCCGCCGAAGTGCTTGTTTGAGGTGGTCCAAACTTTACTATTTTTTAGTGCCACCCTTCGCCTTCAAAATACCCCAGACAGAGAAATCCAAAGGATTTGCATCCGGAGAATTTGCAATCCATTGTGTCGAAGAAATGAAGTGTGGAACATTGTTTTTTAACCAATCTTGGTTGGAGCGCGCTTTGTGAGACGGTGCCGAGTCTTGTTGAAATGTCCAACGTCTCCGACCGAAATGATTATTTGTCCAAGGCTTCAATACTACCTCTAAGACAGTTTCACGGTATACGATCGCATTAATTTTGACGCCACGGTCCAAAAATACGAGCGGAGAGCGACCATCGACGGCTATGGCGGCCCAAACAATCACCATCGGTGCTGCCTGCTTTCTGATGGCCATCCGAAGTTGTAAATTTTCGAAGGACCTCTCTGGCAAGTAAGCTCGGTCATTTTGTTTGTTGACATATTGCTCGATAACAAATGGCGACTCATCGGAAAAAACCAAATTCGGCAACTCACCACTTTCGTGCAAGCGTAGCAACTCCTTCGCTCTTTCGACTCAAACTTTTTTCTGTTGCGGTGTAAGATCGTGTGCTTTTTGGAACTTCAATGGCTTGAGCCCAAGCTCATTTTTCAGTATGTGTTGCATCCGTTCCAACGATATGTTGAGCTCACGAGCCATTTTTCTTCAACTTCGACGCGGATTTCGCTCAATTCGAGCCTTCACTTTCCGAACCATTTCTGCCAATGTTGCTGTTTTTTTATGACCACCTCCATGGCGTTTTGCAACGCTGCCAGTATCACGGTAACGAGCTATGCTTCGAGACACAAATGATTTATTCACGTTGAGGTGCTGGAGGGCTCTAACGATAGCTACTAGCTACTTGTGGTTTTCCAGCCAAATATTGTATAAAGCAATCACACTATCACGTTTGAATTCCATCGCGGATAAAAATTTTTCAACACAACTGAGACGCAAATCGATTAAAACGCTTGTAAATAATAAAATTATCTGTTATGTGTCAAAATTTCAGCTCACTGTCATGAACGGTTTGGAAATTATAGCATTCTGAAGTCGGTTGCAGTTCGAGTCATTCAGGGTGTAAATGCAGAGTATTCGACAAAAGTGTGTGGCTTAAAAATAAAACAACCGCTTGACTTAGGGAAAGACAATTTTAACATTCCAAATTATAACCCCACATCTTTATCGACAACTTACAGAATATACTTTTCCAAAGTCTTGCGCTAATTGTCGTCAAATTCTCTTTAAAAGCAGTTTAAGCTCTTACATCTCTCCTTTGATCCTATGCTTCATAAGCCACGAACATCTCCAATCGAATTGCTATCTGAAGACTGAGATGGATTTGCATCTGAAGGGCACATTGACGTCATTCCCATCTTTGAAGCCCTGATAGATACTACAATATTACGATGTGTCGGATCGTGTTGGAGCCTCTCAAGATTCTCACGTTCCACGAACAGCATTTCAGTGGATACTAATATTATTTTTTTGTATAGTTGGATTTTTGAGAATTAAGATTCCCGGTGAAGATCACCAATTTCCTGAGCGCCCCGCCACACAGAAATAGCTACGCCTTGTATAGAGCACTCATTATGGAATACGTCTTGTAGCTTGCAAAAATGAGATGTACTCATATACTAAGCACAATTTTACTTATTATCGTCTGCGACTGATGGATAAATTTTTATGAGCAATACGCTTGATGTCCGAGCAACCGAGGATAAAAGGAGTGGAAACTACCAAAAATCTATTAAAAATGATAGCTGACGACATAATAGCAAATTTGACAGCCTTATATTCCACTTAAACTCCGCGAAATTTGCATAGGTAAACGAATGAGTGAACCAGTTTTAGAACAGTACCAGTTTCAAGATTTTATTTTGTTATGGTTGTAACAATTTCAGGCCTGCATTAGGATGGCTAATATAAGTTTACGTAACGCAGAGTTGAAATGTGGGCATCGACAATAGCTTTTGCCTTCAACAAAAATAAGAACATGATTGTAAGCCAATATACGATATTCTATATTCTGATTGGTGTGGACCAAAGTCTAGCCACTCCACTCACTCTGCTGTTCGTCTTATCATGATATGGACACAGGGGAACCTATTAATTTTTTTCGACGCTGAACGGCGGGAGAATAAGAGACTTTTCCACTTTGTGTAATGGAACTGGCTGACGAAATGATGATGATGACATGAGAAACAATTGTTATACTTTTCTGTATGAGGCCTGGCCTGGTAGCCGAATCCAAACGCCCAGGTGTATTAGTCGACAAACTTAACCACTACGCCACGCCGACCACAAAATTTAGCAGTCATTAAATTAACAGAATAAATACACCGCTACTATATGGTAGAAAAAAAGAAACTACTTCGGAACTATACGTGCAGAAAGGAGCGAATGATGCCAAAGAAAGATTCCGTGAATTTTATCAAAAGATCGAAGATCGAATTAGTTCAAGTGAAAACTGAAGGCGATACAGTGCTTGAGTGAACGATATCGAGCAGATCAGATCAGATCAGACCAGTTCTAGACCTGTAAAATGCGGTGTTATAAATTCTACGTTTGCTTAGTTCTACTAACGACATGATACCAGAGTACGACAGCTGCAATGTTCAGTATAATTACAGAAAGATTTCTGCTGAAGCTGGTCGCTTGAGCTGTAAGATATGCGATAAAGGACTATATGCTCACAAAGCCAGTCTCCCATTTTTCCTTTCCAACAAAAAAGGTCACGCATGCATCGTGTCAGATTGATATGATATTTTTGTTCAGTAATGTTTGACATTTCATCATAAAAAGACTTAGCCCGGCATATCGTCTACAAATTACTCAGCTGTATTATGAAAATCAGCGTTCTATGAGGAATGTGTTTCGTACGCTTATCGGCCGGCCTACCCAACGCACAATTCGCTATATCATCGAAAAATTTGAAGATCAATTTCTATTATTGAATAATACGCGACCAAATAGACCCGATCTAGTACGTAGTAAAGAATATGTGATGAATCGGTCCGGCGCTGTTTTCAACAGCTTGGCTTGTCGTATGTAACTACTTGGCGTATCTTACCTGGGGATCTTTGTTTAAAAGCATACAAAATTCAATTCTTGCAAGAACTGAAGCCGGCCGACCTTCGGAATCATCACAGTTTCAGTCGTTAGGCTCTTGAAAAGCTTCAAGAAGATTTACTGTTTTCCACCAGAATTTTGTTAAGCCCAGTTCTGGCTTAATGGCTACGTTAAAAAGCAATATAGTCATATTTGGGGTGTATGGGCTGGTGGAATCATAGGTCCATATTTCCTCAAAATTGAGGCCAGTGGGAACGTAACTATGAATGGCGCCCGTTATTGCTGTCTGAAATTGAAACTCCTGAAACCATGGCTCTAATGCGAGAACGATTCGGTGAATTGACCGCCGTGACAACACACTTCTAGACTTTTTCTTTTCGGGGTACGTAAAGTAGAAATTCTACATGGATAAGCCGACTACGATTGAGGAATTGGAGAACAACATAACTCAAGTCATTGGTCCAACACCACTCGTAATACACGAAAGCGTCATCGAAAATTGTAACTTCAAAGAAATAATCTTCAAAAAATAAATGTAAAGAATGGTTCTTTTGTATGAAAATAAAATGATTACCCAATAAAATTGAATTTCTTGATTGTTTTTTATTTTTCAAAAACGTACCTCTAAACGAATTACCAGTTAAAGGTTGATATGACTGAAGAATTTTAAGACCACATCAGAATGTTTTAGAAAACATATGCTGATTAATGAAAGGATAATAGATGTTTAGGAAAATCTGACATCGGGGAATCCGGTTCCTTACCAAAACAAGCCACCATCTTAGGCAAAAAGTCTATCAAGTAGTTCATCTAACAATCTATTCATCAGCGAAACCCTATTGATTAACCTACGGAACTAAAATTTCTTATAGTTTGATTATATGATACCACAATGTTAAAAGTAGAACTACTTTTCGGATATGCATGTGTATGCTTAATCTTATGTGTAAGTAAGTAAAAATGACGGAGCATGAAAAAAGCAGATGCAATTCAAAGATTGTCACCGCTATTAGTACTTTCGAATGTCAGTCCCTAAGCTCGAGGCGAAATAGACAAATTTTTGCAATGCCTGTACAAATTACTTAAATAAATTAGAATAATTTTAAATAATAGTAATAAAAAACTTACCGCCTATACTGCCGGCCATAGCACTTCCTGACATGTTCTTCAACTTATTGCATTCGACTAGAGTTTTTGCATCTGTTTTTAAGACAGATCTTAATGTGGCTTCTGGTATAATACATTCAGTAACTACACGTTTGCCACGTCCCTTGATCCAATTAATTGCTGCAGGTTTCTTATCACTGCAGAAATTCCCACTCAACGAGATGATTTTCATATCTGGAAATTCTTTTTTAATAAATTTCAATGCCATTTCAGCTCCTTTTGAGACCATATTCATGCCCATTGCATCGCCGGTAAGTGCAACAAAACGAATATACAATTGTGGGCCATCCATTGCAACCAAAAGCTCCTTCAATCGACCAAATCGACTCGTTGAATCAAATTCAGTTTTGATTTTTTTATAATTATCGTCATTATTTATCCAACGTTTGGCTTCAGCTGCTCGGTACACACTTGAAAATCGAACACACGGTGCTCTTGTCATTCCAACATCTTCAACATAACTCATAACACCACGAATTGATAGAGCCTTACATCCTCTATTTGTACTTGCAACTAATGCTCCTTCTGTTGTTGCCATAGGAACATAGTATTGATTTCCATCGAGTAACAAGGGTCCAGCATAGCCCACTGGAATCGGTACATAACCTAGTACATTCTCACAACATGCATTCATAACTTTTTTATAATCGAATGTTTGATATGGAAGCATATCTAGCTTTTCCATTGGAATTTTAGCACGAGCACTGATAATTTCCCTACGAATACGTACACCACGTTCGGGATTATCAATAATTGTTTCGATTTTATGTAGAGGACAGTGATTTGCAGCTGCATTTACAACACGTACTATCTCCTCATCGGTCAGATATTCGGGATCTGATACTAAAATCTGCAGACATTCTTCAAGAGATCTTGGAGTAGTTTTACGTTCTGTTAGAGCTTGCAATTCATGATGATGATTCACATGAGCATTGATATAGTGATTATCTTCAGTTTGGGTATAGGCATTCACTAAATTATCCTCTTCAATAGTAAATAATGGAATTCTATGTGCTGGTTTAACATCTAGAGATAATTGACTCTTCGATGTCACTACAGATGGTCTCTTTTCAGTAGCTACGACTGTAGATTGTCTAATCTGATCATGAAGATCTTCTCGATTCTCAAAGAATATAAATTTCACAACCAATGCAATAAGAAGAATGAGAATCACGATTTGGTCAGCGCTCATTGTGAGCAATCTGTAAAGACACAAAAAAACAACAATTAATCATTTGTACATGTGCAAAATGAATTTGGGATAAGGCAGGACACTTACTTAATAATATATTCCGCTAATTCTCCCGACTCAGTTCTATTGTTATTAGCGTTCATCTGTTGTAACTTGGGTGACAATGAATTCTCAACTGTATCGTAGTCGTTTTCAGTAAACACAACCCTTGAGTAGATATGGACCATCATAAGGCCAGTTGTCATAATAATTTTCACACGTTGCACTACTGGATTGTTTTTTTGTTCTTCTTCGGTAAGGGCTTTCAGTAGAATGGAATCCTTTGCTTTGGCACGCACAATCGACATGTCCATACCACTACGTGACAAATCTAATATTAATGACAAACACGCTGGATAGAAAGTCATAAACACTATATAGTTCACTAGAACAGAGAGGACGGCAAATTTGCAAAGAACTTCCAGACGTTGTACACCCGATAATGTACCAACACCAATTACTAATGTTTCAACAATTGTATCAAGTGATATCGCTGGTCCCAGAAGTTCCAATCCTCTGGCAATATTATTTGTTACTTCGGCTTGATTCGATCCAGATAAAGCTAATTGGGCAAGTGTGCCAGAGTTAGATAAATCGATTAGCAGGAGAAGGAAAAATAATGCATCTCTACAAGAAAGAAGAATTTATTTATTTAGTTGGGGAAAGGAAAGAAATTCTAAATTGACTTACTTTAGATCGGATATATCGCTACCAAGGAACTTAATGATTGTTGTTGTAAATATAAAGCTCGAGAAGACTGTAAAAAGTCCAGCAATACCTGAAAGAAAAAGACGTCAATGAATTACGAGTAATAGTTATGGCAAAGAAATTATAGTCCTAAGAATCTACGAGTACGTATGGAAAACAATGCCTTCCGTGTGTTTTTTCTGTTTCTAAATTCCAGAGCGAGGAAAATATATATAACCGCCAACATCATGAACGGCATCAGAATGAAGTTCGGGATAACTAAAAGCAACTACATCAGAATCGACGAGCATGAAAAGCTGTGCTCGTATCTCAGGGATGCTGTTAGAGCTGATGTCAATAAGGATTTTTCTGGACTCTTAAAATTTAGTTCTCATATCCCCAAGACGGGCTAGCATCTCCATGAAAACCCTACTTCTGGAAAGCAATCAATAGTCTCAGTTGAACGCTTGAAATCGCAATAAAACGCCAAAATCTTTGCGCTCACTGCAAGTCACTGTTAAAGATCAGTGGAATCGGTTTCACCCGACCATCCCAACAAAAACCCTGGTTTTTAGAAGGATTTTTGTTTGGTATTAGAGTTACAGTCGGTGCTGAAACTATGGAAAAATCACATTTGCAGTTTGTTAAACGGCAGGGAGGCCTCATATTCCGCTGTGAGGTAGAACAAACCATTCGAGTTGGATGATGAAAGCCAAGATTTCTGCAATATATAAGCTTAAGCAATATATAATCTCCAGAACTGAATTGTCTGCCTACTAAGCTATTTAGGGAAGCGGCAGATGAGTTGGTAGAAAACGTAAATGGGACCTGAGCCTCGTTTCCCCGATTCGCAACGAAAGTGATCCTTTAAGCTTCCCGAGCTATAGAGAATTCATTATCCTTTGTGACATACTATGCGAGTGTCAGAACCCAATATCAGTGCGGTCTTAGCACCGGCAAACCCAAGAAGTCCAGATCGATAATCAACACCTGTAAACGATGATAAGGCCACATAAGACAACATCTATAGAGGTGATATAGAGACATCTTTGCCAAACTCGTCAGATTGTACAGAATGAGAACGCTGCTTCTTAGAGGTCAGAAGAAATCTCACCGACATCTTCAAGGTGATGCACTTTCATGTGACTTTTTTAAGGAAAACCAGAAGGTGAATGTTTTAAAAAAATTTATGACGACCTGCCCACGCTGATGAGAGATATACCAGGGAGCTCTACGTGCTGAACTGTTGTACGAGTAACGACTTGGTCGGAAAAATGTGCACCAGTCGCCTAGGACGTGCAGAACAAATATAAAGGGTGTTTTTTTTTAGAGGTATACAAATTCAATATGATATAAAATACTTGAAGCTAATGTTAATCTCTATGATATTAGCTTTATTAACAGATAATTTTGTGCCATTAGTGTTTAAATATGATATCGGGCATATGCACGCCACGGCTAGCTAGAATGAAGCGCAATCGTGAAGTCCAGTTTTCGACAACTTTATCCAGCAACTGGAGCTGTATATCAGCAATGACACCGGCGAATGTTGACTTTCAAATCGTCCCAAGTCCAACGATAAACCTATCGGCATGGACTAGTGACTTCACATACCCCCGAAGAAAGTAATCTAAAGGTGAGAGATCACAGGATCGTGGAGGCCAGTTCACTGGTCCATTACGCGCAATTATGCGCTCAGCAAATGTTTCCCTGCAATAAATTGATGGTGTCGCGCACCGTGTTGCATTTTGCGCCCATCTTGTTGAAACCAAAGCTCAGTCATATCAATGCCATTCAACTGAGGAACGAAGAAGTCAGAAATTCTGTTTCTATAGCGCTCTCTATTGACGGTAACATTCTGGCCTGCATCGTCCTTAAAGAAGATTAAGCTGAATCATGTTGTCGTCCCATTCACCGAATCTACGACGCGTATAATGGTCACATGGTTTCAACTCTTGCACAAGCTGGATCTTATAAGCTTTTAAGCCAAGATCTTTCCGTAAAATCTTCCACAAACTGGATGGCCATAGCTCCAATTACTATGCCTCCTCTGTACTGTACTCCTCAAAACTGCGCTCCACAACGGCAATAACTTCTTCTGTTCGCACTGTTTGTCGTCTCTTGGGATGCGTATTATCCACTAGAGTGTACGTGGTGCGAAAACGATTCATCGTGTTCCAAATAACTTGCTCAGATGGACGATTATGTCGACTGTAAAATGGACGTAGCGCATGAAAAGTTTAGTGAACCGAACCATGGTTTTCAAAAGAAGTTTGCACAATTTGCACGCGTTGTTCTGGCGTTAATATATTCATCATAAAATGGCAGACCGTACTAATCACAAATCAACTTTCAACTGTCAAATTGACAATCTGTAGAAACGGTGTTGCCAGTTTAAAAACCAAATCTTTAGAAAAAAAAACACCCTTTATATTAAAACTTCGACTGAAGAGTCTTTAACTCCTCTTGAGCAGGACAACGCAGTAGAGGAAGTCCTTTGATAGCGTGAGCAAGTGGAATCATCTTGGAATGCGCCAGTACATGCAATTGGCAAAGACCGCGCGAATTAGAGAGATTTATTAGTTGAGGCTTAGATCTACCTCGACCTGTAGCATCAGAGTAAGTAAGTAAGAAAGTAAAGAATAGGAGACAGACAAATAAGGATGTGCTTATGATACTCTTACCGTTTGATTTATTTTATTATTAGTTGCTTCAAAAGTTGAACAAAAGAGGTGTTAATACAATAGATTATTTTAGTTTCGAAAGGACACACTGTTTGTTTAAAAAAAAAAAACAAAAATAAAAAATCGTTTCAGTTAAACTCTTTAACGCCGTTTAATCAACAAGTGCTTAACGCTTAATGCGACCGGATACGATGCAAGGCTGTGGTTTTATATTAAAGTAATGTACACTTGAATGATATGCATGCATTTATGTGTTACAAAAATTCTTTTTTTTTTTTCTAAAATATTTAAATCATTTAATGATTAATACAGGATGAGTTAGAGACATTAGCATATTTTTGGGATTACTCTAAAAAAAATTATTATTCAGTTAAAATCGGTTAAATGTCCTCAAGTGGCGCAAATTCATTTTACAATCGCGTAGACGTCATACGATGTACCGATACGAGTATATTTTTTTTTTTAAATATGAAAGTTAATGAACTTGATAGAATTATGGTTCATGTACTAATGTTAAGCAACGCAAATAGTGCATTGTTGTTTGTTTGTAATGACACAAATGTAATTGGTAGATGACAACTACGCAGATTGTACTGGCTTTTTTTTTATTGGCAACTTGAGTCAAAGTGTAGTACATTGAGAGTGTTATTGTTTTTCGTTTTTCCCCAGTGTATGGATGAGTTCATAAACGTTAGCATTTCTACCTTAGTACAATCGCAGATCTTTTCTCGTGTGTTTTTGAATACATTGACTGCGCAGACATATTTTAGTACAATCGTCATTTGTTTTGCGTCCAAAGACGTCATACTATGGCGAATAAAGTATTCCGCCAAATTTTAGATTTCATTTTGTCAAAAGAAAAAGGTCATCTATTTTTATTATATATTATTTCAATAGTTCTTACATATTTCCTCTTCAAAAATCACAAAACTATTCCGGACTAAAATCTTCTAGCTTTTAAAATCATCTAACTTTTTCTGCAGCCATAATTGAAAAAATGTATGACGATATGTTGACGTTTATGAACACAGGTGTAATACAGTTTGACTAAGTTAGTTCTGCAGAAAATCTGCATTATTGCAGAACTTTGTAAGTATGACGTTTTCGAAAACACCCTATATTAAGATAAAAACCTTAAGTTCTTCCTGCCTGGATGCTGATAAGCATCCTCCTCCTTCTTCTCCTTTAACTGAAACTGTAAATTCGACCTTGGATCTCGGAGCTTCGATATCCTTTCCAGAAATTGATAGCGATGACTCTAATTTATTCGAGGCTACAACTAAGTCGTCGGTCTCCTCTTCTAACACTCTGTCGGAAATGGAAACCGATGACGAAGCAAAAAGAGGTTCTATACGATCAGAGGAAGAAGATGTGATCTTGAGCACATCTTCAGAATCGGAGAACTTCAACAACACCGTGGTGGAGGCTACTCTGGGAAACTGTAACAGTGATACGGTTTCTCCAGATTAATCACCATCACTCAAAAAAGGCTTCGGCCGTCTCTCCAAAAACGCAGAAGACATTATCCTAATCCAGGAATCATGGATTGTAGAATGCGTGGTTCGTGGACTTACACTTACAGGACACTTGTATAAGCTCCGCTCTATATAAGAGACAAAGATTAGAACTTGTATATTAGTGAAACGGAGCCTCAATGCATTTTTACTTCCTAATCTCAACGACCCCGACTTAACCGTTGCCATACTAGAGACTGCCAAAGGCTCCTACTGGCTGTCATCGGCAAATCTTTGCCACGATCATGTGGGCCATCTCCCTGGTGATAACCTAGAAAGCGTGGTACTGGAAGCTGGAAGGCAAAAAACTGGCCTCATCATCGAATGCGACGCTAACGCGCATCACACGGTATGGGGCAGTACCGACATCAACGATAGAGGTGAGTGACTTTTTGAACATTGACAAAGAGCCCACTTTTATAACAAGAAACCGACAGTGGATGGTATCGTCTGAACACTCATTTTCAAACCACGAATACATCCAATTCAGCCAGAGTGATGCTCCTCCCAGCCAACCAACATTCCGCAATTATCGGAAAACTGATTGGCCAAAATACAGAGGAATACTGTCAGAAACACTATCCTCTGAACTCTCAAGTCCCCCGCGTGACACCAACGAGCTTGACATGAAAGTCAGGGAATTCAACCTGGCTCTCAATTAGGCCATGGCCGCTTCTTGCCCTCTTATACAACCTAGAGGTTGAATGGTGTACATCAGCATTGGGAGTGCTTAGAAACACTGGCAGAAAACTTTTCAGCTTAGCAAAAAGCACAAGAAAAGTGGCTGACTGGGACTCATACAAAGAATCCCTCAAATTATACAAAAAAGAACTGAGGAAGGCAAAGCGCTGGAGGCCATTCTGTGACAAAATCACGGAAACCTCTGAGGCATCACTACAAATCCTATGATGCCTAGCTGTTTGAAAAAAAACCGATGGCTCTTGGACAACCTCAAGTGATGAATCACTCAACCTGCTGCTGGACGACCACTTTCCAGGTAGCTCTCAATTCGCGGCCAGTAGGAACCCAAACAGGCCTACTGCAACCGTGACCAAAATTCATGGTCTGAATACAACAGACAAACTGCTCTGGGCGCTGCATAGATTCAAACCATAAAAGCCTGCTGGTCCGGACGGTTTAATACCTGCCGAGCTACACAAGTCCTCAGATTTTATTCTGCCTTCCCTAGAAAATACTATGAGGAGCAGTGTAGAACTGATCCACATTCCACTGTCATGGAGAGAAGTCAATGTAGTTTTCATTCCCAAGACCGGAAAATGTTCTCATGTTGTTCCAAAGGACCTCATACCTATAAGTCTATCATCTTTCCTTCTGAAAAGTCTAGAACGACTGATTGATATCCATAAACGAGCTAAAATTTATCCAAGACTTCTGTCAACAGCTCAACATGCCTACTGTAAAGGAAAGTCGGTGGAAACAGCTCTGCATTCACTGACTAGCCACATCGAACGATCTCTACAATATAGAGAGTACACAATTGATACTTTCCTGGACATAGAGGATGCCTTTAACAACGTGAACATATCCGCAATCATGACTGCGCTGTCAACTCTGCAGGTAGACGACTAACTTGGGGAATTGATCAGTCTTATCCTAAACTGCAGGATAATCAATTCCAAACTGGGTGGGGCTTCTGCTAAAAGATGTGTCAGCAGAGGTACGCCGCAAGGCGATGTCCTCTCTCTCTTCTCTGGAACTTAGTGGTTAATGAACTGCTGATATACCTGGAAGCGGGTGGTAGCAGAGTGATTGCCAATGCGGATGACGTTGCTACAGCCGTCTCAGGTAAGCATCTAAATACCATTAAGGAATTCCTTCAACTAAATCTCAACAGATTAAGCCGTTTGGTAGATCGTTGTGGATTGGGAGTAAGCCCCCATAAAACTGATCTTGTCCTCTTTTCCAGGAAATACAAAATTCCAATTACAGACCGTTTTTCGTTACAACAAAATATTTGGGTCTCATTTTTGACAGGAAAAAAAACTGGAAACCTAACATTCAAGAAAGAGTCAAGAAGGCTGCAGCCGCTTTATTCATTTGGGAAAAAGCCATCTGGAACAAATGGGACCTTCAACCTCACATAACCCACTGGCTATACATCTCGGTCATAAAACCGATGCTCACCTACGGGGTTATTATCTGGTGGACGGCCTTAGACAATTCAGTCAACTGCAGCAAACTAAGCAGAGTCCAAAGAACAGCATGTCTATGCATAAGCGGAGCCTTACTGTCTACTCCCTCTGCGGCATTAGACATTCTAAGGCTGTGCCTTAAAGCGACTTCACAGTAGACTACACGCTAACGTTCTTAATAAATTAGGAACCCTCACAGAGAACATTATACCCGAACTTTGGTTTGACAAAGACTTTCATGTAAGTTTCCCCTCTAGATCCTTCTGGGAGGAAGATGCTTTCATGGAGGACAATTCGATTTACTTCTACACAGATGGATCTAAAACCGATAGCGGCGTTGGTTGTGCTGTTTTCTGAGATAAGCTAAATCTAAGCCTCTCTTTCCGTCTTCCAAATCACTGTAGCGTGTTCCAGGCCGAAATTTTGGGGATTAAAGAAGCTCTGTCTTGGCTGAGGAAAACCGTGATATATGCATCTTTTCGGATAGTCAGGCCGCTATCAAGTCTCTGAAACTCAGTCTCATTAAATTCTAAAACCGCACTTGAATGCCGATCATCTCTTACGGAGATGGCAGAACAGTTCAACCTTCACCTGTGTTGGGTGCCGGGCCAGAGAGGACTTCCAGGAAATTGTAGGGACGACGAACTCACTAAAATTGGAACCACTCTACTTATTCTACCGGAAAAGGGTGGCATAGGCATACCAATCGCTACGTGCAAATCAATACGACTACTAAAGCTGGAAGCTAATTAAAGAACAGAGCTTAGGTGGACAATAGAGACCTGAACATATCTAACCAAAGCTGGATCTGAATCTCTCTAGGAGTCTGATCTTTCTAAATAGGAAACATCTCAGCGCTATTACAGGTATCATCATTGGCCGCTGCCTCATAAGCAAGCATGCAAGAAAGCTTAGTGCCTTTACAAACGATTTCTGTAGAAGCTGCATGGACGAGGAGGAAGAAAAGACAATCCTCCACCTACCTGTACATGTCCAGCTCTCTCCCAAAGAAGAAAACTTCACTTACGAGCTTTTTCTACAATGATCTAGACGATCTAAAAAATATAGACGTTAACAGTCTCCTACGTTTCATCATAAGCTCATATTGGCACGTGGCATCCATGGGCCAATAGGCCTAAGTGGGTTAGTCTTTCCAACAGCCACTTTTGCCTACCTACCTACCTACCATGTTACAATACAATACCTTGGAGTTACAATAACACCTCAACAGACTTTTCAAACACATTTGAAGGATAAATTGAAAGAAGCAAAGAAAGCCATAAACTACAACTGGAGGTGCATATTTTATAAGAGAAGCATAGCTCTTAGAAAAAAATATAAGGTCTACGAAGCTGTAGCGCAATCAATTGCTCGTACGTGTTATGCAGCACAAGAGTGGGGCATTTTCCAATGAGGCAAGTGGGTAGCTATTACAATAGAACTCCAGACCACACTCTATTAATCGGAATGTGGAGGTGGTATGCTCCTTGGTAACGACCTTGCCATTCAAGATGTCCAGCACTTCAGTAACCTGCTCAATATTAAAATATAACAGAAGGACGCATTGAGGAAATCACATCGTTTCGGCCAGTGAAACTTCTTCAATAGTCAAAATCGGAAGTTGTAAAAATCGAAATCAAGTTATGTAAAAACAGCATTAACATACCTCGACATCACATACTAAATAAACTATTAAAAAATGTAGTCTAGGAAGTAAATTACATAATCGAAACAAATGTAAATTATGTAACTTGTAGTATAACTATGTGAACCTCTTTTTTTCCTGCTAATGAAAAAAGTCAGGGCTGTAGTTTTATAAAGTTGTTTTAACTGTATGAATTATGTAAATAAAGACATTGGAGAAATAGGGAGATCAAGGGCATACCAATATGACGGAAAAAGTAATCATCAAGTTGTCTAAAGCAAAGGTCAGCTCAGAATTGGATATGAGATTAGAATCGTGAAAAAAAATATTAACAACGACTATACTGACTTGATCGAATATTTAAAAATAATAGCCTTTATTGAAATACCTAGGAATCGTGTAATTTTGTACAATGCAAAGGGCTGTGTAAACGAGTTGCGATTTCAGGTTAATCCGTTTAAAAACTTTCGTTCTAAAGGCTCTTTAATTCGCAAAAAAAACCAAAAAAACCACGTATATAACATACTATAAATGAAGATCAATAGAAACGGCTTTGCAAACAACAAAAAAGATTCTATACTCAACATATACTTTCGCCAACATTTTAGAAGCCAACGTTGGTGAACGTTGGTTTTGAATGTGTGACTGTTATAATGACTAGGAAATAAAGAGCTAGGCATGGCATTCCATAAGCGGTTTGTACGGCTTAGGAACGAATCACGACATTTTAGAGTACGTCCGAAAATTGGCTTGAGGGTATACTAATGAGCATTCATAGCTAGACGGGTATTACGGTTAAAGGTTTGAAGGGGCGGAATGCTACTAGCACTGGTGGTGGAAATAGCTATAAAACAGAGTGAGACACGAGACATTACGTCGGTGTTCGAGAGTGTCCATTGTTTGAGTGATATTACATAGTATCACCTATGAGTTTTATCGCACGGTTTTGAATCCCATCTAGCAGGTGCAGAGATGTTTTAGGCGCACCTGACTAGATGTGTCCATTGTACTCCAATTTTGGGTGGATGAATGCCTTATATATTGAGGCCAGATCAGAGGGGGTAAAGTATTTCTTACATCGCTTGAGGAAACCTAGACATTTTGCAGCATTTTTGACGACACCGAATATGTGGTCATTCCAACGTAAGTTGTCATTGGCACATATACCGAGAATGGAAAGTTTATCGGTTTCGACGATGCAAGTGCAATTCATGGGTAACGGTTGGGTGTTTAAATTTCGCTTTAACGACAGCAGACAAGCATTGTGTTTTGGAACCATTAAATCCCACTCTGTTGATAGTTCCCCAATTTGTTATGCTGTTGATATCGGAATTTAATGAGCTTAGCATACGCTGCCGTTCCCGTTCTACCGCCGAAGAGCAGGGGTGTGAGTCCGGGAACGAATATGAAAAGCAGAGAGTACTGTCGTCAGCAAAGGAATATATTGGATTAGAAGTAGCAGACAAGAGATCATTAATGAAAATTAACAAGATTGTCGGAGACAGAACGGAGCCCTGGGGCACACCAGCATTTATTTTGTGAATATCAGACTTGAAATCGTCCAAAACAACTTAAATTGAACGTTCCGAAAGGTAATTTCTAATCCATTGAAGAAGAGAGTCATCGATCCCAAGAGCACGCATTTTCGACAAAAGAGCCTGATGCCAAACTCTGTCAAATGCCTTAGAAATATCAAGTGCAACTATCTTGCTTTCGCCAGATTGATGTACGCTTTGGTTCCGCTTTTCGGTGAGACATGCCATCAAATCACCAGTGGACCTGTTCCTACGACAACCATATTGCCGGTCATCGAGAAGTTTTCGTGTTTCGAGATAATTCATGAGCTGGAGCTTTATCAGCGTTTCCATGACCTTGGAAAGAAGGGCCGTAAGTGCAATGGGTCTGTAGGAGGAGAGAGTACAACATCCGCCTTTTTTAGGGACGGCTGAGCAAATGCTGTTTTCCATCTTCTCGGAAAGAGTCCTAAAGAGTAGGATTGATGGAAAAGCTTAGGCAGTATTTTTGGCAACGAGGAAGAACACCTCTTCAGAAGGAGGGGAGATATGCCATCTGGACCAGCGGCATATTGAATGTGAAGGTCTTTAAGAACTCTTGCGAAAGTCGATTTGTCCCACTGAAAATTCAACACACTCAAGTGTAGGCGGAGGTAAAGCACAATCTGGGTGTGTTGAGCTAGCCGCAAAGTGTGCAGCGAGAAGATTGGCCTTGTTCCAAACATCTGGAATGTCATTGTAAATGAGCGTTGGGATGGAGGATGAGGCAGAATTTCTAATATTTTCGATGAACGAGCAACAATTTTACTACCTTTGAGACATTGTAGTAATTTTTGCCTCAGTTTTTGTCGTATTGAAATTTCACACTCTAAAGAAAGACGTTGCAGTCATTCCTGGCTCGTTTAAACTGTTTTCGGTTTTCCTCTGTTGGATTGGTCTTGAAGGACCGAAAAAACATTTCCCTAACCCTGACATCCCCTCATTACAGCTCGAGACGTACCACGCCTTTTCTTTTGGTTGGATACTGTTCACCCAATGTGGGATAAAGTTTCTCATTCCAAAGAGAATGGTGCCTATGCTCATATCAGCAGCGGCATCCACGTCGTTATAGATGAAACATGACGACCAGTTAGAATTCCTAAAGAAGATGTTAAGACCGCTCCAGATAGAAAAAAAAATTAAGGTAATTGGGTATGCGGGCGATATTATATTTTTTGTGTTGGGAGTTTCTCAATATGATCAGTTAAATCATGGAAAATTTCTTGAGTGAGCCCACAAAATGTAGCACTGGCATTAACTTGGGATAATGCTCTTCATCACCAAAACCACAAATCCAAAATACCTGACTTTACACTTTCTCGATTGGTGTTACTATAAATCTCAATGCCTGCATAAGAATCCTCGACTTTGAAATATTGGGCTTCAAATCAAAATTAACTCTACGAATAAACTGTAGTACTCCTAATTCTCACTTAATGGTAAGTTGTACTCGGTTTAATCTACATAGGCGGTTCAAAGATGGACTGCGGGGTGAGGGTTTGTTTTTCTTGAAAATGTCCAGACCTTACAGCCAAATGAATATAGCCAAGGCATTCCAAAATGGAACTGCTTGCTATCCGGGTATCAAATCAAAAACAAAATTAAGTCATGGGCGGACTCTTCGAGATCCCTAAATAATATAGCCCATACTCGATCCCAAGCGATTAATAGAACTGATTAATCTCAGAAGAACAGATACTCGTATCTCGAAACTCAGAAATATAATTACGGGACACTGTGCCATTGGAAGATATGTGCAATGATTGACTCTACATCAAAACGATTTCTTTAGAAGCCGCAGGGACGAACAGGAAGGGCACACTGGGGCTTACTTTCTTTACAACCAACCTTCCAATGAAAACCACTGACCTCGACAAATTTATCAAGAAATGTCTTTTTCTCCAGGAGTAGCTAGGGTATCGCTCTTTCATCACAGGTCCCAAGTCCTAGTTCCGTGAACCTTTCCTATCAAGTCTATACACCCTGAATGACTTAAACTACAACCAACTTCAGACTGCTATAATTTCCAAACCGTTCACGACAGTGAGCTCAAATTTTGACACATACCAGATAATTTTATTATTTACAAGCGTTTTAATCGATTTGCGTCTCAGTTGTGTTGAAAAATTTTTATCCGCGATGGAATTCAAACGTGATAGTGTGATTGCTTTATACAATATTTGGCTGGAAAACCACAAGTAGCTAGTAGCTATCGTCAGAGCCCTCCAGCACCTCAACGTGAATAAATCATTTGTGTCTCGAACTATAGCTCGTTACCGTGATACTGGCAGCGTTGCAAAACGCCATGGAGGTGGTCATAAAAAAACAGCAACATCGGCAGAAATGGTTCGGAAAGTGAATCCGTGTCGAAGTTGAAGAAAAATGGCTCGTGAGCTCAGCATATCGTTGGAACGGATGAAAATGAAATGAAAATAAAAAAATTATAGCATTTTAAAAAGTTGGAGTTCGAGTCATTCACCCTGTAATATACGAGGGTTGTCTGAAAAGTTTCCGAACAATGATGCAAGACATTTTTTCTCAAAATTTTTTTTTTATTTTTCTACATAGTCTCCCTGTAACTCTACACACTTCTCCCAAAGATGCTCCCATCTTTCTAACCCGTCCAAATAGTACTTGGCGTTTTTCTCTGCAAAATAATTGATAACGAAGGTGATTGCCTCCTCATTTGACGAAAATCTCTGTCCTCCGAGCGCAGTTTTTAGATGAGGGAACAAAAAGAAGTCGCTTGGGGCTAGATCTGGTGAATAAGGCGGATGGTCAAGCAGTTCAAACCGTAATTCATGGATTTTCGCCATGGCAACCGCTGAGGTGTGAGACGGCGCGTTGTCTTGGTGAAACAGGATTTTCTTTTTCTGCAAATGTGGCCGTTTTTCCGCAATTTATGCCTTCAGCTTGACAAGTAATGATGCGTAGTATGCTCCTGTAATGGTTTTTCCTTTTTGAAGATAATCGATTAAGATAACTCCTTTATTATCCCACAAAACAGTCGCCATCACTTTCCCAGCCGAAAAAACCATTTTTGATTTTTTTGGAGCAGGCTCGCCCATTGCAGTCCACTGTTTTGACTGAATTCTTGTTTTGGGCGTATGATGGTGTATCCCAGTTTCATCTATAGTAGTTAATCGGCGCCAAGACTCGGATTTATTGCGCCTAAACTGCGCCAACAGAGCGTTGCAAATGTTCATTCGAACACGTTTTCGGTCTAACGTAAGCAAATGCGGCACCCAACGCGCGGACAGCTTTCTCATGCCTAAATCTTGATTTAATATGTAACAAACACGTTCTTTGGACATTTTCATAACCTCTACTATCTCTCTCACTTTAATTCGGCGGTCGTCTAACATCATTTGGTGTACTTTAGCAATGTTATCGTCAGTGGTTGCAGTTTTTGGACGTCCCGAACGTTCATCATCTCCCAAGCTCTTACGGGCACGTTTAAATTCAGCTGGCCAAAATTTCACTGTGGTAAATGATGGCCCAGTGTCCCCATACACAGAGTCCAACTCATTTTTGATTTGCCTAGGCGTATTGCCTTTCAAAAACAAGAGTTTAATAACAGCTCGATACTAAATTTTTTTCATTTTCACAAAAAAACACTCACATCGACTCACTCAAAAGACTGTCAACTAAAAACTGCGCGTCCAAAATGACTGAAACTGCGGTAAGTAACTGTCAAAAGATGCACAACTAGCATCCGCTAGCTTTTATTGACGAGTGCCGCTATTTTTACATTGCGGTCGGAAACATTTAACACACAACCCTATACACGAGCTATACAGAACCATGTCTAGTTTTAGCATCCCTGCCGAAATCATCAGATTGTGCAGAATTGTGATGGCGGATGGAGAACAATCGAAGATCCGTAAAATTCGGAAGCATTCACTGAGGCCCTTGAGCTGAAAACATGATTTAGATTTAGATGTGCTGTCATGTGAATTCTTTGACATCATGCGTGTGAAAATTGCCCGAAACTAATAACATAACAGTAGAGGGGCAACTATACTACTTCCGTCAGATGACAGAAAGCAGTGAATTGTCACTGCTGCATTTGCCCATATTGAAACATATTTGCCGAGAATGGGTACAGCTTTGACTGAGAACAAAACCAAGCATATGTATGATGTCAACAAGTTCCTAGCACTATTCACGAATCAGACAACAGCTCACAATATGTACCTATAATTCTGAGGTACTCGCGGTTAGGGATTTTTTCTACATCGGGTCCGATATTAATTCTGGTTATGACATTTTCTAAGCACCAAATGAAGAGTTACACTTGCCAATTGGTGTACTTTTTTTTGGCAGACTATAATTAAAAAATTAACGATAAAATTATCGGAAATGCTATCAGGATTAGAGATGTTATTCAATTCTGTTGCGAGGGATACTCTTAATGTTAAATAAGGTACCGGTTTTCTCAGGTTCATTTCAAAAAATAAAAAATAAAATATGTCCATTGGCATTCGAAATCAGGAAAAGGGTTTCCTATGGAGAATTACAATATAAAGCAATTATGTAGAATCGATATCGGAATTCATTTATTAAAAAACAAAAAGTCAACGATTCGAATAACAACTTTAAAGAGTATTATTCAAAGATTTATTTATACGATCTTTAATTGTCACTTCTCAATAGGCTTGATAACAAGATAAAAAGATTAAAGTTGACCTAAAAAAGAATAAATTTGAAGTCCAAGCGGACGGAAAAAAGGAAAAGATTATGCATGTTTTTTTTTTTTTTGTAAGAAATATGATATGTATCAAACAGTGAACAGATCTAGCTGAAAGCATTCATAAATATAACGATCTCTTCCTCGATCACCAGAGTCTTTTTTCTATGTTTCGTTTTATTTTTTGCATCATATAAAAGGAAGTTCACGTCACCTTGTACCTCATTTGCAAGTCAAACAAAATGTACAAGTATATAGCGGTTTTTACAGTGCGTCAAGAGCGAACAAATAAACAAAATGAAATGAGAGAACTTTCTGAACTGGTGCATTTAGTCACGTACTTTATATAGTATCCAGCTTCAGTAAATTTGTAAAATTGTTCGGTATTCTATCTGTCACAGTGTTGTCATACTATTGCCAATATTCTCGTAACATTGAGGTCAAGCTTCACAGTCAACTGCAGCTATGGTGTGTAAAGACTTAAAATAAATACCTGCAGAAACCATCTTACCATTTGTCCCAAATCGAACGGATTGCCGTGAATGGATCTAAAAGTTACTTAATGAACTCGTATCTGTACTATGCATGATGTCGAATTGTTGGTCGTTTTTTCTTCTTTTTTGCCACCAAATTAATGGCTTTGATCTTATTGTAGTTTTTTTTTTTTTTTTTTTTTTGAAATTCCAACGATAATGTTGCTCAATCCTTTTGCGTTAAATGCATGCAGCATTCAGGCAGAGTATTGTAGAATACAAGTAGATTGTACAGTATATACTTCGTACAAGGTGAGGTTATGTAAGAAGACTTTGTAATTAGTAAAAGTGAATACACATTTGTTTCTCAGTTCGATCTAACTCTAATTTAGACGTAGAAGAAATCCGTTTTTCATTTTTTTTTTTAAACTAAACCGCAAATCAGAGTAGATTGGATGTTTTTGATTATAACAATTTTAGTGGGCTATTAAATAGTGTTTACTTTCGTTTTGAGTTTTTATTTTGTGTATGTACTCGTACAATGTATTAACGTGTATAGCAATTCAGAAACTAAAATAGGAGATACGTGCATTTGTAGTTTTTGGGATATAAGGACTGAAACGAATAAAATCTGTAAATTTTAATACGGGCTATACTTCCAATGCGTAAAAATTGCAATCCCATTTTGTACCCAAATTAGCCTGTATATTCTCTAGTTTCAGTTTGTTATTGATTTTAGTTCGGTGCGGTTTAAAATATTTATAAAATATGAGTCAAGAGGAACGCCGTAAAAAGATCATCGATAAATGGCTCGAAAATACTTTGCGTCCAAACCTTTTCATCGCAAAATATTTAAACATAGCACGCAGTACAGTGGATTCTGTTATTAAACGATATTTGGAGACGTTGACTGTTAAGCGAAAACAGAAAAGTGAAGCTAAAAGTGGAGCACATGATACAAATTTGGACAGGAAAATAGTGGGTACCGTCGTAAAAAACCGGACTATTTCATCCAGAGATGTTGCTCGGAAATGTAATACTAACCAAACAATGATACAAAGATCTAAAAAACGTAACGGTCTAAAAACACGAAAAAAACAAAAAATACCAAAAGTTACTGAAGAGCAAAAAAAGTAATAAAAACACGAGCCCGAAAGCTATACACGTTGATCGGCAACAAGAAAGCGTGATTGGTTTTGGATGACGAAACTTATGTCAAAGCCGACTTTACTACCCTTCCAGGTGCGCAGTTTTACAACTCGTTTGAAGCTGATATTCTTCCGCAATCAACAACATCGATTGGGATGGAAAAATTCGGGTCAAAATATTTCGTTTGGCTGGCCATTTGCAAATGTGGACACAGAAGCTCATCGTTTATTACAACGGGGACAATTAACGGAGAAGTGTACATTAACGAGTGCCCAAAAAAACGGTTGATTCCTTTCTTAAACAAACACGAGGGTTCAACATTATTTTGGCCAGATCTAGCTTCAGCTCACTATGCTCATGCGACGTTGCTTGTTGCTAAAAATGTCGACTTTGTCCCAAAAGACATGAATCCACCCACTGTTCCACAGTGCCGTCCCATTGAAAGGTATTGGTCAAAGTTATTGAAGAAAAGTGAGCAGTGTGCAAAGGACGCAAAAGATTTTAGTGCTAAATGGAAAAGAGCGTCCAAAAAGATCACGGATGTAACTGTCACCAACCTTATGAAGGACATTCGAAAGAAGTTGAGGAAAGAAGGGGAACCCAAATATTTTTTTTTATTTTTTGTAATTGTGAATGAATTTAATAAAAACAGAGTTTCAAAGCAAATATAAACAATTTACATGAATTATGAAAATATTTTATTTTTACTATGAAGCTTCCAAATTTTATTCGTTTCGGTCCTTAAGATAGGTCAGCCGAGAAACTTCCTGGATGTGGTCAACTGTGATGGTACAACGCCTTATGTGTCCTACATCGACATATTCAGAGACCAAGTGGATTACTGACATCGGTTTTAACCGACCCATCCTCCCAGCGGTTTTTTGCAAGGCAACCGGTTCCTTGAGTGAGAGCTGAGCAATAGGAGTAATTTTCATGTAATAATTATAAGAACTATTAGAATTGGATACAAATAGATGCCCTCTATGACCTGCGAGTATGCAGTGTATTCAAAAACTTAAATCTGCTCTCGAGAAGGAATAATTGCGACATCTACGAGTATTACAGCTGTCAACAAAGGTTGCACATGTGGAAAATCGACTAAACTTAACAGTTATTGACCTTAAAGCTATAAGTTTCTATAATCCGAAACAATTCTAACCATACGCTCCATACCCTTAACACATGCCATTACCAATGTGTTTGAAGACCCTCTCAAAGAAGGATTGTTTGACTGAATAAAACCTACGGATTCCAAAATCGTACTCGGGAACTTCAACGTCAAATGATAATAGACAACATCTTCCGACTAATTGGAAAGCAAAAGGTAATAATACGGGGATAAGTAGCCCCAGATTCCCGAAGCTACGGATCTATACATAAACTTGGCTATCAACAGATAGTTAAATAGCAAATCAAATGCGCGACACGCTTTCAGGGGTTAAGACACTCTAGGATTTTCAAAAAAAACGATTTTTTCTATTGCTTTCAATGGTTCTCAAAAATGATATCCAAACAGATTACGGGCGGGGAATACAATATGTCGAAATACTTATTTTTGAAAGTATAGTACAATACAAGGCCGAGAGGTAGACAGCGAGCCTCTTATGATCACAACGAGGGAAGGTATTTTAGGGGACCAGAGTAGCTATACGGCAGATGTTTTTGAAGCTATTTGCCACGTGCTCAGACTACTGCTTGTTTCGTCTTTAGAAATGTCGGTTTCAGTGAGTCTCTTACAGCGAAACATTCAAGATGGACGCTATTTGAGGAGCGTTTATTTTTTATCGATAATTGTGCTAACCTTTTATTTTTGTTTTGTGAGTGTTATTGATTCATTTTTATTATTGGGTCTATAACTTAATTCGTGCAGTTTGCTAAGAGATGGCGTATGTTGTATTCTTCCATTGGAAAATGCGTTGGAAAGCTACTGTCATTGTACGTCATTTCAGTATATGTCATTCATTTGAAGCGCAAACAACAATAATTTTTTTTTCACTCAAATATGTCGAACTTTGTGCCTGAAAAAGTGTTTTTGCGGGGAGTTCTTCTTCATTATTTTAATATGAAGAAAACTGCTGCCGAAAGTCATCGTATTTTGGTGGAAGTTTATGGTGAACATGCCCTAGCTGAGTGAACGTACCAAAAGTGGTTTGCACGATTTAAAAGTGGTGATTTTGGCTTGGAAGACGATGAACGTCCTGGGCAGCCAAAAAAGTTTGAAGATGAAGAACTGGAAGCATTACTCTATGAAGATTGTTGCCAAGCACAAGAAGAGCTCGCAGAATCTTTGGGTGTCACTCAAGCAGCCATTTCAAAACGTTTAAAAGCAGCTGGATATTGGGTTCCACATGAACTCAAGCCGAGAGACGTCGAAAGGCGGTTTTGCATGTCCGAAATGCTGCTGGAACGCCACAAAAGGAAGTTATTTTTGCATCGGATTGTTACTAGTGATGAAAAATGGATCCATTACGACAACTCCAAGCAAAAAAAATCATATGTGAAACCCGGCCAATCAACGGCAAAGCCGAATATCCATGGTGCGCAGGTAATGCTCTGTATTTGGTGGGATCAGATGGGTGTGCTGTATTATGAGCTGCTAAAACCGGGTGAAACCATCAATGGACAACGCTACCGAACACAATTAATCCATTTGAAGAGATCAGTGGCCGAAAAACGCCTGGAATATGCGACCAGACACGAGGCAATAATTTTACCTCATGACAACGCTCGGCCCCACGTTGCTATTCTGGTTAAGAACTATTTGGAAAACAGTGGATGGGAAGTCTTACCCCACCCGCCTTATAGCCCAGACCTTGCCCCCTTCTGACTACAATTTGATTCATTCTTGGCTGCCAAGCCGGCGCAGTTCTTTTGGGATGGGATCCACAAATTGCCAGAAAGATGGGAAAAAGTCATAGCTTCAGATGGGCAATTCTTTGAATAATACTATTGTACATGTTATTCTTAAATAAACGTTCAAATTTTGAAAAAAAAACGAACGAATTAAGTCATATACCCAATATGATGAATGACAAAGTGTATTGTGGTCAAAAAGGTTCAAGAGAGCCACGCTCATAACGCAAGCCACCGAAAATATCTAGAAGAAGACCGCTGAATCGACACGAGTTAGAGGGACCAAGTGAAATGAATGCCAGTACATCCGCGAAAAAATTGAAGCAATCGAAAGATATGTACGATATTGAAGTGCATCCAGGTTTTCGTTATCGTATGATAAACTTTATTGCTTTTTAGAACGTTGTCATTTGTAAAGTGTGCAAATCGCAAGTGAAATTTACGAAAAGCGAAAAGCGCGGTTTAGAATTCAAAATAGTAGTATCCTATGAAGAATGTGTACAGACTCAGATACTTAGTAGTCCATTTATTGAAAAAGGCTATGAAATAAACCACAGAATTGTAATTTCCATGCGATTACTTCGAATTGGTTTGCACGGCCTATGTTTCGCATTTCCATGATAAGATGGTCAGAAGAATTTCAACTGCAACTAAACTAGTTGGCAAAAACAGTACGATGAAAGCAGCGAAAGATGAGACAACTATTTCTATTGAAAAAGGAGAAAATGGAATTATGATATCAGGCGATGGCTCGTGGAGAAAACGTGGATTTACGTCCTTGCTTAGTTTAGTGACTCTTATTGGCAATTACAGTGCAAAAATTATAGACTGCGCAGTGAAATCAAAATACTGTAAGGCGTGTGAGTACTGGAAGAAAAAAGAAGATACGGAATGGGTACAAAATTATAAAGATAAGAGTGACGTGAATCACGATGGATCAGTAGGAAAAATGGAAGTCGATGTAGTTGTTGAGATGTTTCAGCGATCCGAAGCTTTGCACCAGGTAAAATACACCCTTTATTTTGGTGACGGTAATTCTAAGACTTTTAAAGCCATTACTGATGCTAAACCCTACGAGAATGTCACAGTACTCAAGAAAGAGTGTATACTAGATCAAGTTCAAAAGCGAATGTGTACCTGCTTACGTAATTTGAAAAAGAATAGAAAAGGTCTCGGTGGAAGGGGAAAATTAACGGGAAAACTAACAGATGAACTCTCTATTTATTATGGATTTGCCATTCGTAGAAACATTCAGTTGAAAACATGAGAAACATTATATGGACTATATTCGGTCATAAATTATCTACTGATGCAAAACCACAGCACGATAAATGTCCAATCGGGGAGGATTCATAGTGCTCATGGCAAAAGGCTAAAGCTCTTTCAATTTAAGTGTATGAAGCTATCAAGCCAGTCTACGAAGAATTGACCAGAGGCGATCTTCTTTCTCGATGCATCGGCGGTTATACTCGAATGTTTTAATTTTCTAGTGGTAAAACTGTGTTGGATATAGCTACTGATATCACAGTTAGCGTGTACAAGGACCGTTTTGCTTCAATTTTGCACATAATGAAAGCGACGGATTTAGAAATCGGCCCGAACAGCTACGAGGTGTGCTTGGAAATTGACAAAGAGCGCATAAACCTTGCAGAAAGGGCGCTGTCTGAAGCTATAAAAGAGTGGAGGATTACATTAAAATAGAATAGAAAAGAAATGGAAGAACAGGACACTAATCTAAAAGGCCAATTATATGGTGCAGGCATCGCGGATTAAAGGTATTTCAAAATTTTTCATAACTTTTTTCAAGTTAGCCGCAGCCATAACTTGAACAATTTTCAACCAATTTAATTCAAATTTCTAATAGATCTTTAAAATAATATATTGTCTAAATAAGTACGTAGGATTTTTGTTTTTATATGGCATAGATCATTTGTTATTAACAATTTTCTGGCGATTTTTCTGCGAATTTTGTAAGTTTGACTTACATTCAACCAAAAATCAATATATCAAAAAAATCTGTTGTTGTTATGTACAATAAAAAACAAATTAGTAACTCATCATAATTCAAAATTTATCAGCTGTTGGTACGGCCGTAGTCCCTTCCAAAAAAGAGAGATCATCTGAGAAACGCTACACAGCCGCTATTTTTAAATAAATTATTCTATAAAAGTTATTCTTTACAGTCAATCATATGTATAGTACAATGAACTTCTACCTTTGTAAACTCGATTTATTTTATATTTTTCCTGAAAAAAAAAATCAAAAAAAAGTCTATTTTTACGTCCTCCAGAGTGGCCTAACCCCTTAAACTTTCTGAATATGCCTGACTGTCTAAAGAAACAAAGCTGCAAATGACTTAAAATAAGAGACTTGAGATTGAACAACTTAGTATCCCTGAAATAGTCAGGGACTAAAGGGACCAGCTGAGTGAGAAACTCTCCGTTGTGCAAGTATACCAGCAAATAGGTTGCCCAAGATATGGCTTGGTGAGAGAAAATGCATACTAACTGCACAGAAATACGAGAGTAGCTTGGGAAGAGTATCGAGAAAAAGAAAATTCTGTTAAAGAAGAAACAATATACGCAGTCTTCCAGCCCAGGAACGAGCAGAAGTTAACAATTACGGAAGTGGTCTGTTGCTAGGGGGAACCAGATCATTAAGAGAGTATAAGCGGACGAAGCCCGATAATTGGACAATCAGCTTCATAAGTATGCTATACTTTATTGTGTCGGGTGCTATAAGATCTGCAGGAAAGCAGAGAATATTTTCGACCAATACGAGCAATACTAGATGGAGTGAAAAGTGACCTCCTTGAGAATTAAAATTCTTTTTTTTTTTTAAATGTTTTTTTACATTATTCAATATAGTCCCCTTTTAGTTTGATACACTTATTCCAGCGATTTTCCAACTTCTTGATCCCATCCGAAAAGTAATTTTCCGAAGGTCTGCAAAATACTCCTCCGTGGCGTCGATGATTTCCTCGCGTGAGCTGAATTTTTTATTGATGAGCCATCTTTTCAGGTTTGGGAAGAGATAATAGTCCGAGGGATCCAAAGTCCGCCCGATTCCGCATCAGCAAGTCCAAACACTCTTTCGAAGTGCTGTCGCGTTCGTGTTCTTGGTCAGGAGCGGCACCCAGCGGCAGGATAACTTTTTCATATGCAGAGGTATCTACTAGCTCGCGCATCTTCACTTTCCGGTCAGCCAACACCATTTCATGTATTTTTTTGACATTGTCCTCGGTAACCGCATCGGAGTGGAATTGCGGCCACCATGAAACTCTCGAAACCAATATTTGACGGTGTAATCTGACGGAGCATTAGCCCCATAATATTTATCCAACTTTTCTTTTGTTTCCTTCGCCGTTTTGCTTCTCAAAAAATAATGTTTTATGAGAGAACGAAAATCGTTTTTGTCCATACTCAACATGATGCCAAACATGAGTGTGGTCTGCCTAAATATGAACGGACTTCATAATCTTTTTTAGCAGTAGCAGCGCATTTTGGCGGTCAAGGAGGTCACTTTTTACTCATTCACTCATTAAGATGTGAATGTAGTCTAAAAACCCAAAAAAAGTTAACCAGACTAGCTCGACCACATCGAGCGAATGATCAACCATGCTCCAGCCATGGGAACTTTAAATTCAATCTCTAGGTTCGACAGAATAAGAATCACCGAATTTTCGTTTTAAGAACGATCCCCAAACGACTACGAGGTTGAGAGGTTTAAGTTAGATAGCCTCCGTCTTTCTCGCCATCAACTCCAAATAATCCGTGGTAATACCTAGACGTCTCGCAGAGGCGTTAGGGAATGCATACCTACGATCATGGCTTGTCTTGGAAGTTGCATTGGGGATATTCACACCTTGCGACCAAACCATCAAGACAAAAATCGATCGAAAGAACTTTAAACTGAGTTCTTCGCAACAGAAAAATCTCGTTTCGCGATCTTACTCTTTTGGTCTTTACGGCCTGAAGGCTGAAAATTTAACTCTGACACATAGATCAACTTTTCTATAAACAGATCGGTTAAACTGATCGAAATCGATCCTGCTGAACCAATTGCTTTTTCGATCAGACTTTCCCTTCTTTTCAAATGCATTGAATATGTATTGTATCATATAAAGGATCGGCATCATAGGAAATGGAAAAGCTAAGAAAGCGCAACCTCGACGAAGCCCAAACCAACAGAGCTAGGATTTGGGATTGTTAAAAAGAGAAACGATCAGGTTATCCCTTTACCAAAGGTATTGAGAATTTCTACTCCGAATTAGTTTCAGTTTAACTGAATCTAAACTCATTAAGAATACTCTGATCCTTACGGAACAAAATACGAGCAACGTACGGTCCTCTTACTTTGAAACATTTAAGCTGACCAAGGTTTCTTGCTTCATGGCGCTGATCAAGGTACATACGAGTATATCCCTTATCCACCAATTCTTAACCAGAAACATCTAATATTCTTTACTACTTCTCCTCCTTTTCGATACACTATTCAGCGAACGAAATTATGAGCCAGTATTAGTCGTATACCACGTGAGGATAATGAAAAACACCACGTATCCGATATCAACTGCAGCATAGGCACTTTCAGAAATACTTTTACAATAATAATTATATCTCCCGACGCCGGTCTACTCCCTTTCCTCATCGTGTAGGTTTTGTTTTATATGTACTAAATTCAAAACCGTTTGTTTAGGTTTAGCGACAAGTAAACGACCTACTTAGGAATACACTACCCCAGATCGTTGCAAATCTGATGAAGGAAAATAAGCTGGATTAGAGCTACAAAAGGGACTCAGATCAAAGTGTCTTTCTACATCTCAAAGGAGGTTTTGGTGTAACAACTTAGTATTACAGTGTTAGTATTTGCATATATTCTGTACGCCGATAAGCTCTCCCATAAACTTTCCACAAATCTCTGGACAATAAGACAGAGGTCAATTTTCCCCACGTGATCGGTAATCTCCGGTCTAGAATCCAAGATGATTAACTGCATATTAAACATGGATAGTTCTATGCCGATTTTGGTACCCACATACTCGTACATAGCTATGTTAGAAGGAACGTACTCCTGCTCTTTCTTGATTCTCAGCGAAAACAGAGGCAAACGTACAGAGTGTTGAGTTTTATTATCAGATAAATCAGTCATTAGATGATAATAATGGTCCTAAGTTTCAATTCACATAAAACCAAAATACAAGAGAAAATTCAACGACTAGTGCGCCTAAGAACCTCCTTTACTGCTCAAATCCCAACCGCACTTGTTCCGCTACCAATTGAAATACGCATCTGCAATACATGCGAATGTACGAATGACATACAAATTGAAATAAAAATGGAAGCTTTTAGATTAGTCGCAAATCTCGTAAGAATTATTATGGTATTCCTTGGAAGTTAGTCTGCGATCAGATCTCTGGTATCCAATACTTTAAGATCCGTATACCTGGAAAAATCTTAGGAAACAGTGATCCTTGATTGGAAAGTAAAATAGAGCAGAGTTTTCATAATAGCTTCACCTTGAAGTCACTCAAAAATGCTTACCAATCTATTATCGATCATGGAATGGAATAAAACGTTAAGAAGATAATTCCTCAGGCACAAGGTCAGACAACATTTCGTTTAGATTCGTGTAAGATTATTTCATGTAATATGAAAAACCTTGTTATGTTGCTTTTAAGTTGTTCCATGCTTATATAAACAAGCAGATTTATGCCAACGATAACCTGCTCGAAAAGAAGCCTTCAAAAAAAAACCTCGTCATCACAGCGATTTTGACCATACAGCAGGTTCAGATCACTTACAAGACATCAGGTTGTTTATTATGCAAATGACATGGAGCTGACATCAGTTTATTGTTCCAAAACAATTTTCTTAAGCAAAACATGGAACAAGAATGTTTCTTATAAACAAATGAAATCAGGAGAAATTCTAGGTTACTATGTCGTCTGTTTTATATTCACAAGGCTAACTAGAATGTAAGTTGTCCATACCTAGCCATGTATCTAAGTAGTTTAGCCAAATTAAAAACACACGCGTGTGGTGACAACGAGTTAAATTGTCACATAGCCTCCAATTAATCTGAACTCAAGTCAATTCGATTGTAGTTCGTCATAATGCATGAACACTATAATGCGAACATTATGAGTAGTTATGAGCATGTCAGAAGGTGAATACCACGTCTAACTACAGCCCCAATGTACTATAAAAGTTATGTAATTTTTTGGGGAAACCAAAAGTAATAATAAAATCTTGACCTTCTACAAAATCCAATGTTAAAAGAAAAAAAAAAAACTGGAAACAACCAGATTGACTGTCAACATTAAGAGCCCTTCTCTTTATAATTGGAGTGATACCAATACCAAACATCATATCCATTACCTCGATTAAACTTCGAACTAAAGGCAGTTGTCAATTCAATCAATATCAATTTAATTTTATATTAAAAACTCCCCCAACATGAACTCCGCAAACTCTGTAGCCTGGTATCAATGACCTCTCATTTCTCTTAGCCAGCTTGGGCGACTGATGGTAGATATGACGACTCTGACTAATCATACAACTTCTACTTGAACTACGCGGGTAAAGCACTACACATTTGACACGTTAAACTTGAAAAAGTGCTTAATACTGACACAAAACAAATGTGAACTTGAACTGCACACTCGACATACGCGTTTGGTTAAGTAAATAAATATAAGCAGCGTCAAACATCACGATCAGCACCATGATTACCACCACGAACACCATTTACCATCTCTAACCATAGCCATCAACGTCTCAAGCCATCACCATCCTCAGTGATCATGATTGATCCAGTGACCACCACCACCACCAACACCACGACATTGGGGGAACTTACTTCGTTTTTGTGCATTATACAACCCAACAGAAAGAAAGAGATGCCAAAGTCAGAGGGGGGGGCAACAAAAAAAAAAAAAAAAAAAGCCTTTCAAGTTGCAAACCCTCACTCAAGCCATCCTCATAACAACAATTCAGATATGAGACCTTGATTGAGTTTGTAAGAAATTTGCACGTTTAATTTGTTTAGCTACTTGTAATAACATTTTTGGATATGCTTCGCCTTCCTTCGCCCGAGATTCAATTTGACAAAGTTGGATAATCGATGTCAAGGGTACCTTGCTGCGGATGATGACGCCTCATGTTAATGTCTTAAAACTTGCACAATCTCGCCAAAATAAACCAAATCCAAAGAAATTCGCAAAACCAGTTTAAATTTTTTTTTTTTTTTTCTTCGTCTGGTATTCAAGTAAATGCGCTCTCGAGCACCAGCACCATGCAACATTGATATGAAAAGTGAAAATCTGGTCATTTAGACTTGGTGCGTTGAAGCTTTGTATGTACGAGTATTATAGGATACGCTGCGATTGGCCATTGGCAATTGCAAGACTTTGGTCTTGACGCCACCGCTTTCAGTTTCATTGAGCATCGATTTGGAACTGGAACTAGTTGCCCAGGCTTAGTGCTATGATCGGTGCTATACTCAATGGTATTTTTGCAATCAATTTACAGTACAAAATTTACTTTCGATAATTTCCTTCTTGGCGTTTAGCATCATAAAGACCACAACGACCTGGCATGCCATTGGAAGTTTAGCATTTTGCGTCAAATCGTACCTATTCATACTACTCTTCTTCTCTTCTGTACTGCCAATCTCTATCAGTATGTTTTTTATTTAATTAACAACTTGGTAATAATTTACCTTGAATATAGTGAAAAACTAGATACAACGAATGGTCAAAGATACTCGTACTTGTCACAGACTTAGGTGTGTTGTCTGACCACGTACACATTGTATTGACATCCAAAACTATTTTGTTAGCCTGATTTGTGACGAAGGGTGGCTGGAGGTTACATATTGAGTGTGGTTATATTCGTACTGATAATAGAAATCAAATTTAGATTTGGAATGTTGATGGTGCTGGACCGGCCTTATTGCAAATTTATCATATCCAGCCAAATTGAATTAGACAATAAGAAGCGCCATCGATATACTATTATTTACAATGGGCGAGTGTACTTAGATTTAAAGTAAACAAAAATACAAACGTTTTCGTAGTTGGCGTTTAGGATGTAGATTGCATTCCAGGTGGGTATAACATAGTCATATTGAAGTTGCAAATTACAAATACATCTTTAGGACCGATCCTGTTTTTTTTTTTTTTTTTTTTTTTTTTTAATTTCTGCTCACCAAAGTTTACCAAATGTTACAGGCTTATTGACACAATTTTTTAACTGGCGTCGCAAATTATTGTTGACGTTTTGTTTGACAGTTCTGACGATTGGCACCAATATTTCATAGAGAAAGCGCGTTTATTTGTATGCAACTGGCAATCTTTGAAATAACTTAACCGACGATGTCGGTATTCTCTCAGGATAAAACAGCTTTAACCGTTGAACCCCGAAAACCACAGTAAAAGGTTTTAGGGGTTCAATGGTTAAAGGGATACAATTGGTAGCACAGATTGTTCACCCAGTCTTCTTGACCTTTTTATGGTTTCTGATAGGACGAGCTTCTTTCTGACCAGATATCTTTTGATATCTCTGTTCACGACCTTATCTTCCTGACATACAATATGAATTTATCTAAATCTTCTACTACTGACTCTTTCACCTATAAAGACTTCAATTCTGTTGATATTAATGCCCTTCAACTAGCTATAATATCTGCCTCTTGGATGCAGTGCAGACTGAAGGCTGATCTCAATGACAAAGTTGATTCCTTTCAATCGATCCTAATCCAAGTGTTTAGTCAACATGTCCCGACAAAACCAGTAAGGGTACAAAACCAAAACTGTCCATGGTTCACCGCCGATGTGATTAATATAATCAAGATTCGAAATAAATTTAACAGTAGATGGAAGCGCAGATCAACGATTGCCAATTGGGAAGCATTTAAAGAAGCCCAAAATCATCTAAAAAAGAGCTACTTTGCATCAAAGCTTAATGCCTCTTTACCCGCCAAAACTCTTTGGAGAAACAAAAAAAAAAATTGGTGTCTCTAATGTCCTTAACCCTCAAAGTGCTCTCCACTCAGATCTTCTTAATAACGTTTTCGTAGGAGATCAACTCCATGATAATGAAAGTTCTGTGCAAAGACTAGAAGATTTTGAAGTGGTGAGTGAAAATTAAGTTTTTAAATGCACCATGGCCGTTAAGTCTGACCCTATCGGAGAGGATGGTCTATCAATACGGTTTATGAAATTTCTTTTACCTCTTATTGTTGGCCATCTTACTCATGTTATTAACCTCTGCATTACCACATAAAATTTTCCTATGTCTTTGAAAATCGCAAGGGTACTTCCAATTGCCAAAAAAACAAAAGCAAATTCTCCTTCTGACTACCGATCAATTAGCATATATTAGAGAAGCAAATCCTGACAACTTGTTCTACCTGAAACAATCAGAGTTTAGAGTAAATCACAGTTGCTCTACAGCTATGATAAACCTACTCGACGAAATAAGGCAGGATTATGACAAGCGCTATGTTAGTCTTCTTTGTCTGCTTGACTTTTCGAAAGCTTTCGATAGGATAGATCACAGTGGGAGCTAAAAAACTTGTTTGGTTTCAGTGATAGGGCTGTCAAACTTATTGGTAGCTATTTATCAGGAAGATTTCAGAGAGTTACCTCCCCTCTCCTCAAAAAGCTTTGGTTCAAGGAGTTCCTCAAGGGTCAATTCTTGGGCCATTATTATTCTGCATGTTCATCAATGATCTCCCATCAGTCTGCAAGCAAACATCTGTGCATCTTTATGCTGACGACGTTCAATTTCATCTAGGAAAACCCTTTAAACAGCTCTCGGAGCTGGCTCTCTTTGTTAATCAAGATCTTTCCCGAATATACCAAAAATAGATCAAAAAGTTCCCGGAATTTATACAGAAAATTATAAAATACAAGTTTATTCATCTAAATCTATATTGTGCCCTTCAAAGTAATCCCCATCGACTGCAACTCACTTATGCCAGCCCTTGATCCAATCCTCGAAACATTTTTTATACTCGGTTTTCAGTATGTCCTTCAGTGCTTCCTGCGATTTTTCCATTATTTCCGTTCCCCGTAGTGGTTTTTTAACTCGATTGAACAGAAAGAAGTCACAGGGAGCCAAATCAGGTGAATTCGGTGGCTTTTGGATGGTATATGTTGTATTTTTTGTCAAAAAATTATGAATAATGATGGCACTGTACGACGCGACGGTGCGTTATCATGGTGCAAAATCCACGAGTTTTCTGCTCACAATTCTGGTCTCTTTCGGCGGATTGCTTCACGCAAATGTCTCATAACGCCCAAATAATACTCTTTGTTTACTTCTTTTTTGACTGACGACGTGGTTTTTTGGTCTCGGCTCATTTGGTGAACGCCATTCACTTGTCTGATGTCTGGATTGCGTGTCGTACTTATGAACCCACGTCTCGTCGCCACTAATGATCATTTTGATGAATGTGGGATCGGATTCAGCCTCGCAAATCATCTCTTTTGCGACGTCAACACCGTCTCTTTTTTGCATGAAATTGAGGTCTTTTGGCACCAACTTTGCTGCTACACGACGGAAACCCAAATCATTAACCAAAATGTCTTGGACGGATCCATGGCCAATGTTCAAGTCCTCCGCTATCTCTTTGATGGTTAATTTGCGGTTATTGACCAACATTTCTTTTCTTCATCAACGTTTTCATCTGTTTTCGATGTCGATGGTCTGCCACTGCGTTCATCATCTTCGATTGCCTCACGACCACTTTTGAACCGCTCGTGCCACTGGTACACGACCGTTTTCTTTAGAGAATCGTTGCCGAAACACTTTTCCAAAATTTCCAACGTTCAAGCACCATTAAATCCGTTTTTACGCAAAATTGAATACAAGTTCGTTGTTGCAAATTGAAATCCATTCCTAAAATTGTAAAAAATCGCCAACACACACAGAGATAGATGTACTCTTGGCTACGTAACTTTTGCAAATGTCAAGCTATGACGCTATGACAACAGATTTACCAACTTAACAAAAAAAAAAAACAGAACTCAAATCGGAACAATGGGAGCGCCACACGGTGGTGTGGTGCGGGAACTTTTTGATCAAGCTGGTATACTTGGTCCGTCATTAATGGGCTGCTTCTGAACCCACTAAAATCTCAAGTTATACCAATATCTAAAAGAGAATTTAGCTTGAATATCCTACCAGATATATGTTTAAGCAATAATAAAATTACTGCTGTTGAGCATTGCACTAGTCATGGCATTGTTATTGATCGTACAGTATCGTATTGTATCGGGCTACAGTCATACTCAAATACTCATTGGTCGGATTTACGGATGTTTACGCAAATTATGGCTATCGGCTTTTTTACTTTGGTGGAAACTAGATGCAAGTTGGTACTAGCATTAATAGTCCCAATCATTAGGTACGCTGATGTTGTCTACAGCGCCTTTGACTCACTATCCCAGCATAAGTTACAAGTAGCATTCAACGATGCGGTGCGCTACGTATACGGCCTTCGTAGATATGACCATATTTCTGAATACTCAAAAAAGCTATTAGGCTGCACACTGCAGCAATACATCAATACAAGAAATTGTATATTCCTACATAAAATCATTAACAATAAATGTCCGTCCTACTTATTTAACAAACTCGTCTTTAATCGTTCCGTAAGAAATTTAAGTATCGTGCCTTTCCGCCACCAATATTTGAACTCAAGCCGTTTATTTTTCATTCATACTTTCAAACTATGGAATTCACTACCACCACAAATCAAACTCATTTCTAACCGTGCAATCTTTAAAAGTGCAATCCTTTCGCATTTCTCTTCTTTAACTACCCATCCTTAATCCCTTCCTTGTTCCCTATAACCTCTACCTCTTAAGTAATTTAAGCAATCTATTCTTGTATCATAGTTTAAAGTTTTAAGTTATAAATGTTAAATCAGTTCTACTTTCTACTCAATTTGTATCTAAGTACTAAAAAAGATATTAGGTAATCTTATTGTACATCCCAAATATTTAATAAATGAAATGAGTGTGCGGAGGTATTCAAGGAAGAATGACAACATGCCAACAATACTGGAACCTCTTTTTGAAAAGGCTACAATAGTCCGTTCAGGCTGTTATCGGAAGTTATTCTAAGCAAATTGAACTTCACCAGAGGAAGAGAAGAGTGAGCTTGCATCCTCATATCACATACATTGTAGCTTTCTTTGTTAAAGCAGAGGCAACATAGTCTCTGGTTTTTAACGTAAACACCTGTCGGGAAGACTTATGTTTACGGGATGTCCATACATCCATGGGAGCAAGGATACGCCTTGCCATCGCTCTGCCGCCTTCCTGATATACCAAAGCTGAACTTGCGTTGGAGGCACAAGTCGAGGCTGATCCAAAACCTGTTACTGTCCTTAGGGTCACAGCACCCAGTATTTATTGCAACTCTACATTGGGTCAAACCAGCAGGAAGACTCTACCCGCGACTTTGGGTTTAAACCACAGCCACCATGACGCTCCCACAAGGGGGCCAACCTCAACAAGTCAGGCCCATACCGAAATTCTAGGGGCTCCTGGCTCCCATGGTACCGTGATTTAAGTCATGGTAGGGACTACCGATGGTACTGCTGCCAACAAGACCTATGACCGGCAACTTCTAACTGATCAAATCGTAGCAACCTTCGGTGGCGTCATCTGACGATGTTTACGATAAGATCAGTAATATGCTCTGCCTCCGCTATTTATTAGACAACGTCATTGATGGGCGAAGCCTTGATAATTGGGCGGGGGCCCAGCAGAGGAAACAGTAGTATTTTACATTCTATGCATATTCACTAGTTATACGAGTATGCGCTTAATTCTCAAGGAAGAAATAAAAAAGCAAACACCCGCTGTTTGAGCAGACATTTGATTCCTGCGCCTAAACACGAATATTGAAAATACAATAACAGAGTCCATAGGTATGGCGTATGGACCACAGCAATCTTGAAATCGATCTGACGACGATGTTTTTTGAAGTCGTCAGACCGAATAAGATACAACTGGAATTGAAGGATTTCAGCGTTGATCTCTCGTCCATATCCAATTCTGAAATGTAGATGAACTCAAACGTCTGAGAGAGGTATGTCAAGAGAAGTATATAGTACTACAATAGAAGGTGCACCTAGTTGAAGCGTCGATGGTTCCTTTAAACAAAAGGTCAACACTCGTAGAAGAAAGAAGAAAGGACAGAGCATATAAATGTCTCTATAATATAATAGTCATTCAAGTCGCGGGAAAGTGAAGGAGAGTCATATTAACTTATTAAATTGTCCACCACTTGCCCGTGGAACGTTTTATTTATAACTCATCCCGTGGTTTTCAGAGATTCTTTCCCTTATAACGAGTGTTTTTTTTAGAGGTTTGCTTTTTAAGCTGGCAACACTGTTTCGACAGATTGTCAATTTGACAGTTGAAAATTGATTTGTGGTTAGTTCGCTTTGCCATTTTACGATCAATAGATTAACGCCAAAACAATGCGTGCAAAGTGTGCAAACTTATTTTGAAAACCATGGTTTGGTTCACCATACTTTTCGTGCGCTACGCCCATTTTACGGTCGACATAATCGCCCATCTGACCAAGTTATTTGAAACACGATGAATCGTTTTCGCACTACGTACACTCTAGTGAATAATACGCATCCCAAAAGACGACAAACAGTGCGAACAGAAGAAGTTATTATCGTTGTGGAGCGCAGCGTTGAGGAGAATCCGAATGAGTCGATTCGCCATCGTGCACAGCAATTGGAGGACCATCCACTTTGTGGAAGATTTTACGGAAAGATCTTGGCTGAAAAGCTTATAAGATCCAGCTTGTGCAAGAGTTGAAACCGCGTGATTATTATACGCATCGTAGTTTCGGTGAATGGGCCGACAACATGATTCAGCTTAATCCTCATTTTCAACGCAAAATTGTGTTCTCCGATGAGGCCCATTTTTGGTTAAATGGATATGTAAACAAGCAAAATTGACGAATTTGTCGAGACGCCCTTGCAACCATTAAAACTCACTGTTTGGTGTGATTTATGGGCTGGTGAAATCATCGGCCCATATTTCTTTAAGGACGATGCAGGCCAGAATGTTACCATCAATAGAGAGCGGTATAGAAACATAATTTCTGACTTCTTCGTGCCTCAGTTGAATGGCATTAATGTGACTGAGCTTTGGTTTCAACAAGATGGCGCAAAATGCCACACGGTGCGCGACACCATCAATTTATTGCGGGAAACATTTGCTGAGCGCATAATTTCGCGTAATGCACCTGTGAACTGGCCTCCATGATCTTGTGATCTCTCACCTTTAGATTACTTTCTTTGGGGGTATGTGAAGTAACTAGTCTAGGCAATAAACCAGATACATTGGACAATTTGGAAGTCAACATTCGCCGTGTTATTGCTGATATGGTATACGGCACCAGTTGCTCGATAAAGTTTTCGAAAATTCGGCTTCACGATTGCGCTTCGTTCAAGCTAACCGTGGCGCGCATATCTATTCAATAAAGATAATATCATAGACATTAACATTAGCTTCAAGTGTTTTATTTCATATTGAATTTGTATACCTCTAAAAAAAAACACCCTTTATTGCTATCGTTAATACGTTTTAGTAGTTTTAGAGTTTTTGACTATCTCCTTACACTAATTCAAACTTATTTATATGTGTACCTATCTTGACACAGGAACCAATTTTTGACTCACTACATGCAGATATATTATCAGTCTGTGCCGCCTGGTCAATAGGCGTTTTCGACAGCTTATCGGTATATCCCAATGTTATATTTTCGGTATAAAACGGTATCTGATTGGAATCGGTGGTAATTTCTTGTTTGCTACATTAAACTCGTAGGGTCAGTTTGATGAAGAGGAGATAGGTCCGTTCATTCCACTGTCGAAGTTCTTAGTTGGTTTACACAGCAAGCTGACATTTTGGTCATAGTTCGACTCGTCATGAGCTCCTTCTGATGTTAGAAAATTTTTAGAGCTAGGTAAATTCCGAAAAGGTTATTGGAAACTAACAGGTTTACACCAGCTGAAAAATATTTTCCAAATCATTTAGAAACTAAAGAACGCAGCATGCTGTCAGTGAAGTGTTTGCATGCGTATGCAGGGACGCGGCAGTAAACAGGGACAAAATTAACTATCATATATAGTGTTTACAAGAAAATACATTATCTTCTCAATTGTTTGCTTAGTACAAAGATTTGTTATGTTATAAAATATGATTCAATGAAACTACCCTATCTACATATTAGTTTCAATTAATTAAGTAGATAATGAGCACAATTAAAAATTAAAGTGAAGTAAAAAAATAAATATAAACATGAAACAATTATCATCAGCACTAGTACTAAAAATGATAAAAACCAATTCTTGTTTCTTTGTGCCCATTGAGTAACAAAATTATATCGAGAGAGACTAAGGTATAAAAGTTCTTCGCATGATTTATGGTCTAAACAACCATATGTATCTGCGGCATCTACAAGAGCTAGGAGATGTGTGGCGCCTACAGAAGCTACTTAAATACAACTCAGAGAGACGACCGCCGTTAAAGTGACAGCATGCGACAGCTGGCCACATATTAAATTAAATGGGTTACTTGGTTGACTGAGGATTTGATTCAACCGAAAGTTCACAACAGAAGTCTATTTGTGAGTTAGCTGCCTGCTATGGAAGAATTTACTCGTATATGGCTGTGATGTCCCTTTCTTTTAAAGGAAATTCTTTTTTCTTCGTTTGTTTTTTTTACTCATCTTTCCTAGGCTCTCTGTGTAATACTTTTTGTCACGTGCTTTTGTTTTATCTTATAAGATACTCGTACATTACTCTGTAAGTAGAAACCTTATGCTCTGTCGATAGCTCAACTGCTTTGCTAAGATTCTGTGAGCGCTACTGATGAGTGAATCTTAACACGAGATCAAATGTTTACGGTTTTCTCATTGCCAACAGTTTGAGTATTCATTCAAAATTGACCCAAGAATGCAGTAATGCTATTTAAAGCGTTCAATGTACGATCAAACAACTAAACCAACAAAACAGTGATCCAAGTCGATACTGAAACCCCGGTTCGCTTGTAGCTACGGCAGTTGTGAAAGGAGGCGCACTAGTTTATCTCGTGGCGAGTGACTTCACCAAGTAACATTTACAAACAATGTTTCTGTCGTCTCTTACTATATATCTTGTCCTAGTAACAATATTATCGAATTAGTCCAGCACGGGGAGATTCCACAGCATTCATCATTCATCGGAAACAACTCATAATAGCTGACTTTATATCTAAACAACTTACACAGAGCTTATAACATTTGGGTGAGAACTCTATGAGCAAAAGCGGGAAATGAAAGAAAAAGGAAAGAGCGTGAAAAGCGCATTACCGAAAATATGGATAGTGCCCCTTCACGAATAATATCCGGAAACTTTACCAAAATGTGAAAAAACGTTTCCAGACAAGAAGGCGAAAACAGAGACCTATAGAGCTCCGCAAGGAAATTTGGTAGTAGAGTCACAGTCGGTAGTTGCAGAGCATTAGACGGTGGAAAATATGCAAATTTCGTGGTGAGGCAGATTCAATTCGGGCAATGAAAGCCCATATTTCCGTTCAACCAAATCAGAGAAAAGAGAGCTATTGAACAGCGTGGTATGAATTTACAGAAAGCATACAAGAACTCATTTCCAAGATTGGCTTGGGTGAAAGTATGTCTGATGAATGGAACCTCAACATCGTTTGGGCGATCCTTAAGAAAACCCGTTAAGAGGGTTTTGGAGTTTGAATACATTGACGTAAGAATACAAGATCTGATGTGCCGTATGATGATGATGATGATGATTGCCCTTATTAATGCGGTTTTAGGCACGGTAAGTCCCCAATTGACCAAATATTCATACCACAATAGGTCCTAGAGATAACTCACATTGGTAAAGATTTTTAAAGTCATATATGACAGATTTTATAAAGACCAACTATATAGAGCCATGTCTAGTTTTAGAATGCCCTCCAAATGCGCCAGATTGGCCAGAATGACCGTGGAGAACGCCCATGAGACCCAAAGGTCTAGCAAAACGATGCGCTGTGAGGGGAATTTTTTAACATCACACTTGCTGATGACATTGAGATCATTGCAGAATGGAGAGACTTGTCATTGGAGTGTTTGGAAGTATCGAAACAGAGGCGAAAAAAATCAGCTGTAAACCAAGTCAAAACCAAATACATGTCACCAAAAAGAAGGTACGCACAACATCAATGTCACGAGTTGTTGATTTTGTCTAACTCGGTTTATCTATTTCATTCGTCCTACAGGACATTGAGTAATAAAGCTTTGTCAAGAAATAATAAGAAAACTCTTTGTCAGACACTAACCCTCGTCCCAGATCTTCTCTTTGGAGCATGGATGATATCGAAAGCAGGTGAGTAAGATTCTTCGCTTAATTTTTGTCCCACTCGAGTTGATAGGCTTTGAATGAGCAGATATAACAACGAGTTGTACAAACTTTATTATGCATACGCTCGGACTCAAAGAGTAAAGGAGGGCCCAACCTTAAGTAAGGCGCACAAGTATCATAGAATTAATGGGCAAGTGAAGGCAGTTAGTTTTTTTTTTGTAATCGACGCAAGCCCAACGGATTTGGTTTTGCAATAAAATGTTTGCACTTGAAAACTTTATTAGTTTGAGGCTCAGATCCACGTCGAATTGTAGCTTCATGGGATGGCAAAATTTTTGCTTATTAGTGATATGGATTTTCGCTTTGAAGGAACTATCGGTGTCATCATAAAAAACAATTTTTTTGAGGTAGATACAATGTCCACCACGAAGAAGTTATAATCGGACTTCCACTATAGCTATAGTTTGGGGCATACCATCACACAGATTGTTTAGCTGTTACATGATTATACATTTGTTTATACTCGGAATCTCTCCATCGATATGTTAAATCATTTATCAAATGCCAAAGCGAAAACCCGCCTATATCTTAAGGTATAAGTTTTGAGATTGGGTTTGCTCATTACTATGATTAGGTTTGATTTGTTTGAACTCAGATACATATATTGTCCCAAAGTCGCTGACATGACGACGGCCTTGCTTGCGTAAGATTCCTTCAAAAAGGAAAACAAAATAGCCTACCCTTATACTTTTATGTCATTTGGTAAACATAATTTGTTACCCTTTGCAATTATCTGTTTACTTTAAAAAGACATGTGATGAAAAAATGTCTGGCTTTCTGGCCATACCCTCCTAGGACTTCCATTCTATCATTCAAACGACCTGATTCGCATCCTTTTTAAGGACTTAGAAATTGAAAAGCTTAAGCAAACACGAAATACCAACACCGAGTCCAGACAGTAAACACAGCATATTGTACGACATACCGCCCCAAGTAACAAGTTTAAGTAGATTGCAGGTTTAATCATGTGTTAGATAGATTTCACCCTCATAGTGCTGCCTCATAGATTTATAGAGTCATAGAAGCACTCAGTCAATGACAAACTGACTGTCCAATGAACCTATCTTGAAGGTAACGATTTGATTTTGTTTTTAACAATAAAGTGTTAACACTTTTTAAAAATATGTATCTTTCCACTTGCTGATGCATCCCAACTAACATCCAATCCAACGGATGTGTTTTCTTTTTAACACAACAAACAAACAAAAAAAAGAAAAAAAAAACCCAAAATCGATGACGCACACATTTTGGGCAATTGATTGGATATCTGGGTCACCAGAAACACCGCACAATGATGGACAAACAGAGGCACCATACAGTTTAGCTACGTGTCCGTATATCTGTATCTACCGAACGCTTGAAAATTCATTAATGTGATGCAACTAAAACAAATTAAAACAACAGCCACAATCAACATCAGAAATTGCTTCAAAGTTCTGTTAACGAGTCAAGCTTTATGCTTCTGTTTCTGCAGCTGCCTCTGTTTCCACGTGAAAAAAAAAAAAAAAAATCTAAAATTCGGACACAGGTCATTTATTGTTTGCCTCGTTGGTGTTTAAGAAAAAAAAAGTGAAACTTTACCTCACTTAGCGAGCACTAAGTATACTAACTAAAATCTGTTCTGCGAAGAGTGTTTTCGTTTCCGTCTTGCTTTTTTTTTTCTATTTTTTTATGCATGGATCTCTTTCATTTGCTTCGATTGAAAGCGAAATAGTAAAAGAAGAAGCAGCAGCAGCACAATCAGAAAAAAGTGAAAATGAATTCGGCCCCAGAAAGAGAGAATAAATAAAATTCCAGCGGAAAAAAAGAATCCCCTTCCAGTATTCTAACAAGAAGGCTCAAATTGAACCCGCAAACAAAGAAGTGTTAAGAGCGGTTACGTAAGGCTGATTATAGAATTCTTTCAGAATTGTGACAAATACTAAAGATTTCTGTTTGGACTGATGCCAATTTTGTAGATTTTAGTGATGACACTTTTGGATTGTATATTCTCTTTGCGTTGCCCGTATTTGGTTTAGGCATTCTAAAAGGAACAATCCACCTGGTGTTGAGGAGGCACTATTTATATGATGAGCATACCTATTTTCCTAGTAATATACAAAATTCTATCCGTTGGTGATACGAGCAAAAAGGTTTCCGAAGTCCTTGGCCTTTTCCTGTCATAATAAGATCCTCAACGTTTTTTTTTTTTTTTTGATATGGACTTCTTCGACTCGATCACCGGGTGGCCTGTAAACCAGTGAATGCTCGTTTCTCAGATATCACGGATATGAACTGCTGCAAATCCCTAAAACGCCCTTTCAAGGCGTTTCAGTGTTTGTTGCTCCCAGGGATCATTATTAGAGTTTGTTCTTTAGAATGTACAGCGACAACAACCCTGAGAGAAGTGTCACTTACCGAATTCATTGATTACATCGTAAATAGTTCGCAGGGAGCTCCATAAAATTACCAAGAGATGATGATTAAACCACTCTAGGATGGGCAGCTGGATTCAATGGTACATACAGGGTAAAGTTCTGACGGCTTTTAAACAGGCGAGAAGTCAGAAACGATTCCTGATATTCTAGTTTAAGTTAACATACAGCTTTCACGTGGTGGCATAGATAGCCACACCGATAGCCACTGAACAATGAACTTATGTATGTAACCATATTAGACACGTAAAACTACTTTATTATGAGAGAACTATTAGTACCGGAAATAAACGGACTATATTTAGATATCCGACACAGTGTCGAACAGGACAACGATTTGCCTCAGGAATGTTTGAACATTCAATGCTCATGGATTTACTCAATAACTTGAGAACATCCTCGCGAAGTATAAGGTAGACATTACTGCAGTCAACGAAGTTCTCTGAATACGATCTCAGAGACGAAGATAACAAAAGAGTTTGACATATGTATACAAATTACAGCTGTCAGAAAGGGTTGCACATCTACGGATGCAACAAGTTCATCGTCGGAACATGTATGAGATCGAAGGTCATCGATTTCAAACCAAAACCACTCATCTGCATCCAAGAAAACTTCTACAGTATTAGCCTTATATGTACACACAACCCTACAAATAGAGCTTAGGACTCTATCCAAGAGAATTTCTACAACTTTTGGACGAAGCCTGTCCGAAGTACGTTAATACATCATGTTCGGGGGACTCCAATGAGGCTAATCTTCCCACCAATTATAGAAAGTCGTGGATACATTTAAGCACAATTTCAGCAGCTAATTCATGGACATTGACTGAATAATAAGCATGACTATGACTAGGGGAGAATGATAGGGTATGAAGAAAACCCAATTTCTGTGGATGAAGTGGATCTTCCACCCAACCTAAAGGAATTCGTAACAACTAATAAAAGACTGAAGCCTTGAACAGATTACTGTCAGACTTTTTTTTAAGAAGGTCGCGATATTTTTGTCTTTGGGGCATGCACCAGATCATAAAATTTGACAGGACGAAAGCATGTTTTACAATTAAAATATTAGATCTATCTGCCCCATTTTCAAGAAAGCCTTCCAAGAACTAACAAGCCATAAGAATATTTGGTGTGAGCGTGACCAACGAGCTCTGAACCGATATTCACGATCTCTCTACTGATTTCAAAGATCGCACTTTATAAAGCGATGTTTGAATTCAGGATCCCGAGAAAGTTGAGCCGGTTAAGCCGTGCCTTGTTGGAAATCCTGTAGTTTGGAAAGAGAATTACTCCGAATTACTCCAAACATTCACCGTATTTCGGTAAGGAGATATGCTACAGCAAGTTGTACAAAAGGCCGGCTTAAACATAAAAGACTCTATATTATGTACTTAGTCGATATCGAAATCATTGCTCGTATCCAGTGTGGCATTGATGAAGCTTTTACGACGATGAAAGAAGAAGCCAGACGTGTTATCTTTGTGATGAATGAAAGAAGACAAAATGTCTACATATTATCGACCATAAATCGATCGAATACCGCTTATGGATACAGGGAAAATCGAATACGTGTAGAAAAGAAAATATAACTTCCACATACTCGTAAGTAAGACACCCTAATGGAGTTTCGACGACGGATAACTTTAGTTCACCGTGTGTTGTCCAAACAATCATGCTTTATCCTGATGTATAAAACTTTTATTTGACTAATCTTGCCTTTTGGAAGTGAATTTGACGCAATGAGCAAGGCAACGAAGCAGATCCTGGGATCCTCCGAAAGAAAAATTCTTCTTGTCCATTCCAATAACCCAATAGGTCTAATCAGGAGCGCAGTGATAAGGGCACTACTTCCCACCTCGTAATACGAGTACAATCTACAAGAACGTTTTCGAATCTCCGCTCACTAGTTTGAGGGATAAAAAAAATCGGATCTCCTGTTCAAGGATCGAGTGGCTCGAACTAAGGAAAGCGTACTGCGACAAATTTCAAGCTGTGTCATAGGATCACGAAAGCTAGAAAAGAACTGCGTCTTAGGCAGGGAGGAGTCCATAAGGTTAAGAAGTAAATAAATAAGTGTCAATACGCAGAATTCCGAGCAGTTGTTTAGGGGACAAAACTGAGAGCAGATGATAGAATATGAAGAACAACATTTATTTGTTAAAAGCCATTTAAGTGAAAAATTAAAAAAAAAGTTGGTCGCGCAAGAATGTAGTTGTAATTTTGTTTCAAATAAGCACGCGCAACAAAGATCACGCAAAGCAAAGAGTGCTGTCGTTATCAAAGGAAGCACTAGATAACAGAGAGATCATGAAAATTGTTAAAGGAGCCAACCGGAGGCCTAGGAATATCAGGCTAGAAACCATCCAAAACAACTTAAATTGAATGTTCTAAATTTTAATCTGCGAACGAAGATTCATCGATCGCAAATGCACGCATTTTCGACATAAGAGATTGACTCCAAACTCTGTCAAACGCCCGAAAATATCTTGCTTTCCTTTTTCCGTCAGAAAAAGGACGTACGCAGTGATTTCATCAGCGTGGAGGAATCTCTCTTCAACAGAAGGGGAAATATACGAGTATACTCGTAGGTATTATCTGAACCAGTGGATTTGAGTATGTTAGGATTATTGAGTGCTCTTTGTACTGGACGAGTGCGAAATGCGGTCTTACTGACTCTTAGTTTAGTCAAAATGAACTTCAGTATCCAGTTCCTTTTTATTACTCTGATTGACAGCTAATTCAAGAATAGCGAAACTTTTAGGATTTCAGTTCGATTATAACCAACATTTTTGCATATCATAGAAATACGAGCACATACTATACTAGGGTAAGGTTGAATAAAATATAAAATATAAAAATGAAGAAAGTCAACTTACCTAGAATATATTTGGAACCCAACTTTTGTAAACTGCAAAACTGGTAATAACAATACAGCACTGCTGAACATCTCACTATAGTCATAAGAATAACATCGGCTGCATTGTATTCAGCCTCTAGCCCATCACAGGACTGACTCCATCCGTGACAGGGTCTATTTCTACTTGGCATCGACGATACTGTTGGTGTTCCACCCGTCGTTGTCGTGGTAGTGCCACCACCTGCGTCACTTCCCAATGTTGTAGTTCGGTCAACTGTCAACATGCATGCGGTCACTGTCAATAGCGCCACGATCACCTCCCAGGGATGTGATGCACAAAATTCACCATGAGCACGAAATAACCTTCCAATCATCTTCACAAATTACAAGTAGTAGGTGTTTTGTGGTGTTGGGAGATACAAATACAAATAAAAAAAAAAAAAAAAAAGACCGAACAAAATAGCGCCCGCGCTTATAACAAAAAAAAAATTTAAAAGGATAAATAAATAAATAAAACAAAAGCGCTATGGGCTACTGGTGTTTGATATTAACTCAGCCGGGAGATAAGTAGCAGCTAGCGGTCAACTTGAATATGCAACACGAGGGATTGGTTAATGTAACCAATTTTACGAGCGCGTACTCTCTCTATATTTACACTCCTTGTCTACGAGCAGAGTGTGATGGAATTCAGCTGATTTTTTTTCTGTTTCTGTTTTTATTTTCGTATTTATTTCACGAATCTGAAATTAGACAAGAGGAAAGAGAAGACACATTAATAAAAAAATATATGATCAATGAGAGACACTAATGGTGATGATGTTACATTCGTTAAAAGATTGACATGCGTGCCCAGATGCGGAGTACTCCGATACTCACTGGCATGTACTCGAACATACGTAGGTAGGTTCGGCAGACGGCATTGGAACGCCATTAGTATGCTCTCTTATTATGATCAAAAAAAAAAAAATAAAAAAAAAAACATATTAATACTTAAAGCATATTCACAGAATGATTTGAAGCGTGCCCGCCGCTAAAAAGACTAAATATGAATGGCAAAGGCACCCCCTGATAATGGTATTAGATAGTTGAGGTGTTAAACGATTTGAGGTTATATCGTAAATGCGGAAGTCACTGTTAACGCAGTTAAAGTTGCATTGGGAATACAAATTAAAAATATATACATATAATGTTAAAACGAGTGGGCATTCTCGTGCTCGTAGCCATCATACTTGTTAATGCGTTCGAATCAATTGGTGATATAAGACTAATGCGAAAATTACGTAAATAACCGTAATAAGGAAAAAAAAACGGATAACATATCGAACACGCACCTTTATTTGGAATTCGAAATATTTTTTATCAATTGTTACGCAGTTACGTCTGCGAAATGTTCACCTCCTCTCTGTTGTAACATCCCTGATAGAAATCAAAAAATTTTGACGGCATTGAAAGTTTCCCTCGTCACGACGACACAAACAACGTGCTAGGGGACTTTAATGGCAAGCTGAACAAGGAGGAAATATTTGGCAGGATTCTCGGAAAATTTAGCTTTTGCGACAAATCATTCGGCAACGAAATCCGACTGATTGCCTTTGCCGCTGCGCGCAACATGCCAACTTATAGCAGTACATAGATATGGATATACACAAACCCAAGGATAGCCTCCTCATTATCGATCTTCATTAACAATTAATCACATTGTGTTTGAGAGAAAGAATCCTTCTAATGTGCTGAATAGCCGTCCGATAGGTGGATCACCACCTTGTCGCAGTCAGTATCCGCACGAGCCTCTGTACAGCTAAAGATGTGCGTGAACAATAAGTGCGAAAGCTTAGAGGGAAAAGGGCTCTCCAGGGAATTCCCTAGTCAAACCGCACTCCAGCTCGCCTAGAGTACTCTTCAGCTTCAGCTTCAGCAATCACGTAACCTGCTCCATGTGTACCTCTACCGAGCCTTTGGTTATCTACCAACGTTAGCAGAGAAACAATTTGTAGGACCAATGCACATATAAGTAATGTGCCATGGCTCTATAATAAGCAATGACAACGGAAGGTATAAAGGAGCAATACTCTGTAAAGGGGAAACACGATAGATTTCTTGTGTACGAATAAAGATTGGGAGAACATGATTCAAAAAGTGCGGTACCTGAATTCAGGACATATTTGAGTTATGCCTGAACCATTTCTCAACTTTTGAATAGTGACGGTAAAACGCGGTAGGGCTTATGTTTTATTTCTAAAAGCCAAAAAATTATACATACAAACTAGGTCCCAAAGTAAGCAGGACTTTTTAAAAATAGATATTTCTGGCTAGGCCATTTATTGGCAATTGTGTGCCAATAGAATAGAATAGAAGCGGAGTTATTGTGTCTGAAGGGACAGTGTGTTTGTTACATATCGGTGCAAAAATAACTGACGACCAAAAATTGCTCAGAATTTAGCATTTAAAGGACATCATCAAGGAGGCCAAAAAGAACAAAAACTTCCTTTACAACATTGTGACTGGTGATGAAACATGATTTTTTCGACATGATCCAGAAACCAAGCACCAAGCTGAGTGGAAGACGCCATACGAGCCAAAACCCAAAAAAAAATCTCGTTTGGAGAAGTCAAAAGTGTAGGCAATATTGATTTGCTTTTATGATTCCAAGGGCATTGCCGACAAAGCGTTTGTTCCACCGGGAGACACAGTTGGTGTTTTCAAGCGTTTGGTGCGTCGTATTCGGCAAGGATATCGCGCGGAAGGCAGGAAGTTGGCGTTGGTTGCACGATAATGCGTCATCTTATCGATCGACCGATTTTTTGGCTAAAAATCGCATTTTAACTGTCAACCACTCCCCATATTCGTCTGATTTGGCACCGTGCGGTTTTTTGCCATTGCATTTGCCAATGAAAGGAAAACGTTTTCTGGACATAGCAGCCATCGGAGAAGGTTGTACCGAAATCTGAAGGACATCCCGGCCGACGATCTAAAACACTCATTCGACATGGTCTTTGCTAATCACTGTATTGAGTTGGAATAGAATAAATCGGTTTTGCCAACAAAACTTTTTGTTGTCTTCGTTCTAAAAAGTCCTGTTTATTTTGGAACGCACCTTGTACAACTCTTAATAGTGATGATGTTTATATTGCTGATCCGATAGTAGTGGCGATTGAGTTCAATAATTCCTTTCGATTGATCAAAACCACTTATAGGGAAACTTCACTGTATATTGTAGCTACATATTGTACTAGTACTGCCGGCATCTATTTCTGTAGAAACAGTTTTATTTTGTACCAATTTTTGAGACTTGGAAAATAAGTTTTTCCCTAAATAATTCAAATGCATTTAGAAACGATGATGTTGCTAACATTGTGCTAAAAAATATTGTCTTCTATACCGTTGACATTCCAGCACATCCTTTTATTTTAAGTGTAGTTTCCCGGAAAACTGAAATACGCCATTGAGATACTCGTACTCATTTTGAAAGCAATAGAAAAGAAAAAAAAAAAAGGCTGATTTTGAAATCGTCTTTGATCTCGAAGTGTTTCTAAAAAGCAGTTAGAAATTGCTGAAATTTCTGAAGAAAATCGATTGCTACGAGTACATGGGTTTAGAACAGGCTCCCTTATGTAGAAAGAACTGAATGACAAACGGCCCTATGCCTGTCTTTGTGTTGAAAGAACTTAACCTTTCCACATGGTTTATTATAGCGTTCTTTTATACGAGTGGTCCAGATTTTTGAATCACATGTTACTTTGATATTGACACCTCTTTTCCGCTCGAAATCTTGACTGTCAGTCAGTATCATACCACCGCTGAACGAAATGAACAAGCTTTACGCTTGAACAAGGTTGGGACATATTGCAAATTTATTTCAAAAGTAAGTGATTGGCAACACACACATCACAGTGCGTTTATTGAAAATAAGTTTTAGCCGAAATGAAGCAACCACCGCGTCTGCTGTATGCATGTTTGTGCAAAAAGTTCGTGAGACTAGCTTGCTTGCGGTCAACACTCACGGTTCCTGTCGTCGTATGGTACGTACGTGGCTGTTGTGGCCGAGGATGTTCGACTCACTCTAGGAACATCGATCTCAGCCTGATGAGAATTTTGAACGAAGATCTCGGATTATTCCCTTAAAAAGTCGAATTGACTCAACAATTGAAGGTAAACAACCATCCGCTTTGTTATCGCTTCAGTTTGGACCTTATAGCAGCTTGAATTGAACGTCGAATTTCGACGAAAAAATCATTTGTTCTGACGAGGCGCATTTTCATATCAGCATCTGAAAATCGGAAAACCTGCACGTGATTGTCGAGAAGACAATGCATACGCAGAGACAGTTTGGTGCGAATTTTGGAGTGGTGACATCATTGGCCCATTTTAATTCGAAAAAGCTGATGTAAATGCCATTTCGATCTTTTCTTTTAGGTGCTAGGTTCGGTAATCGTGTTATCAGCCGCCTTGGCGATGTCAACTGGCCCCCTCGGAGCTGCGATTTGACCGTGTTAGACTTTTTTGTGGGGTACCCATAAACATCGATGTTATGCGGATAGTCCAGAAATCATACAAGCCCTTAAAGCGAATATCGTCTGAACCATTCGTGAGATAGAGCCAGCCACTCTGCGAAGCCAACCGAGGCAGCTACTTCATATATTCCTTAACTAATGGGAATGTTCGCTTTTTTAATGAAGCCATCACATACCGAAAATAATTGATTCTTGTTCTTTATTTTATTTTTGAAAAGAAACTTGTATTTAGACCACAATGTATGCATATGTATACTCGTACAATGTCTAAGTATTCTGTTCCGAATGATGCAAACTTTCTCGGATTTAAAAATTTGCTATGGCGCTTGCTTCGACCCTTCAGTGACAGTTGATTCCAATTTCAGTTTGTCCGGACACATTTCGATATCACCGCCACAACAAGTTTTATTCCAACAATATTTGAAACCAATTTAAAATATTTTTCAATTTGCCACTCAAAAGTCCAGCAGAGCAGTGGGTCGTCCTGAAGAAGCGCGTTATAAGAAAATTTTGTAAATCCAATCGCCTGGCCCATTCTTACAACTTTATAAGGTTCCACAAATTTTTCACACGCAGAGTCAAAGTGACGAAGGATATAGCTTGGGTAGAAGTCTATATTCTTTTACTACTATCCTTGCTTTTCCTACCACAGACTTCATAGTCGTTTTATCTTGTACGCTGGTTAACAGGCTACTTACAGAAATACGATCCATAAGAGTATCCTTAAGAAAAGGTAAAACTGAAGCCTATGGTTGTATTTTCCTTAGCAAATAGAGAGATTAGGAAAATAGCCGAGGAAATATTGTTTTGTAAGAAAGACTTACGATGCAGTTATATTTTCGGTTAAAAAAAGCAACTAGAAAGATATTAAAAAAAATGCACATTCACAACACATTTAAATATTTTATATTTTTAACTTAATGTATTTAGATTTCTTTGCAAAATAAATTCTGGTTACTGTAGTACCTTTTGTAGATAACTGATTAAAAAGAAAAATATAAAACTCAATGGAATCTAGATTTTATGAGTCCGAAAAGGGAGGAGATTGGCCACAAAAAAACGGTAGTGTCCCAGGAATCTATTTGAGATTTCTTGATTCCGATCAAAATGCATCCTAATTTTTTTTGATTGTTTTGGTTTTTCTTGGATTAAATTTTAGCTTACTTTAAAAGTGTTCACTTGCGTTATGAAATTCAATACATTTTGAAGAACCCGGCTGGCTTTAATGTGAGCCTATCGATGACACTATTGATTCCACCAAAGGTAATATAGGAGTGCGAGCAGGTACCGTTCGTATTTTTGGAAAAAATATTTGATGAGGAAGTCATGAATACGATTGCTCAGTACTCCAGATTATCCTGGCAAAGAACTACACTCAGTAAAGATTAATTAAAGGCGGATGCACTTTTGTCCAGAAAATGTGTTCGTAGTGTCCAATTTATGTCCAATTTTTTGCTTTATGTCCTTTCTTCACCCTTACTCCCGCTCAGAGAATTTCAACATCTCCTGTTTTATCACTCATGATCGTGCAAAATTCAATTGAAAGCAGTCGTGTTTATGCTGAAAACGAAATCAGGGTTTTTTTTTCGTGATTACAATTGAAAATATTTTTTTTTTACATTTAGAACTTTTGGGTTTCGATGATTGTTGGCTGCAAGTTAGAATGGGAAAAGGAAAAACGCTCTCGGATGAGAAAATCGCCAAAATCAGTGCGTATAAGGATACTGGTATGTCCAATCGCCAAATTTCCATTAAATTAAATCGATCGGCTTCTGCAATCGATAATGTTATTAAATTAGGAAGCAATTACAACGCGAACCGGAGAAATAAAATCAATTAAAAAATTTCACCAAGGCAGATATCGGCCATTATCCGAGCTGGGTTGCAAAAAAATGCTACCGCTTCTAAAATTATATCAGATTTAAAGTTGCGGATATCTAAACCACGCGGCATGTACAACAAATTTTAGCTGGCAGTAATCGACTAATTTGGAAAAAAAACCAGCTCATACAGAAGCCCGACTATACTTTGCCAAAGAACACATGACATGGTCTAAACAGTGGAAAAGCGTGATCTTTTCGGACGAAAAAAAAGTTTAACTTTGATGTGCCAGACGGTTTTAATTATTATTGGCATGATATAAAAAGTCCTGAGAGCTTCTCCACTAAGCAAAACTTAGGATCTTTGATGGTCCGGGCTGCATTTAGCTATCATTGTAGGACTCCAATATGCAAAATTTTTGGCCGAATGAAATCAGAAAATTATATGTATTGGGTCTACAAGTAAGTTTCCAGCGTTTTTTTTCCAAAATTTAAAGTTTTATTATGAATACATAGCTACAATGCTTTATTCAAAGTATCGTCCATCGGAAGCTACAACTTTCCCCCATATTTCTGGCAATTTATGAATTCCGGACCAAACAAATTTCTCGTCTTTCGAGCCCAAGAACGTATCGAGCCAATTTTTGATTTCCTCTACTGAGCTGAAGCGTATTCCCGTAAGAGCGTTCTGCATCGAACGAAACAAGTGGTAGTCAGATGGTGCCAAGTCTGGACTGTAAGGCGGGTAATTCAGAATTTCCCATCCACTATTTCCCAAATAGTTTTTCACCGAAACCGCAACATGTGGCCGAGCGTTGTCGTGATGAAAAATGACGGCTCATGCCTGGTCTCATATTCTGGCCGTTTTTCTTTTAATGCCCGCTTCAAACGAATTAGTTGGGTTAGATATAATGATCCTTTGATGGTTTCACCACTCGGAAGCAGTTCGTAGTATACGACACCCTTTTGATCCCACCATATGCAGAGCATGACCTTATTCACGAGAATATTTCGTTTCGGCGTCGATTGGGCGGGCTCGCCGGGCTTTGTATGCGATTTTCCGCGTTTAGGATTATTATAATAAATCCATTTCGCATCACCAGTGACAATACGATGCAAAAATGATTTATTTTTATACCGCTGCAGTAACATTTCGGACATGCAAAATCGCCGTTCGACGTCTCTTGGCTTCAATTCGTACGGCACCCAGTTTCTAACCTTTTGAATGAATCCCAGTGCTTTTAGGCACAGGGAAACGGCTTGTTGCGTGACGCCCAATGATACAGCAAGTTCTTCTTGAATCTGACACGGATCCTCATCCAGTCAAGCGTCCAATTTCTCGTCTTCAAAACTTTTCGGCTTTCCGGGGCGATCTTTATCTTCAACTCCAAAATCACCACTTTTGAACCGTTTGAACCACTCGCGGCACGTCGATTCACCAATATATTCCGCCCCATAAGTTTCCGAAAGCAAACGATAGGCCTCAGCCGCACTTTTCTTCATATTAAAGAATAAAAGCAGCGCTTCCCGCAAATGACGTTTATTTGGCTGGAAACTTGCCATGATTTTGCTCGATAAAATGTACGACACCGATAGAACTGCTCAAATATAACGCTGCAAAGTTGTTGACAGATACAAAACCTACAAATAAAACACATGGGGTCTGACATTTCTGCCTGGGATCCATTGGTGGCGCCATCTCTGACAAACGCTGGAAACTTACTTGTAGACCCAATATTACTCTGTTGGAAGATGTTTTAGTAGACTTTTTGGACTATCAGCCGGATTCAAATACAATTTTCCAGCAAGATAATGTTGCCATTCATGTATCGCGGGCCAGTTGTGAGTGGTTTTCACACAAAGAAATTCAACCTTTAGAGTGGCCAGCCCGTTCACCGGACTTAAACCCGAATGAAAATATGTGAAAAAATTTGTCTCGTCGTGTTTATGCTGGCGGGCGCAAATTGGCTTCGGTGGACGATTTAACCAAGGCCGTTACAACGAAATGGGCTCTAGTTCAAGCTCAGGAGTTCAAAAACGTGGTTAATTCGATGCCAAGTCGGATTTTCGAACTTATAACCAAGTCTGGCCATTGGACTCACTATTAATTTAGACTTTTACATTATTTGTCACAGTGAAATTTTTTCTGTTTTTACTTTACCTTGACTGCCTTTAATCGAATTTCGCAAAATAAATTGAGTTTTTTGTTTTCTTTAACTAAGAAAAGATATGTTTATTTATTTTAATCAATTTTTTCTTTGCTTAAATAAATCATTTGTTTGTATTCAATAAGTTTGTAAATAGTATTATACTTAAATCAACTTTGTTTTTAATATTTTAAAGGAAAATAATTTGCCTTTAATTGAATTTCGCTGAGTGTATAAACATGACTTCAAAATATCTGTGGATAAATTGAAAACATTCTTCGGCTTCTAATTTTGAAAACGTTTGTATAGGTCCTGGATGAAAACTGTAAGCCGTCCTTCGTCATAAGGGAAATGAGGAGAAACAGATGTCTTGAAACCCAGAAATATTTGCATTCCTGTAACAACGTTGCTGATACCACTATGTCCGACAAGATGTTCAAAAACGGGCACTCGCGAACATCCTACTGAAGGTATTTGTACAGCAAAACGTATAGTATTTCATCAGGCTTTAATTATATCATACGATAGATGAATTGTTGTTGAAGTATTTTGGGCGTCTTCCAGCGAAACAAGTTATAAGGGGTAAAGCACTGCAATTTAGTAACACTGAGTGGTTACAATTTCTAATGGAAATTGTTACCTTTGATGTGTTTTTTGGTAAGTCTGGAGCAAATTCTGTAAGAAATGTTCTCTGGTATCGGTCAAAGATATGAAATCAGAATCCGTGCAAACTCCAGATACCGCTTTCATTCAATCAACTAAATTTTGTTAGTATGTATGTATGACAACAGCATAGAACGACGGCAGTGTTCTCGAACTGGAGAAAGTAAAGAGATAGAGGGCTGTGTATAAACAGAAAGTCGATGTAGATATCCTGCGCATATTTCAAAACTATAACAAGAGTATGGGCGGTGTACATCAAGCTAACCAGTCGATTTCTCTGTATTGCATTTCCCATTCGAAGGAGAAAGTCGTGGTGGGTTAAACACAACCCACTGAAAATGCATTGCATTTACGTATCCTGATCAATAAAATGAAGCTAAATCAGTTTCAGTTTCGCTGCATACCCTGTAAATACTAATTCAAGGGAATATTAAACAAATGAAAATAAAAAAGATAAAGAAAAATACCGTCAAAGCTGTCTTTCACCGAATTCATAATTTCTCAATTTGACTAAAATAGTACTTCAAACTAGATATTGTCCTAAACAATTGTTTTTTTTTTATAAAAATTTAACAAAAATGCCTTTCTATTATAAAACAATTTAAAAAAAAACTAGCCTAAGTGGGTCCGACCGATGGGTCACGTCAAGTATTACCTAATAAAGAGAACTTGTAGTTTTGGATATTTCATATCATTTCATATCCTATTAGAATTTAGGACAAGTTAGTCCGAAAATGGTCAAAAAACTGGGGTAAGCCTGACCGGTTAAGCTTGAAAGGTTTTGGTACAGTTAAGAAAAAAATAAAGTGTGGCAGGTGGATTTATCTCTCCTTTCCGCCGACCAAGAAAGAGTTTAATACATACTTCAAGTGCATTGTAAAGGAGTTACAGGACTTTGCCCGAAGGCTTCAATTAATGATCTAAGCTGAATATACCACCTTGATCAAAAAGTTCCCGGGGGACACCACCGTGTGGTGTTCCGATTTGAGTTCTTTTTTTTTTTGGCAAGTTGGTAAATCTGTTGTTGACATTCCCTCTAAATCTTAGCATCACAGCTTGACATTTGCAAAAGTTACGTAGCCAAGAGTATATCTTTTTCTGTGTTTGCAATTTCTTACAATTTTAGAAATGGATTTAAATTTGCAACGACGAACTTGTATTAAATTTTGCATAAAAAGCGGATTTAATGGTGCGCGAACGTTGGAAATGTTGGAAAAGTGTTTCGGCAACAATTCTTTAAAGAAAACGGTCGTTTACCAGTGGCACGAGCGGTTCAAAAGTGGTCGTGAGTCAATCGAAGATGATGAACGCAGTGGGAAACCATCGACATCGAAAACCGACGAAAACATTAATGAAGTACGAGATGGAGTGAAAAGTGACCTCTTTGACCGCCAGAATGCGCTGCTACTGCGAAAAAGGTTATGGTGCCTTGAAGTCCGTTCATATTTAGGCAAACATGCCAAATTTCAGTGCGATACTGTCTTTAGTTTTGTTTCGACAGCTGATTGTTGTTGACGTGTTTGGCATTATGTTGAGTATGGACAAAAACGATTTTCGTTCTCTCATAAAACATTATTTTTTGAGAGGCAAAACGGCGAAGGAAACAAAAGAAAAGTTGGATAAAAATTATGGGGCTAATGCTCCGTCAGATTACACCTTCAAATATTGATTTCGAGAGTTTCATGGTGGCCGCAACTCCACTACAGACCAAGTCCGCAGCGGCAGGCCCTCCGATGCGGTTACAGAGGGCAATGTCAAAAAAATACATGAAATGGTGTTGGCTGACCGGACAGTGAAGGTGCGCGAGTTAGCAGATACCACAAAGATTAGTACTTAGGGCACACGCCATATTTTGGGCAATATTCTGCGAATGAAAAAGTTATCCTGCCGCTGGGTGCCGCGAATGCTAACTCCTGACCAAAAACACGAAAGCGAGAGCACTTCGAAAGAGTGTTTAGACTTGCTGATGCGGAATCGGGCGGACTTTTGGCGTCGATTGGTAACTGGATTTGGATCCCTCGGACTATTATCTCTTCCCAAACCTCAAAATATGTCTCATCAATAAAAAGTTCAGCTCACGCGAGGAAATCATCGACGCCACGGAGGAGTATTTTGCAGACCTTCCGCAAAATTACTTTTCGGACGGGATCAAGAAGTTGGAAAATCGCTGGAATAAGTGTATCAAACTAAAAGAGGACTATATTGAATAATGTAAAAAAAACATTTAAAAAAAAATTTTTCTTAATTTCCAAGGAGGTCACTTTTCACTCCATCTAGTAAAAGAAATGTTGGGCAATAACCGCAAATTAACCATCAGAATCCGTCCAAGACATTTTGGTTAATGATTTGGGTTTCCGTCGTGTAGCAGCAAAGTTGGTGCCAAAAGAAATCAATTACATGCAAAAAAGAGACCGTGTTGACATCGTAAAAGAGATGATTTGCGAGGCTGAATCCGATCCTACATTCATCAAAAGGATCATTACTGAAGACGAGATTTGGGTTTATGAGTACGACACGCAACCCAGACATCAGGCAAGTGAATGGCGTTCACCAAATCAGCCGAGACCAAAAAACCACGTCGTTTTCAGTCAAAAAAGACGGCAATGCTCATGGTTTTCATGGATTACAACGGTGTAGTGCATCATGAATTTTTGCCAGAAGGCCAGACAGTAAACAAAGAGTATTATTTGGGCGTTATGAGACGTTTGCGTGAAGCAATTCGCCGAAAGAGACCAGAATTGTGGACAGAAAACTCGTGGATTTTTCACCATGGTGACGCACCGTCGCACAGTGCCATCATTATTCGTAATTTTTTGACGAAAAATGCAACAAATACCATCCAACAGCCACCGAATTCACCTGATTTGGCTCCCTGTGACTTATTTCTGTTCAATCGAGTTAAAAAACCACTACGAGGAACGGAAGTAATGGAAAAATCGCAGGAAGCACTGAAGGACATACCGGAAACCGAGTATAAAAAATGTTTCGAGGATTGGATCAAGGGCTGGCATAAGTGAGTTGCAGTCGATGGGGATTACTTTGAAGGGGACAATATAGATTTAGATGAATAAACTTATATTTTTAATTTTCTGAATAAATTCCGGAAAATTTTCGATCAAAGTGGTATGTCTCTTAATACGTAATCTGTGTACGGATTTCAGTTTCAGTAACTTCACTTTTCCAGTCTTCTTTTGATTAAAGAAGAGTATGGGTAGGCCTTAAAATAAAACAACCATTAGTCTGTTTCAGTGATGCATCTCCATTTATGAAGCATGAAGTTCTTGTTCTGTTGAAAGAAAAACAAAATAATTCAATTTTGTCAAGAAGTTAAGGTCAGGTCTGGGATACTTTGTTTAACGAAATTGTAGGTTGTACCGCATTTGCGGTTCTAAAGTTTTAGCTATTCCTTGAGTAACTCTGGACCAATTTTTTTTTTTCAAATTTTCATTAAATGTGTGCTAGTATGTTAATAAATTTCGATTAATACTGCACAAATTTCGAAGAAGTCTTCTGTTTTCAAGAAAAAATTAATTGTATTTTGTGTTGTTGTTTTTTTTTAATAAAGTAAACATCTTCGGCGGATTCTGGTCAAAGTCTAATGGCCGTTATTCGTCATGATGGCGCATCATCTGATAAAAATTCAAATCAATAGCACTACTTGTTCGCGAGTAGCCGTGGGCCAAGAAAATTGACACTTCGGGGCATACATGCATATGTACATACCCGTACACACACACACGCCCAGAGACGTTTGCTTAAAAACTTTCTAAAAGCATTATACTACATAGATATCAACAAATTTTCATTTGCGATTTTCGGGGTGAATGCATGAACTTCCTCGCTATCAGGAAATTAAAAAAGCGGTATTAAGTAAATTAAATGATATTAAAGTAAATTAAAATTGAGAAAATAAAAGAATTTCAATTAAAAATTTCATTTAAATTATTTTAAAAACGACATCAAAACTCTTTTTAATTTAGCCCATTTTTAATTACTTATTTATTATTCTTTCTTTCATGTTGAATTTTTATAAGTTAAACGATATTGAGTTGTCGATTTTTAAATAAATAAAACACGGTAAATCATGGTAACAAACCGTAGGTATCTTCCTCTCGAATGTTTTAGAAATTGTTACACTTTTTTTTTGCAAAAATTCACAAATCACTGTGAAAACACTTATGTATAAATTAAAGTTGAAATCAACAAATGATTTTGTTTTTGAAAACAATTCCGCATAATACTATCTCTAGAATTCGGATTTCCCCAACCGCCAAACAATAATAGGTTTATGCACAAAATACAGTTTGCTTTCGACAAACATTTACAATAATATGTATTACTCTGATGCGAACCGTGTAAAAGTCAAGCGCAAACTAAAAGATAAACCAACCACTTATCACGAACATCGCATTGAGCGAGAATGATCTGTAGCCTCGTTTAACTTATACCTTTGTCCATAATGATTCATAAAGAATGATCAGAAAAAGTGATTACCTATTTGTGAGATACATCTAGACTAGCATGTGAAACTGCAATAAGAGTATCTATTTGACTGTTTGGCCAGAGAAAAGAGCAACATGTGCTTCGCACCTGCTTGGAATACGCCATCCATTCGAAGGGAATCACCCTTTATTTTCGGCACGATCTCATTCTTATTTTCTCAGGAAGTCTGCTTACGACGCGACGTTGAGTATTTATTTTTCCTTCTTTTTTTTTTTTTTTTTTTTTTTTTTTTTTTTTGGTTGCAGATTATTCATTCGATGGATTTGTATTCTGGGCAGATCCAGCGCAAGTATCGGTTAACAACTTCCTTAATAGTGGTTTTTGTTTTTATTTATTCTTTTGACAAGTGATGGTTGTTTTCAGCCCCATCTAACATATTCGTACACCCCTCAGTTTTTCCGCTGATCTACAATATCATATTAATCGATCATTAACATGCAAAAAATACAAAAATTCTCGTAAGAGGAAAATCAAAGCAACAATTGCGCAAATCTGCGCGCGCATTTACCCACAAATATGTATTTATGTATTCGCACATATATTCGTACCTCAATTCCTCGGACAAACATGATGAGAATCTCAACAAACAAGAGAATATTCTATATGTACATATGTACCAGAACCGCTAGATACATTTGTGGCCATCGGTCGCGTTGAGCAGCCGCTTGACGATCTCCTGTATGTGAGTATGGTACGTCAGGTGAATTTCAAGTGAAAATTTCCATCTTAAACAACTATGTAGTGCCGAATTCAATAAGAGATCCCCCCGGTACAAACATTGTTTACAGAAATAACCAAAAATATATCTGCGAATAGACACGGGAAAACAAATTAAAATTTTCGCTGGAAAACTTCACTCAGCGGCTATTAATTGCTCCAAAGTCAAGTGAAAAACAATAAAATTAGACTCGAAGTATTTGTAGTTCGTTTGGTTTGGTTTCATGGTCGAGGAGATCTAAGCCGAGTGAAGGATGAGGAACGAGGGTGCGGATACGATGTTTCTTTTCTTTTCGTTTTTTTTTTTTTCTTTTTTTTCACATGGTTTTGACGGTCAGTATTCACATTTGCCATTGCGTTTCTGGTCAAGTGTGGTCATAGTCTCTAGTCTTTGGCTTTCTCGAATAATCGAAAACAGCTGATTATTGATATTACATACTACCGTTAAATAATGCATCATGGTTCGAGTAGATTAGAGGAATAATAATAGTAAGATCCACCCTGTCGTTTGCACAATTAACCGCCGACCATGAATATTGATGGTAAATGACGTACGCCTGATGCTGTTTGGGGTCTACAAACATTATAAATACATTCTGTGAAGCACGCAGATTTCTGCTGAGTAGGCTGTGTGGTTACTAGGTACTCGTAGTTTAGATAACCAAACTCGTGAATGAATATTATTAAAACATTGTGTCAAAGGAATGTACGATTGGATACGAACCTGCCCATTGTCGTCACTTTGTTTTTGTTTGAAATGCACATGGGTTGACATTATGGTTTCATTTGCAATTTTTAACTGAGAGTTTATCTGCATAATAACGTGAATGGGAGTAGTAAGCAGCAAACTGAAAATGTATGCCGAGTATGAATGATTTCAGAACCTTTTAAGTCCAGCCAATATGCTTAAAATCAATTAATTGACGGGAGAAGCTTTCGCAGATTTAAGTTACGAAATTCGACTTTATAAGTGCACAGGAGTGAGGTCCTTTGACATGGTTTTTGAAGAATGTCTGCGATCGCAGTGCTCATTTGTTCAGTGTTGACTCGAAAGCGACAAACACTTTGCGAGAAGGCACGATGTCAGTTGACTGCCAAAATATTTGTAGATCGAGTATTCAGCTATCAGTATCTTTTCAACAATGCGATACCGTCAGCACCTTGTATCAAAGACCAACGGCTAGATTGCCAAGCATGCTTAACAAAATACTGCAAATGAATTGAAAGATTTCAGTTCAATGCCAAGTGAACTGATCATCAAGAGGATTGAAACATCCGAAAAATTCAAAATTTGACATTTTTATGCAAAACTGTTCATATCCTTCTAAAAGTTTAGATCAAAGTCGTATGTGGCTTACATATTGTACATAGAAGTCTCAATACATGGATCAACGATAATATGCTCCTGCAAGAGTACCAGGCAGGTTTTAGACCAGGCCATCCAACGATTGACCATATCTTTTTTCTGAAAAATATTGCGGATTCATTTCTCAGTAAAAGGAAGAAGCTACACTACAGCGTTGTGCAAAACATACCGGATTTTTCTTGAACATTTTTCATTAAAGAATCCTAGGGGACAGGTACACTTGTTTGCCAATTTACGAAAACCTATTGAATAAATTTACAAATAGAAACAAAACAAGGCATTGCTATCATTATTTTTTGAGTTTTATCAAAAACTGTAGCTCAACTCAATGCCATGCCTGTGCAAAATCTACCGGATTTTCAAAAGTACCGTATTTTTTTGCTCTTTAACTTGCTGATAGTGATTTTGGCTGTCATTTGAAGTGAGTTATAGACTTAACAAAACTTAAAAGGTTAGGTGTCTCCAATTTGTTCACTAATAATACAGTGGTGTGGTTAAAAATCATGTGGTAGCGGATTTCAAGGCAGGGCTAAAACAAAAATTTATAGCGAAAAAGTATAAAATGCCATCATCGACAGTGTGTGACATTATAAAAAAGTTTCGGAATGGAAAACCGGTCGAAACCATTCACTGTGAAGCACGTCCCAGAAAAACTACAACACTCCGAACCGATCGGCAAATTAAGAAAATGATTCTTAACGATCCTTTCTTGCCTTCAAGAAAGAATGTTAGTGTGATCAATCTTTCAATTGAAGCAAGCGCCGTACGCAGGCGTTTAAGAGAAACTGATTTTTGTTCTTTTCGACCAGCGAAAAAGCCTCTATTTACTGCTAAGCCTAGACATAAAAGGTACCATTTTATTCTTCTAGTAAGTCTTCGATTACTTTGCTAACGCTAATCATTTCTTAGACTGTTATTAGCAAGAAACCATTTGAATTAGTCAGCAAAGAAGTGGAAAACTCAACTCTTTAGCGGCGAGAGTAAGTTCAACTTGATTGCTTCCGATGGAAGAATTCATTTTGACGAAAGAAATGCACACGTCTGCAGCCACGACATTGTCGTCCATCCGTGAAGCATGGAGGAGGCTCAATTATGGCGATGATTTTCGGCTGCGAGATGAGATGAGATTAGTGGTATTTTGGATCGTTTTCAGTATAGGGATATACTGGAATCCGTAATGCTACCATACTCTGAGGAGCAGATGGCACTGCGTTGAGTTAATCAACATGATAATGACCCAAAACATTCACCAAAGTTGGTTAAGGAGTGGTTTGCGCAGAAAAATGTTGTTATGTTAGAATGGGCCTCTCAATCGCCCCACTTATGGGACATTTTAAAAACGACGGGTAGAGTCAAATAGAAACACATCCAAAAACGCAATTATGACGTCACTAAAGAATGAATGGGAGAACATTCCAAGAGAAGTTTTTGAGAATCTAGTGTCGTCCATGTCTAAAATATGCGAGGAGCTCTTAAAAAAACAACGGTTACTGGACAAAATATTACGTATAACGAAAATCCGGTATGTTTTGCACCGGCCGTTACCGAGTTAAGTTCAGTTTTTTGTTTTTTTTTTGTATAATAAAACATACTATGGCAAAACAGTAAGTTTTCTTAAATTGACAACAGATTTTACTTAGGTTCTTTCTGTTACCTAAAATTCACCAAAGAAAAATGTTCTATAAAAATCCGGTATGTTTTGCACAACACTGTATATGAGTTTCTCGTGGACTTCAAGTCAGCATTTGATGCGGTTGATAGACAGGCTCTATTCTACAAGCTCTATAACATTGGTATGCATTATGCATTGACACAATGGTGGCAGTTTAGAACGGTGAAGAGAGGTCTGAGTGATTTAAAACTGACTCAAGCGTTAGATAGGGTTGTACTATGAGGCCAAGCTTGTTTTTTTTTTTTTGTTTTTTGTAAAGTGCTTAACACTCAAGTGGGTATGAATACACTTACAATGTGTTAAGTTTTTTTGAAAAAAATGGAATAGAGACAGAAAGAAAGATTTTGGGCTCAATAGTTATTTCACTCCATGGGTGGCATCCAACATTTAATGGGGAGACTAAATTCTTAGTGGAAGTTGGCTTGATGTTGATTTCTAGTCAACTACTTATCTTACTTGATTTTCGTTAACTGAAAAAATGAATATGTCTTTCGGGCGAGGCTGTTATTCGAATACCGAACCTTCCGAGTTGGAAGCCAGTCCACTACCACTTGAGCCACTGCCACCCATTGTTCATTGATGATTTCGTAAGCTGCTTACCGTGTGGCATCGAATACGCGGGCCATATAATCAAGGAACTGCTATTCGCAGACGACATCGTGCTCTTGGCGTCATCTGCTGATTCATTACAGCTAATGATCAATCGGCTTTCTCAATATTGTGAGCCTTGGAATCTGGTAGTGAATTTGGAGAAATCAAAAATTATGATTTTTAAGAACGGGGGAGGCAGAAACTCTGTAAATGAAAAATGGTATTTTAATGGTGAGGCCGCAGAAATTTAAATATCTTGGAGTTTATTTCACAAAAAGTTTAAGTATGGAGAAGCATCAGAAACAGTGCTTTTGTAATAAAAGGTATCGGAATCAATTTTATTTTACGCAGTACAAATATGGGGAGTGAAACAATATGAAAATGTAGAGAAGCTTTTCCACTACTACATACAGCAAATTTTTCAACTACCACCAAACATCCCAAATTATATGATAATGCTGGAAACTGGATTGTCGCTTCTCTTTCTTCGTACCCTTAAAATGCAAATTGATTACGTGCTTAAGAAGATATGAAGATAGAAAATTACCGGCTTCCGAAGGTAGCGGCCCTCCAAGTCATACATGATGAATCAAGCTGTTATGCTGGATGGATGGATCTAGCTGCGGACTGCGGCATGGATTTAAGCCTATATATGTAGTTTCGAAGACTTTACTATTATTTCATCAGTGGATTTGAAGTGCAGAGAGAGATTTATGAGCAACGCCAACGAATCGCTCCACAGATCAATATATGTATTCCCAACTTAATCACAATTTGGAAAAAAGGAATTATTCTCGAGATAAAAATAGTGTCGATGAAATAGCAATGATGGTCAGGCTACGGGGAGAGCTGATACACTTAAACTTTATTCCTCACAGAGAAGATTTACTCATCTTGCGCTCTTTGTGTAATTTGGGTGAAAGAGAAGATATTATCCACTTCATGGGGATATGTCCTATTTTAAGGGAAATAAAAAGGAACACTTTGGGATCCAGTTTTTTGACGTTATATCTCTGCTAAACAAAACAGAAGTTAAAAAACTATACCAATGCTGCAATCTGGCTCCAACCTATAGAGACCAAATAATTAGCGAAAATTTTTCAATTTCAAAAACCCTATTTTATTAAGTCTTGTATTTATCAATATAAAGTAACTATCGCATTTGTTTTGATGGAGTATTAAATATTCAAAATACAATGCGAAAAACCCTGTTAAAAAAAAGCCAATACAGGCAAATGTTCAGCTTTGAATTTAATATTTCGTTTCATAGGCCAAAGAAAGATAGGTGCGATAATTGCGAAGACAACTCCAGCATTCAAGATATACTCGTAGATGGAGTGCATAGCGATTTGGGAAGTATTTTAAACCTGAGAGAATGTTTTCCAAGTTTTCCTGATGTGGAAATCAATGAATACAAAGTTCAGAAGGCAACAAATTAAAATTTTGCAAATGGAAGCCCAGCTCAGGACTATTGATTTTCAAATTTGTTCATCGCCTTTAAATTTTAAATTGATATCCAATCGCAATATGAAATTTTCTCAACAATTGAGGTCAATGCAATATAAAACGTGGATTAAGGCCTCTCCAGTATTTCTCAACCTCTGGATGAAAAGCTTTTACGAAAGTGTGGTGACGTCAGAAATTGTTTTTATGTTTTTTTGACTGTATGGCCCGGGAATCCAGCCCTCTGGCATAGTAGTCGACGAAATTAGTCCCACATTTTCAGCAAAGTCAATTCTTGGTGCCACTTAAACAAAACAGCATTTGTAGACATACCGTTCATAGCACGAGACCGAAAATGGTGTAAAGAAAATCACGCGGAGTTCACAATGCTCCACTATACTTACTGCACGACTTATTATACTTACTATTGTAAAACGTTTGTTGACCTAGATGAAAGCGACTATAATCAATAATTGCATGTTGGCCTATGGTGAACTAGTTAATATTTGAAAGTACAAGCTTACAATCAATTTGTCCTCTATGTGCATAGGGAGTGAGGAGTAAATTTAGCATAACATACTCGTAAGTCATGTTAACCCGGTGATGATAAAGTCGAATTATATAACATGGATTGAAGAACACCACGTAACCCTTGAATACTCGAAGTCTTTCTTTCGAAAAAATGACGAAATTTTAGCACAAAGAGCAGTGACGGTACAAATAACAGTGCGCCTAAGGAAGTAGCATTAACCAGAAATAAAGACATCTACCCTGTTTTCTAGTTTTTGTGGTGAATCTAGGATCATTTTCTGTATTATATTGACGTCTTACATATTGCTAAGAACCTCTTTCCACCATAAGTATATGGTAGAACAATTTTGCTCTCACACTTTCCGGGGAACCGTACAAAACTGTCTTTCCCAAACCTCAGCCTTGTTTACGTCGATTTTCTTGTTAAAGTGGAACTTTACGTGGACTGCGAGTATTCGAATTTTGGTCCCTTTGTCAAGGTAACAAAGTAACAAAGATCAACCAATGAAATGAATCCGATATGCAGACCGTTCCTTAGCACATCCGAAAATAGTTTGAAAGCATGCAATGTACTAATGTATGTACAGGGTGAATGACTCGAACTCCAATTTTTTAAAATGCTATAATTTTTTTATTTTTTGATAAATTTTATTGTGTCAAAGCAAAAAATGTTGGAAAATAAATCAATTTTCAAATTGTATCAGTAGTTTTCAATATGTCCACCTTTGGCGCGAATAATGGCCTTGAAACGACCGAAGAAAACATCGAACGCTGCACGCAAGTGGCTCTGCGGTATTTTGGCCCATTCCCGGCGAAGTGCTTGTTTGAGGTGGTCCAAACTTTGGTATTTTTTAGTGCCAACTTTCGCCTTCAAAATACCCCAAACAGAGAAATCCAACGGATTTGCATCCGGAGAATTTGCAATCCATTGTGTCGAAGAAATGAAGTGTGGAACATTGTTTTTTAACCAATCTTGGTTGACGCGCACTTTGTGAGACGGTGCCGAGTCTTGTTGAAATGTCCACGGTCTCCGACCGAAATGATTGTTTGCCCAAGGCTTCAATACTGCCTCTAAGATACGATCGCATTAATTTTGACGCCACAGTCCAAAAATACGAGCAGAGAGCGACCATCGGCGGTTATGGCGGCCCAAAACATCACCATCGGTGCTGCCTGCTTTCTTGTGGCCGTCCGAAGGTGTAAATTTTCGAAGGACCTCTCTGGCAAGTAAACTCGGTCATTTTGTTTGTTGACATATTGAGCGATAACAAATGGCGACTCATCGGAAAAAACCAAATTCGGCAACTCACCACTTTCTTGCAAGCGTAGCAACTCCTTCGTTCTTTCGACTCTAACTTTTTTCTGTTGCGGTGTAACATCATGTGCTTTTTGGAACTTAAATGGCTTGAGCCCAAGCTCATTTTTCGGTATGTGTTGTATCCGTTCCAACGATATGTTGAGCTCACGAGCCATTTTTCTTCCACTTCGACGCGGATTTCGCTCAATTCGAGCCTTCACTTTCCGAACCATTTCTGCCGTTGTTGCTGTTTTTTTTAGGACCACCTCCATGGCGTTTTGCAACGCTGCCAGTATCACGGTAACGAGCTATGATTCGAGAGACAACTGATTTATTCACGTTGAGGTGCTGGAGGGCTCTAACGATAGCTACTTGTAGTTTTCCAGCCAAATATAAAGCAATCACACTATCACGTTTGAATTCCATCGCGGATAAAAATTTTTCAACACAACTGAGACGCAAATCGTTTAAAAAGCTTTTAAATAATAAAATTATCTGTCATGTGTCAAAATTTGAGCTCACTGTAATGAACAGTTTGGAAAGTATAGCAGTCTGAAGTTGGTTGCAGTTCGAGTCATTCAGGGTGTACAATGTAGTAAGAACCATCAAATCTTTAGACTTAGTTTGGGACTGACGCAATATGATAAATAGACCAAGCATGATAGACAGACAATTTATTGGCTATTGAGCTATGTATGCGTCATGAACAATGAGGAAGCCGACTAAAAGTGCTTCTAAAGGGTGACCATATAAGAACGATAGGAAAATAAATTTAAATAAAACAACAACGGTGTGGGATATAAAATTGATTCTGGCTTTATTTGTGGCCATTATGTGTGAAATAGAACATCATTCAAACGGCCGCCTCGGCTTCTCTGGCTTGATAACTCGGTTCAATATGTGCGGCATTATTCTGGCAATTGCGTGTCGAATGTTGGCCTCGAACTCGTCCAAAGCGGTTGGCTTGGCCCCAGTGAAAATAATCGAGTGGTGTCACATCGCATGATTGCGGCGGCCAATTGATGAACGCGTGACATGACCCAGTTGCCAAATTTTTCCTTCAAAACTTCGAGCGTTGTGTCGCTTGCATGTAGCGCCGTCTTATTGGAAACACAGCTCGGATATATCGATGTTGTGGAGTACTGACCACAAAAATCGGTTAACATTGCTCTATACCTGAGGCCATTGACGGTAGCGGTGTCTCCTTCCTAGTTTCGAATGAAATAAGGTCCGATGATGCCATAAACCGCACCAAACAGTCAATCAATGCATTGATGCTTGGCCGAATACTTATGTATTGTGTTCGCTCCAATAACGGCAATTTTCCTTGTTGACATAGCCCTGAGCCAAAAATGGACCTCGTCCGAGAAGATGATTTTTAGGTCAAAATCCGGATAAGCGGCCAACATTTCCAGCGCCCAATTAGCGAACTCACGGCGTTGTCTATGGTCGTTCGTCTTCAATAATTGCGCCAGCACAATCTTATACAGATGTAGGCCCAAATCTAACCGCAAAATAAGCCGGGTTGACTCTCTGGCCCAATTCAGCTGATCGGCGCCGAATCGACTTTTCTGGGTCTTCTCCGATACTGGCCGCTACGGCGGCTATGTTTTCTTCATTTCGCACCAATCTCTGCCTGTTTGGTGGCGTAAGATCACGTTTAAACTTTTCCACAGTGCGACAAATTACCTGCAGACTCAAACCATAATGACGACCGACTTTACGACGAAATTCACGTTGCGTATTTACAACTGAGCCGGAATTTCGATAATTTTTTTTTTAATATTTTCGGCATATTTGACAAGCATAAATCGATGCATGATGAAATAGCAAACCTTACTGAATATTTTGACAGCTGGATTTCATTGGTAACTTTGACAGCTGCTGAAACATTACAAGTGGAAAAACTATCATTGCTATCTGGTCACACTACATCTAGAAGAGAATGAGAGCTCCAATGTTTCAAAAACATTTGTTTTCTTTATGAATTTTTTCTGCAAGCTAAAAGTATTTTATTTTAATTCATTTGTTGAATGGTGGCGCAAAAGACAGAAGGGTTCAAATCTCGACCAACACCGAAAAGTAGAAACAACGAAATTTTTGTTTTGACGTGGCCACTGTTAAATCTCCGAAAGTGAAATATTTTGCTTCGGCAAAAAATATTAGATTGTGCATAAATATGAAAGTCAGTGGAGAGACTACTTACTTGTAGTTTACAGCCATTAATTTATTTATTTTATTCAGTTCGCCGACTTAGCGGTCCTATTTTATAAAAAGAAAGTTAGAAAGCTCTGCCAAAATAATTATTTAAAATATCAATAAATATTTGGACCTTCTTCGACGTTTTGATTTTTTTTTTTTTGAATTTTCAATTAAAAATGTAAGACACTTCTGAAATGTTTCCGGAAACAAAAATTGTTTTCTAAAATGTTTTTGAAACGGTTTTATAGTGACATTACTATAATCAATTTGTTTAATAATCCGAACTGGAGGATGTGCTGTATGCCGAGAACAAACGTACTTAGTTTGATCAGCTAGCGAATTCTTTTACCGTCTGCCTCAAATTGTGCACAAGAAGTTGGTTGAGGTCCCCTTTCGCTTGTGTGCGCTTCTTAAGATGAGGTCGTCCTCTACTTCGTTGCCCCCGGGGAGCTAAAGTCCATACGTTCAAGGTACCCTAGCCACCTAAGCCGGGTTATTCTCTGATGAGGTTGACATCGCTGTACAGTTCGCTGTTGAAACGTCTCCTTCAACTTCTATTGATGAAAACGTGACCGAAAATTACAAGAAATTTTCTCTGGAAGCGACCTAGTTGGCTTGATGTATGGTAGTTCGGTAGTTAACCCACCGGGTCCAGCAGCTTTTTTAGATTTAAACTTCGAAATTGCTGTCCTGACTTCATCTTGGTCGGGTGTACGTTCAGGTTTAATAGTTCAATCGTTAATGGTCGGAGTACATACTCGTACATCAGTACATCAACCATTGAATTAAACAATTTCGTAAGGATTGTGGGCATAAGTTTAGTTGACTTAAGTTTAAGAATTTTCTGGCAAATATTATAGCTATAGTAGCTGTGTCACCTATGATATCGGGTTAAGGATCGAAGCCCAAACTGTGCAACTGTCTCTTGCAAATTAAAGGGAGCAGTGATTGTGGAATACTCCTAATAACATACTCGTACATGCATCTTATAGTCCCAAAGAATCAATCTTAAAAACTTTATGCTGCATTAATAAATAAGTAGGTAAATGCATATGCTCGTCGTAGCTGGGAAAACACGGTAGAAATATGAATTGAGAAAGAATATGCCAGAGCAATAGAACTCGTTTTTTAACTTTCACCGGCTATGTGCCGGATCCTTATACAAACTTCCATTAACAGCTTAAAACGCAGTTACAGTAGTTATCCAATAGGAAGTATGAGAAATAATACTCGACATTATGCAATTGGAAAAAAAGAAGACAATTGTGCACACTCTTGAAACAACTCTTACTTAATCAATGAGGAAAAAAGAATACGTTTCTAAAATTACGTTTCTATTGTATAATAGGATATTTAAGATTAAAGGTTCTAGCAAGGCCGTGACCAACGACTAAGGTTCGTATTTATTTTTTTGATGTATGGTAGAGTCAGTTGGGTTTTTGCAGCTTACTCGTTTTTATATGGTTTCCCCTCGTTTTTACATTATTGGCCTAAAGAAAAAGTGTTTAGCAATTTTTGTACGAGTATAAGAGATTTATTGCTCTCCTTACTATTCGCAGGTAATTTAAATGCGGAATACTATACAGGGTGTCCCCTAATTCGTCAACAATAATTTGGGGAATGAAGCCTGAAAAATCGTTCTACAGTAAGGATCTATCTCCAATGTTGACAGCATTTATAGCGGATTTTAGAAAAGGCTTACTTTACTTTTAGTACTAATGGTAGAAACTTCATGTAGGGCTTTATTTTTAGAAGAAATACTAGCCTTTGTAACGGTGCTTAAATAAAGCTGATATCTTGTTTGAGTCTTTAGATATCCAATTTCTAAGCCTGTTCCATTTTCATTGGTCATGCTAGTTTTTGACTTTGAGGTCACTTTTCTCAAGAAAATGCCTAATTAACATAACGTTTTACAGTTTTTTTCTTATGGAACTAACAATAATAAAAAACAAGTCATCAAGTTTGCACAAAAACTCACAGATTTTATGATACTTGGAAAAACCTGCAGCAGGTAAAAATAGGAATTTATGATTTTTTACCAATGTCTCTACAAAAACAGGAGTTGACAATACTCGTAAGAGAGGTTTTCCAAGAATTACTAATTTTCCAATATTTTTAAGGCGTGCTCGTTTATTGGACTACCTGTCAAAACCCTCATTTCCTTACCTTGTTCCTTAAGAGTTTTCACAAAGAGTGAGGTTTGGGATTTGAAGGCATACTTCGAAAATTCACCAAACAAAAATGGTACAAAAGATTAGAAAAAAATGTTAATTCATCAGTTTAATTTCTTACGCTTAGAAACGCTATTTGAAATGCCTGCATTTACAACCAAGAATACACAAAAATTATTTACGTTTATGGGCTGTGCAATGGAAGTTAAACTAGAGCGTGACCTTATCCTAACCGACGACTTCCTAGTGAAGGGGTATTCGGAAATAGGTATTGAAGGCTGCAAGAAGCGGGATCAGTTTCAAATACACGACCGAATGCGGAAGCTCCACAACTAAGAAGGATTTCGGCTGATGGAAGAACACTGGAAGCTGTTAAAAATGATCTATCAGACGCTTAGTTTTGCAATTCAATGTTCCCAGACATAAAATAGGCTGGCTGAATTCTACAAACTATCTGGAGTTTTTGCGAAATGATTTATCAGAACTATTGGAGGGCATTACACTGATTCAACTAGCTTCATCATATTTTCAACAGGACGGTGCTCCAGCCCACCATGGTCGTGAGGTTAAGAATTGGCTAGGTGAAGGTACGGTAACCGTTGGATAGGAAGAAATGGACCAGTTCACTGGCCTGCAAGATCTCCTGACCTTAGGGTATTGGATTTTTTTCTGTATGGAAAAGAATGAAAGAACTTTTTATTCAACCGAAAGAGCAACTTTAATAGAATCGGATGAGCATATCCTCGAAGTGTCATCAAAAGTGAGGCAGCAGTTAGCATCAATAAACATTCGCATTAAAATCCAAAAACGGACTCTAGCATGCATACAAAACCAAGAAGGACACTTTGAGCACCTGTTAATACTGTTTTAGTATGAGTACACACATAAAATAAAAATTATCCAAAACCACATAAAATCATTTTTTATTCATAGCCTTTGGAGCTTAAAACAAGAAAAACTGTTTTTTTTTTTTAAATTTCATCTGCTGCAGGTTTTCACAAGTATCATAAAATCTGTGAGTTTTTGTGCAAACTTGATGATTTATTTTTATTATTGTTACTTTCATAAGAAAAAACTGTAAAACGTTATGCTAATTAGGCATTTTCTGGAGAAAAGTGACCTCAAAGTCAAAAATTAGCATGACCAATGAAAATGGAACAGGCTTAGAAATTCGATATCTAAAGACTCAAACAAGATATCAGCTTTATTTAAACACCGTTACAAAGGCTAGTAGTTCTTCTAAAAATAAAGCCCTACACGAAGTTTCTAGCATTAGTACTAACAGAGTAATTTCCGTTAACATGGGTCAGGGCACACCAAACTAAGCCTTTTCTTAAATCCTCGATAAATAATGTTAACATTGGAGATAGGCCCTTACAGTAGAACTATTTTTTTCTTAGAATATGTCCAGGAATCATTTCCCAAATTATCGATGACGAATTGTTTCGGCGTCTATCCTTCCTTGTACGGTGCTTGAACATTATAAACAGAGACCATAAATCCTGGCTTCACTTTTGAATTTGTTTGACTTTAAGACTATTCAAATAATAGATTGTAATCTTTTGAATTTAGGACCATACGACTCTCATTTTGCAATCTGTCCTCTAGATGCATTATAATTTAATTTAAGACCGGTTTATAATCGAGCAATGTATGTTTTTTTTTTTTTGTGAAATATCAGAACCAATTTCATTGCATTTCAATTTTAGAGGCATTGTTTACAGACGCAACTAACCTATTTAGCTGATGAAAAGGAAGTTCATCCAGAAAAAACTGGGGTAATAGACTTGGACTCTTTTTCATTGTCAATGGCAGTGATGTTATGACGAGGGGTTTGTGAATTTGTGGGACCTGAATTAGTTAATCGAAAAATGCCTTTTTAGGAAAAGGTGATAATCAGGTGGTGGAAGGTCAGGAGAATATGGCGTATGAGGCAGGACCTCACAGCTTTTAGCTGTGATCGGAAAGGTATATTAGGGTAAGCATTTTCGCAAAAATTGGTTGCCTTTTGCAGAGTTTTGCATTGTAGGAATGAGTAGTTCACTAATACCTCACAAGTTTCCAACACTGTTACCATAACCTTCCTGGTTAAGAAGGTGCTTTCGGCACGCATTTTGGCGGCCATACTTCTGATGGCCATCATATTTTCAGAAGTCACAATTCGTATCAAAATGGTCCAACTTAATTCGTAAATTCAATTGATGAGGGAGATGGAAACTCTAAATCGCCATAAAATGTTGCCTGGAGTCAGTTTATGTGATACCAACCTATCGGGTTATTTCATCGTTATGCAGGCATTTTCTTACACAGTTGCTCGTAGATGGTCATTATTAAGGTCTTTTACTTCAAAGTACATTTTCGACTGAAAAATCTTTTTGTCGGAGCTCTGGACCGTCCTTCGTCGCAGATGTGCAAGACATAATTAATCTCGCGTGCCGCTACCTTCGCTTAAAGGAAATAAAGAAAGTAAGGATAATCCATCTTATTAACGCCGAACGCATACACTACATAGTTTCAAAAATAACACAGTGCAATTTATGTTATTCCTCTTTTCGCTATATCGGTCAGACTTTATATGATCACAGACACCACTCTAACAATTTTATTTAATTTGTGAGACTTATGTAAAGTGTTTCAAATAATAGCGCCTGGTACCTTTAGTTTGATGCGGATGCTTGCATTTAAAAAGCTCTAAGCTGTCTTCAGGTACAAACCTAATAGGAAGCGTCACAGAAGATTGTTCAGCATCCTTAGGTGCTTTAAGTTTAAGGACGTCAGTTGTTTGATCTGATTGCATCCCTCGTCGCTACTAGAATACTGCTCACCAAAAACTTAAATTTTTATGGAAAGCTACTCGTAAGTCCTTCCATCTCTAAATGGAACTCCATCTCCATGTGAGCCAAAGTTGACCGCAATTTTTTTTTTTTTTTTTTTTTTAAAGAACTTAACACTCAAGTGGGTATGTATACGCTTATAATGCCTCAGCACGTGTTAAGTTCTTTTTGGAAAAGGGGATAGAGAGAGAAAGAAAGATGTTTGGGCTCAGTGGTTATTTCGCTCCGTAGGTGGCATCCAACATTTAATGGGAAGACAAAATTCTTTGTGGAAGTTGGCTTGATGTTGATTTCTAGTCAACTACTCGTCTTACTTGATTTTCGTTATCTGAAAAAATGGAAGATATGTCTTTCGGGCGAGGCTGGGATTCGAAAACCGAACCCTCCGATTTAGAAGCCAGTCTACTACCACTTGAGCCACGGCATTACGTCTGTAATAAACGTAACTGAGACAAGATCTATTGGAACTATATAACATATTGTATACTAGTCATTAGTTTAGTAGTGTTTTGAAGGTTTTATTTGCTAGGATCCAAGTGCAAATTCGAAGACTCAATGAAATATGTTCATCGAAAAGATTGTAATCAGACGTATGTTCCTTCTCTTCCACTTATTCTTCACTTCACTTATATGAGACTGCTGCGTATATCTCCATTAAGTTAACAGAGGCAGTTACTTCTACACGAAGATAATGAGTTCAGTCCCTGGCTTGTTCTAAAGCCATCCGTAAAGATTCGATAAAATTGTATTCTCAGTTCAAGGCTTGCCAGAGTTATTTTTGAGCCAGTGGAAATCTCTACATTCTAATGGAATTACAAATAGATTTCTGGCTTGAGAGAACATATTAATGGAAGGAGGAAGCATGGGACAGCATGAAATTCTGTGTATAAGTATAAGAGGGATTGCTTTAAACCTACAATGGTTTGGGTTTTAGTAATTTTTTTACAATTCAACTGTACAATACTAGGAAAGGTGAAAAGTTCGGCCTAGCTGTATATCAATGACTTGATCCACATGTATTTCCACCTTACATTTCTGGAAATCTGTGGGAAGGTGTTGACGGCTTGTACTGTCAGACGCCTAAATGCTACCTTGCAATGGACCAGTCTCAAAACAGCCCACATGTTCATCCTCGACTCAAAAAATACATTGACTAAAATATCGACCACATCGTTTCTCCTCCCCATGAATGAAAGCAATTTCACTGTTACCATTCCGGGCAGAGAAGATTGGACGTGTAATATATCCATCCACATACCATATACTCGTCCGCTAATGGCTCAAATCTCAAAAACGAATTATGGCATCAAAGCGGCCACCCAAACACAAAAGCTTCTCTCTTGGGTGACTTGGAATGTAATATCTACTAGGGATATACAATACATATGCATTTGTACTGACCAAAGCAGCTGTAAAATCCTAAATTTAGTTCTGACAATATCAAAGGCAGTTAATAAATATAGTAATTGTGGGCTCCCTTCCAACGGAAATGGCCAGTTGCTAGCAGTTCCTAATCCACATTTCTCTGGATATCCCGAAGTAGTGCAACCCTAGATTTAATTTCAGTCTCTAAAGATATTGGATTGACACTCGTTCAGTCATGTAAATTCATAATCAAATGAGAACAGATAATTGATGCGAATTGCAAGTGGTCAAAAGGTACAACCACAAATTTGGCCAGACGTTTCTACTGTATTTACTACAAGGACTCGCCAGAATCATCGGCATATGTGGAATGCGACGAGAGCACTCACTTATCTTAACATATATACAATAGTTGTTCTAGATTCATTCAGAAGAAGAGAACAATACCAGAAATGAAAAAAGAACAATACAATAATCTGCATGAGCTCAGAGAGGTGAAAACTCAAAGACGAGATCAGTACATGCAGAGAATAATGACCTTCAACTCGATCTGCGAGATGGTTTACTGAATAGGGATACGAGTATTGCACTGCTGTGATATCTTGAGCGCGGTGTTTGTAAAGGCTGTCCGCTTCACTCTTATATCGCTCCTTTGAGCAAAAGTCGACTGATTTTGTGTCGACTTGACTTTCAAATAAATCAATCTAGGGCTCATGTAAATGAAATGCCTACCATAGTGTTAGTATATCTTATATTGATAATAATTATTATACATTATTATAAGATAAATTGGAAAAAAACAGGCCCTATTCTAGGGCCTTTCCATAATCGTTTATTTCTCAGTATGTTTAATTTTATCAGATGAGATTTCTTATAGGATACTCGTATATCCCTACCATCGTTCATACTACACCATCGAATAAACGTGCTAACAGCTTCGAAATTTCATTTATGCATGTGTGGCATGACGACGTAACGTATTGAAGTGGTTCAAAATTTCTTACACATTTTACACAATCTCTCCAGTCAGATTCAGGGTAAACTTACGAGTATCAACTCCAAGACTGTAGCATACGATTAAATATTTGTATAAGATGCGTATACTAAACGAAAAAATTTCATTTATAGGCTCATTCCATCGATTACCACAAACAAGGGCATATGATGTTAACCCACGACGAATTTTTAACGCGTCTGTACTGTACTGATACAGATTACTCATATTCTGTAGAGTATTCCGGTCATGACACATTTGTTGTCCCTTTCGGTGATTAAATTGCTGTGTTATCCTTTATGCCATTAAATTAAATATTTAAAAACCCTCTTCTATCCGTGCACATACTCGTACATAGTCAAATGAATGCTCATCCCTTAAATGTCATTTTACATTATGCTATTCATGAAAATAAGCAAACTGCTGCTACCCTTTTAACTGCGTAAATAACTGCACGCTTTCACATTTTAATTAATTTAATTTAAAGCAGAGATGTGTGTTTGTTTTTTGTCTTTCTTTCTTTATTTTCCTAAAAAATATTTCTTTGGCAAAATTTACCCGTATAATGAGCGGAAAAAAAATTAAGAGGTACAAAGCTTCAGTTGGATAATTAAAATGCGACCTTGAACTGTTGCAGGGTAGCAACTGTCATTTTTCCTAGGTTTTATAGATACAGACGGCTACAATGGTAGTGTAGAAAAAGATAATTTATATGAAACTTTTTTAAGGACAAATAATCGTAGATATAGTAGACTAGAACGTCCCTACGAAACTAAGTTGCAAGAAACTAGGTGAGAATTTTTCGTTAAACTTTGGTGTATTTTTGCCAACAGTGTTCGATATATTTCTTTGCTACTCTTGTAGTCCTAACCATACTTTATCTAGCGCTTATATATGTACATATCGTCAGGTCGTATGTAAGTGCATACACATATAGTATTTGATTTGAATTGATTTGATTTGCGGCTCGGGTCAACCCCGGACAGATTTATTATTGCTTATTGCATGCAAGCTTATTCTTAGAACTAACAATTTTCACTTAAAACTTGAATTGAGCGTTCCGAAATGTAATTTCTAATCCATTGAAGAAGAGAGTCATCGATCCCAAACGCACGCATTTTCGAAAAAAGAGCCTGATGCCAAACTCTGTCAACGGCCCGGGCCAACCCCGGACAGATTTATTAACGCTTATTCATAAAAATGACAATTTCACTTAAAACTAAAGATAAAAACTAAAGGGTGGGAGCGGTTAAAAAAAGTTAGGATGTGAGGCATAGGTGGAAATAAGAGAGTTTTTAAGAGAGAGTTTGGTGAGATGGTAGTCGAAGAGAGGCAGAATATCGTTAACTTCACGAAGCATTCTAGACATTGGCTCCAAGTGTCCGTAATTCGTTCGGTTAAGATTGAGCCGGAAAAGTGGCACAGACCTAAGATTGCGTGGGTTGGTATTAAAAGAAATAAGTCGAAGTAAAGAAGGACAATCGATATTCCCAACTGAAATTTGATGAATAAAGAGAATGTCGGCAACTTTTCGACGTATAGAAAGGGGTTGTAAATTTATAAGTTTCAGCCGGTCAGTATAAGGTGGTAAGTTTTGACTATCATCCCAGGGAAGACCACGTAAAGCGAATCGTAAAAACCTGCGTTGAACAGCTTCTATCCGGAGGATGTGTGTTCTGTAGTAGGGTGACCAAACTTGGCTTACATATTCAAGAAGAGGCCTAACAAAGGTTATGTAAAGAGATTTGGTAACATAATGATTGGAAAACTCCTTAGACCAGCGCTTGATGAAGCCAAGGGCAGAGTTGGCTTTCTTTATTATGTTATCAATGTGAGAACGGAAATTGGGTTCCTCATCGCAGATAACATCTAAACCACGCAACTCATTCACTAAGGGAACAGGCAGATTAAAGATTAGGTAGCAACGAGTGAAGGGAATACGTTATAGCCTGACACTTATTGACGATAAGCTCAAGATAATTCTTCTGACACCAAGTACAAAATCTGTCAAGATCTTCCTGCAGTGGTAGGCTGTCTGAGGAAGAAGATATATATCTAAAGATTTTCATATCGTCTGCGTAAACAGATATGTATGAATTTTTAATGATGCAATCAATATCATTAATGGCCAGAATAAATAGTAAGGGGCCAAGGTGGCTGCCTTGAGGGACACCAGAGGAGGCTTTAATTGGGTTAGAAATCATGGACCTAAATAAAACATAGTACTGTCTTTCATTTAAATATGATTGAACCCATGTTATAAAGTTTATTTGGAAACCAAGAGCTTTTAATTTCAGAAGGATTATATCATGTGAAATCCTATCAAAGGCTTTGCTAAAATCGGTGGCAATCACATCAACTTCATTTCCAGATTCCAATGCACATAAAGTGCTTGATACGAATTCCGTTAAGTTTGTGGTCATAGATTTACCTTTAAGAAATCCGTGCTGGTTCTGGGAAACAATAGATTTACAATGGAAAAGCTTTATGTCATGCATAATGCTCTCAAAAAGCTTAGGTGTGCAGGACAGCTTAGCAATTGGTCGATAGTTGGAAATATCATCTTTTCGGCCTTTTTTATGTAGGGGAATAATAAATGACCTTTTCCAGGTCGAGGGAAATAATCCCTGGGTGATAGAAAGCTGAAAGAGAGCTGTAAGAGGTTGGGCTAGGTGCATTTCACATTTCATTAAAAATATAGGGGGAAGATCATCAGGGCCGGCGGAATAATCATCTTTGAGGTTTATTATTTTATCTTTGACTTGCTCTAAAGTTATAGACACAGATTCCAAAGTTGTTTGTGGGCAGCTATTTAAATAGGAAAAGTAAGAGTGGTCTGGCTCTTGGGAATGGGTGGCGAACGCTTGGCTAAAAAAAAGTTGCGAAGAGATTTGCTATAATTTGGGGATCGCCCGAGGACTTATCTAAAAAATTCTGAGATGATGGATAGTTATCTGATTTACTTTTAGTTTTGATGAACTGAAAGAATCGCTTGTGGTCGGAAATGAGTGTGCGGTCCATTTGGTTTAAATAGTTGTCATATAGAGTTTGACAAAGTACAGAGAAATTTATTAGGGCAGACTGGTAGTAAAAGAAATCGTTGTCGAAACGCGATATTAAGTAAGTACGCCAGAGCCTATTTCTCTTATTACGAAGAGATCGCAGCTCTTTATTGTACCAGGGTGGTGATGATGAGGGATTCTTTTTGGGTAAAAAAGGTACAGATTGGGAGATACATTTGAAAATTTCGGTATAAAAGGATGCGAGAGCATCGTTAACCGTGAGGTTGGGGCTATCGTAAAGAAATTCAAAATTGGCCATCCTGAGGAGATTATTCAGTTTGGCGTAGTTAGCCCTATGAAAATTAAAATTGTAAGAATACTCATAAGAAACGCGATTAAGACCATTGTCATACGCCAACGTAAGAGAAAGGGGAAGGTGGTAACTATCCAACTTAGAAAGAAGATGTCTGCTTTCTCAAATGATGCAGTTATCTGTATCAGTGGCGAAGACTAGGTCGAGTTGTCTGCCAATGTTATTGGTGACACCACTTAATTGATATAGACCAGAGTCAGTAAGGCAGTCGATGAAAAGGTTTTCTTTATCAGATGTGGGATTTGTTGCAGTAAAGTAGGACTGGTCAGTCTGAAAGTCAGTATATGAAAAAATTAAAAATTTCAATATCCCTCTAGAAAGTTTTTCTTACTTTCTGCAAGAGTGCAGCACTTACCAGAATATGTAAGTGCCCTGATAATCCGAACGACCCCCCTGGGCCCGGGAACGAGAGCGAAAATTCGAAGAACTGATTTAACTTGAGTCTACTGTCACTCGCAGTGCCACACACACCGCGCAATACTAAGTCTTCCTATCGATTTTGCAGCTTATGCCGGTTACTTTTTCCAGTAAGTTTAAGTTGACGCGCAGAGTAAGCAGATGTACCGGAGAACGATGACGAAGAATGGTATCACTTCACATCAACAATCCCAATAATACGCAGATACAAACATTTGGATCATAAATCGTGGAAGATGACATCTCAATCCAGGACCATTACAACCCTTTAACTGTCAATCATCATCGTCAACAGCAAAGGGGGGTCGTAAATTCTTGGTTGCGCTGTACGCCAAAGGGATGACGCTAATTGCGTAGGTGTAACTGCGTATCTTCAGGGTAGGTAGTTGCAAATCATAAGCCATCAGTTATCAATTGTCCTTCAAAGTGAATTCAGTGAAAACTGTTTCATTTATTGAATCGGGCTGACATTTTTTACAGTCTTGCAATGCAGCATAACGTTGGAAAATCCACTATTAAAAGCAAGGAGGAAAAAATAAAATCATTTGTAATAAACACAGGCACCAGAAAAACCTTAAAAACTCCTCCCAGTTTGAAGATTTTCATTTTTTTTTTTAATAAACTAGCGCGCGCTGAAGGGTTAAGGTACCCTTAAAATATTTGCACACAGCGCGGGCGACGGAAATTTAGGGAGGAAAGAAGGATAGGTACCGATGTACGTTGGTTTTATATGTCTGAATGTTACAATGACTAGGAAATAGAGAGCTCGGCAGGGCATTCCACAAGCGAGTTGTTCGGCTTAGGAACGAATCACGATATTTCAGAGTACGTCTGAAAATGGGCTGATGAGCATTCATAGCGAGACGGGTTTTACGGTTAAAGGTTTGAAGGGGCGAAATGCTACTGGCACTGGTGGTGGAAATAGCGATAAAACAAAGTGAGACACGAGATCTTTCGTCGGTGTTCGAGGATGTCCATTGACTAAGTGATATTGGTATCAGCTATGAGTTTTATCGCACGGTTTTGAATCGTATCTAGCAGCTGCAGGATGTTTTGGGCGCACCCAACCAGATGTGGGCATTGTGCGAGTACTTCAATTTTGGGCGGATAAACGCCTTATATATTGAGCCCAGATCAGAAGCGAAAAGTATTTCTTACATCGTTAGAGGAAGCCAATGTCTAGGCTTCGAAGCATTTTTGGCGATATCGAATATGCGATCATTCCAACGTAAGTTGTCATTGACACACATGCCGAGAATGGAAAGGTTTTCGGTTTCGACGATATAAGTGCCATTCATGGATAATGGCTAGGTGTTTAAATTTCGCTTTAATGACACCAGACAGCATTGTGTTTTTGAAGCATTAAATTCCACTCTGTAGATAGTTCCCCAATTTGTTATGCTGTTGATATCAGAATTTAATGAGCTTAACATACGCTACCGTTCCCGTTCTACAGCCGAAGAGCAGGGACGTGAGTCCGGAAACGAATTTGAAAAGCAGAGAGTACTGTCATCAGCAAAGGAATATATTGGATTAGAAGTGGCAGACAAGAGCCCTGTGGCATACCAGCATTTATTTTGTGAATATCAGACTTGAAACCACCCAAGACAACTTGAATTGAGCGTTCCGAAAGGTAATTTCTAATCCATTGAAGAAGAGAGTCATCGATCCCAAAAGCACGCATTTTCGAAAAAAGAGCCTGATGCCAAACTCTGTCAACGGCTCGGGTCAACCCCGGACAGATTTATTAACGCTTATTCATAAAAATGACAATTTCACTTAAAACTAAAGATAAAAACAAAAGGGTGGGAGCGGTTAAAGAAAGTTAGGACGTTAGGCATAGGTGGAAATAAAAATGTGCTTGAGAGAGAGTTTGCTGAGATGGAAGTCGAAGAGAAATATCAAGTGCAACCATCTTGCTTTCGCCAGATTGATGTACGCTTTGGTTCCACTTTTCGGTGAGACATGCCATCAAATCATCAGTGGACCTGTTGCTACGAAAACCATAATGCCGGTCATTGAGCAGTTTTCGTGTTTCGAGATATTTCATTAGCTGACGGTTTATCAGCGTTTTCATGACCTTGGAAAGAAGGAACGTAAGTGCAATGGGTCTGTAGGGGGAGAGAGAAGAACATTCGCCTTTTTTAGGGACGGGCTCGACAAATGCTGTTTTCCATCTTCTCGGAGAGAGTGCTAAAGAGTAGGATTGATGAAAAAGCTTACGCAGCGAGGAAGAACACCTCTTCAGAAGGAGGGGAGATATGCCATCTGGACCAGCGAACTTGTGAATGTGAAGGTCTTTAAAAACTCTTACGAAAGTGGATTTGTCCCATTGAAAATTCGACGCACTCAAGTGTAGACGGAGACAAAGCACAATCTGGGAGCGATGAACTAGCCGCAAAGTGTGCAGCAAGCAGATTGGCCTTGTCCAAAGAGCTGACAGCTGGAATGCCATTGTAAATGAGCGTTGGGATGGAGGATGAGGCAGAATTTCTAATGTTTTTGACGAATGACCAAAAGCTTTTACTACCTTGGGGACATTGTAGTATTTTTTGCCTCAACTTTTGGTCGTATTGAAATTTCAAACGCTTGAGAAAGGAAGACAAGCAGTCATTCCTGCCTCGTTCAAACTTTTTCCGGTTTTCCTCTGTCGGATTGGTCTTAAAGGACCGATTTACGTGGTTTTTAGAGCAACAAAAAAAGAACGTTCCTTTTCCAGGTGAAGTATTGATGGAAAAGGCCAAATATTCCCAAGAAAGACTTGAACAAAGAAAGTTTGTTGCCAGTAGAGGATGGTTAAATAATTTTAAGAAAAGGCATGGTATACGCCAACTAAAACTAAACGATGAGAAATTGTCGAATAATGAAGCAGCTGTGAAATCATGCCAGGACTATTATAGACGTTTGTAGGGAACGTTTTCAGGCTTGTTCTGGAAAATGATACCAGACAAAACGCCGGCGTCTGGGTCAGAGGAACGCACAAACTGTCTTTGCTGATTGTTGGCAAAGCACAACGGCTACGTGCATTCGCAACAGCCAAAAAGTTATCAGCAGTATCTGAACTGCTTAAAAAGACAACAATGAAAGGTGCAGCGTTTTCATTGACTCAAAGTAGGGCAGCAATTGTTTTCAAATTTGATTAAAAAGTCTTGGAAGCCTCTGTGGCGTTTGTTATTCGCATCAGACGAAATGTCTAGCCAAGATGTAGATGATTTTTATCACGAAGATGATCTCTCATTAAGCATTTTTCGTAACAGAGGTTTTTCAGAGAAAGACACTAACAAGTTCTTGTTAAGCAATGATGACATTGACTGCCAGAAGCCATTAACTGATGAAGACATAGTAAGACAAGCAATGAATAAGCAGGACATCGAAGGCGAAGAAGAATTGGAGTCATCGGAACCAGTTGCAAGGATTCCTCATACTCAAGCTGCATCTGCCTTAAATACTTGCTAAGAATGGGCGGATGAAGTCGATATTTCGATTCCAGAAAAAAATGTTATTACGTAAAATAAAGGATAAAGCGTTTTCTATGTCGCTAAATACCACTCGTCAAAGTGCTCTATTGGAATTTTTTAAAAAAGCGTAATTAGGTAGGTACATAAATTGCATTACACTCTAATATGTATTACATATATATGTAGATAACATTTTTTACATTATTAAAATATATTTCAAATTACGAAAAAATGTGTTTTGTTTCGAAAAATGCCTTCAAAATGTCTGCATACTATAAACCGAACGATTCCCTAGTCCGAACAGGGTATAAATTTTTGGTGTTCAGATTATCGAGGCTCTGCTGTATGTACGAGTACAAATAAAATGGAACATAAAGCGATAAACAAAATGATCATCGAATGCTTCGATAAAAATCGTATGTGACTTACATACATACGAGTAGTATGTACATTTATAGTATGTATAAATGTCATATCATTTCATTTTGAATATTTACATGAGCACTTTTAAAAAAACGGAAAAACTAAGAACCTCTTGATTGTTATGATTTATTTTAATTTTCTATTGATTGTTTTGAATTTCAAGATTATAAAAGGAAACAACATGACCCAAAATTTGTACATAAGGATTAAGAAAAAAAAAGTTGCGGTTTCTCTTATTTAGCCTGTGAAAAAAATAGACACAGCTATCAAGAATAAATGGAATATTTGATCGAACAGCTATTTCAGTATTTCGTTGAATAGCCTTTATTCTTGATAACAGCCAAACAATGTGGCGGCATCGAATCCACTAGTTTTTGGCAAGTACTAGATGAATTGGCTTCCCACACAGCCTTAACGTGTGCCCACAAATCATTGTTGTTGGACGCTTTCACACTCCTCAATACTATGCACATTGACCTCTTGCCACAAGTTCTCAATCGGATTTAAGTCTGGTGATTGAGATGGCCATCTTAAAATATTGAGACCGTTCTGAGACAACCACTCTTTTGAATGCTTTGATGATTGTTTAGGATCATTATCCTGGTGAAACACCCATCGAAGAGGCATGTTGTGTTCCGCATAAGGTAGCATAGTGGTATTTAAAATATTCCACGTAAGGCAATGCTGTCATAGTGCTTTCAATTCTGTGAATGGAACCTACACCCTGATAGGAGAAGCAACCCTATGCAGTCCCCACCATGTTTCACGGCCTTGATTGTATATTTTTTCACGATGTGCCGTATTGGGTAGTCTCTGCACTAGTGAACTATAGCGATCTGAGTTAAATAATTTAGCTTTAGTCTCATCAGACCAAAGGATATTGCGCCATTACGATGCTGGTCAGCTGCAATGTTCTTCTGTAAAAAATAACCTTTTTGCAACATCCTTCTTCCACAGCAGTGGTACTTTTCTCGCGGTGCTTGCTTTTAAATTGTTTTCCATAAGCATCTTGCATATGGTAGAGATGTCAACGCCCAGGTTAAAATCTTTTTTTTTTCACTGCACCGGACAAAGCAAGAGGTTCCTTTTGCACATATCCCAATATCCTTTTTTTTTGAGCGAAGCAGATATTTTAGGCTCCTTTCCACGAGTTTCAGACTCAGATTGCCACTTGATTGCATTTTCGACCATTCTCTTCGAACACTTAAGAATCTTACCAATTTTCCAGCAAGAAAAACCGTTATTTTGGAGATCCTTTATTTGATTCCACTTTCCTATTCCTATTTTCTATTAAATTTAGAAGTTGTAGTTTTATTCATATAATCAAACTTTAATCTTACCTTCTAGGTTTAAAATAATAAAGATAAAACAATAAATTTTTAGTTAACACAACAGATAACTAAATGTCCCTATTATTTTACATAGTCGAACCCAACCACTCTCTGCATACTAATGACACAAATCGGAATATACGCAGAGTATTTGGGTGGAGGCAGCCGTGTTTTGTTCTGTCAACAGTTAGTTTTCTTTGCGTTGAGTGAAAAACGCTCACAGAAACTGGCGGCTTTGGAAACATTGACGCAGAAGCGTCCCTATTAATTTGCACATCACTGTATGTAGATCAGTTTGGGAGAGATTTAGGTCTCTTTAGGTTTAAAATTGGTTGCAGGCGATTTATGTTATTTTCTTAATACACCACAAATAAATTTCAAATCCTGGAAATCCTAGAAAATGGAAATTCAAAAGACGTAGTGCTCGTTACCAAACGGGCCAAAAGTACATTTCGTTCAGAAAAAAAAGTCAAGGCAAGATCTATGAAAACAACACAAATTTGCGCACTTGCATGCAAGTTCCAGTGCAAGTATTATACATAACGGAATAAGGCGCCAGTTTTTCCAATCGTGCTATTCTTTCAACGCCACAGAATACAAATTGTTCACTTTCTCAACTACGTGAAAGTTCGCTGGGTAAACCACAAAGAGTAGACGAAAATATACTTTTTTTTAAATGTTTCCAACAACACCATCCGAGTGTGCAACAAGTTTTAGTCGAGAGCTCTAAGCATTAGTGATAAGTCCATTCCAAATGTACATATTAATAAAGATCACGTAACAGGAGTACCTAGACCATCTCAAAGTGGGTTACATAAACAAAAACATATAACATCAGATTTGAAGGACAAAGGACTTCACCCTTAATGCGAAGCGAATGGTGAACCCTATGTTAAAGAAAGCCAATACAGGCAAATGTTCAATTTTGAGTTTACTATTTCGTTTCACAAGATAAGTGCGATATTTGTGAAGAGTTCAAATCAATCAAAAATTTGAAGAATTTTCAACCTAATACAAAAAATTGGCTATCGCAACCATACCTCTTTTATGATTTGACGCAACAACTTGTCCAACGAGTGAGATAGTGTCCTTTTACTGAAGTAAACTGGATATCTACAACCCCACAGCTCACTTATCCAGTTCAGTGCCACTACCTATACGAGTATTGCGCAACATGGAACGAAACCACGATGGGTCAAAGTGCAAATGATATGTACCTAGTCCTGCTATAAGTTTTGTTATACAATTTCCAGCGCTTATCGTTCAAAACTTCTTGGGGGAATGGAACCGTTAACTTTTTTTTTTTCAAAACATATGCACTGATCACTAAAGAATACTAGTCGGTTTGGTTTCTGTTTGCAATCTATTAACATGGAGTGAGGCGTTAAAGAGAAATGTCGCGGTAATAGCATTGCATAAATGCGGAAAGAGTGCTGGCCAAATTTTCGAGTTGCTAAAACCACTCGCAATATTTGTTTATCGGGCTATTGCTCGCTTCGGCGAATTATCTGGAGCAGAGGACAGGCCATGAAGTGGTCGCCTGCTCGTCGTCCGTACGAATACGGTAAAGGCAGTGCGTGAACGAATTTAGAGAAATCCCCTTAAGAAGCGGAAGATCATGTCCAAGGAATTGGACACGAGGGCGGGTCAATAAGTCCGGATTAAAACACAGATTTTTTGATAAAAAAATAATTTTATTTTTCAACGTAGTCTCCCTTAAGCTCTATACACTTTGTCCAACGCTTCTCCAATTTTTTTATCCCTTCCAAAAAAAATGATTTGTCGAGGTCCTCAAAATAGGCCTTTGTTTGCGAGATGACTTCATCATTGGAGTCAAATCTTTTTCCACCAAGCCATTTCTTCAGGTTTGGGAACAAGAAGTAGTCGCTCGGAGCCAAATCTGCAGAATAGGGTGGATGAGGGAGCAATTCATAGCCCAATTTATGGATTTTTGCCATGGCAACTGCACATGTGTGCACCCTTGCATTGTCTTGGTGGAAAAGAACTTTTTTCTTGGCCAAATGAGGTCGTTTTTTTTTCAAATCGTCATTGAATCGGTCCAATAAGTCGGCATAATATTCCCCATTGATTGTTCTTCCCTTTTGAAGGTAGTCAATGTGGATTATCCCGCGTGCATCCCAAAAAACAGTCGCCATAACTTTATTGGCTGACAAACCCACCTTGGCCTTCTTTGGCGCCGATTCACCCTTAGAAACCCACTGTTTTGACTGTTGTTTGTTCTCTGGTGTGTTGTGATGGATCCATGTTTCGTCCACGGTTACAAAACGGCGCAAAAACTCCTCCATATTGCGATTAAACAACGCCAAATCTTCCTGTGAAGTTGTTACACGATTGCGTTTGTGGTCGACTGTGAGCAAACGCGGCACCCATCTTGCGGAAAGCTTTCTCATGCCCAAGTGATCATTCAAAATTGAAACCACTGAGCCATGCGAGATCCCTACGGCTTCCACAATCTCTCGCACTTTCAATCTTTGGTCGGCCAACACCATATCGTGAATTTTTTCGATTGTTTCGGGTGTAGAGACCTCAACTGGGCGTCCAGGACGTTCGGCATCTTCAGTGCTTGTACGGCCACAACGAAATTCAGTAAACCACTTTTTTACCATTGAAATCGATGGTGCAGAGTCCCCATGGTATTTATCAAGCTTAGCCTTGGTCTCGGTAATGGTTTTTTTTCGCAAGAAATAATGCTTAATAAGCACACGAAATTCACTTTTTTCCATTTTCTCCTCAAATTAGTGAGTAGTCTGATAAAAATAGCTGTCAAACACAAACTAACTGACGCAGCAAGTTTAAATTTTGACAGGAGTCAACTGACAGATGCCTGTTGACAGGAGCAGTGTTGCTGTCTCAGTAAAGAGGTCAGAAATTCAAAAAGTCACGTATAACAACCAGATCCATGTCTAGGCTGATGCGGGATGATCTGCATATGATAGCCTATCGTCGAGTCATCTTCTAACTCCTCAACTATTCAAAGTATTGACCATCTGAAGCTATGACTTTCTCCCATCTTTCTGGCAATTTGTGGATCCCATCCGAAAAGAACTGCGCCGGCTTGGCAGCCAAGAATGAATCAAGCCAATTTTTGATATTCTGCTCTGATGTGAACCGTATTTCAGTGAGGGCGTTCTGCATCGACCGGAACAAATGGTAGTCAGAAGGGGCAAGGTCTGGGCTATATTGCGGGTGGGGTAAGACTTACCATCCACTGTTTTCCAAATAGTTCTTAACCGGAATAGCAACGTGGGGCCGAGCGTTGTCATGATGGAAAATTATTGCCTCGTGTCTGGTCGCATATTCCGGGCGTTTTTCAGCCACTGCTATTTTCAAACGGATTAATTGTGTTCGGTAGCGTTGTCCATTGATGGTTTCACCCGGTTTTAGTAGCTCATAATACAGCATACCCATCTGATCCCACCAAATACAGAGCATTACCTTCGCGCCATGGATATTCGGCTTTGCCATTGATTTGGCTGGTTGGCCGGGTTTCACATATGATTTTTTGCGCTTGGGGTTGTCGTAATGGATTCATTTTTCATCACTAGTAACAATCCGATGCAAAAATGACTTCCTTTTGTGGCGTTCCAGCAGCATTTCGGACATGCAAAACCACCTTTCGACGTCTCTCGGCTTGAGTTCATGTGGAACCCAATATCCAGCTGCTTTTAAACGTTTTGAAATGGCTGCTTGAGTGACACCCACAGATTCTGCGAGCTCTTCTTGTGTTTGGCAACAATCTTCATAGAGTAATGTTTCCACTTCTTCTTCTTCAAACTTTTTTGGCTGCCCAGGACGTTCATCGTCTTCCAAGCCAAAATCACCACTTTTAAATCATGCAAACCACTTTTGGTACGTTCGCTCAGCTAGCGCATGTTCACCATAAACTTCCACCAAAATACGCTGACTTTCGGCAGCAGTTTTCTTCATATTAAAGTAAAGAAGAAGAACTCCCCGCAAAAACACTTTTTCAGGCACATGTTGTTTACGCTTCAAATGAATGACATATACTGAAATGACGTACAATGACAGTAGCTTTTCAACGCATGTTCCAAAGGAATAATACAAGTTACGCCATCTCTTAGCAAACCGCACGAAGTTATAGACCTAATAAAAAAAATTAGGTTGGAAAGATGCAAGCGACTTTTGCAGTGGCACGCGGACAATGGCCATGAAAACATTCTGCTTACGGATGAGAAAATTTTTACCGTGGAAGAACTTTTCAACAAACAAAATGACAAAATTTATGCCACTTCATTTCAGGAAGCGAAAAAAGTTTTTCCAAGGGTTCAACGTGGACATCATCCCGCTTCCGTAATGGTTTGGTGGGGGATCTCCCACCATGATGTCACATCCCTCCATATGCATTGAAAAAGGCGTAAAAACTGGTGCAAACATTTACCAAGAAGATGTGCTAGAGGGTTTTCTGAAGGGTTTGACCAATACCGTTTTCATTGTATACAGATGGATCTTCCAACTTCCATGCAGGAGTGGCTCAGAATCATTATTCCTGGCTTTATAGCAGCAGAAGATTGGCTGTTGGGGAGTCCAGATCTGAATCCACTGGATTCTGGTTTGTGGCTAGAATTGGAGAACATGGCCTGCAAAAATCCGCAGAGAAATTTGGAATGCCTTAAAACAACATTAACCAGAGTAGCGTTCACGATCTCCATGGAAACCGTAGGTGCCGCTATAGCCCAATGGCCACACCGTTTGGAAGTTTGTGTTAAAGCAAAAGGCTGTCATTTCGAGTGAATCCAGTTTTTTTTAATAATCAATATTGTGGTCTAATAAATGAAACAATTTCGAATACAATATGTTTACTGTTTTTTTTTTTATTGCGTTTTATATTTGTAACAGAACTTGTACAGACAATCCCGGCATGACTGAACTGATTCTTTGGGGTGACGCCTATGCCTAGAATGGATATTAATGAAGGCGAAGTTCAAGGGGCAACAAACGGAAATTTTGCAAATTCAAGCCCACAACTTTTTTCATCGCTTTTAAATTGATACGATTACCTGATTTCAAGATTAAAAATCTGATCTGAAATCATGTCATTGGAAGATAAAATGCCACACCTAGACGGTTATTTTATCAAAATTGATTTAAAGTGAACTAAAATTTCTACAAGGGCAAGCAAATACAATTAACGTTTCAAGTTCCAGCGCACGGAAATAATTTTTTGCCAAAAGATAAAACGTTTCTAATCAATGCATAAATTTATTGTTCTCACATTGATAAAAAATAAATCGCCAAACAAACCATTAAAAAGTACACAACTTCAAATCCGACAAAAAACAAGAAGTAGTGTCGTTCCTCTTTATTTTGTTTAGATTTATCTTAAGGTTAACTTTCTTTAACTGCTTTTGTTGTCAGTTGAATTCATATATATTGATTTTTTTATTATATGCTATTTAATTTGAATTAAATTTGTTATTTATATATATTATAGTATTAGTTATAATATTTTATTATTCAGTTCTAGTTAAATAATAGAAAAATTATATTGTTTTTTTTTTTATAAAATGGTAGTACAGTAACGAAGTAAAAAATTAAACCATGTTATTGATCCTGTTGAAGTGGATGGCAACTCTATACCATGTTACTACATGTGTATGAATTATTATGTATTTAAACATTGTTTACACTCAGCGAAATTTAATTAAATTCAGATGCACTTTTGTCCAGAAAATGTGTTCGTAGTGTAAACGAACATTTATGTCAAATTTTTTTCAGCTTCCGCAATCGATAATGTTATTAAATTAGGAAGCAATTACAACGCGAACCGGAGAAATAAAATCAATTAAAAAATTTCACCAAGGCAGATATCGGCCATTATCCGAGCTGGGTTGCAAAAAAATGCTACTGCTTCTAAAATTATTTCAGATTTAAAGTTGCGGATATCTAAACCACGCGGCATGTACAACAAATTTTAGCTGGCAGTAATCGACTGGTTTGGAAAAAAAAACCAGCTCATACAGAAGCCCGACTGTACTTTGCCAAAGAACACATGACATGGTCTAAACAGTGGAAAAGCGTGATCTTTTCGGACGAAAAAAAAGTTTAACTTTGATGGGCCAGACGGTTTTAATTATTATTGATATAAAAAGTCCTGAGAGCTTCTCCACGAAGCGAATCTTTGGAGGTGGATCTTTGATGGTCCGGGCTGCATTTAGCTATCATTGTAGGACTCCAATATGCAAAATTTCTGACCGAATGAAATCAGAAAATTATATGTATTACTCTGTTGGAGGATGTTTTAATAGACTTTTTGGACCATCAGCTGGATTCAAATAGAATTTTCCAGCAAGATAATGCTGCCATTCATGTATCGCGGGCCAGTTGTGAGTGGTTTTCAGACAAAGAAATTGAATTTTTACAAATTTAAGTATGCAGCGGTTTGGAAAGTTCCGTTCGGGAGATTTCAGCCTCGAAAATGTTAGTTGGCGACGATGTTTTAAGAGCAATGGTGGATGCGGACCCGACGAAATCGGGGTGCGGGAGATTGCACAAAATATCCCCAATGACAATAGGAAAGGTAAAGAAACTCAATAAGAGGGTATCCCATGAACTGAAGGAATCCCAAAAACTACGGCGCCTGAAAATCTGCGCATCGCTTACATTAAGAAACCAAACTGAACCGGTTTTTTTTTTTTTTTTTTGAAAGTAGCGCGCGAGCTCAAGGGGTTAAGGTACCCTTAAAATGTTTGTACACAGCGCGGGCGAAGGAAATTTAGGGAGGAAAGAAGGATAGGTATCGATGTACGTTGGCTTTAAATGTATGAATCTTATAATGACTAGGAAATAGAGAGCTCGGCAGGGCATTCCACAAGCGAGTTGTTCGACTTAGGAACGAATCAAGATATTTCAGAGTACGTCCGAAAGTGGGCTTGAGGGTATACTGATGAGCATTCATAGCTAGACGGGTTTTACGGTTAAAGGTTTGAAGGGGCGGAATGCTACTGACAATTTCTATGGAGCACTGGTGGTGGAAATAGCGATAAAACAAAGTGAGACACGAGACATTTCGTCGGTGTTCGAGGATGTCCATTGACTGAGTGATATTGGTATCAGGTATGAGCTTTATCGCACGGTTTTGAATCCGGTCTAGCAGATGCAGAGGTGTTTTAAACGCACCTGACTAGATGTGAGTATTGTACTCCAATTTTGGGCGGATGAATATTCAAGCCAGATCAGAAGCGAAAAGTATTTCTTACATCGTTAGAGGAAGCCAATGTCTAGGCTTCGCAGCATTTTTGGCGACATCGAATATGCGATCATTCCAACGTAAGTTGTCATTTACACACATGCCGAGAATGGAAAGTTTTTCGGTTTCGACGATATAAGTGCCATTCATGGATAACGGCTAGGTTTTTAAATTTCACTTTAACGACAGCAGACAACATTGTGTTTTAGAAGCATTAAATTCCACTCTGTAGATAGTTCCCCAATTTGTTATGCTGTTGATATCAGAATTTAATGAGCTTAACATACGCTACCGTTCCCGTTCTACAGCCGAAGAGCAGAGACGTGAGTCCGAAAACGAATATGAAAAGCAGAGAGTACTTCGTCAGCAAAGGAAGTGGCAGACAAGAGATCATCGACAAAAATTAAAAAGAGTGTCGGAGTCAGAACGGAGCCCTGGGGCACACCAGTATTTATTTTGGGAATATCAGACTTGATTCAATTCAAGACAGCTTGAATTGAACGTTCCGAAAGGTAATTTCTAATCCATTGAAGAAGAGAGTCATCGATCCTAAAAGCACGCATTTTCAACAAAAGAGCATGATGCCAAACTCTGTCAAATGCCTTAATTGATTTGCGGCCCGGGTCAACCCCGGACAGATTTCTGCCGATGTTGCTGTTTTTTTATGACCACCTCTATGGCGTTTTGCAACGCTGCCAGTATCACGGTAACGAGCTATAGTTCGAAACACAAATAATTTATTCACGTTGAGGTGCTGAAAGGCCCTAACGATAGCTACTTGTCGTTTTCCAGCCAAATAGAAAGCAATCACACTATCACGTTTGAATTCCATAGCGGATAAAAATTTTTCAACACAACTGAGGCGCAAATCGTTTAAAAGGCTTGTAAATAATAAAATTACCTGTCATGTGTCAAAATTTGAGCTCACTGTAATGAACGGTTTGGAAAGTATAGCAGTCTGAAGTTGGTTGCAGTTCGAGTCATTCAGGGTGTACAATGTAATTTTTATAAACGATGATGGGGAAAATACAAGCAAGAATCCAATGACTGTCAAAGGGGCCATACAAAGGGAAGACGCAGATCAATAATTAACATTGATGAAGTCCGAATAAAAAACACTTGGAAATTGGTTGACTTGCCTCAGAATCGTCGCGCTATTAAATGCAAGTGGGTATGTGCACCGCTATAACGTGCGACTTGTAGCAAAGGGTTGTAGGCAAAAGCTTGCAGTCGACTATCATGAAGCCAACCGTATTATGCTAGCAATAGCAGCTGAGTATGATCTTATTTTTCACCAAATGGATGTCACGGCATGATATTTATGCAGCAATCTAATGGATTTGTAGAGGCTAAATGCCCGCAGAAAGTGTGTAAAGCTGCAAAAAGCAATATAAGGCCTCAAACAAATTTCGGTCGGCTACAAAGCGTTTATTACGCGTAAATTTTAAAGAGAGAAGGCGAAATCAACATTATATTAGTGTGCGTTGACGATATTCTCATTGTAAGCTCTAAAAACCAGACATGGATAAAGGGGCAAATCGAAAGAGAGTTTGATGTTGTCGACAAAGGAGAGATGGATTTCTTCCTTGATATGCAAATTGAAAGGGACGCAGCCTCTAAAAACAATTTATTCATGACCTGCTTCAAAAATATAATTTGCTGGAAACAAGTAAAAGTTGTACACCGATTGATCCAGGCCTTAAATTGAAATTATTGTATGTCGAGACTGCTCCAGTTGCAAAAAGGTGGATACGAAGAAATACCAATCGCTTATCGGGTCCCTCATGTATCCAGGAATATCCACGAGGCCGTGCATGATACATACGGTTTGTAAATTAGCGTAATTCAACACCAATCCTCATTTGGAACATTTGAAGGCTGCTAAACAAGTTCTCAGGTACCTATGTAACACTATAAATTTAAAACTTGTTTACAGAAAAACAGGTGAACAAGTATGCCGACGCTGACGCTGACTGGACGGGTAGCTGCGACGTTAGGCGATCATATACGGGCTCTGTTTTTTATCTGGCTGGAGCTTCAGTAGTGTGGGAGTCACGGAAACAAGTTGCTCTAAGAAGTACAGAGGCTGAATATATAGTCTTATCAACGGTAGCGAAAGAAGTTGTATACCTCAGGAATTTATTATTAGAGTTGGATTTTCACAAAATCGTAGATGGACCAACCAAATTATATGGCGATAATTTAAGTTCTCTACAATTGGTAAAAAAAAAACCCTGTCTACCACGCTAGAAACAAGCATATAGACATACGAGTTCACTATGTCCGGGAAGTATTCCAGCAGCGGCTGATCGACTTAAAATACGTTCCAACTGAAGCGATACCGGCAGATATAATGACCAAAAGCCTTCAAAAGAATAGGCATACTAAATGCTAGAGCTATTGTAAAAAGCTTGGCATAGGATTGAGAGAAGGTGCTGAAGTGGATGGCAACTCTATGTCACGTTATTATATGTATGAATTATTATAAGTTTAAATTATTATAAGTACACATTCTGTTTTCCTTCTTTTACATTTGTACTTACTTGTGATATAAAGCGGAATTAAGACGTTCTATGGTCAAGTTAATTACCCATGTGAATAAACTTCTAAAGTGAATTAATAAGTGTGCTAATTGTTTCTTTTCTAATAATTCTTGCAGCGAGCTTTTCAATTTTTTTTTCTACATATATTTATTTTAGTTCAAAGTCGTATGTTCAACATCTAACAGTGTAACTATAAATGAGATAAATATTTTAGCAGCAAAATCGTATAGGAAATACGAATATATGAATATTTTTCTTTATATTCGCATCTACTATTCCATCAAATAGAGATGCATTAAAAAATGCGCGAGTTTTTGCTTTCCCTTTATCTCAAATGTATATTTCTTCACATGTGACTTTATAACTCTCGCCTGACGACATGTAACTAGCAAACGCGTAGAAATTGTTGCAACTTTTGATTTGAAGTTGAGAGATTAACGGTCAGTGGTGGATAAACTTAATCCTAGGGCAGTCTCCTCGAATAGGTTACACCGATCGTTTTGCTCTTTGAAATTGATTTTGACTTGCCTTTTATATATAACAATATCAACAGAAGCCCTTGCAGTTGACATGAAGTTCTCTATAGTGACAACAGTGAGTAGTTATTAATATCCAACGACGGTTTCAAGCTAGTCAAAGCAGTCGATGCTATCTCATAGCCTTCACATCCGCAAGAAGATTAATCCAATATCTTATATAGATTTTTCGATATACAAATTATACGAGTATATTAAAAAGAATTGCGCAATTATATTAGTAGCGAGGGCATTGGTGGAGTCACTATTATTATTTATGATTGCTTGGTATTGTTCAACTTCCACTTAATTTTTGCGCATACTCTATACTTAAGCCTTTACCTTTAAGACCCGCGCAAGTTGGTATTTTTTCCCCCCTCTTAAGGAGTTAGGTCACCCTAGGATTTTCAAAAATTTCATTTTTTTTTTATTGCTTTCAGTGTTCCCTTAGGACCTTAAAAATGATATCCCAAAAGATTAAGGCCGGGAAATATCTCGAAGTACTTGTTTTTCAAAGTATAGTACAAGGCCGCCAGGTAGGCTTTCTATAACTTAAAATTTTGAACACGTTTATCTCAAAACTGCATTTTTGAAGTTGGCCGCACCCATAACTTGACCAATTTTCAACCAATTCACTTCAAATTTTAGCTAGGTCTTTAAAAACATATTGTCTAAATAAGTACGTAGGAGTTGGGACGGTCAATACCATTTTCCCCTTTCCAACGCGTGTTCAGGCCTCACCGATGTTTTAGATAGTAATCTTAATTGTTTACCCCAAAGAGAGATTCGGCAGACTTTAGCAAACCTTTATGGTATAGTTTTACCACGAATTGTGCATCAAAGTTTTGTGTGAATACCATTAATTCTCCGAATCTTTTGGCCGAGATACATCCATAAATATGAATTGCTGCTGGATGTTTTACGGTGCGTAGTAGAAAATTTTCATGTTTTTTTTCTCAGGCTTATTTCCAATAATTATAAACAAAACAGGGTGACTCATATGTAAATATGATGTTGCTCTAATTTCGGTTTAAATTCTGCATTGCCCAACTTAGCCTCTTTTCAATATGTTTTTGGGTCAGTAGCGGTTTAGGTTTGGTACTCCTGTTTTTGATGGAGATTCTGACAAATGGCGCACTTTGACTTTTTTGCTTCCAAAAATCATAACTCTTAAACGAATAAAGGTATCGTGACATTTTTTTTCTGCCATGATTGAAGAAATAAGAGGGGGTTGAAAAGCTAATTCGAGCAAAACAGCGGTGAATTTAGGTGTATCAAAAGAGCATTTTTTTTTATTAAAATGCATAATAAAATATTTCAATGATTCATATCAAGCCAAACAGTGGAGAAAAAAATAAGCGGACGAAAAATTTAATTAAACAAATATCTTAGAAACTGTCGTCTAATAAAACTATCATTTCTGGAGAGTATTGTGCTTTTAGGTACGAGGGCGGGTCAATAAGGTCCGTGAATTTCTGACCTCTTTACTGAAACAGCAACACTGCTCCTGTCAACAGGCATCTGTCAGTTGACTCCTGTCAAAATTTAAACTTGCTGCGTCAGTTAGTTTGTGTTTGACAGCTATTTTTATCAGACTACTCACTAATTTGAGGAGAAAATGGAAAAAAGTGAATTTCATGTGCTTATTAAGCATTATTTCTTGCGAAAAAAAACCATTACCGAGACCAAGGCTAAGCTTGATAAATACTATGGGAACTCTGCACCATCGATTTCAATGGTAAAAAAGTGGTTTACTGAATTTCGTTGTGGCCGTACAAGCACTGAAGATGCCGAACGTCCTGGACGCCCAGTTGAGGTCTCTACACCCGAAACAATCGAAAAAATTCACGATTGAAAGTGCGAGAGATTGTGGAAGCCGTAGGGATCTCGCATGGCTCAGTGGTTTCAATTTTGAATGATCACTTGGGCATGAGAAAGCTTTCCGCAAGTTGGGTGCCGCGTTTGCTCACAGTCGACCACAAACGCAATCGTGTAACAACTTCACAGGAAGGTTTGGCGTTGTTTAATCGCAATATGGAGGAGTTTTTGCGCCGTTTTGTAACCGTGGACGAAACATGGATCCATCACAACACACCAGAGAACAAACAACAGTCAAAACAGTGGGTTTCTAAGGGTGAATCGGCGCCAAAGAAGGCCAAGGTGGGTTTGTCAGCCAATAAAGTTATGGCGACTGTTTTTTGGGATGCACGCGGGATAATCCACATTGACTACCTTCAAAAGGGAAGAACAATGAATGGGGAATATTATGCCAACTTATTGGACCGATTCAATGACGATTTGAAAAAAAAACGACCTCATTTGGCCAAGAAAAAAGTTCTTTTCCACCAAGACAATGCAAGGGTGCACACATGTGCAGTTGCCATGGCAAATTGGGCTATGAATTGCTCCCTCATCCACCCTATTCTGCAGATTTGGCTCCGAGCGACTACTTCTTGTTCCCAAACCTGAAGAAATGGCTTGGTGGAAAAAGATTTGACTCCAATGATGAAGTCATCTCGCAAACAAAGGCCTATTTTGAGGACCTCGACAAATCGTTTTTTTTGGAAGGGATAAAAAAATTGGAGAAGCGTTGGACAAAGTGTATAGAGCTCAAGGGAGACTACGTTGAAAAATAAAATTATTTTTTTATAAAAAAAATCTGTTTTAATCCAAAAGTCACGGACTTATTGACCCGCCCTCGTAGTTTTGCTCGCCATCATTTGATTCATGTTCATTGTTAGAGTTTTTTTTTTTGCGTTCTTTTGCATATGGGACTTTGTATCTGTTATTTCATTCAGGACTTTTCCGTCAACCAACTTGTGGTTAATTTCGTTTCGTTATTAACTTTATATACTATACAATAGAGTGGAAATTAGCAATTTGACTTTTGATATCGTTCACTGTACTTTCTATGAGTTCTCCAGGTCATTTGCATATTTGAACATTGTGAACTGATGATAGACGAGGGTTCCTCCAATGTTCACTATTTGAACTGATGCTATAAACATGTTTGCATCTGTTTCAAAATCTGGTGTATTTATTTTTTCCTTTTAGACACCTTGCCCAGATTATCCACCGCAGCCTCACTTACTTCCGTGATTTCTTAATTTCCTGGGACTGCTGAAGAACATCTAACTTGGGTTTTCTCGGGGACCTTATATTTTTCTTTTGACAGACCCAAATCCATAAACAAAGCCAATGCATTATCACTATTACGCTTGCTGTTTTTTGAACTGACGTTCAGTCATTGATTTCATTGGCTTCCTCTTGATGACGAGCTTGATAAATCACACGTTACATCTGTTCTTTCAGCATCGATATGGAGACAATTTTCCAATGATTCCTTGAAATTTTTTCTTTCCGCTGACAAATTTTCATTGGACAGTTGGTAATCATTTTTGCGGTACAGATGAGCTTTTTTTCTATTCAAGACGTTGACAAAAATTTCTAATAGAGTTGTGTGAAATGTCACTTTTGCTTCTTAGTTCCCAGGGTCCCAGAAGTACCCGACCTGACGTATAGATGGCGGTTGTTGTTTAAAAAGAATGGCTATTGTAGTGCCAAGCACCAACCCTATAAAGCTTAAATTTTAAGTTTGACGCCGCTACGTTGTTTAGTATTTGTTCGGCAGCCATCAACAGTGAACGTTATCAACGAATTTTAAAATATGAAAAAAATTGGTCACCGTTTTGTGATACAATACTTTCATTTGAAAGGTCTCAATCCAACCAACATCAAGACGGAACTGAGTTCCACTCTGGAGAAGTTTGCTCATTCGTTTACAACAATAAAATATTGGGTGACAGAGTTTAAGCGAGGCCGTATGAGTTGCTAAAACGAACATCGCAGTGGTCGACCAAATGAGGTGATTTCACCAGAAATGTTGAGAAAAATCCACAAAATGGTATTGGATGACTGTCGATTGAAAGTGCGTGAACTACCAGATATGGTGGACATTTCAGAAAAACACTACACATCGCATATTGACTGAAAAATTTGACATGAGAAAGCTGTGCGCAAGATGGATCCCGCGATTACTCACAATAGAACAAAAACAGCGTCGTGAGGATGTTTCAGTCGAGGGTTTGGCGAAGTTTTACAGAAATAAAGCCGAGTTTTTGCGTCGACACACCCGGGACGAAGGAACAGTCAAAACAATTGACTCAAAGGGTAGAATCGGCTCCAAAGAAGGCGAAGACAGTTAGTTCCATCTGCAGGCAAGGTCATGGCGTCTGTTTTTTGTGATGCGCGTGTGATAATTTTCACTGATTATCTTCAGAAAGGAAAAACAGTCAACGGTGTGTATGTATTATGCAAACTTATTGCAGGGTTTGAAAGATGCAATCAAGAAAAAACGGCTGCATTTGACGAAGAAAAAAGTTTTGTTTCATCAAGACAATACACCACTTTACACAGCCGTCATCGCGATGGCCAAAATTAATAAGTTAAAGTTCGGATTTCTTCCTCACGCACCCTATTCGCCAGATTTAGCCACCTCGGATTATTTTCTATTTTCGAAATGGAAAAAATGGCTCGGTGGTGAAAGATTTGGCAACAGTGAAGAGGTGGAGTCTGCGGTTGAAAGCTATTTAAAGGAGATCGACGATTCTCACTATAAACAGGGTATCGAAGCTTTTGAACAGTATTTTTGATTTCACAAATGAACAGGTATATCGCACAGAATGAAAAAGAAATGATTTTCTGAAATCCTTTGCCTGATTTTTATACTCAAACCTTAGAAAAAAAAAGCTGACTTTACTTACTGACTGGCTCCACGAGCAAGCAAGTATTGTAAAAGAAATAATTTTTTTCGATTACCAGAGCTCCAAACATTTGTTAATCCAGTTAATTTAAAAATTTGGCATTATAGACCCACCCGAAAATTGACGAATGCAAGCACTTCTTCGTAATAATTCACAAGTTACTTTATTGTCCTTACTGGATGTGCATTGTGCATGCTTTGGTCCCTCTACCTGACCAATCATTTTACAATTGATTTAAATACATAAATATATGTTATTTCTTATATAAATTATTAATTATATAAATAAGAAAACTAAGTATACCTATACAAATTTATATTATTAATTATTTCTTTATAAAATTTAAATTTAATTGAATGGAATGCTCCTTATACCTCTTTATCCACTTTCTCACAAATGCCTGTGATGTTTTTTAATATTTTTTTACCCTTTTGGGTGAGTTACTAAGGAAACACTTTCGAAACGCTTTTTAAAAGTCGCACTTATTTCGTAATGATTTTGTACCGCCGAAGTATGGAAATATACTGAGGCAATGATTAACGCGCGATCTGCAATTAAATGCAGAAAATAATTTAATTGCAAACATGTGTGTATAAGTAAACTAAAAGAAGTAATTAATTCATCAACGTATCTAATCAGAGTTAGTTTGTATCTAATCTTAGAGTTGCTACGCAGCCGCCTATTTCCTTTTCCAGAACAAATATATCCAGCGTTCTCGATCATACATACGTCATGGTTATATTTATGGCTTATTTGTCCAAACAGGTAATATTTAAGCACGTCTCGGTTTTCATACATACCGATAAGCATTCGGTCCTTGATTACTCTGGTAGTATCCACTAAGACCGTTATATACTTTGAGTGACTCTATTTTATGAGTATATTCAAAGTTTATTCTCTACTCATTTATAACTTTGTTTTTGTCGGTCGTGTTCGCTTTTTTGCGGTTGTCAGCAAGTTTCTAATATTATGAACAGCTTTCCTTTTATGGCCCATCAGCTTTAATCCTTACGTACTCGTATGTTGCCTCTTAAGGCTGACTTTACCGCGTTGTCCCTTCCGACATGTCATCCTTCAAGTGGTCTTAACGATTAGAGATTCGATCAGAGAGGATCTATCAGTCTCTTGCGTTTGTAGCTCTGTTGTCAAAGTTCATCACAGTATACTGCCCGGGATATCCGTATTCGAATCTTGACTACAACAATAAACAGAGTCACCCGTGGCCGGCTCGGGCGTCCACAATGGTGGAACTGTGGTTTGCGTCGGTTCAATGTGATCAATCTGGTTGAAGGGTACTTCATTGTACTTCTTCTCTAGGGCCCCCGCCCAATTATCAAGGCTTCGCCCATCAATGACTTTGTCTAATAAAAAGCGAGGGCAGAGCATATTACTGGTCTTATCGTAAACATCGTCAGATGACGCCTCTGAAGGTTGCTACGATTTGATCAGTTAGAAGTTGCCGGTCATAGGTCTTGTTGGCGGCAAGACCACCGGTAGTCCCTACCAGGACTTAAATCACGGTACCATGGAAGTCAGGAGCCCCCGGATTTCGGTCCGGGTCTGACTTGTTGAGTTAGGCCCCCTTGTGGGAGCGTCATGGTGGCTGTGGTTTAAACCCAAATCGCGGGAAAGGGTTTTCCTGTTGGTGGCTTATGTTAAAAAACCAGAGACTAATGTACTTCTTCTCTGCGAGGAAGTGAGTACATATCAGGCTTTGCAGGCTAAGTAATAACGATTTGATGTAAATTGTAATTAGGGTTTCGTTTGTTGAAGATCGTTCGTTTTGCATGATTCCACATGCATAGCCTAAAATCGGTATTTTGTTTGCTAGGATAGTTTGCACTGAGCTCGCCAATATCCAGCACAGCATGTGGTATAGTACTATTTACAATCGAGCAGTTAACCCATATGATCTATTGCCAATAGCTCACTACGGTGATACGAGCGCTGCCTTCACATGTCCTTTTCGACATCCTGCCTATATGTAGAAAAATTCTCACTTGATTTAAATTTCGCAGCTTTCGTAGCGATACATCACACTCTGACGTCACCTTTGACTCTAAATTGGATATTCCTCCGCCGAAATTTCGTTTGATTTTGCACTTAAGTTCACCCAGCTATTCTTAGGTTCAAGTGTCAGTTATATTTTTGCTGTCAGAGTAAGTGCACTGCAAATTGGTGGTGATGTTATTTTTGGCTGAAGGAGATCCTGCTTTCCCAATCTGGTTTTGGGACAGCGGAGCACCTTTTGGAATTGCTACTGTTATTTTGAACTGTCCCGGATTTTTGGTTACTATGATACATACTTGTACGTTTCACGCAATGTTTTTATTATACTATACATTCCTAGTCTAGACTTTGCATGCAATGTTTTTCTTAAACAGGGTCTTCCAATATGGAGTTCCGAACTTTGACAGTTGATAGCGGCCATGTTGTTGGAGCTACATCTGTCAAATTGGTTGTCATTTATTCAATCTGTTTTGCCAGTCGCCATGGACGGACATAGCGTTCAACAACACGTGCCAATTATTAAATTGTTTTATCATGTTAGTGCAACGTTCCGCGCGCTTCGCCCATTTTATGGTGGCCATAATCGTCCTAGCGAGAGGACTATTCACAGTGTGGTGGATAAGTTTGAGTCCACTGGTTCAGTAAACGATAAACCAACACCCGTACCTCGACAAGACGCAAGATCTGCCGAAAAAATTCGCCGTTATCCGTAAGAGTGTGCAGGAGAATCCGATGCAGTCGGAGTTGAAGGTAAACGATCATAGACAATGACGTGTGTTCGCTAAATGGGCTCTGGAGCAGTTGGAAACTGACCCTAATTTTCATCGAAAAATCATTTTCAGCGATGAGGCCCATTGATGAATGAATCCGTCAACAAACAAAATTGTGGAATTTGGGATGATACCAATCCACAGGGGATCCAAGAGCGTCCAATTCATTCTGAAAAAGTCACTGTTTGGTGTGGATTTTGGGCTGGCGGCGTCATCGGTCCATATTTCTGTCTTGATCAGGCCATCACCGTCAACGGCGAACGCTATAGGTCGATGATTACCAACTTCTTTTGGCCTGAATTGGATAATATGGACACCAACGACATGTGGTTTCAACAGGGCGGCGCTATTGCCACATAGCTCACGCCACTTGGAGATTCTGCACGGGCGATTCGAGGGCATGGTCATCTCATGTGGAGGTGATGTAAACTGGCCACCGAGATCGTGCGATTTGACCCCGTTAGACTTTTTCTTGTGGGGTTTTCTGCAGTCGCAGGTCTATGCCAATAAGCCACAAATTACAGCGGCCTTCAAAGCCAACATAACCCATGCCATCGGTCAAATTCAGCCTGATTTATGCGCCAGAATCATGGAAAATTGGACATTTCGGATGCGCGCCACCCAGAGAAGCCACGGCGGGCATTTGAATGATGTTGTATTCCATACATAATGGCATCGATAGGCACACACTTTGTTTTATTTAAATTTAAAGATAGGAAGCGCTTAATGAAGTACCCTTTACATATGTTTTGCATACTCGTTCGAGTAATACATAAGAGCTCTTATAGTTTTTGAGGGCGTTTTTCGCCTGTCGAGTTAATTAGCACTTTCATCGCTGCATGTTAAATCTTCACCGTAGATCTTGTTTAGGTAGTATCGTCTCCATCTCTTCCGTTGGTTGTTGCTTTCGGAGAACGGCTATCAGTTATAATTCAAAAGGAGCCTGCTGACTATCACATCTACAAGGGCCGCGCATGAAACTGCAGTTTACGTACAATGGTTTGTTTTGTTTAATTTACGGAACTTGTTGACAATGTAACCTTTACTCCTCAGTATTTATGTATCTTCTCGTGCCTCTTTAAAATTCACTTGACATTTGAACTTTGATCCTCTTTATTTTAAACCAGTTTTCTCGATTCGGTTGACCTTTACGTGTAAAAAAAGCGCGGAATAGATGCTGCAGGCTATTTGTTAGTTTTGTAGCCAGCACTTGGGTGTCTTTGCTGTTAATTTTCAAACTCAGATTTTTCACCTTTGGAGTGAATTCCAGATGCTGTCTGTAATAAGATAGGGGTAACACGATGACAGCTGTTTATATACGGATCTAAGACTATTCATTTTATCGTTCTGGATTTGTTGGTAATTGTTTTGTCGGTGGTCGAGTTGGGTCTGCCATCGTCATGAAGAAAATTTTAGAATCGGAGAGGATTGTATTGCAGCTGAGAACTATGTAACTATGATACTGGAGGGACGGTGCTGATCCTATCCAGTAGACTTACATAAGAATTTTAGCACACTGGCGTAATAAGGCCATAAACAACTGTAATTCACAAAAAAATAAATATATATTGGGTCTACAAGTAAGTTTCCAGCGTTTTTTTTTTCCACAATTTGAAGTTTTATTATGAAAACATAGTTACAATGCTTTATTCAAAGTATCATCCATCGGAAGCCACAACTTTCCCCCATCTTTCTGGCAATTTATGAATTCCGGACCAAAAAAATTTCTCGTCTTTCGAGCCCAAGAACGTATCGAGCCAATTTTTGATTTCCTCTACTGAGCTAAAGCGTATTCCCGTAAGAGCGTTCTGTATCGAACGAAACAAGTGGTAGTCAGATGGTGCCAAGTCTGGACTGTAAGACGGGTGAGGCACAATTTCCCATCCATTATTTTACAAATAGTTTTTCACCGAAACCGCAACATGTGGCCGAGCGTTGTCGTGATGAAAAATGACGGACTCATGCCTGGTCTCATATTCTGGCCGTTTTTCTTTTAATGACCGCTTCAAACAAATTAGTTGGGTTCGATATAATGGTCCTTTGATGGTTTCACCATTCGGAATCAGCTCGTAGTATACAACACCCTTTTGATCCCACCATATGCAGAGCATGGCCTTATTCACGTGAATATTTCGTTTCGGCGTCGATTGGGCGGGCTCGCCGGGCTTTGTATACGATTTTCTGCGTTTAGGATTATCATAATAAATCCATTTCTCATCATCAGTGACAATACGATGCAAAAATGATTTATTTTTATACCGCTGCAGTAACATTTCGGACATGCAAAATCGCCGTTCGACGTCTCTTGGCTTTAATTCGTACGGCACCCAGTTTCCAACCTTTTGAATGAATCCCAGTGCTTTGAGGCGCAGGGAAACGGCTTGTTGCGTGACGCCCAATGATGCAGCAAGTTCTTCTTGAATCTGACACGGATCCTCATCCAGTAAAGCGTCCAATTCCTCGTCTTCAAAACTTTTCGGCTTTCCGGGGCGATCTTCGTCTTCAACTCCAAGATCACCACTTTTGAACCGTATGAACCACTCGCGGCAAGTCGATTCACCAATACATTCCGCCCCATAAGTTTCCGAAAGCAAACGATAGGCCTCAGCCGCACTTTTCTTCATATTAAAGAATAAAAGCAGCGCTTCCCGCAAATGACGTTTATTTGGCTGGAAACTTGCCATGATTTTGCTCGATAAAATGTATGACACCGATAGAACTGCTCAAATATAACGCTGCAAAGTTGTTGACAGATACAAAACCTACAAATAAAACACATGGGGTCTGACATTTCTGCCCGGGATCCACTGGCGGCGCCATCTCTGACAAACGCTGGAAACTTACTTGTAGACCCAATATATAAGTTACGAGAATCTTAAGGCTGAACCCAATGAAGGAGCCCTTACTCTTCTCACTGATGAAAATGCTCGGCAAGAAAATTATAGTCGCTGTGTGATTTTTGTGGGTTTTATTCCAGTCACGCCTAAGGATATCATTCTCTTTCGCATGACAAGAAATGCACAGAAATAAAACACTCGAAGCAAGACCTTTAAACATTTCCTTGTCTTTTCAAACTTAAGCCCTCACAATAAGCAATTTCAACATCTTTGTATAATATCTCTATTTACTCGTATTTCACAACTTTTTAATTACTCAAAGTATCGCACAACTAAATGCACCACCAGCAATAGTTGTGTTGGAGGTTTTTTTTTTTTTTTTCAAGAACACAATCCAATTATCATCATTTTGTACCAGGCGGTGTTAATTTCCAGAAGCTGGTAAAAGTTTGTATTCGGGCATCCCCAAGTTAAAGTACAGCTAGCCAGTCAGGCGATTAAACCAAGATCCCTCTAATTAATCGACGTGGGTAGTTGCTTTGATTATATTTGCTAATTAACGTCAAAACAAACATAACCTCCAGAGACCATCTACTACTTGACATTGAATCTGCTCGAAATTAACCTCATATTAGTGAGTCTCTGATGGGGGCAGAGAGGGAACGTATCTTACTTCCTACTCTGATGTGTCACCAATGAAAGTGAAATTAATAAATTAGCATTTATATGTAACGATGAAATAATTTTCCCTCTTGCCAGCTACTAAACACATGTTTAGCATTTCTAAGCTGTCTTTTCGACAGCTAGTGGCGTCATTTCAAAAAAATGCCTCTCATATAATGCTCTGAACTCGTACCTTTGGTTAATAGTTTCCAATCAAAACATTAATTAGCAATCAGTGCACGTGCAATAAAGCAACGCGATAGAAATCAATCAAAATCCACCAAAAACTATAACCACTAAAATGTTCAAGCTTTCCGTAACTCCTAGCTCAACTATTACTCGTCAGAGTCGGCGATGAGCTATTGAAAATTAAATGTTTGAGACATGAGATACGCGTACGAATTCAATCACGTGGGGATTTTTTGGATGTCGTCAGAATTAGGCGCGGAGCTGTAGAGAAGCATTCAATGTATGCTATACAGCTTGGGAATCTCCCAGACAATACACAAAAAAAAAAAAAAAAGATGAGAGAGTCCCGCGAATTATGAGCTGCATTAATTGATTCCCTGGAACAGTCCCGTCCGTTATAGACTATAAGGCTCACCATGGCAATAGAATATTAATTCTCGGGATGATAATTTGGTAATCAACAATTTGAGTTTGGCGCTTGCTGCCGCCTGAGTCATGCTTATGATGGGATTTCTGCGTAAGATGACTGTCAAGAAGCATGAGAAAAATATCAATTAGCCTAGAGTGGGAGTACTTGCAATTGGTTGTTCTGCTTTTTGTTTTTTCTTCTTATTCAACTGAAGCCCAAGATGTTCCTCTTTGATCGAAATTCTGATGAAGAGTCATCTGTTCAATGTTCAATGTCGGCAATTCAAGTGAAATCCATGATTGCGCACACCAAATGAAAATATGTTAATTAGAGATTGTCTGTTGTTGAACGCCGGGCGGGATCGATCGACTTTACGTTCTTTTGTAGGCAAGTAAGTGTTGGCTTACAGACAGATTTATTTTTAAATTTAAGTTTTCCCGGCAAAGAATTTATGCATCTAGACTGCGAGACGGTATTTCCACACAACAACGTCCCACTTGGTGCTCTGGAGTGGGAATATGGGACGCTCTGAAATGTTCTCTTCACTCAACTAACTAGTGTATGTATTAGTGTTGAACATTTGTTCTATTAGCCGAGTGAGTAATTGGTGACAATTGTTATAGAGAGCGTTGGGAAATTTCACAATAACTTAAAAATTGCAGATTCATGTTGCATCATTTGGTGGAGTTTTGATGTGAATTCGGCGTCAATCATTTCCTAGTTGTTCGTGTTTGGATGTTAGACACTGATCAACTGACACGTGTGAACAGCTGTCTAGTGGATGACACATCTTTTCGCCAAGATGCAGTTGAGTACACACACTAATTTAAGACAATTTTTGGTAAGTTGCCTATTTAAATTCATGACATCATAATATAGATGTTTGTTTGATGAAATCTAAGGACTATGGCTCAACAAGTAGAAAACGGATGATGATCTAATTCTGCAATGTATAGAAACTACCTAACGATGTTCAGATTTCCAGATTGAAGGAAAATCATATCTTTTAGACGGTCGCGGTGACAGAATTTAAAGTAATTAAAGTGAACTTGTTTTTGCGCACATCTACTTTAAGGCCAGTGAAAAGTGCATCAGCACCTCCCTACACTGGCTACTGGATAGACACATTTTAGTGAATTTACGATCAGCGTGTATCAAGTCTGGCTAAGCCTTACAGTTGAACACACGCAACTACACATTTACTCTTGGTGAACTTTAGCGTGGCGATGACAAATCAGGTGGGGAAGGGGGTGGGTAATAAGAAGTCATAATATATGCCCTCGCAGAAATCCAATAGGGTGTACTGTGACAAATAAATGCTGGTATCGATGCAAAAAAATCTACGTCATCAACAGAAGCCTCGAAAAATACTCTGAATACTCTGAACAGACCAGGTGGATGGCGTAAAATAACGCCAAAATTCGGCGTTATTTCACTGACAATGCATGCTGCCACCCTGCAACGCCCCTGCTTGGGGTCAATGTAGGATTTGGAGTGGGAGCGAGTTTTGTGTATATACGATGGCGGGTCAATAAGTCCGTGACTTTTTGAATTTCTGACCTCTTTACTGAAACAGCAACACTGCTCCTGTCAACAGGCATCTGTCAGTTGACTCCTGTCAAAATTTAAACTTGCTGCGTCAGTTAGTTTGTGTTTGACAGCTATTTTTATCAGACTACTCACTAATTTGAGGAGAAAATGGAAAAAAGTGAATTTCGTGTGCTTATTAAGCATTATTTCTTGCGAAAAAAAACCATTACCGAGACCAAGGCTAAGCTTGATAAATACTATGGGGACTCTGCACCATCGATTTCAATGGTAAAAAAGTGGTTTACTGAATTTCGTTGTGGCCGTACAAGCACTGAAGATGCCGAACGTCCTGGACGCCCAGTTGAGGTCTCTACACCCGAAACAATCGAAAAAATTCACGATATGGTGTTGGCCGACCGAAGATTGAAAGTGCGAGAGATTGTGGAAGCCGTAGGGATCTCGCATGGCTCAGTGGTTTCAATTTTGAATGATCACTTGGGCATGAGAAAGCTTTCCGCAAGATGGGTGCCGCGTTTGCTCACAGTCGACCACAAACGCAATCGTGTAACAACTTCACAGGAAGGTTTGGCGTTGTTTAATCGCAATATGGAGGAGTTTTTGCGCCGTTTTGTAACCGTGGACGAAACATGGATCCATCACAACACACCAGATAACAAACAACAGTCAAAACAGTGGGTTTCTAAGGGTGAATCGGCGCCAAAGAAGGCCAAGGTGGGTTTGTCAGCCAATAAAGTTATGGCGACTGTTTTTTGGGATGCACGCGGGATAATCCACATTGACTACCTTCAAAAGGGAAGAACATTCAATGGGGAATATTATGCCAACTTATTGGACCGATTCAATGACGATTTGAAAAAAAAACGACCTCATTTGGCCAAGAAAAAAGTTCTTTTCCACCAAGACAATGCAAGGGTGCACACATGTGCAGTTGCCACGGCAAAAATCCATGAATTGGGCTATGAATTGCTCCCTCATCCACCCTATTCTCCAGATTTGGCTCCGAGCGACTACTTCTTGTTCCCAAACCTGAAGAAATGGCTTGGTGGAAAAAGATTTGACTCCAATGATGAAGTCATCTCGCAAACAAAGGCCTATTTTGAGGACCTCGACAAATCATTTTTTTTGGAAGGGATAAAAAAATTGGAGAAGCGTTGGACAAAGTGTATAGAGCTCAAGGGAGACTACGTTGAAAAATAAAATTATTTTTTTATCAAAAAATCTGTGTTTTAATCCAAAAGTCACGGACTTATTTACCCGCCCTCGTACTCCCCATATACAGGATGAATGACTCGAACTTGATAAATTTTACTGTGCTAAAGCAAAAAATGTTGGAAAATACATCAATTTTCAAATTGTTTCAGTCATTTTCAATATGTCCACCTTTTGCGCGAATAATGGCCTTGAGACGGCCGAAGAAAGCATCGCACGCTGCACGCAAGTGGCTCTGCGGTATTTTAGCCCATTCCCGGCGAAGTGCTTGTTTGAGGTGGTCCAAACTTTGGCATTTTTTAGTGCCAACCCTCGCCTTCAAAATACCCCAGATAGAGAAATCCAACGGATTTGCATCCGGAGAATTTGCAATCCATTGTATCGAAGAAATGAAGTGTGGAACATTGTTTTTTAACCAATCTTGGTTGACGCGCGCTTTGTGAAACGGTGCCGAGTCTTGTTGAAATGTCCACGGTCTCCGATCGACATGTTTGTTTGCCCAAGGCTTCAATACTGCCTCTAAGACCGTTTCACGGTATACGATCGCATTAATTTTGACGCCACGGTCCAAAAATACGAGCGGAGAGCGACCATCGGCGGTTATGACGGCCCAAACCATCACCATCGGTGCTGCTTGCTTTCTGGTGGCCGTCCGAAGGTGTAAATTTTCGAAGGACCTCTCTGGCAAGTAAACTCGGTCATTTTGTTTGTTGACATATTGCTCGATAACAAATGGCGACTCATCGGAAGAAAACAAATTCGGCAACTCGCCACTTTCGTGCAGGCTTAGCAACTCCTTCGCTCTTTTGACTCTAACTTTTTTCTGTTGCGGTGTAAGATCGTATGCTTTTTGGAACTTCAATGGCTTGAACCCAAGCTCATTTTTAGTATGTGTTGCATCTCTTCCAAGGATATTTTCAGGTTACGAGCCATTTTTCTTCTATTTCGACGCGGATTTCGCTCAATTCGAGCCTTCACTTTCCGAACCACTTCTTCCGATGTTGCTGTTTTTTTTATGATCACCTCCATGGCGTTTTGCAACGGTGCCAGTATCACGGTAACGAGCTATGGTTCGAGACACAAATGATTTATTCACGTTGAGGTCCTGGAAGGCCCTAACGATAGCTACTTGTAGTTTTCCAGCCAAATATAAAGCAATCACACTATCACGTTTGAATTCCATCGCGGATAAAAATTTTTCAACACAACTGAGACGCAAATCGTTTAAAATGCTTGTAAATAATAAAACTATTTGTCATGTGTCAAAATTTGAGCTCACTGTCATGAACGGTTTGGAAATTATTGCAGTCTGAAGTTGGTTGCAGTTCGAGTAATTCAGGGTGTATTTGTTGTTTGATTTGATCAATTAAAAGCGCAATAAATCCAATCGATCAAATCAAACGAGTCAAACAACAAATATGTGGGGAGTATATACACTTTAGCAAAATGAAATAAGCCCGAACATAGAAATTCGGCGTTATTTCACGGCACCGACCAGGTGGTCACAAGTGCCTAGTGGAGACATTGCAGGCCTCTAAGGTTGATATAACTACCCGCCAAGAAATGCGATGGAATCGAAAGCAAAACTGCTGAAACAACTATTACAGTGACTGCAATCTTCCGCAGTGTCTATTTAGATTTATTTAGAAGCGAGGTAGTTGGGTCAACGCGAACCAGGGCTAAATTCGCCGCCATAAGCCTTAGATGAACGCTACCAAGAAAAGGTTTCTACGAACTCCTGGATAGAACCTGGGAATGGTGTGCCAAGAACAATGTAAATATCGTACTTGATAACCTTAATGTCAGAATAAGACTTTGAGGTCCTTTGGTAGCGTATTAGTGAGTAGACATAGTCTGCATGAAATCTGATACAGGTTGATCGATTCTGCAATTGAATGGAACATCGTCCTACAAAAAAAATCATCTCGGAATTCAGAAAGTTACATAGGGGTCAGGTCTCCGGATCAAAAACGCAAAGCCAGAATTGATTCAAAAGAAAAATCTACAATCTACATTGACTCAGCTACTACTTGCGAAAGCATGAACTCGGATATCGAAACAATACAGCGCTGGGAAAACAATATCAGAAAGTTTAACGCCGAACGGCTAGAATAGTAGGAGATCGACTACGTTTCTCTCTCACAACCATCAAGTACGGAGAAGCAGTAGCGCTGTGTCAAACTCATGATTTGATAACGAGTGACGAAGAAAAAAAAGGGATTGCCGAAGCCATTGAAACTTACTACTGTAGAAATGCAACTCGGAATTTTTATCACATAGTAAACTCTGATAAAATCTGTGCACTGTTAAACAAGCATTAAAAGTGTTGTACCTAAGTAAATGCGTCTGCATTGCGCGAAAACAGTGCACCGAGGGCGGGTCAATAAGTATGTGACTTTTGGATTAAAACACAGATTTTTTGATAAAAAAATCATTTTATTTTTCAACGTAGTCTCCCTTGAGCTCTATACACTTTGTCCAACGCTTCTCCAATTTTTTTATCCCTTCCAAAAAAAATGATTTTTCGAGGTCCTCAAAATAGGCCTTTGTTTGCGAGATGACTTCATCATTGGAGTCAAATCTTTTTCCACCAAGCCATTTCTTCAGGTTTGGGAACAAGAAGTAGTCGCTCGGAGCCAAATCTGGAGAATAGAGTAGATGAGGGAGCAATTCATAGCCCAATTCATGGATTTTTGCCATGGCAACTGCACATGTGTGCACCCTGTATTGTCTTGGTGGAAAAGAACTTTTTTCTTGGCCAAATGAGGTCGTTTTTTTTTCAAATCGTCATTGAATCGGTCCAATAAGTTGGCATAATATTCCCCATTGAATGTTCTTCCCTTTTGAAGGTAGTCAATGTGGATTATCCCGCGTGCATCCCAAAAAACAGTCGCCATAACTTTATTGGCTGACAAACCCACCTTGGCCTTCTTTGGCGCCGATTCACCCTTAGAAACCCACTGTTTTGACTGTTGTTTGTTATCTGGTGTGTTGTGATGGATCCATGTTTCGTCCACGGTTACAAAACGGCGCAAAAACTCCTCCATATTGCGATTAAACAACGCCAAACCTTCCTGTGAAGTTGTTACACGATTGCGTTTGTGGTCGACTGTGAGCAAACGCGGCACCCATCTTGCGGAAAGCTTTCTCATGCCCAAGTGATCATTCAAAATTGAAACCACTGAGCCATGCGAGATCCCTACGGCTTCCACAATCTCTCGCACTTTCAATCTTCGGTCGGCCAACACCATATCGTGAATTTTTTCGATTGTTTCGGGTGTAGAGACCTCAACTGGGCGTCCAGGACGTTCGGCATCTTCAGTGTTTGTACGGCCACAACGAAATTCAGTAAACCACTTTTTTACCATTGAAATCGATGGTGCAGAGTCCCCATAGTATTTATCAAGCTTAGCCTTGGTCTCGGTAATGGTTTTTTTTCGCAAGAAATAATGCTTAATAAGCACACGAAATTCACTTTTTTCCATTTTCTCCTCAAATTAGTGAGTAGTCTGATAAAAATAGCTGTCAAACACAAACTAACTGACGCAGCAAGTTTAAATTTTGACAGGAGTCAACTGACAGATGGCTGTTGACAGGAGCACTGTTGCTGTTTCAGTAAAGAGGTCAGAAATTCAAAAAGTCACGGACTTTTTTCGTAATTTGCCTACAGAAATAGATGCAGCGTCAGTTGTTCATATTGCTCTTTTCTTGGGGAAATGTCATTCAAAATGTTTTTTTTTTTTCTTCTTCACCATACCCAACTTCATTTCGTATCGTATTTCCAATGAATTATTTTCTTCTTCACTGTATCCAACTTCACTTCGTAGCGGACTTTAAAATTGAAAGTAGAATTTGGTGTGCGCTAATGGGTTGCATGTTTCGGTACCTTGCATACAAAGTATATGGGCATGAGCCGATTTTGACAGGAACGCCACACAAAGCTGTTTACATTTTTGATGGCCTTTTCTCCAAATTTAGGGCAGCTGGAAAAATTCGATGATTCAAACGTTATCTAATCTCAAAATTATAAGAATATTTGACGATTATCTGGTTAATAGCGGTCGTAATAACTAGGACTACTACCTTGTCAATACCAAAAGGCATACAGTAATTCTATCTTATCGGTACATTGCTACTACACAAGCCACAAAATATTATTGATCATACTATTTTTGGTCTTATTACATGGCAATCAAGCCTCAATAGTTTTAAATTGGGATTATTTGTGCTATTTGTTGTGTCGTGGATAGATTTCGCACTAACTTAACGCTACATGACATTAAACCAACAACAAGAATGAGATCATTGCGTTCCGAAGAAAATATCACTGCAGTTTTGGCCATTGTTAACGTAGAACCTGGCTTCTTAGTTTGTAAGCTGATTTGTAAAGGGTGACCAGATAGCAATGATAGTTTTTCCAATTGTTATGTGCCAGCAACTGTCAAAGTTACAATTGACATCCAATTGTCAAAATATTCAGTAAGGTTTGCCATTTCATCATGTATCGTTTTACGCTTGCCGAACGTGTGGAAATTATTAAAAAGTATTATAGAATTCCGTCGTGAGGTCGGTCGTCATCAGGGCTGGCAATTCGTCGCACCGTGGAAAAGTTTGAACGTGAGTACACTATTTTAGATCTTAAGCCACCCCCCAGACTGAGATTGGTTCGAAATGAAGAAAACATTGCAACCGTAACAGCCAGTATCGAAGAAGACCCAGAAATGTGGATTCGGCGCCGATCAGCTGAATTGGGCATCGCCAGAGAGTCAACCCGGCTTATTTTGCGGTTGGATTGTGCTAACCCAATAATTGAAGCCGGACGACCATTGACAATTGCCGTTAATGGACCGAACACAGTCCACAAGTGTTCGGCCAAGCATCAATGCATCCACAAAGATTCACTGTTTGATGCGGTTTATGGCATGGCCGCATCACCGGACCTCATTTCTTTCGAGATGAGGAAGGACACACCGTTACCGCCAATGGTTTCAGGTATAGAGCGATGTTAACCGACTTGCTCGATCTATCCGAATTGTGGTTCCAACAAGACGGCGGTACATGCCATACAAGCGACGCAACGTTCGAAGATGTGGAAGAAAAATTTGGCGACAGGGTCATCTCACGGCGAACGATGATCAATTGTTCGCCGCGATCATGCGATTTGACACCACTCGATTATTTTCTCTTGGACTACGTCAAGTCCTTAATCTACGCTAACAAGGCAACCACTTTGGACGAGCTCGAGGTCAACATTCGACACACTATTGCCGGAATAATGCCGCACATATTGGACCGAGTCATCAAATATTGGACCGACCGCTTGAAGCACAGCCAGGGAAGCCAAGGCAGCCATTTAAATGATGTGTTATTTGACACATAATGGCATAAATGTAGCTTCAAAATAAAGCCAGAATCAATTTTATATCTCACACCGTTTTCGTTTTATTTAAAAAATGTTTCCTATCGTTTTTATCCACAGGTGGTGTGGATGTTGAGACAATTACTGTCATTTACTGAATTCATACAATCTTTGGCAATTTTAGTCATGGTGTCGTTTGCCACGCAACAACGCATTTTTGCTATTTACGAGTAGTCTTATTACGAAAATGGGCGATCTGGAAAAGTAACATTTCGTAAAATTCGTGAATTTTTCGGTCAACATAATCGCCATAGTGAGTCCGTAATTCGTGCAATGGTGAAGCGTTTTGAAGAAATTGGTACGGTATCGGATCAAACTCCATATCAGTATGCTCGGTCAGCACGTACACGCTGAAACATCACCACTGTGAGCGAAATTGTTCAAAACCAGCCAAGCCAACCATGGCACTTTACGGTGAATTTTAAAAGTTAATCTTCATTTGCACGCCTATAAAATCCAAATAACACAACAATTGAAGCCTTTGGACCATCTACGGCGTCGCCGATTTGTTAACTGGATGTTGAATCACCAGGACAATTTGTCATCGAATTTGATCTTTTCCGATTAAGCCTATTTTTGGATGGATGGATACGTAAATAAACAAAATTGTCGTTTCTAAGGACCGGAATATCCATACGAGATTCACGAGAAACAATGCATCCCACAAAAGTCACTGTATGATGCGAGAACGCTGGACGATCTCTGGTTTTAACAGTATCATCATCAATCAATTTATTGCATACGAAATTTGAAGACCCCATTATTTCGGTTAGAGGAGAAGTTGATTGGACTCCAAGGTCATGCGACTTGACACCTATAGACCTCTTCCTGTGAGATTATTTGAAGGGTAAGGTCTATGCCAATAACCCAGCGATAATTTAGAATCTCAAACATAACATCCAAACTGAAATTGCGGCCATTGACCTGCTTATTCTTTAAAAAGTCAACGATAATTTTGACCTTCGGATGGTCGCTTGCAACAGAAGCCGTAGTGGTCACATGAACGATGTTGCGTTCCATTCATAATTACCATAATCAATAAAATTCTACATTGCTTTCACAATAAACTAGTTGGCTCACCTTTTAACATAGGAAAATATCGTTTTTATGTGTGGAAAAAAGAATTGGATCCAAAATAGAACCCTGCAGAACCCTTAAAAGAATTGTATACATTTTACGTTACAATAAACACGAGTTCCACTACATTTTGACTAAACCGAGAATAATGTGGCTTTTTGCAAAGTAAAACGTTATTTACCCTATCAAACGCATTTGAGAAATCAAGAAAGGATAGGACAGTCAAACATCTTCGATCAAATTTTTCATCTTCATTAATTTCATCCAAAGCCTGACTGATAGAGAGGAGGCACAGAATTTTAATTCAGTCCATCGACTAGTAACCTTTCAATTACTTTTGTCAGAGTTGCCAAGATGCTTACTGGTCGACAATCCAACGAATTTTTGGGTTTCTTTTAACGCCACCAAGATGGTAGGTAGGGTGAGTGGCCGTGGTTCAAGTGGTAGTGTATTGCCTTTCCAATCGGACGTGAGATGAATGGTTGCCTAAAATAAAACAACAACTCCATTTACACTAACAATTTAGTCTACCTATTAAATTTTGAATGCCAACCAAGAAAAGTGTGTGTTTTTTTTTAATGATAGATCTTCCAATATAGTAGAGATAGCTTAAAAATCATGATATTATACATAGTTTTTGAGAAATTTTATTTATGTTTAATATTGTTTGACGAATAATTATGAAAAAACTTACACCAGGAGAACTCTCCCGTTCTATTCAAACTTATTTTGAAAAGTGGTTTTCATAATCGAACAACTGAGCTTGCTTTTCGTCGTGTTGTAGATAGATTCCCTACCATATACTCGTACAAGTCACGTGAATCAATTAAAATTTTGAATGGAGATCGTGGGTGGGATCTACTTTACAACTTACTGCGTAAATGTACTTCGTCATACGTAGTATAACCTCTTTTAGCCCGCCTGTCAAAATTTGGTGACTATCCGATGACGCTTAATTTTGTTTTGACATCTTTTCGGCCGAAGGCACAGTCTTCGTCTTCTTTGCAGCACGTTCACCGGGTAAAACCCATTGTTTCGATTGTTCTTTGGTCTCTGGTGTGTACCAATGAATCCATGTTTCATCGACGCTCACGAAACGACGTGGTTTCCGGATTTCGATTAAACAGGAAGTGGCCTGACGATTGCGCTTGTTCGCCGGTGTGAGCAAACGCGGACAGCTTTCTCATGCCTAAAATCTCGTGCAGGATGTGGCTAACGCGTTCAGTTGAGATGCGTGCTACTCGTATCTCAGCCAACTTGCGAATTTTCACTCGGCAACGGTGTCCCAATACAAGACCATTGATTTTGTTCACGGTTTCCTCTGTGGTAACCGTTTTTGGGCCACCTGGGCGCGGTTCATCAAAAACCGACGTGTGGCCACTGCGAAACTCTGCGAACCGGAAGGTGAATGGATCCCATACACACCATCGCGAATGAGCTTGATTTCATTGCAGGTTTTGCCACTCAAAAACAAGTATCGGATCAGGGAGCGATATTGCTCCTTTTCCATGGTCGCAAAAACCCCTAACACGATGTTTTGAAATGGGTGTTAAAACAAAACTAAGCATCGGATTGTCACCAAATTTTGACAGGCGGGCTAAAATTGGTTATACTAAATGATGGTACACTCATTTTAACTCAGTAGCGCCACCTATCTTTCAATCCGGGTACTCATCAAACAGTCCTCGTAGAAAATGTATAGTTGAAGAAGATTTTTAAGATTTAAAAAAATATCTATGTATTTCCTTTTGTATATTAAATTATTGTCAGTCTGGTAGATGGCCATAGGACAAACCATATTAGACTTAGAATACATTTAAATAATGTAATGAACTAATAATGGAAATAAAGGTCACACAAAACTAACTATAACTATATGAACTCACCAATTTTACGCAAATTTGTCCAAAGCGTTTTGGAATCAAATGAAGTAATATACCTACTTAACCTAGACTGGATTTTACCCAGTTACTTAAAGTAGGTCTTTCCTTTCATTTATGATTCAGTTTCCTTCTATAATTGAGGATCTCAAATTGGGCATGTATGTATATAGAGGTTTTGATAGTACTTTTTTGTCTAAAAACTCAAGAATTGAAATTAGAAAACCAGATAATTTTTCATCAGCCCCAGTAAGGTATACCATATTCAATGACCCTAAGATATAACACTACCATTTCTATTCAAGGCGTCGAAATCGATGTTTGGATGACATGATGTGGAAAATCAGTATTGTATGCCATAAACATTAAATTATGGTCGAATATAAAAATTAAACTTAAAAGCATTATATAAAAAAAAAAAACGATGTAGGTACCTGGATGGTTTAATGGTGATTTAACTATTAATGTATGTATGCATTTACCTGAAAATAAACAAATATAATATAATTAAAAACCATAACTATCGTAAGTATTTCATATAAGAATTTTATTTTTGTTAAAAGAAAATATATAGATTAATTGTGATTTAATTATGTGAAAAATTAGGTAAGTATACGGATTATAGAAATAGACAACAACTTGTCAAAGAAGATTGATTTAGTATTTCTGTTTGATTACTTTACTGGAGAGCCAAATTTTATTCGACTACAGCCATGTGCTAACCGCTGTTTTATTTATGCAACACCTTTGCCAATTATTGCTGCAGATATATTTTATCGGAATAATTAATACCCAAAAGCTTGCACATGTGCTAATTTGGATCCCAAATTAAAAGTCATTTCTTTTTAAAATAAATCTCATTTGAATTTGACTTTTATTACTAAAGTATTTATGTGCTAACATAGCCAGAGGGCCTCAATATGGCCATTCCGTATAAACATGTTAATAATAATTGGATTAACGTCTTTAAACAAGAGAAGATTGCGACCAAGAGTACATCTTTTTGGGACACATTTCGATTGGTTTAGAGTAAATTTCAAAATAAGCTGAACTTATGTGGATATTAGCTTTTAATAGGGATAGTGATCTATGCGGGTACTAGCTTTTATTAACAATTAGTATAAGGTACCTGATCTTTCAGACAACTTTCAATGTAGCTGTTGAAGAAACTTGCGTCCAGTTCAATTCTACGAACAGGCACTAATTAAATGAACATTTATATGCCCCAAATGTTGTGTATTCGATGTAAGTTATTTTATCAACAAAACTTAGCTTATGGATTACGAGTATATAACAACAAATATAAAAATGTATAATAACTATTGTAGAATGAATACAAAGAAGAAAAAATTAAATTATAATATAAGAAATAATTACTATAGCTGAATAGCTAAATTATTTTGCAAGCAATCTGAATAAAATGCCTTTTAAACGCTCTCTTGAAATGTGAAAATCTATATGTCTATTAATTTCGTTAAACGATTTCAGCTCATTCTGACCAAAGTTTGTTCTATGCCCCATTTGGTAAAATATCCTCTTCGGAGAATAAATTGGCAACATAGATAAAAGTGTAGGACACTTAATATGGGAACACAGAACGTCTCTCGCAAACATGATGTCGTCGTGCATGCCTTCTTGCACTGAGTGTCGTTATACCTAATAGCTGACATCTAGCTTTATAAAAAGGCTCAAAATCCCAACGCATTTTAAAGAAGACATATTTTGTAAAGTGCCTCTGCAATCTTTCACTATTACGATCCGAGTGGTTCAAATAGTTTGGATTTCAAACAACATTGGCGTATTCAAGTATTGACCTGACTAGTACTGCCCTAAAAAGCGATAAAAAAGTATCGGAATCAGAGAAGTCTTTCGAGTTTCTTTTGATAAGCCCAACTAGTGAGTTAGCCCTCGAAACTATGTATTCGAAGTGAGACACAACAGTTACTTACGTATCAATAAATAAGCGGGATCTTTAATTTAGCTAACTCTTGTTAAGGGCATGAGTTCAATGCAATAATTATACATATGTTGCATTTGAGACCGTGTGAAAGAGATAGCCATGTATTTTCTAACATTTAAGTTTAAACAATTATTAACACACCAATTCGATAAATTGCTAAGGTCCATCTCGATCTTTGTGCAGTCATCAAGACTTTTAATTTTTAAAAATATTTTGAGATCATCCGGATACATTAAGCAGTGACAAAATTTGATCTGTTGAAGAATATCATCAATAAAGATAATGAAAAGAAGCGGTCCTAGATGACTTTCTTGTGGAATTCCAGAAGTGCAGGAGATTAATCTAAAATAACTGTTATCAAGACAGATTTTCTGGAACCTACCAATTAAAAATGATGAAATCCACTGAAGAAAAAAATTGTTCTAGTTTTTTTTATCAGGAACACATGGTTCACAGAATCAAAAGTCGACCTGATATCCGCTTTTAACAGCATTAATTACAAAAGATGTAAATTGAACCAGATTAGATGTTGTCGAACGACCCGAACAAAACCAATTTGAAACTCTGAGATACCTATATTCTTTATTGTGAAATTCTATTGTAAATTATTTTTTACGATACATTCAAAAAGTTTTGGTATAGCAGAAAGTTTGCATATACCTCTACAGTTTTCGGCATAGTTCTTGGAGCCAGATTTAAATATATAGTAAGCACCAAAAACGAGATCTTCCAATCATCGAGGAATAAACCCGACGCTAGCGATAAATTGAATATCTTAAGTAAAGTTTTTTTAATATTAGTGCAGGCTTAGGATTCGGTTAGACGCAGCAGATAGCAGACTCAATATCTTGAACCTCCAGAACTAATTGGCTAAAATCGATTTTGGGTATTGAATATGATGTAGGCAAAGTAGGTATCACTGAGGGAGAAAAAACAGATTCAAAAAACCGTGCAAATAGCTCGACAGAGTTTTCAACGTTATTGGACACAGAATTTTTATAAAACATTTGCCTAGGCAGCCCACTGGACCATCTTTTTTTGGTTAATTCAAGACCAAAAGGATTTGGAGTCATGTTCTCAACATTAATTATGAAAATGCTATGTAAAAATTTGCTTAGGATTGTAAAACCTTTTCGCAGTTCACAAAAAAATTCTTTAGCAGTACTGTTTCCCAATTTTTTGAATCCCTTGTCAGCCTTGTTTTTTAAGTTTTTTAAATACAAAAGTCGTCTATTATATTATGGTGGCTTGGATTTATATTTTCTCACAGAACAAGGAACAAACATGGAAAAACCGACATTTATTATGGAGACAAAATGTTTATACAAGTCATAGAGACATAGATTTTCAAATTCCGTATCCCAGTTGAAAGAATTAAGATACTCTCCTAAACCCACAAAGTTACATTTTAAAAAATTTAAAGACCTAATCGAACTCAATTCTGCTTTTAGATAAGAATATAAATCAATTTCTATCATCATTTGTTTATGATAAATTGAGTTGTTTAGAAGTGGAAAGGGCGCTTCAAAAACATTTGTTTTGACTTCATTAACATTTATAAATACAAGATCTTATAATCTGTTTTACGAATTTACCATTGGCATAAATCTATGGGAAAACTACAATCAATAAGAGCTAATTGATGGTATATACTCGTAAGTTACAATATAGATAAATCTTGTACTGCCGACATCAACTGAAAAGCAGATTTCGTCAGCATCTAAATTCGGCAATGGAATCGCTTTGCTGCAAAACGTTAACTGAACAGCAGCAGGTACTCCACAGGATTTCTTTATAAAGTCTGGTTTCGGGAATTATAATTACGTCGTAATCTTTGTGACTAGACGCGATCAATAAATCAGAGGTCTTCGTTAATGTGTAGAACTAAACGTGTTCTTTTGATCAGATCTCGAATTAAGCCTTAGGTGACTCACGCTGTGTTCTTAACCACATAACTTCTCAAACTTCTCAGCAGGGTAGGTACGTCGATTTTAAGTGATTATGATAGAAAAAGACTATTTTGTTTTGAGTCAACTTTTCTCAAGCGCAGAACTTTAACGTGTAAACGTTAAAAGAACGGAGTTGCTAATACGGGGTCTTGCTATAGGGACTTCCCAACTTTAACAGTTGATAGCGGCCATATTGTTGAAGCCAAATCTGTCAAATTGGTTGTCATTTATTCAGTCTGTTTTGCCAAATCGCCATGGACGGACATAGCGTTCAACAACACTTGCAAATTAATAAATTGTTTTATCAAAATCGGTGTTCTGTTCGAGCAAGGTTCCGCCCGCCATAATCGTCCTACCGAGAGGACTATTCGCAATGTGGTAGATAAATTTGAGTCCACTGGTTGAGTAAACGATAAACCAACACGCGCATGTCGACAAAATGCAAGATCTCCCGAAAACATCGCCGCTGTCCGTGAGAGAGTGCAGGAGAATCCAAGGCAGTCGATTTCGCGTCGCTCACAAGAACTCGGCCTTTCGCAGACCATAACTTGGCGAATTTTGCATCGTGACTTGGGCCTGGACCCGTAGAAAATTCAACTGACCCAGGAGCTGAAGGTAAACGATCATAGACAATGACGTGTGTTCGGAGTGTGAATGGGCTCTGGAGCAGTTGGAAACTGAACCTAATTTTCATCGAAAAATCATCTTCAGCGCATGAGGCGCATTCCTGCATAATTGTGTACGTCAACGAACAAAATTGTCGAATTTGGAAGGATACCAATCCACATGAGATCCAAGAGCGTCCAATGCATCCCGAAAAAGTCACTGTTTAGTGTGGATTTTGGGCTGGCGGCGTCATCGGTCCATAATTCTTTGAGAACGACGTGGGCCAGGCCATCACCGTCAACGGCGAGCGCTATAGGTCGATGATTACCAACTTCTTTTGGCTTGAATTGGATGATATAGACACTAACAACATATGGTTTCAACAGGGCGGCGCAACGTATCACTCAGCTCACGCCACATTGGAAATTCTGCACGAGCGATTCGATGGCATGGTCATCTCACGTGGAGGTGATGTGAACTGGCCACCGAGATCGTGCGATTTGACCCCGTTAGACTTTTTCTTGTGGGGTTTTCTGAAGTCGCAGGTCTATGCGAATAAGCCACAAATCACAGCGGCCCTCAAAGCCAACATAACCCATGCCATCGGTCAAATTAAGTCTGATTTGTGCGCCAGAGTCATGGAAAATTGGACATTTCGGATGCGCGTCACCCAGAGAAGCCGGGGCGGACATTTGAAAGATGTTATATTCCATACATAATGGCATCGATAGGTCTTTAAAACGAATAAAACGACGATATCTCACACACACTATGTTTTATTTAAATTTAAAGATAGGAAACGCTTAATGGAAGACCCTTTATATTGGAAGACCCTTTATATTGACAGCTGTACTTCTAGATGAAAACGTAAGTGTATCAGAATGCAACGAACAAATGATGGCCATATAACTGGTAATTCAAAATGAAACTTAGAATGCACTGCAAGCAAGCCAGTGAACGATCGCAAAAAGGAAAAATTTGGCTCCGTTTCACCATCAAGAGAGCAAATGTTATTCATCGGTTAAGATGAATAGAATGATACAATTATTCCAGCGTCGCCGGTTTAAAATTTCTATGGCTCTCGTATAGAACGATTTGTACAACACTTCAACATACGCTTCAGTTTCGGCGATCACTTCTTCATTTGAGCCATTTCTCTCAACAGGTAATTGGATCCATGTTTCATCTATTGTCACATATCGCATGTAAAATCCTTTTTATTTCACTTAAATAGCTCCAAACAGCAGCGCTCTGAATCATCAGCACGTTATTGTTTTTGGTCAACTAAACAGAGCTTTCGTATACCCAAATACTCACGCAAAATATGATGTACGCGATCTATTGATATCTTTACGATGTTTGCTACCTCACTCACTTTCACTTTACGGTTGTTGAAAACAATTTTGTGGATATTTTGTATGTTTTCCGGTATAACAGTATCATTTTGGCGCCCAGGGCGTTCAGTATCATTTCTGCCTGTGCGACCGCGTTAGAATTCAGCAAACCAACGAAAAATTGTTGCTTTAAACGGAGCAGATTCCTTATAACACTTTTCAAGCCAATCTTGAGTTTTAGCAGTATTGTTCCCCATCAAATAAGAGTGTTTTATCAAGGAACAGAGCTTGTTTATTTTCATTTTTTTTTTTTTTTTTTTCAAGAACTTAACACTCAAGTGGGTATGAATACACTTATAATGCCTCAGCATGTGTTAAGTTTTTTTGGAAAATGGGATAGAAAGAGAAAAAAAGATGTTTGGGCTCAGTGGTTATTTTGCTCCATGGGTGGCATCCAACATTTAATGGGGAGACTAAATTGTGGAAGTTGACTTGATGTTGATTTCTAGTCAACTACTCGTCTTACTTGATTTTCGTTAACTGAAAAAATGGATGATATGTCTTTCGGGTGAGGCTGGGATTCGAACACCGAACCTTTCAATTTGGAAGCCAGTCCACTTGAACCACGGCCACCCACATGGTTTTGAAAATATCAAAAGATGCGTCGCTAAAACTTCAGTATCTCGATGACTTACCAAGAAGACTTAGACCAAGTGGCACGATATAGTGCACAAAGCATGTGCTACAATTTAAAATAAAAAAAAAATGCAGGAGTAGTGCGAAAACTTAACTCCACATAAATTAAAACAAATATCCGTTGCAGAACGATAAAACGAAAAAAGCGGTAATGGACAGACAGACCTTTCTAGGACGAACTAAGTATGTATATGAGAAGTATAGAAATCGATAAAGTTAATTGCAATACGATGCCTATAACAAAGTGTTAGTCAGCTAGAGCTACCATGGTGGCAGTATCGGGATTTGGAAAATGGTTTCTCACATACATAAATCAGTTGAAAACATCAGGAGACCTGCAACCTTTAGATATAAGAAAGTGGATCAATATTTTTAAAATTGCGACTCATCGAAAATACTAACAAGAAATTCAAACACCGGACAAGTTATGGACGTTTACTAAGGGAAAACAGTTTGCACGCATTACTTAATGAAGTTAATTTCGTGAGTTTTCATTCCCTCTCATGCCAAGTATGAAATTTTACGGAAGATAAAATAAGCGAATCTGTAAAACGAATGAAAGTCGGACGGATCCCATACCTTCGGGGATGCGATTAAAAGTCAGAAGCCTTGGATTTACTCGTAAACAATAAAGGTAAAGCCGACACGAAGAATTGCCACAGATCGATAATATTGCTTGCTATAAAAATATACGAGAGAGTTCTAGGCAATTGTCAGCACAATATAATCGAACTGCATAGCAGTCGATGTGTCTTTGTGGGAAGTAGGTCGACACCACGATATAAATCGCAGTTTACGGAGGACGATAAAGAAATATTGCGCCACAAAAAGTTCATCGATTTAAAAGAAAAACGTTCACAAATTTTCGTAAATGTCTAACATGGGAGCCGGCGACAAGATCTAAAAATTAGATGAGGCGCTATACCTACGAGGACGTCAAAAGGAAAGTGAAATGCAGTGTGACTAACTGGAAAATTCGAATTAAAGAAGCACGTAGATTACAAGAAAGTGTACAAACGCCGACACAGCGACGAACCTGGGATAACTTTTCTTCCTCTAGACTCAAAGGCAATAACGATTCAAGTCCATGCCGAAGCTCGAAGAAGAGGCTGAAGGAGAAATATGTGGATCACTCAAATGCAAAAGTATCAGTAAATTCTATAACACACTGGCAAAAATAGTGTCTGAATAGTAACGTTCGAGAGTTAAACTTACCCAACAAGCGGCGCAGTTGTAATTACGATATACGATGGCTAATCAAGCACTAGGACCGAACTTAAAGGAGAAATGCCTTCCTAAAATGACTTGAAAAGACTTCAAAGCAGATCATATAGTCGCAGACCTACATAGATTTAGATTTCACAATGTTTTACCGGTCTAAGTGACCGAAAATGATCTCCATGTCACAGAAATAGTCAAATTTTAACTTTCAAATACAAAAAAAAAAAAAAAAAAACAAATCGTCCCCAAATCCTAAATGTAAAATGTCAATCAAATATTCATAATCTCAAGAAGGTCAACTTACAAAACGGTGAAGACGAAACCGCATCCACATTTGAAAAACTGATTACAAATCCAACAGATACAAGAGACACAAGAAACACAAGAGACACAAGAGACACAAGAGACACACGAGAAACACTTCTTCACCTCTGTTGTTTTATTATTTTCCTTTTTAAATCACCGCACAATCAAGATTACTCAATTTATCGCGCTAATTTTGAATGTTTAAAACTCAAATTATAATTAATTTAATTTGAATATATCACTAATTTTATAGATTTTTGCATAACACAATAGCTCAGGCTCAGCATGGTCAACGTGTTAAAGACAACGTTGACGACGTAACAAGCCGCTTCAAACCACGAGACAGACTGGCGTCGATCGACAACGACTCGTTCAACTCGATGGATGACAAATCAACTCGCATGAGCAACCAACTGTTATGGGCTTATTAATTACAAAATCGGAAAGAATTTTCTCTAGAGATCAAGACTGTACTGCCCGCTTATCGGATACTCTATACGGCCACAAAACGAGTGCAGCATCGACAACCGAAAACGCCGATCTTAAAAGTCTGAGTTGTGAGTCGCGAATAAATTAATCCCAACGCCGGGGTTTTATTAAATAACGATCTAGTGGTAAAAGATACGAATCACCGTATCAAAGAAAAATACAAATTAGAAGCAAAAGACATAATCGACGAGATCAAAAAGCTTAAAAAAATTGACATAGGACGTATGTTATATTTGTAAAATATGTATGTATATACAATACGAGTACATACATATGTATGATATCTGTAGATACTCGTACTACGAGTAAGTCTACTGTCGACATGTGTCAAAGTCTCACACGGATAGTTCCCATGTTGTTACACCTGAAGGTAAAGGTGAAGGTGAAACTATCTGTTTATTCCATCTGCTAATGGAATAATAGAATGTGAAGATGCCTCTAAATTTATCACCATCCAACTAGTCGTATCTGAGGCTTTTCTTTCTCCCCAAATCTCATTCTATAGGTTTAGGTATGCTAAAGTTAAAGTCTTGTAAAGTCAGATTTTTTTTTTATGATATTATTTGCTCTTGGGCGGGTCTTTATGTCAGCCTTAAATTAGCATCCAAATTGTATAAATTTGCAAAATGAAGATTCATACAAAAAAAATAAAAAAAAAATCACACAGACTTACTCGTAGATATGTAGAGACTATTCAAAGAAGGCTCCAGAAACTGTGAACAATTCACAGGATGAAAATAATTTTTTAAACAAATACAAGTACGAGTATTCAGCCAAGCCTATTCGTAAGGCAGCAACAAAACTGGAAGTCGCGGGGAAAAAAAAAAAAAAGAAACGAATCTCTACTATTTGGTAGTATAATTTTGGAACTTTTCTTGTTCACTTTGTAGACTTTTATTTTTGGGAAAAAAAGAGCGTTTTTTCACTGTTAACAAGATGCGCTCATGTGAGGCAATTGAAGTAGTTGAGTTGAGTTTTTCGTTTCCACACTTAATACTCGTATTTGTCTCCATGACAAACGTCAAGGGCGACTCCTCAAACCGGATGTTGCATCACCGATGAGCTTTTTACAGATTGAAAACTATTTTTGACACAATTGTAAATAATTGTTTTTTCTTTTTCTTTTCCGTTTTCAAGAATATACTGTGATAATGAATAGTACAAAGCGAGATGTTCTTTCTAAAGAAAATACTGTTGACCCCTAAGATTATTGGTTTGCCGACGTAATCAAGGATTGCAAGATCCGTGAAATATCACACTGAAATACTTAAGACAAATTGTAAACGGTTTTCGAATGAGTCATATTGCAAATGTTGGAAGGCACAGCCAGTCAAGACCTTGTTTACTACAGTCAGATGATTTTAACACCATCAAATGGATTCCGTAGAAAGAGACTGAATAATGATATAATGACGTCTGATTGCGTGTCCATACTAGTGATCAAACGCGAAGAATTTTTAGAAAGAATTGAGAAGTCACGCGACAAAAAAACATCGGAGCTGGATAAAAAGAGTCTAAAAAATCGCCGTTAAGAAGGCATGTTTTGATAGAGTGGTATTCTCGAGCCTCGGAAACGCAAATTAATTGTTCTACCGGCGGCGAAAAGAAATGGAAATTCAAATGAACCTTTGTCCTATCGTCCTATTTGTTTGGAGAAGTTATGCGGGAAGGTAACGTTAGATTTCTTATTGCAATCGGAGAAATAGACAGCCTTCCAAAACATCAATAGGGTTTTCGTAACACCTAATAGATGCAATTGACGCGGTAATAATGACAAACTGATTCCTTATAGAGAGTCAGTACTGGAAAGGCAGCATCAACAAACATTGCACCATTTTATTTAGCAAAATGGTATCCTATATAGAGCCGTTTTTAATGAAAAGAAATACAAAACGAGGGAACTGAAGCTAGGAAGTGAAATCCACAAAATTCAGCCATAGGCCCCGTGCTGTAGAGTTATGTATTACGTAATTCCCCTATAAATGGGGAGCGGACAATTGGTGTCTCTTGTACGGTTTTACCTTCTTACAGAAAAAAAGCTTAGAATCACTTTGATTACACTTATCACTTACAAAATACCTTGGAACAATAACCTCAAAGGCCATATGAATTCTGAGGCCTAGCCAAAGTCTATTTGATAATGTGCTGCTTAAAGACGTAGAAAAATAGAACCCGAAGGACTTCTCAAGACTATTCTATGTATTCAGCGTACAGCGCTAAGTTCATACCTTTTCAGGATCAATCGTAATGAATCGCTGGTTTTAAGACCTTTTCATGCAGAGATCCATATCACATGTATGAGTAACATAGTTATGTTCAAATAGCTTAGTTAATTGATTCAAGTAATGGTTCAAAGGTAACTAACTGACTAGTAGTGTGAAAATGTAAGGATAATTTGAGCTAAAGGCGATATTGGTATCCCAGCAAATGAAAAACAGACAGTCTATCGCGGAGAAATCCAAACTCATTGAACTTCTTTCGAAGGGCCAAAATTGATTGGCAAGTAAGATTTGTATGTCTATTTTCGTCCTAGATAACCTACACTACCCCATAACTTCAAGTAACATCTGATAAGTGGAAACCTCAAGACCTAAACTAGACACAAACGCTGGATTCCAGATTTCACATTAATAAAGGGTCTTCCATTAAGCGCTTCCTATCTTTAAATTTAAATAGAACAAAGTGTGCGTGAGATATCATCGAAATTGTTTATTCGTTTGAAAGGCCTATTGATGCCAATATGTATGGAATATAACATCGTTCAAATGGCTGGCGCCCATCCGAAATGTGCAATTTTCAATGACTCTGGCGCATAAATCAGGCTGAATTTGACCGATAGCATGGGTTATGTTGGCTTTGGCCACAAGAAAAAGTCTAACGGGCTCAAATCGCACAGTCTCGGTGGCCAGTTCACATCACCTCCACGTGAGATGACCATGCCCTCGAATCGCTTCGGCAGAATTTCCAATGTGGCATGAGCTGGATGGCACGTAGCGCCGTCCTGTTGAAACCACATGTCGTTGGTGTCCATGTCATCCAATTCAGGCCAAAAGAAGTTAATAATCATCGACCTATAGTACTCGCCGTTGACGGTGATGGCCTGGCCAACGTCGTTCTCAAAGAAATATGAACCGATGACGTCGCCAGCCCAAAATCCACACCAAACATTGATTTTTTCGGCACGCATTGCACACTCTTGGATCCCCTGTGGATTCGTATCCTTCCAAATTCGACAATTTTGTTTGTTGACGTATCCATTCATCCACATCGCTGAAGATGATTTTTCGATGAAAATTAGGGTCAGTCTCCAACTGCTTCAGAGCTCATTCGGCGAACACACGTCGTTCTCTATGGTTGTTTACCTTCAGCACCTGGGTCAGTTGAATTCTGAATGGGTGCATGCCTAAGTTCTTGTGAGCGACGCGAAATAGACTGCCTCGGATTCTCCTGCACACTCTCACGGACAGCCGCGATGTATTCGGCAGATCTTGCGTTTCGTCGACGTACGGGTGTTGGTTTATCGTTTACTGAACCAGTGGACTCAAATTTATCCACCACATTGCGAATAGTCCTCTCGGTAGGACGATTATGGCGACCGAAAAATGGACGAAGCGCACGGAACGTTGCCCGAACAGAACACCAATTTTGATAAAACAAATTAATAATTGGCACGTGTTGCTGAACGCTATGTCCGTCCATGGCGATTTGGCAAAACAGACTGAATAAATGACAGCCAGTTTGACAGATGTAGCTTCACCAATATGGCCGCTATCAACTGGCAAAATTCAGAAGTCCCTATTGGAAGACCCTGTATATTGAACATCAGAATTAAAGAATGTTAAGATTAGAACGACAGAACGACACTGCTCAAAGCTAGACGACACATTTTCTTGTAGAAAAGATAATCCCTCAGCTGAGATTGTGCATCGGGCTTTGAATCCACCAAGTTAAAGGTGAACACCTCAAAAATGTCTAGGATAATAATCTTGAATTTTGATGACCATATGCATCGGAAGTCTACAAACCTTTAAAAGAAAATACAAAGAAAGCTGCAACACACTACTGGAGATATGATACAGGGGATAGGGCGTTGTTCCAATCAGGAGTTCTGTGATATCTACCGCAACCGGCAGATAGACACAAACTTGGTGTAGCTTCACACTGAGGAATGAACGATTTTTAGACATTTGCATGGAGGAGAAACGTCAAAACCAAGGATATTTTCTACGCGCTTCTCAAGCAAACATGCATCCCTGTATTTAAATGGTGTCAGGCCATTTCAACGCAAAAGTGTGCAACAAGAGCGCCTTCAGCCCGACGATCGAAAAATTCTGCCTCGGCAATAAATATTCCGGCAACGGAATAAGGCTGATCAATTTCGTCGCAGCAAGGACCATCGTAAATGGTGACACCAGATTCGAACATTTTGATATGCATCGAGTGCGTCGAATGGTGAACGAAGGTAAGACGAAATATTTTGTGTCAATAAGCAAAAAAATCCGGCGTCTTGGACAACATCCTTTTTTATTGACAACTGCACTTTCGAGGAGCTCAAGGATTTTGCCTGTTTTGAATCCAGCGTAAAATAACTTTTGCCAATAACTGCTACTGGACTCAGCAGGCAATTGAAAAACAGAACCCTCTCTAGGCAGACAAAAACAACGGTCCACAAATCACTTGTTCCTTCAGTTCTATTGCATGGTGGCGAATCTTGATTGATAACGAACAAAAATGAGCAGCAAAAAGCAGACCGTATTGGGTGCAATTAAGAGCTGTATGAGCTGTAAGCTAGTATTGAGACAGTTAAACGCATAAAGCTCTCGCGTAGCTATGTGTTGGGCAATGCTGTGGCCAAGACGGGTACGCTTTTCGGAAAGTTTTTGGGAAGCCTGCACCTGAACCGAATTGCCGTTTCCTATTGGTTTAATCGCAGGCAAAAGAGAGGCGAGTGCCACACCATTTTGAGACTGAAGATTAGTTGACACTATTCAAGTCAAGAAGAAGTTTAGTCCGTGTTCTTTAAAATTTGATTTATAAGCAAGTCATAAAGGAGGACAGCGATTCTTTTGGATCTCGATTCTAATTATCGTTTTTACTGGGAATGTACCCTTTAAATAGCAAATTTCAGTTCGATGTCGTTGTATTTAAGAAATTGAATACTAGTTGCAAGTATTTATACAGCGTCGACAAGCTTAAATGTATTGATTGTGTTTTCGATCTCTGCAATGAGCTTAGATTTTGCGTACTAGGGCCTAGACTCGACATCATATTATATTTTCTTGTATTTTGGCTGTCTGCGCCATCTCAACGTCTTCTGGCACATCTTTTAAATCTTTGACTTCTTTTCGACATAACCCTTGCGAATCTTTTACTAGTTGCCTGGCTAACTTTCTCTTGTCCTCTCTCGTGTTGCTTGTAAGAGCACCACAGTTTTATTTATGAATATTTTAGTTCAGTTTAAATCCCTCCTAAGTAAGGTTGTCGGTGGAAATCATCTGGTACATCATCACTTTTTTTTTGCGAAAATCCACCAACATCCAATTCAGTATCAACCCGTCACGAGTTTTAGCAGTTGGTAAAAACAAATTATTGATTTAAACGTTAAAGTAAAAGTCGAAAATCAGCGGAAATCCGCAAAACAACCTATTTCTAGTATATGGTATGTGCAAATTTACATGGTTGCCGATCAAGATTATGGTTGTTTCTAAGGCCGTTTAATAAGCTCAAACAAATGAAGACATACGTTTCAACAGCTGTTGGAAATTGTGAAAATTTCTCAAATAAATTTCGTAAAGTTTTATGGTTTGAAATATCTCCTCGATCAGCAACTTTAGACAGTGATGAATTAATTTGCGTCAATCGGGCAGATCAACGATGTCAAGACCATAATTGTGAGACATCTCTCTAAAATACTTTTTTATAGTGATTGTTGTGCCATTTCGAATTTTCGCACTCATGCGCTTGTTGTGAAAATATAATGCTCCGAGCAAATGTTAGACAAAGGTGAATTCTAAGTGTTAGAAAAATTCTAGCGCCTCAACCGATCGTTCGGTTGAATGTGTATTCAATTGCTATCTTTCGCTAGTTGTTAAGCCAATGGTATCTTTTCTGCCTAGCGTTCTTTTCTTTGCACGATAGTTGACTGATTATGTTTCTGAAGCACCTTAGTTTCACTTTCATTTTAAGGTTATTGTATTGCGTTAACGTTTTCCTGGTTGTTGTTTCATTTCTGACAATTCTGAAAGACCAAACTATAGATCTACAAATTTGCCCGGTTGCTATGAGTCTGCGATTCAAATGTTTCGAAGTATCCAACACCTTGAATTCATTAAACAGTATTACCTAACAATACATCATCACATTTCTGTACATCTCTGACGTTCTTCCACTACCATCTAACTTAAGAAGAGTTCCTACATGGAGGCGTTGATTTTATTTTCTCCTCATTGTTTCCTCAGAAATCAATCCAAACAATAATTGTACATAGTTATTATGTATTATGAGTCCATGGACAGAGAATCGTCTTTTGATCTGTCTGGCCATGATTATTGGCGGATTATTTCTCTTTTTGAATAAAATGCAACGTATAGAACCAACCCACTGCTGCGCACTACAATTTTCTCGGTCCTCATTTAACTATTATAGTTGCATACTCAGATGCATGGTGTTTGTATACTAAACCTACGCATCCACACCAGAAAGACATTAACTGTCTTCAAAAAGGCTCAAACGACTTCGGTAAGCAAATGTCGTAAACTTTTTTCTTTACAACAATTCCACAAAGCGTGAGATACTCTAGAGTCTAAATTCTCATCAAAAGCAAGGAAACCTCTTATGACAACCTCTTCCGTGAAGGTACCCAACTTTTATGTAAAACTCTGTCCACCACGTTGCACACGTCTATAGATTTTATGTCATTCCCTCAAATGACGCTTCAATATGTCATTAAAAACATCATAACGTTGGGCTATAACTTAAGGCTGTGACACATGGGTCACATATACATACGAATACGTTTCGACTCCAATGATTATAAAAGTCAATAAGTCATATTGGACCATACTTCTGTTCTCTGCGTTATAATAATTGTCACGAAGTTCTAAAATTTGTTTTAGTTTCTGACATTTACCTCATAGCCAATAACGTCGTTCTCTTATTCTCAACAGCTAGACGTACATAGGTTGAACGATTTCTTTTTTATGTTTTAGTAAAAACGTCAATAAGCGTACAAATTATTAGCTTGAACTTTTGATATGACCACACTTACTTGTTTGTCATATAAAACCTTTTTAATGAGGTCAAACAAGTGCGATTAACATGTTTATATGTCAATCCGAGTGTTACAAACAATTAAAAAATAAATATTGTAATGCGACATTTTTTTGGATATATTGATCCTATGGCGTCATAAGAAGTAATCGTAGTGGCGTTGAAAATTTGTATGTAGTTAACTTAGAAAAGTCTCCACTCTCCAGTAGCAAAAGGGTCAAGAGTTTGAAGTGCAATTTAGGAAAAAAAAATAAATTTAACGACCTTGGTAAAAGAGACATCAACATTTGAGTGCGAAAAAGGGTACTAAGATGACGAGCTACTCGTATGATCCCGAAAATTGAATTCTGTGAGCAGTATTCATTAACATCAGACGTGACATTGTTTATGATAAGCAATATAGAACAGGGCTATCCAGATTGGAGTCGTGTGCGGGCAAAAATTTAATTCAACAAGAACTGACGGTAGGACTGCCAGACATCCCGATTTTGGCGGACAGTTCCGACATTTAAACCCTTTCCCGATATCTGTCCCGATATACATACAAAATGTCCCGATTTTGTCCTGATTTTCTTTCTTTATCTAAGTTCGTTTAAAAATGTCATTTCAAAATTTTGCGTCAAATGCTACTTAACAGTGTCTGAAGGAAAGTCCATAAACAGACTTAAGACTGAAACGAATAAAATCTGTAAATTTTAATACGGGCTATACTTCCAATGCGTAAAAATTGCAATCCCATTTTGTACCCAAATTAGCCTGTATATTCTCTAGTTTCAGTTTCTTATTGATTTTAGTTCGATGCGGTTTGAAATATTTATAAAATATGAGTCAAGAAGAACGCCGTAAAAAGCTCATCGACAAATGGCTCGGAAATACTTCGCGTCCAAACCATTTCATCGCAAAAAATTTAAACATAGCACGCAGCACAGTGGATTCTGTTATCAAACGATATTTGGAGACGTTGACAGTTAAGCGAAAACAGAAAAGTGGAGCTAAAAATGGAGCACATGATAGAAATTTGGACAGGAAAATAGTGGGTACCATCGTAAAAAAACGGACTATGTCATCCAGAGATGTTGCACGGAAATGTAATACCAACCAAACAATGGTACAAAGATCGTAATGGTCTAAAAACACGAAAAAAAAACAAAACATACCAAAAGTTACTGAAAAGCAAAAACAAGTCATAAAAACACGAGCCCGAAAGCTATACGCGTTGATCGGCAACAAGAAAGCGTGCTTGGTTTCGGATGACGAAGCTTATGTCAAAGCCGACTTTACTACTCTTCCAGGTGCGCAGTTTTACAACTCATTTGAAGCTGAGATTCTTCCGCAATCAACAACATCGATTGGGGTGGAAAAATTCCTGTCAAAATATCTCGTTTGGCAGGCCATTTGCCAATGTGGACACAGAAGCTCATCGTTTATTACAACGGGGACAATTAACGGAGAAGTGTACATTAACGAGTGCCCAAAAAAACGGTTGATTCCTTTCTTCAACAAACACGAGGGTTCAACATTATTTTGGCCAGCTTTAGCTTCAGCTCACTATGCCCATGCGACGTTGAGCTTTCTTGTTGCTAGAAATGTCGATTTTGTCCCAAAAGACATGAATCCATCCAATGTTCTACAGTGCTTACCCATTGAAAGGTATTGGGCTTTGATCAAAGCTAAATTGAGGAAAAGTGAGCAGTGTGCAAAGGACGTAAAAGATTTTAGTTCTAAATGGAAAAGAGCGTCCAAAAAGATCACGGCTGTAACCGTCACCAACCTTATGAAGGACATTCGAAAGAAGTTGAGGAAAGAATGGGAACCCAAATAATTTTTTTTTTATTTTTTGTAATTGTGAATGAATTTAATAAAAACAGAGTTTTAAAGGAAATAAAAAAAAATTACATGAATTATGAAAATATTTTTTTTTTTTTAACTTTGAAGTTTTCACATTTTATTCGTTTCAGTCCTTAAGTTACTTTCAAACTCAATCAAACAAAACGCAAGTTCACGAACAGCTAAGTTATTTTCAAATTCAAGCAATCTAGTAATTGTCTTACATTTGTGTTTTGATTTATGTACATAGGTAATAATGATCGATATATACATAAGGCGTGTTTTATTCAAAAATGCATATCCACTTTTCCAAAAAACGCTCCAACTCACTTCTATGCTCGCGGCTATGCTCGCGGCTATGTTCGCGGTGTTGGTTTCAAAGTTGCTTTTTCCTTAATATTTTCTCCGATAAACTTGGGCTTTGGTGACATTTCGAAAGCAGTTTTGAAAGCAAATAAGCACCTTCGCACACACTAATTTTAAAAAAGGTTCAAGTTCCTTTGGGTAGAAGAAAAATAACTATTTTTGTCCAAGTGTAAAAAGCCCAAAAGAACGTTCATTATTGACTTGCTCTTCCAAAACATAAGTTGATCCACGAACACATCCCAGAATAGGGAGAAACGGGATGCTGCCAACCATCAGGAAACGAATAAATGCCCTCTATTTGTATGTTGCGACATCTATAATTCAAATCTTTCATAAATCTATCCTCACTTCTGAAAGTGAACTAAATTATCCCCACTTTTGATTTTGTTTTTGCTTCGTGTGGAAAAGTGGTTAAGTAACTCTGAATAAAACACGCCTATAGATATCTATTAATACCCGTTGATGTGTTAGATCTAATGAATATTGTTGTTTTCAAGCCCGTAATTGGCTAAAAATGCATTAATATCCTTAATGGTTTAAGATTTTTATCCGGCATGACTTCTTCTGGGTCAGCAAAACATTGTAAATCTGTCTCCGCGAAAAGATTGGTTTCTTACAATAAACAGAGGTAAAAAGTCTATCCATGGCTAAGGAGCGTCAGTATATAAGGCGATGTGCAAATTATGCTCAGCAGAATTGTCTACATATATCTCATTCTGGAGTTGGAGATATAAAAACATATTTGAAGAGAGCTAAGCATATTTCTCGAAAGAAAATGCTTCCAATTCCACCATCTGCACCATTCCAACGCGTTTGAATACGAATTCGGAGAAGACAAGATCAATTTCCGAAGCGACGGTGAAACACTCGCAGTCACATAACTCGGTGTCGTGTTCTTCCCAACGTTTTAAAGATTTATTCCCAGACGCTGTGATTGCCAAATCATTTACATGTTCCAGAACAAAATGCACAAAAATCGCTCCTGCTATAAAGAAGAAGATAAAAAATTATTTGGGTGGCCTTGTCTTTAATATATGGTAGCTACATATGCTTCATATAAATGAAACGTTAAAACGTTTCCATTTGTGCTTAGATATTGTATGCCAAAAAATGGCATACCACCTTGATCAAAAAGTTAAATCAAAAATACAAGTTTATTCATCTACGAGGGGCGTTCAATATATTCTCGGTATCGATATGAAGGAAAATGCGAATTCAATTTAAATTGTTTTTATTTTTCAATATAATCTCCCCTAACATCAATGCATTTGTTACATCTTGAAATAAGCTTTTTTAAACCCTCAAAAAAATAAATTTCCTCTTTCTCTGCAAATTACCGACTTGAGTTCTTCTTCATCCGAAAATCTTTTTCCACGAAGACATTTTTTCAAATCCGGAAACAGGAAATAATCACTAGGGGCAAGGTCTGGACTATAGGGTGGGTGTTGGATTTCTTCGAAACCACAATCTCGCGCAGCAGCCTTGGAAGCTCGCGCCATGTGAACAGGAGCGTTGTCATGAAGAAGCAACACACCCGCTGCGAGTTTACCCCGTCTTTTCTTTTTAATTTCCTCCCGCAAATTATGCAAAGTGGAAGCGTAGGATGTGGTGTTGATGGTTTCACCTTTTTTTTTGTACTCAATGAGCAAGATTCCCTTTGAGTCCCAAAAAACTGTGGCCATGAGCTTCCCGGCAGACGGAGTGACTTTGAACTTCTTCGGGGGGTCTGTTCCTTTTTTATGCCACTGCATGGACTCTTGTTTGCTTTCAGGGTCATAGTTGTGGACCCATGTTTCGTCCCCAGTAACAATTCGATCCATAACACCGTCCGCGTTCTCACTACACATCTCCAAAAGCTCTCTACAGCATGCGATTCTCACTTTTTTCTGAGGCGCTGTGAGCATTCGTGGCACCCACCTTGCACTGACCTTTGAAAGGTTAAGATGGTCATGAAGAATGGTGTGAATGGTACCAATTGAAAGCTTGGTGATCTCTGCCATCATTTTCACCTTTATTCGGGCATCCTCAAGAACAAGTTTTTCGACTTCTTTGATGCTTTCTCCCGTACAAGCAGTAGCCGCGGCGCCTTAGCGGGGGTCGTCTTCAATGCTCTCTCTGCCTCTCTTGAACTCACTTGACCACTTTTGCACAGTTGATAATGAAGGTGCGGAACCCTGGTAAACAGCCACCATCTCTTCATGAATAGTTTTTTGACTTTTTCCTTGCTTAGTGAGAAATTTAATTACAGCGCGATGCTCAATTTTCACCATCATCGTCTCAGTTGCCATTATGATTCTGTTTAACTAGAGATAAAACGCGAATTAATAATCACATTTATATCAAATTTTACATGAATGCACTAAAATAATAGCATTACTTGATAAATAAGTCAATTTATATATGCAATCACAGCTTCACCCCGATACCGAGAATAGTTTGAACGCCCCTCGTAAATCTACAGTAACTCACAATGTTGATCACGCTTTTTCTTTAAAAATGCAGTATGCCCTTAAACGACTTGAAGGTAGATGCCTTTAACTTTTATGATATGATGTCATTGCACTCGAAGGTTCCTCCTAACGGTTTATGAAGGTTTTTTGTTTTTTCAATCAAAAGTTTGGTTTTCTTTTTGTACGAATGCACTTGCAGTGGTATCGTGATCAATTTTGTGAGTTCAAAGCGGCCGTCGAAAAAAAAAAAAAAATTTGCGTTACGAATAAAAAAAAAGCAGCAAGGTAACAAATTGAAAACATTCTTTGTTATGTTTTGTGATTAAATAAAATTTAAATATTGGTGTTTTTTTTTTATTTAGCATCTCAATAATGGGTTCGAAAAACAAACCACTAAAACAAGCAGAAAAGGTGTGACCCATCGACAAATTTCGGAGTCAACGGAAATATCCCTTGATGCCATAAGCAAATTTCGGCAAACTCTTTAAAACTTGCCTGCAGAAACCAAGCCGGACGCAAAAAGATCTTGTTCAAGACCGCAAGATTGTTCGAGACTTGAGATGTAAACATTTGAAAATGCAGTTCAAACCAACACGCTTACAAAACGACACCAAGACTTAAGGCTGAAATTTGCAAGGAGATATCCCGGTTGGACACCTGAGGATTGGGCGAGAGTGATCTGGTCAGATGAGAGCAAAATTAACCGTTTCGGCTCAGATGGGTGAGAGTGGGTATGGAAAACTCCTGGTGAAAAATTACAACCTCGTCACGTTAAGCCCACTTTGAAATTGAAATGGCACAAGGAGTTGGAAACATTCACAGGATCCAAGGACGTATGACGTCAGCATCGTATATAGAGATTTTGAGTTGTCATTTAATGGAATCGTTGGTGAAGTTGTCTTCCAGCAAGACAATGATCCGAAGCACACAGCTAAAATAACTCAGAAATGGTTAAATGGTAACAATTTAACAATGTTATCATGGCCACCGCAATCCCCGGATCTAAACCCTATTGAAAAGCTATGGGGGGCTTTGAAGAGATCCATTGCTGGCGGAATCGGCAATTTGGACGAACTCTGGGCCAAAGTCAGGACCGCATGGGAAAACATAACGCCAGAGACTTGCAAGAACTTGGCCGATAGCATGCCCAATCGAATTCAAGCGGTTATTGATGCTCGTGGTGGATACACGAAATATTGAGTTTTTGAAACTCACAAAATTGATCAAGCTTGGTGAACTTTGGATTTATTTTTTCTACAGCGAAGAAAAATATCATTAATTTTTATGTTATGAATTGAAATTGTTGAAATAAAATATTTAAAAAAAAACTTAAGTCTTTAAATCCCTATTTGTTTTTTAAACCAAGTATTTTCATTTTTCAGAGCATAGCTGATCAATTTTGTGAGTTACTGTATATTATCCCCTTCAACGTAATCCCCATCGACTGCAACACACTTATGCCAGTGCTGGATCCAATTCTCGAAACATTTTTTTATACTCGGTTTTCGGTATGTCCATCAGTGCTTTCTGTGTTTTTTGCATTACTTCCTTTCGGCTGCTGAAACGTGTTCCCCGTAGTGTTTTGTGTTTTTTTTTAACTCGATTGAACAGAAAGAAGTCACAGGGAGCCAAATCAGGTCAATTCGGTGGCTATTGGATGGTATTTGTTGCATTTTTCGTCGAAAAATTACGAATAATGATGACACTGTGCGACGCGACGGTGCGTTATCATGGTGCAAAATGCACGAGTTTTCTGCCCACAATTCTGGTCTCTTTTGGCGAATTGCTTCACGCAAACGTCTCATAACGCCTAAATAATACTCTGTCCTAGAAAAGATTTTTTCCCGCGCTATTCCGTTATGTTAGAAACCAGCTGAGATGATGTTTTTTTACGATTTTTTAAAGATAATCGTATTAAAATCCGGTCCTCCTTAGGTAAGGTCGTTTTTTTTTTCTGCCTGTTTTTTTACGATTGCGGTCAGATCCAGTCTAGTGAAACCTGCGTTTACTATTTCACTTTGGTTCTTGCCTAATTCATATAAAAATTGAATGGTCATAGGTTTTTATAGACCCAATCTCAGTCTGTTCTACCATTTTAGAAAGATAAATTAATCACGGCAACAGAATATTAACATTACGCGCGCACTGATGGCGTACCGAACATGGCGCTTAATATAGCAAACCAATATTTTCTGTCATTAGTGGGTTTTTTTTTTTTCAGAGACAAAACCTTTTTTACAACTTCATGAGGTAATTCTAAATCCCATGAAAAATAGGCAAAATATTGCAGGAAGTAATAAAAAAGATACAGCGAAAAACAGTGGATGCCTCATACTTTTGGCCTAGGCTGTACATCTGTTCAGAATAAAGCGGTACGAAAACGACATCATCTCCGGGGTATGATGTAACTCAAAAAGTGCTTACTCTGTATGATGCAATACAAGATACAAGAGTTCCACGGAATCTAATGGGTCTATAATTTTCAAATGAAGATGTCATCATCTTCTGAAAACATTCTAAAGGATTTTCGTTCTTCCAAGTACCAACATCAAACAAGCAAACCAAACATCATCTTCACAAACAACATACGACATATCCATGCAGAGGAAAGAGTAGATTTGCTACAATGAACAACAGAACATTATCATTATGTGAATCTGAATATAAAAACAAAAAAAAAATAAAAATCGATTAATAGAACTGAACCATAGCCAAAGTCTATGCCAAGTGGATGTTTTAGCCCACAATGGAAAGACAAATGTGCACCTACCTCCGGACTTCCCTTTAAACAGTAATTATTCAAGAGATGTTCTCGTATAAAAGCATCGTATCACTAGATATGTACTATACTATACTTCACATTTTAGTTTCACATTAAATTGTTTGCTCCCAACCATTCAAATCATTCTTCCCTTAAGAAGGGGTTGGTTTTTAACATACGTAAGTGGCCCTGAAAGGCATAAAACACACATACAGCTGAGTAAACAGTAGAATATAACAAGGCAAATTGAAAGATGGGCCACATACCAATACAAATACAACCCCAGTATCTGTAAATGCAATAAATTTTGGTCTACCCTATTTTGTTGGTGAACCTAGCACACGACCCACAAAAGTACATCCCAAAGTGTCACCTTCATGATAAAATTAATGACAAAAAAATGCGGCAGCTTTTTTTGTTTTCAGAAAAAAAAAAAAAAAAAATATCTGCCACCTAATAGCACTTACAAGATACAATACGTGGATACCCCTTGGCTCGTACTCATTCGAATTAATCAAACTCCAGTCGACTACTTAACAATGACAAATGAGATTTTGAGGAAACAATTTTGGAACTGGCGCGCAAAGTGCGAGTACAATGACGACGACTACCATATGTTACACCAAGAGTACGAGTCGAGTACGAGTCCGCGCGCTCGTTCCGCCTGACATTTCATTGTCAGATGAAAGAGACCCTTCAACAGAAGTAAGACAAATCAATCGGTATTCGCTGTTCATTGTAATCAGTTTAGCGACCTTAGCGGTAGTAATTATCCTAAGGTCGATAGTAATCCAATGAATGAAGATGTAAACCATTATCTTGGTATCTTTTAGGGCAAAACCCATTATACGAGTATGTATCTGCATACCACAGACAGGCACTATGGTTACCAGAGTACTCGTATCTTATGATCTTTTTGTGGGAAGAGCAACAGCAAAGCGGTTGTTTGTTTCTTAATTAAAACCTGTTCCTGTTTATTCGTGCGTTGAGTATTTTAGAAACATTTTCAATTTAATTTTTTATTTTTTTTATTCTGAACTTCTTCAACATATTAAATGGCATACAGCGTTCTAACAACATTAAGCTATTTAAATATTTATAGGGCACAAAAAAGTTAATCCAGTCATTTGAATATTGAGAGGGATCCAAAAGATAAACAAACTAAAACCTTGGTTACATCAACTCAATGCCAAGAGGCATCGTTTTAAATAAAGAAACAAAAAAAAAAAACCAAAAAAACCACCAAGCCATTAGAATATCTTCTTGGGAATTTCGTTCTTCCATGCTTCTTAGCGGTCCCCCGACAATCAAGTTTGTAACCGAGAGCTAATCAACAAATTGTCAGGTTTCGAGTTCCCTCTTCTTAAACTTTCCTTAACAATGCCGCCTTGTAGTCCGTTCGTTTGTTATGTTGTTGGTTCTTTCATTAAATCTATTGAGTAAGGTTATGTTCGGTGGATAATGTATGGGAATGAGATTTGGGCTGTAAAAGCTTTGTATGTCATCGATTCTATTTTTTTGAAAACCGATAGCACCAATCTAGTTAATGTGTGACCAACAATTCGTCTCGAATGCTTTGTTTCTAGACAATGGTAGGAATGCCTTATTTTTTCGAAGATCTTAAGGGTTTTTTCTTCGTCATAGGGCTTTATAATCAGTAGAATATCGTAGTGTGTATTGTTTGAAGAAAAACTGACCTCTGAAAGATACGATTGTTGTTGTTTGGATATACAACAAATGTGGATATGCTCTTAAGTGTATAATATAATTACAATCTACAACTCCCCACATTTTTTCCTCTACATATCCTCCATCTTGTCTACGCCTTTTCATCTTCTCTGCCCCGTTTTGAACGACATCATATTGTTACAGAAACAGTACAGCGAATCGACTAAAAGACGAGTAAAGGCGAAGGTTTACATACCTTTCCAAGTTTTTTAAAACTTCTACTTATAAACAAAAGTTTGCCTTCAGTACTTTATAACGCTGTCGTTATGGGCTTGGTTACTGTCGGCGGAAGAGTTGCTTTGAAAGATTCAACGTTGACAGTCTATTCTATCCTAGGAACAGGAAAGCTTAAAAGAAAACAAGCGACCTTTCCTATAACTGCCATAAAGGGATGCAGATACTCGTACAAGAACTAATCGTTAGAAACCGGACCAGATCAAGGACCGTGGGTTTTTAGCGGTATAATAAGTCGCTTTGTGGATTCAAGCCACATACGAATAAGAGCAACATTTTTAAATATAAGTCTGAAGACCCCTCCTTCCAAGGAAAAAGGCACTCGGAGCCACATAGGGACATAGCTTATTTCGATTAATCGCAGCGCCAAACGAATCGATAGCGCGACAAATTGAAGACATTCCTAGAATATTCAATGTACAAATGTCAAATGTCACTCCTGATAGTTTACCAATTTTTCGATTCATGGCCCGACTGTCCAACGAAAGGATGTTGCGACATGGGAAAAATAAAAGGCTTAACGTTAAGCCCTTCTAAAGGCTTGACCGCGGCTCTCAAATTCCATTCAATAATAGATCCAATGCCATCAAGCAGCACGACTTTGGGTTATCAACCATACATGTGATGGAGAATATAAACGCAGAAAGCGTTCAACACAAAGGAGAAGTACTAAACCAGAAGTGTAATAAAGAAAAGAGCCTTTGTAGTGGTTTAGCACCAGCTGGCTTTAAGTCGGGTTTTCCGTGATCCCAAGGAATCACATTTAAACAATATTTTGAGCAGTAACTTCATAGATAAGACGTGGAGAATGATGGAATACGATCAATAATGAATCAGTCCTTCTTTCCATTCAAAAAGAAGTTGGCGCAGTGATTACTAAGCTGAGAAACAACAGGGCACTGGTTCCGACGGATTACGCGCAGATGTATTCAAAACTGGTCGTTGTGCCTCAAAAAACGCGGTCCTGCGTGAGTCAAGAACTGCCGAAACATTTTTGGCAAGTGTCGAACATAAAATTCTATCGGCGTACCTTTTGCACTCATCGACAAATATCAGTTAGGCATGCGATACGGCAAAACTACTCTAAGCTCTATCTTTACATTTAAAGACATTTTGAAAAAGACAATGAGTATCAAATCGATAGCACTTTTTAGTTCACAGGTCGCATAAATAGAGATGCACAATCGCACAGTATGTTTTTGTGCTTTGCTCATCTTCTAAACAGATTTGGCATTCAACTTCTTCAGATAGTTCTTTAAAGATTGCTCCAATATGTTAGATGTTGCTTCTTTCACATCTGTCCAGCAGGCTGCTGAGCTTAGAGTAAGGAGAACCAAAGACGGCTACGGTAACAATTTACATTTCGGTAGAGTCCTTTTTAGTTTTACTTTTATCTGGCATCCACAAGTTTCTGACCTTGTTATGCTTGGTAATAAGAACCCAAGGGCTTCTTAAGTGCTAAATGTCCATAATTTATTGATTGTTGCCTCTTTTATACCTGTCTCGAACATGGAAAATAATTCAGCTTGGAATACATTTGGGCGCTATTCCTTACCTTTTAGAATCCGGACCGAATATACCAGCAGCAACCATAAAAATTCATCGTTGACCCATCGAAATACCATCTCAAATTTTTAGCCTGCGACAGGTGATCTTCAATTTCCCAGCCTTAACGATTAAACATCTTAATCTCAAATTTTCTATGAAGATTAGGAAGACGAAGGAGTCTAACTACTTTTAATTTTTTAAATGAAAATGTGTCCAGGATAAGAGCTTCTAGGTGGCCAAAATTTGCTTAGCTCCTGTGATGTCGGGGCATATTAATCTTCGGAGACGTTTTAGACGTATTCGTGCCATAATGAGTAGGTTAAGTATTATATAGAAATATGTTTCCCCGAGACCTCTTCAACCAAAGCGACTTGGCCATCCAGTAAGAGAGCTGGGAAATTACAAAGGGCGGTGGATTTCTAAACACTATGGCGGTATGAAGCAAACAAGAGTTCACGTACTAATGTTGTGTCAATTCAGGATCAGTGGATTTAAAGTACTAAAGGTAAGATGAACGAACGGATGCTGCAAAGCGTCCTGTTTTACGACAACGGCACCAACGTTTCCTGTGAAGGGTAAAATTCACTAATATTATCGTATCATCCACCATATATCGTGGGATACCAAACCCCCACCGCGGCAATTGAGGCCATCCTCAGCTGACAAACACCTCAGCAGAATGAAGCGGGAGTCACCCGCAATCTACACCCAGATCGCCATACTGTTTCGTTAGAAAATAGCAGCAAACTTGTTGAAAACTGATGACATGATTCGAAGGCAGCAGGATGTTCTCTATCAGAATTTCTAACAGGAATAGACAAACCACCAATATGCAGGAATTGGCTTTGTACACCAACAGTTCAAAAATAGACATGGGGACTGAGATCTACCGCGAAATATTAGCAATTAACCGATCCTTCAGAATGAAAGACGGATGCCGAACTAACTGCTATTATCCAACCTACAACAGTTATAATTGAAGATGAATTTCAAGGGAAGCCAATTTTTGTCTACACGGGATACCAGGCAGCTGGTAAATCTCTGGATTCCGCGGCAATAAGATCAAGGATTTTAAGAATCTGCTCTCTCCTAAATGAGATATGGCATGCCAATGCGGTGGCACTATGCTGAATGTCAGGCAGCGTGAGAGCTCATGAGTTGACGACAACCCTCTTCTCAAAATTCCATCAAGTACCGCCAATTAAAACATTGAGGATGAGGCCATCACGCAAACAAGTGCACGTTGTGTTCAATTTGGCTTGTGCGCAAAGGCGGAGACCCTTTGGCCTACACATAGCATGAAGTCGTTGGGTCGCGCGATTCGTCTATGACATTATCATAGGGCACCGCGTCATTGGCATTCATGCTCAACTCCTGGGTGTTTGTCCTTTACAGGCAAGTTACTAGAAGTTATCTCTGCGCGGAGCTGCGGCCCAATTTATCTAAGGAACTTATATCATTATCTTGCTTTTTCTCAATCTTGCAAACCTCGGATGATCTAAGTGAGTAGTGACTCCTTTTTACAAGGCACCCGCCGATTTTCCTATTTGCCTTCATACTCGAAGAACCGTCCAGATTTTTTTTTTGTATATATACCAGCGCGCTCAAGGGGTTCTTGAACCCTTAAAATATTTGTACACAACGCGGGCGAAGGAAATTTAGGGAGGAAGAAAAGACAGATACCGATGAGCATCCATAGCGAGACGGGTGTTACGGTTAAAAGTTTGAAGGGGTGGAATGCTACTGGCTGTTTCAATGGAGCAATTGTGGTTGAAAAAGCGATAGAACAAAGTGAGACGGGAGACATTACGTCGGTGTTCGAGGGTGTCAATTAATTGACTGATATTAGTATCACCTATGAGTTTTATCGCACGGTTTTGAATCCTATCTAGCAGGTGTAGAGATGTTTTAGAATCACCTGACCAGATGTGAGCATTGTACTCCAATTTTAGCCGGATGAATGCCTTATATACTGAGGCCAGATCAGAAGGGGAAAAGTATTTCTTACATTGCGTGAGGAAACCTAGACATTTCGGAGTATTTTTGACGATAACAAATATGTGGCCATTCCAACGTAAGTTGTCATTGACACACATACAGACAATGGAAAGTTTTTCGGTTTCGACGATGTAAGTGCCATTCATGGATAACGGTTGGGTCTTTACATTTCGCTTTAACGAGAGCAGACAGCATTGAGTTTTTGAAAGCATTAAGTTCCACTCGGTTCACGGTTCCCCAATTGGTTATGCTGTTAATATCGGAATTTAATGCGCTTACCATACGTTGCTGTTCCCGTCCTGCGAAGAGCTGGGACGTGAGTCCGGGAACGAATATGCAAAACAGAGAGTACTGTCATCAGCAAAGGAATACTTTGGATTAGAGATGGCAGATAAGAGATGATTAATGAAGATTAGAAAGAGTGTCGGAGACAAAACGGAGCCTGGGGCACACCAGCATTTATTTTGTGTATATCAGACTTAAAACCGTCCAAGACAACTTGAATTGAACGTTCCGAAAGGTAGTTTCTAATCCATCGATCCTAAAAGCATGAATTTTCGACAAAAGAGCCTCATGTCAAACTCTGTCAAATGCCTTAGAAATATCAAGTGCAACTATCTTGCTTTCGCCAGATTGATGTACGCTTTGGTTCCGCTGCTACGAAAACCATACTGCCGGTCATTTAGACGTTTTCGTGTTTCGAGATATTTCATGAGCTGACGATTTATCAAGCGTTTCCATGACCTTGGAAAGAAGGGACGTAAGTGTAATGGATCTGTAGGAGGAGAGAGAAGAAGATTCGCCCTTTTTAGGGACGGGCTGGACAAATGTTGTTTTGTATCTGCTCGGAAAGAGTCCTAAAGAGTAGGGTTAACGAAAAAGCTTACGCAGTGGTTTTGCCAGCGAGGAAGAACACCTATTCAGAAGGAGCGGAGATATACCAGCTGGGCCTACGGATTTATGTATGTCGAGATCTTTAAGTACTCTTGCTACTACACGAGTGCGAAAGTGGATTGGTCCCATTGAAGATTCGACGCATTCAAATGTAGGCGGGGACAAACCACAATCTGGGAGTGTTGAGCTAACCGGAAAGTGTGCAGCAAGCAGATTTTCCTTGTCCAAAGAGCTAAAAGCTGGAATGTCATTCTAAATAAGCGTTGGGATGGAGGATGAGGCAGAATTTTCTAATGTTTTTGATGAACGACCAAAAAATTTTACTTCATTTGGGATATTGCAGTATGTTTTGCCTCGGTTTTTGCTCGTATTGGAATTTCACAAGCTTAAGAAAGACGTTGCAGTCATTTCTGGCTCGTTTAAACTTTTTTCGGTTTTCCTCTGTTGGGTTGGTCTTGTAGAACCGAAAAAACATTTCTCTAACCCTGACAGCCTCTTTACAGCTCAAGTCATACCATGCCTTTTATTTTGGTTTGGTACTCTTCATCCGATGAGGATAAAGCATCTCATTCCAAAGAGAATAGATTCTGTGATCGTATCAGCAGCGGTATCCACGTCGTTATCCAAGAAACATAACGACCAGTTAAAATTCCTAAAGAAGTTGTTAAATCCGCTCCAATTGGCTTTCTCGTATTGCCAAATGGTTCTTTTACGAATCTTTTCTCTAACTGTGTGGTGGGTGTACGAGAATTTAGCTGATATGACACAATGGTCCCACGAGCCTAGAGGGGAGACCATATCAACGGAGTACTTATCAGGGTGGTCTAAGCGAAGTTCACTATTTGATATGCATTTTGGACTGGTGATTTCGTAAACATTTCGTTTCAATATATCGTATCTCCCTTAGACCTTCAACGATTGCACAAGTAGTATCGCCACATCAATCAGTATACCCTCCTATAACTTTTAAACTTTTTATCCCTTTGCCGTTTTGCGTCCCATACATTTAAAACCAATATGCATAGGTGCCGTGATGATACACAATATGACACCTGTCAACACTGGTACTAATTTAAAGTACCTAGAATGGGACAGCTCGCTAAATACCCCTAGAATATGAAGAGGAATGTTCTTGATAGACATCCAATTCGCAAAATTAAACAAATATCCCGGACTACACATAAATTCACACAATGCTTAACCCTGATAAATAATTTATTGGCGGAATAACGCCAAAAGAAAATAAATTCATTCTCACACAGTAACCCAGCTGGTTCTGGATATTTACATTATCTCAAAAGGCACTAAACAATCAGCCAATATTTTGCATCTGTATCTCAGAAATAAATTGGCCCCTCAGCCTGCCTCCCACATCAAACTTGTCTGATGATCCAGACAAATAGACATTGTGGCTTTGCTCTAAATAAAAAAGTATTTTAGTTTCTTTTTGCGTTTCATAAACTTTCTTCTTCCGAATGAAAAAAAAAAAATCAAAATAGAAGAATTAAAACAAATCCTAAATGTTGCAAATTACTATTACCATACTCACATTCGTTAAATAGAGGGACTCGTACTTTGTGAATACTACTCGTATTGGTAATATAATGTCCAAATGATTGCACAAAGTCTGCATTTTGTTTATTAACAGAAAGTTGGCATGCCTCCCGTCGACCATTCGTGAATGGACTTGATATTGATTTTCATCCGTCCAGATTTAGAGAATCATTTCTAAAATATGTAAGTGCAATTGGAATGTAATTTTGTTCGTGTTTTTGCAATTACTTTTGATTTTTCTCTCGTTTTGTTTTGTTGAAGATAAAGTAAAAATAAGTTGACTCTTTATTTATTTTCGGGTATTTCGCTAGAAAAAATCAATTCTTTTTTTTTTTTTCAAATCGATTGTGGGTATGTTTGAACAAAAATAAATATATCTTTATGGGAGAGAGAATTTTGCCCAAAATCATATTTTTGTTGCATCCGTAATTGTGGACTACGTTTACCCTTAATTGGCTGTACGCTTGCTGAAGATTTTCCGATTTTCTGCATGCATCTCTGCAATTCAGTTTGATACTAACATGCAGGTACCAACATAGTTTTTTTTACAAAATTTCTTTATAATCAATATTCGTTGTTTTTGCTCCTGAAGCTAAAATATATACTGGAGTACCAGAGATGCTGACTGGGTTCTTAAGTCAACACCAGCAGATTTGAGAGTCTCGCGACTTGTTTACCGTCAGGACAAAGGAAACGCTCACAGGAAACTGTAATCGTTGAAATTGAAATGAGAAATTACTGGGAATGAGTTCCATTGCATAGTTTTCGAAAATTCATGTTCCAAAGAAGCTATATCGGAACACCGACTTTAAGTGTAATCCGAAGTGCAGGAAGCCCGTTGTTTCTCAATGAAATTCAGAAATTTTACCGGATAGTTAGTGTAATCATTTTGATCGACTGCCGTGTTTATCGACGTGTATACTACTTCATTTCCTCCAATTCCGGATAAAATAATATTATTTACTTCAGCGGCTCGGTCGTTTTTAGGTCCCAAAATAGCTGAGGAGGAACTAACGTGGAAATAATTTTGACGAGCATTTCTGACAGTTTCACTTGGCCATTCTACTCCACTAGAGTTTCTTCGCCAACTTTCAACAATATAGTAAATAACTATTGAGCGTGTAAGGTTTCGTCAAGTTTTCCACTTATAAAGTGTGAATAGCGCAAGCGGAATGTGAGCTCAATCAAAATGGATTGCGCAACTAGCATTTAGCATTTAGCCAGACACCGCGCTAGCCGCAGAAATCTATTGGTTGAAGTACAGGTCCACTCCGTTCTGTAGCGCCAGAAAGGGCAATCACGCCTGACATGCCCAGTGATTCGTCCCAAAAGTCTCCATCTAGATACAAACGCCATTAAGCAACAACTGGTAACGACAGAACTGATGTACTTTCGAAGGAAAAGTAAACAACAGAGGTGGCGACAGAAGAAGTGAAATGAGACTGGTGCAGAGGACTTGAATATGCTAAGTTTCTACCTGGCATGGAAAAGATTTACAAACAAACGAAGTCCTCTTCAGAGAAGAACATTCAACAAGATGGCTTTCTCGACAGAAAACAATTTTCCACCACATTATGGTTTCAATAACGTCATAAAGAGGAGCAGAGATATGCAAGTAAAAATATTCTTTGAAAGCTGTCTAGATCTGGCCCACATTCTTCTGCTATGAAGAGAAGTTATGGTGGTTTTCAAGTGAAAGCAAGAAAGTTTGAAAGATCCCAAATGCATAAATCAATCATCATTCCTTTTAAAAAGCTCCTCAGGAACTGATCGGTACAGATAAGCATACTAACATTGATACGCATTTTCTCTCTGCGGCTTAACATACAACAAACGCATATCAGTGGAAACGGCTGTATATGCGACAGTGAGTGTAGCATCGAGTATTGTCTTCAGTATAAAGGGTAAACAATAGTAGCCTCTCTAAATATATTCGCAGAACTACTGACATGGCGGGAAAAAAATGATTGCAATATAATTGGTTATAAAGGGTGATTCATTAAGACTTGTTTTTTTTAATTTTAAATAAAACACATAAAATGAATTTGGATGGTAGAAACTTTATTGTGGCCTGAAAGAACAGTGTCTAAAATTTACTTTTTAAATATTATTTCGTGTAAATGTTGCGGTTCCATTCCATTCTGAAGGTCCAATTTTGGATCACTGCTTCCAGCGTTGCGACCGGTATTTGCTGAATTACGCGAGTAATGTTAACTTCTAAATACTGGATCGTAGCTAGCTTATCGGCGAAGACTTTTGACCTTATATAACCCCACGATCTACTTAGCCAGTTTACAGGTCCGAAACGCGAAATTAGCCGTCCACCAAAGTTGCTTCTCGGTATAGCCATTATTTCGCGCGCTGTGGGTGCCGTAGCCCCGTCTTGTTGGAACCAAATGTTGCCGACATCACGGGCTTTAATTTCCGGTTGGATTTTTTAAGCCTTTAAACCAAGATCCTCTTTTAAAATTCGCTAAGTTGTCGAATACGATAAGCCCATATGTTAAGATCGGCGTCGAATCGATTGCTCACGGTCTTCAGCCACACTCGCCGCCAAAGCCGCAATGTTCTCCTCACTACGGGCTGGATGTGGTCTATTCGGTCACGTATTATCCAATAACGTACACTGAGACTCGAATTTGCGGATGGTAAAGGCAATAACGGACTCGGAAGGTCAATGATACACACCATATGTTGCTTGAAGCGCACGAAAAACATTTTTCACAGAACGCTCATTTTCATAATACAGCTAAATAATTTGGAGACGTTGTTGGGGAGTGAGCCTTTTCATGATGATTTATCAAACAATACTGAATAAGAATAACACTACACCATAAGACACTCTAGGAATCCCTCCAATAACTTAAGGGGAGATATAGGGGCCTGAAAAAAAGGCTTTTTTTGTGTATTTTTTTAAAGTAAAGCTATTTGAAATTTCGGATTGGGAGTTTAACTATCTAAAAGTATACACATTCAGGAATCTGTTTAATTCTTTTTATTTAAAAATATCAAAAAGATGTAAGGATATTGTATGATTCTTGGAGCGTCGTAAAAAAATCTGCGTAAACGGTACCCACTGGCGTTTCTTCAAAAATCATCTGTAAAAAAAACCAAAAAGATTATTTATACTATAATCTACTACTTGTCATAGCCGATTTTGAAAATATTGATTTATGACAAAATGGCGGACGTTTGAACATAAATAGTCAGTTTTGGACCAAAAATTAGTTATGAGTATTAATTTGCCTATAAAAGAAAAACCAAGTAACGAAAAAAGAAAATCCTATGACAAGTACTAGATAATAGTGTATAGAATTCAAGGCAATCGGCTCGTACGCTTTCGAGAAATTTTGGGTACCGGTTGAAAAAACGTGGTTTTGAGAAAAAAGCGTTTGAAAATTTTGGAATGAATAAATCATGAAATTTGTCAACTTACATGGTACCGTCGATACCAGACCCATAATGTAATAATACCAGTCGTATGATATTTCCGTTATACCTGGATATACCGTTATACCGAGCACGCCCAAAAACACAATAGAATCCTAAAATAGGTCTAGGGACGCTCTGTTCGAAGGTTCGCTTGCAGCTACCTGTCTCTCGGTTCGACGCCGCAAAACTCGCTTCAGCTTCACTCTCTGTAACTGGCTGTAACTGGCTTATTTATCGAAATATTGACTTGGCGTTTTCACCCGATATTCTTGAGACCGGAAGCTTCCAGAAAATGCAAAAACAATAATCGATTTTTTCGACCATGCTAGGCGTATATTTCCCCTTAAAGGAACCTTTACTATATGCTCTAAATAGGTTTATGTTTTCATCAAAACGAGATTAATTAATAAAACTTCTACTAATTGCATTTCTGACAGAGCTAATATTTTATTTTAGACGTAAGGATGGTTGTCCATGATCATTCATGATCAGCATGTTTGCGTATTAGCGGAGCACTTCCAACTTATGTACATATATCTTTTACATCGCTCACCTTTCCATAAACGGCTGCTACGAGTAATACAACTATTGGCAACCACATAGTGAGAAAGTAAGGCAACTGATTTCCTGAATACATACCGATCCATTTCGAGAAGCATAGACTGTACCATATTCCACCTACAGTTCGGCATTTCTCCCACGTCATTCTGGAAGATGCATTCTTGGACTGTAGGTTCATCTACTTCTATATCAAAGAATAGAATACTATTGACGTACCAGGTGGACGTGTTCTCTCAAACAGGGTAAATTTAAGTCGCTTTTTTTTATATAAAGTAGCGCGCTCAAGGGATTTAAGTACCCTTAAAATGTTTGCACACAGTGCGGGCGAAGGAAATTTAGGGAGGAAAGAAGGATAGGTACCGATGTGCGTTGGTTTTATATGTCTGAATGTATAATGACTAGGAAATAGAGATCTCGGCAGGGCATTCCACAAGCGAGTTGTTCGGCTTAGGAACGAGTAACGATATTTCAGAATACGTCCGAAAGTGGGCTTAAGGTTATACTGATGAGCATTCATAGCGAGACGGGTGTTACGGGGCGGAATGCTACTGGCGATTTCTATGGAGCACTAGTGGTGGAAATAGCGATAAAACAAAGTGAGACACGAGACATTTCGTCGGTGTTCTATGGTGTGATATAGGATCGAGTGATATTGGTATCAGCTATGAGTTTTATCGTACGGTTTTGAATCCGGTCCAGCAAATCCAGAAATATTTTAGGCGCACCTGACCAGATGTGAGCATTGTACTCCAATTTTGGGCGGATAAATGCCAGATCAGAGGGGGTAAAATATTTCTTACATGGCTTGAGGAAACCTAGACATTTCGGAGTATTTTTGACGACAACAAATATGTGGCCATTCCAACGTAAGTTGTCAATGACACACACACACGCAGAATGGAAAGTTTATCGGTTTCGACGATGTAAGTGCCATTCATGGATAACGGTTGGGTGTTTGAATTTCGCTTTAACGACAGCAGACAGCATTGTGTTTTGGAAGCATTAAATTCCACTCTGTTGATAGTTCCCCAATTAGTTCTGCTGTTAATATCGGAATTTAATGCGCTTACCATACGTGGCTGTTCCCGTCCTGCGAAGAGCTGGGACGTGAGTCCGGGAACGAATATGCAAAACAGAGAGTACTGTCATCAGCAAAGGAATACTTTGGATTAGAGATGGCAGGCAAGAGATGATTAATGAAGATTAAAAAGAGTGTCGGAGACAGAACGGAGCCCTGGGGCACACCAGCATTTATTTTGTATATATCAGACTTAAAACCGTCCAAGATAACTTGAATTGAACGTTCCGAAAGGTAATTTCTAATCCATCGATCCTAAAACTCTGTCAAATACCTTAGAAATATCAAGTGCAACTATCTTGCTTTCGCCAGATTGATGTACGCTTTGGTTCCGCTGCTACGAAAACCATACTGCCGGTCATTCAGACGTTTTCGTGTTTCGAGATGTTTCATGGGCTGACGGTTTATCAGCGTTTCCATGACCTTGGAGAGAAGGGACGTAAGTGTAATGGATCTGTAGGAGGAGAGAGAAGAAGATTCGCCCTTTTTAGGGACGGGCTGGACAAATGTTGTCTTCTATCTGCTCGGAAAGAGTCCTAAAGAGTAGGGTTGACGAAAAAGCTTACGCAGTGGTTTTACCAGCGAGGAAGAACACCTATTCAGAAGGAGCGGAGATATACCATCTGGGCCTACGGATTTATGTATATTAAGATCTTTAAGTACTCTTGCTACTGCACGAGTGCGAAAGTGGATTGGTCCCATTGAAGATTCGAAGCACTCAGCTAGTTGAGAAGTTGAGCTAGCCGCAAAGTGTACGGGAAGCAGATTGGCCTTGTCCGAAGGGCTGACAGCTGCAATGTCATTGTAAATGAGCGTTGGGATGGAAGATGAGGCAGAATTTCAAATGTTTTTGACGAACGACCAAAAATTTTTACTGCTTTTGGGACATTGCAGTACTTTTTGCCTCAGTTTTCGGTCGTATTGGAATTTCACACGCTTGAGAAAAACGTTGCAGTCATTTCTGGCTCGTTTAAACTTTTTTCGGTTTTCCTCTGTCGGGTTGGTCTTGTAGGACCGAAAAAAACATTCCTTTAACCCTGGCAGCCTCTTTACAGCTCGAGTCGTACCATGCCTTTTAGTTTGGTTTGATACTCTTCATCCGATGAGGATAAAGCATCTCATTCCAAAGAGAATAGTTTCTGTGATCATAGCCACGTCGTTATCGAGGAAACATAACGACCACTTAAATTTCATAAAGAAGGTGTTAAGTCCGCTCTAATTGGCTTTCTCGTATTGCCATACGGTTCTTTTAGGATTTTTTTTTCTAACTGTGTGGTCAGCATACGAGAAATTAGCTGATATAACACAATCATCCGACGAGCCTAGAGGGGAGAGCACATCAACGGTACGCACACCGTTAAGTACAGGATGAAAAGTTAAAAACAAATCCAGGGTGTTGGCGGTATGATCATCAACGTCTGGTATTCGCTTGGGCTCATTTACAAGCTGCTTTAAGTTATTTTCCGCAGCGAAGGTCTCAACACACCGTCCTTCGGGTGTTGTCGCAGCGCATCAAACTCGTTAAAAGTCGAATTGTTATCCAGTTTTGGGACTTCTGTAAATAAAGCAGTAGTGGATAATTTGCTTACGGATATGGAATTTCAACCACATGAAATTGAATTCCGGGTTGGAACAGAGACTACATTGTGGTGGGATTTGGTAAGCTACATCACTACGCTTCTTCTTACATCTTCAGGCTAGACAGTTCTTATATTGCTTAAAAAAATATATCTGCTCAGGATATCCGTATCTTTTCGGATACCCAAACTGCAATACAACCTATGGAATCGGCCTTTATTAATTCTAAAGTAACTTTTGACCGCCGTTTATCTCACAGAGATGGCAGAGCAGTTCAATATTCATCTTTGTTCGATGCTTGAGCACACAATATGAGTTCTCCTGTTACGAACCAGAAAACTATACCTTGTATGTCCGTACAGATACCGACCGCTACATGAAAACTCACGTAACAGCTAGATGTCATTAAAAGAGCAAACTTTAGATGCACAAGTGGTTTACAATGTCTAGCAATGCATCTGAAACGCTTTAAGGGTACAATCACTATCAACGGATGGCATGTTACCGCTTCATTAAGTATCATCACTGGGTATTGCACCATAGACAAGGGGGTGAAGAAACTATCATCCTTCCTGTAAGTGTCCTGCACTCTCTCAAAAAAAGAAACTTTATCTAGCAGTTTTCTATTAAACCGATTAGTAGACATTAGAAGTCAATTCAGCAAGTGAATATTTTTCTAGATTCGCGTGGTAGCAACGGTTCTAACGTATATTGGCCTAATTGTAAACCACTTCAACTCAACCGAACTTAGCTAAAGGGTCTTTCAGAAGTCGCGTCTGGATTGCAGTACTGAATAATTTCTGAACGCTACCTTTCTTTTTTGTCAACCTTGATGTTTGTGAATTAGGCACATGTACAATTTTTACCGTGGGTAATCAAAAACAACGCATAAAGTTATTATGAAAGCGATGGATCTTTTTTCTTTCTTTCCACGCAAATCATCATTCGTCAACAAACAAAATTATCGCATCTGGGGAGAAGAAAATCCTTGAATAATTTCAAAAAAATCATAACATCCAGAAAAATATATTGTTTGGTGTGGTTTTGGGGCTTGTGGAATCATTGGTCCACTTTTCTTCGAAGATGCGAATGAAAGAGCTGTTACTGTCAACGGAGAGCGCTTTACGCAGATAATTTAAGATTTTTTGTGACCTAAAATTTAAGAAATAGACACAGACGATCTTTTTTTCAACAAGGTGGAGCTACGAGCCACACAACACGTGTATATGTACATTGCGGTCTAAGTTTTCAGGTCGATTAATTTCACGTAATGCTAACATAAACTGGCCACCAGACCATGCACTTTAACGCCATTAGATTACTTTTTTGCGGTTTTTTGAAATGTAAAGTCTATATGGATAAGCCAACAACAATTGCACAGCTGAAAAACAACATTCGGACCGAAATTGATGAACTCAATGTAGTAATGTATGAGCGAGTCCTTGAAAATGTTGATGTGCGTGTAGACGTGCTCGTGGTGGACATTTACATAATGTTCTTTTTCACACAAAACTGTTAAGAATCATATTTTTTATAAAAATAAAAACACCAAAAAAATCTATTGTAAGTATTCACATGTTTTATTTAAAAAAAAAAAACATCTAGGCTCTAATTTTGAAAGACTCTCTACATGACGATTTACTCCTTCAGTGGAATTGTTAGAAGAAAAATAAATGAACAAGAAAGCTTAGTGGCGACATGTTATTTTGTAGGCGTTTTGCTACACTATTTCTCCACATGAAAAAAATGTGGAAAATCTTTACAGGACACAGAAAAGGGTTAGATATCGATTGGGTCTCTTATTTGGTAGAAACTAAAAAGCGTAAACCTAAATTCTTATGTTAATTTCTCTCTATTGTATTGGTTCTATAACTTAATTCATGCGGTTTGCTAAGAGATGGCGTAACTTGTATTATTCCATTGAAACATGCGTTGGAAAGCTACTGTCATTGTACGTAATTTCAGTATATGTCATTCATTTGAAGCGTAAACAACAATAATTTTTTTTCACTCAAATATGTAGAACTTTGTGCCAGAAAAAGTGTTTTTGCGGGGAGTTCTTCTTCATTACTTTAATATGAAGAAAACTGCTACCGAAAGTCATCGTATTTTGGTGGAAGTTTATGGTGAACATGCGCTAGCTGAGCGAACGTGCCAAAAGTGGTTTGCACGGTTTAAAAGTGGTGATTTTGGCTTGGAAGACGATGAACGTCCTGGGCAGCCAAAAAAGTTTGAAGATGAAGAACTGGAAGCATTACTCTATGAAGATTGTTGCCAAACACAAGAAGAACTCGCAGAATCTTTGGATGTCACTCAAGCAGCCATTTCAAAACGTTTAAAAGCAGCTGGATATATTCAAAAGCAAAGGAATTGGGTTCCACATGAACTCAAGCCGAGAGACGTCGAAAGGCGGTTTTGCATGTCCGAAATGCTGCTGGAACGCCACAAAAGGTGATGAAAAATGGATCCATTATGACAACCCCAAGCGCAAAAAATCATATGTGAAACCCGGCGAACCAGCCAAATCAACGGCAAAGCCGAATATCCATGGCACGAAGGTAATGCTCTGTATTTGGTGGGATCAGATGGATGTGCTGTATTATGAGCTGATAAAATCGGGTGAAACCATCAATGGACAGCTCTATCGAACACAATTAATCCGTTTGAAGAGAGCAGTGGCCGAAAAACGCCCGGAATATGCGACCAGACACGAGGCAATAATTTTCCATCATGACAACGCTCGGCCCCATGTTGCTATTCCGGTTAAGAACTATTTGGAAAACAGTGGATGGGAAGTCTTCAACCACTCGCCTTATAGCCCAGACCTTGCCCCTTCTGACTACCATTTGTTCCGGTCGATGCAGAACGCCCTCACTGAAATACGGTTCACATCAGAGCAGAATATCAAAAATTGGCTTGATTCATTCTTGGCTGCCAAGCCGGCGCAGTTCTTTTGGGATGGGATCCACAAATTGCCAGAAAGATGGGAAAAAGTCATAGCTTCAGATGGGCAATTCTTTGAATAATACTATTGTACATGTTATTCTTAAATAAACGTTCAAATTTTGAAAAAAAAAACCCGCACGAATTAAGTGCAATACATAGGAGCTCACCATTGTTAAACTGGGAAACAGAGAGTTACCTACTACAGAAAAAGGAAGCCGAAAATTATAAAAACAAAAAGTAAAGAACGAAATCAAACATTTTACTACTCATACTGCTCAAACAAACCTCCTACACCAACCAACTTTAACTCTAATCCCTTCTAAATTTTGAAGCAACTAAACAAGAATATTTGCCGACAAAAGCTGTCAAAAAATGACCCAGTTCTGATGGAACCACAGATATTATTTGACACAAAAGATAAATTACATTTAGCTGACATTTCTTTTGAATTCGGAATAATCAAAGTCGCGTCTATTATATCATGCCATTCTCCACACTTAGGTAGGTCACCAAGAATCATTTTGCACTTTCCCAGTCAATCTGCTGCTTTATAATGTTTTGGAATTAAAAACAATGAAAAATTCTTGGAAAATTTCATCAACGAAGAACAAAAGATCCAAAGAACAAAGAGCTAAAGTTTCTTACGTCCCCTTAGGGCCAGCGGAAACTAAGAAAAGAAAACTAACACCAACACTAGCAAGGGCTGCCCTTTTTCCTTAGTTGAAGAAAATGAAAAACCCATAAAGGGAAACTACAATAGATTATTTAAAATGTGTGTTTTATTATTATTGTTTTTTATGTAGCTTTTCAAGGTGAGAAGATATCATACGAGTAGTTGTGGGGCTTATCTACAGTTCATAGGGTGTACATCCGGTAACCACCACCGATTTTCTTAATTACGAATTTGAAGAATGATGCAAGAGCATGACTAAAACATCGTAGAATTATTCTTGAGAGATGGCAGAAAGAAGTTTTCGTAGACGCCTAAAAATAGACTCTAAGATTTGAAAAAGAACATTTAAATTAAGTCAGTCCTTTGGGTGACCTTAGTTTCTTAAATGCTGATCTTCAAACTCTCCGATAAGGGTGATTTTTATTTGCCGCATCATACTGAATGCAAGTGCGCTCTTCTTTTTTATTTGCGGGATATGATATGAGTATAATTCCCCTAAGGGGAACATGAACACCCTTAAAATGTTTGCATACAGCGCGGGCGAACTAGTATTGGGGTGAAAAGAAAGGGGGACACCGATTTACGTTGGTCTTAAATGTTTGCAGATTATAATGGCTAGAGTTTGGCAGGGCATACGTAAGTTCTACGGCTGGAAAGAGAACCACGATATTCCAGAAGGTAGCCCTGAGGGTAAACTGATGACTTTTCATAGTGTGACGGGTGTGAGAGGGCGGAATGCTACTGGTAATTTAAATGGAACACTGGTAGAAAAAATAGCGATAGAACAAGGTGAGGCAAGAGACATTAAGTATTGAACAGTATTGGCGTCACCTATGAGTTTTCTCGGATGATTTGGAATGGTATCTAGCGGGTGCAGCGACCGAATGTGGGCGTTGTACTCCAATTTTGGGCACATAAATGACATACATATATTAAGGCAAAATCAGAAAGAGGGTGGGAGGGAAGAAGAGAGAGTATTTCTTACATCGCTTGAGAAAACCAAGAGCTTTCCCAGAATTTTTGGCGACATCGAATATGTGACTATTCCAACGTAGATTGTCATACCGAGAATGGAAAACTTTCTAATTTCCACGATGCAAGCGCCATTCATTGCTTTTGGCTGGGGGCTAAAAATTCGCTATAACAGCACCAGACCGCGTAGGCTTTAGGACGCATTAAATCTCTCGCTAGCCGAACAGCAGCGACGTAAGTCCGAAAACGAATCTGATAAGTAGAGAGTTCATTCGTCAGCGTCAGAGATCAGATCGAGAATTAAAAAGAATGTTTTCGATAAAAAAAGCTTGATTCTGTCAAATGACTTTGAAATATCGAGTACACCTATCTTGCTTTCGCTAGATTGGTGTAGACTTTGGTTCAAATTTTCGAGAAGGACCAGTGGTCCTGTAGAACATACGAAAACTATACTGTCATTAAGAGGTTTTCGTCTCTTGAGATATTTCATAAGCTGATAATTTATAAACGTTTCAATGACCTTGAAAGAAAGGAAATAAGTACGATGGGTCTGTAGGAGGAGAGAGAAGAAGATTAAGCTTTTTTTAGAGATTGGCTGAAATAATTTTCAATCACTGGTAGCAAAGAATTAAAGTTTTTAATTATCTTCGGGTTTTTCACAAGTAACGAATGGACGGAATCCGTCCTAAGCTAACGTGTATGGCGGTTTGGTCAATTTAGGATAAAAAACAGATTAGTTATCAGCCTTTAACCCGAATAATTAAATTGTTTTGTATTTTAGTGCATTGCCAGGCAAATGAATTCATACTTCTGGCGTAGTAGAGGAGTAGGAGTAGTAGAGAAGTGATAATAAGACAACCATTTGACTAATCATACCAAAATTAAAAATTTTCTCTTAACAAGAAGAAAAGAGGCTGACGAAACAATATCTATTAGACTTATAGGGCAATGATACTCGTTATATCATTCCTAGCGTTTACATCGATTGTGTAAAGGAATATGCGGTTGCCGTCAATACACTTCTATGGACCGAATGTATTGCGCTTGCAATGGCAAGCATATGTAGTGAAACAAGGATTGTACAGAGTTTACCAAAGTGTTCAACATAGTTGTTTGAGTTGATGTCCTACTCATCGAACTATAGTACCTAAGGCAAAAGGAGGTGGCTTGATAAGGAGCACGTACCTACATATTTGCAAACGATGCTTCAACGAAAATACTCCCGCTGAACGGAGCTTCACCGTTGTTTGTTCGATCTTAATGAAAGAGAACCCTCTAAACTGCGCCAACAATAGAGGTATTAATCTGCTCAACATATTATTGTAACACATGGGCTGAAAAGTCCGTGCCGTTTCTAAGAGAGGGCACCACTTGAATTGAATCCGTTGTGAGTGAAGCAACTTTTGTTATTGTGAAAAAAATGGATTCAAAGCAATTTATCATTGCTTTGATTTATCATTGCTTTTTGATGGGAAAAAATGCAGCCGATGCAAAGAAATGGCTTGAACGAAACATTCGCAAGTAGATTGAAAAATTTAAAAGTGGTCATACAAGCACCGAAGATGATGCACGCAGTGGACGTCCAAAAGAGGCTGTTTCAGATGAAAACATCAAAAAAGTCCACAAAATGATTACGAATGACCGTAAAATGAAGTTGATCGAGGTAGCTGAGACTCTGAAGATATCAAAAGAGCGTGTTGGATATATCATACACGAATATTTGGACATGCGAAAGCTCTGTTCATAGTGGGTGCCGCGTTTGCTCACAGTCGACCAAAAACAACAACGTGTTGATGATTCAGAGGAGTGTTTAAAGCTGTTCAACCGCATTAAAGCCGAATTTTTGTGTCGGTATGTGACAATGGATGAAACTTGGCTGCATCACTTCACACCAGAGTCAAGTCGGCAGTCAGCTGAGTGGCGAGCAGGCGACGAACCTCGTCCAAAACGACCGAAAACTCAACAGTCGGCTGGCAAGCTTATGACATCCGTATTTTGAGATGCACATGCAATAATTTTCATCGACTATCTCCAAAAGGGGCAGACTATCAACAGCAAAGGACGAAATCGCAGAAAAACGGCCGCATTTGAAGAAAAAGAAAGTGCTGTTTCATCAAGACAATGCACCGTGTCACAAGTCGATGAAAACGATGGCAAAATTGAATGCATTCGGCTACGAATTGCATCCCCATCCACCGTATTCTCCAAATTTGGCCCCTAGCGACTATTCGCAGACCTCAAAAGAATGCTCGCCGGAAAGAGATTTAAGACCGATGAAGAAGTAATCGCCGAAACAGAGGCCTATTTTGAAGCTAAACCGAAATCGTACTACAAAACTGGCATCGAAAGATTGAAAAATCGTTTCAATCAGTGTATCGCCCTCGAAGGCAACTATATTGATAAATAAAGTTGAATTTTGCAAAAAATTTGTATTTTACTATAAAACGGCGCGGACTTTTCAGCCCATGTGTTATATACGCTGTACTGTATAGCTTTTTGTCAACAACCTGATTAACCAACATTTCTGATACAATCTATTAAATGTCCGTTCAATCTATCCGGCTTGTGTTTTACTGATGAGCAATTTAAAGCAAATAACAATATCTCTAGCGCAAAACCTGTTCAGACATTGAGCGAGCAAAGAAATTTAGTCGAAATTTTTGCATATTACAACTTGAGAGCATTTTCAAAAATTCTTAAATTAAGAGAATGTATCCTCCGCAAACAGGTCGTAGCGAAAACCTGATTCTCGTACATGTTTCTCTACATTACTACGAATAAGCTTTCAAGCTCTCTCCCTTAACCTAACATCGATCGACAAAATTTTTTTTATTATGCATCTACGCAGCATTTTTGTAATTCGGATATAACCTCTTACAACCACAGTTTCGCTCAAAACAGCGATGGGCATGAATGTTTTTCCCATTGCTGACCCAAACACCTTGCCGCTGATATTACTGCTATCCAAGGGTGCGAAAATGGCAAGCGTTTCCTTTAACATACACAAAAGGACTTCTACGAGTAAACAAAAGCTGCTTCCTAAATCTACGGCCAAAGAAGAGTGAAGGAACACCAGGTTCACGGAATAAAAAAAAGCGGAGTAGTCACTTCGATGCTGAAAATCTGGAAGGATTACGTGCACAGATTTCAGCATTTCACTATGAGCAGAATGATTCATTCAACACGCCCGAACATCGACAGAGGTATGAATAGGGATAACCTGATAAGTAGACCCTTTTCAGTGCAATTTAAGGATTAGTTAGTCTCTCATCTCCATACAGCAAATTCTGAACAGAACTCAGAAAATTCAAATCGATACTTGTTCATTGATTTCGGCATGCAATTCCTGCAACATCGTATGCGAAAGGTTTGCTTTAAACTCAATTGCTCTTTGTTTAAACTTGGAAGACAACAAAACAAATGCCTTAAGGGTCCTTAAATCAATTGAAGTTGGTGTGCGCAGCTGGTGGCAGTTAGCGCAGGATTACGGTCAATAGGGAGAGCTGTTTCTTGAGGGTTATGTAACATTTGAGCACTCACTGGCAGAACTTTGTTTTTAAAACACAATCGGAAGAACAAAGCACGCATTCAGTTGGCTGCCTAAATGCTTAGAAAAGTTCTTTGGAATATAATGACAATGTTCTTAGGAAGAGTTGTATTGGGATGAAAAATAGATACGATGATTCGCGGGCGTTGGTTATACTAGTACACCTAACCGCAAGGATCACTCTAAGAAACAGCTATCTAATCAAATACATATTGGGTCTACAAGTAAGTTTCCAGCGTTTGTCAGAGATGGCGCCACCAGTGGATCCCGGGCAGAAATGTCAGACCCCATGTGTTTTATTTGTAGGTTTTGTATCTGTCAACAACTTTGCAGCGTTATATTTGAGCAGTTCTATCGGTGTCGTACATTTTATCGAGCAAAATCATGACAAGTTTCCAGCCAAATAAACGTCATTTGCGGGAAGCGCTGCTTTTATTCTTTAATACGTATGAAGAAAAGTGCGGCTGAGGCCTATCGTTTGCTTTCGGAAACTTATGGGGCGGAATGTATTGGTGAATCGACTGCGGCGAGTGGTTCAAACGGTTCAAAGGTGGTGATTTTGGAGTTGAAGACAAAGATCGCCCCGGAAAGCCGAAAAGTTTTAAAGACGAGGAATTGGACGCTTTACTGGATGAGGATCCGTGTCAGATTCACGAAGAACTTGCTGCATCATTGGGCGTCACGCAACAAGCCGTTTACCTGCGCCTAAAAACACTGGGATTCATTCAAAAGGTTGGAAACTGGATGCCGTACGAATTGAAGCCAATTGACGTCGAACGGCGATTTTGCATGTCCGAAATGTTACTGCAGCGGTATAAAAATAAACTATTTTTGCATCGTATTGTCACTGGTGGTGAGAAATGGAATTATTATGAAAATCCTAAACGCAGAAAATCGTATACAAAGCCCGGCGAGCGACGCCGAAACAAAATATTCACGTGAATAAGGTCATGCTCTGCATATGGTGGGATCAAAAGGGTGTCGTATACTACGAACTGCTTCCGAGTGGTGAAACCATCAAAGGACCATTATATCGAACCCAACTAATTCGTTTGAAGCGGGCATTAAAAGAAAAACGGCCAGAATATGAGACCAGGCATGAGTCCGTCATTTTTCATCAGGACAACGCTCGGCCACATGTTGCGGTTTCGGTGAAAAACTATTTGGACAATAGTGGATGGGAAATTCTGCCTCACCCACCTTACAGTCCAGACTTGGCACCATCTGACTACCACTTGTTTCGTTCGATGCAGAACGCTCTTACGGGAATACGCTTCAGCTCAGTAGAAGAAATCAAAAATTGGCTCGATACGTTCTTGGGCTCGAAAGACGAGAAATTTTTTTGGTCCGGAATTCATAAATTGCAGAAAGATGGGGGAAAGTTGTAGCTTCCGATGGACGATACTTTGAATAAAGTTTTCATAATAAAATTTCAAATTTTGGAAAAAAAACGCTGGAAACTTACTTGTGGACCCAATACTACTCGTATATACAAATAGCAGAGGTCACAGCCAACGAACTACATATTTCCGAAATAATTACAGACAAGAGTCGACAAACTAAATAAGCATTACGAAATGACTGCAAAATGCCTGATGTAATATAAATGGCAGGACGTTTCACAGGGTCTTGCTATACGGACTTCTGAATTTTGACAGGTGATAGTGGCCGTATTGTTGAAGCTACATCTGTCAAATTGGCTCTCATTTATTCCTTCTGCAAAATCACCATGAACGGACATAGCGTTCAACATCACGTGCAAATGATAAAATTGTTTTATCAAAATGGGTGTTCTGTTCGGGTAACGTTCCGCGCGATTCGCCCATTTTACGGTCGCCATAATTGTCCTACCGAGAGGACTATTCGCAGAATGGTGGATAATCTGCCGAAAATATCGACGCTATCCGTAAGAGGGTGCAGGAGAATCTGAGGCAGCCGATTTAGCGTCACTCACAAGAACTCGGCCTTTCGCAGACCACAACTTGGCGAATTTTGCGTCGTGACTTTCATGGGTCAACTGACCCATGAGCTGAAGGTAAACGACCATGGACAACTACGTGTGTTCGCTGAATGGGCTCTGGAGCAGTTGGAAACTGAACCTAATTTCCATCGGAAAATCATCTTCAGCGATGAGGCCCATTTCTAGATGAATGGGTACGTCAACAAACAAAATTGTCGAATTTGGGACGATACCAATCCACATGAGATCCAAGAGCGTCCAATGCATCCCGAAAAAGTCACTGTTTTATGTGGATTTTGGGCTGGCGGCGTCATCGGTCCATATTTCTTTGAGAACGACGTTGGCCAGACCATCACCGTTAACGGCGAGCGCTATAGGTCGATGAATACCAACTTTTTTTGGCCTGAATTGGATGATATGGTGACCAACGACATGTGATTTCTACAGGAAATTCTGCACAAGCGATTCGAGGGCATGGTCATCTCACGTAGAGGAGGTGTGAACTGGCCACCGAGATCGTGCGATTTGACGCCGTTAGACTTTTTCTTGTGGGGTTTTCTGAAGTCGCAGGTCTATGCGAATAAGCCACAAACCACAGCGTCCGTCAAAGCCAACATAACCCATGCCATCGGTCAAATGCAGCCTGATTTATGTGCCAGAGTCATTGAAAATTGCACATTGTGGATGCCCGTCACCCAGAGAACCCACGGCGGACATTTGAACGATCTTATATTCCATACATAATGGCATCAATAGGCCTTTAAAACGAATAAAAAAATTCGACGATATCTCACACACACTTTGTTTTATTTAAATTTAAAGATAGGAAGCGCTGAATGAAAGACCCTTTAGAAGGCACAGCAATAACATTGGTACTGATTCTTCTTCAGTCTCCAGGTGATAGGTGTTGTAGAGGTAAATTCTGAAGGAATAGTCACTTAATCAGTTTATCACAGAGACCTCAAAAGTACGAAGAAATAAGGTGTAAGAATATGTCTGAGTTTCTGTTTCATTAGTAAGAGATCTGGAAAGAGTTACCACTGTTCTAGTCACAGCTTACAGAAAGCTAATTTGGTGATTCAAAACGAAATCAAAAACCAAAAAAAAAATCTGATTCTTTGTGTTCCTAAGAAATACTCTAAAATCGTGATCAATTAGGAATTCCAATCCTATTCTAACATTCAAAATTTCACGCATTTCTTTCGTGAATGTGTGATTTCCAGACTATACATGCTCGTACCTCCCCCAGCCATGTACTTGTACTCGTACTCGTACCATCTTCTTCTTGTAATTTTCGTGAATGAATTTAATTAGTTACGCACGACAGACAACGACAAAACCGACAGACTAGTAAACTAATCAATGAAGCAATTTTCAAGAATTTTCTTTCTTTTTTTTTTTTTTTTATAAAAGCGCCCTTTAGTACGATCGTACGGATGTGTTATAGGTACTTAGTAGTACCGCGAAGCCTACATATTAAATTAAGCCCAGTAGCACACATCGCTATGTACGAACTGACAGCACGTACGAATACTCTAACTAGAAGGCAACTAAGAGCAGCTCAGCACTCCCTATTTAAATTGTGTTATCACCTGCGCATTCATTTTACCTTACGACTATACTCTCATTGTCATTTGAAAAGTAAAAGTTTTTTTTTTCTCGTCATGTCTTCATGTTTTTTTTTTTTTTTTTTTTTATATTTTTGTCTTCATTTTTAACTGACACTTTCTACGAACTAATATAATTTGCATTCACACGTTGTCGCCTGACATCGAATTTAAAGTCGTAGTCGTAGTTGCTGTCGTAGAAGTCTTCATTTCCAGCAACATTGTAGTCTCTGGGATGTAATTAAAATTAACCGCAGATCGTAGCTGCAGATTTAGACATTTCTACAATATAAAAATTAATCTTTCAAAATTGACCTCCGAAAATACGAGTAGTTGTTAGTCACTATCTTAGACTCGAAAAGAGTCAACCCAATATCCATTGATAAAGCTAAAAAAAAAAAAAACAACAACAAAAAATCAATCTAAGAAAATAAGAGTACCATCTGGAACAGCATCGTGTTGTAAATATGATAATTCATTCATAACCAAATTCACATTATGTAAGTCCACAGATACAGATACAAAGATACGAGTAAACTCTGCGCATCTGGATAGCCAGATTACTCGTACTGGTACTGTTCGTACCTGCGAGTTATCCCCCATTCCATTGAAAGAAGATCTCTCGCTAGCCCTGTGAAAACTACAAATTTATAGTCCAGTCGAAGGTTAGGTTTCCTAAGAATTTTATTTAAAAATTCGACCAAAAATGAAGGCGGCTTGCGTCAAAAGCGCAGCATGCATGTTACACTGGTTCTCCCAAACAAAAGGTGATAACAAAAATAAAAAAGAAATAAATAAAAAAAAAACAAGAAGATGCGTTCGACCTTCACCTGAATGCATAGGCAGCAAATTTTATATTTTTAGTGACAATTACCGCCCGTCACTGACACACCGTCAATATCATCGAACACGGATTACACCAATATCGGACAGCACAGGTTAAGAAAGAAAGTTTTAATAAAAATCGACGCGCAAAATCGTAAATCGCGCACAGGTGCGCATCGGCTTTGATGCTGGCTTGACTCAGGCAAGGCCCATTATTCGAGGGGAGCGAGAGAGGGGCCTAGGGCGCGCGGTTGTTATATCGCTTTATTGGTCTAGTGCTGGTCCATTGAAGACTGGTTAAGTTGTGCAATATCGCATAAAGATTCATGGGCATATGGCGGACAAGTTATGTTTACTATTGGTCAGAATTAATAATATGACAACACAAAGTTGAGGTGCAAAAGATGATGGTGAACATGATGATGGTGATGATGTTGATGTTGGTGTTGATGTTGATGATAAACGCGACAACAACGACGATGTCTCATCTCTCAAGGCTTACAGACAATTTAGCAACTTTGCCTTATTAAATGCAGTGTAATGCAACAACTCATGGATAGTGTTTTTTTTTTTTTTTTTTTCATTTGATTTTGTATAAATTGAACGGTCTCTTACCATCGTGGTTAGGTGCAGATTGGCAAATTATCTTGCGGTTGACATTCAAATTTGTTTACTTAAAATTAGCTAAGCAAACATGTTCAAAAATTAGCTAAAGTCTAGTCTCGATATGGTGGACAGAGTGAAGAGGCTTGGCTTTGGTTACTTTAGAATTGAGTGGTTTTATTGAGTATAGCTTGTAAAGTAAGTCAACGATTGCTCAAGGCTTGAAGGCCGATTTATGCATTTAAATCGTGTGACAGTAATCACGTCAGCGTTAAACTGAGACAAGATGTATCCGACTAGTCTACTTCAATATGATAGTTGATCATATCGAGTCAGGTGAACAGAAACAGGATGGAAAGCTGGGTCTAGTTGATTATCAATCATCGATATACCATCGACTGGAAGAGTATGAAAAATTTATAGAAGTATTGGTGACCAATTTTTACTTTAGAACAGTTATATGCGTAGCGCCATCTCTAAAAAAAAAAACATAAATATATAAGATTGGGTATATACCTTAATTCGTGCGGTTTGTTAAGAGATGGCGTAATTCGTATTATTCCATTGGAACATGCGTTGGAAAGCTACTGTCATTGTACGTCATTTCAGTATATGTCATTCATTTGAAGCGTAAACAACATGTGCCTGAAAAAGTGTTTTTGCGGGGAGTTCTTCTTCATTACTTTAATATGAAGAAAACTGCTGCCGAAAGTCATCGTATTTTGGTGGAAGTTTATGGTGAACATGCGCTAGCTGAGCGAATATGCCAAAAGTGGTTTGCACGATTTAAAAGTGGTGATTTTGGCTTCGAAGACGATGAACGTCCTGGGCAGCCAAAAAAGTTTGAAGAAGAAGAAGTGGAAACATTACTCTATGAAGATTGTTGCCAAACACAAGAAGAGCTCGCAGAATCTTTGGGTGTCACTCAAGCAGCCATTTCAAAATGTTTAAAAGCAGCTGGATATATTCAAAAGCAAGGAAATTGGGTTCCACATGAACTCAAGCCGAGAGACGTCGAAAGGCGGTTTTGCATGTCCGAAATGCTGCTGGAACGCCACAAAAGGAAGTCATTTTTGCATCGGATTGTTACTGCTGATGAAAAATGGATCCATTACGACAACCCCAAGCGCAAAAAATCATATGTGAAACCCGGCCAACCAGCCAAATCAACGGCAAAGCCGAATATCCATGGCGCGACGGTAATGCTCTGTATTTGGTGGGATCAGATTGGTTTGCTGTATTATGAGCTGCTAAAACCTGGGTGAAACCATCAATGGACAACGCTACCGAACACAATTAATCCGTTTGAACAGAGCAGTGGCCGAAAAACGCCCGGAATATGCGACCAGACACGAGGCAATAATTTTCCATCATGACAACGCTCGGCCCCACGTTGCTATTCCGGTTAAGAACTATTTGGAAAACAGTGGATGGGAAGTCTTACCCCACCCGCCTTATAGCCCAGACCTTGCCCCCTTCTGACTACCATTTGTTCCGGTCGATGCAGAATGCCCTCACTGAAATACGGTTCATATCAGAGCAGAATATCAAAAATTGGCTTGATTCATTCTTGGCTGCCAAGCCGGCGCAGTTCTTTTGGGATGGGATCCACAAATTGCCAGAAAGATGGGAAAAAGTCATAGCTTCAGATGGGCAATTCTTTGAATAATACTATTGTACATGTTTTTCTTAAATAAACGTTCAAATTTTGAAAAAACCGCACGAAGTTATATACCCAATATATAATATGTATATGCGCGCTCACGGGACTATGAACATCCTTAAAATTATAGAAGGAACACTGTGGGAAATACGAAGGAAATATATCTACATATTCAAGTTGGTTAAGTAACATATGTTGTACAGATTGCTAACTGGAAAGCTTTCCAGCTTCGGTGAGGTAAGTACCAGCTATAAGTAGTGACTAGGCATTCAAGATTTGCTTTGACGACAGTTATGGGTTTAATAAGCTTAACAAAGCCGTAGAGCTTCGATGCACGAGTAAGAAAGAAATACATTCCGGTTCACTTGATTAGAGGCAATAATTTTTATGAAAGAAAATGCTGATTAAAGAAACTGTATTTGGTCTAATAACAAATGGTTTTCTGATAATTCAATATCAGACTGTACTTTGTTTAAAATTACTCACAAAGCGAAATTTTATTTCAGTTAACGGTATTCCGTAGCAGTAAAACTTTAGCGGCTATAATATTCTGCTTGATTTATTGGTTCACTTGAATAGAGACACTTAGTTTGTTTCCATTATTTTCGCGATAAAGGTGTGAAACTGAATAGCTTTTTTAGCATTTATTGTGTTTAGTCGAAAATTTGTAAAGGCGCGAATAATGGCCTTGAGACGGCCTAAGAAAGCGTCGCACGCTGCACGCAAGTGGCTCTGCGGTATTTTGGCCCAGTCCCGGCGAAGTGCTTGTTTGAGGTGGTCCAAACTTTGGTATTTTTTAATGCCAACCTTCGCCTTCAAAATACCCCAGACAGAGAAATCCAACGAATTTGCATCCGGAGAATTTGCACTCCATTGTGTCGAAGAAATGAAGTGTGGAACATTGTTTTTTAACCAATCTTGGTTAACGCGCGCTTTGTGAGACGGTGCCGAGTCTTGTTGAAATGTTCATGGTCTCCGACCGAAATGATTGTTTGTCCAAGGCTTTAATACTGCCTCTAAGACCGTTTCACGGTATACGATCGCATTAATTTTGACTAGACGGTCCAAAAATACGAGCGGAGAGCGACCATCGGCGGTTATGGCGGCCCAAACCATCACCATCGGTGCTGCCTGCTTTCTGGTGGCTGTCCGGAGGTGTAAATTTTCGAAGGACCTCTCTGGCAAGTAAACTCGGTCATTTTGTTTGTTGACATATTGCTCGATAACAAATGGCGACTCATCGGAAAAAACCAAATTCGGCAAATCACCACTTTCGTGCAAGCGTAGCAACTCCTTCGCTCTTTCGACTCTAACTATTTTCTGTTGCGGTGTAAGATCGTGTGCTTTTTGGAACTTCAATGGCTTGAGGCCAAGCTCATTTTTCAGTATGTGTTGCATCAGTTCCAACGATATGTTGAGCTCACGAGCCATTTTTCTTCCACTTCGACGCGGATTTCGCTCAATTCGAGCCTTCACTTTCCCAACCATTTCTGCCGATGTTGCTGTTTTTTTATGATCACCTCCATGGCGTTTTGCAAGGCTGCCAGTATCACGGTAACGAGCTAGTTCGAGACACAAATGATTTATTCACGTTGAGGTGCTGGAGGGCCCTAACGATAGCTACTTGTGGTTTTCCAGCCAAATATAAAGCAATCACACTATCACATTTGAATTCCATCGCGGATAAAAATTCTTCAACACAACTGAGACGCAAATGTTTAAAAGGCTTGTAAATAATAAAATTATCTGTCATGTGTCAAAATTTGAGCTCACTGTCGTGAACGGTTTGGAAATTATAGCAGTCTGAAGTTGGTTGCAATTCGAGTCATTCAGGGTGTATTTCAAAAGAAAGATGATTTCCTGAATAGAGGTCTAAGCTTGATAAGCATTTCATTCAAAATCTTTGCTGACATGAGGTATGCCCCTATAAGCCAAATATTCACTTTGCGACAGATTTTGGAAAAGACTCAGAAATATTAAATCGATATCCACTAACTTTTCACCTATTTGAAAGTTTATTATGGTAAGGCCTCTAGAGACGAGCTATACAGAGCCAAGTTTAGTTTTGGCATCCCTGCCAAACTCATTCGGATATCCATGGAGAGCTTTCGCTCCTCCATCAATGTCGGAAGAAACATTACATGGCATACGAGTACTTTTGATTTCGATCTTTGAATAGAGATCCAAGCCCTATTATATGTTACTTTACATTAACCATAGTCATTTTAAAAGTCTGTACAACTTCTCGCACTCGTATATGCAGATGACGTTAGAAATAAATATTCAGTGAGAATCACTGGTTTGAAAGGGGGTGATTTGTGAATATTGTTTCAGAAACGAAACAAAATACGTGGTCCAAATACAAGTTTATTTTTGAATCGTGTGTTGTTTTAATATTGACAGCTCTTTTCCTCTCGTAATCTTGACTGTCAGTCAGTATCATACCTCCGCAGAATGAAATGAATCGCTTTACGCTTGAACAACGTTGGAAAATATATTGCAAACTTATTTCAAAAGTAAGTGCTGTGTTGCTAAACAGTGCGTTTATTCAAAATAAGTTTTAGCCGAAATGAAGCATTCACCGCGTCTGCTGTACTTAAGTCTGTGCAAAAATTGCTAAAACTAGCGTGCTGGCGGACAACACTCATGGTTCCCGTCGTACGGTACGTATCGACGATAGTGTGGCTGCTTTGTCCGAGAGTGTTCGACTCAACCCAGGAACATCGATCTCAGCCACATCAGCCTGATGGAAATTTTGCACAAAGATCTCGGATCTCTTACAAAGTCCGATTGACTCAGCAATTGAAAGCAAATGATCATCCGTTTCGTTATCGCTCGTCAGTTTGGACCTCACAGCAGGTCGAATAGGTTGTCGAATTTCGCCGAAAAATCATTTTTTTTCGGACGAGACGCATTTTCATCTCGGCGACTATGTTAACAAACAAAATTGCCGCATCTGGGGATCGGATCACCCACACGTAAAGAGTGACAGTTTGGTGTGGATTTTGGAGTGGTGCCATCATTTTTTTTTTATTTCGAAAATGCTGCTGGAAACCCCATTTCGCTCAACGGTGAGTGCTGCAGAGCCATGATTACAGAATTTTTGTGGGCTGAAATTGAAAACATGGACTTGGAGGATCTTTGGCTTTAGTGCGATAGCGCGCAGCGCCATACAGCCCATTATACTATCGATCTTTTGCGCGATAAGTTATCGTGTTATCAGCCGCCTTGGCAATGTCAATTGGCCGCACCGGAGCTGCGATTTGACCGCGTTAGACTTTGTTTTTGTGGGGTGCTCTTAAAGATCGATGTTATGAGGGCAATCCAGAAACGATACAAGCCCTTAAAGCGAATAACGTCCAAGCCAATCGTGAGATAGAAAATTGGGTTGACAGGATATGCTACTACGAAGCCAGCCGAAGCAACCACGTGAATGAAATCATATTCCATAACTAATGGGAATGATCGATCTCTTTCTTTTATTAAATACCGAAAATAATTTATTTTTGTTCATTTGATTTTATTTTTAAAAATAAACTTGTATTTTGACCACCCTGTATATCTCCCAAAATAAAAATGGCACAACCTAAACCATTCTTTTCGGCAGAACATAACAATGGAAGTGGTAAAGGAATGTATTTACCTAGACTTTGCAGTTAACTACAGCAAAAGCCTATGAGCTCAGCTTATGAGCTGAGATCAAGCGAAGAATAATTCCTACCAACCACTGTTTCTATGGGCTAAGATAGCATCGAAGACGATGCAAGGACAATGTTTTGATCCCCTATGCATAGGCAGAGTATACAATGAAGAAATATACTTGTCAGAAGGCTGCATATAGAGCTTGTGAACACAAGAGTAACAGTCTGAAAGATTTTCAAGATCGTATAAGTCGGACAAAAAAGTAATAGAGATCGTACCTTATGTGATGCAGGCACTTCGAGGAGGACACGGGACGTGGTGTGGTAACTAAATACTCAGAGACACCCTCTCAATTTCTGCAATATTTCTTCATTTGGACATGTTGATATGACTTCAACCTAAATCTGACTAAAACAGAGTTGGTCCTCTTCACAAGAAAAACCAAGATACCATCATCACCCAAGTTAAATGACATCGCTCTGAGCTTCTCGATAAGTGCCAGGTATCCAGGCCTCATCCTAGACTGCGAACTGAGGTGTAAAGAAAATATGACAGGGCGAAATGAACAAACTCTAAATGGAGTCTACAACCCAAAGACATACACCATCAATTCTCACTTATAGCATAGCTGTTTGTTACCCTGCACGTCAAAACTAGACAAACATAAACCTGTTAAGAAAACGCGGCGCCCTGCGTTAAGAATTTCTCCAACGGCGGCTCTCCAAACTTTGCTTAATTTGCTACCTATAAACTTCGTCTGAATGCAGATTGCAATTAACTCTGTTTTCAGGCTACGAGACACTCAGTAAAGCTAAATGTAAGACATCCTTCAATTAACTGAAACTGACTTAAATGTTGACTTCATACCTGATTCCAAAAAGGAACGAATAGACAATGGGAAGTCACCTACACTGTCAATCACCCACATATTGTACCGTCTTCCAAGCTAGAGTCTCAGCTTTTTCATAGGCAATTTCTTGGTTCAGCCTTGATCAAATGCGTGCGTCGGAATTGCAATAACTTCGAGCACCATCAATTCGAGAAGATTAGAGTCTGCCGTGCATCTGTCGACGAGATCGCTAAGCAGCACAAGATCAAACTTAATTGGGTTCTGACTCTCGGAAGTCCCAGGAAACTCGGAATCGTAGGAACAAAAAGTGGGTAGCTTGACAGTGGCAAGTCACCAATATTTTACGCCAATCAAATGACACACTTTCAAGCGCTTGCTAATGCCAGTCTTAGGTGGACTCATCGAGATAACTGTAACTGTAGCGTTCAAAAAAGCTGATAAACCTTAAGACAAGAGATATCTACATACTTACAAACATAATCACGCGACTGTGCCAGACACGCGCAACGAGTGAGTATTTCTTCAAATGCTGCAAGGACACGCATCAGAAAGCAATCCGTAAGCTGTTACCACTTCTGACATCTAAATGATGTCTGGTTTATGAAGGTCACCGGCTTTGACAAATTTAGCAAAAGATTTCTTCGATCAGTTCCTTAGGCATCATACTTTTACGCTCTTTCATTGGTATAACAATAAACTTACAACTGGCCTGAACATACCTCAAGAAGAAGACCTCTAACCCAACCTACCTAACTTAATCATCTGCGCTAGTATATTTGACATCACGATCTCGCTGTTTGTCCCATTGAATATTGTTCGTACTCAAGTGTAGGGGGAGACATGAGACAATCCGGCAGTATTAAGCTAGCTGCGAAGAACGCAAATTATTCGCATTATAAATGAATGTACTACAATGAATGTAGTTCTTTCACGAACTATTCAAATTTAATCTGCCTTTGAGATTTACAATTCAGTAATTTCTGTGTTGTTTCAGCTTTTCCTCCATTTAACTTCTACAATACGACCAATATTTACCTTATCTAACCCTTAGCGTATCTTATAATAAAGAGGAAATAAAATGTGACAGACGTGACAGTACTAAATAAATTTGGTATAGGAATAGACCGTCGGCCAGTGAGAGCAACATTAAAAATGAGCGAAAAAAAATGGTACACTCATCAAAACTATCAAAATGAACGCTCGCAGAAAACCAAATGGCTTTGGGACGATGGCACACGATAGCTAACGTAAGGAATGGAAACATAAATTTGTAGCAATAAAAGTCTACTACAACTAATTTGTGACAGTTGTTAGTAGTTTTTTGACCCTTTGACAGAAAACGAATTCCTGTCACAAATTCAAAATAAGTTGTTACTCCGCCAATTTTTTTAAATTTGCTTATTTCATTTAATTTTGACTAAAATTTAAGTAGAAGCTGATACAATTTGGAAAAATACCTATGTAGTTACATTTTCGTATTGATCATTTTTTTTCTTCCTGCTACCCCAAATCCATTCGTACCTGAGCTTAGTTGCTATCGTACATGAATGACACTCGACCACGGATGAAAGAATATCAAATTACAATAGCTAAAGCTCGATAACGTGTGCGGAAAAAGCAAATGTGTGCGATAATTTGCCCTATGGTCGAGTTCGAAAATATCTTACTAGAAAGAACTGATATGGAAGCTCCCAACAATACTATCACAGAGATAATCACGTCGGTTTAAGAAAAATACTGCAAAAACCCCCGGGGAAATTACGACAAAATCAGCCCAGCAACTAAACACCGAATGCATCAAAGAAGACCAGCCAGGGAAAGCCACAACAATACAGGCGAGATTTGAAGATAAAACAAAAAACAAATTTATAGAAATACGTAAGCATCTAAGAAGACACAACGCCGAAAGTATTCAACAAACAATCAAATAAATCCGAACCATGAAAGTAATGAGAAGAACATTAACCGAGAAGTACAATATTTGCGGGCAAAACACAATGTCGCACGCGTACTTTAATCCGCTTCCTACACGCTTCACATCGAAATTACGTCAAAAGAACGAACTCGAAATTTGCAATCCGAAATGTCGCTTCAGCGTTGAGAAGACAAATAAAGTATTGTTTCCTTAAATTTTTAATACATGAATTCGTTGCACGAGTTTATTTTTATTGAAATTTAATTAGTAGAAAGAACTTCAGAAATAATGCATTTTAATAAATAAATTAACGAAAAACGACATAACTACTAATTTGTGCAAGAAAACCATAATAGGTATGATAATCCTAAAAAGCCATACTCGTATATTGGAGGTTACCCGTTCGGAGAACATACCTTACACCAGAACCTACTCTGTAACTTCAAATCGAACAAATCGATGGCAAAAGCAAAACAAATTGTCGATTGTCAAATGTCAAAGCGCGCAAAAGTAAAGAGTAGGTTTACATTCGTTTTGCAGTTACATTTACGATATTTACGATACAAAATTTCCGCGAAATTTGAGGTAACATTCTGAATTGTCCAATATGTTTGTTTTGTTTATACCCGATATGCCAAAGCAAGCATGCGCGAACGCGACATTGTGAATTGGGTGTGGACTTAAAGATGAAACAGGAGAAGAAATTACAGACAACGAAAAACTGCTCAAAATATCACAAACGTTTTATACGGACCTATGCCCAATTAAGACCGCCAATTTTGAAGAGTTCTAATGTTTTTATTTTAATAATCATCAGCCTCCTGCCTGACTGATGGCAGACGTTGACACGTTGACAGTTTGACACTTAAGTGTCAAATCGTCTATTTTGAATTTTGTGCCATTTTTTTTGTTTGTATCGGTCGTACAGCGTTGTTGTTTGACAGCTGCTCATGTTTCAAACTCTTTCAAGAAATACTCGTCTAACCTACTAAGCCTGTGCTTAGAAAAGAGCCATATTCCAACCAAATGGATGAATGCGGTTATAATTCTCATCCATAAAAAAGGCGACATAACACACCTGGAGAACTACAGCCCATATAAAGTTTAGATTCTCTCCCATCTATACAAACTATTTACAAACATATTAACGAAACGTCAGGATCAAAAATTGGAACTTACGTCAGACACGAGAGCAGGCAGGTTTTAGACGAGGTTATGGTACAAATGACCGCCTACAAACAATAAAAACTCTCATAGAAAAATTGATTGAATATAAGAGAACCATTGTATTAACTTTTAAAAAGCTTTTGGCAGAACTTTTGCAATAATAAACTTTTGCAATACCAAACTGTGTACAATGCAGCGACTGCAAGTGTAAAATTACACGAAATAACAGAATAATACCAGATACATAGAGGAATAAGGCAGAAGGGATACAAAATCCCCAAGCTTGTTTACGAAGATATTAGAATACGCGTTCAAAAGATTGAACTGGGACAACAAAGGTAAAGGATATTGGTTTTTAAACTGGCAACACTGTTTCTACAGATTGTCAATTTGACAGTTGAAAATTGATTTGTGGTTAGTACAACGCCTGAACAACGCGTGCAAATTGTTCCAACTTATTTTGAAACCCATGGTTCGGTTCGCCAAACTTACCGTGCACTACGTCCATTTTACGGTCGATATAATCGTCCATCTGAGAAAGTTACTTGGAACACGATGAATCGTTTTAGCACCACGTACACTCTAGGGGATAATACGCATCCCCAAAGATGGCAAACAGCGGGAACAGAAGAAGTTATTGCCGTTGTGGAGCGCAGTGTTGAGGAGAATTCGAATGAGTAGATTCGCCATCGTGCACAGCAATTGAAGCTATGCCCATCCACTTTGTGGAAGGTGTTACGGAAAGATTTTGGCTGAAAAGCTTATAAGATCCAGCTTGTGCAAGAGTTGAAACCGCGTGACCATTATATGCGTCGTAGACTCGGTGAATGGGCCGAAAACATGATTCAGCTTGATCCCCATTTTCAACGCAAAACTTTGTTCTCCGATGAGGCCCAGTTTTGGTTAAATGGATATGTAAACAAGCAAAATTGCCAAATTTGTCGAGATGCCCTTGCAACCATTAAAACTCACAGGACGGCCAATAAATAAATTACAAGTGGCGCAAAGAGCAATGGAAAGATCTATCTGAAGAATTACTAGAAGAAATACAATACCAAACACAACAATCAGAGGGAGAATAAAAGTAATCGATCTAACCGAATGTGTAACAACAACAAAGTAGAGATGGGCGGGACACACTGCATGGATAAGAGATGACGGATGAACTAAAAGAATACCAAAATGGAGACCGAGAGAAGACAGAAGGAACAGCGGGAGACCACCTACCTGATGAAATGATGACATTCAGAGGATAGCTGTAGACAACTGGATAAATCCGCCCCAAGATTGGAGCTAGTGGAAACATTTAGAGGAGGCCTATGTTCAGCAGTGGATGATGATGACAATGATCGCCTCTTTACAGCTCGACTAACCATTTGTCTGTAGGTGAATTAATACTCTTCATTCAAATGGGGAGTTAATATTTCAATATATCTAGTCAAAAACACCCGATGATTGAAACATGTACGAGTTAAGGCATCATACAACTAATGACATCGCGGACTTCAGTCAAGGAAAACTTTTTAAACAACGCTCCGGATATCACAATCTTCAGAGCCCATACAGTAAAAAAAAAATACTTGACAACGCTCACAGAATCGCCGACTTTAAACCTCAGAGGCTGTGAAATCGAAGAAATACGACTCAGATAAATGAATTGCAATTGGAGTGTCCAGCTTGCTTATCACCTGGCTAGTGAAAGATGCTTTCTAATTAAGGTCCTCATTCCATGAAAATAAAATAAACAATTACTGCGATGAGGATACGAATACGAACACTATTGAATCTATTACTGAATTATTTTCTCTACTAAAAACTATTACAATAAAAATTAATGTGAGCTGACAAAAAAAATATGTAAACATTTTTTGCTTTGTTTTTACCGGGAGATCACATCTACCGGCAATCACTAAGCGCATATGTACAGGGTACGCCATCTTTTATGTCGGTATGTAAACATTGAATAACTTTGACATTTATCCCCCGATTCACTTGAGTTAGACATGTTTTTGAAACGTCAATTCAGTACAATTTTGATCATGAATCGCTTCATAACGAAACAACGCGCCGAAGTAGTTATGCTGTACATTGAAAATATTCATTCAGTTGTGTTAGCTCAACGTGCATATCGTCGAAAGTATCATGGTCAACAAGAACCGTCTGACAACACTATTCGTCGTTTGGTGTCGAATTGCGTTGAGCAGGGGACAGACGTTCCAATGAACTGTTTAAAGCGTTAAAAGGGAGTGTTGGCGAGGACCCTCCTGTGTGGTCAGTGGAAAAACCTTGCAGCGCATTTTGAAGGATGATTTGCATTTTTTTCCGTATAAAGTGCAATTGACTCAAAGAATATTGCCGACAGACCGTCCACGTCGCTTGGAATATGGCTAAACAGTTGCTCGAATGGTTGACTATGAACCTGATTTTTGGAAGCAAATTTTGATGAACGACGAGTACCATTTCAGACTCTCTGGCGCCCTTAACAAGCAAAACTGCCGCATTTAGGGAACGGAGACTCAACACGAGATCCATGAAACACCATTCCATGACCAAAAAGTGACTGTTTGGGCCGCGTTTGCGCCAAAACCATCATTGTGCTATTTTTCTTCAGAGAAGGCGAAGCAGTCGATGGGAATTGATATCGGTGGATGTTGGCTCATTATTTCTGCCCACAAATGTATGAAAAAGCCACAGTGAAAATCAAACAATGCAGTTTCTGCAACGAAAATTCCTTGGACGTGTGCTGTCAAAAAATGGCGACATTGGCTGGCCACCCAGTTCTCCAGATTTGACCCATCCGGATTTCTTTTTGTGAGGTTATTTGAAAAGTAAAGTATACGCCAGCAAGACTCAGGCCATTGACGAGCTCATGGCAAACATTCGTCCTGAAATCGTCGCTATACCGCCCGAGATGCTCGAAAAAGTGATGGAAAACGTAGCAAAAAAGGCACATTTTGCTATAGTCAATAAGGGCGGCCACTTGATTGATGTTGTATTCGCAAACTAGTCCAAATAAATTGTAAAGGCCCAAATTAAATAAAAATATCTCATATATGGAAATCGGTAGCTTTTTTTTTAAGTTATTCAATATTCACATACCGACATAAAAGATAGCGCACCTTGTAAATGCATATACAGTGTTGGCCAAAACTATAGCGCGAAAAATTCTCTCTTAGGAAAAAAGTAAGGAACATTAAAAAAAACTTGTGGCAGCTTAAAAATGTTTATATTTTCTTATTCATAAAATATTGCTCTTTGATTTACAGTTACTCACTTTACGTTAAATCTTATCCAATTTTTAATAAAATAAAATAATTAAAAATCCATTGGAAAATAAGTGGACAAAACTAAAGCACATGCACCCTGTTATTGCCTTCAGTCAGAAAATTTCACCCTTAACTAATAATATGCATCAAAGATTACTGTTTTTCTTTTCAAAAACATTCTAAACAATGGAAAATCGGAAGCTTAAATTGTGTTTAATTGTGACAAAAAGGTGATAAAATGACTCGTAATAAGTATTCTGACGAAATAAAAGAAGTAATAGTTTCTGATTTTGAAAGCGGTAAATCAGTAACATTTATGTTATTGCAAAAAAATTTGGTATAAGCCATTCGGTGATTTCGCGAGTAATAGCTCGATTTCGTGCTCCGACCGTGTCCAAACGGTGCACAGTGGCGGTAGACCCCGAAAAACGACTAGTCGCGAGGATAAAAGCATTGTAAGGCTTATTAAAAAGGACCCCTTTTATATCCTCAAAATGTGTATAAAAAGAACTGGGCCTTGAGATCTCAAGTAGGACAATCCGGCGAAGATCGCTTGATAGTGGCTTAAAATCATATCATCCTATAAAAAAGCCATTTATTTCTCTAAAAAATCCACGCGCGGGAATTGAGTTTGCAAAGGCACACCTTAACTGGACCGTAGCAAAATGGAAAACTGTACTTTTTTCTGACGAATCCAAATTCAATTTAAAGGGATCTGATGGTTTTCATTCGGTACGGAGGCCAAAAGGCGAAGGCCTAAATCCACGATACACCAAGAGTACAGTGAAACACGGTGGTGGCAGTATTATTGTGTGGGGATGTTTTTCCGGTCATGGAGTCGGGCCAATTCATAGGATTAGTTGTATAATGGATCGTTTCGTGTACCGGGATATCCTTCAAAACGTCGTGCTTCCTTATGCTGAGGAGAATAACATATGCCATTGCGATGGATTTTCCAACATGACAACGATTCTAAACATACCGCCAAACTTGTGAAGGATTGGTTTAACGAAAGCGAAATAACTGTAATGAAGTGGCCAGCGCAATTCCCTGATCTAAACCCCCTAGAGAATCTATGTATATGTAGATTGTAGATCAAAGGATTGATCGCACGAAATGCAATAAATTGGACTCACTGCTACGACAAGCACAAATTGTCTGGAATAACATCCCAATACATACTATTGACAATCTAATTGCCTCAATGCCTCGTCGATGTGCTGCGGTAGTCAAAAATAATGGATATGCCACTAAGTATTAGTTTCAAAAACTTTTTTTGTGTTATTTGTTTATAAATTCGAAAATGTGCTTTAGTTTTGTCCACTTATTTTTCAATGGATTTTTAATTATTTTATTTTATTAAAAATTAGATAAGATTTAACGTAAAATGAATAATTGTAAAGCAAAGAGTAATAAAAGTTTCTAAACTCTCATAAGATTTTTTAATATTCTTTACTTTTTTCCTATATGACCATTTTTCGTGCTATAGTTTTGGCCAACACTGTATACTCGTACATAGTTCGAGAAAATTATCAATAAATACTTAGAACTCATTGATGGTAGATGATCGACTTTAGAATTGCATATGATGCCAATAATCGCTTATTAGCTATTGCCCTGGCTTATATGGGATTTCCGAGAGAGAAAACAGGCCATGTGCTGTGATATCTTTTTATTTTCATTCGACAGAAATAGTCTGTTAGGCAGGTGTTTAACCGGAAGATACTACCTTCAGTATTGATTATGGTCATAAGAGTGACATGATTAGAAGATGAAAATAATAAATTGAAAATTCATGCATAGACAATGATACTTTAATTCAAACGTCACTGCTTTCCGATGTCACAGACTATCACGAATTCACTTATTACGAATCCAGTTTTATAACATTCCAACATTAATGATGTCAAAATCCATCCAGAACCTTGACATTGGTCATAAAGTTTTAAACTGTTTGCTCTGGGTAAGCATATCCATTTCAAAATTACGTCAACAGAATTTGTTATTCGTAGTTCGTGTCTTTGTTTTCCTATACTCGTATACCATATACTTGTATTTTTTTTATCAAATCTAAAATGAATCATTCTTTGCAAAGTCCAATCGAATGTATTTGGTTTTGGTCTTGTGGTTCTAAAAGTTTTATATGGTACTGACCTGCCTCACGACAATAAATGATAAGATCACCGGTTGGCGCATAAAAAGTTTATCATGATTGGCAAATTGTATAAGCTTTAACTTTAGTAGTAGCGAAAGTCAGATATTCTCTTATCAAGCTTAGATGGATACAAATAGTCAGTTGGACAAAAATCTGTTGAAATCCTGACGTTTTTACGAATAATCTCAATAATCTCGCGATCAAGTAAAGTGGTGATAGCAGGGGTTAGTACTAAGAAATATTCTTTTTCTGATTTAATTCAAATGAGATTAGTATCGCAAAAAATAATGATAAGGGAGGCCAGAGCACTCATTTCTACTCATAGATAAAGCGGGTGCAAGTCATAAGACAGTTCTTAATCCTAATTTATTGTTAAATGCACAAACATAAATTACGCACTACTTCACAAGGGGTCTTAGCCACTGCAGGCAACAAATATTTGAAAACGCTTTTACAACTCAGTGATAGTACTCGTAGTAGTTCAATGAATTGATTTGTTAGACATACTCGTAAACGGTTTAGTTGAAGTCGCAGTTCCAGTTCCAGCCCACATTGCCATATGGTTTCACCAAGAGTTCTCTCATTTTAAAGCGATTTTGTGCTAACTCCTCCAGTTGCAAACTACTCTAAACCAAGTTGGTTGAGGTCTCTTAGAACTAAGACTTTAATCAAATTTCTGCTCTGGAATGGATTCAAATACTGTACGTCAACGTCGCTGCATAAACTGTACATTTCGTTGTATTTTCTCCCTCCAAATTATGGTGTAAGTGTAAAACTAATTGAATATTACTTGAAGACAAATTCTTTTCACGAGTCATCCAAAGGGGCATGCCTCATATCAGTTTTTGGTAAAGCCTAGACGGTAGGGGTCTTGGTCTTAGAGTGTTTAGTTTTATTTGTTCATGAGTTCGTTGCTGAGGTTGGTTTATAAATCGCCCTGAAAAAGTTCACTTATAGATCCACTGAAAAATAGAAACAAACAGGTGGGCAACAGAATTCTCTCCTGAAACCATTGCTGTTCTTAATGAATTGTTAATACAGGGTCTTCCAATAGGGACCTCCGAACTTTGACAGTTGATAGCGGCCATATTGTTGAAGCTACATCTGTCAAATTGGTTTTCATTTATTTAGTCTGTTTGGCCAAAACACCATGGACGGACATAGCGTTTAACAACACGTGGAAATTATAAAATTGTTTTATCAAAATGGGTGTTCTGTTCGGGCAACGTTCCGTGCGCTTCGCCCATTTTTCGGTCGCCATAATCGTCCTACCGAGAGGACTATTCGCAGTGTGGTGGATAAATTTGAGTCCACTAGTTCAGTAAACGATAAACCAACACCCGTACGTCGACGAAACGCAAGATCTGCCGAATACATTGCCGCTAACCGTGAGACTGTGCAGGAGAATCCGAGGCTGTCAATTTCGCGTTGCTCACAAGAACTTGTGACTGCACCCGTACAAAATTCAACTGACCCAGGAGCTGAAGGTAAACAACCATAGACAACGAGGTGTGTTCGCTGAATTTGCTTTGAAGCAGTTGGAGACTGGCCCTAATTTTCATCGAAAAATCATCTTCAGCGATGTGGATAAATGGATACGTCAACAAACAACAAAATTGTCGAATTTGGGACGATACCAATCCACATGAGATCCAAGAGCGTCCAGTCCATCACCGTTAACGGCGAGCGATATAGGTCGATGATTACCAACTTCTTTTGGCCGGAATTGGATGATATGGACACCAACGATATATGGTTTCAACAACACGGTGCAGCCTGCCACACAGCTCCCGCCGCATTGGAAATACTGCACAACCAATTCGTGGGCATGGTCATCTCATGTGGAAGAGATGTGAACAGGCCACCGAGATCGTGCGATTTGACCCCGTTAGACTTTTTCTTGTGGGGTTTTCTGAAGTCGCAGGTCTATACAAATAAGCCACAAACCATAGCGGCGCTCAAAGCCAACATAACCCATGCCATCGGTCAAGTTCGGCCTGATTTATGCGCCAGAGTCATTGAAAATTGCACATTTTGGATGCGTGACGACCAGAGAAGCCGCGCCGGACATTTGAACGATGTTATATTCCGTAAATATTGGCATCAATAGGCCTTTCAAACGAATAAAATATTTCGATGATATCTGACACACACTTTGTTTTATTTAAATTTAAAGATAGGAAGCGCTTAGTCAAAGACCCTTTAATGATACCCAATTGCTTACCAACAAACTCGATTGGAAGCAGGTGAATCTTGTTAAGTGTAACTGCTGAGTACAATTTTTTAATTGAAATTCATTAGTTTGTCTATCTTACTACCGAGGCGTGTAGCCAATGCGTTATTTTAGCACGCGGGCCCCATGAAGCAATAGGACACTACTATGAGAGCTATTAGTATGAGTATCCTGACATCGTTGACCTGTTCCTTTTTGGTGTATTCAGGTCTATTCAGTGAATACCCCTAAGATGAATAATGAAGAGTAAGAAACTTTCTATTTCTTTGTAAAGGGGGACCAACCCAGTTCTGGTAGGGTTAACACAAAGAGTGTAATGTCCGAACTTACTTATTTAATGCAGACTGCAAGACATAGTCACCTTGTGCCTTGCAGATACCCTGACCATGCGTGAGGTATCGATCATCAAATTAGTTTCAGCATACAGATAATAATCGAAGGCTTCTTCTACATCGCATAAGGCCACGTTTCCTTAATAGGGATACAATTTTGAATCTCTATTGGCCTGTCTCTCGACAGATTTGCTTTTTGCATGTGAGTGTTATGAGATCTAGAATTCTGTTTAGGCTTTGACATAGATGGTTCGTGATCAGTATACTTGCCCTTGGTACTTCTGATCGACAGACCTTCAGAATATATGACAGGTTCTGTTGTGTAGTTCGAAGCATCTACCTTTACTGATAAGATCCCCAGGACATGGCTATGCAGTTATCACAGTTATATTTCTCTGACTTGAAATACGCAAATAGCAGCAAAATGAGTTTCGACTAGAAAATTTCACAATTTTCTTTCCATCTATAATACTCGTACATTCGGATTCATTTGCACACTCGGAATGGAGGGTATTTTTGAGAGAACATTGTGTAGTGTAGAAAATTAAGTCAATATTCCAACAGGAAATGCATCAAAATTTACGTCATGCTTTCCTAATATCAGTTTCGAATAAAGTTGTTCATTTTTCGGTTTATTTGTTTGTTGATTTCCGAGTTCGAAGAAAGTCTTGTTTTTTGAGCTCATAGGCCCAAGTAAATATCTAGTGCTGCAGAAGCCGTTATTTTGGTTTCACACTCGTTCGCCGCTTAATTTTTTATAGCATCGAAGACAACATGTTATTTCTTTCAGATGACTTCAATACCGTCAGCGTATATGAAATGTAGTTCATACTTTTAAAATATTATGCTTTTAACATTGGCTTCTTAATATTCCGATCTTTCCAATTTTTAGTGATATCAAATATATTTGTGGTGTTCTGACTAAAGTTTATTGAGCAACGTTCTACGTTGTCATCTTGAACAATCGCATGAGTTGAGACTGATTCCAAGGCTAGACACGGCTATTATATATTATTTAAAAAGAGGTAAGTAAATCCGCTATCGATTTTGAACTTAACAAACCTATAACCACACTGATAAGTACCTCTCAGATCATTCATTAAGTGTTTTAGGCGTTCGCACTATACAGAATATAATCTTGTACGCCAACCAGCTAAAAGGGTCACTCTTAAGACCTGGGCAAACAATGCTGAAATTCTATTCATTGGCCTTAATACCGACTTCTCTAAATAGCTCAAGAGTGCGATACCAGCTTTATTGATTTATAGGATGATAACGGAGAAAACACCGCTCAAGGTCGTCTTCAGACAAGTGGATGATTTATCATGCGAGTTTTTAAGATCATCTTGGAAAGTTTCGTGCAGAACTCAGACATCAACTGTAGAGGCACAATCTTTCAAAAGTCAAAAGGCGGCGAAAATAGGTTTATGATATGAACAAAAACGAAAGTACGTACAACACGGGCATTTGGTATTCGACAAAACATCACAGTAGGCAGGTATAACTTCGAGATAGTCTGTTCTCTATCCAAGGTAGGTGGGTAGGTAAGAGTGGCTGTTGGAAACACCAACCCACTTAGACCTATTGACCGTCATGTCACGTGGATCTGTGATCCTCCTACTAACGGAACCAATTTGAACTTATGATGAAGTGTAGGAGACTGTTAACGTCCATATTCTTTAGAAGAAAGATCCTAAGTGAAGTTTTGTTCTTTGGAAGAGAGCTGGGCACGTACAGAGTAGGTGGAGGATTGTCTCCTCTTCCTTCTCATCCATGCAGCTTCTACAGAAATCGTTTGTAAAGGCGCCAAGCGTTCTTGCATGCTTGCCTATAAGGCAGTGTCCAGAGATGATACCTATAATGGTGCTGAGATGTTTCCTATTTAGCAGGATCAGACTCTTAGAGCGATTTAGATCCAGCTTTGCCCAGATTTGTTTGGTCGCTATAGGCCACCTAAGGTCTGTTCTTTTATTAGCATCCAGCTTTAAAATTGATTTGCACGCAGCGATTGGTATACTTATCCTACCCTTTTTCGGCAGAATAGGTAGGGTGATTCCAATTTTGGCGAGTTCATCGGCCCTACAGTTCCCTGGAATGTCTCTATGGCCCGACATCCAGCAAAGGTGAAAGTTGAACTGCCCCGCCATCTCCAAAAGAGATGATCGATCGGCATTCAAGGGCGGTTTTAGAATTTAATGAGACTGAGTTCCAGAGACTTTATAGCGGCCTGACTATCCGAAAAGATGCGGATACCCTTTGCAGATACCACGGTTTTCCGTAGCCAGTACAGAGCATCTTTAATCGCCAAAATTTCCACCTGGAACATGCTACAGTGATTTGAAAGGCGGAATTAGCTTATATGAGAAACACAGCGCCACCAACCCCGCTATCGGTTTTAGATCCATATGTGTGGAAATGGATTGAGTTGTCCTCCATGAAAGCACCTTCCTCCCAGAAGGATCTAGAGGGGGAGCTTACATGGAAGTCTTTGTACATAGCGTGCATGTATCTTTACGCTTAAGAATGCAATTGTGTAGGAAATCAAGGTGACCACATATTAGACCGGGTCTAATTTATGAGGCAATGATATGGACTTTATCAAAAGTGAATGTGGTCTTTCGACCCGTTTACATTTACAAGTGGCGTCGTAGATGCAGCTTTAAACTATACGTACAGCGACAATGATTTAGCCAGAAGAATTAATTCGAATATAACGGCTGCGACGGATAAAACATGTAGAGCGAATGACGATAGAGAAGATCGATTTTTCAAGATAGCAAAAAATCATATCTTGAATGGGGCAAGCCAGATGTAAGGAACGGCAACCAACCTGGCGTGATAAGTAGGAACGGCTGGAGAATAATCGAGCCGGCTGGAAAGGTCTATTGGTTGAGGCCCAGGATCATACTGGACTGTAGCGCCATCTAAGTAAGCAAGTATATTAAGACATCGCTATCTAAAACTTCTCTTGGTCAGGTGGACAGAATATCTGTTTTTCGACATTCACCTCGAATGATTCATTCAGTCTCACCTCACGACTTTGGTTCTTGTTGTCATAATTTCGCTTGTGAATAAAGACCAAAGACTCCAAGATTTTTTTTGTGTAAGAGGGCGGCATACATTTTGATTGCCAATACATGCATCAAAAAATAAATAAAAATAAGCCCGCATGCGGATATATACAGGTGTATGCGAGTATATTCGCATTCAAGTCGTACGTACAATTAAGTCGCGAATATCTATGTCAACTTTATAATTTTTAAAATATAAAACACGTTCAACTAATTAGCACTGACATGACAAACTTATGGACTTTTAAATAGTTAAAATCGATTTTGTACATATGAAAATCTGACAATTAACGTTAGCTAGTAGCAAACTAATAGATAGATTTCAAATTATAAGTTCAGACTATATTTACGGTGCAGACACATCGATTTTCCCGCTCCAATGAATGACTATTCTCATGACTGTGTGACAACCTAAGAATTGCAACACGAAACAAAATCATATGTTTGCTCATCCTATTTAGAACTTAGTCCTCCAAAGATGCTCTAGGGTACGAGTGTACACATACATACATATGTATATGCGGTACCTCAATTTCTCAATATTTAAAAAAGAACGATAAGTCAGAATGTGTTTTTATGGCAATGATCGTTTAAAGTGGAACTACGAGCAAGGCACATTTGAAAAGATGTTTCGCTATGTTAGGTTCGGTAAAAAAAAACGGTGAAGATCAAACAGGCTAATAGAAAGGTCTTTTAGTTCACTAAGTTACTCCCCTATCATGGCATACTTTTTTCGAGCAATATTAACAATATTTCCTACGCAAACTATAAAAATAATAAATGATAACTCTCAGGGGTGATTGCCTCATGATCTCCGAAAACCTCTGAAGAGTTAGTAAGGTCATTGGCACTTATATTGTATGTACCTTCACCTTAGTACACGCACAGATCAGATTTTTATCAAAGAAAATGTGGTGAAAAAATAAATGGATCACACAGAAATCAATGGAAGATCTTATTGGAAGAAAACCCTTTTAGCAAAAAGAATTTTTGCAAATATCTTATGCTGACTATCGAAAAAAGCTCAAAGTACATGCAGAGCGAGTGCAACCGCAAGACATTGCCACAACTTTGGCAATAAGGTTTCAATAAAGTTTGAAGAAATACTTCTTCTAATGTGCAACATGATGTCGCTGGCGACAATAGTGGAGAATCTCATGATTTCAGGTGAATAACGCCAGGCACAAGCTCCTTCTTTATCATCTTACAAGAATCCAGGAATCCACACAAAAGAGTTTGCAAAACAAACAAACAAAAGAAAACGTTTGCAATAAAAAAAAGGAACAACGCAGAATCCCAAAAAATCTCAAAGAAATTGCCTGCAGCAAAGAAAACATCTGGAGCTTGTATTCGCACGGTTGAGCTAAAATCGGTAAGGCAGAGTTTCTATAGTTAATCCATGTGAAATTTCCTTCCACTAAACCCACCTAGTGGTGGTGGCGTAAGCAGTAAGTTAGTTCACCGACTAGGACTGGATTCAAATCTTGGTTCACACCATAACAAAAAAAAAGTGCAAAAGTGGAGTCTTCTGTCTATGAAAATCTCGCAGGTTTCAGCTCCTCGAATTTGGTAATAAAACCTGGGTCCCCTCACAGTGACACAAATTGACAAGGGGAACAACATAGTTAGGCTTTGGTCCGACCTATCGCGCCTTAATCTATTTTTTTCTCTCTTATTTCACTAGTTCGGTCCAGCAGTAATATACTTATGTATTACTGAATCGATCAATTTCTAATTCTGTTTCCATTTCCATTTCATGTATTACCGTTTTGCAGCGCGGACAAAGGAATATGAAATATTCCACGGCTTCACACTTTCTGTACAGTTCGGACAGTGCGGATTATTTTCGTCCCTAAGCCTATGCATATACACCCTGTAATATCCATGGCCTCCGATCATCTCGATTATGTATAAGACTGAAAGGCCTATCGATGCCATTATGTATGGAATATAACATCGTTCAAATGTCCGCCGCGGCTTCTCTGGGTGGCGCGCATCCGAAATGTCCAATTTACAATGACTCTGGTGCATAAATCAGGCTGAACTTGACCAATGGCATGGGTTATGTTGGCTTTAAGGGCCGCTATGGTTTGTGGCTTATTCGTATAGACCTGCGACTTCAAAAAACCCCACAAGAAAAAGTCTAACGGCGTCATATCGCACGATCTCGGTGCCCAATTCACATCACCTCCACGTGAGATGACCATGCCCTCGAATCGCTCGTGCAGAATTTCCAATGTGGCGTGAGTTGTCTGGCAATAGCGCCGCTCTATTGAAACCACATGTCATTGGTGTCCATATCATCCAATTCAGGCCAAAAGAAGTTGGTAATCATCGACCTATAGCGCTCGCCGTTGACCAACGTCGTTCTCAAAAAAATATGGACCGATGACGCCGCCAGCCCAAAATCCACACCAAACAGTGACTTTTTCGAGATGCATTTGACGCTCTTGGATCTCATGTGGATTGGTATCGTACCAATTCGACAAATTTTGTTTGTTGACGATTTTTCGATGAAAATTAGAGTCAGTTTGCAACTGCTCCAGAGCCCATTCAGCGAACACACGTTGTTATCTATGGCCGTTTACCTTCAGCTCCTGGGTCAGTTGAATTTTGTAAACTCTCACAGACAGCGGCAATGATTTCGGCAGATCTTCCGTTTCGTCAACGTACGGGTGTTGGTTTATCGTTTGTGCCAAGCGCGTGGAACGTTACCCGAACAGAACACCCATTTTGATAAAACACTTTTATCATTTGCACGTGTTTTCTCAAAACAGACTGAATAGATGACCGCTCAAGTGGTTAAGCATGTGTTAAGTTTTTTGGGATAGAGAGAGAGGAAGAAAGATGTTTGGGCTCAGTGGTTATTTTTTCGCTCCATGGGTGGCATCCAACATTTAATGGGGAGACTAAATTCTTAGTAAAAGTTGTCTTGATGTTGATTTCTAGTCAACTACTCATCTGACTTGATTTTCGTTAACTGAAAAAATGGATATGCCTTTCGGGCGGGGCTGGGATTCGAACACCGAACCTTCCGATTTGGAAGCCAGTCCACTACCACTTGGGCCACTGCCACCCTGTATATCTATCTCCCTTTTCCAGAGTAGTTACATCTTTCTTATCTTTTGCTCCACCAAAAGTAGGTAGCACTGCTGGCCCCTTTACTGCCTTAGCGGCTAAATAATGTAGATCCACGTCCGTTTTCTGTTTAGCTAGCTGTAGCCTCGTATTTATCAACCAACTACTCGTACGTATGGTGCCAGTACACTATACTATAAAGCACCCTATATTTGAAGTGATCTACCAACTTTGGATATACTACCTTGATCAAAAAGTTCCCGAAATGTATCCAGAGAATTGGAAATACAAGTTTATTCATCTAAATCTATATTGTCCCCTTCAAAGTAATCCCCATCGACTGCAACTCACTTATGCCAGCCCTTGATCCAATCCTCGAAACATTTTTTATATTCGGTTTTTGGTATGTCCATCAGTGCGTCCTGCGATTTTTCCATTACTTCCTCTCGGCTGCTGAAACACGCTCCCCTAGTGGTTTTTTAACTCGATTGAACAGAAAGAAGTCACAGGAAGCCAAATCAGGTGAATTCGGTGGCTGTTGAATGGTATTTGTTGCATTTTTCGTCAAAAAATTACGAATAATGATGACACTGTGCGACGCGACAGTGCGTTATCATGTTGTAAAATCCACGAGTTTTCTGTCCGCAATTCTGGTCTCTTTCGGCGAATTGCTTCACGCAAACGTCTCATAACGCCCAAATAATACTCTTTGTTTACTGTCTGCCCTTCTGGCAAAAATTCATGATGCACTACACCGTTGTACGAGTAATCCATGAAAACCGTGAGCATTGCCTTCTTTTTTGACTGAAAACGACGTGTTTTTTTTGGTCTCGGCTTATTTGGTGAACGCCAATGTCTGGATTGCGTGTCGTACTTATGAACCCACGTCTCGTCTCGACTAATGATCATTTTGATGAATGTGGGATCGGATTCAGAGTCGCAAATCATCTCTTTTGCGACGTCAACACCGTCTCTTTTTTGCATGAAATTGAGGTCTTTTGGCACCAACTTTGCTGCTACACAACAGAAACCCAAGTCATTAACACAAATGTCTTGGACGGATCCATTGGCAATGTTCAAGTCCTCCGCTATCTCTCTGATGGTTAATTTCCGGTTGTTGACCAACATTTCTTTTACGAGTACTTCATCAATGTTTTCGTCGGTTTTCGATGTCGATGGTCTGCCACTGCGTTCATCATCATCGATTGACTCACAACCACTTTTGAACCGTTCGTGCCACTGGCAAACGACCGTTTTCTTTAGAGAATCGTTGCCGAAACACTTTTCCAACACTTCCAACGTTCGCGCACCATTAAATCTGTTTTTTACGCAAAATTTAATACAAGTTCGTTGTTGCAAATTGAAATCCATTTCTAAAATTGTAAAAAATCGCCTACACACACAGAGATAGATATACTCTTGGCTACGTAACTTTTGCAAATGTCTAGCTATGATGCTAAGATTTAGAGAGAATGTCAACAACAGATGTACCAACTTAACAAAACAAACAGAACTCAAATCGGAACAATGGGAGCGCCACACGGTGGTGTCCCCCGGGAACTTTTTGATCAAGGTGGTATTCTACTACTGAGTGCTCGCAATATACATAAATATCAAGTTCACTGTGTTGAAAGCGTTCTTGATGTCCAAAATAATAGCAGCACCAACGTACTCAATAGGGTTGATAGTCGAGCCAGCTTTACGGAAACTATTATACTCGTATATTGATGATTCACAAACCTCCTACTTCCTTTTTTCTGGTCTGTCACTTATTATACAACTTGCATAGGGCCAAATTTAAGAAAAAATTTTAACGTGTCTTATTTCTTATTAAGAGCGGAACTGTTAAACTTTGCCGGATGATCACTTTAATCTTTGATCACTTTCTGTTACCGTTATTATTGAGCGCAAAACCCCTACTTACGTTCTCCAGAAACGATAAAGCACCTCTTCTAACTGTGGCAAATGACATTCTTCAAATTTCTAAGAAACATAAGAAATTAACTCTTACTCGTAGTCCGACTGCTTTTAGTACACACTGTAAGGTCAGTTCCGTTATATCTCATTATAACTGATACTTAGTAGTGTCACTCTTAATGAAGCACTCACTTTAACGATGGTTTAACATGGCATAAAAAGCCTTGACTACAAATTAGCAAAATTAAATAATGTTTACACTCTGTTACCGTTACTCATACTCGTATGTATTTTCATTTTTAATGATATGGCTAATTTGACCCGATACTAGATGGTAACTCAAAAATGTCGTATTTAGTTAAGCAATTTCCTTAATTTTTCTTTATAAGTATTATATGATATAAATACTTATTTGTCAGAAACCAAATGGGCGGCTTACGACTAAACTTTATGACAGAAATTTAAAGCAATTTTAGATTGCAACATTTTATCATACTACCTATGAGAGTAATGGGGTTGGAAGATCTTGCGAAGATTTTGAGTCTATAACAATAATAATTTAATAAATGAGAGGCAATCAACAGCCTTGGATGAGGATGGATTCACAGTTGACGACACTGCTAAACGAAAAATTGACTAGGTGAGAAGCGGCAAAATCGACCGTACAACTACAGAATGAAAAACTACATCACACAGCACGATGGCTCTGGTAGCATCTTTTGGTTGCGTAGGCACCATTTTAATTATCCCTTTGGAGAATGGGGTATAGATCTAAGCCCCGGCCACTATGATGTTCCAATGGATGCTGGATTCTGGATGCTGGAACCAAGCTTCCTGGTTGGTGTGTATTGCCTTTGGTTAAGCTTTTGTAACGTTGGCGTTACTTTAGTATAATTTTGGTTAATTTTGGTGGGGGCTAAGGCCCCCATTTATTTAGGTTTTACAAGCTTAAGAACTAGGACTTACAAACTAATAAGAATTAAGGTTTGGCAATGTCTTATCACTAAGGCTTATAGTACAGCTAGGGATGGTGAAGGAGGTCGAATTTGAGGGAGTGCTGTGTTTACCTTACGCAGCATACGGGAGATTGGTTCATTAGAGCCATATGCGGTGCGGTGGATTGGTAAATAAATGAGACGGGGGTAACATAGATTTCGAGGGTAGTTAAATAGAGTTGTAAAGAGACGTGCAATCGACGGAGACTGAGAGGAGTCGGTGAATGGAAAGAATGTCTGCTGCGTGACTTCGCTCCTCAAGGGTATTCAGATTAATGAGTTTGAGACGGTCTCGTAGAGAGGTAAGATTTGAGAATCGTTCCAAGGTAGACCTCGAAGAACAAATCGAAGAAAACGATGCTGGATGCTCTGAATACGGGATACGTGAAGTCGTTGAAAGGGACACCACGCTTGGCTAGCGTACTCGAGAAGGGAGCTAACATGAGTGATGTATAGTGATCTGGTTACGTACGGGTTGCAGAATTCTTTGGACCATCTTTTAACAACGACAAGTGATGGATTTGCTTTAGTATTTACCTCATCAATATGCGACCAGAAATTAAGCTCCCTGTCGCATAATATACCAAGGTCACGGATAGACTCAACAGTTCTAAGGAGTTCCTGATGCACCAGGCTGGAGTCATGTTTTGAGGAAATGTGTTGTGAGGTTTAAAAAATTTGGTATCGTCAGCATAGAAAGAAAGTGCTGAGTGTTGAATGAGCCTTTGAAGATCGTTAATAGCTAGGATGAAGAGAAATGGACTTAGGTGACTACCTTGAGGAACACCTGAAGTTGCCAAGAAGGCGGCCGATAGTACAGGCCTGAAACGAACACTATAAAAACGATTATCAAGTTTAGCAAGATGGGTTCAAAGCCCAGGATAGACAATTTGAAAAAGATTAGGTTATGAGCCTTACTGAAATCAGTTATTATAACCTCAACCTCTTTACCACTTTCTAAGGCTGACACAACAGAGGATACGAATTCGACGAGGTTTGTGGTAGTTAATCTACCTTTTAGAAAGCCGTGTGGATTAGGGGATATAAGAGATTTGTACTGGAAGCTTAAGGCTTCGTGCAAAATGCTTTCGAGGAATTTGGGTATATGTGAAAGTTTAGCTATGAGGTGGTAACTGGTGACTTCGCTCTGTAATCCCTTTTTTTGTATCGGTGTTATGAAAGAAGACTTCCAGACGCTTGAGAGAGCGATAACTGGAAGAGTTTTGAAAGGAGGTGGGAAAGTGTGGAGGAACACTTTTTAAGAAATATGGATAGAAGGCCATCTGGGCCGGGTAAGTGTTCATCTTTAGGTTGTAGTAATTTATTTTCTATTGTTGTATGATCAATACTTTGAGAATTAGAGGAGCCAATGGTGAAGTTAGGTAGGTATTTAAAATAAGAGGGATCCAGTACGAAGGCATGATCTGCAAAAGATTGCTTGAAAAAAGTAGTAAAAAAGTTGGCTATACTACGCGGAGAGGGATGGAGGAAAACCATCCGATTTTTTTTGTAGTTAACGAATTGGTAGAAAGACTTAGGATCGTTTATATCCAGGTATCGCTGATAGAGAACGTTCTAAAGCTGGGCGAATTGAAGATATGACCCGAGGTAGTTGGAATAGTCAGCAAAAGTATTGGATCGAAGGAAAACGAAGGAAAAAAGGTTTTCTTGCGCGAAAAGGGGACATAGAGAAAAATAGAGTTGAATAATTCTCTGTAGAAAATAGAGAGAGCGCTATTAAGGGACATATTGGCGAAATTTAAAAAAAAAACACTAAGATATGCGTTCATTTTACGGAAATTAGCTTTATGAAAGTCGTAAGAAGAGGCAGCTGCAGATGGGGTTGGTTGGATAGGAGAGTGGTGGAAAAGAGAAAGAAGAAGTGGTGGGTGAAAGTTACCAATGGTCGATAGTGAAAGGGGACAGAGCGAGACAGAGGAGTTTATGGGGTCGGTGATGAAAATGAGGTCTAATTGCCTACCCATATAGTTGGAGACCCCACTAACTTGGCACAAGCTAATGTCTGTAAGCTTATCGAAGAAGAGGCATTCTTTGCTCGATTTAGGATTCGCGATAAAAAGGAGTCATCATCTGTTTGTGTCCAGTGGGGTTGAGGTAAATTGAAATCGCCGAATACGATATCATCGAGAGGCTCAGATAAATTAATTATTTGATCAATTGCGTCGATAGCGACTTGTTAGCATTCGATAGGTTGCGCCGGTAGTATGTAAAAACATATAACGCACAGGGACCTGCAGGGGAGTGTTATCTTTATTGAAACGTAGTCAAGCTTAGAAGAAGTAGAAACAGCGATTGGAGAAGAGTTTAGGTCATTCTGGACGGCCAGTAGAACACCTCGACAAGGAGAATCATCTTTTGGACGGATAAGATCGACGTCTCGAAAAGATTGAAATTAGGGGGGAATAATTCCTGACTCGGGAATTAGATTAGTTTCGGTTAGAGGGTAGACCTCAAATGGGAGAGCAAGACAGCACCTTTTGATAGTAGAAGGTAAGAGGAAGGTTATTTCGAGAGGGCGTAGGAGTGGATGGTTGAAACCCGGGCACTGATAGCACGTTAGGGACGAAAAAATTTGTCGTTGTCAGCTCTGCTCAATTGAAGGTGTGCGATCCTCTTCGAGAGGACATAGTTACCGAAAGCAGCAAAGTCGTCTGAGACTTTTTGGGGAGACATATTGAAAATCTCGTGGAACTTGATATATAAGTTCCTTAGAGTTGTAAGGTCAGTAGGGAGACATTCCGCTTGTTTTAGTTTTTCTCTCGTAACAAATTGAGTCTGATTTGTCATGCAGATACGCTAGAAGGAGACATATATTCTCGTACGTATTTTTTTCTCTAAGCCTAGAAAGTGCATAACGACATTCTGTTGTGTCAAAAGTTTGTAGGGTTATTTTAACTGTGGGCGGCAGAAGGGGGTCAAAAATGGGGCTGGTCGACGAAGATTTTGAAAGTGATGTAGCGGTAATTGAAGGGGCATTGGGCACTCTCTCAGATGAGGGATTTATAATATGAAATTTGGATATTTAGCTTCGGTTTTAAGATCGAAATTTGGGAAATAATTAGGGGAAGGCGTGTGTTTTAGACTTTGCAGACCCGGAGTAATCCTGTATGGTTCAAAAAGTTTTCGTAAGCATAAACTCCGTTAAACAATACGAACAAGATTATAAAAAAAACTCCGACATTGAAAAGAGCCCCCTTCGTAGTACAAATCGATACGGACTAAGGTCAATCGAATTTTCTCACTATACATGAACGAACCTAGAGGTTACCTCATCAATAGATTGTTAGAGATATCTTAACATTTTGAGAGATGAGTACATATTGGGCCAACATAAACCATCATCTTAGATGCCACATAAAAGTATTTGGAGATTCATCGTTAGATGGCAACAAATTGTCAGAACCTTTACCAACCGCGCATGAATCAACCTACCCTTAACGCCGTTGTAACCAGCTAAAATGATGAGCTCGCCTACGAACCAACGCTACATAGACGGGCGAGAGTGAAAGAGCGTCGACTTCTCCTACGGTGGGATGCTACTTCCGGAACAACTCTCGGAAGTTTTGACAAAATCTAGATAAATATCGTGTCAAGCCTATAAGACCCGGACCGGAACCTGTAAAAATGAGCAAGAATATTTAGTTCTATTAGACTCACAGTAGATGCTGAAGATGTGCAAAAACCACTTCTGCGGGCTGTTAAATGACCGAGACGATCCAAATTTCGATATCAGACAGAAAGAAATATTCAACCCAAAAGCCTAGACTAAAAAACGTTGAGATAGCAATGAATGACAAAGCTGCCGGACCCAACGGACTACCTATTGAGCTATTTAAAGCGGCGGATTATGGTATACACCTACTCATTTCCAAAATTTCCTATGGAATCTCAGCACTGTTTATCCGATCTACAAGAAAGTAGAATCTCTAAATTGCGCATTCGCGATCTCATCTGTCTTATTCTGTAAATGTCTGAAAGCATTTCTCAGCGGTCTGACTGGCACCTATAATAGAGCCCACGGATGTTGAGAAATCGGCAACGCTTCCGGGCTCTTCGCATTGCTTTTGACGCTGTTTGGTATTCGAAACCTACCGCACAATTCCTAGCGACATATCACCAATGCATTTCGAGGATATGAAAAACAGACGCAAAACATATTCGCCAGGTATTGCAGAGATTAAGCGACTGTGCCTTCAAGATCATAGTTTCAACGTGTAGCAAGCCTAGGAAATGATTTGTCGGTCGCAAAATTGATAGCGTGGGAGTCCAGCCACTTGATTAAAAGGTCAAAGGGAACCAGTAGTTTCGAAAGCCAACGAAAGCTCAATTGGACGCCTGATTTAACAAACACTACAGTACGGAAAAATATTATGGTGCGTACGGAGTGCGTACGTGTGAGCCATTTATTTCAGTGTAATTCACTTTTATCCCCCAAAAGGAGGTCGCGAATTCAACATAATAACAAACCACAGGCCCCTTACTTTCACATTTAATAGCACAAAGGTGATCAGAACATCATCAAGGCAAACTGGCCAGGTTGATTTTATAGCCCAATTCAGTGCAGAGATCCAACACACCAAATCGGGGACAGATGAGAGTGTCGCCGATACTTTATCTAAGATACAGCTACTTTTAAATGAAGCAAAATCATTGAATTAGGCGTTGACGAGGAGTTTTAAAAGCTTATAGACGAAGGTGATTATTGTTCGTATTCATTAACCATCTTCAAGAAGCCAAGACGCCAGTTTACTCCGTAGCATATCCCAACTCGGAAGACTCTTTGAAAGTACCATCTTCCGAAATAACTCACTTGTTTGTTCGGCATTAAACCCCTTATGAGAGCACCGCTCGTAAAATGCTACAAAACGGTGCACAGTTCTACCAATCATACTCCCAGCATTTCGCTCCATGTTCAAGGCCGATGTCACATCAACACCCTCAAAGATGTCAACTCGTACCTGATTTTGTTGAAGGCCTACAAGCACCAGCACGCAAACGTATCATGGACCATTTGAAATGGTCGACTTAAATGAAAAATATTTCAAAGTCAAAATGCCCAGCAAACCTTAATCTGTCGCTCGAAAATACCAGTTTGCCGTAGAGGAATGATCAAACCGATGAGTCTTTTTAGTCAAAGTCGAACGTGACTCCTTGTAGGAAGTGTAACAGGATAAGCTTAGTAGTGTAAAATAAATAGTGTCAAGTTTAATTAAATTAAAAAAGAGGAGGCCATAAATATCTCAGAGTTTATTTCCTAGTTATCTTATATCGAATATTCGGATTGTCACCACCAGGAAAAGATGTGACTGGACTCAATTATGAATTCACACAAGAACATCGACGTCTTTCAAGAAGAAAATTAATTAATAAAAGCCGCCACCTCGCCACACAAAGATCTTTCTGCCAAATCCGTCTGAAGTAGGTCAATCTAGATATCAAATGGAATTAAACTCAAAAATCAAATAGTTTTTCCTTATTTATCATTTTATGTGCAGATAGCGATAAAACTCAATCAACACACTCCAGAATCATCAGAGAAGATTAAGTATCTTTCCTAATAAAATTTCCAGATACTATCAAAAACGAATCTCCACTCAATGCCCATGGTTTCCTCATTCTATATTGTCTATAGAGATATTTAATAACTAAAAAAAAAAACAACACTTCAACAAATAACTGCAAAATGCAGTATCTATCTATACAATACGTAGTAGTAGGTACGAGTATCTGTGGCGTTATTATAACGAAGAGTGCCCTCATTCATCTCAAATAAAAAAAAAGTAAAGACCATCGGTCGGTGGGTCGGTCGGCGGTACTTATAAAACCGTAACCAAATTACAGGAAACCACTTTCGATTGTTTTGCATTCAGTCAATCACCCACCCGCGCACCGAGTCGAAAAAAAAAAAGTGTGCGCGTCTTGCACATTGAAATGTTTATATTATGCAAAAGATGTCACGCATACTATAGCACAAGCTCGACTTAGTACGACTTAGCTCGACTTGGCGCTAGAAGCACACGCAATGAACATGCGCGGCGTATGAAGCACCAAATGACATATCTTCTCATAGATAGGTAGGAGTATCGCATACACTGATACAAGCCACAAGTCGCTCATTCGAAGCATTTCAACCGCAACGACAAGGGAGCGGGAGGCATTGCACTGCTTAACTTTTTTAATTTTTGTCAACTTTGGAATTTCAATTTTGCGAAATACGCAACCAAAATGTGACGACAAAGAGCAACCAGAAAGTATCTACAGATACTATGAACATGCTTCATTCTCCATTCTTCTACTTCTTCCTACCTCCGCACCGTCTTTAGCTACTGCTGCTGTGTGGGAAAGTGCGTTATATTCATCACGTAATAGCGATTTAACCCAAAATCGGTATAAGACGGACCTTTGCCAAACTGAATCACTAAAAATTAAGCAAACCTCTCAGGCCTGTTTTAAAACCGAGCAACATGAAGAAAAAGAAGACGAAAAAGTAGACGAAGAAGAAAACGAAGGCGAAGGTGAGCACAGAGGAAGATATTTGGCTGCGGACATGTGAAAATTTCGTACGCAAGCAATCTACAATCAAGTGGCTGGGTACAAAATCAGCAACCGCAGCCAACCAGTAACCAGACCCCAAGCCCCAAACCTCAAATCTCAAACCCCAAGCCCAAATCAAAACCCAGACCCAGACAACTCTGAGGTTGTCTTCCAAAAAGCCATTCATCCACAGCGAGCAGTACGTAAAAGAGAAGCGCGCGCGCAGCACGGCATGTACAATCGCTGCAATCGCTACGATCGGTGCGATCTACACTGGTGGAGCAACACTGAAGCTATGGAACTACAGTGGAGCAGGTGGAGAAAGTTGTATACTTAAAATATAGCAATAACGTGCGGATATACTAAAGCACTAGCACACAGAGTGACATCCAACAACAGTGACCGCGACGACGACGCGATGAAGACGACAATCAAACAAACAACGACGACAACAATGATGATGATGTTTAATGTCGATAAAAACAAAGAAAACTACAACGACAATAACGCGACGGCAACAACATCAACGAATTTTTCTCCAACACAGCCCGCAGAGAAGGAGGAAAGATAGTTTCGTAAAAATTACGAAATACTTAGAGCAACGGACTAACAAATTTTCGCGACCGAAAGTCTTGGATTTGCTTTCGAGATATTGAAATTCTTTTCGATAATGGCAATGACTACGACTATACAACTACGGCTATGGCTATAGTAATCCTGCCCCATGAGGTTGCGCCCTCTAATTTTAGAAAAACATTCTCTGTCAAAAATAAATGATAAATGCATCCATTATCCAGAACGAAGCATACCATTCACGCCCTAGATTCAAATTACAGATTAAAGATACTCGTACTCGTACTCGTGGAGTTGGTGTGCTTGTGATTTTGGTTGAATCAAATTTCACTCTTCGAGTGCAACCAAAACGGCAAGTGGAAGAGATTTCCTGAAACACATCCAATGAATCATCTTTTCCTTGTTTTCGTTTGTTGGTTCGTTAGATGAGATAATAATTGAAATTGAAGGCACTTCGAAGAGTTCTTAATAAAATTCTTACGAAATGCGAACGGGCACTGTGAACAAACAGGACTCAAAATTGAATCCAGAAAGCAGGAGATAGGAGGACAAATGATTTTGGTAAAATTCTGGAACGAATCCAGTGAAAGTAAAAATTAAAAGTTATGCTATAGTTCCCTTTCAATTAAACTGAAAGGGGAAAACCGCTAGCTAACAAAGATACGAATATGTACCATATACGATTTCCATGCACAATTGATCAATTGAAATAGTTTTTAAGCATTAGCGAGTAACGACGATAAATGTATGCATAGAAGGAACTTAACCCAGTTATACGGCACACGAGGGAATTCAATTTAAATCCCTATTTTATTTTATATGGCTGGTGATAGAATGAAGTCATATACGCTAGAGCCCTCAGGTCCTAACACCGATTGGGTACACTTTCTGGTTTAATAATTTCTCTAGATCGCATGAAATTTTAGTAGCATGCGAATTCATTTAAAACGTAAACTGTTAAGGTACTCGTTGGTTTAAGAGAAGTAAATGGTATTTTTATTTTAGAGGTTTGGTTTTTAAACTGGCAACACTGTTTCGACAGATTGTCAATTTGTCAGTTGAAAGGTGATTTGTGGTTAATACGTTTTGCCATTTTACGCTGAATAGATTAACGTCAGAACAACGCCTGCAAATTGTGCAAACTTATTTTGAAAACCGTGATTCGGTTCGCCAAACTTATTGTGCGCTACGTCCATTTTACGGTCAACATAATCGTCCATCTGAACAAGTTATTCGGAACACGATGAATTGTTTTCGCACCACATACATTCTAGCGGATAATACGCATTCCAAAAGACGACAAACTGTGCGAACAGAAGAAGTTATTGCCGTTGTGGAGCGCACTGTTGAGGAGAATCCGAGTAGCAATTGGACTTTGTGGAAGATTTTACGGAAAGATTTTTGCTTAAAAGCTTATAAGATCCAGCTTGTGCAAGAGTTGAAGCCGCGTGACCATTATACGCGTCGTAGGTTCAGTGAATGGGCCGAAAACATAATTCAGCTTGATCCTCATTTTCAAAGCAAAATGCCGAATTTGGAGTAGAGAAAACCCAGAAGCCTTTGTCGAGACACCCTTACAACCATTAAAACTCACTGTTTGGTGTACTTTATTCGCTGGTAGAATCATCGACCCATATTTGTTTAAGGACAATGCCGGCCAGAATGTTACCGTCAGTGGATAGCGCTATAGAAACATGATTTCTGACTTCTTCGTCCCTCACTTGAATGGCTGGGCCCCCGCCCAATTATCAAGGCCTCGCCCATTAATGACGTTGTCAAATAAAAAGTGGGGGCAGTGCATATTACTGGTCTTATGGTAAACATCTTCAGATAACGCCTCTGAATGGTTGCTACGATTTGACCAGTAACAAGTTGCCGGTCATAGGTCTTGTCGGCGGCTGGACCACCGGTAGTCCATACCAGGTACCATGGGAGTCAGGAGCCCCCCGGATTTCGGTCCGGGCCTGACTTGTCGAGGTAGGACCCCTTGTGGGAGCGTCATGGTGGCTGTGGTTTAAACCCAAATCGCGGGAAGGGTTTTCCTTTGGTTTAACCCATTGTAGAGTAGCAAATAAATACTGGGTGCTGTGACCCTAAGAACAGTAAGAGGTTTTAGGTCGGCCTCTACTCATACCAAGGGTGGAACTTGTGCCTCCAACACAGTTCCAAATTGGTATGAAAGAATTGACGGAGAGCGATGGCAAGGCGTATCCTTGCTCCCTATGGATGTATGGGCATCCCGTAAACATAAAGTTTACATGACAGGTGGTTTACGTTAAAAATCATGGAACGTTCTCACTTGAATGGCATTGAAGTAACAGAGCTTTGGTTTCCACAAGATGGCGCAACATGACACACGGCGCGCGACACCATCAATTTATTGCGGGAAAACATTTGCTGAGCGCATAATTCCGCGTAATGGATCTGTGAACTGACGTCCACACCCTTAGATTACTTTCTTAGGGGGTATGTGAAGTTGACTAGTCTTAGTATGCCGATAAACCAGAGACGTTGGACGATGTATAAGTCAACATTCGCCGTGTTATTACTGATGTACGGCCCCAGTTGCTCGATAAATTTATCGAAAATTGGACTTCACGATTGCGCTTCATTCGAGCTAGCTGTGGCGTGCATATGCCCGATATCATATTTAAACGCTAATGGCATAAAATTATCTATTAATAAAGCTAATATCTAGAAATTAACTTTAGCTTCAAGTGTTTTATTTCATATTGAATTTGTATATCTCTAAAAAAAAAAAACACCCTTTATGAGGAGATTAGATTTTCATGCAACATTAGGTGCCAAAAAGGGTTCCCTTAATCCCTGCAGAACCAGTTGAAATAAAAAGTTAAAATTATTACAATTAAAAAAATTATTTTTTCGGTCCTACAAGACCAACCAGACAGAGGAAACCGAAAAAAGTTTAAACGAGCCAGAAATGACTGCAACGTCTTTCTCAAGCCTGTGAAATTCCAATACGACCAAAAACTAAAGCAAAAAATATTGCAATGTCCCAAAGGCAGTAAAAATTGTTGGTCATTCGACAAAAACATTAGAAATTCTGCCTCATCTTCCATCCCAACGCTCATTTACAATGACATTCAAGCTCTTTGGACAAGGCCAATCTGCTTGCTGCACACTTTGCGGCTAGCTCAACGCTCCCAGATTGTGCTTTGTTCCCGCTTACACTTGAGTTCGTCGAATATGCAATGAGACGAATCCACTTTCGCACTCGTGTAGTAGCAAGAGTACTTAAAGATCTCAACATGTACAATCCGCTGGTCCATCAATCCTACTCTTTAGGACTCTTTCCGAGCAGATGGAAAACAGCATTTATCCAGCCCGTCCCTAAAAAAGGCGAATCTTCTTCTCTCTCCCCTCACAGACCCATTGCACTTACGTCCCTTCTCTCCAAGGTCATGGAAACGCTGATAAACCGTCAGCCCATGAAACATCTCGAAACGCGAAAACTTCTCAATGACCCGCAGCATGGTTTTCGTAGCAACAGGTCCACTGGTGATTTGATGGCACGTCTCACAGAAAAGCGGAACCAAAGCGTACATCAATCTGGCGAAAGCAAGATAGTTGCACTTGATATTTCTAAGGCATTTGACAGAGTTTGGCATCAGGCTCTTTTGTCGAAAAGGCTCTTTGGATCGATGACTCTCTTCTTCAATGGATTAGAAATTACTTTTCGGAACGTTCAATTCAAGCTGTCTTGGACGGTTTCAAGTCTGATATTCTTGTTCCGTTCTGTCTCCGACACTCTTTTTAATTTTCATTAATGATCTCTTGTCTGTTACTTCTAATCCAATATATTCCTTTGCTGATGACAGTACTCTCTGCTTTTCATATTCATTCCCGGACTGACGCCACTGCTCTTCGGCTGTAGAACGAGAACGGCAGCGTATGTTAAGCTCATTAAATTCCGATCTTAACAGCATAACCAATTGGGGAACTATCAACCGAGTGGAATTTAATGCTTCCAAAACTCAATGCTGTCTCCTGTCATTAAAGCGAAATCTAAATACCCAGCCATTATCCATGAAAGGCACTTGCATCGTCGAAACCGATAAACTTTCCATTCTCGGTGTGTGTATCAATGACAACTTACGTTGAAATGACCACATACTCGATGTCGCCAAAAATGCTACGAAATGTCTAGGTTTCCTCAAACGATGTAAGAAATATTTTACCCCCTCTGATCTGGCCACAATATAAAATATAAGGCATTCATCCGCCCAAAATTGGAGTACAATGCCCACATCTGTTCCGGTGCTCCTAAAACATCTCTGCACCTGCTAGATAGGATTCAAAACCGTGCGATAAAACTCATTGGTGATACTAATATCAGTCAATCAATTGACACCCTCGAACACCGACATAATGTCTTCTGTCTCACTTTGTTTTATCGCTATTTCCATCACCAGTGCTCCATTGAAATCGCCAGTAGCATTCCGCCCATTCAAACTTTCAACCGTAACACCCGTCTCGCTATGAATGCTCATCAGCCCATTTTCGGACGTACTCTAAAATATCGTAATTCTGTCCTAAGCCGTACAACTCGCTCATGGAATGCCCTGCCGATCTCTGTGTTTCCTGGTCGTTATAACTTACAAACGTTTTAAAACAATGTACATCGGTATCTGTCTTTTCTTCCTCCCTAAATTTTAAGGGTACAAAAACCGCTTGAGCGTGCGCTGATTATATGATATTAAAAAAAAATAAATAAATAACTTGAGACATTCTCTTGAAAAAAAAACATCAAAATTCTCTGCAAGTCTGAGTATCCCCTTATAGTCCGTGTGGCCCATAGTTTATTTATCAATACCCTACAAGGCTTTCATTGCCATATGTGGGACAACCACTTTTATTGTTCCTACGGCTCTGTTAAATATAAGTAGCGACATCTCTTGGTTCTTGAGGGATATATCGCAAACGTAGCAATGATAAAATACCAACAATTACGTTTAGATGTCGCTATTGATCTTATTACTGTCATTAATTTTCGAAATTTGAACTGGAGTTCTCCGTTTTGCAGTTGCCGTAAATTTAAAAGTTAATAAAAAGTGTTATTATTAGGAAATTTCGCTTAGAAAAAAATATTGCGTATTAGAAGAAAGTGTTTTTGGCAAAGGTAATTTAGTTTTTATATTACTTTAGTATACCTATTGATAAATTAAATTTATATCAATGTCACAGGTATGGTGCGTTGAGCTTTAACACCTTTTTTTACGAATACGTATTTATGACAAGTGTACTTATGAATACTTTTATTTATTAGAAATTATGGCGGGGAAACGATTGCTTTGTTATGATATTGAGCATTTATTGGCTATTCCATCGGGGAGTGAAGATGGGGAAGGCTTTTCTAAAGCTGAAAGTGATACAAAAAATTCAGTCAGCTGTCAATTTTTTTTTCTAAATCCCTTAGAGATGTGGAAACACCACCATCGCCGCAAAGACATCATGATTTGTCTTCCGTTAATGAAGATGTTCATTTAGCGATCGAGCAGCAAACATCAGTAAACACTCAGCCCAGTACTTCAGGTGTGACTTCAGCGAGTACTGCATGTGCCAATAGACAATCACATGAAACGAGCCGATCACCGACGTCTGTGGGTATTGCTTTTTCTAACTAGAACCCAAGGCTCGACGGCTGTCATCAAGAAGAAAAAGAGCTTCATTTGGAAAAAAAAAATAAGGTTTCCAATCTACACATTTTCAGTTTTCTGGAAATACAAATTTATAGCCACCAATTATAGAATTTGAAACTCGCCTTTAATGCTTTTCATGGTTTTTAGATGACGAACTAGTGGAGCATATTGTAGAAGAAATGTACAAATTTAGTCAAAAAAATCCTTCATGACCATTCGAAATTACAGTTGTTGAATTAACAAAGTTTTTAGATGTCTGTCTGATTATGAGCTTGTCACCATTGCCCAATGTCCGAATGTATTGAGCATCTGAATTGGGTATTCCTCTGATTATGTCGCTTAATCATTTCAAAAAAATTTGCCAGTTCGTGCATTTCAACGACGATACCATGCAACAACCGTCAAGTACCCCTGGGCGTGATCGTTTACATCAGATCAGGCCAATATTGGAAACTTTGAAAAAAAAAAAATGTTTTAGGGTCCCTAAAAGAGAAACACTATCTGTTGATGAGCAAATATGCGCGACCAAGGCTTCCAATATTCTGCGCCATTACCTTCCAAACAAGCCACATAAATGGGGGTAAAAATTGCTTGTTCTTTGCGATGATCGGAGCTTTGTCTACGATTTTGAAATTTACTCCGGAATGGAGAATGATCCAGAACTAAGGTATCCAAATGAGCCAGACTTGGGAGCGAGTTCAGATATCGTTGTACGCTTAGCTAGGTGCATACCCAGGAACGAGCAATACAGGTTATTCTTTGATAACTAGTATACGTCTACGGAATTGATTTTATATTTGGCCAAAGAAGGGACACTCTCAACAAAGGTCGGTTAGGAAAGGATCTTCAAATACATTCTCTAAAAGATTTGAAAAAAGATAAAGTAGAGAGAGGTTTTTCCGAAGAATGGGTGACTAATGTTGATGATATAGACATCGTAATAGTGATGTGGTATGATAACAAACCGGTTGTCTTATCATCATCTTTTGTGGGCCGAGAGCCAATAAAATCAGTAAAGTGATATTGCAAGAAACAAAAAATATACATAACATATGTACACCCTGCCTGACTCGAACTGCAAGAAACCTCAGACTGCTATATTTTTATTGACACATGACAAATAGTTTTATTAGTTACAAGCATTTTAAACGATTTGCGTCTCAGTTGTGTTGAAAAATTTTTATCCGTGATGGAATTCAAACGTGATAGTATGATTGCTTTATATTTGGCTGGAAAACCACAAGTAGCTATCATTAGAGCCCTCCAGCACCTCAACGTGAATATATCATTTGTGTCTCGAACCATAGCTCGTTACCGTGATACTGGCAGCGTTGCAAAACGCCATGGAGGTGGTCATAAAAAAACAGCAACATCGGCAGAAATGGTTAGGAAAGTGAAGGCTCGAATTGAGCGAAATCCGCGTCGAAGTTGAAGAAAAATGGCTCGTGAGCTCTTTGGAACGGATGCAACACATACTGAAAAATGAGCTTGGGCTCAAGCCATTGAAGTTCCAAAAAACACACGATCTTACACCGCAACAGAAAAAAGTTAGAGTCGAAAGAGGTAAGGAGTTGCTACGCTTGCACGAAAGTGGTGATTTGCCGAATTTGGTTTTTTCCGATGAGTCGCCATTTATTATCGAGCAATATGTCAACAAACAAAATGACCGAGTTTACTTGCCAGAGAGGTCCTCCGAAAGTTTACACCTTCGGAAGGGCCACCAGAAAGCAGGCAGCACCGATGGTGATGGTTTGGGCCGTCATAACCGCCGATTGTCGCTCGCCGCTCGTATTTTTGGACCGTGGCGTAAAAATTAATGCGATCGTATACCGTGAACTGTCATAGAGGCAGTATTGAAGCCTTGGGCAAACAGTCATTTCTTTCGGAGACCGTGGACATTTCAACAAGACTCGGCACCGTCTCACAAAGCGCGCGTCAACCAAGATTGGTTAAAAAAACAATGTTCCACACTTCATTTCTTCAACACAATGGAGTGTAAATTCTCCGGACGCAAATCCGTTGGATTTCTCTGTCAATACCAAAGTTTGGACCACCTCAAACAAGCACTTCGCCGGGAATGGGCCAAAATACCGCAGAGCCACTTGCGTGCAGCGTGCGATGCTTTCTTCGGTCGTTTCAAGGCCATTATTCGCGCCAAAGGTGGACATATTGAAAACTAATGACACAATTTGAAAATTGATGTATTTTCCAACATTTTTTGCCTTGGCACAATAAAATTTGTCAAAAAATAAAAAAATTATAGCATTTTAAAAAGTTGGAGTTCGAGTCATTAACCCTGTACAAGTAGACTGTCCCCAAATTGTAAGAATGTATTGTATAACCAGCATATGGGTGGTGTGGACCTACTGGATTCGTTCCTGGGAAAATATAAAATAAAAATTAGGACAAGAAAATGGTATTTGAGGGTATTTTATCATCTTCTTGATGTTATTGTTATAAATAGCTGGTTACTCTACAAAAGAGTTGGGGAGCAAAAGCAAACGCCAGCCCCACTGAAGCTGAATGAAATTTGACCCAGGAAAACGTCTGTGCTTGTGTGGACCATCGATCAACAAGCAAAGAGACAGACCGTCAAGTTTGCCTGATCAAATTGACAAAGAAGAAGCCTAATACGGCAGTTCTACTTCCTCGTGAAGTCAGACGTGACGGCTTTGAGCATTTTCCTATTTGGGGTCAAAAAAGGCAACGCTGTAATAAAACATTTATATCATGCGAAAAATGTCGAGTTGAACTCTGGCTCAACAAAGATAATATTTGTTTTCGAAATTTTCACCAATAGGTATTTTGTGATATTTTTTTTTTAAATACCTAATTCCAATAATGGCAATTTCCCTATAATGCTTCGTGGTACGAGTATATTCGTTTAGTATCAAAAATACTGTTACTTTTAAGGCTTCTCTTCCTTCATGCTCTTCTCACAAGCTCACCAGCCGGCTGATTTCCTTCGCAGGGTTTCTGTGCCCAACATCAGTGCTGGTACATAGTCGTATATCATAGTAGTTTTCCAGTGGGTGTTTTTATGATGAAAAACTCTCAGCTAGCAAAACGGAAAGACAACTGTTTGCCAAAAAATTGTGGACATTTAAAAACGAACCTGTTCACTCCAATAAATTGATCGGTGTTTTAATGAGTGCTATTTTCTTGGACTGGCAACACTTTTTCCAGCGACAGTCAATTTAACAGCAAGCAGCCTTTTTTGCGCTAAGTTTGGTTCAACATTTCACCATCAGTAGACTTACGCCAGAACAACACTTGCAAATTGTGCAAATTTATTTCGATAATCGTTGTTCAGTTTGTGAATCTATCTGTGCAGCTACGTTTTTGCACCACGCATACTCCAATTGATAATACTCATCCGAGAGCCAGAATTCCACGAGAGTTGATTTGCCATCATGCACATCAATTATAGCTTTGGATTATTGTTCGTGGGGAAATATGAAGTCGCTAGTCTACGCCGAACGTCGAAAAAGTTATCGATGATTGGACTTCCAAATTGCGCCTTATTAGAGCCAATTGCGGCGGCGGCAAAAAATATTCCTTCTAACAAAGCCAACACCACAGTCATTACCACAGGCTTTATCAAATGTTAAACAATCTGCAGAATTAATGCCTCCAGATGCTTCCAAATGTGGCTCTACTTCATTCTCTGATTGTTCGGCTTTCAGGTCTTAGCATACAACCCTTATCTTATGGCAAAATCTTCGAGCATCATGGTTATTTCTCGATCCCCTTCTTTTTACTATTGTAGAAGGGTTCACGAACAGCAGTCTTCGTCCGTCTGTGCAATACCGCCTTTTAGGCTTCTTGTTGGACTGTATACCATTCTTCATCAAACCAAGGATTCGTTGTAATGAAGGGGTAGAAACAAATACATCAAATATTTAAGCGGTATTCTGCACTTGATACTAGCAGAATCAGTTTCATGAAGCACGATCAGAAAAGGTTTCAGCAGTTCGACGCCAAATTCCCCACAAAAATTGTTATTATTTTTGGGATATCTCCACTCGTACCGTGGCTAAGAACCTGGTGCAAGACAATGTTGCCTCTCGGAACAGATATCTCGAGTGTAGAATACTAATTCTTTTTTTTTTTTTTTTAAAGAGGACAATGTTACAGAAAGGGAAAGAAAGATATTTGGGTTCAGTGCTTATTTCGCTCCATGGATGGCATCCAACATTTGATGGGGAGACTGAATTTTTAGTATAGTTTGTTGTTGTGTTCTAGGCAACCACTTATCTACCGTGATTTTAGTTGCCTGAAAAAAAGGAAGGCAATACACTACCACTTGAGCCACGACCACCCAATATGCCTTGACAAGAAAGGCATTGTGACATTAGTGGGTGACAGTTTCTTGATCAGCGGACTGCCATTTTTTTTTTTATTGTGATATGTGCGAAACGCCTAATAGCTATGATGTCGATTCGTCCCTCTGTAAAGGCGAAAAGTTTGAGTTCAGTTTTGGACAAAACCCAGGATGCTTACTTAAACTGTGTCGTCTAAAAACCCATTCTCCTTTAGCGATGGAATTGATAACGACGATCGTCGGGAAGCATTGTTGTGACACGAGCGCAATAAAAATCACATTCACAATCACAAAAATGTGTCATTTTTGTCAATTTTGAGTATAAAAAATGGAGAAAAGGATAAAAATACTGCTTCTGTCTCACTCGGTTCTAGCTTCATAATGCCTTGCATCCTGACTCATCCGCATTTGGTCTGTCGGTAGTTTTGAAAACTCTTAGAATTTCCGTTTGAAATATACTGCTCGCGTCCAGAAAGTATTAATCGTATGGGCAATTTCAGGTTCCAAGGGTCTAGAGAGAAAATGCCAGCACTCGAATTTTTTACCATTTTAGACCGATCTACGTAAATAGCAACTTCATTCCGCCTTGCTGTTGCGTCACTTTATCATTATTTCTTTCCGGGTATGAAATGCAGTGTCCAATGTTGCAACCCTTTGAACACCCCAAAAGTTAGTCCGTAGCGCAATATTCTCAGTCAGAGAAGCACCACCGGTAATTTTCCGAGTGCGATTTTCTTATTTGTTGCTTTCCACTACACTAGTACGCCATATGTAAGCGTTGGTCCCGCTACCACTATATACCATATAATCAGCGCATCTAATATTTTCTAACACCCCCAAATTATGGTTTTTGTACAGATGAAAAGAACGCTATAAGTCTTATTGAATCTTTTCCCTTCATTTACTTTTAATTAAAAGCTATCCGAAAGGACCAATTATATTCTTTCAAGCCTGAGGAGGTTGGATAGCGATAATACAAAGTTCAACCCTGGTGAATACTCACTAGGCAGGGCGCCTATTTGACATTTAAGCACATTGCCAAAATTGTTCAGCCTTAGAGATGCTAAAATGTGTCTAAAACTCACACGACCATGTCACAATCAAATGTGAAAACTCTTGAAACACATCAGGGATGACATCTAGAGTCTAGCAAATCTGCTTCTGTGTTAATTCAGCCTCAGTGATTATCTTTATAAAAAATAATTTTATTAGCAGGATAGCAAACTTATACATCAATATCCTGAAGTATGATAGTTGCCATAAAAACGTGCAAATCAAGTAACTCTCTCCAGGACATCAAAATACATATACAGCTTAATCTTAAATAGGAAACAACTGGTGCAGTTTTATTAGATACCACACGATTTATTACTTAACGATATCACGAGTAAATTGTATTCGTATCTTCAGTCTACTTCCAGAACACGTGAACGTTATGCATAAGTGAGGACTTATGCACAACTTGATTTACGGATTGAACTCTAACGTAAGCATTTTACGTGAAAACGTAAGTTCGCCTCAGCCCACCTATTGTAATCACAAGTATGCCCGTATCATCAAAGGCATTTTAAAAGACTTCAATTAGATTTCAGTGAATTAAAAGGTTATTTTTAATTTTAATTTTAGCGAAAGATATTCTAATTACACAGACTCATACAGAGTATCCATCGTACTCCGAAAATGCGTTGACAAAGAACCGGTCGTTTTGGGTTCTTGTTAGACCGTAGCGAAGGTTAGACTCTAAGATTGCTACACTCTACCGCTCTCCAATTAGGCAACCTTGCGCTGTTGAATATAAGACCTCACATAATACCCATTCAAGAGCTATTGAAATAGATGTTTGCTCAAATGTACATGACTCTATGAGATTCAGGTGGAAAGACCGTGTGTCTTACTGTGTCGAAATCATTTTTTCTAATCAATCAAAGCTAAGGAATGGACGAAACCACGATAAGCTTGTCAGCTTATTTACTCCATGGTTCGGTGCACCACCAAAAGTAGTACCCGAACTGATCGCATAATATGTTTTCAGAAAGATACTCATAGAACTTATCAATGTTGCGATGCTACTACTGAGAATACTTTCTGAGGCAATAGGAATCACAATTTGAGAGGTAATCATCTTCTAAACTTTTTGCTATCGACTGACCTGTTTGTCAATAATTTAGCCTTCTTCGTTCATTCCACGTTAGACTTGCCTGAATAGAATGTTTTGATTGCCCACAGAAATTATCCTTTCATATTCTCAACAGAGATTGTGCTTCGTGTCGGACCTTATTGCATTGTCATGTTCTTTTACACTTTGGTAAAATTCTTGAATTCATTCCTGAAATAGGTTCTTTCTATTTCCGCGCACTACTCATTCTGTTGGTGATGAATAGTATACACCACGTCTCTTCCACTGGTAAAGCTCACTAGCAGCACCGGTCCTTCTATGCAGCACTGATCATCGAACCGCGGGGCTCGTTATGGTGACTGAGAGCAAACTATGTATACCCTGTTCAACAAAAATCTGCAGTACTCCTGCAAGGTCTGCAAAATGCTCCTCCGTGGCGCCGATGATTTCCTCGCGTGAGCTGAATTTTTTATTGATAAGCCATCTTTTGAGGTTTGGGAAGAGATAATAGTCCGAGGGATCCAAATCCAATTACCAATCGACGCCAAAAGTCCGCCCGATTCCGCATCAGCAAGTCCAAACACTCTTTCGAAGTGCTCTCGCGTTCGTGTTTTTGGTCAGGAGTGTACATGCGCGGCACCCAGCGGCAGGATAACTTTTTCATATGCAGAATATTGGCCAAAATATGGCGTGTGCGCTCAGTACTAATCTTTGTGGTCGGCCAACACCATTTCATGTATTTTTTTGACATTGTACTCTGGGCCTGCCGCTGCGGACTTGATCGGTAGTAGAGCTGCGGCCACCACGAAACTCTCTAAATAAATATGTGACAGTGTAATCTGACGGAGCATTAGCCCCATAATATTTATCCAACTTTTCTTTTGTTTCCTTCGCCGTTTTGCCTCTCAAAAAATAATGTTTTATGAAAGAACGAAAATCGTTTTCGTCCATACTCAACATGATGCCAAACACGTCAACAACAATCAGCTCTCAAAACAAAACTAATGACAGTATCGCACTGAAATTTGGCATGTCTGCCTAAATATGAACGGACTTCAAAGCACCATAACTTTTTTTGCAGTAGCAGCACATTCTGACGGTCAAGGATGTCACTTTTCACTTCATCTAGTACAGTGAAGATAGAAATATTCGCCTCTCACTCTGATTACAATGAAGGACATATCGTGATATGCATATTTGTCGACAGAAATTTCTTTTCCCATCGGGTTGCCATCTACTTTATGCCATTGCATAAACTACATTTGTTATTTATTTTTATTTATTGTACCAAACAGTGTAAAACTTATATAATAAGCAAACCAATCCGAAGAAAATTCACTGCTGCTGTCGTCCTCATCATTTAAAGTTATAACAATCTCCTCTGTTGCTCTTTCGACAAAAATATCTACACCCCACAATTGGGACATTTTTCACTACCCACTTTCTCAAATGCTCTTGTTAACAGTAGCTTTTATTTTTATGATTTTTATTATGATTTCGATACCATTTTTGATATTTGCCATCTATATCATCAAATTTAACCAAATAGACGCATGATATACCACCTTGATCAAAAAGTTCCCGCATCACACCACCGTGTGGCGCTCCCATTGTTCCGATTTGAGTTCTGTTTTTTTTGTTAGGTTGGTAAATCTATTGTTGACATTCCCGCTATCATCTATCTCTGAGTGTGTTGGCGGTTTTTTACAATTTTAGAAATGGATTTAAATTTGCAACAACGAACTTGTATTAAATTTTGCGCAAAAAACGGATTTAATGGTGCGCCGAACGTTGGAAATGTTGGAAAAGTGTTTCGGCAACGATTCTCTAAAGAAAACGGTCGTTTACCAGTGGCACGAGCGGTTCAAAAGTGGTCGTGAGTCAATCGAAAATGATGAACGCAGTGGCAGACCACCGACATCAAAAACTGAGGAAAACATTGACGAAGTAAAAGAAATGTTGGTCAATAACCGCAAATTAACCATCAGAGAGATAGTGGAGGACTTGAACAATGCCTATGGATCCGTCCAAGACATTTTGGTTAATGATTTGGGTTTCCGTCGTGTAGCAGCAAAGTTGGCGCCAATTTCATGCAAAAATGAGACCGTATTGACGTCGCAAGAGATGATTTGCGAGACTGAATCCGATCCCAGATTCATCAAAAGGATCATTACTGGAGACGGACGTGGGTTTATGAGTACGACACGCAATCCAGACATCAGGCAAGTGATTGGCGTTTACCAAATAAGCCGAGACCAAAAAAACCACGTCGTTTTCAGTCAAAAAAGAAGGCAATGCTCACGGTTTTCATGGATTACAAAGGTGTAGTGCATCATGAATTTTTGCCAGAAGGCCAGACAGTAAACAAAGAGTATTATTTGGGCGTTATGAGACGTTTGGGTGAAGCAATTCGCCGAAAGAGACCAGAATTGTGGGCAGAAAACTCGTCCATTTTGCACCATGATAACGCACCGTCGCACAGTGCAATCATTATTCGTAATTTTTTGACGAAAAATGCAACAAATACCATCCAACCGAATTCACCTGATTTGGCTCCCTATGACTTCTTTCTGTTCAATTGAGTTAAAAAACCACTACGGCAACGCGCTTTAACAGCCGAGAGGAAGTAATGGAAAAATCGCAGGAAGCACAGATGGACATACCGAAAGCCGAATATAAAAAATGTTTCGAGGATTGGAGCATATGTGTGTTGCAGTCGATGGGGGTTACTGTGAAGGGGACAATATAGATTTAGATGAATAAACCCGTATTTCCAATTTTCTGAATACATTCCGGGAACTTTTTGATCATCTGAAGCTGTGACTTTTTCCCATCTTTCTGGAAATTTGTGGATCCCATCCCAAAAGAACTGCGCCGGCTTGGCAGCCAAGAATGAATCAAGCCAATTTTTGATATTCTGCTCTGATGTGAACCGTATTTCAGTGAGGGCGTTCTGCATCGACCGGAACAAATGGTAGTCAGAAGGGGCAAGGTCTGGGCTATAAGGCGGGTGGGGTAAGACTTCCCATCCACTGTTTTCCAAATAGTTCTTAACCGGAATAGTAACGTAGGGCCGAGCGTTGTCATGATGGAAAATTATTGCCTTGTGTCTGGTCGCATATTCCGGGCGTTTTTCGGCCACTGCTCTCTTCAAACGGATTAATTGTGTTCGGTAGCATTGTCCATTGATGGTTTCACCCTGTTTTAGCAGCTCATAATACAGCAAACCCATCTGATCCCACCAAGCATTATCTTCGCGCCATGGATATTCGGCTTTGCCGTTGATTTGGCTGGTTGGCCGGGTTTCACATATGATTTTTTGAGTTTGGGGTTGTCGTAATGGATCCATTTTTCATCACCAATAACAATCCGATGCAAAAATGACTTCCTTTTGTGGCGTTCCAGCAGCATTTCGGACATGCAAAACCGCCTTTCGACGTCTCTCGGCTTGAGTTCATGTGGAACCCAATTTCCTTGCTTTTGAATATATCCAGCTGCTTTTAAACGTTTTGAAATAGAGTAATGCTTCCAGTTCTTCATCTTCAAACTTTTTTGGCTGCCCAGAACGTTCATCGTCTTCCAAGCCAAAATCACCACTTTTAAATCGTGCAAACTACTTTTGGCACATTCGCTCAGCTAGCGCATGTTCACCATAAACTTCCACCAAAATACGATGACTTTCGGCAGCAGTTTTCTTCATATTAAAGTAATGAAGAAGAACTCCCCGCAAAAACACTTTTTCAGGCACAAAGTTCGACATATTTGAGTGAAAAAAAATTCTTGTTGTTTACGCTTCAAAAGACGTACAATGACAGTAGCTTTCCAACGCATGTTCCAATGGAATAATAACAATATAATGATACAAGTTACGCCATCTCTTAACAAACCGCACGAATTAAGTTATAGGCCCAATAAAACAACAAAAACCAAAAGAGCTTGTGAAAATACAAGCGAAAAAACCATATCGCTTTGTTAAAGTGAATATCGGTAACTTTGGCCCTGTTAGACAAACTAACTAACTAACTGTCCATAGATACATTAAGCTAGATGTCAAACTTTCCAGATATTGGAAAACGAAAACCGCCCCTATCCGTGTGACTATGTCAATGAATACATGTGAATTGTCAATTTCAATTTCCCTCCCTTTTTATACAAAACCCGCCCATGCCCATGCAAAAAACGGTGTCATTCTAGCAATTTTAAAAAAATTCTAGCAAATGTTAAAAAAGTCATAGAGATGTAAAAGTGTTGGAATTCACTTACAGTGTGTCTGTGCGAAAGTTAAGGGTTTCCAAAAGTACTCGTACTATTAGTAGAGTTTGCCATTTAAGTTAGTTCATCTACAATATGTTCGGGGCAGACTGGTCGCATTGGGTTGTACTGTACTATTAGAGGAGATACAAAAAGAATTTCAATGTAAACCAGTGGCACTTAGTATTTCGAACGGAAAACTGAACGATAGGCTCCCGTGTTGGAAACAAAGCTCTCCCATAAGGCCTGTACTGCAGATTTTTGTTGAACAGTATGTTAGAGGCGGCATTTTTAGTGGGTTTTTGGCAATGCTGCCAATGATCTTCAATATTTCACGCTGGCGGCATATGACCAATTGAGGAATTCAGGGACATGCTGGATATACGTATGCGAAATCGTATTCTGGCTGCAACAAGATAGTGGACCGAATCAACGTTCGCTAAATTGTACTGAAAATGGCCCTCACATCAATCGCTACGTGATGAATCTAATGTGGGAATGTGCAGTAACCGTAGACAATCCGTTATCATCAGGAACAATCTTAATGTCACTACTAGGACACCGTTCGTACGTTTTGTCAAAGGGTCTATAGAAGTTATCTCTAGTGTCGTCGTCTTTCTCTTTCTGAGGACATACGAGTATGTAGGTCTAAAAATTAAAAGGCAAATTTTATGAGGCCTTGAGCTACTCAAAGTGTTAGATATGCTATAAAACAATTTTTTGAATTAGACTCTATGACAGAGTTTTATTGTAGATTGGAGTTCTTGGTATCCTTACATCCTTTGATTCAAATCAATGATTGCAGATTGCCTTTTGCTTTGCATTCAGATCTACTCTCCTCTATATTTCATTTTAACAACGAAGTAAAAAGCTTTGCTCTTTGTATATTTTTTTTTTCTTGTCCTTGTACACAATATTATTGTATCCCTTGGCAGTTCTTATTTTTTTCGTTCAAGGTGAATACTCAGCACTCCTGAAGTTTTTCTTTAATGCATTTTCTAAATAAAGTATTGCCATGGGAAATGACTCTGCCTCCCATCTCGCTGAACATCAATCGACAAAAAAGGCTTAAGGACGTCATAACAGAAGTGGAGAAATTATTCTTTTTTCAAAAATGACTGCAGGGAATACTTATGTGCTGCTACGTAAAACAGGAATGATTAGGTCATATTGACATTGGCATACATTCAAAATCATATTTGGGTGGGGGTTATACATAATACATAATAGTATGTAGTTGCGGTGAGAATCATACGTCTGGTGATGTGGAAACTATGTGTAGCACGTACCACAAAATTGGCATTCAAAGAAATGTGCTGATAGGTAAACTTGTGGGTCTACAAATAACTACCTTTAAAAGAGAAAAATAAATTGTTTGCATTTTTTGTTCCTGTTCGATTGGCGTCAATAGATTTAATGGGATCTACATAAATGAAATCGACGTAGGATATGTATGCCATATGAACTGTGCTTTGCTGTAATGTATTGCAGATATTTTATTTTCATTATAAATCTCTACTTAGCCCAAAGGGATTTCGATTGTCATCCAATATTGGGGAAGGAATTATGTGAACCGAATTAAATGATATATTTATTACATGACTGACGTTGGCGATTAAGGATTTATTATGAAGTGTACACTGCGGGGACATTATTGGCTATTAAAGAAGGAATTAAGGTAGGTAGGTCTTTCAATTACTTGTATTAAGAAAGAAACATTTCTTTTGGATGTCGTGAGAATACCTCATCCGTAGCTAAGGCAACCTCGGATATATCGTCGCATTTATTTATAATTTCATACGTGATATTCCCTTCATTGTTACAGTTAAAAGCAATTTAGATGTGACTTGACCATGCATTGAAAAAAAAATATTATGATTGTGGTTTAGTGGCTCCACTTGCCGTTTTTGTTAGCGTAATTCTTTTGTGCAAATTTCATCGGGAAAAGATTTTACAGAGCTTTGAATCATAGACGTTGTTACCAACAAACTTAACCAGGATATAGATTTGGTGTAAGAAACATCTATTTTAAGGGGTGAGGGCCACGTGTACTAAACAAACAAATTCAAGACCACGTGTGTAACATTTTGCAACAATAACTATGTTCATGTCATATGGTATATCATATTTAAAAAAGTGTAAAAATATGGTGGATTATTGGCTTAAACGAAAAAGCTAATAAGCTTGTGAACAATAGCATCAATAGCAACCTTCCAAAAGCAAATAACAATGAAGCAATGATAACATCACCAATGTATAGAAGATCACAAATCAGCAACCGAAAGACTTTAAATTCTGAGTATCCTAAGATGACGTGGGCAAATATTGGTCCTGATCACTATTTTTATGCTAACCAGCCATCGTAAGTAGTCTGATCAGAAAAGACTGATGTTTTCTTTACTTGCCGACAAGTTTCGTCAAAGGAGTTTTGAGATTTAAAATCAATAATCCACTGAAGATAATATAGCTTATAATATCAGCGCACTTTATTGTAAAAACATAGTCCAAGGTCCAAGCACTAAACCTCTAACACTTAGTGCCGTATAGATAGCATGCACATATGTATTGGGTCTACAAGTAAGTTTCCAGCGTTTTTTTCCAAAATTTGAAGTTTTATTATGAAGACATAGTTACAATGCTTTATTCAAAGTATTGTCCATCGGAAGCTACAACTTTCCCCCATCTTTCTGGCAATTTATGAATTCCGGACCAAAAAAATTTCTCGTCTTTCGAGCCCAAGAACGTATCGAGCCAATTTTTGATTTCCTCTACTGAGCTGAAGCGTATTCCCGTAAGAGTTTTCTGCATCGAACGAAACAAGTGGTAGTCAGATGGTGCCAAGTCTGGACGGTAAGGCGGGTGAGGCAGAATTTCCCATCCAAATAGTTTTTCACCGAAACCGCAACATGTGGCCGAGCGTTGTCGTGATGAAAAATGACGGACTCATGCCTGGTCTCATATTCTGGCCGTTTTTCTTTTAATGCCCGCTTCAAGCGAATTAGTTGGGTTCGATATAATGGTCCTTTGATGGTTTCACCACTCGGAAGCAGTTCGTAGTATACGACACCCTTTTGATCCCACCATATGCAGAGCATGACCTTATTCACGTGAATATTTCGTTTCGATGTCGATTGGGCGGGTTCGCCGGACTTTGTATACGATTTTCTGCGTTTATGATTATCATAATAAATCCATTTCTCATCACCACTGACAATACGATGCAAAAATGATTTATTTTTATACCGCTGCAGTAATATTTCGGACATACAAAATCGCCGTTCGACGTCTCTTGGCTTCAATTCGTACGGCACCCTGTTTCCAACCTTTTGAATGAATCCCAGTGCTTTTAGGCGCAGGGAAACGGCTTGTTGCGGGACGCCCAATGATGTAGTAAGTTCTTCTTGAATTTGACACGGATCCTCATCCAGTAAAGCGTCCAATTCCTCGTCTTCAAAACTTTTCGGCTTTCCGGGCCGATCTTTGTCTTCAACTCCAAAATCACCACTTTTGAACCGTTTGAACCACTCGCGGCACGTCGATTCACCAATACATTCCGCCCCATAAGTTTCCGAAAGCAAACGATAGGCCTCAGCCGCACTTTTCTTCATATTAAAGAATAAAAGCAGCGCTTCCCGCAAATGACGTTTATTTGGCTGGAAACTTGTCATGATTTTGCTCGATAAAATGTATGACACCGATAGAACTGCTCAAATATAACGCTGCAAAGTTGTTGACAGATACAAAACCTACAAATAAAACACATGGGGTCTGACATTTCTGCCCGGGATCCACTGGTGGCGCCATCTCTGACAAACGCTGGAAACTTACTTGTACACCCAATATATGGTATTACATAGGTCGGATGTCTACTTGAGAAGGAAAGATTTTTAGATGAAACAAATGTTCACCGCTATCTAAATGTCATAATTTAATGAAACTTGCAACATCGGACCTTGAGCACCCGAGCATGCATTTAGGATCATTGACAAAACGTAGTTGTGATGGACTCCGAACACCGGTTAATACTTAAATCGGTCTTTTCACGATATTCAGTATAAACTAAGGACTGAAACGAATAAAATCTGTAAATTTTAATACGGGCTATACTTCCAATGCGTAAAAATTGCAATCCCATTTTGTACCCAAATTAGCCTGTATATTCTCTTGTTTCAGTTTGTTATTGATTTTAGTTCGGTGCGGTTTAAAATATTTATAAAATATAAGTCAAGAGGAACGCCGTAAAAAGATCATCGACAAATGGCTCGAAAATACTTCGCGTCCAAACCATTTCATCGCAAAAAATTTAAACATAGCACGCAGCACAGTGGATTCTGTTATTAAACGATATTTGGAGACGTTGACAGTTAAGCGAAAACAGAAAAGTGGAGCTAAAAATGGAGCACATGATACAAATTTGGACAGGAAAATAGTGGGTACCATCGTAAAAAAACGGACTATGTCATCCAGAGATGTTGCACGGAAATGTAATACCAACCAAACAATGGTACAAAGATCTTAATGGTCTAAAAACACGAAAAAAAACAAAAAATACCAAAAGTTACTGAAAATCAAAAACAAGTCATAAAAACACGAGCCCGAAAGCTATACGCGTTGATCGGCAACAAGAAAGCGTGATTGGTTTCGGATGACGAAACTTATGTCAAAGCCGACTTTACTACTCTTCCAGGTGCGCAGTTTTACAACTCGTTTGAAGCTGAGATTCTTCCGCAATCAACAACATCGATTGGGATGGAAAAATTCCTGTCAAAATATCTCGTTTGGCAGCCCATTTGCCAATGTGGACACAGAAGCTCATCGTTTATTACAACGGGAACAATTAACGGAGAAGTGTACATTAACGAGTGCCTAAAAAAACGCTTGATTCTTTTCTTTAACAAACACTAGGGTTTAACATTATTTTGGCCAGATTTAGCTTCAGCTCACTATGCTCATGCGACGTTGAGCTTTCTTCTTGCTAAAAATGTCGACTTTGTCCCAAAAGACATGAATCCGCCCAATGTTCCACAGTGCCGACCCATTGGAAGGTATTGGGCTTTGGTCAAAGCTAAATTGAGCAGTGTGCAAAGGACGCAAAAGATTTTAGTGCTAAATGGAAAAGAGCGTCCAAAAAGATCACGGATGTAACTGTCACCAACCTTATGAAGGACATTCGAAAGAAGTTGAGGAAAGAATGGGAACCCAAATAATTTTTTTTTTATTTTTTGTATTGGGTCTACAAGTAAGTTTCCAGCGTTTGTCAGAGATGGCGCCACCAGTGGATCCCGGGCAGAAATGTCAGACCCCATGTGTTTTATTTGTAGATTTTGTATCTGTCAACAACTTTGCAGCGTTATATTTGAGCAGTTCTATCGGTGTCGTACATTTTATCGAGCAAAATCATGGCAAGTTTCCAGCCAAATAAACGTCATTTGCGAGAAGCGCTGCTTTTATTCTTTAATATGAAGAAAAGTGCGGCTGAGGCCTATCGCTTGCTTTCGGAAACTTATGGGGCGGAATGTATTGGTGAATCGACTTGCCGCGAGTGGTTCAAACGGTTCAAAAGTGGTGATTTTGGAGTTCCAAGACAAAGATCGCCCCGGAAAGCCGAAAAGTTTTGAAGACGAGGAATTGGACGCTTTACTGGATGAGGATCCGTGTCAGATTCAAGAAGAGCTTGCTGCATCATTGGGCGTCACGCAATGAGCCGTTTCCCTGCGCCTAAAAGCACTGGGATTCATTCAAAAGGTTGGAAACTGGGTTCCGTACGAATTGAAGCCAAGAGACGTCGAACAGCGATTTTGCATGTCCGAAATGTTACTGTAGCGGTATAAAAATAAATCATTTTTGCATCGTATTGTCACTGGTGATGAGAAATGGATTTATTATGATAATCCTAAACGCAGAAAATCGTATACAAAGCCCGGCGAGCCCGCCCAATCGACGCCGAAACGAAATATTCACGTGAATAAGGTCATGCTCTGCATATGGTGGATTCAAAAGGGTGTCGTATACTACGAACTGCTTCCGAGTGGTGAAACCATCAAAGCAGCATTATATCGAACCCAACTAATTCGTTTGAAGTAGGCATTAAAAGAAAAACGGCCAGAATATAAGACCAGGCATGAGTCCGTCATTTTTCATCACGACAACCCTCGGCCACATGTTGCGGTTTCGGTGAAATTCTGCCTCACCCGCCTTACAGTCCAGACTTGGCACCATCTGACTACCACTTGTTTCGTTCGATGCAGAACGCTCTTACGGGAATACGCTTCAGCTCAGTAGAGGAAATCAAAAATTGGCTCGATACGTTCTTGGGTTCGAAAGAAGTTTTTTTTGGTCCGGAATTCATAAATTGCCAGAAAGATGGGGGAAAGTTGTAGCTTCCGATGGACAATACTTTGAATAAAGCATTGTAACTATGTGTTCATAATAAAACTTCAAATTTTGGAAAAAAACGCTGGAAACTTACTTGTAGACCCAATAATTGTGAATGAATTTAATAAAAACAGAGTTTTAAAGCAAATATAAAAAATTTACATGAATTATGAAAATATTTTTTTTTTTACTTTGAAGTTTCCAAATTTTATTCGTTTCAGTCCTTATATGAAAGCCTGTCTGCCGTATTATGTGAACACCTAAGATCCTTCGTCAACACTCTACACGGCCCTTTTCAGTCTGGTTTTAAGTCAGGGCTGTGCAAAACTGGCAAGTCAACTCCAGTAGCACCATCTTTCAAAATTCAATTCAGTTACTTGCATACGTAGATAAGATTGACACAATGGAAAGAACACAGCGAGCTGTCAATGGAGTATTTGCATTTAGGTTGAGCGATTAACGAAGTACATAGAAACAAAGTATACTCGTATGTTGTCAACAAAGAGGGGCATGGAAAGTCGACGCTTAAAACTAAACCTAACGACAGGTAGCTACAACTTTAAAGTAGTAAGAGGCTTTATCTACCTTGGCTCCCCTATCAACCCTGACTACGACATCAGCGTGGAAAACGTGGACAACTCTTGCTAATTGCTGCTTGCTGCTTCTTCAGGTTTAGAAGGCAATTAAGTGTTGCTTTACGACGCAGAGGCTTGAACCCTATCGAATTTTTGGTCCCGTTTGTATCAATGGAGAATGTACAGCGAATTTTACAGCAATGTCGACCACGTCTGAATAGCTCGAATAGCCCGGCTTAGATAGCTAGGTCACAATGAACGCATGGGCACCAGCGCCCCCGGACCGCAAATTGTTCGCCTCCAACCGGTAGGGAAAACGCAGTAGAAGTCTATCTCGTCTAAGATGATGCACATAATAGTAAGGGGACATCAGCTAACGTCGCATGCGCAAATGGAGGCAGCTGACAAAAGAGCGCGCTAGCAGGATAAGCGTGTTAGCTGAGGCTCTGATCCAATCCAAGCTGTAGCGTCATCTGAGTAAGTAAACTACATACTCGTATATGAGTAAAGGCATATTTCAAAAGAAATAAATTCATTCCAATTCGCAAATTGAAGTTGGAGAGCATACGAGTATATGTACTCGTACGGGTAGTTCAATTAAAAAAGCATTTGGTTCCTGAAAAGAGCATATGACTACGAGACAATCTCTGTTTATGCATCCAATCGACCTTCAGGATCGTATGTGCCAGAAGCCGATTAGACCAGGAACTTCTCAAATTTTCTTGTAATCTTACAATCCTCTAAACAAACTCGGCATTTAGTTTCGGGAAACCGGTTTGTATGTTCAAGAAATGATGATTCACTTAAGCAGCATGATTTCTTGAGCATTACTCCAGTTTAGTAGACTGTTGATACAACAGAAAGTCTTGTCACCTATACATATTCATATGTACCTTTCGTGGTAACTTTTTGGTTAATTCGTCACATTTGTCACATTTAGTGTCACTGAAAGACTCTACTAATACTCGTATTCTTTCAGTTTACACAATGAGAACTCGGCGTTTTAAGTGCTCTTGACTATCACCGAAAATTGGATACCTGCGCTGAGGTTGATATGGCAAATTACTCGGGCTCGAAGACACTTCAGAAAAACTATAGAGCCTCCGACACTTCTATGATTTGGACCGAATATGATACGAGTAGAACGAAAAATAAATTCAATTTCTGACCGATCAGTACACAACATCAGGCCTTAAACTTGTAATTGGGAGTCCTCAGTTTCATAGTATATACGATTTTAAGTGTGAAATAGAAAACGGATAGTGTTTTGATCCTTTCAATATTAGGAAGATTAGGAAGCCAGATGATCTGACTTTCTACTACTCCGTTTCCTTCTGTTCTCCTCTGAGCGGATGATTTATAACGCTCTGGGTAGTGTTTTTGTTTTTATTAGTTAAAATCTCTAATTCGAATTCGCATTTCTTTTGTAACAGCGGGACAAGTCCATCTTTCAGGATGCTGTAGCTTCATGAATGTTGTTTTTTTAATTAACTTTAGCTCAACATACCAAGCATGCATAGGCGATAATCCGTCTAACTACAATAATTACAGCCAAAGCTTAGTTTTTCTTTACAAAGTCCAGATTATAACGTTTGTACATAGGTTGCTCTGTTACTTTACTGTCAATGTGGGAGTTAAAGCTAAGGTTTTTATATAGAACAACCTCGAGTAATCGACGTTAAGACTGTCTTATTGTTAGCCCTAAACGTTCAAATTTTGAAAAAAAAACGCACGAATTAAGTTATATACCCAAACTTATTTTGAAAACCATGGTTCGGTTCACTAAACTTTTCGTGCGCTACGTCCATTTTATGGTCTACATAATCGTCCATCGAGCAAGATATTCGGAACACGATGAATCGTTTTCGCACTACGTACACTCTAGCGGATAATACGCATCCCCAAAGACGACGACAACAGTGCGAACAGATGAAGTTACTGCCGTTGTGAAGCGCAGTGTTGGCAGAGCAATTGGAGCTATGCCTATCCACTTTTTGGAAGATTTTACGGAAAGATCTTGGGTTAAAAGCTTATAAGATCCAGCTTGTGCAAGAGTTGAAACCATGTGACCATTATACGCGTCGTAGATTCGGTGAATGGGCCGACAACATGATTCAGCTTAATCCTCATTTTCAACGCTAAATTGTGTTCTCCGATGAGGCCCATTTTTGGTTAAATGGATATGTAAACAAGCGAAATTGCCGAATTTGTCGAGACGCCCTTCCAACTATTAAAACTCACTGTTTGGTGTGCTTTATGGGCTGGTGGCATCATCGGCCCATATTTCTTTAAGGACGATGCCGGCCAGAATGTTACCGTCAATGGATTCAGAACGTGATTTCTGACTTCTTCACCCCTCAGTTGAATGGCATTGACGTGACAGAGCTTTGATTTCAACAAGATGGCGCAACATTCCACACGGCGCACGACACCATCAATTTATTGCGGGAAACATTTGCTGAGCGCATAATTTCGCGTAATGGACCTGTGAACTGACCTCAACGATCCTATGATCTCACACCTTAAGATTACTTTCTTTGGGGGTATGTGAAGTCAATAGTCTATGCCGATAGGTTTATCGTTGGACATTGGATGATTTGGAAGTCAACATTCGCCGTGTTATTGCTGATATACGGCCCCAGTTGCTCGATAATGTTGTCGAAAATTGGACTTCACGATTGCGCTTCATCCAAGCTAGCTGTGGCATAAAATTATCTATTAAGTAAAGCTAATATCATAGACATTAACATTAGCTTCAAGTATTTTTTTTCATATTGAATTTATATACCTCTAAAAAAAAAATACCCTTTACTTGTAAAGGAGCCTGACTAGCAAAAAGTTGTCAAACTCTGTTAAAGGATCTATCCCAATAAAATATTCCAGCATATTACACAACTAAGGCGAGCTCGAGATTCCACCTTTCTAACGACAAGGGATTAAGAACGGCCTTAAGAAATTTGCGCACAGAAAAGCGACCGAATGTGTGGGAGGAGAAAAGCTACAAATCAATGAGCTTTGGTTTTAAATGTTTGTAGGTTATAATGACCAGGACATAAGATGGGAGAAGCACAGGCATTCTACAAAGCTTAGGAAAGAATCGCTGTATTTCAGCGATACACAAAGATGGGTTTAAGAGTACACTTAAAAAGGATCGGAATGCTAGTGGCCATTTCATCGGAGCACGGGTGGTGCATAGTAGGTGCAAGGAATTTCTTATTGCAGACGTTGTCTTATACTATACTGGAATCTGATCAAATGGGTTAAAATATTCCTTGCATCACTTGATTAAACCTACAAATTTCGCAGGATTTTTGGTGGCATTGAATGTGTAGCCATTCTAATGCAAGTTCTCATTAACACAAATACAGGGGCGATGCAAGTTCAGTCCGCAACTTCAGCGGAAAAATATAGAATTGTGTACTGGAAGCATTAAACTCCACTTTTTCATGGGTTTTCTGTTGTTATTGTTCCTATTATTATTATTATTATAACTTTATTGATCTATCATAGTAATAAAATTGCAAAGTCAATATAAAAGGAAAAATTATAACGCTAGCTGCCAGGGCTAGTGTAGGATTTGTATCGAAATTTAGTGAGTTGATCACGGTCGTTTTCGTTTTACAGTATATACGAGTAGGTATACCAGTAAGCCTGGAGTAACAAAAAAATTGAGAGTGCTGTCATCAGCAAAAGAATACATCGGATCAGAAGTAGCAGACAAGAGAACATTATTGGGAATTAGAGAGTGTTGGTGACAGAAATTAGCCCTGAGGAACACTATCATTTAATTTATGAACATTAGGTACGCTTGAAACCATCGAATATAAGTTGAGGATTCCGAAAAGTATTCTTATCCACTACAGACTGCATGCATTCTCGACAAAAGAGTCTGTCAAATGCGTTTAAAAATCTTGGATTTGCTAACAATTCACAGAATTTACATGACATTGAAAAGAAGGGGCGTAAGAACGATTATTCTTAAAAAGGGAAGAACAGATTCGACTTTCTTATAAATAGTGGTGTAAGAACATCCCTTCACCAAGAAGGTGGATATACTATTAGGCCCGCAGATGGAGAACGGAAAACTAGTATTCTCAACCCTGAAATTAAATATTTTGAAATGAAATATTAATAAATTAGTGCTATAGCCCTATCCTTTTAGAGTCTTCACCAAGGCCAGCTGTTTCTGTTACTGTTTCATTTATATGTAGAGCCACAGTATCAAGGCTTTAAAAAGCGGGACGACTCCAAACCTCATAGTCTAGGCACACGTCCCAATTGATAGAACGGTGGCACTGCAGCAGACGTCTTTTATTTCAAAGGCTAATAAATGCGATGCTGAGGTTTTTCTTTTGCAGTGCGTCTTTGTGCATGCCATTGTCTTTTCGTCCCATAATCTCTTCGTATATTATCATCAATTTAATTCCAAAATCAGAAAAAAAAGACAAATGTTCTCGATGTTGGATTAACTCACTTGCACTAGGTTTCTGGTACCATTAAAACGTTTGCATACAACCTGGGCGAAGGAAACTTAGGGAGGAAGAAAAGAGAGATACCGATGTACCATGCATTGGTCTTACATGTTTGAAAGGTATAATGACTAGGAAAAAGGGAGCTCGGCAGGCATTCAAGAAACGAGTTGTACGGCTTAGAAATGAATCGCGATATTTCAGAATATGTCCGAAGGTGAGTTTGAGCGTATACCGATGAGCACTAATAAGGAGACGGGTGTTACTGTTGAAGGTTTGAAGGGGCGGAATGCCACTGGCGATTTCTATGGAGCACTGGTGGTGGAAATAGCGATGGAGAAAAGTAAGACAGGAGGCATTACATCGGTTGACTGAGTGATATTTATATCACCTGTGAGTTTTGTCGCACAGCTTCGAATCCTATCTAGCAGATGCAGGAGCACCTGACCAGATGTGGACATTGTACTCCGCTTATGGGCGGGGGAATGCCGTATCTATTGAGGCCACATCGGTGGGTGTGAAATATTTCTTACATCGCATAGGTTATCGTTGACACACATACTGGATAATGGCTGAATGTTTAAGTTTCGCTTTACCGACAAAAGACAGCATTGTGTTTTGGAAGCACTAAATTACAGAGTTGTGTTCCCATATAGTAATGTTGTTTATATCGGAATTCAATGAGCTTAGCCTACGTTGTCATTTCCGTTCTACAGCCGAAGAGCAGAGCAGGGAAATAATATAGGATTGTATGTATATAAAAAAGCAATACATTGGATTAGAAATAGCAGACAGGGGATCATTGATGAAAATTAAAAAAAAAGTGTCGGAGAGAGAACGCAGCCCTGGGGTACACCAGCATTTATTTTGTGAATATCAGACTTGAAACCATCGAAGACAACTTGAATTCAACGTTTCGAAAGGTAATTTCTAATCCACTGGGGAAAAGAATGGCCGATTCCAAAGGCACGCGTTCTGCGCAAAAGAGCCTGATGCCAAACTCTGTCAAATGCCTTAGAAATATCAAGTGTAACTACTTGCTTTCGCCAAATTAATGTAAGTTTTGGTACCACTTTTCGGTGAGACATACCATCAAATCACCAGTGGACATTGAGGAGTTTTCGTGTTTCGAGATATTTCAGGAGCCGATGGTTTATAAGCGTTTCCATGATCTTGGAAAGAGAGACGTAAGTGCAATGTGTCTGTATGAGCAGAGAGAAGAAGATTCTCCTTTTTTAGGGACGGGCTGGACAAATGCTGTTTTCCATCTGCTCGGAAAGAGTCCTAAAGAGTAGGATTGATGAAAAAGCTAATGCAGTAGTTTTGCCAGCGTGGAAGAACACCTCTTCAGGAGAAGGGGAGATATACGATCTGGACTAGTGGATTTGTGCACGTTAAGATCTTTAACACGAGAGCGAAAGTGGATTCGTCCCAGTGTAGACAAAGCACAACCTGAAAGTGTTGTTGGCCGCAAAGTGTGCAGCAAGCAAATTGGCTTTGTCCAAAGAACTGACAGCTGGAATGTTATTATAAATAAGCCTTGGGGTGGTAGATGGTGCAGAATTTCTAATGTGTTTGACGAACGACCAAAAACAGTTACTACCTTTGGTACATTGTATTTCTGAAAGAAGGGAAAAAACGAGTAAGTAAGACGAGTAAAAGAAAGTGTTAAAAGTTACTTAAACTAAGCAAACACGACAGAGAAATTCTAACGTAGAAGAATGAAGATTGGTACACGTATCCAACATCCTGAACACTATTTGCCTACAATTAACCCGCCTCAAAGTTGTAGAGAGTAACATGTATCTACGTTCGACGTTTAGCAGTATAATAGAATTGACTGTAGATTTCTGATGTTTCAAAGGAAAATTCTTCTTGAAAACAGAGTCTAACAAATCGAATCTATAGGTGCTCATAACAAGTGATGGACACAACTTGGATATGTCTCAACGGTAACTAAAAGGTGTTTTTTAGGAAGATTTTTTTTTCAATATGACTAAATTCAGACAGCTGATAGTTAATCAGATAACTAAACCCATCATTTTATTCGATGTTGTTTGGCAAATCATCATGTAAAGACTTACACCCGAGCAACGCTTACAAATTGTGGAAATTTATTTCAAAAGTCAGTGTCAACATATTCAACTACTCTTACACTTTTGGACTCTAAGCCACTGAGAAAACTGCGCGGAGTGTGCTCAGATGGAAATATCGGCACCGTTGAGGAAGATCGTAATTCATCAATTCGCCATCGTGCGCATGAACTTGACCTACATATGTCCATCGACTTTGTGGAAGAATTTACACAAGGATCTTGGTTAACACGCTCATAAGATTCAATTGTGCAGGCGTTTGATTGGGCACTTGAACAGTCGATCCACTCTTTTGTTCAGTGATGAGGATCACTTTGGTCACAGTGCCTTTGTTATAGTAAGCAATATTGTCGAATTTAGAGCGAGGGAATCTATAAGGCTACCTTTGCACACCAAAAAATGCACTGTATTGTGTGGTTTATGGGTTCTTCAAAAATGAAGAAAATCGAAATGACACTGTCAATGGCGCTCGGTATAGAGGCAGGATCAATTTATTTCCAAAAATCTATGAACTTGGTCTGCAGAACATTTATTTTTAACAGGATAGTGCCACATGCTAAGCTGCCTGCGAAGCCAAAGAGTTATTGAAGGAAGTATTCGAAGACATCATTATTTCCAGAAATAGACCTGTGGCCTTTCCTACAAGCTACGATGGAAACCAACATCGAGCACACCATTCGTGAGACATGGCCTCAAAAATCCGAAAAAGTTATCAAAAATTAGAGCTACACGATGCAGTTCCTGCGACTCTTCCGTGATGACCATATGCCTTAAATCATAAGATCATCTCTCGAATAAAAAAAAAACTAGAATCGATTAAATCGAGGTTCTAAAAAGGAGAAAAAATATCAGTCAACTGCAGGTAAGCTTAAGTAGTTGTAAGTCGATGGGAATTCTCTAATTTCCTTCTTTCAAGTAGATGCTCTCGTTTGATACGGCGATGTTGCTTGTCTGGAAGATGTTTGATTTCAATTTACAATTATGAGAGAACGTAATTCTTAATTTACTTTAACATTTTCCAACGGACATGAACTTGAACGACTGGCACAGGAAGCGCATTTTCGATAAAAACAAAAAATTCAACACCAGAAACAAAATAACAAATCCTATCCAAGGGCTATAGGGTACAACTACTCGTAATACAACAGAGCTCGTCCTTATACGTCCAGTAAACAGCAAATTAAATTTTCGTGCTCCACTTAAAAAAAGCAAACAAAATTAAGTCCCCACCCAAAAGAATCCTTTTATTACCAAGTGATGAGTTCACCGAAGCACCTTAGTACCCCCTTAAGACTCAGAAGAGTTAAATCACCCTCTCGGGTCCTTGAAAAGTGTTTCTCCTAATTTGGGAATTATAACATAAACCCCGGGTTAGTTCCGAACAGAAAAACATCGCGCGCAAACCACATGTACATATAGCTTTACATCTATCTCTCCATAATAAGTCTGGCATTTGTTATGACTGCAATTACATATGTACATCTCGTGCTTCTTTGGTTATTGATAAGAGCGAAGTATAATGGAATGCTTTGTGTGCCACTAGCAACGAGCAAATAGTGTTCATAATTTGCAATAGAATGACGAAATATTTGATTTCGCCCTAAGTAAAAAAAAGTACTTAAATGTCAATCCAATGAATTTCCCGTATCTTGAAAGTTTAAAGTTCTCTACTACTCTATGCCTCGATCTTATCGGAATAACCACGAAAATTCCATTACGGTAGTATCAGCAATCATCAGTCCATCAGTACCATAACCACCTCACCAAACAATAGACCGAAAAAGTGTGCCGTATTCGGCGTTGTGGCATGCGCCTTTGTACATCTCGTGTCTCTTCCGACAAGTTCAACCCTTGACAAATCCATCGATGTCACAATGATATCGAGGACCAAATTGAAAATTAATCTCCTGACAACACAATAAATAAAAACAAAAACACAAATATACCAAATACCAACCTTGTGATCTCCGGATGGTGCTGACAATGATGTACCAGACTTAGATTCAATTCGATTTCAAGCTTATGGAAGCATAAAATCTTTAGGTTCATAGTATTTTTCAAGCGTTGAAATTAGACCACGATGCAGTGGCTTTTTTTTTTTTTTTTTGACCGAACTATTCGTAATAACTCTTCGTACTCTTGTGACACGGGCGTTCTTTTCTAATTTTTAAAGTTTTAATTCAAAAACACTTTTAGGAAATAATTTTTTTAAGAATGGAACCGCTATCGTCTGATAAATCTTATATAACGGGGGTGGTCGTAATTTCATTTGCACAACTTTTCACTTTATTGCAAGTTTGGCCAATTTGTAATCTTTCTTTATTTTTATTTTGAATTTTTCTTCTTTTTTTTTTTTGTGTAGTACGTACGTAGGTTTCTCTACTGGTTAGTAGGGAGAGCGGACAGTGATTAAATTGAAGGAAAAATAAATCAAATTATTCTTATTGCAACGATGCAATGGACTAGCGATTTGGATGAGGTTAGGAGTTTGGAGATTCGAACATCCTGTTTGATTGCACACTTATGAGTGGGAAATTAACTTTGTGGAGGGTATAAAAAAGTATACTTAAGCGAACTAACTGCAGCAAGTGGAAAAGTGGATTTGTTTTAAATAAAAGTCGCGATTACCTCCAGCTGAACCAGCTGTTTCGATTAAACTGTCAATCGTATGAAGGAGGTGTTAGCTGTTCGACTGCGCTCTAGAGGCATCACACGTTGACGTGTGTCAGTTGGTTCGATTTCGTGTTGTTTCGGGGTTAGGTTTGTTCGATTCCAGTACACACAAAAGGGATGTGGTGGAACATGTTGCTTATCGTTGGTTTGTACGTTGCCAGCCATTTGATTACCGTCATTCTCAATTGCGAATAAGTTGTAAAATATGAACTCCTATCTGTATGAAGATTGTTACCTAATGTCGAATTTCGGAAATTTAGGTGAACAAACTAAGTCATGAGATTTATTTGCTTGATTTGAATTTGGGTGGAGGCAGAAGCCCACAGTTGGCGGGCTTAAAGCAGGCTAAGACTAAGACTTACAACTATGGCTTAAGACATCATAATTTAAGATTAAGGAAAATGATGAAGGTGATCTGTTGGCTTAGCGCGGTCTCTGCCCGCTACCTCCACTCGAAGTTGACTGAGGTCCTCTACTGGGTTGTCCCCCTGCTTAGAGTCGAAATCTTTCCAAGTCGGGGAGTTGGTGCCCATCCATTCAAGATGACCTAGCCATTTCAGCCGGGTTAACCGAGCTTTTGTGACGTCGATGGCATCGCTGAACAGCTCGTAGAATTCGCTGTTGAAACGTCGCCTCTGCCCTGCATTGATGCAAATAGTACCGAAAATCACCAGTAGAATGTTTCTGTCGAAGCGCCTGACCGTATTTGGATAGGGTTTCGTCAGTGTATAAGCTTGATGGCCAGTATCTTGTAGGATGTCTTGAAAGAGGGTTTGCTACTCAATTCTGAGTTTTTGCATGATTTCCTCTGTGGTGTCATTGTCGTAGTTATTATCGGTGCCGCAGTAGATAAAATTCCTTGTTATCTCAAAGTTGTAACTGCCTATCGTGACATTTTGTCCTATGCGTAGATGTATCCCTCTTTGTTAATAGTATATACAATACTTTGTTCTTCCTTCGTTGACCACAAAACCCATCTTTGCGGCTTCTGCTTCCAAAGTCGCAAACGTTCCATTGACAGTTCACTGTTATCTTGCCAGTATGTCAATGTCGTTTGAACAGACTTTTGAAAGATATTGCCGCTGAAGTTGGCTAGCGAATTTCACACAATTCCTCAAAGAACGATGTTGAGAAATTCGTCTCTATAGATGTAAGTAGTGTGTATAGATTTGGATCTTTTGGATTTTTTCCAAGATTGCCATAATGTGAAAATTTATGTTGGTGATTTACAGCGAATCGTCGTCAGGCGTTCGCCTATATACCTGAAGCTCAAGATTTGTTCTCTAAATCTTCCAGTTGTGGCGACTGTAAGCTGAGACTGCTGTTCTTGCCACGCCGATTGTCTGTAACATTCTCCATAGTAAATAACACAATTTTTCAACCTCTTTTTGTCCGATTCATTTCAGCATACTTCTTGAATGGCGGTTATGTCTGCTTTGTAGTAGTAAAGTATCTCCGTTAGTTTTTCGACTGCACGCAGTTTGAAAAAGATTCAAACATCCCATCTGCAGATCCAAATATCATTGTCCTTTAATGGTTTGCCAGGGTCATCAACAATGCATCCGTTACTATCAGAGGATATTACGATAAATATCTGGTTCGTCAAATTTCTTTATCCTACTTACCATTTTAGACTGGATGAGTAGTGCAGTTACCGGGGACAACCACTGAGAGGTAGCAAAAGCACTACGTTACGAGTTTGACTATTAGCGTTATAGGACAGTCAGCAGCTTCCCGATCCCGACTGCCGAGTAGTTCTCCTTCTGGCCCGTTTTACTATAAAACTGCATAATTCGCGATTTCAGGCCATCATTGTTGGTAAAATTTTCACCATTCAAAGAGTTTTACAAAATCCAAAATAAGTGAAAATCTAACTGGCTTGTTGATGGATGTGAAATCTCTTCCTAACGAAGTTCAATAATTTTTCACGAGTAACCAATATGTGTGTAGCATAGCCTTGTCATGGTAAAATACGGTTCCCTTACGATTTGCCAATTCTGGACGTACTCCTTTGATTGCTTCCTCCAGTTTTATTAGTTGTTGACAGTAAACATCTGAATTGATTGTTTGGTTTTCTAGAAGTAGCTCATAATATACCACACCTTTGCGCCTGTTCGTGTACTATCCAAAACTACGAACAATATCCAAAAACTGTCAAAAACCCGTGGATTTATTGTAATTTTGGGCAGTACGAGAACAGACCTCTCTGCATTTAGAAAGTTGGAAAATTCTTTAGGCCATCGTAAAGGTAAAGAGACTCTAAGAATTACATTATCGATTTGCACGCAAAAATTTAGCTCCCTATCGTACAAAATGCCATGGTCGCGGAGGAATAGGTAAAGTTGGGGATGACTCTAATTGGAGTCACGTGCTAAGGTAATTGATTGGAATATGTTGACGTTAGACTCTAAGCAATAGTTGAGGCTTCAAACGGAAAACGTATCGAGGTCATCTAAACAAAAGTTTGGTGCCTTGTAGTGAAGAGATTGCTTTGGAAAATGTTCGAATCATCAGTGTAGAGTGAGAAGAAGAAGTTCTTAATAACCCTATCAAACTCATTTACGATTAAGATGAAGAGAAGAGGACTTATGTGACTACCTTCGCGCACCAGAGGTGCTTTTGAAGAGTTTTTAAGAAAGTTTAAAATATTACGAAAGAGGAGATTCTCCGAGAAAAAGCGGAGAGCCTTTATAACTGCTTCAAAAAGTTGGCAAGAAATTCGGCGATGGTATATGGATCGGTGGATAATATGTTTTTAGAATCATCGGATTTTCTACTGTATGATAGTTCAAGATTAGCAAAATAAACTTAGGGTCGTTTATAAGATTGGTTTGCGCCTAATTAAGATAGCGCTGGTACATAGAAAGTGTAAAGCTATGTTAAATGAAGGCACTCGTGCATTTAGAAAAAACTTGGTGCGAAGGAAAACCGATATTATCTCGTCTCTTTTGTTTCGTAAGGATCGAAGTCTTCGATTATATCAAGGAGGAGGCATGGATTATGCCTGGTTGCTTGTTAATGGCAGTGAATGTCTATGTCATCGGGTAGGGAGTGTATGAATTCAAGCGTTTCCTTGTTAGAGATATTCTGCGTGGAACAGATAACTTTTATTTCAATAAACACTCTATTGTGACTGCAGATGGGGATATTGCAGAATTTAACTTGATCAACCGAAAATTAATTTATTCAGGTTATTTGAGGTTTGAATTAAATTGGTCAAGTCATCAACACCCCTAATTCTATTTTCAATACCTGACAGTTTGACCGCGATCCTGTCGGGGAGCAAATTTTGACAGAAGCCATTTGAATCACTAGGAACACATACGAGAGTGATATATTTTTGCACTAATCGCAAAAGAAAAGAACTTGTTAGAAATTCTTAAATGTTTCTTTTGTTAAGGCTGACCCAAATACCATTGGATGTGCTCCCGCAGACGCCCTTATAAACAATCGGTTTAGCATTGTTATTATTTCTTGGACAATTATTAATTCTACAATACATAGCCAATGCACAAATCTCGACACAATGTGGGTTGAATGTTGTATTCTATGTTTTCTAAATCTTCAAAGAAACATTTTCTTAGAACTTTGTACGGCCACCGGGTTACAGTTCATAGCAGAATCTGCAAATGTCTATTCCCAGCAGGGTGATATGTTTCTTATAGGACCCCATCAAAGTCCTGATTTGTCAAAAAATATCTAGGGATATACCACAATGTCCTAGAACGCAGCATAATAATATTTGGTTCTGTCTGCATAATGCCATGATCTAGCACGACGACTACTGCCTTGACCACATGCTGACTATCGATGTAGATGTCGATATCCCTACAAAATATGGATCCATGATTTTTTGTAATCCAGTGCGATATGCTCCAACTTAATCAGCCTGCGCATTTATACGGTTTAAAGGACTGAATTGCTTTCAGTAGTTTTTTTCAGTTTGATGAGGTCAGCAATTTCTTCCCTCGTGAAAAAATAAGTGGTGACCTTTGCTTGTTTCCATATGACTGAGTTCATTCGGGATGGTGGACCCAGGGAGCAGAGTTTATAGAATTCTTAATTGCTCTCGGCCTAGGTTTCGTAATTGGTTTTAGGTATGCCTAGGTACATCTCTCCAGAACAGTGGACACATGAACTCGCTAAAATAGAGGCCACTCTCATGGTAAAATGGGACAGAGAGAGAAAAAAAATGATTTTTGGGCCTCGTGGTTATCCATAGATGGCATCCAACATTTAATGGGGAGAGTAAATTATTAGTGTAATTGGACTTGATGTTGCATCCGAGGCAACCAATCATCTTAAGTAGTTTTAGTTACGTGAAAAAAAGTATGTCTTTCGGGCGCGGCTGGTATTGAACCCCGAGCCGTCCGATTGGGAAGTCAATACACTGCAACTTGAGCCACGGCCATCCACAATTTGAATTGGCTTAAATGTTCTTAATATTTTATCAATATGCAAAGGGAAATGTAGCTCCTTATCGTTCACGATTCCAAGGTCGGAAAGAGATTGAAACCAGGATTACATATAGGTTGGCTGTGGAAAAGATAAAGATGGGGTGAGGCTGGTTTCACTTATGTTACAAGATAATAAGTTAAGGAGAGCCATAAAAACTTGCTGACACATTTGTCAACGTACTTAAGTTATCTTCAGACAGCATATATTATTATTATTATTATCAAGGGAACGATACAAAATTAATTTGTAGGGTCCGGGATTTAACGCCGGGGTACTATGCCCATGTGGCGCGTTTTGTCAACAGCACGCGGAATACTGAGTTCCCATGTGGTCACCCACCTACGTACTTACCGCGCCCAACACAGGGCATATATCCTTTAGATCTTGCAAGTACTAATTGCCTAGGGTTTGTGGTCTGATTCTATAGCAGGGTCGGGGCGAAAAAAATTGCTCTTCTCTTCATTCGTAAAGCTACAGCAGAAATCATTGTGAGGAACACTCAATCATTGCGCACGTTCTGTGAAGTTTGTAAGTTTGAAGTTGATATCTCTAGATGTCTCACATTTATACAGATGAGTCATAGATAAACTAACCTAGGTGTCAAACTTTCCAGATATTGCAAAATCAAAACTGGTTTTCTACTGATCGCCCCTATCCGTTATAGAAATGGTAAAAATGTTAGTGCGAAAGTTCAGAGTTTGCAAAAGTAGTAGTAGAGTTTGCCATCTAGGTTAATTTATCTATGAGATGAGTACATCCATAGCTAGCCTTGTAATGAGCTTGAGAGTGCAGCGTTTGTTTGGCTTTGGACATTGAAGATCCGACAATGGCAAGTTGTCTAGTGTTTGTTCATAGTGATCTCAGGCTTGCTAAAGCTCAATTCTGCCTAAGCGAAACATCGCCCTAGATGCTGTGGTTTTGTAAGTGCGGCTTTGATCCCTGCCGGAGGTTTATGTAGATTGCAATATGCGTTTCTAGTATTCGATTCTGACTGAGCCAAATACTATTCTTAAGCCGATTCACTAAGCTGTTTGATTGAGAGGGTCAGTTGATGGAGATGGGTCGTATAACTAAATTAGCATGCCCAAACTTAAGTCTTTCTACTGCTGGATGGGAATGTTCTTAACTTTTTTTTTTTGCCAATTACACTCGTACCAATATTGTCAAGAGACTCCAGGATTCCCAAGTGCGTCAAAAATTCAGAGGTAACCTTAACTATGACAAACCGTCATTAGCAGTTGCAGGTACAATACTTCTTGCGTTATACAGCACAGTAAACTCCTTAAGAAACCTGTTGCGGACTATTTTGTTATATGGAATGGGATTGATCAATCCTCTTCGGAAATGTAACGCTGTCGATGACCAATATCATTTCTCCTAAAATTTGTTTTGGGCTTAGAAATCCTGAGCGACCTGTTAAAAAGTTTTCACTTAGATATATTCTTTTGAACTGTTGGTTGTCCGTACGGTTCTCTGGTTTAACAAAAACATTTACAATCACCGTTCAATTCCATTTCGTTCTAATGTTTTCAACCGGTTCCGATTGGGCTTTTTCGCTTGTCAAAAACAGCTGAGTTTTTCTTGCTCTACACATGTCGCTGATTCTTTGAGAAGTTTTCAAATATTTTGAATTAAAAATGCTAAAAAGCGTAATCGCGTCAAATATAAACCTTCTCAAAAATGTTATTCCACTTCATCAGCAAGTTAGAGTGAGTATATCTGTTTTTGTTTTTAAAGATCGTCTTTATCTCTGTCATTACACCGGCAGACAACATTCATCTTGAAGAGGCGATACGACCCACTTTTACATAAGAAGGGATATCACCCGAAGAAATTACGTGCCAAGCACTTCATTTACGACTTGGTCGAGGATACAAATGTTAAAAAACAAGAAAACCTAGAAGTTATTTTGAAAAGTTTTGTAGAGGGAGTTGGCGACAAGGGTGACATTGTTTCCCTGAAGCCAAATTTCGTCTATAACAAATTGCTTCTACCGGGTTTAGCTGTTTATAAAACAGAAGAAAATATAAAGAAGTATGCGAAACAATCGGACAAAGTCGAAGAACATAGTTCGCCTTATGCTCAGAGGGTAACAACTAAAGTAATCCCAATTTTCTACAACTCATGATCTGTTTTGAATTTGTAGACTGTTAACATGCTGGAGGGTTTGATTCTGGCAGTTGTAATGAACAAAGATCATCCGTGGAAAATAGAACCATGGCATATAAGAACGTCTCTTCGTAAGGCTGGTTACTATGTCAAAGAGGAGTGCATTACTTTGCCAGAACAGCCTATTGAGGGTCCCGATCTAACGAAAGACAGTAAAGATTTTTTCTGTACAATCACAATAAATAACCTGGAGAAGGCTCGTTTGCGATGCAGAATACGTCATTGGAGTACGGATCCAAGTAAGAGATTGCCTTATGTTCCTGAGTATTGGAGTATTCCAAGCGAACCTTTGTTTGGTAGTGAATCTGAGCCAAAGGACGATACGAAAAATCCATAAAATTAATTGCAAAATATTAGTAAATAAATGTTAAAGTGTGTTAAAGCTAGAAGTGTCTTTGTCATTGGGTTATGTACATAAGTTATTTTATTTGCATAATTGTTGTCAACAAGTAATCTTTGCCAGTAGTCTTTGACCTTCCAACGAGCGCACCTTTATTATGAGTTGTGCGTGGAGCCCAGAAATGGGTTCTCACTCGATAACTCTCAAAACTGAGATTGTTTTCTTCTTAAGAACAAGCTGACTAAAAAAAACTACACCATCCGCTCTCCCAATGAAGCTAAGCATCTGGGTATTATCTTGAGTAGCAAACTTTTTTGAACCAACTTCGTAGCGTAGAAAACCTCCAACACGTATCTGTGATACATAGCTATGATTAGATTTGAATTTATGTGTCAGTTATTAGTTGGAATAAGCTTTCATAGAGTTCAAAGAACGGTTTGTCTACACCCTGCTCTTAGTATTCGTATCATAAGCTGTACTCGCAAAACTACATTCTGTTTAAAAAAAGTTGTTTTGTTGATCTTATGACGCAATGATAGCAAAGGTCCGGTTGCCGCTAGACTACGAAGTTGATTCTTCCTATCATCTGGACTGATGTCCGCCAAAATCTGAGCCAAAAATAAAATGTATTTGTATTCTCACCGGTGGCTCCGGAAGTTTGTTAGGATATAGTCCCAACGCCTTTGTATACCATAGGGCGACAAATTTGGTCTTCACTTCTTGTTAATCAACTTTGTGACGGTTTGGGATACACGCAATCCTGAAAAGAATGAACTACATTATGAGGAATAACTGCACTGTAGCGAGAGCCGAACTTTTATCATTTTATCCGATTTGAGTCTAGGGCACTTCTAAAGAACTACATTCCTCTTGTATCGATATTTATCCTTTACATAACGGTAATTCCTGTTTCTTGTGCAATATTTAAGAATAGAATTACTGCCGTCTTTCTATGAGTAGGACAATTTGGTTCTTGATTCGTTCTTTCAGAGCTGTTCATTGGAGAATTGGACTTACAAATCCTGAAGATGGGGTGGTAATATATATTAAGTTGTTGCATATGTAATGTCGGATTTCATAATGAAACACTATTATATGGAATATACTTTTCCCAACGTGACACAAGTGCATGCATACCAGTTTTGAAAGTATGGATTGAAGGAATTCCTCGAAAGCGTTTTTGACAGCTACTTCATTATTGAGCCGTTTTGCCATAAAAAAGTGATTCAAATGCTTGAATCTCATACGGCATTGTGTTAATTAGGCTGCTTAGCGAGCCTAAACTTCAACTGCAACTGCAAAATTTTTTCCAGTTGGCTACAGTACTTCTCAGCATTGATAGTGTCACCAGTTTTTAAGAAGGAATATTGGATAATGCCAGCAGTCACCATTATCTTCCTTGGATGAACGCTCGATTTTGGCATGTGTTTCGGTGCCTCGTCAGCATCTAGTTATTTCACAGATCGGCGACGATTATTGTAGAAAACCGGAAAAGTCACTAGCCGTGCTGTGCAGAAACAAGTCCTTTCTGTGCCGGGAAAACAGGCATGCGGAAATGTCCATGGTTTGCTTAGTCAGCTCATGGGGAATCCATTTATTAAGTTTCTTGACTTTTCCAAGCGCTTGTAAGGGATGGGAAATAGTCGCATGGTCCCCTACAGTTTAACGAGGGTCAGGCTCCACTACAGCACGCATCTTGTCGTTGTCGATGACTGATGCTACGTGTTTTGCTTTCAAGAGTCATGTCGCCCGGTCGGCATTTTTAGAACCATCATTGTAGGGTTCTTTCGTTTACTGCGTAAGGCCCAACGCATAGATAAACTAACCTAGATGGCAAACTTTCCAGATATTAGAAAATCAAAACCGGTTTTCTACTGATCGCCCCTATCCGTGTGATCCTGTCAGTGAATACGTGTAAATTGTCATTAATGGCAATTTCCCTCTCCTTTTATATAAACCACGCCCATTTTAATCAAAAAAACCTCGTCTCCATTACACACATTCGTGAAAATCGCTCTCATTCTAGCAATTTTACTTATAAATTGCTTTCCTTCCTTCTATCAAATTTTGACAAAGTTATAGAGATGCTTACACTTACAGTGAGTCTGTGCAAAAGTTAAGGGTTTGAAAAAATTATTAATAGAATTTGACATCTAGTTAGTTTATCTATGGCCCAACAGCACTGATGATGTTTTTTTGGGGCTGCCTTAGCTACGTTGTGGCCAAGTTTAAACTCGTAAAGGAAAAGTAATAGTTTTTGTTTAACATCCATGCTCTTCGGCTTGGTCATCCTGCCCTATCACTTTGACGTCTACAACTGAACTGAGGCTGTTCGAACACGGAGAAATACATCTACTAAGAAAATCAACAACGCTGTTGATCCAATTTCACATCAACCCGAAATTACATCTGCAACAACCTAATAGTTTTTCTTATGATTTGCGAAGGATAAAAGTAGTAAAGTTCCAAATGCTACTCGTATACTTACAAGGAGAAACATATTCAAAGCAGAACGATTGCATCTAAAATCGTCTATTTTCTTTTTGCAGACTCTTAATGGCATTTCCAATCCAGCTTTTACTTTTCCGATTTTGCTTATTTATTTTTCCTTAGTTTGAATAAAGTCATCATATCAATCAATTTGATCATTAGCCTGCTATCTCCAATATTGCACACCGCAGATGGTTTCGATCCCCTTCGAAGTGTGTATGCCACCTGTGGAGATGAACTCTTTTGTTCAGTTTTCTGCGTGGCTAAGATTAAAAGACTGGCTAGAATAGTGCATTCTTGCTAATACGATCGAGGTATTTGAGTTATATGTACTCATATCAGGCTTTAGTTGCGAGTTGTAATGATTCCTTCTAACTCCATTGAACACAGGAACTTTTTTTAATCGTATCCCTGTGTCATAACCAGAGGTAACCCTGGTAGACAAACTTGTTCACTTTGTTGGTGGTACAACTTTTAAAGAGATTGTGCACATTTTCTGAATATAAAAAAAAACTCTTCCGCCACTGTTTTAGTACAAGCGAGAGCCTCGCTGCGGCCTTCTTATGTGTTTCAATATCGTCCACGTATACGAATTAAATCCACTTTTGAACAGTAATTCTACTTTTAATGTTGACCTTTAAGTTTCTTATAATTTGTTCAAGCAGATATATTGTATAAACATTACGAGTATACAGGAAAGCGTTTCATTCTTTTCTAACATCAAAGGGAAATGAGGATCCTTTGCCTCTTCAAGTAGTTAAAATTCTCAACAATTTACAGCCAATTTTTCTAAATAGTCCTGTCTCCGATCCATTTAGAAAGCGGATTAAATTGTGTTATTGTTTCTACATCTTTTTGTTGATCCTCGGCTTCACAAGTCCCTAAATATTTTTAATTGGATTGACATCTGGAGACTAAATTGTCCAATCCAACGTCAATTTCCTCTTTGAAGCCCTAAAAGATACGGTTGTGATGTTTCGGGTCGTTGTCCTTTTGTAAAAGCCAATCCCGGTTTCAACGTCCAAACAGTATTTCAGCAGATGGCAACAATACTTTTTTGTAGAGTTGGATCACTCATTGAACATTTCGCTTCCCAGTGGTCACCATTTTTCCGAATCCTGCTGTACAGAAACACCCATATGTACTTATCATCGTAACCGATCGGAGGATTTATTTGCTTCATGGTATCTGAATCGTAAACGAAATATAGACGCGTACCGTCGCATATGTTTGACATTCAATTTGTGAAAATAAAACATTTCCAAAATTCCATTCCCTTAACGTGTTAATTGTAAGCAAATCATGAAACAAAGCAACTCCTTTATTTTTATTCTTTTGTAATAGATTTGCGATTACAACATTTGGATTAGAGCCGTAAATGCTAACTTCTAAGGAGCCAATCATGACTCTCATATATGCAACATAAGTCCCCGGCGACGGTGTTTTGAAGAGTACCCATGCTTGCGGAACTTTTGTAACATTTGTTTTAACGTCGGAGACAATCGGAAAGATAATCATGTCATGCATCGGAATGCATCGCGTGAATTTGAGACGCGTTGCTGTTATTTTGACACTTTGCAGTCATACATCGCACAAGAAAATTTGTTTTCGGAGGTTTGTCCGATTAGGTTATCGGAACAGATACCATGATACAATATTCGTAAAAATCGGAGGAAATTCTGTTCCCATCGGTTACGATAATAGACCTGATTATCTCCGAGAAGGGTCCTTTGAATCTGCACGGTTATGATAAAACCAATTATGTGGAATAAGCTTACCAAACTTTCAAGCTAGTTCGAGAGGGCGGCACTAAGCGCCGCCGGAAGCCTGAATTGACCCAACAAACCAATGGAACTACAGAAAGTCGCCATGCACTTTCTAGGCTTAGAGAGAGAAAGATATATGAAAATATTCGTCTCTTTCTCGCCTATCTACATGAACAATTGGACTCGGTCTGCTACGAAGGAAAGACCAAAACCGACCCTATCAGTCTCAGGAACCTTTATGTCAGGTAACACGAGATTTTTAGCATGTCGTCTCAGAAAGTAGCAGACGACCTTGCTGCATTCGGCCACTACGTTCACTCTAAACTAGTCTCACACCTACAGCGAAGCCGATAAATTTTTTCGTCCATAACGTGCCTCCCTTGTTAACACTTAAACCCTCTTACATTTTACTACCAGAATGTAAGAGGTCTTCGCTCTTCGTTGCCCTACGTCAATCGCATTCTCTTCCCTTTGATATTTACGAGTTGACTGAAACCAATTTGATTCCCGACATAAAGAACCAGGAATTGTTCCCCCTACTTTTAATGTTTTTCGCGACGACGATACTACCCGCCCATATGATGATTCCCCCTGTCGAGGCGTACTACTGGCGATCCACAACAGCCTTAACTCTTCTCCCATTACCATCTCTTCATCCTCTAAAGTCGACTTTGTCGCAATAAAAATATCACTCCCCTTCAAGTCCTTTTACGTTTTATGTTGCTACATCCTGCCAGCTCAGCCTATCAAATCTTACCAACTTGTTGTCGATGCGATCGACCATTTAATTGACCTGTCTGACTCTACTGACGATATCTTTGTTTTCGGCGACGTTAATCTTCCTCAGTAACAGTAGACTCCATCAGACGATCAATCGTTCTTCATCGCTTCAAATGCCAACTCAGCTAAGGAATGTCTCTTCTTAGATCGCTTAACAGACTCAAGTCTATGCCAAATCAGTGGTGTATCCAACTATATGGGCAGGCAATTGGACCTTATTTTCACAACAGATTCAATTAACTCCTCAGTCTCACTTTATACCCCTATCTCTCCCTACAATCGACAACTACCACCCTTCTTCCAGTCCACACCTCCCACAACTCTCTCATCCTACGACTTTCATAAAGCAAACTTTCACAAAATCAGTGACTATCTTAGCAGATCCCCCTTTAACTTTCACAACCTAAGTGTAAATGATGCCTTATCCATTTTTTATAAAGAAATATTTAATTCTTTTAGCCTTTACGTTCCGTTTTCCTGCCTTAAAACATCATCTACTAGTCCTCCATGGTATAATCGCAAGCTTCGTTCCTTACGAAATAAGAAAAACAAATTATGGGCTATTTTCCTGCGTACCAGATCCTTTTCCGACTATTCCAACTATCTTGGTGCTTATCTTCATTTCACCGAACTTTACGATTCCCTTTACCAGCGTTACCTTAATAATGCGTAAGTCAACCTTATAAATGACCCTAAGTCCTTTTACCAATTTGTTAACTACAAAAGAAAGTCCGATGGTTACCCTGCTTCCCTCTCTTTCAACAACAAGTCATCAACCGATCCACTCACCATTGCCAACTTATTTGCCAGCTTTTTTAAACAATCCTTCACCAACGACTCATTTGTACCAGATCCATCTTATTTTCGTTACCTACTGAACTTCTCTTATATCGAATATAATTTACACCAACTCAATGACGAATTTACACGCGGTCCAGATGGCCTCAATGCCATATTTCTTTCGTCTATCCCTTTCACAAGGAGAATTTCCTCAGGTTTGGAAAACCTCCTTTATAACCCCAATCCACAAAAAGGGATCAAAGAACGAAATAACAAACTATCGTCCAATCGCTAAACTCTCCCATATACCCAAACTCCTCGAAAGTATTTTGTATGAAGCTCTAAGTTTCCAATGCAAATCACTTATTTCCCCTAGACAACACGGCTTCCTAAAGGGTAGGTCAACCACCACAAATCTCGTTGAATTCGTATCCTTTGCCATCTCTGCCCTAGAGAACGGCAACGAAGTCGATGTAGTTGCAACCGATTTTAGCAAAGCCTTCGATAAAATCTCTCATCGATTAATACTCTTCTAATTGTCTGCCCTCGGCTTTGAACCCATGCTGTTAAAATGGGTATCCTCTTACCTCGAAAACCGTTTTTACAGTGTTCGTTTAGGTCAGCCCACTCCGCTCCATTTTTGGCCATCTCTGGAGTTCCTCAAGGCAGCCATCTCGGTCCTCTTCTCTTTATATTAACCATAAATGATCTCGATAGGATCACCAAACACTCGTCCGTCTCCCTTTACGCCGACGATACCAAATTCTTCAAAACCATTTCCTCTCCCCATGACTCCTTGCTCCTTCAACAAGACCTTGATAGTTTTTCGATCTGGTGCCTCAAAAATTGTTTGGAACTTAATATCACCAAATGCCAATCCCTCACATTTTCACATAAGCGGCACCAATCTCCTCCCCGACTCTACCTTCTCCACAACCAACCTATCTGCTCCGTTGAATCTCTTCGCGACCTCAGCATTTTGTGTGATAGGGAGCTCAACATCCGTTTACATATGGATGGGATAATCCTTAAAGCCAACTCTGCACTAGGTTTTGTAAAACGATGGTCCAAAGAATTCACCAACCCATACGTGACCAGGTCCCCCTATATTACCTTTGTTCGCCCCCTCCTATAGTACGCCAGTCAAGTATAGTCCCCATATCATCGTGTTCATATCTCGAGAATCGAAAGCATCCAACGCCGTTTTCTTCGGTTTGCCCTGGGACGATCCTTTTACTCTGCCCCCCTATCAAAACCGTCTCAACCTTATTAACCTAAACACCCTTGAGGAACGCAAAGATGCAGCCGACTTTCTCTTTATTCATCGACTCCTTTCAGGTCACGTTGAATGCGTGTCCCTTCACAAGTCTATTTTCCTCAACACTAACCCTCGTATTCTACGCACCCCTCGTCTTCTATCCCAACCAACCCACCACACCTCCTATGGCGCGAACGAACCAATCTCCCGTATGCTACGAATTGACTTCTACCGCACCACTTCCTACCTCAAATCCGTTCTCCTTCACCAAACTAACCAACCTTAGTTTTAAGTTTTAGCTTAAGTTTAATTATAAGTTATAGCTGGTATTAAGCCCAATAAATGGGGGCATTCGCCCCCACCAAAATTAAAATTAAATTAAATTAATGACTGAGTGCTGTTTATTCCCTTTTAAGAGCCGAACATGTGTTACGAAGGCTAAATTGACTGAATGCTGTTTGTTCCCAAAATCACAGTGTGGGATCATGAGAAATGAAATTGCTGGTAATGCTCACATGTTTTTTTTTAAGAGCCGATCATGTGTTAGAACTGCCTTTGGTTAGGGCTTCCGTTGACATTTGGCTTTCAAATGCACACTGAAGATGGCATCATCCTCCAGGTTGCCGTAGGACCAAACAAATCTTTTCCCCGACGTCTCTAAGAGGTAGACTGCTTTCTGGTGTCGTGACGGGGTTCTACGTTTTTGCTAAGCACCAAAGTGTTCTGAGCATAAGTGGCACAACATCCTGCGAAGCTTGTTGCAGTCATGACGACACCACAATGCTGGTTCTATAGCCACTTTATCACGGAAGCACTTCCTCATCGTTCTGTGAAAGATTGATAAATTCTAATATAAGGAACATGCAAAAAGTACATCGGACTATATCATTGACTGAGCGCTCTGTTCCAACAGAAAAAAAAGTGCTACCGGAACTCTCTATCGTTGAATTACCAATCCATCGTGGTCGCACTAACAATAGTAATGTCTGGAATGTCAAACGTATCTACTACTGATTAAAAAAATATCGGGCGTAGTACCACCACCACTTTTATAATCCCTAAAACGGCCAGATGCCCTTAATCGACCAGTCACATATTAAAGCCGTTTCAATACAGTCAGCTTTATGGTAGTTTCAAATTAGAGAAGTGGTCCGTTAGCTGTATTTGAAAAAAAAAAATAAAAAAAAATTGTAAATATTATTTAGAACACTTTGTTTTTGTAGAAATTGCCGAGCAATTTTCTTAACCTATCAGTTTATTGACTTCTGTATCTAAACTTAAAACGAACTGATAATTTTAACAGTGAGTAGTGTGAAGAAATTTTTTGATAAATTTAAATTATTCCATTTAACATTTAATTTTGGATAAAAGTAAAAAAGAAAATCAACGGAATAAAGAAAACATTAACGAAAACAAGAAATTAACATATCAGTTACAAAAGCGCAAAAACATTCTGTAATTCAAGTTTATAATTTTAAAAGGGCAATAATAAAAAAAAGAAAAAGAGAAATACTAATTTTTATGCTTATTGGACTCCCTTAAGTTCTACTTCGAAAACTAGTGTACTGTTGGGGGGAATTGTTGGTGGTGATCCTCGTGCTCCATAAGCCATGTGTGGTGGACAAGTGATACGTCTCTTTCCACCAACTTTCATTCCTGCTACACCAACATCCCAGCCTTTGATGACTTCTCCACGTCCCAAGCCAAATTTAAAGGGAGCACCCTGTTTTAGACTGTCGAAAACTTTGTTGTTTGATTTAAGACGTCCCTCGTAGTAAACTTGCGCCCGTTTGCCTGGTTTGGCTTCTGGTCCATTGCCAACGCGAATGTCTTCTATTTTAACTCCACCGGCAAGATTTTGTTCGCCACCCTTGTGCTTTTGTGCTGGTTGTTGCTGAGAGACGTCCTTCTTATCTTTCTTTTGTTTACCTTCTTTCTTCTGGACCTCAAGACCATTTTGCTTGGGTTTTTCCAATTTGGGTTGCTTAGCTTTAGGCTGTTGCACTTCTTCATCTTCACTCTCATCTTCCTCGTCATCGTCGTCGTCATCATCATCACTGCCATCTTCCTCAGCATCTTCATCGTCTTCTTCGTCCTCTTCATCATCATCACTGCCATCTTCTACGGCACCTAATTCTCCATTAAAGTCGCTATCATCCTCATCGTCATCATCTTCTTCTGCAGCAGCTTCAACTTTTTGATTGGCAGCTGCCTTTTTATTGCTGTTAATGGCTTTTGATTCGGCGATTTTCTTCGACTTTTTGGTAGGGACTTGTTCCTCCTCATCTTCGGATTCCTCATCATCAAGTTCATTGTCGAATGGATCATTAAGCTCTGTCACATATCCAGAAATATGAATAGTACCACCTGAAATTAAGAAAATGAAAACATATTATTAGATTGAGAGTACAATTCTAATCATAAATGTACAATTGATGTCCTAGAACAGCATCTGAGACATAAGGACTGAAACGAATAAAATCTGTAAATTTTAATACGGGCTATACTTCCAATGCGTAAAAATTGCAATCCCATTTTGTACCCAAATTAGCCTGTATATTCTCTAGTTTCAGTTTGTTATTGATTTTAGTTCGATGCGGTTTAAAATATTTATAAAATATAAGTTAAGAGGAACGCCGTAAAAGGATCTTCGGCAAATGGCTCGAAAATACTTCGCGTCCAAACCATTTCATCGAAAAAAATTTAAACATAGCACGCAGTACAGTGGATTCTGTTATTAAACGATATTTGGAGATGTTGACAGTTGATTGAAAACAGAAAAGTGGAGTTAAAAGTGGAGCACATGATACAAATTGGGACAGGAAAATAGTGGGTACCATCGTAAAAAACCGGACTATGTCATCCAGAGATGTTGCTCGGAAATGGAATACCAACCAAACAATGGTACAAAGATCTAAAAAACGTAACGGTCTAAAAACACGAAAAAAAACAAAAAATACCAAAAGTTACTGAAAAGCAAAAAAAAGTCTTAAAAACACGGGCCCGAAATCTGTACGAGTTGATCTTCAACAAGAAAGCGTTCTTGGTTTTGGATGACGAAACTTAAGTCAAAGTCGACTTTACTACTCTTCGACATCGACTGGGATGCAAAAATTCGGGTCAAGATATCTCGTTTGGCAGGCCATTTGCCAATGTGGACACAGGAGGTCGTCGTTTATTACAACGGGAACAATTAACGGAGAAGTATACATTAACGAGTGCCTAAAAAAACGGTTGATTCCTTTCTTAAACAAACACAGGGTTCAACATTATTTTGGCCAGATTTAGCTTCAGCTCACTATGCTCATGCGACGTTGAGCTTTCTTGTTGCTAAAAATGTCGACTTTGTCCCAAAAGACATGAATCCACCCAATGTTCCACAGTACCGTCCCATTGAAAGGTATTGGGCTTTGGTCAAAGCTAAATTGAGCAAAAGTGCAGGACGCAAAAGATTTTAGTGCTAAATGGAAAAGAGCGTCCAAAAAGATCACGAATGTAACTGTCACCAACCTTATGAAGGACATTCGAAAGAAGTTGAGGAAAGAATGGGAACAAATAATTTTTTTTATTTTTTTTAATTGGGAATGAATTTAATAAAAACAGAGTTTTAAAGCAAATAAAAAAAATTACGTGAATTATGAAAATATTTTTGTTTTTTACTTTGAATTTTCCAAATCTTATTCGTTTCAGTCTCTAAAGCACTTCTCTTGCAAAACATTTACCTACTGAGCTAGCCAATATTTTAAGAGAAATTAGTCGAGAGTACAGGGATTTTAATTGATTTCGAATAGATCATTGACAAGACTGCCATTTTAGAAAAAGTACGAGCCACCTAGTGGATACAATGATGGAATGTTAAAGTACAATAAATTTTTTTTAACTTTTTTTGTGTAAGCACATATTTCTCGAACGAAAAACTCAGCGAAAATAACATACACTTGCGGTCATAAAAACCGCACCACCTAATGAGTTCTCAAAAAATGCCTCATTACATCAGATCGTAAGGGTTTTTCCCATACTAATGAAGAGTATTCCCCATAGCGGTGTTCGGCCTCGTATTCAGTGCAAAAAAAATCAGTTTGAATTGAGTTGTGACGGTGACAAGTAAAAAAAAAAAAGTAAAATGTCTGGTAAATATCATCAACTGACTCGGGATGAAAAAGTTCAAATATTGACTTTAGTCGAAGAAGAGCTTGGCTATCGTGAGATTGCGGCTAAAATAGGATGCTGTCATTCAACTATCGTACGACTGATGGAGAAAAAAGAAAATTTGGATCCAGTGGAAAGGAAAAAAGGCTCCGGACGAAAACGTAAAACAACCCAGAAGACGGACAATGTATTACAACGAATTAGCATGAAAGATCGCTTTAAAAGTGCTTTCCGTATACGAGCAGAGCTGAGTGAATTTCATCAAGTTGATCTAAGCGCCGAAACCATACGCCGACGGCTACGGGAGATAGGTTTATATGGAAGACGACCAGCGAAAAAACCTCTCCTAACCACAAAAATGAAAAAAGCTAGCTTGACGTGGGCAAAAAAGTACGAAGATTGGACGCAGGATGATTGGCGGTGTGTGATATGGTCCGATGAAAGCAAATTTAATTTGTTGTGTGCAGACAATTTGCCATACGTACGACGGTCAACAGGTGAAAGGTTCAAGGACGAGTGCATAGTCAAAACAGTGAAGTTTCCTCAAAGCCAGATGGTTTGGGGATGTTTTTCTTTTTACGTTTTGGGCCCTTTGCACTTTGTTAATGGAACTATGGACGCTCAAAAGTATGGAGAAGTAGTAATTGAGTTTTTGGTACCAGAAATTGAACAGCATCATTCGTATACTGACAAGTGCATTTTTCAAAATCATTCTGCACCTTGCCACCGCGCCAAATCCGTAAGTAAAGTGTTATAAATCAACTTCTAGATGTCTACTTTATAAATAATAAACAGACAAGTAACTAGAGTATTTCAATAATTTTCAGCTCAAGACAACGTTTGATGACCTCGGAATTACCAGACTAGACTGGCCAGCTAATTCGCCCGATTTAAACCCAATCGAACACTTGTGGCATGTAATGAAACGTAAGGTGGCTGAGCATAAACCAGAGAGTAAAAAAAAGCTAAATGAAGTTTTGGAACATGTATGGAATACTGAAATTTCAAGGGATATTGCTAAACTTCTAGTAAACTCGATGCCTTCTAGAATAAAAACGGTTATAACCGCCAAAGGAGGAGCAATTCGGTATTGATATTTTTTTGGTAAAAGTGGCATATCTAAACATCTTATATACACATACATAAAAAATGTATCGTTTGATTTTGTTAACCAATGACTGGTTTTTCTTTCTTTGTTAATATCATTTTTCAAACATTCAATAAACAGATGGAAATTAGATAGCAATACTTATAAACTACTGCGGAGTACTCAACAAAAATTTCATTTCATTATATTAAAATTATTATCGTTGTTATTAAAAATTTTTCAATCATTTTGATATGGTGCGGTTTTTATGACCGCAAGTGTAAGTCAGCAGCCAAAAACCTAAGACCTTGCATTAGGAAAAAGAAGAACCCAATTAGAAAATCGTAATCCCGTAATCGTGCGAGTTATGCCATGCAGTGGAATCGATTTGCCGAGTCAGACAGGAGAAACGCACGATCAGTGGAAGAATATCAGCTAGTCATCATCGGTTTATCAGCATATACCAAACACTTTACATAGCCCCACAAGTCGTAATCGAGAGGTGTCAAATCGTTTGATTGAGTCCTGAAACGGTTCTTCTGTAACTCGATAGATTCGTGCGTAACACGGCTGGAGCCACATCGAGTCCAGGTCGATGAATATTTGAAACCATATTTTCGATCATTATTCGGTAATGTTAGTCATTCACTGAAACTCGACCTAGGCCGTGATTTTTAAAAAAATATGGATCTATGATGCCAGCAATGTGAAGACCACTTTAAACAGTGTACTTACGAGGGGCGTTCAACATATTCTCGATATTGGGGTGAAGCTGTGGTTGTATATATAAATTGACTTATTTATCAAGTAATACTATTATTTTAGTGCATTCATGTAAAATTTCATATAAATGTGATTATTAATTCGCGTTTTATCTCTAGTTAAACAGAATCATAATGGCAACTGAGACGATGATGGTGAAAATTGAGCATCGCGCTGTCATTAAATTTCTCACTAAGCAAGGAAAAAGTCAAAAAACTATTCATGAAGAGATGGTGGCTGTTTACCAGGGTTCCGCACCTTCATTATCAACTGTGCAAAAGTGGTCAAGTGAGTTCAAGAGAGGCAGAGAGAGCATTGAAGACGACCCCCGCTCCGGCGCCCCGGCTACTGCTTGTACGGGAGAAAGCATCAAAGAAGTCGAAAAACTTGTTCTTGAGGATGCCTGAATAAAGGTGAAAATGATGGCAGAGATCACCAAGCTTTCAATTGGTACCATTCACACCATTCTTCATGACCATCTTAACCTTTCAAAGGTCAGTGCAAGGTGGGTGCCACGAATGCTCACAGCGCCTCAGAAAAAAGTGAGAATCGCATGCTGTAGAGATCTTTTGGAGATGTGTAGTGAGAACGCGGACGGTGTTATGGATCGAATTGTTACTGGGGACGAAACATGGGTCCACCACTATGACCCTGAAAGCAAACAAGAGTCCATGCAGTGGCATAAAAAAGGAACAGACCCCCGAAGAAGTTCAAAGTCACTCCGTCTGCCGGGAAGCTCATGGCCACAGTTTTTTGGGACTCAAAGGGAATCTTGCTCATTGAGTACAAAAAAAAAGGCGAAACCATCAACGCCACATTCTACGCTTCCACTTTGCATAATTTGCGGGAGGAAATTAAAAAGAAAAGACGGGGTAAACTCGCAGCGGGTGTGTTGCTTCTTCATGACAACGCTCCTGTTCACACGGCGCGAGTTTCCAAGGCTGCTGCGCGAGATTGTGGTTTCGAAGAAATCCAACACCCACCCTATAGTCCAGACCTTGCCCCTAGTGATTATTTCCTGTTTCCGGATTTGAAAAAATTTCTTCGTGGAAAAAGATTTTCGGATGATGAAGAACTCAAGTCGGCAATAAATGGGTATTTTGCAGAGAGGGTTTTTTGAGGGATTAAAAAAGCTTATCTCAAGACGTAATAAATGCATTGATGTTAGGGGAGATTATATTGAAAAATAAAAACAATTTAAATTGAATTCGCATTTTCCTTCATATCGATACCGAGAATATATTGAACGCCCCTAGTAAGTGGGTGTAATTAGTTTTGGCTCAATGCCGATGCTGCTCAGGAGCCTTATATGCGAACTTCGATGGGTTTTTTTTTTTTATTTTTTTGTAAAAGAACTTAACACTCCACTTATGATGCCAAGATATGTGCCAAGTTTTTCGGAAAATGGGACAAAAAGACAGAAAGAGAAAGAAAGATGTTTGGGCTCAGTGTCTATTTTGCTCCATGGGTGGCATCCAACATTTAATGGAGAGACTAAAAATTATTAGTGTAAATTGACTTGATGTTGTATTCATCTCACGAGAATTTAGTTGCCTGAAAAAAAGCCTCTCGGTCAGGGCTGGTATTGAACTCCGAACCGTCCGATTGGGAAGCTAATACACTACCACTTGAGCCACGGCCACTCACACCCTGTACACACATTACGTTGCCGCTTTGTTGAATTTGCGTAACGTAGATTACATGATCTACCAGTTATGAGGGGATCAAAAAAATATGTAATCGTCAGGATGTAATATAAGTATTTTTTTTTTCAGTAAAATGCACGAAACTAGTTGAATGCTGAAACCGATATTGAAATTAGTATTTGGGATATATTGTTCATTCAGTCTGTAAATATCGTTGTGTTAACAACATCATTGCAAGCATATTCGGCATATTTTATTGTTTTTGTTCCGGAAAAACCAGAATGGAAGTGAACCAACTATAGAAATCCAAAATGTGTATGTGTTTGCAAAGTTTAAAAATAGGAATTTTGATCTAAAGTATGAACCTTGTTTGGATAGGGCAGAAGAGTAAGACAATGAGCTCTTGAGGTCCACCGACTTAAGAAATCCCACTATTACGGTAAGGGAACTCACCGTGAGCCATATGATCATCCATGGACAAATATGGGAAAATGGGTACCACACCAACCATCGCAAAATAATCTTCACCAAAGAATCGACGCTTACACTGCGTCACAATCAAAAGCCGTTTTTGAACCGGAGCGTTACCGGAGATGAAAAAACGGGTTCTTTACAATAACATTAAACGTCGCCACCAATATTCAGAAGAGAGACCAGCACAGCATGACGCTCAAGGCGTTACTGTCTGTATGGTGTATGGGATGATGAGGAAATAATCAATTTAAAGTTTGTTCTTCATAACCCGACTATCGCCGCAGAAGTCTACTGTCAATTTGCTCTTTTCCATTAGGATAACACTCGCCCTCATAGATCTGGGACCACACAGTTACAGGAATTCGATTGGGACAAAATGGTGCATCCGCCTTATTCTCCAGACGTAGCACCTTCACAGGTGGAAACACTTGTTCCGAAGCGTGCAATACTTCTTCCTTGCACACAGCCCGGCGAGCTAAACTTAGGGAAGAAGAAAAGGAAGACACCGATGTATGATATATATGTTGGTCTGAAATGTTTGCAAGTTATAATGACTAGGAAATAGAGAGCTCAGCAGGGCATTCCATAACCGAGTTGTACGGTTTAGGAACGAATCACGATATTTTAGAATACTTGCGAAAATGGGCTTGGAGCATTCATAGCGAGACGGTTTTAAGGTTTGAAGGGGCGGAATGCTACTGGCAGTTGGAGCAATGGTGATTGAAAAAGCGATAGAACAAAGTGAGGGAGGAGTGATTACGTAGGTGTTCGAGTGTGTCAATTGACTGAGTGAATCCTATCTAGCAAGTGCAGACACATATAGTATGTTTTGGGCGCACCCGACCCAGATGTGGGCATTGTACGAAAATTTTGGGCGGATAAATGGCATATCTATTGAGGCCAGATCAGAGGGGGAAAGTTGTTACTTACATCGTTTGGGGAAACCTAGATATTTCGCAGCATTCCTTGTGATATCGAATATGTGGCCATTCCAACGTAAGTTGTCATTAGACACACATATCGAGAATGGAAAGTTTTTCAGTTGGTTGATTCGTTCGAGAGTTCGGTAATTTATATGAAAAGCAGAGAGTATTGTCGCCAGCAAAGGAATATATTGGATTAGAAGAAGTAGCAGACAGGAGATAATGGATGAAAATTAAAAAGAGTGTCGGAGACAGAACGGAGCCCTGCGGCACACCAGCATTTATTTTGTGAAATATCAGACTTGTAACAGTCCAACACAATTTGAACTGAACGTTCCGAAAGGTAATTTCTAATCCATTGAGGAAGAGATTCGTCGAACCCAAATGCACGCATTTCCGACAAAAGAGCCTGATGCCAAACTCTGTCAAGTGCCTTAGAAATATCAAGTGCAACTATTTTGCTTTCGCCCGCTTGATGTACGCTCTGGTTCCATTTGTCATTGAGACATACCGTAAAGCCGAGCGCATTGATAATTTTCGTGTTTCGAGATATTTTATGAGCTGACGTTTTATAAGCGACAGACTGGACAAGTCCTGTTTCCTATCTGTTCGGAAAGTGTCCTAAAAAGTAGGATCTGGACCAGCGGATTTGTGAATGTGAAGATTTTTAAATACTCTTGCTACTACACGAGTAAGATAGTGGATTCGTCCCATTCAAGATTCGACGCACTCAAGTGTAAGCGGAGACAAAAGGCACAACACAAAATGTTGAGCTGCCCGCAAGGTATGCAGCAGATTGGCCTTGTCCAAAGTCCTGACAGTTGGAATGTAATTATAAACGAACGTTGGGATAGACATGAGGGATGAGGCAGAATTTCTAATGTTTTTAACGAACGATTAAAATTTTTTACTACCTTTGGGACATTGTAATATTTTTTGCCTCAGTTTTTGGTCGTATTGAAGTTTCACACGATTGAGAAAAACGTTACATTCATCCCTGGCTCCTTTGAACTTTTCTTGATTTTATTCTGTCGAGTTGGTCTTGAAGGACCGAAAAAATGTTTCTCTAATCCTAAGAGCCGCTTTACAGGTCGAGCCGTAACACACCTTTCCTTTTAGTTTGAAGAGTACCATCCGATGAGTGATAAAGAATGTCATTCCAAAGAGAATAGTGTCTGTGGTTATAAGCAGCGGCATCCACGTCGTCATCGAGGATACATAACAAACAGCTAGAATTTCTGACCAATTTGCTTTCTCGTATTGCCATACGGTTCCTTTAGGAATCTTCTCTAACTGAGTGGTCGGTGTACGAGAAATTATGACACAATGGTCCAACGAGCCTAGAGGAGAAAACAGATCAACAGTGTACTTATCAGGGTGAGAAGTTAAAAACAAGTGCAGGATGTTGGAGCCATGAGTGTCAACGTCCGTATTCGCGTGGGCTGATTTACAAGCTGGGTCAAGTTGTTGTCCGCAGCGAGGATCTCAACACACTATCCTTCGGGAATTGTCAGTGCCGAATGTCGAAGCCACCCAGAATTGTGTATATTATATATACACGCGAGTAATAACGATTTCAGTATGAGGATAAAGGGATACAATTCTTTGAATGAAGTCAGACAGCGCATCAAACTCGTTAAAGGCCGAATTGCTGTCCAGCTTGAGAGATGGAATTTTAACCACATAAAATTGAATTCCGGATTGGAGAAGTACTTACATTGTGGTGGACTTTGGTAAGCTACATCACTACGATGAGAAAAGAAAAATGGCACTAGTTCGTACCTAGGTAGCTTCAGACCTGAGAGGTGTTCGCAGAGATCTACCTGTGTTTCACTAAGTATGCCAAAACAGCTGGCCTGTATTTACATCGAGATGATGTCCAAGAGGCTCTTGGGGTATTTTTTCTAGTGACGGCATTAAGGAGTTGCCTGAGAGGTGGGCAAAAACGTTGTCTAATAAAGGAAATTACATTATTTGGTGCAAAATAATTAACATTTAACAGACATTCAAAATCGCGCAATATTTATGTTGCAACCTGATACTTTTCTCGAATTGAAGACACATTCCTATGCTGTAGGTTTATTTAGTTATCCCTATTGGGCGATTTATCAGTAACATGAACCATATTTTACATAGAACAGCTTCTAGCAAGCAGAATAATACTAGATAATCAGAAAACTCTACTCCGGCAACTGGTAAACGAACATGAGGTAGAGAGTGATAGAGTGTGAAGAATAGCCATATTTGATACGGGCGTAACAGGAATATCAGCTCTGTATACAAGGCAAACCTTCATCTTGCAAGAACGAACGCGGCATATCCCGTGAACATTTGAAATCTATTTGCACTACACTCATTAGCAAATACCCGCATGGTTACCGAATAAATCGGCTAAAATTCCAGACAAATCCTAGAAAACACCAATGAACATTGATTTTAAGGTCGCTTAAAACACGAGCGATTACTTGTGTGGTTTGGAAATTCCATTCCACTTATAATTTTGGAATAAATTAGGTGTAACACCACTACTTGAGTGAAGAACCGAAAAAGATCGACCTTTTTGGTGATGAATAGACACCAAGATACCGGATATGCTACGAGATTTTCAAGCCCGACATTATTTAAGAGAAAAAAAAATCAGCAGCCCTTCCTGAAAAATTGATGAGCACTGAGCCGCTGCGTGGGTTACAGCAGATACCTGGAGACAAATTGGTTAAGGTATATCATTTAAATCATTAGAGCGTCCCTAGTTTGAAAAAAAAGGAATAGCGAGATGAGCGCAACTTCCTCGGCGCACTAGTCAGAAGAATAGACTCGACGGTAGAATTGTTTGCACCATTACGAAGCCACTTTTTGGGAATTGACCCCTAAACTAGACGAAACCTACTATATTAACTTCGTATGACGAATATCTCGGCAAATAGAAAACATTTCAAAATAGTTTTAGACCTTTAGTCCGATCGCTGGGTTAAATGAACCTTACGCCAGCAAGAAATATCCGAATTCATTCCTGACTACCCAATAATGCTGGAATCGCAGCATACATGAGTGGCCCAAGAAAAAAACAAGTCAGTTGGTATAGACTACATCTCGGCAGAACTCTTTCAATCCGCAACAAGCATATTCGTAAGTATCAGGGTTGGGGCTGCAATAACTAATCAGGAACATTTAAGAAACAGAGGAGTTTCCCGTCGTTGCTTGTCGATTTGGGATCACTATGTTAAGCCTCCTGTGGCAACGTAAAATTGTTGGTATATAATCATTTACCGCGAAAATCATGTCGAGTTCAGGAATCCCTGAGATGAAGTTTAAGAGGTCCGATTGCACTATACAATGGTGGGTTTTGGGGATATCCCCCAGATTCTACCAAACATCCATCTACTAGCCAATACCGCCTTATTAATTTTGTTATTTATATATGAGTTGTAATTTAGTTCTTTGTCTAGAACTATATCTAGATATTTAACTTCATTAAAGAACTCTAAAATTGTGTAATTCAGAGCATCTGGTTCAGCTTTCTTTTACGACTGAAGGTGATTAGTACAGCCTTTTCGATGTTTAGGTTTCCTCCAACGCACCAGTCCTTAAGGTTATCTATTTCGAAGAAGTCAAAGTGCCAAAAATTTAAATATTTAGGCTTTGTCGTTGCACAAAGGAAAGCGCAGTAGCGACATCACACATAGACTCAGGATGGAGTTCCTTAAATTCGAAGTATTTTGTGACTGAAAAAGGCAGCCTAAACTTATACGAGAGTCGTCTCTACATAAAGAAACCAATAGTGGACAAACTTCAGGTCGAGAAAAGTAACTGGTTTTGACATCTTCAACGAAGGTCGTCGGAAAATCCGGTCCAAAAACCAGTAGAGTGTCAAGTTCCAGCCTTTGCTCAAAGAATAAGGCGAAAGAAATAAAGGGTGACTAACAACGGTGTGAGATATAAAATTGATTCTGGCTTTATTTGGAAGCTATAGTAGGTTCATGTCATGATGTGTGGAATAGCACATCATTCATATGGCCGCCTTGGCTTCGCTGACAATGTGCTTCAAGCGGTCAGTTCAATTTTTGATGACTCGGTCCAATAAGTGCGACGTTATTCCGGCAATAACGTGTCGAATGTTGGCCTTGAACTCGTCCAAAGTGGTTGGCTTGTTAGCGTAGACTAAAGACATAACGTAGCCCCAGAGAAAATAATCAAGTGGTGTTAAATCTCATGATCGCGGCGGCCAATTGATGAACGCTCGCCGTGAGATGACCCAGTCGCCAAATTTCTCCTTCACAACTTCAAGCGTTACGTCGCTTGTATTGCACGTAGCGCCATCTTGTTGGAACCATAGCTCGAATATATTGATGTTGTCGAGCTCTGGCCACAGAAAGTTGGCTAAAATCGCTCTACACCTGAGACCATTGACGGTAACGGATTTCCGGCCAACATTTCCAGCGCCCAATTAGCGAACTCACGGTGTGCGCAACAGAGAGCAGCTTGTTGTTCTGCAAACAGCTCAGCAAACGAGCGAATATTCTCAAATTCTGTCATTTCATACACAGCTATGACACTTTTTCATTTAATCGCAGAGACCTACATATGTATTGATGTATATTTGTTTGTATTTGAGGTTAAGTTCGCACGAATGTTTAGGTCGTGCGTATGTAGATTAGGTTCCACACATGTGGAATGCGAGTAAAATTTAATAGTCCGCAAAGCGTTCGTTGATGGAGAAATATGTAACTTTTAAGATAGACCAAATGCAAGTCCCTCAAATATTTGAGATAGACACGGTTGAATGTGAATGCCCCTAAAATCGGACTGGAGACAGGAATGCACTCCATTACGTCAACTTATTTTGCAGATACGGGTCATGGCACTCAAATAAAACACTTGAGGTTTCAAGGAAGCAACTTCTAGTTGGTTTATGAGTGAGAGATCCATATTAGGCGTTTAGTGAAAGCCCCGTAACCAGCAACGGTCAGGTAACAGCTTCCACGACAGCTAAGCATAGGACTTATTGTAAGTTGGTACTATTAAACCCACTGCATTGCCAGCAATAAGAAAAGGTGAGATGATGTGTGAATACATCCAAAAAAAAAAATAAAAAATCAGCTCTAAAATGACGAAGAATTCTCGCAGTTAAAATCTAAAGCCAGAGTTGGTATCGAAAGCAAATCGCCTTCCATCCCTACTGGCTATTGAATAAATTCTTTTATTAATAATCCGGAAGCATTAATCAGAAATAGCGCGCTTAAACTAATTATTTGGCGCGAAATGGAACCCGTATTCAGGAAAATAGAATTCTGAGAAACTTGTTCAAACCAGCGCCAAGACAATGAGCTTTTTCTAATCCTTAATCACACATTTATCTCCATAACACATGTGCATACTTACGAGTATGCCCTACAAACATTTTTATTCACTCACCTTGACTCTGCAGAGAAATCTCATCGCCTTCGTTGAAATTTAAATCCAGCATCACCTGCTCTGCAGTTGTTTTGCGAAGATTACAAATTAAATATTTGATATTCTCATAAGTGAGGAAAAGTTGCACAGGTCCATCGCTGCAGGAGCTAAGATCAAGAGTTGCCTGTGAAATATGGAATGCCTGCTTTGTTGTTTGCGTGTACTTTTTATTCGCCTTCAATATTAGTCCTGCCAATAGAGAATTAATATTTATTTATTTCGTTAGAATCACATTTCACATTGAATAACAAAAGAAATATATTTTAAACGTTCACCGCATGGGAATCTTGAAAAACACGTGGTAAACTTGGGATAGACCACGATGTATTGTAATATTAGTGCCCACGTACGCCTACTTACCCCAAAACATCTTCACTTTGTTTGATTAGTAAAACAATAAATCACTTGTAAAAACTTAGAGTAAAGATGTATCAACTAATCAAACCACCAACAGGAATAGTCCACTCGTTTACGATCAGAATAGAATTTCCTCCAAAGCCACACAGCTAAAACTACTATGGCCGACTCAAAAAATTGACAAGCGGTGAGAAGCCAGCTCGTTTTTAGTGCGTTGTATGGCGTTGAGTGGCGTTCTTCCTCCATTGAAGCCGGTCGGAACAAAATGGAAACGAGCAGTTGGTAGTTGACTTTGAATGTGTTGCACTGATAGTTCTGTACTAAGTGAGGCGCAAAATTCAAATACAGTGAATGAGTTCAAAGATCAATGGGAATTAGTTTTTGATTTTAAATAGAATTTTGTCTAAACTATGATGTAGGATTTATGTATTCTGCCAGCCCTTTATTTCAATGTGATGCTTTTTAAAATTACATCTTGAATGTGAAAATATAGTCTCAGAGAGTTGAAGCCACAGATCATAACTAGAAATGCAACTGGACACTCTCGTAATCACGTCAAGGTAAACTTCAGCGCATAGGCTCAGTTCAAATAATGTACGACACAAAATGTTGCCCTCCAAGCTACCGCAAAGGATTGACAACTGAGAATACAATCTTAAGTGGTTTTTTGACTTTATTAATGAAATATAAATACAGAGAATATAAAAAAGTTTGAAGTACTAAAATTGAAGTCGTTTCTTCTCATCTGTCAACGAACGAATGTTTGAACTGCTGTCAAAGTGCTTACTCATACTGGCGTGGGCAGGAGGATTGCCTGAAAGAGAGGGAAAGCCTTTTAGTTAAGTGGGAATAAGAAGGGTTACTTCCACCGAAAATCCATTTTGAAAGTGAATTTCCGGGTGAAGCATGTTGTTTTTTCCCATATCGTTCCATTTCTGACAAGTTTTTTTCAATTTAGTTTTGATCGTGAGTGCAAAGAAGAAGAAAAGAGGTTTTTTTTCAGGCCAACTGGTCAAATTTAAAAAGTAAAAATGCTCTGATTCAAGTGTTGCCCTTGTCAAAAAGTCTTTCATAACCACGAAAATGTGAACACGACGTTCATGGGCAGGACTGTCATGCCGACGTCAATGTGAACACTCACAAAAACTTTCTGTCGGTAACTTCGTTTTGTGGCAGCATTCAGCACAACACTTAGGGTTGTGCTCACTTCTGTTGGTCAGCAATACGGAAGGTTTAGCGGAGTAAAACCTTAGATAAAAGCAAGGACCACTTCATAAGCAACCTTATTTCTTCTTCTTCCTGTAAAATATGTAACGCAAATAATTACATCTAATGTCACGTATTTCTCCCACATGTCTGCATTGGTACTGCCTTTCTTGTAGGGTTTGGCAAAATTTCCGGATCTTAGAACTATTCTACAGGCCACTCTATATAGGATCACCCCATTAACGAGGCCAACAACTTGCTGATGTTTTCGCATTTGGGTGATCAAATTATTTTCTCTGTCTCTTTTTTAACCTTGGCTGAAACTTAAGCCTCTTGTTTTTTGGATCGATCTTTCTGACAACATTCGTTGGACATGGTAAAACCAGCATATTTGCTCAGCTTGAAGTTACTTCATGGGAACTTCCGCTGATGCGCGTTCTTCTTATAAGATTACGTTTTGTTACACCCGCTGACATGCGTAACATTTCCTTTATATTTTGCTGTGTTAAAATTGGACGAACGACTGTCGTAGATAAAAAGTCCTTAAGTTTAATCGTCATTTTTCTGTCGTATTGACTGCCATGGAGTTTAATAATATTTCGTTACCGACTGTGTAGAACTCGCTTGTATATTTGTATAGTATACGACATTAGTTTCAGCGATCGGTAGTTATTTCAATTTCCAGTGTCGCCTTTGCCTTTATACAGTGGAACCAGAAAGCTCTGCCTCTGATAGTTAGACATTTTATTGAATAGAACCCCGAGCCATTTAGCTCAAAATTTCCGATTGTCACCCACACTTCGGAGGGTATGTTCCCGATCCGACAGCATGTCTTCGACTTCTTTCTAGCGCTTCGCTAACTGTGGGTTCCGTAAGATTTGCCGTTTTCTCTTCGTGCACGATAGTCGAAGGAATGGTGGTGCTACGAAAATTTTCGTTTAGCAAGGCGTAAAAATACACTATTGGTAATTTTGAGTAGGTTTTCCTGCTGATCTTCAATATATAGTATTTAGTATAATACTGAAAATCTCTTGCACGTTCTTTCTTCGTTGCGCCGCAATCTTAAAGAAGTTAGGTCGTTTACTCACTCTTCGACATTGCACTTCTTCTACTGCTTGTCGCCTAGTTAAAGGTTATGAAGGTACCTCTTTCTATCCTCGATTCAACGCTTGTACTGCAATCGCACGTGTTTTGCTTTCGCCCTGCGGTGCTAGCTCGCTACTGGTTCGCATAAAATCAAGTTTGGAATCTTTTACTCGTCGTTTCGCATTTTTCCAGCATAGATGGTAATATATCTGCGTTTAATGTCCACTGCTGCTGTAATCAAGTGTCGTTCTTGCTTAATTAATAACGTATTTAATGTAGTAAGATCGTATGATTTCCATGAACCTATTATATCTTCTCCAGCTGCTTTTCTCGTTCCGAAAGCATTTCTTCCATCGTACACGACAGTCTTCGTAGTCGTAGTTCGATTTTTTGACGTGCCCGTTTCAATCTACACCGATGAAAGCATTTCCTCCCTTGATATTTCGTTTAATAGCTATAAAACTTATGCCAAAATATATCTTTTCCTTATTGCTTACAGTCTTGTTACAGATTGCGGTGCATAGGAGCCAATTTATTACTATAAGTCGGTAGCTTATTTTTGATACGCTTACGATTTTATATAGTAGCTCCCATGTCAAGAAGATGTTCCGTTCCGTAATAATATATTTTCTACGTTCTCATTTGAAAGTTCAAGTAGCGGACCGTGTTTTATTAAATAGAGAATACTTCCACCAATGCACTCACAAATCAGTACTCCTGGCATATTACAAACCGCATCGAGAAAGTTTATGCTCGCATTACGCAGTAATTAATCAAAGTAAGCCGGATCAAAGAGGTATCGCTCAACTCAATTTTGTTAAAGGGATCGGAGCCAGGCAAGCCGCTCTCGTCAGTGGTATTTATAGTAAATTCAAATAAGGTTCAATCGCTATGGATATATTTTTCCAGACCAGTGAACCAATACACGCAGCGATTTCCGAGACGTGGTGAAACGAGGCCCAGCAAGTTATTGATGATATCAATAACTTTCGGCGCAGCCGAACAGTTTATGAAAACTCTTAATGCTGCCACGTTTGCCGCAGAAGCGCCGGAAGCAGTTTCGGCTATCTTTGATAATTATTATATAATTTGAACAGCCATTACGACGCTTTTCGGTTCCAGCTGAAATGCCATCGGATTGCAAAGGATGTTCTTATTAGAGGTTTTCCTGCAGTAGTCATGGAAGAGTGGAATTGGCTGGGACGAGCCGTTGTCACCATGATTATTGGAACAGTGGCAACTTTCGTTCGCTGAGCTTAGCTCTCTTAATTATTTTAAAATTGTCGGTGTTACTCATCGAAATCGCTAACCGGCGACAGTGTCCAGCTAAATATTTTCACGGATGCCAGCGAAAATGCGTTTGTAGCTTCTTGACGTTCCTATCATTTCTTCGAAAACCAGATGTACACCGCAGAAGATGCTGTCGATTCCATCATCAAGCAACACTTTCCATGGTCGTGTACTGAGGTGATTTTAAACAACCATCCTGTAGATTCAATGCGAGAAGTCAACGTATAAGACATTCGTTGCGCACGGTGTTGGCATTCCACGGGATTTAATATAGCTGATGACGCTATACCACTCTACAAATCGGCGAATTCTGGGTTAACTGGGTTTGAATTCATGCATCTACCTGAACAAGAAATGCCAATATTTTTTTGTAGGTATTTCCGGTCAAAACCGTGTGGAAGCCGTGTGTTTGCTATATTAATATTTCGTCCGCGCAAAATTTTCGTCGAGACGATTTCTTTATCTCAATACACATAAGGGGACAGGGCGATCTCTGGATCATCAAACGCGAAGTCAAATTGGTCGTTCTGCGACTGACATAAGGCATACCTCCAATAATCCGAACGTCCGACATTGACTCGGATCATCACTTTGTTGCAGCCAAGGTGCGAATGTGGATTTCCCAAGCGGCACAACAAGGAAGAACTACTGTAGGAAGATATGACGTAGAAAACCTGCAATCGCAATAGACCGCCAGAATCGTCGTTGTACCCTTATCCCGAAATCTCTCAACAACTCCTATGCCACCAACATCTAGTACGGAAGACCACTGGCATCGCTGCCAACATGCCATCAAAGACGCCGGAACTGATGTGTTGGGTTTAACTCGACTATTACCAAGACATCTCAAGAAATTTTGATGAAGAATGCCGACAAGTACATGCAGCTAAACAAGAAGCCTACAAAGCGGCGCTCCAACGAAGGACGAGAGCTGCTCGTGAGCTCTGCGAGCAGAAGAGACGGGATGAATATCGGCTTCTGCAGAAGAAGAAAAAAGAGCATGAGAAACGCGCGATCGAAATTATTGAGGGATTGTACTCCAGGAATGGCGCTCGGAAATTTTATCAACCCGTACAGTGGAGTCACAGTCGGCGCTAAGAATATGGAAAACCTTTTTCTGCAGACTGTATAACGGCGAAGAAGCCAAACATGCCACCGTCGGGCACAATGGACATTTAACTTAGACGACAGTATTCAAAGCTTCCGTCCTCTTAACCCGAACGAAGTAAGAATAGCAATATCTAAGCAAACATTCTACAAATCAGCTGGATCTAATGGCTTTGGAAGCTGCTGGAAATGACTTTGTGGAGAGAATGCACCAACTCATTTCTCAGATCTGCCAAACTCGTCCTCTTGTTTCTTTTGCCCGCCATGTATGCAAGTTTTTAAGCATGTTCACAACCCAATGTGCTAACGTTTATTATGAGAAGAATAATAGCTTGGACGTGATAAAGCGTCTCAATAAGGCCCTACCTTAGAAATAGATATGTTCTTCGATTTCTCGAACTGTGTCGCACAATATTGTTCTTTGTTATCTGGATTGTGTCTATTCTTCTTATTTCCCAATTCTCGGAAGGTATAACTGAATTAAGGTAGTCAATGGCGCGTAACGGTAATTATTAAAATAAAAGCACTCAAGAAAACTATATTATTTTTTATATTGTTAAAATATGCGTATTTCTAATTTAGATACAAAATAAAAGAAACGTTATCTACTACAATTTCAACTCAAAGGATTCGGTTTCAGTAAATCTACTTCAATTCCAAAAGCTGCGTACTTAACAAAAAAAAAGCTCTTCGTCTCCTTAAGTCAGTTATTTCGTGCGTTTTGACTTACACGTAGGCATCTACTCCTGGCGGTCGGGAGTACCTTTATAAACAATCTTGCCGAACCAAAAATATAGTAGAAAATCACAAAGTAGGATCAACGATAGAAACAAAACGTAGTTGCACAAAAATTTAGCACAAATGTTACGTGAAAATTGTATTTTCAAAGCCCGTGAACCCGACTAAATCAAGAAAAAGAAACCTTCAAGAGAATCCAAATTCGAAAAGGTGTGCATAAAAATTGTTCCAACAAAAACGAAAAATTGTTGAGTGAAAAAAGTTGTATCTTAGGGATATACATATGTATTCTTATCCTCCCCCAGCTGCAGAATTTACACGTCCAGAACCTAATTTCTCTTACTCCACTCTCTGTGTTTGTGCACTTTAATCGAAATATCGATTATTCATTTTACTGGAAAGCTCATACCATTTTATTACATTCATTTTACTCTATGTGTCCGTGTGTTTGTTTGTTTGTATCTTTTATACTATACTCACTACCAACAACAGAGCAAAAACAACATCTACGACGCGACGAAGCGACGACGTTTTGTGGAAATTGTCTCATTAACTCAGTTTTTCTTGTGTTTGTCTTCTGTTTTCTTATGAGTTTGAGTTTTAATCCCCATATATCCTTTTAGTTGCAGAGAAAAATTTTAAACGCGCACTATTACGTTCTTTTCATTCATTTTGGATAACTAAGTTAAATAACGGGCAAGAATTAAAGCAGCAGCAAAAATAGGGGATCCCAACAAGGAACGCTGCGTCTGTGGTCTTTTAGCAAAAAATGATATTGATTGCTGGTGTGGATAACTACATAAATGGTGAGTACTCACGTATTTACGTGCATATCTATCATACATAAGCATGTAATTACCGTTATTGTCTTTTAACTTATCTCCACCAACTAACGCCAAAGTCAATGGCAGAGAAAGTGAAAATATGGAAAAAGAAACCGAATTTAGTTCACTACTGCGTATACGCAACATTTGGATTGTCGTATCCTTACCCAACATGTGGTTAATTAGGACTTCGACTTCTCATACTCATTCCTGCGGTACTGCGATAATGCGTTTCAATTTTAGTTCTATCGGAAAAATATGACTCACGGATATTCCATTTGCTGGCTCATTAATCCGACATGGGTTGTCGTTGTCGTTTTCGTTTTCGATGTCGTGGTCGTTGTCGTCTTGCTTTTAAGGATTTTACGGAGTCAAAGTAGATATTAGGGTTGAAGACATGCGTTACTTGTGCGGTCTTTGGGAAATAACTATGACGATGAACGAGTACGTTGTGTGATTAAGTTTCGGTATTCTATACATAAGGATGAGTAATCGAGAAGGATTTCAGTTTCATATACTCGTATGGCGGAGTTTTAAAAATTTATGAAAATTGACTGGATTTTCCATTAAAACCGATGACTGCGTAATACAAACAGTAAATGGGCTTGTGCAGTTTGACGTTTCACAAAGGCGAGGTGTCACCAACGGGGAAGGTCAGTGATCCTGCTTTAGTATTCAACACTAACTGGAATTTGTCTATAGATCATATAACAGTTACTTGTCCAATAGACGAATGTCGGTGACTCAAGAAGAATGACGAAATACGTCGTCAGATCAAGCAAAATATCATCAGCACTTGATCTGATGATGAATCCCGACGTAAAGATGCATCAAAGCTAGTGTAGAATAGGTATTGCCTGTAGCTCCCTTCTATGAGAAATCAAGTATCATTCTATGGGGGTTTCTATTGTACTTTGGATTTTGGATAGTAAGATCTGTTTTTGTATTTGTGATTCACGTATGTTGCTTCTATCTCTTCTTCGTCTGCTGTAAAATAACCTTCGATTTTCATTCGGGTGGGATTTTCTGACGCCTTTCTTGCTTTGGCGAGTTGGGTTTGTTGTTTCAGACAAACGGAAATGAATGTATAACATACATATAATGTTACTTATTTAATTTTATTCTTCATTTTTGAATAACGTACGCTTCGCTTCTACATCTATTGTACTTAATCCGGCATAGACAAGCCACCTTGACTAATAAGTAATTTTGTTTTTATTTTTTAATTTTTTACTAAAATAGCCCTACAATCCAGCCCTCTTCCCTTCTTATACTGGGGCGTCCCTTGGGCTAGGAATCCGGGGCTCTTCAGACCAGAACTTTAATATTAATTCGCTCAACGTGTTCTAGCAATCTCAGGCGACTAATGGACACTCTTCTGACCAGATCAGTATCTCTATACAGCCCCTTGAGTTTGCTGTTTTGCGTCCAGAATGGCCAAAGGTGTCTTTTGCGCCATAGAGCAGGACTGGAGTAATAAGGGTCATATATAGAGCCTCCTTACAAGGTACTCAATTACCTTTTTAGGATACAGATTTCAGATGAGTTTCCATTATCAGATTCAATAGCAGAGGCTAGGTAGACCAAATCTCTATTGTCTTTGACATCCGCGTAAGTTCCCTTGCTGGTAGTGGATTGTCATCAGTCACTTACTTGTATGTCTAAGACACATAACCTTAAGCCTCAAATGACAAATCTGCATAGAAATATGCATTGTGGTGTTAGATGTTGCATCGACTTCTAGTACGATCCGTCCCATTTCATTTCTTTGCGGTCTGTAGAGTCTGCCTTATAGCTCTGCTACTCCTTTGCTTAAAGGCCCCATATTCCAATCCTCAGTATGTGTTGTACATTCGTGTTGTTATTTTGGTGAATATATGCTTCAAAATATAATCGAAACATTATTCGTTAACAATCTCGAAGTCGTTAAAATGTTGAATCTCTATTAATGAAGGTTTCCAGGTTTTGGTAGTATTAGCCACCTCCCACGTACTACACCCACACAGTATCAAACATTCTACGTTCGAACGAAACAGTCTCAGCTCGGTTTTAGTGCTGAAAACATTGTTTTTGCAGATTTTACCCATTTGTTTTTTTAATCCTGCTGTCAACTTCCAGTTCCGTGCCTCCATCTTCCGGGATCATGCTCGTACTTCCAAGATAAAGGAAGTTGGTTACCTTCTCGACTTATTGCCCGGCAACGTTGATTTGCGCGTTGCTGTTATTCTGAGTGGTGGAGATGCTTAGGGCCTTACTTTTTGCCGTATTTATTTTGAACCCAATAAGCGTAGGGTAGACCTATCGTATGCTTCACGACTTGTTGAATAATAAACCCCAGTGTGTTGATGTCGTCGATGTAGGATGATCAGGCCCTGGAGCAGCATATTCGTAATCGAGTGTTAAAAAGAGATGCACTCTAAATAGTTCTAGAATTACTGTAGCTGGTGCTGGAAGTAGACGTATTCCACTCCAGTTTCTACACTCTATCAAGGAAAGACTTCCAATTTTCATGATTTCCTATTTAGTGGCTGTAGGATTTCTTTTGAGATGTTAGATGCGGCTTGGAAGAATTCTGCTGGGATTCCGTCTATGCCAACAGACCAGTTTTTCTTTAAGGCCCTGATATTAGATATAAAAAAAGTGTTTCTGGGAGCAGAGTGACTATTTGGAGATTTGGTTCAGCGAAACACCTATTCGTTACTTGCTAAATAATTTAGTACAAAAGCAAAGTGATCCCTCCATCTTATTAGCTGTACCCCACCCGAAATCTATAGGTTGCTGTCTTAGTTTTTAACATGATGAGATTTTGAACTTTGGCCACTTATAAGTTCCTTTGTGATATTGAAGACAGCCTCTTGTCACACCTACTGACTGCCTTCTTTGCTCTGATATAATTACGCTTTCACGTCTTACACTATTTCCACTTCTTTCTGTTTTATGTCTTTTACTGACGATGGCATCTGCCCCAGATGAAAAAAGATTTATCACAGCCTTCCAGCATTTGTAGATGTTTGCAGGAGTGGCGCTGCTGATGAGCCTCTATGGCATGATGGTCTTGTATTTTTTGGTGCAAATGGGGATCCCAGACCCTGTCGGTATTATACCTAGGTGTAATCACACAATTTGGAGTGATGGCTGTAGATGGATGCAATACGAAGGCGTATTGAAGCTATCATAGAATGTTGACCCTTCTCCATACCGATGTCTCCACCTCATTTATTTATACGTTGCCTATGCAATTCCTAAGAAGCCGGCTGATCGCTGTATTATTGATCTGGTTCGATGATCGCTGTCTAAGTATTGTGGTAGTCGTTGCGCTTAAACAGTTTGCCTGCAGTGATCAGCGTTGACCATTGTAAAAGTCAGCAAATCTTTCGTCGTTATCATTTCTGATATTTCCGAGGCGTTTTGTCCCATCACATGTATATATGTTGTCGTTTCTTACCTTCGTATTGAAATTGCCCACTACAGTCTAGTTGGCTGTAGAAGTCATCCCTTAGTCGCCCGAATAGTGAGGTGGAGTATAGAACTTAATGGTGGAGATGTTCCTCACTATACCCTTAAGTGTGTAGCGATAAATCTTCTATCACTGAGTGACAAATTGTAAATCTACTACATTTTCGCGGGTGGTGTAAAGGAAAAAGCAGTTTCCAATTTTGGAGGGATAGATGTTGTGGTTCCATTATAGTAATAGTAATAGTAATATTTGTTTATTCTGTTATAATATTTACAAGTTTAACAAAAATAACAAAAATAAGCGTTGGCTTTTGCCGTCAAAAATTTGTAATTATTAAAAAGCTTCATTTATAATTTGTAGCCTATAATTCAATGCATATTTTAGAAAGTTGTGTAAATTGTTCCAGTTTGCGCCGTTTAGGGTGTTTGTGATCTCATTTAGTGATAGGACATTTTTTCCCCAAAAGGATCTCCTGATTGAATTTAATATGGGACACGTTCCAATAAAATGCCGGACATCCTCCTTCGTTCCCAGATTGCACAGTGTACATTCGTCTCCTCCGTTGTGTCTGTATGGCATATAGTTCAGGTGCAAAAGTTCGCTTCTGGCTTTGAATATTGTTGAGATGGACTCTACGCTGTTCCGGTCATTAAAGTAGCTGTTTTCCCCAAGTTCATGCTGTGGTATTCTGTACGTGGATCTTGATTGGCTTTGTTGACTTTGCGTCTCGAAAAGCTCCCGTGTTGAGTAGTGGATTTTTTTAAGCATTTCGTTCAGTGTGCTCTCCCAGTTTGTTTCATTTCCGATTAGTTCGTGTGTTCTTGGCTGAGCCTTGACAATTCCGCAAAGAAATTAAGGTTTCGGTTTTTAAGATACATAGCAACCTTGTGGGGAAGACGATGACTTGGTTGAACAAAAAATTTTCTGATATAGAGGAAGTGCCGTCTAAGCGTGAAGATATGTAGCGTTGGTAGTTCTAGTTTACAGATGTAACAGGAGTTTTTCTACCTCTTCAAAATGCCAAGCCGCCCCCCACACTTGTGCCACATAGCACATTATTGACCTCATTACCGCCTTGAAAATTTTGTACTTCACACTTGGTGCAACATTCCTTTTCCCCAGAATTCTTTTCCAGGTGCAAATAATCGCACGTTTAGATTCTTTCAGTTTCTCTAGCAGGTGTTTTTTAAAGGATGTCTGTGAGGTGACCAGAACTCAGAAGTATTTGTATTCCTTGACTATATCCAGTTGTACGTTCTGCCAGGTCCATTTTTCATTCCTTGCGTGACGCCGCCAACCATTTCGAAAAATCAAGATTTTGGATTTGCTGGTATTAACTTGCAGGTTCCACATACGGCAATACTGTTGCAGCTTGTTAATCATAATTTGGAGCATGTTTGGGGTTTCTGCAAAAAGTACGATGTCGTCGGCGTAGAGTAAGAGTTTTATAGGAAATCCCTCAAGAGGCACCCGCCCGCAAGAAATTCAACTAGATCATTCAAAAATATTGAAAACAGAAGAGGACTCAAAAGACATCCTTGCTTTACTCCAGAGTTTGTTTGTGGTTCCATTACTTTATCTCGCTAACTCAAAGAAAATTAAATTTGTATAGGTCGTTAACCAAAGGTCGTCAACAAAGTATTAGAAATATTTATGTCTTTAAGTACAACTAGTACTTGCCCTGTCCTACTGGCGCAGAAGAATTTCCATTCACCTTCTTGCAGTCTTCGCAGCTACCAATGAAACTCCCAGAGGACGGCACATGGAGGCGCCGAAAGTCTGACTTACTAGTAAGTCTGATATCTTCGTCTACAAGTTATCTCATCATTTAGCGAAGCAGCATTCATTGCTTCTACGAGGTCGGTTACTAGTCATTCCGTCCCACCTGACGACTTACAAGCGAATATTTAGAAGGACTGACAGGAATACCTCTGTAAAACGTACTTAGCTAAGTATATACGAAATTTTATTCAATTACTAAATGCCAACAGTGATTTAAATGACAGTTTAAATGGCAGTTTAAATGATTTCAATTGTCACGCCTCCACAAAGAAACGTTATATTTTGTTATGCTTTCATTGTACGATACTATAGACCTTCTGTTTTAATACTCACAAATACTTTACTGACAGACCGTTGATATCTCTTGATTATAGTATGTCAATGTCAGCTGCATATGAGTGAAATTGATCAGATTTTCGAAATACTAGCACGAGTTGGAGTTGGCTTGTAAATTGCGCACAATTCATTCAAGCACGGTGTTTAAGAAGTCACATAATAGAGCATTTAAAAATAAAAATAAGGATTCGATGATGTTTCTTCTAAGTTTGGTAGACCAGCCAGAATTCTCCATCGACATCCTACATAACCCATCAAATTTGGCAGGGATGTCAAAACCAGACGCGGATCTGTGCTCATTTCTGTAAAGGGACATTTGTAGGCATAACCCTCTGCTTTATGGTTTTTCGTATCCAAAAAAAACCGCATTCCTTAGAGAAATACGAATCATACATACTCTACATATTTGAATGTATGTATATCCCTGAGTCGTTCAATACTTTTTCTACGATGATTTCCCTTCATGTTTAGTTCCAAGTTTGAATTTGTTTTTCGCTCTTTGTATATTAGATTTTCTTGAAACACGATATTGAAATGTTGACTGTGTATTAGAGCAACCGGAAGGTTTAATGCTTGCTCAGATGTATGTGTATGATGAAGGTAGGCATCCACGTGGCTGTGGTGCTGCAACTATGACTACACATTAATTGTTATTATTATACCTTCTCATGGTACTAGTCTCATCCAACCGGACGTGACCTGACAAACTTATAATGGTGTGCATTGAGCAAGAAAAAATAAAAACACTAGAATTCACTGTGAGAATTAACTGAACTTCAGTAGAAGGACATACATATCAGATACTTTATATGGCCTATTTCAATGCATTTGGAGCTGAGATCGGTAAAAATTTTCAAGACTAGTCAGGGTGTTAAAATAGAGGTCAGAACAGAAATGGAGAGTCAGAAATGAGTCAGCGCAGGTCTCGTATCTCTGAAGTGGGTTACTGACTCGGGAATACCTGGTCTCTTTCACCCATGGCAGCTGTCATACCAACGAAGTGGTTACTGACTCCATAATATCCGGTCATAAAATGACTTGGCCCCCCAGGTTGGGTGTTGAGCTTGGGATTAACTACTCGGTTAGGTACAAAGTCTATTGTTGCAAAGCAACCAACAATTTCGAATAAGAACAGATTCAACTATAAATCGAAAATAGGACGGTCTGTACACGGAATGCTCAAAACTTGAACCGAGCGCAAGGAGCCGAAAATCTAGCGGAGGTCCTCGATTGTTTAAAGGGAGATATCAGAAAGTGTGGTAGGATGGGACGGGCAAAAAAAAAATGTGTCATATACTATGGCGATTGGTACAGAGAAAAAACAGCGTCTATTTGGGTGCGGATGTATTGTAATCGGGGGATTTAGGCCATAAGTCTTGAGCCTTCGACGTGTATGTTAGTGAACGTCTTACAACAATACGCACCAACATCAGCCCGATATGCGTCCAAGCTGCCACAGAGGAAAAAGACGACGCTGCCAAAGAATGTTTCTACGAGCTCTTCGACAAAACTTACGACTATGACATTAAAATCGTCTTAGGTGATGATAGGTAATAATAGGAGGGGAAGTCAGGAAGAAAGCATAGCCGACATAACACCAAGTTAAGGAACGGACTAAGGCCAATTGATTTTGCTCAACTGGCAGGCGGAACATCACAGCTTATCCACCGTAATATGCGCAAAGAGACATGGCAATCACTTGATCATCAAACCGTCAACCAAATTGATCATGTTGCGATCGACGTAAGGCACTCTTACAGTATTATAAGTTTCTGATCTTTCCGAGCGGCGAACGCAGTCTCTGACCACCACCGCGCTGCGGCCAAAGTACGTCTACCGATATCTCAAACATGAGGAAATGAAATGAATGAAAGTGGTTTTGAATTGGAGAAAGCAATATCCAAGCTTACTATAAACACAACAAAGCTGCTGGACTGGGCGGCCTACCTGTTGAGCTATTTAAGGCAGCGGAAGATGACTTGATAGAGAAGGTGCACAAACTCATTTTTCATTTGGTCGCCAGAAAGCATGACTGAAGAGCACCGTTTGCTCGATCCATAAGAAACGATACCCTCTTAACTGCGCCAATTGTAGATCAGTCTCTTTAACATCGCATATCATATCTCATCTGCCATTAGTGCGGTTTTAGCCCCGGTAAGTTCACAATCGACCAAATATCAATACCACGACAGATCCTGGAAAAAATCCTAAGAAGTCCAAATCTATACGCCCTATCTCTTATCGATTTTCAGGACGTATATGACAACCTCTTTAGAGACGAACTATACACAGTATCTCTGCTAGGCTCGTTAGATTGTGCAGAATGTCGATGGAGAGGGATGGCTGCTCCTTACGGCTCGGAAACAATCTCTCCGATACCTTCAATGTCAAAAAAGAATTTAAGCAATGTGATGCCCTGTCATGTAACTTCATACTTTAGAAAATGGTGCCAAACTCGCAAGTCACCACAAAAGGCACAATTTTTCAAAAGTCTGTGCGACTCCTTGCATACGCTGACGACATTGACACCATTGGCAGAACTCAGCGAGTTGTCACTGCAGCGTTTGCATGAATTGGAACAAAAGCGACAAAAATGGATTTAGTCATGAATGGGGGGAAAACTAAGTATATACCGTCAAGAAGAAGAAGGGACACACAACATCAACAAATCGGAAAGTCATAATAAGCAGCTATAACTTTGTGGAAATCAGGGACTTTGTACACCTCGTTTTTGCTATTAGTCAGTTAGTTACATTTTTTATTTAGTATATCTTACTATTCAATATGAATTAACCTTTACTGCATTCAATACAATTTTTATATACCATATGTGGAAAGGTGCATCTTTTATAATTTGCTGTTAATTGCTTGAATCTTGTAAAGTTAATTTCATTTCTCAAGTTCAATGGTAGTGAATTAAACAGTTGGCAACCTTTATATATAGTACCATGCTGTTTTGCGTAACAGCTTCCCGATAAGCGGGCAACGTGGAGTCATCACCACTTCTTAAATTATAGGGTTGCGCGTCCCTTATGTTACATATCGCAAATATTTTTTTAAATAGTTTGTTAACATATCATGCTTGATTTTGTAAATAAAACTGAAAACATTAAACAATATTTTCTGTTTTACATTTAACCACATTAGTGCATCCAGCATCATTCCGATTGGCGTATAGCGATTGCATTTTAAAATTATTCGCATGGCCCTATTTTGCATACGTTGTAACTTAATAATCATAGTGTCACATAAGAGATACAAAACTGATGAGCAATACTCGAAGTGAAGTTTGATCATGACATTATATAGTATAATACAGGGTGAATGACTCTAGCTCCAACTTTTTAAAATGCAATAATTTTTTTATTTTTTGATAAATTTTATTGTGCCAAAGCAAAAAATGTTGGAAAATACATCAATTTTCAAACTGTATTAGTAGTTTTCAATTGTCCACCTTTGGTGCGAATAATGGCCTTGAGACGGCCGAAGAAAACATCGCACGCTGCACGCAAGTGGCTCTGCGGTATTTTGGCCCATTCCCGGCGAAGTGCTTGTTTGAGGTGGCCCATACTTTGGTATTTTTTAGTGCCAAACTTCACCTTCAAAATACCCCAGATAGAGAAATCCAACGGATTTGCAATCCATTGTGTTGAAGAAATGAAGTGTGGAACATTGTTTTTTAACCAATCTTCGTTGACGTGCGCTTTGTGAGACGGTGCCGAGTCTTGTTGAAATGTCCACGGTCTCCGACCGAAATGATTGTTTACCCAAGGCTTCAATACCTACTCTAAGACATATACGATTAATTTTGACGCCACGGTCTAAAAATACGAGCGGAGAGCGACCATCGGCGGTTATGGCGGCCCAAACCATCACCATCGGTGCTGCCTGCTTTCTGGTGGCCGTTTGAAGGTGTACATTTTCGAAGGACCTCTCTGGCAAGTAAACTCGGTCATTTTGTTTGTTGACATATTGCTCGATAACAAATGGCGACTCATCGGAAAAAACCAAATTCGGCAACTCACCACTTTTGTGCATGCGTAGCAACTCCTTCGCTCTTTCGACTCAACTTTTTTCTGTTGCGATGAAACTTCAATGGCTTAAGCCCAAGTCCATTTTTCAGTATGTGTTGCATCCGTTCCAACGATATATTGAGCTCAGGAGCCATTTTTCTTCCACTTCGACGCGGATTTTGCTCAATTTGAGCCTTCACTTTCCAAACCATTTCTGCCGATCTTGCTGTTTTTTTTATGACCACCTCCATGGCGTTTTGCAACGCTGCCAGTATCACGGTAACGAGCTATGCTTCGAAACACAAATGATTTATTCACGTTGAGGTGCTGGAGTGGTCTAACGATAGCTGCTTGTGGTTTTCCTGCCAAATATAAAGCAATCACACTATCATGTTTGAATTCCATCGCGGATAAAGAGATGAGACGCAAATCGTTTAAAAGGCTTGTAAATAATAAAACTATCTGTCCTGTGTCAAAATTCGAGCTCACTGTCACGAACGGTTAGGAAATTATAGCAGTGTGAAGTTGGTAGCAGCTCGAGTCAGGCAGGGTGTATGTGTATTGCACTCGTTAAGGAGATCTTACTTCTAATTCTAGCAAAGAAACCTACCTTTTTTGCTATTTTTTTAACAGTGTACTCAACATGTGGACTTAATGTTAAATTCAAGTCAATGACTACTCCTAGGTATTTTATATTTTCTACCTGTCCAGCTATTTCATTTTCTATAAAGAGATTTACATTTACTTTATGTTCAAGAACCATGCATTTTGTTATGCTAGCATTTAATTTAGTTTATTGGCATTTAGCCATACACTTAATATATGTAAGTCCTCTTGCATTCGTCGTTCACATTCCCCCAAGCTCTTTCCAGTTATAAATAAGAGGGGATCATCGGCAAATTAGGCTACCTGCGCGTATTTTAGCTGTTGATTTATGTCGTTGATATACATATATTATGAGAAGCAGGGCCCCCAGAATTGATCCTTGGGGCACTCCTAAAGTTCTTTCAATGCTTGTCGATGATACTCCACTAACCATTGTTCTCTGACACCTTTTACTTAGAAACTATTTAAACCATTCCAGCTCTTTGCCTCTAAAACCGTATCTATATAAATTTAGACACAAGTATACTTGTGTCGATCGTTTCGAATGACCTCTTCAAATCCAAAAAGACGGCAACCACATAGTTTTTTGCTGCAAGCTCCTCTTTCCAGCATATTAAAACGCTATTTAGCGCTGTCTCGTATGAATGTTTTTTACGAAATCGCGATTGGTTTTCGAGAAATAGGTTATTCGTTTCGAAATATTTCTCCAGTTGGATTTGAACTATTTTTTTTCAAAACTTTCTCATACACTGGTAGTGAGTTTATTGGCCGAAAGTTTTCGCATTTGTCGGTTCCTTTGACTTTTTCAATGGGTGTAATAACCGATTCCTTCCAGGACTTACGGACCGTTCCACTGCTTAATGATAGATTTATTACTCGCTCGATTTTCGGCCCGATTATCTCCATGTAGTTGATGTAGTTGATTTCTTTCTTTTGATTAAGTGACCGTGGGGCCCGTTTAATGCTTTGTTCGTTTGTGAGTTCGAATTTAAACACCGCGTATTTCATCTCCATACTCTGGGAAAACTGTGTATACGGAATTGAGTGGTTAATATCTATGACACTTCTTACAAAAAACTTGTTGAATTCGTTAACGATATTCTCATCCTCTTTTATGCATGTGCCGTTAAAGTAAACATCCTTTGGCGATTGTCTTATTTTCTTTAAAACGTGTGTTTTCATAGCTCTCCACATGGCTTTTTGGTCTCTAGTTTGCTGAATTTGAAGTCTAATGTTATTGTTCTTTGTTCTTACTAGTTCAGCTATATACTCATTTCGTATAGCTCGGTAACTTTCTCTCGTAGGCTCACTGTTAAATATTCTAAATTCATGATAGGGTGCTAACTTTTGCCGTTTTAAGCTTCAAAGTCTTACATTGTACCAGTTACTGTTACTGCCGCTGATTACTTTAGTGCAAACTTGTGTTTTGGTTATTCGAACTAGTTCATCTTGCAGAATTCTTTCAACTAAGTGTAGATCTTCGCTATGTAGCTTTATTTCGCTTTGTCTAAGTTGGTTCAAGAACGACGATTTGTTGTAGTATTTAAGAACCTTAATCTTGTTTGCCTCTTCTATTTCTACAATCGGTTTTTTAAGGTTAACGTGGATTAATAGCGTTTCGTGGTCACTTATTTTGAGTTCGGGAATTACTTTCACAACAGTTGTGCTTGTATTTGTAACAACGTAATCTATAACCGTTTGTGTGGTGTTTGTCACCCTTGTCGGCTCATTAACAACTTGTTCACAAAGATTTTTAATTTCGATTGTGTTTTTAATTCTCTTCTATATAAGTTCGGTTCATGATATTAGCAGTTTGGTAACGACATCTCATCAGAAATCAAACGAAGAGTTACTCTTGCCAATAGCTGTTTCCTCGGCCTAAGAAGGCAAATGATTAATAAGGCCTCATCATTCCAGTCCCTCTTTATGTTGCAGAAGCATGGACGTTAGGGAAGGTAGATGCTGATACCATTGGCTGTTTTGAACGCGAAATTCTTCGATTGAGTTTTAGTCCTCTTTGCGTTGACGGAGTTTGGAGTACGAGACTTAACGACGTACGTCGAGCTGTATTGTGGTATTGATTTGATTTGAACACCAACCCAAAGACTCTTCGATTCCAACCCGGGGGGAAAATGCAGTAGAGGAAGACCTCGGCAATGTACCTCAACCAACTTAGAGTGCATAACTGGAGGCAGTTAGTCATTGATGTTGTGAACTAGAGAAGCCTAGCGATTGAACCCTAGGTTCACCCAGACTTTAGCGCTGTCTTAGATAAGGATGGGTGTTTTTCTTAATAATACAGCATGCATCCGCTCTCTAGTTAATAACTATATGTAGAGCGTTCGCGAGTCAATAAGATTGGTGATAATTTGTTTGTGCCCCCATTCACGCTTGATATAAGGGTACTGGAAATAAAGACAAAAGGTTTCTTCAAAAAAACTTTTATAGACATTCTCTGCTAGGATAAAGATCAATCCACCTCTGCCTCTTGCAGAGACACAACGGCGATAACCACTTTTTTCCCATATATTTTTTTCAATATTGCTTCTACATACTATTTACCTTGTTACTTTGTTCTTATTAACGTTTCCAGCAAGTCTGTTATACAATTTACATTTAAAACTTCTATATAAAGGTTATGTGGATTCAGGAATGAAAACAGAAAAAAATAGGGATTTGCATTTATCTACGATACAATGAATGTTACAATATTTTCACTTAAGCCGTTCTGGCTCTTACTCTCTATAAAAGATTTTCACTAATGGAAGCGTTGCTGCGAGTTTTCCTCCTACAACAATCTGCTGGTAGTAAGAATTTGAAGAGATTACCGCATCCGGTATGTTTTATGTTTAATAGGAAAACATCGAAAATCGGAATATGTATTGCGCTAAGGTAAAAGCATGTATTGCCATGTGACCGTCAAGGATTACCGGTCAATGGGGATGCTACCCTTTGATGAATTCCATCTTTAAATATGCACAATACACCAGAACTTTCTTCAAAGAGGGCACATGTAAAGATGAATGGCGCACTATGAAATCACGTAGCATTCTCTGATCAGGTTAAACGTGGAGGTAAGTTTTATATTCGTATTAACGATTAAAGCTTATAGGGAGAAGGAACGTTACCAATTACAATACCTAAATATAGGGACACATCAGAATGCGTGTCTTCTCAGTGTGTCTTCTCAGTCTATCTTTTCAGTGTGTATTGTAACTGTTGTGTACTTCCTACTTATCTTTGATTTCCCAAGACACTGAGTAATCAGTTTTCCCCCTTTTTCGTCTCTGTCTCAGCTTCATAAATTATTAAGCGGATCAAAGATACTTCTATAGTCTATTCCCATACTAAGTTCCTACGGTTTCAATAACGCAGCTTACATTTTTCTGCTACTAGTTTCTCCGTTCTTTTTTGATCCAGCTCCGGCCAGATTCTGTACCAAAATATCATGAAGGTTCCATATTTTTTTAGCCTCTCAAAATAGGTCGGATCGTTCCTAGCTTTAGGGAAGCCATCCATTGTTCAGTAGAATATTTATATGTTCTGGATCACAACTCAAGAATGGTGTGCATATACGAGTATCAACAAATTTGTTAAGAGGTTAATACCTAATATACCTAACTGTCAATATACCTATACCAACATAGTGCTTCTATCCTTTGAAGCTGTCACTTCGCTTATTTTATTTACTTAAGGTGGGGCGACAGTCGTGATTGAACCTTGTCCTCAACCGACAACTCTCTCTTAGGGGAGGTTGTATTTTACAGCTCTGGTTTGAACCGGCGGTTTTCATTCGCTCAACATGTCCTGGCCATTGGATCCGGTGTATTCTTCAACTTATTTTGAAACAAGGACAGAAAGGAATACCATGTTGACTTATTACTATTTATAATTATATTGTTTGTATATGTACACATCCATATCTAATCGCTGCTGATTAAAGGGCCTGGAGAAGATAAATCTACTCGAAAAAAAACAAGACCTATAGCGGCTTTAGTCGCTATTAACGTTAGAGTGAAACCAGTTCTGCTACCAGGAAGCTCTTCAGGTTGGCAAACATCGGATTTTACAACAAAAACCATTTCGAAGAAAATCTTTTGGCGTTCAAGAAATATCAGCTTATGTTTTTGTCTCATTTTTGAAGCTCCGAACCGGGGGGTTCGAAATGATAACAGTCTGAACAGGCAGAGTGCACACATTTTGGAGATCAACTATGAAAATTGCATTAAGGCGGTAGCTTGGGATTAGGAAAGCTCCAGGGCAAAGCAAATACAGGGTCTTCCAATAGGGACTTCCGAACTTTGACAGCTGATAGCGGCCATGTTATTGAAGCTACATCTATCAAATTGGCTGCCGTTTATTCAGCCGATTTTGTCAAAACATAGCGTTCAACAACACGTGGATATGATAAAATTGTTTTATCAAAATGGGTGTTCTGTTCGGGCAACGTTCCGCGCGCTTCGCCAATTTTACGGTTCGGTTTAATCGTTCTAACCGGAGGACTATTCGCAGTGTGGTGGGTAAATTTGAGTCCACTGGTTCAGTAAACAATAAACCAACACCGGTACGTCAACGAAACGCAAGATCTGCCGAAATCATCGCCGCTGTCCGTGAGAGTGTGCAGGAGAATCCGAGGCAGTCGATTTCGCATCGCTCGCAGACTACAACTTGGCGAATTTTGCGTCGCGACTTGGGCGTGCACCCGTACAAAATTCAACTGACCCAGGAGCTGAAGGTAAACAGCCATAGACAATGACGTATATTCGCTGAATGGGCTCGGGAGCAGTTGGAAACTGACCCTAATTTTCATCGGAAAATCATCTTCGGCGACGAGGCCCATTTCCGGATGAATGGCTATGTCAGCAAACAAAATTGGTGAATTTGAGACGATACCAATCTACATGAGATCCAATAGCGTCCAATGCATCCCGAAAAAGTCACTGTTTGGTGTGGATTTAGGGCTGGTGGCGTCATCGGTCCATATTTCTTTGAGAACGTTGGTCAGGCCATCACCGTCAACGGTGAACACTATAGGTTAATGATTACCAACTTCTGGACACCAACGACATGTGGTTTCAACAGGATGGTACTACGTGCCACACAGCTCACGCCGCATTGGAAATTCTGCACGAGCGATTCGAGGGCATGATCATCTCAAATGGAGGTGATGCGAACTGGCAACCGAGATCGTGCGATTTGACACCGTTAGACTTTTTCTTGTGGGGTTTTCTGAAGTCCCAGGTCTATGCGAATAAGCCAGAAACCACAGCGGCCGTCAAAGCCAACAGAACCCATGCCATCGGTGAAATTTAGCCTGATTTAAGTGCCAGAGTCATGGAAAATTGGACATCGGATGCGCGCCACCAATAGAAGCCACGGCGAACATTTGAATGATGTTATATTCCATACGTAATGTCATCGAGAGGCCTTTCAAACGAATAAAAAATGTCTATGATATCTCACACATACTTAGTTTTATTTAAATTTAAAGATAAGAAGAGCTTAATGGAAGACTCTTTACTTAGGTAATTTTGTGCCAAAAATCCGGAATTTCTTTCTCATATACCCAGTTGGTCCAGCAATTGCACTTCGAGGACTATGTTTCAAATCCGAGAAGAGAGTGTTTCAGGATTGAAGGGAAATGCTTAACATTCTTCTAAAATATTTTGCTTTTACTCGTATGTTATTTTCTACACAGGATCTTTCTTTCTTCATCTTTTCTTGTCTTCATGTCATTGAAATCGGTCTATAGTTATTGCACAAAGCATGAGATCTGTATAGGCTCTAGCTCCAGAAGTAAATTTTTTTCTGAAATTTTTACAGCTTCATGAGGGACTTTGACATGAACAACTGGTTATATCTGATGAATTCAGTTCCAAGTTTATGTTGGTTGTACGTGTGATGCTGTGTTTCGGATTGAAAAAGCCATCATTGTAGCTACTCGCCTTCGGTTGACAGTAGTGGCACTGCATTGCGACCTAAAGTATGCTTTGACCGCAAGGCACTGAGATTTTTCAAAGGAAGAACTGTCACCTTTATAAATGTTTTGCTGAGACGAGGACTTTCATTCAAAGACAATAATGGATTTTCCGAGTAACTTTGAGTTTAAGATTTGGCAATCAAATCCTTTGCTCGTTTTAAGATACCTGGAATAGGTAACATTCGAGTGATATTGGAGAAGAAAATTTTATTCCACACTAGATGCTTTAAGCTGGGTTACGTTCAAAATTATTTTCAGAAATCGCTTGTTATTGTTTTCCCTTGGGGCTTTTCTTGATAGCTAAAATCGCACGCTCAGTTCCAGGAGAAAGGCTTAACCGCGCACAAGTACTGGCGACAAACTGTGTACATTGCAAGGAACGAGTTAATCTTTTGTAGAAGGAGGTTGTTTTTTTAATTAGCAAGGTATCAGTCTCTACTTTTAACGCTCCAGAGATTGGGAGAAATAAGTTTATGTCTAGGCGTAGTCTTAGAGAATAACATTTTGTGTGGTTTCAAACAATCTGTATATAGTGAAACTCCATCAGCTCTCAAACCGCACCAAAATACAAAACAATTCTAATAGCGGCATTGGTGACAATGCTAATTCTAAGCCTCATTCTACTGGGTCTCTACTGGTTCGCCAATCAATTCGGGAGGAATACCCATGGTCGTCTACAGGTGCGCCTATGATTCCAAGGTTGCTCTTTAACAATGTATACCGCTTTATAAAAGTTCCATTAACTACGTTCAATATTGTAAAAACATTGGGGATACGGCCATCGTCGAATAAGTGCACTCTTGGTTTAACTTGACTCGTATGCAATTGAAAGAACTCTTTGGTCAACATATAGAAAGAAGAGGTAACATTCTCCATTAAATCTAATTTCTTAAGATGCGCGGTCGAGTCTATAGAGGAAGAATTTTAGTCTGTCAACCATCTTAGGCGGAAGAAGAATGAGAAATCTGAGAATTTAGTGCTTCACGGAGTTGAAGGATTTACTCAATATTTGGATTATGAACCTACTGAGACTCCAAAGCAATTTTATCGTCGTATAGGTATCTGCTGGTATAAGTGAGCATTGATTCAGAAGTTAAATAGCTTTTTTAATATGTCAAAGACTATGTTAGTTTCTAGTCATATGGACCTTTCGGTTCTCCAATACGTTTGCCTGTTAAGTTCATTGCTAAATCCGGAATGCTACAAAAAGCCTCTCGGCCAGTGAAAAAATCAGCGAACCCCTATTTTCCCAGTTACATTGCAATTCCTTAAACCTTTATGCTATATAGTTTCGACTACAGCTTTGTTCTCTTTAAATCGATGCTTAAGGACTCTACAGAAGTTCTGGACTGATTTTAAGTATAAAAGTAAAGTTAGTGTTCTTTGACTATTGGAGACACATTTCTTTGCAGATCCTAGAGCGATGCTAACACTTTTCTAATATAAATGCCATAAGTGAGTCTTTCGCTTCAGTGATAAATTACCAGGACATACCACTTCAACGCCGAGTACCTTCAGCTTGATGCTACCGTAAATTACAAATTCACATAAGCAGCACTCCGCGGTGCCGTCGTCACTTTCACAGGAAGCATCGCAGGATGTTGTATCACTTATGCCCAGCACATTTAAGTGCTTAGCACAAGTCTAGTACCCCGTAATGACGCCAGTAAGCATCCTGCAGTCTTTCCTACTGAGGGACAGCAGGAAGCTGTCTACCTATAAGTGACATCGGAAAGCCTTCATTTGGTCTGCCGTGAACCTGTTGAGTCATGCAATCTGTAGTTTCGCCCATATGATACCCAACTGTCAATGGAAACAACTCCTCTGAACATTGCCCAGCAGGTTTATCGGCGATTTCATTTCCCGTGGTCCGATTGTGACCTGGGACCCAGACAAGACAATTTAACCTTCCGGCTGCGATCAGTGATGCAAATGCTTTGCTTCTACACAATATAGTTCGTTGCCATCAGGATTGCGTATATTTCCGCTTGGAAGACAGACAAAAGTTTTCTTAACGAGGAGTGAAATCGAATGTTGTCACCTCCAGAAAGACACCAGTACTGCATCCTAAATTGGCTTTGGTAAAGACCCGACTACATTTTTTTCCTGGCCGAAACCATTCTTCAGGCACAGGGATAGTCGATTTCGTATTTTTCCGCGGAACGAATTCTGGTGTCATTATAGCACACGGTACGTCCATAAGCCCAGAGTCATAATATAGTCGGCGAGCAAGGTCATCAAAGCTCCAGTGAGTGTTGTACCAAAGATAACTTCTTTTTGATGGACGGTGGAGTTGCGAGTGCAGACCATAATGCGAATACCAAGGAGAGGGAAATTCATCAATGAAATAGACTATATTTTGGAGTCTGGTTACAGCAATAATAACGCATTTTCGTGAGAGCTTGTTGCACCAGACAACCGATGCATAAGATATACATAATTGGCCTTATCATAGCCATGTACATCCATGGGCTGAAATACAAAATTTTTGCAAAATTCAACTTTATTTATCAATATAGTTGCCTTTGAGGGCTATACACTGATTGAAACGATTTTTCAATCTTTCGATACCAGTTTTGTAGTACGATTTCGGTTTATCCTCAAAATAGGCCTCTGTTTCGGCGATTACTTCTTCATCGGTCTTAAATCTCTTTCCAGCGAGCATTGTTTTGAGGTCTGCGAACAGGAAATAGTCGCTGGCGGCCAAATCTGGCGAATACGGTGGGTGGGGAAGCAATTCGTAGCCGAATTCATTCAATTTTGCCATCGTTTTCATCGACTTGTGACACGGTGCATTGTCTTGATGAAACAGCACTTTCTTTTTCTTCAAATGCGGCCGTTTTTCTGCGATTTCGTCCTTCAAACGCTCCAACAACGCAATGTAATAGTCGCAGTTGATAGTCTGCGCCTTTTGGGGATAGTCGATGAAAATTATTCCATGTGCATCCCAAAATACGGATGCCATAACCTTGCCAGCCGACTGTTGAGTTTTTGGTCATTTCGCCAGCTGACTGGCGACTTGACTCTGGTATGAAGTGATGGAGCCAAGTTTCATCCATTGTCACATACCGACGCAAAAATTCGGTTTTATTGCGGTTGAACAGCTTTAAACACTCCTCTGAATCATCAACACGTTGTTGTTTTTGGTCGACTGTGAGCAAACGAGGCACCCACTTTGAACAGAGCTTTCGCGTGTCCACCAAATATTCGTGTATGATATATCCAACACGCTCTTTTGATATCTTCAGAGCCTCAGCTATCTCGATCAACTTCACTTTACGGTCATTCGTAATCATTTTGTGGACTTTTTTGATGTTTTCATCTGAAAAAGCCTCTTTTGGACGTCCACTGCGTGCATTATCTTCGGTGCTTGTATGACCACTTTTAAATTTTTCAATCCACTTGCGAATGGTTCGTTCGGCTTGTGCAGAGTCCGGGTAACACTTATCAAGCCATTTCTTTGCATCGGCTGCATTTTTTCCCATCAAAAAGCAATGATAAATCAACACACGAAATTGCTTTGAATCCATTTTTTTTCACAGTAACAAAAGTTGCTTCACTCACAACGCTATATCTCGAGAACTAATCGTCCGACAGCTGTCAAATTTATACACGTATCTTTTGAAGCTTGGTACTAACTGAAAATGGTATGGATTTAATTCAAGTGGTGCCCTCTCTTAGAAACGGCGCGGACGTTTCAGCCCATGCGATGAAAATGCTTTGCGCGTATTCCTCCTGTCGAGCGCGCCTTTTATTTAGCTTACCAGATTTTGAAGCGTACTCTGGCATGATCTTCCCCGTTGTAAGTATATTGCATATCAGACAGAGGATGCGTTCGCAAATCTCTTCATGCTCTTCAACATAAAAGAAGTCAGACTTATAGGTCTGAAGCTTTCGGCAGTCCTCCTTTCCGATTGTTGAGCTACCAGCAGTTAGTCTACACCGTTTTGTAACATAACTGGATATATGCCATCGGTGGTAGGTGACTTGAAGCCATCAAAGGAAGCATGTTTAATGGCCGCATCCGTCACAACAATCGATGAGATATACCAGCTACGGCGTTGCACGACGGAGCGGGCGATCTCCAGGATTGGTTTCTAGCTGAACATTCCAGTTTTTAAAACACTTGGTGAGGGTACCATCCAGGTTCTGAACAGGTTTCTCTAGTTGTTGTTTTATCCTGAGTTTAGGGGTAGCACTGTTGGACTTGCTGAGCTTCTCTTTAAATCGTGTCCGGTAGATCTTCCATGGATTCCTCCTCTTCAACAAAGTCAAAACCTCGCATCCGATTTTGAATTCGATGTACGACGGTCTGACATAGAGACCTCCTATAGTACGTTAAGTCTATTACTTGCTTTCTTGGCTGAGAGCCAACATTGTTGACTGGCTTGTTAAACGATAGTATAAAATCCAGGTTATGATTGCCTCTCACATTGCATTTGCTACTGCCCCAAAAGTCACGAACCATAGAGAAAATAGGCAGACGCAATGACGAATTTGTGCCATTTTCCGTTCGTTTTCCTAGCTTATGCTTGCGGTAACTAAATCTTGTTTGCAAAATTGCCCAAGTTTAGATCGTGAGAATGAGTTCGGCATATAAAGACAAGTTCTCGGTCTTCCCGATCGCTCGCCATATGGTGGTGTGAAAGACCTTAACATAAACATCCAAAACCACGAATGCGTTTATTCCACACCCATGGTTCCTCTAGAGAGGAAAACCTCCTACATAGGGATGCAGTAGCACACTTGGAATGTTAAAGGTTGATCTGAGTACATAAAAGAGGTAACTACTGGGGTGGCCATCTCTCTTCTGCACTCATTTGGAAACAAAGTGGAAATTAACCCTTCCAAAGTAAAGATATGGACGTGAGTCATACCTAGACTTAATGGTCTCGACAGAAACTTTGTCTAAGCTCAGAACAAGAGAGAGCCCTCCTTGTTTTCTCGATTCTTGCTCTCCTTGTAAAAGTAGATTTTACACTTTACAGTGTCGAGTCCAGGGTTCTGGGTATGAAGTCGCATCAGCACATCCTTCACATCCAGCACCCAGAAGACAGCGCGCGTCAATTTCAGTTGCCACGGGTGGGATTTTCGACACATACTTGTTCAACCATTCAAGAGTTTGCTGCGTTGAGCACCTCACTCTAAGAATTTCGTTTTCCATATCGTAGCCTTCTGCTTGAATGCAAACATTCTCTGCTTTGTCGACCAGAGTTGGTCGACACTGTGTTTATATTCGGCGTCGTTCAGACTGTTGTTATTGCCAGTCTTCATAATTCGGAGTGCCACAGAGGTAATAGCAGGTCAGCACCTAAATTGGCGAGGGGTTTTGGAAGTACGTAAGTTGGGGCCTTCAAAATCTGTTCCCCGGTCGGAATCAAAAAGACCACGGATGGACTGTAGCTATTGCAAGTACCAGTTGTTGAATGATCTTATTTCAGGAAATTTTTATTTTGGAAAGTTATCAAGGCTTATGCCAAGGACGCATCAACTTCAATCACATTTTTCAAACTGGGGCACAGAATTATAAGTGTTGAGCAAGTAAAATTAAAAACGCTACAATTCATTTTCAGAAATGACTGAACCTCAGGAGGAGGACGTACATATGTATTGCGAATGAATTCACATCATCGAATCAACGATGGCTTCAGCAGTCAGTATGGCAGATACACCTTATATATATGAGATACTTCAAAGTTAATAAAGCTGTGGTGAGTAAGGATTATCAGGACTAGTCAGACTGCTGAAGTAGAGATGGTGGCGGATGAACCCTAAATGTGTTAAGGGCAGCTCTCATTCCCCCTAATCGGGTTACTGACTCCCGAATGTGCCGAACATTTCACCCAAGTAGTCATAAAACGGCCTGACCTCAGGTTGGCGGTTGTGCGTGGGATTAATAACCCGGCCACATGAAATACTCACTGTTGCGAAGGTGGGATTTATTGTTGACGACCCTGCAAAACAAAAAAGGTCAACGACGTTTGGATCTGCGCATGGAATGTTCGAATCCTGAATATATCATCGCCATTTAAGAAGTGCTTTAATTTGGGCCGGTCAAAAGAAGGATGAAAAACTGTGATATATACTAGGCGATTGCTATAAAGAAAAAAACAGCGTTTATTCTGGTGCGTATTTGTTGTAAGCGGAAGATTTAGGTAAGAAGTCTTGAGCTTTTGACATGTAAGCGAACGCTTTGTAACAAAACGCATCAAAGTTCTATTCGTCAAAATCCGCCCGATATGCGTCTAAGCTCCCACAGAGGAAAAACGAGTGCGCTCCATGAGATGTACGAGCAAAAGAGGAGGGAAGGACATCAGTTTCTTCGGAGAAAAACGAAAGCGCATGAGAAGCGTGCCATCGAAAAAATAGGGTGGCGTTACTCATTCAATGAACAAAAAGTAAAGGAAACGTGTCAAGGCAACAAAATCCAAATAGAGACCTGTAGAGATGAACAAACAAATATATGTAGTAGTAGAGTCGTCGGAAAAACCACTTCTGGGGACAGTTAAATGGTGAGGACAACCTAAAATCCGTTGTCAGGTAGAATAAACCCATCACCCTGGATAGTGAAAAGCAAGAAACCCGTCCACCTGACAAAAATAAAGTGATGATAGCAATATCCAAGCAAAAGAACAACTATACTGCTGGAGTGGACTGCCTACCTGTCGAACTATTTAAAGCAGCACCAACCCATTTCCAAGATTTGTTTGGCAAAAAACATACCTGAAGAGCGGAACACTGGTACCGTTTGCCCGATCTACAGAAAGGAGAGAAAGAGCATAAAAGAACTTATATGCTATTTTGTGTGAACGTCTGAAGCCATTTATCAATAATTTTATTGGCACCTATCAGTGCAGTTTCAGGTCCGGTAAGCCCGATAGAGACGAGCTATACCGAGGTATATTTAGTATCCCTACCAAACTCGCCAGATTTTGCAGAATGAAGATGGAGAACGTTTGGGGCTTCATAAATGTCAGAAACAATCTCTCCGATGCCTTTGATGGCAAAAAAGAATTTAGGGAAGGTGATGCGCTCTTTCATGTAATGTAACTTGTTCAATATTATACTTGGGAAAATTGTGCAAAACTTGCAAGTCAAAACAAGAGGCACAATGTGCCAAAAGTTTGGCGAACTCCTTGTATACGCTGATGACAGGCCTTATCAAGAAACATTAAGGGAACTCTACCTATAGAGCGAATAAATATCACAGCTCCAGCCCAAAGAGTTTTCGATTCCAACCCGGAAGGACTTGGAGTGCGCAACTGGAGAAAACTATTGCTTGAAACCTAGATCCATCCCCGGCTGCAGCGCTATCTAAATAAAATCTGTATGTGCTTTTAAGCTGTACTCGGAGAAGGGCTTTCCTGGGCTTAAGGCATGCCAGTGAATGCCTGATTGCAACCTGCTTAAAGGCCAAGTTTGGGATGATAATCCTGTTCACAAAAATCGTTTTCGAGAGTGCTTATGAGGAGTGTCCAAATTATAACATTAAATTACAGATAGGACATCTTTAACGTCGCAAAGTAAAGTCGGTAAGACATCACTTCCCGAAACCGACGCAAACTGATCAACTTTGCAATAGAACTAAGCCTCATGCACATATTTCCACCGATTCTCGATTCCTAAGAGAATTGGCGGTTGGTTTCTTGATCATCAAAGCGTTAATTAGATTAACCATATGAAAACATTGCTGCCTGCTTTACCTACAGCCTCAAGTCAGCCCCAACATCAGCTGAAAATCAACGAAGCATAACCAACGACAATAAAAACAATTAGAAATACCGCCTCTTTTGTGCTGGGTTTCATCATTTAACGGTGAAGCTCCTCCCCAGTAAACTAGCTGTTCTGACAAGTCGGAAGGAGCATTTCTGACTCTTTCAAGCTGGTTCGGTTTCTTGCCATATGGAGAGAATAGGCATCATAGGAAGAAACCAAATAAATGTTGTCAATTCTACATATAACTGGAATTGGATTGAAGAAAAAAAGTGACTTTGGCTGTAAACGAAGTGCATACTAACTGAGTCTAGAGTTACCTCTAACAGATCAGGTAGAGTATTACCATTGTTAAATGTAATAATGAATTGCTTGCGGTATATAGCTTCACGGAGCTGTTCAACAAATTCGGCTTATAAACACCAATGCTCCGTTGCGGATGGCGTTTAAATCTGGATTGCGGCAGAAAAAGATGCCATCCTTGATGATACACATAAGAAATTGATCAGCTTGGTGTAAAAGACTGGAAGCAGCTATGAAAGCAGACCCTTACACCCTATTAACTATGGGGTCATCAAACGTAGCAAAATCAAATGAAGCTCCTTTTGACATCTACGGTGTTGTTTAGTTTGGGTATTTATTTTTAGAAGAAAATCCCAGTTACATTTTATGTTTTTACTGGAGTTACTTCTATAGAACCGGGTATATGTATTAACTTCCTTGCCTAAACCTTAGATATTGAAAAATCATTGGTGGTAAAACTAACAGCATGTGTTTGATGAAATGTAACCCCTAGTTGTAGTTTTGTATTGTAGTTGAAATTTAGAAAAAATTAATAAAATGCATAGTTAAACAAATGAAATAATCGAAATTTTTTTTTTTATTATCTTTTGCAGGATCTGTTGAAGCAACCACTCTCGTTGGAGCACTTTTTGGTCTTGTAGCGTTAATTTTAGTATTCTTTTTGTATATCAATCGTAAATGGTGTTTCTATGCATCAACTCACGCATTTGCTTGTTGTGACGAAAACAATACCTCATCCAAATACGTTCAAAAAATTTGTAAGTACCCCAAGTATGGTCATCTAATTAAATATTTAAATATACGAATATATCAGAAATAAATAATAAATAAAATTTGTTTTAACAGCACGTAAGCGACGCTATGAAAATACAAGTTCCGATTCTGAGGAGGAAATTCTACGTCGTTTACGTCTCCAGCAGTCACGTAGCATCCCAAATGGCCAATTTACAGGTTATGGCATTAACCATTTAAATCCGCTGGCACAAAATTATAATTTTAGTGAATTACAACACATTACCGTTACACCTAGAGATTCCTCAAGGGATCCACTTGCTATTGCCGAACGGGGCAAAGTTGGCGTACCATCGTCCCACAGTGAATGTAGCTCAAATGATTCGGTTGAGGCGTCAATTGAAAGCAATACCGGCATATTGACGGGCGAGAAGAAAGGCAAGTATCACATTAACATATGTACATACATATATGTATTATCTATAAACTACCGTTATATGAATAGTTCTTGATTTTCCATTAAATGCCATGTCAATTTTATAGACATGTGTTAAAAACGATGACCTTTTTATATATGCAAAATGTTGTAATCCCATCTATACGATTATAACATACCTTAGGTCATTTGTAATTTCTGTCAGGTGTTGAAAACATATGAATAGGAATGTCTTATGGGATTTTGAAATTTAACAGATTTGATGAGGAAATATCAGAGCTTATTTTGCGTGAGCTTATGTCTTTGTCAAGAACAGGCGTAAATTGATTTTTAAACATGGCAGGAATCTCGGTTGACTTTAATGCGTATATTAAAAACGTTTGTGCCTAAAAAAGGATGAAAGTCACATCACCACGTGTAACCTGAGCGCTTGGTAGTTTAAAGTAAAACTAATGAATTTATCTAAAAAGTCACAGGCCTTAATGTACGATTATAATATATAGGATTGTGTTTTTTTTTTTTTTTACTAAATCTATGACAGTTTCTGACGTAAGAAAGTGCTTAAATGAATCCGGTTTATTGTTGGCGACGACTTAACAGCGCCGATTTGAACAATGTTTTATTTCAGTGATGATATTCATGGAGTTGATGGAAGCTCCTTATCAAGTCATCCCTGTTATAGGTAACTCACAGGTTCATCATAAATATCGGTTGCTTTATAGGACTAAGTCCTTACATAGATCTACTGAATTTACGTTAAGAGAAACAGGAAGGACAAAAAAGTCCGGTGAAAAAAGAAAATGGCATATGGTCAAGAAAATCGAAAAATCTCATGATTAGGACATCGACAGTTTTTTTTTTTAAGTAATGCAAGCATCTGAAAGTTGGCTTTAAGGCCGGAATCTTCGCTATATGAAAATGTGAAAGAAACCTAGTTATTGAGGCACAGACAATTGTCGGTGTTTTTAACTACCATTTACTGGAATGGGCATAAAATTGAGAGTGTGATTTTGCAACAACAGGGGACATTCCTAATTAAAAAAGAAATAATTCTCCCTTCTCGACATAGAAGATGTGGGAGTAGCTATTGAAGAGCTGAAGAAAAATGAGGCCACTGGTTCTGATGGCTTACAAGAACTTCTTCACAAATACATACTGTGATGATGTGTGGATAGGGTGCGATCCTATGTCTCGTAAGAACTCGCGGACTACTGCTACGAGTAAGTATCGCCTAAAAGATGCTGTCCAACCTAATGTGTGCACATACCAAGGCTTTCTAAGACCCACTAATTGGCAAGCACTAATCTGGCTATGCATATCTTTTTAAATTAAATCTTTTCACTGAAGCTAATCATGGAAGACACCTACGAATTTCAAATCTAAACTCAAAATAAATCGTCTTGAGCTCTACAGAGCGATAGCTGCATTGGGAATTCTGAAAATAACTAATCAAGAGAACACGCGATGCAATGTGAAATTTAAAATATCTACTTTACACAACTAGCACAAAGTGTTTATACAGAAGGCACTAAGCTTAACTGCTGGGACATGCAGACACTATCGATATTATTGGCCGCCTTCAGCGTCATAGGAGCTTTAACGGAAATTGAATAAAAGGAGAAATTAATCAGTACAAAATCAAGTAGATGTAATCAACAAAACAACAGCAACTTTGAGGTAATTAAAGATTTGACGAAGGCTTAGGAAAACACTGCTATTCAGTTTGGCAAAACAAATAGGATCAAAATGACACCACAATCGATAAGCCGTATATAGATGTTGCATCCGCCAATAGCATCTAGTTTTGGCAACACTGTCATCACCCATCAAGTGCTGGCATCTGCAATATCAAGCCTGTCATTTGTCACCCAGTCAGTCGTACTTGGTTAACCCGTCTTTTAAGACTGCTTTCCGAGTTATAGTATTTTCAGTAAGATTTCTCGGTAATATACAATATAATAAATATTTGTAATATCAAACTGGGTTTTTATTTAAGACTTCCTACCAAGACATCGCAACACTAGATGTCCCCTAAAAAGCCAAATAAGCTCGACTATATCAATCGACTAGACAATAATGGCCCAGCCGAAAGGGGTTTGCAATCCTGGGCCCAGTTCGAGACATCAATAACAATTGAAACTCTATTTTAAGAACCATGCGATCACGGATGCCAAAGCCCTTTTCTAGAAAACTGGAAACCGTCCATGATGGAAGGAAGAATCTTTCCCGGAGATCTTAAATTACTTTTTTCTACTTATGAATTGGTAACGATTGGTAATGCTCTTTAATGCCAGGCGATTGAATTTGTCTTGTTTGGAGGTTGCAATTCGAAAATGGTTTTAGTCAAGCAAATAGAGTCGATATGCCTTTATATCTTGGGCTAGATCTTAATAGTTGTCCCTTCGAAACCAAATATGCGATTACTAATTTTAACTTTTTTATGTGAAACACAAATGTTTTTATCAACATATTTTTTCAGGATTCTTATGTTAGCTGCAATTAATTGCTTTATAAATCAATGGTTTTGGGTGGAAAAGTCAAAAATAATTTTGCTCACTATTGAAGCATACTCGTAAATGTATTTCACATTGTATATAGAAAACATGAGTTTTTCCTTTTTTCTTTCTTTTTGTCATATTCTGGCAGATGGTTAACAGTGTCATACTGAATTTCACTTGCTGGTCGGATTTCAGTACTGCAAGGACGTCGCTTTGAAGTACCAGTTTGTGTAATTGCAAGACTGCTATTACCAGAAGAAGGACGTAATTTTTTCCTTGTTAATGGTTGTTCCATTTTTTATAAAAGCATCTGCAACATTTTTTATAAAAGCAAGTGCAACAGATTCAAAATATCTCTGCTTGGTACTGGTATATTACAAGTCTTACAATCTTCCTGGTACTCAGCTGTTAGTTACTCCTATGCGAATGGCGTGAAATATCATTCGCAAAGTGCATTTTCTGGATCTGATGATGATAATCAAATGGTCAGTTTTATCTACACCACCCATTTCGTTGTTATATAGTCGTACAAGCTCAGGACGCGGAATTGATATATGTGTGTATATGTTTTGTTGAATATTTTGTTCCACCTTGGTCACCGATTTCAGCTAAATTCGAAGCGAACCTTTATTGTCCATCCACTTGATGACCACCACGTCCTTGGTGCTATTCATAACTTGTTCAGTATATCCTCTTTCCATTTTTTGCCCCTTCCTTATCCGTGATGGGTGGCGGATTTTCAAATCTAGTTATTCTGATCGTCTCTCCAGTATATATTTCTCTTTCCGGAGATCCTTTAAAAGATTATAGTTGGAAAAGTAATTGTCGTAAAAAAGGTAATGACTGGTCTGGTCGTTACGGTCGTTAGACAGTAGATTTATATAAGAACAGAAGCACTATTTTTTAAAATGCAATTTTTGTCTAAATTTGTTGTAGCTCCTTGATAAATAAAAACTATACCACTCTTACCACAAACCATAAATATTTTTCTGCCCCATGGTTCCGGTTTTCCTTTTACATATTGTTAGATTTCAAGTTTTCCTCGTATTGGTACAATCTGTTCATCGACACTCAGTATTTTTCTGATGATGAGAGTTATCGTGTGCAATAGAGTTGTTACCAATTACATGTAAATTATTTCCCAACTGAAGAAATCGGTTTCTAGAGATGTTCCCCAAAAATATTTTCATATCTAGACTGGAATCCCAGTACAAACGATTACGGCGAAACTTTACATTTCCCATTATGATATAAAGACCCAAAAATATTTTCATTTGTGTAGCAGTACATGGTTTGAAATTACGGACTTCTTTTCGGATAGCATATAAATTTGTATTGAAAACCAAGCCTTTGATTAGGGGTTTTGTCAAGTATTTTGAAAAATATTCAATGGATGTAAGTTGTGAAACTATTTCAGAAAGTGTTGGAGTTGACTAGGTTAATTGTGGTGATTCAAAGTGCAAGTGTTTTCTCCATATTATGTCATGTTGAGGTTAACTTGTTTTTCTGTTCGATTCGGGTCTAGGCTCTTGCTCATCTTCAATTTCTTATTCAAATTCATCAGCAACGACTCGAGTTTCGTTCTGATGTACAATTTTTTCTGGTACAGCCTGTATAATCTCATCATCACTACTCTCATCTAGGTCTGATATTGCTCCATTTTCAACATCTCGACGTTTTGAGGGATTATAACCTAAAATAAATTATAAATGCCATGTATAACGCATTATGCGTCAATAAATTTGTCGACTTTTGAAACATCGTGTCCTCAGTGGACAATGTATATTGCTATAATTGCATATTTGTATTACAATACAAAAATTAGCAACGTAAAGATAGCGGCACTCGTCAATAAAAGCTAGCGAATGCTAGTTGTGCATCTTTTGATAGTTACTTACCGAAGTTTCAGTCATTTTGGAAACGCAGTTTTTAGTTTACAGTCGCTCGAGTGAGTCGATGTGAATGTTTTTTGTGAAAATGGAAAAATTTAATTCTTGTTTTTGAAAGGCAAATCAAGAATGAATTGGACTCTGTGTATGGGGACTCTGCACCATCATTTACCACATTGAAATTTTGGGCAGCTGAATTTAAACGTGGCCGTAAGAGCTTGGGGCGTCCAAAAACTGCAACCACTGACGATAACATTGCTAAAGTTCACCAAATGGTGTTGGGCGACCGCCGAATTAAAGTGAGAGAGATAGTAGAGGTTATAAAAATGTCCAAAGACCGTGTTTGTTACATATTAAATTAAGATTTAGGCATGAGAAAGCTGTCCGCGCGTTGGGTGCCGCGTTTGCTTACGTTAGGCCAAAACCGTGTCCGAATGAACATTTCCAGCGCTCTGTTGACGCAGTTTAGGCGCAATAAATCCGAGTTTTGGTACCGATTAATTACTGTAGATGAAACTTGGATACGCCATTATACGTCCGAAACAAAAATTCGGTCAAAACAGTGGACGGCAAAGGGCGAGCTCAAAAAAAGCAAAAACTGTTTCTTCGCCTGGGAAAGTGATGGCGACTGTTTTTTGGGATAGTAAAGGAGTTATCTTAATCGATTATCTTCAAAAAGGAAAAACCATTACAAGAGCATACTACGCATCATTACTTGCCAAGCTGAAGGCAGAAATTGCGGAATTGCTGAAAAACGGCCACATTTGCAGAAAAAAAAAAATCTTGTTTCACCAAGACAATGCGCCGTCTCACACCTCAGTGGTTTCCATGGCGAAAATCCATGAATTACGGTTTGAACTGCTTGACCATCGGCCTTATTCACCAGATCTAGCCCCAAGCGACTTCTTTTTTTCCCTCATCTAAAAACTGCGCTCGGAGGACAGAGATTTTCGTCAAATGAGGAGGTAATCATCTTCTGAACAATTATTTTGCAGAGAAAAACGCCAAGTACTATTTGGACGGGTTAGAGAGATGGGAGCATCGCTGGGAGAAGTATGCAGAGAGAGTTACAAGGAGACTATGTAGAAAAATAAAAAATAATTTCAAGAAAAAATGTCTTGTATCATTGTTCGGTCGGAAACTTTCATTAAAACAATATTTGGTAAAAAAAATATATGCCATCCTAAAGAAAATAAAACAATACTGAAGACATACTTGCTGGGTTAATACTTGACTCTATCTTTGTTTTTACTTATACGCTTAACGCCCTACAGTAAAATGACATTCGTAGATAAACCACGACACAGTTAATTTTGTACAGTAAGTTTTTATTAACACTGTCCCATGTTACTCGTACACGAGTTAGTAAAGTTTGACCATTGGGATGTACACCAGCAACGAAGAGGTTCATTTAGTTTAACTCAGTTGCCGCTACAGTTCGGGGTGATATTGCAACCGACAAGCTTTTCTATTGAGGCTAGCTCTCAGCTAACTGCGTCTAATTGTTTACTCCAAGTTGTAAGAGGTGTCACCCTTTTCTTCTGCGTTGATTTAAATTGAGCCGATATTTGTTGATAAAGGTCTTAAGGGTTCACACAATATGGTAGATACAAGATAGAATCTTGTATTAGATGTTGTGGAGGCGGTTATTATCAATTTAGTAGCTGGCGCAGTGAAGATGTTTTTTTGTGGTCGGACAAACGATTTTGAGATTTTATTTAACAAATAATACTATTGATAAACCTTTAGAACTTGCAGACGCATCTCGTTTTGTCAAGCTAAAGGAAACTTTTATTATAGTCGCTTTAATTGAATGGATTGCTATGCTTGGTATTTCTCTTTCCATATTCTCAGTATAAATTGTGAATGTAATACAAAATGTCTTCCTTTCAATAAATAAATTTTTGTACAAAGTTTGGTCAATTAACACGATTCTTTAAACTTTAATCTGTACATTGTCATTGAAGTCTCACAACTCAATAACTTCTCTTAGAGAAGTCTAAGTTCATCGCATCAGTCTTATTCGTATATCTCCATAGCCAGGAGCTGCTCTGCTTTGCTCTTCCGCTGCATCTGGTTCTGCCATATCTGGAGAAGAAGGACCTGAGTCTGGTTTTCATCTCTATTAGAGAATTCTTTCATTTGATTAAGCTTGACACCATTTTCCTTAAAAACAATGTAAAAGTTGATATACTATATATTCATACTAGGCATTCTTTAAAAACAAATGGTGCATTTTAATCGATGTGCATACCTCAAAGCCCAAGGGTGCCATTAGCAATACAGGCCTTATCAGGAGGAATTTATCATCCAACTTACGAGTGAGTTAGATCGATACTTGAAAACTGAATTATTAAAGCCACTTCTGGAGAAGTCTCTGTGAAAATATTTACGGTAAAATGATGCACACAAAGCGAAGAACTCGATCCTCACTCATGGTCTCTTAACGTCCGTATAGATGACTTGCTCAAAAAACTCAGAAGCTTTGGATACAAACCCATTGAACTCGTATGTTGCTGATGATCTAGAAACTATAGTTACTGGTATACTCGTACGTGAATACAAGGTGCATGAATTCAGAACTTATTACACTACGTCTTTGACTGACGTGATAGGGAATCTGTCAATAAGCCCAAATAAGACGGTACTAGTACCGGTTGAAAGGAGAAAGATGCTGAACTAATGCTTAGTGACTCTCTATGCAGCTTATCAGATAGAATTAAATATTTATCAGCTGTTCTATACTGGAACAATCACATCGACAATAAAATAATGAGAACAACCAATGTCCCACACAGTAAAATCTGAGTTTTGCAACCAGAAGTCATATTTTGGCAACATTATATGATAGTAAAAGTTAACATCATAATGCTTCCGTAGTATGGTGGATGAAAGTAAATTAAAATACAAGAATGAAGCTTTATCGTCCCCGAGGTTAACATATGTCAATATCACAGAATCCATGCAAACTTATTCGAATTGAATCCATTGCAATTTTTTATGAAAAAGATAGCACTTTCCAATGAGTAATAACAGTCCTATTTGACATTCAACGTTATCAAATCGTTCATAGATACAATTGATCAACATTTTATTTCACTTCATGCTAGACACCACAAATTTCAAATCGCCTATACTGGAATATCCTGTTGAAAGCATATGCAGCGTTTGATAATGGGTACTGATGGCTTAAAAAATGGAGTCAGATATTGGTGACGGTTTATCCGGTGTAAATCAGAAAGCCGCGAAGAAGCTACATATGTCTAAGTGCCTTTCAGACCGACTTTTTTGCCATCGATATGTGCGCCACCATTAATCTAGGCAGAGGCATAAAAAGTGTTAAAATCAATATGGTCACTGGTAATCAAGCAGCATTTCATGTACTGGATGCTCTGTATGAATTTAAAGACCGTAGGCGACTGCTGCAATACCTTTCAAAATGCAGCCAATATCAACATGGTACATACTAGTAAGTGCCGAAATCTTTTTGGGCACCGTACCTCAACAATCTTTATTCAACCAGGCCTCTGTGGTAGCTGTCGACGGATACCCCGGACGTTGCATTAGCTATAGTCGAATTCCTTCAAAGATTTTGGAATACACGATGGATGAATTATTGCAATTTTATAATTTTATACTATTTTTGTGTAGCCTCAGTCCTCTTCTTTATTTTTCAAAATTAACCTTTCCTATACTCGTTAGGATTTTTTGTTTATCTATCGTTGCTCGATGACATTTATTTTTTTATATAAAAGTACTATTCAAATATTGTATTATTTTAAAACCTTTATTTTTTTAACAGATCGTTCACAAATACCCCCCAAATCTTCTGAGGGAAGTATTTCATCCATAAAAGAGACTCGAATAGACAATCGCTCAACAAATGACAGACGTGCCAATGCAAACACAACACGATATCACAAAATATCTCCAACACAGCGCCAGGGTAGTCTAGATGATGTTCCCGATCTAAACAGCAACAACAACGAAGACGTAAGTAAAGATTTAATTTTAATTTTTAAAGTTCATTTAAAATTCCATCCACTGTGGTTTTTATTTTAGTGCATTGTTGTTCTATCACAAGAACCGCTTTTTGATACCAGTGATCTAAGATCAATAAAATCCGATGATCTTGCGCTACAGAATCAATGCTTTGGTAAAAGTGGAAGCATCGAAATATCACTGCTTTACGATGCACCAATGCGAAAGATGACAGTTCATGTCCTGCAAGCTAGAGGAATTCCAACACGAGAGAATGGCCAACAAACCCATACTCAGGTTAATTTTCAAACTCATGAGATCGAAAATCAAATCTAGTAAACATTTCCAAAATAGGTCCGACTCCTTATGCTGCCCAATAAGAAACAAAAGCATAAGACAAAAATCCGATCTGGAGAGAGTCCGCAATTTATGGAAAGTTTTCTCTTACATCGTGTCAATCCAGAGGAGGTGAATTCGATGGGACTTCGTATTCGTTTGTACGGTTGCGAGAGAATGCGCAAGGAACGTCTCATTGGTGAGGCGGTTGTCAGTTTTGCTACAATTGATCTCGAATTGGAAACCAATTTGTGGCTACCTCTTGAACCTAGGAATACATCATCGGTAAGCTATACTATATGCTTTTGAAAAAAGTCTTTATGAAAGAAATTGCATGGAGTTATATTTTTATTTCTTATTTTCGATAGATTGTTGGATCATCCAGTGATCTTTTAAGTTTAGCAAGATCCGATAGTGCCGGCTCCACCACTTCAATGCAACATGGAGGTGTACCAGAGCTACTTTTAGGCTTAGCATACAATGGCACCACAGGCCGATTAACAGTTGAAATTGTGAAAGGCAGCCATTTTCGTAGTCTATCTATGAATAAAGCACCTGATACTTATGTCAAGCTTTGCCTGGTCAGTAGTATAGGACAGGAGATAGCCAGAGCGAAAACATCAACCAGACGTGGTCAACCTAATCCCTTGTTTAAGGAGACTTTTGTATTTCAGGTGTGTATAATATATCTTTACAAATTGTTCGATAGCTATGTATATAGGAATAGGCTAGTGGTGAGCGTATTTCAAACTCGTCTAAGCTCCCTAGTTGAACAGTCGGAAATGAACTTAAGCCTAGGTATGCGTATGACAAACTAGGGACGTATTAGTTCCTACCCATTAGAATGCTCAAGCGTCTCTCTGAATAGAATCGTTAATGAAACTTATTGTTTGATCGGTGAAAGCATGCGTCTCAGAAGTCATAACAACAAGGCGTTCGGCAAAACAATACCGTCAGAAAATTTATTTTCAAAACCTACTGAGCCTAACAGCCTAATATGTGCACATGCCTTAACTAAGAAGGACGGCGCTATATTTATATTTTTAGTGCTCTAAGTACGACATATAATTCAAATGTCAGATTTGCCAGGACCATGGATATACAGAGTCTGCATGATACCACACCTTGAACCGAAACAGGCTGATTTATTTTGCGAATGGCCGGAACATTGTCGTTGTAGGTATTTATTTCACGCATTCCCCTTGAAAATATTGTCGAAAGTTTTGATGTCAGAAAACTGCAATCACAAGAGACTAACTGACTCTTTCATGAACGCATTTTTCTCTACTCCTGTCAAAATCCTTTGCCACATGCATCAGGGGGTGGAGGACTACTGAAGATCTTGCCAGGTCATCCGAAGTGCCGCCTGATGCGTCAAAATGTTTAAAAAATGAGTCAGGCAAAAAATTTCGGAGGACGACTACAGCAACATCAAAATTAAGACGTATTCGGTGCTGAAAATTTATAAGAACCATTTCTGAAGATGAATACAACGAATCCGGAGGAAGCCCAAGAAAGTGATCATCTGATCGTAAAGCGCATGCACAAGCTCATCTTTAAAATTTAGTCGGAGAGGAGCATTCCCGATGAAAAGTATCTCAACTTCGGTTGCCTGCATGCCTTGTTGCTGTATGATATGACTGTCTACAACTGATCGCCAACAACCAAAAAAAAAAAACAAAAAACATTTCAGAGCCGTTTTAGACCCGGAAAATTCAGATTCGACAATATACAATATTCCGTCTATTGCAGATCTTGACTAGGACCCAACAAGATTAAATCGATACCCAACACCTTATCATCGATTTCAAGGTTGCTTGTGATAACTGTCTTGTTTCTTTAACATAAGCCAACATCATTTAAGATTTTTGCAACTTCTCATATATGCAGATAGGGTTTAGATGACCGTAGAAACCACAAGACTTTGCTGAGTTTCTGGTTATTGAGGTAGAAGTTAATGAAAGCAACCACCCTCAACTCTTCAACGCCCTCATCAAACACTGACACCGTATAAAGAATATAATAATGTACGGCTATTAAAGTAATTTATCCTCCTAAACTCGGGAATAAGTACTTGAGAACACGCCCAAGTTCGATCCAATCTTACGCTCGCTGCAGCTACTGGTCTTGTATTTACTGTTTAGGTAAAAAGGTATGATCCGATCCACACACGTCGCTATGTATAATATAAAATTCACAGGTGGATGCCTTTTGCCACATGAGTTCGAAAATGCAAACAACAAATTCATTAAATGCATGCGTCATTTCCAATTTTTCTGAGTTAAAGCTAATGAAATTGTCGAGAGAGTTGGTGACCTGAATTGTAGCACCCACATAAACAACTCATTCGTCACAGAATCTGCCGTTCAGATGGAAACTAAATTCTTTGATCGAAGTTATAGTGTTGATTTTCTGGTTGTTTTCCCTAACGCATACTTTCGAGACCCCTTCTTCATGTGACCCTAGTGTTCCAAAAAAATTAATTTGATTTACTTTTATATTTGTTAATTACCCTAAATGCCGTGTTACAATTGCCCCAATTTTGTCAGCTGTGCTTAGTAAATCTGCACAATCTATAAGTATACGAGTAATTTTGAACAGCTTCTAGGTTGAGATGGTAACTGAATATTCTGCTATTTTTTCATTACAGCGCATTTTTGATAAATAACAAGTAAAACTGTATCATTAATAAATATGGAACAACACATGCTTCAACATCGCGCTGACATTATTAACATTCACTACAAAAATGGTAAGAAATTTGATAAGCAGTTGGAAAAGTTACAGCCTTCTCGCTCAGTGATTGTTAAGAACTAGTTTAGAAATTTGAGCTATTGAAACAACTTAGTGATGTTAAAAGCCGAAATTGTGCTCGTCGCGCAACAGCAACTGGGAATAATGCTTCTATAACTTGAAGTGTGGTCAGCTATATCTGATCGCGTTACTGTTTGTTGCGCTTTTCGAGCAGTAGGCATCATTTGACTTTATTACTTTGAAAGTAAAAGGAGTGTGACTGTTTATGTGAATACATTGCTCATCGAACCACGATCAATAAATGATCACTGCTATTTTGCGAGGAAAGTTTCGTGGCCGAGTCATTTCTCGAAATGGTGATCAGAACTGGCCGCTGTTATCATGCGGTTTAACACCGCGCGATTTTTTTCTTTGGAGCAATATTAGAAGAAAGGTTTATGGTCAACCAACATCTATGCTGTTATCACGTATTCTTATAATGCCTCAGCAAGTGTTACATTTTTTGGTAAATGGGATAGAAAGAGAAAGAAAAAATGTTTGAGCTCAGTGATTATTTCGCTCCATGGATGACATCCAACATTTAATGGGGAAACTAAATTGTTAGTGGAAGTTGGCTTGTTGTTGTTTTCTAGTTAACTACTTATCTTAATTGATTTGAATGAAAGAATGAATGTCTATCGGGTGCGATTTCGAAGCACATTTACTACCACTCCACAGCCACTCAAAATTCCTTTGGTGTGCCGGCGACATGGAGGGCTATGCCATATGTAGTTATGCGCATATGTCAATGGATGCGGCTATTTAATTTCTCATAATTTATTGCGACCTAAGGCTCAAACAACCCTCAGTACATTCAGTCAGGGAAAGTCGATTTCGTATTTTTTTCGGCAACAGGAGTTCTAGTGTCATTGTATCAGACATGTCGTCTAGACATGACATCCATAATACCACACTAGAAAGTCAGCGCACACCAGATCTTCAAAGCCCCAGAGACCACTTCTCTTTAAACGGAAGACGTCTTTGAGAGTGCAACCTATGAAATAAATATCAAGGTGAAAGAAAAGATTCATCAGTGTGTCTCAGTTCTCATGCAGCCGAGACAGACCGTTCCGTCCTTTAGAGTCAGTGACGTATTTTCGTGAAAGCTTGTTCCACCAGACAACGGACGCATAGAATATGGAATAGAAAACCTTTAGGTAGTTGCTGTTTGAGTGTAGTGTTGCTGTAGTACAAGTAGTAAGAGTGACACCTAGTTATCTATACAAATTTTCTCATTCATACTTCAATAACGTTTCAGAGGCTAACATTAAATGACAGCTATTCGGGTTTTCGCACAGTAAGCTCTCTTCATTTCGAAATCTCCGAAGAAATTCGAAGAAGATGTCGCAGTTAGTATGAAGTATATTTTACCAGCAGTGTTGCAAGGTGTACAGTTGAAAATGCCCCTACTTTTTGTTAAAGTTTTTGTATAAGTTATTGCCATTCATATATGATTATAAATCTCCCAATGTAGTTCTTCTGAATTTGCTCAAGGTCATTTTAAAAATGAGTGGCTTTTGACATTAATTATAAATTGTATTCAAGTTAAGGAACTGATACTCTACTATAGAGATAATTTAATTGAAATTTGGAAAATATTTTTAATTTTAGGTGGCGTTATTCCAACTGAATGATGTTACTCTGATGGTGTCTGTGTATGCTAAGCGCAATATGAAACGCAACGAAATGGTCGGATGGTTTAGCTTAGGTCTAAACTCATCCGGACCAGAAGAAGTGGCGCATTGGTGTGATGTCCGCGAAATGGCCAAAGGAGAACTGCTAGCTCGATGGCATGTTTTGGTGGATTCTTGATTCGAATAGCTAGGGCTCTCATCCCGTCGTGGGAGCGGCATAAGCCTTTTGGGATTTGTATCTAAAGATAAAACAAAATCGAAAAAATCACAAGGTGGCGCTGATTCCGTCGCAGTTGATATCGAGCAGGGATACGAGCTCAATTTTGTTTGAATCTACACTTAAAAAGGTACTTTACCAAAAATAAAAAAAAAATAAACTAAATCGTTCAGAAATAAATTGGATGCATACCGTTTTTTATTCATTTGCAGCTCTCTCTGCCTTTTTGTCTAAACTCTATCAAAACTATTGATGTACTCGTAATTTTGTTAGAATTTCAATGGTGAGATGACACTTAAAAAGAAAAATTGAATGCACGCACAGTATTTCCGTTATTTTTTTATTTATATTATATTTTTTATATAAAATTATAATAGAGCATGCGAATCATAAGAAATGAAGATATCAATATTTTATACTCAAAGAAAATTTAGTACCAAAAGTTTAAAACAAAACAAAATATACATAAAACTATATACAAACACAAAATTAGATAAACAAAATTTTTCGAATAAAAATAAAATAAAAAGAATAAGAATAACATGAAACAGAAAATTGTATTAACGTATTTGTGATAAATTATAATAATTAAATTTAATCTAAATTTTGATTAGTAAATGTGAATAATACTACATTAAATAAAGCCAATTTGTTTAAAGGCTTTTCTGTGGGCATTACACATTTTTAAAAATTAAAAATAAAAAAAAAATAAAAACAATTTAAAATTTTCGAAAGTATGTATTCTCATCTCATTTAAAGATGAGGGGGAGTCTGTTGAAGTAGTTCACATTTTTATTTAGGACTACGGGCGTAAAATTGTGGCTGCCGTTTCTATTTTTCTTTAATAGCGTTGCAATTAGATTCGTATTTGTTTTTATTTAATTCTAAATTTTTAGTTAAGAATAGATTATCGAGCTGTTTCCGATAGAACATCGTATGCGACAGAGAAAGCTTTTTCCAGTTGATGGGTTTACCCACCATCCAAAGGACAGAACCTTTTGAAGAATATTATTTCGACTCAGGTAAATGGAGATTGTAACCTTTTAGTTTCCAATGTTGTTAGAGCTTCAACGATTTTCCAGATTTCTCCTTTTTACCGATTAGCCTTATCTATCAGTTTGGAGATGTATTCCGCCGTACAGTCTTCAGCTACATTCCATTAGATGATACAAATGGCAATGTACCTTCATCCACGGACCTTTCCCCATTTCATAGTTAAATTTGTCGCTGACTGATTTTTTCACAATTATAATTGTTACTCCTAATATGTTTTGAGAGACTTGTATTTTGTAACGTATAAAAGCAACTTCATTCTTTTGAATTCAATGGTCAAGGGAAACATTTAGAACATTAAGGCTTGCATATTGGAGTTATATTGTTAGATGTGGTACACATAATTCGGATAATTCTCTTTATGTGACTTTGTACAAGTTTGTAAATTTAAACATTTATGTTTATATTTCTACATTTACGAACTGGATTCGCTATAACTCTTAATTCAGAGTGAATTAATTTTTTTTTTGTAAAGAAAGATTAGTAAATGGCGATTTTTTTTTTTAAATTAACGTCACAATTCATCCTCTCTTCAACACATTTTTTTTTGCTAAATTTTTGATTTTTATTGGTTTTAATTGGAAATGTTTGCCATATTACTGATCTGCACTTGCTCTTTCAAATACGCCCTAAGAAACCAGTCAGGAGTGGTTAAACCCATCGAGTGAGGCGGCCTCTTCTAAATACCCGATCATCTGGACTATCCCGTGCTCTCCAGTGCACATTAAAAATGTGTACCCGTGTATGTTGTTCATGATCTTTTACTCGCCCAGTTCCTTCATGGATATGTTAAGTTCCTTAAGTACCTTTGGCCGAATATCGAAAAAAAAGAATGAAATAAAAGGGATCTGACGACGAATTAATTCAGGCCACCTTGCTACTTAAATTCATCTGACTGTTTTCAAAACATCGTATTGAAATCCAAGCAAATTGGTGATTACGCTAATTTGGAATTGTATGCTTTTCAAGAATGTTTTTTTTTTATCCATTTTTAAACTTTCTTGTGGGTATATTTGGTTGGCAAGAAAGTACGAGTAATTTCAGTTCTTTAGCATGGAATAAAACGTCTTTTTTTATACAAAGAACGAACTTTATTCAATTATACCTATATTTTCCATTTTGTGCGACGACTTTGTGCCGTCTTGCTGAGAACTTGAGCTCATATAACTTCTGGCCTTTATTAGAACAAAACTAGGCCAAGTGCCATTTCAGGTTATCGTCATTAATGAAAGTTTTGCTATTCAAAGAGTTTTGCAAACTTCGAAACAAATGAACATCTTCTGGTGCAAGATCTGGGCCGGATGGCAGATGTGACATTATTTCCCAACCAGTGTTCAATAATTTTTTACGAGTTACGAAACATGTGTGTGGTATTGCATTGTTATGGTGGAACACGATTCCTTTAAGCTTCGCCAATTTTGGTCGTTTTTCTTTGACTGCTTTCTGCAGTTCAATTTGCTGTTGACAACAAACATCTCAATTAACCCCCTGGTACTTTATAAATTTTAATAAAAACATAGATGACGATTTAGATCGTTTGCATCTCTCTTATGAAGAATATTTTTCAGATGCTGCACGCACAATTCAATCTTGAATTGTAACAGCCGTAGCTCGGCCTTTAGGGTTGTATAATCTCTTTTCCACATCTTCAACAACATAGATATGTATATGTACATATTTTCAAGTCCCCCTTTCAGTCGTGGTAATACTTCCAGGTATTGATAACAATCTCTCCAATTGTTCAGTACGTCAATTCCTTTTCATTTGTCGCATCTTCATTTAAACCTCCTTATTTACAAGAACGCTGTTGTTAACGCTGTTTTAATATATAGCTCTGTAGGAATAAAATGAAATCCTACTATCTAGTTGCTTTTGAGTACGTTAATCACGTATGTATTTCTTTTGACAATCCATTCTGATTTGGAGCAAATTGGCAAGTGACCCATTTGCATAATTAGTTCTTATGTAGAATAAGCAGAAAACTGTCTAATACCTTCACCGGTTGTTATCTGCGAGGGTAGTCCCAGAAGTACCCACCTTAACAATGAAAACACAAAAAATTTGGGGAAAAAATATCTTTATTTCTCTACGTAGTCTCCATTTAGTTCAATAAACTTTTCCCGGTGATGTTCAATAGCTTCAATACCCTGTTGATAGTAAGAATCGTGGAACTCCTGAAAATAGCTACTAACCGCAAACACCACCTCTTTACTGTTGGAAAATCTTTTAGCACCGAGTCATTTTTTCAAGTTCGAAAATAGAAAATAATCCGAGGGGGCTAAATCTGGAAAATAGGGTGCATGAGGAAGCAATTCGAACTTTAACTGACTGATTTGCCTAATGACTAATGCGGCCGTTTTTTCCTTATTTCATCTTTCAAACGCTGCAATAAGTTCGCATAATACACGCCGTTGATTGTTTTTCCTTTCTGAAGATAATAATCAATGAAAGTTATCCCACGCGCATCCCAAAAAACTGGCACCATGACCTTGCCTGCAGATGGCACTGTCTTCGCCTATTTTGGAGCCGATTCTCTCCTTTAAGTCCATTGTTTTGACTGCTCCTTCGTGTCGGGTGTGAAGTGATCGACCCATGTTTCATCCACGGTTATGAATCGACGAAAAAACTCGGCTTTATTACTGTAAAACTTTGCCAAACCGTCGAGTGAAATATACTCACAGCGGTGTTTTTGTTTCATTGTGAGTAATCGCGGCACCCATCTTGCGCACAGCTTTCTCATGTGCAATTTTTCAGTCAACATCTGATGTATGGTGCTTTTTGAAATGGCTACCATATCATGAACTTTCAATCGACGGTCATCCACTACCATTTTGTGGATTTTTTCAACATTTCTGGTAAACTCACCTCATTTTGTCGACCACTGCCATGTTCGTCTTGGCAACTCGTACGGCTTCGCTTAAACTCTGCCACCCAATAAAATCCAGTTCTGTTTTGATCTTGGTTGGATTGAGGCCTTTCAAATAAAAGTATTGTATCACATAACGATGACCATTTTTTTCAATATTTAAAAATTCATTGAGAGCGTTCACTAATGATAATAAACTTAACAAATAATAAACAACGAAGCGTCGTCAAACTTAAGCTTTATAAGGTTGGTACTTTCTGCAATAGTCATTCTGTTTAAACAAGAACCACCATCTATACTTAAGGTCGGTTACTTCTGAGACTACCCTCGTAGAACTGTGATCATCTGCCAGCTCTTTGGTGATTTCGTAGATATTCGCTGATTCTTTTCCTTCCGCTGCAAAAGCTTTGATGTAGTTATGCTTATCACGTCGTCGCAAGTACTGCGATCATCTCAAGAAACCGTTTGTTTATCGGTCGGCCTCTAGGATATTTTTGAAACCAGCGTACCTCTGGCCTTAGGTATGAACATTTTTCATGATTCTAATTTTTTTCCCCCATAATAGCTGCCGTGTGTTTTTTTTTACTCAGTTGAAGCTGATACAGTAAAAAGCAATTTAAGAGTAGCTGCTATAAGATGGCCTTTAGCGCTCCTCTTTAATTGGATCATTGAGAATATCCATTTAGTTCGATGGAGTGCTCATCTATTGTTTTATCATTTCAATTAGGTAATTGGTTATTATAATTACTTGGAGGTGATTGTCCTCCAATCCAGTTAGAATTCTCTCATTTTTAATTAAAAAGATCGGTCTTGCCTTAAAAGCCAATCGTTATAAAATTTGATGAAATGGGATTTATTAAATTTGGAAAATTAATTTTGCCATGTCAAGAAAGTACTTGCTTTTCGAAAGAGTTTTATTGTAGATTATCTGTCAAGCATTACTTTAAGAATATTCAGCTATATACCAGGCTGTTTAATACGAGGGCGGGTCAATAATTCCGTGCATTTTTGAATTTCTGACCTCTTTACTGAAACAGCAACACTGCTCCTGTCAACAGGCATCTGTCAGTTGACTCCTGTCAAAATTTGAACTTGCTGCGTCAGTTAGTTTGTGTTTGACAGCTATTTTTATCAGACTACTCACTAATTTGAGGAGAAAATGGAAAAAAGTGAATTTCGTGTGCTTATTAAGCATTATTTCTTGCGAAAAAAAACCATTACCGAGACCAAGGCTAAGCTTGATAAATACTATGGGGACTCTGCACCATCGATTTCAATGGTAAAAAAGTGGTTTACTGAATTTCGTTGTGGCCGTACAAGCACTGAAGATGCCGAACGTCCTGGACGCCCAGTTGAGGTCTCTACACCCGAAACAATCGAAAAAATTCACGATATGGTGTTGGCCGACCGAAGATTGAAAGTGCGAGAGATTGTGGAAGCCGTAGGGATCTCGCATGGCTCAGTGGTTTCAATTTTGAATGATCACTTGGGCATGAGAAAGCTTTCCGCAAGATGGGTGCCGCGTTTGCTCACAGTCGACCACAAACGCAATCGTGTAACAACTTCACAGGAAGGTTTGGCGTTGTTTAATCGCAATATGGAGGAGTTTTTGCGCCGTTTTGTAACCGTGGATGAAACATGGATCCATCACAACACACCAGAGAACAAACAACAGTCAAAACAGTGGGTTTCTAAGGGTGAATCGGCGCCAAAGAAGGCCAAGGTGGGTTTGTCAGCCAATAAAGTTATGACGACTGTTTTTTGGGATGCACGCGGGATAATCCACATTGACTACCTTCAAAAGGGAAGAACAATGAATGGGGAATATTATGCCAACTTATTGGACCGATTCAATGACGATTTGAAAAAAAAACGACCTCATTTGGCCAAGAAAAAAGTTCTTTTCCACCAAGACAATGCAAGGGTGCACACATGTGCAGTTGCCATGGCAAAAATCCATGAATTGGGCTATGAATTGCTCCCTCATCCACCCTATTCTCCAGATTTGGCTCCGAGCGACTACTTCTTGTTCCCAAACCTGAGGAAATGGCTTGGTGGAAAAAGATTTGACTCCAATGATGAAGTCATCTCGTCATTTTGAGGACCTCGACAAATCATTTTTTTTGGAAGGGATAAAAAAATTGGAGAAGCGTTGGACAAAGTGTATAGAGTTCAAAGGAGACTACGTTGAAAAATAAAATTATTTTTTTATCAAAAAATCGGTTTTAATCCAAAAGTCACGGACTTATTGACCCGCCCTCGTATTTCAACTATGTATATAGTATATCTATATTTAATATTTCTATTTACTTACTCGTACATATACGATTGCTATTAGCAATACGATTCTTGGGGACTGAACGCGAATGTTTTCGAATGTTTTTAGACCGTGAGTGCTAACTATAGTGTGGACATTTGATTTAATCTTGCGCAGAAAACACCAGACGTACTAGTCGAATATACATTCGCCTACACGTAAGTAGAGCCGTTTCCTTACAATATTGTTATTTATCCACCATTTCTACATTTTTGTATTCAGTGTTGTAAGAAATTGCCTCAAATGTTTGTACGTACATATATAGTATACTGTATTTCCTGTTGGCACTTAATATTGTTTTGACCCACATTTGTCATTGTATGTTCATCATCCTCACTCCAAAAAAAAAGTGTTCCAAAAAAACATCACATTTATCTATTTTAAGTAAATATTGTCCTGTTTGATTTGCCCCACAATTTGGAAATCTGACAATTCTACATTTTTCTGGAATTGTCTTTCAACTGAAATTTAGCAAACATAAGAAAGGAAATGAAAACATGTGCATCTAGGGTTCAGTAGTTGCAGAGCTTTCCATTTTCTTGACTTGACTTACAGAAAATTGTACTCGATGGGCTAAGATATTACACTGGAAGCTCTGAATCAGCCGCCGAGCAGAAAATAGATAAAATCTACACTTGCAACTCTGAAAACATGCATGTGGTAAGTTTTAGATGCGACTAAAACGTGCTACTTGATCTACTTGGTTAGTATTTGTAGTTTAAACATCTGGAATAAGCCAGATGAATCTTGTGCTACTTATTACCTTCTTTTATGCAGCTGGAAATGTTGCTACCTGAAAGCTAATGTACATATTTTGTCATTAACTGAAGGTTAACACCAAAGATGTTTTTCTTATAGATTTAAGTACAGGAATACCTCGATTTACGTAAATCGAAACAATAATAGTAAAACAAATACTCTATGCATATAGAGTATAAAATACTAACGTATTTTTGATTTATTTTTGAATATGTTGTTGAAAATGAATTAAAAAGTTTTTAACAAAAACTAATATTAAAGGTAATATATAATTAAAAGGAAAATTATACATGTATGTACATAAATCTTCATCACTTGTTGAAAGTATCAGTGCTATTTGTTCCTGCTGAGTTTGAGCAGTTGTAGACGTTGATACCGATGGTTTAAAATAGTTTGTTAAATAGCCTGCCTAGCTTCAAGTTACTTTTCTTCATACAACGTTTTATAGATCGAGGTGCTTTTTAAGATTGAAAACGAAACCAGTTCACTTCTTTCATGGTCAGGATCTTTTTTTAAAAAAAGGATGATATTCCTTTCGCAGAGAATTTATCTTTCTCCGAACTTTTAGATGCCTTCTTCTGAGCTTTCTAAAATTCGAATGAGTTCTTCACCAGTAAGAGGTTTTTCTTGACTATTAATTAATCCACTTATGTCCTCTTCATCCACTTCCGAAAAACCCATCTGCTGGCTAAATTTATAACTTCTGAATCGATCGGAGATTCCTTTTGTTAGTCAAGCAACGCAGGTATACACTCGGGCCAAACATTTTGTTCATGTTTGACGATGTAACACCATTCCAAGCGCCTCTTATGTTCATTATTGCTTTGTAGACATCGTATTTCTGTAAAATTTGTCTGATGGTGGCTTCCTTTTCCATGTTTCCGAAGGATTTCTTTATAGCTTCTATAATGTGCGAACATGTTCTTCGAAGATAGTAGGCTTTAAATGAAGCTATAGCTCCTTGGTCCAACGGTTGTATCAACGACGTCGTATTTGGCGGTAAAAATACAATTTTCACATTTTCGTCGATACCATGGAGAGTCGAAGAATGGCCGTAGTATTTTATACGGTAAATTATTTTCACTGTAGTATTTCTAAACAGCTAGGCAAAACTTTGCTTTAAACCATTCAGTGAAAAGTGATGCTGTTACGCACGATTTCTTATTTGATTTCCAAATAACCGGCAGAGTAGCTTTTGATAAATTTTTCAAAGCTTTTGGATTTTCAGAATTGTAGGTAAGTAGAGGTTTTAATTTGAAATCCCCAAAAGCATTTCCTCCTAAAAGAAGTGTCAGCCGGGTATTGTATCTATGGCTTTCGAAATAAAAGTTCTACTTGGTAATAGCTTCCAATATAAGCCTGTTTCATCCATATTAAACACCTGTTGAGGATTGCAACCACCTGCTTCGACAATTTCATAGAATTTTTTTTAAAATTTTCTGCTGCTTCATTATCGGCACTTGCAGCTTCTCTGCTCAACTTGACATTCTGAAGCATGTATCTCTTCTTAAATTTTTCAAACCATCCCCGGCTAGCGTGAAAATCATTACCCTCTCCATGATCTTTAACAGAATTCCACAAGCTCTGCACTTTAGCCTGAATTATAAGCATTGTAACCGGAATTTTCTTCTGGTTTAAGTCTTGTATCCAGGTATACAAAAGTTTTTTCATTCTTTCTATTACCGGAGGTCTACGTTTGGTTATAATTGCATCTCTCGTAGACACTCCTATTTCAACACAAGTGCGTAACTTTTCTTTGTTGGCTTTTACACAACGGACAGTCGATGGAGGAAGTTTGAGAGATCGACCGATGTCAGCACATTTTTCCCCTTTCTCTAAACGTTCTAAAATTTGCATTTTTAATTTTATTTCCAAAACATTTCGAGGTTTTTTGTCAGAACTTTTGGATTGTTCAGGAGGTGGTCTTTTGTGCTCATATTTGAATTTTTATCCAGAAATTAATTTACCTTTAACATTACTTACATTAAATATGAAATATTGACTTTATACAGGCGTACATACGTACCAAAATGGGTTACAAAAATATATTTTTGATTATTCGCTAATTTATTGTAGTTCAAACTTTTACACACAATTTTTAAAATAAAACTTAGGAATCTTAACTATATGCGAAAGTACTCTGAACAAACTGCGATAATTAAAAAAATATAACGAGTAGGTATGTGCACCTGTATTTAATTTCAGAACTAAAATGCATAGCATACTCAAATAAAAACAAAAAATCGTTAAAAAATTCAATTCAAAATATGACGTAAATCGAGGTAATAGGGACGTAAATAGAGGTACTTTCCTTACTTTTTTTTGGCGACGTAAATCGGAATGACGTAAATCGAAACGTTGTAAATCGAGGTTTTCTCGTACAGTAGAATCCGGATTATCCGGATCAAATAAAACTAGGCGTATTCGCATTCTGTATAATCGAAAATCCGGATAATCGATTTAAAAAACAAAATTAAACAATATTTAAATTTTAATCAATTTTTATTATGTAATGGGTTTTACATACGTCCTTTAGACAATACGATATAAAAAAAATACGAGCTATAACGATAATGTAATTTATGAAATTTAAATTTTTGATTTGAAATAACTTGTTATTGATCTTTGACGTAATGAATCCCATCTTTTCATTGCGGCTAAGTCCCTGATGCGTTTCAGTTGTAACAACTGTATAGGATCCGATTCATCCTGTCTCTACTTTTAAGTAGAGTAACATCTAAAGCTTCTGTGTGAGATACTGCGTTAAATACATCCCCAGTTTCAGTCTCTTCTTCATCTTCTCTTTCGTTACTGTTCAAATCGTCAATGATTTTTTCATCAGTTAATTTTTAGTTCTTCATTATCGCAGTTCAGCCACTCCTTAATATTCCCTTCATCCCACCCTTCACCAATGTTAAGAATTTTCATTGATTCTGTTTTTTCTTTGAAATCATCATGCGGTTTAATTGAAGAATTAGATGGAGTTGATTTTAATAATTTATTCCATGCCCTTATTAATGTTTGCGATTCCACGGAGTTCCACGCTTCTACCAGCATATACAATAACAACAATCTTTTAAATTAATTTCCTTCAAAAAGCTTTAAAATCGTTTCTATTTCACTGTTGTCTGCTGACAAAAGGCGACGCAGTAGCTGCTTTCTGTATACAGGCTCTAAAGTTTCAATGACACTTTGGCCCATAGGTTGCAATATCGATGTTACATTAGGGGGCAAAAAATTAACTGTAAACTTCCCATTTTCTCGACTTAGTGTTTCAGCGGAAGGGTGCGTTGGCGCATTATCTAACAACAATAATGCATCACCCTCTTTTCCCACGTCCTTTGGAAATTTCTTCACCTCAGGAATAAATATATTTTCATACCAAGTTAGAAAAATATCTGTATTCATCCACGCTTTTTGTTGGTTAGCGTAAGTTAAGGCGATTTTAACATTTTTAAAACAGTGCGAATTTTTTGATTTACCAATAAGTAGCAGTGGCAATCGATGTGTTCCTTAAGCGTTCGCGCAAACCATAATTGTAAATCTGTCCCTACTCACTTTGTGCCCCAGTGCTGCATTTTAATGACGCGATGCTAATGATCTGCTTGTCAGAGCTTTCCAATTAACACCTGTTTCGTCCGCATTGTATTGTATACAAAATCTAAATCGTATTCTTTTCCACCTAGAAATGCTTTTAACTCGTCTACAAAAGAGTCGGCTGAAGCAACGTTAGCAGACAATTTTTCTCCTTGAATCTCCAGTTCTCGAATGCCTTGTCTAGATCTGAATCTTGCTAACCATCCACAGCTCGCCACCAAGGTTTTAATTAAAATCTAATGCTTTTTCACATAAAAGAGGTCCAGATATGGGCTGGCCACATGCTCTCTTTTGTAAGAACCAAGTAAAAACTGCGTTCTCTAGAATTTCATTTTGAGATTTTTTCATGATTTTACGTTGCGAGCTTCCATCTTTCTCAAGCGCGCAAGTGAATTTCATTATGGCATCAACATTTTTTTTAATGTCTGATATCGTAGAAGTTCCTACATCATATATTTGCGCCAACTTACTGCCAGATTCACCATTTTTTATACTCTTAATTAACTTCAATTTGTCTTCTCTACTACTCTTTTTCGCTTGGACATTTTAGATTTCCAACGCAAAACGTAAACAAAAATAAAAGACAACTTATCGTTTGAACGCTATCAAATAAAACAAACAATTAGAGCCGTGACGAATGAGTCCGGATAATCGGATATTCGGATATCTCGATTTTGCTACAGCTAGAAGTCTCGACAAAATTGTAATTGAAAAACCAAAATCTCGAGTGTTTTAAATCTCGATTTTGACTGTCGGTCAAAATCTCGACAGCTTTTTTTTCCTATTTTTCGCATATCTTTTTATAATAAATATAAATAAAATAGACTGGTTTATTTATTTATTTCATTTCATTTTATTCATTTATTCATATTCATTTGCCTTAAACTAAAAACATAGGAAACATTCTTTTTTTAATTTAATCTTACGTGAATTGCAATGTTTTCTAAATAATTTAACATTGATTTATTTTCTCTTTCATCCAAAATAGCTGTCTGCTCCTTCTCTTTTCGTTTTACATAATTTGATCGTTCTTTTCTTTCTCCTTTTTGTATTTTCTCTATTGTTTGTTTCACAACAATATATTCTTTAGATAATTTGGAAATTAATTTATTGACTCCAACATGTGATCCTCCAACAAGAACTTCTGTGCCACGCTTCAAGACTATTTTGAGTTCTTGGTAAATTATATTTTATTTGGTCATACACTATTCAGAAAGATGGGTCATAAGCAGGAGGGAGTATTTTGATTTGCTTAGAAGATGAACGTTTTCTGCTTTCTCGAAAAATATAATTTTCACGAAACCAATCGCCTATGCGCTTTCCATCATTGTCTAATTGTACAGTTCCATAAAATAATTGTGTACTTCTTCTTTAGGTAAAAAAGCCAATGCCTTGAGCATTCGCATATGCTGGCTAAACATTTCGTCGTTACCATATTTGGTTTTAAGTCCTTGTGCCTGAATCCTTCTCCAAATAATACACCCAAAATGAAGGAAACAGCCCTTTGTTTGAGTTTCCGGAAAGTAAGATTTAACAGCGACTACACTTGCTTTTTCGAAATCTGATATTATGAACTGAGGCGATAACGAGATATTATTATCACAAGCAATTCGACATATTTCGTAAAAAAATTCATCGTACATAACTTTGCTTTTGCAGCTCATTAAACAAAATATTAATGGCAAAGCCTGACCTTCTTCTATAGCCTGAATCGTAAATAATTGTCGCATTATCGATGGTACAACTTCGAATGTACCATCCATAGGCCATACTTTACATTTAGACAACATTTTAAGATTAAATATACTTCAAAAAATTAAAAGCCTTTCGTGATCCACCTTTTTATCACTAAGAAGAAATAATTCACCTTCTATATATTTAAGATGGCTCGGTACACTTATTTCATTAACATTTTTTGGTTCTTTGTTATCATATTTGGATCTTACTTGCTGAATTTTTTGTTTTCGATTTGTTGAACTTGGTAAATAAGCTCGGCAGTTTTTGTCGCACCTAGCTACACTTTCTGATATGATATTTACAGGTGCATTTTCTGTTTTATTAGCAAGATCTCTTACCAAAGCATTTGTTGCATACACATTTTGCTCGTAGAAAAGAGGATCATGGGAATGAGTGGGAGGGGGTTTTATGAATATTATGAGTGTCCCCTACACAAATTGTGTTTGTTCGACCTTTGCAAAATAGTTTTTTTTTCTTTTCACAGCACCACCAACACAAATCCATCGATAACAATTTTTTTTTATTTTCATTTGATGTAACAAAACTTATATTCATAGCAAAGACAATAAAAGCGCACTGTTTAGAAAGGATATGTGCAATGGCTAACACTAAATTATGACTACCAATTTGTTTGTTTTTTTGCATTTCTCTTCATACATCATACAGTTAGCCAAGGCGAATACGAGTATCAAAACAAAAGCATCAAAAGCAATGCTTGTCAGTTAACTGTTATCAAGTTAACTGCCATCGTCGATCAATAAGCTTAGTGAATGGTGTTTACATATTTTCTTAGTCGATATTTTGGTTTTTCGAGATTTTTTTTCGTCGATATTTTTTTTGTCGGTATTTTTGTGGTAGAAATTTTCCAATCGATATTTTAAAAGTCGGTAAAGGGGACCCAACCCATTCCGAACAGGTTCAGTAAGCTGTCGTAAGTCCTTCTGGTTTGCTTTGTGTGCACATAGTAGACTTGTGTTTAAGAATTTGACCCTGATGTGGATTGCGGCGAGTCGATAACTTATCGTCTCAATTTTCAAGGCTTTCGAATTGAACAGATTTCCCATGATGAATTCGCAGCTTAATATGTGCGCTCTTCAATCGCAGCTCTAGTTAATGTTGCATGTTTTATTTTAAAATATCTCTTTAACCGGTATACCTCTAGTACCACAGTAACATCTTGCATTGTGTATTCCAAGAGAACACTTAAGTCGATGTCCATTTTCATTTCTTATCATGTTGAAGAACTCTGTTAGCATACGCAGGTGTTGCAACGCTGGTTTTAATATTTTTAGTCACAAAAACTGCCTAAGTCAAGATGGCTTTGCTCAGCACATTTTTTTTTTATCAAACCTCAGGTTTTTTTTTAATTCCTATCAGAGGGTAATCAAAAAATCTGAGGAACTGTACAATTTTTTTAAGATTACATATGTTCATGGAGTGTGAAAAAATTTGTTACAACATATTTACTACTCTTTGTATCTTCACATTGTTTTGTTTTGTTCTTTTAAATAAAGTCACAAATCACTAACAACACGCGCCACTTAAACATTTACAATTACTTTATAATTTTTGAAACTACAAACGAATTTGGAAAATATACATAAGTCGAAGAATGTACGACTTATATTCAGCTACTTGTGCTGATATATTTGGGTATTACGTATCAATGTACTTTGGCATTGAACTTATCATGTTTGTATGATAAAACAAAAATAAAATAAGATTAATATTTTAAGATATAAATAATTTTTTCTACTCAAAGTTCATAAATTACAAATGTTGAACTTTTTTTTCTTTAACAAATAAATACGTTTCGCAACACATTTCTTAAGTTAGAAAAGTAAAAAAAAAAAAAGAAAAAAACTATTTTTTTAAATTTAACAAAAACTTAACAAAACTTATGTGTGAATAAAATTTGCGAAAACTATTATTTTAATAATAACAAATAAAATTTCTTACAAATGTTTATGTATATCTAAGAAGACTTCCTTTTTATACGAATGACGGTACCTCTTATTTATTTACAAGTGATATGATAGGTATTAAAAAAAAATTGCTAAATAAAAATTATATATACATTGTGTATGTATATTAAAAAAAAAAACAAAAACAAAAAAAATTTAAATAAATTGAATGAAGGAATGGAATTAAATCTGGTAGCTTTTGAAAATTCATGTTGCAACATTGTACCTAAGTATCAATATATTTTGAAAATAAAACAAAAACGCACAAATATTTCATATATATATAAAAAAAAAAACAGTAATTATAAAGTTAATAAAACAAAAAATATATCTCCCTATATATATATATATATATATTTTTCGAAAAAGAAAGAGATTTATTTAAATGTATTTATTTACTTAATACTACCTCTAAATTATGTTGTTTCACTATTTTTTAAAAAAAAGAATACCGAACAAAAAAAAAATATATTTACATTGTTCATTCTATTGAATTGTTTAAAATTAAAATAAAGAAAATATTTCTATTTAAAAAAAAAAGAAAAGAAAAAACAATTTTAAAACATGAAAATGCTCATGAAAATATTGGTGGGTCGAACTTGAAAAGTTAAATGAATGTATTTTCTTAAAGCAGGAAAAAATCTAATTAACTAACCAAATTTTTGCCCTCGATGTTGTTGTATTTTTTATATTGTACAATTTAATTCAAAATAAATTATTTAATATTATTTTGGTTAATAGATATACTCGTTACTATATGAAAGCAGAATATAAGAAAAGACTTATTTTCCGTCAGCTTAATATCTTAATTATTGAAAATAAAGAAACCAACATCTAAATATTATATCAGCATTGAATGATTAAATGAAATTTTCAAGAAAATGTTAACAATAATGACAAACGAAGGAATCGTTTAAAATTAACATTACACAGACTGAAATTCAGCCTTTAGTAATGGCCAGCAAAAGGGTTAAATGGAAACAAAAATAACAAAAAAGAAAACTCGTTATATTTAACATAAATATATAAAATATTAATTATGTAAATGAGAAATTATTTATTAAAAAAAAAAGTATCTAATCTGTCTAATTAAAGGGCTAACACGTTATTTCTTCGATTGGTGTTACTAAATCGTAACAATGTTTGTAGAATCTAAGAGAGTAGGTATAGGTAAATGAATTAAATTATTTCTTAACATAGAAAAGCTTTAAACTAAAAAGGAAAAACGTAGGTTATAATTTATAAATATTTTAATTCAATTTTATCCATTAAATTCGAACTAAACGGAAAGTTGTTTGTTAACTAATTAATTTGAAGGCGTGGAAGATAAATATGATATGAAGCAAATTTTTCTTAATTCATCTATTTTTGAAACAGCCTTTTATTATAAACGATTTCTATTTTAAAAGATTAAATACTTTTAACTATAAGGACAATTTATAAAATTTGAGGATTCGTATAAGTATTTTTGTTAGAATTGAAATGGAAAATTTTTTAGAGCATACAAGTGAGCATACTCGTATTTCTACAAATAATCTGGCTTTCTTAGTAAAAATTGTAAAATGTTGGAAAACCAGTTAGAAAAATCGCAGCCAACTCTACGCCGAAGTCTAAAATTCAAATTGAGGAAATATAGTATGTCCCTTTTGCAACTCGCTGAGTGCTGGTAATATAACTGCTCATACGGGAAAGGTTCACCAGTGCTCGTTACTGTTGAAAAGTCTAGGATACGAGTATAATTTTAAAAGTACATTGGATTAGGATCTTTGATAGTGGTAATGTTACGATATTGGATTTAGCGTGGGCTCAAAAGAGAGGACAACGATTTTATTTTCCCATTAAAGTTTTTTTTTTTTTTTTAAGAATTTAACACTCAAGTTGGTATGAAAATTGAGAGAAAGAAAGATGTTAAGGTTCAGTATTATAAGTGTAGAAGGTTTCCGAACGAAAGAAAATAATTCCGCCAGCAAAGTTATAAGAAAGGGCAACGACAGATTAAGACAGCATTTAATTTAGGAAAATGGAAAATAGGAAAACAATTCAAATTTTTTGTTTCTTTAGAAGTCAAATTAATCAATTTTGTTAAATCGAGTCACTTTTAACGTTATTCAGACGCTACAAGCGATCGTAACGAGATGTTCGTTTGTCTCGTCCTTAAAGAAGTACATTACGGCGATACGAAAAACACTTCTTATGATTTTCTGTCTCCACTTCAGCCACTATATAAAGGATTACCTGACACAACCTACGAATTAGATTACTCATATGTCTTCCTCTGTCTCGAAAGACTGCGAAGTCTCGCACCCTTCACTCTATCAGACCTTAAGGTCGGTTTCACTAACGAACCATCAGTAAATTAAACAAAAAAGAAGGAAAACTACGTTGAACAAAAAAAATAGCACTTTTTTCTTTATATTTAAACTCTTGCCTTTAATCTTCTTGCTACAATAGTTAACCATGAAGTCATTGGTTTATTTTTATTTTCCTATTTATTTATTTTTTAGTTTAAATACAATAATTGTTAAATCAATCTTTTTTTTAACACAGCTAAGTGAATATCGTCTTCACTGTCGCTTTACAAACATATGGTTCGTTTGCGACAGCTTTGATTTTCTTGTATGCCCATATTTAATTCTTCTGAAGTTTGAGCCGTTTGTAGTGTATTGTTTACCCAAGACGTTATATGACATTTGGATATCCCAATTATCAGTGGCGCTTCGGAAAAAAGTGAATCCAAATTCATTTCCTTGGTCATGTCTTCAATGTCCTTGGGTGAACATATAATTATTTTTACTTAAGAATCCTTTGCTGTATCAGCGAATTGTTCAGAATTGACGACGACGGTCTGCCTTTGTAATACTTTATTTCTAACAAATCTTTTAATTGCACCGCCTATTCCATCGACCGGGCCTTTTCCATGTGACGTTGCGAAATAGTTCCATACTACATGCTTCTTGTTTCTTTCTTCCAGCATTTTTAAGCTCTGAGCAATAAATTGGGTGTTGCTCTTTATTAAACCACAAAGAAATGGTGAAATGGTGGGTGCATCCAATGGAAACTTTGAATTTCATCTTGAACTATGCATGTGAAATTTTCCGAAAAATCCACCTGCATTAAAGCAATGGCAGGGTCATATTTGTCTGACGATACAGCAAGTTTATCCTGATGGTATGAGCTGGCTTGCCATCTCTTGGAGTACGTGTACTCAAACAATTTTTATTAGGTCAGAAAGAATCCCAGTTTCCTGAATTTTGGTTATTTTTCCGTCAATTGTTTTCCACACATACCATGTTACTTCCGGAGGTTAGTTATCACACTTTTCAACCCATTTGTCCAGTTTATTTTTCAATTCGTCTTTGCAGAGCTCACAAGCATTCAATCAGCATTGTTTGCTTGGCTTGTCACAAATCGCAGTACTTATGCAATCTGAAATATAGGATTTCCAATTGCACTTTGGAGTGAAATAAATGCTAAGCTATAATTTTCATGATATTTGCAAAGGCAAACATTATGAAGAAGTTTATTCGATAGTAAGACGTGTTTTAGCCTCAATTCTGCAAATTTACTTTTTCCAACAATTACACCATGTTCTTTAACAAAGAGTGCATGAGTTTCAGATAGTGATGCGTATACATGCCGAATTTGGAACTTTTCCTTTTTCTTATTTTCAAGGCGAATGTTGATGAAATCCTTGAAACCGGGAGATTGTCGGCTTATATCGTCACGTTGATAAAACTCTTCAATTTGTTTTCTTATTTCCTCATTTAGAGCTGATGCATGTTTCTTTTGGATTGACTTGGAGCAACAAGCTTCATCACTGGTATCAAGCAGTTTTTTTACTACTAACCTCTTTTCAATGGGACATTTTGGCAAAACTTTTCAAGCCCGTGCTGTGGCTTTTCTTAATGATTGTGGTGCAATTAGCGGTTCATTATACGAGTCATCTTGGGGAAGTCTCTTTTTTAATCTAAATCTCGCTACTCGTTCTTTTGTTTTCCTTCCTTGGCAAGTGATTAACTCCTGTTTTTTATGAACTGAAAGACCTTCAATTTCCAATTTTTTCTTAATCTTTTTTCTCCTTTGTTTCATTTTTTCAGCAGCTGTTAAAGGCATTTTACCTTTAAAAAAATCTTTAAAGAAGTTATGGTTACAAAAAAGGTAAATCGTATTTAACAACTGTAACAAAAGTAAAATGAAATTTTCAACGAAACTAAAGTTGATAACAAAAAGAATATTTGTTTTTCAACAACAACACAGCACTCGAAAACAAAAATAAAAAAATCAAGTGAGTTGGACCAAATACATGAAAAATGAGCATTCATTGGTAACTCGCGTTACAAAATGTACGTTACATTACCTGCACTATTTTACACAATAAACGTTATTCGAATAGCGGTTTTAATTTAAAACTAAAAAAATTATCTTATTTAAAACGAGAAAATTTGTAATTTTACTTACCGATTTGAACAAAATAAACACTGAAATTCTGATACTTTAAAATATGTTTGTGTCCAATACTTGGTGATGTCTGTACTTGTTATTGTGCACCATCAAAAAAAGGGTTGTATAATGTATATATAACATTTTTTTAAATTTAAATGCAATTACCAACGTTGTCATATTTAATTAATTGCTGGACATAATTAAACGGATTGGAAATTCCCTTTTTTTTTTTCTAGCTTCATGTCCACTTTTCATGGAATTACCCTAATATGGAAGTTCTTGCATTAACCTCGAAAATCGAAAATGAAAATTTGGTGATATCTTTACGTTTTAAGGTGTTTATAATGTTTTTAGGCAGTTTTTAAGAAAATGCCTCTGTGTGTGTATGTCCACATGTGTCAATTATTTTGGCTCACGATAACTCGCGAACGAATATTGCTATCGATTTGAATTTTTTTTAGAAGATGCGTCCTCATGCCAAATCGCAGCCACTAGGTTTTGACCAAAATCCGTCGATGACTTTCTAAATTATAAAAAAAGACACACAAAATACAATTAATTTTTTTCTTAAAAATAGGGGACTCTTTAGAAATTTTAGTAGTACTAATTAAAATCTATTAATATAGCACATATTTATCGAAAATTTATAAAAAGTCGGGCCAGAATCATTGGAGTTATTCAAGGAATAGCAACAATTTTAGAATCGTCAATGCAGTACTAACTACTACGTAAATTCCCCGTCTCAAATATTATCGATCAAACTAGTACGAGTATGGCTGATAGGTTTTGGTGAAACAAAAATAAGAAATTACAAGGCAGGGAGGGGAATCCCCTCTGAGTAAGAGGGAGGTGAAAACTTATTGAAACGCTCTCAGAATTATTCGATTTTTATAGGATATGAAAGATCAAAAACCAAACGAGTTCTCTTTATCAGGAAGTTCTTGGGTGAGCCATCGTCGCACCCATTTCGGTTAGTTTTTTCACAGTTCCTAAACATTTGTATTTCTGCATTTCCTACCATGCTCATTTAACTACACCCTCCCTGATGCATGCATTTTCGTATTCCACATAATACTCATTTACTTATACGCTCTAAACATACTTGCATTTTACCAGTCAATAAAGTACCGGATTAGCTTCCGGCGTACGGCATCACTATGCATCTAGTATATGTTTGTCCACTGAAAGTATCCACTCAAAAATTCAATTTGATCCCATACATATGTAATACATTTATCACATGCTTTTTAATTTTTAATAATGACCAATTATTGGAGCTTTACTATTACATTTTTCATTAAGATGATTCGTAAAGATAATTGGAACAACAGAGAACTTTTTAAATTTAAAATACTTGCAGCCCATTTCAATTCGGAACTCTTTTGGTGCATAATTTATGGATTGAAAGCGTTGGGACTTGAGAGAGATTAAGATATTGAAATTAACTTCAAATACTCACTTTTACGAGTAAGATAAACATTTAAGACCCAATTTAGAAAAGTCGTAATAAACTCTTGTGGTTGACTGTTCATTTGGGCATTTGGGTCAAGGATAAGGCATAAAATATTGATGCTGAGCGGAAAGGTACTATTGATCTACGGTATTCGAGTTAGTACAGCAAATTTTACTTAAATGTAATACTTATGTACTTACTTACTTAACGAAGTCCCGATCAGTAAAGCATCGTCGTTTCCTATCCCTGACGACCCTTTACACCCTTCTTACATATTATAAGGCATCTGCGAAGAGTAGCTTTTTAAACCGGATGTTCGATCGTACTTGTGTTCTCTGACCTGAATCTGAGATTCGCTGAACCTCTAAGATGGAGCATTGTTCTCTATTTCCTCGATGTGCAAGTAGTTTTAGGTTACAGTTTTTTTGGTTATCTCGACGTCTCTGTAGAGTTCATAAGGTTTGCTGTTGTCTCTTCTCCATTCCCTCTCCTCACACATAGGGTCAAAAATCCGGCGAAGAATGTCCTCTCTAAACGGTGTAGGGTCACCTCTGCTCTCATGCAAATCTTCCATATTCTTAACAATACTAGGCTTTTTAGAGCTCTTGTCCAGTGCAATTTGCTACAAACTAAAGGGTGATGCTTTTAGAGGTACTTTTTTTTGAAAATAAATAATCAAACAATTCAATTTTATCGGATAATCCTATTATCATATAAATAGAAATACCATTCCTTGCATTTATTTTTTGAAGATTATTTCTTTCAAATGTTGGCCGCAACTGATAACGCGTTCGAGCATTACGAATGACTTTTAACCAATGGCTCGAGCAATGTTAGCCTCCAATTCCTCAATCGTATCCATGTAAACTTTAAACTTTATGTAGCCTCAAAGGCAAAAGTCTAGAGGTGTAATGTCACATGATCTTGACGGCCAATCCACCAGTCCAAAGCGTGAAATTAACTGTTCACAGAATCGTTCTCACAATAAAGCAATGATTTCACGGCCTGTGTGGCAAGTGGCGCCGTCTTGTTGGTACCAAATGTCGTCGAGACCATGAGCTTCAATTTCAGGCAGCAATAGTCCGCGCGTAACGGGCGCTATTCACAGTTACGTTCCGGTCAACCTAAGTTTTGAAGTAATATAGACCGGCGATTTCACCAGCCCATAAACCACACCAATCCGTTGCTTTGTCTGGATGTAAACGCAGCTCTTGAACCTCTGCTCTGCACCTCAAATACGGCTATTTGGCTTATTGGCGAAGGCATTAAGGCAGTAATGGGCCTGATTGCTGAACAAAATTTTGATCGAAAGCAATGCATCTTCTTGAAGCTTTTCAAGATCTTAACGACTGAAATAGTGACAATTGGGAAGACCGACTGGTTTCAGTTCTTGCACGAATTCACTTTTGTATGCTTTTAAGCCAAGATCCTCATGTAAAATATGCTATGTTGTTGCATACAACGGCGCCAACTCATCGATTCATCACAGTCATCTCGTACATTTTCCCTTACCGCCGCGATATTTACTTTACTACGTGCTATTTGGCTTCAAACTCTTCGATGGTATAGCGAATTGTGCGTTCGGTAGACCGATTATGTGGACCGTAAGTTGGTCTAAGCGCATGAAACACATTCCTCGTACAACGGTAGTTTTCGTAATACAGCTGAATAATTTGTTGACGCTGGCACTGCTAAGTCTTTTCATAATGAGATATCAAACAATATTGAACAAAAGTACCATATCAGTGTGACACGACGCATGCGTGATCTCTCATGAAATCCCCACTGGAAAAAGTACCTCTAAAACAATCACCCTTTACAAAATATCACTTCTGATAAGCGGATAAGGTCAGTGGTTTGAGTTTGGTAATTCCTAGGTCATAAAGTCCTTGCTATGAAACAGATCTCTAGCCCGAGTTGGACCAATTGGTCTTCTCATTTCTGCCAATGTGTTTGTCCTGAAAATCAATATAAGCAACAGATTCTGGGTGGCCGTGGCTCAAGTGGTAGTGTATTGGCTTCCAATCAAGTCAATTTACACTAATAATTTAGTCTCCCCATTAAATGTTGGATGCCACCCATGGAGCGGAATAGCCTCTGAGCCTAAACATCTTTCTTTCTCTTTCTGTGCCCTTTTCCGAAAAACTTAACACATGCTTTGACATCATAAGTGTGTATAACTACACTTGAGTGTTAAGTTCTTTAAAAAAACAGATAGCTGATTGACCGGACCGCACTGTTTCCGAAGTTATGTCTTAATGGATTGGTTAGAACCAGAAGATATCACAACAGACAGCTAACTGTCTATGTTTCGTGTAGGATTTGGATGATTTTTGACATCGAACCGTGTAGGCAAATTTACTCGTACAGACGTTTCCGCCTGAAAAAGTCTCAAAGTAAATGCCTGGGCTGACTCTCTGTACTCGTATATTTTATATTCCTTTTATTTGCAAAGATTTGTAAGAGGTTGGCAGTTGGTCTTCTAAAGCTACAATATTTTAGGACATATTGCTTTTTGGTTTTTGACAATAGTAGGCCATTTAAGTTAAGGGAAAATCGAATAATGCGGTCATCTTCGTGAAAATATTAGCTTTGACGCATCATATGTAAAACTTTCCCAGTGACCGAGCCATTATTTCGCTTGTTATTTCAGATAACTGCATTAAAACGTTTGTATATGGTATAAATATAGTAATGACTATTCTAATATCCTTGTACGGTTTAGGTTTGCAGGGTGATGGGGTATCTGGAGCTGAAAGGCATCCTAGCACCTTATCGCACTAAAGTCTGTGTAAGCCTATATATTATGATGCCCGGTTGGGGAAATTGTGTGAGATTGGGAGTTGGTATGCGGTTGTTAATTGAACAATAGTTTTCGCTGTTCGTCTCGCGATTGTTGATATTTGGTCCTTGAGTTTCGACCATAATTGTCTTTGATTTGAATCGTCTGTTCCACTTGCATTCTTAGAGTGCAGAGTGCAGGTTTGATATTTTGATCCGCCTGTTGTTTATCAATGGAAAACCCTTTTCGAGCTAATTCGTCTGTTTGTTCGTTGCCAGACACTTCTTTCTGGCCAGAGACCTAGCAAATTTAAACTTATGCTGAGCACCAGGAGACCTAAGATCTCCATAACGGCGCTAAGCAAGGTTTGATGTGATCTCAATAAATATGTCATCGTAGGATATTGCCTTTATTGTCACAAGTCTGGTCGCTTCTGCTACCTGGAAGACACTGCGGTGCCGGTTCTTATCTTCATTTTGGTCCATCCGTAAAAATGGGTATCGAGTCTTCTACCATTTAATTCCTGTGCCAAGACTCTCTGTTTGGGAAAACACAGACGGATAGTATTTCAAAGTCATGATGGTGGGTACCATATAGTCCCTTTCGGAGCAGTTCGTTTGAAAGGATAGAGTCAATGCCTTTTGGGTTTGGTTTCCACCCATTAAGCTGTCTCAATGTAACAGCACTTTTCGATGACGATTCTTGCATGCAGAGATCTAGGGATATGAGACCAAGTATAATCTCCGCCATTGGCATTTGTTCTCGTGGCATAAGTTATGCTAATGTATCCTCTGTGCTTTTGTTATTAGCTTAAGGTTTGGTAGTTTCAATTGTGAAATCCCACTATACTAAGCTACCGTTGGTTAATAATAATAGTTTTGTAGTTGGCTTCGAAATATACGACTGCAGGTGTAGAAGCTATCATTGCTTTCTTTGCACGTTTTTCAACATTGAGCTTCCAGTTCAGTTTACTATTTACTATTTAGTACGATCCCAAGGTATTTAACTGTTGAATAGTCGGAGGGCTGTCCCATCTATGAAGGGAAGGTCCAATTGTGGGATTATCTTTTTATGTTTGAAGAGGACAAGCTCTATTTTCTGCACATTGATCCCCAGGCCACAGAGTTTGGCCCATTCACGGAGGTCTCTAAAGGCATTCTTAAAAATTTCACTGATTGTGGGAACGAATTTGCCGGCGGCTGTAAGAATCACATCATCTGCGTACACAGTGGCTTTTATTATTCCCTCTCTTCTTAGATTCAAAAGCAATCCTCCGAGTATCTATAATACATATGTACATATATATATGTATCTCTTTTTAATTGTTGTCTTGTAGGATAAGATAGTTCGACATCGGCCTACTAGCTGTAAACAATTGTGTAAGACGAATACAGAAAATCCAATTTCATCACAGCGGGGCGTCTCTAGCTATCTAAGAGATCTAACCAAACATTTTTCTGGGGCTTTAAGATTATTTTATCATTCAATAGCCAAACTCTTAATTTAACTCTGTTAGCTCTGAATCTTTTGACTTTATCTGAAACTTGAAATAAGTTCGCATATATTTGAAACTCCAGACTTTGCACTATAAACAGCCATTTAGGTTGTGCTTCAGCTTTGCTTTATCATTTCAGAACACATTTTATCAAATGTGTAGTTAATCCTATGAATATTATTTTAAAATATCGATCTGGTACTCTGTTGGTCATAAGTTGTATACGCAGAATTTTTCTATATAGTTCGTTAGATATTGTATTATTGAATTACATTTCCTCACAAGTCTCATTTTCAAAACAAATTTTAAAAAGCTTGTTTCGTATAATAATAATTTTCCACAAAATTATCGCCTAAAATAATATTTGTTATAACAACAGTTTGTATCTCACAAAGCAAGCAGATACAAATAAGAAAAAAAAAATCACCATAACTTCAAAATACCTTTCCATAAGATTTTACTTATATTAATATCCTTAAATCTTTCATATAAAAATAAATAAAAGTAATAATAAAATAAAATTAAAAAATATAAATAAATACATTTGGGTATCTACATTTTATATGTATTAAATAAAAAACGAAAAAAAAAAAACCAGATACTACTATATTGTTCTTTCCTTTTGTACGTGTTTTGAGACTGTTTGTATTCGGAATCGAAAAAAAAAACTTGTAATTTTAAATAAATAAACTAAAAACAATATAAATACTGCTCTTAATTTAAAAGAATTAAAAAAAGGGAAACAAAAAAACAAAATTTTACATAAATAAATATTTATTCAATTAGTTTAAAAAAAAAAAAAAATTTGTAATTTAAGAAGGAAGAAAACCAAATTAAATTTAAAAACTAAACAAAACCTAGTTTAGCCTTTTCCAAATCCAATGTGTCTTTAATAAGTTAATTGCATAATATGTAATTTATTAAATATTAATTAAATAACATAATACAATATAATTAAGTTTAGTGTATCTTCTCCTGACTATGTATGTACTTCATTTTGCACATAGACAAACAAATCCAAAAAACCACAGATTATTACAATTAACAAAAAAGTTCATAAGCAAGTACAATATCTTACAACTTTTTATTCAGAACTTATAAATAATTAAATAAATTAAAAAGACAGATTACAGATAAATATGTACAATTAGTAACATACATAGTAACATACATACATACATATATTAATACATACACATTAGAATTTACTACAATTATTATATACCATACATAAAATCGAATAAATTTAATACTTGTATATAACAACAAAACAAAATCGGAAAAAGAAAAATGAAAAGTAAAAATATCTATACTACATAGTTTAAAAGCTCTTTTTTATATAAAATACAAAAATTCAAAACAAAATAATAAGAATAATAAAATCTATGTAACAATTGCCAATAAAAGAAAAATTTCAACAACACAATTTCTTGTCTGCAACTATACTCTTTACCATAGAATTGACATCTATAGCGCCGGGGAAGTAAGTACGAGTATATTTGCCTTTCACTCTGGTAACTATGAAATGCATAAGTACTTCGCTCTTGAAAGCTCTCACAGGGTTACCGTGGTTTGCATCTACGGAGGGAATTTCTAGGGCAATTATAGTAGTGTTGCGTGCTGTGAAGTTATTTTGTTTTTAAAAATGAAATTAGATTGCATATGATACACCCTTTTTTTTATGTTTTACTTATTGTACAGGGTCTTTCAAGCTTTGACAGTTGATAGCGGCCATATTGTTGAAGCTACATCTGTCAAATTGGCTGTCATTTATCCAGTCTGCTTTGCCGAATCATCACGGACGGACATAGCGTTCAACAACACGTGCCAATGATACAATTTTTTAATCAAAATGGGTGTTCTCTTCGGGTAACGTTCCGCGCGCTTCGCTCATTTTACGTCGCCATAATCCACCTACCGAGAGGACTATTTACAGTGTGGTGGATGGTTTACTGAACACAGGTTCAGTGCACGATAAACCAACACCCGTACGTCAACGAAACGTTAGATCTGCCGAAAACATTGCTGCTGTCCGTGCGAGTGTGCAGGAGAATCCGAGTCAGTCGATTTCGCGTCGCTCGCAAGAACTCGGCCTTTCGCAGACCACAAGTTGGCGAATTTTGCGTCGTGACTTGGGCCTGCACCTGTACAAAATTCAACTGACCCAGGAGATGAAGGTAAACGACCATAGACAACGACGTATGTTCGCTGAATGGGCTCGGAAGCAGTTGGAAACTGACCCTAATTTTCATCGGAGAATCATCTTCAGCGATAAGGTCCATTTCCGGATGAATGGCTATGTCAACAAACAAAATTGGCGAATTTGGGACGATACCAATCCACATGAGATCCAAGAGCGTCCAACGCATCCCGAAAAAGTCACTGTTTCATGTGGATTTTGGGCTGGCGGCGTCATCGGTCCATATTTCTTTGAGAACGTTGGCCAGGCCATTACCGTCAACGGTGAGCTCTATAGGTCGACGTTTACCAACTTCTTTTGGCCTGAATTGTATGATATGGGCACCAACGACATGTGGTATCAACAGGACGGCGCTACGTGCCATACAGCTCGCGCCACATTGGAAATTCTGCACGAGCGATTCGAGGGCATGATCATCTCACGTGGAGGTGATGCAAACTGGCCACCGAGATCGTGCGATTTGACCCCGTTAAACTCTTTCTTGTGGGGTGTTCTGTAGTCGCAGGTCTATGCGAATAAGCCACAAACCACAGCAGCCGTCAAAGCCAACATTACTCATGCCATCTGTCAAATTCAGTCTGATTTATGCGCCAGGGCCATACATAACACACACCTTGTTTTATTTGAATTTAAAGATAGGAAGCGTTTAATGAAAGACCTTTTACTAATGGCAGAAACTTCGTTTAGGACTTTGTGTTTTTAGAAGAAATATAAGCCTTTGTAAATGCGTTTAAATAACGTTGATATCTTGTTTAAGTTTTCAGATATCCAATTTCTAAGCCTATTCCATGCTTCTTGCCCACGCTAATTTTTGATTTTGAGGTGCGTAAGAAAATACATAGTAAACATGACGTAACAATAATAAAAAAAAAACCTCCACAAGTTTGCAGAAAAACCCGTCGATTTTATAATGCTTGGAAAAACCTGCAGCAGGTAAAATTGAAAAAAAAGTTTTTTTGCTTTCAGCTCCAAGGACTGAATAAAAAATGCTTTTGTGTGGTTTTAGATAATTTTTATTTTATATGTGTACTAAAATATTATAACAGTTGCTCAAAGTGTCCTCCTTGGTTTTCTAGGCATGCTAGAGCCGGTTTTTGGATTTCACTGCGAATGTTTATTGATGCAACTGCTGCCTCACTTTTGATGACGCTTCGAGAATATGCGCGTCCAATTCACTTAAAGTTTCTATTTCGGTTGAATAAACAAATACTGTAAGGTCAGGAGATCTCGCAGGCCAGTGAACTGGTCGATTTCTTCTCTACCCAATGATAACGGTACTCTTCATATGGACAATTCTTAACCTCACGACCATAGTGGGAAATACAGGGTGAATGACTTGAACTCCAACTTTTTAAAATGCTATAATTTTTTTATTTTTTGACAAATTTTATTGTGCCAAGGCAAAAAATGTTGGAAAATATATCAATTTTCAAATTGTATCAGTAGTTTTCAATAGGTCCACCTTTGGCGCGAATAATGGCCTTGAGACGGCCGAAGAAAGCATCGCACGCTGCACGCAAGTGGCTCTGCGGTATTTTGGCCCATTCCCGGCGAAGTGCTTGTTTGAGGTGGTCCAAACTTTGGTATTTTTTAGTGCCAACCTTCGCCTGAAAAATACCCCAGACAAAGAAATCCAAAGGATTTGCATCCGGAGAATTTCCAGTCAATTGTGTTGAAGAAATGAAGTGTGGAACATTGTTTTTTAACCAATCTTGGTTGACGCGCGCTTTGTGAGACGGTGCCGAGTCTTGTTGAAATGTCTACGGTCTCCGACCGAAATGATTGTTTGCCCAAGGCTTCAATACTGCCTCTAAGACAGTTTTACGGTATACGATCGCATTCATTTTGACGCTTTTGACGCCACGGTCCAAAATACGAGCGGAGAGCGACCATCGGCTGTTATGGCGGCTTAAACCATCAACATCGGTGCTGCCTGCTTTCTAGTCGCCGTTCGAAGGTGCAAATTTTCGAAGGACCTCTCTGGCAAGTAAAGTCGGTGATTTTGTTTGTTGACATATTGCTCGATAACAAATGGCGACTCATCGGAAAAAACCAAATTCGGCAACTCACCACTTTCTTGCAAGCGTAGCAACTCCTTCCCTCTTTCGACTCTAACTTTTTTCTGTTGCGGTGTAAGATCGTGTGCTTTTTGGAACTTCAATGGCTTGAGCCAAAGCTCATTTTTCAGTATCCGTTCCAACGATATGTTGAGCTCACGAGCCATTTTTCTTCAACTTCGGGGCGGATTTCGCTCAATTCGAGCCTTCACTTTCCGAGCCATTTCTGCCGATGTTGCTGTTTTTTTATGACCACCTCCATGGCGTTTTGCAACGCTGCCAGTATCACGGTAACGAGCTATAGTTCGAGACACAAATGATTTATTCACGTTGAGGTGCTGGAGGGCTCTAACGATAGCTACTTGTGGTTTTCCAGCCAAATATAAAGCAATCACGTTTGAATTCCATCGCGGATAAAAATTTTTCAACACAACTGAGACGGAAATCGTTTAAAAGGCTTGTAAATAATAAAATTATCTGTCATGTGTCAAAATTTGAGCTCGTTGTCGTGAACGGTTTGGAAATTATAGCAGTCTGAAGTTGGTTGCAGTTCGAGTCATTCAGGGTGTATGATGAAGCTGGTTGAATCAGTGGAATGTCCTCCAATAGTTCCGGCAAATCATTTTGCAAAAACTCCAGATAGTTTGTAGAATTCAGCTTAGGTGGTAGTTTGTTCCAATTACACCTGCCATATTGACGTTAAATTTGGTTGGAAATAATTTATATCTCCTTGTATGTGGATTGTCCGCAGCCCATGTATAAAGATTATGAAAATTTGTGACCCCATCTCTTGTAAATTGAGATTCGTCCGTTCAAAAAATTGTGCAAATAAACTCGATGTCATCCAAGCTCCGCTCCAGTAACCAGTTAGAAAACTTATGTCTCTTTTCCAAATCATCGTTAAGCAGTTCCTACATGCATCCATGCAGTATATTAGACATTTTATGTCTGGAAACATTGAATTGCAAAGGTAAGCGTCTAATGCTGATTGATGGATCAGTTGTAACAGCTTCCAGATCATCAGCCGAAATTCTTCTTACTTGTGGAGTTCTCTGATCCCGCTTTTCGAAGTCTTCGATACGTACTATTTCCAAATACTCCTTCACTAGGAAGTCATCGGTTTAGATAAGGTTCATGGTATCTTTGTCGTAGAACGATTGTTTTCTTACAATATACTCAAAAATCATTTCCAAATTATCCTTGGCGAATTAGGGGACAGCCTGTATATGAGCCTCTTTCCTTTTTCGGACGGTGTTTGGGGTCCAGTTGTTAGTCTTAAATTAAAGGCAACAGTTTTTCTTTGGGATAGCTGGGTCTGTCCATATTTTTCGATGGGTGTGCCCCTAATTTATGTACCTTAGCATCTATATCAGAGATAAAACAGAACCATATGACAGACTCATGACATGATAACATCTACCCAAACAAAAAAACAATATCGCTTTGCTCAAATTAAGCACTAGTATTCGTAGTTCTGATCTGTTTAAAAAGGCAAGCGGATATCAATGACGCACATACTCGTATATACATACATTGATCATTCTGTCGGCGAGTGTGCGGTAGAATGGCCGCGAGAAGGATTTGCCCTATTTTATAGCGATTTCAATGTAAATCAGTGGGATTTCAGTTTCCGTCTATAGAATTTAGAGCCGGGACCTGAGCGACAGGCATTCATGTTTGAAATAGACTCCCCCATAAACGCTATAGTGCGGATCAGCAAAAGAGTTATCTCACCCCAGCGTACCTTGTGATCCTAGAAGAGTCGAGAATTTTACAATAAGAAATTATGCGGGGTGGTTATCGACGAAGGTCTTACTAGTATTTGACTAAAGAATATCTGCATCTTTTCGCCTTGAAATCAGTTACTATGAGCTCTACAGTAGGTTTTTTTTTTTTTCTTTTTTTTAAAGAACTTATGATGCCAAAGCATGTGTTCAGTTTTTCGGAAAATGTTTTGGCTCAGTGGTTATTTCGCTCCATGGGTGGCATCCAACATTTAATGAGGAGACTGAATTTTAAGTGTAAATTGACTTGATGATGTATTTCGGCAACAATTCATCTCACGAGATTTTAGTTGCCTGAAAAAACGTGTTTCGGTCACGGCTGGTATTGAACCCTGAACCGTCCGATTTGGAAGCCAATACACTACTACTTGGGCCACGGCGACCTATGGTATGTCTAATGAATAAACATAAACAGGCCAAATCTAGACCCGACATGCTGTAAGAGTTTAAATTAGGAAACTTATAAATATGGTATATAAAAATAAAAAGAAGAGGAGAAGACTAAAATATTTTAGGAAGACTAAAATAGTTTGGAAAAAAGATTTGGGGAAGGAGTATAAAGGTTGGGATCTTCCATCACTAAGTTTGAGCAAAGTATTTAAAAACCTCCTTTGTATTGGGTCTATAATTTAATTCGTCCGCTTTGCTAAGAGATGGCGTAACTTGTATTGTTCCATTGGAACATGCGTTGGTAAGCTACTGTCATTGTACGTGATTTCAGTATATGTCATTCATTTGAAGCGTAAACAACAATAATTTTTTTTCACTCAAATATGTCGAACTTTGTGCCTGAAAAAGTCTTTTTGCGGGGAGTTCTTCTCCATTACTTTAATATGAAGAAAACTGCTGCCGAAAGTCATCGTATTTTGGTGGAAGTTTATGGTGAACATGCGCTAGCTGAGCGAACGTGCCAAAAGTGGTTTGCACGGTTTAAAAGTGGTGATTTTGGCTTGGAAGACGATGAACGTCCTGGGCAGCCAAAAAAGTTTGAAGATGAAGAACTGGAAGCATTACTCTATGAAGATTGTTGCCAAACACAAGAAGAGCTCGCAGAATCTTTGGGTGTCACTCAAGCAGCCATTTCAAAACGTTTAAAAGCAGCTGGATATATTCAAAAGCAAGGAAATTGGGTTCCACATGAACTCAAGCCGAGAGACGTCGAAAGGCGATTTTGCATGTCCGAAATGCTGCTGGAACCACAAAAGGAAGTCATTTTTGCATCGGATTGTTACTGGTGATGAAAAATGGATCCATTACGACAACCCCAAGCGCAAAAAATCATATGTGAAACCCGGCTAACCAGCCAAATCAATGGCAAAGCCGAATATCCATGGCGCGAAGGTAATGCTCTGTATTTGGTGGGATCAGATGGGTGTGCTGTATTATGAGCTGCTAAAACCGGGTGAAACCGTCAATGGACAACGCTACCGAACACAATTAATCCGTTTGAAGAGAGCAGTGGCCGAAAAACGCACGGAATATGCGACCAGACACGAGGCAATAATTTTCCATCATGACAACGCTCGGCCCCACGATGCTATTCCGGTTAAGAACTATTTGGAAAACAGTGGATGGGAAGTCTTACCCCACCCGCCTTATAGCCCAGACCTTGCCCCTTCTGACAACCATTTGTTCCGGACGATGCAGAACGCCCTCACTGAAATACGGTTCACATCAGAGCAGAATATCAAAAATTGGCTTGATTCATTCTTGGCTGCCAAGCCGGCACAGTTTTTTTGGGATGGGATCCACAAATTGCCAGAAAGATGGGAAAAAGTCATAGGTTCAGATGGGCAATACTTTGAATAATACTATTTTACGTGTTTTTCTTAAATAAACGTTCAAATTTTGAAAAAAACCGCACGAAATAAATTATATACCCAATAAATATATTTGTGTTGCTTGATCGTTTGATATCTATTGGTAGACGATTCCAAAGATGAGTCGCATGGATAAAAAAATTTCGACTAGTTGTTACACTGGTCAACAAAAAAAATATTTATTTTTTACTCGGAGATAAAGTTATGTGATTCGTAATCATTGGAGTTTATGGAATCAGGAAAACTATAGAAAATAGCCAGGTCACATCGGGATTTTGTGAGAGAACGCTTTTTTGAATTTAAGAATTTAACCAAAAATATTACCGAAAAATGTTATTTCTTGTAAAATTTTGTTGTTTTTTTGGAAGCATCTGCATTCCGTTTTTAAAAACACCTCGGAGTCTCTCTTATAAGCGACCAGCAGTAATCTGCCAACATTGATGGCTCCCATTTTCATTGGTACCGTTGCTCTATTGCTGCAATGTCCTGGTGGAATCTCTCGCCGTGCTCATCGCTTACATCACCCATATTTTCAGGAAAGAAATTGAGATGAGAATGCAATAAATTAAGTTTTAGCGACATGTTGCATCCCATTTTATGATAAGCATCCAGCATTTTCTTTACATCATCTGCATAACCTGGAGTCTTATCGTTACCTAGGAAGTTTTCTGCTACTTTCACAAATGAACACCAGGCCTGTTTTTCTAATGAATCCAGAGTAGGAATGAAAGCTGGATCTTTTATAAGCTTTCTAATGTCTGGACCCACAAAAATACCTTCTTTAATTTTTGCTTCGCTTAGTGATGGGAACTTTTGTTTCAAAAAATTAAAACCAGGTTGGTCTTTCTTCATCGCCTTTACAAAGTTTTTTATAAGACCCAATTTGATATGTAATGGTGGTAGAATAACATGCTCTGGTTCGATCAATGAAGGATTCCTTATATTTTTTTCTCCACAAATAAAGTTTGTTCTTATGTGCCAATCTACTCTCACAAAGTGCTACGATCGTGCTCTACTATCCCACTCACATAAAAAACAACAAAATTTGGTGTAATCTAATTGTAGTCCAAGATGTAGAGCAACAACTTTTAAATCCGAACATATCGACCAGTTATATTTTTTATATTAAATTTTTTCCAATATAAATTTCATAACATCGTAGGTTTCTTTTAAATTCACACCATGCGCTAGAGGTATTGAAGGAAACTTATTACCATTATGAAGCAATACAGCTTTCAAACTAGCCTTTGATGCGTCGATGAATAGCCGCCATTCTTCGGTTTTGTGCCCATAACCCAGTGACAGCATTAAGCCATTAATATCATTACAATACGAGTACACTAAGTTATCGGCTTTCGAAAAATAAGGAACAAATTCACTTTGTCGCGTACGGTACTCTGTAATTTTTACCTCAGGCTTGAGCAGATTCCACTGCTTTAACCTTGAGCTGAGTATTTCAGACTTTTGTTTTGACAAATCCAAGTCTCTGACGAGGTCATTAAGCTCAATCTGACTGATGAGATGTGGTGCATCAGAAGATGTAGGGAGCTCAAATTCGGGATCATCCATGATTTCTTCTGAACAATATGATGAACTTATTTCTGTGTCCGGAAGGTTGCTTTGGAACTGGCAGAATTTCTGTATGAGGTGCTGGTCTTGTTACAGAAGAGACATCTGCATATTTTATGGAATGTTTTGATCTTCGAGAAAATCCCTTCACATTGTGTATAGCGCTATTCGTGATCTGAGTCCCACTCTGTTTACACGTAAATTCCAAGTGAATGTACTACCAAAGTAGACTCAAAGATTTTTTATCTTATCAACATACTCTACAGGGGTGTGATTGAGAAATATTGGAGCGGAAATTTCTGTTTGTCTACCTCTATTAATGAACATAGCTTTTGATTTGACTGGATTAAGACTGAGCTCATTTTTTGTTGACCAATCATGAATTCTTTTAAGATCTTTATTAATATTAATTAACGCCTGGTTTTTATGGTATTTCGGAAACAAAGAATATATTTGTACATCGTCGGCATATATATGGTACGCGGAGGTCGCGAAACATTCAGATATATCATTTATGAAACATAAAAAAAGAAGATGACCTAGTACGGAACCTTGAGGAACACCCATTGGGACTTGAAGAAATGAGGAGCATTTGGTGCCATTAGACACATATTGTATGCGACCAGATAAATATGAAGTTATTAGTTTGCACTCGGAGCTTTCGAAGGAAAATTGCCTATGCAGTTGATTTATTAGTATGGAATGATTTACGCTGTTAAATGCCTTTGAGAAGTCTAAGAAAATTATGAGACCCCACATATCGCAATCCAAACCGGCACGAATATCTTCGCACACCTTTAGTAACGCGGTAGTGCAGCTACGTTTAGCACGAAAGCCCGACTGAAATTTCGTGACAAGATTTTTACTATTTAGATAAGACTTAATTTGGTTACTTATTATTGCTTCGAAGACTTTACTTAAAAAAGGAAGGATAGCTATGAGTCGATATTCATTACTATTTGGTTTAGGAAATGGAAGAATTTTGGCAACTTTTCACTGGTTGGGAAAAACAGACGTTGTAATGATAGTATTGAATATATGCGTTATATGTGGAAGAAAAGCGGGAAGAAGAGTTTTTATAAAAGTCGGGTATACATCATCACAGCCAACAGCTTTCGATTTTATCCTTATTTCATCAATTCCAGAGAGCGAGAAGTCCCTTCTCGTTGGTTATCGAAGAAGGTAAGGATAATTTTGTGGTTAAAAGTCTTATGATTGCTTTGAACAAACTTCGTATTTAGTTCATTAAGGTCGGTATTATTGGGAAGTGGATCTTTTCCAGACTTAAGCCCGATATCACGAATATTACTCCAGAATTTAGAACTCGAATCCCTCGGGTTGAATTTATTTTGATAAAAAGTCTTTTTATTTGATCGTATTAGAAGAGTTACCGCGTTTCGTACAATGGCTTATTCTTTATATATAGCTGTGCATTTGTATCTCCTCCATTTGGAGTAAAGGAGACTGCGCGTTTTTATAAGGCTAAAAACTTCCGAAGTCAACCATGGAATGTTGACATGAAATAAATGAAAGGCTAATATTTTGAAAATAGTCCACCTGAGTATTTACATTGCTTGTAGCATATATCGGCGACCAGTCCATAATTCGGATATCATAAAACAAAGCCTCTAAGTTAATTTTCGAAAAATTATATAATTTTATTGCATTTTCTTCCACACAAATAGGAAAGGCGTTAATTGTTAAGAAAATCAAATCGTGATGTGAAAAACCCGGGCGGGAATTTGATCGTAGTGCATTACCGAATCAATACTAGAGACTAAAAACACGTCTAAAAGCGAAGGCCTTCTGTTGGGCATGAAGTGAGTTGGTTGGGTAAAATTTGTAAAATAAAGGTTAAAAGACTCTACCGTATTAATTAATTGCTTGTTATTGCCCTCCAATATGTTTAAGTTCCAATCTCCACAAAGAACAATTTTTGCATACAGCGCAGACAGCTCTTCTAACGTTTTTTAACATATATTGCCACACCCTCTCCAATCTTACTGTGCCTATCTGCACGCACAGGTTTATGATAATCTTTTATTTTGCAGAGGTATACGAAAGCATGCTCTGGCTGCTTGGCTTGGCTTGGCTTGGCTAATAGAGGCATTAAGAGTCTGTTAAGCCTCATTGTTTAGTCGTTTGTCATATTTTATCTGATAATTTATTGATCCGAAGCCATCAAACGACCAAAACATTTGGTATGGTTTGTGTTGTCAATATTCTGCTTGTTGTTACACTATAAAAAAAATGATGTACCCGAAATCGTGATTTCTATTCAGCTTTAGGATTTTCGAATTACTGCTAAAGTTTTTGATTTTATTTATTCATCTCAAAATAGCTTTCAATCCTGAAGCTTGCCTTCTTGCAGTTTTTGTTCAGACAAAAGATTTTATTGTGGTGGTCAAGTAGACCCTAGATGCGGTATCACTGATCACTTGCTGGTTATAATGCTACGGTTTTCTATCAGGTAATACCTGTGACATACTTAAATACGAATATTGTGCGATTTTCTAATGTTTGTTAAATATTAAATAACTTACTCCAAATGCCCACATCTCAGCGATATCCTGATTGACTTCTGCAGAGACAGTGACTGATGGTTTGGTTATGAAGCAACAACAGTGGATTATTTTCTCAGCATCCCACCATACGCATTGAAAACTATTGGGCGAAGTTCATTTTTGATATGATGTGCTATTCTGCCTTCTAGTCTAAGCCATTTTAATGAACCAATCTTGTATTTCTGATTCAGTTCAAAAACGGCTCTGATGATGGCGCGACAAAAGCGCAGTGCATGCAACAAATCTGTTTTAACAACTAAATATTTCGTGATAGGAGGTATAATACTCATACCTATTTTCCCAACATTATTACTTTTCCCATCTTTGTTCGGTATCGATAGATCATCTATCATATGGTTCAGTTCTGATACGATTTCCTTACCACAATAGTGAAATTTCTTTTAACGGTGGACTTTAAAAATTTCGAACCGAGGCTCATCTTTCAGGTCGAAACTATTTTTCCCAACTAACGGCGACACTAGACAGCTGCAAGGGTTCTCCACAGAATGTCTTGCCTAAGCGGATGCGCTGGACCCTATTTTTCATGATTTTTTCCTATAATTCTGCTGATATTGCAGCAATTTCACTTTGAAAATTCGCTTTCAAGTCGAGTTTAATTTCTGATCTGTTGTCATAGACCAGGGACTTAATGTAATCCTCGCACGAGTAAATTATGAACTTCAAACATTTAAAACCAACGTTTATCGGCACCTCTCCTTCTTTCCTCCCTAATTTTCCGTCGCCTGAGCAAGCATTTTAAGGGTACTCAAAAAAAAAATGCCCTCTCTGGCGATAAAAATATTGGCGTGCTAAGTCTTCAATAAGTCGTTTGTAAAATATGCTGTGTGACAAGGGTGATCGTCCTGTAAAAATCGCATATACTCGTATTTCAACACATGCGGCAATTAATTTAACCAAAAATGTCCCTCGTGACTGAGGACGACTTTTCAGTGAAAATCCGAATCCCATATCTTTCAAAAGTCGAATTAGGGAAGGTTTGACGTGCACCTACAGACACGATAACAACCGCAATATTCTCTTCACTTCTGGCGTTTCGCTAACTCACTGCCACTGAACGAGTGGATTCGAATTTTTTTTTTTGCCAAATGCTCAATCGTTCTTTATATCGGAACGATACTATGGCCAAAAATTTCAGTTAACGCTCGTTACGTTTGGAGAAATCGTAAATGATTCCGTGATTAAATAATAAACAGCCTGAAACAAAAATCTGACATCTGTCAAAAGATGATGATGAGATCCAAACCCACGCATAAGTTTGGAGCATCCACATTGGAAAAACAGGGCCCACCTAATGAAAACCACTTTGATGAGGGTGTTATTGTTGACCATCTTGTTTTCGAAATGGCAAGAGTTATTGTGTCTTTTTTTTTTTTAAATCCTCATTGGAAACATCAAGAAACAACATCAATATTTTTCATCAGAATTTATCCGAATTGTTGTAGAATTGACGAAAGATTTTAAATCAAATTAAAGGTAAGTTGTCAAATGATTTTAGGACTTGGACGATTGGGAAATATTTTCCTTTTACTAACTCATTTCATTTCCAGTTTAAATTTTCCTAAATAACAATGTTCTAAATGTGCATTGCAGTTCGCAAATAAATTCCTCCCAAGAACTTCCTGCATTGTAGCGTCCAATTATCACATAATTACAGGCCACTTCCTCAGGATAATTTCTCTGTTTTGAAAACAAACCGCTTATTATCTCATTATCGATACAAAATTAAACCGAAGACAGTTGAAATTCCTATCAATATTTTGACTTGTCAACGCAATTTAATTACCATCAGAACTTGACAAGTTTTAATTATTTCTTAATGCATCAGCACGACCATAGTATGATGTAATAACTTGAAGAAAAGCATAACCTATAAATGCCATCAATATTTGGTTTCGAAATTATTGTACAAGTTCTCTTTCCTGCCAATCGAACATCATGGACGACCGAACGGAAAAGTTTCTCCACAGACAAAGAAAATGTCTCACTCTAATGGGGCACTCGTTGGTCCAGAATGTCAACGAATCCAGATGGAAACAAATCCCTCAACTTCTTATTACATTTGTGGTGGCATCAGGCCAATATCCAATGATTTACTATGCCGTTTATCACAGCAATGATTTGGAACTGGTCACAGCAAGCATGAGTATTGACTTTACCAACATGTTGACTACAATCAAGATTGTGACGTTCCTCATAAATAAAGTGATGTTTTTGGAAATTATGAGTGAGCTCAAGAAAATGTGGCAAAATTGTAAGAAAAAGCTTTGAGGAGAGATTTGATTAAGTGAGTTCTCTACTTTAAAGGTGACTACTATGGGTCGAAGCATATTCAAGCTGCCAATGTATCAGCTGACCGTATGTTGAATCTTTACTTTTACTGCGTATCCTGTACGGGCACATACTTCTTGGGGGGCCCTCTAGTTAAGATTGCTTGGGCAAAAATTACGAATCAATCAATTGTAAGGGAATTACCAATGCCAATGAGGTAAGGTTGAAGTTAAAAGGCCTCATTTCTCCTAACATATGATTTCACAGATTTTTCTTCGATGCTGAACAAAGTCCTGGCTATGAGCTTGCATTCTTTTATACAGGATGGATTACTCTTGCCGTTGTAATGCATGCAGTGGCTATTGATGGATTATTCATAACTTTTGCGATACATTTACGAGCTCATTTTCGTTTATTGCAACATTATATTTCAACAAACTCTTTTAATAAAACTGACGAAGAGATTAATTATGATATCGGCTCGTTTATTAAATATCACTCGAAACTTCTTACACTAGCAAAACAGATCTGTCAAATATATAAGCCCGTCATATTTGGGCAGTTTTTGATGACATCCCTTCAAGTTTGTGTTATAGTTTATCAGCTTGTAACGGTAAGACTGAAAGACGATTTTTAAAGTATAATCAACCAAAGATTTGTGTTTTACCCAGCACATGGACAACATGATGGTTTTGGTGGTATACGTTACCTTTTTGGCATCCATTTTGATACAGTTGTTGATCTATTGCTACGGTGGCGAGATTCTCAAAATAGAAGTGAGATTAGCTTTTAAATATGTATAAAATAAATCTTTTTATATTTTAGAGCTTAATGGTTGGAACATCAGTGCAACTTTCAAAATGGTACCGACTGCAACCAAAATATCGGAAAATGTTATGTCTGCTTATGCAGCGTTCTCAGAAAGAGGTACTTATTCAGGCAGGATTTTACGAGGCCTCTTTGGCAAACTTTATGATGGTAAGCTGGATACTTTCTCCCGATTTTTATTAATTTTTTTTTTTTCAGATTATTAAAGCAGCACTATCTTACATTACACTGATTCAGTCAATTGAGTAGATACATATACATATGTAGGTAAAAAGCGTGTTTCTTTCAATAAACTGTTATTGTAACTTGATGGATAATTTTGTGAGGACTGTTTTTTACAGTCTTGGTAAATTTTACGGAGAGAAAGCTTAGGTAGAAGCCAATCTAGTTTGCCCCGAGATATTAATATATTGATTAAGAAGGAATCTTGATACCTACCTTCTTTAGCACAGATGTCCCTCACGCAACTTGTTGCCATATCAAGCAAAAATTATCATTCATATTCGTTAGGCAAGCCTAGGATGACAAAGACCAGGACTTACTGGATTTCAGCTGAAAGACGTCCGATCAGAATCAAAGTCTGAAAAGACAAATAAGAAATATTAGCAAAAGCACAGAACGTCTCGTGTGTTTTAAACGAACTTCTGGCAATACAAGTTTTAAATCGACTGAATGCCCAAACATTCGTGGGAGCAAAGATACGCCTTGCCAACGCTCTCCAAAGCAAAACTTGTGCTGGAGGCAAGGGTGGAATCCTCATATTTTTATAATTAACGCGAGCTTAAGGGATTTTGTAGCCTGTGTTTGTACACAGCGCGGGCGAAAGAGCAAGAAAAAAGAGGTACCGATGTACATTGGTCTTAAATGTTTCCAAGTTATGACGGTCAGGAAATAGTATGCTCGGCAGGGCAAGTTGAACGACTTAGGAACGAATCACGACATTTTAGAGTACGTACGAAAGTGGTCTCGAGACTTGAGGATATGTATGTGAATGCGCATTATAGCGAGACGGGTATTGTGGTTGAAGGTTTGAAAGGGCGGAATGCTACTGGCGATTTGAATGCAGGACTTGGTGGAAATAGCGATAAAACAAAATGAGACAGGAGATATTACGTCGGTGTTCGAGGGTGTCAATTGACTAACTGATATTAGTATCACCTATGAGTTTTATCGCTCGGTTTTGAATCCTAGCAGGCGCAGAGATGTTGTAGGAGCACCTGACCAGATGAGGGCATTGTACACCAATTTTGGGCTGATGAACGCCTTATACTCGTATATTGCGGTCAGATCAGAGGGGGTGAAATATTTCCTACTTCGCTTGAGGAAACCTAGACATTTTGCGGTATTGTTGGCGACATCGAATGTGTGGTCATTCCAATGTAAGTTGTCTCGACGGTGTAAGTGCCATTCATGGATAATGACTGGGTATTTAAATTTCCCTTTAATGACAGCAGATAGCATTGAGTTTTGGAAGCATTAAATCCCACTCTATTGATAGCTCCCCAATTGGTTATGCTGTTAATATCGTAATTTAATGAGATTAACATACGCTGCCGTTCCCTTTCTACAGCCGAAGAGCAGGGACTTGGGTCTGCGAACTAATATGAAAGTAGAGAGTAATGTCATCAGCAAAGGAATATATTGGATTAGAAGTAGCAGACAAGATATCATTGATGAAAATTAAAAAAAGAGGAGACAGTACAGAGCCCTGCAGCACACCAGCATTTATTTTGTGAATACCAGACTTGAAACTATCCAAGACAACTTGAATTGAACGCTCCGAAAAGTAATTTCTAATCCATTGAAGAAGAGAGTCATCGATCTCAAAAACACGCATTTTCGACAAAAGAAATATTAAATACAACTATTTTGCTTTCGCAAGATTGATGTACGCTTTGGTTCTACTTTTCGGTAAGACATGGCGTCAAATCACCAGTGGACCTGTTGCTACGAAAACCATGCTGCCGGTCATTGAGAAGTTTTCGCGTTTCGAGATATTTTATGAGGTGACGATTTATCAGCGTTTCCATGACCTTGGAAAGATGGCAAGTGCAATGGGTATGTAGGAGGAGAGGAAAGAAGATTCGCCTTTTTTAGAGACGGGCTGGACAAATGCTGTTTTCCATCTTCTCGGAAAGAGCCCTAAAGAGTAGGATTAAAGAAAAAGCTTACGCAGTGGTTTTGGCAGCGAGAAAGAACACCTCTTCAGAGGGAGGGGAGATATACTATCCGGACCAGTGGATTTGTGAATATTAAGATCTTTAAGAACGCTTGCTACTTGCATTGTAAATGAGTATTGGGATGGAGGATGAGGCTGAATATTTATGAAGAACGACCAAAAATTGTTACTACCTTTGGGACATTGTAGTATTTTTTGCCTCAGTTTTTGGTCGTAGTGGAAGCCGTTGCAGTCATTCCCGGCTCGTTTGAAGTTTTTTCGGTTTTCCTCTGTCGGGTTGGTCTTGTAGGACCGAAAAAACATTTCTCTAAACCTGACAGCTTCTTTACAACTCAAGTCGTACCACGCCTTTTCTTTTGGTTTGATACTCTTCATCCGATGAGAGATAAAGCATCTCATTCCAAAGAGAATAGTTTCTGTGATTATATCAGGAATGGCATCCATGTCGTTATCGAAGTAACATAACGACCAGTTAAAATTCCTAAAGGAGCTGTTAAGTCCGCTCCAATTGGCTTTCCCGTATTGTCTTACGGTTCTTTAGGAATTATTTCTCTAACTATGTAGTGGGTGTGTGGGAGAGCACATCAATGGTGTACTTATCAGAGTGAGAAGTTAAAAACAAGTTCAGGGTGTTGACGGTATGACTATCAGTGTCTGATATTCGTGTGGGCTCATTTACAAGCTGGGTCAAGTTATTTTCGTCAGCGAAGATCTCAACACACCGTGCTTCGGGTGTTGTCTGTCGAGAACGTCAATGAATCGAGGCCGATCAAAAACCTCTTGCTGATCTTAGGATCATAGCAACCAGTACTTATTGCAACTCTACATCGAATCAAAACCAACTGGGAGACACTTCCTGCGATTTTAGGTTTAAATCACAGCCACTGTGACGCTTCCATACGGTAGTCTACCGTAATAAGTCAGACCGGAACTGAAGTTCGGGGGTTTTTGACTCCCTCAATACCGTTATTTAAGTCCTGGTAGGGACTACCGGTGCTCCTGCCACCTACAGGACCTATGAGCGGTAGCTTGTAACTTGTTAAATAGTAGCAACCTTCAGTGGCATTAAGTTCTGAAAACCGTTACGATAAGACCAGTATTTGCTCTACCCTCGCTTTTTATCAGATAATTTCATTAATAAAAGAAGCCTTGGTAATTGGGCGGGGACCCTAGTCAAAGCACAGTCAATATCGAAGATATGGAAGGACTGTTTCCGTAGGTTCTGTAAGTGTGACTCTGACAATGATAACCAGTTCCAACCATTTGGCGGATAGCCATATCTAAATTTAAATTCAACAAAGCTACGGAAGCTGACGGTTTACAAGGCGGACAGTTAAAAGTAGCAGAAATGAGCATGCGTCAGTCTTCGAACAGTCATTTTTCGACAAATATGGAGCTGCAAACGCAAGACGGTTTTCGCAGTCAAATCACTAAGATTGTCAATGGAGCCACAGAATATTTGAAATCTCAAAATTTCCGTTGCATCACAGATTTGGCTGAATTAAAATGTATCGAAGAAGATCTTTCGTCATATCTACAGCGACTTACAACAGCTAACACTAATTTAAACATGGGAAATAAAGACATTCAGACGAAACTTATAGAAAACAAAAGTGCTGAAAAGATTGTTGAAAATGAAGATGCTGCTTTGGGAATGATTGCTGGGTTACATATTCGTCTATCGAGAATTAAGCAACGGATCAACGCCACTCCAAGCTATGAGAATCCTCAATGTTCATCAGGCCTCATTGCACTCAGCTGCTCAAGTTGCAGTTAAAACGGTTTTTTGGAGACCAGCAGGAATAACTACCTTTCTGGAGAATTTTTGCTGCACCGTCCATGAAAGTGAATCGCCCTCTGGTGTCGTAAAGTTTAATTTTTTTGCAGTCTGCGCTAACGGGTAGTGCAGCAAATACCATTGCAGCATCCTTCCGATGCATGATGGAGCCATTTCTCTGTTACAAGATGAACGCAAAAACTTATGGCACTACCAAATGTAGTTATACAGACGAATAACATAATATACACACATACCATATATTCGAATGGGAATTGCAAAGAAACTGCGAGTGATATAGCAACATTAATGCCATCTATGAGCTTATGCGCTTTAAATAATTCCTGTCAATTGTCTGCCAAAATAAAAGCGACAAAAGTGATGTATTTGCGCGGATCATTCTTGATGGTGACAGCCAAAAAACGTTTGTGAGGGAATATGTTGCACTGAACCAATCAGTGACTTCGTTAACATACGTGTTATTCCATTTGCTAATGCGGAAGTTCCTAGCACTACGAAATTTAAAACAACTTAATTGGTAATCAAAAGTCAGTTTAATGCTCAGGCGCGGCGGTTGAAATAATGGCGATGGTGGTCCCTGAAATTTGCCTGCTCCCGGTGATTGCAGTCAGCAAATACATGGATTCTGTTTAGCCGAATCAAATATTCGCCAATAAATAAGTAGAAGGTTTGAGTGTCTTAATAGGAGCAGACCATTTTGGAAAGTTGTGACAAGAAAGTATCAGCGTTTAGCCAGTGGATGGACGGCTGTAGATACCATATTTAGCTGGACACTGCAAGGCCCTTATTTCTCGGAGCATTGTAGTTAATCGTATATTAATGTTTCTACTTCTGCAGTTTTTCGCTTTTTGAAAGTATGCTGGACTTACGAAATGACGAATCTGAGTTGAAGACCTTTACGAAAGAGCTCTATATGAAATACGCTTTTGCCGTGCAAAAAATTAAATCATCAAGTGAAAATTGAGTGAGTCAATTAAATTGTTGGAGTACCTATCCGAGACCTTTTCTTTTGTTCGCCAAAAATGTTGGATTAACAGTAATCTGCTTTGTAAACCAATTCACCAGTGTAAGCAGTGTAGCAGATAATTTGTGTGATTATGTTGGACCCTTTTTAATTAAATTGTCACAATGTTACAAAGCGAAAATGTCAATGGCGTACATTGCCTTGTACATATGCATGTCTATGAAAGCAATTCAGCGATCTTCATCGCTGCTTTACGTGAGTTTGTCTCATGCCGTTGGAAAGGCTAAAATATCTTTAACCATAACGGGACCAATTTTCAAGGAACTTGGCGGTGCCACACGGAGATACAAAATTAGTTCTGGAGCAAACGCACAACGACGGCACCATTGGTGCCGATAAGGATGGTTTAGTATGTCTCTTCCTCACACTATCCGCATCATATTTTGGCGGCCATTGGAAACTCGTTATAGGAAATTCGATCTTAATGTTTGAAGAAATTTGTACATTTTTGTGCCACGTAGAAGTTGTGTTAAATGATCGCCCTTTATGTTCTATATCCAATACTGACTTAAACACCATATTCATTTTCTCGAACCATTAACAGCGGCGTCAATATCTTTAATCGTTCCTTGGAGCCTGTGGTGCACGTGTTCATGGACTTGAGGATGAATTTTTAGAAATAAGGACAGCTGTTGTAGATTCCATTTGTAAATTGGCTTGCACCAACACCGACTTTGTAGTGACCAGTTTGAACTTTTTGGTGGACATGTTCAACGATGAGATTGAGGACGTTCGCTTAAAAGCTATCTACAGCCTGACTGCAATATCTCGGCATATAGTCCAGCGGGAAGACCAACTGAAGATTATGCTTAGCTCTTTGGAAGACTATTCCATTGATGTTCGAGAAGGTCTGCATTTGATGTTGGACGCTGACGTTGTTTCTAAGTATATGCACGAAAAACTTTCTGCCTTCGGCTGTATGCACAAGATTGGCCAGAAGCACGCTGATCTCTGTCTTGTTGTGACATCTGATCTCTTACAGGACTACCCATTTTTCGACAGTACAAAACGGGATGTCGAGGATCCCGCATACATTTGCATTCTTATTCTCCTCTTCAATGCCGCGGAACATCTTATGCCAATCATAACCCTCTTCCCAGGTGTTACCATAAAGCACTACGCTTACCTGCGAGATACGATGCCAGATTTAGTGCCACTTCTTCCCATCGAAGAAGCATCCATCAAGAAACCACTTCAGCTTTCTGATTCAACTAGCTCCAAGCATTTTCTCAACACCATCCTCGCAAATATTCAATCCCCTTTCGCTATTGCAATAAACCGCGCATCCCTGCTCAAGACAGCACAGGAAAATCTTGACCGGCTAGGTGAAATCCATCCGGAAAGCCAACTTCTTAGGAATCTTCCCCTTCGCACAAATACTTATCGAGCAACTGCAATCATTCGCAACATCACAAAGAAGTCGAATGCCATTGAAGGAGTCGCACTCGCAATTGATTCGAAACAGTCTAAAGCTGCAAAACGTCTTCTCTGGTTTGACCTACAGCGATATGCTTCTGCTGAAACAAATTTGTCTGCGTGCTAGTGCTCTTCACCTGGTGCTCATTGTGAAATATTGCTCTCAAAGTGCTTTGGCTCCATGTCAGCTTCTACTTCACACAGGCAGACATTAGTAACTTCCTCACCCAGGGCGTTTCTCCAGACCCCTTCACCACATCACTCCTGAGTCAACTTTCCACAATATCTGACCCAAAGCCAGGCAGAGTTTTCCGTGAGATACTCCCCATTGTCCAGTGTACGTTGCCGGGTGTAACACCTCCAGCCAATGTCAACATAAAAATGTGCAGCTCGTCTCAGAGGTGGACAATTTTCTAGAGGCCCAAAGACAGGAGATGCGCTTTAAAATCAAGTATCCAGATCAGAATGTTCACATGGTTGTACCAAAGCTATCCGACTTTAAGAAGATTATGGAGAACACGAAACCAACTGTAGGTTGAGGACGACATTGCTTTTGTTGCACAGCGTTAGGAGAGAATCTTCGTCGGTGGAAAATTGCTTGGCGGTCCTTCCTGGCATGGAATTGGAGTTGTGTAAGCCAGCGATAATATTGTTTGCTCCGACACCTATTAGGAGAGGAATTTAAGGAAAATCTTTTCTACCAGCGTTTTTGACGTGTATTATAGTTTTGGTGGTGAATATTCCTGACCCCTGTCACAGACACGCAAAGAAATAGCTTAAGTCACCGCAGCCATACAAAACATGAGGTGGCACATGGAGTATTTAACAACACTACACGAGCGGCCCAAATAACAACAACCCACTATAAATCTCAAGTTGTTTTTGGGGCACATCGTAGTGTATGAGTCGCAAAAAGTCGCACCACCCGTGGAAAAATCGTTTAACCAATAACGAAGCTAGCAGCATTACCGATGTCCAGCACACACCACACGATAAGTATCAAACATTTGTAATACGAGTATCTTAATATCTTGTACAAACAAATATCCATTTTATATTTGCACATGACCCTTGCCAGAATGTATGACCCTCTTGGATAATGCCATCGATTTTAGAATTCGCGTTGAATGTCAATTTGGTTTTGACATTTGAGTAGCAAACAGAATTAGAATTTGTGTGAACAAGCAATGGAACTCATAATAATCGTCACGATGTTTTTGATGAAATTTGTCAGGGGGGAACACACTTTAGAATAAACATTGTTTAACACTTCACAGCATCATATATGTACGTACCCTATGTCGGAGACATGAGTCTATTCTTCGAACGCATTTTCCTATCAGCTGTTTTTTTGTTTTGACAAGTAAGCTACAGATGCTGCAAGACGTCTAACGATGTTGTAATACGAGGATTTTAATTAAAACCAATTTTGTCAAAACTATTTTTTGAGGGGATAAGAAGGTAATCGGCCCTTACATTCTCAAAGTCTTTACATTGCACTATCTCGGAACTACCAAAGTCAAAGAAAATCAGTAAGTCATGTCGGAATATTGCAAATTCATAGAAAAATGTATGGTACCCCAAGATTTTCTCCACAGATCTCACAATCAAAAGATGAATATGCTGCATAGAACATGTCTGAAGCAATTTCGGCGCTATGCAGAGACTGCTGTAACGCCCCAAATAAAATTACTCGCAGAACCCCTCACAAATCGAACGCTTATTCGAGTTCAGGGTGCCGAAGTGGTTCCATTTCTGCAGGGCTTAATTACAAACGATATGAAGCATCTGCAATCGGATATGAGCTCTTCAATGTTTACTATGTTTTTGAACAATGCCGGGAGAGTACTGTATGATGCGATTATATACAGAACTCCAAATGCAGACACATTCCTAATAGAATGTGACGGCGAGGGCTCCGACCAATTGCGAAAACACTTGCGATTGTATCGAGTGAAAAGAAAGATTGATATTGATAGCGTTGATTCGGAATACGCCCCTTGGGTCGTCTACAATCCAATTGAGGGTGGACAACTACCGAAGTCCAATGAAGCAGAAATGAAAATCAAATCTAGCGAAATTCTCATATCTGCTGATCCACGGGTAAAAGAGCTTGGAGTGCGGATAATCCAACCGCGAAGTAACGAAGTAAAAGAAATCGCGAAATTGTTTTCAAATGCCATTTTAGAACACCCTTCTTCATCCTCATACAATGTGCATCGGTATATATATGGAGTGGGGGAAGGTTTAAAAGACCACCCGCCAGGCAAGTGTTTTCCTCTAGAAGCCAACTGTGATTTTCTTCATGGCGTCAGCTTTCACAAAGGCTGCTATATTGGCCAAGAGCTTACAGCTAGAGTTCATCATACTGGAGTAGTAAGAAAACGCCTTATGCCACTTAAATTGAGTGCTGATCCAAAAGACGGTATCACAGCGGTTCAGACGCGAGCTGGAGCCGCCGTTGGCACTCTCCGAGATGCCTCCCAAAAACGCGCACTAGCTTTATTAAGAGTCGAACAAGTCTTAAAAGCCCCAGAACTGATGATAGACGGAGATCCTTGTAAAGTATTTAAGCCATATTGGTGGCCAAGCGAGCTTCCAAACCGACTGCAGATGCGAAAAGATTAAAAATAGAATACTCTTGGAACTGTAGTGCAATAAATGCTTTAAGACTTTAAATTATTTTCTTTTGCTCCATGACATTGGACTGAGTTTTATCATTCGTTCTCTTCTTTCAGCTATGAAGGAGGATTCTCCACAACCTGGCACATCATCGTCTTATGTTCCTTCACCAGAAAATCTTGTTTCAGACGATCTTGAACTAAAAACGGAGAAGGAGGAAATCGATCAGATTCAGCTACCTGAAGAGAAAAAGCCAAAAGAGCCATCAACGCCTGCCGAAGTAGATGATCGGATACCAAAAATTAAATTTCATTGCGAAAGCTGTGGCATGGACGAAATGGTTCACTATAAGGGAACAGTACCTCCATTTGTTAGCGGCATAAGCCTGCTCGAAGATAGCTACGTTATGCGAGACCCATTCCAACCACATCCGCCTCGATGGCGTCGAAAGCCAGAATATTTCATAATTTTAGGGGCAGACTGTTGTATTTGCGACAAAGTTGTTTGTAGAGATGTTGAGTGTAGCTTTTACTATGTTTCAACATTTTGTTTGAGTTGTGCAAAGAGAGCAGTGCAAGGTTTTCCACTAGAAGTTCAGACTAAGTTAAGGAAGCAATTAGCCAATCTGCAGGGAGATTAGCCCGCCGGAAATGTTAATAAATTTTTTATACACATGAAAGAGCATTTTGAATTTTAACTAGTAGAAATTGTAAATGTAAATGAAAGAGCCTAAGTTGGAGTTTATTGACAGTAGGGATACTTGCGAGATGGATTGATGGTGTAGGAATAGGGTAGACACTGACTGGCTTCAACCTGGCAATGGCTCAATAACCTCTTAGTGATAATAATCGGGTACTGGTTGGTGCCCATCCAGATTCGACCTGCAGAAGTTTTAAACGCGAGTGTTGAATAAGACGAAAGTGGCAGCACTATAAACAAGAAAACGGACGAATTCCCTAGGTGAAGTCAACGACGGCGTCACAGCCTCAAACAGAAGCTGAAAATACAAATTATAAGGGCTCCTTGGACATATTTAGAGCTCAGGCCAATAAGAACTTACAAAAGAAATTGATGGCGGATGCCGCCAACTTCAGCCATCGGTGTAATCACGATAGCGGTTTCTACAATGGAACTGGTCCTCCAGGTTCAGGGACCCCGATTTGAGATCACGGTCCAGAACGTTCACTATTAATTGAGAGTATGCACCTGCAACGTTCGCACACTGCACATCCCTGGTGCTGCTAAAAAACTTGACTCTGTCCTCCCGGTGCACAAAGGAGATGTATTACAGCGAAGTAGGTAAAACGATGGATAGATTCAGATGTGCAAAAATCAAAAGCATCTTCGGTGGATTAGTAAGAAAGTATAGCCTCCACGATTGAACAACAGATAACCGATTTTGGTTAATCGATTTTTCATCAGTTCGTTATACGGTTATAAGTAGTCCTAGATTTCCAAGACTTCAAATCCTGGCGCTCTCTAGATTTTCGAGCCGTCAACTGAATCGGTCGCATGCTAATAGATGCGCCAGTACTCTGGATGTGCAAACATTCAGAGGGGGAAACATCGACTCTAACAACTTCCTTGTTGCAGCCAAATTCAGAGCTCGACTATCCAACGAGAAGGAAATACAAACCGCCTTAGTACGACTAGAGTATACAGGGCCTAAAGAGAATGCTTGAGTGAGACAGTCTCCTCGCTTTGCATTCACTATTCACAAACGCCAACCAATATCGCTATATTATCAAAGGTAGCCGAGATAACCGGAGCCTCTCTGCACCACAGTAATCGGCACATATCAAGGTGACTTACAGCTCAACAGATCTAAGGTACAATCGACCAACTTTTCACACTAAGAATTTCAAGCCCCGACCTAATTCATCGTATTCAAAACACTCATTGGCATGAACTCTACAACGCAATGCCAATGAGTGCACAGGATCAAGGGACTACCTTCAAGAAATCTGTTCAGCTGCTGGAATACGACGATATCCACATCATTAGTCACTCTCAGCGTATCGTGATAGAGGCTTTTACGCCAATTGCAGAACAGGGGAAACGAGTTGGGCTTAAAGTAAATGAGGACAAAACTTAGTATATGTTGTTAACAAACAACGAAGCATCTGTCCACTGCCTAGGACAAATATTTGACAACAGTAACTTTGAAGGAATAGGAAACTGCTGCTTCGGTTTGGCGAAACAAATGGGAACAAAATTCCTAACTCGAAAGACGAAATGCACGCTCTACAAAATATTGGTCTTTTTTCTATAGCAGAGAACTTGAACGATTAGCAGGAAAGAAGAGTAGACATTTAACACTTTCGAGAGAAAAATTCGTCGTCGAATATTTTCTATCACATGTGGGAAAGATGAATAGAGTTGGTACAACCTCGTATTCTGTGAGCTGTAATAAAGTGTGGATTTACTTTAGGAATCCAAAAAATTTAGAGAATCTTTGAATTGCAGGTCACAAGTCGCCGAAAAACCTGCCTAGGAGCACTTTGCGACCGTGGTAAACCACTTTCATGCCATCATCGTAGACCCGGGTTTGAATAAGAGTTTCGAACTGGATAACGACCGCTTGCAATACAGAGATTAAAATCATGGTTGAGAGTCCCAAGGGGAACAAGGAAGTGAACCTTGACTGCACCGCTGTTGGATATCTCCAAGCTGCGTCAAGCACATCCGTAGAGCTAATGAGGCCCATCATGGCTGACGAATTGGAAAATAGGGGAAGATGTGGCATGAAAGGATAATTGTCAAATTGGCGAAGGGTAATTTACTTACGCGTATATGGTGCTACAGCACACTCTGGGTATGAACTTAATAACGAACGTTTTCAGATAGTGCCGTCTTTGCTTACCTGCGCCCTTTTACATGTGCCCACCACTTGAGACGAAGTCTTGCTGCTCGACCTTATCCGTAGGCATCACAGGTTCGTAAATAAACTTTACGGATTAGGTCGATATAACTGTACAGCTCGTAGAGTTCGTTCTTATTTTTTCTCTTTCAGAACCAATAAACGCAACCAAATCCAAAAGCTACTTGAAAAATCTTTCCCCTAAAATGACCAAAGATATTCCTATTCGCCTTCCCTTACGCCATAGAGTATGCGTAAGAAGAACATATTATTTAGAGTCTCCTTACTGTTTATTAACCAATTGCCGGAGTCTCTTGTGCCGATCACAAAATGATCAATTTGATCTTAGGGGATATATAGCAAGAGCTGTTCTTAATGCATCTCTATTTTAACAACCCTGAATGGGAACTCACATAAGGAAACTTTAAAATTAAGTGCTGACCCCACTGTTGATGCACCGAACTAACTGTAACAAAATATTTCGTCGCAAACAAGGTCCTATAATCATAGATATACTCATATATGTAGATGGCAAATTCTACTAATACTTTTGCAAACCTTTAAAATGCGCCCAGATACACTGTAAGTGAATTACCGACCCATTGTACAAGCCTGTAAACTGCTAGAATGTGCTAGAATGAGAGCGAGTTGCACGTAAAGTTCACTATTTATGTGTAATGTGGATGACGTTTTTTGAGTAAAATGCGCGGGTTTTGTGTAAAGTAGGAAAGAAATTGCATTGATGATAATTCACATGTATTCATAGGCAGCGTCACACGGTAGAGGCGATCAGTGGAAGGCGGGTTTTGGATTCCGAATATCTGGCAGTTCATCTGTCGGTTGGTGAACAGATATTAATTTGTTTTGAAAAAATTTTGTTGGCAAATGTCTGACATTTCTGATAATTCACTGGAAAGTTAATCGCAAAGGAAGAAAATAGGATTTGGAATCACTGTTTTATATCCGCTAGGTAGATAGCGTACATAAATTGGCTTAGCGGTCATCGCTATTTTATTATTGTAATTTACACGCAAATCATTTTTTAGTGGATAGCGGATGTGTAAAGAACACACGATTATTGTTTGGTCACGTTGGGCGAAGGAACTAAAGTAGAGTCTGGTGTAAGGGTTAAGTGTTGAATCTTTAGTTTAAAGATCAAGCTGTTGCGGATGCCAGGAAACTTGGAAGCAGCCCCGGGAAGGCTGGAGGACAACGATAAGGGGGAGCCCTTAAGGATTGCATCGACGGCATTAGTCTTTTCTTCTTTCTACTTATCTTCATTCCGCTGATGAAAGCGCTATTATAAGCAACGACGTGATAGACCTTCAGTCAGCTTTTAATAATTGGATAAAGACGCTAGAAGATAACGGGTTACAATTCTGTCGTACACAGAGTAAATTGTCGTTTCTCCACACGAGGAGGCATCGTGCGGAAGTAGGTATAATTTAAATACTTAAGTTCTGTAGTTAACAACCAATGAAATTACGATGACAATATGACAAAAGGAGTGAGTGTGGGGTGGTTAAAATTTCGCGTGAAGTCCGCAGTATTTTGTGATAGAATAATACCGCTTAAACGTAAAAGCTTATATATACGACATTCGTTCACCGATAGTGTACAAACTTTACGCTAAGCAAAGCAATTAAGGCTCAAGTTCTGGACGAAGTGCGAGGAGGAACGTTCCTGGATTTTTAACGTAAACCACCTGTCATTTAAGACCTTATGTTTACGAGATGCCCATACATCCATAGGGAGCAAGGATACGCCTTGCGATCGCTTATAATACTCGCTTATATATAATACCAAAGCAGAACTTGTGTTGGAGGCACAAGTTCCACCCTTGGTATGAGTCGAGGCCGACCTAAAACCTCTTGCTGTTCTTAGGGTCACAGCACCCAGTACTTTATTTGCAACTCTACATAGGGTCAAACCAAAAAGGAAACCCGTACCCGCGATTTGGGTTTAAACCACAGCCACCACGACGCTCCCACAAGGGGGCCTACCTCTAATAAGTCATGCCCGGACCGAAATCCGGGGGGCTCCTGACTCCCATGGTACCGTGATTTAAGTCCTGGTATGGACTACCGGTGGTCCAGCCGTCAACAAGACCTATGACCGACAACTTGTAACTGGTCAAACCGTAGCAACCATTCAGAGGCTGTAATCTGAAGATGTTTACGATAAGACCAGTAAATATGCTCTGCCCCCGCTTTTTATTAGACGTCATTGATGGGCGAAGCCTTGATAATTGTGCGGGGGCCCAGTGCGAGGAGGAGGCCGAAAGAAAAATAATTGCATAACTCAAATACGAAAATATCAGCAAACGCGGCCTAATTCCCAAGGTGTTCCATAACAAAGTGGCCCCGAGAATGGTTTTAAGGTCCGCAAATTTAAACACCACAAGCGTCTCAATAGCAATGCGAATGCGTGAAAGAATACGTAGTCATATATTTCAACGAGAATATAACTCAAGATGACTTAGCATTTAAGTCTTTTATAGTGCTTTGATGCTTCGACGTCAAGTATGTATGGCCACAACAATGAGATGGTGCTCTCAGTCAATGTTTGTTCCGCGATGTTTAAACGTTGAGAATACTCGAGCAGCATTTAGTGTTGATGTGACCAATTTTGTTGAGGGTTTCTTAATTGTGGGATCGGGGGTTACCTTCATTGGTATCAAGGTACGAGAATTTCGTTTTAGCTAAGATATTTTGCTTCGCTGCAGATCGATTAGTGTATCGATGCAAGCTATTCCTCACAGACGCGATACCCACCTGTCATGCTGTTGAAATAATGCTATAGTGTGTTTGGTCGAAAAATTTGAGGTGCAACTTTTGGTAAGGCTGGTCTAAAGTGCTTCTATAGAGCACCGGCGCATACCATGCTTAGGTCGACGAAATTCGATGAGCAGAATCAAAAAGGACTTTGGAAAATAAACAAAACAAATTCCGTGATAAGGTCTTTATCGTAACATACTTCAAGTAAATATTGTAAAATCGTAACATCATAGTTCTTAGTCTAATTCATGTTGCATTGCATTCTTAAAAAAGATAATGAAAACCATAAACTAAATCAGCGCACGTGCATCCCCTTACTCTTCACTTCGGGGAGCAATTTTCTTTGCCAACCTCTTCATCTCATTCGGCACCTTCTTCTTTTGGTCCTGTAAAGATAAAATTTAATGAAAACTTCTACAAAAATTTCTTATACTCTTTTCCCACCTTTTTCTTGGCATCTGTCTTCACTCCACGGAATTCAGATTTTTTTTTCTTTCCATCTTCAGTTTCCACTGCCGGCTTTGCAGGTTGCTTTCCCGTTCCGTCCGTTTTTTTGTCGGGCTTCTTTCCTTTCCGTGGACCCTGACCTTTTGTTTTTTGTTCTTCAGCCACTCTTTTGTCTTTGGCTCCAAGTTTCTTAAGCAAGTAACGTTCAACGTGTATCGGTCGTTCATCGAGAACTGTGCCCTTGAGTTCCAGAGCCAAACCGACTGAGTCTGGATTTTTGAAACAAACAAAGGCGGTACCATTGCATCCAGTTTTCTCTGCCTGTCCCAAAGTTCGAACGTATTCGATTTCACCACAGCTGGAGAAGATTTGACGCAGTTTATCGTCAGTAGCAGCTAAAAAGGATTGCACAGTTAGAAGATAAATATGAGTAGATATAACAATCGACGCTTACTGTATTTAAGGTTTCCAACGAAGACCATCCGTTTTGGGTCTTGCTCCACGGCCTTGTCCGATTTTGTAACGCGCAGGTGATTGCCCTTGAACTCAACACCATTCAGAGCCAACGATTTAGCAGCACTCTCTTCGTCTTTAAGGATAACATAGGCATTAAGGCTGCCCGACTGTTGCCGCATTTTATGTTTAAAAAGAACCTTTCCATTCGCCGTTCGGAAGCGGATTCCTTGTGTGGGACCATACTCACTGAACAGTTTCGCCAGTTGTACTCGTTTCGTATTGCTGGGTAGATTACCCACGAAAACTGTTTGCTCTGATTGAAAATCTAAAAATTCAACACATAATAAAATAATCAAACAGAGAGCTCATAAACGACGTGACATACCTCTGGGTTTTTTGTTGCCAGCGCTGTTGGTGTCCTTTACTTTCTTGTTGTTTTTTCTCGCCGATTTTTTACCAATAGCAACATCTTTTTTTACATTTTCAGTTTTTGCGCCGTTTTCTTTGACCTGTTTCTCTGGTATTTTACCTTGTGGTGTAGAGACTTTGCCAACACTTTTCGTATTCTGACCATTCTCCGTGGCGGCATCTTTAGCAGTGGATTTCTTTAATTTCTTTTCCAACCTCTTTCGCTTTAGTTTTTCCTTTTTATCAGCCTTTTTCTGTTCGTCGGACTTTTTTGGAGGAGGAGGTATTTTAACTTTAGGCGATGGGGCGGCTTTAGGGGCTTTGACAAGGCCGCTTTTGACCGCTTTTTTCACAACCTTAGCAACTGGTTTTTCTTTCTGCGGTTTTGCCTGGGTTATCTTTTTTGTTGGCTTAACGGCTTTGACAGGCGTTACCTTTTTGATTGGGGAAGCTTTCTTAATTTCTTCTTTTTTAGCTTTAGCCATGTTTGTCAATAAAAATAATTGAAATTGATTAAATGAAGAGGAAATAGCGGATCACGTACACGCGGTAATGGATTTTTTATTTTAAAAGAAATGTCAAACATCAAAACAAATCGTGCGCACGTGCCATGTTTTCCTCCTTTGACATGTAGATGGCAAGGGTATAGTTATGAGGTATTGTGTTCAAAAAGTATTTATATTACTGTTTGAAAGGACGAGTAGAATTGAAATAACATAATAACATTAGTTACTCATTCAGAAATAAAAAAATTCCATGACTTGAACCATAGGAGAAAGGCAGAGAAAAATTGGAAAGAATGGACATTGTTACGGCTTTTCAAAGATGACCTCTGGCGGCTATACAAACCAATGGTTTGCACTTTGATATAAGGTTTAAAAAAAATAAAAATGTGCAATCATTATTTTTATTTTTATTCTTAAAATTGTTAATAATTTCTAATTCAATGTTTCAACTGGTCCAATCAGTTGGATCGTATCTAGAAAACTATTGACTTGTAAAAAGATATTTTTTCCGAAAAAAATGGCAGTCATAGTTTTAAGTTTAAAAACAAAAATCACTTGATCCTCAGTAACTTTTGACACATTAATTTCAGGGCAACATTTACTTTGAAACTCATAGTTACGAGCTCAACATACAGGCATAAATTTGAAAGATAAGGAGTCAGAACGGTAGCGTAAGGAAGAATGATCGAAAAGCAACTGACAGCGATCCACAATCTGTCCAAAAATCAATCTCATCACGAAAACGGGAGCGAAGTGATCAAATATCACTTCGATGGATTGAAAGCATTCCTCAAACAAATTTTGCCAACCTCCTTAAATCCAATGTACTCACACACGTAAATGACTCTATCAATCTTCTCCGTACTGATCTCGACTTGCTTTTTCAATCCTCCTCCAAAACAATACATCCCACCCCGCATTCATCAGACTCTACGCCCGATGACCTTACCCTAAAAATAATAGACGTCAGCGAGGAACTCATAGCAACTCGGTTGACCATTGCCGAAATCGGTAAAGAAGTGAGATTGGTTTCCCACAAAATCGATGGAATCACCGATCAAATTCAATTCCAAGCTAGTTCCCTGTACATGTCTCAATTCATAATGAATTAGTAGACACGGAGTCATTTTCAAATACTCCTCCCGCCGCCGTAATAACGGAAACCGAAACCGCGCTGCCTTTACCAACTAGTATCCCTCCCGCCCCCGCCCCACGCAAACTGCTCAAACAATTCGGAACTTCATGGACCCCCTCCGAATGGAAAGCCCATAGTTAAACTAACCCAGCAAACCAATGGAACTACAGAAAGTCGATATGCACTCTCTAGGCTTAGAGAGAGAAGAATATATGAAAACATTCGTTTCTTTCTCGCCTATCTACATGACAAATCGGACTCGGTCTGCTACGAAGGGAAGAATAAAACCAGCGTCATGGTTTCCATCCAGCAGGATAGCCTCATTACCGACCCTATCAGTTCCAGGAACTTTTATGTCAGATACCACGAGATTTTTAGCATGTTCCCTCAGAAAGTAACAGACGACCTTGCTGCATTCGGCCACTACGTTCACTCTAAACGAGTCTCACACCTACAGCGAAGCGGAGCTGACCACGATAAATTTTTTCGTCCATAACGTGCCTCCCTTGTCAGCACTTAAGCCATCCCGCCTTACATCTTCACCCCACAACATCGCTCTCACATTTTACTACCAGAATGTAAGAGGTCTTCGCTCTAAAGCCAATGCTGTCCTACGTCAATCGCATTCTCTTCCCTTCGATATTTACGCCTTGAGTGAAACCAATTTGATTCTCGACATAAAGAACCAGGAATTGTTCCCCCCTACTTTTAATGTTTTTCGCGACGACGATCCTACCCGCCCATATGATGATTCCCCCTGTCGAGGCGTTCTACTGGCGATCCACAACAGCCTTAACTCTTCTCCCATTACCATCTCTTCATCCTCTAAAGTCGACGTTGTCGCTATAATAATATCACTCCCCTTCAAGTCCCTTTACGTTTTATGTTGCTACATCCTGCCAGCTCAACCTACCGAATCTTACCAACTTTTCGCGATGCTATCGACTATTTAATTGGCCTGTCTGACTCTACTTCCTCAACTACAGTGGACTCCATCAAACGATCAATCGTTCTTGATCGCTTCAAATGCCAATTCAGCAGGCAATTGGACTTTATTTTCACAACAGATTCGATTAACTCCTAGTCTCACGTTGTCCACTATCTTTCTCTACAATCGACAACTACCCCCCCCCCCCCCCTTCTACTTTCACTTTTTCATAACTCTTCTTTCCAGTCCACTCCTCCCACAATTCTCTCATCCTACGACTTTCATAAAGCAAACTTTCACAAAATCAGTGACTATCTTAGCAGATCCCACTTTAACTTTCACAAGCTAAGCGTAAATGATTCCTTATCCATTTTTTATAAAGAAATATTTAATTCTTTCAGCTTTTACGTTCCGTTTTCCCGCCTTAAAACATCATCTACTAGTCCCCCCTGGTATAATCGCAAGCTTCGTTCCTTACGAAACAAGAGAAACAAGTTATGGGCTGTTTTCCTGCGTACTAGATCCTTTTCCGACTATTCCAACTATCTTGGTGCTTATCTTCATTTCACCGAACTTTACGATTCCCTTTACCAGCGTTACCTTAATAATGCGCAAGTCAACCTTATAAATGCTGCTAAGTCCTTTTGCCACTTTGTTAACTACAAAAGAAAGTCCGATGGTTACCCTCCTTCCCTCTCTTTCAACAAGTCATCAACCGATCCGCTCACCATTGCCAACCTATTTGCCAGGTTTTTTAAACAATCCTTCACCAACGACTCCTTTGTACCAGATCCATCCTATTTTCGTTACCTACTGAACTTCTCTTATATCGAATATAAATTACACCAACTCAATGACGAATTTACACGCGGTCCAGATGGCCTCAATGCCATATTTCTTTCGTCTATCCCTTTCACAAGGAGAATTTCTTCAGGTTTGGAAAACCTCCTTCATAGCCCCGATCCACAAAAAAGGATCAAAGAACGATTTTAGCAAAGCCTTCGATAAAGTCTCTCATCAATTAATACTCTTTAAATTGTCTGCCCTCGGCTTTGAACCCATACTGTTAAAATGGATATCCTCTTACCTCGAAAACCGTTTTTACAGTGTTCGCTTTAGGTCAGCCCACTCCGCTCCATTGTTGGCCACCTCTGGAGTTCCTCAAGGCAGCCATCTCGGTCCCCTTCTCTTTATATTGACCATAAATGATCTCGATAGGATCATCAAACACTCGTCCGTCTCCCTTTACGCCGACGATACCAAATTCTTCAAAACCATTTCCTCTCCCCATGACTCCTTGCTCCTTCAACAAGACCTTGATAGTTTTTCGATCTGGTGCCTCAAAAATTGTTTGGAACTTAATACCACCAAATGCCAATCTATCAGCTTTTCACATAAGCGGCACCAATCTCCTCCCTGACTCTACCTTCTGCACAACCAACCTATCTCCTCCGTGGAATCTCTTCGCGACCTCGGCATTTTGTGTGATAGTTAGCTCAACTTCCGTTTACATACAGATGGGATAATTCTTAAAGCCAACTCTGCGCTAGGTTTTGTAAAGCGATGGTCCAAAGAATTCACCAACCCATACGTGACCAGGTCCCTCTATATTACCTTTGTTCGCCCCCTCCTGTCCCCATATCATCGCGTTCATATGTCGAGAATCGAAAACATTCAGCACCGTTTTCTTCGATTTGCTCTTCGAGGTTTGCCCTGGGACGATCCTTTTACTCTGCCCCCCTATCAAAACCGTCTCAACCTTATTAACCTAAACACCTTTGAGTTACGCAGAGATGCAGCTGACTTTCTCTTCATTCATCGACTCCTTTCAGGTGACGTTGAATGCGTGTCCCTTCACAAGTCTATTTTCCTCAACACTAACCCTCGTAATCTACGTACCCCTCGTCTCTTCTATCGCCCAGCCAACCACACCTCCTATGGCGCGAACGAACCAATCTCCCGTATGCTACGAAAAATTAATTCAAACCCTTGCGTCTTTGACTTCTACCGCACCACTTCCTACCTCAAATCCGTTCTCCTTCACCACTCTACCCAACCTTAGTTTTAAGTTTTAGTTTAAGTTTAATTTTAAGTTATACCTTGTATTAAGCCGAATAAATTAAATTAATTAAAATTTGTATAAGACCTCTGTATCTAGCACGGAATGGCATGGATGTGTGCCGGAATATCTCCTTAAAGTCTGTAACACCCTGTAGAAATAATTTCTCGAACTAAAGTGTTGGTGAGGAATGTCGGGATGTACGTGCAGGAAAATGTTTTTCGTTCATTTTTGGCGTTTTTACAAAAGAATACAAATGGGATTTCTGTACTCAATAACATTAATCACCGTCGATGAACTGCGAAGATGCAGCAGCGACATCTTCGTTCCAAGCCTGATATATCGAAGCAGGGATAACAACCAATTCAAATACACAAACCAAGGGTAGAGTTGCCGTCTCAAAACTCACGTAAGATATGTCGAATTAAAATACTAAGCTATAATACCTCAGCTCCCAGTAATAAGTTAAGCTGCGAAAAACTTTATGAATTTCTAAATAATTATGATATTGTGTTTCTGTAGAAACTTTTTTAGTTGAAGTTTAGAGTCGCTAGTGATATGAACGTGGCCTTACATTACGTATCACACCACATGTCCTGTTGAGCTGTCAAAATCTCCATCTTGAAAGTTTTGAGCAACGATGATTTCAGGCATGATATAAAATATATAAAGGTCGTATCTTGCGCATATGTCAACAAAAGAAAACAAGAAAAAAATCCAAGATGGCTGATCGATGTGACATCAGTTTTTGTTTACGTTTATTAGTCCTTACATTAGTTTGAATTCTTTATGTAAATGTTTCTTCATTTATAGTTAGAAATATTAATTGTTTAAAAAGAAAAATCGCTTGTGATTTAGTGCCGGGGTGTCTGAAAATAAATTTAATATGCGTACGTATGAGACAAAAAGGCGACTTCTATTGTTTGAACGCATACTTATGTACATATGTATGGCAAATGGAGTTTATTGATACACAAGTTTACATCAAAATTATTCCATGTTTAAAAGAAAATATTACAAGTTCAAAATAAGATTACTTTTGTCTATTATTTTATAAAATTGTTTTCGTCATTTTTCTTTTTTTTTTGTTAAATTATTTTGCATAATTAAGTTGCTTAATTCTGAAGTACATTCGCGACCGAAAGAAAATTTCTTTGACTTTTCTTTCGGAAGGTATCTCTTTTGATAAATTTAGCGATTGTTTTAAGTAACTACGACAATAGACTAGTACATGGAGTGAAAAGTGACAGCCAGAATGCGCTGCTACTGCAAAAAGGGTTATGGTGCCTTGAAGTCCGTTCATATTTAGGCAGACATACCAAATTTCAGTGCGATACTGTCTTTAGTTTTGTTTTGCCAGCTGATTGTTGTTGTCGTGTTTGGCATCATGTTGAGTATGGACAAAAACGATTTTCTTTCTCTAATAAAACATTATTTTTTGAGAGGCAAAACGACGAAGGGAACAAAAGAAAAGTTGGATAAATATTATGGGACTAATGCGCCGTCAGATTACACCGTCAAATATTGGTTTCGAGAGTTTCGTGGTGGCCGCAACTCCACTACCGATCAAGTCAGCAGAGGCAGCCCCTCCGATGCGGTTACAGAGGACAATGTCAAAAAAATACATGAAATGATGTTGGCTGAACGGAAAGTGAAGGTGCGCGAGCTAGCAGATACCACAAAGATTAGTACTGAGCGCACACGCCATATTTTGGGCAATATTCTGCATATGAAAAAGTTATCCTGCCGCTGGGTGCCGCGCATGCTCACTCCTGACCAAAAACACGAACGCGAGAGCACTTCGAAAGAGTGTTTGGACTTGCTGATGCGGAATCGGGCGGACTTTTGGCGTCGATTGGTAACTTGGATCCACTATTACACACCAGAGAACAGAATGAGTTCCCGGTAATGGATTGAAGCCGGCACGAGTGCTCCGAAGCGGCCGAGGGAAGCTCGATGGGTTGGAAAGGTTATGGCGTCGGTTTTCTAGGATTTTCATGGCATACTCTTTGTGGGCTACCTCGAAAAAGGAAAAACCATCAACAGCGAGTATTACTGTGCATTATTGGAGCGATTGAAGGCCGAAATCGCTGCAAAACGGCCTCACATGAAGCGAAAAAAATTTTATTTTTGCAAGAGAATACGCCGGCGCACAAGAGCATCGCAACCACTGCTAAAATCAATGACTCACGGCTCCAATTGCTGTCGCATTCACCGTATTTGCCCGATTTGGCTCCTTCGGACAATTATCTCTTTCCAAACCTCAAAAGATGGCTCATCAATAAAAAATTCAGCTCGCGCGAGGAAATCATCGACGCCACGGAGAAGTATTTTGCAAACCTTCCGGAAAATTACTTTTTGGGCGGGATAAAGAAGTTGGAAAATCGCTCACTCCATCTAGTATTTCATCCTTATTAAAGTTTTTAAAAATTGCCTCCATTCTTTCCATATTAGCCATCATTTCGGCTGTAAGTTTTTGAAGAGTCAGCTGACTAGTCCAAGTAAATGACGATCCTTGCTGCATATCTTGAATAGATAAATCCGATTTTTGATCCTGTGGCAAATTTGGCCTGCCAAATGCTCCAATCCATCGTACTGCAAGGATTCTAGTTCATCCGCCGGTTCTCTAGTCGTTGGAAAGTCAAGATTTAGTGTCATTAGGGTGCTACTTAAATAGCCCATAACTTCCAAATCTGGTGTGCCATCTACTGAAGTATTGCCTGCGAAAGACACAAATAGTATATTGTGTTGCATTAGAATATGTAATATATAATTACTTAAAGAAACGAAGCAATATATACCATTCAGTGATAAACTCCCTTCATTTCGTCCAAGTACGTATAACCGAAGTCGGTACATAAATTCCAACCGGTTTGGATGATCAGGCCACCTTTCCATCGAATCGTTCCGAAAAAATACTCTAAAACATCTTGATAGAGCCTGTATGCCAGTAAATACGAAATATCGTATTCAGTTTTTAGGTCATTGTACAAAAGTTTTAGAGAATTATTCGTCATGATAATGCCTAAAAGTGATGTAAAATTATAAAAAAAAGACGAGTTTAATTCAACAGTACCTTTCTGGAAGGGCATCATGTTTTTTTTTTTTTTTCCTTGTACTCTCATGTTAAGCATCACTTCCGTCATCTTATCGATGATTTTGAATAGAAGCGATTCTGAAATTCCAACACCTTGAAATAACTCTTTCGCGACTGTCTTGGTAAGGAACTCTAACGTTCAGACAATCGAACCAATCATTCACCTGAAATTGTAAATAAGTTTGCAATATTTGATCATACGTATCATTCGTTTTTGAAATAAGTGCTTCAACGATTCCTTTGGAAATGATTTGCCCGTCCAAAATGAAACCATCACTATCGACAAAGTTGTTCCGGATGAGTTTTATAAGATGAAGCACGTCAGCAAACACATATCTATACTTTCTTCGATTCATCCGTTGGATTTCGGAAAAAAGATGTTGTTACAATGATTTCAAGTTCACGCAGCAATCCTTGATTTGTCCCACTAAGATCACAGACGATTGCACGCACTTTGAAACCACACGCACTTAATTGCTCGATAATATTAAAAAGTATTTGTTTGGTCATCCGTTGGTCGAAATCGTAAAAAATTGGCTGTTGCCAATTGCCATACAAGCCTCTTATCATTGCCACTTGAACGTATTTTGCAGCTTTAAGCGTCTCATCTTTGTGTTTCTCGTACACTATTCTCTCTTTCACTTTCATTTCGTCAAATGAAAGTACACGGATTCTATTCATTTCTTCCATATCCACGTTTTTCATTATATCCAACACGGGTTGAATTATCCTAGGATACACGCCTAGCTTTGAGCACCACTTTTTCAAAGCAATTACAGCTGGAAGAGGATACTCGTTTTTCAACAGCAATCGGTAAGTTGTACGGCTATTCGCAATGTCTTCAGATGACCATTTTATCAGCTTGTGAGGGCATTCCAATTTCTTTATTTGCTCCTTGGCAAAAATATGGCCAACGGAGTCAATGACTTTTTATTGTTTCCAGATCTTAGCTTTCAGCTCTGCTATTTGTTCCAATAATCTGCAAAATACAAACATATGAGTTGAACTTAGTAGGCTCCTCGCCTGTTTGTGTGGAGCAATTGATATTGTTCGATAGGAATAAATCGTCCATAGGGACTTCCGGCTCTATGTTCTCCTTGTCATAGACTGTACTGGATCACTAAAATAAAAAATTAGTTGATGCTAGTATACATGAATAACAAGTATAATAATTAATATGCACTTGCCTGGAGATAAAAGGTCTATTTTGGATACGTAGATCCCGAGTAGTCGTTTCGTTTTTGTCATTCGGAAATGGCAAGAAAACGGAAGGCACTGCGTCTTCTTTGAGACGTCTTGTTTTTCAAGATATTCCATATTGTTCATACAGTCGGTTCTATGGCACAAAACTACTTTTTTCAAAACGTTTAGAAGAAATTCGTGCTGCTTTCGTGTTCAACTTATCTTTTCGACGGCACAAAAGAACCCACTGTTTGTTTTGGGAATGAATGAAATGAAACTTCACAGCGCATTTTACCACAATTTAATCTTCTGTATTCACTTTAAATAAAAATATAACCGATGCAAACAAAGTTTCTTTTGTCTAGCTATGCCCCAGACGGCGGCCATATTGAGAAAATTTGACAGATGCGCAGAAAGAAACGAAAATATTTGCACGGAGTATATTACCTTCTATGCACGTACCTTGGATTTCCGGTACCCCAGCATTCGGTCATTCCAATTAGGACGAGAACGCAGCGAAACGAAACGAAACGAAACAAATAGACAAAACCAAAACGATAAAAATTGTTTCATTAAAGAAGAGAATTATAAATTATCTTTTTTCTTTTTTTATAAGCACAAGGGATTTTGTGTATCCTTAAGACGTTTGCTAATAGCGTTGGCGTGGGGAAGTTTGAGAGGGAAAAAGGAGAGATACCAATGTGCGTTGGCTTTAAATGTTTGCAAGTTATAGTGACTAGGAAATAAAGAGCTCGGCAGGGCATTCCATAATCGAGTTGTACGGATTAGGAACGAATCAGGATATTTCAAAATACGTCCAAAAGGGGGCTTGAGGGTATACTGACGAGCATTAATAGCTACCGACAATTTCTCTGGAGCACTGTTGGTGAAAATAGCGATACAACAAAGTGAGACAAGAGACATTACGTTTGGTTTCGAGGGTGTCGAATGCCTGTGTAATATTGTCATTACCAATGAATTTTAACGCACGGGTTTTGATCCTATCTAGCAAGTGCGAAAAGGTCTTAGGAGCACCTGACTAAATGTGAGCGTTATACTCCAATTTCGGGCGGATAAACGCCTTATATATTGAAGCCAGATCAGAGGAGGTAAAGTATTTCTTACATCGCTTGAGGAAACCTAGACATTTCGCAGAGTTTCGAATGTGCGGTCATTCCAACGTAAGATGTCGTTGACACACATTCCGCGAACGGAAAGTTTTTCGGTTTCAACAATTCAAGTGCCATTCATGGATAATGGCTGGGTATTTAAATTTCCCTTTAACAACAGCAGACAGCATTGTGCTTTGGAAGCACTAAATTCCACTCTGTTGATAGTTAACCAATTGGTTATTACGCTGCCGTTCCCGTTCTACAGCCGAAGAGCAGGGACGTGGGTCTGGAAACGAATATGAAAAGCAGAGAGTACTGTCATCAGTAAAGGAATACATTGCATTAGAAGTAGCAGACAAGAGATCATTAATGAAAATTAAAAAGAGTGTCGGAGACAGAACGGAGGCCTGGGGCACACCTGCATTTATTTTGTGAATATCAGACTTGAAACCATCCAACACAACTGGAATTGAACGTTCCGAAAGACAATTTCTAATCCATTGGAGAAGACAGTTATCTATCCCAAAACCACGCATTTCCGACAAAAAAGCCTGATGCCAAACTCGGTCAAATGCCTTAGAAATATCAAATGCAACTATCTCGTTTTCGCCAGATTGATGTACGCTTTGGTTTCGCTTTTCGGTGAGACATGCCATCAGACCACCAGTGGACCTGCTGCTACGAAAACTATACTGCCGGTCATTAAGAAGTTTTTATGTTACGAGATATTTCATGAGCTGACGGTTTATCAGCGTTTCCATGACCTTGGAAAGAAGAGATGTAAGTGCAATGGGTCTGTAGGAGGATAGAGAAGAAGATTCGAATTTTTTAGGGACGGGCTGGACAAATGCTGTTTTGCATCTGCTCGGAAATTGTCCTAAAGAGTAGGATTGATGGAAAAGCTTACGCAGTAGTTTTTCCAGCGTAGAAAAATACCTTTTCAGAAGAAGCGAGACATACTGTCTGGACCAGCGGATTTATGTACATACTACATGGAGTGAAAAGTGACCTTCTTGGGAATTAAATTTTTTATTTTTTTTAAATGTTTTTTTATATTGTTCAATATAGTCCTCTTTTAGTTTGATACACTTATTCCAGCGATTTTTCAACTTCTTGATCCCGTCCGAAAAGTAATTTACCGGAAGGTCTGCAAAATACTCCTCCGTGGCGTCGATGATTTCCTCGCGCGAGCTGAATTTTTTATTGATGAGCCATCTTTTGAGGTTTGGGAAGAGATAATTGTCCGAAGGAGCCAAATCGGGCGAATACGGTGAATGCGACAGTAATTGGAGCCGTAAGTCATTGATTTTAGCAGTGGTTGCGATGCTCTTGTGCGTCGGCGTATTCTCTTGCAAAAACAAAATTTTTTTCGCTTCATGTGAGGCCGTTTTGCAGCGATTTCAGTCTTCAATCGCTCCAATAATGCACAGTAATACTCGCTGTTGATGGTTTTTCCTTTTTCGAGGTAGCCCACGAAGAGTATGCCATGACAATCCCAGAAAACCGACGCCATAACCTTTCCAACCCATCGAGCTTCCCTCGGCCGCTTCGGAGCACTCGTGTCGGCTTTAGTCCATTGCCGGGCACTCATTCTGTTCTCTGGTGTGTAATAGTGGATCCAAGTTACCAATCGACGCCAAAGGTCCGCCCGATTCCGCATCAGCAAGTCCAAACACTCTTTCGAAGTGCTCTCGCGTTCGTGTTTTTGGTCAGGAGTGAGCATGCGCGGCACCCAGCGGCAGGATAACTTTTTCATATGCAGAATACTGCCCAAAATATGGCGTGTGCGCTCAGTACTAATCTTTGTGGTATCTGCTAGCTCGTGCACCTTCACTTTCCGTTCAGCCAACACCATTTCATGTATTTTTTTGACATTGTCCTCTGTAACCGCATCGGAAGGGCTGCCTCTGCTGACTTGATCGGTAGTGGAGTTGCGGCCACCACGAAACACTCGAAACCAATATTTGACGGTGTAATCTGACGGAGCACTAGCTCCATAATATTTATCCAACTTTCCAACTTTTCTTTTGTTTCCTTCGCCGTTTTGCTTCTCAAAAAATAATGTTTTATGAGAGAACGAAAATCGTTTTTGTCCATACTCAACATGATGCCAAACACGTCAACAACAATCAGCTGTCAAAACAAAACTAAAGACAGTATCGCACTGAAATTGGGCATGTCTGCCTAAATATGAACGGATTTCAAGGCAGTATCATCGCATTCTGGCGGTCAAGGATGTCACTTTTTACTGCATCTAGTATATTAAAATCTTTAAGTACTCTTGCGAAAGTGGATTCCTCTCATTGAAGATTCGACACACTCAACTGTAGGAGGAGACAAAGCACAATCCGGAAGTGTTGAACTGGCCGCAAAGTGTGCAGAATTGGCTTTGTCCAAAGAGCTGACAGCTGGAATGTCATTGTAAATGAGCATTGGGATGGAGGATGAGGCAGAATTTTTAATATTAATTACAGGAGATTTTAACGTATTTCGGAATAGAATTAAATTTCATGGATGTGACGGGAAGATACTCCAGTGATGGACTCTACCTATAATCTCATTGCAAAAGTGGACGACCAGTCCAATCAGTCTAAATATGGCCACATCATCAGTGCACAGATCTGCATACCGCATTTTAAAGCACAGTTTGTGTGACAAGAATTACTTCAACAGAGTAATAATTTCGTGTTTATTTAAAATGCGAGGCGAACTTATACGGCTTAATTCAATCCCGCATCGTCTTGACTTATCAATCTGCTGTAGCCTTTGTGACCTATCAGAGAGGGAAGAAGAGAGATTTTTTAGGTAGCGACACGAGATCAAAAGGAAAAAAAAAAAACTAAAACTTTTAGCACTGCGAAAACGGTGTTTATCAACTTTTTTATTATTATTATCAATCAGCAATGATCTATCGAAACAAAATCACAAAAGAGAACTGCAATTTTAAAATGTCGAAAAGCAAGCAAAAATGTATTTTAGATGCCACACTATTTACAATTCCTAATTTTACAAATCACATTTGTTATTAAATGTTTAATCTATTGTCAATCATGCAGCCGGCAATGCCATACTAATCTATTTTTTGTTAATTAAATTTATGAGATAATAAATCAATTATCTTATCTTATCAGTGCAAGTAAGACATGTGATATTTTATAGTATCATATTTACATGCAAGATAATTGATATGTACGACTATGTACATATGTATAAAAAGCCAAACACTAAAAGGAAACTACTACTCAACACAGTGAAATGTACAGACTAGGCCTAAAAGCGATGGACAATCCGTCGTTTCCTAGACAGGGCTGCTATCTGGATCTCCTGTTATTTGACACACGGATACAACTGATAGACAAGAAACAACTTACTATAAACTGTCTACGCACGACCGTGTATGACGATGGCCATTGTGGTTTCACTACCGAAACATTGAGGAGGACGATACCACGGTATCAACAAACTGACAATGAGGAAACGTAACCCAACTATTGAAGTATTGCACAAAGCCGAAAGTTGACTGCTGTGAAGACTAAAAACCATGTACAGGTACAGGCATATCTCAGAGGTTTTCACACTGAAGCCGCCGATCAAAAAAGAATTACAGGGCAAGTTCGTATTGGGACAATAAAATTCGGACTATAAACACAAACTGCTAGAAATTGAATTAGTATCTGTATTACAACATTGGCAAAACAGTTCCGCTCTATGGTTATGTGCAAGCCCTATGTACTTTGCTTTATTGAATTATCGAACAATATGTACGCCTGTTCTCTCAATAAACCCAATAGCCCCTTTGAACTGAATGACAAACCCAAATGCGTTTCCGAAACTATAGATGGTGACAACTTCTTTATAATCTAGAAGGTAGAATTCATAGGAAGTGTTCAAGACAAATAACGTCATTAGTTTCAATAATCAAAAATCGGGTCCTTTTGTACAAATTTCGAAAGAGCTCCGTTCGATCATCGAATCAATGAGAAACAAGTGAACATCTACACCACCCTGTTTGATACCGCTTTGGATCGTAAAACGTGTTGATGTCCTCGACGTCTGAAATCTTGAGGAAGAAGATAAGCAAAGGCTCGGAGAGCTTATCAATACATACCGAGATTGCTTTGCGAGGAATGCGGATGAACTGCGAATGTGCCGCTTTGGTGAATTTTCCATCGAGCTGACGACAACAGCATCTGTCTGCGTCCAACCGTACAAAATCCCATTCGCAAAGAGGGAGATGGTTAAGGAGATGGTATCGAAGATGTTGTAACAGGGAGTGATCCGAACATCAAGCTCGGAGGACTGTGCTCCGGTTACCCTCACCAAGAAGAACGACGGCAGCGATTGCTCCCTATGCGTATAGTCCAGGGGGTGGTAGAGTCCCTATCTGGTAATGAAATCTTCAATCAGGATATCACCAGATCTGCGTGGAGGAACGCAGTAAGAAACTCACAGCATTTACAACGAATGACGGAATGTTCGAGTTCAATTGAATGCCATTTGGGTGGGCCAATGCCCCAGCTGAGTTCCAATTATACATGAATGTCATAAAATCACGCCTTAGATATTGCGGTATATCTAGATGACATGGTCATTTGCATCAAGTCGGTTAATGAGGGTCTGCAGAAGCTGAAAAGATTCCTTGATGTCCTAAGGGAATCTGGCCTGAACTTGAACGTCGGTAAGTGTGTGTTCTTGAAGACTAATATTGACTTCTTAGGCTATCGTGTGAGGAGAGAAGGGCTTCAGCCTAGTGTGCAGAGGACAGCTGCTATTGCGGCTTTTCCGACGCTGAAGGACAATCATGGAGTCCGGCAGTTCCAGGGTCTCACGGGGTTCTTCCGTAAGCTTGTGCAAAACTATGCGCACTGGGCAACTTCACTGAAAGACCTCACAAAAGCAGATCACACTTCTGTATGGACGGAACGGCAAAATTGATTCCCCAAGTAGGCCGAATGTGACCCAAACTGCAAGAATTTGAGTACAAAACGGTTCTCCAGCCTGGGAAGAGAGCAGCGCACGTCGATGCCCTAAGTGGAAGATGAGAAACAAGTGGAGGAGGAAGCATCTGCGTTAATATTGAACATCCAGATATCAGACAAGGAATGGGTGGCGACCATGCATTGGCGGACATGATCTCCAAACTGAAGGCAGTTGAGATGATGTTGGCGAAGAAACAGCTACAAAAGGACTATATCGTCAGAGGGTACCGTCTTTTCCGTAAAATAGCTGATGTGGAGAGGTGGGTGGCCCCCAAAGCAATCTGGTGAAAGATCCTTAGGCTGTGTCACGATGACGAGAAGAGGCTTGTAAGGCGCAGAAAAATCTGTTGGTGCCCGAAGATGAGAGGATTTACCAGGAGTTGTATCAAGTCGTGCGTGGAGTGCGACTACGCAAAGAAGAAAGGCGGAAAACCCGAGGGGGAGTTGCACAATATGGATCGTATTCTGCTCCCATTCGGCACCGTGCACCTCTATCACCTTCACGAAGGGAAGGAGAGGAACCAGGTACGTTCTTGCTTTAGTTGGCAATTTCACTAAATATACCATTCTCCAAGGGAATCTTCAGCATCCTGAGTGAAGTGACCAGCTACTTTGGGTTACCGGGAATAATTGTCACCGACCGAGGAGCTACATTCACTTCGCAAACGTTCAGCCAGTTTTGTAACGAGAACAGAATTCAGAAGATTAAGACCGCTGTCAGAACACCCAGAGCAAATGGGTAGTTTGAAAGATGCAATCGGAGTATTCTGGTGTATGCATACCTTAGAAAAGGGGGGAAACTGGGCAAGTCATCTGCAAGCAGTCCGGTGGGGACTGAATTCCATTCGGAACTGCACAACATTTTAAGGGTACACAAAATCCCTTGTGCGCCCGCCAATTTTAAGAAAAAAATGCCGTCAACTGGGTTATTTATGGCGATAAGACGATCACCAAACTTTCACTTTAGTACATAAGTCGATTGTGGCAAATGGCACAGTTCGAACTACATATGCTCATTAGTCACCATGGAGCGATAGCGGTCTTCATTGACCGTAACCGACTCGCCGGCATCATCTCGAAAAACGTAAGGCCCAATCCCATCTCCAATGCATGAAAAAGACACCAAACAGCAAATTTTTTGTATACAAAAAATCGTGATTAAGGGTAATTTTACAATGAAAATTCAGTTATTGAACCAATACGGACGTGTAACCAAGTCTTTTACAAAATACTACGAGCTACGAGCTCTTGAAAATGTAGCGACGTCGATTGATTGCGATCTTGACCTACAGACTCGAGTAACATTGTAGAGTGCATAATTCGATTCGAATTTTTCCACTAAACGCTCAATTGTTCGCTTATTGGGGCGATTATTGCGGCCGAAAATTGCATTTAAAGCTCGATACGTTGACGTATCTGAGCCCGAATTTTGATAGAAAATGTGGATGATTCGTTAACGTTGTTGAAACGTACACTTACCGTTGCTTGATTAAATGGTAGACAATCTGATGAAAACATTTAATGAAAAACCTTTCACATAAATGTGCGCTGCATTGTTTTACTTTCCCCAGAGATATTCTGGTTGATCCGGGACAATAAGCCGTACCTAATCTTTCACGTATTTCGTATAGCTGCGAATAGGCCGTGGCTCAAGTAGTAGTGTATTGGTTTCCAAATCGGACGGTTTGGAGCTTCAATAACAGCCGCGTCCGAGAGACGTGCTCCGCCATTTTAAGAATAGACGTACCCTCTTGAGTGTTAAGTTCTTTAAGAAAAAAAAAACAAAAAAAGCAGTACAGAGCGTCAGAGTAGAAAGTTGCGAGAAGAGGGATGTTGTTCGGCAGCACCAGGACTTTTAATTCCTTCCAGTTTGGGTTAGCTTGGCAAGGACAAGTTTTGTTTGCTTGTTTTAAGTCGTGACGCGCCTCTTTAATTTAAAAAGGACTAAGCTGGTGTTAAGACAAAAAAAAAAATTAAACAAAGTTTTTTAACTTTTGACAGCTTTAGATCTGTTTTTTTTAAATTTCTTGAGAAAGTTAAAATCAAAAACCTTTATATTGGGTATATAACTTAATTCGTTCGGTTTTTTTTTTCAAAATTTGAACGTTTATTTAAGAAAAACATGTACAATAGTATTATTCAATGTATTGCCCATCTTTCTGGCAATTTGTGGATCCCATCCCAAAAGAACTGCGCCGGCTTGGCAGCCAAGAATGAAACAAGCCAATTTTTGATATTCTGCTCTGATGTGAACCGTATTTCAGTGAGGGCGTTCTACATCGACCGGAACAAATGGTAGTCAGAAGGGGCAAGGTCTGGGCTATAAGGCGGGTGGGGTAAGACTTCTAATCACTGTTTTCCAAATAGTTCTTAACCGGAATAGCAACTTGGGGCCGAGCGTTGTCATGATGGAAAATTATTGCCTCGTGTCTGGTCGCATATTCCGGGCGTTTTTCGGCCACTGCTCTCTTCAAATGGATTAATTGTGTTCGGTAGCGTTGTCTATTGCTGGTTTCACCCGATTTTAGCAGCTCATATTGTAATACAGCACACCCATCTGATCCCACTAAATACAGAGCATTACCTTCGCGCCATGGATATTCGGCTTTGCCGTTGATTTGGCTGGTTGGCCGGGTTTCACATATGATTTTTTGCGCTTGGGGTTGTCGTAATGGATCCATTTTTCATCACCAGTAACAATCCGATGCAAAAATGACTTCCTTTTGTGGCGTTCCAGCAGCATTTCGGATATGCAAAACCGCCTTTCGACGTCTCTCGGCTTGAGTTCATGTGGAACCCAATTTCCTTGCTTTTGAATATATCCAGCTGCTTTTAAACATTTTGAAATGGCTGCTTGAGTGACACCCAAAGATTCTGCGAGCTCTTTTTGTGTTTGGCAACAATCTTCATAGAGTAATGCTTCCAGTTCTTCATCTTCAAACTTTTTTAGCTGCCCAGTACGTTCATCGTCTTCCAAGCCAAAATCACCACTTTTAAATCGTGCAAACCACTTTTGGCACGTTCGCTCAGCTAGCGCATGTTCACCATAAACTTCCACCAAAATACGATGACTTTGGGCAGCAGTTTTCTTCATATTAAACTAATGAAGAATAACTCCCCGCAAAAACTCTTTTTCAGGCACAAAGTTCGACATATTTGAGTGAAAAAAAATTATTGTTGTTTACGCTTCAAATGAATGACATATACTGAAATGACGTACAATGACAGTAGCTTTCCAACGCATGTTTCAATGGAATAATACAAGTTACGCCATCTCTTATCAAACCGCACTAATAAGTTATAGACCCAATATTATTAGAGGGCTCCGCCTATATGAATTGATATAATAAAAATTTCAGATGAAAGAAAAAATTTATTTATTTCCTATAGAGTGACCGGATAAGAACGATAGGGAATTTTTTTTAAATAAAACAACAACGGCGGCCAATTGATAAACGCTCGACGTGAGATCACCCAGTCGCCAAATTTTTCCTTCACAACTGCGAGCGTTGCATAGGTCCATCTTATTCGAACCACAGCTCGGATATATCGCTGTTGTTGAGCTCTGACCACAGAAAATTGGTTAACATCGCTCTATGCACGAGACTATTGACGGTAACGGCGTTTCCTTCCTCATTTCGAAAGAAATAAGGTCCGATGATGCCACCATGCCATAAACCGCACCAAGCAATCAATCAAGTGTTCGGTCAGCACAACCTTATACGGCTGTAGGCTCAAATCCAACCGCAAAATAAGCCGCTTTAACTCTCTTTCGATAACCAATTCAGCTGATCGGCGCCGAATCAACATTTCTGGGTCTTTTTCGATACTGGCCGTATTCCTCATTTCGCCCTAATATCTATCTGGCTTAAGATCAAAAAGAGTGTACTCACACTCAAACTTTTCCACGGTGCGACGAATTGCCTGTACACTGAAGCCATGATTATGTACGAATTTGGTGGGTATGGGCAATTATTCCCCATTCTTTGAAAGATTGACAATTTGTACAATCGACTAGTATTTTGTTCCCCAAAGGAACCTCATTTCGACGACAAGTGTCTTTCTTATAACCGGTGCTGAAGGTACAATCCTTAAACTGTAGTGCTAGTAACTAATATTATCTCTACGAAGGGTGCCAGGAAATTCAATGTCAATTATAGCCTTTGGGAATGAGACATAGGTTCTAGGAATATTTTTTATAAGATACACGCTGTCCTGACTTAACTGTTGATAACATCGAGGAAATCTTTCCGCTGAACTCACTCTTTCTGAGGAACCATTGATATATTTTTGAAAGGCGAAATTCAATTCAGTTTGCGTGTAGATTGAAGTTCATCTGCACAGTATGTGTGGGTCCCGCCCAATTACCAAGGCTTCGCCCATCAATAACGTTGTCTAATAAAAAGTGGGGGCAGAGCATATTACTGGTCTTATAGTAAACATCTTCAGATTACAGCCTCTGAATGGTTGCTACGATTTGACCAGTTACAAGTTGTCGGTCATAGGTCTTGTTGGCGGCTGGACCACCGGTAGTCCATACCAGGACTTAAATCACGGTACCATGGGAGTCAGGAGCCCCGCGGATTTCGGTCCGGGCCTGACTTGTTAGAGGTAGGCCCCTTGTGGGAGCGTCAGGGTGGCTGTGGTTTAAACCCAAATCGCGGAAATGGTCTTCCTGTTGGTTTGACCCATTGTAGAGTTGCAAATAAGTACTGGGTGCTGTGGCCCTAAGAGCAGTAAGAGGTTTTAGATCGGCCTCGACTCATACCTTGGGTGGAACTTGTGCCTCCAACACAGTTCCGAATTGGTATCAAAGGATTGACGGAGAGCGATGCCGAGGCGTATCCTTGCGTATGGGCATCCCGTAAACATAAGTCTACTATACATGACAGGTGATTTACGTTAAAAACCAGAGACTATGCACAGTATGTGTATATCTAGGCGCATGTTGAAGTGCTAAAAACTTCTGTTGAATCTGAATCAGAGTCAGGTTGGCTTTTTGTGATACCAAATGCTGAAAGTTGAATTCCTTTTTGACATTATTAAAATGATACATTCGTCAAACTGTTTGGTATACCATATATATGTAGAATCAGCAGCTGACAATATTCTAAAAAATTTGCATTAAACATTAATCCACTCCATTCGGAGTTGTGTTCATAGTTCATATTGCACTCGGCAAAAACTCAAAATTATAAATTTGGCCAAAAATCTGTAACATTAAATATTCATGACTTTGTGACAAACTAAATGAAAAGCGACATCTTTTTGCTCTCCTTTAGAATGTTGTACTTATGTACGGATATATGTATGATAAAAGTCACATTTTACATTTCCAAATAGAAGAAACACATGCAACACATGCCTTGATGGTAGGTTTTCGGATGTACAATAGCCATGGCAGCATATATTTCTGTCTAAAAAGTCATCATCTGGATGGTCACAGTACGTAGTTACTTGTATTCCTCATCTATAAACTCAGTGGTGTCCTTGCAGAAGCTTCTAGATGACCTCTGTTTACCCCTAAATCTCTTTCTACAAATGAAATTTTAATGAGTTAACAACATGACAAACTTTGGTCTGATTCCAGAGTCTGGGTAGTACCCCGAATCATAAACCGCAACATTAACAGAGTAAGAGAACTGACATTTCCATCTCCTTGTCTCTGGTCTACTCCATTCAATCGTTACTGTGCACTTCCTCTTCCTTTACTCCAACACACCCCACACCGTGCACAGACACAACTTTTATTCGGTCCGACTGCCAATTGAGAGAACATCAACTTGTTTCAGGAGCTTAAAATCTGCTCGTGCAGAATGCTTAAAAAACGGTGACTTCCTGAATTCGTACTTAAGTATTCTACCAGGCAGTCGGGGTTGGAAAAAAACGGGTGCAGGTTGTGAAGACTACGGAACCAAGTGGGGTTAATGCCATTGGGAGAGACAGAGGTTCCAGTGAAAGTTGCGGGGGTGCTTTTAAGTACTTTCCTCCAAAAAGCCGGGGTAGAGTGTGCATAAATCAAATGTGAACTATTAGTAAAGAATAAACAACAGGATTCCACAGAATAGAGTACAAATACAGGGTGTGCTTTTATAGTTTTTGGTCATTTATAAAAGTTGCTTTTTTGTTTCCTGCCGTGGGTGGGGATATACATGTGTATCTACATTTCGGGAGTCCTTTGTTTTTTCTTTTTGTTGGTTATATAGTTATTTACTTTTGATAAAATACTCATACTTTGGCATTCGTAAAAAGTTGTAAAAAAGACCACCATAAGAAGTGACCTTTTTTCTTCTGTTAGCCTTTAAGTGTGGATTGCATAAACCCTGTAGTGACCTTTTGCAATGTAAATAGGCATAAACAAATGACATGGCACTCCATTATCTATACCAAAAAAAAGGGTTCACAGTTAGGAAGCAATAAGGCCAATAAGGATTACATTCTTCATATTTAAACTAAAAGGCCGGAACTCATCCTTGTCCAAAAGCACTGGCGACGGTTCAAGTACTAAAAAATTCCCTTCTAATATGGTCACTAAAAAGTGAATCAGTGAATTTAGTCTACTTGATAATTAAGTATTGAAGGGTGGAGTCAACGGCGACGTCAGAGTTTGATTTTGACTAAGCCAATATCATAGCACGCACAGATAATCGCCATGCTACTTAATTACCTCGTTAGTCCAAAGAAATAGCGATTAACAAGAGTTATTCTTGGTTGGATCGTAGTCTTTTGAAGACTTTGTTAAAATTAATAGCGAAGTGGCCGAAAACGCCACTAATTACCTTAAGTGACTTTCTGCCCGAAACATCTGAGTTGAATGTTTTTCTTCGTTTTCCTCCCATTGACCGTTGGATCCATGTTCGCCTTCTTCAATCCAATACTCACGAACGTTTTACTGAAATCACTCTGGATTATGACACCATCTCCGGCAGAATAATTGAACGATTGTGTATTTCGTTGCAAAGGACATTAGGTAGCGTAATTTTCTTCGAAGGTATGCGTAAGGTGAGAGATAATCACTACCACTGCCTTCGTCTTACTGTCATGACGATAATTTCCATACGCTTCTTCATTAAAAACTCTTCGATGATGATACGTTTTGGCTAAGGTTTGCAAATTTTGAGTGACAGCGAAAGTCATCTTTCTCGTAATGCATCCATAAAACAGTGCTGAATATTGATTCTACATCAGCTAGTAGCTTTGTTCTTAAGCAAGTGGCATTACTCTTCCAGATTTTCGATAGCATACCTAACGCAGGTTTTGTTTTCCTAATTGTGTTCATGTCGAACTTGGTGCCTCCATTGGCCAAGACGTCGCTTCCTTAATAAAATAAAAGCAATCACCTTTCTCAATTTGCTAATCGATAATGTTAAGTTGAGTGTTGATGTTCAAGAGACTTGGCATTCTAGTGTAGGTCTTGTTCCCATTCTAACCTGTCGGCAATTTGATTGAAGTCCTTAATTCTTTGCGAAAGCAAGCAGACATCGCCGAAGTAGTCTGCCTGTTTCCATTTGCTCTTGTCTGTTCTAATAAGCGGCGTTCTCTTTTGACAGGGCTGCTTAGAGGATATCGATTGTTACCTTACAAAAAGACAATATAGTGACAATATACAGGGACTCGTCATCGAAATGTGAGGATTTGGCACTACCGCTCTAGTGATCTAGTACTCGGCATCGATATTTGAGATGACAGCAAACGTTTTCGTGCGTCATTTCATTCGAACACTGTGTTGTGCTGTCGAGACGTCAAACAAAACAACAAAGATGTGAGTATTTTAGTTTTATTTTTATTTTTTAAAGGAATCTACGAGTATCGAGCCAATTTTTGATTTCCTCTATTGAGCTGAAGCGTATTCCCGTAAGAGCGTTCTGCATCGAACGAAACAAGTGGTGCCAAGTCTGGACTGTAAGGCGGGTGAGGCAGAATTTCCCATCCACTATTTTCCAAATAGTTTTTCACCGAAACCGCAACATGTGGCCGAGCGTTGTCGTGATGAAAAATGACGGACTCATGCCTGGTCTCATATTCTGGCCGTTTTTCTTTTAATGCCCGCTTCAAACGAATTAGTTGGGTTCGATATAATGGTCCTTTGATGGTTTCACCACTCGGAAGCAGTTCGTAGTATACGATACCCTTTTGATCGCACCATATGCAGAGCATGGCCTTATTCACGTGAATATTTCGTTTCGGCGTCGATTGGGCGGGCTCGCCGGGCTCGCCGGGCTTTGTATACGATTTTCTGCGTTTAGGATTATCATAATAAATCCACTTCTTATCACCAGTGATAATACGATGCAAAACTGATTTATTTTTATACCGCTGCAGTAACATTTCGGACATGCAAAATCGCCGTTCGACGTCTCTTGGCTTCAATTCGTACGGCACCCAGTTTCCAACCTTTTGAATGAATCCCAGTGCTTTTAGGCGCAGGGAAACGGCTTGTTGCGTGACGCCCAATGATGCAGCAAGTTCTTCTTGAATCTGACATGGATCCTCATCCAGTAAAGCGTCCAATTCCTCGTCTTCAAAACTTTTCGGCTTTCCGGGGCGATCTTTGTCTTCAACTCCAAAATCACCACTTTTGAACCGTTTGAACCACTCTCGGCACGTCGATTCGCCAATACATTCCGCCCCATAAGTTTCCGAAAGCAAACGATAGGCCTCAGCCGCACTTTTCTTCATATTAAAGAATAAAAGCAGCGCTTCCCGCAAATGACGTTTATTTGGCGGGAAACTTGCCATGATTTTGCTCGATGAAGTGTACGACACCGATAGAACTGCTCAAATATGACGCTGCAAAGTTGTTGACAGATACAAAACTTACAAATAAAACACATGGGGTGTGACATTTCTGCCCGGGATCCACTGGTGGCGCCATCTCTGACAAACGCTGGAAACTTACTTGTAGACCCAATGTATATTTGATTTTTGTTTAAATGTAAGAACATATGTAAACATTCGCAATGATATGTAAAGATAAAAATATACTTTCGAAACTTAAAATTTAAAAAAAAAAATGTATCTAATTGTGAAAATAATGTTAATGTTGATAGGTTAATAAGAATTTAATTTTAATTGTATAGTCATATGTATGTATTCGCAAGGAAAATAATTTGTAAAGAGATCAAATGATCGAAAACAAAAAAAAAATTCTTGAAAATGTGTATCTGATTGTTAAAAGATTCATAATTTAATAAGTTCATACGAATTTATAATCGCTTTAATTGTTTAGTGTTAGTTCATTAAGTAATATAATCGGGACGATTTCTGGCCAGGATGGCCGATTGTAGACTATTATTTCTTATTCAAATGACAGTGTCATCGTTTTGCGCAACACACTGTGATTACGTATACAAACTTGTTTTGAATAGTGGTTTTACGATCGGATGATCCTCCCGCTAAAGTAGTACATATGCACCGTGCTCTAGAATAAGATAAATATGGTCCTCGATCTATGTTACGGGGCTTTTTTTAATAAACTGTCGTGAAGAGAACTACTCCGTGTCTTTTTTTTTTAACGCACGAATAGGCCACAGTTTAAGCCACAGGTTATTGATGGCAGGATTCTAGGATAGATAAAATATCATTATTACATTTATAATATATGTAGCATTGCGAGCTTATTATAAGCCTCGACTTGAAAGATCCGTGCTTCAAGCGCAGAACCGTGTGCAAATAAAAGGAAGTAGAGCATTGGGTAGGACAAGACAGGGTTTAGCTGCATAGGCCAAAGATGCAGCAAACCTATACGTATACATTCGTTTTAATAGGACGGTTTATCGGGAAAATTCTCCTGGGCTCTGCCCAAAGAAATATCTCTTAAAAGGTCTCTTGCTGATTTGAAACCAGGATTAGCTTAGGAAATGAAAGTTTCACGTGGTGCTACATCATTTTCCCGAATATGAATGAGCGTTTCCTAAATATATACTGACCCCATATAAATACAAGAATTGCGATTAAGGACGTTTTCAAGAAATATATGCCATGCATGTGAAAATTAGGGTTTCTCGGAGAATGAAATAGAGGACAACCTGGTGAAACGCGGAAATTGTCGAAATTTATGTTTTATTCTTGCTATTGCTACTCGTAACATAGTGACAGGTTTAAAAAGAAACTCGAATGGTTCCAACACTTGTTGTCGAATTTCGTAAAGCGACACTATTGTTAGTTCTACGAGTATGTTAAGTAAAAAGGTGCAATTTGAATATTGAACAATTGGAGTAAGTATATTAATAACACCTTGCCTACGCCATACAATAGAATTTCATTGTCCAGGCAGAAAAAGTCTGGGAGTTCCTAAGCGAATGTTGCAGAAAATCGAACCTGCACAGGTTCCATGAGGTGCTACAGAAATAATCTTACTAACCTAGTTCAGTTTTGCGAGTTTGCATTTTCTGTCCCGCATAAGTTCCACCTATCAGCCTCATGTCTTAGCTGTCAATTTGGTGGTAGCAAAATATGTACGAGCATCTACATAGTTTGAGTAAGCCTGAACCTTTTTTTAATTGCAAGCCACCTTAAGGATGGTAATCAACGAAACATAATGCTAATTTTTTTAAAGATAAACTAACATCATCGATTTGTTATCGCAAAGAGAAAACGGTTTTCTTGCTTCCAATAAAATAATCATCACTCTACTACCCATAACCAAGTAAATTGGTTCATTCCCAGAAATCCAAGACCCCCAACATATTTGCAGCTGTTATTCACCCCCATGCGGTATTGATGTACGAGTACGATGAGTTCACTGAATTTACCAAAATAAAAAGAGTCCTCCTTTCGTCCTGCTAATGAAAAACTCACCACTTAACCATGAAGTTTTAGCAATTTCAACAGGACAATACCGTTGACTGTAAAATCAACAAAACTCTTCACCAAATCCTACCGCTAGCTATAAAAGAAAAGCTTACCTTACCCCTAAAAATGGCAGACTCATTATTTTGCCATCTCCTGTAGAGGAATTTCCATTTCATTTAAGAGCTGGGGAACCAGAACCACATGAAAATCAATTTTCATTCCCATGAGATCGTTTAAAAAGTGAAGAAGACTTCGTCTCTCCTTTTGTGTTTTTTGTTACGAGTAGCTTCAACCCTACGAAACTATTCAATTTAACCTCTGGTTCGATGGTTTGAGAAGCAAGGCATCTGGGTTGTTATTTTAACCTCCAAACTAATCTATTATCCGTAATCCCTTGCATTAACAGCTCTATAAGTCAGGAAGAGCAACAAAGCATAAGCTCCTGGCAGTTGCCCATTGAAAATGCTAAACCGCTTCCGAGTGTTATGAAAGCCTTTGTTGCTGTGTGCTGTTTGTAGCCGGTAACCGGAAGTGACAATTAATGTCTCATGACTTATTCAAATGTCAATTTGCGGATAATTGACTGCATTCGGAATCTAATGAATGACGCAAATATATGTAGTAGTCGCGCGTCGGTCGGTTGCGTCTACCCCATATATTGGTTGAGTATGTGTGGAAATACTAAAGCCACCACAAAATCCTTCTTCCGAATATCCGTTTCGTTTGCATTGGGTTATGTGCTCTGCGGTAGTCACTCTTTTACAAAGTGGCAAACGGAGATCCATTTTAAAATATTTACATTTTGGTTTACGAAGGTTTATGGTGGTTGTCGTAGATATGAGTTGAAATTGATTTTAAAAAGGGATTTTTCGAATGTCCTTTACTGGGTGGTAATGATGAAAATTTGAAATGATACTCATACATAGTATTTTAGTAGAATTGAAATAGCGGTTGCCACATGAATATAAATGAAACGTGAACACTCTGCAAACCCATCCTAGAGCAGTCTTTTAAATGACTTTTGGCCCTTATTCACTTTTTGGGATGCTGGATTCCACCTCTTGGCCAAATCTAGCATTCTGTACTGGGAAAGGGCTTTATTGAAGGGTTGTTTTAGAAATAAAAAGTGAATCCTTTCCGATGGGTTAAGAGGTAGCGAGTGCAAATTTTATTTATGATATACTTACAACCAACTTACGATTACCTGAGGCAAAATGCGTACTAAGCAAAAAGCATGTGAAACAAGGAAAAGATAGGATACGAGTATATATTATTTACTTCGTAGACAGTTTAAACCTTAGTTGTATTAATAACTATTTTTCTTGTAAGCCTCACTATTTGCCATTTCCTTTTTTTACATACATACGGTAAATACCGACCAAAGTTTCTGTTCCCACCGAATATTCTGCTGACGTATGGGTTTTGTTCGCACCTGCAAAATCAAATACAGGATTAGGTCGTAATGCCCAGATGTAACAGAATACGCCTATTGTATTACATTTTTATTTGTTAAGTAGTATTTAAGGAACTAAAATTTCTAATAAACATCATTCGCAATCCAAACGTGTTGTTTAACTTTAGATCAAAAAAGAAACTAACATTGTTGGTGACCCCGACGTGATTCCGCTGAAAAAAAAAAAAAACAATGGAAGCCCTCATCAAAGAACAGGCAGTCGCAGCCAGCCGAGAAAATAACAAAGTTATTCTCCAACTTTTAGAAGGACGGACCAGGTAGGCGGACTAAACCATACTTGGAGTCCCGGCTGGAACGGCTTGACTTCGAAAGGATTGAATTCGAAATCAGGGATATCAAGTTACAAGCATACCGGACAGAGCGGCCAGAGAGCAGCTACTTCGAAAGGAAATACTACGCACAAGTTAAGGCTGTGTTTGCTGAGTACAAGGCAGCTATACAGCAAGCACAAACCGATCTTGAGAAGTCCACTTACACCAGTACTAGTATCGAAAGCGGGAACACCATTCAGAACCTGATAAGGCAGCAAAAGACTTCAGTCAGCGCAGTGTAGTATTTACTTGCCTCCATCGATGACAACATGGAAGACCGTTCAGTTCCATACTACAATCGAAAACTAACGAGTCGTACGCAGGTCAATTATCTCTGGTCTACAGAGACCTTAGATTACTCGATTGATAGCATTCAGAAGCTAGAAGAACCCTGTCAATCGCGATTTATCGAACTGCAGGAACACTTGGATCAACAGTTGGGCAAGACGCCACCAACAGCGACTTCTGAGGCCAAGCGGTTCAACAACCTGAAACTACCGAAGATAACGCTTCCCGTATTTAGCCGGAACTATCTCCAATGGATACATCAACAACCAATGCGTAAGGCAGAGAAAATGTTGTAATTTGTCCGGAGAAGCGGGAAAGCTAATTCAACACCTTCAGGTATCAGAAAACAACTAACATTCAGCCTGGTCAAGCCTCGAACATCGCTACAACAATGAGCGATTACTACTTGCAGCATAACTCAATAAAGACAACCAGTCATTACAGGAGACTTGGCCACGGCAATCAAACGACTACACGACACTTCAAAGGTTTGCCTTTTCGGAATCAGCAACCTGGGCATTCCTATCTAGGATTGGGACCCATTACTAATTCATCTTATTCTTCCGAAGATCGACAATGAAACTCATAGACTTTATGAGCAATCGCTGGACAAGCCACGTGAATTTCAGACAGTAACAGGGTTACTTGCATTCTTAGAGAATGTTGGAGGCACTAGGAACAAAAGAAAAGGGTGAATCTAAACGATCAAGCAGAGTTACTCTGACTACCATGCAAGAAAATAGCAAGTGTTTTCTCTGCGAGCAACCGAACCATCCCATTGACAAATGTCCAACCTTTTTACAGCTTTCAGTCACGGAGAGGCTTAAAAACGATTTGGGCATACGGTTTCAAATCGTAAAGCAGGGCATTGTATCAAATGCAACAAATTTCATCACACTTTGCTTCACATAGCCCAGTTCAAACCGAAGCCCGAAACTTAGACTCTACAGATCAATATCAAAACTAGTCTGTCAGCAATCAACGGAGACAATGCTTGTACTAACTACCATATGTGCTTTTAGGAACAGCTATGGTCAACGTGCTTAATAAAACTAATAGTCCAATTAAGGCGACGGCACTGCTGGACTCAGGCTCTCAGATGAGCTTCATAACCAGTATATAAGCCAACAAAGCTAAAACCAAAGGAGGAACTACTGGAGATTTCCGATGTAGGAGACAACCATCTTAAAATCGACAACAAGGTGAATCTATGTCTTCAATCCCTAATTACTGGGTTTAACACAGATCTGGAGGTATACATTCTGGGTACTATAACGTCACGTCAGCCCAGTCAATTTATTAATACGAGCAGATGGAATTTACCAAAGAATATCTAGCTTGCAGACAACGCATTCAACCAATCTCAGGAGAGTGACCAACTAATTGGAGCAGAGCTATTCCCCAAGCTTATTTCGATTGTACAAATTAGAATTCAGCAGAACTTGCCAGCAATTCAAAACACTTTACTTGGATGGGCCGCAATAGGAAAGGCTACACTTAAAAAACCGACTTCAAAACTATTTTGCGGTATCGCCTCTGAAACAAGTACGTAAGAGGAGTTCGTAGAAAGGTTCTGGACAATAGTTCCTCTACAAAGAAGAAATACAATTGACTCCGCAAGAACGAAGATGTAAAGAGATCTTCATCAACACAACAAACAGAACAGAAAACGGTCGTTATATCGTAAAACTACCTTTCGTCAGCAATCCAGCTAGCTTGGGAGAATCAAAGCAATTGCTTCTAAACGATTTCTTAGCTTGGAAAGGAAACTGTACGGAAATCCAGAATTCAGTTGATGGAAGAATATATTCACCTCAACCATATGTCAAAAATGAACAGAAGAGCAGAATCAATCAGCGGACCGCTTTATTTTCGGCCACACCACTGCAAGACCACACCACATCTACGAATATATCGCTAAGCGATGTATTACACTCTGGCCCGTCATTGCAAAACGATGTGTTTTCAATTTTATTACGCTTCAGAATTCCTGCTTACGTATTTACCGCCGATATTTCCAAAATGTATCGCCAAATACTTGTTGACAATGACAGCAAGAAGTTCCAGCTCATCCCGCAGCCAACCTATTAGGGTGTATCATTTAAACACAGTAACTTATGGTACAAAATCGGCACCACACTTAGCAATCAAGTGTCTTCAAGATTTGGCTCTAACTGCAACAAGTCAATATTCATTTGGAGCTACCATTATCAGACGCGATATAGGTATACATATGTTAAATGGATGATGTTGTAACTGGAAGCGATGACTTACAAGAAGCATACCAAATGAAGACAGAGTTAATTAATTTGCTCAAACAGGGGCTATGCCCGTTGCGAAAATGGTGCGCAAATACACCAACACTACTACAAGCTAAAGAAGACTGTGAAGTGGAAACGATGCTATCCGATCAATCCGAAGCGTCAGTTAAGACTCTTGGACTAACCTGGCTTCCAACAACCGATCAATTCATTATCAAAACAAAATGGAGAGGTGCCATACAAGTCACTAAACGGACAATTCTTACGGGTATAGCTCACATCTTCGAGCCCTTAGAAGTTGTGAGTCCGGTAATCATTCTGGTAAAAATCTTTTTACAAGAATTGTGGCGATCTAACCTGGATTGGGATGCTGCAGTTCCAATGGAAATACACACCAAATGGCTGCACTTCAGGACAGAATCTCAATACCTAAACATCCTGAAAATAGCTAGGCATGTATTACTGCCATACGCAACTGATATCCAGCGTCACAATGGGCGTATGGGGCGGCTATATTCATAAGACCATCAAACCAGAATGGATAAATTAAAGTGCAACTGGTTTGTTCAAAATGTAAAGTTGCACCAATAAAACAACTGACGATCCCACGATTAGAACTTTGTGCTGCAAAATTAATGGTACAACTAGCCAACGTGGTAAAAAAGAGTCTACCACTCGAAATCCACAAAACAAGGTTCTGGACTGACTCTAAAATCGTCTTAGCTTGGATAAATACCCAATCACCATTACCTCATTCATAAACGAAGAAACCAAAAAGGGGCAATGGAAGCACATGAATACAGAAATAAATCCAGCTGATTTATTGTCTCAGGGAGTATTTCCCGAGCAATTTCTCAAGATCCTTTCCTGGTTCAAGGTACGTATGTACATTTTTTTACCGATCTCAATCAACATGGCCAGTGCAATCATTACTAACGAAAAGCGAACATCTTCCAGAAGTAAAAGCGATAAAAACAGTCTTAGTAGCCACAAGCAAGAAGACCCACTTCCTTGAATTTTGGCGGGTAAGCCACGAACCTTTTTAGGGCAGCAATAAATGCTTGGTTTGTCAGATCTGAAACTAACTCCAGATGCACAGCCTTCATTGCGAAGCATACGAAAACCGATTCATAGGCCTTTGTTGGCTATTTTCCTCTGATCTTATAGTGGATATAAACTGGACTCAGGAAGTCTGGATCCAGCATGAGTAAATCCTTCAAGTTCAACGGAGAGTTCGAACAGCCACAATAGCCAGTGACGGCCAGGTATTTCCATTTTTTTGAATGTCCGAATATTCTGAGTATCTAACTTTGATTCGGACTTCTTGTTGTGGTAAATAATCCCGCCAGCATCGAACGAGGAAAACCGTGGGATTACTGCCAAATATCAATCAGGGAGGCCGCATCTCATGTACTGGGGTTCAATCCGCCTCAATGAGGAAACTCCTAGTTCAATGTTGAATGCAGATAGGTACATCTAGAAAAATAGCGGATGCATAGAATGGCCCTGAAGAAAAGAACGATTGAGGCTCGCGGGTGCTACGACCAGAAAAGAAGCGAAGAATCTGGAAAGATTATTTTTTCAAACGGTTAAACGGTGACGACAACCAACCTGGACGAAGACGGACAACACTTCCGTCCAACCGACCGATATGAAATGAGGACAGCAATTCCCAAGCTTTAGTCTAAGAAAGCTGCTAGACTTGATGTCTTGCCAACCTGTTTAAAACAGCAGGTGATGATTGGGTACGGAGCATACGTCAACTCAGTCTAAAATCTGGCAAGACAAATAGAATCTCAGTACTGTTTGTAGTTACAGGAAGATCCCTTAAACTGCGCCAACTACAGGGAAATAAGTCTTCTCTGTTGCGGTAAAATTTACGACAACAAGCTGGGCTCTTTTCCCGTGAAAACTTTCGCCTTCATCCCTCCGAACCTTTTCCCTCTGAATAGTTGTTCTTCCTACATCCTGAGGAAGTGATGGGCAGCCATGGGCGCATCAGCCATCAGTGCACTCTCTCGGTATCTTGGAAGCATAACATAAACAGGTAGGACGGACGGTCAAAACCAACAAAAGAGCAAGCGGGCGGCTTGCTACAAGAGCGCGAGGAGGGCTCTATATAGGATTTTTTTTTGCAAGGGTTCAGCGCGAGTAGAGCCAGCTCCTAACCCCTTCACTTTTTTGACCCGCATTTTATGTTGTGTCCGTTGTCGCTTTGGAGGAACATATTAGCGGAAAGCACCTGTGGATTCTGCCAGTCTCGGACTTCTGCCTTTACGCTCCTCGGAGGTGACCACTCGGTGGCCATGTTATTTGGACTATACGCCTAGCGCCAGATGGACGGTCTGCAACTTTCTATGTAAATGAAATACTTACAACCCATGTGGACTGTTTGCAACTCTCTGCAACATACACCACACAATACTTGCACAAAAGCACAGCATCAAACGAAACACAAGACAGAAACCAATAATAACAAAACAAAAATAATAACAACGCGCGGTCTATCGTTGTGAATATACAGAGTGAATGACTCGAACTCCAACTTTTTAAAATGCTATAATTTTTTTATTTTTTGATAAATTTTATTGTGCCAAAGCAAAAAATGTTGGAAAATACATAAATTTTCAAATTGTATCAGTAGTTTTCAATATGTCCACCTTTGGCGCGAATAATGGCCTTGAGACGGCCGAAGAAAGCATCGCACACTGCACGCAAGTGGCTCTGTGGTATTTTGGCTCATTCTCGGCGAAGTGCTTGTTTGAGGTGGTCCAAACTTTGGTATTTTTGTAGTGCCAACCTTCGCCTTCAAAATACCCCAGACAGAGAAATCCAACGGATTTGCATCCGGAGAATTTGCAATCCATTGTGTCGAAGAAATGAAATGTGGAACATTGTTTTTTAACCAATCTTGGTTGACGCGCATTTTGTGAGACGGTGCCGAGTCTTGTTGAAATGTCCACGTCCTCCGACCGAAATGATTCTTTGAACAAGGCTTCAATACTGCCTCTAAGACAGTTCACGGTATGCGATCGCATTAATTTTGACGCCACGGTCCAAAAATACGAGCGGAGAGCGACCATCGGTGGTTATGGCGGCCCAAACCATCACCATCGGTGTTGCCTGCTTTCTGGTTGCCGTCCGAAGATGTAAATTTTCGAAGGACCTCTCTGGCAAGTAAACTCGGTCATTTTGTTTGTTGACATATTGATCGATTACAATGGCGAATCATCGGAAAAAGCCAAATTCGGCACTTTCGTGCAAGCGTAGCAACTCCTTCCCTCTTTCGACTCTAACTTTTTTCTGTTGCGGTGTAAGATCGTGTGCTTTTTGGAACTTCAATGGCTTGAGCCCAAGCCCATTTTTTAGTATGTGTTGCATCCGTTCCAACGATATGTTGAGCTCACGAGCCATTTTTCTTCCACTTCAACGCGGATTTCGCTCAAATCGAGCCTTCACTTTCCGAACCATTTCTGCCGATGTTGCTGTTTTTTTATGACCACTTCCATGGCGGGAGTATCACGGTAACGAGCTATGGTTGGAGACACAAATGAATTATTCACGTTAAGGTGCTGGAGGGCTCTAACAATAGCTACTTGTGGTTTTCCAGTCAAATAACATATTGGCTGAAAAGTCCGTGCCGTTTTATCGTAAAACACAAAATTTTTGCAAAATTCAACTTTATTTATCAATATAGTTGCCTTCGAGGGCGATACACTGATTGAAACGATTTTTCAATCTTTCAATACCAGTTTTGTAGTACGATTTCGGTTTAGCCTCAAAATAGGCCTCTGTTTCAGCGATTACTTCTTCATCGGTCTTAAATCTCTTTCCAGCGAGCATTGTTTTGAGGTCTGCGAACAGGAAATAGTCGCTGGCGGCCAAATCTGGCGAATACGGTGGGTGGGGAAGCAATTCGTAGCCGAATTCATTCAATTTTGCCATCGTTTTCATCGACTTGTGACACGGTGCATTGTCTTGATGAAACAGCACTTTCTTTTTCTTAAAATGCGGCCGTTTTTCAGCGATTTCGTCCTTCAAACGCTCCAAAAACGCAATGTAATAGTCGCTGTTGATAGTCTGCCCCTTTTGGAGATAGTCGATGAAAATTATTCCATGTGCATCCCAAAATACGGATGCCATAACCTTGCCAGCCGACTGTTGAGTTTTTGGTCATTTCGCCACTCAGCTGACTGCCGACTTGACTCTGGTATGAAGTGATGGAACCAAGTTTCATCCATTGTCACATACCGATGCAAAAATTCGGCTTTATTGCGGTTGAACTGCTTTAAACACTCCTCTGAATCATCAACACGTTGTTGTTTTTGATCGACTGTGAGCAAATGCGGCACCCACTTTGAACAGAGCTTTCGCATGTAAAAATATTCGTGTATGACGCGCTCTTTTGATATCTTCAGAGCCTCAGCTATCTCGATCAACTTCACTTTACGGTCATTCGTAATCATTTTGTGGACTTTTTTGATGTTTTCATCTGAAACAGCCTCTTCGGTGCTTGTATGACCACTTTTAAATTTTTCAATTCACTTGCGAATGGTTCGTTCGGCTTGTGCAGAGTCCGGGTAACACTTATCAAGCCATTTCTTTGCATCGGCTGCATTTTTTCCCATCAAAAAGCAATGATAAACCAACACACGAAATTGCTTTGAATCCATTTTTTTTCACAGTAACAAAAGTTGCTTCACTCACAACGCTATATCTCGAGAACTAATCGTCCGACAGCTGTCAAATTTATACACGTATCTTTTGAAGGTTGGTACTGAAAATGGTATGGATTTAATTCAAGTGATGCCCTCTCTTAGAAACGGCACGGACTTTTCAGCCCATGTGTTATAAAGCAATCACACAAAATTTTTCAACACAAGTGAGACGCAAATCGTTTAAAAGGCTTGTAAATAATAAAATTATCTGTCATGTGTCAAAATTTAAGCTCACTGTCATGAACGGTTTGGAAATTATAGCAGTCTGAAGTTGGTTGCAGTTCGAGTCATTCAGGGTGTAATATGTATATTTGTGCTAAAATATAAATTAAGTAATTATCATGCCAAAAACTTCGACAGAAAGGGTGCGCTCTCACCCTCAGAATGCTCCATCAAAACAAAAGAAGAACCATGTCGAAATCAATAGAGATTATAGAGGGCAAAAAAGAGCGTTGCGACCCAATATCATTACTAATCTCAGATCCATAGCTTCTAGTTCAACGGTGCCAACAGCAATAAATAGTAAATCAGCAAGCGCTGTGAATAGTGAAGTGGGTGAAGATATAAATTTTATCGCAACCAGTACCGCACGGAGTACTGTTGTAAGAGATTCGAACATTGCGTCAACGAGTTATATACGAAATTGTGCTACGAAAAGCTTCAAAGCTGCATCGACGAGTACTGAACATGTTTATGTTGGAGTACTCGAATAATATACCTAACACTTGTAGCAAGCCATAGGGGAGAGACTGATAAGAATGTAAGAAATATAAAGTGGCAACACTAACTAGTGATTGTAAAGTGGCCACACTAGGAAAAGAGTCTGCCGGTAGGTAGGAGATTAGTCGTAAGTCAAAACACGAGCGTAAATTATTTTTTTTTAAAGGATTGTGTTTGTTTTATTCGCGATAAGACTAACGGCTAAACACTTTAAAATATAAAAACTTCCACTCCACAAAAATGTACGTAAAGAATTTAAAAAACAATTTACAAAGAATCCGTTCGGTTTTACATGTTCAATTTGTGATAGATTGTGGTTCAAACAATATAGGATAGCCCTCTCCTGAAAATGAAAATAGAGAAATAGTATTAGGAGAGTTTCCTGGTATTGATGTTGGGAATATAGTGTGTAATACTTGCAGGGCATCGCTGAGTCGAAAAAGTAAACCTCTATTATCAAAATCCAATGGTTTTCAATATCCGAATATACCGTTTCATCTGCCAACCAGATTTAAGATCAGAACGACTTATTTCTCCTCGAATACAAATCAGACGATTACGGCACGTGCATGGTCAATATGGGATATTAGGACAGATCATTAATGTCCCTGTATCTTGTGTTGACAATGGTTACTCGTTTACCTAGAAATATTGATGATGATCACTGCATCAATGTGCATATTAAGCGAAAAAACAAAAAAAAAATACATAAATCGAGTTACCTGACAGGTTTCATCAGCAAGCGTAACATTAAAATTTGGTTGCAGTACTTAATTACAACTCCTTTTTACAATATTAAAGTTGATCAATTGTTTTTTTTCAATGACAATGAGGAAAATATTCCTGTCGATATAGATGAAAGGAGCGAAGACATATCTATTGAAGAGAGTCTTACAGCTCAGCAAAATACGCTTCTATGGAACGATGAAATATATTTAAGAATTGCACTAGGTGAACGGAGTATGGTATACCACGCCTCCTCCTTTTATATGATGAAAATGCTGAAGAGCTTTCTTTTCCTTTGATTTACCTTGGCAAATTTAGAAGTTTTAAGGAAGGAATACAAATAACAGCATTTATAATAGGGTTATTCTACTATAAATCGCCGAAGCTATATGGGGAGCTCTGAACGACATCCCTCCGATTTGGCTGGAAAGTGGTAGAAATACTCATTGGAGTGGTACAAATCATAGGGCAAAAAAAGTTTTGTAGAATTCGATATACTTAGTTTCAAAAATTGGCAAAAAATCAAAATTTATGCTTTCTTTTATATTTAAAAAAATCATAACTTGGCTCTGCTCATCAGAATTTGATAAAATATACCTTGTTGAATTCAGGAAAAGGTGAACTTTCAAAGATTTAGAATAATTTTTATTTTCAAGGACGAAGGATATCCCAGAATATCCTTTTTACATAATATATCCTTGAATAACTCAAAAAATTGTATTTTTTTTTTATATATTGGGTCTACAAGTAAGTTTCCAGCGTTTCTTTTTTCCAAAATTTGAAGTTTTATTATGAAAACATAGTTACATTGCTTTATTAAAAGTATCGTCCATCGGGGAAGCTACAACTTTCCCCCATCTTTCTGGCAATTTATGAATTCCGGACCAAAAAAATTTCTCGTCTTTCGAGCACAAGAACTTATCGAGCCAATTTTTAATTTCCTCTACTAAGCTGAAGCGTGTTCCCGTAAGAGCGTTCTGCATCGAACGAAACAAGTGGTAGTCAGATGGTGCCAAGTCTGGACTGTAAGGCGGGTGAGGCAGAATTTCCCATCCACTATTGTCCAAATAGTTTTTCACCGAAACCGCAACATGTGGCCGAGCGTTGTCGTGATGAAAAATGACGGACTCATGCCTGGTCTCATATTCTGGCCGTTTTTCTTTTAATGCCCGCTTCAAACGAATTAGTTGGGTTCGATATAATGGTCCTTTGATGGTTTCACCACTCGGAAGCAGTTCGTAGTATACGACACCCTTTTGATCCCACCATATGCAGAGCATGACCTTATTCACGTGGATATTTCGTTTCGGCGTCGATTGGGCTGGCTCGCCGGGCTTTGTATACGATTTTCTGCGTTTAGGATTATCATAATAAATCCATTTCTCATCACCAGTGACAATACGATGCAAAAATGATTTATTTTTATACCGCTGCAGTAACATTTCGGGCATGCAAAATCGCCATTCGACGTCTCTTAGCTTCAATTCGTACGGCACCCAGTTTCCAACGTTTTGAATGAACCCCAGTGCTTTTAGGCGCAGGGAAACGGCTTGTTACGTGACGCCCAATGATGCAGCAAGTTCTTCTTGAATCTGACACGGATCCTCATATAGTAAAGCGTATAATTCCTCGTCTTCAAAACTTTTCGGCTTTCCGGAGCGATCTTTATCTTCAACTCCAAAATCACCACTTTTGAACCGTTTGAACCACTCGCGGCACGTCGATTCACCAATACATTCCGCCCCATAAGTTTCCGAAAGCAAACGATAGGCCTCAGCCGCACTTTTCTTCATATTAAAGAATAAAAGCAGCGCTTCCCGCAAATGACGTTTATTTGGCTGGAAACTTGCCATGATTTTGCTCGATGAAGTGTACGACACCGATAGAACTGCTCAAATATGACGCTGCAAAGTTGTTGACAGATACAAAACCTACAAATAAAACACATGGGGTCTGACATTTCTGCCCGGGATCCACTGGTGGCGCCATCTCTGACAAACGCTGGAAACTTACTTGTAGACCCAATATATATTATAGAGAGATTCGTCCTTTATTTAGATCTCAAATTTCAAGTTGGGATCTCTATGGGTTCGGCCAAAATAATGTTTTATAGGAGGCTAATTCAAAAAACTAAATATTTATTTCGTTGCTCCTCTTATCATCCTCACATACTCGTATAAACCGAGTACACATTTCCCGTTTTTTTAGGATTTTAGAAGTTAGGCTGAATTTATTTGCACTCACTTGATGTCAATCTGTGTGGAGCTCGGGATTTATTTTAGATTGTATCGTAATAAGAGTTGTGAGTAATACAAATTTATAATGAGTGCTTTTATGTGGAAAACGTTCTGCAATCCTCTGAATTTACCACCTCATCAACCCAGTGCTTGTGATTTGCGGCCTGTATGACCATGGATGGTTACGATGCAACCAAAATTGAGTCAGATCCGAAATTCTGATACAACGCCATACAACGCCAATACATTGCATTCAATTTGATTAATGAATGCATACAGTATATTGGAGAAGATACATTCGACAAGAGAAGACTTAGTGACTTAAAATATGTGCAGTCAAAATTAAAAAAGTCTGTGTTGAAAATTGCGGAGAAAGTTTTCTCTGTTACAGTTGATAATGATGAAGATAATTCCAGAGAAGAAGAATATTTCGTAGGGAAAATAAAAGAAAATTTCCATAAAACTACAAGCAAAGCCACCAAACTTCTTTTGTTGCCTTTACTTTCAGAATGTAGCGTCGACAAAATTATAAAAGAGTTTCCAGGATCGACAAGCTATAAGATCTAGAAATCTAGAAAACTTCAAGAAGATCAAAGCGTTATGGGAAAAGCTTAGATGCTGATATCAAGCAATTGGTAGAATGTTTTTACTGTGAAGACGATATCAGCCGTTTAATGCCAGGAAAAAAAGACCACAAATTTATATACATACAAGTATAATGGTAACAAAAATTTATTTTCTCAGGTTCAAAAATAAGACGTTTGCTTTCTTGTTAGATTGAAAATCAGAAAAAACACATTCAAAAACGCCTGGTTCTGGCTAACCTTAGGGAGATGTATTATAAATTCAAAGAAGTTCATAATAATGTTAAGATTGGATTTTCCAAATTCGAGCCGTTAAGATCAAAGAACTGCATTTTGGCTGGGGCATCAGGAACTCATTCCGTGTGTGTTTGCATCATCCATCAAAATATCAAACTCATGTTTGAGGGTAGCAATATACGAGGGCTATTCCAAAATCAACCTCCGATGTGTTACAATTCATTACATACGTGCACTTCGGTGACGTGTTTCTGCATGTCACAACCAGTACATTATTCTCTAATAATATGCCAAGTTTCGGCCGTTTTCGCTCAGTATTTTTCCAATAGTTGCCGTTTTAACATGGAGAATACAATTTTATCTTCCGCCGCCTGTGAGATACGAAGTGTAATTCGTTTTTTGCAAGCCGAAGAAAATGACGCAGCTCAAATTCATCCTCGGTTATGTGCTGTTTATGGCAATGCAGTGACGAGTGATGGTTCGGTACGTGATTGATGAAGACAATTTAAAAACGGACGCACAGATATGCATAGTGAAGGAGGCCAAGGGCACAAATCGATCATGAATCAAGACGTGGTTCACCAAGTTGACCAATTTGTTCGAGAAAACAGGCGTTTTACGATTTCAGATCTTGCGACAAGATTTTCCGAAATTTCTCGAACTACTCTATACAGAATCGTGTCTGAAAACTTGGGTTACGACAAGCTCTGTGCCCGTTGGGTCCCAAAACAGCTCACAGATGTCCACAAGACCCAACGTGTCAATCCAGGAAAAGCATTAAACTCGAACGTTTAGAAATGGAAGGTGAAGAATTTTTACAGCAAATTGTAACTGGAGATGAGACTTGGGTCCAGTATGTAAACTTAGAAAGCAAAGAACAGTCAAAGAAATGGATGCACACTCATTCCCCAAACAAGCCAAAAAAATCCAAACAAACTTTTTCCTATCGAAAAATGATGGCCACAGTTTTTTGGGACAGTAAAAGCATATTGTTGACCGAGTTTATGGAACACAATAAATGCAGCGGTTTACTGTGAAACTCTGCGTAAGTTGAGAAGAGAAATCCAGAACAAAAGACGAGGAATGTTTACCAAAGGTGTGGTGCTTCTGCATGACAACGCACGACCACACACTGCTGCGCGCACAAAAACTTTAGTGGAGGAGTTCAATTAGGATATTTTCGATCACCCTCCCTACAATCCTGATTTGGTACAAAGTGATTATCACCTTTTCCCAAATTGAAATTATCCATTGCATCTCAACATTTTGGAAGTAATGAGGAACTTATGAACGGTGTGAATCAATGCCTCAACTCACTGGATTGCGGTGCCATTTTTTTAATTCATGTTTTTGGATTTTTTAAAAAATATTTTTCACTTCGGAGGTTGATTTTGGAATAGCCCTCGTATCAAGGCTGATAGAAAACGAAGATAAGCATCTCAATGACAGCAGAACCTGCTTAACTTTGGTAATTTGTAACCCCCCTGATATAAATTATTGATTGGGCAAGTGTCTTAATTGCCCAAACTATTCTAAATTAAGGAGAAACTTTGACACTGCTTTTAGTAATCACTTCATAGAAGACGTAACATACTATCAGTGGACCCACACAGACCGATCAAAATTGGGAGTGAGAATTGAAAACTCTGCGGATTTATTCAGAGCTTTTTGCAACGGCTTGGTGTTTTCATTCGTCATGTTTTTAGGATTATTCAACAAAACAGGTACATAAAGGAAGTCAAAACTCTCTTAACGAAAACGGACATACTTGTTTTATTGGACTTTTCCGAAAATTATGGTTTTGTTGTACAAGATGCAGTGCAAGGATACCACTGGACTGATGAACAGACGACGATTCACCCTTTCGCAATATATTACCGGAACCAGATGGATGATATTAAAAATGAAAGTTTTGTTGTAATCAGTGACTGCTTAAAGCATGAGACTATCGCAATACACTTACGAGGGGCGTTCAACATATTCTCGATATCGGGGTGAAGCTGTAGTTGTATATATAAATTGACTTATTTATCAAGTAATACTATTATTTTAGTGCATTCATGTAAAATTTCATATAAATGTGATTATTAATTCGCGTTTTATCTCTAGTTAAACAGAATCATAATGGCAACTGAGACGATGATGGTGAAAATTGAGCATCGCGCTGTAATTAAATTTCTCATTAAGCAAGGAAAAAGTCAAAAAACTATTCATGAAGAGATGGTGGCTGTTTACCAGGGTTCCGCACCTTCATTATCAGCTGTGCAAAAGTGGTCAAGTGAGTTCAAGAGAGGCAGGGAGAGCATTGAAGACGACCCCCGCTCCGGCGCCCCGGCTACTGCTTGTACGGGAGAAAGCATCAAAGAAGTCGAAAAACTTGTTCTTGAGGATGCCCGAATAAAGGTGAAAATGATGGCAGAGATCACCAAGCTTTCAATTGGTACCATTCACACCATTCTTCATGACCATCTTAACCTTTCAAAGGTCAGTGCAAGGTGTGTGCCACGAATGCTCACAGCGCCTCAGATAAAAAGTGAGAATCGCATGCTGTAGAGAGCTTTTGGAGATGTGTAGTGAGAACGCGAACGGTGTTATGGATCGAATTGTTACTGGGGACGAAACATGGGTCCACCACTATGCAGTGGCATAAAAAAGGAACAGACCCCCCGAAGAAGTTCAAAGTCACTCCGTCTGCCGGGAAGCTCATGGCCACAGTTTTTTGGGATTCAAAGGGAATCTTGCTCATTGAGTACAAAAAAAAAGGTGAAACCATCAACGCCATATCCTACGCTTCCACTTTGCATAATTTGCGGGAGGAAATTAAAAAGAAAAGACGGGGTAAACTCACAGCGGGTGTGTTACTTCTTCATGACAACGCTCCTGTTCACACAGCGCGAGTTTCCAAGGCTGCTGCGCGAGATTGTGGTTTCGAAGAAATCCAACACCCACCCTATAGTCCAGACCTTGCCCCTAGTGATTATTTCCTGTTTCCGGATTTGAAAAAATGTCTTCGTGGAAAAAGATTTTCGGATGATGAAGAACTCAAGTCGGCAATAAATGGGTATTAAGGAAATTTATTTTTTTGAGGGTTTAAAAAAGCTTATCTCAAGATATAACAAATGTATTGATGTTAGGGGATATTATATTGAAAAATAAAAACAATTTAAATTGAATTCGCATTTTCCTTCATATCGATACCGAGAATATATTGAACGCCCCTCGTATTTCAGCGCCGTCTCTTAGAGTTCCTGCACAAGAAATGCAAACATTTTAAGAAAATTATTTATTTTTCCGATGGATCTGCTGCGCAGTACAAAAACAAAAAGAATTTTTTTAATTTAACATTGCATGAACAGAATTTTGGAGTGAATGCTGAATGGAAGTTCTCTGCCACCTCTCTTGGTATGGTGGTGCAATAAAAAGACTAGCTGCCAGAATTAGCCTACAAAGATCATATAGGGAACACATAACAACTCCCTTACAGTTATATAACTGGCAACTGAAACGTGACCACACAGGAGTATAACGAAGAAAAATTATTGATGGAATCGGGATTTTCTAATTTAAGAATTGCGCCGGAAACAAAAAAACTTCATCATATTTCATCTGTTTCACAAGGAGTAATTAAAGGAAAATATTTTTCCTTTTCCTCGGAAGAATATGTATATGTACGAGTATACTCTTAATAAATAATTTTTTTTTTTAGTTTTTAAGGCCTTGGGATACAAAGACCCCAGTTTGACTTTTTTTTAAATGAAAATATTTATTTTGGCCGAACGCACAGAGATCCCAACTTGAAATTTGAAATGGAAATAGAGGAGGAATCTTTCTATAATATATACAAAAAAAAAAAAGAAAAAAAAAGGATATTATGTAAAAAGGATATTCTGGAATATCCTTCGTCCTTGAAAAAAAAAATTATTCCAAATCTTTGAAAGTTTACCTTTTCCTGAATTCAACAAGCTATATTTTATAAAATTCTGATGAGCAGAGCCAAGTTATGATTTTTTTAAATATAAAAGAAAGCATAAATTTTGATTTTTTGCCAATTTTTGAAACTAAGTATATCGAACTCTACATGATTTGTACCACTCCAATGAGTATTTCTACCACTTTCCAGCCAAATCGGAGGGATGTCGTTCAGAATGTCGGTCGATCCTTCATGGAATGACCCAATACAATAGCAATTAGTCCATTGAGACGCTCTGATCGGCGTGGTGCCACTCCATATCATCTTGTTTATATGGCGATGAAAATCGTGAGATTGAGAGTACGAGATAGTCTGACTGTGGCATTCAAACATATCGGCCACAACACTAAAGTAACCCGCGAGCACATTGAATCGGATCAATACGTAAATACAATCGTATTGAGGGTAATCTAGCCTTTTTAAGATCTATTCCCAATTCGCCTGGGTATTGGTCGGAACGAAAAACGGATCTGTTTGCCATAATAAGGCAGCTCGGGAAACCAACAATGTTCTTGACGATGAGCGCAAATGAAATCGGATGGAACAATTTGCTCGACAGTATGGCTCGTTGCCATAAGAAGAAAATCCAAGAAAGAGTTAGATGCCATACATTGTGAGGAAAGATCAACAGATATCTGGAAAGAAAATTCATTGGAAAAATATGAGAGAAGACCAGAAATCCTGGAAGATATAACTCTTACACAGTTTGTTTCTTATTGCACATACATAAATAACAACTACGTTAAGCGGATACAACCACGTTTAATACGGTATAGAAATTATGACATGGGTCCAGATTTGAATGAGTCCAAGCGAGAAATGGTTACACTATGCACTTGTTTTCGTAGGGAAGTAGCAGACATTCTTGCAGAACATAAATATATTCCAATTTATGAAAGTCATAAAGAGTTAATTCTTCAACGTTGGAAGGATTTCGAGTCAAATTTTGACATCAGAAAAACTATTGCCACCTGTAAACAGTTGTGTCGCCAAGATGGAATTGAAGGCGATGGCCAGGCGGAGAACGTTACATGCAGATACACCGATTCAGATCCATTTCAAGAGCTCTATATCATACAAATGGAGATGGCAATGATGATCTCAGGCTGGTAACCCTAAATAAACTTGGTGTCATTGCTAAGAAAAGAGAGACTTTGATGTCGAATGCAGAATTCTACAACATGATGAGAATGGCCAATTAAAAGCAGAAAAAATTGTTGATGCTCGTAATCTCCCTCCTTCTTTCAACAAATTCAGATTCACTTCAAAATTTTCTTCATTGGACCGGCCGCATGCGGCAAAACGTTCGTCATTAAACTCCTGATGGAAATTTATAACCGTTATACCAATACAGATAACTATTGCAAAGCTTAAATAACTTACGCATAGACTGGAATAGCTGCTGTAGCAACTGATGGGACTACAGTTCATACTGCCTTAAAAATATCTCTTTCAAAATTACTTCCATTATCTTGTGAAGTTGCACAGCAATTCCGAATATCGTTTAAATATATTCGAGTATTAATATTCGATGAAATGAGCATGATCGTGGCGAAACTACTATCACAAATTGGTGGTCTTGATATAATTCTCTTTGGCGACTTGCGACAATTGCCACCAGTTCGCGCTACGCCAATTTATAAGCAGCTGAAAAAAAGTATAGCAGGTTCTACTTTATGGCGAGGACTTAAATTTTACGAACTTAATTAAGTAGCGCGTCAAGACAATCAAGCATTTTCATCAATAAAAGAATTAAATCTAATTGAATCTAGATTTTACTCCAAGGAAGAGTCTAGTCAGCGTTGTCCTAATGGTATGTCTGTTTTTATCTAACAACTCAGTTAACGCATATAATTTTAATGTTTTAAACTACCCCTCAGGGAAAATAATCTCAATTGCTAGAGACATTCATGTTGGATGTCATAATTCGGATCAGTAAGCATTTGTTCGCCAAAAATTTCATAAAATGTCAACTATACGAGAGTTGTCTGAAAAGTTTCCGACAGCAACGTAAAGATAACGGCACTCGTCAATAAAAGCTAGTAAATACTTACCGAAGTTTCAGTCATTTTGGAGTAATAGGTAATAAATAATAGTAATAGTAATAAAAGGTAATAAGCCTGAGCAAAACAAAAATGAGTTGGACTCTGTGTATGGGGACTCTGCACCATCATTTACCACAGTAAAATTTTGGGCAGCTGAATTTAAACGTGGCCGTAAGAGCTTGGGAGATGATGAACGTTCGGAACGTCCAAAAACTGCAACCACTGACGATAACATTGCTTAAGTTCACCAAATGGTGTTAGACGACCGCCGAATTAAAGTGCGAAAGATAGTAGAGGTTATGAAAATGTCCAAAGACCGTGTTTGTTACATATAAAATTAAGATTTAGGTATGAGAAAGCTGTCCGCGCGTTGGGTGCCGCGTTTGATTATGTTAGACCAAAAACGTGTTCGGATGAACATTTCCAACGCTCTGTTGGCGCAGTTTAGGCTCAATAAATCCGAGTTTTGGCGCCGATTAATTACTGTAGATGAAACTTGAATACACCATTATACGGCCGAAACAAAAATTCAGTCGAAAGAGTGAACTGCAAAGGGCGAGCCGGCTCCAAAAAAAGCAAAAACTGTTTTTTCGGCTGGGAAAGTGATGGCGACTGTTTTTTGGGATAGTAAAGGAGTTATCTTAATCGGTTATCTTCAAAAAGGAAAAACCATACTACGCATCATTACTTGCCAAGCTGAAGGCAGAAATTGCGGAATTGCGGAAAAACGGCCACATTTGCAGAAAAAGAAAATCCTGTTTCACCAAGACAACGCGCCGTCTCACACCTCAGCGGTTGTCATGGCGAAAATCCATGAATTACGGAGGAGGCAATCACTTTCGTGAACAATTATTTTGCAGAGAAAAACTCCAAGTACGAGGGCGGGTCAATAAGTCCGTGACTTTTTGAATTTCTGACCTCTTTACTGAAACAGCAACACTGCTCCTGTCAACAGACATCTGTCAGTTGACTCCTGTCAAAATTTAAACTTGCTGCGTCAGTTAGTTTGTGTTTGACAGCTATTTTTATCAGACTACTCACTAATTTGAGGAGAAAATGGAAAAAAGTGAATTTCGTGTGCTTATTAAGCATTATTTCTTGCGAAAAAAAACCATTACCGAGACCAAGGCTAAGCTTGATAAATACTATGGGGACTCTGCACCATCGATTTCAATGGTAAAAAAGTGGTTTACTGAATTTCGTTGTGGCCGTACAAGCACTGAAGATGCCGAACGTCCTGGACGCCCAGTTGAGGTCTCTACACCCGAAACAATCGAAAAAATTCACGATATGGTGTTGGCCGACCGAAGATTGAAAGTGCGAGAGATTGTGGAAGCCGTAGGGATCTCGCATGGCTCAGTGGTTTCAATTTTGAATGATCACTTGGGCATGAGAAAGCTTTCCGCAAGATGGGTGCCGCGTTTGCTCACAGTCGACCACAAACGCAATCGTGTAACAGGAAGGTTTGGCGTTGTTTAATCGCAATATGGAGGAGTTTTTGCGCCGTTTTGTAACCGTGGACGAAACAGGGATCCATCACAACACACCAGAGAACAAACAACAGTCAAAACAGTGTGTTTCTAAGGGTGAATCGGCGCCAAAGAAGGCCAAGGTGGGTTTGTCAGCCAATACAGTTATGGCGACTGTTTTTTGGGATGCACGCGGGATAATCCACATTGACTACCTTCAAAAGGGAAGAACAATCAATGGGGAATATTATGCCAACTTATTGGACCGATTCAATGACGATTTGAAAAAAAAACGACCTCATTTGGCCAAGAAAAAAGTTCTTTTCCACCAAGACAATGCAAGGGTGCACACATGTGCAGTTGCCATGGCAAAAATCCATGAATTGGGCTATGAATTGCTCCCTCATCCACCCTATTCTCCAGATTTGGCTCCGAGCGACTACTTCTTGTTCCCAAACCTGAAGAAATGGCTTGGTGGAAAAAGATTTGACTCCAATGATGAAGTCATCTCGCAAACAAAGGCCTATTTTGAGGACCTCGACAAATCATTTTTTTTGGAAGGGATAAAAAAATTGGAGAAGCATTGGACAAAGTGTATAGAGCTCAAGGGAGACTACGTTGAAAAATAAAATTATTTTTTTATCAAAAAATCTGTGTTTTAATCCAAAAGTCACGGACTTATTGACCCGCCATCGCACTATTTGGACGGGTTAGAGAAATGGGAGCATCGCTGGGAGAAGTGTGTAGAGTTACAAGGAGACTATGTAGAAAAATAATAAAAAAATTTGAGAGAAAATATTTTGTATCATTGTTCGGAAACTTTTCAGACAACCCTCGTAGATACAGGAGGTTCACCTTATAAAATCGTCCGTGTATTAAACAAACCTTATATTATCATCACTAATATCGATGTATCCGATGGTTTGGCAAATGCCGCCGTAGGAAAATTGGTACAAATCGAAACTAATGAGGATGGCAAAGTGACACGTGTGTGGCTGGAGTTTCTCAATTCACCTAAAATCTACATATCTACCATTGCTATCTGCTTGTGTAATTACAATTAACAAATCCCAAGGGGGTACCTATCAGGAGATAGTATATGAATATCACAAGTCACATACGCAGCAACTAATTTACGTGGCCCTTGCAAGGGTCAACGGACTCTATATCGTAACAGCTACTCGTAATAATGATTTCACATTTCACCACGGGCGAAGAACTGCAACATCGATGACTGACCAGCATGAAGAGTTTCGTTAAATCGACTTTCCTTAAATCGACTAGTAACAAACCAACAAGTCTTATTAGATTTCATCACGGGTAAACGGGGGCTGTCTATCTTTTCATTCAATTGCAAAAGCCTAAAAGCTCACGTGAAGGACCTAAATTCACTAGCAAAAATATCAAATATTTTGCTCCTGTCAGAAACGTGGTTGGATAACAAAGAGAAATTGGACATTCCTAATTTCGACCGTGTTACACAGTTTAAGCGCCCAAACCTTACAGCCGGTGGAGTTGCTGTGTATCATAATGTTGTTAATACTACACTACAATTGTCACTCCATATTATATAAATTTAAAGGCAAATAAGATCATGTCTTTGTCTATTAATGTAACAGGAGTTGGCGAAATTTATGCAGTTCAGTGCCAGTTGGAAAATTACCAATCGATTTTTATTTGTGTCGTGTATATTCCTTAATTCAATCTATGGATAAGATCACAAGATTCATTCAGGAGACTTTAGCTATATACAGTTATGAAGCTACCGTATTACTTAAAAATGGAGAAGAAAAGATTCCAATGATTTTAAGTCGCGATTTAAACATCAATTTTGCAAGAGATGAGGCAGAACCCTTTATTCAATTTTTAAGCGAAAAATTTTATTTAACAATGAGTGACAGCCAAACAGAATCAATAACCCGATCAGGATCAACTATTGATGCTGTGCTCTCGAGATATTTATACAAACTTCATTCCAAGACTTATTCACCCTGACTGATTCGAACTGAAACCGACTTCAGACTGCTATAATTTCCAAACCGTTCCTGACAGTTTGTGATCTCAACATATCGTTGGAACGGATGCAACACATACTAAAAAATGGGCTTGGGCTCAAGCCATTGAAGTTCCAAAAAGCACACGATCTTACGCCGCAACAGAAAAAGGTTAGGGTCGAAAGAGCGAAGGAGTTGCTACGCTTGCACAAAAGTGGTGAGTTGCCGAATTTGGTTTTTTCCGATGATTCGCCATTGTAATCCAGCAATATGTCAATAAACAAAATGAACGAATTTACTTGCCAGAGAGGTTCTTCGAAAATTTACACTTTCGGACGGCGACCAGAAAGCAGGCAGCATCGATGGTGATGGTTTGGGCTGCCATAACCGCCGATGGTCACTCTCCGCTCGTATTTTTGGACCGTGGCCGTGGCGTCAAAATTAATGCGATCGTATACCGTGAAACTGTCTTAGATGGAGTATTGAAGCCTTGCGCAAACAATCATTTCGGTCGGAGACCGTGGACATTTCAACAAGACTCGGCACCGTCTCACAAAGCGCGCGTCAACCAAGATTGGTTAAAAAAAAATGTTCCACACTTCATTTCTTCGACACAATGGATTGCAAATTCTCCGGATGCAAATCCATTGGATTTCTCTGTCTGGGGTATTGAAGGTTGGCACTAGAAAATACCAAAGTTTGGACCACGTCAAACAAGCACTTCGCCGGGAATGAGCCAAAATACCGCAGAGCCACTTACGTGTAACGTGCGATGCTTTCTTCGGCCGTCTCAAGGCCATTCATTATTCGCGCCAAAGGTGGACATATTGAAAACTACTGATACAATTTGAAAATTGATGTATTTTTCAACATTTTTTGCTTTGGCACAATCAAATTTATCAAAAAACAAAAAAATTATAGCATTTTAAAAATTTGGAGTTCGAGTCACTCACCCTGTACTAGAGATTGGCCTCGTGATTTCGTTTATAAAAAAAGGTAAGTCCATGTTCAGCAGTTAGAGCTAGGTGGGAATCTGCTACAGTGTTCGAGATTCGCCCCTTTTTCATTGCTTAAAAAAGATTGAAAACTCATTCAGGATAGATTGAACGTTATAAGAATGTAATCTATACATACAATCAAAATTAAAATTTTTATCGCAAATACTGCAAGAGATTTTAATTACGTCTGCACTCAACCACCTGCAACGATCTATTTCAAAAACTAAGCAAATCACGCACAAAAACTCCGAATCCGCCTGAGAAATAGAAATAGTTTGGACTCTATGAAAACCAGAACCAGAGAGGACCTTGGCTACGCAGATGAGCTTTGCTAGTTATCCAGGTGTTTTTGATCGATGTGAAATTAACCATACCCCATTTGAAAGCATTTGCAGTAATTCTATGGCAGGTAAATGATGAAATTGCACCTAAGTCTTAGATACAGATGTTGCTTGAGAGAGTTACTCTGTTCTAATTTTAAAATATACAATATTACCCCAGTGCATCTCGAACAAATTCAATTTAAATCCTAAACCATAAAGTAAGCAAATACCTTTTCCATTAATGGCTTTTTGAATTGACTACATGACCAGCTTACAATTCTTATCTTCTTCTATCCAAGATTACGAATGGGACAACTTTTCTAATCAATCTCTTGTAAACAGACAACAGACTAATACTCGTATTCATCGCATCCAAGAGTTACATCCAAGACCCATTTCTCACTAAAAAGAATCTGCACAATATGACAGGTTATGACTTCATCCGGCATATTCCCATCTAACGAAACGAAGGAACAACAAGTCCCAAAACCTCAAACCGCTGCATACGAGCACACTCATAGCAATTTTGAAATAACATTAAGTTATTATGCTGCAATTTAATTGTGAAACGCTTCGTTCCACCCAATTTCATTGTCATCATTCGTTTGTTGTTTCCTGTGTGTTTTGTTCATGTTCATGGGTCTCGTATCTGTCAGTTGTTGGTCGTAGGTCCTTTTAAAACCTCAACTGAAGTCTTATCCTGGTTATGTGCATGAAATTAAGTCCCCTGAGGAGTCATTTCTTGATTAAATTTACCTTTACAAAGACGTCACGCTTCTCCTTTTATCCACCCATTCGTCTGAACGTCTGTTGCTTGTCCTTGTCCTCAAATGAAGAGTACACCGGAAAAAAAAAAACCCTTTTCGACAACCCGTCTCCAACCACCTGAAACATCATTTTGCTAATAGTAACCAAACAAACCCATCAGCCCAACCCAGTGGTATGTAGTCTGGTAGGGACTAAGACCAGGGCCAGAAAAGAAGGATTCGTCTTCTGTTGGCATTTTCTATCCCACAGCGTTTTTATCCGTCTCCAGAGCAATGGGACAAACGGATAACCCAACAATGATTCAGCCAGAAGTGATCCGCCCAGAGAGGAACTTTTAATTTCTTTGAAGTAAACGTCACATCCTACTATGTACTCGTACCATGCTCGTTTAAAGCATAGGTAAAGGTAGGACGGGAGGTATGTTGGGTACGTTCTGCTCTGGAATTCCACAGTTAAAAATCCGTCACGTGTGCACCTTTTTGTTGGTGGTGCTAAGGGTATAGCAAGAGGTCCTTTTCGTATTTTCGTATCCCTCATCCACGATACTAGTGCAGGACCGGGCTTTTATACTATCTCCACAGAAGGATTATTAAATCATACAACCATATGTTGCTGTTGCTGTTGCTGTTGCTGTTGCTGTTAACGTCGCTTTGTTTTTGTTGTCCTATTGTATGATGAAGCACACTTTGGATGAGAGAAATAGACACGGAAAAGTTTTATTAAAGTTTTCCATGTGGATGCGCCGTAGAAGATCCTCTCGAGAAACTTTTGTTCCATCCTGTAAGCGAGCTCATAGTCGTAGTCGAGGTCGTAGTTATCCTCGTCGAACTGGTAGAGAGTTTATTTGTGAACTAAATGCGTGGCACTCGTTTTCCTTAACTGAATTAAGGATATAGAATTTTCGGAACCAAAGTAGTGCTGTCGTTGTGCGATATTTTGTTTTCCGATTTTAACCAACTCGTGCTTTACTTTCTCGTATTCGTATCATGGGAAGAAAAGTTCGCCGGCATGTTGTTTTGTTTTGGGGTTTGCTTTGTTTTTTTCTGCGAGAAGATTGATATGAATGAAGAAGTCCTTGTTGGCGTTATCCTGTCCTCAATACTATAGAGAACTTTGAAAGTTTTTACGGTAATAAAATTCATAAATGCATATGTAACGGCATTTTGTTATCTGTTCAATCTTTAATAGAGTTATTGATGATGGTTCGACTAGATGAGGAGTAAACGAAACGTCACGAGAATTGTAACGAAATATGATTGAAATAATTTTGGGGTGTAGTTCCGTGGGTAGTTCAGAAATACTTTCATAATAATAGTCTCTTGTCGGTATCTTTAAATCAACAAGGACTTTTGTCTTTGAAAAAAAGGACGGACTTAGATTTTCTGGCTTTAAACATACAAAGCTGTTGGGCAGATTTAAGAGCAGCTTTACCCATTCTTTCACAAATATGGGAAATGTTCCGCTTCGGTCAGAGAGGGATTTATTCCAATGTGCGTATTTAGAAGTTCAAGGAAATAAATCTGCATGTATGCTTTTCTGTCATTCGTTATTCGAAGTTCTCTAAGGAGACAACGAGTGGGACCACTTAGCCTGAGGCATTTTATTTGGATTGCTCGGTATGTGTGAAAATGGCGACCGGATCTCTTTTGACAAGATGAAGAACTCTGTTCTAGCCAGTCATATAGTCGGACACGCAAATCATAGCTGGAAAACTTTGCCTGATAGAGACAAATCACAATAATGATGTTTCCAAGGTGAAGTCAACAGCGAAGTCAGGGATAGATTCAGTAGGCGTCCGTTTTGAGTTTCAGCGATATATATTCGGATCTCCGGTCATTCGGAAATTTAGGGGCATTTAGTCGTCATGTAAAAATAGAGATGGTTACGAAGGAGTTCCTAGCACACCACCAGCATAAATGAAGAACTGTACTTATTACTAATTGAAATCGACGAGTTGTGTTTGGCTTTGATATAAGCCCTCTGATGAATCATAGAGAGTACGAAAGAGGCCTTCCTTCCATAGTGTCTATCCGCATCATGAATGTGACTGTAGAAACAGTTTCAACCTCGAAACAAAATGGACCTTATGACAGTAAAGTCGATGATTTAGATGTATGTCACAAAAGATCTTAATACAATTGATTGATCGGCTAATGTCCAACTAATATCAAATCTATTTCCGGTTTTTGCAAAAGTACAAAATCTGATAATTCAGCTAAGGAGTTGTTGTCAAATAAAATGGGATTGTCTAGATGTCGCATTGACTTAACTGTTACTAGCTAATAATTATAGAACAGTTAGCTGTAAAACAGTAGTGATTTTAGTAGTGGGCACTGTAGGCATAGCTGGTACCTATTCCCACCCCCTAAGTAAGTGAACAATAAAAAAAAATCCTAAAAAAAGTAGTATCCTTATTAAGGACTGAAACGAATAAAATTTGAAAACTTCAAAGTTAAAAAAAAAAATATTTTCATAATTCATGTAAATTTTTTTTATTTGCTTTAAAACTCTGTTTTTATTAAATTCATTCCCAATTACAAAAAATAAAAAAAATTATTTGGGTTCCCATTCTTTCCTCAACTTCTTTCGAGTGTCCTTCATAAGGTTGGTGACAGTTACGTCCGTGATCTTTTTGGACGCTCTTTTCCATTTAGCACTAAAATCTTTTACGTCCTTTGCACACTGCTCACTTTTCCTCAATTTAGCTTTGACCAAAGCCCAATACCTTTCAATGGAACGGCACTGTGGAACATTGGGTGGATTCACGTCTTAAGGGACAAAGTCGACATTTTTGGCAACAAGAAAGCTCAACGTCGCATGAGCATAGTGAGCTGAAGCTAAATTTACCCAAAATAATGTTGAACCCTCGTGTTTGTTTAAGAAAGGAATCAACCGTTTTTTTAGGCACTCGTTAATGTACACTTCTCCGTTAATTGTTCTCGTTGTAATAAACGATGAGCTTCTCTGTCCACATTGACAAATGGTCTGCCAAACGAGATATTTTGACCCGAATTTTTCCATCCCAATCGATGTTGCTGATTGCTGAAGAATCTCAGCTTCAATCGAGTTATAAAACTGCGCACCTGGAAGAGTAGTAAAGTCGGCTTTGACATAAGTTTCGTCATCCAAAATCAATCACGCTTTCTTGTTACCGATCAACTCGTATAGCTTTCGGGCTCGTGTGTTTATGACTTTTTTTGCTTTTGGTATTTTTTTGTTTTTTTCGTGTTTTTAGACCGTTACGTTTTTTAGATCTTTATACCATTGTTTGGTTGGTATTACGTTTCCGTCATCTCTGGATGACATAGTCCGGTTTTTTACGATGGTACCCACTATTTTCCTGTCCAAATTTGTATCATGTGCTCCACTTTTAGCTCTACTTTTCTGTCTTCGCTTCACTGTCAACGTCTCCAAATATCGTTTAATAGCAGAATCCACTGTACTGCGTGCTATGTTTAAATTTTTTGCCATGAAATGGTTTGGACCCGAAGTATTTTCGAGCCATTTGTCGATGATCTTTTTACGGCGTTCCTCTTGACTCATATTTTATAAATATTTTAAACCACACCGAACTAAAATCAATAAGAAACTGAAACTAGAGAATATACAGGCTAATTTGGGTACAAAATGGGATTGCAATTTTTACGCATTGGAAGTATAGCCCGTATTAAAATTTACAGATTTTATTCGTTTCAGTCCGTATATGTATACACTCGTATGTAAAATTAATGTATATATAGAGCGAGATGTTGCAGGGACATCTTCTACAGCTACACTACTGGACCTGGTCGCCGCAACATCGAACTCCGGCACCGCTGTGCAGAGTGTCATGCCATGTGGTAATTCAGAAATGGGATTGCCTTCATTGGAACCTATAAGACTGACCTTAACTTCCTACTTTTTCGATCAAGATTTGTAAGGGTGCTTTCTATCGTTTATACTGCTTATAACCTATTCAAGCGAAAATATCCTATATCCTAAATTTTTTCAAAGATTCATTTATTGATGAATTATAAAATATTGGCTTAGCCGTCAGCTCAATATCCTAGATTAAACAGAACCACCGAAAATCTGCTTTTGAGCGGTTTGAGTAATTTTGTCGTAATCAACTTGAATACCAATATTCGTGGTAAATTGGCAATTGACAATCGGCTGTCAATCGATTTTCTATTCAGAGATATTCAAACCCTGGGCGAATATAAACTTGTACGTCAATGCCGACTTGGCGGCCTATAAATTTGTCGTAAATCTTGTCGGTTTGATGAATTTGGCAGTTAAGAATTTCCGTATAAATGGTACCAATGTGGCTGGTGAAATTCTCCTTTCTGATGTAGAGATCTACGTGGAAGTTGGCGATATAGTCTCCCAAACTTAAATACACAATAGGGTGTAGATATAGATGATTAAGGTCAAAGGGGGGTAATTGTAAAGGATTTTGCATTTTAATTTTTTTTTCTAAATTTATAGTGTTTCATCCAGCTTAACTATACGATATTGGAAATTGGTGTTGGTTGAACTAACATTTAAATTCTTTCAGCTTTTAGACAAAAATAATTGTAAGTGTGTAAGTTTACTAGTTTTTGTAAAAATTCGTGTTTACATTTACCCCCGCCTTTTTTTAGGAAAAAGAGAAAAATGGGGTAAATGAAAACAAGGAACTCAGCCTCTTAAGGCTGTAGAATAAAAACATTTGGGGTAAAAGCAAACTAAATCAGAATGAAAACATCTGATGAAGAAAAGAAATCGAAAATGCAATGTTCAACAAAATTTAGAGTTAGTTGTTTAAAAAGATTTTAATTCAACATTTTACCTGAAAATGAACGACACAAAGATTTTGTAATTATGAAATTAAAAAGAAAATTCTTGTAAATTGAAGTTTAAACATTACAATTCAAAAACTGTGACTTTTGCATTAAACTCTACAGTAGTCTTTCCTTCGACAACATTTTTTATTGGATCTAGCAACAATCCAAGAACTTGGTTAATAGAAACATAACTTGTATCGTTTTCGACAACTCGAAACATTGTTTTTGAGGAACCAATACTTATAGTCCCAACTACTTCGACCTCTTCTTCTACCTCCAGGACCATGGAAATCTCACAAACGTACTTATACGTGGTAGCAAGCCGTTTTCCACCCTTAAAATTGACAACGACAAACTGGCCTGGCCTTAAGTTGTTTATTCCCTCAATGTCCAGACATTCTACCTCTTCTGTTTCTTCTATCCCTTCGTTCCAGACCGATTCAAGGCTTGGTATAGATACATCGTCTTCATCTGAAGATGAGCTCAAATTTGTCTTCCTGGTCCTTACTTTTTTTGACTTTGAGCCTTTTATTTTCTCCTGAAGCACAAACTTTTCTTTCTTAGGTCGCTTGTTTTAAACTGGTTAGCACTTAATCTGTGGTTAGAACTTCTCCGTATTTCATTTGCCTTAAGCGTGAAACTACCTTCTTAGCAATTTCTGGTTTAGTTATTGATGACGGAGACGAATTTTGTAGACCGAAGATATTTTCTAAAAGTCCTTTAAAAACAAACAAAATTCAAATTAGAATATAAAGTTTAACTTAAGCAGATAAGTTAAAAGATAAATACTTGATTAATAACTTACCTTCAAGAGGTGACATCATAGATTGTGGAGGCAATGGTAATTCAGTAGGAACTGTACTTGCGTTTCTGGTATTCTCGAAAGTTTGGGAAGTACCTAGACACAAAATTAGTAGACAATGAGGAGTACATCAATCAGCTAAAGTTTATTTACCTTTTGAAGTGGATGGCATCTCAATCTGGGCTGTACCTGGCAGAGGAACGGGAGGGCTGACATACATTTTAGGAATATCTAGTTTTCGCCTAATAGTGTCTACAAAGTCAAGTGGAAAGGACGGTGTTGGTTCTTGTTGAGGCACTGCAATAGATGTGGTTGCATGTTCTGGTGAACTAGTTGACCAGACTTTGCATAGTTCGTTATAAATAGCTTGCTCCTTTACGCTGAAAGCATTAAATTTGGTCGGATCAAATGGAAAAATCCCAATGGATTTAAATCCTGATATAATGTTTGCAGACGTAAGATTATTTTCCCAAATCGGTTTCAGAAGTGCAACAAATTCACTTTTAGGAAGCCGGCAACTTCCTTGTCCGTCCCATCTTCTTTTTTTCGTGGGAAGGTGAGAAATCTTCATAGACACTATAGGCCCGGAGCCTATAGTAGTGTGAGATTCTTACTCACTAAAAAACACCTCCATTCTGCGAACCACGACTGAGTTCACACTCAACAAGCAGTTCCTCTATCGCATTTTATTTTGTTTTTATAAGATATCCTGCAGGCGATTTCCCATTGAAAATTCCTGTGTACTTTAGAAAAATTACGCGCTGCTAATCACCGCGCTAGATCGAGAGGCTTAGTCCTTTTCAGATGGCGCAGTAAATTTGTCTCGTCGAGGATCTGTTGAACAGAAATATTTGCATGTCCTTGTAGTCGACTTTTGTGTTTTCGCGCAAACATTTTAATTTCGTTTTGAACGTTTTCGACTCCTAAGTCTCTGTGGATACCTCGAAGAACTTTGTTTGTGGCTATATGTCTGTTTTTAACATTAATGTTACTATTTTTAGTACAACCCCAAAGTTGTACACCATATGTCCAGATCGGTTTTAGCACTTGCTTGTATAACAGCAGTTTGTTCTCTAAGCTAAGCTTGGAATACTTTCCAATAAGTCAGTAAATATCTTTATATTTGATTTCAAGCTCTTCAAGTTTTTTCTTGACGTGTGCTCCCCATTTTAGTTTAGCGTCGAGTGTCATACCAAGATATTTGGCCTCGTTCGCGTAAGGAATTCGTACTGCGTTGATAAACACTGGTGGATTCTCAATTTTCTTGAGAGTGAAGTTCACGTGGACAGACTTGTTTTCATTAATCGTGATTCGCCAAGTCTTTGTCCAATTGTTAATCAGTGTAAGGGCACGTTGCAGCTTGGCAGTTGCTTCTTCGACTGTTTTAGCCTTTGCCAAAATGGCAGTGTCATCAGCAAATGTGGCTAGGACAGTGTCGTCCGTTTGCGGTATGTCGCGGGTAAAAAGCAAATATAGCAGAGGGCCAAGTACACTTCCTTGCGGTACCCCCGCCTTTAATGTCTTAAAAGTGGAATATTCGTTTCCGTGTCTCACGCGGAAGAGTCGGTCTTCCAGGTATGAACCTAAAATACAAGACAATTGCTGGGGTAGGGCTTGTCGAAGTTTATATTTTAGGCCTTCGTGCCATACCTTATCAAAGGCTTGTGAAACGTCAAGGAATGCGCTTGAACAGACTAACTTACACTCGATTGTTCGTTCAATTACATCGGTTATTCGATGCACTTGGTCAACTGTAGAGTGTTGACTTCTAAAGCCAAATTGATGATCAGGCAAGAGGGAATTTGTGTCGGTAATTGGTTTTAGCCGATTAAGAAGGATTCGCTCGAAGACCTTCGATGTAATCGGGAGAAGCGATATTTGTCTATATGACTTGACTTCAGCCAGCGGTTTACCGGGTTTCGGAACCATAATAATTTCGGCTACTTTCCACTGGTGCGGTACATTCTCTAATCTAATGCTGGCATTTATAAGATAGAGCAGCTTTAGCAAACCTTTTTTCGGCAACGCTTTGAGTATTTCTCCCATTATTAAGTCATATCCCGGGGCTTTATTGGGCTTAAGCGTGCCTATAACTTGTCTAAATTCCCTAAGTGTAGCCTTTTCTACTGGAAAGTTTGTCGTCACGTCTAGCGTATTGACATTCTCTGGAAGCACTTCCCCGTCGAATGGTTTAAACGTTTCTGCAAGATGTTCGGCGAAAACATTAGCTTTTTCCTTATCTTCTTTCGCCCAGCCATCCTGGTTTCTTCTTATTGGCGCCACGTGTATTTGGGGCTTTCGAACACTTTTAACGGCTCTCCATATGGAGTAGTTGGTATCCTTTGTCGCTGTGAGTCTTTCAAGGTAGTTAATAATACCTTGATTATTGGAATCCTTGATCGATTTTTTCAACAAGTTGCAGAGCCTATTGAAGGACGTTTTATCTTGTGGTGCCCGGGTTTCATGCCACTTTTTCCGCGCTCTTCGTTTCTTCCTTATCATTTCTCTGATTTCCGGTGGGAATCTTAAGCCGACTTTGGGAACTTTGTTCGATTCGCGGGGAGTGTTCTTCCAGGCCGCTTGCTGTATGACTTCAACAAAACGTTCAACTTCTTTTTCAAGTTGATACGGCGTTCTAAGTGCTACTTTCAACTCAGTATTGTCTATAACATCTATTCGGAAATCTTCCCAGTGAGTTTTGCTGTTAGTTAATCTGGGTGGTCTTTGTTTCTTAACCAAGGATTCGCACAGTGAGAGGATAACTGGAGAATGATCGGAGGAAAGATCGAAGCCCTCTTCAACTTTGACGTAACTAGCATTTACTCCTTTTCCGATAAAGAAGTCTATTAGATCGGGTGTTTTGGCGACATCCGAGGGCCAGTATGTTGGCTTGCCTGTTGAGGAAAAATAACAACCACATGCCATACCAGCCCTGTAAAGAGTTTTGCCTTTTTGAGGGATACATCTTGAGCCCCAAAAGGTGTGCTTCGCGTTAAAGTCGCCACCAATAATGAAGATTGGTCCAAGAGAGTTGAATAGGTCACTAAATTCGTATTTTTCTATTTTGCTGCGCGATTGGCAGTAATTTTTATTTTTAGCGCGCACCACGGTCATTTGAAATTTGTCAAGTTCAATTATTGCTTCCAGAGTATGTTCAATGCAGTCTTTTATGAATAGGGATGACCCGCCTCTTGCGTTTCCCGATGGATGATGAGCGTGGTAGTCTTTTAGTTCCACGCGCGATTCTGTCGCCAGGTGAGTTTCAGAAATTAAACATATGTCAATTACTTTTTCCTGCATGAAAATATTTAGTTCTTCAAGCCTTTTCTGTAGCCCGTTGGCAGTCCACGCAAGTATATTGAGCTTCTTTGCCATAATTAGTTGCAGAAATTGGCTTCGAACTTCCAATAGCCGTTCGACTATTATTTTATTTGTTTTAGTCAGTTCTTCTAGTCTCTCGAGAATTACTGAGAACACATTTGAGGCAGGATCCGGTGATGTACAGTTAGTCATGTTTACTCGCGCCGCTATTTGCGCGTAAGTTTTTCCACTTTCCACTTGCGCATTGTTATTTTTGGCGTTGTTGTTATTGGTGATTTTAGCGTTTGTCACCATTACCTTCTTTAAAGGCTTTGGAGTAGGACCGATGTTGTTATTTCTTATTCTATCTGTCTCTGCGTTTTCCAAAGGCTTCGTTTTTGATTGATCTCGTAGCTTTTGCAACTCCTTCGCGACTTCGCAGCCTCGATAATTAGCTGGATGTTTTCCCTTGCAGTTAATGCATATGGCTGGGGACTCTTTCGCGGCATTGTACTCTCGAGTCAGATGTTTGCCAGCGCATTTTACACAGCGAGGTTCCTTCTGGCGGTACACCTGAGTATGGCTGAATCCCTGGCAACGTGTACATTGGGGAATCAGCCTAGAGTTTTTCCGCGGAGGTTTAATTTTGACAACAAGTCCCAAAATTGAATTTATGGCATAAATTCTTTCTAGGCTTTCGGTTTTGTCGAAAGTTAGCCTAAAGAGGGGAAGACCGCGTCTTGGGGTCGTCCTCTCGCTTTCAACATATTAACTGCGTCGATTATCTTAAAGTCTTTATTTTTAAGGTCATTTACGATGTTTTCTTTAAGGCAAGAGGGATGCAATCCTCTTGCTACGACGCGTATGGGTCTTTCCGTTTTATTTTCATACGTATGCCATTGAATCTTCTCGGCATTTAATTTTTGCGAAAGCGAACGGTAGTTGTCTGGATTAAGGACATTAAATAGTCCATGTATCATTATTACGAGATCTTACTTTATAATCGGTTGAGCACAGTGATTTCAGGATTATGTGCAGCTTGTTGTAGTCCGAGATTCCAAAAACGTTTATTGGCGGCGGCGGTCTTTGTGTGGGTTGCTTTGTTGCCTTATCGACCTCAGCCGTGTTAAAGCTGGCTTGCTTCTTTGTTTGTTTGTTTGCCATAATTGACAAGAGATTTGTCCCACGCTGTTTTAACTGGACCAAAAACACATTTGTCGAGTGGTCGTCATTTATCGCTTAAATAACTTGGTAACCGAATTAGTTGAATATTATTTTTAAGAGCTTCTTCAACGATCCTAACACAGATATGGCTAGAGTGACCTTCGTAGAGAAGAACAGCAGTTTGGTCCGAATTGCATTTTTTTATGCGAACTTTTTGGACGTGAGGAATGAGACCGTTTGTAATCCAATGATAAAATTGAGGCTCTTCCATCCAACCTTCCTTCGAAGCAGCATAAAGAATTCCTGGGAAGCAATCTATTGAAGTCCATAGTGCCTGAACAGCGCCACCTTTGAAAACAATTAGTGGTGGTAGCTTATCTCCACTAGCTGATACACAAGTCAAGACGGTTGTTGATTCTCTGCCCGAACAACCAGAAACACGGCTTAAGGGTACACCTTTTTCTCCGATGACTCTCAGGCAACTTGGATCACTGCCGAAACCACTTTCATCCGTGTTCAAAATAAAAGCTGCTACTAGTGTGACAGGGAAGCTAAAGCTAGATATGACACTTAACAGAACGACTCATGAATGCAGTCGTCTGGGGCCTTAAAATCGATGAAATAATGACGAGGATCAAACGGCAGTAGATTTCTTGAATATACATAGTGTGAATATTCGGTCGATTATCGATATACCGGGTATAAAACTCCAAAGACTGGTGTCTCCACTGTTGACACAGTTTAGGGTGTACTCTTTTTTTAAGATACTATAGTGTAAGTGATGCCGAGTAATGATTCATTTATCAGGTATACATTGGAAATGAGTTGGAATATGTTCTCCATCAAGTCATCTAAACTGTGACTGCTACCAAATTTCATTTCCAATTTCTACAAATTTCTAATCGGATCTTCTTAGCTTAAAATTTTGTTTAAACTAGCAAATGTTTCTGGGGTAGCACTTCCTCATCTCATCAATAGCGCACAGATATCTTTTCATCTAAAGAAGCCTTCTCCTTTGGTGGTAAGCGAGGTGCTCTCATCCTTTTATCCTGTGACGCATCGTAGACAAATTATTTTAAATCTATGTACATATATTGAGCACTTAAAATGCACCAAGATGTTTTCGCCTACTTTGGCGTATTGATGACCTTTAACAACTTTGATGTCAAATCTATTGCATTGCTCAAAGATTTTGTCGAAGAGCTCGATGAATTCCTATTAAGTAGCTACGTCCATTCCTTCTATAGGAGCTTGAGGACAAATCGGCCTGATGTTCGTAAACTTCTTACCTTCGTCTGCTGTCTACAAAAAATTCTTACCTAAGTAGACGCTGTTTAGATTCTCTTGTAGCAGTCGTACAGTGTTAAATTTTTTTTTATCTTCCTTCTGTCAAGCCCATCTAATCCTACTTCTTGACTGGCTATACATATATTATATCTGCTTTATCGCAGTATCGGAACTCTGCTAATTATTCGGCTGCATGTCTATGTCCAAGAATTCTGAATTCTTCGCTCAACCATCAACATTGGGAGCAAGGCGTGTTCCAGTATCAGTAGCCCGTTTTGGAGGTATGAGAGTTGTCGTTTACCCATAAAGGCTTGTTCACTACCATGTTTTGCTGAACACCCGGGCTAGTGCTGAAAAATCCAAATCAATCCGTTAAAGGTTGGAGTACCTTGTATAAGGAATTTGCCTTGTTGACTGTTGACGCTACTGATCAGTCATGCGAATTCATCTGGCGTATGTTCTCATTGTGAGGCCCAGCCATTTTCTAATCCATCTAGACGAAGTCAGTACTTGGTGGCTACTTCGAGGAGCATTATGCATAATGTATAGTTTTAATTACAGCACTGGCCATCATCCGATCAGTTAATCGTTCCTAACTATACTTACCAGTTCGAAAATGGAAAGTTTCCTGCTGCAATTTTCGGCCGGCGCAATAGGCAGATTCTGAAGTGTACGGACATAAAATTCTAGCTCTATGAAGTCTTCAGTGGTATCATCAAAAGAGTATGCAAGTACTGATATTGCAGAAAATACTCTCGATACAGATCACACACACAAGCGGTCGGTTATTACGACCCATTTCCCTTATCACACTTAATTGTTGATCCTATAGTGGTCATTATTATTTTAAGAAAAAATAAGAACAACTTTTTAATAATTCTCCGTCCTCTGTAGAGCGATAGAAGAGAATTACGATGATACACAGTGAAATGACTAAAGTAGAACTGGTTAGAATTCACCATTTTCACGGATAAGAAATGAAGACAATACGAACATAAGCTCTTTAATCATGAGAATGAAGCCGTTGCCGACGAGAATGTAAAATCCGTTATATCAATTAAAATCGAAGGGTAAACTTGACGAAAGATAATGACCATCGCAAAGGTTCTTTGTGCGATAAAGCAAGTAGAATGCCTTCAAGGATCTAATCGAGAAAGAGCATGCATCCAACATGTTAATCATCAATGTCAGCCCCTAGGACACTACGAAATTTCAACTTTCCGATCAACAGCCATGTTAACGTTCCCTATTCGTAGGTTAAAATAAATGCTGCCGTTAGAACCACTAGAATCACTGTAATCTGGAAAATGTGTCAGTTGCCTTCGCCAGTGAAAACCATTTGTCCAACCTAATTCTAATTGAGTTTCTCCAGGACAATGGATTAACAGGTGGAAGGTGATTTCGTATACGTTCCTGTGTATCTGCGCGTTTATATGAGGCCATTCGAAGCCACAATAGTCGACAATTAGGGAAGATTCGTCGTAGTAGTCGTTCGTCGTCGTCAACATCGTCGTTCACATTTTCATCTCCATCATCGACCTCGACCGGGCGGCATTCGGTATGGTTGTCACTGTCTTTAGTCGTCCCCTAGCCATTCCATGTCGTTTGATTTGTCGTCATTTGGGAATACGGAAATCGAGAATCAAGCATCGGGATATCGCTGCCAGCAATACGAATAGTAATCCATTTGCAGTGTTCGGGTTCATGTGCACCTGTTCGACTATCCATTAGAATGACAATCGGGGCAAGACTTGCATTAGAATTCACGGTATATGTCCATTATGGCAGTAAAATAGCTCTCCTCTACCCTTATATCCTCGCTTCTAGTCTGTGACCATGTTTGGTGGTTGCTGTTTTATTTGTGGGAGTGCACATGTGGTGATTTGCATCCATTCTATGTATGCACTCGTACGAACCGAACATACGAATATGTACCTTCTCGATTTGCCTCTGGAGATTTTGATTCTTGATTTTGCCATTGCTACTAGTCCATGGTATAACATTGTTGTAAGTCATAAGCATGCCAGTACCATCATATTCCCTGCAAGCTTACATCAATCTGCGTTAAGGACTGTTTCTCTTCTATACCCATAGATACGAATTTTATTCGACAAGCGCTGGTTTGCGCTGCATTTAAAGTTGCTGCCATATTGTCCTGCGGGCTGATAGTGATTTCCTGTCATATTCAGTTTACACAACGATGGATAAATGTGGAAATTTAGTATCCTTATTGATAAATTGCAATTTACTGTCGATTAGGATTAAAAGACGTCAATTTCAGAGAGAATGCCTTACAAATTCAATAGCCAATAAGATACGATTAGTTGTTGGTTTGCCGTGATTCATATACATTTTGTTAGTTGTACTCGTAGTTAGTAGAAATTATTCTTTGACAATCTTAACTTAATCAGTTTTATGAGTTTTGTGAGAACAAATGAAATCTCATTTGCTCAGGACATTCCATTAATAAGAGAAAGGAAGAATTTCCGTTTCAGAATTGTCTCGAAGGATGAAAGATTCGTTAGTAAATCCACCAGCAAACGAGACAAAAAAATGCCTTACCACTGATCCGGAAATCTTATCAAGTTGGGCCATATTTCCGGATTTAATCTTAGAACAAACAAGATGGCAAAAATGTTAGCCAGAAACCAAAACAACAAAATCGAATAAGAAATGCTACCGGCACTATCTTACTACGAGTAGCACCTCTAACGAAAAATTTCGAATGAGTTGAAAGAGCAGCTAGATGACGTTCCTTTTTCTGGTGTGTTTTCTTAATGAAAAATAATACGAATAACTCCAGGAAATATACAAAAAAAAAACGGATTTTTTCAACGTAAAAGTATCTTATAGTTAGGCCCGGCTTATATGCCTGAAGAAAGGTTAGTCTGTAAATGTTAAAGCTTAAGAGGAGGATGGCTGTTAGTAAGAGCAATACTGCAACCGCAATACTGCAACCGCAATACTGCAACCGCAATACTGCAACCGCAATACCAACCTTACGAACTAAGCGAGCATAAAGCTAAAACTAGTGGAACAAAGTCTAATCCTTTTTGCGATGGCTCCGCCGCCACCCCCGATTAGAGAAAAGGCGGAAATAAGTGCTCCAGCTTGCTGTAATGGTAAACATTTCTTCGAACCTCGTTAAACATTTATATGGGTCTGATCACGACAGTCATTTATCCCACTCCCATCACTTAAAAGTCATGTTGGACTCCAAAGACCAAGTCTTCCAAGACTTCGTGAAAGCAGCTAAAATACACCCAATAGTCTTGGGAAAGGGATATAATGGGTGACCAGAGAGCAATGATAGTTTTTCCAATTGTTATGTTTCAGCAGCTGTCAAAGTTACCAATGATATCCAGCTGTCAAAATATTCAGTAAGGTTTGCACCTCAATCATCAATCGTTTTACGCTTGCCGAACGTGCGGAAATTCTGGCTTAGGTGTAAATAGGCAACGCATATTCTGGGTCGAAGAAAACCCAAAAGTGTCAATTCGGCGCTGATCACCTGAGTTGAGCATTCCCAAGGAGACAACCTGGCTTATTTTGCGGTTGGATTTAGGCTTACACCCGTATAAAATTGTACTGACGTAAGTATTGAAGCCGTACGACCACAGACAACGCCATAAGTTCGCTAATTGGGCGCTGAAAATGTTGGCCCAAAATCCAGTTTTTGACCAAAAAAATCATCTTCGCGGATGAGGCCCAATTTTGGATCAGCGGCTATGTCAGCAAGCAAAATTGCCATTATTGGAGCAAACACAATCCACAAGTGTTCGGCCAAGCATCAATGCATCCACAAAAATTGATGCATGGTGGCATCATCGGACCTTACTTCCTTCGAAATGAGACGCCGTTACCGTCAATGGTCTCAGGTATAGAGCGATGTTAACCGACTTTCTGTGGCCAGAGCTTGACAACATCGATATATCCGAGCTGTGGTTCCAACAAGACGGCGCTAAATGCCGTACAAACAACACAACGCTCGAAACTATGAAGGAGCAATTTGGCGACTGGGTCATCTCACGACGTGCGTTCATCAATTGGGGGCCGCGATCGTGCGATTTGACACCACTCGATTATTTTCTCTGGGGTTGGACAAGCTTGAGCCCAACATTGGTTGAACGTAGCTTTAGAATAAAGCCGGGATCAATTTTATATCTCACACCGTTGTTTTTTTATCTAAATTTTTTTTTATCATTCTTATCTGGTCACCCGCTACTTCGGACAGAGCTTCCAGAGGAAGTGTCAAATAGACCGATGGGAAAATTGTATATTTTAGATCTGGTGGTGAATAAGGCTAAAATCCTCGATCGAGTTTAGCATCCTACTATAAATATGAGCAGTTGAGAAGAGGCTCATCTTCTTGATAAATGAATCAGCCAAACTCTTGCTGGAGGATCAGAAAAAGCCACTCTTAGATTCCCAAATCCACCAAACCTCTCACGAAAAGACGACCGTGGCTACAAATGTGGGCATTGCAATCAGCAATGATGGTATTGCCAATAATCCTTCCCAAAGCTCGGTCGCCTCCTACAACCTGCAGCTGCTCCTTAGAAAGAAGTCCGCCCTTTAGAGAGTAGAGTCAATTGGCCAGTACTATCTAAATGGTAGTCGTTAATACCGTCAAAGCGCTCAACAGTGGTGCAAGAAAAATCTTTCTCAACCCTCGCTGGAACCCCAAATTTGTATTTTTTTTTTACCTCACCTTGGATGGTGTGTCTTAAAAGTGGGTGACAAGCTTCTTAAAAGAGACAAAACCTCGTGGAAAAACTAAAATAGAAAAATCTCACGGCTTACTTACCTGCTTAAATGGCGCTACCGCTCCGGGGTGGACCAGGGCCTCGGCTTATATGCGCGGTCTTTTGCCAGCTGATTCCTGTTGGGCAGACAAAGTTGGATGCGTTGGAATCGAAAACTTTCAAACCCGGGGCGCTGTTCTTCATGCGTTAAAGGTAACCTTGCAATTGGGATCGAAAATTACCCGAAGATTTTTTCTCTCGAAACGCCGCTTTCATTAGTATCCAAACTTCTGCTCCATAAAGCAGAACTGGTATGAGAAATGTCTTGTAAAAAGTCTTTTTGTTTGCTCAAGAGAGGACTTTACTACTCGATTGCTTTCTTAGCATAAAAAAGCAGCGATTACCAAGAGCGATTCTTCGCATGATTTACGCGCGAGGTAGATAAAGTGCCTTACTACCTTAAAATTCTAGCTGACTATCGTGTTCTTTCGTCCTAGGCGTCATTGTTGTGAGTCCTCCATCGACCGCTTTTGCTTCAATAGTTAGAAACGCTCTGCTAACAGCTCCCTGTGTTCTTCTGATTATATCAGTATCGTCTGCGTATGCAAGACTTCTGAAAAATGGTGCCTTTTTCGCACAAGGACGATGTTGAAAAGACCCACATGTCAACGCAACGCCTTGCTTAAGTACTTTTCTAACGTTGAAGGTATTGGTTTTGTTCTTACCGAGCTTAACGGAGCAGGGTGCCTTCTCCATGGTCAGACAATGTCCTCCCACGACTTATTTGATTTTGAAAACATTAGAGGTTAATGGCTACAGCGTGATGATTTACCTTGGAAAAATTTCTTCCTGTACTTAGCAAATCGCCGAATTATGCACTACCACTTGGAAATAATTAGGCCAGTGGTCGAAGTCTGAGAATTAGCTCTGAAGATTAGGCATTCATTCAATGAATGAAGAAGGGGTAGCTATATTAATTCGCTTGAGTTTAGAGCGCTACGTTGAAGTAATCCTAGGCTTCCAGCTCAATTGGAAGAAGAACAGGCGTGTGTAGTCTTTAACATATGTAGAAGAGCCTTCAGTAGCATGTGGAGTTTTAAACCAGCTGTAATATACTGACTCGAACAACTCTACCACATTACTATATGTCGCAATACTGGTTTGACAATTTCCTACGCTTTGCCAGAAGCTCAAATTGATTTCAAGAGTAGAAGGAACACAGATTCTCGTGGCATTACAATCGGACAATAGGTTTTTCGAACAGACATTGTAATCTAACCTAACCTAATATACTGGCTCTACGGCTGTCGTGAGATCCATGTTACAGCCCAATAGTCTGCTAAAAAGGCAATCGATACAAAATATTTGTGTCGGGATCTAGGAGTTACTTAGAAGAACATCCGCGGCTAAAGAGGTTAGGCTAGGTCAGGCTAAAGAAAGGGGTATGATGAATATGCCATCACACAGACACCGGGCACCAAAACGGGCCCGTTGAATTTGTCTTCAAATGGCAAAAACCTAAACAATCGCCCTTGTGAAAAATCCAATTTCCCTGCAAACGCCAAGAAGGCCTTTCTAGTTGGTGCCGTCTATATCCTCTAGGTTTTCGAAAAAGTATTTACTTAAAAATTTTCTTCGACTACGCGATATTACCTCGCATTCACACAGTATATGTGTTATGTCTTCAACAGCTTGCAGCTCACCGCAGTATCTGCAAATATCAATATCTGAAAATTTGTGTCTCTTTGCGTGTTGCCGCAGGAGGCAGTGTCCTGTCACGATTCCTTTTACTGTCCTAAGGTTATTCCTGTTTAATTTTATTAACTTCCAATAGATCTTTTGTCGTCAAAAAGCGGTCAGAGAGCTTTGTCCTTCAAGACTTGACCACCTTAGGTTGGCAGTCTTTGTGATTTTTTCCTCGATAGTGCCTCTCGCTATGCAACGGGGTGGTTTGATGTTGGCACCCTCACTATTGTCGAGTAGCCCTCCTTTTCTTGCAAGCTGTGTGCTTACAGTGCCGCAGTGTCCTGGCACCCAGCACAGTCTTACCCGGTTCTGACTGTATATGTAGAGTTGGCGTTGGCTGATTCCATTGCCTTGAGTGCGCCCTGGGTATCGATGTATGTAAATAACGATATCTCTTTCGGATATCGATCTAATCTCCATTAGCTCAGCCGCCCTGAGGACAGCCAGAACCTTTGATTGGAAGACACTGCTTGTATCCGATAGTCTTATAGACACTCTCAGTTCTGGGTTTTTTGAGAAGATACCAGAACCTGCTCCTTCCTCGGTGATTATTGCATTTTTTTCCCAGTCTTCCCTTTCCAGATATATTATATCATACGGGACGTTGAAGTCGACAAAGGAAGGAATTTCATCCATTAGAATTGAATTGCCTGATAATAGCTCCTTTAGGACCGTGCCATTACATCCGAAACTACTGCTCTTGAAGTAACCCAGATTAGTGAGTAGTATCGCACTGTTGCCAGCAAGTTTTTTGATCTGTAAATCCAGCGGTGTTAGGTGCAAAATGTGTCCAATGCAGCCGTAGGGGTGGTACAGAGCGCACCTGTAATGGCTATGGAAGCCGTTCTTTGAACCGCCGCTAATTTTTCGTAAATCGTTTTCTTGTATGCTGCTGTCCACCACACTAGTGCTCCGTATATAAGTATGAGTTTTACCACCACAGTATACAGCCAGTACACCATTGCAGGTTTTAAGCCCCAAATTTGTCCTACTGCTCTTGTGCAGATAAAAAGAGCATTATAGGCCTTTCTGGTTCTTTCCGGTACATTAAGATTCCAATTCAGTTTTTTGTCCAGAATGTCCAAATACTTTGCGCTGTCTGAAAGGGACAGTTGCATTCCGTTGAGTTTTGGGAGTTTGAATTGCGGTATCTTGTAATTTCTGGTAAAAAGAACCAGTTCCGATTTGGAGGGGTTGGCATTGAGACCACAACTTTTTGCCCAAGTGCTGATCGTCTTCAGGACAACCTCCATAATTCCGTTCAAAATATTTAAGTATTTTCCGTGAACTATTATGACCACATCATCTGCGTATGGCGTGAAACTTATACCCTGGAGATATGACTCTCCCCTGAGGGGTTCCCCTGGTTACGGACATTCTGACCGCGATTTGCCCAATGGAGCAGTTTATTTTTCCGCTTGCAAGTATGTTACAAACCCTGTTTGTAATGCTCTGCTCAATGTTAGCGTCCACTAGAGCATTTTTATTTGCGGTACACTCCACGTTATTGAAGGCTCCTTCTAGAATAATCGCTCCAGGGTTTTAAGCATAAATGATGACAGACTTATTGGTCTGAAATTTTTTGCTGTTATATGCCCCTGTTTCCCAGCTTTAGATATGAAAAACATCTTAACTTCCCTCCAAGCTATTGGTATATACCCTATTCTTAGACTGTACCTGAGAATTTCCATAATTTTCTGAATTACTACCTCCGGTGCATTCTGTAGCATAATCGGTAGAATACCATCCGAACCGTAAGTTTTTCCGGTTAATAAGAACACCTATTTCTCCTCCGGGGAGAGAGAGAGATTTGTGGATCCCGGAAAGTTGGTTTCCACCAGTATTGCCAGAACCTCTTGGCTACTTTCAGCTCAGGTTCCGTCACTTTTCCTGAGATAGCTTCCTTTGAAAGCATTTTGCATAATCTCGAAACCTTGTACTCATACCATGTACTGTTGCTTCTGAAAAGCTTCGCCCTATGATAGAGTCTAATAACTTCTTTCCTTTTCAAACCAATTTCCCTGTTCCACCGGGCAAGCTTTCTCCAACGCGATTGTTAGTACCTTATTAATATTTTTTACCGCCAGTTAACAATATTATCGCAAGTGATTCAGTGGGAATCCAGGAGTGTATTTACCACTTTTGTATACTTGACCCAATCAGTCTTCCTAGGATTTTTTTGAAAACTACGAACGCTGTTCTGAAAGTTCACCTTGAAGCGTATCCATCAGGGATCCGACATTGTCGTTTCGTCGACTACTTTCCATTACCTTAGGGTTAGAACCTTCTGTATTTGTAGCAAGGGTGATATCTATCACTTCCTGCCCGTTTTTCACCACAAAAGTCGGTGAATTCCCTATGTTACAAATATTGGGGTTGGAAGATAAGATAAAATCGTACAAACACTCACCTCTTGGGTTGATATCACCGCTTCCCTATTGTGTATGATGGGCATTTGCGTCACAGCCAAGTACCAGCATCCAATTTTTCTGCCTGGGCAAGTCCTTTAGCTTCTCCGAGATCACTACCTCGGGGTCACAGGGAAGTCGGCCGAGTTCAGACAGAGTGGTTTGCCACACTACCTTTCTCAGGTTGCTGCTGTCAGATCTCGAGCTGTAATTATTCAAAAGAAATGCCTTTATTTGGTTTTTGATAAGGATGCAGGTCCTGATCTTACTGTCTGGTGAAGTGCCCCGTTGCTGACTTACTGTAGTGCAGGTTTATCTGCAGTACTTCCCTCATTTTGGGGGGGAGGGGGTTCCTCCTCGTCCTTTCTCTTGGTAAATTGCTTAGCCATCAACCTACCCATGCTGTACCTTTCGGTTTTTCGAGATATGGTAAGCGGTCCTTGTTAAGCAACAGCAGAAAATGCTGCCCGTACTGCCTTCTTAGGCCCCGTCTTAAAGACTCTCCATGTATCGGTTTTTAGTTCACGATTCTAAGCATGGAGCAGTCCCAAGCGCTTCTCAGGGTACGTTTAGGGACACGGAACCCATACCCATGCTGTCGGCAGAGTGTACTTTGCCAATTCTGCCACCGTCGTGCATTTTAGCTTGATGCTTTCCTAAGCTTCGCATGCTTCCAGAATGAAGCGTCTGAGGAAGTCCACAGAAGACTTATTCCCACAAGCTACAACCTTGCGTCCGCCCTCCCAACCAGCGCCATCGAATTGAAGTTCCCCGTTTCCTGTGGTGGATAGTTCCTTTCAGGGGACGTCTTGGAACTTTTCCTCGACGTTTTTCCAATGGTCGATTGTTAGACGACAGCAAGGCGCCAGCTCGTTAATGACGGCAACGAAAAGCTAGTCTTTCGGGTCGCTTTGCTTACGACGCAATGCCGATGAAGTACCAGCCTTCACCTTTTTCCCATCGTTCGGCTCCACAACGTCGTCGGATCTACTTATCTTGCTGCTGAAACTTGCCTTCTCACCAAAGACGCTAGCTGCCTCTTTTAATTTTGCAGCGTAGGAGGTAGTGTGTACCAGATCAGCTTCTCCTCCCGCCTTTGCAGCTACATCGCCTATTTGTTGACCAAATCTCTCTCAAAGGCGGCTTTTTCCCATTCGTTTAAGCCACTGGGATCACAGTCCCGATTCTTCCATTTCCCTTACAAGGGAGGAGATTGATGAAGTCGAAATTTCCTCTTCACTCAACTCTACCTCTTCCTGGACGGGGATGGTCTGTGTTCCATTTTGTGTTTTGTTTGTTTTTCGTTTTTCCATGTTTAAAAATTAAATCGCGTCAAGGTGCCTGCCATACGGACGATAATATGATATAACTATCCTTGTTAAGAAAACGCCTCCATTTGAATTTTCAGCTCAATCTCTCTCTCCAATCCAATCCGCAGACCACAAAAGAACTAAAATCCAACGAAATAATACTCCTTCTTCCACACTTAAGCTTATGTTTAACTTTCTAAATATGCAGACTCATTTGTAACTATTACCATCTGGTTGACTTAACCTCAACTCATTACTTTAAATAACATACTTGTTCTTTTCAATCTCTGTTACTTTACTTTACTCGTATACCTGCTTAAAAGAGCCCGTATAACATTAGAACCGCACATGTACCCACTCTAGCAAAAGGCCCCAAAATCCTAAACCTTTGTGATCATCTTATAGATGGTTGCCTTCAGATGCTTTGATCCTGTACCATCGTCTGCATATCCTTTGACAAGAATACCATAATGCCTCAACAAAAAGAAAGTGATTACCGATTTTGAACCTTTAATCTTTCAAGTCAAAAGTTCCTAAAACTACCATCATTCACCGCAACCAAAAAGAGGACAGGAACCACAACAATCGAAACGGCACCCAGCCAAGGGATTGAGAGTCCCACCCAATACATCTTCCGCCCGCCATTGATAATGATAATCAGGGTAATCTCAACCCTGCCATCACTCCAGTACCTTCAAACTTATTACATCCCATTAATCTCATCAGATTTTTTCCCCTTTAGCATGACACAAACTTTACAGGAGATTATTAGGCATTATTTAATTTTCGACAGGAAACCATCCCAACACTGGGAAGGGCATTGGCAAAATAAAGGGTTGCAGGGTACTAGGTATGTTGGATTGAATGGAGTACCTGCGTTTAGGACAAACTGTTGGAAATGCGGGCGCTCTTCTTCTACCGACGACGCACGGTTGGCAATGGAGAGTAACTTTTCCTTGTGTGGAAATAAAGGGAAAATGAGCTGAAGATTTAGGTAAAGCTCTTTGTAAGTAGCTTACAAGATCTGCCGTCGGATAAAGTTTTCTATTTCGGTATTTTTCTTTTTCGTTTTTTACATTCATTTCATTTCAAGAATGCAGTAATAGATTGATGAAATGATGATGGTTATGTCTTTTGAATGTGTTGTCACTTGTTGAATGATCCATCAAGAATATTTGATTTATAAAATGGTGATTTACGAGTACATACTCGTATGACGTCAATATTCTCTTTTCAACCCTCAGTTTTGAATAAATGGATTAATAATAATAATAATAATGTTGCGGTAAATTTCCCGCAACAAGTTTGGCTCTCTTTTTCCCTGTAAGTCCATTCGGTCCCTCTTTTCTTTGAGTGGGAACACCGAGCTCTGGCGGAGGTGGAGGGCAGCTATGATCCCATCAGCCAATGGTCCACCGACCCCAGACCTCGGAAAACAACCCACGTAGGTTCACGGGCGGGTTTGCCCGCAGAGGAGTGCGAGGAGGTTCGTTCAAGCTTAACCTAAATTTACTTAACATTACAACTCGCATACGCGATCGCTGTGGCTTACGGCAAAAAGAAAATAACAGGAAAGATAGATAATATTAAAGAGAACAGAGAGAAAAGAAAACAGAAATAAAAATGAGAGCACACAAAAAAACAATTACGAGTATAACAACATACCGCTGGCTTATGCTTATGCTTACTCTTTGCCGTTTCTTCTTGGGATTTCTTTATCAATGGCAACGGTACGCGAGGTACATGAGGCTTTGGTTATTGCAAACAAGAAGAGCATGCAGAAGCCCTGCATAGCAACAACGTGGCTTGGCTTTCTGCTGCCACGTTTCATATATTTCTTATATTGGCCGAGAAAGAATAGAGAGACATGCACTTGGCTTACCATAGCCACATCGTTGGCTTAGATTCTGATGCTGTGCAGTCGGTAAGTGGAATATGTTGCTATGTCTTTACTCCTCGCCTCATGTTCTGCCTCCTCCGATAACGCGTTTGGACTTATGTTGCATGTAACTCTGGGTGCGACAGGAGGTCCACCGGGAACACCGTTGTCGGAGCCCATAGACAGACGGGAGACTCGCAATGGGCAGAATCAGGCAGGACGTCTGAAAGTCGCCGACGGGTGGGGACGGACGGTCCTTTCAATCCAGACACCCCAACACGATGATGACGGGTGGGGAATGGCGTACCCTGGAACCTACACCCCAACGATAGCCAAGCAATAAGAGGCTAAGGGAACACCCCATCCCGCTACCGATGGGGGGGTACCAGCACCAGCATCACATCACAATCATGGATGTGGAGGCACCAAAACAATTGATCGATGGGTGAAGAGACGACTATCTCTTTTATAGCAACACCCCAACGAGGGAGCAATAAAGGAGCAACAGTGGTGTGCAGGCGGACGGCCAGTACAATCGAGCACACCCCGACGACGTACCGGCGTTAAAAGTTAAGTTCGATGGGTGAAGGGATGACAACCCCTTTTAAGCCAGCACCGTGAATATATGTGTGTGGTTGGCGGGAGCTGTGGAACAAAAAAAGGTCTGGAGTTCAGATGGGTGACGATCAGCGAATTGATAGGGTCAGCCAATTTTTTTTTAACTTTAATTTTGTGATTTTTTTTTGCGTTGCGAAAAGCAAAGTTTCTTAGACGAAAGTTGCGAATTGCGGAAAGCAATTCTGTCGGTTTTTTTTTTTCTTGCAAAAAAAAAAAAGTAAATAGTAACAGTAGAATCGCGTCGTTTTTTTTTTGCTCTTTGGGATAATTAAAACTTCGGGAGGTCGCGCGTGCGCTTAAGACTCCCGAGAACAGACGGGACACGCGACCCATTATTTAACGTTTTTCTTTCTTTGCTTCGGGACTGTGAAAATAGCGGGTCACTCTATCGACGAGTGTACCGCTACAAAATCCTTTTTAAATAAATCGTCGAGCCCCAACGGGGCTTTATAACATTAAGGAAAAAAAAGAAGGCTTTTTTATTTTTTTTTTTCTCTTCCTTTTTTGGTCGTTTCTTTTTTCGGGGAAGATTTTCCGTCCGTTCTTTTTTGCGTCGAGAGGTTTCGTGCAGAGAGTGCTACCGTTTGGTTCGGGGCATCGCCGCATCGGTGCCGGGAACGAAACATAGCAATAATCTGAGCCATTCAGAACTTTGTCGTTCAAAAATTTGAGTAGAATTTGTGCAGACGGTTTCTAGAAAGACTCTATTGATTCAACGTTGCCAACAATCATATTGTACAGTCTGTAGATCAATGCTTCTTTCTATGTTGACAACAGCTATGTTATGTTTGTTTTCTCTTAGCCACCGATTTTTACCTACATCTCTCAGTAGAATAGACGGTTTTGTTAAAGGTGCCAAACCCTGACCTGTTCCAGATATGGTTCTTTTCTTTAGCTGCCTTGTAGTGGCAGGAAGGCTTATAAATCAAAGTTTTCAAATAGTATGTGAGCGGCCCGATTGAATACGGCATAGCGATCATCTGGCAGGGGGCCTCAACCAACACACTAAACAAAAACACTGCAAAATTAGGCGTTGCCACAGAAAGATAGCACCTGCTCTTTCATGCAGAATAAGAGTTGAGAAGTCTCGCGGTAGGTTGAGCATCATTTTTAACACCTTATTTTGTGCAACTTGAAGCCGCTTAATATGAGTTTTCGCGCAATTACCCCATACAGGAGACCCGTAAGTCATCAGTGCTTGAGAAACGATCTTAAAAATTATTATTGGGTAAAGATAAGAGGTTAAAGAATTTTTATTAAAACATCTATCCTGGCTAAAGTTTCTCGTATATGATACCCGAAGATCAATTTCTGGTCTAAATACACCCCTAGGTACTTTACAGAAATGACCCACGGTATATTGGAGTTGTTCTAAGTTGAGACTTCTAGTAGGCAAGAAGCAACTAAGCCTTCTTCTAGTGAAAAACATAGCTGTGCACTTATCGACATTTATTTTTATTTTCCAGCATTTATGGTAATCGAAAAATGTTTGGATTCCAATTTGAAAATAATTTTCTATCATTGGCCCATATTCGTGGGAAGAGTATAAAGCCAGATAGTCTGCATAGAGTGCAATATCACAGTTGGGAACTCTGGTTAAATCAGCAAGAAAAACATTGAAGAGAACTGGGGCCAAAACTGAGCCTTGTGGAACTCCGGCTGGAACAGGATTTTTTGAGGAGAAAGTTCCAAAAAGATATACTTTAAAGACTCGACTGGACAAAAAGCTTTGTAGTATTTTTATAAAATACTTAGGAAAATTTAGTTTTATCAGTTTGTATATAAAGCCACAGTCGACTTTTTAAGATTAGGCTGTTGCTTAACAGTCTTACAAATTCTTAGTATTTGATGCGTAGTACTGTGATTCTTTCTGACTCCAAATTGCTCAGGAAGTAGAATGTTAGTAGCACTCAATAAGGCATCAATTTTAATTTTGATTACTTGTTCAAAAATTTTGCTAAGGCCATTTAGAAGACTGATTGATCTGTAATTGACTGAATTGGATGGATTCTTCCCATGTTTTAAGAGTGGAACTACCTTGGCTTTCTTTCGAAAATCAGGGAAGTATACCATATTAAGGCAGGCATTGATGATGAATGTTAAATATATCAAGGCACTAGTTAGCAACGGCTTTATCACTTGATTATTTATGCTGTCAAGGCCAGGGGACTTACGATCTTTTAGGTCCGAAACTATGAATTTTATGTCCTCAATAGTTGTGAATCCATTAGAGGGTAGGGAAATAGTGGAGTTGTTCAAAACAGTTATCTCGTTTTCAACCTCCGGTTCAAGAGGAGATAACCAACTATTTGTCGTCGTATAGTTTTTAAGGAATGTCTTTGCTAGGATTTCCACTTTGTCTTCATTAGTTGATACTAGTGACCTATCAACTTCGAAGTTAGGACAGTAATAGTTTTTCTTGAGCAGTATCTTAGCAACATTCCAGAAAGGTCTAGAGTTGGACTCGAGTAAACTTAATTTATTGTTCCATAAAGAATTTCTGTACTCATTTATTCGAATTTTAATTAAGCGACTGAATACATTCATTTCATAAAAATCGTTAAGAGATCTGTACCTCTGCCAGAGCCACAGAAGGCCATAATGAATCGTGTCCTTCCGGCTCAAACAGGGCCAAGAAGAAGAAAGTTGCTGGCACTCTCTCTTTCGATGGACATTCCCGTGCACAATGTCCGGTTGATACTAGTGCTGCAATTCAAGTGGATGAAACGCTTAAGCCCATTGACAAAAACAAAACCTGTGGTGGTTTTCTCCGCACAGGACATCCGGATGAAGCCGATTCTTGGTAAGACCCAGTTCTGGGGGACGAAATTCGGTTGATATGGTCAAATTCACACTGAGAAACACCACTCAAGGTGCCTTTTCCATCGCACAACCGGTTCTGCAATCAGCAGAGGTTATAGATATGCAGCGACTACGTAAGGAAACCTGAAATCTTTAAGACAAGTCGCTAAAGACTAATTTGTAGGAAGACTGCAATTATAACCTTGATCAAAAAGTTCCCGGGGGACGCCACCGAGTAGCGCTCCCATTGCTCCGATTTGAGTTCTGTTTTTTTTTTGTTAAGTTGGTAACTCTGTTTCTGACAATCTCTCTAAATCTTGATATTTGCAAAAGTTACGTAGCCAAGAGTACATCTATTTCTGTGTCTGTTGGCGATTTGTTACAATTTTAGAAATGCGCGAAAGTTGGAGATGTTGGAAAAGTGGTTCGGCAACGATTCTCTAAAGAAAACGGTCGTTTACCAGTGGCACGAGCGGTTCAAAAGTGGTCGTGAGTCAATCGAAGATGATGATCGCAATGGCAGACCATCGACATCGAAAACCGACGAAAACCGCAAATTAACCATCAGAGAGATAGCTGAGAACTTGAACATTGCCTATGGATCCGTCCAAGACATTTTGGTTAATGATTTGAGTTTCCGTCGTGTAGCAGCAAAGTTGGTGCCAAAAGACATCAATTTCATGCAAAAAAGAGACCGTGTTGACGTCGCCAAAGAGATGATTTGCAAGGCTGAATCCGATCCCACATTCATCAAAAGGATCATTACTGGAGACGAGACTTGGGTTTATGAGTACGACACGCAATCCAGACATCAGGCAAGTGAATGGCGTTCACCAAATGAGCTAAGACCAAAAAAAACACGTCGTTTTCTGTCAAAAAAGAAGGCAATGCTCACGGTTTTCATGGATTACAACGGTGTAGTGCATCTTGAATTTTTGCCAGAAGGCCAGACAGTAAACAAGGAGTATTATTTGGACGTTATGAGACGTTTGCGTGAAGCAATTCGCCGAAAGAGACCAGAATTGTGGGCAGAAAGCTCGTGGATTTTGCACCATGATAACGCATCGTCGCACAGAGGAGTATCACTATGAAGAAACCTGGCCAAAAGTGAAAAATATCAAATTTGTTAAAAACAAAAACAATTGGTATAGTATTGTAGCTTAATACCCAATACGTTATATAACGGACATTTAAATAATGTCTCTATTTTTGCTTTGCTGCAAAATCATTCGAAAGTCGAGAGTTGTGCTAATTACATGTCTTTGTTGGAAGCCATCGAATTTAAAGCGAAACATTTCACTCGCGATTTTTATATTATATTGTGTGAAAATTTGTTGTAATCAATTTATATCTGTAAGTATGAGATGTGTACATTGGAAGAAAATAAAAAAAATTGTATTAACAGTTGATACAACTCTTTTTTCTCCCGCACTTACTTTGCATTATAAAAGATACGTGTTTTGTTAAAAATGTGTTTATATTGTATCTATACGAGTTAAAACGAGTTCAGCTAAAGTTCTTTAAGTAACAGTAAATTCTGTTATTTCTTTAAAGGTTTCCGGAAAAAAATCTTCCGCATATTCCCACCAATTGATTTGCTATCAAATTTAAATTTACGGTAACGACAAAATTTTGTTGCAAAAAAAAACAAGGAAAAGTAATGGAAATGGCGATAGAGAGATCAAGAAGATCATTATACGGTCTTATGAAATAAAGCACGAATCGGACTATGACGGGAAAATTTGCATTTTTAGAATAGAAACTCAAAGAAATGACCAAATGTCCAGAAGATGGAGAAAGTTCGCTTAGACGTGAACTGAAATCTTTTAGGTTTCATTTTAAGCGGAAACGGGCAGCCGCCAATAATAAAGAAGATCGCTTTTTAAGTAAAAATGAAGAATGGCCAAACTCAATCATAAAGCTACTTACCTGGGTAAAAATAAAACCTAGTCGTCCAATAAAAAACTTTAAAGAATCAAGTGAACGAAGCAAGCGGCGAAAACCAATGAGTTTAAGAGACCAGGTATTACCCCAAAGAATGAATGTTCTCTCTAGTAAACTGTCAATTGAACTGTCCATTATTAAAATCTATTATGTAAGTAGGTGTATTGTTCAAAATGTGAAATTGTTGTTAGCTAGGTGTATTAATATCATGTTCATATCTGTTAAATGTGTAATATTTAATATTAAGCCTACATCTTCTACATAGTGCATCTGTATATCTAGGTTCCACCTGACCAGTTAACTTATGCAGCGCAAATGAGCCAGCGCGCTGTAGGTAATAGTAACGTATCTAAAATTACAAAGCTGTAACACTAACTCCAAGGAGAGCTTCAAAATATTTGAAAATACTTAGTTCCGCGGAAAACACTATAGTGAAAAAACATACCCGTTCAGAAGCTCTATCACATTTCGTCGATTGTGATATGACAAGAAAGCACGCTGCTAATAAGACCATTTATCCATTTTACTCACTTTTACAGAGGGCAAAAAAGGATTGGTATCCTCGAGAAGAGTCGATCAAGGTGACAGATACCTGCGCTGAAATTAACCTACGGGATCTCCTTTTTTTTTTTCTTTTTAATTTATTATTTCATTACTTTCATTAAAAAATTAACATTGGTTAGATATTTCTGCGAAGCCTTAAGGGCTTTTCTGCAGAAGATTGCTTTTCACAGTTTTATCATTAATTAATGGTAAGCAAGCTTAGATTAAAGCATAATACAATCTTTTTAATAATAATTAGATCTTTAAGGAAAAAAAAAACTGATAATTAATAAGATAGTTTAGTAAGTGAATTAAGTTTGAAATTTAGCTATTTACGAGTAAATTCGAATTCAAGAAAAAATTGTTTATAATTTTTTTTCTACTTTTAATATTTTGTATATTTTTTTAATTCTTGGGGAATTGTGTTTAGAACTTCAGGTACTCTGCATTCCAGCTGTCTTCTCCCGTAGTTATTGTAGAATCGGAGTTCGTGAAGCATATCGTATTCTTGTGTTGATTCCATGTTGAATTGGTGTTATGAATCTGTTGTCATCACTTACTCCAGTATAAGGGTCATCTTGAAGATATCTTCTACTCGAAGAACTTTAAAACGCCTTTGTTCCGGAATATTGAGCTGGTTATGTACGCCTATCTTCTTCAGTGCATATGTGTTGCTGATGCATTGCCCCATGCAAGTATACTCGTACCATACCATATAAAGCTCTTCTGAGGCTCACTTGCAATTCATCTATGTGCTTATCCCACAAAAAGTTGTTGTCGATCGTAACTCCCAGATATTTGTATCTTTCAACTGTGTCGATAGGACAATTAACCGAACTGTTGCAGGATTCATTTTTGAAGTGGATTTGCAATTGTGTAGACCTGAATTGCGGGTTTCGTATATGCATCACTTTTGTTTTAGAAGCATTGATCGTTAAGCCGTGATCGTGACACCATTTTACCGCGTTGTCAAACTCCTCCTGTAAAATTTCTGTTGCCATATGTAAGGATCTGTGACGCACCACTATCGCCGTATCGTCTGGTCTGCATATGCAAATGGAATGGCCTTCTTGAAAACTCGTAACAGTTCATTGGTGTACAATATGAACAGGATTGGACCCAGTTTTGATCCTTGCGGGACTCCATAGTGAATATTTTCATTTTGGCTGTATGCATTGTTTATTTTTACGCAAAATTGCCTGTTAGTCAGATATTCACGTAGCCAATCTGCCATCAGTCCTCGTACGCCAATATTTTCCAGTACTTCTACTAGTTTATCATGGTTCAGTGTGACATGATGACTTTTATTTAAACTTTGGTTGACGCAATTTCCAAATTCTCCTAACAGCTTACCAGTGCTTTTATTTTTCTGGAAGCCGTACTGACTTGCGTGTATCAGCGAATTTTTTGCGATAAAGCCTTGCAGCCTGTTTGTTATCACCTCTTCCATGCACTTTTCTATTACTGGCAATATTGATATTGGCCGATAATTTTTAAGGTCGCTTTTTGTACCTCCTTTGTATATCGGTCTGATTACAGCAGTTTTTAAGATTGTAGGGATTTTTGCTTGTGCAATACTTAAGTTAATTAATTTACACAATAATGGTGTAAATATGTCCGTGTGCCTTTTTATATCATTATATCTTCGAGTTTCAAAGAAATCTGTTTTCTGAATATAAATTGGTTGGCTGGTTAATCTTGATTTTGTGTGTGTCGATGTAACCGAGTCACAATGATGCACAATATCTTTTATTTGTGTGCTGAAGTTGTTTGCACACGCATTACTTAAGTTATTCAGACACATTTTACCCGTGAAGTTCTTTATTATTGTTGCATCCAAACTAGGCTTTTTCCTTCCCAATATCTCATTTACTAAGCCCCATGTTTTTCTGGGGTCAGACCTTATTTGGTTGAACTTGGATTTATAAAAAATTGATTTTTGGGCCGTTATTTCCTTGTTCAGTCTGTTTCTGAAGGTCTTATATTGTTGTTCATATGCTTTGTTTATTCTATTGTTTTTCCACTTTCTGTAAAGTTCGTCCCTTTTTTTATATTTTCCTTTTAATTCAGAAGATATCCTTAGCCCATGGCCTAAACTTTCTTCTCTTTTTTATTTTTTTCGTAGATGTCGCTGCGTCATAAATATAATTCATTTTATCATGAATCTTCTGATAAAGTAAGATGGCATCCCTTTCATTCCAAATTTCATCCCAGTTTGTATTTGCAATTAGCTCATTGACCTTATCGTTAGATATATAGGACAGGCTGACTGAGTTTTCTTTAACAGCAGATTTTTTTCTTTGTGGGAAGTACATGATTGGGTAATGATTAGTGATACAACTTTCAATTACAGCTGAATCGATTTGGTTATGTGTAGCGTTAGTTAAAATGTGGTCAATCGTTGATTTTGCTCCAGTATCCGGGTCTACTCTGGTATACGCCGTAATCACATTAATCAATCCTAGTGACGCCAGCATCTCAAGATATTCTTTCACACCATACACATCCAAATCATTCACATTGATGTTCATATCACCCATTACCATTATCTCGTCCTTTTTTCTCAGTTGTCCAACGTTGTGTCCGTATTCTTCGATAAATGCTTTTCGGCTATTACCTGGTGGTCTATATATTCCTATTACATACTTATACTTATTACTCTCTTTAATTTGGATTTGGATACTTTCGTATGATACACTTTCTGATCTTAATCTTTTATATTCTACTTCTTTACGTATTAACGTAAGAATTCCACCTCCTCTACGTTTATCTCGATTCAGAAACTCCGGTTCGAAACCATCTAAATTGTAAAGGCCTTTTTCTTCGTCTTCTACGAGGGGCGTTCAACGTATTCTCGGTATCGGGGTGAAACTGTGGTTGTATATATAAATTGACTTATCTATCAAGTAATACTATTATTTTAGTGCATTCATGTAAAATTTCATATAAATGTGATTATTAATTCGCGTTTTATCTCTAGTTAAACAGAATCATAATGGCAACTGAGACGATGATGGTGAAAATTGAGCATCGCGCTGTAATTAAATTTCTCACTAAGCAAGGAAAAAGTCAAAAAACTATTCATGAAGAGATGGTGGCTGTTTACCAGGGTTCCGCACCTTCATTATCAACTGTGCAAAAGTAGTCAAGTGAGTTCAAGAGAGGCAGAGAGAGCATTGAGGGCGACCCCCCGCTCCGGCGCCCCGGCTACTGCTTGTACGGGAGAAAGCATCAAAGAAGTCGAAAAACTTGTTCTTGAGGATGCCCGAATAAAGGTGAAAATGATGGCAGAGATCACCAAGCTTTCAATTGGTACCATTCACACCATTCTTCATGACCATCTTAACCTTTCAAAGGTCAGTGCAAGGTGGGTGCCACGAATGCTCACAGCGCCTCAGATAAAAAGTGAGAATCGCATGCTGTAGAGAGCTTTTGGAGATGTGTAGTGAGAACGCGGACGGTGTTATGGATCGAATTGTTACTGGGGACGAAACATGGGTCCACCACTATGACCCTGAAAGCAAACAAGAGTCCATGCAGTGGCATAAAAAAGGAACAGACCCCCCGAAGAAGTTCAAAGTCACTCCGTCTGCCGGGAAGCTCATGGTCACAGTTTTTTGGGACTCAAAGGGAATCTTGCTCATTGAGTAGAAAAAAAAAGGTGAAACCATCAACGCCACATCCTACGCTTCCACTTTGCATAATTTGCGGGAGGAAATTAAAAAGAAAAGACGGGGTAAACTCGCAGCGGGTGGGTTGCTTCTTCATGACAGCGCTCCTGTTCACACGGCGCGAGTTTCCAAGGCTGCTGCGCGAGATTGTGGTTTCGAAGAAATCCAACACCCACCCTATAGTCCAGACCTTGCCCCTAGTGATTATTTCCTGTTTCCGGATTTGAAAAAATGTCTTCGTGGAAAAAGATTTTCGGATGATGAAGAACTCAACTCGGCAATAAATGGGTATTTTGCAGAGAGGGTTTTTTGAGGGTTTAAAAAAGCTTATCTCAAGATGTAACAAATGCATTGATGTTAGGGGAGATAATATTGAAAAATAAAAACAATTTAAATTGAATTCGCATTTTCCTTCATATCGATACCAAAAGTATATTGAACGCCCCTCGTATATTAGTTTCAACTAGAACTATTATTTTTAACATATTGATGAAGTGGCTGATGTTAAGGCAGAAATCGTTCCAGTTCTTTCTCAAAGATCTTACATTAAAACAATTATTTTCTTTAAATTCATTTATATTAATGCCGCTAAAACCACTTATTACCCCATCAAATCTATCATTACTTCGTTTGTGTCCATTTGGTATACAATTTATTGTGTTTCCTTTTGTTTACATTGTTTTGTTTTGATGCAGTTATTGAGTGCGAGTAATTTTGCCCACATCGGTAACGGTACTTATCAGAATCGGCTGCGTATTCTCGTTTCGTCTAGCCAGTATTCTTCCTGCACTTTCCCACACAAATCTCCAGTTCTCCTGTCTCGCTTTTTCCTTTGCCATCCACATTACTTGTTTGTTGTGTTTTGTCAGCTGGTTGTTTACGTAACAGTGGCATCGAGCAAAGCTGCGCTCACACTTGGGGTGTTGTTGGTGTTTTGCAGCACCGCTTTTAACTTAATAGAGCGAGTGGAGCGTGTTTGTTTGATGAATTGAATAGTCGATCGTTCTGGGTTTTTTGTTTTTGTGCGATATACATATGTCTGTGATGTCGGTGTCGTTGATCTCACAGTTGACCGTTTTTCCTATTCCCTTCACTACCTCTAATAGGTTTTCTTGAGGAGTAGGGGGAATGTTTTTTATGTCGATATTGTTTTTGATCATTTGCTGTTCAAGTGTGCTGATCTGTGTTTGCAAAATTTTCTATTATGGCATCTTTCTTTTTGTTGGTTTCTTTTATTTCATTTAGTTCTTTTATTATTTGTCCATAAGGTCATTGTGTTTTCTCATGTTAGTATTGAGATCATCATACTTGGCGGCTAGAAAATCGCAGCTTGCCATAATTTCTTTAACTTCCCGTCTAAGAAGACGGATTTCCGCTATAACAGATGAGTTGTTGTCAGTTGAGCTGGTGTTAGTTTCTTTACGGGGGCTACTAAGTTCACGCATTCTCTTTGACGGTTGTTCTTGCATAGTCTGAGGAACAGGCACTACCACATTGCTGGCTGCAGCCATAATTTGGACATCTCCACCGTTCCTGCATGTTTGGCACTTCCATGCGTCTCTTCGTGTGCCCATGGTCCTCTACGACTTTTCTGTAACCGTAGTGCATTCGAAGTGAAGCTTTCGCTTGCACGACGAACACACTGCAAAATCGCCTTCGATGGGGAGGTGTTCACCGCAATGCCCACACACATACATCTTAAAAAGAGTAATTTATAATTCAAAATCAAAAATAAGTGAAAAAAAAGAAAAAAATCTACTCTGATGTTTAAAGGAAACTTGTGTATATAAAAAAGTCACTGTCTTTGGATTGATTGCTTATCAGTTAAGAGATATTTAAACTTTTAAAATGCGTAATAAAACCACTAATCCACAGAGCGATCCAAAAACACGTATAGTCACACTAAGCTCACTTTACCTCTTGATCATACGGCTTCGCGATTACTAAAATACCTCGAGCATGTGCTGAAAACTACAGACGAAGAAGAAATGAAACATTTGGAGTTATTGACAAAATGGGGTTGCGATGGTTCACAACAACACCAATTTAAACAGACATTTCAGGACGACAGGGATAGCGACACAAACATCTTTCAAAGTTCTCTTGTTCCTTTAAAATTGATAAGCAATAGTGGTGGCCAGAAAAAGACGCTATGGCAATACCCAGTACCATCATCTACAAGATATTGCAGACCGATTCGTATGCGTTTCGTTAAGGAAACAGTTGATATTGCGAATGAAGAAATTCAATACGTTAAAAATCAAGCAAAAAACCTAAGAAAAACACAAATCCTGACAAATAATTGTGGTTTATTAGTTATTCAGCATACATTGGTACTAACAATGGTATATGGAAAGGTTTGCAATGCTGTAACAAGTACGTCTTCAACTATGAGGTACTATATATGCGGAGAAACTTAAAAAAATTTTAACAATTTAACAAGCAACGCAGAACCGAGAATCCTGATGCTTTAAGGTTTGGACGGTCGATACTTCATGCAAGAATTCGGTTTTTTGAGTCACTTTTGCATTTGTCTTATGAAATTCCAGTTAACAAGTGGCAGGCCAGACCCAATGAAGACAAGAGAATATTAGCAGAGACAAAAAAAAAAAAATTCAGGCCAATTTTAAAACAGAAATGGGTCTGCTTGTTGACATTCCCAAAGCCGGAATTTTTAACACAAATGACGGGAATACTTCTAGAAAATTTTTTGCAGATCCTAAAACTACTTCCCGAATTACTGGAGTAGAAATTAACCTCATTAGAAAATTTAGGATAATATTGGAAGTCCTATCAAGTGGACACAAAATTGATGTACACAAATTTCCAAATTTTGCTGAAGAAACTGCAAAACTTTATGTTGAACTTTATAGTTGGTATCCAATGTCGCCAACAATATATGGGGCCACGGTAATCAGCCACGCTATATTACCTATTGGCCAACTTTCAGAGGAAGCGGCAGAAGCTAGAAACAAGCATTTTCGTTTATATAGGCAACATTGTTCTAGAAAGTTTTCCCGAAACGATTGTAATAGAGATGTCTTGAATAGACTTTTGTTAAGCTCTGATCCTTTTTTAAGTAGTTTGAGGCCAAAGAAAAGCAAGCCATTCACCAGCGAAACTTTACAGCTATTGCTTCCAGAGACAACAATGTAAACCCAAATGGTGATAACAGCGAAACAGAAAGAGAAGAAAAAGAAAAGGAGGACGAGGAAGAAACATGTGACGAATTTGATTACGAAAATGAATAAATTTCAAATTGTATTTATATTTATTAAATATTTAATTTTTAGCATAAAAACTTAAAATAATTCTCTTAATATGATCCAAAAGTATTTTCTATAACTCCTGAGTTATATTAAACACACCCAATATTTTTGTCCACTTTTCAAGGTAAAATGCTTCTCTGTGCGTCGCACAGTGCCATCGTTATTCGTAATTTTTCGGCGAAAAATGCAACAAATCCAACAGCCACAGAATTCACATGATTTGGTTCCCTGTGACTTCTTTCTGTTCAATCGAGCTAAAAAACCACTACGGGGAACGCGTTTCAGCAGCCGAGAGGAAGCAATGGAAAAATCGCAGGAAGCACTGATGGGCATACCGAAAACCGAATATAAAAAATGTTTCGAGGATTGGATCAAGCTCTGGCATAAGTGCGTTGCAGTCAATGGGGATTACTCTGAAGGGGACAATATATATTTAGATGACTAAACTTGTATTTCAAATTGTCTGGATATATTCCTACATTTTGATCAATGTACTTAGTATATTCGAATATTGGTCAAAATTATCGTAACTACGATTTGTTTAGCTCACGCGTAATTTTAGCAGCAAAAAATATTGATGTCAATGACTTGAATTCAAAATCAAATTCCGGGAGAATTGCGTTCATACAAATCGATCGATCGCGTTGAAAACGAAGACGAAGTCGTCAATTATCCAGTGGAATTCCTAAACTCTTTGGAATTGCGTCTTAAAGTTTGATCTGTCTTCATTATTCTATGAAATCTTCATGCCCCGAAATTGTGCAATGGAACCCGACTGATTGTGATGAAGCTAATGAACAATGTAATAGTGGCAAGGATTTTGAAAAGGGAGAAGAATGCCTAATTCTACGAATTCCCTTGACTTCAATCAATTTGCCGTTTCAGTTCAAACGTATTCAGTTCTCAGTGAAACTTGCATTTACGATGACCACAAACAAGCCGCAAGGGCAGTCGCTGGAAGTGTGCGTCATAAATCTGAAAATGTCATGCTTTTTACACGGCCAGCAATATGTGGCGTGTGTCCGAGTAGGGAAACCATCCTCACTCCTCATTTACGCTCCAGAGCAGAAAACAAAAAATGTTGTCATGCAGCCTTAAATTCAATACAATATTGTTCCATTCTTGTTTTTAGATTTCAATGAAACGAAAAGAATTCAATGAAATTAATTTCGTCGGGTCAGCTAGTAACATATATGTAATTATCATAAGAAGATTGTAATTCATTTCCCGCAAAAAAAATCCTTAAAAACCTGCAAAATTTAACCTCGGCCATAAGACTACACCCTTAAAAAGGAACTAAAAATACAAGTACTCTTGCCAGGTTGCTATCAATACTGCTTAAAACCATATTCAAACATAACACACCTCTTATCAAAATAAAACACCTTGCAATATACCGCCTTACAGTCGCAATTTAAGTGAAGAAATCATTGTACTTTACCTAACGTAAAATACTCTTTGAACACATTTCCATATCTAAAAAAATGTTTAAAACGAAAATGAAAACATTTTTTTTCTTAAATTTATCTCCCCTCACTTCGACACTTTTTAAATTGTCATCTGACAACAAAAGCCAGCAGGAATTAATACTCTCGCTACAAGAAACCGCCCTTAATGAGGATATCGATGACGATATAGATATCACTTTCCGTACCTATAATCATCTTCAATATACCAGCACATTGTATACCAAGTCAATTGACAGAGTTGTGCGTCTGTGCCCTCTATTTACCCCCCAATGCGCAATTGATTCCAATTAACCATACCTTTGGCTTCATCCACCACCTTACAGGGGGATTATGAGGACCTATTGCCACGTAGATACCCACTTAGATAATAGGTCATTAGAAAAAAGTAAAATTCGAAAAAAAAAAAGAGAATATCGAGAAAAATCCCAATTAAGGAGCTAACCTGTGTCTGATCCTGGACAGGGGGCACTTCCTGATGTCAGCTTCAGGATTTCCTACGCAGTGGTAGTTCCAGAAAAAAAAAAAATGTTCGTTTCTTTTTGAAAGTTTTTTTTTTTTTTTTTTTTTCTTTTTAAGGCAAAATGACAAATGAGGATGGCCTTTGTTACTTTATACTCCCACCTCCAGTATATTTGAAATAACTTGGCTTCTTTGCATCACATATATGCACATACAAACGAATTATAGCCCCTGGCATATTGGGGGGTGGTACTCGTACTCACTTGAACTCATACTTAGGGTTGAAAGGTTGCACTCGCAATCAATATAAATCCATAATCTGAGGGTGCCGTATCTATATTTGAAATAGATTTTCACCTAGCAAAACCGCCCCAAGGCAACGGATCCCTTAGCCGCAGCTACTGACGACAGTCGCAAAGAAAGATACACGAGGAGGTATTCATATGCCAGCCTCAGCAAGGGATTTACGGCTTTACTCCTGATTTAGCCATGAAACACATTGGTGGCTTTGAGGGGTAGGCCAGATTCAAGGAGTTGGAGGTTAAAGATGGAAAATGTTTTTATAACCAATTTTTGTTGATTTCATTTTATCCCCGAGAGTATTCTGATAAGTTAGACGCTCCATCTACACAATAAGCAAATTTTCAACCCCATCACTGGCAATTTTGTGTTAAAGGTACTTCGAAAGAAAATCGGTTTTCATTTTAATATTTCTTATTCCTTTCGGTGTTTTTTTTTTTTTCGAGAGAGAGAGAGAGTTGGGTAGTAGATCCCTTCCTTGTTTTTACTGAGATTCGTAAGATGGTTAGGCCGGGTGAAAGTGAGTAAATTGGTTTTCCATATTTTCGGTAGGCACTTGTTGGGGCTGTTATTTTCTTAAAATTCCATTCTTTCAATACCACATATGAGAATTGTGTACGTACATACTCGTAGGTATATATGGATGTGGGTATGGGCGCGTTTGCGGTAAATTGAATTGGCGTGAAAGAAAATTTTGGTTATTTTCATATAAATTGCCTTGAATTGCATGCCATGGTTGGTTGGAAACGTGCAAAGTGCTTTTTTATTCCTCTAAATTGGGGTTGATTCCAAATGAGGATTTACGAGTGACGGCAATCATCCAATTATTTTAACTATAAGCTAAGCGATGTTTGCTAATCGTTTACGTCTCTAATTGCTACACATAAATCTGAAAGAGAAGGAGCAAGACCACGATTTTTGTCCAACAGGTACGACATACAGAGAGTTTGGTGGAGTCTGAAACATTTTTAAATCAAGGACAAATCACTGATATATGTAGGTACCTTTAGTCCCTTATTTCATCGGTGGTTCACCACGAAAATATGGTATAATGGGATTTTTGGACTGCATAATAGAACACGATGGCGAGCAAAATGATGCTTTCAAAGAAAAAAAAATTACAGATCACAAGTTGGAAAGTCGGCAGTATTACGGGTAAAAGTATCGAACTGAAAAACGTATGTGTTCAAGAATCCAAGTACCGAAACATCGGAACGAGGGCCAGTTACTTAAAATTGCAAGTGAAAGCATATTATTACGGAATGGAACAAAATAAGAAAGGAGTTGCTATCCTCTTCCTTTTCTCTGAGCATCGAACTTGCCGAATAGTAGAAGTAATGAATCTCGAAACGTTCTCCAGATGATTCCTGAAACTTAAGGTTGATCACCCCCTTCTCTATCTCCTCTTGTCCTTCCACTCCTTTCTCCCCTGGGCTCGATCAAGGTGCAATGCGACCCGTGACGAGGACCAGCCTACCTGAGGGCCCAGTATCTCCAAAAATAGCTCAGTCGTGAGTGGAGTACTCGAATACCTAACGACATCCGGATTAGCTAGCATTATCTGTATACAGCGGACTTCTGGACAGACGGACCTCCCTTTCTCCGTTACTGGTAAGATACCAATTGGATATCAACCTCTGGAAAAAAAAAACAAAACCCGAGACCGGTACACCTTTAATACCGGGCGGTAATATGATGATTGCACCGACTACCGGAAAGACTCCAACAATGTCGAACAAAGGTAAAAATATGGCAGGCTGTGGTCAAACGCAACGAGCTGAAATCCAAACCCTCAAGGAGTGGCAAGTCATGGTTCTACCATTTTCTCCACCCATAGCAGCAGTAAATTTGTGGTAGGCCACGGACTTGTCGCTGCTACTAAAACTCCTCCTCCTAAAGAGGAATCTGGGGCTCAGCCGCATCGGCAAGCTCCATCTAAGGCGCTCTACATCAGACGCCGGAAATCTGTACGAGTAATCAAAACCCTCGGATCCATTCCGGAGGTCCAGAGTGGGCCGACAATATCCTTAGAGATGGATTACACACTGCTTCCAAAAAACTAAGAGACTCCTCCAAGTGCCAGAGATCATTAGAGGATACAGTGCCGCTTTCCAAAAGATCCAAAATTAAAACCATCACAACCCGCCCTGGGCCTTCCAGTGCTACAACTCTGAGGTCTTTTAGGGAAGCCCTAAACGTAATGATCGCTGTAATCATTACCTAAACCACGCCGATGGATCAATAGCAGCTGAATAGTAGTAGTTGGTCAAGCTGAAGCTTTCGGGAAACTTCTCGGCCATCATCCGCGAAAGCCCCGGACTACCTCCCATCACAAGCGACGCTGGCTGGTGCCAAGGCCACGTCAATCTTATCACTTGTGCCGAAAAAAGATCTCTCGATCTTTATACAAAGGCCATAGGTGGATTAGGAGAGGTTTGGCCGGGTGCAAAGCTTGAGACCGTGGCTATGGAGGATATCCCTAGCGGACCTAGAATTCACACCTAAATTCCAGCCGAAGCTTCCTTCCTGGAAAAAGTTTTGGAGATCATTAGGCTTAGCAGCCAGATCCTGACGACTCATGACTGGAAGTTCGCAAAACTGGAAGAACTAAGGACCCCTTATGATTAATAAGAAATCCCTTAACCCTCTAGCGCAGTCCAAAGGGATGATTCAGTTCGGTTTCGAGTCAATAAATCTAAGGGTTTACAAAAAGGATGAGCTGGAGTTGATAAGCAACCTCCTCCCCCTTTAACTGAAATTGTAAATTCAGCCATAGATTCTGGAGCGTCGATATCTTTTACTGTCGCTCAATAGTGACGACTCCAATACATCCGAGGTGACAACTAAGTTAATGGTCTCCGCCACTGATACCTTGTCGTAAATGGAAGCCGACGACGAATTAAAAAGAGACCCTTTGCAATCAGATAATGAAGATGAGCTTCTGGGCTTATGTTCAGAATTGGAGGACTCGAATTACCGGATGGTGGAGGCTTTTCAGCTAGATTGTATCAATGATGGTTTCTTCAGATTAGCCTCCATCACTCCAAAATGGCCTCGGCCAAACTCATTCTGCGTCTATCCAAAAACATCCTCCTAATCCAGGAACCATGGATTGTAAAAGGCGGGGTTCGTGTACTTGGGAGATTTGTATACACCCCGCTCTATGCAAGAGACAAAGGTAAGATTGGAATTTGTTTATTAAAGAAACGTAGCCTTAATGCATTCTCACTTCCTAACCTCAGTGACTCCGACATAACCGTTGTCAGACTGAAGAATGCCAAAAATACATACTGGCTGGCATCAGCATACCTTGGCCACGAAGGGCCCTCTCCTTAATGATAACGTAGCAATGATGGTACTGGAAGCTGGAAGGCTAAAAACTGGCCTCACATATTGAGATACACCATAAATGACTCAAACTGCAACCAACTTCAGACTGCTATGATTTCCAAACCGTTCATGACAGTGAGCTCAAATTTTGACACATGACAGATGATTTTATTATTTACAAGCCTTTTAAACGATTTGCGTATCACTTGTGTTGAAAAATTTTGTGTGATTGCTTTATATTTGGCTGGAAAACCACAAGTAGCTATCGTTAGAGCCCTCCAGCACCTCAACGTATCATTTGTGTCTCGAACCATAGCTCGTTACCGTGATACTGGCAGCGTTGCAAAATGCCATGGAGTTTGTCATAAAAAAACAGTAACATCGGCAGAAATGGTTCGGAAAGTGAAGGCTCGAATTGAGCGAAATCCGCTTCGAAGTGGAAGAAAAATGGCTGGTGAGCTCAAGATATCGTTGGAACGGATGCAAGATATACTGAAAAATGAGCTTGGGCTCAAGCCATTGAAGTTCCAAAAAGCACACGATCTTACACCGCAACAGAAAAAAGTTAGAGTCGAAAGAGCGAAGGAATTGCAACGCTTGCACGAAAGTGGTGAGTTGCCGAATTTGGTTTTTTCCGATGAGTCACCATTTGTTATCGAGCAATATGTCAATAAACAAAATGACCGAGTTTACTTGCCAGAGAGGTCCTTAGAAAATTTACACCTTCGGACGGCGACCAGAAAGCAGGCATCATCGATGGTGATGGTTTGGGCCGCCATAACCGCCGATGGTCGCTCTCCGCTCGTATTTTTGGACCGTGGCCCTGGCGTCAAAATTAATGCGATCATATACCGTGAAACTGTCATAGAGGCAGTATTGAAGCCTTGGGCAAACAATTATTTCGGTCGGAGACCGTGGACATTTCAACAAGACTCGGCACCGTCTTACAAAGTGCGCGTCAACCAAGATTGGTTAAAAACCAATGTTCCACACTTCATTTCTTCGACAAAATGGATTGCAAATTCTCCGGATGCAAGTCCGTTGGATTTCTCTGTCTGGGATATTTTGAAGGCGAAGATTGGCACTAAAAAATACCATAGTTTGAACCACCTCAAACAAGCACTTTGCCGGGAATGGGCGAAAATACCGCAGAGCCACTTGCGTGCAGTGTGCGATCCTTTCTTCAGCCGTCTCAAGGCCATTATTCGCGCCAAAGGTGGACATATTGAAAACTACTGATACAATTTGAAAATTGATATACTCGTATCTTCCAACAGTTTTTGCTTTGGCACAATAAAATTTATCAAAAAATAAAAAAATTATAGCATTTTATAAAGTTGGAGTTCGAGTCATTCACCCTGTAGACCAAATGCCCTATGCAATTTTAACAAAACATATCCCCATAAATATTATCAATGATATCAATCAAATGATTTATACTAATTATATAAAAGAACATACGAGTAAAAACCAAACTACAGTAATCTACAAAATGATTTCAAACGAAACTTCTACACACAAACAGTCTACAATAAAAAAGCGAAATAAAAATAGACATAACCCTTTTAGTTACGGCCCACAAACTACAGTTTACCACAAAACCAGAGCTAGAAATAACATTGCTCCTAGGTTTAAAGAGCGCCTTGTCACAACAGATAATGAAATCACAGTAGAAACCAGTAGACCCACATACCACAAAAACAATTTAAAACGACCACAAAACTATACAAATAATAAATACCTTTTCAGAATTCTTTTACAAATAGTTCTCTCTTGTTGTGCTCAAGAAATAACGATAACAAACTTGGAATCTAATCCCGGAATCCTTCCTTTCAAACTAGGAAACGCTAAGATTCGAGAGAAACCTCCTTTGACCTCTCACCAATTTATTTCGAAATAGAAAATATTTATCACCTTTACGAAAGTTTATAGAAACATTCAATAGATTTTTCGAAAAAACCGTACAATAGAATTGAATACCAGATTAATATGTTAAAAGACAAAATTTAATACCCTCCACTCACATAATAGAATCAAAAGAGGAATTTTAAATGGACTGGACGTCATTTTTAAGAGCATAACTGGAAATTTAGATTCTGAAGATGGACAATATTATGATCAAGCTTATCTTAACTTAAAGCTCTCACCACGAACCAAAATCAGATAGTCACAGTTTACAACAAAATAATAACTTTCATTAAACAAAATAAACGCCACCTGGCGGCTAAAATTCAAGAAATATTAGATATGAAAAGCAATAATCTTGAACTTGTTTTTTATGTTGAAAATGCTGTTGAGCATATAACAACCGCTGCTAGTATAATCTTTTACGTCTTTGATAATGTGGAAAATGCGCGAAAATGCGTATTTGCAAGACAAAAGATTTTACATAGTAGCGTCTTAAAAATTGAAGACTTAGAATACATATTGAGTCAACTTTCAAAACATTATAACGACAAACAAATGTTTTTCGGATATGATCTTTCTGCCGTACACGAGTATCATGAATTAATCGAAGTCGAATCCTATCAAATTAATGACAGAAAAGTTTTCCATTTTATATTTTCAAATTGTGTATCCAAATTCGTATACCTTTTTCCACCTATATCCACTACCAAATAAAAAAAAAAAACCGCCCATAACAACTGGACGCTACCAATATGAGGACATGGAATGCAAAAGGTTACAAGCACATATTATTGCCAAGCCTTTACATTACCACAAGTCAACCAGAATGGAGAATGCATTGCGAAATTGTACCAGACCGCCCTATCCACCTGCTGGAGTATTCCCGATCGAGGAAATCTCGTACTGTGCGAGCATAATGCGCTGGACAGCCATCTTGTTGATACCACATGCATTCATACATATTTAGTAGCACGTCTTCCAATAAAATTGGTAAGTGGTTCTCCAAAAAATTTAAATAAACCTCGGCATTCAAATTCTGCGGCAGCTCGAATGGGCCAATAATTCTATCATTCAAAATTCCCGTCCACATGTTTACTTTAAAACGGCACTGTGATCTATCTTCCCGAATCAAATGTGGATTTTTCACGTGCCACTCGTGCAAATTGTGGAGGTTCATGTAACCGTCCCCTTGGAAAAGTTGATTCGTCCGACCATTTTCTCTGAACCTCTGCAACATCGTTTGACAAAATTGCACTCTGTTTGGATAGTATCGGGGTAGTAGATTTAGAACTCGTTGTACATGGTACGGTTGGAGCTGATTTTTCCTTAGAATTCGATGTGCTGTACTTTTGGGCACTCTTATGCTTTCTTCAATTCCAGGTACTCAGGTACTAGGGTCTTGTGCGACTGCTTGTAAGACTTCGTCCTCGTAGGGCATGATGGGTCTTCGCTCACGAAACATTAAATTTGGAAATCGACCCTCGACCGGTGCACATTTACAAACACTCGATGGTCCGGATGACGCTGGGCATTTGGATATCTCTCATGATAAAGTCTGGATGCAGCACTAGCATTACACCTGCATTCCCCATAAATGAGATGCATGTTAGCATATTCCTGAGCAGTGTATCGAGATGGCATGATGGCATTCACACTACACAATCACGGGATCAATGATCAATAATAACCCAAAAGGAATCCAGGTTCAACACAAATGGTCAGATAGCAAATCAAAGTCGCAATGCAATGAAGTCCAACAAAGAAAGCCAAAGTTGTAAGCACGAAATCAGCACGAATACAGAATAATGCGCTATAAGCGAAGGAGCGTAACGCACCCATTACAGTATTGCACGATGTGCCTATGCGTCACTGATTGGCAAGGGTGGCATTTCTATCTGCTTCACTCACACTAGTTGAAATGCCGTGTTTATCCGTCTCAATCACGGCGTCACTGTCTGTCTCGCCCATACTTGTGTGAACTAAAAATAAAATTCAAAGAAAAAAATGCAAAATATTGTTGTTGCTCTTCACTGCAACCCCTTTCACTGTGGTACTTGATGGGCAGGCCAACAAGTATCCTTTTTTTTATGATGTTGTGTTTCATACATCCTCTTATCTTTTTGTCCGACCTATGTAAACATACATAGGATTCGGTTGGTGTTTCTTTTTCTTTTCGTGGTATTATTTTATGATATCACCACTGACCCATTGTCTTCATTATTTTGTTGCTTTTTGTTATGGTACAAAATGCACTCTTTGTTTCCTATTATCACTACGCATTGAATTGCATTTGATAAGTTTTAATTCTTTCCCTTCGGTTATTTGCATAGGGATTGAATAGTAGATTTGTTAGCATTGTCCCTTTTCTTCAAAAGAAAAATGAAGTGGGGGACGGTATGCCAGCGCCTTACGCGTCTTCTATCTTAATGAAGATTTTATTCAGTAGTGAGACTCCAGATAGTAAAGTACTAGTGGAAATAAAGAAAAGTAATAATACAGAAAAATCTGAGAGGACAAAGAGTACAGTTGGTGAGTTAATCACTGGGTATTTCTCAGCTATGTATTTTATTTGTAGTAATTATTAACTTTTGTTTTTATTTATTAAGATGTTAATTTATATTTGTTTCATATTTTAAAATAATTTATTGATTATTTTTTGAGGGTATATTATATTAATATATTGTGATATTTATATTGTTGATTATAGTATAAAGTATTTAGTAATACTATTTTGTATGACGGAGCTATCAGATGATGGAGAACGGAAGTGCGTATATTTAAAATTCGTTTTAATTATGCGTAATGGAGTGAGAAGATCCAGTCTTGTAGCGCGAATGGGGGCACGGGGGTTTACCTCTCCATTCGATGTTCGTGGATCCACTCTTATAGCGCGGATGGGGGTACGGGGATTTACCTCTCCATTCGTGACTTATGAAGGCCCCTCTTGTAGCGCGAATGGGGGCACGGGGGTTTACCTCTCCATTCGATGTTCGAGGATCCACTCTTGTTGCGCGGATAGGGGAACGGGGATATACCTCTCTATTCGTTGCTCATGAAGTGGGCGGTGCTTCACATTCGCATATTTCGTTGGAAGGACTTGTCGTTGTTTTGCGCTTGTCCGTCCGTTGGTTCAACACTCTGAGAGTGTACGCGATCGCCAGTCGTACGACATCCGTGGTCACCTTATCTTATTCGCTCCCGAAGTAAGGTTGGATTTGGTTGTAGACAGGTGCCATTTTGGTAATGTAACATATTGATTGTTAATATTACAATCACAAAATGGTTATGATGGATCAAGAGTGCGTGAATTTACTTGTATTTGTGCCAAATGGAGTTAGTGGATCCACTCTTGATGCGCGGATAAGGTAACGGGGATATACCTCTCTATTCGTTGCTCAAGACGTGGCTGGTACCCTTCCATGCACACTCTTATTTAGATGAACTTACATGCTAGCTGTTTGGTCATCCATCTTTCTCAAATACTGGGAGTGTGTGGTTTTAACTGCTCAGAGTATCGCGATCGCCATTCGCACGACTCTTGAACCTATCTGGCCTCGTAGCATTTCGATGTGATAATTTGTAACGGAGCACATGTGTATAACCATCAACCAATCCGATTATTTATTATCAATATGCGTACTACCTACGCATATTGTATTAGGTATTCTCATTTGGTATTTAGTAGAGCAGCTAGGAGTACTCATGGGTGTATTTTTATCTCATTCCAAAAGCAGAACAAATGGCGGGACCCAAACGACCAGAGCAGCCCTATTCCCCCTATCCTAATGCTATATTGCCATATAATTCAATAATAAATAAACCAAAAAAAAAAAACATCTCATTATTTTAGGTCTTATACTTGGTACTCATTTTAACTTATTAACTATGAATCGGGTTTCTTTAACAAAATATTTTTTCTTGTCCTCAATTGAGCATTAGTCTAGCAAGTGTCATACCATTTTGGAATCCAGACTAGATACGACATCTTTTAAAGTTACTTGCCAAAATGGCATAGTACATTTTTTTGTCAGTACAGTCAGTTCAAGTTGGGTGATTAATGATTTTCATATATATGGTTGGACAAAAAAGCAATATTTTAGTTAGAACTGATATAGTTATGTTTCAATTTTGGACAGTAATTTACAGATCAGTTACTCAGGGTTGCGGGACAACAAAAAAATCGAAAATGCGGTCACAGTACTTGAAAGATCGTCACAGGGTGTCAGATTTTTCGATTAAAGTACATGACTTAGATTTTGTTTTATAATTTTGTAATAACCGACACCACTTGACCTATCACCCGTTTCCGGCTTGACGTTGATTTTCGGGACACCCTGTATATATATAAAAGCATAAAAATACATGTTGATACCTAAAAGTGTATTTTGTTATAATATTCTACTGTAGTTTACTACTAAAATTCATGAAATACCACACATATGGTATATTGTATCTCAAAAAAAAAAAACAAAGGCACATTCATATATTGCATTTTTATTATCTACGTAAAAATTCAAAAAATCATACTCCTACCCTTCAGAATTTTCTTTAAGAAAAGAGTTCCTTTAGTAATCCTATGCCACAATGAATGCAACGTGAGACCGGAAATGTCAACCTGTTTTCACTTGCATGCATTGCGAACTTTGTTAGCTTTAAGCACAATATGAATAAAGTAGTCTAATTTTCGAAATCAAACAGTTCGGTTGTTTCAATCTATAACTCGCATGATAATAGAGAAACACCGTAACGCTTTGACGCATATCATATTCATCGATTTGGAAAAAGCATTCAATAAAGTTACTAGAAATCGTATATTGACGGCTCGAAGATCTAAAATTGAATCCTAGGCGTACACAAATAAAAATGAAAAATGGAGGCGACGTAAATGAAAATGTTACAAATGTCAGCAGGTATAACAAAACTAGAAATCCGACTTAAAAAGCAATAGAGGCTCAAGGTCCAGCCGAGATTTGAAGAAATCCCCAAATTTAGCAAATTTTTATCAGAATCTTTTATATCTCGATGTCGATGATCTATGTTCCACTAAAATCGTTTGAAGTATTTTTTAGAGCCACAGGAAAAGATGTTGCAAAGAAAAAACCGCTGCAAAAGTAGAGAGTCCCGGTTGGGATGTCTGCAGTTGTTTTTTGGTTCAACCACTACTTAGCTCGTAAAAATCATTCTCTGAATATAAAACGATGTAAATTCGTTCCGCAAAACTGAAAATATATTCTTTAATAAGTAGTTCACTGAAATCAGTTTTGTAACTTGTCCCTAACCGTAAGACTGCTGCTTTCTAGCCTTCTCGACCCCAGGACCCGCTTCCAGTTTATCAGCATATCTGGTCTTCTGGCAACTTGGTTCCTTGAATCGTTGAACCGGAGAATTGGTCTGCCCCCACATTTAAAGCCAGGAGATTTGGCCTGACCAATGTAGTTGTACTTTTTTATTTTTAAGACAACACCTCGATTCAATTCATTGAAACTTCTCTCAATTTACCCATATGGTACAAACACTGAGAGAAGAACATGATATACTAAAACGGTATGAACACTGGCCCTACATGATACACATAGTAGCCAGCGGTTTATTTTCTATTGTCGTAAACGGGAGCATCCGACTTCTGTAAATACTTACTTACTTACTTATTTACTTAAGGTGGAACTAAAGTCCGGGGTGGACCTGGACTTCAACCAACAAACATCTCCAGCCAGATTGATCTTTAGCTAGCTGCCTCCAGTCTCGCACTGTACTGAGTTGAAACCGGAGCATTCGTGTCCATCCACTCTACATGATCCAGTCATCTCAGTCGTGACGCCGGTATTGGGTGTTCTTTCTTCTTGGAAGCATATACGAGTACTTAGTCTAGCCCTCATTGATTGTCAAACCCTACCGCGCTATTGATATTACCGATTATGTCAATATCATCGGCGTATAAGTGCAATTAGATGGACTTTTGAATGATTATGCCTCTTGTGTTGGCGGAATGGTGCTAAAGAAATCGCATGACAGCGCATCGGCTTGTCTACATCCTTTTCCGAGATCAATGGGCTCTGTGAGTTCCTTACTGACCTCGAGGGAGAAGCGTAACTTCTCCATCATCATCCCACAGAAACGGACGAGTTTGACGTATTCCTGTCAACTAGACTTTGCCCTGCATTTTTTATTTTTTTTTCTCACTTAATACTCAAGTGGGTATGACTACACTTATGATGCCAAAGCATGTCTTAAGTTTTTCGGCAATAGGACAGAAAGTGGAAGAAAGATGTTTGGGGTCAGTGGCCATTTCGTTTCTTGGGTGGCATCCGACATTTAATGGGGAGACTAAGTGTTTAGTGTAAATTGACTTGTTGTTGTATTTAGGCAACCACTTATCTCACGAGATCTTAGTTGCCTGAAAAAATGTCTTTCGGTCACGGCTGGTATTGAACCCCAAACCGCCCGATTGGGAAGCCAATACATTACTATTTGAGCTACGTCACCACGGCTTGCCTTTATAGATGATGTCATACGCGGCCTTAAAATGAATGAGCAGGTAGTGCGTATCGATTTGGAGTTAATGGGTTTATTTCAAGATCTGTCGTAGTGTCAATATTTGTTCGATGGGGGACTTTTTCAACCTGAAGTCATACTGATAGGGACAGATCAGGTTGTTGACGAATGGCTTCGGGCGTTCACACAACATGGCAGATTGGATCTTGTTGGTGGTGTTAAGAAGACTGACGCCTCTGTAGTTTTCGCAGTTCAGAGGGTATCTTTTTTTGAGGATCGGACAAGCAATGCTGAGGTGCATTTTACAGATAAGTTGATGTATGTTTCTTGCCAAGTCATCGCCTGCCGCTTTAAAAGCTCGGCAGTCCGGCGGTCCGCTCTAGCAGGTTTGTTGGACTAATATAAGCTTAGATATGGCTATCTTCACTTCATCCAGGTCGGTTGGGCGGACTTGTTGGTCTACATTGTCGAGTTCGGAAGGTTCATTCTGCCTGATAGCAGTAGTTGGTTCGTCATCTCCGTTATACAGTCTACAGAGATGCTCTTTCCAAATCCTACAACTACTTATGTTCGCCTCTATAGGCTTCGGTTCGGAGTTTGTGTCCATGGCATGTTTTTTTTTACTTTTTGGTAAAACGTCTGAATCTTATTTCTGGAGTAGCATCCCTCAATTTACTCAACCGCGCGTTTATTATTCTCCCTCTTTTTCGTTCTGAGGAGCCGGTGTTCGTCTCTCCTCTTCTGCTCGCAGAGCTTGTGAGAAGCTCTAGTTTTTCTATGAACCGCCGTTTTTTATGCATGTGCTTCCGGGCACTCGTCATCAAACCAGAGATTCCGTTGTCGTGGCTAAGTGATGTGCTGGGCTTCAGCACATCAGAGGCGGAATATCTGATGAATTTTTAGCAATGTAGCCACTGGTCTTCGATACTTGATGCTGGCGGCATAGAACCTCTAAAGAGGTTAAGGGAGACTCGATCTGAAAGGGTTTTTTCGATCTCATGCCGTTGTAACCGTTCGACGTCAAACTTCGTCACAGTATTAGGTTATTCTACTGTTTTAACGACAGTACGCAGTAGTTGTTATGTTGTTAATTTCAGAATTTAATGAGCTTAACATACTCCGCCGTTCCCGCTTTACAGTCGAGAAACAGGATCATGAGTCCAGGAACGAATATGAAAGGCAGATGGAATCAATGGTAAAGTAAAATCCCGGAACAAACTAAATAAGGACTTATCCTGGCTACTCCGAAATATTTGGACCTCATGGCAGTAAGGATTTCCAAGACTAAGTCAGGATCTTGAAAAAGAGATAGTGGCGGATGAACTAACATCCGCTGACTTCGGTCTAACAGACCGCTCGTCCTTGGACTATCTATAATGGAACTGGCCCTCCAGATTGGGAGTTGTGTCGCCGGGGTAACTGCCCGTCCATTGCAAAAAAAAAACAACTAAGGTATGAAGCAATAAGAAGCTTCGGATCTACTGTTGACAACTCCTGCACACGAAACTAGGACAACGAACTTCGGGTCCCCACGTGGAAAGGTTACTCAATAGGCCATGTGCAGCCGAATAACTAGCGGAGGACCTGAACTGCTGCAAAATAGATGATTTCGCCATCCAACAAATGCGATGAGATGGATCGGACTAAAAGAGCAGTGAAAACTGCGACATCTACTACGGTGATGTCTATTTGGATACGGACTCGTTGTTAGAGGCAGACTTGAGCAAGAAGCCTTGAGTTTCCGGCATATTAACAAGCGCCTTGTATCAATCCGTATTAGCTTTATATACGCTCACGCCCCTCAGAGGAGAAAATTCACGATACCAAAGATGGCTTATACGAGCTATTAGGCAAGACTTACAAGCAGTGCCCTAGCTATGGCATTAAAATTGTTCTCGGCGATTTTAATGCAAAGCTGTGAAGAGAGGGCATCTTTGCTAGTTCTATCGGAAAGTATAACCTGCATGACAATACCTCCGATAACGGATTCAGGATAATCGACTTTGCTGCGGGGGTATCATTTTCGTTCGGTTCCCGCATCTCGATGTTCATAAGTGGACTTTGAGAACTACTGATTAATCAACCGTCAGCCAAATTGACCACATTCCAATCGACTCAAGGCACTCCTCCAATATTATAAATATCCAAACTTTCCGGACCATTACCTTGTTGTAGTCAAGGTATGGCTGTAGATATCATGAAGATCCAGCAACCCAGCCAATGGGTGTTAAAATGGAAAAACTTTTCATTCTTGATATGTGTGTCAATGATAACTGACATACATTAGAATGACCATATATTCGGTGTCGCCAAAAATGCTGCGAAATGTCTATTCCTTCTAAAGAAATGTAAGAAATACTTTCCCACATTTATACGTCCAAGGACTGGTCAGGTGCCCTGAAATTTATTTGCACCTGCCATGTAGAATTCAAAACTGTTTGGTGAAATTCATTGGTAACATCAATATTTCGCAGTTAATTCACATTACCGAACACTGACTTAATGTGTCTTGCCTTAGCTTGTTCTATCGCTATTTTCTCCACTAGTGCTCTAATGTGATTCCCAGTAGGATTCTGCCCCTTGAAACCTTTAACGGTAACACTCATCTCTCTATGAATTTGCGTCAGTATACCCTCAAGCCTACTCTGAGACGTACATTATGATTCTTTCCTTCGATTAACGAATGCCTTGCCGAACTCTTTATTTCCTAGTCATTATAACCTGCGAACATTCAAAACCAAACAGATGTGCGTATAGCTCTTTGTTTCCTTAATCTTCCTTCGCACTCGCTCAAACATTTTATGGGGTTAGACCACTTTAGGATTTTCAAAAAATCGATTTTTGTTTTTATTGCTTTCAATGGTTCTTCAGGACCTCTAAAATGATATCCCTAAAGATCATGGCCGGGACATATCTCGAAGTACTTGTTTTTCAATGTATAGTACAAAACCGCCAGATAGGCAAGGAGCTCAAAACTGAATTGACCGCACCCATAACTTGAACAATTTTCAACCAATTCACTTCAAATTTTTACTAGATCTTTAAAAATATATTGCCTAAGTACATAGTTCATTTGTTATTAACAATTTGCTGCGAATTTTGCAAGTTTGGCTTTGGAAGTGCGCCATTTGGCCAAAAATCAATATGTCAAAAAAAATCCTACGTACTTCTCTAGCTGTTGTCATGTACAATAAAAAATAAATGTAGTGACTCATAGTTCAAAATTTACAGGAGCTGTTGGTACGGCCGTAGACCTTTCCAAAAAAGAGACGCCCTCCGAGAAACGCTGCACAGCCGCTATTTTTAAAGAAATTATTCTATAAAAATTATGTTTTACAGTCAATCGTATGTACAATAAATTTCTACCTTTGTAAACTCGATTTACTTTATATATTTCTTGAAAAAAAAAAATCACAAAAAAGTCTATTTTTACAGTCTCTAGAGTGGCCTAATCCCTTAAGGATGTTCACAGCGAACTATTTATAAATAATAAATTAGCAGAATAATGCGTTGGTTTTCTGATAAAGATTTAGACAGCGAAACCTTAAGTCGCCTCCTACAAGGGATCGTTTACACTTAAATTTCGAAAATACATACATATGTACGAGTGTATGTGTATCTATTCATATACAGGTGTGTACTGTACTCTGCTTTGTCCTTATTTGTAAGAAAAATGTACACGAAAATATCAAGACTGAGTATCTGTGATTCCTGACACACTCGCATTCATATCTATCCAATGAATAATTGAACTCGTATCTTAAAAATCAGCAATCCACATGTTGACCGTACAAAAATAGGAAAATGGTACCCGTATTGTTGTTATATGTATACGAATATTATCTAACCAAATCCACCCGAGTTTACGTATAGATATTGCACTTAGCACACAATGACAGGGGGTCATATAGGTGGCCTTGTAGTCCATACAGGAAATCATTTACATGTTGAATGCCTCAAGTCACAAAACATGAATTTGCGTCCCATTAAATCTAGTGGAATGGTCATTCCGTTCCGTTTATCTTGACATCATCATCCATTTGGCCCACCTTAGGGCGTACATCCTGCTCTTGATGTTCCTGACACTTGAAACATTCACTCGTATTCGTATGAACGAATCCCCCTCATTTGAAATGGGAATCAACCAGTACGGTATACGGTGCGGTATGGTATAATGCTAAAGTATCTGTGTGCGAGTATTCAGCGGATTACGGTATTCAGATTTGTTCTTATTCCTTGGTACATCCTGTCAGGAGCAGCCGTTGAAAGCCGCCGGTCATCTCAGGATGAATTGAATACAATTTTCATTTGGAATTCGGATTTGAAATTTAGATTGTGGCATAGAAAACCTGCACAAAAACAGTTGCCAGCTTTTGGTGTTTGTGCTACATACTAAAGGGTGTCCCAAAACTTCATGCAAAAACTAATTTTTGGCAGAAAAATTTTATATTTTTCATTGTTTCATAAAATATGTGCTGGCACGTACGCACTCTTTTGTCGTAATTTTCCATGACAGTTTTGCATAAATGTGGCTGATTTTTGTAGATATAGCCCTCAATTTGCTCCTTCAAGACGTGGGATGTTGGCATATATTTTAGACATGAAAAAACTCAAAAGATAAAAGCTCATCGGCGCTAAAGAATAATTACACGACAAGGAATTGACTGCTGCAGTAATTAAATAATTTTTTGGGCTGCATCGTATGTGGCACCGTCTTGTTGAAACCATATGCGATCCACATCTATATCTTGCAATCCAGACACAAAAAAATGGAAAGCGATCATCAGTAACTGTTATTGCCTGGTAAAATAAGCACCACACAGCGACATGTTGTGAACGCATTTGTATCTCAATCATCACTCGAGGATTTTCTGAACCCCAAATTTGGCAATTTCGACGATTAACACAGCCATCAAGATGAAAATGAGCCTCATTGCTGAAAATGATTTCGCTTGAAAACTCTGCATCCGCTTGTTGTTGTTCCCTGATCAGGCTTCAGTTCTTGAGTCAATTGCAATTTGTATGCAATTCTTTCGTGAGAATACGCTGTAGGGAGCTTGCCGAAATGTCCAGTTCTTGACCACGATGCCGAATGCCACTCTTATGAACTGCTTCGATGTTTTGTGTTGAACGATTTGCTGAAGGACGGCCAGAATTGAATTGAATTAACCTCTTCACAGTCGATGAAGTTAAATCCCTATTCCGTCGATATTTTGTACGATAATTGCAAACCGTAGCTGCCAAACCAAACAACAATTCGTTGTTATTTCGCGTAGGGCTGCAATTTTAATAACCCTGAACTGTCAGCAGCCTTTTTTTTTTCATTGGCAACACTTTACCGCACAAATGGCACATAATTCAAATCTTGCGGGTATTTTGGGGCACCCTTTACTTCGTATTCTGGATTTCGAAATTGCTTCTAAAAGGTCATTTCACGTTTTTATTGGATGGGTTCAACTTCAGGTTTATATTTGTACTGAGGAGGCTAAAATCGCAGGAAGCCGGCGTTGAAAGTTGGAACTGGAAGAAGATTGGCAGATAATTTTCAAAAAAAAAAAAAAAAAACAAAATTCAGATATAACAACAGAACAATGTAGTCGTTCATTCATTTTTGAGAGGAGGCAGAGGACTCTGTCATATTTGGAAACGTTTATAGAAACCAGATATGATGTCCCTGGCATAGGAGGATGAGTACTCGTATTTATTGGAGTGTGTAAATTAAAAAATACCCTTGAGCTGGAACATTTTTATATCACATCCGAGAGATGTACGAGTACATAGAAGTTTGTTTGATTTCTTTTTTGAGGCGATGTAATTAAATTGATGAGAATGTGGTTATTTGTTTCAGGGCAGATGTTGTAAGGCTGGGGAGAGAATGACGTTATGATTTTTCAAGATGTGGTTTTGTGAGGGCTTGATAAGCTTCGACGGTCTTGAAACGGCAGCGATGTTAGTGATTTATGAAGAAAGATGATAAAATTCATGTTAAATGCACGTGTCGGTCACAACTAATTGCGGCGTTTATTTATTTTAAACGTCCATAGCTTTAGGTTACTGTGTTGGTTGAACTTGACAGATTGCCATGAGCTCCATTTTCATTTTTTTATCTTTTTTTTTTTTTTTTTTTAGAAGACAAGACAAATTGCTTTGAATTTATTTGTTTTGACATCAATCAAACGAAGGACATGATGGTATCGTTGGTGCTTTGATGAAAACAATGCCGCGAAAAATTTGCAGTCAGCATTCTAAGTTATTAACGAGGACTCATGTCACCTTTGCCGAGCAAGATGGTAAATTAGTATGAAATAATATGAGCTATAGAATGCCCCTAAGTACCGTTAGTTATCATTGGCTTGTCAGCATTGTCAAAAGTATTGGGTCTACAAGTAAGTTTCCAGCGTTTTTTTTTCCAAAATTTGAAGTTTTATTATGAAAACATAGTTACAATGCTTTATTCAAAGTATCGTCCATCGGAACCTACAATTTTCCCCCATCCTTCTGGCAATTTATGAAATCCGGACTAAAAAAATTTCTCGTCTTTCGAGCCCAAGAACGTATCGAACCAATTTTTGATTTCCTCTACTGAGCTGAAGCTTATTCCCGTAAGAGCGTTCTGCATCGTACGAAACAAGTGGTAGTCAGATGGTGCCAAGTCTGGACTGTAAGGCGGGTGAGGCGGAATTTCCCATCCACTATTTTCCAAATAGTTTTTCACCGAAACCGCAACATGTGGCCGAGCGTTGTCGTGATGAAAAATGACGGACTCATGCCTGGTCTCATATTCTGGCCGTTTTTCTTTTAATGCCCGCTTCAAACGAATTAGTTGGGTTCGATATAATGGTCCTTTGATGGTTTCACCACTCGGAAGCAGTTCGTAGTATACGATACCCTTTTGATCCCCCCATATGCAGAGCATGACCTTATTCACGTGAATATTTCGTTTCGGCGTAGATTGGGCGGGCTCGCCGGGCTTTGTATACGATTTTCTGCGTTTAGGGTTATCATAATAAATCCCTTTCTCATCACCAGTGACAATACGATGCAAAAATGATTTCCTTTTATACCGCTGCAGTAACATTTCGGACATGCAAAATCGCCGTTCGACTTCTCTTGGCTTCAATTTGTACGGCACCCAGTTTCCAACATTTTGAATGAATCCCAGTGCTTTTAGGCGCAGGGAAACCGCTTGTTGCGTGACGCCCAATGATGCAGCAAGTTCTTCTTGAATCTGACACGGATCCTCATCCAGTAAAGCGTCCAATTCCTCGTCTTCAAAACTTTTCGGCTTTCCGGGGCGATCTTTGTCTTCAACTCCAAAATCACCACTTTTGAACCACTTTGAACCACTCGCGGCACATCGATTCACCAATACATTCGGCCCCATAAGTTTCCGAAATCAAACGATAGGCCTCAGCCGCACTTTTCTTCATATTAAAGAATAAAAGCAGCGCTTCCCGCAAATGACGTTTATTTGGCTGGAAACTTGCCATGATTTTGCTCTATAAAATGTACGACACCGATAGAACTGCTCACATATAGCGCTGCAAAGTTGTTGACAGATACAAAACCTACAAATAAAACACATGGGGTCTGACATTACTGCCCGGGATCCACTGGTGGCGCCATCTCTGACAAACGCTGGAAACTTACTTGTAGACCCAATACTTTGCTGATGGAAAAAGAGCACTTATCTTTAGTGTATAGGTAGGTTCTGACAATAACACTGAGTCACTCTGTTTTTCTTGCATTTCTTCGTATAAGGACTTACACCCGCACAACGCTTACGAATTATTGAATTTCATTATCGAAATTCGTGCTCTGTGAAAAAGGTTTGCCGTGCACTTCCACCTATTGAGCAAGCAATTCATGCCATAGTGACCAAATTTCGCACCAATTTCACGCTATTGGACATCAAGCAACCAACCCGTATGCGTAGAGTGCGTACAGAGGAAAATAGTGCTGCTGTGTCCGCTAGTGTTAATGAAGGTCGTGATTTGTCCATTCGTCGCCGGTTGCAGCAATTGGAATTGTGTTATTCGACTACCTGGAAGATTTTACGCACGGATCTCGCGCTAAAACCTTACAAAATACAGCTCGGGCAAGTACTAAAGCCGAAAGACGTGTCACAGCCTCGAATTTTCGGTGAGTGGTCCTTAGAAAAGCTGTAGGAAGATCCGCTTTTCTATCGAAAAATTGTCTTCAGCGACAAAGCTCATTTCTGGTTGAATGGGTATGTTAATGAACAAAATTGCCGTACTCGGTCCGATGAGCAACGTCAGACAATACAAGAGCTGCCAGTGCACTGTTTGGTGAGGTTTATGAGATCACTGGCCCATATTTTTTCAAAGATTACTGTGAGAATAATGGTTCCAGAAAGACGGCGCTACATACCACAGAGCACGTGAATCCACGGACCAATTAAGAAATGGGTTCGGTGAGCAATTTATCTCGTGAATTAGCCGCCTAGATCGTGTTATTATTTAGTTTTATTTCTTTGCGTTCTTATTCACATTATGATAAACAAATCTTATAATCTACATAGTGATAAGCTTAAAAGGTAATTCATTTCTTTTATTAATTTAATTTACATTTCTAAAATAAAATTTAAAGTGATACTAGATGGAGTGACCTCCTTGGGAATTAAAAAATTATTTTTTTTAAATGTTTTTTTATATTATTCAATATAGTCCCCTTTTAGTTTGATACACTTATTCCAGCGGTTTTCCACCTTCTTGATCCCGTCCGAAAAGTAATTTTTCGGAAGGTCTGCAAAATACTCCTCCGTGGCGTCGATGATTTCCACGCGTGAGCTGAATTTTTTTATTGATGAGCCATCTTTTAAGGTTTGGGAAGAGATAATAGTCTAAGGGACCCAAGTCCAGTTACCAATCGACGCCGAAAGTCCGCCCGATTCCGCATCAGCGAGTCCAAACACTCTTTCGAAGTGCTCTCGCGTTCGTGTTTTTGGTCAGGAGTGAGATTCGCGACACCCAGCGGCAGGATAACTTTTTCATATGCAAAATATTGCCCAAAATATGGCGTGTGCGCTCAGTACTAATCTTTGTGGTATCTGCTAGCTGGCGCATCCTCACTTTCCGGTCAGCCAACACCATTTCATGTATTTTTTTGACATTGTCCTCTGTAACCGCATCGGAGGGCCTGCCGCTGCGGACTTGATCGGTAGTAGAGTTGCGGCCACCACGAAACTCTCGAAACCAATATTTGGCGGTGTAATCTGACGGAGCATTAGCCCCATAATATTTATCCAACTTTTTTTTTGTTTCCTTCGCCATTTTGTCTCTCAAAAAATATTGTTTTATGAGAGAACGAAAATCGTTTTTGTTCATGCTCAACATGATGCCAAACACGTCAACAACAATCAGCTGTCAAAACAAAACTAAAGACAGTATCGCATTGAAATTGGGCATGTCTGCCTAAATATGAACGGACTTCAAGGCACCATAACCTTTTTTGCAGTAGCAGCGCATGCTGGCGGCCAAGGATGTCATTTTTGACTCCATCTAGTATAACAACAGTGAATTTCACAGCCATAAATAAGGGTAGGAATTGCTAAGGCTTTTGCGTGCATGAAACGCGTTTTCATTGCTCTACTGTAAAGTATTGGGCTGCCCAAAGTGTACGAAGTATGCCATAGGACCTACCGGCGACATGACTTACGGAGTCGTCCCTTAGTTTTTTCGACGTAAGCAATACGGATACGGTTAAGTACCACATCGGGAAAGTATGAGAGATCTACAGGTTTCCTTGAAACAACTAAACATTTTGATTTATTGGGGTTTAAAAGTAGACCATTCCTTTGTGCCCAATGTGCTACTCGTACATTCCCAAGATCATCATTCGCTCTAGATACTCCGCGCTCAATCAAGCCTAGAGGGCAATTAAAATGCATTTGGACATCATCAGCATACATTTGGAGTGAACAGTATTTTATGGACATAGGAAGTTCATTTACATAAATTGAAAACAAGAGAGGTCCATGAATTGAACCTTGGGGAACACTATTTATTTCGACTGCTTGTTTTCCACTAGTCCACTAGTCAGGAAAAAGAATGAAAGCTTTATTGTATCGAAAGAAAAATTGTAAATCGAAGAAGTTTATCGCACAAAACACGGTGGTCCACAGGGTCGAATGCTTATACAAATTTATATTACCGTTATCCATTGCTTGCCTTAAATCTTCGGTGACATTTATTAAGGATGCCATACAGCTATGATTTATACGAAAGCCAAGGACAAGATAGAACTTGGTCTGAATTCGTCCGCTCTAGTAGTTTTGGGAATTTCTCTAGTCAGGGTACTCTTCCATGGTAATGATGGTATTAAAAATACGAGTATATGTGAAATAAGAAAGTACGACAGGCTAAATTATTTTTAGGAAAGTTGGGTGGATTTGGTCAAGTCAGTTGCATTCGATTTTATTGAAAGTTGGCTTTCGAATACATCAGAACTGTCTGCTGCCTTGAAACCAAAGCTGTGAGATGGTACAGCATGATCAAAAGGGACCTCTGGAAATCGGGATGTTGATGAATTTGGTAACAAATTGTTGGTTAAGATAATTTGCATCATCAAATCGTTTGTCCTTTGCGTTGCCGATTCCTAAACTACGAATATTAGTCCAAAGCTTTCGGCCGCCTAGTGATGAACTAAGCCGATCAGAAAAAATGCGGGACTTAGCTCTTAGTAATTTGATCGAAATTCATCAATGCGGAAACGTTTCCAGCGCTGATAGGCTTGATAACGTTGTTGCATTAAGATTCGTATTTGTTGACTGTACCATGGTCGGTTAGTCGATCGGGATACTTTGGCTTTCAGGACGACATGTCTATTAAAGGGATTAACAACACTTTTGGTTGAAAATATCAGCGTGTTCTTAAAAAATAAATACAAAATATTTAATTAGGGTTTTAAGGCTAGGGATAGGGAAGGAGATCGAATTTGAGGGAAATTGTGCTGCGATTAAAATCGAAAACGGAGAGGTTGGAGTTTACCTTACGTATCATACGGGATATTGGTTCGTTAGAGCCATATGTGGTGCGGTGGATTGGTAGATAAAAGAGGCGGGGGCAACGTAGATTTCGAGGGTTAGTATTAAAGAAGATGGAGTTGTAAAGGGACATGCAATCGACGGAGCCTGAGAGGAGTCGGTGAATGAAAAGAATGTTCCTCAAAGGTATTCAGGTTAATGAGTTTGAGACGGTCTCGAAGGGAGGTAAGATTAGAGGATCGTTCCAAGTTAGAAATCGAAGAGCAAATCGAAGAAAACGACGCTGGACCCTCTCGATTCGGGTCACATGAACTCGTTGAAAGGGACACCACGCTTGGCTAGCGTACTCAAGAAGGGAGCGAACGAAAATGATGTATAATGATCTGATCACGTACGGGTTACAGAATTCATTGGACCATTTTTTAACGAAGCCAAGCGATGAGTTTGTTTTAGTAATTATCTCATCGATATGCGAGCGGAAAGCATAAATGCCAAGGTCGCGGATAGTCTGAACTTACGTGAAAAGGTAATCGATTGACATTTGGTGACGTTGAGTTCTAAACAGTTCCTGATGCACCATGTGGAAAAACTATTTAGATCTATTTGAAGGAGGCTGGAGTCGTATTGTGAGGAAATGGGTTTACAAAATTTGGTATCGTCAGCATAGAGAGAAAGTGCTGAGTGGTGAATGAGCCTTTCAAGATCATTAATGGTTAGGATGAAGAGAAGTGGACCTAGGGGACTATTTATTTATTTTATTTATATATTTCCAAAGAATCTTTTACATTGGGCTTAAAAGCCTATAATTAATAGTAAAAGTTATAAAAAGTATAGTTAGACATAAATTCAAATCAATTTTAATTATTATTTACACATTCAGTTATTATTGATTTAAAATGACAAAACAAAATTCTTTATTACACTAAATATTAAATTTAATTATTTACTAAGTATCTGAATAAAACCGTCTCAAATTGTGTGGTGCCGCGAAGCCTTCTAATGAAAGAGGGTAAGCTATTCCACTGCTTTATGGCATAAACGAAAAACTGACGCTCCGAATTTCTGCAAGTGAACCTTGGTTGCCGTATCATAAAAGAACGAGATGAGTTACTAAACTGTATTTTTTGACTAGATATGAAGGTTCTTTGTTTAAAGTGATTTTGTTCAATGTTTTAAGGGAGAAATATTTGAAATACGTGTAAAGATTACAGCCTAGTATGTTACTTGTGTAGTTTAAAATATGGTCATATCGTCGGAGATTGTATACATATCGAGTTATATTATTGAACGCCACAGTTAGATTTCTTTTCGTTTCTGAGTTGTGACTAGTAAACAATTGGCACCCATATGTTATCATAGGAAGGATCAGAGTTTTTGCCAACCTAAGTCGACCGAGTTGAGGAGTAAATTGCTTCGAAAGTGAAAGACTCCGTAAGGATCCATATATTTTTCCAACAACAGTTTGAATATGGTCATCCCAGGTAAGGGTAGAATTAAATAGAATGCCTAAGTTCATAGCTTTATCGACAAATTCAATTTGTTCGTTTCCGAGATATACTGCAGGAAAGTAGCTGTTATCAAGTTTATTTTTATAAATAATTAAGCATTTGGACTTTTGTGGATTGAGGTGAAGACTGTTTGTATTGGACCAGCGAAGTATTCTTTTTAAATCAGAGTTCAATTTCACAACACCATCTTCAATCATGCCTAACTTGCAGCTTATACGAACTTGAGCATCGTCAGCATACAAATCGATTGAAGAGTATTCAGATTGGAGTGGAAGATCATTAATAAAAATCGTAAATAAGAGTGGACCAAGTATGGATCACTGAGGAACCCCACAGAAAAGTTTTAGAGGATGGGACGTTTTATTACCAATAACAACAGCTTGGTTTCTTCCACTAATGTATGACAAAATCAGTTTTGCAGCTGTGTGTGAAAACCGAAACTGTTGTATTAGTTTTTTAATAAGTATTTTATGATTAATTTTGTCGAATGCCTTCGAAAAATCTAAGAGAACTAAAAATGAAACCAAGTCATTATCCATAGCATTTCTAATATCGTCTGAAATCTTAAGAGTAGCGGATACACAACTGTGGTTTGGTCTAAAACCGGATTGATTTTCACTTAAGAGTTTGAATGTCTTTAAAAAGGTTGCAATTTGATAGTGTAAAATTTTTTCCAGAATCTTTGACAGAAATGACAAAATTGAGATTGGTCTAAACTCTTCTTGAGATAATCGAGTGGCTGGTTTTTTTAAGACTGGTATAACTTTAGCCACTTTCCAAAGATATGGAAAAGAAGACGTTGTTATTACAGTATTAAAAACATGTGTTAGCACAGGAAGAATGTGGGGTAGAATCATTTTGATGAAGTGTGGATGTATTTCATCAAAGCCAGTAGCTGATGATTTTATTTTAAGTACAGCACTTAACACATCCGTATCATCCACCCTTTGAAATTGGAAGAAATATCCACTACCGGGGTCAACAACCCTGTAGGTTTCATTTGCTTCACCAGTGCTTTGTACGGGGTCAACAACCGGCAAAATCCCATTCAGCGATCTACTAAAAGTTTGAGAATCATCATTTTCAGGCTCAATATCCTGAAAAGTTTCATCTACAAGTGAAGTATTTTGATTGCCCCTGCTTTGAACTTTGGAGAAATGTTCATTTAAATAGTTGGGACATACATCCAGGGAACAATGTTCTCTTTGTCGACCAACACCAAGCTCTCGAATATTTTTCCATAAGGTTTTTGATGGTATGTTTTTGTTTAAGCATTTTGAATACAGTCTACGTTTTGCTTCTTTTACTTTTTTACACACATTTTTTCGTAAGAGCAATTCAGGAACGCGAAAGCGCTTCCATCGCATGTACGCTTGATCCCTTTGTTTAATAGAAATACTCGTAAGTATGTCAGCCGTAAACCAAGATTTTCTTTCCATACCAGAAAATTTTGTTTTCAGCGGTACATGCATATTAAAAAGCTGCTTTACTGAAGTTGGAATAAAATCAACTTGATCGTCCGGTGACTACCTTGAGGAACACCTGAAGTGGGCAAGAAAGGTCCCGATATGACAGACCTGAAACGAACACTATAAAAACGATTATCCAGGTAAGAAGATATCCATTTAAGCAAAATCGGTTCAAAGCCCAGGACGGACAATTTGAACAGGATTAGTTTATGAGATATCTTGTCAAAAGCCTTACTAAAATCAGTTGTTATAACGTCAACTTCTTTACCATTTTCTAAGGCTGAGAGAACGGAGGATACAAATTCGACGAGGTTAGTGGTAGTTGATCTACCTTTCAGAAAGCCGTGTTGGTTGGGGGAAATAAGAGATTTGCACTGGAAGCTTAAGGCTTCGTACAAAATGTTTTCGAGGAGTTTGGGTATATGTGAGAGTTTAGCTATGGGGCGGTAATTAGTGACTTCGCTCTTTAATCCCTTTTTGTGTATCGGTTATGAAAGAAGACTTCCATATCTGTGGGAATTCACTTTGAGAGAGCGATAATCGGAAGAGATTTGCAAGGGGGCGGGACAGTATTGAGGAACACTTTTTAAGAAATATGGATGGAAGACCATCTGGGCCGGGTAAGTATTCATCATTAAGTTGTTGTAATTTATTTTCTATTACTGTATGGTCAAAACTTTGAGAAATAGAAGGACCAATGGGGAAGTTTAGTAGGTATTTGAAAGAAGAGGGATCCGGTACGAAGGAATTATCGGCAAAAGAGTGCTTAACAAATTTAGCAAAAAAGTTGGCTATAGTACGCGGATCGGTTGCTGACATGTTTTCGTATGAGAGGGATGGAGGAAAAGCGTCTGATTTTTTTTTTGTAGTTAACGAATTGGTAGAAAGACTTAGGATCGTTTATAAGCCTTGATTGCGCACTATCAAGGTATCGCTGGTAGAGAACCTTATAAAGCTGGAGCGAGATAGTTTGAATAGTCAGCAAAAGAGTTGGATCGAAGGAAAACTGCCCATAATTTGTTTCTCTTGTTGTTACGTAAAGAGCGAAGTTTACGATTGTACCACGGGGGACTCGTAGAAAGGGTTTTATTGCGCGAAAAGGGAACATAGAGAGAAATAGAATTGAATAATTCTCTACAGAAGATAGAGAGAGCACTTTTATGGGGCATATTAGCGAAATCAAAAGCGTTAATTTTGCGGAAATTCGCTTTATGAAAGTCGTAAGAAGAGGTAGCTGCAGATGGGGGTGGGATGGATAGGAGAGTGTTGGAAAAAATAAAGAAGAAGTGGTGGGTGAAAGTTATCAATGGCCGATAGTGAAAGGGTCAGAGTGAGACAGAGGAGTTAATGGGGTCAGTGGTGAAAATGAGGTCTAATTGCCTACCCATATAGTTGGAGACCCCACTAACTTGGCATAAGCTGGAGTCTGTGAGCTCATCCAAGAAGAGACATTCTTTACTGGAGTTAGGGTTTGCGGTAAAAAAAAATTCATCATCTGATTGAGTCCGGTGCAGTTGAGGTAGATTGAAATCGCCGAATACGATGATATCATCGAGAGGATCAGATAAGTTAATTATTTCATCAATTGCATCGATAGTGAGTTGGTAGCATTCGATTGATTGTGCCGGTAGGATGTAAAAACACATAACGCACAGGGACCTGCAGGGGAGTGCTATCTTTATTGAAACATAGTCAAGCTTAGAAAAAGTAGAAACAGCGATTGGAGAAGAGTTTAGGTCGTTGTGGACGGCCAATAGTACACCTCGACAAGGAGAATCATCATTTGGACGGGTAAGATCGTCGTCTCGAAAAACATTGAAACTAGGCGGGAATAATTCCTGATTCTTTATATCGGGAATTAGATTAGTTTCGGTCAGAGCGTAGATCTCAAATGGTAGAGAGTGAGATTGGCGCAAGACGGCCCGGGTCTTAGATCGCAGTCCTCTTACGTTTTGATGTTGTGTTGAGAGGGTGTAGGAGTGGATGATTGAAACACTGGCAATGATAGCACGTTAGGGACGAATAAATTTGTCGTTGTCAGCTCTGCTCCGTTGAAGGTGTGAGATCCTTTTTGAGTGCACATAGTTACCGAAAGCAGCAAGGTCGTCTGCGACTTTTTGGGGAGACATATTGAAAATCTCGTGGAACTTAATGTAAAAGTTCCTCAGACTTGTAAAGTCAGTAGGGAGACCTTCCTGCTGAATGGAGACCATGACGCTTGTTTTAGTTTTTCCCTCGTAACAAACTGAGTCTGATTTATCATGCAAATACGCTAGAAGGAGACGTATATTTTCGTACGTCTTTTTTTCTCTACGCCTGGAAAGTGCATAACGACATTCTGTTGTGTCACAAGTTTGTTGGGTTATTTTAACTGTGGGAGGCAGAAGGGGATCAAAAATGGGGCTGATCGAAGCAGATTTTGAGGGCGATGCAACGATAATTGAAGGGGCATTAGGCACTATTTCAGATGAGGGATTTATAATATGGGACCTAATGAAATTGGGATATTTAGCCCCGGTTTTAAGATCGAAATTTGGGAAAGAAGTGCTATTGGGGGCATGTGCAGAGGAGTTAGTGTGAGCGGTTGGGGTTAATTTGAAAGAGACGTGTTGACGCGGGGGCTTGGGTGGAACGGAGGCAGCTGGTGCAATATAATTGGAGGTCTGGTGAAGTTGGTTCGGGATGTGAGTGGGAGGAGCGAAATTGGGGAATATAGTAGTTGTAAATCTCCAATTAGAGTCAGATTTGGAACTAGATTTGGAAACGGGTTTCGGTATAGAGTCAGGTTTGGAGCGGTTTGTGACGGGTTTCGGTATTTGGGACGGGAGTTGGAAATGGGATTAGGTAACTTAGAATTAAGCTTCGTTTTATCCTGTTTCTTCGTAGGTGTGTCGATCCATTTACATATGCGCATCTTTCCAATGTTGAAATTAGCACCAGCAGTTAAAGTTTCGATTACCTTTGTGATGAGATGGCAGGAACATTTTGCATTTGCTGATTGTGATGACGTATTTGTTTGCGAAAAATTTCGTGATCCCTGAAATATCAGCAACTGTTCAAATAAAAATTTCACACACTTTTGCAATTTTTCAGTGTACGAATTTTTTGAAAATTAAAAGCCAAACCAAGCTTAAATTTGTGGATGTATGGGTTTTGCAATAAGGACGCTCCATTTTTATATGTAAATAAAACAAGTTGTGTATAAGATATCCACTTGTTTTTTATTTATTTGAAAGAACATTTTGTGGCAATAATTATGGAATGTAACGCCGTTCAAATGTCCGCCGCGGCTTTGCTTGGTGGCACGTGTTCGGCAGGTGCAGTTATCGATGATATTGTCGCATATGAAATCTGGTTGAATTTGCTGATTGGCGTTCGTTATGTTGATTTTGATTGCCTCAATTCCTTGAGATTTATTCGCATATTCGCATTTATTTCGGAGGCCAGTTCACGTCGCCGCTGCGCAAAATAACCATGTCCTCGAATTGAATTGATTTTTCGTAGCAGGGAAGGGAGATTAGCTCGTTCGCGCCATAGGAGGTGTGGTGGGTTGGTAGATAGAAGAGACGAGCGGTACGTAGATTTCGAGGGTTAGTGTTGAGGAAAATAAAGTTGTGAAGTGTTGCGCATTCAACGTGACCTGAAAGGAGTCGATGAATGAAGAAAAAGTCGGCTCCATCTCTGCGTTCCTCAAGGGTGTTTTAGTTGATAAGGTTGAGACGGTTTTGAGACGGTTTTCACCAGATCGAAAAACTATTAAGGTCTTGTTGACGGAGGAAGGAATCATGGGGAGAGGAAATGGTTTTGAAAAATTAGCTATCGTCGGCTTAAACGGACACAGATGAGTGTTTGATGAACCCATCGAGATCATTTATGATTAATATAAAAAGAAGGGGACCGAGGTGGCTGCCTTGTGTAACTCCAGAGGTGGCCAAAAATTGAGCCGAGTGGGCTGACCGAAAACGAACACTCTAAAAATGGTTTTCGAGATAAGAGGATATCCATTTAAACAGTACTATATGGGTTCAAAGCCGAGAGCAGACAATTTGAGGAGTATTAATCGATAAGAGATTTTATCGAAGGCCTTGCTAAAATCGGTTGCAACTACATCGACTTCGTTGTAATTCTCTAGGACAAAGAGGGTAAAGGATACGAATTCAACAGGATTTGTGGTGGTTGACCTACCCTTCAGGAAATCATGTTGTCTAAGGGAAGTAAGTGCTTGGGTATATGGGAGAGTTTAGGGATTGGGCGCTAGTTTGTTATTTCGTTCTTTGATCCATTTTTGTGGATCGGAGTTATGAAGGAGGAAATTCTAAGCCTGAGGAAATTCTTCTTGTGAAAGGTATAGACGGAAGAGATTAGAAAGAGCAAGGGAAAGAGAGGAAGAACATTTTTTAAGAAATATGGCTGGGAAGACATCTGGGCCGGGTGTGAATTCGTTATTAAGTTGGTCTATCTTATATTCGATAAAGACGGGTCCAAGGAGTAAGAGAGTAGTGGGCCATTTGAGAAATTCAGTAGTCGTTGTGAAGGATTGTTTGAAAAAGGTGGCAAATAAGTTGACAATGGTGAATGGATCGGTTGATAACTTGTTGTTGAAGGAGAGGGAAGGAGGGTAGCTGTCGGACTTTCTTTTGTAGTTAATAAATTGGAGAAATTGACTATCGTATTGTTAAGGTAGCGCTTGTAAAGTAAATCGTAAAGTTCGATAAAATGAAGACAAGCGACAAGATAGTTGGAAACCAGCCCATAACTTTTCTTATCTGTTGTGAAAATAAGGTCCAAGTGCCTGCCCATATAGTTGGATACACCACTGACTTGGCATAGACTTGAGTCTGTTAAACGATCTAAGAAGAGACATTCCTTAGCTGAGTTGGCATTTGAAGCGATGAAAAACGATTGATCATCTCATGGAGTCCACTGTAGCTGAGGTAGATTAAAGTCGCCTAAAATAAGGATATCGTCAATAGAGTCAGACAGGTCAATTAACTGGTCAATCGCATCGGTAGCAAGTTGTTAGGATTCGAAAGGTTGAGCTGGTATGATGTAGCAACATACAACGTAAAGGGACTTGAAAGGGAGTGATATTTTTATTGCGACAAAGCTGACTTTAGAGGATGAGAATGGTAATAGGAGAAGGGTTAAGGCTGTTGTGGATCGCCAGTAGGACGCCACGACAATTGAAGTCATCATTTAGGCGGACAGGATTGTCGTCGCGAAAAACATTAAAACTAGGGGGAACAATTCCTGGTTCTTTATGTAGGAAATCAGATTGGTTTCAGTCAGGGTGTAAATATCAATGGCAAGCGTATTCGATTGGCGTAGAACAACATTGGTTTTGGAGCAAAGACCTCTTACATTCCGGTAGTAAAAAGTAAGAGGGATGTTGTGGGGTGGAGGTGGGAGGCGTGATGGTTTAAGTGCTGGCAAGGGAGGACGAACAAATTTATCGCGGTCGGCTCGGCTTCGTTGTAGGTGTGAGACTTGCTTAGAGTGGACGTAATGGCCGAATGCAGCGAGGTCGTCTGTTACTTTCTGAGGGAACATGTTAAAAATTGGCATTTGAAGCGACATAAAAGTTCCTGAAACTGATAGGGTCCGTAATGAGGCTTTCCTGCTGGATGGAAACCATGTCCGATTGTCATATACGAGGGGCGTTCAACATATTCTAGATATCGGGGTGAAGCTGTGGTTGTATATATAAATTGACTTATCTATCAAGTAATACTATTATTTTAGTGCATTCATGTAAAATTTCATATAAATGTGATTATTAATTCGCGATTTATCTCTAGTTAAACAGAATCATAATGGCAACTGAGACGATGATGGTGAAAATTGAGCATCGCGCTGTAATTAAATTTCTCACTAAGCAAGGAAAAAGTCAAAAAACTATTCATGAAGAGATGGTGGCTGTTTACCAGGGTTCCGCACCTTCATTATCAACTGTGCAAAAGTGGTCAAGTGAGTTCAAGAGAGGCAGAGAGAGCACTGAATACGACCCCCGCTCCGGCGCCCCGGCTACTGCTTGTACGTGAGAAAGCATCAAAGAAGTCGAAAAACTTGTTCTTGAGGATGCCCGAATAAAGGTGAAAATGATGGCAGAGATCAACAAGCTTTCAATTGGTACCATTCACACCATTCTTCATGACCATCTTAACCTTTCAAAGGTCAGTGCAAGGTGGGTGCCAGGAATGCTCACAGCGCCTCAGAAAAAAGTGAGAATCGCATGCTGTAAAGAGCTTGAGATGTGTAGTGAGAACGCGGACGGTGTTATGGATCGAATTGTTACTGGAGACGAAACATGGCTCCACCACTATGACCCTGAAAGCAAACAAGGAACAGACCACCCGAAGAAGTTCAAAGTCACTCCGTCTGCCGGGAAGCTCATGGCCACAGTTTTTTGGGACTCAAAGGGAATCTTGCTCATTGAGTACAAAAAAAAAGGTGAAACCATCAACGCCACATCCTACGCTTCCACTTTGCATAATTTGCGGGGGGAAATTAAAAAGAAAAGACGGGGTAAACTCGCAGCGGGTGTGTTGCTTCTTCATGACAACGCTCCTGTTCACACGGCGCGAGTTTCCAAGGCTGCTGCGCGAGATTGTGGTTTCGAAGAAATCCAACACCCACCCTATAGTCCAGACCTTGCTCCTAGTGATTATTTCCTGTTTCCGGATTTGAAAAAATGTCTTCGTGGAAAAAGATTTTCGGATGATGAAGAACTCAAGTCGGCAATAAATGGAGGAGGAGGAAATTTATTTTTTTGAGGGTTTAAAAAAGCTTATCTCAAGATATAACAAATGCATTGATGTTAGGGGAGATTATATTGAAAAATAAAAACAATTTAAATTGAATTCGCATTTTCCTTCATATCGATACCGAGAATATATTGAACGTCCCTCGTAGATAGCCAAGAAAGAGACGAAGGGAATTTGTTCGCATATCTTTCGTTTTCGAAGCCTAGAGAGTGCATAGTGACTTTCTGTAGTGTCATTTGTTTGCTGGGTTAGTTTATCTGTGTGGGGAAATGGGAAATATGTCTGTTTAGAAGCTCCAGTTAGGATCGGGATTAGAGCTACGTTTTTTGTTAGGATGTTCCTTTGTTACTTTTGGAAGGAAGTTGGAGAGGGGTCTTTTTTTAAGCTTACCATTACGGTCTTTATTTTTAAAATTTTGGTTGTCGTCGACACGTGGGTTTTCTCGTTCCTCGGAACATTTCGTGATACTTATCTTCCTAGGTTTAGTGGCTTTACCAGGGGGAATAGGGAACAACCAAGAATATTTGGATGGGATGTTGATTTTTGAAGCTGCAAGTACTTTTGGAGTCAGCAGGGGAAATATCTGGCACTCGCTAATGGTGATAGCATAGTTTCGGTGAAGGAAATTCCGCAGCCAAGCAGCATCGGTGTTTTGAGGAGCACCTTCAACGTAGAATGCCGTATGGTTTCCCTTTTTCAGTTTTTCGAGTCTGCTTTTGAATTCGTAGGGGGTCCATGAAGGTCCGAATTGTTTGAGCAGTTTGTGTTGAGCGGCGGTGGGTGGGATACTACCTGGTAAAGGCAGCATGATTTCGGTTTTCGTTGTTAGGGCGGTGGGAGGAGTAGTTGAAAATTATGGCATGTGCGACTCCGAGTCTACTAATTCATTATGATTTGAGACGTTGTATAAAATGTTTATATCGGGAAAATCAAAAACTGCCTATACGCATCGTACCAAGTCTACCGAAAGATCTTCAAAAACGAGTTTAATGTTTAATTTTTCCGTCCCAAAAAGGACCAATGCGAGGATTTTGTGGCATCCGACCATGCAGACGCCCAAGGTAAAGAGAATCTGCGGGAAAAATACGACGCTCATTTGCTAGAAAAAGATCTGTCAATAAAAGAAAAAGATGCGGATAATATTTTCGTTGGAGTATATGACCTTCAAGCCGTTTTGCCGTGTCCCAAGGGAGATGTTTCCGGTTTCTATTACACGTCTAAGCTCTCGGTGTACGATTTTATCATTTGCAACCTTAAGGACACAAAAAATGATGTACGATGCTTTGTTTGGTTTGAAGGTGATGGACAGCGTGGTGTGAATGAAATTGAAACCTGTGTTTTGAAAAAAATTGAGGAATTGGAAGAATTATCGGTCAGGTGTGGTAAGCCTATTGACGTTATTTTCTATACCGATAACTGTTGCCGGCAGAATAAAATCCAATTTATTTTTGCATTATACCGACATGCAGAAAATTATTACAGCTTCATAAATAGCATAACGCATAAGTTTTTGGTCGAGGGCCACACTCAAAACGAAGGTGATTCTGTTCACTCTGTAATCGAGGCGCACATAAGTCGTTCACTGCGAGGCGGGCCAATTTACAAATCAGAATAGTATTACGCACTTATTAGTAGTGTGTTAAGAAAACTGGACGACCATATAAAGTCACTGAAATGTGCTTCAAGGGCTTTCAAATATAAAAAATTAGAATCAGACACAATTTTTGGCAAACACAGTGTCAAAGTTACTGATATACTTACTGCTGGAGCCATCTATTGACTTGAGAAACTAGTTGTGGACCTAAGCACTTCCTTCTGGGCTCTGAGTGAAGACTTCGAGCATGATTAAACAGTCCAATCGGTTGTGTTATTAGCATTTCATTTATATTTGCCATATTTCATAGATAAATTGCTGAAATGCTGTATTCTATTTTCAAATAAGAAAGATAAACATAAATATTGTTTAAATAGTGACAAAATCATTATCTGGTGTCCCCAATGTTGTATAGAGTGCCGTCTGTCAACTGATAAACTATTAAAGAAATGCAATACTTGAGCTATCATAAGTCACAATTTGGTAAAATTAATAGGCACCGCCGGAACGCTTGTTAAACATTTTTATCTACATAAATCATTACACCGATTGTCATTCACTTTAGCTTCTGTGATATGGCATTACAAGTTTTCTTACTCGTATCTAGATTTAATAATATTGTAAGTAGTGTAATCTTATCTTAATGTTTTTCAAGCTCTACCTATGCATAAGGAAAATATGTGATCATTTCTACCATCCGTGCTAGTGAATTTATTCGGCAACAACTTTTATTGCACCTAAAAATACGAGTATAGGAAATTTCAGTACAAAATGAAAGTATCTCATCATTGTTGCTGTTAACGAATAACAAGGGCGGCGCTATGTCGCTTTTTTTATAAATGTCTAGCGATAGCAAATGTCTGTTTTTACTAATGACATTAAAAACAAACATGTAACTTTGACTCGGCACTGATGTTTGACAAGGAATGCCTTCTGATAAGTTCAACTGATAAAATGATCAACTCTTTCTTTGGAATTGACAATGGAAAATTCTTATATAAGTTGTCTTCTCTTCGTATAAGTTGTCAAAAACAGCGCCGTATAATCAGACGTGAAATAAAAAAATGAACGCGCTATTGGTATCGTTACTCTTTGTGGCATTGGCTGTGGCCGCTGTCAATGCTGCTCCAAATGGTAAAGATCTTTCTTTCATGGATCTACTATCTTTTTGATGTATTTTTAATAACTTTTTCTTGCAGAGGAGAAAAAAAATCAAACGTTGTCAGAATCTCAAGTTAAATCTTCAAGTGAAACGAGTTCCTCATCTGAGTCGGTAAATGATTCACCAGACGAAACATCAAATGAATCTGCAAACGATTCCTCTGCCAACTCTACAACGCTTGAACAAAACTTTGGTGAAGTTCTGAAAGATCTCTTGAGTTCTATTAAAAGAATTATGCCTTGCGGAGATGCTGGCTTGAAGGTTCCCGTAATGGCACCATTCCGGTTACCGCAGTACAAATTCAATATCGACGAGGAGCTCTTGGTGTAAGTTTTTCTTAAAGAAACACCTCGGTTTGAAGCAAGTTTCAATTTTAAAATTATTTTATTTTAGGTTAAAGGGTGATGCAAAGAACTTGATTGTGGATGGACTCAATGACTTCATACTCATTGAGCTTGCCTCAAACTCCTCGAACAATCGAACTAAATTCGATCTTCTCTTCAAGGGTTTCCAAATTGTGGGTGAATTCAATATCTCGATCAACGCTGATCTCGCTGGATTCCGATTCGCTCAGGCCTTCAATGGCCTAATGGATGTGCAAGTATCAAGTGTTCGAATCAGTGGAGGTGTAACTATTGGCCAAAACAAAGCCGGTGGTATGGTTCTATCCGATATGGAATACTTTGTACAAGTTGGAGACATCATTTACAATTACCTGGACCCCAAATACAGTGTAGCGCTTAACAACTTCGTCAACCAGTATCTCCGTGATTCATCACTTCTCTTCCTGCAAGCCAACCGTCAGTTCTTGGGTGAGAAGATATCGAAATATGCCACCGAGCTGGGCAATAAAGCTTTCGAGAATATCTCATCCAATGCATATATCGAAGCTATGCAAAATAGCACTAAGAAATATGACTCTATCAAATGCAATGTCTAAGTAAGGTTCATGTACATATAAAAGTAATGAAATAATAAAACCCTCCTATAGAAGTACGGGGAATCCATTCCAGCATTTTGGATCCTCATTTAAGGATTACTAGCGACTGTGTTTGACTTCTAAACTTTTAATCCCAGATGAGAAAAACGTATACCATATACCATATAATCGTATGTTAGGTAGTATCAAAATTATTTCGAAAATATATATTATTTCACGTATGTATGAGCCGAAGAATACCTTTGTTGTATTTTGGATGGGTGAGAGTGGAGGAGAGGTTAGGCATCTCAGGTCCTTTGCCGATAACGAAAAAGATGATAGCTCTTGACGGATGGCTTATTTATTATTTATCTTTTCGCTGTAGATGCTGTTTGGAAATTCTCTTCTATCATCGTATACGATTACCCCCGTATACTCGTGTGGAGAAGTCGCATTAAGTGCAGTAGAAAGGTAAATTCGAAAATAAAATTGGGGTGATTCCACCGGGCTAAGAGGATTTTCAATAAGCTCCATTACACTTGACTTCCGACAGAGACGATCTTATGTCGGAATGCTACCTGAGAAGCACCAAAGCACCAAAGCACCAAAGCACCAAAGAATGAAATAACAAACAATATAGACCTTGTTGTAGTTGTTGTCGGGTCGTTAAATCATCTTGTGTTGAGAAGTAGTTTTCATCTTATGTAGATGCTTGGTATTCCTATGCATGCCTTCGTTCTATTGTGAGGTTTTGAATTTTTTATGTTGGCTTAAGAGTGCTTGCAAATTGATTGTACGGCGGGCTAAATATGTATTTCTTACCCAGCTGAAAGGTTCCTTGTCTTGTAATTTGCAATTGAATTCGTTTTAACAGTCATACGAGGAGTGTAAAACTTTCAAAGGAATATTAAACAGACGCGGTAATTTGAGACTGTTGATTATGTTGTAGCATCACGGATCTCATTTTAACAGGCTTCAGTTGTTACTCGGTTCAGTATGCTTGTGATTCCGTTGATAACTGAATGAGTTATTACATTGCAAGAGTATAAGCGTCAGTTAAATTGTTTCGCTTGACACCTATTTAAGAATCACGTTATTAGGATAATTCCGATATATTTGGTCTCTTTTGCCGTCTGTTCGGTCTTCATAGATGGAGTAACAGCTCCTCCGACATATAAGGATACGGATTCATGAGTGATGCGAATCAAAGTTACATACATTCTACACCGGCCTTAGCAACAAGGTTGAAGATGTACGTCAACATTCGTCACAGGGAGTTCTAGAAGCAGATATCCGAGATCAGGATCCCGGATCAATTCATCCAACTGTAATGTGCACACGGTATTTTGTGCGGTTCGAAAATATTACATGAAGCCATATCTATTTTTATTTTCCGTTGAAATATGAGTGTTCTATTCTAGATCACACCATCAATAAGGTCGAGAGTTATCGACTGTCTTTGCACTTAGGAGTAAATAATCCCAATTATATTTCCTTGCTGCACGCACGACCGTGTGTGGCATATCTTCAAGTTTAAGTGGCCCCTTTGCCGATGTCTTTTGGAACTGTTTCAAATAATTTCCCCAAATTAATGAAGAAAATATGCAAATATTTTCGGGTCATTATCCACAAACTTTGAGTCGAGTCGTATGTCGGTCTGTATCCTTAAAGGGCTGTCAATACTGGAGCTTGATTATATTGCGCTGTTGTGAGGACCTGCGGGGCGATTGATCGGGAAACTGCTGACTGTTCTATAACTTGGATTGGGCCAGCAGCGCAACAATTAAGTTTGTGGCCAAGTGTTTACTTGACCTCCCGGTGGTGGTCCCCGGTGAAATGACAAGGACATACTTCAAAGGCCTCACAACCCCACATGTAAGAGATTAAAAAGATGTGATGAACCAACAAATGGCCTCGGAGAGAAATGCATCCTTGAAAACCCTTAAAGGACTACGACTTTCGTGAAATGTTTGGACGTTTAACAGGCCATCAGCAGCCGAACAATTAGTAGAGCCCTTGACTGCTATCACGCATATGCCACCCTCATTCAGGAAGTGCGATGGGTTGGACCGGACATAAGGAGAATGAAAAGCTGCCATACATAATATAGTGACTGTCATACGGCAAAGAAACAGAACTTATTCGGATATGGATTTGTCATTATGACAATCCGCATCAAGGCTGAATTCGAAGTCTAATATGTGTCCATGCCACTTACATAGACATGGACGACGTCATCAAAGACAGTTTCTGCGAGCTCCTCGATAGGGCATATGGTATGAGCAATGTCCGAAATATGGCGTTAAATCGTATTAGGCGATTTTAACGCCAGTATAGGAAAGCAGCACATCTTTGGTATGATAGTTGGTAACGCTAGCCTACCTACACGACACCACATCTGGCCATGGACTTAAGCTTATTGACTTTGCGTCGGGACGAAATATGACTATAGTAAGCACGCGGTTTCCTCATTTCAATATATATGAGGGAGCATAGCGTTCTCCGGATCATGAAACGCTAAATCAAATTGATCACTTTGCGATAGATGTATTCTGGCATGCCTTCAGTATTCTGGACGTTTGAATGTTCCCGGCAGCCAACACTGACTCGGATCACCATTTTGTTGCAACCAGGGTGCGAATGCGGATTTCCTAAGTGCTATAACAAAGAAGAAGTACTTTGAAAAAATATAACATAGAAAGACTGCAATCGTAAGAGATCGCCGACCGTATCTCGAAATCTCTTAACAAGTCCTATGTCGTCAGTATTAAGTACCGAAGACTAGTGGTAATGCTCCCAATACGCCACTCATGTGCTGGTTTGACGAAGAATGGCGGCAAGCGCATGCAGCTAAACATGAAGCCTACAAAGCGGCGCTCTCTACGAAACGGGAAGAACATCGGCTTCTCCAGAAGAAGAAAAAAAAAAGCAAGGGAATCGCGCTATTAAAGATATTGAAAGGTACGAGTTTGTACTGCAAGAATAATGTACGAAAGTTTTACCAACGGGTAAAAAGAAAGATGAAGAAGGAAACCCTGTAGTAGAGTCACAGTCGGTGCAGCGAATATAGAATAACTTTTTATACGGACAGTATAATGACGAAGAAGCCTAACAATCGCCGTCAGGCAGAATAAACCATTCAACTTAAACTTCCGTGCACCTGACCAGAACGAAGTAAGGATAGAAATGTTCAAGCTAAAATCCAAAAGAGCATCTGGAACTGAGGGCTTCCCACCCGAGGTATTCAAAACTGCTGGAAATGACTTTGCGGAGAGCATGCACCAACTCATTTCTCAGATCTGGTGAGCAGAGTACATTATTGATGAATGAAATCTCAGTATCGTTTACACGACTCACAAAAAAGGATACCCCATCATCTACGCCAACTATATGTAGAGGCATACGGGGAAGTCTTCTCAATATCGCATATAAGATCTTATTTATCATATTGTGTGACATTAAACCCTTCGTCAACAACCTACTTGTAGCCTATCAGTGGGGATTCAGACCGGGAAAGTCCACAATCGACCAAATCTTCAGCATTTATAGAGACGAGATATATGTATATAGCCATGTCTAGTTTTCGCATCCGTGGAGGTCGCTCACTACTCCGTCAAAGTCGGTAACGACTTAACCAAGCCCTTTGATGTCAAAAATTTTTTTAGACAAGGTGATCCTCTGTTATGTGACTGAAACTCACAAGCGAACAGTATTTTAAAAGTCTGTGCAACTACTAGCGTACTCCGATGATATCGCCATAATTGGGAGAGCACACCGGTGAGACTCCGGTCAGTGAGGTGTAAAGAAAATTTAACTCGACTTGCTTCTAAATTAAGCCTAGTGTACCCAATGAATCATGGCATTGACAAAGACGAGTACATAACGAAATACATTAACGGTAAGCCTATGGATGGTGTGGATGCTCACTGAATTCAATGTGATTGATCTTTTGACAAATGTCGTACAATCTTTGGCAATTTTAGTCATGCAGTCGTCTACCACGCAACAATGTATTATTCTTATCCAATCTTATTACGAAAATGGGCGATCTGTAAAAGTAAAATTTTGTAAAATTTGTGAATTTTTCGGTCAACCTAATCGCCCTAGTGAGTCCGGAATTCGTGCAATGGTGAAGCGTTTTGAAGAAACTGGTTCAGTATCGGATCAAACTCCATATCAGTATGCTCGGTCAGCACGTACACGCTAAAACATCACCACCGTGAGCGAGAGTGTTCAAAACCAGCCAGGCCTCTCAATTTGTAGCCAAAGTCAACAATTGGGCATCACTATGGCACTTTACGGTGAATTTTAAAAGTTAATTTTCATTTGCACGCCAATAAAATCCAAATTGCACAACAATTGAAGCCTTTGGACCATCTGCGATGTCGACGATTTGTTAATTGGATGTTGGATCGCCAAGATCCGATGAAGTCCATTTTTGGATGAATGGGACGTAAATAAACAAACTCTTCGTTTCTGGGGATCAGAAAACCCATATGAGATTCACGAAAAACCAATGCATCACAAAAAAGTCACTGTATGGTGCGGATTATGGGTTGGCGGCATCATTGGTCAGTACTTTTTTAAATATTACCACGTTTGTGGCCGTGGCTCAAGTGGTAGTGTATTGGCTTCCCAATCGGACAGTTCGGGGTTCAATACCAGCCGTGACCGAAAGACTTTTTTCCAGGCATCTATGTAAAATCTTGTGAGATATATGGTTGTCTAAATACAACATCAAGTCCATTTAAACTAATAAATTAGTCTCCCCATTAAATGTTGGATGCCACCCATGGAGCGAAATAACCACTGAGCCCAAACATCTTTCTCTCTCTCTCTCTCTATCCAATTTTCGGAGAAACTTAACACGTACTCCGGCATTTTAAGTGTGGTAATACCCCCTTGAGTGTTAAGTTCTTTTTTTTTTAAAAAAAAAGAAAAAAAAGCGCAACATGGCGTGGCCATCTCTGGTTTCAACTGGATGGTGCTACCTCCCACACAAACCATCAGTATCAAACCAAAAGAAAAGGAATGGTATGATTCGAGCTGTAAAGAGGCTGTCATGGTTAGAGAACTATTTTTTCGGTCCTACAAGACCAACCCGATAGAGGAAAACCGAAAAAAGTTTAAACGAGCCAGAAATGACTGCAACGCCTTTCTTAAGCGTGTGAAATTCCAATATGACCAAAACCTGAGGCAAAAAATACTACAATGTCCCAAAGGTAGTAAAAAATGTTGATCGTTTGTCAAAAATATTAGAAATTCTGCCTCATCCTCCATCCCAACGCTCATTTACAATGACATTCCAGCTGTCAGCTCTTTGAACAAGGCCAATCTGCTTGCTGCACACTTTGCGGCTAGCTCAACACTCCCAGACTGTGCTTTGTCCCCGCCTACACTCGAGTGCGTCGAATCTACAATGGGAAGAATCCACTTTCGCACTCGTGTAGTAGCAAGAGTACTCAAAGATCTCAACATGCATAAATCCGCTGGTCCAGATGGTATATCTCCCCTTCTTCTGAAGAGGTGTTCTTCTACGCTGGCAAAACCACTGCGTAAGCTTTTTCATCAGTCCTACTCTTTAGGACTCTTTCCGAGCAGATGGAAAACAGCATTTGTCCAGCCAGTCCCTAAAAAAGGCGAATCTTCTTCTCTATCCTCCTACAGACCCATTGCACTTACGTCCCTCTTTCCAAGGTCATGGAAACGCTGATAAATCGTCAGCTCATGAAATATCTCGAAACACGAAAACTTCTCAATGACCGGCAATATGGTTTTCGTAGCAACAGGTCCACTGGTGATTTGATGGCATGTCTCACCGAAAAGTGGAACCAAAGCGTACATCAATCTGGCGAAAGCAAGTTAATTGCACTTGATATTTCTAAGGCATTTGACAGAGTTTGGCATCAGGCTCTTTTGTCGCAAATGCGTGCTCTTGGGATCGATGACTCTCTTCTTCAATGGATTAGAAATTACCTTTCGGAACGTTCAATTCAAGTTGTCTTGGACGGTTTCAAGTCTGATATTCACAAAATAAATGCTGGTGTGCCCCAGGGCTCCGTTCTGTCTCCGACACTCTTTTTAATCTTCATTAACGATCTCTTGTCTGCTACTTCTAATCCAATTTATTCCTTTGCTGATGACAGCACTCTCTGCTTCTCATATTCGTTCCCGGACTCACGCCCCTGCTCTTCGGCTATAGAACGGGAACGGCAGCGTATGCTAAGCTCATTAAATTCCGATATTAACAGCATAACCAACTGGGGAACTATCAACCGAGTAGAATTTAATGCTTCCAAAACTCAATGCTGTCTGCTGTTATTAAAGCGAAATTCAAATACCCAGCCATTATCCATGAATGGCACTTGCATCGTCGAAACCGATAAACTTTCCATTCTCGGTATGTGTATCAGTAACAACTTACGTTGGAATGACCACATATTCGATGTCGCCAAAAATGCTGCGAAATGTCTAGGTTTTCTCAAGCGATGTAAGAAATATTTTACCCCCTCTGATCTGGCCACAATATATAAGGCATTTATCCGCCCAAAACTGGAGTACAATGCCCACATCTGGTCAGGTGCTCCTAAAACATCTCTGCACCTGCTAGATAGGATTCAAAACCGTGCGATAAAACTAATTGGTGATACTAATATCACTCAAACAATGGACACTCTCGAACACCGACGTAATGTCTCGTGTCTCACTCTGTTTTATCGCTATTTCCACCATCAGTGCTCCATTGAAATTGCCAGTAGCATTCCGCCCATTCAAACTTTCAACCGTAACACCCGTCTCGCTATGAATGCTCATCAGTATACCCTCAATCCCATTTTCGGACGTACTCTAAAATACTCGTATCGTGATTCTTTCCTAAGACGTACAACTCGCTTATGGAATGCCCTGCCGATCTCTGTATTTCCTGGTCGTTATAACTTGCAAACATTTAAAAACAATGTACATCGGTACCTGTCTTTTCTTGCTCCTTAAATTTCCTTCGCCCGCGCTGTGTACGAACATTTTAAGGGTACACAACCCCTTAACAATTCAGGATCTCAAACATAACATCCAAACTGAATTTGCGGCCATTGACCCACGTGTTCTTCAAAAAGTCATCGATAATTTTGACATTCGGATGATCACTTGCAACAAAAGCCGTGGTGGTCATATGAACGACATTGTACTTCAGTCAAAATTCCGCACTAGCGGAAATTCAATATGAAATAAAAACAACTTGAAGCTAATGTTAACGTCTATGATATTAGCTTTATTTAATAGATCATTTTATGCCATTAGTGTTTAAATATGACATCGGGGGTATACGCGTGATGGCTAGCTCGAATGAAACGCAATCGACAACTTTATCGAGCAACTGGAGCCTTATATCAGCAATAACACGCGAATGTTGACTTCCAAATCGTCCAACGTCTCTGGTTTGTCGGCATAAACTAGTGACTTCACATACCCCCAAAGAAAGTAATCTAAAGGTGTGAGATCACAGGATCGTGGAGGCCAGTTAACAGATCCGTTACGCGAAATTATGTTCTCAGCAAATGTTTCCCGCAATAAATTGATGGTGTTGTGCGCCGTGTGGCATGTTGCGCCATTTTGTTGAAACTTAAGCTCGGTCACAGCAATGCCATATAACTGATGAACGAAAAAGTCAGAAATCATGTTTCTATAGTGCACTCCATTGATGGTAACATTCTTGTCGGCATCGTCCTTAAAGATATATAGGCCGATGATTCCACCAGCCCATAAAACACACCAAACAGTGAGTTTTAATGGTTGTAAGGGCGTCTCGACAAAGGCTTCTGGGTTTTCTCCATTCCAAATTCATTTAACGAAAAATGGACTTCATCGGAGAGCAAAATTTTGCGTTGAAAATGAGCATGAAGCTGAATCATATTTTCGGCCCATTTACCGAACCTACGACGCGCATAATGCTCACGCAGTTTCAACTCTTGCACAAGCTGGGTCTTATAAGCTTTTAAGCCAAGACTTTTCCGTAAAGTCTTCCAGAAAGTGGATGGGCATAGCTCCAATTGCTGTGCACGATGGCGAACCGACTTATTCGGATTCTCCTCAACACTATGCTCCACAACGCGTATTATCCACTAGAGTGTACAGATGGACGACTATGTCCTCCGTAAAATGGACGTAGCGCACGATAAGTTTGGCGAACCGAACCATGGCTTTCAGAATAAGTTTGCACAATTTGCAGCGCTGTTCTGGCGTTAATCTATTCACCGTAAAATGGCAAAATGTACAAATCACAAATCAACTTTCAGCTGTGAAATTGGCAATCTGTGGAAACAGTGTTGCCAGTTTAAAAAGTATATCTCTAAAAAAACACCCTTTACGCGTAAAAAAACGAAATTATTCTTCCCCTACCCAATGCTTAGGCAATATTCCGATTGCTGTTGGAGCAAAGTAAGTCAGTCCAAACCATATTTCAACTCGTTCAATTTAGTACTTATAGGACTTCAACTGTTTTCATTGCATCCATCCAAGTGTGAGCCTACGCAGACGATGACCATATACATACGAGTATAATGTAAAAGAAAGGGCTAATCATGTTGATCATCAAATGTCTGTCCATTCCAAGACAAAACATCACTCTCTATAGCTAAAACCTTGAGGTAATCAATAAGTCTGCGAATACTGCACAGCTTCGAGAGGAACAAGTTGGATTACATAGATTTGTGATTTTATCTGCGAAGAGGCTAAATAAGGGGCGAATAGGCTATAGCATACATGAAACCGAAGTAGATAGAAGGATGAGGTGCGTGCGTTCTGCTCATGGGTTGTAGGCCTTAGACTTATTAAACTAATTATCATAGATGGCGCGAAACAATGAAGAAACTTTGAAAACATAGGACAGAAACTTTTATTCAAGGGAACTGTGGAGTCAAAAGGCTACGAGCAATGGACTGGGAAGAAAAGACTTTTGGGCTCAGTGGTTATTACGCTCCATGGGTGGCATCCAACATTTAACGGGGAGACTAATTTATTCGTGTAAATGGACTTGTGTCGTGTTCTAGGCTTGTTGCCTGAAAAACAGAATGTCTCTCCAGAGCGGCTGTTATTTAACCCCGAACCGTCCGATTTGGAAGCCAACTAGCAACTACCACTTGAGCCACGGCCACCCTTCTGATGAAGTTCTAAGATTGGAAGAGCAAACTACAATGTGTCATTAAAATAAATAGACGATTACCAGAATGTATAGCTGGTGACAAAGGCAAATCAGATCTTCACATCATAGAGCCTATCGTATAAGCCCAATGCAACATTTGCATTCAATTAAGCTTGTGTACTTTTAGGCTCACTCGAAATCGATGTGTTATACTCGTATGTTGCGATACATTTTGTTAGTCCATAGATACTCGTTTAAGTATAACGACTTTCTATAGCAGTAAACGAACTATGATTGAACATAAAGGGTGATTTTTTGCTTCTTGGGTTTTGAGTGTTCCATTTTTGGCAGCTCATTCGGGATTCGTGATTCGTGTCAAGGCCAAACATGCCCTGTAGCATTGACATTTCATCACGGAGAGACTTGCACCCGAACAACGCTTACAAATTAATGAATTCTATAATCAAAATTCCAGCTCTGCGAAAAATGTTTTTCGCGCACTTCGAGAATTTTATGGCCATCAGAATCGACCTATTGAGCAAGCAATTCAAGCCATAGTGACCAAATTTCGCACCAATTTCACGCTATTGAACCTAACCGCGTGCGCCCTCTACAGCGGAAAATATTGCTGCTGCATCCGCCAGTGTTAATGAAGACCGTGATTTGTCCATTCGTCAGCATTCGCAGCAATTGGAATTGTGTTACTCGACTACCTGGAAGATTTTACGCACGGATCTCGCGCTAAAACCTTACAAAATACAGCTCGGGCAAGAACTAAAGCCGAAAGACGTGTCACAGCGTCGAATTTTCGGTGAGTGGGCCTTAGAAAAGATGTAGGAAGATCCACTTTTCTATCGAAAAATTGTCTTCAGCGACAAAGCTCATTTCTGGTTGAATGGGTATGTTAATAAACAAAACTGCCGATTTCTGCCCGATGAGCAGCTACAGGCAATGCAAGAGCTGCCGGAAAATGCACTGTTTGGTGAGGTTTATTGTCCGGCGTAATCGTTGGCCCATATTTTTTCAAAGATGACTGTGAGGACAGTGGTTCCAGAAAGACGGCGATATACGCCTCACAGCACGCGAATTGATGGACCAATTGAGAAATGAGCTCGGTGAGCAATTTATCTCACGTTTTGAACCGCTGAATTGGCCAGCTAAATCGCTCGATTAGAGCATAGAGATACCAGGCAATATACAAAAAAAAGTGATTCAGAATTGGACTCTGCGTATGGACCACTTAAAACATAGTCATGACCAACATTGACATGAAATAATCTTTAAAAAGTAAGTAATCTATCAACTCAAATAAAAATTTTATACACTTTTGCAATTTCCCTGTGTTTTTTTTCCCACAATTAAAAACCAAATCACCCACTAGAAGACGCGGCCTAGATGTGTATGTAAAGGTCAGCACTCGGATCGAAACTTATTGTGACACTAATGTGTATAAAACCAAAATAAGGCTTTATCGTCATAATGAATATGCCCCAACAGATCAATCATACTCCTCGTGTGTTAGTTTTACTGGTATTTTTCAATTTTTTTTTGTAGAAAAACGAGTAAATGTTAGTTATAGGACACCTATAGCACCAGCACCCATCACATTAACGTCAATTACGTGCAGCTTTATGTGGGCGTTGGCTCGATACTCACGGAGATAGTGGTTCGCCTTGTTGTCAACAATATCTAAGCAAACGAGAAAGTGTCATACCATCTCTAGGCTCACGTGAAACCCAACCGTCAATGGAATCCCGAAATATGGACGCAGAGAGTTCTAACGCAGACATGGATCAAAACTATTCTCTGAGCCTTACCTAGTAGGTTCATCGGCAATCTTACGAGTATTTACCGAAATCCCGTTGTGAACTGGGACTCAGACTCAATGAATTCAGTCCTCCAAATGCGTTTAGAGATGTCTTAGTCTCGAATTAATTTAATAAGGCTCTAAGAGCAACTTGAATATCATTACATATATAGTACGTTACTCCGTCCACTCCACCGATTCCGCACAACATGCGTGGTGGTTGGGTGCTGTAGAAATTGAATAAGCACAGAGAGCAGCTGATAGCTCATAGCAGGTGATGCACAGTGTTGTAATTGTTCCTCCTCATAAATTGTGCTCCAATTAGTAACCATATGGTAATGGCCGATGTCTATCCTGGCTTGTGAGTGCTGACCAACACTCAAGAATAGCAACACTATAAATAGGACAGCTGATAAATTCCCCAAATGGAATCAACGGTGGAGTAAAATCCTGGAACAAACTAAATAAGTCCTTATCCGAGCAACTCCGACATATGCCGGTAGTGATTTCCAAGACTAAGTCATGATGGTGGGGGATGAGCCCTTATTGGACCAATGGTTGCGTTCATATCCCGGAACGGGTTTTTGGCCTTGGATACGGACGGATCTACTGCAAACGAAATACGGATAAAGAACTTGGTATCTGTACCGGGAATGTTAGGTGGCTTAAAAGGCCATGTTACCGCCATCCAAGAAATGCAAGTGGGCCGGACAACAAAGGGGCGAAAACCTGCGAGATTTACTTTTTTTTTATAATTTGAGCGCGCTCAAGGGATTTAAGTACCCTTAAAATGATGGCACACCGCGCGGGCGAAGGAAAATCAGGGAGGATGGAAAGAGAGGTACCGGTGAACATTAATTTTTAATGTTTGAAAGTTATAATGACTAGGAAATAAAGAGCTAGGCAGGGCATTCCATAAGCGAGTTGTACGGCTTAGGAATGAATCAAGATATTTTAGAGTACATCCGAAAGTGGGCTTGAGGGTATACTGATGAGCATTCATAGCGAGACGGGTGCTACGGTTAAAAGTTTGAAGGTGCGGAATACCAATGGCGATTTCTATGGAGCACTGGTAGTGGAAATAGCGATAAAACAGACTGAGCCAAGAGATATTACGTAGGAGAAGTTTTCTTCGCACCCGACCAGATGTGGGAATTGCACTCCAATTTCGGGCGGATGAATATTGTGGCCAGATCAGAGGGGGTAAAGTATTTCTTACATCGCTTGAGGAAACCTAGACATTTCACAGCATTTTTGACGACACCGAATATGTGGTCATTCCAAGTTGTCATTGACACACATACCGAGAATGGAAAGTTTATCGGTTTCGACGATGCAAGTGCCATTCATAGATAACGGTTGGGTCTTTAAATTTCGCTTTAATGACAGCAGACAGCATTGAGTTTTGGAAGCATTAAATTCTACTCGGTTGATAGTTCCCCAGTTGGTTATGCTGTTAACATCGGAATTTAATGAGCTTAGCATATGCTGCCGTTCCCGTTCTACAGCCGAAGAGCAGGGGCGTGAGTCCGGGAACGAATATGAGAAGCAGAGAGTGCTGTCATCAGCAAAGGAATAAATTGGATTAGAAGTAGCAGACAAGAGATCATTAGTGAAAATTAAAAAGAGTGTCGGAGACAGAACGGAGCCCTGGGGCATACCAGCACTTATTTTGTGAACATCAGACTTGAAACCATCTAAGACCACCTGAATTGAACGTTCCAAAAGGTCATTTCTAATCCATTGAAGAAGAGAGTCATCGATCCCAAAGCACGCATTTTCGACAAAAGAGCCTGATGCCAAAATTTATCAAATGCCTTAGAAATATCAAGTGCAACTATCTTGCTTTCGCCAGATTGATGTACGCTTTGGTTCCACTTTTCAGTGAGACATGCTATCAAATCACCAGTGGACCTGTTGCTACGAAAACCATATTGCCGGTCATTGAGAAGTTTTCGTGTTTCGAGATATTTCATGAGCTGACGGTTTATCAGCGTTTCCATGACCTTGGAAAGAAGGGACGTAAGTGCAATGGGTCTGTAGGAGGATAGAGAAGAAGATTCGAATTTTTTAGGGACGGGCTGGACAAATGCTGTTTTCCATCTGCTCGGAAAGAGTCCTAAAGAGTAGGACTGATGAAAAAGCTTACGTAGTGGTTTTGCCAGCGTAGAAGAACACCTCTTCGGAAGAAGGGGAGATATACCATCTGGACCAGCGGATTTATGTTTATTAAGATCTTTAAGAACTCTTGCTACTACACGAGTGCGAAAGTGGATTCGTCCCATTGAAGATTCGACGCACTCGACGCACTCGACGCACTCGACGCACTCGACGCACTCGACGCACTCGCACTTGTTGGCGAAGGCAAAGCACAATCTGGAAGTGTTGAGCTAGCCGCAAAGTGTGCAGCAAGCAAATTGGCCTTGTCCAAAGAGCTGACAGCCGGAATGTCATTATAAATGAGCGTTGGGATGGAGGATGAGGCAGAATTTCTAATATTTTTGACGAACGAGCAACAATTTTTACTACCTTTGGAACATTGTATTTTTTGCCTCAATTTTTGGTCGTATTGGAATTTTACACGTTTAAGAAAGGCGTTGCAGTCATTCCTAGCTCGTTTAAATTTTTTTCGGTTTTCCTCTGTGGGGTTGGTCTTGAAGGATCGAAAAAACATTTCTCTAACCCTGGCAGCCTATTTATAGCTCGAATGGTACCACGCCTTTTCTTTTGATTTGATACTCTTCATCCGATGAGGGATAAAGTTTCCCATTTGTGATCATATTACGAGTAGCAGCGGCATCCAGGTCGTTATCGAGGAAACGTAACGGCCAGTTAAAATTGCTAAAGAAGCTGTTAAGATCGCACCAGTTGGCTTTCTTGTATTGTCATACGGTTCTTTTAGGAATGTTTTCTCTAACTATGTGGTCGGTGAACGAGAAATTAGCTGATATGACACAATGGTCCGACGAGTCTAGAGGGGAGAGCACATCAACGGTGTACTTATCAGGGTGAGAAGAAATAAGTCCAGGGTGTTGGGTATGACTATCAACGTCTGGTATTCGTGTGGGCTCATTTACAAGCTGGGTTAAGTTATTTTCCGCAGATAAGATCTCAACACACCGTCCTTCGGGTGTTGTCTGTCCAGAATGTCTAAGCCACTAATGAGGGTACAGGGATACAATTCTTTGTATGAAGTTCCTGCCCAGATTGGGGCTTCTGTAAATAAAGAAATAGTGGATAATTTGCTTGCGGAGATGGAATTTTAACCACATCAAATTGAATTCCGGATTAGAACAGGGACTACATTGTGGTGGAGTTTGGTAAGCTACATCACTACGCGCGTAAATGGCGAGACCGCAGTGAGAGGAGAATAATGACATTAGTTCGTAGCCAGGTAGCTTCAGATCAGAGTGATCTGAGAGGTGTGGGCGGGGATCTACCTGTGTTTCACTAAATGCCAAAACAGCTGGTCTGTATTTGCAGACGTGGACCTACGCAGAAAAGTGATTACTTTTTAGCCCGCGTATATTGGCAATATCCACTCTGAATTGACGAGTTATTATAACGAAAGCCAAACACAAACACCGACGTTGCTAAGCGCAGATGTGAAGTACAAATTCAGAGTTGGTTTACCGAATCAAATTGTTGTAGGTGTTTTGCCCTTACAACAATACGAAACAGGACACCAACAAAATTCATACCCACAGCCCGCTATCCATCGGTTGTCACCTACACTCAGTCACTGCACGCGCTGTATGACAATGCAATACAGCAACGCCAGTCACCGGGTGCAAGCAACAGTACTTGCCCGCACTGTGGATTTCGGTTACACTGCACTCGCGCGTTATTGTTTGTTTTTTTTGTGCCCCCACAGTGAACTTTGTTTTTTTTTTTCACTCGCGTACGATTTTGTTTTTTGTTTTTTTTTTTACTTCACGCGAGGAGCGAATTTCACAGTGCACTTATCGGTGGTCAGCTCGGCACTCCATGGCGATTGTTATCGACTCGGATGCGGCTTTATTGTTAGAGGAAAAATGTCTTGAAGTTCCGGCATCTTAACGGGCGCCTCGTATCAATCCATATTAAGACTAAATCTGCCAACAATAGCTTACCTGCCCGTACGCCCCACCAGAGGATAAGGATGACGACACCAAAGACAGCTTCTACGAGCTCTTGGACAAGACTTACAAGCAGTGCAATAGCTATGAAATTAAAATTGTCCTCGACGGTCTGAATGCAAAGGTATGAAGAGAAGGCATCTTTGGTAGTTCTATCGGAAAGTATAACCTGCATGATAGCACCTCCGATAACGGATTCAGGCTAATCGGGCTTGCATCGGGGCGTAACATTTTCGTAGCTAGCTCCCGGTTCCCGCATATAGATGTTCATAAGGGGACTTGGAGAACTCCTGATCAATGAACCGTCAGCCAGATTGACCATATTGCGATCGTCGCAAGGTACTCCTAAAGTATTGTGGATGTCCGAACGCTCCGAGGGGTCAACATCGACTCGGCCATTACCTTATTTTATCCAAGGTACGGTTGCGGATATCCCGAATTTCACTAAGACAAGTTAATACTGTGAGGAAGTTCAACGTCAAACGTCTACAATCGCAGGCGATCGCCAAATTATTTTCCGAACAAGTCTCACTTAATCTCTTTACAGGACCAATGCCGCTAACATCAAGTATCGAAGACCAGTGGACACATTGTCAAAAAGCCATCAGAGATTCCACCTCGGATGTGTTGGGTTTCACTCGGCCACCACCACACCACCACCTGGTTTGACAACGAGTGTCGGCAAGCACATGCTGCAAAGCAAGAGGCATACAAGGCAGCGACGCATAGATGGACTAGAGCTGTGCACGAGCTCTACGAGCAAAAGAGGGGAGACGAACATCGACTTCTTCGGAGGAAAAAGAAGGACCATTAGAAGCGCACGAGTGAGGAAATTGAGTGATGTTATTCTAGAAATGAGATTCGGGTCTACCAAAAGGTAGAAAAGGGGCATGTCATAGACACAAACCTCGAATCGAAACCAGTAGAGACGAAGAAAGGAACATTGGAAAGAGCATTTCTGTAGACTGTATAATCGCGATGACGAACCAAATGCCACCTGAACGATGTAGACCAACAATTCCGTTCACCCGACCTGGACGATAAGTTCAACAAAGCTGCTACAGTGGACGGCCTGACTGCCGAGTTTTCTAGTCAGCAGACGATGATTTGCCAAGGAGCATATACCAACTCATCTGTAAAATATGGTCGGAGGAAAGTATGCCCGATCAATGGAACCTCAGCATTGTTTGGCCGATTCTCAATAAAAGAGACCGTATGAACTGCGCCAACTACAGAGGCATCAGTCTTCTTAACATCGCTTAAGATCCAATCACCCGTATTGTCTGAACGCTTGAAGCAGGTCGTCAACAGCCTGAATGGTCCTTATCGGTGTGGCTTCAGTCCGGAAAAGTCCTTCATCGAACAAATATTGACACTGCTCAGATCTTGAAATAAACCCATTAGCTCCAAATCGATACACACCACCTATTCATCCATTTTAAGGCCGCGTATGACAGCATCTATAGAGGCAAGCTATACAGAGCAATGTCTAGCTTTGGTATCCTTGCCAAACTTGTCCGTTTATGGAGGATGACGATGTAGAATGCATACTGCTCCATTACGGTGGGCAAAGAACTTACCAAGACCTTTGATGTTAGAAAACGAAGTAGACAGGGCGATGTGCTGTCATGTGATTTCTTTAACATCATTCTTGAAGAAATTGAACAAATCTCACGCACCAACACGAGGGATATAATCCTTCCAATTACTTACTTGCATAAGCCGATGATATTTGGGAGTATTGAGGAGGAAGCGGCGACGATGGGTTTGACTGTCAATGTGGGCAAGACAAGATATATGCGGTCAATAAGAAAGGACACCCAACACTATTATTTTGAGGTGATTATGAACTTTGTCAATAAGGCAATTCAGATAACGAACACCAGCATTGAGACCAAATGAAGAATAACTCGTCGCCAATCGCTGCTTCTTTGTGCTAAGAAGGCAACTGACTAGCAAACTTCTCTCTCGAACAACAAAAGTGACCCTATATAAAGCGTTAATAATCCCAGTCCTGTTTTATGGCGCAGAGGCATGGACTTTATCTAAAATGGATGAGGGTGCTCTTGGCTGCTTCGAGAAGAAAATTCTTCGGGTGATTTTCGGTTTCGTCTGTATAGATAGTGAGGGGAGGAGGAGATACAACGACGAAATGTACGGGCGGCATAGCCAGAAGGTCCAACGACTGACGCAACTGGGTTATGTAGAGCGGGTGGACACCAATGCTACCGTAAGAAATATTTTCGAATCCGCTCCCGAGGGACAGCGCAGTAGAGGAAGACCCCGTTTCAGGTGGCGCAAGCAAGTGGAAGAGGACCTCAACCAACTTAGCGTGTGGAACTGGAAGCAGATAGCTAAAGATCGAGCTAGCGGGAGACACTTGTTGGTTGAGGCCTAGGTCCACCTTGGACTCTAGCACCACCTTAAGTAAGTAAGTAAGTTGTACATCAAAAATACAATAGCACCACATCCTGGATCAGTTTTAGAGCCATCCATGAAAACACGACTACATTCATTTCCTAGTTCAGATTGCGGACGAAACCAAATCTGGGCACATAGATTTACACAGCTTTTTGACCAGCTATGCTGTTCAGCACCAATTGCTGTGCGATCTTTGTTTTGTTCATCGTCGTAGCTTATTAGCTTTTCCCTAACTTTGTATGAACAAACTAAATAAGAAACACATTAGAAATAGTATCATGTTGGCTCCAGAAACGCACGTTTACGCGACTGTAGAATTCTTGCGCGACGACGTTTACGGATAGTGAGCATGAGATATTCCCACTGCAGGATTGCCCGCATTGTTGGATTACCCGCTGCTATGTTTCAGACAGACAACATATGTACGTACAGGGCAAGATGAGCTGGTAAAAGGTTAGTGTAGGGAAGAATGCTGCGTAGATTACTTTTTGACTAGTATTTTAATATTTGTAAAAGAGGCTCCGGATCAATCAATCATCAACTAGATTGATCGTATTGTGACCGGCATAAGGCACTCGTCCAGTATACATCTGTCGGCCACAGAAAGGTGGTGGTCAGAACCGAGACTGTATACATCTCAAGGATAAATGCTTCGGGGAAGTTTGACGTCAGACGGCTATAATCAGAAAAGATCACAAGAAACTTTGCCGATTCAGTGTCCTTCAGTGGTATCGCAGCCGTAGAAGATGCCGCATTAAATCTACTGATCTATGAAAGAAAGAAAGATGCAACATGGTATGTATAAGAATCACAGTCGATGCTAAGGATATTGATATTCGTAGACAATTTCTCTTGTCTGTATCACATAACGGCGACAGTGATCAAAATTTCGCTGTGAGGCGAAATTGATCATTCAATCTAAACAAGCGATGATAAGCAACATTTTTTACCATCCGGACAAGTTTAAGATAGTCATATCAAAATGATGATTTTGCTAAAAGAGGCAGAGGATCGAATCACTTCGAAGATGGATGCTATCTTAAGCGAATTTAAAAGCAAGATCCTGGAAATGAACATTGAACTTTCAACGTTGAAGGCAGACAGCACCCTCTTAAGAGAACAAATTGACGAAATCCAGCGCTCGCAGAGACTCGGTGATGTGGTAATAAGAGGTATCCCGTATTCTGAGAATGAAAACACCAACGACATCGTCAAAAAACTAGCTGACAACATCAAATACAAACTCTCTCCATACTGTAACTCTTTTAGAACAAAGCCAAAAACAACAATTGCTTCACGTGATGCTAATGGCACTATAATTGTTCGACTCTCTTGTCATGCGGAACAGCGCGCTTTTCTATCTGCCTATAGGTCTAAGCATCGGTTGCACTTGTCAGAGATGGATGGCTTCACATCAAATGATGCCGTCTACATTAATGAAAGTTTAACGCCAAAGAACAATGCAATTCTGCACGAATCCCTTAAATTGCGTCGGTGTGGTAAAATTGTTGCTGTTAGAACAAAGAGTGGTTTGGTGCATATAAAGCGGAGAGATGCTGGAAAAGAAGAGCGAGTTATCAGCATTTCGTGTCTTTCCGAGCTTTTCTGAGCTTTCATGTTGTCTTACTGATTGCAGTGATCCCACTTTTTATTTTTTGTCTTTGAGTCGGCACTTTCAATGGTAGTATTTTTCTTTTTGTTTCTTCTTTTTATACATATTTTGATTTTGTTATAAATTTATTTATTTTTGTTGTTTTAAAATAACTTATTGATCACTGTTTTTTATATATTCACTATTTGTGTATTATTCCTTTTTTTAATTTATATATTTTTATTTATTTTGTAATGAGTCATTATGGTGTGAACAATTATTGTATTCCTCGCGTTATGCTTAACATTTTCAGCAAATTTGCCAATGGGCTAAAAATATGTAACTTTAATACGCAAAGCATACCTGCACACATTGACGAGTTACGTGATTGTTTTTCGGAGGGATCAATTGATTTTATTTGCATTACCGAAAGTTGGTTAAATGAGAATATCAGTAATTATGCTATTGATATACCAGGGTATTATATCTTACGTAACGACAGAAACTCGAAACGTGGTGGTGGGGTTGCCATATACTGTAAATCGGAATTTAAATGTGAAGTAATTGAGTCAGCAGAAGATTCCGAGGTTGAGTTTATGTTTATTGAAATAATGAATAGTGTTACAAGTGTACTAATTGGTTGTGTGTATAATCCAAACAAAAGTGTAAGCGTTAGTCAGTTTTTTAAAAGTCTCAGTATGCACAGTCCTAAATATTCATCCTTAGTTGTGTGCGGTGATCTTAATATTGATCTCTTACTAGACAACAATCTATCACAAAACTTAAAAAATGAATGTTCTGTGGTTAATCTAGATATTGTCAATGTTTCCAGAGCTACTCGTTTTCGTCCCCATTGCAAAAAAAGTCTTCTTGATATAGTGTTAACATCAAACTTAGAGCTAGTCACAGAATACAAACAAGTAAGTTTTCCAGGTATTTCATCATACCATGACCTAATCTTTCTTAACTTAGATATACAGATTAGTGTAGTGCCATGTCCCGTGCAATTTACCTTCCGTAATTTACCTTTAGTAAAATTAACGAGCTCGATTTGACTCGCGATGTTCTTAATTGTCCTTGGCATTTTTGTTGGGAAACTTGTTCAGTCGATGATAAAGTAAATATTTTTCAATCGCTTGTCCAGTCACATTTTGAGAAACATGTACCAATTAAAGCTAAGAAAGTCATCAACAACGTTGTCCCCTGGTTCTCTGAAAACATTAAAAAACTTATTTTAAATAGGGATAGATCGTATTCTCGTTGGCGGCAAAATCGTAGTAGAAATAATTGGAATATTTTCAAATTTCAAAGAAATAGAGTTACGGCCGAGGTAAGAAAAGCCAAAGCAGCATTTTACTCCTCAAAGCTTAATACTACCCAGCCTAGGTCTACTCTCTGGAAGAGCCTCCGATCCTTAAGAATTGTGGAAAAGACGTCAGAATATTGGATAGTTCAGTTACAGCTAATAACAGCAACACTGATCTCACTGTAACCAATCATGACAATTTTAATTATCTTGAGTTTCACTGTGTGTTAGAGAGTGATGTGGCTAAAGCCTTATCCAACATCAAATCAAACGCGGTAGGAGTAGATTGTATATCTATTAAATTTATAAAACTAATAATGCCCTGGATATATTATCCTCTTACGCACATTATTAACTCATGTATCATGAGATCTGAGTTTCCTTCAACTTGGAAATATGCTAAAGCTGTGCCAGTGCCTAAAAATACTACGAGGAACCAGCCAGAAGATTTTAGGCCTATTAGTATTTTACCGTGCCTATCAAAAATTTTTGAGATTTTATTAAAAAAACCAAATCAATGAGCACATAAGTTCAAATAAAATGTTATCTCCGTTTCAATCAGGCTTTAGAGAAAATCACAGTTGTAACACGGCTGTAATAAAAATTCTAGATGATTTAAGAAGAGCGTATGATAAGAATAATGTATCCATTCTGTGCTTATTGGACTTTTCTAAAACCTTTGACTGTGTTTGGTAATAACGCTGCATCTCTTATATCTAGTTATTTAAATGGCAGATTTCAACAAGTACATACTAGCAAGGGAAGTTCAAATTTTCTAGCGGTGCATTCAGGCGTCCCACAAGGATCTATTCTAGGACCACTCTTGTTCTCATTGTTTATAAACGACATGCCTAAGGTCTGTCTTGATGCATCGGTGCACTTATATGCAGACGATGCTCAGGTATATCTGTCTAGACCGATTGGCTTAGTGGATGATTGTATAGCTAGACTTAATGAGGACTTGGAACGAATATATAACTGGTCTGTTCTCAATAAACAGTCCTTAAACCCTGATAAATCTAAAGCAATTGTTATCTGTAATGATAGGATTCATTCCAGTTGCTTGCCACAAATATATTTAATGGGACAATTGATTCCATATGAAAATGAGGTGAAGAACTTAGGAATATATATCAACTGCAAACTTTCCTGTGAAAACCATATCAATTACGTTATCAAAAGAATATATGGTGGTCTACGCCAACTTTATATCTCATCCGCCTTTGACCTTATGCCCATTATAAATTACAGCTCAGTAGTTTATAGTAATATTGATGCAATGTCCTTTAGGAAACTAGAATTAGCATTTAATTCGGCTATTTGCTACATATATGGTCTCCGTAAATATGACCACATTTCGAGATTTTCCCTTAAGCTTACCGGATGTACCCTTAGACAACATATAAATATACTAAACTGCACATTTCTGTATAAATTGCTCAAAACTAAACAACCGATATATTTCTTTGAGAAACTAAGTTTGGCTCATTCAAATCGTACTCAAAATATCAATGTTCCTTATTTTAACTTTTTAAATAGTCAACGTTTATTTTTTGTTTATGCTATAAGACTTTGGAATTCCATACCAATATACATAGGTCAATCTAGTTCGCTTTTTATTTTTAAAAATTTGCTTGTTTCTTTTGTAAAGAGTAATCGTAACAACCACATTTTTGATTAATAGTAATTTTTGTCGGCTCATATTAACTTAAAAATATATTTTTTATCTTTTTTTTATTGAAACTATGTAACCTAGATACCTTAATGTTAAACTTGTATAAATAAGTACAAATAATGAGAATGTAATTCTTAATGTAGAGTCCAGAAATAAATAAAATAAAATATTTAAGCTTAACCCAGCAAAGCCGATGGTACCGTCATACGAAATTACACCTGATGAATGTAACTGTTCGCCTGATACCCAATAAAACTGATGCTCTTCCCACTTTAAGCTATTCTATCTGCTGTGTGGGCGTATAAAATCGTTCAATGACCTGATTGATTCGGATCAGTGTGACTTTTGCCCAGAAAAACCGTCATTGACCAAATCTCCATACCACGGCAGATTTTGGAAAAAACCCAACAATTTCAGATCAATGCATATCGCCTTTTGATCGATTTAAAGCCTACCATATCACTTATAGAGACGAGCTATAGAGTGCAATATCCACGATTGGTATCTGTGCCAATTACGTTCGACTCTACAGGATGACGATGCAGAATGTAATTACGTTCCATCGAGAGCAAATATCGCTACTTTGGAAGAAGACTGGAACAAATCAAAAATTAGAATTTGGTTTTACTTAGCAAGGTACTCGAAACTGTCCCAAATTTTTTTTGGAAAATTTGTCGTCAGATGATAGATGTAGCATTTTAGTAAACATCAGCAAGCTGTATTGAACTATCATTCAACAACAGTTTTACCAAATCAATATTTTTCGAAGTCTTCTTCCAAAGTAAAGATTTAGGCAAGAGGAGGCGGTGTCATATTGTTTCTTTAACATCGTTCATGAAAAAATTGCGTTGGCAACGTTAAAGTCTCAATTTTTCTAAAGTCCTTACAATTCCATGCAGACGCCTAAAAAGAAAAACAATAAAAACAAGCGTCAGCGATGGTCAGCGTCATCCCACATAGAAATATGTAATTTCAAGATAGTTACGAAATAGCTCAAGCACTAAAAACAAGCGAACATAACTCTTAATAGTCGGTGTCCCTTGGACTAAGAAGGTTATTTAGTAGCAAAACTGTATCTCGGAAAACTGATGTGACTCAATAGCTCTATAAAATCTTAATGGTCACAGTCCTCCTCCAGAAAAGGTGGGTGGATTTTGTAAATACAGCGGTTATGATGGAAATGCAGTCGCACATTTTTGCATTAACTCCGGAAGGTTGGTGAGCTACATGAAGACCTCGACTGTGGCAGCTAGTTTACGATTGAGGTGGATGGAATCCTTGGTGCTTAATACACATCATCATTACCATGCGGAGTGTAAAGTCATCTAAAATAAAATTGGTAACATATGTACATACGCTGACTTCCCAGAAGCTTCAAATCGATACAAACCTCCTCTTCAAATACGAGTATTTCAAAGCCGCATATGACAGTATCCCTGCGAAGATCATTCGACTATGAAGAAAGACGATGGAGAATGCACGTTGCTCTGTCAAGGTCGGTAATGGCAAAATTGGGACCTTCAATGCTAGAAAAGGACTTAATCAAGCCGATGCGTTGGGATATACAGTATCGATCCCTAGTACAAAACGCCATGGTATATTTTCCTCAACTTTAAGGTAGTGAGGGATTTTATCTTTTTCGGCTAAGCTACCGATTCCGACTAACGAGACTAGCCTGGAAATCAGGTGAAGAATCACTCTTGCTAATCGCTTTTTTCTGTCTAGCGCTATATAAGTAAGTAACATACACTGGAACTCCCTTCAGCCGAAAATCGGGGACATGTGCTAGGCGGTAAAATACATACCACCTTGATCAACAAGTTCCCGGGGGACACCACCGTGTGGCGCTTCCATTGTTCCGATTTGAGTTCTGTTTTTTCGTTAAGTTGGTAAATCTGTTGTTGAAATTCCCTCTAAATCTTAGCGTCATAGCTTGACATATGCAAAAGTTACGTAGCCAAGAGTACATCTATTTCTGTGTGTGTTGGCGATTTTTTACACTTTTAGAAATCGATTTAAATTTGCAACAACGAACTTGTATTACATTTTGCGTAAAAAACGGATTTAATGGAGCGCGAACGTTGGAAATGATGGAAAAGTGTTTCGGCAATGATTCTCTGAAGGAAATGGTCGTTTACCAGTGGCACAAGCGGTTCAAAAGTGGTCGTGAGTCAATCGAAGATGATGAACGCAGTGGCAGACCATCGACATCGAAAACCGACGAAAACATTGATGAAATAAAAGAAATCAGAGATATAGCCGAGGACTTGAACATTGCCTATGGATCCGTCCAAGACATTTTGGTTAATGATTTGGGTTTTCGTCGTGTACCAGCAAAGTTGGCGCCAAAAGACCTCAATTTCATTCAAAAAACAGACCGTGTTGACGTCGCAAAAGAGATGATTTGCGAGGCTGAATCCGATCCCACATTCATCAAAAGGATGGAGATTACTGGAGACGAGACGTGGGTTTATGAGTACGACACGCAATCCAGTCATCAGGCAAATGAATGGTGTTCACCAAATAAGCCCAGACCAAAAAAACCACGTCGTTTTCAGTCAAAAAAGAAGGCAATGCTCACGGTTTTCATGGATTACAACGGTGTAGTGCATCATGAATTTTTGCCTGAAGGCCAGACAGTAAACAAAGAGTATTACGAGTATTTGGGCGTTATGAGACGTTTGCGTGAAGCAGTTCGCCGAAAGAGACCATGATAATGCACCGTCAGTTTCAGTTTCAGTTTATATGCATTTTTATTGTATCACTTAATTTACTTTACTTGCTAGACAAAAAAATGCTTAAAAATTAGCTTAATTAACTTAAAATTACCCTATTCTAGCTTACTGACCCCATGCGGGCACTCTAAGTTAAACCTAACACTTAAATTATGTCTTTCGACGTACCTTACTACTATACTATACTATTTCTATTCATTATAATTAAAACTAAGAAAACATTTTTTACAAAAAAAAAACTTAGTAACATGACCTTTTTTTCTATTTTATTATAAAACTTAAAACTAAAATCCTACAAACTACCTAAAAATAAATCTTAATCTACTTACATTTAATACATACATACATACATATACATAATATGTATATATATGTTTGTTTTTTCATTTTTTATTTTTATTAATTTTTTTTTGTTTTTATATATTTTTTTTTCTTAAATCTACTTAAAACTATGTAAGCCGGCCATGGCTAAAAAAAATTAGGCGACCTTTGCTTCACATGAAGCTACCAAGTATTAGAGAAATTCGACGACGAAGCATCTTCTCCCTCAAAAAGCCACCAAAATTGTTGGCGCTGCTGAGCAACATCCCTCCTGTCGCGACTTCCTACCACCCTACTGAACCGGAGACGCTCCGCACTGCCGTGTGCGACATCTCTGTCGTAGTTGAGTCGCCTGTCCGCAGCTGTTCGAGCAACGTGGAAGATTAGCGGCACAGCCAATCTGTCCTGGATCAGACCTTTGCTATCAAGGTAGAGGAACGCTTCTGGAGGAACATAGCCGTCAAAGCGAACTCTCTCATGATACATATAATTAGGGTAGTAAGCCCCAGAGATCAGGTTGTTCGACGATGTCATTGCTCTTGCAATGTACCTTCGAGTCAACTTAATAACAAAATTGTCCACTCTTATTAGGTTCGCCCTATTGTACAAGAACTCATTGCAATAAAATTTTATGTACTCAGACTCTGGTGTTCTGTATAATCGAAGACAAGCCCTAAGGCAAGACCTCTCAAACACCCGGATCTTTTCCAATAAATTTGCTCTCACGTTGAACCACACGGGACATCCAAATACTAGCATAGGCCGGATAAGGGCCATGTAGCAGATCACCTTCACCCTCGCATCGAGTTGGCTGTTATAAAACAGTCTTGTAAGGGCAAAAGCACCTTTGGCTCTGGCTAGAGCAACATCTATATGTTTGTTAAAATACAGATATTGATCTAGCCAGATCCCAAGGTATCTGACTACATTTCGACAAGCAAGTGGCTGTCCATGTTGTCCGACGATAGAGAACTTTCGCCAGTTCTTTCTGGTATCCCTAGGGGCCCCAGACAAAGGCGTCCTAAACAGAATGGTTTCCGACTTCTGAAAGTTGATTTTCAGCTTCCAGTCATCGCAATATTGTTTAATTTTGTCGAAGTCACGTTGCAAAAGTGTATTAATGACCTTAATCTTTGGACCTGATCTGTACGCAATTAAGTCGTCTGCGTACGCTATGGCATGGTGAAGTGAACCTATCAGATCACTTGTATAAATGTTGAATAGGATCGACGAATTTACCGCACATTGTTGCAGACCGTTTTTAATGTTAAATATTCCAGCGGAAGTCACATCGCCATTCTTCACGATGAACTGTCTACTGGAGAGCATATTAAAGTGGTTTACTAATGCCCAACCTGTCCAGCTTGAAGAAGAGTCCCTCTAACCATACGGTGTCGAAGCCTTTTTCCAAGTCAATCAGGCAGGTACCAGTGCACTGTTTTTTGCCTTTGTTCCATTGGATATCAGAAACCAATTTAGAGGCAGCATGAATGATATCATGACACGCCTTGAAACCGAATTGATTATCCAGAAGTATATGTTTGTCCTCAACCCACTTAGTCAGGACTCTATTGATCACCTTTTCGAAAACCTTACTGATGTTTGGAAGAAGACTGATCGAGCGGAGATTCGCCGGATTGGATGTATCTTTATTCCTTTTGGGGATGGGATGTACGACCGCAGTTTTCCAATGCGCTGGATAATGTGCATTATTCATTGCATTATTAAACAGGGTGGTATAAATGTCCACCGCTTCTAGTGGGAGATGTCGAAGCACAATATTCGGTATTTCATCGGTTCCCACTGATTTCTTACTTCTAAGTGATTCGAAGATCATTTGGAGCTCTTCCTTCGAAATGAACGGTGGTAATACCCTTTCGTTGGTGATGAAATTATTTGCCATATTCTCGTCACTGAACTGGGTGAAACCCGAGCTCTCGAATCGCCAATTCGCAATTTCATTTCGAAGGCAGGAATTGTGCACAAGGACTCGACTTTCCAGGTCCTGGTTCGGGCCAATGATATCATTCGCCTTGTACACTTCCTGGAAAGTCGCTCCTATAGCCTCTACCTTCTCCTGCGGATCCTCGATCACAAAGAAATCGTCATCATCAACTGCCTCATTTGGGTCGATACCTACTGCTAAAAGTATTTGTTCGTTGTTCGTCGTTCGGGCGATTTTGAGACATGGAAGGTCGTTTTGATTATTTCTCCGAAATATTTTATTTATTTGCGGGAACATATTCTGGTTGCTTGTGGTTACAGCCCGAATTTTGTTGTTCCAATACAAACTTACAGAGTTTCTGTAATTTTCCTTTATTAATGTTTGGAGGTTTTTAATCGACGACTTCAATGTCATGATCTCCGGGTTATGTCTGTCAGTGAACTGTCTGTACAAGGTTTTTAGTCTTGACAGCAGTCTACTTTTGTGTCGGTGCAGTGCGTCAATAGTTGCGTTGCGGAATAAGTCTTCTTCGTCAGTGTGTTGATACCGAGGTATCGTTTTGTCCATAGTTCGTTTGATTGTCTTATCCATTAGTCTTAGATATCTGTCAATCTCCTCGTCTGACAGATTTCTATTGGACAGTGGGTAGAGCGAATTCGAGGAGAGTGCCCTCGTCAGTATTCTTGAGAAGTGTGTCCAATGCACTCTACTATAATTGTAGGAATACCTTTGAACAAACTCTTCCAATTCCGCAGTTTCGTTGGGAACAGTTATTTCGATGTTGAGACCGCAATGGTCACTGTCATACACGAAAGTTCGTAGACAGTTTGTAGTTTGTTGGTTAGTGCACGTCAGTTGTATTCGTGAGTCGAACAGCAGGAGATCCATATAGGACCCGTGTCTGGGAAACGACGGACAATCCGCCACTTTGAGGCCGAGTCGATACATCACACTGTGCTGACCCCAATAATTGAATAGTAGGTTCCCTCTAGTATTTGTTATATTATTTCCCTAATCACTATGTTTGGCGTTGAAATCTCCGCCGATAATAAAATAGTTGTCCTCCAATTCCAGCCTCAGAAATCGAAAAAGTGTCTCGAGCTCTGAGATGAATAAGGTGGATTGGGTAGCCTTAGGTGCATAGACAGATATCATGTACAACCACACGACTGTATATTCTTTTGAAACGGAGTCCTTTTTTTACAAAGATCGCAACACCTCCTATTTGAATGGAATTGGGTCGGTTTCTTCGTAATATTTCATATCTTCTGTATGATAACGCACCGTCGTGGTCGCACAGTGCCATCGTTATTCGTAATTTTTCGGCGAAAAATGCAACAAATCCAACAGCCACAGTATTCACATGATTTGGTTCCCTGTGACTTCTTTCTGTTTAATTGAGTTAAAAAACCACTACGGGGAACGCGTTTCAGCAGCCGAGAGGAATTAATGGAAAAATCGCAGGAAGCACTGAAGGACATACCGAAAACCGAATATAAAAAATGTTTCGAAGATTGGATCAAGCGCCGGCATAAGTGTGTTGCAGTCGATGGGGATTATTCTGAAGGGGACAATATAGATTTAGATGAATAAACTTGTATTTAAAATTTTTTGGATACATTCCGGAAACTTTTTGATCAAGGTAGTGTATGAAAAATAGGATGTACTGTTGCGAGGTAGGTGTCGAGAGACCAAAAAAAGTGTCAGATATACAACGGATACAATAGTTTTAATTGAGGGTTTCGAAAGGTAATTTTTTATTCAATGAAAAGGAGATATCCATCCCAAATGTTGGCTTTTTCGACTATATCGGTTGATGCCAGACTCTGTTAAATGCTGGCAAGTAAGAAACACTCACTCCCGTGTGGCCTTTGGTTTCACTTTGCTCTTTTAAAGCAAGAATAATCTTGTTTGTATACAGAGGTTGGAAATCTTGTTAAAAGGTAACTGCTGTGTTATGAGCCGTTCCCTTTTTCACTTTGAATCGTAAACTCAACATTCCCCATCTTCTTTATCTTCGATGCACTTACCAGAAGTGTGAACCTGCTCTTCAGAAGCTACAGGAATGGATTAAATTCTGATGAATTTTGGTTACTATAAAAGTCTCTGGCACTATCAGTTAATATTAAAAAAAAAAAAAAATATTTGAGAATCTGATAGTTCTTGAAATATATTGAATCCTTTTCCATAAGGCAAAGTAAGTTAAGTCAAAAGCAAAGGACAAACGTTTTTAGTTGCCCATATCTACGAGTATTTCTTTCTTGGGAAACATTTTTCTTCAATTTTAAAATACTAAAATTATTTTTTGTTTATATTCCGCCACATAACAAAATCCATTTCGAATCTGTGCTCAGTCTCTCGTCAAAATTGTTCTCGTATACTATACTTCGCAGTAGTAGTAAATGAGCTACGATTACGAGCAGGTACAGCTTCTATGGTTTACTTAAATTTCAAATCCTTTTGAGTGATGCTTCTCACTTGAAGACACACTCGCAACGTGCACCATAACTTCTTAAGTATTTGGGATAAGATGTCAAAATCGCGACCCATGTCAAATTTACAGTAATCACTGGTTATATCTTGAAAACTTTTACACGTCATTAATTCGGATTCCAAGGGTGCACAAGGTAAATCCTCTTACATCCAAACTAACAAGTTGAATAACCAACTGAACCACGCCATACTGAGAATCCTCCAGTCAATGCCGGCTACAACGTCGGTGGTGATGGTGATGGTGACAGTGGCAGATACCTTGCACAAGTTTCCTAAGATACCACAAACATTGTAGTCACATATGTACCATGAAAGCTAATGTATAATGGTGGTTAGAATTATAACCACCAAGATATCAAGGTACTCGTACTCTTGCTACTCCTACATACTACTCGTACACGTGGACGAGTTCAAAATCAGCGAGCTATTTCCCGAGTCCGGAGTCGAATGGAACGCGAACAAGGTAATCTTACGTTCCCGGCCCCGGTCCAAGTACCATTAGGACATGGTAAGTTTGATTTAATGCTTAATTATGCATTAATTATATCTGCCGTTAAATTAGTTCACCGGATCTGCTTTAAATAATCGAAAACGACGATTTGTTGGCAATGTTCGAAGAGAGGATTCACCCACTGTTTATGCTGATACCCCTGCGCTTCCACGAATGACGGATTCTATGTATAGTAGCTTTGAACATACTCACATACATGACTGCCACAGGCTGAGTTCTGTTTCAATTATTTTCATCTTTTGTTCTTGAATTCGACAGAAGCCGGAATGAGAGTAGAGTCCGTAATTTTGGTCGTTTTGGTATTTTTGTTTTGTTTTTTTTTGGTTTTTTTTTTTGGAAATATCAGGACTGCTTTGTGGTATTTGGCATCCGACAATAAGTCGACCCATGTAGCTTACCACATGGTCATGGGTACGTCGTATATTTAATTAGCTTTATTCGAGTGAAAAGGTTGTTCAATTTGGTTTTTGTGTCCGACATACTGAGATACATACATAATCGTATAGAGGAAGAGACAGGGATTGTGAAACCTACCGAAAAGTTTAACGTTTTGAAACTTGTGAGTAACAGTTAATCAACTGTAAGCGCTTTAGGGTAAATCTGAATCTGAATCCGGGTGGATTTGTAGTATAGGGCGGGGCGTAATCTACATATTTCATGTTGCTGTTGCTGAAAATAAAATGTTTTTAAATATTCAGAATGGGATTATCGAAAGAGGGTGAGCTGTGCAGATTTTTTTTCAACCAATGCAATGTGTTTTCTTTTTGATATTGTTTTGGATTAATGAAGATTTGTTATTTTTCCAATCACACTTGTTTAATATGTGCATATACGGCTATAAATTCCGGTTAATATTGAAAAAGACGAAAGTATTGTACATTTTATAATCCGCTTTAGTTACAATATATATAAATATGTGCAGGTTCCATCCCCATTACAGTTACCTGGGCAAATAAACTCTTGATGATGTACGCCATATACAAGCTCCTCCAGTTGACCCTGTAGGCCATGGCTCCCTTTTATATGGATGATGTCGTCGGTGGCTCACAAATCTAATAAAAAAGTTACTTAATTGCTTACTTAGGTGCTTTGAGTCAACGTGGGCCATCGGGGGTCAACAATGCCTGCGCGCAACCCGGTTCAGAGTTTCGCAAATCGCTTGAGTTACTTCCAAGTCATCCCCATAGATCTGGAATCCTCCTTGAGCCTTCATGTCTGCCTAGGGCGGCCAACTCGTTAGTTAGTGGATTAAATTCCTGTTCCCATGAGGCGAATAGGAAATAAGGCTGGTGTTTATTGATTTCCCAGACTAGACTAGGAAGCTTTTGCCGATTTCAAAGGATTGAATGCCGTTTCCTCACCATCTTCTCTCATCCGGACTCGTTGGATGTCCCGTTTGTAACACATTAGTTCCCGCCTTAGTTACAGTTATCTAGATACTCTGAATTCCAATTGTTTTCCGTGGTCGTCAAAAAAGTATCCGTCCATATCCAATGCATGTGTTTCTGTTTCGGAGCAATGAAATGTTTGACGGTTGCAAACTGCTGGGCCACAGACCAACCAACGCTTCTCCTATTTTATAATAGCGCCAGCGACTCACCATTCACTCTCTATAAATTTTGCAATTTCTAATGGAACTCTCAGGCGTTGAAGTAGGGCTTACGGGTATTAATGGTGTTGTAAGTGTTGGCCCACTGGTGCATCATCTCGTTGACGTCCATTATATTTGAGATCCATTACCAGTCATTTGCTATCCCTTGTAAAAAGATTGTAAGATTGCCTTAATGGTTTACACAGTATGGTAGATAGAATCATGCATGAGATGCCGAAGAATCTCCTTCTTTGTGGATCGTGCAAACTATGCTATGATTACGTTAATTATGAAAATCACCAAATTTAAGGTGTCTGTACTCAAGCAAATCAACTCTAAATGCACTAAAAATACGGGCGACAGTAGACCGCCCTATTATCAAAGCTACGTTTTCCAATTGACGCCATGGAAGGCTGCTACGACTTGGCCAATTACAAGTTACAGTTCCTGTTGAATGGCAGTAACACCGGTACTCCACACTAGGACCTAAAATAAGGTACCGTGGAAATTATGGTCCCTCGGACTTCAGTCCGGGCCTGACTTGTTAGAGGCAGACCCCCAAGAGGGAGCATCATGATGGCTGGGATTTAAACTAAAGTAGCAGGAAAGTTTTGACGCGATGTAGAGTAGGTCGACCTCGACTAATACCAAGGGTGAAGCTTGTGCCCTCAATTCAGGTTCCGTTTTGGCATTACTAATGAAGGTGAGCGTTGGCCAGGTATAACCTTGCTCCTCTGAATGTATGGGCATCACGTGAACTTAAGTCATTCCATAACAGACGTTCCGCACAACAAGGTCTGGGGACTTGCTCAATTTAAGCTACCTGTTCATAGTTTTAAGTAGGTGGACGAAAGTGCTGGCTACAATTGGTAAAACGGAATGATTCGCTCTACCTTACATGATCAACCGAGTTGTCCTTTAAGGTTTTCTCTCACTCTCTACAAGTTTTTGTACCGGAGAAGACTTAAAATCTTTGCTATTGGTTCGGCCAAGTACTAAAACCATTATGTCTGTGTCGATATTAGATCACAATCCCGACCCATGTCTTAACTTGGCAACTTATCTATAATTAATCCTTTTGCCGAAAGTCGTTTTGATATCACTAACAGTTCTTGGAAAACGGCAGTTTCCGTGCTGACTAATCGGGACCGGATATCGCATCAATATCACACGAAACAAATCGGACAAAAGTTTTGCTAGGAAACCCCGAAATTCATCAAAAGATACGAGTACGGTCAATGTTACCACCCATTCAGCACACTATCTATAATTTGAAAATTATGCGCAATCGTCATAGACTTAGGCCATCGGACTTATAGATAATGTCCGTTCGCCTCACTATCTCGGTCACAGCGATCACAAGATTTAAACCAAAATATTAATTTTATTTATTATAGTATCTAACGGTATGTTGATAGAGATTAATCTTGATAAACTATGAGTACAATCAGCTGCGTTTGAGCATGAAGTACGACCGGTTGGCTATAAAAGCAGCGAACTCAAAGGCAATCAGAATTAAAATCGAAAATGTTCTCTACCAAGGCTGTGTTGTTCGTTGCCGTTCTGGGCGTCGCTGCTGTCCATTCAGCTGTCACTCGTGAGTATAAATAATTTTTTCAACTCAAGCCTTTTGAATAATTGGCCTTCTCTAACTTCACAGCTCTTAAAGAAACAAATGCTAAAACTCTGGGTGACGCAATCTACGCCATGGTAATGGCCTATAAAAGGATTGCACCTTGTGGTGCTCCTGATTTGGGAATCCCTGTAATGGCTCCATTCCGCCAGAAGCATATCACACTTAACGTCACCAGCGGTGATTTGCTTTCGTAAGTTTCATCAAATATAGTCAATTAGCCGATGTCTGATTAAAACTTTTATTTTCTCGGCAGTTGGACAGGAGATGTCAATAATCTGGTCATCACCGGTCTTGATAAATTTGTCATCATAGATATTTCCTCAACTGAAAATCGCCTCACTTTCGACATGATGTACCAGGATATCAATGTGCTCGGTAATTTTGACACAGACCTGTTTGAAAATGTCGGAGGATTGAAGTACCACATTACACCAAAGGGCCTGTTGAATACCCATTTTAAGGATCTCCGTATCAGTGGAGGAGTGACCATTGGCAAGAACATTGTTGGTGAAATGGAATTCTCAGATATGGAATACTATATTGACCTTGGAGATTTGGTTTCGGAGACCTGGGAGACGCAGTGGGCTGTGGCTGTCAATCAATTCTTCAACAAGTACGTCCGAGATGTGACTCTGCTTTTTATGGAGGAAAGTCGTGAAGCCATCAATAAGGCCATTTCTGGATATTTGACTAGCGCTTTGAACGACGTCGGCTATTCGACAACTGAGAAGGAGGTTATTTTCCAATTGGAACAATTCACCAAGCAGTTGGAATCTGTTCAATGTTAAATATTTCGTTTATTTTATTTATTTTATTTGTTTCGTGAGGGAAGTGTAATACTTCGAACTGATTAAATTGCTGAGCATTTTAAATTGATTTGTTTTATTTTCTGTCAAATTAGCTTGAACTGCTGCAATAGGTGTTCGGTGTAGAACAGCAACTGATTTACTGTTTTATTTTGGAAAGAATGGCACAATGACATTGGCTTAAGTCCATAGTCGCTCTGGCAATAATATCAGGCCAAGAACTTATCTCTTAGCAGGCGCAAAGTAGCAAAACTATGACAGCTTTGGTTGCGAACCAGAAGAAGAAAACCTTTCGTTCTATAGGTACAATGTATCTCTTCAATAGACCAGTGCCTGATTACGAGAAAAAATGTTCCATGACTAACTATTTCAGGCCATCAAGGTGGCTCAAAACATAAGCTAAACAATCACCTGCTTATTTTTACGTGCTTTAAGTTTTGAAAGGAGTGGTCTGGAGCGACGCAATACTTGGCATAATCTCTAAGTTCATGACTCTAGTTCATGGCTTTCGTAATATCACCATACAAAATTGTCTGTAAGCCCGACCAAAAGAATATGCTTCTCAGCTAAAAAATATTTAAAAGTTGCCAAAAGGTCGAACATAAATATTTTGAGTTGCGGTTTCTCCTTGACCAGCTGTATTTGATTCAGATATGTTTGTAGTTTCACTGGCAGTGAGAATAGTAATATTCTGACAACAGCTCGCAATTCAAATGGCATATTTCGCACAAGAGTTGTCCTTGAGCAATATAGTGTGACGTCATTTGCCGATAGTAATGCCTACATGCTCCAGACGTGTTATGATAGTCAATATTGCACATTATCTGAAACGTAGAACGGCTCATTCTGAAATGGCTAAAAAATATATCGTCGGGATATTATTTAATAGTCCTGGGGCAGTTTGAAATCTTAGGTATGGGTCTTCTTTCAAAAAGGAATTTTACCAGCACTTCCCTTTTTATTCTAGTATTCCTTTTACTTTCCTTAATATTGTCATATAATACATATGTTATATATTTAAGAACTAAGTAATATCTACAATGGCAACACTTTTCACCCATGACAAACGGAAACGGAACTGAGATACGAGTAGTCTCTTTTTTTGTCTTTCGTGAGAAGATAAAGATCAGAGACATGTTTGTTAGTTTTCTAGCTTTAAGTTAGCCTTAGTATGAATTTAATTAATAAAGTGCTTCAACATCATTCTCTCTATTTTTATTTTTTCTGGTAATTGTTACACACAAAGAAGTGCAACATCACTGGCGCAGTCGGCAAACGCAAAAGAAAAAAAACGTTTTTTCAAAATCTATGAGGATTTTGGCCACGTACCTGCAATTAATTTAAATGAAAGATGAAAAATAGATGTTAATAAAACCTGAAGCTGAAACAAAGAAAAAGACTGAGAGAAAATAGAATAATAAAAAAAAATCAAACAAATGTTGTTCAAAAAGTGTGTTCATATTGAGAACAGTAGAGAACAGTTCTAAAAGTGACGCCAACTTGTGCATACAAAAAAGAAAACAACATGAAAACTCAACAGTTACCCAAGCTTACATTTGTTTTACTGAAGTGGAACATAGCAGTACACACACACATACGAAAAACAACAACAGTACATTCATCATTTGGAATTTTCCAGGTTATTTGAAGCTATTTATCTACTGAACTATTTTGCGAAACTCATTTCATTTTTTCTTTATAATTATATATTCCTATTATGTATTTTTCCTTTATTATTAATTATAACCCTTATATACCTTATATATCTACTGCTATATATATATTATCAAAATAATTTGTATACTAGTTAGCTTTTGTATATACGAGTATTTATATATCATACATACATGTATATAATAGATTCTATTGTAATGGAAGTCTTTGAGTTGCTTGTTAAGTGCATCGCACGTATTCAACCATTTGATGGTGATGAAAAACAATTGTCCAATTTTATAAATAGAGTAGACGCACTGATTCCAATGATAAACACATTAGACATACCTTTCCAAACAATAACAACTGGCTACATACAAGACAGACTAACTAACGGGGCGAGGGACGCTATGTTAAAACGTGGGCAAGTTGAGACCTGGACAGAGCTGAAAAGTATTTTAAAAAGATTCCATGGCGAAGCGACTCCAATAACGACGCTTCTTGACAAAATAGCTTTGTGCCGTTATACTGGAACCATTGAACAGTTTTACCATCAACTCAGTGCCTCATTAATAAGACTTAACAACGCTTATTCACTAAGAGATCAACTCACGAAAGATCAAATCACATGCAACAAACAAATAGTTTAGGATTGCTTTAAATCAAATTTGCCGGAACCAGTAAAAGGAATCATTATTGTCAGAGATCCTTTTACAATGGATGACGCCTTTAGCATAATTTTAAGTAACGGTTATTCTATGTACACAAATACCCAAATACATCATTCAACGTCTAACAACCGTCTCGGAAATAACCGCGGTGTTTTTACTCCAAGCGAACAAACTAGGCAAACTCAACAATCTTACCAAGTTTATGACGAAACACCAATGGATATTCATACTAATAATATGACAGAGACAACCCAAAATTTTCACCAGAACTGATTAAACAATTACCCTATATAACAATAACAACAAGCATCAAAAAATTAAAATTTATAATAGACACTGGCGCTGAATTCAGCATAATAAATAGCAAAAACACAAATAAAAACACAAACACTCAAAGCATTTGTCAAACTTATTAACTGCAATGTGAAGTGCAAGTTTCCTTTATTTGAAGCATTTAACTTACAAAACTATTTTGTCGAATTTTTGGAATACTCATTCCTTAATAGTTTCGATGCCATAATATTAGTGCCACTTTATGCAATAATAAATTATAAAGAACGGTTATTGATTATATCTAATGCAAAAATACCTGTCTTTCTAAATGCATACGAAGAATTTTATTACAATAAAAGTCATTCTGATAAATCCTTCAATTTATTTATCAATGAAGTAACAAAATTTAATGTGCAAGAATTTAATATCGCTTCTCACGTTAACAAAAACGACTTTCTAAAAATTAAATACTTATTAAATTCCTTTAAAGATTTTTTTTATAACGACAAAGACAAACTCACCTTTACCAGCAACATTAAACATAAGATCATTACAAAAAATGAGATTCCAATCTATACGCTCAGCTATCGGTACCCTGAAATACATCGAGAAGAAGTTGATCGACAGATCCAAGAAATGCTTGAACAAGGCATTGTTGTCAACAGTTGTCCCAAAAAAAAAACTGACAACTCCGGAGAGGAAAAATGGAGAATTGTTATTGATTAACTAAAATACGATTAACGATAAGTTTCCTCTTCCGAACATCGATGAGCTGTTCGACAAATTGGGAAGGTGTCAGTATTTTACCACAATTGATCTGGCGAAAGGATTTCATCAGATTGAAGTCCATCCTGATGACAGATGTAAGACGGCTTTCTCCACTGCAAATGGCTATTACGAGTTTACTCGTACGCCATTCGGCCTGAAGAATTCTCCTTCAACTTTTCAGCGTCTTATGAATTTTGTGCTAAAAGACTTCATTAACAAAATATGCATCAAATACCTCGACGATATTCTAATTTTTTCTACCTTATTAGAAGACCATGTATGCTCATTAATAAAAGTGTTTGAACGCTTAAGAGAGACGAATTTGAAATTACAAATAACTAAATGTAATTTCGCTGAAAAGTCGACAAAGTTTTTGGGACATTTGATTACAGAAGGAGGCATCAAACTTGATCCACTCAAAACAATGGCTATTCAAAAAATTCCACTTCCTCGTAATTTAAAAGAAATTAAGTCATTCCTGGATATTACCGGGTATTATCGTAAATTTGTGAAGGATTACGCTAAAGTTGTATACCCAAATATAGAGCACTTAAAGAAAAATGCAAAAATTATGATGGAAGATGACAATAAATATGTCGAAGCATTCATCAAACTTAAATCTTTACTTGTTTCAGAACCAATTCTTCAAAATCCAGATTTCACTAAATTATTCACCTTAACGGCCGATGCTTCAAACTTTGCGTTAGGCGCTGTTTTAAGCCAAAATTCTCGACCAGTTTGTTACGCGTCACGCACACTTAATGATCACGAAACTCGGTATTCAACAATAGAAAAAGAACTTTTGGCAATTGTTTGGTCCGTAAAGTATTTCCATATGTACCTGTATGGTAGAAAATTTATTATTCAAACAGACCACAAACCACTCATTTGGCTCAATAGTTTAAAATTTCCGAACATGAAATTACAACGCTGGAAAATGCAGCTCAACGAGTATGATTTTGATATAAATTATATAAAAGGTAAGGATAATTATGTAGCAGATGGACTGAGTCGACTTTTTTGCAATAATACACCACATAATATTACAAACGAAAAAGAACACGAACAAAAAGACTTGACAGATTTTGAATTAAATAATAACGAACGCCTAAGTGGCATTGATAATGATATCATGTCCACCGATGCAACAATCCATAGTGCAGTGGAAGATGATTTGCACTATATACATATCACAGAAAATTCGATCAACATTTACAAAAACCAAATATTTTTAGAAATTGGCCCAAAGGAAAAACTTTTTACAAAGATTATCAACAAAAAATGCAAAAACTTTATCTACGAGTATGTGACAGAAAGTAGCGATTTGTTAGAGATAATGAAACGATTCATTATCATTCACGATAAGGGTTTGATGTGTGTATACTGTGAAAACACACAATTTTTTCTTAATTTTCAGAATAATTATGTAAAATATTTTGCGAATAATAATAATTTAAAACTACTTAGATCTTGTAAAAAGTTGATAGATATAACTGACAAAGATGAAATGTTACAAATTATAAAGAACGAACACTTAGAAAACAATCACAGAGGGATCTCTGAAGTTTTCAACGAATTAAAACTACTCTACTACTACCCTAATATGCTTAAACTAATTCATAAATTTATCAATAATTGTGATTTGTGTAACATAGGAAAATATGATAGACACCTTCCAAATTTTCTATTTGAACATACAGAATCACATACAAGATTTAATGACATTGTGCACATGGACATTTGGCATCCTCGCAGAAGTGTTATGTATCTAACGATGATAGACAAATTTTTGAAACATGCTACGATACATAAACTTGGTGACAGAACTTGGGTATCTATCCTCAAAACTTTAAAAGAGCGATTGATTTATTTAGGTATAATGAAAAAACTGATTTCCGATGGTGAAACATGTATTATCCACAATGTTGTAGAACAATTTTTGAGGGACAATGGCATAACATTTCATCAGATAACATCATTTAATAAGACAGGAAATTCTGATATTGAGAGGCTTCGTGGAACTCTTAACGAACACTTGAGACTAATTAACGCAAGCAGAGACAAAGCTGATTTAGAAAGATTAGATAGGGCGATATAAAAAAACTAGCACATAAGTTTCAAATACAAATACAAACTGAAAGAATATCTATTCTTTAAAATATCTATTAAACAAAAACAAAAATAACACTTATAGTTTATGTGAGGATATTGTAATAAATAGAGATATTTCTAAGTATAAGCCTAAATACAAAAGATTAGCAAAATATAAATTAGATGGAAATTATATCACAGATACAAACAATCAAAGATTTACCAAATACTGTAAGAGACAAAGAAAAAGAAAATTTAAACACCAACAAAATTAATAACAGAATAATATACTATATTCAACTTGAAGGTATTTGCTACGTTAAAAAAAAAAAATAATAATAATTTTTTATTTAAGTTATTTATGTTAATATTTTGTCTAAATACCTTTCACTAGTTTGTAATAAATTTAAATCTTTATGCCGTATAATGAATTCAAAAGCAAAAAAAACAAATGTATACGATGTATCATTGTTAAATATGTTAGTTATGTTCCTCCTTTTTGTTTTATATATTAATAATATTTTGTATAATACATTATGTTTTTGGTGGACCAAAAACTTAAGGGTGGGAGGTGTCATATAATACATATGTTATATGTTTAAGAACTAAGTAATATCTACAATGGCAACACTTTTCACCCATGACAAACGGAAACGGAAATGAGATAGTCTCTATCTTTGCCTTTCGTGAGAAGATAAAGATCAGAGACATGTTTGTTAGTTTTCTAGCTTTAAGTTAGTCTTAGTATGAATTTGATTAATAAAGTGCTTCAACATCATTCTCTCTATTTTTATTTTTTCTGGTAATTTTTGCACACAAAGAAGTGCAACATCACTATATGCTTTTCTAAAGAACTCTGATTAGGTCACGCAGGGCATATTTGCAGTGCAACAGCAACAGATAGATGTGTTCTGTTGCGGCATCATTGCACATTTTTTTGACATTTTTGAATTCACCCGACTTCTCGGATTTGTCGTCACTGCCTTACTCTGTTGTCATTTATAGTCGCTGTAGAATGGAAGACGAAACATATAAACTCACTATACTAGATGAAGTGAAAAGTGACCTCCTTGGGAATGAAAAATTTTTTTTTTAAAGTTTTTTTTATTTTATTCAATATAGTCCTCTTTTAGTTTGATACACTTATTCCTTGATCCCGTCCGAAAAGTAATTTTCCCGAAGGTCTGCAAAATACTCTTTCGTGGCATCGATGATTTCCTCGCGTGAGCTGAATTTTTTATTGATGAGCCATCTTTTGAGGTGTGGGAAGAGATAATAGTCCGAGGGATCCAAATCCAGTTACCAATCGACCCCAAAAGTCCGCCCGATTCCGCATCAGCAAGTCCAAATACTCTTTCGAAGTGCTCTCGCGTTCGTGTTTTTGGTCAAAAGTGAGCATTCGCGGCACCCAGCGGCAGGATAACTTTTTCATATGCAGAATATTGCCCAAAATATGGCGTGTGCGCTCAGTACTAATCTTTGTGGTATCTGCTAGCTGGCGCATCCTCACTTTCCGGTCAGCCAACACCATTTCATGTATTTTTTGACATTGTTCTCTGTAACCGCCTCGGAGGGCCTGCCGCTGCGGACTTGATCGGCAGTGGAGTTGCTGCCACCACGAAACTCTCGAAACCAATATTTGACGGTGTAATCTGATGGAGCATTAGCCCCATAATATTTATCCAACTTTTCTTTTGTTTCCTTCGCCGTTTTGCGAACGAAGGAGAGAACGAAAATCGTTTTTGTCCATACTCAACATGATGCCAAACACGTCAACAATAATCAGCTGTCAAAATAAAACTAAAGACAGTATCGCACTGAAATTTGGCATGTCTACCTAAATATGAACGGACTTCAAGGCACCATAACCTACTTTGCAGTAGCAGCGCATTCTGGCGGTCAAGGAGATCACTTTTCACTCCATCTAGCAATTGCGGCTAAAACTGAACTTGTATGCGGAGCATTACTTTTGACAAGACAGTTAAATCTCTTCAAATCGTCAATCACCGATAAAATCTCTTAAACATTCTGCGGACTGCGCCTGGAGGGGTGTAACTCCTTCCAATCTAGCAACTCACAGCCTGTGGTGAAACGGTCCATCATGGTTGTTAACAGATGAAAAAAAAATGGCCAACATTAAAATTTCTCCCTGAGGTTCTAACTTTCATGATGTGGATTCAAAACAATCACATCAAGTGTTGGTTACGTCAAGTGAAAGATTCTCTTCTTGGTATCGTTTGCAAAGAATAATCGATTTTCGATTTGCCGCGCAACGACACTAAATTGCTACACTTGTTGTCTCAGCTTGATTAAGATACAAAAAGCCAAAACCCTTACCAAAACCCTAAACGATCCAACTAAAATCAGTCAGTACGGATATTCGGTCCCTAATAAACAATCACCAGTTCCTTACCAAATCGAAACTTCTAAAATACTCTAACTTTATTGATGAAGAGGGACTGCTTCGCATTGGAGGAAGAATCAAACATGCACCTGCCTCATATAGCATAAAATATCCTACTCCTATTCCTAATAATAAAAGATTTTCTTCTCTCATTATAGCGGCCATACACAGCAACAATTTACATATTGGAGTATCTGAGATATTTGCGATAGTTTGATAGTGTTACTGGATTTTGGGTGGTCAAAATCTTATTCGGAATATAGTCCACAATTGCAAAATCTTCTTTATGAAACTGGAGCAAACTGGAGCAAGCAACTGGGTGACTTACCAGCTCTGAGAATTGAACCTGACCGCCCTTTCACCAACACTGGGTGCGATTACGTTGGCTTTTTCGAGTTCGTAATCCCTAATTTTCAAAAGCATGCATTGCGCGTACTTATCAACAAGGCTCTGTTGGGTTTGTGTCTCGTCGTGGATTCCATGCCAATATCTATAGCGATAATGGAACCAATTTTCAAGGTGCATTACTTATGTCAGAGCCCCACAATGAAACCAGGAATGCATCGCTGGTCAGGGACAACATTTCATGGCATTTCAACTCACTATCTGCACTACATTTCGTGGGTCTATGGGAGGCTGCTGTAAGATCGGTCAAACTGTAACTACGCCGAGTTGTTGGATTGTCAATTTTGACATTTGAGGAACTATACACAGTACTCACTCAAATTGAATCTCCTTTGTGTTATATGTCTGATGATGATTTAAATCCTCTAGCGCCCGCTCGTAGGTGAACCTTATACGGCTGTTGAGCACACCTTTAAATCAGTTGCAACACTGGAATCACTTCCAAAACATTATGCAAGGATTTTGGAAAAGCTGAAGTAACGAGTTTATTATGCGTATCTTACAGAATCTTCCTCCATCAAAGTGGCTCCTGGGCAAAATTGTCGCAGTAGCACCAGGAGCAGATGGACTATTTCCTCCATATTTTGGCTTCTATTGGCACTTACAAACTCAGGCGGCGCTACAGTCCGGGGTGGACCTGGACCTCAACAAATAAGTCTTTCTAGGAGAGAGACGCCTCCAGTTGGGCACTCCAGTTGAGCACTCTAAGTTGGTTGAAGGAGGAGCCTTAGTCCACTACGTTGCCCCTGCGGATTGCAGTCGAAGATTCTGCGCGCTGAATCGTTGGTGTTCATTAGTTTTACATGTCTCAGCCATCTCAAAAGCCCAAGGAGCAGTCGCTATAGAACTCGTAAAGTTCATCGTTAAATCGTCTCCTCCAGAACCCGTCAACGCATACGGGACCAAATATCTTACGGAGAACTTTTTTCTCAAAATGACCAAGGATATTTTCGTCCGCTTTATAGAGGGTCCATGCTTCAGAATCATAGAGCAGGACTGGGAATACAAGGGTCTTATATAGAGTTTTCTTGATAGTTCGGGATAGGGCTATATTACATAGTTGCCTTCTCAGCCCAAAGAAACAGCGATTGGCAAGCGTTATTCTTCATTTGATTTCTGAAGAGATGTCGTTTTCAGATGTGATAGCAGAGCGGAGGTAGATAAAGTCACTTACTACCTCAAAGTTATAGCTGTCGACTGTGACATTCTGGCCGATTTGTCGATGCGGTGTATCCCTTCTTATTGAAAGCATATGGTATACTTTGTTTTGCTCTCGTTTACAGCTAGACCCATTTTTGCTGCTTCTGTTCTACCAATCAAATCAGTATCATCGACGTATGCCAGCAATTCAACATTCTCCAGGATCTGCGGTAGTGTGAATATTTGGTCAAGTGTGGACTTACCGGGCCTAAAACCGCACCGATAGTGCTACGAGTATGTTTAAGTTATTTCAAGAGCTGCATGCGCCGGATACAAGCCAGACTTTCTAGGAATTAACCTGTGCAGACTTGCTGAATATACTGTTCCAATTACTGGTTTAATTAAAGTGCTGATTCATGATCAGAAAGCAAAGCATATTATATTATTACAATTTGTTGTTATTTAAAACAGTGCTGATTAAAGGAATTGCAAATGCCTAATTTAGGGTTCTGGCAAATGATGTAATGGATGTAACTTTCGCGGCCTAGAAGAGTTTCATCGGGATAAACTGCTTCAAAATATTGTATTACAGTCATCTAGTTTTGAACTTTGACAACCAGCGAGTAACTTAGCAATACTAGTAATAATGCTTGCCTTGTCGTACACTATGCTGTACTTCTTTTCCCGTCATGTTGCTGAGGCCGCTGTAATCCGTGCTTTCAGTTCATTACTTTTATTGATCCATCTATGTTGTCCGCTATGTGCTTTATCTTTTCGCCTTCCTTTCTATCTATTGACGAGCTTGGGAATCCCAGAGCCTGTCAATATTATACCTCGATATTTTTAGAAAGTTAGATCGGTTGCTGTTAGCAAATGGAGTACGAAGACGTAAAATAGCTTCCTTAAGAAATTATTATGGACGAGTTGGGGGCAATTTTTAAAGCGTCGGTAGAGTGATCAATCTGGTTCCATATTAGTTGGCGATCAATCGAGACTCAGCTAATCTTGTGGTCTTGTGGTCAAACTTCAATTATCAGTTGGTCGACATTGCAAAAGTCAACAAATCTATCGCCATTATCAGTTTTTGTGTTCCCGAGACCATATGATCGTATCACATGTTTGAAAGTGGTGTTATTTCTGCCTACCTTCCCGATAAAATCTCCATTACGATTACGTACCTTCGTTACGCGTCGAGCTTGTGGCTGCACTCAGTATGCTATAGAAATCGTTCTTGCCATCTTTTATGGTTATGTTCCTGACCTTGCCCTTGAATTGCTCCATTAAATTCAAAAACGTATCCGTCCAAGGCGTGTGTTCCGTTTCGGCGGAGCAATGAAATGTTTGACGGTTGCGAACTGCTGGGCCACAGACCAACCAATGCTTCTCCTATTTTATAATAGCGCCAGCGACTTACCATTCACTCTCTTCAAATTTTGCAGTTTCCAATCTGACTCTTAGGCGTTGAAGTAAGACTTACGAGTACTAATGGTGTTGTAAGTGTTGGCAAACCGGTGTACCATCTCGTTGAGGTCCATTGCATTTAGAGAGAGAGAGATGGATAGATAAATATTATTTCCTATGATTTCAGGATGCACGGGATTAATATTTTCGTAGTGTATACAACAAGTCATAAGTTCTAGAAAGAATATAAGAAAATTATGTGGCATTCTGAATTTTGGTATATAAATGTACAATAATAACAATAGAGTTGAATGTCACTTCAATTGGCTTAAACAATAAAATTTAAGTTGTGGGTGGGGTGGCCCTATAAGAAACAGTTGCAAAAAATAAATACAAGAGTAATTATAACCAAAGGTACTGCTAAAAGATGCAACAATTATTATAAGAAAAACAAAATCAAGCAGGCAACTAAAAATAAACCAAAATATCAAAAATAATCGATTCCAATCCAACATAGGTAGTCAAAGCAAAAGAGTCAATTTTTACCAAGTTTTATGAACGTTCCAGGTATTGCTACTGCGCTGATGGACTGTTGGATGTTTATTGAACAACCGATAAGACAAAACAGAAAAAAATTACGATTTGCAGTACATAGTGCGGAAATTGGGTTCAGATAACATGTTTGAAAAGCCTACATGTAAATAAAAATTAGAAATAAGACGGAAGAACGTTTTTAACACACAATTTTCAGGTCACAGAACAAAGGATAGCTAGGATGTCTACGAGGTTTTTCGATGAATTATTCTTAAAAAGCAATTCCATATTGTAGCTTTGAATGGAAAATGCCGTAATAGATTATCTTTACAAGCTTGGTAGAACATATAGTACATTGCGCCAATAATAAAAATATCTAAGTATGCATCGGAAATACTTTCTCAATGGATCTGTATGATTCGAATCAAGGGTGAGCCCCTAGTACTTGAAGTCTTGTACTGTTTCTATTAAAAAACATTTATCACTGCAGTTTAGATTACTACAAAAATTGTGAGAAGGAGGACCAGACTTACAATTGCAATTAGACAATTTGTAACTGTGACACACAGGTGCGGGGAAGTACACGTTCGCTTAAAATTTGAAGAATATTACATTGATTTTGGAGCTTATAACTAGTTTGTGTTCAAAAAACAAGTCTCTCAATAAATTCAGATCCCGATTCATATCAGAGACTAGATCCAAAGGACTGTTCGATCCACAAGAGAAACGCATATCATCCGCAAATGCAGTAGATAATAATTTGAAATTGCACCCAAAATAGACCCTTGTGGTATACCCAGATTAAAGTACATACTTGAATTCGCGCTCCTTATTCCAGGTATCTTCACTCTTTGCGACCTGCTACCAAGATACGACCTGAACCAATTGAGGATGAAGCCACGGAAACATGATTTTTTCAGTTTCCTCAACAGACAATTGTGGTTGACCATATCGAAGGCTTCGGTAATGTTAATAAATAAATCCGCTGTACATTTTTTCCCATCTAGGTGTGACATTATTTGAGAACCAAACCCTACGAGCGCATCTTCCGTCGACTTTCCCTTTTGAATAGCAAATTGAACTGGATTAAATAAATTGGTTTTAATTACATAATTCACTATCCTATTTTTCATAAGTTTCTCAAAAACTTTACTAAAAACTGGAAGAAGTGAGATTGACCTATAGTTACCGATTTCAGAAGCAGAGCCTTTTTTAGCCAATAGAATCTGCCAAGACATTCACTATTAAACATGCAATTTGTTTAAGGGTAAAATTCGAGATACCTATCATCAGCTCCACAAGAATTCGAATTAGTTAAAGTCCCAATAACTTTTAAGATTTCGAGAGGAGTTATGGGTTCAAAAACAAAACTGTTACCTTGCAGCGGCTCATAATATCCACAAAAAGATGGACAGTGATAACAAATTGATTGGTCTGGACAAGATAGTAAACTGCAGCAATAGCAGATTTGTAAGACACTTCGCAGTCATCAACAAATAAAACAGTGAGTTTTTTTGAAGATTAGATTTATTAAGTATGCTGTTTGCTACTTGCCTTTTAAGTTTGGCACACAATTTCCTATAGTACTTCCTAGCTAATCCCAAATTATCAGGATACTTATTACACATCATTCTGAGTTTATTTTTACCCATAACTTTATTTAATAGGAATCTAGATTTCCACGGTTCAAGTTTTTTTAACCGACTCTTTGGCGGCAGGAATGAGGAACAACTTCGAATATTTTTCTTCAGGAAAACAATAAACAATGCATGGGCAGTAGATGTATCACTACAAGCATATACCTCTTCCCGAAACTCATAAATCCGACTGTTTTGAGTTTGCTAAAATTAATTTTCATTATTTGAGAAGATTTTGGAATTTTACAAAGCTTGAACCCCGAGGTGTTAACTACGAGACCCGTCATAGAGTGATCAGTAATCCTCAAATCGAATACTCACTTTTCGCACTTGTTGAACGCAACATTTCTGAAACGCCCATAAATGTGGTCTAGGCAGTTACCTGAATCAGCCATAGTGGGCTCATTAATAAAGCATATTAGGCCACGTGTTGCTGGTAATGCCAAGTAGTTAGAAACGGTTTCACTACAATCCAATCTATTGAAATTAAAATCTCCTACAACAATTCGATTTTTCCTTTACTGAGAGATCAGACAACTTCCCCTGCAGCGTAATTTTCATTCGTATTCGCGAAAAAGCTGAACTCGGGCATAAAGTAATCGATCTTCTCAGAGTCATAGATCCAAGTTTCAGACACAAAGCCAATATCTGGAACGCTCACGAAAGAATCAAATCGCAGTAGGAACTATTCGTAAAAGCATTATTGCAGTTGGATGAACATGAAATAAAGGTAGAAAGGTCATCGATTAGAACATTATCCAAATTCATTACAATACATTGAAATCAAGTAATGTGCACTAAATAAGTGCAATGTCATGAAAAGATTTAATAGAATGACCTTGACCATACAAATTGTGCGTCCTTCTGCTTTATGGCTTGTCTCGCCTTCATGAAGAGAGCCAATGTTTACTCGGTAAGAGAATCATTAATGTAGATATCAGCAACGCTACCTTTTCTGCTGCTGCTGCTGCTACTGCTGCTACTGCTGTTGCCTACAACACTATCGAGGCCAGCCACTTGTGACTCACGCAGATGATCGATTTCAATTTTGATGAAGAGGATTTTGTTGGAACTTTCTTGACATAGCATTTCTCGATTTTGCCGTCAGGAATATCGATGAACAAGGCTTTGAAAAAGATTTACATTGCCTCCCACAATTTCGATGGGATTGCTTTGGGGGTGTTGTTGTTGCCAGCTAAGCTTGCCCTTCAGGCTATTCACTTTTGATTTAAGCTCCGCATTTTCTGCTCGCAACTCATTTAGTTGTTGTAGAAAACGATGTTTTGTTTCTTCTAACTGCGAACGTTTAGCATAAATCATCTGTAGAGTACATTCACTCTCGCAGTTTACATTGTTTGTGGGCGACTCATCAGCTGTGATCCGTGACCCTAAGACCGGCAAGAGGTCTTAGGCCGACCTCTACTCATACCAAGGGTGAAGCTTGTGCCCTCTACATAGGTTCCGCTTTGGCATTACTAATAAAGGAGAGCGTTGACCAGGTGTAAACTTGCTCCTCTGAATGTATGGGCATCACGTCAACTTAAGTCATTCTATGACAACCGTTCGCGTAAAACGCAAGAGACATTCTGTACAACAAGGTCTGTGGACCTACCTGTTCATAGTTTTAAGCAGGTGGACGGAAGTGCTGGCTACTATTGGTAAAACGGAATGATTCGCTCTACCTTACATGGTCCACCGAGTTGTCCTTTAAGGTTTTCTCTCACTCTCTACAAGTTTTTGTACCGGAGAAGACTTAAAATCTTTGCTATTGGTTCGGCCAAGTACTAAAACCATTATGTCTGTGTCGATATTAGATCACAATCCCGATCCATGTCTTAACTTGGCAACTTATCTATAATTAATCCTTTTGCCGAAAGTCGTTTTGATGTCAGTAACAGTTCTTGGAAAAGGCAGTTTCCGTGCTGACTAATCGGGACCGGATATCGCATCAATATCACACGAAACAAATCGGACAAAAGTTTTGCTAGGAAACCCCGAAATTCATCAAAAGATACGAGTACGGTCAATGTTACCACCCATTCAGCACACTATCTATAATTTGAAAATTATGCGCAATCGTCATAGACTTAGGCCATCGGACTTATAGATAATGTCCGTTCGCCTCACTATCTCGGTCACAGCGATCACTAGATTTAAACCAAAATATTAATTTTATTTATTATAGTATCTAACGGTATGTTGATAGAGATTAATCTTGATAAACTATGAGTACAATCAGCTGCGTTTGAGCCCCTAACTTGAACATGAAGTACGACCGGTTGGCTATAAAAGCAGCGAACTCAAAGGCAATCAGAATTAAAGTCTAAAATGTTGGCTACCAAGGCTGTGTTGTTCGTTGCCGTTCTGGGCGTCGCTGCTGTCCATTCAGCTGTCACTCGTGAGTATAAATACTTTTTTCAACTCAAGCCTTTTGAATAATTGGCCTTCTCTAACTTCACAGCTCTTAAAGAAACAAATGCTGAAACTCTGGGTGACGCAATCTACGCCATGGTAATGGCCTATAAAAGGATTGTACCTTGTGGTGCTCCTGATTTGGGAATCCCTGTAATGGCTCCATTCCGCCAGAAGCATATCACACTTAACGTCACCAGCGGTGATTTGCTTTCGTAAGTTTCATCAAATATAGTCAATTAGCCGATGTCTGATTAAAACTTTTATTTTCTCGGCAGTTGGACAGGAGATGTCAATAATCTGGTCATCACCGGTCTTGATAAATTTGTCATCATTGATATTTCCTCAACTGAAAATCGCCTCACTTTCGACATGATGCACCCGGATATCAATGTGCTCGGTAATTTTGACACAGACCTGTTTGAAAATGTCGGAGGATTGAAGTACCACATTACACCAAAGGGTCTGTTGAATACCCATTTTAAGGATGTCCGTGTCAGTGGAGGAGTGACAATTGGCAAGAACATTGTTGGTGGAATGGAATTCTCAGATATTGAATACTATATTGATCTTGGAGATTTGGTTTCGGAGACCTGGGAGACGCAGTGGGCTGTGGCTGTCAATCAATTTTTCAACAAGTACGTCCGAGATGTGACTCTACTTTTTATGGAGGAAGGTCGTGAAGCCATCAATAAGGCCATTTCTGGATATTTGACAAGTACTTTGAACGATATTGGCTATTCGATAACTGAGAAGGAGGTTATTTTCGAATTGGAAGAACTCACCAAGCAGTTGGAATCTGTTCAATGTTAAATATTTCGTTTATTTTATTTGCTTCGTGAGGGAAGTGTAATACTTCGAACTGATTAAATTGCTGAGCATTTTAAATTGATTTGTTTTATTTTCTGTCAAATTAACTTGAACTCCTGCAGTAGGTGTTCGACGTAGAAGAGCAACTGATTTATTGTTTTATTTTGGAAAGAATGACATTGGCTTAAGTCCATAGTCGCTCTGGCATTAATATCACGCAGAGGACTGATCTCTTAGCAGGCGCAAAGTAGCAGAGCTGTGACAGCTTTGGTTGCGAACCAGAAGAAGAAAACCTTTCATTCTTTAGGTACAATGTATCTCTTCTGTGGACCAGAGCCTGATTACGAAAAAAAATGTTCCATGACTAGCTATCTCAGGCCATCAATGTATCTCAAAACATAAGCTAAACAATCACCTGCTTATTTTTACGTGCTTTAAGTTTTGAAAGGAGTGGTCTGGAGCGACGCAATACTTGGCATAATCTCTAAGTTCATGACTCTAGTTCATGTCTTTCGTAATATCGCCATACAAAATCGTCTGTAAGCCCGACGAAGAAAACATGCTTCTCAGCTGAAAAATATTTCAAAGTTGCCAAAAGGTCGAACATACATATTTCGAGTTGCGGTTTCTCTGGGACCAGCTGTATCTGATTCAGCTATGTTGGTAGTTTGACTGGCAGTGAGAATAGTTATATTCTGACAACAGCTCGCAATTGACATGGCATATTTCGCACAAGAGTTGTCCTTGGCATTATGGTGTGATTTCATTAGCGGATAGTGATGCCTATAGGCTCCAGACGTGTTATCGTTTAGATCTACTTACTTGTTAGGGGTTGTTTGCGGCTGTATCTTTTTCTAAATTCACCCTCCTCGCAAGCGGGGCAGTAAGTTCGGCGAAGAATTTTTCTTTTATAGGTATCCAAGGAAGTCGTTATATCTCTAACAGGAAGCGTCGCAGGATTTTTTGTCTCTTATTCCTAGAAAAATGTAGTGCCCTGTTGCAACACCCGTAAGCTGTCTACAGATTTTGGTACTGCGGAACAGTAGGAAAGCACTGGCCACTAGGCTTTCGACAAACTGAATAGTCATGCCATCTACAATTATGCTCATATGAAATCCAATTTGCAATGCAAGCCGTAATCGATGATGTAGGCAGGCAGGCAGTACTTACGCAGGTTTTGGTCCTGAGAAAGTTATGGACAACTTCATTTCCTCTAATCCCATTGTGACCTGGGTCTCAACAAGGTTCGGGAAATTCAGCATTTCGACTGGGGAAAGAGTGCAGTGAGCTTGGTGTTTATACAGACGGAGATATATTATACAATATTTCTTTCCTGACCAATTCTTCACAATATGGCTTAGTGCCATTAGGACTACATATATCGCTTTGAAGACTGACACAAGTTTTCCTGACGGTGAGTGAAATCTGACGTTGTTGTCCTCTAGAAAAACATCAGCGATGCATTCTAGATCGGTTTTGGAGCCATCTGTAAACACCTAACTACAATCCTTTCTTGACTCATATTTCGGCCCGAACCATGCCCAAGCATAGTGTTGAGGAACGGATATATTTGTACTCGTATGTTTTGTTTTATTATTATTCAATTGATCGTTTTTGTTGCAATAATAGTGTACATACGGAAAATCAGGGACGGGGCAGATGAATTAAAAGCATTAAAACAGACAGATCGTGATCCGTGGCTCATGTATCGGACTCGGACACCAATCAAGTTGGGCAGCAAACGTTGGCTCTCGGGATGACTGCACAATTAAGGAATTTTTATAATTTCTGCAACCAAGGTGTGATGCTCTCGAACCATGCCATCAAACCATTTTACCAACTGTATAGACTGCTTGTCTCTGTAGATGCTGTCATATGCGGCTTTAGAATCGATAAAAAGGTGGTGAGTATCGATCTGAACTTCTTGGGTTTTCTCCAGGATCTGCGGTAGTGTGAATATTTAGTCAAGTGTGGACTTACCGGGCCTAAAACCGCACTGATAGGGTCCAATCAGATCTTTGACAAATTGTTTCTAGCGCTCGCTCAATACAGCAGACAAAATCTTATATGCGATGTTTCGGAGACTGATACGTCTATAGTTGGCGCAGTTTAGAGGGTCTCGTTTCTTGTGAACCGGGAAAACATTCATATGACCAAATCTTGGAAATAAGTTGGTGTATGCTCTCTACCAGGTCATATCCTGCTGCCTTAAATAGTTCGGCGGGTAGGCCGACCGTCTCGGCAGCCTTGTTCGACTTCAGTTTAGAAATTGCTATCCTCACTTAATTTCTTGACTAGCATCGTCAATATTGAATGGTTCGCTCTGCCTGACAGCTGAAGTTATGTCATCTTCGCCGTTTAGCAGTCTGCAGAAATGGTATTACAAGGTTTCCTTGTTCATCTCTACAGGCTGCGTTCGGGTCTTATTACCCTGACCCTTTATTTTTACCTTGTGGTAAAACTTCCGAACATTATTCCTGGAGTAGCACCTCTCTACTCGTATTTCCTCGATCGGGCGCTTCCCATGCTCTTTCTTTTTTCTCCGGAGAAGATGATGTTCTTCCCTCCCCTTTTTTTCGTAGAGCTCACGAGCCGCTCTTGTCGTTTTGTACAGCGCCGTAGGCATGTTGTTTTGCTGCATGTGCTTGCCGGCACTCTTCATCAAACCAGGGGTTTCGTACCGATGCACGGTTGAAAGCCAGCACATCAGTAGCAGCATTTCTTACGGCTTCTCGACATCAAAGCCACTGGTACTTTGTACTTCATGCTGGCTGCGAAGCAGTTCTAGAGAGGCTGAAGGATACGCGATCGGCAAAAGTTCTGGTGGCTTGTTGTGATTGCCAAAGTTCAACGTTAAATCTCCTCATAGTATTTCCCCGTTGTTGTGGCGTCTAAGATATCCGTTGACCTTGACTGCAATTAAGTAGTGGCCTAAAATATTTGCCGAGTGCTTTACGTTGATCGGAACATGATCAATTTAGTTGACAGTTGACGGACCTGGTGTCTGCCACGTTCCCTTGTGAATATTGAGGTGAGGAAACCGCGTGCTTGCTATAGTAAATTTACGTCCCGCAGCAAAGTTGATTAGCCTAAGTCCGTTTCCAGACGTGGTGTAGTGTAGGCTACGTCTTCCGATTGTGCTATCAAAGATGTTCTCCTTTACAATTTTGGCATTAGAGTCGCCATGGACGATTATAACGTCATACATTGGACATTGCTCGTAGGTTTTGTCGTAGAAACTTTTTTGGTAGCATCGTCCTTTTCCTCTGTTTGGGCCTGATCGCATATACGGCTGATGTTAGCGAATTTACCTTTGATATGGATTGTTATAAGGCGTACACTCAGGTGTAGTAATCTCAAGACTTCTTGCCTAAGTCTGCCGCTTGCCACAAATTCGCAGCCAAATACACACTGCTTACGTTCCGTATAGCAGTCACCGTACTAAACATCTCTGTTTTTCATCTTTCTTGTGTCCGGCCCATCCCATTGCACGTCCTAGAATGCGGTGATATCCGCTTTATAGCAGTCTGGGGACTATGCTAATTGTTCGGCTGGTACGAACATTCCAGATCCGAAAATCGTAGTCCTTTGTTCGTTTTGCAGGGTCATCAACAGTGAATCCGTCCTTATCCGAGAAAATTGGTCGCTTCGTAACAATTACTTTTTTACGTGGTTGGGCAGTTAACCCCACGTGCAACCACCAACCGGGTGGGCCACGCTGTTTTTGGGCCCCTTCGGGGATGTGAGGCTGCCGTTGGTCCAACTCTTTTCCAACACCCTGACTTAGTGTTGGGGATCCCTATAGATCTGCTGTTCAAGTACGTTGAAACAGCTCTTATGGAGATAACACTGGAACTGTGTGTGTTTTTTTTTTAAGTAGCGCACGCCAGAGGTTGAGGTACCCTTAAAATGTTTGCACACAGCGCGGGCGAGATAAAATTGGGGAGGAAAGGAAGATAGGTACCGATGAACATTGGTTTTAAATATCTGAATGTTATTGTATAATGACTAACAAATAGAGAGCTCGGCAGGGCATTCCACAAGCGGGTTGTTCGGCTTAGAAACGAATCATTCATAGCTAGTTTGAATGTGGAAATAGCGATAAAACAAAGCGAGACACGAGAAATTTCGTCAGTGTTCGAGGGTGTTCATTGACTGGGTGATATTAGCATCACCTATGAGTTTTACCACACGGTTTCGAATCTTATCTACCCTGTGCGCACCTGACCTGATGTGTGCATTTTACTCCAATTTTGGGCGGATGAATGCCTTATATATTGAGGCCAGATCAGAAGAGGAAAAGTATTTCTTACATCGTTTGAGGAAGCCTAGACATTTCGCATCATTTTTGGCGACATCGAATATGTGGTCATTCGAACGTAAGTTGTCATTGACACACCTATCGAGGATGGAAAGTTTTTCGGTTTCGACGATGGCACATTCATGGATAATGGCTGGGTGTTTAAATTTCGCTTTAACGACAGCAGACAGTATTGTGTTTTGGAAACATTAAACTCCAATCTGTTGATAGTTCCCCAATTGATTATGCTATTGATATCGAAATTTAATGAGCTTAGCTTACGTTGCTATTCCTGTTCTACAGCCGAAGAGCAGGGAGTACTGTCATCAGCAAAGGAATACATGGGATTAGAAGTAGCAGACAAGAGATCATGAATGAAAATTAAAAAGAGTGTCGGAGACAGAACGGAGCCCTGGGGCACACCAGCATTTATTTTCTGAACATCAGACTTGAAACCATCCAAGACAACTTGAATTGAACGTTCGGAAAGGTAATTTCTAATCCATTGAAGAAGAGAGTTATCGATGCCGAAAGCTCGCGTTTTTGACAAACGAGCTTGATGCCAAACTCTGTCAAATGCCTTAGAAATATCAAGTGCAACTGTCTTTCTTTCGCCAGATTGATGTACGCTTTGGTTTCACTTTTCGGTGAAACATGCCAGTGCCGGTCATTGATAAGTTCTCGTTTTTCGAGATATTTCATGAGCTGACGGTTTATCAGCGTTTACATGACCTTGGAAAGAAGGCAAGTGCAATAGGTATGTAGGTGGAGAAGGAAGAAGATTCGCCGTTTTTAGGGACGGGCTGGACAAATGCTGTATTCCATCTGCTCGGGAAGAGTCCTAAAGAGTAGGATTGGTGAAAAAGCTTACGCAGTGATTTTGCCAGCGTGGGAAGACACCTCTTCAGAAGAAAGGGGAATATACCATCTGGACCCGCGGATTTATGTATGTTGAGATCTTTACGAACCCTTGATACTACACGAGTGCGAAAGTAGATTCGTCCCATTGAAGATTCGACGCACTCAAGTGTAGGCGGAGACAAAGCGCAATCTGGAAGTGTTGAGCTGGCCGCAAAGTGTGCAGCAAGCAGATTGGCCTTGTCTAAGGAGCTGGCAGCTGGAATGTCATTGGGAATGAGCGTTGGGATGGAGGATGAGGGAGAATTTCTGATGTTTTTGACAAACGACCAAAAGCTTTTACTACTTTTTTGACATGGCAGTATTTTTTGACTCAACTTTTGGTCGTATTGAAATTTCACACGCTAAAGAATGACGTTGCAGTCAGTCCTGGCTCGTTTAAACTTTTCTCGGTTGTCCTCGGCCGGGTTGGTCTTGAAGGACCGAAAAAAACATTTCTCTAACCCTCACAGCCTCTTTACAGCTCGAGTGGTACCAAACCTTTTCTTTTGGTTTGATACTCTTCATCGGATGAGGGATAAAGGATCTCATTCCAAAGAGAATAGTTTTTGTGATCATATCAGCAGCGGCATCCTAAAGACGTTGTTAACTCCACTCCAATTAACTTTCTCGTATTGCCATATGATTGTCGATGCCACTCAGAATTGTGTAAATTTAAATCGCCCGTAATAACGATTTCAGTATGAGGATATAGGGATACAATTCTTTGAATAGAGTCAGACAGCGCATTAAATTCATTGAAAGTCGAATTGCTGTACAGTTTCGGGCTTCTGTAATTGAAGCAATAGCGGATAATTTGCTTACGAAGATGGAATTTTAACCACATCAAATTGAATTCCGGATTAGAACAGGGAGTACATCGTGGTGGAGTTTGGTAAGCTACATCACTACGCACGTAAATGGCGAGACCGCAGTGAGAGGAGAATAATGACACTAGTTCGTAGCCAGGTAGCTTCAGATCAGAGTGATTTGAGAGGTGTGGGCGGGGATCTACTTGTGTTTCACTAAGTGCCAAAATATCTGGTCTGTATTTACAGATGTGGACGTACGCAGAAAAGTGGTTGCTTTTAAGCCCGAATTTGGCTATATTCACTCTAAATTCCGGCGTCATTATAAAAAATGTCAGACACCAAAAACACAAACACCGACGATACTAAGCGCAGCTGTGAAGTAAAAATTCAAAATTGGTTTACCGAATGATAAACAATTTGTCCGCTGCCGCCCGGAAACAGGAGAATTTGCCTTAGTTAGACGGTACTCAGCCCCTCCCCCCGCTCTCTACAGCTGCCACCGACGACCTTCGACAGGAGTTGTTTACTCCATCACCAGTCGAGGTACTAGGCAGCCAGAAGTCACCACTTGGAGGTGAGTAGTAGCAGTTGATGGTATGGGGCTAGCGTAAGAACGCTTGTGTTCTCACATACTCGCATTCACCACTCTTTTGACCACCGACACTTGTGATCTACGTGACACGTAAAGAAGATCCTTCAGATGGTGACTATATATTTGTGAAGGTTTACAGGCTCCTTGTGACGGTGTTGGTCTCCGTTCGGGTACTATACCCATTAGGCACGACAGTTTCCACGCTTAATCAGAGCTGCGACTTTGTGATAAAAGCACTGCTCCTCCAGATTTTAGATAGCATACCAAACACAGCTTTTGCTGAGCGAATTTTGCTGTCCGTATTCAGATTAGTAGCAACATTTTCTGAGACTATACCCCCTAGATATAGAAAGGTGCTTACTATCTCGACTTCCTATCCGGCAATATTGCATTGAGAAACTAAAATGCTTGGCATTTTTATGTGACTAAGCCATATTTGTTTACACTCGAAGCATCGAAGATAATCAGCATGATGCAGGAAGATTCAGCTCGAAAGCCTGCCTGTTCGGTGTCGACCATTGAGGAACAGATATTCATTCAATCGATCATTCCCTAAGGTTTCCCATTATTAATGGCGGATTTAGGATTTCAGCCTAAGTGTGACGCGATGTATGGTTGGGAAATAAATATAAGATGGAAAAACAATTTTAATTTTCTATTTTACTTCTTCGTTTATTGAGAACTTGGTCACAACTGAACTTAATTGTAATTTTTATTTAACGAGAAAATTGAGATGCTATGAGTATGTTTAGGTTATTTCAAGGGCTGCATGCGCTGGATACAGGCCAGACTTTCTTGGAATTAACCTGTACAGACTTGCTGAATATACTGTTCCAATTACTGGTTTAATTAAAGTGCTGATTCATGATCAGAAAGCAAAGCTTATTATATTTTTACAATTTGTTGTTCTTTAAAACAGTGCTGATTAAAGCAATTGCAAATGCTTAATTTAGGGTTCTGGCAAGTGATGTAATGCATGTAACTTTCGCGGCTGAGAAGAGTTTCGTCGGGATAAACTGCTTCAAAATATTGTATTACAGTCATCTAGTTTTGAACTTTGACAACCAGCGAGTAACTTAGCAATACTAGAAACAGTTCTGCAGAATCTTTTAGCTAGTGCCTTGATGTGGTCGTAGTAATGCTTGCCTTGTCGTACACTATGCTGTACTTCTTTTCCCGTCATGTTGCTGAGGCCGCTGTAATCCGTGCTTTCAGTTCATTACTTTTATTGATCCATCTATGTTGTCCGCTATGTGCTTTATCTTTTCGCCTTCCTTTCTATCTATTGACGAGCTTGGGAATCCCAGAGCCTGTCAATATTATACCTCGATATTTTTAGAAAGTTAGATCGGTTGCTGTTAGCAAATGGAGTACGAAGACGTAAAATAGCTTCCTTAAGAAATTATTATGGACGAGTTGGGGGCAATTTTTAAAGCGTCGGTAGAGTGATCAATCTGGTTCCATATTAGTTGGCGATCAATCGAGACTCAGCTAATCTTGTGGTCTTGTGGTCAAACTTCAATTATCAGTTGGTCGACATTGCAAAAGTCAACAAATCTATCGCCATTATCAGTTTTTGTGTTCCCGAGACCATATGATCGTATCAGATGTTTGAAAGTGGTGTTATTTCTGCCTACCTTCCCGATAAAATCTCCATTACGATTACGATACCTTCGTTACGCGTCGTTATGACTTCTATAGTTCTTCCCATATTTATCCGAGTAGTTTGGCGGGGCGTAGCACTGGATAATGGTTATGTTCCTGACCTTGCCCTTGAATTGCTCCATTAAATTCAAAAACGTATCCGTCCAAGGCGTGTGTTCCGTTTCGGCGGAGCAATGAAATGTTTGACGGTTGCGAACTGCTGGGCCACAGACCAACCAATGCTTCTCCTATTTTATAATAGCGCCAGCGACTTACCATTCACTCTCTTCAAATTTTGCAGTTTCCAATCTGACTCTTAGGCGTTGAAGTAAGACTTACGAGTACTAATGGTGTTGTAAGTGTTGGCAAACCGGTGTACCATCTCGTTGAGGTCCATTGCATTTAGAGAGAGAGAGATGGATAGATAAATATTATTTCCTATGATTTCAGGATGCACGGGATTAATATTTTCGTAGTGTATACAACAAGTCATAAGTTCTAGAAAGAATATAAGAAAATTATGTGGCATTCTGAATTTTGGTATATAAATGTACAATAATAACAATAGAGTTGAATGTCACTTCAATTGGCTTAAACAATAAAATTTAAGTTGTGGGTGGGGTGGCCCTATAAGAAACAGTTGCAAAAAATAAATACAAGAGTAATTATAACCAAAGGTACTGCTAAAAGATGCAACAATTATTATAAGAAAAACAAAATCAAGCAGGCAACTAAAAATAAACCAAAATATCAAAAATAATCGATTCCAATCCAACATAGGTAGTCAAAGCAAAAGAGTCAATTTTTACCAAGTTTTATGAACGTTCCAGGTATTGCTACTGCGCTGATGGACTGTTGGATGTTTATTGAACAACCGATAAGACAAAACAGAAAAAAATTACGATTTGCAGTACATAGTGCGGAAATTGGGTTCAGATAACATGTTTGAAAAGCCTACATGTAAATAAAAATTAGAAATAAGACGGAAGAACGTTTTTAACACACAATTTTCAGGTCACAGAACAAAGGATAGCTAGGATGTCTACGAGGTTTTTCGATGAATTATTCTTAAAAAGCAATTCCATATTGTAGCTTTGAATGGAAAATGCCGTAATAGATTATCTTTACAAGCTTGGTAGAACATATAGTACATTGCGCCAATAATAAAAATATCTAAGTATGCATCGGAAATACTTTCTCAATGGATCTGTATGATTCGAATCAAGGGTGAGCCCCTAGTACTTGAAGTCTTGTACTGTTTCTATTAAAAAACATTTATCACTGCAGTTTAGATTACTACAAAAATTGTGAGAAGGAGGACCAGACTTACAATTGCAATTAGACAATTTGTAACTGTGACACACAGGTGCGGGGAAGTACACGTTCGCTTAAAATTTGAAGAATATTACATTGATTTTGGAGCTTATAACTAGTTTGTGTTCAAAAAACAAGTCTCTTAATAAATTCAGATCCCGATTCATATCAGAGACTAGATCCAAAGGACTGTTCGATCCACAAGAGAAACGCATATCATCCGCAAATGCAGTAGATAATAATTTGAAATTGCACCCAAAATAGACCCTTGTGGTATACCCAGATTAAAGTACATACTTGAATTCGCGCTCCTTATTCCAGGTATCTTCACTCTTTGCGACCTGCTACCAAGATACGACCTGAACCAATTGAGGATGAAGCCACGGAAACATGATTTTTTCAGTTTCCTCAACAGACAATTGTGGTTGACCATATCGAAGGCTTCGGTAATGTTAATAAATAAATCCGCTGTACATTTTTTCCCATCTAGGTGTGACATTATTTGAGAACCAAACCCTACGAGCGCATCTTCCGTCGACTTTCCCTTTTGAATAGCAAATTGAACTGGATTAAATAACTTGGTTTTAATTAGATAATTCACTATCCTATTTTTCATAAGTTTCTCAAAAACTTTACTAAAAACTGGAAGAAGTGAGATTGACTTATAGTTACCTATTTCAGAAGCAGAGCATTTTTTAAGCAATGAAAACTGCTAAGACATCCACTATTAAACATGCAATTTGTTTAAGGGTAAAATTCGAGATACCTATCATCAGCTCCACAAGAATTCGAATTAGTTAAAGTCCCAATAACTTTTAAGATTTCGAGAGGAGTTATGGGTTCAAAAACAAAACTGTTACCTTGCAGCTGCTCATAATATCCACAAAAAGATGGACAGTGATAACAAATTGATTGGTCTGGACAAGATAGTAAACTGCAGCAATAGCAGATTTGTAAGACACTTCGCAGTCATCAACAAATAAAACAGTGAGTTTTTTTGAAGATTAGATTTATTAAGTATGCTGTTTGCTACTTGCCTTTTAAGTTTGGCACACAATTTCCTATAGTACTTCCTAGCTAATCCCAAATTATCAGGATACTTATTACACATCATTCTGAGTTTATTTTTACCCATAACTTTATTTAATAGGAATCTAGATATCCACGGTTCAAGTTTTTTTTAACCGACTCTTTGGCGGCAGGAATGAGGAACAACTTCGAATATTTTTCATCAGGAAAACAATAAACAATGCATGGGCAGTATATGTATCACTACAAGCATATACCTCTTCCCGAAACTCATAAATCCGACTGTTTTGAGTTTGCTAAAATTAATTTTCATTATTTGAGAAGATTTTGGAATTTTACAAAGCTTGAACCCCGAGGTGTTAACTACGAGACCCGTCATAGAGTGATCAGTAATCCTCAAATCGAATACTCACTTTTCGCACTTGTTGAACGCAACATTTCTGAAACGCCCATAAATGTGGTCTAGGCAGTTACCTGAATCAGCCATAGTGGGCTCATTAATAAAGCATATTAGGCCATGTGTTGCTGGTAATGCCAAGTAGTTAGAAACGGTTTCACTACAATCCAAGCTATTGATATTAAAAATCCTACAACAATTCGATTTTTGCTTTACTAAGAGATCAGACAACTCTTTTATAAGCATCAAAACATTAAACATATTTATGCAGTCTATAGACACATAAAAACGCATACTTTTCATGGTTAATTTCAATAGAAACCCTCAGAGCATCAGCACTAACAAAATTAACACACAAGGCATCAAGAACCTTGTAGCTTTCTTTCGCAAAACATCCAACTCCCCCTGCAGCGTAATTTTCATTCGTATTCGCGAAAAAGCTGAACTCGGGCATAAAGTAATCGATCTTCTCAGAGTCATAGATCCAAGTTTCAGACACAAAGCCAATATCTGGAACGCTCACGAAAGAATCAAATCGCAGTAGGAACTATTCGTAAAAGCATTATTGCAGTTGGATGAACATGAAATAAGGGTAGAAAGGTCATCGATTAGAGCATTATCCAAATTCATTACAATACATTGAAATCAAGTAATGTGCACTAAATAAGTGCAATGTCATGAAAAGATTTAATAGAATGACCTTGACCATACAAATTGTGCGTCCTTCTGCTTTATGGCTTGTCTCGCCTTCATGAAGAGAGCCAATGTTTACTCGGTAAGAGAATCATTAATGTAGATATCAGCAACGCAACCTTTTCTGCTGCTGCTACTGCTGCTACTGCTGTTGCCTACAACACTATCGAGGCCAGCCACTTGTGACTCACGCAGATGATTGATTTCAATTTTGATGAAGAGGATTTTGTTGGAACTTTCTTGACATAGCATTTCTCGATTTTGCCGTCAGGAATATCGATGAACAAGGCTTTGAAAAAGATTTACTTTGCCTCCCCAGTTGCGTTAGTGTCATTGACATCTGACATACCCACAATTTTGATGGAATTGCTTTGGGGGTGTTGTTGTTGCCAGATAAGCTTGCCCTTCAGGCTATTCACTTTTGATTTAAGCTCCGCATTTTCTGCTCGCAACTCATTTAGTTGTTGTAGAAAACAATGTTTTGTTTCTTCTAACTGCGAACGTTTAGCATAAATCATCTGTAGAGTACATTCACTCTCGCAGTTTACATTGTTTGTGGACGACTCATCAGCTGTGACCCGCGACCCTAAGACCGGTCGACCTCGACTCATACCAAGGGTGAAGCTTGTGCCCTCAACATAGGTTCCGCTTTGGCATTACTAATGAAGGTGAGCGTTGGCCAGGTGCAACCTGGCTCCTCTGAATGTATGGGCATCCCGTGAACTTAAGTCATTCTACGAGTATGACCTACCTGTTCATAGTTTTAAGCAGGTGGACGGAAGTGCTGGCTACTATTGGTAAAACGGAATGATTCGCTCTACCTTACATGGTCCACCGAGTTGTCCTTTAAGGTTTTCTCTCACTCTCTACAAGTTTTTGTACCGGAGAAGACTTAAAATCTTTGCTATTGGTTCGGCCAAGTACTAAAACCATTATGTCTGTGTCGATATTAGATCACAATCCCGACCCATGTCTTAACTTGGCAACTTATCTATAATTAATCCTTTTGCCGAAAGTCGTTTTGATGTCAGTAACAGTTCTTGGAAAAGGCAGTTTCCGTGCTGACTAATCGGGACCGGATATCGCATCAATATCACACGAAACAAATCGGACAAAAGTTTTGCTAGGAAACCCCGAAATTCATCAAAAGATACGAGTACGGTCAATGTTACCACCCATTCAACACACTATCTATAATTTGAAAATTATGCGCAATCGTCATAGACTTAGGCCATCGGACTTATAGATAATGTCCGTTCGCTTCACTATCTCGGTCACAGCGATCACAAGATTTAAACCAAAATGTTGATTTTATTTTATTTATTATAGTATCTAACGGTATGTTGATAGAGATTAATCTTGATAAACTATGAGTACAATCAGCTGCGTTTGAGCATGAAGTACGACCGGTTGGCTATAAAAGCAGCGAACTCAAAGGCAATCAGAATTAAAATCGAAAATGTTCTCTACCAAGGCTGTGTTGTTCGTTGCCGTTCTGGGCGTCGCTGCTGTCCATTCAGCTGTCACTCGTGAGTATAAATAATTTTGTCAACTCAAGCCTTTTGAATAATTGGCCTTCTCTAACTTCACAGCTCTTAAAGAAACAAATGCTGAAACTCTGGGTGACGCAATCTACGCCATGGTAATGGCCTATAAAAGGATTGCACCTTGTGGTGCTCCTGATTTGGGAATCCCTGTAATGGCTCCATTCCGCCAAAAACATATCACACTTAACGTCACCAGCGGTGATTTGCTTTCGTAAGTTTCATCAAATATAGTCAATTAGCCGATGTCTGATTAAAACTTTTATTTTCTCGGCAGTTGGACAGGAGATGTCAATAATCTGGTCATCACCGGTCTTGATAAATTTGTCATCATTGATATTTCCTCAACTGAAAATCGCCTCACTTTCGACATGATGCACCCGGATATCAATGTGCTCGGTAATTTTGACACAGACCTGTTTGAAAATGTCGGAGGATTGAAGTACCACATTACACCAAAGGGTCTGTTGAATACCCATTTTAAGGATGTCCGTGTCAGTGGAGGAGTGACAATTGGCAAGAACATTGTTGGTGGAATGGAATTCTCAGATATTGAATACTATATTGATCTTGGAGATTTGGTTTCGGAGACCTGGGAGACGCAGTGGGCTGTGGCTGTCAATCAATTTTTCAACAAGTACGTCCGAGATGTGACTCTACTTTTTATGGAGGAAGGTCGTGAAGCCATCAATAAGGCCATTTCTGGATATTTGACAAGTACTTTGAACGATATTGGCTATTCGATAACTGAGAAGGAGGTTATTTTCGAATTGGAAGAACTCACCAAGCAGTTGGAATCTGTTCAATGTTAAATATTTCGTTTATTTTATTTGCTTCGTGAGGGAAGTGTAATACTTCGAACTGATTAAATTGCTGAGCATTTTAAATTGATTTGTTTTATTTTCTGTCAAATTAACTTGAACTCCTGCAGTAGGTGTTCGACGTAGAAGAGCAACTGATTTATTGTTTTATTTTGGAAAGAATGACATTGGCTTAAGTCCATAGTCGCTCTGGCATTAATATCACGCAGAGGACTGATCTCTTAGCAGGCGCAAAGTAGCAGAGCTGTGACAGCTTTGGTTGCGAACCAGAAGAAGAAAACCTTTCATTCTTTAGGTACAATGTATCTCTTCTGTGGACCAGAGCCTGATTACGAAAAAAAATGTTCCATGACTAGCTATCTCAGGCCATCAATGTATCTCAAAACATAAGCTAAACAATCACCTGCTTATTTTTACGTGCTTTAAGTTTTGAAAGGAGTGGTCTGGAGCGACGCAATACTTGGCATAATCTCTAAGTTCATGACTCTAGTTCATGTCTTTCGTAATATCGCCATACAAAATCGTCTGTAAGCCCGACGAAGAAAACATGCTTCTCAGCTGAAAAATATTTCAAAGTTGCCAAAAGGTCGAACATACATATTTCGAGTTGCGGTTTCTCTGGGACCAGCTGTATCTGATTCAGCTATGTTGGTAGTTTGACTGGCAGTGAGAATAGTTATATTCTGACAACAGCTCGCAATTGACATGGCATATTTCGCACAAGAGTTGTCCTTGGCATTATGGTGTGATTTCATTAGCGGATAGTGATGCCTATAGGCTCCAGACGTGTTATCGTTTAGATCTACTTACTTGTTAGGGGTTGTTTGCGGCTGTATCTTTTTCTAAATTCACCCTCCTCGCAAGCGGGGCAGTAAGTTCGGCGAAGAATTTTTCTTTTATAGGTATCCAAGGAAGTCGTTATATCTCTAACAGGAAGCGTCGCAGGATTTTTTGTCTCTTATTCCTAGAAAAATGTAGTGCCCTGTTGCAACACCCGTAAGCTGTCTACAGATTTTGGTACTGCGGAACAGTAGGAAAGCACTGGCCACTAGGCTTTCGACAAACTGAATAGTCATGCCATCTACAATTATGCTCATATGAAATCCAATTTGCAATGCAAGCCGTAATCGATGATGTAGGCAGGCAGGCAGTACTTACGCAGGTTTTGGTCCTGAGAAAGTTATGGACAACTTCATTTCCTCTAATCCCATTGTGACCTGGGTCTCAACAAGGTTCGGGAAATTCAGCATTTCGACTGGGGAAAGAGTGCAGTGAGCTTGGTGTTTATACAGACGGAGATATATTATACAATATTTCTTTCCTGACCAATTCTTCACAATATGGCTTAGTGCCATTAGGACTACATATATCGCTTTGAAGACTGACACAAGTTTTCCTGACGGTGAGTGAAATCTGACGTTGTTGTCCTCTAGAAAAACATCAGCGATGCATTCTAGATCGGTTTTGGAGCCATCTGTAAACACCTAACTACAATCCTTTCTTGACTCATATTTCGGCCCGAACCATGCCCAAGCATAGTGTTGAGGAACGGATATATTTGTACTCGTATGTTTTGTTTTATTATTATTCAATTGATCGTTTTTGTTGCAATAATAGTGTACATACGGAAAATCAGGGACGGGGCAGATGAATTAAAAGCATTAAAACAGACAGATCGTGATCCGTGGCTCATGTATCGGACTCGGACACCAATCAAGTTGGGCAGCAAACGTTGGCTCTCGGGATGACTGCACAATTAAGGAATTTTTATAATTTCTGCAACCAAGGTGTGATGCTCTCGAACCATGCCATCAAACCATTTTACCAACTGTATAGACTGCTTGTCTCTGTAGATGCTGTCATATGCGGCTTTAGAATCGATAAAAAGGTGGTGAGTATCGATCTGAACTTCTTGGGTTTTCTCCAGGATCTGCGGTAGTGTGAATATTTAGTCAAGTGTGGACTTACCGGGCCTAAAACCGCACTGATAGGGTCCAATCAGATCTTTGACAAATTGTTTCTAGCGCTCGCTCAATACAGCAGACAAAATCTTATATGCGATGTTTCGGAGACTGATACGTCTATAGTTGGCGCAGTTTAGAGGGTCTCGTTTCTTGTGAACCGGGAAAACATTCATATGACCAAATCTTGGAAATAAGTTGGTGTATGCTCTCTACCAGGTCATATCCTGCTGCCTTAAATAGTTCGGCGGGTAGGCCGACCGTCTCGGCAGCCTTGTTCGACTTCAGTTTAGAAATTGCTATCCTCACTTAATTTCTTGACTAGCATCGTCAATATTGAATGGTTCGCTCTGCCTGACAGCTGAAGTTATGTCATCTTCGCCGTTTAGCAGTCTGCAGAAATGGTATTACAAGGTTTCCTTGTTCATCTCTACAGGCTGCGTTCGGGTCTTATTACCCTGACCCTTTATTTTTACCTTGTGGTAAAACTTCCGAACATTATTCCTGGAGTAGCACCTCTCTACTCGTATTTCCTCGATCGGGCGCTTCCCATGCTCTTTCTTTTTTCTCCGGAGAAGATGATGTTCTTCCCTCCCCTTTTTTTCGTAGAGCTCACGAGCCGCTCTTGTCGTTTTGTACAGCGCCGTAGGCATGTTGTTTTGCTGCATGTGCTTGCCGGCACTCTTCATCAAACCAGGGGTTTCGTACCGATGCACGGTTGAAAGCCAGCACATCAGTAGCAGCATTTCTTACGGCTTCTCGACATCAAAGCCACTGGTACTTTGTACTTCATGCTGGCTGCGAAGCAGTTCTAGAGAGGCTGAAGGATACGCGATCGGCAAAAGTTCTGGTGGCTTGTTGTGATTGCCAAAGTTCAACGTTAAATCTCCTCATAGTATTTCCCCGTTGTTGTGGCGTCTAAGATATCCGTTGACCTTGACTGCAATTAAGTAGTGGCCTAAAATATTTGCCGAGTGCTTTACGTTGATCGGAACATGATCAATTTAGTTGACAGTTGACGGACCTGGTGTCTGCCACGTTCCCTTGTGAATATTGAGGTGAGGAAACCGCGTGCTTGCTATAGTAAATTTACGTCCCGCAGCAAAGTTGATTAGCCTAAGTCCGTTTCCAGACGTGGTGTAGTGTAGGCTACGTCTTCCGATTGTGCTATCAAAGATGTTCTCCTTTACAATTTTGGCATTAGAGTCGCCATGGACGATTATAACGTCATACATTGGACATTGCTCGTAGGTTTTGTCGTAGAAACTTTTTTGATAGCATCGTCCTTTTCCTCTGTTTGGGCCTGATCGCATATACGGCTGATGTTAGCGAATTTACCTTTGATATGGATTGTTATAAGGCGTACACTCAGGTGTAGTAATCTCAAGATTTCTTGCCTAAGTCTGCCGCTTGCCACAAATTCGCAGCCAAATACACACTGCTTACGTTCCGTATAGCAGTCACCGTAGTAAACATCTCTGTTTTTCATCTTTCTTGTGCCCGGCCCATCCCATTGCACGTCCTAGAATGCGGTGATATCTGCTTTATAGCAGTCTGGGGACTATGCTAATTGTTCGGCTGGTACGAACATTCCAAGTGCAGATCCGAAAATCGTAGTCCTTTGTTCGTTTTGCAGGGTCATCAACAGTGAATCCGTCCTTATCCGAGCAAATTGGTCGCTTCGTAACAATTACTTTTTTACGTGGTTGGGCAGTTAACCCCACGTGCAACCACCAACCGGGTGGGCCACGCTGTTTTTGGGCCCCTTCGGGGATGTGAGGCTGCCGTTGGCCCAACTCTTTTCCAACACCCTGACTTAGTGTTGGGGATCCCTATAGATCTGCTGTTCAAGTACGTTGAAACAGCTCTTATGGAGATAACACTGGAACTGTGTGTGTTTTTTTTTTAAGTAGCGCACGCCAGAGGTTGAGGTACCCTTAAAATGTTTGCACACAGCGCGGGCGAGACAAAATTGGGGAGGAAAGGAAGATAGGTACCGATGAACATTGGTTTTAAATATCTGAATGTTATTGTACAATGACTAAGAAATAGAGAGCTCGGCAGGGCATTCCACAAGCGGGTTGTTCGGCTTAGAAACGAATCATTCATAGCGAGTTTGAATGTGGAAATAGCGATAAAACAAAGCGAGACACGAGAAATTTCGTCAGTGTTCGAGGGTGTCCATTGACTGGGTGATATTAGCATCACCTATGAGTTTTACCACACGGTTTCGAATCTTATCTACCCTGTGCGCACCTGACCTGATGTGTGCATTTTACTCCAATTTTGGGCGCATGAATGCCTTATATATTGAGGCCAGATCAGAAGAGGAAAAGTATTTCTTACATCGTTTGAGGAAGCCTAGACATTTCGCATCATTTTTGGCGACATCGAATATGTGGTCATTCGAACGTAAGTTGTCATTGACACACCTATCGAGGATGGAAAGTTTTTCGGTTTCGACGATGGCACATTCATGGATAATGGCTGGGTGTTTAAATTTCGCTTTAACGACAGCAGACAGCATTGTGTTTTGGGAACATTAAACTCCAATCTGTTGATAGTTCCCCAATTGGTTATGCTATTGATATCGAAATTTAATGAGCTTAGCATACGTTGCTATTCCTGTTCTACAGCCGAAGAGCAGGGACGTGACTCCGGAAACGAATATGAAAAGCAGAGAGTACTGTCATCAGCAAAGGAATACATTGGATTAGAAGTAGCAGACAAGAGATCATGAATGAAAATTAAAAAGAGTGTCGGAGACAGAACGGGGCCCTGGGGCACACCAGCATTTATTTTCTGAACATCAGACTTGAAACCATCCAAGACAACTTGAATTGGAGAAGGAAGAAGATTCGCCGTTTTTAGGGACGGGCTGGACAAATGCTGTATTCCATCTGCTCGGGAAGAGTCCTAAAGAGTAGGATTGGTGAAAAAGCTTACGCAGTGATTTTGCCAGCGTGGGAAGACACCTCTTCAGAAGAAAGGGGAATATACCATCTGGACCCGCGGATTTATGTATGTTGAGATCTTTACGAACCCTTGATACTACACGAGTGCGAAAGTAGATTCGTCCCATTGAAGATTCGACGCACTCAAGTGTAGGCGGAGACAAAGCGCAATCTGGAAGTGTTGAGCTGGCCGCAAAGTGTGCAGCAAGCAGATTGGCCTTGTCTAAGGAGCTGGCAGCTGGAATGTCATTGGGAATGAGCGTTGGGATGGAGGATGAGGGAGAATTTCTGATGTTTTTGACAAACGACCAAAAGCTTTTACTACTTTTTTGACATGGCAGTATTTTTTGACTCAACTTTTGGTCGTATTGAAATTTCACACGCTAAAGAATGACGTTGCAGTCAGTCCTGGCTCGTTTAAACTTTTCTCGGTTGTCCTCGGCCGGGTTGGTCTTGAAGGACCGAAAAAAACATTTCTCTAACCCTCACAGCCTCTTTACAGCTCGAGTGGTACCAAACCTTTTCTTTTGGTTTGATACTCTTCATCGGATGAGGGATAAAGGATCTCATTCCAAAGAGAATAGTTTTTGTGATCATATCAGCAGCGGCATCCTAAAGACGTTGTTAACTCCACTCCAATTAACTTTCTCGTATTGCCATATGATTGTCGATGCCACTCAGAATTGTGTAAATTTAAATCGCCCGTAATAACGATTTCAGTATGAGGATATAGGGATACAATTCTTTGAATAGAGTCAGACAGCGCATTAAATTCATTGAAAGTCGAATTGCTGTACAGTTTCGGGCTTCTGTAATTGAAGCAATAGCGGATAATTTGCTTACGAAGATGGAATTTTAACCACATCAAATTGAATTCCGGATTAGAACAGGGAGTACATCGTGGTGGAGTTTGGTAAGCTACATCACTACGCACGTAAATGGCGAGACCGCAGTGAGAGGAGAATAATGACACTAGTTCGTAGCCAGGTAGCTTCAGATCAGAGTGATTTGAGAGGTGTGGGCGGGGATCTACTTGTGTTTCACTAAGTGCCAAAATATCTGGTCTGTATTTACAGACGTGGACGTACGCAGAAAAGTGGTTGCTTTTAAGCCCGAATTTGGCTATATTCACTCTAAATTCCGGCGTCATTATAAAAAATGTCAGACACCAAAAACACAAACACCGACGATACTAAGCGCAGCTGTGAAGTAAAAATTCAAAATTGGTTTACCGAATGATAAACAATTTGTCCGCTGCCGCCCGGAAACAGGAGAATTTGCCTTAGTTAGACGGTACTCAGCCCCTCCCCCCGCTCTCTACAGCTGCCACCGACGACCTTCGACAGGAGTTGTTTACTCCATCACCAGTCGAGGTACTAGGCAGCCAGAAGTCACCACTTGGAGGTGAGTAGTAGCAGTTGATGGTATGGGGCTAGCGTAAGAACGCTTGTGTTCTCACATACTCGCATTCACCACTCTTTTGACCACCGACACTTGTGATCTACGTGACACGTAAAGAAGATCCTTCAGATGGTGACTATATATTTGTGAAGGTTTACAGGCTCCTTGTGACGGTGTTGGTCTCCGTTCGGGTACTATACCCATTAGGCACGACAGTTTCCACGCTTAATCAGAGCTGCGACTTTGTGATAAAAGCACTGCTCCTCCAGATTTTAGATAGCATACCAAACACAGCTTTTGCTGAGCGAATTTTGCTGTCCGTATTCAGATTAGTAGCAACATTTTCTGAGACTATACCCCCTAGATATAGAAAGGTGCTTACTATCTCGACTTCCTATCCGGCAATATTGCATTGAGAAACTAAAATGCTTGGCATTTTTATGTGACTAAGCCATATTTGTTTACACTCGAAGCATCGAAGATAATCAGCATGATGCAGGAAGATTCAGCTCGAAAGCCTGCCTGTTCGGTGTCGACCATTGAGGAACAGATATTCATTCAATCGATCATTCCCTAAGGTTTCCCATTATTAATGGCGGATTTAGGATTTCAGCCTAAGTGTGACGCGATGTATGGTTGGGAAATAAATATAAGATGGAAAAACAATTTTAATTTTCTATTTTACTTCTTCGTTTATTGAGAACTTGGTCACAACTGAACTTAATTGTAATTTTTATTTAACGAGAAAATTGAGATGCTATGAGTATGTTTAGGTTATTTCAAGGGCTGCATGCGCTGGATACAGGCCAGACTTTCTTGGAATTAACCTGTACAGACTTGCTGAATATACTGTTCCAATTACTGGTTTAATTAAAGTGCTGATTCATGATCAGAAAGCAAAGCTTATTATATTTTTACAATTTGTTGTTCTTTAAAACAGTGCTGATTAAAGCAATTGCAAATGCTTAATTTAGGGTTCTGGCAAGTGATGTAATGCATGTAACTTTCGCGGCTGAGAAGAGTTTCGTCGGGATAAACTGCTTCAAAATATTGTATTACAGTCATCTAGTTTTGAACTTTGACAACCAGCGAGTAACTTAGCAATACTAGAAACAGTTCTGCAGAATCTTTTAGCTAGTGCCTTGATGTGGTCGTAGTAATGCTTGCCTTGTCGTACACTATGCTGTACTTCTTTTCCCGTCATGTTGCTGAGGCCGCTGTAATCCGTGCTTTCAGTTCATTACTTTTATTGATCCATCTATGTTGTCCGCTATGTGCTTTATCTTTTCGCCTTCCTTTCTATCTATTGACGAGCTTGGGAATCCCAGAGCCTGTCAATATTATACCTCGATATTTTTAGAAAGTTAGATCGGTTGCTGTTAGCAAATGGAGTACGAAGACGTAAAATAGCTTCCTTAAGAAATTATTATGGACGAGTTGGGGGCAATTTTTAAAGCGTCGGTAGAGTGATCAATCTGGTTCCATATTAGTTGGCGATCAATCGAGACTCAGCTAATCTTGTGGTCTTGTGGTCAAACTTCAATTATCAGTTGGTCGACATTGCAAAAGTCAACAAATCTATCGCCATTATCAGTTTTTGTGTTCCCGAGACCATATGATCGTATCAGATGTTTGAAAGTGGTGTTATTTCTGCCTACCTTCCCGATAAAATCTCCATTACGATTACGATACCTTCGTTACGCGTCGTTATGACTTCTATAGTTCTTCCCATATTTATCCGAGTAGTTTGGCGGGGCGTAGCACTGGATAATGGTTATGTTCCTGACCTTGCCCTTGAATTGCTCCATTAAATTCAAAAACGTATCCGTCCAAGGCGTGTGTTCCGTTTCGGCGGAGCAATGAAATGTTTGACGGTTGCGAACTGCTGGGCCACAGACCAACCAATGCTTCTCCTATTTTATAATAGCGCCAGCGACTTACCATTCACTCTCTTCAAATTTTGCAGTTTCCAATCTGACTCTTAGGCGTTGAAGTAAGACTTACGAGTACTAATGGTGTTGTAAGTGTTGGCAAACCGGTGTACCATCTCGTTGAGGTCCATTGCATTTAGAGAGAGAGAGATGGATAGATAAATATTATTTCCTATGATTTCAGGATGCACGGGATTAATATTTTCGTAGTGTATACAACAAGTCATAAGTTCTAGAAAGAATATAAGAAAATTATGTGGCATTCTGAATTTTGGTATATAAATGTACAATAATAACAATAGAGTTGAATGTCACTTCAATTGGCTTAAACAATAAAATTTAAGTTGTGGGTGGGGTGGCCCTATAAGAAACAGTTGCAAAAAATAAATACAAGAGTAATTATAACCAAAGGTACTGCTAAAAGATGCAACAATTATTATAAGAAAAACAAAATCAAGCAGGCAACTAAAAATAAACCAAAATATCAAAAATAATCGATTCCAATCCAACATAGGTAGTCAAAGCAAAAGAGTCAATTTTTACCAAGTTTTATGAACGTTCCAGGTATTGCTACTGCGCTGATGGACTGTTGGATGTTTATTGAACAACCGATAAGACAAAACAGAAAAAAATTACGATTTGCAGTACATAGTGCGGAAATTGGGTTCAGATAACATGTTTGAAAAGCCTACATGTAAATAAAAATTAGAAATAAGACGGAAGAACGTTTTTAACACACAATTTTCAGGTCACAGAACAAAGGATAGCTAGGAAGTCTACGAGGTTTTTCGATGAATTATTCTTAATAAATGTTTCTGCAAAATCAGCAGTGGATGTATCTTGTTTTGGTACAAACCTCTCCAACAAGCAATTCCATATTGTAGCTTTGAATGGAAAGTGCCGTAATAGATTATCTTTACAAGCTTGGTAGAACATATAGTACATTGCGCCAATAATAAAAATATCTAAGTATGCATCGGAAATACTTTCTCAATGGATCTGTATGATTCGAATCAAGGGTGAGCCCCTAGTACTTGAAGTCTTGTACTGTTTCTATTAAAAAACATTTATCACTGCAGTTTAGATTACTACAAAAATTGTGAGAAGGAGGACCAGACTTACAATTGCAATTAGACAATTTGTAACTGTGACACACAGGTGCGGGGAAGTACACGTTCGCTTAAAATTTGAAGAATATTACATTGATTTTGGAGCTTATAACTAGTTTGTGTTCAAAAAACAAGTCTCTTAATAAATTCAGATCCCGATTCATATCAGAGACTAGATCCAAAGGACTGTTCGATCCACAAGAGAAACGCATATCATCCGCAAATGCAGTAGATAATAATTTGAAATTGCACCCAAAATAGACCCTTGTGGTATACCCAGATTAAAGTACATACTTGAATTCGCGCTCCTTATTCCAGGTATCTTCACTCTTTGCGACCTGCTACCAAGATACGACCTGAACCAATTGAGGATGAAGCCACGGAAACATGATTTTTTCAGTTTCCTCAACAGACAATTGTGGTTGACCATATCGAAGGCTTCGGTAATGTTAATAAATAAATCCGCTGTACATTTTTTCCCATCTAGGTGTGACATTATTTGAGAACCAAACCCTACGAGCGCATCTTCCGTCGACTTTCCCTTTTGAATAGCAAATTGAACTGGATTAAATAACTTGGTTTTAATTAGATAATTCACTATCCTATTTTTCATAAGTTTCTCAAAAACTTTACTAAAAACTGGAAGAAGTGAGATTGACTTATAGTTACCTATTTCAGAAGCAGATCATTTTTTAAGCAATGAAAACTGCTAAGACATCCACTATTAAACATGCAATTTGTTTAAGGGTAAAATTCGAGATACCTATCATCAGCTCCACAAGAATTCGAATTAGTTAAAGTCCCAATAACTTTTAAGATTTCGAGAGGAGTTATGGGTTCAAAAACAAAACTGTTACCTTGCAGCTGCTCATAATATCCACAAAAAGATGGACAGTGATAACAAATTGATTGGTCTGGACAAGATAGTAAACTGCAGCAATAGCAGATTTGTAAGACACTTCGCAGTCATCAACAAATAAAACAGTGAGTTTTTTTGAAGATTAGATTTATTAAGTATGCTGTTTGCTACTTGCCTTTTAAGTTTGGCACACAATTTCCTATAGTACTTCCTAGCTAATCCCAAATTATCAGGATACTTATTACACATCATTCTGAGTTTATTTTTACCCATAACTTTATTTAATAGGAATCTAGATATCCACGGTTCAAGTTTTTTTTAACCGACTCTTTGGCGGCAGGAATGAGGAACAACTTCGAATATTTTTCATCAGGAAAACAATAAACAATGCATGGGCAGTATATGTATCACTACAAGCATATACCTCTTCCCGAAACTCATAAATCCGACTGTTTTGAGTTTGCTAAAATTAATTTTCATTATTTGAGAAGATTTTGGAATTTTACAAAGCTTGAACCCCGAGGTGTTAACTACGAGACCCGTCATAGAGTGATCAGTAATCCTCAAATCGAATACTCACTTTTCGCACTTGTTGAACGCAACATTTCTGAAACGCCCATAAATGTGGTCTAGGCAGTTACCTGAATCAGCCATAGTGGGCTCATTAATAAAGCATATTAGGCCATGTGTTGCTGGTAATGCCAAGTAGTTAGAAACGGTTTCACTACAATCCAAGCTATTGATATTAAAAATCCTACAACAATTCGATTTTTGCTTTACTAAGAGATCAGACAACTCTTTTATAAGCATCAAAACATTAAACATATTTATGCAGTCTATAGACACATAAAAACGCATACTTTTCATGGTTAATTTCAATAGAAACCCTCAGAGCATCAGCACTAACAAAATTAACACACAAGGCATCAAGAACCTTGTAGCTTTCTTTCGCAAAACATCCAACTCCCCCTGCAGCGTAATTTTCATTCGTATTCGCGAAAAAGCTGAACTCGGGCATAAAGTAATCGATCTTCTCAGAGTCATAGATCCAAGTTTCAGACACAAAGCCAATATCTGGAACGCTCACGAAAGAATCAAATCGCAGTAGGAACTATTCGTAAAAGCATTATTGCAGTTGGATGAACATGAAATAAGGGTAGAAAGGTCATCGATTAGAGCATTATCCAAATTCATTACAATACATTGAAATCAAGTAATGTGCACTAAATAAGTGCAATGTCATGAAAAGATTTAATAGAATGACCTTGACCATACAAATTGTGCGTCCTTCTGCTTTATGGCTTGTCTCGCCTTCATGAAGAGAGCCAATGTTTACTCGGTAAGAGAATCATTAATGTAGATATCAGCAACGCAACCTTTTCTGCTGCTGCTACTGCTGCTACTGCTGTTGCCTACAACACTATCGAGGCCAGCCACTTGTGACTCACGCAGATGATTGATTTCAATTTTGATGAAGAGGATTTTGTTGGAACTTTCTTGACATAGCATTTCTCGATTTTGCCGTCAGGAATATCGATGAACAAGGCTTTGAAAAAGATTTACTTTGCCTCCCCAGTTGCGTTAGTGTCATTGACATCTGACATACCCACAATTTTGATGGAATTGCTTTGGGGGTGTTGTTGTTGCCAGATAAGCTTGCCCTTCAGGCTATTCACTTTTGATTTAAGCTCCGCATTTTCTGCTCGCAACTCATTTAGTTGTTGTAGAAAACAATGTTTTGTTTCTTCTAACTGCGAACGTTTAGCATAAATCATCTGTAGAGTACATTCACTCTCGCAGTTTACATTGTTTGTGGACGACTCATCAGCTGTGACCCGCGACCCTAAGACCGGTCGACCTCGACTCATACCAAGGGTGAAGCTTGTGCCCTCAACATAGGTTCCGCTTTGGCATTACTAATGAAGGTGAGCGTTGGCCAGGTGCAACCTGGCTCCTCTGAATGTATGGGCATCCCGTGAACTTAAGTCATTCTACGAGTATGACCTACCTGTTCATAGTTTTAAGCAGGTGGACGGAAGTGCTGGCTACTATTGGTAAAACGGAATGATTCGCTCTACCTTACATGGTCCACCGAGTTGTCCTTTAAGGTTTTCTCTCACTCTCTACAAGTTTTTGTACCGGAGAAGACTTAAAATCTTTGCTATTGGTTCGGCCAAGTACTAAAACCATTATGTCTGTGTCGATATTAGATCACAATCCCGACCCATGTCTTAACTTGGCAACTTATCTATAATTAATCCTTTTGCCGAAAGTCGTTTTGATGTCAGTAACAGTTCTTGGAAAAGGCAGTTTCCGTGCTGACTAATCGGGACCGGATATCGCATCAATATCACACGAAACAAATCGGACAAAAGTTTTGCTAGGAAACCCCGAAATTCATCAAAAGATACGAGTACGGTCAATGTTACCACCCATTCAACACACTATCTATAATTTGAAAATTATGCGCAATCGTCATAGACTTAGGCCATCGGACTTATAGATAATGTCCGTTCGCTTCACTATCTCGGTCACAGCGATCACAAGATTTAAACCAAAATATTGATTTTATTTTATTTATTATAGTATCTAACGGTATGTTGATAGAGATTAATCTTGATAAACTATGAGTACAATCAGCTGCGTTTGAGCATGAAGTACGACCGGTTGGCTATAAAAGCAGCGAACTCAAAGGCAATCAGAATTAAAATCGAAAATGTTCTCTACCAAGGCTGTGTTGTTCGTTGCCGTTCTGGGCGTCGCTGCTGTCCATTCAGCTGTCACTCGTGAGTATAAATAATTTTGTCAACTCAAGCCTTTTGAATAATTGGCCTTCTCTAACTTCACAGCTCTTAAAGAAACAAATGCTGAAACTCTGGGTGACGCAATCTACGCCATGGTAATGGCCTATAAAAGGATTGCACCTTGTGGTGCTCCTGATTTGGGAATCCCTGTAATGGCTCCATTCCGCCAAAAACATATCACACTTAACGTCACCAGCGGTGATTTGCTTTCGTAAGTTTCATCAAATATAGTCAATTAGCCGATGTCTGATTAAAACTTTTATTTTCTCGGCAGTTGGACAGGAGATGTCAATAATCTGGTCATCACCGGTCTTGATAAATTTGTCATCATTGATATTTCCTCAACTGAAAATCGCCTCACTTTCGACATGATGCACCCGGATATCAATGTGTTCGGTAATTTTGACACAGACCTGTTTGAAAATGTCGGAGGATTGAAGTACCACATTACACCAAAGGGTCTGTTGAATACCCATTTTAAGGATGTCCGTGTCAGTGGAGGAGTGACAATTGGCAAGAACATTGTTGGTGAAATGGAATTCTCAGATATTGAATACTATATTGACCTTGGAGATTTGGTTTCGGAGACCTGGGAGACGCAGTGGGCTGTGGCTGTCAATCAATTTTTCAACCAATACGTCCGAGATGTGACTCTGCTTTTTATGGAGGAAGGTCGTGAGGCCATCAATAAGGCCATTTCTGGATATTTGACTAGCGCTTTGAACGGCACTGGCTATTCGACAACTGAGAAGGAGGCCATCTTCCAATTGGAACAATTCACCAAGCAGTTGGAATCTGTTCAATGTTAAATATTTCGTTTATTTTATTTGTTTCGTGAGGGAAGTGTAATACTTCGAACTGATTAAATTGCTGAGCATTTTAAATTGATTTGTTTTATTTTCTGTCAAATTAACTTGAACTGCTGCAATAGGTGTTCGGTGTAGAAGAGCAACTGATTTATTGTTTTATTTTAGAAAGAATGACATTGGCTTAAGTCCATAGTCCCTCTGGCATTAATATCACGCAGAGGACTGATCTTTTAGCAGGCGCAAAGTAGCAAAGCTATGACAGCTTTGGTTGCGAACCAGAAGAAGAAAACCTTTCGTTCTTTAGGTACAATGTATCTCTTCAATAGACCAGTGCCTGATTACAAGACAAAATGTTTCATGACCAACTACCCAAGGCCATCAAGGTAGCTCAAAACATAAGCTAAACAATCACCTGCTTATTTTTACGTGCTTTAAGTTTTGAAAGGAGTGGTCTGGAGCGACTTGGCATAATCTCTAAATTCATGACTCTAGTTCATGGCTTTCTTAATCATAGCTTGATGTTTATACTGACGGAGATATATTATACAATATTTCTTTCTTGACCAATTGTTCCCAATATGACTGTGATAATCGCGAGTTATGTCATCAAACCATTTTACCAACTATATTGACTGCATCGTATTGAGGATATTAGAGGAAATCTCACTACGATACTTGTCGGGTTTTGCTAGACTCCGGGTCTTAATCGTCTTGTCCTCCGTTGCTGAATCTTTCGCTTAAAGGCTCGGATATACTCGTACCCATGCTTGAATTCTCGCCTCCGGTTTGTCATCCATGGAAGCCGGTTATACAAAATCAACATTTTTTGTTAGTCAACGCCTTAGATTTAAGTAAGCTCTAAGGCGTCATTTTAAAGCTCCTGCTCGTATAAATGTCTTACTAGGTGCTGATAAGCATTGGCGCATATTGTACTTCGTTTCGTTGTGTAATTACCGTAGAACTGTTTGATACGATAATATAGGAATACCATACACTTTATCTTTATTGCATTCAAAAGGCGACGTAGACATCTTATTTGGACGTTTTTGGGAGTTAGAAAATGTAACACCTCCTAATGGCGAATATTCATCAACGACCCGGCTGAGCAGCGCTTTCGAAAAACATTCGCTCGTTCTCAGGATGAAAAATATTTTGTCGAAAACATCAGAAACTACCTTCAGAGATTCGTTTTTATCGGCGGCCTCGCGGTTACATTCTATGGTAATTTCGCGATTTCATAAATGAGTACTTAGAGTGTGGCCACATGGAGCAGAATCCTTCCGATGCAATAGGTTTCTAGGTAAATTGTTCTAATTACCGTATCATGCAGTGCTAAAACCGAATAGCAGCTCCACGAAATTACGTACTGCCTTCGACCGGTCTGCTAAAGACTCCGACGTTGGTACGTGCTCCGATCCAAGGGATGAATGTGAATACTTTATTGTCGATCCCAAGCGGTCCTGTTCGTGGAAGTATCGCGAATTTTTAGTGCTTTGGGATTGCTGGCCTCATCTATAATATTGGCCAAAATGCTTTTACAAGAACTGATGAGAAAGGACCGCAAATTATATTGTATTATTACAATTTTTTGGTCCTTCATAAAGTGTTGATTAAGTGAATATCAAATGCCTAATTTAGGGTTCTGGCAAGTGGTGTAACGGTGCTTCTAGCAACGATTATCTTGTCTTATATTATGCTGCACTTCTTTTCCAGTAATGCTGCTGAGGCCGCTCTAATCCGTGCTTTAATTGCATTACGTCACGGCTCTCAGCAATGTTCTTTATGTCTTAGCCTTCCTTCCTAAACTAAATTCAGATTCGACCATAGGCTTATCAGGCTTATCCCGTGCTTATCAGGAGTTTTCGAAAACATTATTGAGGGCAGATATGTAATTGCCTTGCTCAATGTGAATTGCTGTCTCCAATGCCGTCGGATTTTCAAACCAATCATAGTTACTCTACGGCTCTGGTTAAAATAATTGATGACATAAGGGCGAACTGTGATCAAGGTCATATAACTATGCTCTGCTTGTTCGATTTTTCGAGAGCTTTTGATAGTGTAAACCATGGCATCCTATGTATGATACTAAGGATGTGCAATATTTGGATCGAGTGTAAGAATGTCGAGTCTCTTAAGTGCATACCTACTCGTACTTGGTCGTAGTCAAACGTTCACGGCTGGTAATAAAATTCCTTCTCCAGTGTTTTTAATATCAGGAGTACCTCATGGTTCGATCCTGGGTCCTATCTTATTTTATCTCTTCATCAATGTCCTCACTATAGTATGCTCAAATTCCTCTGCTCACTTTTTCGCCGATGATACACAAATTTATTTGTCAAAAGCAATTAGCTTGGTTGGAGATCTCGCTTGCAGGCATAATGAAGTTCTACGAGTATTTGTGGTACACAACTAGTAATAGCACAACGGCTTGTTGGATAATAATATTATTATTGTTGTTAAATTATTTTCACTTTATAAATTTATTTTGTTAAAAGTGTCTGTGAGTATACGGTCATATGAAAAATGATGGCTGGTGCATGCTCGAAGTTGAGCTTCTCGTCCACTTGGATTTCGACAGCATCAGTGACCAGAGTTAACTACTTTCACTTGTGTGAAAATTCAAATAAAATATTGTTACCCTTTTTTTGTATTATTTTTCGAACAATATTCATTTTAATGGCTTTTTGAGAACATTAATCTACAGGACTTATTATCAATGCGACTAGAACTCAACTAATTGTAATATCCAACTAGACGGGAAGTGTGCGATGGATGGGTCATGCCAATAACTTCCTGATAAAGAGTAATAGTTTTTGATGTTTTACATCCTATTAGAATTTAGGAGATGCTATTTCGAAGGTTGAGCCTGGCAGGAGCACGTTATACCACGAAAGTTTTTTCCATCTGATTGGATAAGTTTTCAAAACGGTTGCAAACAGTTTTAAACAACGAAGTAAAATATATTGCTGACTGATAAATTTTTTGAAAAAAAGAAAAAAAAAAGAACGTTTCTCCCTTATTCAGGGAGGAGTGTCTGCAATTTCTTATTTTTGTCTCACTAAAATCGATTACCCATAAAAATTAGACTGATCTGAGACTTTCTGTACCTATTAACGAAATCGTAGTTAGTTTAATACTGCATTGACCGTTCTAAAATGTTTGCTATTCCTTGAATAATTCAGGTAATACCACCTCGATTCTTTTCAAATTTTCGGGAAATATATATTATGTTAATAGATATAGAATCTATCTGATCACACGTTTTCAAAAATAAACAAAGTAAAGGTGTTCTCCTATAAAATAGGTAGTCCGGCTTGCCGAGGGTTCCTCAGGACGGCCCTGTTCGGCATCGCCACTTCTAAAAGCAAACATTCATATGTAAATTAAATGAATTGAACTTGCATTTAAATTCTTTACTGTGGCTCTTCATCGTGCATTTGATCTTCTCTTACAGGCTGTGACTGTGATAACTTTGTCATAAATCTATACGCAGGCAATTGAAACAGCAAAGTTGAGCATGGAACTGGTTTTTGATTCAATTATTTCTTACCTATCCATGAAGCCAGAACATATAAACAAATTTTTGTCGACACTACACCTTATGTCCACAAATTCTGGCAGCCAAAGATGTGCGTACGTATACACCCTGAATGACTCAAACTGCAACCGACTTCAGACTGCTATATTTTCTAAACCGTTCATGACAGTGAGCTCAAATTATGACACATGACAGATAATTTTATTATTTTCGAGATTTTTAAACGATTTGCGTCTCAGTTGTGTTGAAAATTTTTTATCCGCCATGGAATTCAAACGTAATAGTGTGATTGCTTTAGACCACTCCACCACCTCAACGTGAATAAATCATTTGTGTCTCGAATCATAGCTCGTTACCGTGATACTGGCAGCGTTGCAAAACGCCATCGAGGTGGTCCAAAAAAAAACAGCAACATCGGCAGAAATGGTTCGGAAAGTCAAGGCTCGAATTGAGCGAAATCCGCGTCGAAGTGGAAGAAAAATGGCTCCTGAGCTCAACATATCGTTGGAACGGATGCAACACATACTGAAAAATGAGCTTGGGCTCAAGCCATTGAAGTTCCAAAAAGCACACGATCTTACACCGGAACAGAAAAAAGGTAGAGTCGAAAGTCGAAAGACCGAAGCAGTTGCTACGCTTGCACGAAAGTGGTGAGTTGCCGAATTTGGTTTTTTCCGATGAATCGCCATTTGTTATCGAGCAATATGTCAACAAACAAAATGACCCATTTTACTTGAAAGAGAGGTCCTTCGAAAATTTACACCTTCGGACGGCCACCAGAAACCAGGCAGCACCGATGGTGATGGTTTGGGCCGCCATAACCGCCGATGGTCACTCTCCGCTCATATTTTTGGACCTTGGGCAAACAATCATTTCGGTCGGGGACCGTGGATATTTCAACAAGACTCGGCACCGTCTCACAAAGCGCGCGTCAACTAAGATTGGTTAAAAACAATGTTCCACACTTCATTTCTTCGACACAATGGATTGCAAATTCTCCGGATGCAAATCCGTTGGATTTCTCTGTCTGGGGTATTTTGAAGGCGAAGGTTGGCACTACAAAAATACCAAAGTTTGGACGACCTCAAACAAGCACTTCGCCGAGAATGAGCCAAAATACCACAGAGCCACTTGCGTGCAGCGTGCAATGTTTTCTTCTGCCGTCTCAAGGCCATTATTCGCGCCAAAGGTGGACATATTGAAAACTACTGATACAATTTGAAAATTGATGTATTTTCCAACACTTTTTGCTTTGGCACAATAAAATTTACCACAAAATAGAAAAATTATAGCATTTTAAAAAGTTGGAGTTCGAGTCATTCGCCCTGTAGATTCACTACACAATTGCAAATTGCATTTCCAGTTAAATTCAAACACATCCAAAGAAAGGCATACTGATATTATACTACTATTCTATGCTTGTGTAGGGTACGGTAGAATAGTCAAATAAGCAGGTGTCGTGGAAGTGAAGTGATAGTGTAGTGAATAGTTTGAAAATATGTTTGTTTAATTTTTTTTTTTTATTTGTGATGTGATTGTGATTACGAGAGTAAAAGCGTAGCAAAATTGGGATATTTAGGGAGAGTGCGTAGCAGCGTAGCAAATTTGACTTTTTTGGAAATCGCAAATCGATCGTAGCAAAGTGGCACCACTGAAACTGCATAAATTTAAAAGTGCGGTCATGGCACACTTTCAAAATTTACCTAACTACGTATTTCTCATCCACTATTCTAGTTCTATTTTCCCTCTTCTTTGCTCTTTTTTTTCCTCCTCGCCTTCTAATTATTTTTAAAAATTAATAATATATTAATAATTCAGCAAGAATTATTGTACACTTAGCCATGTTTTAGACTAAGTCCTAATACCATGTTTACATCGCACACGTTTTCACGAATACGTTTAATTTTGAAAACAAGTCGATATGTTATTTTCATACAAGTATCATTGAAAGCAATTTAACTTTATTCAATAAACATTGATATCCTTTGTTTATGATTGCAAATTCTCATGTCTCAGAAATTGCTAAAAAAAATATAAAAATAGTAGAAAGAAGGGGACGGATAATAAGGAGCGCTATTTACATATTTAACAATTCTGTGCAAATAAAAACACTATTTATTAATTTAGTTTTTACTCCATCCTCTTCTAAATACTTCGACAGTTTTGACATTTTGAAAATTTCGAACGAAAACACATGCTTTCAGTTCGGTGTAAATGTGGTATTACTTGTACGTTTGCTACAGCAAATAAATTGAATTGAATTATCTGTTGATGAACTTTTGGATCTCAGAGCCTGTCGGTATTATTCCTGAATATTTTTAGAACCAGATATCATACCAAGACGTAAAGTAGCTTCCTTAAGGTGGTGGTGCCTCTCCATTCTGGTATCAGCTGCATGATTATTATGGACGTCTTGGATGTAATTTTTGAAGCGTCGACAAGTGGTAAAGCGATCAATCTGGTTCCATATTAGTTGGCGATGGGTCGAGACTCAGCTGATCTTGTGGTCTTGTGGTCAAACTTCAAAAGGTGTGAGAATCGGTAAAACATCAACGGGCGGAGTGCTATAGTTTTTTTTTGTTACTTGACAATACATTTTTTTTTTTTGTCCCTAAAGAAATCTTTCTTCAAAGAGTTTGCAATTTTTGTTTACGATAAAAAAGTGAATTGAATAATAAAGTCCACGTTGTTGTGGTGGCTTGTGACGTATCGTTGAGGCGGACGTGTTTCGAGGCGACGAAGCCAACTAGCACAATTAATAAGTTCGTGCGACAACTTTTTTCGAGACAGTGGCCTTTTATAATCGAAAATAATTACGAAAAACCTAGTGTAGTGCCTAGTTATTTTGAAATTATATTGAAGCGTATATGCTCACATCAAACATTTGCAAGGGTTCGAATGTAGTCCAAACTTGTACATGTCACTCAAAAATCAATCAGCCAGTCAGTAAAAAAAATGATTTGTTGAACAGTAAATCAATGACGTCAATCAACATTTCTGGTAACATAACGGCGGATTGTGCCAGCATGTGCAACGAGTCGTCAAATATGGATTATGAGAATCTTCATCGAGACAATTTCACAGACAGTAATGACAGTCCAAATAATTGGACAACAGTCATAAGCAATTTGAAGCGATCAGCTAGTTATTTTCAATCCAACACTAATAAAAGGAAGAGAAATTCCGCAGACGATACATCTATTCGCTCAGCTAAGCAAGTTAACTTAACCAACAACTCCTTTTCACCTCTAGCAGAGAGCGAGTCATTGGAAACCGGTTTTGCAGCAACACGAGAATGCGAGACAAACCCAAGAAGCGCCACTAATCAGAGTGGATCCAACAAAAATAGTTATAGCAGTAGCCCATCAAATGTTAATAAAATTTCTTATTGTCCTCCCATTTATATATTTGGTGCAAGCTGTGACCTTATTAGTTAAGTTATAAATCGGGCATCAAAAGAATGTAAAGTATCTGATTTATCACATCAATTTGTAAACATGGGTTATCAGAAAACTAGAGTCTATGTTAGCAATGCTAGTGTACATAAAATGATAATCGACCGATTGCGCGGTACGGGTATAGGCACGTACTCTTTCTCTCCAAAGAAAACGAAAAAGGCTTCCATTCTGTTGATGCTGACACACCCTGTGAAACCATTAAACAAGAGTTGCAGGCATTGGTTCCTAGTGTCAAAATAAGTAAAATAGTTCCATTTATTACTTCTAAAACAAAGGAACTTAATATGAAATTGAATATATTCTTGGTACAGATGGAGATAGGGGAGTCTATTAAGAATCTTATAAAGATTAGATATTTGCTCTATCAACGTATCTACTGGGAAAAAAAACATAACCGAACGGTTATTAGATGCTATCGTTGTGAGTATTTTGGGCATTCCGGTGAATGTTGTGCATGATTCTACCATATGCATCAATTTAGCGAAATTTTTTAAGGAGGCAAACCAGCCTGTACCTCAACCAAAGTGCATTAACTGCAATTTAACTGATCATGCAGCCAGCTACAGTGGTTGTCCTTCGTACACTAAATACAAGGAAAAAAAAAACAGTCTTTAACTCAAAGAGCAAAAACATTTTCTTACATAAAACAAAAATAAATAGAAGATCAAATTAGTAGTCTTGTATCATACGCACAAAGAGCAAAATCGGCAGTTAATGATTTTTATAACAACCAAAATCTTGTGTCCGCAACAAGTACACCCTTTATAGGCAAAACAACAGCCGCCGCTACAAATAGCTCAAACTGTTTTACGAGTGACCTCAGTAAATTTCTTAACGAAGCGCAAAATTTATTTAATATTTCATTCAAAGAGTTATTAATAAAGATTAGGCAATTTTGGCCTGCATACCAAAAACTACAAACCAAGGAGGAAAAGATGTTTGCTTACCTTGAATTTGTTGCCTCAATAGTAGTTTAACGATGATAGAAGTAAATAAACTTAAAATAATATCGATGAATATCAATTCAATAATCTCTCATGAAAGAAGGCTGGCAGCATCTGATATTCTAAAAAATAAAAAGCCTCAAATATGTTTCCTTTCTGAAACCAGATTAAACAGCAGACATAATCCACAATTCGAAGGCTATAACTGCATACCGGGAAACTCTGGTAGGAGTACAGCCATTATATTGGATCAACGGTATAAATATGACCCGATTCCTTTCCAAAGTAGTTTGTTTTCAGTATGCCTAGTATGCTTAACCTCACAAGACGCTGCCAATTTACCTTATCGTCTAGTCTTAGGAAGTATATATATTCCTTCTAATGCTAGTCAACTTTACAAAATGAGCTCGATAGGCTTTATAATTTAATTAATACAAATGAAGTAGCGATTATCGGTGGAGACTTCAACTCACGACACACATCATGGGGGGATAGCACATTGAATAGAAATGGAAACTGGTTTTATAGCGCACCTTTCATAGATTTGGATTTGGTATCTCCCAACAGAAACACATTTCCAAGATCTTCTTCAGTTCTTGACTTTTTTCTTATCTCCGCTACTCTGAATTCAGCAAGAAATGCAAATCTGGCTATTTGTACCACATTTCCTACAATTTCGGATCATTTTGGAATAGAATTGGAGGTCCTACTCATAAACTTTTTCCCGCTCATATTACCACCCCCATATCACTTAAGCTTCAAAAACACCGATTCGGAAATCTTTAGATCAAGCCTTCATAATCGTCTTTCGTCGCTCTATATCCCAACCAATATAAATATATCGAATATTGTAATAAATGCAATAATTACCCAAATGAATGAGCAAATAAACCTCTGTGTAGTGGCAAACTCCGAAGTCCATAACACTAAAAAGCTAAGATACAATAACATCTCCGATCTCACAAAAAAAAATTAAACTCAGAAACACCTGGCTTAGACAACTGAAGAGAATATTTCATCGCCATCTGAATAGATTCAATCAAGAATACCATGAACTTTATTCCAAAATCCAGTGTCTTAGTTAGATAATTAAAGAACGAGTAAGGATTGGTTTAAATAATTGCTTCAAGTCAAGACTTACGAAAATTCGTCCATCCCCGCAAGCTTTTAAAGAAATTGAGAGAATCACAGGAAGGAAGTACTTTGGAACAAATATCTCTAGAGACATACTTTTTCTATAACGGTCAACAGTTAGCAGATACACAAACCAAGTTATGTGCGTTCAAACAATTCTATTCACAAATATATGTTGAAAATACGCCTACGCTTGATCCAAATTTAGAAGGTGAAATATCATCAACAATAAGCCAGTTCTGCCAAACTCACCTGAACCGTTCGTATACATCATTTTGGGGGGAAAATGATGCTCGTGATTCCAATTCACCTATTTTTACCACCCCAAATAAAGTTAATCAATTTAGACTTGCTTTGAACAATAAAAAATCTGAAGGTATTGATAAAATTTCTAACTTCATCTTGCGAAAATGTCCTTATTCGCTCGACCTTTTTCTCTCACTTTTGTTTAACCACTGCATAAATAATGGTTACTATTAAACGTGGGAAAACTTTTCGAAAGAATACTGGCGGACGAACTAAATAGGTTTTGCGATGCAGCAAATGTAATCCAAAACAACCAATTCGGTTTTAAAAAAGGTCACTTAACCGAACATGCATCCATCACATTGCACGACAAAATTGTTCAAAACCTACGGAACAAAAAATGCACAGTGAGTTTGGATCTTGATTTTGAAAAAGCTTTTGACTCGGTTTGGCACAAGGGACTGTTATTCAAAATCATAAGGCTAGGGTGCCCGACGTGGACGACACGATTAATTTACGGTTTCCTGCAAAACAGAACCACTTCTATCATCATCGGCACAGAGCAATCGGAATATTTTAATGTGCGTTCAGGTGTACCACAAGGGTCTGTTCTTGGGCCAATTCTTTTTAATATATTCCTCAACGACTTTTAAGCACCATATCATAGAAGATCCTGGCGCTATTCCCTACGCCGACGACACCACAATATTGGCCAGTGGAATAAGACCAATCGATGCCCCTAAAAAGATTAAGGATAAAATAAATATCTTACTGAATTATCTAGAGAAGTGGGGACTAAAAATAAATACCCATAAAAGCGGCTTAACATGTTTTAGAAATGCTAGTGGAAAAGGTCACTATCTTGCAGTGACGGTTAGAACTTCAAATTAATGGAAGTTCCATTCCACTGCGAGTTGAAACTAAATATCTAGGTATTCATTTTCAAAATAGACTTCTGTTTAACAAACATGGCCGGAGAGCTTTAGCCAAAGCAAAAACGGTAACAGGTGTTCTAAAACCTCTGCTCAATTCAAAACAACTCTCGCAAAACACGAAGATATTGATATATAAAACGCTCATTAGGCCAATTCTGACCTACGGTTTTGCATCTTGGTTTACAATTTCACCTACAGTTGCCAAGGAAATTGAGAGTCTTGAAAGGAAAATACTACGCTTTTGCTGTGGTAAATTTAGAAAACCAGATAAAAAGTGGTTCTCTAATAAAACGCTCTACAAGACAACGAGAATGACCCCCCTGATGATTTATCAAGCAGAACTTCTACTCGAATAAAAGAGCATCCCAACCCACTTGTGAGAACCTTGTTAGACTCCAATATTGACAGCTGCGTGAACGATCATTACTATCTTTCGCCGTTTAATCTCTTACATACCGCATCGTTACAGCTTTTAAGACCTGAGGCAAGTGGAGGCTTAGTCGTTCCCTTTTACGAGAAAGCATCTCCATGTAACCTTAGAGGTTAACCAACCATTGAGAATGTATGTCGGGAGTTCATGTAAATGTAAAAGATACATTTTGTTCAATTGTAAATAGCCAGACATACTTGCTAAAGTCGGCCACATTTATATACTTTGTGAATACAAAACCTTACTGATCGAAATTTTGTTATGTCTCAATAAAGTTAAATTGTAAAAAAAAATAGTAAATTGTGGTCAAACTTCAATCGGCAGGTGGTCTTCAACGATCAGTTGGTCGACATTCAACAAATCTATCGTCAACAAATCTATCGCCATTATCAGTTTTTGTGTTCCCGAGACCATATGATCGTATCACATGTTTGAAAGTGGTGTTATTTCTGCCTACCTTCCCGATAAAATCTCCATTACGATTACGTTACCTTCGTTACGCGTCAAGTTTGTGGTTGTGCTCAGTATGCAATAGAAGTCGTTCTTCCCATATTTATCCGAGGGGTTTGGCGAGGCATAGCACTGTATAATGGTTATGTTCCAGACCTTGCCCTTAAATCGCTCCATTAAATTATTGTCACCATAAGGCGAATAGGAAATAAAGCTGGTGTTTATTAACTATAAAAAAATAAACTATATACAAATTGTAAATAATTCAAATAATGTATTAATTTATGAGTTGTACTCGTACAAGGAGTTGTACTCGTATAAGAATAAGTTAAAAGAAAAAAAGGAGGAAAAAAAAAACAGAACTAAACCAGAACGTCAAAAGTAATCGATTCTATATCAAGGCAATTGAAATTGAAAAGCCAATGCTTTATAGGTTTTAGAAATATTCCAGGTATTGTTGTTGATCTGATTATTGCCAGTGGAAGCTTATTAAATAATCGAGATGAGGAAACAGAGTAGAAATTACGGAAAACAGTAGAGCGCAAAGAAGGTGTAGCGACCATATTTAAGAAGTTCTTCGTAAATTATAATTTGATATTAGCCGAAAATTACGGTTTCCCGACTTCATAAAGAACGACTTTAGCACTTTAAAATAATAAAGGTGACGAACAGGTAGGATTTTCAGGTCAAGGAACAAAGGAAAACAAGGGTATCTAAATGGTTTTCGGGATAATTTACGTAATATGTGTTTTTGCAAAGGGGTTTGATATTATTGAAATACACCCCTCCCCAATAACATATACCATATTGAAGTCTTGAATGGAAAATTCCACATTAAATTGTTTTCAAATGAGATGTCGAGCAAATGCTTCGCAAATAAAAGAAATGTCTAAGATTGGATTGGAAATACTTTCTCAGAGATTGAATATGACTTGAAAAGCTAATTCTAGAGTCAATAATTAGTCCAAGATATTTAAATTAATGTCCTTGCTCAATTAAGAAACACCTATCGCTACAACTCAAACTGCCATTGAAACTAGGGTGAAAAGGACAGTAATTACAAAATCAATTAGTCAATACCTATCTTAGACAGTCAGGTGCATGATAGTAAAATTCCGTATGCACTGAGGACATGCGAAAAACATTATTTTAGTTTTAGAGCTTATAACCAATCTATGAGCAGAAAATCAATTTCTCAACAAATTTAAATCCTAATTTATATCAGCGACAAGATCCAGGGGACTATTCAGACCAGTAGGTGAACTTTCCCAAGGTAGAGCAAAAAGTGGGTTGATGTAAACAAGAAATAAAACTGGTCCCAAAACAGAGCCTTGGGGTACACCTAAATTAAAGGTTTTGACAGTATTCCTTACATCGTCTATCTTTACTCTCTGTGACCTGTTTTCAAGGTATGACTTAAACTAATCAAGCATAAAACCAAGAAAACCTACTTTTTCTAGTTTTTTTTCAGAAGAATGGAGTGGTTTACCATGTCAAAGGCTTTGGTGATATCAATAAATAAATCAACCGAACTTTTCTTACCATCAAGGGTAGACATTATTTCGGAACAAAATTGCAGTAAAGCATTTTCTGTAGATTTTCCCTTCTGAGAGCCAAATTGGTTGGGACTGAAAAAGTTTTGTTTGTTTAAGAAAATTAATTTTCTTGTTTTTATTAGTTTTCCGAAAACTTTGCTCAACACAGGAAGAAGTGAAATGCGTCTATAGTTACACAGTTTGTTGGCAGACCCGTTTTTAAATAATGGTACAACATCAGCACATTTAAGCCTCTCTGGGAAGACTCCTAACAATACGCAACAATTAAAAAGATTTGCCAATACTTCCACAACGAAGAAGGAGATGCTCTTTAAAAGTAGACGAGGTATACCATAAGAACCACAAGAATTTGATTTTTTTAAGGAATGGATGGTCTTTAACATTTCGTGTGGAGTAATAGGCATAAAAACAAAGCTATTTCCTTGCGACAGATCATCACAGTTGGTAATGGGAGTGCAGAGAGTAATGCCTGGGTTGACTTAACCTGGCTGTAGACTACAGGCTGTGTTAGTGAAATATTTATTAAATGCATTCGCATGTCTCCTACAAAAATTGCGGTAGGTCTCTTTGAAGAGAATGATTTATTGAACTGGCTGTTCACTAAATGCCATTCATATTTGAGATTCCCCTTAGCAGAATTAAAACGGCAGCGGTAATAATTATGCCGACAAAGTGGAACCTCGTTTCTCTGTTCAACACACAATTTTTTGTATTTATATTTTAATTTCCAATTTTTCGGATGTTTGCAGCATTTGACACCAAGCTTATTTTTAAGCCTAATCTTTTTCAACAGAACTCTAGAGATTGATGGCTTAAGTCTACGTTTGGTCTTCTTGACGGGCACAGAATAAGAACAACTAATTATATGACTCGATAGACGATCAATGAAGATGGTGTAAGAATTCGAAACGTCATTACACATGTAAACATCATTCCAGAACTCAAAAAGCAGATTGTTCCTCAGTTTCCTGAAATCGATTTTCATTATCTGTTTTGGAGATCTAATACTTTCGTCGTATTTGCATTTTAGGATACTTATAAGAAGACCGGTCATACAGTGGTCTGTAATCATAAGATTAACAACACATTTCTTACTTCTTACAATATTTCGACGAAGTTTTGCTGAACCGACCATAAATGTGATAAAAACATCTTCCTGAACTGATCTTAGTGGGCTCGTTTATGAAACTATCTAAGCTAAGTGATAAGAGAATAGCCAACTAAGACGAAACTATATCGCAACACTCTAAATTATTTAAATTAAAATCACCTACTACAACTAAGTTATTAGCCTTTTCCTTATTCAATAGAACAGAAAATTCCTTAATAAATATCGAGACAGTGTACATGTGAAGTCTATAAACACATTCAAAGACTAAATAATTCACGGTTTACCTCGATGCAAACTTTTAAAACATCCGCACTACCAAAATCTAAACACCAGAATTCTATAACTTATAATCTTGCAAGCTGCAAGCCACGTGTGTGTTGAGGTTGTTTTTGTTAGTCTTCTTCGCGCTCATGACTCGTTGTTTAGTAAAAGAATCAGAGAATTTTAAGCAAATGATTGGCTTCGATTTCAGGATCTCTCCTTTGGTTTGCACATTCTTAATGTAGCAATTTTCGATTTTGTTGTCCGGGATGTAAATTAACAAAGATTTGTTAAAGATTTGTTTAGCTACTGATATTGAAAGTTTTAAGTAGGTAGACGGAAGTTCAGGTTACATTTAGTCAAATGGAATGATTCACTCTATCCTACATGGTCAACCGAGTTGCTCTTTAAGGTTTTTTTCACACTCTCTAAAGGTGCTTGTCCAATTGAGAGCAAAATTTGGACGAGTAGCTCTCAAGCCACCCTCGGGAGAAATTTCGTAAATGGACACGGACCTGAGAGCAACTCTCAGAGAGCTGGTTTACTACTCTAAGCATTCAAACTTTTAAAGAGTTGCTCACAAGTGGACAGATGTTATCTTACTCTCGGATATCAATTCGCACTTTTCACACAATGTTCGTATTCTAGCGAGTCGCGAGCATGCCTTCAATGTGGAACAGCGAAAATACTTTTAAATTAAGAGATAGATATGAATCTGAAGAAATTCTGCGGAACTAATTTCTTCCGGAATTTCGGGATAGAAATAAAAAAAATGCAATAACAACTGGAACTGGAATGGCTTTTGTAAATTTGGCATCCCTCTTAAAAATGATCGGTCCAACTGATTGTATTTTATACTCCACTTGACTGCTTGACAACCGGCAAAAATTCCAATATTGTTGAGGATGGTCGATTTGAAGCTCCCTTGTTAGATTATATCCCGCTCCAAATTGATGTCGACTATCCACCAATGGTTGAACCCAGCACGTTTTTGTTTTTTTTACATTTCTTTCGTTTTTCAGAGCAATATCAAAATCAAATTTCCGCTTATATGACATCATGATGACTACTCTTAACTAAAGAGAAATCTCGCAATCAACTCGCGATAGTAAATCACTCAAATTTTACTCTCATATGGAAAGCTATTCGAGAGTTACTCTCTAGAATTTACTAGCGAAAGTGCTCTCAAGTGGACACGCACCTTAAAGTTTTTGAACCGGAAAAGTCTTGAAAACTTTGCCATTGGTTCGGACAAGTAATAAAACTATTATGTCTGTGTCGATATTAGATCACAATTTCTAGACCTTACATAGGTACGCAAAAACAAGATAGAATGCAAAGCAACGTTTGCAAGACTTCCACGCTGCCGTCTGAATCTCACAGTATTTGGTAGCGGCCCATTTGAACTTATCCATGTCTTAACTTGGCAACTTATCTATAATTAATCCTTTTGCCGAAAGTCGTTTTGATATCACTAACAGTTCTTGGAAAAGGCAGTTTCCGTGCTGACTAATCGGGACCGGATATCGCATCAATATCACATGAAACAAATCGAACAAAACTTTTGCTAGGAAACTCCGAAATTCATCAAAAGATACGAGTACGGTCAATGTTACCACCCATTCAGCACACTATCTATAATTTGAAAATTATGCGCAATCGTCATAGACTTAGCCCATCAGACTTATAGATAATGTCCGTTCGCTTCACTATCTCGGTCACAGCGATCACAAGATTTAAACCAAAATATCGATTTTATTTTATTTATTATAGTATCTAACGGTATGTTGATAGAGATTAATCTTGATAAACTATGAGTACAATCAGCTGCGTTTGAGCCCCTAACTTGAGCATGAAGTACGACCGGTTGGCTATAAAAGCAGCGAACTCAAAGGCAATCAGAATTAAAATCGAAAATGTTCTCTACCAAGGCTGTGTTGTTCGTTGCCGTTCTGGGCGTCGCTGCTGTCCATTCAGCTGTCACTCGTGAGTATAAATAATTTTGTCAACTCAAGCCTTTTGAATAATTGGCCTTCTCTAACTTCACAGCTCTTAAAGAAACAAATGCTGAAACTCTGGGTGACGCAATCTACGCCATGGTAATGGCCTATAAAAGGATTGCACCTTGTGGTGCTCCTGATTTGGGAATCCCTGTAATGGCTCCATTCCGCCAGAAGCATATCACACTTAACGTCACCAGTGGTGATTTGCTTTCGTAAGTTTCATCAAATATAGTCAATTAGCCGATGTCTGATTAAAACTTTTATTTTCTCGGCAGTTGGACAGGAGATGTCAATAATCTGGTCATCACCGGTCTTGATAAATTTGTCATCATTGATATTTCCTCAACTGAAAATCGCCTCACTTTCGACATGATGCACCCGGATATCAATGTGCTCGGTAATTTTGACACAGACCTGTTTGAAAATGTCGGAGGATTGAAGTACCACATTACACCAAAGGGTCTGTTGAATACCCATTTTAAGGATGTCCGTGTCAGTGGAGGAGTGACAATTGGCAAGAACATTGTTGGTGGAATGGAATTCTCAGATATTGAATACTATATTGATCTTGGAGATTTGGTTTCGGAGACCTGGGAGACGCAGTGGGCTGTGGCTGTCAATCAATTTTTCAACAAGTACGTTCGAGATGTGACTCTACTTTTTATGGAGGAAGGTCGTGAAGCCATCAATAAGGCCATTTCTGGATATTTGACAAGTACTTTGAACCATATTGGCTATTCGATAACTGAGAAGGAGGTTATTTTCGAATTGGAACAACTCACCAAGCAGTTGGAATCTGTTCAATGTTAAATATTTCGTTTATTTTATTTGTTTCGTGAGGGAAGTGTAATACTTCGAACTGATTAAATTGCTGAGCATTTTAAATTGATTTGTTTTATTTTCTGTCAAGTTAACTTGAACTCCTGCAATAGGTGTTCGGTGTAGAAGAGCAACTGATTTATTGTTTTATTTTGGAAAGAATGGCACAATGACATTGGCTTAAGTCCATAGTCGCTCTGGCATTAATATCACGCAGAGGACTGATCTCTTAGCAGGCGCAAAGTAGCAAAGCTATGACAGCTTTGGTTGCGAACCAGAAGAAGAAAACCTTTCATTCTATAGGTACAATGTATCTCTTCAATAGACCAGTGCCTGATTACGAGAAAAAATGTTCCATGTGTAACTATTTCAGGCCATCGAGGTGGCTCAAAACATAAGCTAAACAATCACCTGCTTACTTTTTCGTGCTTTAAGTTTTGAAAGGAGTGGTCTGGAGCGACGCAATACTTGGCCTAATCTCTAAGTTCATGACTCTAGTTCATGTCTTTCGTAATATCGCCATACAAAATCGTCTGTAAGCCCGACGAAGAAAACATGCTTCTCAGCTGAAAAATATTTAAAAGTTGCCAAAAGGTCGAACATACATATTTCGAGTTGCGGTTTCTCTGGGACCAGCTGTATCTGATTCAGCTATGTTGGTAGTTTGACTGGCAGTGAGAATAGTTATATTCTGACAACAGCTTGCAATTGACAGGGTATATTTCGCACAAGAGTTGTCCTTGGCATTATGGTGTGACTTCATTAGCGGATAGTGATGCCTATAGGCTCCAGACGTGTTATCGTTTAGATCTACTTACTTGTTAGGGGTTGTTTGCGGCTGTATCTTTTTCTAAATTCACCCTCCTCGCAAGTGGGGCAGTAAGTTCGGCGAAGAATTTTTCTTTTCAAAGTATCCAAGGAAGTCGTCATCACTCTAACAGGAAGGGTCGCAGGATTTCTTGTCACTTATGCCTAGAAAAATGTAGTGCCCTGTTGCAACACCAGTAAGCTGTCTACAGCTTTTGCTACTGCTGAACAGTAGGAAAGCACTGGCCGATAGGCAGTCTACATACTGGATAGTCATGCCACCTACAATTATGCTCATATGAAACTCAACTCTCAATGCAAGCCATAATCCATGATGTAGGCAGGCAGGCAGTACTTACGCCGGTTTTGGTCCTGATAAACTTTCTTCTTAGCCTTGGTTATAAAGTTTCAGTTTTTTTAATTCCACTGTGACCTAGGTCCCAACAAAGTTCCGGAAAATCAGCAGTTCGACTGGGTTAAGGGTGCAGCTGGGCTTTAATCATAGCTTGATGTTTATACTGACGGACATATGTTATTCAATATTTCTTCCCTGACCAGGTCTTCACAATATGGCTGTGATGATCTCGAATTATGTCGTATTGACTGCATCATATTGAGGATATTAGAGGAAATCTTATTACAATACTTGTCGGGTTTTGCTAGATTCCGGGTCTTACTCGTCTTGTCCTCCGTTGCTGAATCTTTCGCTCAAAGGCTCGGATATACTCATACCCATGCTTGATTTCTCGCCTTGGGTTTGTCATCCATGGAAGCCGGTTATTCAAAGAAATGTATCGCTATTTAACTGAGTACGCTTGTAAATGCACATTTTTTGTTCGTCGATGCCTTAGATTTAAGTTAGCTCGAATTTACCAACTCCCTCCTTTGATGACTCTCTATGATCATGATATAAAAGAGTTAGATTTGGCTGACCCTCATTTTAAAGCTCCTGCTTGTATAAATGTCTTACTAGGTGCTGATAAGCATTGGCGCATATTGTACTTCGTTTCGTTGGGTAATTACCGTAGAACTGTTTGATACGAAAATGTAGGAATACCATACACTTTATCTTTATTGCATTCAAAAGCTGACGTAGACATCTTACTTCAACGTTTTTTGGAGTTTGAAGATGTCGCACCTTCTAAGGACGAATTATTCATCAACGACTCGGCTGAGCAGCACTTTCGAAAAACATTCGCTCGTTCTCAGGATGAAAGACTTGTTGTCGAAAACACCAGAAACTACCTTCAGAAAGTCGTTTTTATCGGCGGCCCCGCGGTTACATTCTATGGAGAGTAGATCCCATTGTAATTTTCGGTTGTAATTTTAGTCGCTTTTACCGCGATTTCATAAAGCTCCTGGGCAAAATTGAAGCAGTAGCACCAGGAGCAGATGGACATATTCGTATGGCTAAAATTATATTGTACGCCCGATAACAAAATTAGCTGTTCCCGCATATTCCTGAAAACTATTTCCAGGTGCCCGGGATTTTCAGGAACAGACATATGTGTGTAAATTTATTTATTATTTTGTTTTATTATTATTCAATTAATTGTTTTCTTTTTTTAAATTAATTTTTTGTTGGTTAGCTAATTTTTAACTCATTAATTGCAGCAACAATTGCACGCAATGCAAGGTCGATTGTCATTTTTACAACAATTGCATTCTCGTGAGTTAGAATTGTTTTTGCGTTCCACCTTGTGCGGAAAACTCTTTTACTTGGATATCAGTCTCAGCAAGCAGTAGAAGTGCATTTTAATAGTATTGTATTATATGCATTGTTCAAAATAAAATCATTGAGTTTGCTGTCCTGCGAAAATTTGCTAAATTGGTTTTCTGGTCGATATTCTTAAATCCACAAGTTATATTTTATCATCCATTCATCTATTGTTTCTACGTGAACTACAATGCTTAGCACCATTGTTTAAGCTGTTTTTATGTGACTAAACCATGTTCCAGCTCGAAAGCCTGCCTGTTCGATGTCAAGCGTTGGTCAAGGTATTCAATCAATCGATCAAGAACTTCTCTATCTATTAGGTTACGCAGAGTTAGAACAACGCATCCATCTTTTCAGTTGTCATATTCCTCCAGGTTTCCCGAGCTTTCATTATTAGTGGCTCTGTTTGTTCAATTTCTCGAGAACTTTTGATACTGTAAACCATGACATCCCATGTATAATACTAAAGAGGTGGGATACTTGGAACGAATGTAAGAACGATGAGTCTCTTAAGTGCATACCTACTCGTACTTGGTAGTAGTCAAACGGTCATGGCTGGCAATGAAATTTCTTTTCCAATGTTTTTAACATCAGGAATACCTCGGCGTTCGATCGTAGGTCCTATCTTATTTTGTCTCTTCATTAATGCCCTCACTCAAATGCTTCTGCTCACTTTTCATTTAATTCAAGTCAATTCATTCTTAAAGTCTTTTACAGTCCATATAAAGTTGATGCATTGTTCCACTGTGTATTGACAACACAATATTGAATAAAATATTCTGAGTGTTTTGATAGTTTATCATCATCAGTAGTATTTAAAACAGTGCACGACAGCTGTTCATATGCATCGTACTTGTCCATCTCATAGAGTTGATTTAATACTCCATTCAGTTGGTTAGCTTGGTTTTTAGTGAATGACTGTTCTTCCTTAAATTCCTTTAATTCAAATCAATCAGAATCAATGATTCTGATTTGATTTTTCATTAACAGAATCATATGGTCTTCATTTTCTTTCACGCGATCTATTGTTTCTTCATAACGTTGTACAAATCTTTGGTCTAATATTCCAAATAGTTAATTTGCAAACGTACCAATGACGTCAAATGGAGAGCGATCAAATTGGTTCAAAGTTTCTTCGCATAAAATGGTTTTCACCCGTGTTACTTCGTGGACAAACAGATTTCCTTAATGTGCTTGCTACATCGCTTGAACGTATAATATTTTGACCAATAGCACTGGGCAACAATGAAAAATACTCGGACATACTGAATAGTGTTTCTTATAGCACTCGACCTGTAGATAACGGGAAAAATAATATTTTGTTCAGGTCACGTACAGCAACCTAACGACACACACTTTTACATTTTTATCGAACGAGGTCAGTTCTAATAGAATCGCACATCGTTTAAATCGGTTTTTCTCTTAGTAATTTAAAAAAAATAAACTAATTTGCGTAGAAGTGCATTAAAGTGTTACTTTTCTTATTTTAAATTTAAAATAAACCATCAGGATAAACTCTGGGCACCACACATTTGCTGCCTTAGGTGTCACCGACAACCAGTTGGTTGGTTTAACGGGTCATTTTCTGCAATGCCTTTTGGAATGCCTATGATATGGAGAGAGCCCCAGATTCACACAGATTGTTACTTTTGTTGCACCAGTGTGAAGGGATTTTCTCCAAGATCAAAGCATTCCATAAAATATGCAGATGTCTCTTCTGTAACAAGACCAGCACCTCATACCGAAATTCTGCCAGTTCCAAAGCCACCTTCCGGACGCCTTTCGGACGCCTGTCGGACGCCTTTCGGACACAGAAATAAGTTCGTCATATTGTTCTGAAGAAATCATGGATGATCCCGATCTTCTGATGCAGGAAGTCATCAGTCAGATTGAGCTTAATGACCTCGTCAGAGACTTGAATTTGTCAAAACAAAAGTCTGAAATACTGAGCTCAAGGTTAAAGCAGTGCAATCTGCTCAAGCTTGAGGTAAAAATTACAGAGTACCGTACGCGACAAAGTGAATTTGTTCCTTATTTTTCGAAAGCCGATAACTTAGTGTATTGTAATGCGGGTCAATAAGTCCGTGAATTTCTGACCTCTTTACTGAAACAGCAACACTGCTCCTGTCAACAGGCATCTGTCAGTTGACTCCTGTCAAAATTTAAACTTGCTGCGTCAGTTAGTTTGTGTTTGGCAGCTATTTTTATCAGACTACTCACTAATTTGAGGAGAAAATGGAAAAAAGTGAATTTCGTGTGCTTATTAAGCATTATTTCTTGCGAAAAAAAACCATTACCAAGACCAAGGCTAAGCTTGATAAATACTATGGGGACTCTGCACCATCGATTTCAATGGTAAAAAAGTGGTTTACTGAATTTCGTTGTGGCCGTAGAAGCACTGAAGATGCCGAACGTCCTGGACGCCCAGTTGAGGTCTCTACACCCGAAACAATCGAAAAAATTCACGATATGGTGTTGGCCGACCGAAGATTGAAAGTGCGAGAGATTGTGGAAGCCGTAGGGATCTCGCATGGCTCAGTGGTTTCAATTTTGAATGATCACTTGGGCATGAGAAAGCTTTCCGCAAGATGGGTGCCGCGTTTGCTCACAGTCGACCACAAACGCAATCGTGTAACAACTTCACAGGAAGGTTTGGCGTTGTTTAATCGCAATATGGAGGAGTTTTTGCGCCGTTTTGTAACCGTGGACGAAACATGGATCCATCACAACACACCAGAGAACAAACAACAGTCAAAACAGTGGGTTTCTAAGGGTGAATCGGCGCCAAAGAAGGCCAAGGTGGGTTTGTCAGCCAATAAAGTTATGGCGACTGTTTTTTGGGATGCACGCGGGATAATCCACATTGACTACCTTCAAAAGGGAAGAACAATCAATGGGGAATATTATGCCAACTTATTGGACCGATTCAATGACGATTTGAAAAAAAAAACGACCTCATTTGGCCAAGAAAAAAGTTCTTTTCCACCAAGGCAATGCATGTGCAGTTGCCATGGCAAAAATCCATGAACTGGGCTATGAATTGCTCCCTCATCCACCCTATTCTCCAGATTTGGCTCCGAGCGACTACTTCTTGTTCCCAAACCTGAAGAAATGACTTGGTGGAAAAAGATTTGACTCCAATGATGAAGTCATCTCGCAAACAAAGGCCTATTTTGAGGACCTCGACAAATCATTTTTTTTGGAAGGGATAAAAAAATTGGAGAAGCGTTGGACAAAGTGTATAGAGCTCAAGGGAGACTACGTTGAAAAATAAAATTATTTTTTTATCAAAAAATCTGTGTTTTAATCCAAAAGTCGGACTTATTGACCCGCTCTCGTATTAATGACTTAATGCTGTCACTGGGTTATGAGCACAAAACCGAAGAATGGCCACTATTCATCGACGCATCAGAGGCAAGTTTGAAAGCTGTATTGCTTCATAATGGTAATAAGTTTCCTTCAATACCTCTAGCGCATGGTGTGAATTTAAAAGAAACCTACGATCTTATGAACTGGTCGATATGTTCGGATTTAAAAGTTGTTGCTCTACTTCTTGCACTACAACTAGGTTACACCAAATTTTGTTGTTTTTTATGTGAGTGGAATAGTAGAGCACAATCGGAGCACTTTCTAAGAGTAGATTGGCATATAAGAACAAACTTTATTTGTGGAGAAACAAATATAAGGAATCCTTCATTGATCGAACCACAGCGTGTTATTCTACCACCATTACATATCAAATTGGGTCTTACAAAAAACTTTGTAAAGGCGATGAAGAAAGACCAACCTGGTTTCAATTTTTTGAAACAAAAGTTCCCATCACTAAGCGAAGCAAAATTAAAGAAGGTATTTTTGTGGGTCCAGACATTAGAAAGCTTATAAAAGATCCAGCTTTCATTTCTACTCTGGATTCACTAGAAAAACAGGCCTGGTGTTCATTTGTGAAAGTAGCAGAAAACTTCCTAGGTAACAATAAGACTCCAGGTTATGCAGATGATGTAAAGAAAATATGGGCGATGTAAGCGATGAGCACGGCTAGATATTCCACCAAGACATTGCTGCAATAGAGCAACGGTACCAATGAAAATGGGAGCCATCAATGTTGGCAGATTACTGCTGGTCGCTTATAAGAGAGACTCCGAGGTGTTCTTATAAACGGAATGCAGATGCTTCCAAAAAAACAACAAAATTTTACAAGAAATAACATTTTTCGGTAATATTTTTGGTTAAATTCTTAAATTCAAAAAAGCGTTTTCTCACAAAATCCCGATCTGACCTGGCTATTTTCTATAGTTTTCTTGATTCCATAAACTCCAATGATTACGAATCACATAATTTTATCTCCGAATAAAAAATAAATATTTTTTTTGTTGACCAGTATAGTTGCTCATATTGAAGAAGATAATTGTTTTCCATGAGCTAGATATCAGGTTTGCTGGCTCCAACATCTTCGAAATAAATACCGGGCTCACTGATGAATTACATTATCTCGTACTGTTTGTTAACTGGCATAGCAGTGATTGTGCTTATCAAAACTGTTATTAAACAAACTCATAATGGTAGCCTGATTCTCTTCTTGCTTTTTTGTCGTAAAGGTTTCTTTGGAACGTGCGCTCCCTTTGTAGTTTCCTTCATTGATGTTTCCGTACATGCAACATTGACTTGAACTGGTGTTTCAAGTTTTGTAGAAGCTGTGATGACTTTATTGAAGTGAAGTATGATGTAGTAAAATATAATGACATTTCTTTGTGGCTTATGACTAAATTCACATGTGTTGAAGTTATGCCAAATAATAATACTGATGACAAACATATCATATTGTTACAATTTTCCTTTTTTTTTTTTCATAATTCATAAATTCATAAATTTAATTTAAAGGCCTTAATTAGAATACAGGATTAAATAATTCAATAGAGGACTACAATAAATATAAACTAATTGGTGTAGTTTAATCTAATCACCGGTCTTACAACTCTGCCGTTTCGAGTAGCCAACATCCCTGGTGGGTTAGCCGTGATCTGTTTGATGTGTCAATTGACATTTTGACGTGGCGTTGTTATTGCTCGCTGTCACATTGTTTTCTTCTGTCCGATGTTCATATGCATTGGCAATTTGGTTTTTTTTTTTTATTTCTGGATATGCTGTGATGTTGTATGGTATTTCTGCTTTCGTACTTTGATGTTTCGTCTGTATGTTCTCCCGTCTTCCGTTGATACTATCATTAACCTTGGGTGCTCTGTTTCGCGTAATATTCTAGCTCCTATCCACTTGCGATGTTTTTCTTGCAAGCGAATGTTTTTTTCCTTTGAGAATGGTGCATTGTTCCTTTGCAGTGCGGTCGTAATACAACTTTTGCTTGTCTCTGGATTTTTGTATTTCACGCGAGATATCCGGCTGGATAAGGAGTTGTTTTGAAGTTGAAATAATTGAGCTCGTTAGCCGACTCATCTCAGCTCGGAGATCCCATAAGGTTACTTCTTGGCGTATTACGGTAGTTTAATAACGCCAAGTAATAGTCTGTGCCGTCAAGTTTGCACTTATGAAGCATGTTCTTTGCAGTTTGGACGTATCTTTCACTTAACCCGTTTGATTGGGCGTATTTTGGAGTGGACGTGATGTGGTTAAAATTCCAGTCCCTCGCGAAGTCACGAAAGTCTTTCGACGAAAATTGTGGATCATTATCACTCTCAAGAATATTATCGATGCCGTGAACCGAAAAATTTCTTTTCAAGTGTGTGATGACTTCTGTTGATGTTGCTTGATCTAACTCTATGACATCGAAGAATCCACTGAAACTATCAACAATTAATAAATAATTTTTGTTATTGGACATAAATACGAGTACTCGTATATCAGTGCCAACTATCTCATATGGAAACTGAGGGATTTGCTTTTATGGTAGTGGCTGCTTCTGTGGTTTTTGTTGCGTGCTTTGGCATATGTGACATCATTCCCCGAAATTAATAATGTCACTTTGTCATCCCTATCCAGAATACGTTTTCTCTAGCTAGATAGATAAAGATAAGTATAATTCAAATACAATTCATTAAAAAATATTATAACTAGTTTAACGCACAAAACTATTTATATGAAATGTTGAGACATTCTGTATTTTACTAACAAAAATAGTGGAATAGTTTTAAATGCCACTTTAATGAGTTATTTACATTAATATTAAAGTTTATGATGGGGTGGCCATAAACAACAAAGGTAATTCATAGTGAAATCGATTAACAAAATGAATTAACAGGATGACGAAAAAAAATCAATTAAATTCATAAATTAAGAAAGATTAAGGAAGGCAAATGAATTAAATTAAAGTTAAATCAGAATGTCAAAAGTAATAGATTCTAAGCTGGCGTAGTTGTAGTTCAGAAGCCAGTTTTTTTTAGACATTTTAAAAACATTCCAGGTATTGCTATTGCCCTGATAGACCGTGGAAGTTTATTAAAGAAGCGGAATGACAAAACGGAATAGAAATTACGGTAGGCAGTGGTACGAGTACGAAAAATTACCTCGTAAATTGTAATTAGAAATTAATCTAAAATTTCGATTACCTGATTTCATAAAGAATGACTTCAATACTTTAAAACAATACAGATGACGAACAGGAAGGATTTTAAGATCACAGAACAAAGGAAAACTATGGTATCTAACATGTTTATGATATAACTTTCTTAGTATATGCTTCTGTAAAACTAATAGGGGTTGTATTTTGTTATGATAAGTACGTCCCCAACAGGAAATTCCATATTGCAGCTTTGAATGAAAGATCCCATAGTAGATTTTCTTTAGAAGAATTGTGGAGCAGACGTTTCGCAAATAATAGAAGTATCTCAGTGTGGAACGGAAATACTTCCTCAGAGAATCCGTGTGATTCGAAAAGCTCATATTGGAATCGATAGTAAGACCTAGATATTTATATTCATCTACGAGTACTTTCTCGATAAGAAAACATTTATCATCACAACTAAGAGTACTACAAAAAGTGAGAGTAGTAGGTTTATTGATGCAATTGCAATTGAAAAATTTGAATTTTTGACACTCGGGTGCATGAAAGTGGACATTTGCTCCGAAACTGGGTACTGATGATAAAGTGAAATACATAATTTTTATTTTGGAGCTAATTATCAACTTGTGATTCTCAAACCAGATTCTCAACAAATTCAAATCGCAATTTATGTCAGCAACGAGTTCCAAAGGGCTATTCTTTCCATATGAAAAAGCTATGTCATCCGCGAAGGCAGTTGGTGAGCCTTTAAAATCAAGTGCAAAAAGTGAATTAATCTATATGAGAATTAGAATTGGACCCAAGACAGAGAATTGGGGAACACCCAGGTTAAGCAAATTTATTTCGCTCCTTATGTCATCAATCTTCACACTTTGTGACCTACTTTTTAAGTAAGACTTTAACCAATCAAGCATAAAGCCACGAAATCCAGCTTTTTCCAGTTTACCCAACAAAATATCGTGATTGACCATGTCAAAAGCTTTGGAAATGTCAATGAACAAGCCAGCTGTACACCTTTTACCATTAAGATTATACATTGTTTGGACACAAAACCGCAGTAGAGCATCTTCAGTAGATTTTCCTTTCCGCAAACTGTTTAGGACTAAAGTAATTATTGATATCTAAAAACCGTACTATTCTGTCTTTCATTAGTTTTTCAAAAACCTTACTTAGCATAGGGAGGAGGGAAATAGGCCTGAAGTTGCACAGTTCAACTGCAAAACCTTTTTTGAACAAAGGTATAACAACGGCTCGATTGAGTTCATCAGGAAATACCTCTGCAAAAACGCAGCTATTGAAGATGTCCTTTAAGACATCCACTATAAACCAAGCAATTTTTTTAAAAATCGTACTTGAGATACCATCTGCGCCAGTTGAATTAGTATTTTTTAAACGGCGATTAGCTTCGAATATTTCAAGCGATGTTATAAGTTTATAACCAAAGCTTTTTCTTTGAAACGGTTCAGCACACGATGAATTTACTTGACAGGGTTGCAAACTACTGGCAATATTAGTGTAGTAGTCATTAAATGCCTCAGCGATTTCGTATTTGTCAGAGATTAAACCGTTACTGATACGCAAAGATGTAGGTTTTTTTGTGGAAGAAGATTTATTTAGTAAACTTTTCACAAATTTCCATTCGTATCTGAGGTTTCCTCTGGCAAAATCAAAACAATTTCGGTAATAGGTATCACGACAAATTGGAATCTTCTTTTTCAGCTCAGCGCACAATTTAGTGTATTTAGTTTTAAAACTTATATTACTAGGGTATCGAAAGCATTTCATTCTAAGTTTGTTTTTTTTATTTATTAAGTATCTAGAGATCCAGGGCTTGAGTCTTTTGCTTATTTTTTTTTTGAGGTAAGAAAGAGCAACAATTATAAATATGTTTCTTAAGGCACTCAATAAATATTGCGTACAAATTCGAAACATCACTACACGAATAGACATCATCCCAAAACTCACAAATTTTCTCTAGCTCTAGCTAATGCGCGCTGATATCCTATATGGCCTTTGTGCACCTGCTTAAGGATTCGTTGTTTTTGTTTTTTGGGGACTATGATTTTACTGCCTTTGTACATGATGCTGTCATCGTATGTGATTTCATCACGAAATTTAAAGTAAGGCTTGATATCATCAGGTATTTTGCTTTCTTTATCGGGCCAAATTTTTGTATGTAACATTCATCAACCTTGCAAGATGTCCGTCTGATTTTGTATCGTTTTGTTAGTCTGATAGTGCTTCTTGCGAAATCGAGTGAATTTGCAGAACTTCAAACTATCCGCCCTTGTCTTCCATTTGTTTATCATTGATGCAGTCTCGACTAAGGGTATCTGCCAGGTTCATATTGGTCCCCTTTTTGTAGACAATAGTGGGAGCATATTGGTATGTTTCCATTAATATTCGTTTTATTTGTGCTGGTGCTGAATAAACAGTCTTTTTGTATATGGATTCTAAAGGCTTGTGGTCGCTCTCTATTAATAGTTTTTTCCAGAGTCTGTATGGATGAAACTTTCTGCAGGCGAATCGAATATCTAAGGCCTCCTTTTCTATTTGAGGGTAGTTCATCTCAGTTTTTGTTAGTAGTAGTAGTAACTATATACCACTGGTTGGTCATCTTACAGTAATGTTGCTCCAATTGTATATGGACTCGCGTCTGTTTGGATCTTAACATCACCATTTACATTGTGTGGTTTTAGTACGGGGACAGCTGTTAATAGTTTTTTGATGTTGCTCTATGTCCCAATGAAATTATACATTTTTCTCTAGTAATTTACGTAGAGGCTGTGTTAGCTCTGAAGCATTGCGGATGAACTTTGACAAATATGTTACCATTCCAAGCAGTCGTTGTAGCTGTTTCTTATTTTCTGGTGCTTTTAGTTGTTCTAACGCACGGACTTTTGACTTTTTTTGGATCAATGTCTATTCCTTCGCACTTACGTAATGACCCAGGAACTTAATTTTCTCCTTTTCAAAAACGCATTCTCTAGGCCTTTCTTGGAATTTTTTTAATGTTTCATATATATATTTTGTATATAAATTAATTCGTGCGGTTTTTTTCAAAATTTGAATGAAATGTTTATTTAAGAAAAACATGTAAAATAGTATTATTCAAAGTATTGCCCATCTGAAGCTATGACTTTTTCCCATCTTTCTGGCAATTTTTGGATCCCATTCCAAAAGAACTGCGCCGGCTTGGCAGCCAAGAATGAATCAAGCCAATTTTTGATATTCTGCTCTGATGTGAACCGTATTTCAGTGAGGGCGTTCTGCATCGACCGGAACAAATGGTAGTCAGAAGGGGCAAGGTCTGAGCTATAAGGCGGGTGGGGTAAGACTTCCCATCCACTGTTTTCCACATAGTTTTTAACCGGAATAGCAACGTGGGGCTGAGCGTTGTCATGATGGAAAATTATTGCCTCGTGTCTGGTCGCATATTCCGGGCGTTTTTCGGTCACTGCTCTCTTCAAACGGATTAATTGTGTTCGGTAGAGTTGTCCATTGATGGTTTCACCCGGTTTTAGCAGCTCATAATACAACACACCCATCTGATCCCACCAAATACAGAGCATTACCTTCGCGCCATGGATATTCTTCTTTGCCGTTGATTTGGCTGGTTGGCCGGGTTTCACATATGATTTTTTGCGCTTGGGGTTGTCGTAATGGATCCATTTTTCATCACCAGTAACAATCCGATGCAAAAATGACTTCCTTTTGTGGCGTTCCAGCAGCATTTCGGACATGCAAAACCGCCTTTCGACGTCTCTCGGAGTGAGTTCATGTGGAACCCAATTTCCTTGCTTTTGAATATATCCAGCTGGTTTTAAACGTTTTGAAATAGCTGCTTGAGTGACACCCAAAGATTCTGCGAGCTCTCCTTGTGTTTGGCAACAATTTTCACAGAGTAATGCTTCCAGTTCTTCATCTTCAAACTTTTTTGGCTGCCCAGGACGTTCATCGTCTTTCAAGCCAAAATCACCACTTTTAAATCGTGCAAACCACTTTTGGCACGTTCGCTCAGCTAGCGCATGTTCACCATAAACTTCCACCAAAATACGATGACTTTCGGCAGCAGTTTTCTTCATATTAAAGTAATGAAGAAGAACTCCCCGCAAAAACACTTTTTCAGGCACAAAGTTCGACATATTTGAGTGAAAAAAAAAAATTGTTTACGCTTCAAATGAATGACATATACTGAAATGACGTACAATGACAGTAGCTTTCCAACGCATGTTCCAATGGAATAATAACAATGGAATAATATAAGTTACGCCATCTCTTACCAAACCGCACGAATTAAGTTATCGACCCAATATATATGTTTTTTTTTTTATTTTTTATTTTTATTATTTTTTTTTTGTTTTTATATATTTTTTTTTTCTTAAATCTAACTTACTCCTACTTAAAACTATATAAGCCGACCATGGTTAAAAAACTAGGTGACCTATTTTGCTTCACATGAAGCTACCTATTACTTGAGGAATTCGACGACGAACTCTCCCTTCCTTCAACTAGCCATCAAAATTGTTGGTGCTGCCGAGCAACATCCCTCATGTCGCGACTCCCTACCGACCTACTGAACCGGAGACGCTCCGCACTGCCGTGTCGTAGTTGAGTCGCCTGTGGAAGATTGGCGGCACCGCCAATCTGTCCTGGATCAGACCTTTGCTATCAAGGTAGAGGAACGCTTCTGGAGGAACATAGCCGTCAAAGCGAACTCTCTCATCATACATATAATTAGGGCAGTAAGCCCCAGAGATCAGGTTGTTCGACGATGTCATTGCTCTTGCAATGTACCTTCGAGTCAACTTAATAACAAAACTGTCCACTCTCATTAGGGTCGCTCTATTGTACAAGACCTCATTGCGATAAAATTTTATGTACTCAGACTCTGGTGTTCTGTATAACCGAAGACAAGCCCTAAGGCAAGACCTCTCAAACACCCGAATCTTTTCCAATAAACTTGCTCTCACGTTGAACCACACGGGACATCCAAACACAAGCATAGGCCGGATAAGGGCCATGTAGCAGATCACCTTCACCCTCGCATCGAGTTGGCTGTTATAAAACAGTCTTGTAAGGGCAAAAGCACCTTTGGCTCTGGCCAGAGCAACATCTATATGTTTGTTAAAATACAGATATTGATCTAGCCAGATCACAAGGTGTCTGACTACATTTCGACAAGCAAGTGGCTGCCCGTGCTGTCCCATGATCGAAAACTTCCGCCAATTCTTTCTGGTATCCCTAGAGGCCCCAGACAAAGGCGTCCTAAACAAAATGGTTTCCGACTTCTGAAAGTTGATTTTCAACTTCCAGTCATCGCAATATCGCTTAATTTTATCGAAGTCACGTTGCAAGAGTATGTTAGCGACCTCAATCTTTGGACCTGATCTGTACGCGATTAAGTCGTCTGCGTACGCTATGGCATGGTGAAGTGAACCTATCGGAGCACTTGTGTAAATGTTGAATAGGATCGACGAATTTACCGCACCTTGTTGCAGACCGTTTTTAATGATAAATATTCCAGCGGAAGTCACATCGCCATTCTTCACGATGAACTGTCTACTGGAGAGCATATCAAAGTGGTTTACTAATGCCCAACCTGTCCAGCTTGAAGAAGAGTCCCTCTAACCATACGGTGTCGAAGGCTTTTTCCAAGTCAATCAGGCAGGTACCAGTGCACTGTTTTTTGCCTTTGTTCCATTGAATATCAGAAACCAGTTTAGACGCAGCATGAATGATATCATACCCCGCCTTGAAACCGAATTGATTATTCGGAACTATATGTCTGTCCTCAACCCACTTAGTCAGAACAGTGCGTCAATAGTTGTGTTGCGGAATAAGTCTTCGTTGTCAGTGTGTTGATACCGTGGTATCGTTTTGTCCATAGTCCGTTTGATTGTCTTGTCCATTAGTCTTAGATATCTGTCAATCTCCTCGTTTGACAGATTTCTATTGGACGGTGGGTAGAGCGAATTCGAGGAGAGTGCCCTCGTCAGTATTCTTGAGAAGTGTGTCCAACGCACTCTACTATAAATGTAGAAATACCTTTGAACAAACTCTTCCATTTCCGCAGTTTCGTTGGGAACAGTTATTTCGATGCTGAGACCGCAATGGTCACTGTCATACACGAAAGTTCGTAGACAGTTTGTAGTTTGTTGGTTAGTGCACGTCAGTTGTATTCGTGAGTCGAACAGCAGGAGATCCAAATAGGACCCATGTCTGGGAAACGACGGACTGTGCTGACTCCACCAATTGAATAGTAGGCTCCCTCTAGTATTTGGTATATTCTTTCCCCAATCTCTATGTTTGGCGTTGAAATCTCCGCCGATAATAAAATAGTTGTCCTCCAATTCCAACCTCAGAAATCGAAAAAGTGTTTCGAGCTCTGAGATGAATAAGCTGGATTGAGTAGCCTTAGGTGCATAGACAGACACCATGTACAACCGCATTCCATTACTGAGAGGGATGTACATAACGCATGCTTCCAGCACCCGAAACCTGCGTACCACATGACTGTATATTCTTTTGAAACGCAGTCCCTTTCTTACAAAGATTGCAACACCTCCTCCTTGAATGGAATTGGGTCGGTTTCTTCGTAATATTTTATATCTCCTGTGCCTCAATTTGTGTCTTTTGGTAAGCTTAGTTTCGCTAACCAAGAGCACATCAGGGGCTTGGTCTTTAAGTAATTTAAATAGTGCGGCTCGTCGTTCGAACCTAATCAATGAATTCACATTCACTGCAAGGACCTTCAGGGTTTGCTCCGCCCTGTACGTACCCATTACGACTGGAGATGCGTTAGGCCCGGCAGCAGCGTGTATATTTGATCCACCTGCGTAGCCTGTTCCTGTATTTGACGCTGAAGCTGAGCCATCTGCCCCATCTGAGAGCAAGATAGCCAGCATGTCAGGTACAGGTTCTGGTGTTCTAAGCGCTGGGGCCTGAGAAGCTACCTTAGCTTGTTGTACCGTAGTTCCCCTACCTGCCGCCATTTGGGCGTAGGTAACTTGGGGAGTAACGGCTGGTGTTTGTGTTTGCACGGTTGGACATTTAACTTCCACCTTCTGCTACCGAACTAGATTTACTCTTTTGATGTATTGGAATTTAGAACAACCCCGATAATTTGCGGTGTGTCCCGTGTTCCTACATACCATAAGGCACAAGAGAGTTGGCTTTTTCTGACGCTCCGTCCTTAGCTAGAGCGCATTCCTCAGACTTGTGGTTCTTTCCACACTTCACGCATCGAGGCTGCATTTTGCAGTTCGACGCGACGTGCCCCAACCTTTGGCAGCGAACACATTGTAAAATGTTTTCGCTCCTCTTTAATTTTTCCCAGTTTACAACCTGGTAGTCTAGGACTTTGATGCTCCTTAGACCATCCAGTTTGCTGTTGGGACTTAGCTGAAGCAGGAAGAATTGTAGTTTCCGCTTCTCCCTTTTAGCTCTAGCCGTGACAAACGGCTTAACCCCCACTAATTTGAACCCTTCGCACTCCTTCTCTTTCAGCAGTGCAAGGAGCTCCTCCGGAGCAGTCGACGGCAATAATCCACTCAACAGCATTGTTTGCAGCTTTTCACCCTTCGGGGTGTAGGAGAAGAACTCCGTCGTCGAATCCTTCAATAAGCTTTTGATTTTGTGGTAGCGCTCCACTGTGTTACAGTGGATCTCGTGAGTATCTACACTTAGTCTTTTAATAAAAAAAATTACAGCCTATGGCCGACTTACAGAGTTCGATATTGTCCTTTAACTCCAATTTAAAGGTGTTATTGGTGGCACTTTTTGTTTGGTGGCTTTCTGCTCTTGCTGTTGTTGTTGTCTCTGCTGCTGTTGCTTATGTTTCTGTTGTTGTTGTTGTGGAAGCTCTACGTTTATGTTTGGTTGTCCCTGAGGTCTCTGGAGTAGTTGCTGCTTCTCCATCTCCCTCCTTGCCACTTGCTTTGCTTTTATGGCTAGCAATTTTTGTTGTAGCTGCTTAATGCTACTGTAGTACAGAGCCTCGACCTCCTCCTCTTCGTCATCTGACTTAGATTCAGCTAGGGATGCAAAGCTGTTGTCCTCCGCACTCTGAATGCGCACGCGTAATGATATTCGGAGTCGGCTCCAACTTCCTCCTCCTCTTTGTGCCAGTTTCTGTTATTGTTGTTGTTGCTGATTTTGCGTGGACTGCCTTAATGGCTTGATCATCAGACGACATCGTGCCATCTGCTGACCCCGCTATTTGGATAGCGGACGGCTTAGTTCCACTCATCACACGATCGATCTCACTTTCTGTTTATCGAAATTGTCTATTCAATTAAACTTCATAAAGAAATAAAAATTCGATGGAAATTTTTCGGGAATCGAACCCACGACCGCTGCTTTGTCACTACCGCTGGGCCACCGATGCACTTGGACAAAATGTTTCTAATACACTTTATATCGATGTTTTTGTTTTTTACTTTTTTCACTTTGAAAGCCGAAACAGGTCTATTCCTCACGGAGGTCTATGAACGACTGATTTTTTCTAGTGCGTTTAATGGGTAGTGTCGCCTTAATACATATATTTTTATTCAAATCAAATACGTAATGCGTAACTTTCCTTTTTGCTTAGGTATTACCATTGGGGAGACACAGGGCGTCGCTTCAGTAGCTGGTTTTATAACACCTTTATTTACCATATCATCTAGCTCAGCTTTTACGGCCTCTCTCATAGTATACCGCTGGATGAACTTTTAGGTCAGGTTTTTCTTTCAAATCAATTTCATATTGAAAGTCTCTTACTTAGACAACCAACACCGTCCTTTTTGTTCCCTTTATTCGACTTTTGATTATCCATCACCTCATTTATCGCATTTATTCGAATGATTAATCTGGCTTCTTCGCAGGCTTTTTTGCCAAGAATTGGTGAGACTTTTGCATCGACTATGAAAAATTTTAGATAAAATATTTTTTTTTATAATGGCATGCGTTGCAACTTCCTCTATTACCGGCATTTTTGACAAAGTATGGCATGAAGGTTTGAAGTTCAAATTGCGACGAATTTTGCCATTAAAGCTTTATAATATATTGACAAGCTATTTTGAAAATAGAATTTTTCGCGTTCGATACGGAAATGATGTTTCGAAATTTAAAGATATCCTAGCCGGAGTACCGCAGGGAAGCGTACTGGGCCCACTTTTGTACCTTTTATATACAAGAGATATACCACACGTCGAGGATACTGTTCTCGCTACTTTTGCTGACGACACCGCTATCTTAGCGGTTGGAGAATCAATAGAAGACTCAACGGCGAAATTTCAGACTGCTTTAAATAAAGTCTACGAGTGGACAAAGATCTGGCGAATTACCCTTAATGAGACAAAACCTGTACATGTTGACTTCACCTACAGAAAGATAAATCACTTGCCCATTTCTATAAACTCGGTGTGTATCCCCTTTGCAAACGAGGCTAAGTATTTGGGAATGACACTTGACGCGAAGCTTAAATGGAAAACGCATGTTAGAAAGAAACGAAAAGAACTAGAGGCCAAATACAGAGAAATGTACTGGCTACTTGGTAAATATTCCAAGCTAAGCTTAGAAAACAAGCTGCTTCTTTATAAGCAAGTGCTAAAGCCAGTGTGGACCTATGGTATACAACTCTGGGGTTGTACTAAGAAATCAAATGTAAATATAATACAAACTTTTGAAAATAAAGTGCTACGACAATTTGTGCGTGCCCCATGGTTTATAAGAAATAATGACCTGCATCGAGACCTCGGAGTTCCTTTCGTGGAAGATGAAGTCAGGAACTGCGCACGAAAACATAAAGTCCGGTTAAGCGGCCATATCAACAATACAGTCCTAGAAGTCTTGGACGAACGAAACATACTACGCCGTCTTCAACGAACTAAACCGTTGGACCTTGCGCGATAAATTGAAACCGCATTAAGAAAGCGGAATATGTAGGGTCTTCCATTGGAAAGTGTCCTACCAATCGTGACTAACTTATGAAATAAAAACTGCTTGATAAGTTCTACTTAGTTGCAGTATTAAAATCAACAATGAAGGGAGGTGTTTTTAGTGAGTAAGAATCTCACACTACTATGAGCACGCGCTTCTGATCCTCATAGTGTCTGATGGAAGATTTTCACCTGCCCTCGCCGGGGAAAAAAAAAAAAAAAAAAAAAATTTTTGCTTCTTTAACTAGATACTTTGGTAGCACATTACATTGGGCACCTGAATCAAATTTCATTTTTATTTTTTTGTTGTTAATGTCAATCCGCGTTGCCACTAAAATGTAGAGCAAATGAAGTACGTTAGCCAATAAAATGTAGTACCATATGTTTTTTTTTTATTGAAATTTAAATTAACATAATAAACCAAATAAATAGATAAATAACATAACAGAAATATAATTAAAATACACAAAAGAACAAAAATAATAATAAATTAATAATGATTATAAAATTATAGTATGCTCTCCTGAGCGAACGTTTTTTTTTTTACTTTATATTTACTTAACTCTATTAACAAATTGAAAGAACAAAAAAAATTTTACCAATTCGTCTGTTGATTCAAATATTGCATTATCTTTTATTAGCTCTTTAGCTAATAGTACATTTTGGATTGTTTCTGAGTTCAATCTGTTTCTCATTTCTTCTTTTATTAAACAAAGCTGGGAAAACTTTCGCTCAGCAGAAGCACTACTGTGTGGAAGACAGCATAAATCCAGCAGTAGGCTGCTGGTTCTTCAAACATTGAGCTCCCTAAACTATTTTTTTGTTTGTTCAATTCCATCCATTTTGCCATAAGGTCGCTATTTTGAGGTCCACATTTCAAAATAAAATCGAAAGCCCCAATCAACAAGCGCCACTGCTCATTTAAAATTTTCAAATATGCTTTCTTATAGGGAAACTCCTTAAACAAATTTAAAATAGTTGGCTCGCTGTCTGAAGCTATCATCCAAGGATCTAAATACTTTGGTAATTGCATTTTAGTATTATTAAGGTCAAATCTTTGATTAAGTTGGTTACATAGTTCTACATATATATATATTTCGAACGTTTTTTTAATATTATTTATACTATTAATATTCATTTCAGAATTTTGAATGTGCAATTCAAATTGAAATCCAAAATAGCATGACGAGATTGGTAAATAATAGGATTCATTTTTGAAATCCATTGAAAGAGATAAGCAATTTGCTTTGATAAAATTTGTATAAATGTCTTATAAATTGTTGCATATTTCCTTGTGGATTAAATTATTTGTACTATTTCACCCTGAAATTGTTTATTCAGGTCATTAATTTTTTTTTAATAAGTAGGATAAGAAAAATAAATAAAGTCTGTTTTCTTCCTCATTAAAAAAAAAAATCATAACCTATCTTACTATTACCCACATGTCCATCTTCAAAAGAAGTGAGTGTAAAATAATGGATAAGAGGACTCCATTGTTCCAATAGTGGGCTATAAGGCTATGCAAAAAGTGGGCATATGTAGCTTTAACAGAACTTAGTATACTTAATGGCAAGAGTTTGCATGTAGCCGATGAACATAACCGTAGGTTGTGGCTACTGCATCCTATTGAAAATAGATTTGGGCAAACATTGGATAGTTTTTCACTCACTCCGTTAAGATGTCCCCGCATTACTGAGGCATTATCAGAGCAAAAGCCAATTGCATTTAAAATGTCAATATCATTGTCCTTGCATTCACGTAGGATTGACTGAAAAATTTCTTCGGAATTGCTTTCCTTGAGCTGGTGAAATCCAATGTATCCATCTTTTATAGCATATTCATCAAAGTATCTAGCTATTATCACTAGGCAGGTTTCGGTTGACACGTCAGTAGTCTCATCAAGAAAAGTTTTTCGTAAAAAAGTAAAATGGTTAGACGGAGCTTAAGAAATGTAGTACTTTAGGGTAACGATGTAGTATGTAGTACGGCGTTCAAAAATAAAGAAAATATGTAGCACAGTACTACATATGTAGTACAAGTGATAACACTGATGTCAATAAGTTCATACCAATTCTTGTCATAATCTTTGTTGCTTTCAGATAAGGACTGAAACGAATAAAATCTGTAAATTTTAATACGGCCTATACTTCCAATGCGTAAAAATTGCAATCCCATTTTCTACCCAAATTAGCCTGTATATTCTCTAGTTTCAGTTTGTTATTGATTTTCGTTCGGTGCGGTTTAAAATATTTATAAAATATGAGTCAAGAGGAACGCCGTAAAAAGATCATCGACAAATGGCTCGAAAACACTTCGGGTCCAAACCATTTCATCGCAAAAAATTTAAACATAGCACGCTGTGCAGTGGATTCTGTTATTAAACGATATTTGGAGACGTTGACAGTTAAGCGAAAACAGAAAAGTGGAGCTAAAGGTGGAGCACATGATACAAATTTGGACAGGAAAATAGTGGGTACTATCGTAAAAAACCGGACTATGCAATCCAGAGATGTTGCTCGGAAATGTAATACCAACCAAACAATGGTACAAAGATCTAAAAAACGTAACGGTCTAAAAACACGAAAAAAACAAAAAATACCAAAAGCAAAAAAAGTCATAAACACACGAGCCCGAAAGCTATACGAGTTGATAGGCAACAAGAAAGCGTGCTTGGATTTGGATGACGAAACTTATGTCAAAGCCGACTTTACTACTCTTCCAGGTGCGCAGTTTTATAACTCGATTGAAGCTGAGATTCTTCCGCAATCAACAACATCGATTGGGATGGAAAAATTCGGGTCAAAATATCTCGATTGGCAGGCCATTTGCCAATCTGGACACAGAAGCTCATCGTTTATTACAACGGGAACAATTAACGGAGAAGTGTACATTAACGAGTGCCTAAAAGAATGGTTGATTCCTTTCTTAAACAAACACGAGGGTTCAAGATTATTTTGGGTAAATTTAGCTTCACCGACGTTGAGCTTTCTTGTTGCCAAAAATGTCGACTTTGTCCCTTAATACATGAATCCACCTAATGTTCCACAGTGCCGTCCCATTGAAAGGTATTGGGCTTTGGTCAAAGCTAAATTGAGGAAAAGTGAGCATTGTGCAAAGGACGTAAAATATTTTAGTGCTAAATGGAAAAGAGCGTCCAAAAAGATCCCGGATGTAACTGTCACCAACCTTATGAAGGACACTCGAAAGAAGTTGAGGAAAGAATGGGAACCTAAATAATTTTTTTTATTTTTTGTAATTGTGAATGAATTTAATAAAAACAGAGTTTTAAAGCAAATAAAAAAAATTAACATGAATTATGAAAATATTTTTTTTTTTTTACTTTGAAGTTTCCAAATTTTATTCGTTTCAGTCCTTATTTTATTTAATTCATAGTCTTCGTCACTTTCTTCCTCGTTTACTAGTCAAATACTTTTTTGCTGCTTCTCCACATTGATGGAAAGTGGTTTCTATTTTGACATTTTGTACACCTACTGCCAAATGCGGAACACGATTTTTTGCCATGATGTGTCCCACATCTCTTGCAGTTGAATGTATCTTTTATATGTGTTGAATGACTTGCCATTACATTTCGATTTGTACACTGCATCTACCTTTTCCTCCCCATGCTTCTCTTTTAATTGTTTGGAGGTGATCTCTGAAAGTAGTTTTTCTCTAAGAAAATCGTTGTAGATTCTTATTATAATTGTGTCTTTAAGCAAACTTTCTTGCAGGTTTTCGAATGCGCATTTTTTTATTTGAGATTTTATTTTTGTAAGGAACTCGTCGAATGGCTCACCTTCATTTTGGTGCATTTTATTGAGTAAATATCTTTCATATGTGATGTTGGCTTTAGGTATGAAAGAGCTACTAAATTTGTTTTTCATCAATGTTACCTGTACTTTTTCATTCTCAGTGAGTTGAAATGTATTGCATATTGCTACTGCTTCTGATCCGATCGTTGACATCAATGTTGCTACCTGCACTCCCTGGGGTCTGCTCTGCAGTTGCGTAGCTATTTCGAACTACTCGTACTGCTGAATCCAGTTTTTCCAGTTTGTTGCTGCGTCGCCTGTAGTAATTAGTTCTTTTGGAGGTCGGAGAAAACTTGTTCCGGGGTTTCCTAGGATGTTAATATTTGCCGCTTCTGTTCGCCCCGGGTCTCTCGATGTGCTGGCACTTTGGGGATCGCCGTCTTTTGGCATTTTATTTCGATTTTTTTTTTTTGTTTTCGCACTATACTTCTGACACCATGTGATGACTTTATTGAAGTGAAGTATGATGTAGTAAAATATAATGATATTTCTTTGTGGCTTATGACTAATATTTACATTGAAGTTATGCCAAATAATAATACTGATGACAAACATATCATATTGTCACAGAAGCTGGTTTCAGCTCTTGTTGTATCTCAATGTTTTCAATAGGAATGAGGCACAGTTTGGTAATGGGCTTCTTGAAGTATTTTTGGTTACTAAATACTGTAGCAGTGCGAATTTCGTTATCCTTTCCGTTATGATGCCCATCGGCCATGCAGTTGGTGGTAATCGATCTTCTTTAATTAATACAATATCGCCAAGGTTAATATTGGGTTTCTTTCTTTTCCCTTTGGTTCGTTGTTGGAGTTGTGAGAGGCATTCTTATGACCAAACCTTCCAAAAGTCCTGAGTCATCTTTTGTATTAATAGCCAACAAGAACGGTAACCTTTTAAATTCTCTATGATCAGTTGGGGGACATCCAATAAGAAAATGTCCAGGAGTAAGTATTATGGTTTCTTCGACGTCATTATTGATTGCTATGAGTGGTCGAGAGTTCAAACAAGCTTCTATTAACATTAGCAAAGTGGAAAGTTATTCGAACGTCAAGGACGTATCTCCGATTACTCGTTTTAAGTGGTATTTTGTAGACTTTACCGCAGATACCCAAAGCTTCCCGAAGTGTGGTGATGCAGGAGGTATAGAATGCCACTGAATTCCATCCAAAACAAGTTTTCTTGATGCATCTTTCGCAGACTTTCTTATAGCATTCTTTATTTGGTACTGGACTTCTTTGTTGGCGCCAAAAAAACGTAGTTCCGTTATCGCTATAGAAGTGTGAACACACTCCTCTTGTTGATGTAAACTTTCCGATAGCTGCTATGAAAGCTGCAGAGCTGAGATCACTCACTACTTCTATGTGAACGGTCTTGGTCAACAAACAGACAAATACTCTTATAGCGATGAAAGTCTTCGTTATTCTATTACCTCGTCCCTTGGAAACTAACAACTGGATTGGTCCAGCATAATCGACTCCAAGGGTCTAGAGGGAGTTACCCGTGGAGACGGTAACATTCCCATTAATTGAGTTTAAGTTTGTGCATTGAATTGGCGACATTTTACACAATTATGGATAACCTGTCGAATTATCCGTTTTACTCGAATGACCAAATAAAATCGCCGCAATCATCATAACATTAGTCGAATGCCTCCATGTAAGATTCGTTTGTGTATGCTCTCAACTAATAATTTTGTAAACCTCTCGTTGTTCAGCAAAATGCATGGATGTTTTTCAGCATCCGATATCATTCCATGTTCCAGACGTCCTCCCACAACCAGAAGATTGTCTTTACCTAAGTAAGGGTCCAATGACAGAAGTTTAGTTCTTCTGTTAAGCGGTTTTCCATTGCTTAAGCATGACAGTTCTTCGGGAAATACTCTTGCTTGGGTGGAGCGTATAAGCACTCTGCGGGCGTCCTCAAATTCGTCGACGCTCAAATCTCCAATTCGCCTCGATTTTCCTTTTCAGCAATTTTTTGCAAATCTTGTGCAGCATGCAATTACCTTTAACCGTTTGGTATAGTACGAGAATCTTTCAGTTAAATCATTAATTATGTGCACTGCTAGATTCAAAACGTGCTTTTGTTCTGGAATCTTTACAGCACGTACCTCTTGCTTTGGCCACTTAATAGGATTGAGCTGCACCCGCTGGGGACCAATCCACTACAATTGGTTGGTTTCATTTGTTCTGGTAAACAACCCTCTAGAGGCAGAATCTGCAGGGTTATCGAATGACGTGATATGCCTCCATGAAGTTACTTCTTGTATTTCCGACACGCTATTCACGACAAATGTCTTCCAGGTTGATGGACATTTTTGGATCCAAACAAGAGCGATCCAGGCGAATACTTCATTTACTTGAGAGCCAAATATCTTTAGTATTTCTGCCCATGTTTTTGATAGTAAATGTGCTCCCTAAAGTTCTAATTTCGGAAGAGGAAGTTTTCCTCGGATTGGAGCCACCTTTGTTTTTGGTGTCAACAGCAACTCTTGAGTTTACTAGTGCCGGATACGCTGCTTCTGAGGCATCACAGATTCCATGAAGCTTACTTTCATTCATCTAGGGATCCTAATGTCCTCCAGAGTCACAAGATTGTCGTTAATTTTGTTCCACTGACTTCTCAATTCAGCTGAAAGCGTTTCATCCCATTCCACATCCGATTTCTAAATTTGCTGCATTAGAATTCTTGCACTAACTGTCACTGGTGCTAGCCATCCAAACGGGTCATATATGTTAATTTGGCTATTTCCGACAAAGTTTTCCACTTTGTATCTTTGTGAACCTTGAATTGAAAGGTTTCGCATAGAGGATCCATTGGATCCCTAAGGTCTTAATCTTTTCGTCTTCTAAAACCTTTGTTTTATTTTGAGTCTCGGTTTGGTCGGGTGGAATGTCTTTAAGTAACCTGCGGTCATTAACTGCCCACTTCCACAAATGAAAACCTGCTCCTCCTCGCATTGCAATGAGTTGTGCCTGAGCCTCTTTACATTCGGACAATGTATCTCGCGCAGACAATACGTCATCAACACACAAATCATGTCTTATAGGTTCTGATGCAACTGGATACTTTTCCTTTTCGTCTAAAGCTAGTTGCTGCAGTGTCTTAATTGCTAAATACGGAACAGACGCAGTTCCATAGGTGATCGTTGTCAGTTTATATTCTTTTATTGGTTGGTCTGTGGAATTTCGTCATACAATTCGCTGATAATCTTGGTGATCCTCATGTATGTAGCATGATTTGGCAACACATCTTTTCAATATCTGCAGTAAGGACATACCAATGGCTTCGCCATCGGATCAGCATCGTTGTTCTTGATGCATGGGGCCAACTAGCATTAACTGATTCAAACTAACGCCAGTAAAAGTTTTCGCAGATCCATCGGACACTATGCGTAACTTTGTAGTAGTGCTCTCCGGTTTTAGGATAGCATGATGAGGCATGTAGCAAATGGAATGCTGGAGATGGTTACGTGAAGTTGCCTCGACCATGTGTTCATGACCTTTGTAAATTCATTTTTTAGCTGCAAATTGTTGTTGAGTTTTGCTTCCAGGTGACTAAATCTTACAATGGCCCTGTTCTACCGATGTTGAATGGAATCTTCAGAACGGATCTTCCGTCGGGTCTTCGATAATGTGCTCTCTTATACATATATTCACACTCCCTGTCACATGACTTCAAGTATTTCAGTGCCAGTTCCTAGAATTTTTCCAAATGGTATTTCGCTCAAGTGATGTTTCGGCTACCAATCCGATAGTTCCAATCCCGTAATGCATTTTTTAAGATGTCAGTCGTGAGAGCCATCCCAATTGCGACCTTTCGAGCTATCAGTGAACTTTCTTTATCGCTTTGTAGCCCCTCAAGGATAATGTTACCATATGAGTCAACTCCTGGGCAGTTATATGTAGGATCAGCTAATCCAAGCTTCTCGAATTGATTAAATTTTATATTTTTAGCCGCTTCGGATGGTAGTTGCCTTGTAAGTTTTGGTCATACTAAAACTTCTGCATGTAGTACAAATTCAGATGGGAATCGTGGTCTCAATTCTATTTCGACTTTGTGCTTAGCAGTTTGCTTTAAGAAGGACCCTCTGTTTCTTGAGTTTCAATCTGTCTCATCCGCCATATTAATTTTGTCTAAGACTTAGTAGCCTTAGTAACGCTAAATGTCGATGGTTTGTTCACTGTCGAAGGACTAATGTAGATTTGCTTTTCCTCACCGCTGGTGGGGGGAAATAACAACTCTATATTTCTGTAGGTGAAACAACTCAAAAAACGTTATTTTCATACTCTAACTTATGTACTAAAATTATGCGTATTTTATTGGGTCTATAACTTAATTGCTAAGAGATGGCGTAACTTGCATTATTCCATTGTTATTATTCCATTGGAACATGCGTTGGAAAGCTACTGTCATTGTACGTCATTTCAGTATACGAGTATGTCATTCATTTGAAGCGTAAACAACAATTTTTTTTTTCACTCAAATATGTCGAACTTTGTGCCTGAAAAAGAGTTTTTGCGGGAGTTCTTCTTCATTACTTTAATATGAAGAAAACTGCTGCCGAAAGTCATGGTATTTTGGTGGAAGTTTATGGTGAACGTGCCAAAAGTGGTTTGCACGATTTAAAAGTGGTGATTTTGGCTTGAAAGACGATGAACGTCCTGGGCAGCCAAAAAAGTTTGAAGATGAAGAACTGGAAGCATTACTCTGTGAAAATTGTTGCCAAACACAAGGAGAGCTCGCAGAATCTTTGGGTGTCACTCAACCAGCTATTTCAAAACGTTTAAAACCAGCTGGATATATTCAAAAGCAAGGAAATTGGGTTCCACATGAACGTGTCATGTCCGAAATGCTGCTGGAACGCCACAAAAGGAAGTCATTTTTGCATCGGATTGTTACTGGTGATGAAAAATGGATCCATTACGACAACCCCAAGCGCAAAAAATCATATGTGAAACCCGGCCAACCAGCCAAATCAACGGCAAAGCCGAATATCCATGGCACGAAGGTAATGCTCTGTATTTGGTGGGATCAGATACGTGTGCTGTATTATGAGCTGCTAAAACCGGGTGAAACCATCAATGGACAACGCTACCGAACACAATTAATCCGTATGAAAAGAGCAGTGGCCAAAAAACGCCCGGAATATGCGACCAGACACGAGGCAATAATTTTCCATCATGACAATGCTCAGCCCCACGTTGCTATTCCGGTTAGAAACTATTTGGAAAACAGTGGATGGGAAGTCTTACCCCACCCGCCTTATAGCCTAGACTTTGCCCCTTCTGACTACCATTTGTTCCGGTCGATGCAGAACGCCCTCACTGAAATACGGTTCACATCAGAGCAGAATATCAAAAATTGGCTTGATTCATTCTTGGCTGCCAAGCCGGCGCAGTTCTTTTGGGATGGGATCCACAAATTGCCAGAAAGATGGGAAGAAGTCATAGCTTCAGATGGGCAATACTTTGAATAATACTATTGTACATGTTTTTCTTAAATAAACGTTCAAATTTTGAAAAAAAAAAACGCACGAATTAAGTTATATACCCAATACAAAAATTATTGTGGGAACTCAAACATACAAAATATAAAAAAATTGTATCGTACGCTGCGCGTGAGTCATTTGAGACCCATGTGTACATACAGCAATGAAAATTTTGTTGTGTGACATTGTTGGCCACAACACTATCTATTGATGAGCTTGGGGATTTTAGAGCCTGTCAAAATTATATGTAGATATTTTTAGAAAATTAGATCAGTTGCTGTTAGCAGATGGAGTACGAAGACGTAAAATAGCTTCCTTAAGAAATTATTATGGACGAGTTGGGGGCAATTTTTAAAGCGTCGGTAGAGTGATCAATCTGGTTCCATATTAGTTGGCGATCAATCGAGACTCAGCTAATCTTGTGGTCTTGTGGTCAAACTTCAATTATCAGTTGGTCGACATTGCAAAAGTCAACAAATCTATCGCCATTATCAGTTTTTGTGTTCCCGAGACCATATGATCGTATCACATGTTTGAAAGTGGTGTTATTTCTGCCTACCTTCCCGATAAAATCTCCATTACGATTACGTACCTTCGTAACGCGTCGAGCTTGTGGTTGCACTCAGTATGCTATAGAAATCGTTCTTGCCATCTTTTATGGTTATGTTCCTGACCTTGCCCTTGAATTGCTCCATTAAATTCAAAAACGTATCCGTCCAAGGCGTGTGTTCCGTTTCGGCGGAGCAATGAAATGTTTGACGGTTGCGAACTGCTGGGCCACAGACCAACCAATGCTTCTCCTATTTTATAATAGCGCCAGCGACTTACCATTCACTCTCTTCAAATTTTGCAGTTTCCAATCTGACTCTCAGGCGTTGAAGTAGGACTTACGAGTACTAATGGTGTTGTAAGTGTTGGCAAACCGGTGTACCATCTCGTTGAGGTCCATTGCATTTAGAGAGAGAGAGTGATGGATAGATAAATTTTATTTCCTATGATTTCAGGATACAAGGGATTCATATTTTCGTAGTATATACAACAAGTCATAAGTTCTAGAAAGAATATAAGAAAATTATGTGACATTCTGTATTTTGGTATATAAATGTACAATAATAAAAATAGAGTTGAATGTCACTTCAATTGGCTTAAACAATAAAATTTAAGTTGTGGGTGGGGTGACCCTATAAGAAACACTTGCAAAAAATAAATACAAGAGTAATTATAACCAAAGGTACTGCTAAAAGATGCAACAATTATTATAAGAAAAACAAAATCAAGCAGGCAACTAAAAATAAACCAAAATATCAAAAATAATCGATTCCAATCCAACATAGGTAGTCAAAGCAAAAGAGTCAATTTTTACCAAGTTTTATGAACGTTCCAGGTATTGCTACTGCGCTGATGGACTGCTGGAGTTTATTGAACAACCGATAAGACAAAACAGAAAAAAAATTACGATTTGCAGTACATAGTGCGGAAATTGGGTTCAGATAACATGTTTGGAAAGCCTACATGTAAATAAAAATTAGAAATAAGACGGAAGAACGATTTTAACACACAATTTTCAGGTCACAGAACAAAGGATAGCTAGGATGTCTACGAGGTTTTTCGATGAATTATTCTTAAAAAATGTTTCTGCAAAATCAGCAGTGGATGTATCTTGTTTTGGTACAAACCTCCCCAACAAGCAATTCCATATTGTAGCTTTGAATGGAAAATGCCGTAATAGATTATCTTTACAAGCTTGGTAGAACATATAGTACATTGCGCCAATAATAAAAATATCTAAGTATGCATCGGAAATACTTTCTCAATGGATCTGTATGATTCGAAAAACCCATTCTAGAATCAAGGGTGAGCCCCTAGTACTTGAAGTCTTGTACTGTTTCTATTAAAAAACATTTATCACTGCAGTTTAGATTACTACAAAAATTGTGAGAAGGAGGACCAGACTTACAATTGCAATTAGACAATTTGTAACTGTGACACACAGGTGCGGGGAAGTACACGTTCGCTTAAAATTTGAAGAATATTACATTGATTTTGGAGCTTATAACTAGTTTGTGTTCAAAAAACAAGTCTCTCAATAAATTCAGATCCCGATTCATATCACAGACTACATCCAAAGGACTGTTCGATCCACAAGAGAAACGCATATCATCCGCAAATGCAGTAGATAATAATTTGAAATTGCACCCAAAATAGACCCTTGTGGTATACCCAGATTAAAGTACATACTTGAATTCGCGCTCCTTATTCCAGGTATCTTCACTCTTTGTGACCTGCTACCAAGATACGACCTGAACCAATTGAGGATGAAGCCACGGAAACATGATTTTTTCAGTTTCCTCAACAGACAATTGTGGTTGACCATATCGAAGGCTTCGGTAATGTTAATAAATAAATCCGCTGTACATTTTTCCCCATCTAGGTGTGACATTATTTGAGAACAAAACCCTTTTGAAAAGCACATTGAACTGGATTAAATAACTTGGTTTTAATTAGAGAATTCACTATCCTATTTTTCATAAGTTTCTCAAAAACTTTACTAAAAACTGGAAGAAGTGAGATTGACTTATAGTTACCTATTTCAGAAGCAGAGCATTTTTTAAGCACTATTAAACATGCAATTTGTTTAAGGGTAAAATTCGAGATACCTATCATCAGCTCCACAAGAATTCGAATTAGTTAAAGTCCCAATAACTTTTAAGATTTCGAGAGGAGTTATGGATTCAAAAACAAAACTGTTACCTTGCAGCGGCTCATAATATCCACAAAAAGATGGACAGTGATAACAAATTGATTGGTCTGGACAAGATAGTAAACTGCAGCAATAGCAGATTTGTAAGACACTTCGCAGTCATCAACAAATAAAACAGTGAGTTTTTTTGAAGATTAGATTTATTAAGTATGCTGTTTGCTACTTGCCTTTTAAGTTTGGCACACAATTTCCTATAGTACTTCCTAGCTAATCCCAAATTATCAGGATACTTATTACACATCATTCTGAGTTTATTTTTACCCATAGCTTTATTTAATAGGAATCTAGATATCCACGGTTTAAGTTTTTTGAAACGACTCTTTGGCGGCAGGAATGAGGAACAACTTAAAATATTTTTCTTCAGGGAACCAATAAAGAATGCATGGGCAGTAGATGTATCACTACAAGCATATACCTCTTCCCGAAACTCATAAATCCGACTGTTTTGAGTTTGCTAAAATTAATTTTCATTATTTGAGAAGATTTTGGAATTTTACAAAGCTTGAACCCCGAGGTGTTAACTACGAGACCCGTCATAGAGTGATCAGTAATCCTCAAATCGAATACTCACTTTTCGCACTTGTTGAACGCAACATTTCTGAAACGCCCATAAATGTGGTCTAGGCAGTTACCTGAATCAGCCATAGTGGGCTCATTAATCAAGCATATTAGACCATGTGATGCAAGTAGTTAGAACCAGTTTCACTACAATCCAAGCTATTGAAATTAAAATCTCCTACAACAATTCGATTTTTCCTTTACTGAGAGATCAGACAACTCCCCCTGCAGCGTAATTTTCATTCGTATTCGCGAAAAAGCTGAACTCGGGCATAAAGTAATCGATCTTCTCAGAGTCATAGATCCAAGTTTCAGACACAAAGCCAATATCTGGAACGCTCACGAAAGAATCAAATCGCAGTAGGAACTATTCGTAAAAGCATTATTGCAGTTGGATGAACATGAAATAAGGGTAGAAAGGTCATCGATTAGAGCATTATCCAAATTCATTACAATACATTGAAATCAAGTAATGTGCACTAAATAAGTGCAATGTCATGAAAAGATTTAATAGAATGACCTTGACCATACAAATTGTGCGTCCTTCTGCTTTATGGCTTGTCTCGCCTTCATGAAGAGAGCCAATGTTTACTCGGTAAGAGAATCATTAATGTAGATATCAGCAACGCTACCTTTTCTGCTGCTGCTGCTGCTACTGCTGCTACTGCTGTTGCCTACAACACTATCGAGGCCAGCCACTTGTGACTCACGCAGATGATCGATTTCAATTTTGATGAAGAGGATTTTGTTGGAACTTTCTTGACATAGCATTTCTCGATTTTGCCGTCAGGAATATCGATGAAAAAGGCTTTGAAAAAGATTTACTTTGCGATTTACAAAACGATGTTTTGTTTCTTCTAACTGCGAACGTTTAGCATAAATCATCTGTAGAGTACATTCACTCTCGCAGTTTACATTGTTTGTGGACGACTCATCAGCTGTGATCCGTGACCCTAAGACCGGCAAGAGGTCTTAGGCCGACCTCTACTCATACCAAGGGTGAAGCTTGTGCCCTCAACATAGGTTCCGCTTTGGCATTACTAATAAAGGTGAGCGTTGACCAGGTGTAACCTTGCTCCTCTGAATGTATGGGCATCACGTCAACTTAAGTCATTCTATGACAACCGTTCTCGTAAAACGCAAGAGACATTCTGTACAACAAGGTCTGTGGATCTACCTGTTCATAGTTTTAAGTAGGTGGACGAAAGTGCTGGCTACAATTGGTAAAACGGAATGATTCGCTCTACCTTACATGGTCCACCGAGTTGTCCTTTAAGGTTTTCTCTCACACTCTACAAGTTTTTGTACCGGAGAAGACTTAAAATCTTTGCTATTGGTTCGGCCAAGTACTAAAACCATTATGTCTGTGTCGATATTAGATCACAATCCCGATCCATGTCTTAACTTGGCAACTTATCTATAATTAATCCTTTTGCCGAAAGTCGTTTTGATGCCAGTAACAGTTCTTGGAAAAGGCAGTTTCCGTGCTGACTAATCGGGACCGGATATCGCATCAATATCACACGAAACAAATCGGACAAAAGTTTTGCTAGGAAACCCCGAAATTCATCAAAAGATACGAGTACGGTCAATGTTACCACCCATTCAGCACACTATCTATAATTTGAAAATTATGCGCAATCGTCATAGACTTAGCCCATCAGACTTATAGATAATGTCCGTTCGCTTCACTATCTCGGTCACAGCGATCACAAGATTTAAACCAAAATATTGATTTTATTTTATTTATTATAGTATCTAACGGTATGTTGATAGAGATTAATCTTGATAAACTATGAGTACAATCAGCTGCGTTTGAGCCCCTAACTTGAGCATGAAGTACGACCGGTTGGCTATAAAAGCAGCGAACTCAAAGGCAATCAGAATTAAAATCGAAAATGTTCTCTACCAAAGCTGTGTTGTTCGTTGCAGTTCTGGGCGTCGCTGCTGTCCATTCAGCTGTCACTCGTGAGTATAAATACTTTTTTCAACTCAAGCCTTTTGAATAATTGGCCTTCTCTAACTTCACAGCTCTTAAAGAAACAAATGCTGAAACTCTGGGTGACGCAATCTACGCCATGGTAATGGCCTATAAAAGGATTGCACCTTGTGGTGCTCCTGATTTGGGAATCCCTGTAATGGCTCCATTCCGCCAAAAACATATCACACTTAACGTCACCAGCGGTGATTTGCTTTCGTAAGTTTCATCAAATATAGTCAATTAGCCGATGTCTGATTAAAACTTTTATTTTCTCGGCAGTTGGACAGGAGATGTCAATAATCTGGTCATCACCGGTCTTGATAAATTTGTCATCATTGATATTTCCTCAACTGAAAATCGCCTCACTTTCGACATGATGCACCCGGATATCAATGTGCTCGGTAATTTTGACACAGACCTGTTTGAAAATGTCGGAGGATTGAAGTACCACATTACACCAAAGGGTCTGTTGAATACCCATTTTAAGGATGTCCGTGTCAGTGGAGGAGTGACAATTGGCAAGAACATTGTTGGTGGAATGGAATTCTCAGATATTGAATACTATATTGATCTTGGAGATTTGGTTTCGGAGACCTGGGAGACGCAGTGGGCTGTGGCTGTCAATCAATTTTTCAACCAATACGTCCGAGATGTGACTCTACTTTTTATGGAGGAAGGTCGTGAAGCCATCAATAAGGCCATTTCTGGATATTTGACAAGTACTTTGAACGATATTGGCTATTCGACAACTGAGAAGGAGGTTATTTTCGAATTGGAACAACTCACCAAGCAGTTGGAATCTGTTCAATGTTAAATATTTCGTTTATTTTATTTGCTTCGTGAGGGAAGTGTAGTACTTCGAACTGATTAAATTGCTGAGCATTTTAAATTGATTTGTTTTATTTTCTGTCAAATTAACTTAAACTCCTGCAATAGGTGTTCAGTGTAGAAGAGCAACTGATTTATTGTTTTATTTTGGAAAGAATGGCACACTGACATTGGCTTAAGTCCATAGTCGCTCTGGCATTAATATCACGCAGAGGACTGATCTCTTAGCAGGCGCAAAGTAGCAAAGCTATGACAGCTTTGGTTGCGAACCAGAAAAAGGAAACCTTTCGTTCTATAGGTACAATGTATCAGAGCCTGATTACGAAAAAAAATGCTGCATGACTTACTATCTCAGGCCATCAAGGTGGCTTATTTTTTCGTGCTTTAAGTTTTGAAAGGAGTGGTCTGGAACGACGCAATACTTGGTATAATCTCTGATTTCATGACTCTAGTTCATGGCTTTCTTAATATCGCCATACAAAATCGTCTGTAAGCCCCACGAAGAAAACATGCTTCTCAGCTGAAAAATATTTAAAAGTTGCCAAAACGTCGAACATACATGTTTTGAGTTGCGGTTTCTCTGGGACCAGCTGTATCTGATTCAGCTATGTTGGTAGTTTCACTGGCAGTGAGAATAGTTATATTCTGACAACAGCTCACAATGGACATGGCATATTTCGCACAAGAGTTGTCCTTGAGCAATATGGTGCGACGTCATTTGCCGATAGTGATGCCTACAGGCTCCAGACGTGTTATCGTTTGGATCTATTTATTTGGTAGGGGTTGTTCGTGGCTGTGTCTTTTACTACATTCCCCCTCCTCGCAAATGGGACTGTAAATTCGACGAAGGATTTTTGTTTTAGCTCCGCTTTCCTACAGCACTCGGCACTTTATAGAAGAAGGTTAAAGAAAGTGGATAATCCTTCCTTGAACGTTTGTTTAATGGACTCCGTGTATGGAGCTCAATTTTAATGAAAAAAATGTAAACGTTCTAATTTGTTACGGTTATATTTAAAAATGGTAGATGAGTGTTGTTTTGGAAGTAGCTTAGGGTATCACATCGGAGCAGAGCACTCAGATACGAGTAAGAAACAAGTTCATTGTACTCTTTGTATATTTAATTTAGTGGAATTTCTCTGTATTTAGTAGAAAGAGGAGTAAACTACAGTACCAGTAGTTACCACATCAAGTCGTCATTACTCTTACAGCAAGCGTCGCAGGATTTTTTGTCACTTATGCCAAGAAAAATGTAGTGCCCTGATGCAACATCAGTAAGCAGCTTTTGCTACTGCGGAACAGCAGGAAAGAACTGGCTCCTAGGCTGTCGACTTACTGGGTAGTCATGCCATCTACAATTATGTTCATATGAAATCTAACTTTCAATGCAAGCCGTAATCGATGATGTAGGCAGGCAGGCAGTACTTACGCAGATTTTGGTCCTGAGAAACATTTTTCTTACCCTTGCTTAGCAAGTTATCGACAATTTCATTTCCTCTAATCTCAATGTGACCTGGGTCCCATCAAGGCTCAGAAAATTCAGCACTTCGACTGGGAAAAGGGTGCAGCAAGACGCCTTAATCATAGCTTGATGTTTATACTGACGGAGATATATGTATTATACGAGTATTTCTTTCGTGACCAATTCTTCACAATATGGCTTAGGACTACATATATCGCTTAGAAGACTGACCAAGTTTTCCTGCCAATGAGTGAAATCTGAAGTTGTTGTCCTCCAGAAATACATCAACGATGCACCTTTGATCGGTTTTGGAGCCATCTGTAAATACCCAACTACAGTCCTTTCTTGACTCATACTGTAGCCCGAATCATTGTTATGTTTGTGTCATTGGATATCCATAGGACCAGAATCAAAAAGTGGTCTGTGCGCAAGCTCATCAAAACTCTAGAGCGTACCTTCCTGAGGACCACTTCTTTTCAAACGGAAAATAGTTTTGAAAATATATTCCATCATATGAATACCAAAGTAAGGAATATCCATCCGTACGTCAAGACCTGCGCCAGGAGTGGTTGGTCTATTCCACGTTATCTGGCAGAATTAGACATGCCGTCAAAAGTTGCGTTGTAGAAAGCACTCTTAATATGGATAAAAATATCTAGTACGTACGCCTTGTCGAGTGTGCCTTCAATTCTGCCCACCAGATTTCAAAGCACAGTCTCCCAGGATCTTCTTCTCTTCTTCTTTAGTAGACATATTGCATCTTGAACAGAGAATGAATTCGTAAAGCAGTTTTTTACACGTTGTTGATGCTATATGCTCGTATTATACTTATTAATTATCTATTTAAGCTATTCAATTATTTGCTATAATTCTTTTATCTAAGATTGCGATCACTTTTTTGTTTTGAAAATTTGGTGGAATCTTCATATAAGTTTCCTTTTAAAAGTTGAAAGTCCAAAAAACGCTTTGGACACACTTGAAGTAGGACCAAAGTCAGACTGACAGATCTGAAGCTCTTGACGAACATGTAGTCATCTTTTCCGATTTTCGGTATTAAGCCTACTTTTAGTGTTCGCAAAGGGACCGGTAAGTATGTACCTGCTAGGCAAGACTTGCCAACACCTGGTCTATACGTTTTTGATGGTTATATCCGTCATCTCAGCAAGCTATTGCGTGTTCTGTTACTCAGCCCATTTACAGCTTCGGTGATAGGAGCTGGTTGTGAGCCATCAGATCATCTCAGTGTTTCCCGTCTATCTGATTTACTCCTTATGAGAACTTCAAACTGGTACCGATTTTACCGAATAACCATGCTTATGACATCTGATCAATGACCGACAGAAAAAGATCGCAAATACGAATTGCTCTAATGAGGAAAAATGAGACTCGAAGTCAGTCGACGTATGTAAGGTACTCAGTGTTGCAGCTACCCACTTACTTATTTGTTCTTCGATAGTTTTACATAAATCTTCCCAATCCAAGTATCACGATCAAGGTCGTCCTCAACGTTAGACAGGCTTCGGTGACCCATATTCCAAAATTTTCCTTAATGACCTGCTTTCCAATGTTGTTGCCTTGTACGACATTCATCTGCTGTGAGATGATTTTGAGATGCAAAAAAGTCAGTAAACGTGGATACATACCAGAACATCGGTATATGCTAACCAATAGCAATTTATCAATAAAGAAAGCGAAAGACCTCCACTGAAGGACGTCCTGCTGTGGTTTTTTTTTTTTGGTAAATCTCAAGATAAAATGGACTTGGCCGTCAGGTTTCTGAACCAGCTCTGACCTAATTGCTTGTTCCAGCAATAAAGTAAATTTTTGATAAACTTGCTTTTAATAGGTTTTGAGTTTACTAATGTAGAAAATGTCGTAACGAAGTTGAACAAGGTTACGCTCTTCTACATTCATTTCAAAAAATAATCCTATAATAGTTCTGCTCGCATAATTTCTGTTTACTTTGCAAGGATGAGTGTAGCAATTTTTTTTTTTTAATAAACTTACAGCACATCCTACATTTTCAGAGATTTTAATTGGGTGGAAATTTTTCAGGTAATCCCTTATATTAGTAGCAGGATATGTGTCCTAATGGAATGCAAATAAGGTTCAAAGGAACTCACTGACATAGAATCATACCGTGTCCATTTATATTTATACACGTGTCCTTTTTAGAACCTGGAAAATAGAATTTATTTAAAGAAAATATTTGCAATTAACAGTAATGGAGTTTCACTTAGTTCTTAGGACCCTCAATTAGTTTAACCTTATTTCGAAGGATCAAATACGGTTACGGTGTCCCCAGGGAATTTATGTAGAATGCCACTGCCACTGCCATTGCCACTGCCATTGCCACTGCCATTTTCAAGTTTTCACAATATATGTAGGTACGTCCTTTTTTATGAAGTCTTTGAATTCATTTGGCCATAAAGGACTCTGAGTGCGAAAAGTAAGAAATGCAAATCTTACATCGGTTCATATACAGTCCATGTGAATAGGTGTGAGACTATATATTCCATCATTTCGTTACTTTGAAGCGAAAAATAAAGAAGGAAAAAATAAATTCAAAAATCCACGTTTTTGAATTCGACTTGATGTTCAGGATGACAACCAACTTAACACTTGGTCGAGCGGAGGAATATATCGTTTGGGGATTAGTTAGCCTTACGGTTGGCAGGACATCTTCGATTCTAATATTTGCTTCATTTCATTTGTCCTTTGGGATATGCGACGATCGATTGGTCGTCCTTTGGAAGCTGAAAGTTGAAAGTTGTCATTCTCGTTGTTACGACATTCGATTTACCTTCTGCTCAGGTTGCAAAAATTATAATGGTGTCCTTCGACTTTCCTTGTGATACTTACTTTTCTGTTTTGGCTTTTTTTTTTTTTTTTCTATTGTAAACCGTCGTAGTCCTTGATTTAAAAATGCAAAAGGGAGGAAGCGCTTTACATATTCTTCTCGTACAAGGTATGTACGGATAGATGTAATGGCTATGCTAAGACAGAACCGTCTCCTTACATTCACACATGTGGGAATAAGGGAATTTTCCGCTTGGTTTTGTTACTTTTTGATGAGATTCGGGAGAATTGAAATTAAACAGAGGATGGGCGGTGAGTTCCGCTCATGGTCCTTTGGGTTAATCCCTGAAAATTTATTTTTACAAAAAAAAAAAAAAAGAAAAAATTCAACTGGCGAACAGAAGAAAGGAAAGAACGTTTTTGATGTGTCTTCTGAAGCGTACGTCAGGAATATTAAATGGTTCAATGGGTCCATGTTTCATAACAAGGGGTAATCGTTTCTTTAACAGTTTATTAATTTCATCTTTAAATTGTTCTTTAGCCGTAGCGCCGTTTGAGTTAAATCAAGTTTGTCCCTATGCTTGTAAGGAAAATGTTGCTACCTCAGAGGATTCTTGAACATATCTACATAGACGACTGACGGTCTGGATCTAAATATTTACAGATGGGGACTCTTTGCATTCCTTGAAATGAATCTGTTCCAGACCTAACTGGTATACCCCTTCTTCCGAAAATTCAATTCTTCAGTTCTCAATTCCTCAAACATCTTGAGCGGAGACTGGCAGCTGGATTTTCTAGATGTGATTTCAAATTGGTTTTTGCCTTGGGTTTTTCTGCGGATCTGCGCGACGATTGATTGAGGAACTAATGACAGTCATACACTACAACTTGGATTGGGTCAGCAGCGCAATAATCAAATTCATAGCGTAGTGCTTGCCCTATCTCTCAGTGGTGATCCCTGACAGCAGTCATTACTGGTTTTCTGTTGACGACCCTGGCAAATACTCCGACAGAGGAGAAGGACAATTTAAGCAAACATTATTTCTACTGACTCCTCGACAAGACCTACGAGCAATGCCCTAACTATGGCGAGAAAATCGTTCTCAGCGATTTTAATGCCAAGCTAGGCAAGAAAGGCTTATTGATTTTGCGGCGCGATGTAATGTAGCTATGTATAGCCAGCACTCCTTGATAGTCATAAAGGGACCTGGCTGACCAACCAACCAAATTGATCATAATGCAATCGACGCAAGGAACTCCTCCAGTATATTGGACCTAACATCGTTCCGAGCAGTTCACCTCAGAATTGTTTGTCCAATCCTAAAGGAGGAAGTTCCCCTGATCTGCGCTAACTACAGAAGAATATGTCTCCTTAATATAGCGTATCAAATCCTGCCCGCCGTCAATAGTCTGGTCGGGTCCCATCAGTGTGGTTTCAATCCAGGAAGCTCACCTCCTGTTTATCGATTTGAAAGCCGCATATAACAACACCTATTGAAATGATACTATATAGAGCCACGGCATCTAACTTGGCATTTACTCGTATGCCAAGTTTATGACACTATGCAGGATGACGATGAAGAATGCATGGTACTCCGTCAAGGTCTGTAGTGACAAAATCGGGACCTTCATTGTCAGAACAGGATGCAACAGGAACAAGTCAATTCCAGAGATGCCATCCTTTAAAAGTCTGTTCAGTTACTTGCATACGCAGACAATGTTGACATGATGGGAAGAACACAGCAAGTTGCCGATGGGGCACTATTGAAGCAGAAGCAGCAAAGATTGGTTTAGAGGTCAATATACGAAGAACAAAGTATATGGTGCCCACATCAAGGAAACTCAACCTTGTCGCGTATGGCAAAACGTCAAAATAGGCAGCTAGAACTTTGTGATAGAAAGTGACTTTTTCCATCTCGGTTCCACCATCGACCTCGGAAACGATACCAGCATGGAAATATTGCTAAACGCTGCTTCTTTGGTTTTGATTGCAGTTGAGTAGTAAAGCCACCCTTGAGCAACCAAGGAGACTAAAAATCACTGATCATCCCAGTCTGGCTTTACGGCGCAAAAACTTGGACACTGCCGAAAGCGGCTTTTATTGCACTCGGGCTTTTCAAGAGAAAAGTTTGTCGGATAATTTTCGGTCCCTATTGCATCATATTATATCGATTATTTGGTACACTTTCCATATATATATAGAAATGACTTAAAGAAGCACACTCCGGTGAATTTACGCTTATTGTCCAATGTTTGCATTCTTTGTTGGCCTCGAATGATATGATTGACTGTGACTTGCGGAAATTTTATTGAATTACCAAGGACTTCATCAACCAACGCCCATAGACTTACAGTAGACCTTTAATTGTCTGTGGCTAATATATGTAAGATTGTAACTCACGAAGGCCTTACTCGCCACTTTGTTGGTCGTGTATTACCCCAATTTATTACATATGATATTTTTTTTTTTTTTTTTTCGTGGGAAGGTGAGAAATCTTCATAGACCCGGCCCGGCCCGGCCCGGAGCCTCTAGTAGTGTGAGATTCTTACTCACTAAAAAACACTTATGCAAACCACGACTGAGTTCACACTCAACAAGCAGTTCTTCTATCGCATTTTATTTTGTTTTTTTTTAAGATATCCTACAGGCGATTTCCCATTGAAAATTCCTGTGTACTTTAGAAAAATTACGCACTGCTAATCACCGCGCTAGATCGAGAGGCTTAGTCCTTTTCAGACGGCGCAGTAAATTTGTCTCGTCGAGGATCAGTTGAACAGAAATATTTGCATGTCCTTGTAGTCGATTTTTGTGTTTTCGCGCAAACATTTTAATTTCGTTCTGAACGTTTTCGACTCCTAAGTCTCTGTGGATATCATCGTTTCTAATGTACCACGGCGCATTAACAATACCTCGAAGAACTTTGTTTTGGAATGTCTGTATTACGTTAATATTACTATTTTTAGTACAACCCCAAAGTTGTACACCACATGCTTGTATAACAGCAGTTTGTTCTCTAAGCTAAGCTTGGAATACTTTCCAATAAGCCAGTAAATATCTTTATATTTGATTTCAAGCTCTTCAAGTTTTTTCTTGATGTGTGCTCCCCATTTTAGTTTAGCGTCGAGTGTCATACCAAGATATTTGGCCTCGTTCGCGTAAGGAATTCGTACTGCTTTATCAACGCAGTGGATTCTCAATTTTCTTGAGAGTGAAGTTCACGTGGACAGACTTGTTTTCATTAAGCGCGATTCACCAAGTCTTTGTCCAATTGTTAATCCGTGTAAGGGCACGTTGCAGCTTGGCAGTTGCTTCTTCGACTGTTTTAGCCTTTGCCAAAATGGCAGTGTCATCAGCGAATGTGGCTGGGACAGTGTCGTCCGTTTGCGGTATGTCGCGGGTAAAAAGCAAATATAGCAGAAAGCCAAGTACACTTCCTTGCAGTACCCCCGCCTTTAATGACTTAAAAGTGGAATACTCGTTTCCGTGTCTCACGCAAAAGAGTCGGTCTTCCAAATATGAACCTAAACTACAAGACAATTGCTGGGGTAGGGCTTGTCGAAGTTTATATTTTAGGCCTTCGTGCCATACCTTATCAAAGGCTTGTGAAACGTCAAGGAATGCGCTTGAACAGACTAACTTACACTCGATTGTTCGTTCAATTACATCGGTTATTCGATGCACTTGGTCAACTGTAGAGTGTTGGCTTCTAAAGCCAAATTGATGATCAGGCAAGAGGGAATTTGTGTCGGTAATTGGTTTTAGGCGATTAAGAAGGATTCGCTCGAAGACCTTCGATGTAATCGGGAGAAGCGATATTGGTCTATATGACTTGACTTCAGTCAGCGGTTTACCAGGTTTCGGAACCATAATAATTTCGGCTACTTTCTACTGGTGCGGTACATGCTCCAATCTAATGCTGGCATTTATAAGATAGAGCAGCTTTAGCAAACCTTTTTTCGGCAACGCTTTGAGTATTTCTCCCGTTATTAAGTCATATTCCGGGGCTTTATTGGGCTTAAGCGTGTCTATAACTTGTCTAAGTTCCCTAAGTGTAGCCTTTTCTACTGGAAAGTTTGATGTCACGTCTAGCGTATTGACATTCTCTGGAAGCACTTCCCCGTCGAACATCTTCCCCTGCAAGATGTTCGGCGAAAACATTAGCTTTTTCCTTATCCTCCTTCGCTCAGTCATCCTGGTTTCTTCTTATTGGCGCCACGTGTATTTGGGGCTTTTGAACACTTTTAACGGCTCTCCATATGGAGTAGTTGGTATCCTTTGTCGCTGTGAGTCTTTCAAGGTAGTTATTAATACCTTGATTGTTGAAGCCCTTGATCGATTTTTTCAGCAAGTTGCAGAGCCTATTGAAGGACGTTTTATCTTGTGGTGCCCGGGTTTCATGCCACTTTTTCCGCGCTCTTCGTTTCTTCCTTATCATTTCTCTGATTTCCGGTGGGTATCTTATGCCGACTTTGGGAACTTTGTTCGATTCGGGGGGAGTGTTCTTCCAGGCCGCTTACTGTATGACTTCAACAAAACGTTCAACTTCTTTTTCAAGTTGATACGGCGTTCTACGTGCTACTTTCAACTCAGTATTGTCTATAACGTCTATTCGGAAATCTTCCCACTGAGTTTTGCTGTTAGTTAATCTGGGTGGTCTTTGTTTCTTAACCAAGGATTCGCACAATGAGAGGATAACTGGAGAATGATCGGAGGAAAGATCGAAGCCCTCTTCAACTTTGACGTAACTAGCGTTTACTCCTTTTCCGATAAAGAAGTCTTTTAGATCGGGTGTTTTGGCGCCAGGTGAGTTTCAAAAATTAAACATATGTCAATTACTTTTTCCTGCATGAAAATATTTAGTTCATCAAGCCGTTTCTGTAGCCCGTTGGCATTCCACGCAAGTATATTGAGTTTCTTTGCCATAATTAGTTGCAGAAATTGGCTTCGAACTTAAGAAGCCGTTCGACTATTATTTTATTTGTTTTAGTCAGTTCTTCTAGTCTCTCGAGAATTACTGAGAACACATTTGAGGCAGGATCTGGTGGTGTACAGTTAGTCATATTTACTCGCGCCGCTACTTGCGCGTATGTTTTTCCACTTTCCACTTGCGCATTGTTATTTTTGACGTTGTGGTTATTGGTGATTTTAGCGTTTGTCACCATTACCTTCTTTAAAGGCTTTGGAGTAGGACCGCTGTTGTTATTTCTCATTCTATCTGTCCCTGCGTTTTTCAAAGGCTTCATTTTTGATTGATCTCGTAGCTTTTGCAACTCCTTCGCGACTTCGCAACCTCGATAATTAGCTGGATGTTTTCCCTTGCAGTTAATGCATATCGCTGGGGACTCTTTCGCGGCATTGCACTCTCGAGTCAGATGTTTGCCAGCGCATTTTACGCAGTGAGGTTCCTTCTGGCAGTAGGCCTGAGTATGGCTGAATCCCTGGCAACGTGTGCCTTGGGGAATCAGCCTAGAGTTTTTCCGCGGAGGTTTAATTTTGACAACAAGTCCCAAAATTGAATTTATGTCATAAATTCTTTCTAGGCTTTCGGTTTTGTCGAAAGTTAGCCTAAAGAGGGGAAGACCGCGTCTTGGGGTCGTCCTCTCGCCTTCAACATTGCGCTGTTTTTGCGCAAGTATATCAACTGCGTCGATTATCTTAAAGTCTTTAATTTTAAGGTCATTTACGATGTTTTTTTTATGGCAAGAGGGATGCAATCCTCTAGCTACGACGCGTATGGGTCTTTCCATTTTATTTTCGTACGTATGCCATTGAATCTTCTCGGCATTTAATTTTTGCGAAAGCGAACGGTAGTTGTCTGGATTAAGGACATTAATAGTCCATGTATCATTGTTACGAGATCTTACTTTATAATCGGTTGAGCACAGTGATTTCAGGATTATGTGCAACTTGTTGTAGTCCGAGATTCCAAAAACGTTTATTGGCGGCGGCGGTCTTTGTGTGGGTTGCTTTGTTGCCTTATCGACCTCAGCAGTGTTAAAGCTGGCTTGCTTCTTTGTTTGTTCGATATCAGGCGGGGAAGTAGCTTTGCGCTTCTTACCTGGCTTTTTTTTAAGTATCCAGTCCGTTTCGCGGACTAGCTCTTCTTCGTCCGTGTGAAAACTCGAGTATTCGGGGCGGTCAAGTAGCGAAACAGACTCAGACTCAGATTTAGATTGCGGCATCTAGTTGGTTTTTTAGTTCAGCACAGAGCAATTCCATATTTTGGAGTCTGGCGCGGAGATCAGAATTTTCGTGTTCGAGATTTTGTAGCTTATTCGGTGTAATGCTATTGCCCTGAGCTATCGACTGTGCTTGGTCTTTGCTTTCACATGATTTTCCTAGCAATCCGCGTGCTGGAGATCTCGTGACCCTTGAGCATTTTTTAAAGGGGTCCTGGTTTATATTTGTATTATTTTGAATATTATTTGAACTTATTTTAGTTCCCACGAGTTGCGGAGAGATCCGCATTAGACAGATAAGGCTGGCTGATCCGGAGGTCGCCAAGTATTCGGATGCTCCGTTAGAGATTGAGCTATTTTTATACTGGGCCCCCAACCTAGTCGATTCTGGCACGGGTCGCTTAACACCTTAATCCGGCCCAGTGAATTTTAGTCGCCTCTTACGACAGGCATGCCTTAGCTCGGGTATATTCTAACCCCTAACCCGAAGGGGTTATACATATGATATGTATATATGTATGTTAAGGTACAGCATAGGGTGCAGAGCTGCCAATTATGCAATTAGACCACAACTATCTGACAGATGACAGAACACACCTGACCAGAGCCAAGCGTTGGCAATGGATGCTGAACACGTTTTTTTCCAGCTGCCGACGGAGAAGATTTTCTTTTCGGATTGAGCTTTGTCGCACCTCTCTATTCGAATTTACACTATGCCATAATGGAAATATTAATTAGATAGTTAAACATTTTTATTAATCCGCGGCTTATTCCCTCCATTCGCCTTCAGCTGCCACCATTTGTTTTGTGGAATCATACGTCGACAGCTGGTTCTATCTATTGAATTTCTTTTTTAGCCTAGCTAACTGTATTACGAGATGGTTCAATCCTCAAAAGATCCGCTGAGTGAACCGGATCTTCTCAATCTGTGGGATTCCTGCTTCCCTCCCTCCATCCGCTACCGAGAAGACACAAGTCGCTGATGCAGTTATAGAGAACTTTGAGCTTCGCCATCTGAATGCGATAGCTCCCCAAGCCGCTTACGTACACAATAGGGGCCACCAAAGGCAGGTCTAGATGTGCAACGCCTTGGAACCAACAGCAGCAGTTACAACAAAACAATCGCAGGCCGACAAACCTATCCCGCTCTCGAACGTCCAGAAAGCGTAAACGGGACAGCTTCGAGCCGCAAACTGTCGCCCTCTATACAGATTCTGGCAAACGTTCACCGCCTTTGCGTACACGAGCAAACAACCTCTCCTCTTATTCACACCACCGCCGACGCCTCCTGCATTCCAACATTTCCATCGCTCAGAAATCCAACTTCATTACAACTATCCGCAATCAATGGCTCTACCATTCAATTGTATGGAGAGATCGTACATTAACTCGATCTCGGTCTCTCTCCAACTTGAGCTATGTACAATCTCCACAACCACGCTTCTGGCACCGCCCGGGACATCGAAGAATCGAAGGATTTATAATACACTATATAGAGACGAACGGCGAGGCCTGTTTCGCGGGAGCTTATCACAGGATAAACTGAAAGCGGCAATAGAAGAATTTGAATTGCTTATGGGCACAGGCATGTGTCGGCCTTCGGAGTCAAATTTGTCAAGCCCGCTCAGTATGGCTAATGGCAGCTTTGCGGAAACTACAGAGGCCTCAACTCAATCTCGTTACCAGATTGTTACCAGCTCCCGTATCTACACGACTTCGCCAACATTCTGTGCGATAAGATTTTTTTTTCAAAGATCGACTTACAAAAAGCTTTCCGTCAGGTACTAATCAATCCAGACGATGTTTCCAAGACTGCCATTATCACACCATTCGGCTTGTACGAGTGCACACACTTGAAGTTCGGGCCGTGTAGCGCGGCGCAAATGCTTCAACATCTAGTGCACGTATATGGTATGTATGACGTTTGCGTCGCATTAAAGAACATCGAAGAGCATCGGAAACATTTAAGGAAGGCTTTTAAGAAGCTCGCGAACATAATTTGGCTGTAAACGTCGGCAAATGTGGCTTTGGTTAGCCGGAGCTGAAGTTTCTCGGCCATTTCATCACTAAACATCTACGAACCCTACGTCGCCCCCGGATCGAAACGATCAAGCGCCCTGAAACCGTTTAGCAGCTAAAGAGTTTTCTTGCAGCTATAAATTTCTATCGGAGATTCCCCTGCTGGCGAATGCACAAGGCGACAGAAAAAATGATTAAACTCCTCTGTCATTAACCCAGTCAACAATGAAATTATACAACTAGTGCTGGCTCCAGCCGTACGGCTTCCACATCCCATGCCAAATGCGAAGCTCAGCCTCGTCACAAACGCATCAGACATAGCCTCAGGTGCGGCCATTCAACAATTCTTTTCCACTACACATCAACTCTACTCAACATACGACCGGGAATTCACCGCGATTTTTAAGGCAGTACACGATTTCCGTGACATTTTATTTGGTCGAACATGTCACATCCAAACGCACCGCAAGCTGCTCGTCGTGTTAAACAAATTATTTATCCTTTATCAGCGAATTCACCACCGACATCCGATACATAACCGAGGATAACCACGCAGCAGACCCGTTGTCACGCATCGACGCCATGGAAACAAAGGAAGACCTGTATACAAAACTTTCAAAAGCACTGAGTTCGTTCCTTCATCACCAAAGGTCTCCGCAAGTTATTCTTCGATGCTACACACAACCTTTCGCATCAAGGTCGATGCGCACGGGGCGCGTCAAGTGGCTGCGAACTATGGTTAACCGCCATTTAAAAACCGAAGTCCAGCACCGAACCGAAGTTTGTTTCGCATTAACATCGACATACTAGGACCATTTTCGCTGTTAAGTGGTTGCCGCTACCTATTAACCACCATAGACTGCTTTACAAGATGACCAGAAGCGCTCCCGATGGTGGACATCAGGCTGCGCAAGCACCCTGATTACAGACTGGATCACTCGCTTCGGCACACCCTCTCAAATCACATCCGATCAGGGAAGGCAGTTCACGTATCCATCTTCTCCGAATGGGCACAAACCACTTGATGATCCACAGTCAAATGGAATCGTAGAGCGGTTCCACCGAACTTTAAGAGCGCCGATCACCTGCAATCGTGAATTGCCCAACGTCTTCACTTTTACTAAGCAGACTCTACAGGTAGGTGGAAGGACTAGCAAAGACACCCATAAAATATTCAGTTGGCAAGAATATAATTTCTGGTTTTACAAGGAGACTGCGTTATGGTTGCTGATTCTCACTTTTGTCAATGTTACGATTTCTTTTCTTTTGGCATTTGTCACTTTTGGCTCACTTTAGGAGCAAACCGAGTTAAATTTTGCTTACCCCTGTCAGTACAGTATCAATTTCAACATGGAATGCAAAAGCGAAAATTTTCAACATTTTGCTTTTTTATTTCCGCAAAGGCTCACGAAAAGATACGAGTACATATCTGAAGTTGATGGCCTTGGCTGATTATCAAAACGGAACAGTCAGAATTGGTTTAAGAAATTTGGTTCTGGTAGTTTTTCACTCAAAGATGGCCAACGTTCTGGTAGACCAACTGAATCTGACGGTAAGTCATAATTGAATCAGATCATAACAAGTGAAAATCCCTTAAAACGTCTTGAACCTTTCACATGAATTGAAAGAGACTCATTTAGCACAACAAATCAGGGTTTACGATATGCATCTCAAGCGCAATGAAATTGATCCTTTTTTGAAACGAACCATCACAGGTGGTGAAAAATGGTTTAAGTGTGATGAGCTAGCACAAACCACATCGAAAGCTAAATTGCATCAGAAAAGGCTATGTTGTCAATTTGGTGGGGTTATAAAGGTGTCGTGTATTTTCAGCTGCTCCCAAGAAACCAAATGATCCATTCGGATGTTTACTTTCGACAAAGAAAATCGAACAGAATTGGCAAATCGTAAGAGAATCGTGTTCCAACATGACAACGCTAAGCCACACACTTCTTTGGTAACTCTTAAAAAATTATTGAACCGTGTTTGAAAGTGATGTCGCATCCACCGTACACCCCCGGCCTTGTATCATCAGATTTTCATTTGTTTCGAAGTTTTAAAAAACGCAAATGGTCTAGTTTTGTGCTAATAAGGACCAGAAGTTCCTTGAGCGCAAAAGATCATCACATGAAATCGAAAATTGTCACCCGATGAATGAAAAGCTTTAACTTTGCTTTTGGATTACGCTTATTTGATGTCTTACATTTTTTTTCATTAAGTCGAGAATATGATATTGGCTAAGTGGCCACCACCAGAATTGATGACCATTCGGATCCGATTTGAGGCTTCAAGAGACTGAGGCTTGTTGACATAGACTCGTGACTTCAAAAAAAAACCCACAAAAAGAAGTCTGAAATGGTTAAATCAGACGATTCTGCCGATCAATCACCAAAACGAGAGATTCGGCGACCCGGAAATGCAGCCCTTAGAATTTCGGTTGTGGCTCATGTAGCATGCACCGTTGCTCCATCCTGTTGGAACCATTCTCTGTAAAGACCGCCGATTGATGCCCAACTGCGGGGCACGTCGTCTGGTCCATACTCCAAGGTCATCTGCGATATCTTCAACCACAGCTACGATATTCTCAGCAGAATGGCTACTCCGGGGCCGTCCAGACCTATATTGTCCCATACTCTTCTAGGCGAGCGGCTAAGTGTGATAGTGTTTGCCCAGTTGGTGTCGGACTACCGGGAAACCTGCACCGAAATTTACGCTGCGCCAACACCACAGACGAATTAATCCACAAAGAATCGTAACAATTGTTCAGCAATTCATGTCTTGTTGGCGTATATTTTGTATCTGTTTACTTTACAAATGTCAAAGTAGAATTGACATTTGACGCCATTTGTAAAAATTATAGCAACCTAGTACAATACAAGTATCTGAAGGAGAGCCATGTTATGTTTATGAGCTCCAATATACAAATTACAATACGTAGGCTACGGAAGGGATTTCTACAGCGGGATATCTATACGGCACTTGTAGCTAGAGTCAAAATAAAATTAAAGTCAGGACGCTGGCACAGACGTGGAGCAATAGGATAACACTGAAAGAGGGAATAGTAAAATTGCCAGCTCCTATAGCTGGCGCCTTTGCAACCAATAAAAGCAGGTAGAATTCGGCCATCGTGGAGGGAATCATTGATGAGACGGACATAAGAACACCCCCCGTCAGATAAAGTTATATATTGGGCTGTTTTTTTTTTTTTTTATATAATCGGCGCTCGCTCAAGGGGTTTTTGTACCCTTAAAATGTTCGTACACAGCGCGGGCGAAAGAAATTTAGGGAGATAGAAAAGACAGGTACTGATGTAAATTGTTTTTAAATGTTTGTAAGTTATAACGGCCAGGAAATACAGAGATCGGCAGGGCATTCCATAAGCGAGTTGTACGGCTTAGGAAAGAATCACGATATTTTAGAGTACGTCCGAAAATGGGATTGAGGGTATACTGATGAGCATCCATAGCGAGACGGGTGTTACGGTTGAAAGTTTGAATGGGCGGAATGCTACTGGCAATTTCAATGGAGCACTGGTGGTGGAAATAGCGATAAAACAAAGTGAGACAGGAGACTTTACGTCAGTGTTCGAGGGTGTCAATTGATTGACTGATATTAGTATCACCAATTAATTTATCGCACGGTTTTGAATCCTATCTAGCAGGTGCAGATATGTTTTAGGAGCACCTGACCAGGTGTGGGCATTGTACTCCAGTTTTGGGCGGATTTCGCAGCATTTTTGGCGACACCGAATATGTGGTCATTCCAACGTAAGTTTTCACTGACACATATACCGAGAAAGGAAAGTTTTTCGGTTTCGACGATGTAAGTGAAATTCATGGATAATGGCTGGGTATTTGAATTTCGCTTTAATAACAGCAGACAGCATTGAGTTTTGGAAGCATTAAATCCCACTCGGTTGATAGTTCCCCAATTGGTTATGCTGTTAATATCGGAATTTAATGAGCTTAGCATACGCTGCCGTTCCCGTTCTACAGCCGAAGAGCAGGGACGTGAGTCCGGGAACGAATATGAAAAGCAGAGAGTGCTGTCATCAGCAAAGGAATAAATTGGATTAGAAGTAGCAGACAAGAGATCGTTAATGAAGATTAAAAAGAGTGTCGGAGACAGAACGGAGCCCTGGGGCACACCAGCATTTATTTTGTGAATATCAGACTTGAAACCGTCAAAGACAACTTGAATTGATGTACGCTTTGGTTCCACTTTTCGGTGAGACATGCCATTAAATCACCAGCGGACCTGTTCCTACGAAAACCATATTGCCGGTCATTGAGAAGTTTTCGTGTTTCGAGATATTTCATGAGCTGACGATTTATCAGCGTTTCCATGACCTTGGAAAGAAGGGACGTAAGTGCAATGGGTCTGTAGGAGGATAGAGAAGAAGATTCGAATTTTTTAGGGACGTGCTGGACAAATGCTGTTTTCCATCTGCTCGGAAAGAGTCCTAAAGAGTAGGACTGATGAAAAAGCTTACGTAGTGGTTTTGCCAGCGTAGAAGAACACCTCTTCAGAAGAAGGGGAGATATACCATCTGGACCAGCGGATTTATGCATGTTGAGATCTTTGAGTACTCTTGCTACTACACGAGTGCGAAAGTGGATTCGTGCCATTGTAGATTCGACGCACTCAAGTGTAGGCGGGGACAAAGCACAGCCTGGGAGTGTTGAGCTAGCCGCAAAGTGTGCAGCAAGCAGATTGGCCTTGTCCAAAGAGCTGACAGCTGGAATGTCATTGTAAATGAGCGTTGGGATGGAGGATGAGGCAGAATTTCTAATGTTTTTGACGAATGACCAAAAATTTTTACTGCCTTTGCGACATTGCAGTATTTTTTGCCTCAGGTTTTGGTCATATTGGAATTTCACACGCTTAAGAAAGGCGTTTTCGGTTTTCCTCTGTCGGGTTGGTCTTGTAGGACCGAAAAAACAGTTCTCTAACCCTGACAGCCTCTTTACAGCTCGAGTCATACCATTCCTTTTCTTTTGGTTTGATACTCTTCATCCGACGAGGGATAAAGGATCTCATTCCGAAGAGAATAGTGTCAGTGATCATGTCAGCAGCGGCACCCACGTCGTTTTCGAGGAAACATAACGACCAGTTAAAATTCCTAAAGAAGCTGTCAAGACCGCTCCAGTTGGCTTTCTCGTATTGCCATCCGGTTCTTTTAGGAATCTTTTCTCTAACTGTGTGGTGGATGTACGAGAATTTAGCTGATATGACACAATGGTCCGACGAGCCTAGAGGGGAGAGCACATCAACGCAGTACTTGTCAGGGTGAGAAGTTAAAAACAAGTCCAGGGTGTTGGCGGTATGACTATCAACGTCTGGTATGCGTGTGGGCTCATTTACAAGCTGGGTTAAGTTATTTTCCGCAGCGAAGATCTCAACACACCGTCCTTCGGGTGTTGTCTGTCCAGAATATCGAAGCCAACCAGAATTGTGTATATTGAAATCGCCCGTAATCACGATTTCAGTATGAGGATACAGGAATACAATTCTTTGAATGGAATCAGACAGCGCGTCAAACTCGTGGAAGGTCGAGTTGCTGTCCAGTTTGAGGCTTCTGTAAATAAAGCAGTAGTGGATAATTTGCTTACGGAGATGGAATTTTAGCCACATGAAATTGAATTCCGGATTGGAACAGGGACTACATTGTGGTGGAATTTGGTAAGCTACATCACTACGCACATAAATGGCGAGACCGCGATGGGGAAAGAATAGTGGCATTAGTTCGTAGCCAGGTAGCTTCAGATCAGGGTGGTCTGAGAGGTGTGGGCGGGGATCTACCTGTGTTTCACTAAGTGCCAAAACAGCTGGTCGGTACTTACAGACGTGGACGTACGCAGAAAAGTGATTACTTTTTAGCCCGCGTATATTGGCTACGTCCACCCTGAATTCCCTCGACATAATCCCAAACAAGCACAGTAAACACAAACACCGACGATACTAAGCAGGGCTGCGAAGTGAAAATTCTGACGATGGTTTTCTGAAACAAATTGCTGTAGGTGTTATGCCCTTACAACAATATGAAACAGTGCACCAACAAATCTTCACACACAACCCGCTATCCATCAGTTGTTACATACACTCAGTCACTGCCGTACAGTAACGGCAGTGACCGAGTGCAAGCAACAGTACTAAGGCCAGGAACGGGAGAGGTGTAGGATTCCCACACTGTGTGATAATTTTTGTTTTTTTTTTTCTATGGCACTGCACTGTTTTTTTTTTTTTTTTTTTCTATGGCACTGCACTGTTTTTTTTTTTTTTTTTTTTTTTTACGACTCTGGGCAGAATTTAAACGTCGCATTGCTAATAAACACATAATTTGCAGTTTCATTGTAAAAAACTTTCCGCAGTCAAAAGATTTGCAAAACGAGTGGAAGAACGGTGAATGTTGCAGCAACATCTACGAAAGGAAAAAGAAAATGTTGAAGGTTAGTGAGCAAGGAAATTGATTTTTCAATAACAACGCACATGACAAAAGCAGTAAGGATACAGAGTGCAGTGACTGCGAAGATCAAATGAATGATAGAAATACTGGTTTCAGAACTGCTTCATTGTTGAAAGCTCTTCAAAGCAACCATCTTAATGGGTTGATTTTTCACACATTTCCTAGACTCGATATGAAAGCATAGGTTTCATATATATGTTGTACTCTAGTCGTTGGCTTGGACAAAGCTTTTTACTTATATCAGATATAACTCTGTCAGAGCAAGAATTAGTTCAGTTCCAAATCAAGTGTAGTCCTCCCTCACATATTAAAAATCACATTATAAGCAGACCCTTCTTAGCTTTATTGATTCCAGGTATGAAGCTAGCAGTATGTTAAACTAAGTTCTCTGGCAATCTGAACCGGAAATTGGGTCTTTCTTTACGTTAAGAACAATAAAGGGCTGGGATCCGAATCCTCTTCTAGCTACTGCTTTGCCGAACATAGTTTTTACATTCTAGGTCTTTTAATATGTAATAATTAAGTCTTCTCTTCGATTTATTGCCCTCAGTGGGTGAGTATTTTCTGCGACGAAGTTTGTTTCTTTTAAAGTATGAAAACTTTAGTCCCGGAGTGTTGTGCTAGGAACGAATCTAAATACGAGACTTTAATTATATGGAACCTATTTCTTCGAACAATCCTTTTATCTGTTTCAATAAGATACGACCTATTCTGCACTTTCCTTAGAACCCTTCCATGTCGCTTTAGGTCCGTTAGCCACGCAAAATCTCCGGGTTTTCATTCGCTTAATTCTCTTACTCCTTGTTTCCTGTCATAGTTTCGTTTGTACCTGGTCTTATTCTTTTCTGCACTCTTTTCCCTCTTAGGTCTGACTTTTCCTTTCAATTTAGATCCGGTAAAGTTTCTCGCAGCTTTCTTCCTAAATTGAGCTCCACAGGGCTGTATGCATTTGTTGTTGTTGGTGTATTACGATACGCTAACAATGCCAATTCAATATTTTCTTTGTTTTTCTTTAAGAATGTTTTCGCTATTTTCAACGCCGCGCTGCTTCTGCCGCCCCGTTGGCCTGATGATGGTGTGGACTGCTTGTGACGACAGTAAAAGACCAATCCATGGCGAATCGCCGAAACTCTGATGAACTTAAATTTTGAAATTGAGTTCAAATATCGGTGTAGACAATCTGAGGTATTCCGTGGCGACTAAGCGTTAACTTGCAGAGTTTTATTATATCCTTCATCCGCATACGAATTAGTTCTGCAATTTTAAAAAACCTAGAATAACAGTCCGTGATCACCAGGTCCATTGCAACTTTTTGCCACGGGTAGTTTGGAAAATCAGAGACTAAAAGTGGCTCATGTTTATTGGTTTTGTGCTGAACACATATTGGATAGCAATTGATTTTTTTCTCGTGCTTTTATTCTCGTTTTTGTGATGCCTAAATGTCCCTCATGCAACTTCGCTAATATCAAATTTCTTAACATTTTGGGAATTATTATTCTGTTGTTCCATAAAAGCATATTATCGATGAAGGTTAGCTCATTCCTCACTGGGTAGTAGTCTCATCCAAAACCCTATGTCACTACTTCGATCGAAATACAATTTGAATGTTCCCTATTAATACGAGTAAATGCCGAAACATCGGCAGTTATCCCTTCATAAAACAAATGTGCAGTGCAATGTGCAATTCGACCACACCTAATGCATTCATTTTTGAAGGTCCTTATATAGGCTTAAAACACAGGGCATTCGTTGACATAAGCCTATTTCATTACAGCGCCTTCTAATGAGAAAGCCCCAAAAATGCCCAAAAATAAAACCAAAATGCGACATTTCATTTTGAAACCTCTACCGTCTGTCTATCTGTTTGTCTGCCTGTCATTCAATTATGCCTTTGAGCGTAGAATTTTTAGCCCAAAACAACAATTCAGCTCATTGTTCAGGTTCGCATGCCTTTCAGAAAGGATTCAACCAAAGCCTTTACTGTCATTTTCATGACACCTACATACAACGGGAAGCTCCCCGAGGAGTTATTTCTTGATTAAATTTACCTGTACAAAGGATTGTGTCATTGTGCATAGTGCAATGTGGTTGAGGTATGGAGTCATAGACAATGTTGGCAATACAACCATCACCGATACCATCAAAAAACAATTGTCGACTCTAGCTAACTTAATGAGAATTTATTGTCAATTTCTGATGATATACCAACTACTGTTTAGCTACATATATACCTACATATGCATACATAGATGAGGCTTAGCGGGGGTCATGGATCATTGTTGGTACGGTAGACGTAGCGAATTGTCATGCTATGCGGTTGGGTGGTGCTCCTGCATCAAGCTATTCCAAATTTGAATACAAAATTTAGGAAGAAAGATGCACAATACGAATACCATTCCGGGGTGCTTCGACATAATGAAAGTATTTAATTTTATCACTGAATACGGCACTGAAGGACGCAAAACTAATGAAATAAATAAAATAGTTTTCGAATTAGCTGCACTGAGTACAAATTCTAAGAGCTCTCTTGAAAGTTTTATTATTTTGTTTGCTTTTATAGGGTTCTCGTCCTTGTGGCCACAATATGAAAAAGCTGCTGAAAATTAAAGAACTGAATTTCAGTGAATTTTAATAAATTCACATGAACAGTAAAATTTCTCATTAATTCAGGTTCATGGAAAATCAAATTCGACTTGGGTTGAAACTCTGCCTGTGCTTCCTTATTGTATTTTCTTTGGGATCACTTAGACAAAGAACTAGTTCATTGTACTCCTTTAATGTTCCTTGCAATGACATTTCTCTGTTTTTCGAAGAAGAATGAGTAAGAGTGCGCAGTCTTTCCTGCCGAGGGACTGCGGAAAAGCCACGGATTACATAGAGATTTGTAGAAATAGACTTGCCACGTCTGAACTGGTATATGACATTCAATGTAACAAAAGCATAAACAATGCGCAGGTGACTGTTTGATTGAATTGGAAAGGGCCTTCCACATCATGTAGTTAGAATGACTATTCTTTAAGCTAAACAAGTAAACACTAATTCTTTTTATTATTCTGAAGAGTACCTAGACAGTGCTGTGGATATCGTTGGCCTTCCTGATGTCAATACTTCTAACGTCGTGGAAAAAGTCAACAACTTGTTTACAGCAATGGGAGAACAATCCGCATCAGAAGATATTGTCTCTTGTTTTGTCAAGACTGCGAGTGTAGGAAAAACGATGCAATGAGAAAATTGCGATTAAACAGAGACAAAATTTCGAAGGAGCTTTTTGGTTTAAACACCAACTGTGGCGGCGGAGATGGCGAGAAAAGTGACAGCAGCAGGAAAATCTACATGAATGATTGTCTCACAGTTTTTACAAGATCTCTACTTAATAAAGCAAATGAACTTAGACGCAACGATATATGTAAATTTGTTTGGGTGAGAAATTCAACCGTTCTTATCAGAAAGAAGGAAGGTGATAAAGCTATTAAATTATACTCATTTGAAGATTTACAAAAAATTGATGGGGTATATGTACTCGTATAATTAACTTTTCAATTATATTAAAATGATTAATCCTAATAATAATTTAAATAACAATTTTTGTATATCTTCTTCAATTAGTTATAATAACAATAGTAACGTTTCTTCCTCATCTGAACATTACAATTGCTATTGCATAGATCATCCAAACAAAGAACAATCTTCTGGTTTTTCAGTAATACATCAGAACATTTGCAGTCTGAGAATGAATTTTGATACATTTTCCACTCATCTTTCCTCATTGGACCATCTCCCTGATCTGATTTTTGTTTCAGAAATTTGGATTTATGAAGACGAAATTTCAGATTTCACTATTCCTAATTTTTTATTTGATGCAGCATGCAATGATTCATATGCAGCTGGTGGTGTTGGAGTATTTTTTCCAAGTGACATAGTAGGCAAAAAAATCAAAAAATATAATTTGCAAAGTGCTGACGTAATTAGCTTCAGTTGTGAAATTTCTGGTACATAAATGTTCAGTAAAATCCTATATTGAAGAGTTTTCTGGGTTTTTGGAATCTCAAACTTGTAAAAATATAATTCTGCTTGGTGATTTTAATATTAATATTCTTTCTGACTCTTCAGACGTCGATCACTTCTTAACGTTTGAACTCGTGTCTGGACCACATATTTGCGAGGGTTCACCGTAATAACAAAATGAAGTTCAAGACTGCGTCATTTGACCTGAATTTAACGGACCATCACTTAACAAGTATCCAAATGGATAGTTATGTTACTCGTACCAAACCAGCTGAGTGTGTCACTTTCGATAAAATCAACTATAATGTCCTCAAGAACCGTTTGAACTTTGAATTTTGGGAAGAAGTTTTAAGCACAGCTGATCCGTCAATAGCTTTTAACATATTTTTAATGAAGCTTCAGTCTCATATCACGAATAGCAAACATATGAAAAGTGTCATAAGCAATAAAAATAAATGTCTGAAGCCGTGGATGACTCTTTCAATCCTGAAGAAAATCCGAAAAAAACATAGACTCTGTTGCTTCTTCGTTGCAGAAAATACCCAAATAATACTAGGTTAAAACAATATTACGAAAAGCTAAATAAAGAGCTTAAAGTCGAAGTCCCATACTGCAGAGATAATTATTTTCGTAGTAAATTAACTGCAAGTCTTGGCAATTCTAAAAAAAGAATGGCGGATTGTTGATGAAATGCTTAATAGAAAAGCTTCAGAAGTGGAAATAGTTTTGAATGTTAACCACTCAACCATCTCCGAACATTTGCAAATTGCCGAATTATTTAATGATTTCTTCTGCAACATTAGTTCTTCTCAAAACGCACCCAACAACAATTTCACTTACAGGAGTAGTTTTGATTTAGTGGATATGGAAAGTCAAGCAGAGAGTTTTTTCTGTGAACCATTCACTGCTCTAGAAATCAACAAGATAATCTATTCTCTTAAAACATCCAATTCTACTTCTTGTGATAAGATTTCAAGTTTTATGTTGAAAAAAATTTCGTTTCAAATCTCTGATGTTTTATGTTTTATTTTTAATAGCAGTATACAGTCAGGAATTTTTCCACAATCTTTAAAAACGGCAATAGTATTGCCACTCTATAAAAAGGGCGACAATACTATTTTAAATAACTATCGTCCTATATCTTTATTATCAGTATTTTCAAAAGTATTCGAGAGGGGTATTAAATCAAGAATATTGTCGTTTCTAGAAAGAACACACTTTTTCAGTGATTGTCAATTCGGTTTTAGAAGTGGAAGGTCCACTGCAACTGCATTGCTAAAACTAACTGGGGAATTATATCACAGCATTAATTCATCAGAGATCCCAGTTTCTTTGTTTATAGATATCACTAAAGCTTTTGATATGGTGGATCACTCAATATTATTAGATAAGCTGTTCCATATCGGTATTAGAGGTTATATATATGATTGGTTTGTTTCATATTTAAAAAACCGCCAGCAAATTGTAAAAATCAAGAAAATTTACAGCTCTCCGAAAAATATCGAGATTGGTGTTGCACAAGGTTCAGTTTTAGGTCCTATTCTGTTATTAATATATGTAAATTCTCTGTTTGTTCAACCCTTTAAAGGTAAAGTTACTGCATTTGCTGATGATACTGCGCTCTCATACTCAAGTAAAAGTTTGCTAAATATTTGCTCGGATGTAAACCATGATCTCGATTTACTGAGAAAATGGTTTTCAATACACAAACTCAAAATCAGCGAGAAAACGAAATTTATGATATTCAGTATTAACAGTAAAATTTGTGATGATTTGCCTTTATTTTACCACTCTCCGAGTTGCAGAACCTTCCCCCTATTTAATTGCGACGATAATACTTTTTCATTTAACAATTTAACGTCTTGTTGCAGTAATTGTTTTAAGGTTGAGTGCGTCGACAATTTTAAATATGTAGGTATTATCTTAGATAACAATCTTAGTTGGTGCAATCATGCACATTATCTCAAACATTATCTTAATAAAGTTGTAAGACAACTGTATCAACTTAGCCTTTATTGTCCACAATCAACCTTAAGACTTGTATATAACGGTCTATTAAAATCTAAATTGGAATATGGTATTTCGTTGTGGGGTGGAGCTTTTTTTAATAAAACTGAACCTTTATTAATAAAACAGAAACACGCAATTCGAATTTTATACAGAGTAAATCGCCGAACTCCAAGTTTGAATTTGTTCAGAAACCTTGAAGCTCTTCCTCTAAGGCATCTTTACTGCTATAAAGTACTAAAAATATTTTTTCAAAATGCGGGTTTTTACGCAGTTAGAAATATCGATAACTATGGTTTGCGAGGAAATACTAGAAATTTTGTAACCGTTCCTATAGTTCGTAAAGTTCATTTTGGACGATTTTACTTTGCCTCAGCACCCCGTCTGTTTAACCTACTTCCAGATAATATGAGATGTGAAAGAGTGAAAAATGTATTTCTTAATGATATTAAAAAAATGGATACTGTCCTTTGACTACTCAGCTATAAATAGTTTATTTATTAATGAATTTTGTTCTTTGAATGTCTAATTATTTCTTTATATCTTGGTCTTTAAAATACTGTATCTAATATCTTTTGCTTTCATTTTGAATCTCCCCATCAATATCAATATTATATGTTTGTATGTAGACTGGTACATTCAACTCTTGTCACTTGGACAATAGATTGTACCTACTATTTCATATTTTTATTTTTTTTTTTTAAACAATGAATTTGTAAAATTAAGGATCTGTTAATGAAAATGTGAAATAAAGCAACCTTTAAAAAAAAGTTCGTGTAGAAGAATGTCGATGCGATGCAATAAAGTGCGGTTTATTCGCAGATCTGACTCAACATCTACTCAAGCAATCTTGCGAGCTCACTTCGTTATCCTCACTTCATATTGCACATCGTGTGGAGCGCCTCCAGTTTAGAAGCGCAGTAGAAAGTCGCGATATGAGGGATGTTGCTCGTCAGGACCAAGAAGAAGAAAAAACTTCGTCGTTTCCTCTAATTGTGGGATAGTCCCATTTTGGGGTAAACCGGGTCTATCTGCTGGCATACATAGGAGAGATAGGAGATTATATGCCTTAGACCTTAGATAAGTTAAGCTAGTCAGCTTTCACCTTCTAGTAAAGAGAACAAGCTCTGTTATAAGAAGATTCACTAAAAGCCCAACTGTCGATTAGGTTTTGGGTTGCAGTCGCCTTGCATAATCCAATAGACAGCACATCTACATCATATGCATAGGCTTGCGCATAAATATTAGAACTGTTAAAAGCGTTATGTTGAGAACAAGCTAAATACGCCATAGCAGTGGAGACAGGGCTCGTTCTGCAGGCAACCCTAGGCTCGAACCTAACCGTTGCATGACTCTAATACTATTCTAAGTGTCATGGTGACGGCATTACAAAAAGTTGCAGACCAGCTGCTATTTACTCTGAAGGGAATCTTCACTGGCGAACGCTGAGAGTAGCCTTTATACCGAAAATCGGAAAACAGAACTATACGTTCGCTAAGAACTTCAGGCCTATAAGTCCGACTTCCTTCATGTTGGAGAGCGTCGATATACATGTGCGCCAGACTGCCTTGCGTATGCATTTTCTCTTTGCGATTCATGCGTAACTTGGTTAGACAACACGGCGTAGGCGAATCACTAGTTTGGTGGATAAAATCGAAGCTGGTGAATAGAACATTGATTGGGGACGCTGACTAAGGCCAGTATGTGATGGCGGGGGTAAACACGGGTTGAACGTATGGCGGCCTTTTGTCGCCGCTACTGTGGTGCATGTTGGTCAACTCACTGCTCAACGCGCTCATTAGTTCTGTCGTGTATGCATATACGTAAGCGAATGATGTAGCAGCCCTAGACGTGATCGACGATTGGTCTACTAGAAATGGGCTTTCTGTCAATCCTATCAAACTGAAGCTATTCTCTTTACGAGAGCGAGAAGCTGTCTGATCTGATTGATCTAGTGCTTAAAGGCATCACCGTCCAATTCTCCAAGAAACTAAATATTTGCGTGCTATCCTGGGTAATAAACTATGGAATAAACATGTTACTTCGAAAGGCTCTCCGGCGTTCTCCAGTGCAAAAGAGCTGTCGGCAAGACATGGCCTGTCACCTAAAAGGGTTTTCTTGATCGACGCGGCTATGATAAGGCCAATTATATCCTATGCATGTGTGGTGGAATAAGCTATCACGAAAATACATCATTACCGCTTTTACCGGACTCCAAAGAGCAGTCTATCTCGGCTGCATGGGGACTTGCCCCTAGCTACGCCGTTGACACATTGATGAGTCTCCCTCTCCTTGATATTGGTATCATGGGCTGGACTCTCAACGCCATCTTTCGTTTAGAAAGGAGTGGTCTTTGGTACAATATCCACTGGAGCTTGATGACCTTGCTCTGGTCATAGAATTTGACACAATGACACCAGAAAATCGAAATCGACTTTTTCTACGCCCAAAACTGGTTGCGGCCATAATCTGAGCAAGGAAAGGAGTGCAGTCGGATTTTTACGAATGGCTCCAAACCCGATATAGGAACCTCGGTAGGAAATCTTGCGTCTGTCTTCCAAGCGGATATATATACGCAATCCTGACGCAACGAACTATATTGTGAAGAACCGGTGGAAGAAGGGAGAGCCAAGCTGGATTTAGAGTTTTACTGAACTCTATTACGACTTCCAAGCTAATCCGAGAATGCAAAACATCACCTAATATAGACTCAGCTTGAGTTTTGCCTGGGTCCTAGGTCACAATGAAATCGTCGATGAACTTGTCAGGAAAGGCTCAGGTCATAGTTTTTCAGATCTTGCATCTACGTTGTAGAGGACTGAAAGAGGCCAAAGAAAATTCTTCATGAAAGCAAAATAAAATAGGGCATCAACTCATTTGATGCATTTAAAGACCCTAGTGAGGATGGAATCTTCCCAGCACTCCTCTAAAAACGTATTACACAAATAACCACGCTTTTGATAAAAATTTCAGTTATGCCCGGGGTCACATATAAAAAGGCTGGAAACAGGTAACGGCTAAGTTTTTACCCAAATCAGGTGGTAGACCAATTGATCTATCTAAATCATACAGACCTTTAAGCCCCACCTTCCTAAAAACAATGGAAAAAGTATTTAATAGACACCAGAGATGGTGTACTATATAGGAATCCGCTTCACAAAAACAAAATTCCTGTCAATCAGGAAAATCGACAAGCAATGCTCATCAGGAACTCACTACCTAGATTGAGAAATTCTCGAAGGAGTTTTCAACAATATTGAAAACGCCCAGATATGAAGTTGCATCCAAAACACAGGAGTAGATACTACTACATGTAACTGGATAAAGCACATGCTTGACTGTAGCAATATCAATGCTAAATTAGGCTGTGACAGAATCAACGCCTCGGTTGTGAAAGATTGCTCCCAGGGTGGTATTTTCTCGTCCCCTCCTAAATATACTCAGAAACCACGGTTTCTATGTCCAAGGATACGGTGATGAGAGGCAAATTCGAAGAAACTAAATACATATCTCGAACCTCCAAGGCGCACACAACTGACTACTAGTTGCTAACTGATGCAAGAAAGTTGACCCAAACGTCAACCCCAAAAAGAGGACCACAGTTGCCTTCACCAAGAGAAGAAAATTGGAGAATCTTAAAGATAAAACACTTTTTGGTGGGACCATACAATTTTTAAGTGACGTGAAATTCATAGGGATTAGCCAAAAGCTAATTTGTAACGCACGTAGAAAAATCCAGGATCTCACAATACATAGATCAGCAAACTGGGGCCTTAACACAAAAATTACATTTAGTATTTACACTGGCTGAACCCTGTATACAAAGTGAATGGCTCGAACTCCAACTTTTTGAAATGCTATAATTTTTTTTTTTTTTTGGATAAATTTTATTATGCCAAAGCACTCGTGCATAATGCTGGGCTTCCCTCAGCTGCCAAAGAGAAGGAGAGGAGCTTCGCTCAAGTGGCAGCAGGAGCGATTAAAGCCTCTGCCACTGTGGCAAAGACTCCTGCTCCTACCACCTCAGCAAGGGTTCCTGCTCCTGCCGCCCCAGGAAAGGTTACCGATCAATCGGGAAAGGTCTCTGCACCTGTGCCGACACCAGCTCTTACGTGGTCCGTGGTCGTGCGGAGTAAGAAGTCCGGTGCGTCGGCAAAAGAAGTTGAGGCTGAAGTCCTCAAGAAGGTCGCCCCATCCTTGGGAGTCAGGGTGGATTGCGTAAGGACGCTTAAAAACGGGAGCGTTGTAATCCGTACTCCAACCGCGTTGGAGAGGGGTAAAATTGCGGGCAACCCTAATTTCAGGGAGGCAGGGCTAGAGGTTTCGATCCCTCAAAAACCTGGCCCAAGGGTGGTGATAAAAGGCGTGACTACCTCCATCACCCCGGTGGAGTTCATGAACCAACTTCATGAACTAAATTTCAAGGAGAAATATACCCTTGAACATTTCAAAAACGAGGTGAAAATGGTAACCCGACCATGGAGTACCAAAGAAGGAGGCAGCGTTAACGTTGTGCTGGAGAGTCTTGGCTCAGCGCAGGCGCTTAAAGTACTCCTTGCTAGTGGGCGCTGCTACATTGGGTGATACTCCTTTCCTGTAAACCATTGTTGGCTGCTTGCGATGCCTCGGTCTGGACCATAACATTGCCGATTGCAAGACCCAGGAGGTATGTCGCCGTTGCGGTGAAGAAGGACACCACTCAAAAGAGTGCTCAAAACTGGCCAAATGCCGGACGCTTAAGGGACGAGCAGCCAACCATCGTATGCTGTCGGCTGAATGTCCGCTTTATGGGGCTGCTCTTGCCCGGTTGAATGCCAGAAACTAATATGGTATTCAACTTCGTGCAATTGAACTGCCAGGGTGCTTCTCCATTATGGTAGACCTGGGAGCTCGAATGTGCGAGAGGGACTGCAGCGTTGCTCTGATTCAGGAGCCCTATGCTTCGAGGAGAGTAATTAGGGGTCTACCCGCTTCCATGCGGGTCTGACACCAGATGCAGAGCTGCAGTAATTGTAAGGGACGCAAACCTTACATGCATCCTTCAAGATGGGGATGAACGTGGCGTATGTGTTGGAGTAGAAGGCGTTTTTGGCAATATATACTTTGCCAGCTTATATTGCAAGTACGGTGAGGAAATCGAGCCATACATCCAATACATGGAGGAAGTGCGTTCGCTAGTCGGGAGCGACCCCCTCATCCTCGGCGTTGACGCTAATGCGATTTCCCTTTTATGGCATAGTAAGATGTCCAGTAACTCGTCTGAATATCCAAGCTATCCACGGGGTGAAACGCTTAGTGAATGGGCTATATCATCTGATATGCACCCTCTTAATCGACCGAGTGAGTTGTACACTTTCGATACGCATGGTCGAAAAAGCAACATTGACGTCACATTTACAATTGAATCCGCTCTTAGGGCGTTCTCTTTTTCATGGAAAATCTCCAGAAGCATAAGCGACCGCAGCTGGATACAAGTTGAGGTCACTTATGAGGACACTGTTAAGGCGCCTAGGTTAGAAAGGAGATGGTGAACTCGGAATGCTGACTGGAATGTGTACGGTTCCCATATACTTGCAGAGGTATCCTCGATACCCCTTCGGGTGTATGGAAGCCTGAACATCGATCAGCAGATCGAGTACATCAACGAGTGTATGTGGCGTGTCAACGACGATCTCTTTGAGAGGAGCCGTAAGGTTAATCTCAAAAGAGTGAAGTGGTGGAGACGCAGTCTGAATGCGAAGCGGCGGGAAGTCCGAAAACTAAGGAAGAAATTCCAAAGGGCTCGGGCTACCAACGCTGAAAACTTGACTCAGTTGGGCTCTGCCTCCCGGCGATGCCTTGCTGAGTACGAGAGAATGATTGTCCAAATCAAGGAAGAAGACTGGAGAAGATTCGCGGATTCAAATAGGGACAAATAGGTTGGACGCATATGTGTTGGTGATACTACACATGGGGAGTGGAAGGACTGCATAGGTGCCTTACTTTATGCATTCTTCCCTAGAGATGACCGAGCTGAGGCCCCTCTGGCTACAGAATCAGTAGCCAACTCAGAACTGCGAACCGAGGAGGTGGAACACGCTGTTTCACTTCTTCGTTCAAAGAGGTCTCCTGGACTAGACGGAATGACTGGCGAAATGGTGAAAGCCATTTGGAAAGTCGTTCCGGATTATCTAGGCTGCACTTTCAGCAGATGCATTGAGGCGAATCACTTTCCGTTGGGTTGGAAGGAGGCAGAGGTGGTCGTTCTATTAAAGTCTCCCGACAGGATTAGGTCAAGCCGTGGATCCTATCGGGGCATCAGCCTGCTTCCGGTACTTGGAAAAGTACTGGAAAAGGTTATGGTGGAAAGACTTCTAGAGAATATGACCGAACCAATGTCTCCTTTCCAATTCGGATTCAAAAAGGTCATGTCTATTGAAGACGCTTGGGCATATGCCAAAGATTGTGTCCAGGCAAGTAGGGAAAACTATGTCTCAGGCATCTTTATAGATTTTAAAGGTGCTTGTGACAACTTAAGCTGGGGAAGTGTGTTTCGTAGATTGCAGGATGTGGGATGCCGGGAAATTGAGCTTTGGAAAAGCTACTTTTCTGGCAGAAGCGCATGTGCAACGAATGCAGGTCTAAATGAAAATGTGCGTGTGAGTGTGAAGCGTGGATGTCCTCAGGGCTCTATCTATCTATGTGGTCCATTCATTTGGAGCCTCATTATGGACCCACTGCTAGGGCAGCTACGTGAGACCTGCAAGTGCTGCACATATGCGGATGACCTGTTACTCATTTTTGAGGGACACTCCAGGAGAGTGTTGCAAGAAATGGGAAACAAATCGCCGCGGCCTGGAGCGGCAGTGTGGGCGTCGCCGTATCAGAGGAAACGTCTCTAATGATGGTCCTCAAGGGAAACTCATTTAAACAACGACCTCTCACAATCCGTTTGAATAGTAATACGCTTAGTTATGTGACGCAAGTCAAGTATCTGGGCATAACCATTAGCGAGAACCTGAACTTCTTACCACATTTGACAAGAATCAAGGACAGACTCACAAACGTTGTGGGACAGGTAAGGCGCATTGTGCGGTCTGACAGGGGGCTTAGTAGGCGTGCTGTGCGCACCATATATGGTGGCCTTTTTGTTGCTTGTGCAACATTCGGTTCATCAGCGTGGAGTGACATAGTCATGACTAAGTGGGGTCTCAAAAAGATCCTCTCTGGAGTGGTCTTACTTGGCTGCTTACCCGTTTGCCGCACAGTCTCTATAGAGGTACTACAGGTGTTGTTGGGAGTACCACCCCTTGACTTGGAAGCTATCCGTCGTGGATTAGCCTTCAAAGTGAGGAGAGGTATACCACTAAGAGAGCGTGATTGGGTGTCTGACAATGGAGTCAACCAGATGTCCTTCCAGGAGCGTAAGCGCTTGCTAGACGAATGCGTTATATCTAGATGGCAATCTAGATGGGACGATAGCGTAAACGGCAGCGTCACTTACCGTTTCCTGAAGAATGTCTTATTCATGCGAGAGCGGCCTGAGCTGAGTTTTAACCTCAACTTGGGTTTTCTTGTTACTGGTCATGGTTCCTTTAATGCATTTTTGCATAAGAGGGGTCTAAGCCAGGTGGAAGGCTGCTCGTGTGGAGCTCCTTTTTAGGACTGGCTACACGTTTTGTGTGAATGTTCGCGGTATGATGACGTTAGAGATCTTGAAGCTATGGGCGTAGATTTTGAAGACGGTGTTTGTAACGTTAGTAGGGTTCTAACTGACAACGCGCGAATAGCAAGGATTCAGGACTATGCGAACATAGTGTTTGCTAGGCGTCGAAATAGGTAGCTTAACCCTGGAGCTCAGTGAGCAGGGCCAAAAGGCTGCCAGTCCAGGGCAATAAGGTGCCCCACTGGAAGTAACCGCAAGGTTGCGAAGCTCGACCGGAGTCTATATTCTGGTACCACGGCAGGTCAGGAGCCCCCGGAACTTAGTTCCGGCCTGACCTAGGAGTTGGCCCCCTTGTGGGAGTATCGTGGTGGCTGTGGTTTATACCCAAAATCGCGGGGAGAGTAGGCCAAGTGGTGTTTGGACATCATGTGGCTGAGTATATGTTGTAGCGTGCTATGACCTGTGCTCAGCTATTTGATGGCCGTGGGGCTAATTAGTCTGCTCGATGTGGAGTGCCTTGACCCACAGAATGGCAGAGGTTTTAGATAGGCCTCAACCCTATACCAAGGGAGAAGATCGTGCCTTACACACGACATCTAGTAGGTACTGGATGTAGTATTTATACTGTCCGAAGGGCGTTGATTGACGCATTATTTTAATCCTGTTATGAGCGTAAGCACTCCGTGGGATAAGGCCTTCACGGCAGGTGTCCACGTAAAACACAAGAGATGCTCTGTGTCAAAGCAAAAAATGTTGCAAAATACATCAATTTTCTAATTGTATCAGTAGTTTTCAATATGTCCACCTTTGGCGCGAACAATGGCCTTGAGACCGCCGAAGAAAGCATCGCACACTGCACGCAAGTGGCTCTGCGGTATTTTGGCCCATCCCCGGCGAAGTGCTTGTTTGAGGTGGTACAAACTTTGGTATTTTTTAGTGCCAACCTTCGCCTTCAAAATACCCCAGACAGAGAAATCCAACGGATTTGCATCTGGAGAATTTGCAATCCATTGTGTCGAAGAAATGAAGTGTGGAACATTGTTTTTTACCCAATCTTGATTGACGCGCGCTTTGTGAGACGCTGCCGAGTCTTGTTGAAATGTCCAGGGTCTCCAACCGAATTGATTGTTTGCCCAAGGCCTCAATATTGCCTCTAAGACAGTTTCACGGTATACGATCGCATTAATTTTGATGCCACGGTCCAAAAATACGAGCGGAGGGCGACCATCACCATCGGTGCTGCCTGCTTTCTGGTGGCCGTCCGAAGGTGTAAACTTTCGAAGGACCTCTCTGACAAGTAAACTCGGTCATTTTGTTTGTTGACATATTGCTCGATAACAAATGGCGACTCATCGGAAAAAACCAAATTCGGCAACTCACCACTTTCGTGCAGGCGTAGCAACTCCTTCGCTCTTTCGACTCTAACTTTTTTCTGTTGCGGTGTAAGATCGTGTGCTTTTTGGAACTTCAATGGCTTGGGCCCAAGCTCGTTTTTTAGTATGTGTTGCATCCGTTTCAACGATATGTTGAGCTCACGAGCCATTTTTCTTCCACTTCGGCGTGGATTTTCACTTTCCGAACCATTTCTGGCGATGTTGCTGTTTTTTTATGACCACCTCCATGGCGTTTTGCAACGCTGACAGTATCACGGTAACGAGCTATGGTTCAAGACACAAATGATTTATTCACGTTGAGGTGCTGGAGGGCTCTAACGATAGCTACTTGTGGTTTTCCAGCCAAATATAAAGCAATCACACAAAATTTTTCAACACAACTGAGAAGCAAATCGTTTAAAAGGCTTATAAATAAAAAAATTATCTGTCATGTGTCAAAATTTGAGCTCAATATCATGAACGATTTGGAAATTATAGCAGTCTGAAATTGGTTGCAATTCGAGGCATTCAGGGTGTAATAAAATACAATTTGCGCGATCTCACAGAACTAAAAACCTTATACAACCTGTCTATAATTATTTAAGTTCGCCACGTCCTTTTATTGTTCACGCTATAAGACTATGGAGTCCCCTTTCCCAACACTTTTCTCTTCAGTCTTAACTTCTATATCTTTCATTTCTTCAATCCCTTGCGTGCTCCTTACAAACTATCTTTCCTTTTTTGCCCCTATTTTGTAGAATTTTTTATTAACAATGAATGTTATACATAGTTTCTGACATTGCTACAAGTAATTGTTTATATGCTTCAAAGATGACAATAACAGTAAAATTGAAAAAAAAGAGCCCATTATGGCCTAGGTACCCAATGTTCATCTAAATTTGACAATAATCGGTCCACTTCCTTTATAATTATACTTTAACACTTAATTATCCTCACTCCATTCTAGCGCACGAAAATTTATTCTGAATCGATATTTACATAATCATGACATTATTGGACATATTTGCCAAAATTCTAGAAAATTTCAAATGGAAGTAGGGTATACTCGTAATTGCCTTCCTCCCGGGCACCTACTGCAAATGCTACTTGTTGCAAAGACAAACAGCGACGTATTAATGGGGCTCATGTTCTTATTCTCTATGTAAGTTTGGAACAGCAACAACTTTGTCCGGATAAATAATGAGGCTGCATCTCAGGACACACACAGCATCTCAATTGTCCACAGGTGTAAGAATTCTTAGTCCTTAAGTTAAATACCAAACTTCCGTGACAAATTTCTCCCCTGCCACTGTAAAAATTCACCATCAGCCGCACTGCAAAGCCCTGCAGTACAGAAGGGAGATAACATTTTACAAAACTTAATAATTCCTGACCGCATTACGATCATAATTTTAATTCGTAAGCCCGGCAAAGTGAATTCGGCTATAAGCTAATAAATTATTAACCGTGAAATCAATTGCGCAAATTTGTGAAAGAAAAAAAAAATCGAAAAAGAAACGTCAAAGTCCCAGCCGATAAAAATGGACACACGATAAACTTTTTATGGTTTAACTTCTGTCAGATGAATTATTCAGAGTGGAAGATTGCGCGTGCAGGCGTGTTATATCCCATTGGTATCAACCAGGCAGGGAGGTGTGCCATATGGCGGTCCTTTCATGTCGCCCCTAAATGGTCAACCGGTTCGAATAGAAAATCCTTTCTTCTCTAGGAATCAATGGCAAGACGTCTCATAGAGGCCGTCCCAAAATCGAAAGAAAGATTCCGTTCTCTCTTACTTTTTTTTTTCTTTTTCAATTCGATAGTCTGGCCAGGTTAATAAATCATGCGTAAAAATCAGGACAAATTTCCAGAATGACCTAATGATGTGTCGAGGGAGGTTATGGGTGCTCGAATAAATTACACAAAGGCCTATGCCGGGCATTTGTGTCATTTTCAATTTTTAATATACGAACACCAAGTCGAGGAGGATGGCAACAATGAATAGATTTGGTTGGGTCCAGTGGAGGTGGTATCGGCCAGAAAATGAGTTTTCTTTCACATGGCGACGGTGGAGGGAGAAGGTGTCTCCGGAAGGACATATTTCAAAATAGGTTTGGCCTTCTTTCTTCTTTTGTTCGGATGAATTTGGGGGTAGCTTATCTTAAGAGTGGGCTAGAAGATTTTCACTTCATATGGAGGTTGAGGATGAACATTGAGTCTATTCAATCTTTTGTAGATGTTTTTTTTTTTTTTTTTGGTTTTTTTTTTACCTGGATGAACGACAAGTATCAGGATGATGGTAATAAAATTGGTCCTTTTTGCTTTTTTGGATAGCAATTTCAAAAGGTAAAGGTTAAGTTCGTCGAACAAATGGTAGTTGGAGGAAGGATTTTTGTTTGTTCCTCGAAATTACGAAAAGACTGGCAAGCGCTTAGTATATTCATATAGATGTATGACGTGAAGGTCTAAGCAAAATGCCGCCTATCTTCGTAGATCGTAGATTTAGATTAAGAGTGGAGGTGGGTTATGTTAGGTTAGGCCTATTGTGATTCCCCCAAATTAAAGTTCAGCCATGATGCCTGAAATTCTAATAAATTCGGCTATGTCTTTAAGTGAGCAGGCAAGATATGGATATGGATATGGATATGGATATTTAGACGACGTAGACATGTTCTCCTTGGGCGGTTACAATTGGCAAAGGATATGTTCTGCTGCTTCATCGGCCTGGTTGCAAATGAGACAATTGGTGTCTTGTGGTATTCCCATAGTCATAAGACCTCTGTGCGTATCTTGACCCCTAGAAAGCTATAGGAGTTGTTTTGTTTTTCTGAGGGGTTGGTACAAAATTCTTGGCTTGCCTGTTACCGTCAGTCTCCAACCAGCAATGGGGTGCCTTTGTTTTTAGCCAATTATTTATATAGCTTTTTATAGAGCTAATTGGGAAACCACAAAATGGTCGCGCCGACTTAAATGTTGAGGCGGAACCTTTTCTGGCCAATTCGTCTGCTCTTTCAGTATCATAATTATCACTCTGACCTCTCACCCAGATTAAACGGACGCCATTGGTGCTAGCTAGTGTTTTGAGAAATATAATGCAGTCCCAGACAATTTTCTAAGTTATCACAAAAACGTTGATAGCAAGCAGGGCTGCTTTGCTGACAGAGAGAATATAAATATTCTTGTTGGTGACGGATGTGTTTAAGTTCTCCCTGATGCAGAGTTCTATTGCGTATATCTCAGCTTGAAATACAGAGATGCTACTGTCCATACTTGGATAGGGTGAGGTATTTATAGTTTCTCGATATACACCCTGAATGACTCGAACTGCTACCAACTTCAGACTGCTATAATTTCCAAACCACAGCTCACTATCAGCTCAAATTTTGACACATGATAGATAATTTTATTATTTACTATACAAACCTTTTAAACGATTTGCGTCTCAGTTTTGTTGAAAAATTTTTATCCGCGATGGAATTCAAACGTAATAGTGTGGTTGCTTTATATTTTCCTGGAAAACCACAATTAGCTATCGTTAGAGTCCTCCAGCACCTCAACGTGAATAAATCATTTGTGTCTTGAACCATAGCTCGTTACCGTGATACTGTCAGCGTTGCAAAACGCCATGGAGGTGGTCATAAAAAAACAGCAACATCGCCAGAAATGGTTCGGAAAGTGAAAATCCACGCTGAAGTGGAAGAAAAATGGCTCGTGAGCTCAACATATCGTTGAAACGGATGCAACACATACTAAAAAACGAGCTTGGGCCCAAGCCATTGAAGTTCCAAAAAGCACACGATCTTACACCGCAACAGAAAAAAGTTAGAGTCGAAAGAGCGAAGGAGTTGCAACGCCTGCACGAAAGTGGTGAGTTGCCGAATTTGGTTTTTTCCGATGAGTCGCCATTTGTTATCGAACAATATGTCAACAAACAAAATGACCGAGTTTACTTGCCAGAGAGGTATTTCGAAAAGTTACACCTTCGGACGGCCACCAGAAAGCAGGTGGCATCACCGATGGTGATGGTTTGGGCCGCCATAACCGCCGATGGTCGCTCTCCGCTCGTATTTTTGGACCGTGGCATCAAAAGTAATGCTATGGTATACCGTGAAACTGTCTTAGAGGCAGTATTGAAGCTTTTGGCAAACAATCATTTCGGTCGGAGACCGTGGACATTTCAACAAGACTCGGCAGCGTCTCACTAAGCGCGCGTCAATCAAGATTGGGTAAAAAACAATGTTCCACACTTCATTTCTTCGACACAATGGATTGCAAATTCTCCGGATGCAAATCCGTTGGATTTCTCTGTCTGGAGTATTTTGAAGGCGAAGGTTGGCACTAAAAACTACCAAAGTTTGTACCACCTCAAACAAGCACTTCGCCGGGAATGGGCCAAAATACCACAGAGCCACCGTCTTAAGGCCATTATTCGCGCCAAAGGTGAACATATTGAAAACTACTGATACAATTTGGAAATTGATGTATTTTCCAACATTTTTTGCTTTGGCACAATAAAATTTATCAAAAAATAAAAAAATTATAGCATTTTAAAAAGATGGAGTTCTAGTCATTCACCCCGTATATACAGGGTCTTCCAATAGGCACCTCCGAACTTTGACAGTTGATAGCGGCCATATTGTTAAAGCTACACCTGTCAAATTGGCTGTCGTTTATTCAGTCTATTTTGCCAAATCATCGTGGACTGGACATAGCATTCGGCAATACGTGCGAATGATAAAATTATTCAAATGGGTGTTCTGTTCGGCCAACGTTCCGTGCGTTTCGTCCATTTGACGGTCGTCATAATCGTCCTACCGAGAGGACTTTTCGCAATGAGGTGGATAAATTTGAGTCTACTGGTGCAGTAAATGATAAACCAACACCCGTACGTCGACGAAACGCAAGGTCTGCCGAAAACATCGCCGCTGTCCGTGAGCGAGTGCAGGACAATCCGAGGCAGTCGATTTCGCATCGTTCACAAGAACTCGGCCTTTCGCAAACCACAACTTGGCGAATTTTGAGTTATAACTTGGGCCTGCACCTGTTAAAATTTAAACTGACCCAGAAGCTGAGGGTAAGCGACCATAGACAACGACGTGTGTTCGCTGAATGGGCTCTGGAGCAGTTGGAAACTGGCCTTAATTTTTATGGAAAATCATGTTCAGCGATGAAGCCCATTTCTAGATGAATGGATACGCCAAAAAAACAAAATTGTCGAATTTGGGACGATACCAATCCACATGAGATCCAGGAGCGTCCAATGCATCCCAAAAAAGTCACTGTTTGGTGTGGATTTTGGGCTGGCGGCGTCATCGGTCCATATTTCTTTGTGAACGACGTCGGCCAGGCCATCACCGTCAATGGCGAGCGCTATACGTCGATGATTATTAACTTCTTTTGACCTGATATGGACACCAACGACACGTGGTTTCAACAGGACGGCGCTACATGCCAAACAGCTCACGCCACATTGGAAATTCACACACTTTATTTTATTTAAATTTAAAGATACGAGGGCGGTTCAATAAGTCCGTGACTTTTGGATTAAAACACAGATTTTTTGATAAAAAAATAATTTTATTTTTCAACGTAGTCTCCCTTGAGCTCTATACACTTTGTATAACTCTTCTCCAATTTTTTTATCCCTTCCAAAAAAAATGATTTGTCGAGGTCCTCAAAATAGGCCTTTGTTTGCGAGATGACTTCATCATTGGAGTCAAATCTTTTTCCACCGAGCCATTTCTTCAGGTTTGGGAACAAGAAGTAGTCGCTCGGAGCCAAATTTGGAGAATAGGGTGGATGAGGGAGCAATTCATAGCCCAATTCATGGATTTTTGCCATGGCAACTGCACATGCATTGCCTTGGTGGAAAAGAACTTTTTTCTTGGCCAAATGAGGTTGTTTTTTTTTCAAATCGTCATTGAATCGGTCCAATAAGTTGGCATAATATTCCCCATTGATTGTTCTTCCCTTTTGAAGGTAGTCAATGTGGATTATCCCGCGTGCATCCCAAAAAACAGTCGCCATAACTTTATTGGCTGACAAACCCACCTTGGCCTTCTTTGGCGCCGATTCACCCTTAGAAACCCACTGTTTTGACTGTTGTTTGTTCTCTGGTGTGTTGTTTCGTCCACGGCTACAAAACGGCGCAAAAACTCCTCCATATTGCGATTAAACAACGCCAAACCTTCCTGTGAAGTTGTTACACGATTGCGTTTGTGGTCGACTGTGAGCAAACGCGGCACCCATCTTGCGGAAAGCTTTCTCATGCCCAAGTGATCATTCAAAATTGAAACCACTGAGCCATGCGAGATCCCTACGGCTTCCACAATCTCTCGCACTTTCAATCTTCGGTCGGCCAACACCATATCGTGAATTTTTTCGATTGTTTCGGGTGTAGAGACCTCAAGTGGGCGTCCAGGACGTTCGGCATCTTCAGTGCTTGTACGGCCACAACGAAATTCAGTAAACCACTTTTTTACCATTGAAATCGATGGTGCAGAGTCCCCATAGTATTTATCAAGCTTAGCCTTGGTCTCGGTAATGGTTTTTTTTCGCAAGAAATAATGCTTAATAAGCACACGAAATTCACTTTTTTCCATTTTCTCCTCAAATTAGTGAGTAGTCTGATAAAAATAGCTGTCAAACACAAACTAACTGACGCAGCAAGTTTAAATTTTGACAGGAGTCAACTGACAGATGCCTGTTGACAGGAGCAGTGTTGCTGTTTCAGTAAAGAGGTCAGAAATTCAAAAAGTCACGGACTTATTGACCCGCCTTCGTAGGAAGCGCTTAATGAAAAACCCTTTAAGTATGGTGTGGATTTAATATTAATGACCAGATGTAGATAAATGCTGTTTCGTGCACTGAGATATTGTTCCAAGGTACATTTGAATAAGCATTTTGAATCTGCAGAAATATGGTCATGTACCACATTGCTCAAAAGTTCAAAACACACTTGGTGTTTATCTAAATCTATATTGTCCCTTTCAAAGTAATCCCCATCGACTGCAACACACTTATGCCAGCGCTTGATCCAATCTTCGAAACATTTTTTATATTCGGTTTTCGGTATGTCCATCAGTGCTTCCTGCGATTTTTCCATTACTTCCTCTCGGCTGCTGAAAGGCGTTCCCCGTAATGCTTTTTTAACTCGATTGAATAGAAAGAAGTCACACGGAGCCAAATCAAGTGAATTCAGTGGCTGTTGGATGGTACTCGTATTTGTTGCATTTTGCGTCAAAAAATTACGAATAATGATCCACGAATCCACGAGTTTTCTGCCCACAATTCTGGTCTCTTTCGGCGAATTGCTTGACACAAACGTCTTATAACGCCCAAATAATACTCCTTGTTTACTGTCTGGTCTTCTGGCAAAAACTCATGATACACTACATCGTTGTAATCCATGAAAACCGTAAGCATTGCCTCCCTTTTTGACTGAAAACGGTTTTTTTGATCTTGGCTCATTTGGTGAACGCCATTCACTTGCCTGATGTCTGGATTGCGTGTCGTACTCATAAACCCACGTCTCACGTCTCGTCTCCAGTAATGATCCTTTTGATGAATGTGGGATCGGATTCAGCCTCGCAAATCATCTCTTTGGCGATGTCAACACGGTCTCTTTTTTGCATGAAATTGAGGTCTTTTGTCACCAACTTTGCTGCTACACGACGGAAACTCAAATCATTAACCCAAATGCCTTGGACGGATCAATAGGCAATATCCAAGTCCTCCGCTATCTCTCTGATGGTTAATTTGCGGTTACTGACCAACATTTCTTTTACTCGTACTTCATCAATGTTTTCGTCGGTTTTCGATGTCGATGGTGTGACACTGCGATCATCATCTTCGATTGACTCACGACCACTTTTGTCGCGCTCGTGCCACTGGTAAACGACCATTTCCTTCAGAGATTCGTTGCCGAAACACTTTTCCAACATTTCCAGCGTTCGAGCACCATTGAATTTTAATACAAGTTCGTTGTTGCAAATTTAAATCCATTTCTAAAATTGTAAAAAATCGCCAACACACACAGAGATAGATGTACTCTTGGCTACGTAACTTTTGTAAATATAAAGCTATGAAGCTAAAATTTAGAGGGAATGTCAACAACAGATTTACCAACCTAACAAAAAAACAGAACTCAAATCGGCTACAGGGTGGTGTGGTTCGGGAACTTTTTGATCAAGGTGGAATGTCCTATAAATACTCCCCAAATATTTTCTATAGGATTTAAGTCAGGTGAGCAAGCCTGCCAATTGATCACTTCAATTGAACGAGACCCTAAAAAGGCTTTAGTTTGGCGACTTGTGATTCCATTGTCGTACATGGAAACTTATCGCAATTAAGAACACTATGTTACAATATCACCGGAATCAAAAATGAATTAATGCGCGTTGATTTTATTAATAGCATTTTAAGTTTTGATATATTCTTATTATTAGAAGTAACACATTGGCTGAAAAGTCCGTGCTGTTTCCAAGAGAGGGCACCACTTGAATTAAATCCATACCATTTTCAGTTAGTACCAACCTTCAAAAGATACGTGTCCGACATCTTTCGGAAGATTAGTTCTCGATATATAGCGTTGTGAGCGAAGCAACTTTTGTTATTGTGAAAAAATGGATTCAAAGCAATTTCGTGTGTTGATTTATCATTGCTTTTTGATGGGAAAAAATGCAGCTTAGTTTAGTTTTAAATGCATTTTATTTTCTAAATCATTAATTCTTACATACTAACAAAAAATGCTTAAATGCTAGCTTAAAATTACTTAACAATCTTACACTAACCTACTGGCCCCACACAGGCACTCTAAGCTACTCTAAACTCTTATATCTATGTCTTTCGACTTTGTTTACATTTTATACTTATATATACTTATTTTCTATGCTTAAGGCTAAGAAAAGAATTTGACAAAAAACTTAGCATATGGACTTAATTAAAATGCAGCCGATGCAAAGAAATGGCTTGAACGAACCATTCGCAAGTAGATTGAAAAATTTAAAAGTGGTAATACAAGCACCGAAGATGATGCACGCAGTTCACGTCCAAAAGAGGCTGTTTCAGATGAAAACATCAAAAAAGGCCACAAAATGATTACGAATGACCGTAAAGTGAAGTTGATCGAGATAGCTGCGGCTCTGAAGATATCAAAAGAGCGTGTTGGATATATCATACACGAATATTTGGACATGCGAAAGCTGTGTTCAAAGTGGGTGCCGCGTTTGCTCACAGTCGACCAAAAACAACAACGTGTTGATGATTCAGAGGAATGTTTAAAGCTTTTCAACCTCAACAAAGCCGAATTTTTGCGTCGGTATGTGACAATGAATGAAACTTGGCTCTATCACTTCACACCAGAGTCAAGTTGGCAGTCAGCTGAGTGGCGAGCAGGGGACGAACCTCGTCCAAAACAACCAAAAACTCAACAGTCGGCTGGCAAGGTTATGGCTTCCGTATTTTGGGATGCACATCTCCAAAAGGGGCAGACTATCAACAGCGACTATTACATTGCGTTGTTGGAGCGCTTGAAGGACGAAATCGCAGAAAAACGGCCGCATTTGAAGAAAAAGAAAGTGCTGTTTCATTAAGATAATGCACCGTGTCACAAGTCGATGAAAACGATGGCAAAATTGAAAGAATTCGTCTACGAATTGTTTCCCCACCCACTGTATTCTCCAGATTTGGCCCCCAGCCACTGTTTAGTGTTCGCAGACCTCAAAAGAATGCTCGCCGGAAAGAGATTTAAGACCGAATCGCCGAAACAGAGGCCTATTTTGAGGCTAAACCGAAATCGTACTACAAAACTGGTATCGAAAGATTGAAAAATCGATTGAATCAGTGTATCGCCCTCGAAGGCAACTATATTGATAAATAAAGTTGAAATATATACTCTCGAAGGTACAACAGATTCGGCTTCGCAAAATGTCACTGATACAGAAGGTAAAAGTGACCAGTGGAACATGTGAGTTTCTGGCTGTGAATTCAGTGAATCAGTGGTCTCAGCAGACCGTAATGTATGTAAGTTAGTACTGAGAAAATTTAAATAAAAGTTGAATCCTCTATTGCCAAATTAATTCACTGTAATTCGTGATATGAGCAAGTCATAAAATTATTCCGGATCCCATATGCCAAACTAACGGAATCGAAACGGAAACAAAATACAAGCTAACCTCTTGATACTTTTAAGTGAAACCGCTGACAGCATGTTCCTTCGAATTTTAATTAGAAATACAACATACTTTTATAAAAAAAAAAAAGAACAAAAACATAAAAGAATTAACTACAAGTACCAACCAGTCAATTAAAAATTTTTGATTGCATCCTTGTTCGATTCCGTATCCTGGCAACGAGTAGAAAAATGAAAAAAAAAAAGAAAAATTGAAATGTATCCCAAACAACCATATGCAACCCTTAGGGATAAAATCAAAAATTTTCTAACGAAACTTTAGCAAAACTTTAACATTGAACTACTAGTACAAGTCGCTCTACGTACAACTACACGTTATACTCGTACACACCCCAACATTGAAAACCCGTCCATGTATCCGCAAATGGTCTGGAAGATACAATAGATTGAATTTAAAGCTCGGCAAATAGAAACAAAAGGACTAACGAAGTACCGTGTCCGCGTTCGCGTTTCGTCCGCGAATAAAAGGAGCGCAGTAAGGGGTAAAGGTTATAGCAAAAAAAAAAAAAAACAAGAAATTTGCTTGCGTTTGTTTCGCAGCGAACAACTTTTGTTTACCTAACAAATTAAACGAACGCCTCCAGCTGTTTTTGGTAACTTTAATGGAATTTCATGAACGCATGTGGCAGATCCTGGAGAGGCGATTTGTACGCGTTCTAAAGTTGGCTCTCCATTATAATGGGATGCTCCTTAGGCACACACCAACACACACATACACATTTTAAATACGGGCTACAACATTGTACCACCAAGGACTATGAAAACTTAATAAATTGTATGTTAGGGGAGAATATTGTACCTGAGAACCGCGCTTATTGTTCTGAACGGCACAAAAGCAAACAATGGTTTGTTTATTTAAACAAAATTTTCTGTTGCTCTCTCTTTTTAAGGTTTTATTGTAATTTTTGTGTTTTTTTTGTTTTTTTTTTTTCCTGCTCTTGTTATTGCGGGGAGGGTCTTTTTAAGGTATAAACGGATTTTTGTTCTTATAACTTGAAATAAATATTATATGGTGTATAGGTGGACTTTGTATGCCAAGTTTTCTTTATTGTTTTAATTCAACTTTCGCATGCGGTCGAATCAGGTATTCAAATTTAAAAAAAAAACAAATCATCGCTGCAAATGTTGGTTAGAGTGACTTGAATGATTTAGTTGTGTTCATATTTGTTGCAAGGGACCTATGGTGGTTAGGGTTGTAGATACCTAGACTGCTAAGTAATTCTCACCAAAACAGTCGAATATTCTCTTCACTTCAAACAAGTCTGTAAGTGGAACAATATACCATCGTAAATCTTGTTCGAGGCCAAGGAAATGGCACCGCTACTGATTTTCCGTTTAACTAGACAGATTACCTACTAAGGCTTAAAATTATAAAGAACATACCACCTTGATCAAAAAGTTCTCGGGGGACACCCTCGTGTGGCTCTTTCATTACTTCGATTTGAGTTCTAATTCGTTTGTTAAGTTGGTAAATCTGTTCTTGACATTCTCTCTAAATCTTAGCGTCATAGCTTAACACTTGCAAAAGTTACGTAGCCAAGAGTACATCTATCTTTGTGTGTGTTGGCGATTTGTATTAAATTTAATGGTGCGCGAACGTTGGAAATGTTGGAAAAGTGTTTCGGCAACGATTCTCTAAAGAAAACGGTCGTTTACCAGAGGAACGAGCGAGCGGTTCAAAAGTGGTCGTGAGTCAATAGAAGATGATGAACGCAGTGTCACACCATCGACATCGAAAACCGACGAAAACATTGATGAAGTACGAGTAAAAGAAATGTTGGTCAGTAACCGCAAATTAACCATCAGAGAGATAGCGGAGGACTTGAACATTGCCTATGGATCCGTCCAAGACATTTGGGTTAATGATTTGGGTTTCCGTCGTGTAGCAGCAAAGTTGGTGCCAAAAGAACTCAATTTCATGCAAAAAAGAGACCGTGTTGACATCGCCAAAGAGATGATTTGCGAGGCTGAATCCGATCCCACATTCATCAAAAGGATCATTATTGGAGACGAGACGTGGGCTTATGAGTACGACACGCAATCCAGACATCAGGCAAGTGAATGGCGTTCACCAAATAAGCCGATACCAAAAAACCACGCCGTTTTCAGTCAAAAAGAGAGGCAATGCTCACGGTTTTCATGGATTACAATGGTGTAGTGTATCATGAATTTTTGCCAGAAGGCCAGACAGTAAACAAAGAGTATTATTTGGGCATTATCAGACGTTTGTGTCAAGCAATTCGCCGAAAGAGACCAGAATTGTGGGCAGAAAACTCGTGGATTCGTGGATCATTATTCGTAATTTTTTGACGCAAAATGCAACAAATACGAGTACCATCCAACAGCCACCGAATTCACCTGATTTGGCTCCCTGGAACTTCTTTCTGTTCAATCGAGGTAAAAAATCATTACGGGGAACGCGTTTCAGCAGCCGAGAGGAAGTAATGGAAAAATCGCAGGAAGCACTGATGGACATACCGAAAACCGAATATAAAAAATGTTTCGAGGATTGGATCAAGCGCTGGCATAAGTATGTTGCAGTCGATGGGGATTACTTTGAAGGGGACAATATAGATTTAGATGAATAAACTTGTATTTAAAATTTTGTTAATAACTTCCGGGAACCTTTTGACGTATTTGGTATGTATTTACACGAATAATAAAAAATTTGATAGTGTTCTAACAGTCTAAAGTGGCTATTTTACAAGAGTGAAATCGATTGAGACGGAGTTTATTATATAACCTAATCAATTCAATGAAAGGAAGGATACAACCAAAACTTTTGGTTATAATTACGAGTATCAGCTTAAAAAGTGAAAATGTCTTATAATTTTGGTACGTTGGAAAAATATACATTTTATATTTATTTTTCTTTGACCTGTCTTACTTTTATAAGTGAAAATTATTAGTTTTTTTTCTCTGCTTTATTTCAATAAAATTGAACAAATTTAGTTTTTACCTACTGTGTCGATACAGGCAAGCAAAGTGCCTTATAATTTTGTAACGTACTTGATGAAGCATTTGCCCGCCTGAGCTTATCTTCACTGGCTAGATTGGGTTCAAAACCGTGCATTTCGCCCCATAACTTATTGAGGAGTATTCTGATGACAGTTAATATAAAAAAAACTTAAACGTTTCTTACAATTATTCCAAATGCCACCCTCATCTATCACACTAAGATTGAAGCAACCACATTTTCGATATATTTTCGACTACATCGGAAACTATCTGATGCATGGATTGGAATTTACCGTAATATAATAAATCTACTGGCCAAAAGAATGGCCAGAGTTCTTCCAAGAAACCAGAATAGTATTCAACTGGGCGACGAAGAATTCACCAATCCTGTGCTATAATTGCAGTTGTTTTACGCGACTATTCAACTAGAGATGTGCTTTCCACAGTTGCTTTCTACACGAAATAAATTCCATTTTGTCAAAGGACATCGCATATTTTAATTATACAAGAGACAATTTCTTGTGAGTGACTCGACCGAGAACAGTACCTTAGAATTTTGGACGACAGGATTATCCAGTATTTGTTTATGGTATGTTCCCAAGAATACGCACTTTATTAATCAATGAATTCACTTAAACCAATTTTCTTAATAAGCCTCTTGACAGACAACGTAAAAGTTATTGTTAAATAAATCATTTTAAGTCTTTAAATAGGTACTATGTTTTATAAAAACTTTCTGAAGAAAATAAAATTATGCATTCTGTATCCTTCTGAATTTGTATTGTAAATTCCAATGAGATACAAAAATGAAATTCATTAGCACTAGTAAATCCATATATACGATTCTGTGATCTATATATATACGCATATACCTACACAGATGTACTCGTATGTATATTGCATCTGTAACCGGCTCTACAACTTCCTTGATATAAAATTCTATCCGCAACGAAATCCTTGAATTCAAAGAAGGATGCAATTTAAATATTTATCGTGTTAATTTTTCGGGAAAACAAAATAACATTTCGCACACATACGAGTACATACCATAGACACATTCGTCCTCGCACCATGAAATAAAGAAAAACCTCATCAGGTGGTGTACACTACAGTACAGCGGATATGGAGCTTGGTTAATATTTTATCATAGCACCGTTATTTAATCATAATTATCCCCTTTTGAGTTCTGTATTTGGGTTTTGTGTGTTCCACATGTGAAGAAGGACGAATTTAATTGCCAAGCAAAAGCACACACATATAAACACATTCACGCCGGCATTATCTAATCCTTGTGATAATCATTAATTAATCTGTAAAGCAACCCATTCAAGGACCTTTTCATCTCCCATTTATCTTAAGTTAGGGCTTGTTCTACGATTACCTACCATATTTGCAAATGAGCGATCGGTAACGGATGCAAAAGCCACATTATACTTTGACCTGACCGCCACTGTAGAACATGAAGGGATTCACACAATTTTGCAACAATATCCTTTACGGATAGTTACATGAGGTTATTATCCGTATCCTTCGTAGGAAACATAATGGGATACTTGCTAAAGGTTCTTCTGTCTTCGGACAATCTTTTCCCGCTAATTATGATTGAAATTTTAAATTTCGGAGTAAAACATAGGCAAGCAGTGCTTCAATTTATGAAAATTTGTGCAAACCAAGTAGGCCTTTGTAAAATGAGTTATAGAAAAATTTGAGATTAACGGGTGCTAAAGCAGATTAATAAGCAATAGGCTGGTTACCAGTTTATGGTTTTCGAAAAGTTGAATAAAAATAGAATTGCATTAAGAACGCTTTCTTTTTTTATTCCAACAAGTGCTGTATATTTCTCCTACAGCTTAGGCGGATGCTTCTCTTGGATTAAGGTATTAATAATCAGTTATGATTATAAAGACCTAAGGCTCTTTACTTTAGGGAGTGGTAGTATTCGACGTCAAAGAAAGTTATCGTAGCCTTTCAGATACACTTAATAGGTACCTTATATGCAGTCTGGTTCTTCTCTAGTCTTACTTTTTTATCTATGTAGATAGCACTACAATCCAGATGGATCTGGCCCTTAACCAATAAACCTCTCTAGTTAGCGAGGCCTTTGGCCAATTAGGAATAACCCCACCGTTTTTAATTCACTTTGAGAATATATGATTGACCTTACTATCTCGTCTTTTTTATTTACAAACTTTTTGAGGATGAGCAAGCGTCCAACGAAGCATCTATGTTATTGTCCGACATATAAGGTTAAACATAATGTGCAACATCAACAAATAGGGGTACATTCAGGAAAATTATCTCGATCAGTGCTAAGAACCTGCCAGCAACGCTACAATCCACTCGGGACATAGATAAGGTATCCTTTCAGCTCGACAAATCTACTACATCATCCTTTAGAAAAAGTTGTAAAGTCGAAGCTGAAGGGATTAAAAGGCGCGTATGTTAGAATAAACAACCAGAACAACTATACAGAAGGTTGATAACGCTTTTAATCAAGCAAAGCGCACTGGTTCACAGGATATTTATAGGTCCGTATTAACCAAACTCAACACAGTCTTGAGTAATTCAAAGAAAAAAGGTGGATAAAGGATTACGATAAACTGGAGGAACTCCTGAGCGTGTCCAAAAGGTTCTCTCTAAAAATTCTTCAAGCTCTATGAGTGAGCGGGTGGTGCGCTCACATCTGTTCGAAAACAACGCTAAGAACTCTACTCAAGTAACACTTCCAAAGCTCGACTCTAATTGAATTTACACCAAATTTGATTCTACTCGTACAATAGTGTCTATCAACGACAGAGCAGAACCATAGTAAATGCAAAGTTAAATGGACCATGGACTCGTTTAAAACTTTCACGGCACAGGAAATCGACGGAGTCTTTCCAGTCCTGATCCAAAAAGGGCAGGTTTCCACCCTACCAACTTTGGTTGCCTTATTCTAACCAGTTCTAACCTGTCTTATTCCTAAACCGGGTAACAAGGTATGTAGGTAGGTAAAAGTGGCTGTTGGAGAGACCAACCCAATTAGGCTTATTGGCCCATTGTGATGCCACGTGAATTTATGATCGTCTTACTCATGGAACCAGTCTGAGCTTATGATGGAGCGTAGGGGACTGTTTACGTCTATATTTTTTAGATCGTTTAGGTCATTGTAGGTGAAGTTTTCTTCTCTGGGAGAGAGCTGGACATGTACAGAATATGTGAAGGATTGTCTCCTCTTCCTCCACGTCCATGCAGCTTCTACAGAAATCGTTTGTAAAAGCGCCAAGTCTTCTTGCATGCTTGCCTATAAGGCAGTGTCCAGTGATGTCACCTATAATGGCGCTGAGATGTTTCCTTTTTAGAAGGACCAAACTCTTAGAGCGATTCAGATACAGCTTTGGCCAGATCTGTTTGGTAGCTAGACATGTTGGTCCAAAAGTCCACCTAAGGTCTGTTCTTTTATTGGCATCCAGCTTTAATAATAATTTAAACGTAGCGATTGTTATATCTACTGCCTAGATATTACCTATGCTACGCTTTTCAGGTAGAATAGGTAGAGTGGTTCTAATTTTGGCGAGTTCATCGGCTCTTCCCTGGAATGTCTCTGTGACCCGGCATGCAGCAAAGGTGAAAGTTGAACTTCTCTGCCATCTCCATCAGAGTTGATCGGCATTCAAGGGCGGTTTTCGAATTTAGTGGGTCTGACTCCACGGACTTCCTTTGCAGATATTTCTTCAGCCAAGACAGAGCTTCTCAAATCGCTAAAGTTTCCGCCGGGAACACGCTACAGTGATTTGAAAGACGGAAAGAGAGGTTTAGATTTAGCTTATCTAAGAAAACATCGCCACCAACCCCGCTATCAGTTTTAAATCCATCTGTGTAGAGATGGATTGACTTGTCCTCCATGAAAGCATCTTCCTCCCAGATTTAGAGGGGAAGCTTACATTGAAGTCTTTGCCAAACCAAAGTTCAGATATGGTGTAATCGATATTCTCTGTGAGGATTCCTAATGTATTAAAAAGGCTGGCGTGGTCGCTTTAAGGCGAATTGCTGCAGTCTCAGCTACTTGCCTGCTGAAGATATCGAGGAGTGTTAAGTTAAACTGAATGTCTAATCCCGCGGAAGGAGTAGAATGAAGGGCTCCGCTTATGTGCAGACATGCTGTTCTTTGGACTTTGCTGAAATTGCTGCAGTAGACTGTGTTGTCTAAGGCCGCCCACCAGACGACAACCCCGTGGGTGAGTATCGGTCTTATGACCGAGATGTATAGCCAGTGGGATATGCGAGGTTGAAGGCCCCACTTATTCCCAATGGCCTTTTTCCAAGAAAATAAAGCTGTGGTAGCTTTATAGATTCTTTCTTGAAGGTTAGGTTTCCAGTTTAGTATCCGGAAAGTCTAAACTGGTACCGTTTATTGAGGGAGGGTCTATAATTGGGATTTTATATTTTCTGGAAAAGAGGACAAGATCGGTTTTATGGGGGTTTACTCCCAATCCACAGCGATCTGCCCAACTGGTTAATCTGTTAAGATGTAGTTCAAGGAGTTCTTTAATGGTATTAAGATGCTTACCTGAGATATCCACATAGGCAATCACCCTGCTACCACCCGCTTCCAGGTATATCAGCAGTTCATTAACTACTAAATTCCAGAGAAGGAGAGGAATGACCTCTTCTGAAACATCTTTTAGAAGAAGCCCCCCCACAGGGTGGAGTTGATTGTCCTGCTATTTAGCATAAGATTGATCAACTCCCCAAGTGAGTCGTCTACCTGCAGAGTTGACAGCGCAGTCGTGATTGTGGATGTATTGACATTGTTAAAGGCGCCCTCTATCTCCAGGAAAGCGACCATTGTATACTCTCTATATTGTAGGGATCGTTCGATGTGGCTAGTCAGTGAATGCAGAGCCGTTTCCAACGACTTTCCTTTACAGTAGGCATGTTGAGCGGTTGATAAAAGTCTTGGATCAATTTTAGCTTGTATGTGGGTATCAATCAGTCGTTCTAGACTTTTCAGAAGGAAAGATGACAGACTTATAGGCCTGAGGTCCCTTGGGACAACATGAGAGCATTTTCCGGCTTTGGGAATAAGAACTACAGTGACTTCTCTCCATGACAGTGGAATGTGGATCAGTCCTACACTGCTCCTTATGATATTCTCTATTGTAGGCAGGATAATATCTGAGGACCTTTGTAGCACGGCAGGTATTATATCGTCCGGACCAGAGCAGTTTGTCTCTTGTAATCAGACCATAAATTTTGGTCCCGGTTGCAGTAGTCCTGTTTGGGTTGCTACTGGCCGCAAATAGGGAGATACTTGTGTAATTCTTATTCCTAAATCGGGTAACAAACCTGGTGAACTTTTAAACCTAGTACCACTACCAACGAAAAGAGATCGTATTATGAGGTTTCCCAGATATTGAACATGATTGTCACTATTGCTGATACGATTCCATCTCAAATGCCATGGAACTTAGAAATATTGATCACGCTATCCGCAGATGGCTGAGAGCGATGCTCGAAAGCTGTAAAATAATGCCAACTTTCGGCGACAAAGGCTGTCCAGAAGATGGTGTTGTTCCACTCCTATAGCTCTCACTTGTCATCGATGACTTATTAATCAAACTAGATAATTGAGGCTACAAAACGATTGGGTTTGCTGTCATTCATTATAGTGAAAGGCAAACACCCAAAGAGGATTTGCAACACAATTGAAAATATCCTAAAATTAATATCTCTCAATCAACCCCAGAATGGATGTACTATTCCCCTTCAGCCGCAGAAGAAAGCTAAGTCTCGATCAGATCCCTCTGAACGATACAACTATAGAGTTCTTCAATGATGTTAAATTTCTAGAATTACAAAAAAAGAACTAAACTGGAACTCATATATTAAAAACAAAATTACCAAAGCTACGAAAGCCTAGACCATGTTTAGTAGGTCCTGGAGGATTTCTCCAAAAGTCAGATATTGGATCCACACAAACAATGGAGTAAAACGAAAGAAACAATCACTATATCAAAGCTATAAGGTCTTCAGAGGTTCGAGTGCACAGGTAGTTGTAACTTCGGTCTTTATGAACTTGCCTCACAGCTGGTATTGAGGCTTTTACTCGCCGCACTCCACTTCAAATATTTGTTAGAAAAATGGTCAGATTATTACACAGATGAAGCCAGCAATATAAGCGGACCTCGCAGGCTTCTTCTCTCAACATAGTGATTCCAAATCCATGAGCATGGGACTTCCAAAAGCGAACATCAAGCCTCAAGAGTAACAAGTTGTATGCGGATGGATCCAAAATGAACATCGGAGTAGCTGCAGGTATCAATGGCCCAAATGTTGCGAGGCCAACGACTCCCAGCGCCTTTCCAGCTAGGCTCAATGCGCCATCACCATTCTTAGAACAGGAATGAAGGGCGACCCCATCCATGTACTTATGGACAGCCAATTACAACTGAACACGTTAAACTGAAATTTGTTTGACTCGAAATCTGTGCTACACTTGTTCAATACTCTTCAGCGCATACTTGAAAAAAAAAGCAAGCAAAGGTATCAGGGCACTTAATTCAACGATCAGAAACTGGAAGAAGTGGAGTATATACCGGGTCTTCGTTATGCTAAAAGTGCTATGAAATCCTTCCTAAATAAATCGAAATTTAGTCGTAACTTTAAAAGGGGTGAGATTAAAAAACTGTCAGCTCCAATATCACTTACACATTGTATGGAAGAAGATGAAACCGCACAATACCCGTACTTACAAATCTGAGTGACGGAAGAACTGCAAAGTACATCTCTTCACCTGAGAGATTCTCAAGTTAATTAATAAAGTTGAGGCTTATCAGGCATCTGAGACTGCCAGTCAAAAATAAAAATAAAACTTACGATTGCCTGCCAAGTATAACCCTTCGCTTGGTGTCTGATGGGATGCACTTATTAGAGTAAAACGCGTCCTGCTAATAATACCAATATTACCAGAGCGTGCAAATAGCTGCACAGGCTTTTGGAAAATTGTAATCCGATTTTGGCCTGCGAGCTTGGTATAATTTCTTCAATTATGATATTAAATTACATTGCCGAACCTGTTTTGACAATGAAGGTCACAGTGATATTGCTTCCGACGTTTCTGTTGTCATTTTGCACAATCTAAAGAGTTTAGCAAGGATATCAAAACTATAAATCTCTGTGTAGCTCGTCCATAGGTACAATTTGCGAACTTAATATAGTTGAAAAGGTCGTGGTCAGATGAGTACTTGTAGGGCAAAGTCTTAAGACGATCCCTAAGACTAACCAACACAAGAAGGCTCATTCGCAAGCTTGTAGTATTGAATGATTTTCTCTCATAGCAGAGGAGCTAACCTCTTTTAAAAAACTTCTAGGGACACACAACATGCGCTCCCTGCAGCACAATATGTCGATCGGATGTCTGCTGCCAGCTCCGACGCTGAAATCAGAAGCGAGGAAGAGAATTCGTCTCTTCTGAGCGGCTGAGACTCAGACACTTTTTGTAAAGACACAATTAGCATGCTATCGGATGTTAGCACGAAAGTAGTTTTGTGAACATGTCACAAAAATCTATCGGCTACATTAAATTAAGACGTTCGGAGAGGAGAAGTTTCAAACAATCCTTGAAACAAGGCATCTCTAGGCAATGTACTCTAGAGATTGCCACTGTCAAAACCGAGAACGTCGGAAGCAAAGAAAGTTCGAACGGGAAATGCTACAGTCGACAAAGTGCCATATGGCAGCATACTGAGCCGTGTCAAGCTGGGGGTAATCCCGGAAGACATCGATCTCAACCCCCTTAGTGTGGAGAAAATGGCTTAAATACACAAGGCTTCGAGATGAAGAGTTGAAGCCGTCTTTTGTTGCCTCTACCATTTGGGCTGGCTGGGTCGTGTTTGTTTACTCCAACGAAGCCACTGAAAATTGGTAAAGGATTAATTTTTCAAAATTATGAGAGAAATGCAGTCCGAACGTCATGTTAGTGGCGGAGGATTCATTTCCGAAACCATACATTTTCGCTAACGCGAAAATTCAGACGTCCTTGGACGCACACAACTCAAGTCTTAATATCAGACTTGGAGAGTCCTACAAAGAGTGAAGGAGAAAGATCTCGTGTTGACAGTGGGGTGGAACGGCTACACGACCTAAAAGCTCATGTTGCGTACCGTGTAATAGGGCCATTCCTTTGGCGAGGTTCCCAGAGGCGATAACTAACCGAACCGTATACGGAACCCCGCGTATAGCCGCAAGCAATTATGGCTACACTAAAGGTTTTGCAGGGAAAGCATGCTAGAGGTACCTCGTACACCTTTAACACAAGACCAACGATGCGCTAGAGAGAACATCGCCCTTGGACTAATTCAAGAACCTTGGGATTCTGGGGTGTAAATACTTGGTCTCAACAATAATGAGCGGATAATAGAATTTAGCCGAGGAGATTTTAGACCGAGGGTTGCTTCATTGATCAGTTCCAAAATTAAACCAGATATCTAGTGGTAGCAATCATAAAACCACCTCAGGGGGATGCAATGCAAGAGCCCGTATGCGCATCAGATGCCAAGACATACTCGTAGATGCGATTCCTCCTATTACGGTACAAGACCTGATCGAACCGTCATCGTCGCAATTGGCATCTCGTTCTTGGATGAGATTCCAACGCCCACAACAACAGAAAAGGGGCGCTACTTTACAAATATATTTTTAGTAAAACTCTGCTTCTACTTGACCTCACCATCTCGTCTCTCTTTATTCATACACTTGTCAAGAATTGGGATATGTGAGATGAGGTTTCAACCATATGCATATAAGGTCCAATATAGCGTGCAATATCAGGCAGAATACTTATAGAAACTCAAGATCTGGATTACTTTTCAAGAAAATCTCGCTATAAAAGCTGACTCACTGCCCACATCTCCACAGTCCATTGGGTACGCAATTGGTGGAACCCTCAACTTTAACAGATGCGTAAAATGGTGAGAAAAATTGCTGACCTATACAAGTCAGTTTTAACCAACTTTAATAAAGAATTAAGAATATCCAAAAGAGTTTCTTGGAGAAACAATTGCGAGAACCTGAAAAAATTGCCAGAAATCTCGCGTCTCCAAAAAGTTCCATCAAACGACTCTTGAAGTAGCTTAGGTCTGTTACAAAAACAAGATGGTTCTTTCACAGCTAGTCGATAGGAAGTTGTAAAAATGTTACGTAGGGTTCATTCCCCGGACTCAACCCCTTTAAAAAACGCGCAATATGTCAATCCTGAAGCCACAAACCTTTTCCTACAACAACGGAATTAACAGTCCATCTGGAATATGTTCGGCATAGACAAAGTTAAATGGGCCATAAACTCATTTAAACCGTATAAGGCACCTGAATCGGAGGGAATCTTCCTAGCACTGATTCAAGAAGGTCTGATACAGATTCGTCCCACTCTAATCGCCTTATTTTGGTATGGCTTCAACTGGAGATACATTCCACTGACCTGGTGGGAGGTAAACGTAGTTTTTATCCCCAAACCAGATAAAACCCAGTGAACTACCTAAATTTTATCGACCCATATGTCTTACATTATTTTTTCTGAAAATCATCAGAGACCTTCTCAACAGAAATTCACCTCTGCACCCTCATCAATATGCATACACTAGAGAAAGATCCACGGAAGGCGCTCTACTAAATCTGGTAATACAGATTAAAGAGGCCTACCGACAAAAAGACATTGCAATATGTGCCTTTCTAGGTATTGAAGGTGCCTTCGATAATACCGGATATGAATCCACTTCGGAAGTTATGTCAAAAAAGGGTATTCACCATCCCAGTAACGAGCGATGCTCGTAAACCGGAAAATCTTCACATCTTCCGATGAGACTAAAGTCACTGTCTCAGTCGTCAAAGGTTGTCTACAAAGAGGTGTTTTCTCGTCTCTCCTGTGGTGACTGGTCACTACTAGTAAAACTTAGCAATCTGAGCTATCAAGTAATTGGACATGCCGATGATTTAGTCATAATAGTGAAGGGTAAACACCCTACAGACGTTTGCGATAAGATGCAGACTTCTGTAAGGATACTAAACAACTGATGTGTTGGAGGAAATCTCTCAATCAACCCCAACAAATCCTGTAGTTGCTTCCTTCACTTGTAAAAGGAATTTTACTTAACGGTAGAGTAATTGTGTACTCCAACGAAGTAAAATATCTTGGAATGGTGCTTGATAAAAAATTAACTTGGAATTCACATATTAATAATAAAATTACCAAAGCGACTAAAGCCATACGAACTTGCTGTCGTAGGTATGGTAAGACTTGGGGACTAACCGGAAGGGTCACCCATTGGATATATACAATGATGATACAACCCATCATCCCCTAGTCATCAGTAGTATGGTGGTATAAAACCATGTATTTTTTTGACATTGTCCTCTGTAACCGCATCGGAGGGCCTGCCGCTGCGGACTTGATCGGTAGTGGAGTTGCGGCCACCACGAAACTCTCAAAACCAATATTTGACGGTGTAATCTGACGGAGCATTAGCCCCATAATATTTATCCAACTTTTCTTTTGTTTCCTTCGCCGTTTTGCGAACGAAGGAGAGAACGAAAATCGTTTTTGTCCATACTCAACATGATGCCAAACACGTCAACAACAATCAGCTGTCAAAACAAAACTAAAGACAGTATCGCACTGAATTTTGGCGTGTCTGCCTAAATATGAACGGACTTCAAGGCACCATAACCTTTTTTGCAGTAGCAGCGCATTCTGGCGGTCAAGGATGTCACTTTTCACTCCATCTAGTATTGTTCCCTTCAAATCCCCATCGACTGCAACACACTTATGCCAGCGCTTGATCCAATCCTCGAAACATTTTTTATATTCGGTTTTTGGTATGCCCATCAGCGCTTCCTGCGATTTTTCCATTACTTCCTCTCGGCTGCTGAAACGCGTTCCCCGTAGTGGTTTTTTAACTCGAGCCAAATCAGGTGAATTCGGTGGCTGTTGGATGGTATTTGTTGCATTTTTCGTCAAAAAATTACGAATAATGATGGCACTGTGGGACGGTGCGTTACAATGATGCAAAATCCACGAGTTTTCTGCCCACAATTCTGGTCTCTTTCGACGAATTGCTTCACGCAAACGTCTCATAACGCCCAAATTATACTTTTTGTTTACTGTCTGGCCTGGAAAAAATGATGCACTACACCGTTGTAATCCATGAAAACCCTGAGCATTGCCTTCGTTTTTGACTGAAAACGACGTTTTTTTTTGGTCTCGGCTCATTTGGTGAACGCCATTCACTTGCCTGATGTCTGGATTGCGTGTCGTACTCATAAACCCACGTCTCGTCTCCAGTAATGATCCTTTTGATGAATGTGTCAACACGGTCTGTTTTTTGCATGAAATTGAGGTCTTTTGGCACCAACTTTGCTGCTACACGAAGGAAACCCAAATCATTAACCAAAATGTCTTGGACGGATCAATAGGCAATATCCAAGTCCTCCGCTATCTCTCTGATGGTTAATTTGCGGTTACTGACCAACATTTCTTTTACTCGTACTTCATCAATGTTTTCGTCGGTTTTCGATGTCGATGGTCTGCCACTGCAGATCTTCGATTTACTCACGACCACTTTTGAACCGCTCGTGCCACTGGTAAACGACCGTTTTCTTTAGAGAATCGTTGCCGAAACACTTTTTCAATATTTCCAACGTTCGCGCACCATTAAACGCGTTTTTTACTCGTACGCAAAATTGAATACAAGTTCGTTGTTGCAAATTTAAATCCATTTCTAAAATTGTAAAAAATCGCCACCACACACAAAGATAGATGTACTCTTGGCTACGTAACTTTTGTAAATGTCAAGCTCTGATGCTAAGATTTAGAGAGAATATCAACAACAGATTTACCAACTTAACAAAAAAAACAGAACTCAAATCGGAAGAATGGGAGCACCTCACGGTGGTCTGGTTCGGGAACTTTTTGATCAAGGTGGTATGTCTTGATTTCTAAAATGCCGATATTATTGGAGTTTCCTGTGAAATAAACCATGAAGTACTGTATATGTCGTTCTTTGTGTCTATAGACTGCATACGTTTAATATATTGATATTCATAAAATAATTTTTTGGTCTTTTGGAAAATGAAAAAACAAAAAATCTAATTATCTTAGGGGATTTTAATTTGAACATTTTGGAAACTAGTGAGATGTTCTCGAGTTACTTGATGCTATTAGCATCGCGTGGGGAGATGTTTAGGTCACATTTATTGTCGATTTAATAATTTTTATTTGAGTAATTGTGATAAATGTGTTCCTGATCTGACGATAACTGATCATTCTATGACATGAATCTTAGTAAGCGTTTCGAATAGCATTGATAGTAAAAATTCAAAACTCTCTAACAAGCAATTGAAAATTAACTTCAGTAAGCTTAAAAACAATCCTCTAAATGAGCTCTCGGAAGATGTTTATCAAAATTCAAAATTTATTCAAAAGTCCTTTACAATCTTTATTAATTCCCTAAAGAAACATATTCTGAGTTGTTCCTCTTTTTTGCCCTCGAGAAAAGTGGTAAAAGGGCTGAAACTGTGGATCTCTATGTATTTATTGAATAAAGTAAAAGTCAAAAACAAACTTAGAATCAAATGCTATAAGTATCCAAGAAATATCAGCGTGAAAAGAAAATACAAGAAATTGTGCGGTGAACTCAAAAAGGAGAATCCTATCTGCCTCGATACTTAATACCGTTCCCAATTCAATTCTGCTAAGGGAAACTTAAAAAATTAATGACAGGTAGCTGACAGCGCTCTAAATAAATCGTATTCTTCTAAAAGACCTGCAGTTATACGTGTCCATGACTGCGAAGTGACGGACAAACTTATTATTGCAAATGAATTCAACAAAATATTTAACTGATATAACTAGTAACCTTCAACCAATCTGTTCCCTATATTCGTCCACTCATAGATGTACGGAACAGTTTCAAGAAAACAGTTTTGTGTTCAATCCCTAAAGCTATTGGTACCTTAAAAAAATCGAATTCGTGTGGGGTTGATTGTATTTCGAGTTTTATTCATAAAAGAATTGCATGCTTTATTTTGGACATATTGGTATACCATACATCTTTAATTGTTGCGTATTTGCGGGTGTATTCCCGGAAGCACTCAAATGTGCAGATGTTGTACCAATACATAAAAAAGGTTCTGCTGCTGAAATCTCTAACTATAGGCCGCTATCTCTTCTTCCAGTTCTCAGTAAAATGTTTGAGAAACTTGTAAAAAATAACTTAGTGAGTTTTTTTTAAATGCAACTAAGTTTTTCAATCGAATCCAATTTGGCTTTCAAAAGCGGAAGCCAACTGGAGATGCACTACTACAGTTTTGTTCTTTACTAATGTCAAATCTCGATAGTAAAAAGTACACGGCTGGTTTGTTTATTGACATCACCAAAGCCATCGATATGGTCAATCATAATCTGTTATTGAGAAAGCAGGCTTTCATGGTTCAGGTCGTATCTTGGAAATAGGTCGCAAAGAGTGAAATTAGATGATATTAGGAGTGAAGTTAAGTTCTTCAACTTGTGTGTACCCCAAGGCTCTGTTCTAGGACCAATTTTGTTCTTGATTTACATAAACTCACTTTTTTCACTTAATTTCAAAGGTACACCAACTGCTTTTGCTGATGATGTTGGCTTTTCCTATGGCTGTAACAGTCCTTTGGATCTGGTTTCGGACATTAATTGGGATCTCAACTTACTGAGAAACTGGTTTGCAGAACATAACTTGGCTATAAGCTCTAAAACTAAAATAATGTTTTTTCAGTTTATCATCCTAACATAACTTAGATGCAAATGTTTATTTTCATGCACCCGAGTGCCAAAGATACAAACTGTCCGTTTGGTATTTCTTCTCAATCTTTTTGTAGCAGATTGAACTGTAGTGATAAATGTTTTTTTAATTGAGAAAGTTAAGGAATTTAAATACTTGGGGCTCACTATTGATTCTAGAGTGAGCTTTTTGAATCATGCTTAAACATTGAGAAATTATTTTCGATGGACTCTCAGACACTTCTTTTATTTGCGTAATAAACAATCTGTTATGGAATTTTTCATTCTAGGTTGCAATATGGAATCGCATGTTGGGGAGCTGCACATTTAAATAAAATTCAACCCTTGCTAACCTTGCAGAAATATTTAGTAAGAAAAATATGCCGTAAGCCTTTCAGACATCCCAGTTATCCCTTGTTATATTGTTTTAAGCTTTCAAAAGATTTCTTTATGAGGTCTGGTAGTCGTAACTTTCGTTTAATTTCATCTCATAACCTACGTGGAAACTTGCCTAATATAGTATCTGTATCTACTTTTCGTACCACTGCTTATTGTAATTTTTACTCTATTTTATCGTTTCTGGTTAAATCTTAGCTCATTAGTGTATTCTTCCTTTATAATTGCATGTCTATTTAGCTATTTAACTAATGTATTTTTTCTTAAAACAAAAATGTTTTTGTTGCACTCTATTATGCTTACTTGAATTTTTTCTTCGCAATTTGCTTCCTACGGGGTCACCACACCGAAAAAACTGAATTTCATATTGTTAAAGTCCTTTGAAATGACATTCAACACTATTTGCATAACTTTTGTGTTCTAAAATACAGAATGTCACCAATCTCCTTATTTTTATATATAGTACTCGTAATAGGTATGTCATTGTTCTACATTTAAGGTTTTTATTTACTTATTTTAAGATTTGTGAATTACAATGAATTTGTAAGAAGAAATAAATTATTATATCAATATACCAATATCAATATCAGACAATTTGTCTAGTCGGAATCAGATTGAGTTCTTAAGAATTTGTTCCACAACTTGTTTCTGTTATTACGGAGAGAGCGCAATCAGGGAGGAGCTGACATGCAGTCCTTTCGGAACCAATTGGGCGAAGCAGGAGAAAATTAATGAATAGAAAGTTGATAGGGCAAGATCAATATTAGTTGTCTCAGCAATAAAGTCAAAGATAATGTTGCTGATGAGGTTTTTAAGTTTGTTAAATTCGGTTCTTCGGAAATTAAATGAAAATGAATTTTCCGAATAAACACATGTGTTGCCGATTTCATTTGAGTATATAATTGACAAGGGTGGCTGAAGGCGGTCTAGGGTAGAAAAAAGATGATCACGTTAATAGGTAATGACACAGTTATCCGAATCGGAAGCAAAGACAATGTCGAGTTGTCTGATATAGACTTGAGTTGATTAGGCAGTAAATATTTCTATTTCAGAGGACGAATTTAGAGAAACGAAATCAGACGAATCGTCGGAAGGCACCCATTTATGGTGAGAAAAGTTGAAATCGCTTACTAGAATAATACAATCTTCAGGTTGTGCATCATCAGTCAAAAAATCCACCGCGTGAACTACTGGTCGCTATGACTCAATTGGTTGAGATGGGTGAGTGTAACATAAAGACAGCGTTTGGGGAGCGTAATGTTGACACATACCGACTCAAAGTTATCAGTATGAGGAATATCAACAGCAGGAGTTGCGTAAAAACAGTTCCGAATTGCTAATAAAACACCTCGGCCATAGGGATTATCAGGTCTTTCAAATCCATCTTTTCGGAACACCTTACATTTTGGTAGTAAATGGACAGGCATTGTGGACTGGAGGATACTAATTTCAGTTTGTTAAGAACTGTTGGATTACACAACACATCATAGTTATCGAAGTCAAAAAACATATTTTTGTAATTCATATAATTGTAATTCGCATTTAAACTTATCGCTTGTACTCTAGAAGTAACGAACTAAACAAATCAAATTCCAATGTAAATTTAAACCTAGCGCCAAAAAACCAATGTTAGCCATCTTTTTCAATTATTTTTTGTACTAAAATGTAACACCGTATGTACTAAACAGCTCACATTATACGTTTTACTTTAATAAAAATCATTCTTGTCGTTGGCACTATCCGAGCAACAAAGCTTTTAATTTTTTCACTCGTTTCGTCGTCTCTTAGCTATATTTCGCCAAGCTGTCTATATAGCCAAGTCTCGTTTTCGCGCAACCTTTAGCAAGGACATTCGTTTTTTTCGAGTTTATCCAGATATTGAACTTCGCGAAAGATATTCATCCGAGGGAATTTTATTGCGACAAAATCGGAAGCAAATTTTTCCCAAGGAGCAGTCGAAAAATCATTCGATTGTACAGGAACTGCAATCGGTTTTAAAATTTGAACGAGTTGTCTGTAAGAGGGAAAGACGTTTAGAGTTGACATGCGAAGACAGCGTAGAAACATCATTATGAACTTCGTCGGAAGAGATGTCGAAACTCTCATGGTAGCGAACGAAAACTTACATCAATTCCATTGGGTTAATAGAAAGACCTTCTCGTTGAATCAGAAAAACACTGTTGGTTTTGATTATGCCATTAATGCAAACGGAGTTGGGTGTGTCATGCAAGTAGGCAAGGTAGAGCCGAACATTTTCATAAATTTGGCGATCTCTCAAACGAGATACTACACAATGACTATCCTCTTTCATATCTGCAAATTTATTAATTTATATATTTATTTTCAAAGGAACGATACAAATTAATTTGTAAAGTCCGCAATTTTACGCCGGGGTACAATGCCCATATGGCGTTTTTTTTTGTCAACAGCACATGGAGTACCGATTTCGGTAAATTTTTTTAGTGAGTTTGAGAACTTGAAATTAAGAGAACGAGCGAATGAGGAAGGGACATATTGGTGAAGCACCTCGGATCTAGAATCTTAACTAGTGAGGGAGGTTGGATCAGTGGGATTGGTAGATGAAGGTGAGGAAGAGGTGGTTGGGTTTAGTATATTGGAGCTAATAAAATAAGGATATTTGTCCAATTTCATTAAGGCGAGTCGCCAAGATTTGTCCAATTGTTAATCCGTGTAAGGGCCGGTTGCAGCTTAGCAGTTGCTTCTTCGACGGTCTTAGCTGTTGCCAAAATGACAGCGTCATTAGCAGATGTGGCTAGCACAGTATCGTCCATTTGCGGTGTGTCGCGGGTAAAAAGCAAAAATATAGCAGAGGGCCAAGTACACTTCCTTGCCGCACCCCCGCCTTTATTGTCTTAAAATTGGAATATTCGTTTCCGTATCTGACACGGAAGAGTCGACCATCTAGGTATGAACTCATTGTAAGATATGAAACAATTACTCGGGTAGGACTTGTCGAAGTTTATGTTTCAGGCGCTCGTGCCATACCTTATCAAAAGATGCGAAACGTCAAGGAATGCGTTTGAACAGACTAACTTGAACCCGATTGCTCGTTCAATTACATCGGTTATTCGATGCACCTGGTCAACAATAGAGTGTTGACTTCTAAAGCCAAATTGATGATCGGGAAAGAGGCGATTTGTGTCAATAATCGGTTTAAGACGCTGGCTCGAAGACCTTTGATATAATCGGGAGGAGCGATATTGGTCTGTATGACATGACTTCAGTCAGCGGTTTATCGGTTTACCGGGTTTCGGAACCATAATAACTTCGGCAAATTTCCACTGATGCGGTACATACTCTAATCTTATGGTGCCATTTCCGTGCCATTTAAGTTCCCTAACGGTAGCCTTTTCTATTGAAAAGTTCGTCGTTACGTCTAGCGTATTGACATTCTCTGGAAGCACTTCCCCGTTGAATGGTTTGAGCGTTTCTTTCAGTCATCCTGGTTTCTTCTTTTTGGCGCCACGTGTATTTGGAGCCTTCGAAGACTTTTAACGGCTCTATATGGAGTAATTGGTATCTTTTGTCGCTGTGAGGCCTTCTAGCTAGTTATTAATACCTTGGTTGTTGAAGTCCTTGATCGATTTTTTCAACAAATTACAGAGTCTATTAAAGGACGATTTATCTTATTGAGTCCGAGTTTCATTCCACTTTTTCCGCGCTCTTCGTTTCTTCCTTATCGTTTCCCTGATTTCCGGCGGGTATCTTAGGCTAATACTGGCAACTTTGTTCAATTCGCGTGAAGTGTTATTCCAGGCCGCTTGCTTTATGACTTCAACAAACCGTTCAAATTCTTTTTCAAGTTGATACGGCGTTCTGAGCGGTACGTTTAGCTCAGTATTTTCGACAACCTCTATTCCGAAATCTTCCCAGCGAGTTTTTTTGTGCTATTTGTTTCTTAACCAAGAATTCGCACAATGAAAGGATAATTGGAGAATGATCGGAGGAAAGATCGAAGCTTTCTTTAACTTTGACGTTTGATCCTTTCCCGATAAAGAAGTTTATCAGATCGAGTGTTTTGCCTGTTGAGTAAAATTGGCAACCACATTCCATACCAGTCCTGTAGAGAGTTTTGCCTTTTTGTGAGTTACATCTTGAGCCCCAAAACGGTATGCTTCGCATTCAGGTCGCCACCAATAATAAAGATTGGTCCATAAGAGTTAAATTGATCAATAAATTCGTGTTTTTCTATTTTGCAGCGCGATTGGCAATAGATTGAGGTTATATTAAAAGAGTAATTTTTATTTTTAGCGCCCACCGTGGTCATTTCAAATATGCCAAGTTCAATCTGTGCTTCCAGAGAGCGGATTGATCCCGACGTTTTTGCAACTCCTTCGCGACTTCGCAGCCTTGATAATTAGCTGGATGTCTTCCCCTGCAGTTGATGCACATCGCTGGGGACTCTTTTACTGCATTGCACTCTCGCGTCAGATGTTTTCCGGCGCTTTTCACACAGCGAGACTCCTTCTGGCAGTAGACCTGAATATGGCTGAATCCCTGACAACGTGTACATTGGGGAATCAGCCTCGAGTTTTTTCGCGGAGGTTCAATTTTGACAACAAGTCCCAAAATTGAATTTATAGAATAAATCCTATCTAGGCTTTCGAGACCGCGTCTTGAGGTCGTCCTCTCGCCTTCAACACTGCGCTGTTTTTGCGCAAGTATATTAACGGCGTCGATTATTTTTAAGCCTTTATTTTGAAGGTCACATAAAATGCTTTCTTTAAGGCAAGTCTCTAGCTACCACGCGTATGGGCCTTTTCGCTTTATTTTCGTACGTATGTCATTGAAACTTCTCGGCATTTAATGTTTGCAAAAGCGAACGGTAATTGTCTAGATTAAGGACATTATCGTTATTGAGGGATCAAACTCTGTAATCGTTTGACCACAGTGATTTCAAGATTGTGTGCAACTTGTTACACTCCGAGAATCCAAAGACGTATATTGGCGGCGGCGGTCTTTATTTGGGTTGCTTTTTTTTATTTACCTCAGTATTAGAGCTGGCTGTCATCTCTTTTTGCACAACTTCAGGCGAGGAATCAACTTTGCGTTTCTTACCTGGTCTTTTTTTAAGTATCCAGTCTGTTTCTGGGACTAGCTCTTCTTTGTCCGTGTGAAAACTCGAGTTTTCTGGGCGGTCAAGTCGGAATCAGATTCGGTTTTAGATTGCGTCTTAATGGCATCTACATAATTCCTTTTTAAGTTCGGCGCAGAGCAATTCCATATTTTGGAGTCTGGCGCGGAGATAAGAATTTTCGCGTTCGAGCTTGAGCTTTTCTTGAAGGGATCCTGGTTTGTATTTGTATTGCATTGTATTGTAAGTATTTGTAGAACTCATTTTAGTTAATACGAGTATCGGAGAAAGGGTAGTGAGTCTGTCCAGAGATCCGCATTAGACAGATAAGGCCGACAGGTCGCCAAGCGGATGCTCCGTTAGAGATTGGGCTATTTTTAATACTGGCCCCCAACCTGGTCGATTCTGGCACGGGTCGCCTAATACCTAAATCCGGCCAAGTGGGTTTTAGTCGCCTTTTACGACAGGCATGCCTACCTCGGGTATATTCTATCTCTTAACCCGAAGTGGGGGTTTTGCTCTTGACTTTGCCAAATAGTTTACATTTAACGTTTCGTCTACCAAATTTTTTCATAAAAAGACCTTTGATCCAGGACGGGCTTGCTCGACGTGGGGCAGCTTGGAGGAAGAATTTGACAGTTCCGGTTTGCTGGTGGTTTCAAGACTCATTTTATTTAATTTTTGTATTCTGTTGTTCTATTCAGGGAGAGTGGGGGGCTTCGGTGGTAGCAGCTGTTGAATGAGTTGGGGCTGAAGTGGTTACGACTGATGGATATAACTCGTCGTGTAAGCATGTATTACACAGGCTTACTACAGATGGAGGCGCATCCGGCTTACTAGAGATGTGCTTTAATTTCTCCTATATCTGCATCGTGGTTGATCTAGTGGATGCAGCTTCCTCATGTTGAATGGATTCGATGTTTTTGGTGTGTTCAGCATGCTTGAGATATAACACAGTGGATTGATCAGCCAATGTTGGCATAATTTTTTTCCCAACTGAACTGAAGTTGACTGAATCGCTGGTAACGTGTTTGAGCAGTGAGACTTATCAGAATCTGCTAATTTGGTGATTTTTGAGTTCAGGGATTGAACAGCTGATTTTATGGTGGTTATGCTGTTATCAATTGAACAGTTTAGAGCATCATAGCTCTCGGAAATGAGTTTGGTTATATTTTTACCAGCTCTGCAATCGAGTCCGCAGGCCCAATTAGTTGCTGGTTTTTGTTATTCCAAATCAGACCGGTTGGCAGCTTCGAAGAGGATGCAACACCTCTGCACTAACGCCTGTTAAATAGCCATTACGCGATCAATCGATTGACACCAATCACTGACATGTATTTATGAAAATTCATCTCCATACGTCACACATATTTGATGAAGTCTGATCAGTATATGTACATATTGGGTATGTAACTTATTTAAGAAAAACATGTGCAATAGTATTATTCAAAGTATTGCCCATCTACTGCGCCGGCTTGGCAGCCAAGAATGAATCAAGCCAATTTTTGATATTCTGCTCTGATGTGAACCGTATTTCAGTGAGGGCGTTCTGCATCGACCGGAACAAATGGTAGTCTGAAGGGGCAAGGTCTGGGCTATAAGGCTGGTGGGGTAAGACTTCCCATCCACTGTTTTCCACATAGTTTTTAACCGGAATAGCAACGTGGGGCTGAGCGTTGTCATGATGGAAAATTATTGCCTCGTGTCTGGTCGCATATTCCATGCGTTTTTCGGACACTGCTCTCTTCAAACGGATTAATTGTGTTCGGTAGCGTTGTCCATTGATGGTTTTACCCGGTTTTAGCAGCTAATAATACAGCACACCCATCTGATCCCACCAAATACAGAGCATTACCTTCGCGCCATGGATATTCGGCTTTGCCGTTGATTTGACTGGTTGGCCGGGTTTCACATATGATTTTTTGCGCTTGGGGTTGTCGTAATGGATCCATTTTTCATCACCAGTAACAATTCGATACAAAAATGACTTCCTTTTGTGGCGTTCCAGCAGCATTTCGGACATGCAAAACCGCCTTTCGACGTCTCTCGGCTTGAGTTCATGTGGAACCAAATTTCCTTGCTTTTGAATATATCCAGCTGCTTTGAAACGTTTTGAAAAGGCTGCTTGAGTGACACCCAAAGATTCTGCGAGCTCTCCTTGTGTTTGGCAACAATCTTCATAGAGTAATGTTTCCAGTTCTTCATCTTAAACTTTTTTGGCTGCCCAGGACGTTCATCGTCTTCCAAGCCAAAATCACCACTTTTAAATCGGGCACACCACTTTTGGCACGTTCGCTCAGCTAGCGCATGTTCACCATAAACTTCCACCAAAATACGATGACTTTCGGCAGCAGTTTTCTTCATATTAAAGTAATGAAGAAGAACTCCCCGCAAAAACACTTTTTCAGGCACAGTTCGACATGTTTGAGTGAAAAGAAATTATTGTTGTTTACGTTTCAAATGAATGACATATACTGAAATGACGTACAATGACAGTAGCTTTAAAACGCATGTTCCAATGGAATAATACAAGTTACTCCATTTCTTAGGAAACCGCACGAATTAAGTTATATATTATTATGAGTTGAGGACACTTATAACATTTCCTTTTAACCCAAACTAAAATTCATACAAAAACGTATAGTAATTGGAAGCAGGTCAAAAGAATTCACTTTAACCCGTGTATAACGACCACTGTAAGCAGCCAAGTTTTTGGATTACTCTTCGTCAATAAATAGTCAAGATCTCTGTCATGGAATTTTTGCGTCAGCATTAGATACTTCGTTCGATCTAATTTAAAAAAAAAAATCCCAGGATTAATTACACGGTAACGTACGTTTACGTGCTCGTCTTAATAAATTATAAATTGAACTCCTTCGTGATGTGAATACACCGCTGCTTCAATTATGGCCCTTTATGGTTAAAATATTTACCCCCATCACCAAAATAATCATATGCTTCATTCTTCTTCTGCAAATGATGTCATCAAAACAACACAAAACCAAACCCAATGTCTGTCAGCAGAAATACCGCTTACACCTGCAATCATCAATTTCCGAATTTACGATTTCTGCAAAGTGCCATTTCAGTTTGCCAAATTTACTTTACGGCACTCTATAAACAAATATTCGCTTACATTGAATTTATTTTATCTGATGGCAGTTCTAAAATTCATATCCGTTCCAAACTGCAGGGTATAAAAACACAACTCCACCTCGAACTCATGTCCGCTTAAATCGTTCAATCATACCAATACCACTCTCCACCATACAGTTTGTGTAGCAATGAGACCGTGATTTTTCTGCACAATCGAGCAAATAAGTTGCGCATCTAATTAAATTGCTAGACATTTTATTCAACGGATATTGCATTCCACAAAGGCAGCCATAAAATAACTCATGACCGCTATCAAATAGTTTCCGGATCACATTTGCCTGCGGCAATCCGCTCCCATAGTCAACAGTTAAGCAGCTTAGCTATCACCCCATCTAAAGCCAACACAAATCCGCCCATCCTAATGGACCGGGATAATATTGTGGCTGCCACAATAAGAGTGACTTTGCATGTATTGTTTCAGATGGTCATTGATGCCCTCACACCCTCATTGACTTTGGGGCTATGATGGAAGTGTAGCTCGCGAGTTTCTTCATCGAACATATGTATGTGTGCCTCAGACCTGCAGGATAGGGAAAATCGAATGAGCGGCTTTCACCCCAACTCACCCAAAGTTAATTATTAATATTTGATTGGATGTGAACGGGTTAGGGGGGGGATAAGTTTTGCAACTTTTCCACGATATGTTCAACGGAATCCGAGGAATCCAATGCTGCATGGTACGGGGTATAGGTTTTGAGTACATTTTGTATCAAGAATTTACCATTTCAATTTGCATCTACTGAATATTCAAATAATAAGGATTTGTTATACCATATTGGTGCAACAATAATTTGCAACTTTCGTCCCGGATAATTAAATGCTCATTAGGATGCAAGGCGGCGAGATAATTCCAAAAAAAAACGAAACCAAGTCCAAGATCTACAAGTTCTTTGTTGGGCCAGAGATTCACATGAGGAGTTATATGATTGTGCAGGGGTGCAATAAGGAGTATCCTTGAAGTGTCCCCGATACTCCTAAATACTCCTAGATACTCCTGTATACACATATGTTTATGTGAGTTGGTAATTTAAATAATGACAAATTTAGTTAAGGAAGAAGTATTCAGGGTGGTAGTGGGCGAGTAATGACCAAATGCAAATACACCCAGTGTTCAGTTGAAAGGACTAGAGCAAGAGCTTATGGTTGTTTTGCACATGAATACGTTGGCAAATATTAAGCGATTTAGATGTAAACTCTAGACGACGATATGAAAATTACTTGACGTTATTTATTGCGTTAATGGCAAGATAAATAGTGGCAAGGCTAATTGCCTGCATAACTAGGTGATTGTTGATTTAGCTGATGAGTTTGTTCAAAATACTAGGTATTTGCAGATAGAGAGGCCACGCACGTAAACAGTTTTCCCCTTGTTTAGTTAGCGGGGGCAAACCTCTATATGATTGTAATCGACGAGCTTCAACATGCCTACTGTAAATAAGTACATTTTCTGAATTCTCTCCACCGAACGTTTCGTGAAGTCGGGCAGTCTTCTGTTCTACTCGATGCCGAGAAGTTTGCTGATGCAGCACTTAAACGCCCGCAACTGGTTCGTCTTATACATGGAGTTATGGACACTCTTCCAGTGATGGAAAAAAACAGAGAGATACTAGTGCACGATAATTTTGAATTTGGTAGGGAATTTCATAAACCAGATTTTTTAAGAACATCCGAAGCTGGGCTTAAAGGAAAACTCATGAGAATTCATAGTCAAGTGGATGTTACAATTGAAGAAAGCAGCATTTTATAATTATAAGAATCACAATTAGGCAAAACTCTGGAATATATTAAAACGGTGTCCTCAGCTAATGTCTACTGGAGTACTCTGCAGATTTCAAAACTAGGATTTATTGTGCTCCTCATCTACCACTATTCAAGAGGCCACTTCTCAGACATTAACTGCAAGTGCAAATTTTTAGACTCTGTCGATGAGAGCTATCACCTGTTAACATCAGGACTACAAATCATCAGTTTTTTTCCGTGAAATACTTTTCTGAAAATCGGTTCAAATGGAAAGTGTAGGTATCTGCATCAATTGAAATGGTACAACCATGTTAAAAAAAAAATGCTTTCTTTAGATCTTTCTTTCAATGTGGCTCTAACTATTGTAAAATTATTCATTTAATCCAGCACAGATAATTAGTTTTTAAGTTGCTTCGTAAGTGTTAACTTTGTCTTATTGGGTTATTTGAAAAACACATTTTCTTTTTATATACGAGTACGTATCTATCCGTATTGGAAGATGACTTTTCGTATGACAAGTTAATTTGCAGACCTTAATATCATTCTACAGGCAACCCTATTTTATATTCTACCCTTAGTGAGACCGAGGCCTTACTTATGTCTTTCTTGCGGATCGTCTTTGAACGTGAGCTTAAAGGGACTTTCCGGCGACCTTCTTTACAATATGGTGTCCGTACGGCTGTAAGTTTTTCGGTTTAGAGCCACCCGCAAATTTTTGATTAATCTTATTTTTTAGCTCGTATTCTGACCGAAGCTTGTCTTGAGCTGAGTTAAGGCCTGCTCAAATCAAAGCGGAACGCGGGAGTGAGTAGGTAGGTAGGTAAGAGTGGCTGTTGGATATACCAACCCACTTAGGCCTAATGGCCGATTGTGATGCCACGTGGATCTATGATCGTCTTACTGATGGAACGAGTTTGAGCTTCTGACGAAACGAAGGATAATCAGTCTATATTTTTCAGATCGTTTAGGTCGTTGTAGAAGAAGGCTCCTAAGAGAGAGAGCTGGACATATACAGAGTAGGTGGAGGATTGTCTCCTCCTCCTCCTCGTCCATGCAGCTTCTGCAGAAATCATTTGTAAAGGCGTCAAGCCTTCTTGCGTGCTTGCCTATGAGGCAGTGTCCAGTGATGACACCTATGATAGCGCTGAGATGTTCCTTATTTACAAGGATCAGACACTTAGAGCGATACAGATCCAGTTTTGGCCAGATTTGTGTAGTCGCTAGACATGTTGGTCCAACAGTCCACCTAAGGTCTGTTCTTTTATTGGTATCCAGCTTTAATATTAGTTTGCACGCAGCGATTGGGATACCTATGCTACCATTTTCCAGTAGAATAGGTAGAGTGGTTCCAATTTTGGCGAGTTCGTCCTGGAATTTCTCTGTGACCCGGCACCCAACAGAGGTGAAGGTTGGTCTGCTCTGCCATCTCCATAAGAGACGATCGGCATTCAAGGGCGGTTTTCGAATTTAGTGAGACTTACCACATCGACTTGATAGCTGCCTAACTATCCGAAAAGATGCGGATATCCTTTGCAGATATCACGTTTTTCTTCAGCCAGGACAGAGCTTCTTTAATCGCCAAAATTTCCGACTGCACGCTGCAGTGATTTGGAAGATGGAAAGAGAGGCTTAGATTTAGCATGTCTGAGAAAACACCGCCACCAACCCCGCTATTGGTTTTAGATCCATCTGTGTAGAGATGGATTGACTTGTCCTCCATGAAAGCATCTTCCTCCCAGAAGGATCTAGAGTGGAAGCTTACATGGAAGTGTTTGTCAAACCAAAGTTTAGGTGTGGTGTAATCGATGTTCTCTGTGGGGATTCCTAATGTATTAAAAAGGCTGGCGTGGTCGCTTTAAGGCGAATTGCTGCAGTCTCAGCTACTTGCCTGCTGAAAATATCGAGGGGTGTTAAATGAAGCAGAATGTCTAATGCCGCAGAGGGGGTAGACCGCAATGCTCCGCTTATGCATAGACATGCTGTCCTCTGGACTCTGCTTAGCTTAATGCAGTTAACCGCACTTTCTAAAGCCGTCCACCAGACTATCACCCCCTAAGTAAGTATCGGTCTTATGACCGAGATGTACAGCCAGTGGGTTATCCGGGGTTGAAAGCCCCATTTATTCCCAATGGCTTCTTTGCAAGAGAATAAGGCTGCTGTAGCTTTCTGGACTCTTTCTTGAATGTTAGGTTTCCAGTTTAGTTTTCTGTCAAAAATGAGACCCAGATATTTTGCTGTATCGGAAAACACTAAACTGGTACCGTTTATTGAAGGAGGGTCTATAGTTAGAATTTTGTATTTCCTGGAAAAGAAGATAAGATCAGTTTTATGGGGGTTTATTCCCAATCCACAACGATCTGCCCGACGGGTTAATCCATTGAGATTTAATTGAAAGAGTTCTTTTATGGTATTAAAATGCTTACCTGAGACGGCAATAGCAACGTCGTCTGCATAGGCGATCACCCTGCTACCTCCCGCTTCCAGGTATATCAGCAGTTCATTTACTACTAAGAGAGGACACCGCCTTGTGACGTACCTCTGCTGACACATCTTTTAGCAGAAGTCTCACCCAGTTTGGAGGTGATTGTCCTGCTTTTTAGCATAAGACTGATCAGTTCCCCAAGTGAGTCGTCTACCTGCAGAGTTGCCAGCGCAGTCGTGATTGCGGATTTGTTGACGTTGTTGATGGCACCCTCTATGTCCAGGAGAGCAACCACTGTAGGGATCGTTCGATATGGCTTGTTAGTGAATGCAGAGCTGTTTCCATCGACTTTCCTTTACAGTAGGCATGTTGAGCCGTTGACAGAAGTCTAGGATCAATTTTAGCTCGTATATGGATATCAATCAGTAGTTCTAGAGTTTTCAGAAGGAAAGATGATAGACTAAGAGGCCTGAGGTCCTTTGTGACAACATGAGAGCATTTTCCGGCTCTCTCCATGACAGTGGAATGTGGATAAGTTCTACACAGCTTCTCATAATATTACCTAGCACAGGCAGAATAATATCTGTGGACCTCTGTAGCTCGACAGGTATTATACCGTCCGGAGCAGCAGACTTGTATGGTTTGAAGCTATGCAGCGCCCAGAGCAGTTTGTCTCTTGTGATCAGACCATGGATTTTGGACCTGTTTGGGTTGCTACTGACTGTGAATTAAGAGCTATCTGGAAAGTGGGTGTCCAGTAGCAGGTTGAGTGATTCATCACTTGAGGTAGTCCAAGAGCCATCGGTTTTTTTCAAACAGCTGGGCATCATAGGATTTGTGGAGAGGATTTTTCTTAGCCGTGATGTCTCGGAGGTTTCCGTGATTTTGTCACAGAATGACCTCCAGGATTGTCGCTTTGCCATCCTCAGTTCTTTTTTGTATAATTTGATGGATTCTTTGTATGAGTCCCAGTCAGTCACTTTCCTTGTGTTCTTTGTCAAGTTGAAAAGTTTTCTGCAAGGGTCTCTGAGCAGTACCAGTGCTGATGTCCACCAATGTGGCTTTTTCTTGCCTCTAGGTTGAATAAGAGGGCAGTAAGCGGCCATAGCCTGATTGAGAGCCAGAAAGAATCCCTTGACTTTCATGTCAAGCTCATTGATGTCACACGGAGACTTGATAATTCAGAGGATAGCGTTTCTGACAGTAATGTATTTTTGCCAAATCAGTTTTCTGGTAGTTCCGGAATTCTGGTTGGCTATGGGGAGCTTCACTTAGGCTGAATTGGATATATCTGTGGTCTGAAAAAGAGTGTTCAGACGATACAACCCAGTTCATTAGCATTTGAGTGATACTGTCGGAGACAAGAGTTATATCTAATACTTCCTGTCGGTTTCTGGTTATAAAAGTGCGCTCATTGCCAATATTGCAAATAAAGAGGTTAGTGCTTATAATATAGTCAAAAAGTGACTCACCTTTGTTATTGATGCCCAAGAGCTCATCTTCTTCCTCTGATCGTATAGGACCTCGTTTTGCTTCGTCATCCTTTTCTATTTCCGATGGGGTGTCAAATAAGGAAAATGGCGGCTTGCTTGTCACGCGGAAGTGGGAGTGGGAGCGAATTTCGCGCGGGAAATAAATACATAGCGGGATATGGCACCATTCAAACAGCTGTGTCAACTCAGAAAAGCGAGTTTTTTCGCTGGTTCGCTGCATGCACTATTTTTTCGCTGTCCCGCGTGTATTAAATTAAAGAGAAAGATGGTGCCAGTGAAAAATCTGTTGGAGCTTATAAAAAAGTACCCGATATTATATAATTTAGCACACCCGGAATACAAAAAAATTAAGAAAGAAGGACGAAATATGAGAAGAAATTGGAACAGAACTAAAACAAGACGTGAGCAATTTGAAAATAAGATTTATTTAAATTTCATTATTAAAGAAAATAACAAATTTTTCACGTACATTAAATGCTTCATTGGTTCCTCTTTTGGGATCGTTAATATAGTTAGTGAGAGCTGGCACATCTACCTCTGGTTCTTCTAAATATTTATAATAAGTAGTGCCGCATTGTGTTGTTCTTAAAAAAATTATGTAAAGTACAAGTTGTTTTTATAATTAAGATTGTATTTTTAACATTAACTTCAATAGGTCTAAGGTATACTCTCCATTTGTTGGCAAAGATTCCAAAGGCATTTTCAACTAATCGTCTTGCTCTAGAAAGCCTTTCATTACACTTTTTCCGGTTGTCGGTTCTAGACTGCTTACAAGGGAATGGTCTCATTAAAAATTGCTTTAGAGTAAGTGCCTCGTCTCCTATTAAAACGTGTTGATAAACTTCATTTTGCCCTGGGAGATTTTTTGCTTCTAGAATATTCATTAGACTATGTTCAAATCTTCTACACTATTTTTACCGTACCCCAATGTCTGCACAAAGAAATTGATATTCGGGGCCAACAATCGCCATAAAGACAACTGAAAATTTATTAAGGTAGCAGAAATAATTAGAGCCGCTATTTTTTGGGCACTTTACACTAACGTGCTTTCCATAAATCGCTCCAATGCAATTTGAGAACTGCCATAAATCTTCGAATCCTTTGGCAGACTTCTCCCACACTTGTTTAGAAGGTTCAGGCATATACACGTATTGCATTCGTATGCATATTGCTCTCCAAACTTCTTTAACTATCTGCCCAACTGTTGAAAATCCTACGCGGTAATTGTGTCCTATTGTAGAAAACGAATCGCCAGTCGCAAGAAATCTGTAATTAATATACAATATGTTTTCAGTATTTTTAAGTTCTGTATAGTAATTAAAAAGAAATGGACAAGTCTTCGAGATATATATGACAAATATCTGAGAAGTACGAAAACTAAAACAGGTCTACCCAAAAATTACAGCAGTTGGCAATGGGCACCCCTGATGCAGTATTTTAAGCCGTGACTCGCATTTGCAGAACCGATTCAAATATTAAAGACACCAACTTTGATGATTCTACAAATAAGCGGAATGAGGATGACCCAGTCTTAGAACCGCTAGATGTCCCGGCATCATCATTAGAATCATTTGCTTTTGCTTCAACCGCAACGACTGCACAACAAACTTGAGACCCAAAAAAAGAGAAAAAAACAAAAACAAGATGTTTCATCGGTAAATGCACTTTTGCGGTATCTTCAAAAAAAACAAAGACACCGGGATATGGACGCTACTGAGTCAATATTTTTGGGCTATGCTAAAACTGTCAAGTCTTTTTCGGCTAAGAGCCAAGCTATGACGAAAATGCAAATAGTCAAAATTAAAATGGAACAAGGGCTTCAACATCTAGAAGAGATATTATCCTCTTCGTCACAATTTTATGGAGAATTCGAACCTTCTACAAGTGCCTCTGCTGTACTAAGCACATCAAATTATTCACTTCCGAAAACACTCAACTTCTGGATTAGAAGAAAGTTCATGTTTACACTCTTTTATTACATCATTTAACCCTTAAAAACGGTTAAAAATTATGGATTAAGTGTTTTATGTTTATTACCATACTTTAATGCAATTGCAAGACGTTCATCGGGGCAAATAGATTCAGGGTATTTTGTACACGACTTACGAATATCGTCTCTGATAAGTTCCAGAATATCGTCGAAATAATCACTTGTCATTCTAAAATATTGTATATATAAAATCTCTGTTCATCCTTTCGCAGATCTGACAGAGTATGGAATTCTCCATTACTTTGGCGTTCCATATTTATTTCAAGAACCCATTTTCTTTTTTTTCCTATTATTTTAATAAAAAAATGTTAGTGTCAGATGTTTGCAAGACTTAATAAATACCGTTCTTTTCTTCTTCTAGTGCAATTAAAAGAAGAACTTCTTCTTCATCCGACTAGGAAAACATTGTACGCGATACAAGGGTGCGAGAATTTGGAAACTAAAATCACATAAAACGTTCCTTCCCGTTTCGTGTTTTGTGTGAATGGGTAGTAGTTTCTGCTCCCGCATCTTTCCAGCGCGAAATTTGCTCCCGCTCCCGCGTTTCGCTTTGGTCTGAGCAGGTCTTTAGGGTCGACTTCATATTTTTTTAGCAATGGCATATTAAATGACAGTCAGGACGCATTCATCGAAAATCCAATATGTTCAATATAGCAACACTCAGCGAGAAGATACCTAATCTGAGAGCTGACACCATCTTTTATTCAATATCGTTTGGCAAATCATCATGCAAAGACACTGCTTTGATCCTACTTAAACTATGTAAGCTAGCCATGGCTTTAAAATAATCCACAGATCCTCTTTGGCTGCAAATGGAGATGCGCCGGAAAGGAAACGGCGAAGGAATTTTATTCACTTCACTAAGCCACCTGAATTGCGGCTCCTTCATACAGCGACTGCTTACCGCCATACTGAATCACACTACTGTGTGCGAGGTCTCTGTTGTAGTTGAGATCCCTGTCCGCAGGTGTTCGAGTGACGTGGAAGTTTAGCGGCACCGCTAATTCGTCCTGGATTAGCTCTTTTTTATTAAAACAGAAGAATTCCGTTAAAAAGCACACTCTTGTGATATAGATATTTGGGGCAATAGGTCCTAAAAGTCAAATTGTTTGTTAAGGTTACTGCTCTAGCAATATGCCTTCCAATTAACTTAATATCAAAATTATCTACTCTTATTAGGTTCGCAATATTGTTCAAGACAATACAATGTTCTATACTCCGACTCTGGCGAAGGCAATCCCTTTGGTAAGCTCTCTCAAAGACCCGAATCTTTTCCAGTAAACCTAGCCTCACCTTGATGCATACGGTACATTCAAATATGATACAAGCATAGGCCGGATAAGGGCCATGTAACAGATCAAATTTACCCTCGCATCGAATGAGCTGCCATAAAACAGTCTCTTTGTTATGCTTTTGCCCTGGTGAGATCAGCACCCACATGTTTGGTTTGTTAAAACGCCCACCCAACCATTGTAGTCATTGTATTGACTATGTCAATGTACTTTCTCTCCCATTCACCATCGCACAGTGTGAGAATTCGCTCATCTAGCGGAATTAAATTATTAGCACTTCCAAGTTAAGCTTTTTGATAATTTTTTTTTTTTAGGATTCATCATAAATATCTAAAGTATGAAATTAAACTATTGCACAATATTTTATATGCTTTGCCAAATTTTTGATGAACAGAGTTCTGAAAGTACACGTTTTTTGTACATAAGTGGACCCATAAAAAAAATTAATAACGCTCACAGAGAAAAGTTTTGTGTTAATATTTGCTAACATTTATTAAAAATAATCATTAAATACATACATTAAGTAAAGAATCATTCATATTTTAGCGCAAAATAGATTCTAAAAGAACTTTTCTATTTTAGGTTGGTACATTTAAAAGCTCCAGGACTTCATGTTCAGTAACACTTTTCTTCCATTTCGGAATGCACCTAAGACTTGCTAGTAAATGGTCTGAAGTTATCAACAGTCTATGAAGAAGATCTGTCATTGTGTCCAACCGCGAAGTTTTTCTTGTAAATAGTTCGCGATATTTTCTATTATCTTTATTTCTAGCTTCTTGCGCTTCCTCTGAAAGTTGACCAATCGGAAGAATACAAGAAGCAAACACTTGTCTGCCATGAAACAATACTTTATGGACGTTTAGTGGCATATTATACTACCCGTACTTCTCAAGATACAAATCCCGAGTCCTTGTCGCACATATGTCAAAAGCATCTAAATTAATCGGCAACCCAGACGGCAGAGCTTCTAAAATAATATGGAACTTTTTTATAAGCTCTTTTGAGAAATCATTATAAGCCATTAGACTCAAATATGTACTATGAAATTTGTTCTTAGTCACTGTACTGTTCATATGTTAACGCCACTTCTGTAATCATGCAATTATCTTAACATTGTTAACTGAAAGCACATATCATGCAATACTATGTACCGATAAATTCTTTCTTTTATTTTTCTTACTTGAGCTATACTTAGCCAGAGAATCAACACAATATATTTGTCATTCGTTGGAGTAGCACGCGTTTTATTTTGCATACTATATTTCTGATAAAAGAATCAGAAATCGTACAAGCTCTATATCAATACCAGTTATCTCAGCCGTTTTCTTTTCGTCTCGGAAAAACTGCCTTGCCGTATTCCCATCGTTCGTATTCCCAACTTCCTGTTTTATCAAGTCTCTTGTTTCCTTTGCAATGACAAGCTTAATGGGGCGGCAGTATCTTGTGGACGAGGTGATAGGATTTTGCCAAAGTATAGTCTTAAGCTCCTTTTTAAAAATGTACATTTGAACCGAAACCATCGAAATGCTGAAAAGGTTATCGTCGAAACATTCTTCAGATGTATATGAAAGACATTTATTTGCTGAGCTCCGTCACATCCCCATTTAAAAAGCAAAGATAATTCCTTAAATTCTGTTTTAAATTCTTCAGAGCTTAATACATCTTTCTGAATCAAACATAAACGCCTTACACTATGATCAACTACGCTCTGAAGATCACATACGGCAGACGAGTCTGACACACTTTTCTGATCAGGATAACATTTTTTTTTTAGATACCTTAATTTTATCGCATGAGGGCAGTAAATTTCGAACGACTTTGTTTATTTTATGTCGTATAATTTCATATTGATGAGTGGATAACTGCGAATCCACGATCAAAGCTAACGCTTCATCCGCAGGTAAAGATATTTGATCAAGCGACACTGCTTCGAAATTGTTCTTTAAATTCGTAACTTAAGTTAAGTTAAAAGTAAATAAAAGATTAAATAATACAATATTGAAAACAAACCTCTCTTTGGGGAACTAAATGACAATTTCCTGACTACAGCGGCAGTATCTCTCTTTCCAATTTTCCTTAAGTTTTTCTCATAAGCAGTTTCAATTTCTTGAAAACTAAATGAATCCAAAAGGCTTTGCACTTTCTTCTTTTTTATATTTTCGCAGCACTCCTCAAAGTTTTTTTTTTGGTCTACCTACTTTTTTAACATTTGACGAAGATGGAATTTCATATAAAAATTTGTGTGGCAGAGTTATGGTTTCATTTAGCCAGGAAGAATTTGTGCTTTCGAAGCGGTCACGGTGCCTACCACTTTTGGCCCACATCTCACTTAACTTAAAACAGATAAGCCTTATAGTTGCCTTAAGTGAGTTGATTGCATCTTCGGAAAATATAATTTCATCAAAAGAACCCATCACATATAAAAAAACAGCATCAACACGATTTATTTTGATTTTAGAAATCCAAACCTAAAAAATTGGTTTTTTTGTCATTGGGAAAGCCATTCTGAAAATTATGAAAAATACCTTGTATCAAAATCCTGTACAAAGATGAAAATTAGAACATACAAAATATAAGTAACAAAATCACAACACATTGGATGAAACTTAGTACGACTGTTACTTAATGTAGGTAACACTTTTGTTTCAGAGCCAAGTCGAAAGTGAAAAAAAAGTGTAAATCAAAACTACCTTCACAAGCCAATTTTCACTGAAATTATAAGCAACTCCAGCTTCAAGACCAATTATTTTTGTTTTACATGACTCCCACATAACAGTTCATTAATAATCGATTAGTAGAAGGTTTAAGCTGCAAGAAAAACCGGTTTTTACATCAATCTGTGCAAGTTACTTTTTTAATTAAATTCCGCTAGATGGGCGCATTCTCACACTGTGCATCGGTGCAGACAAAATCGTCTGCCATGATAGTTTGGGAGGTTAACGGTCCTACATTAAGTTACTTCAGTTGTTTGGAGAGGCTATGCTATTAAATCGACTTTCTAGCCCAAAGTAGTACTTTGTGGCTTGATTTGATTTAAGCGGTGGCATAGCAACTAGAATTAAAAGCAGATCCTAAGTCACCCTAACTACACCAAGTCAACAACAACATATTCCTCGTTTTGCATTAATGGAATGCTAAAAATATTGGGGGAGTCCTAGAAGTACCCAAGCTAAACTTTAACTAGAAAAAAAAAAACAAAAAAAACATAATAGGTAGGTACTTCTGAGAACAAAAAATAAAAATTTCGAAAACTATTCAGTCTGTCAATTTGTGCACAAGGGGCAAGAACATTGCAAGCATATGGGATTGCAACAACCGTGTACACTGCCATTTTGTGCAGTTTTGGTAGACAAACACTGTATGCCGTGTTGCACAAATTCCCCGATCTAAATTATGGAGATATGGTAGTTTGAATTGCCGGGCTGCCGGAAAAACCAAAAAAACAAAAACAAGAAAAAAAGCGAAAGACAAATGTCCACCACAACAAGAAAAACCGAACCACACGGATGGTGGCTAAGATCTGTGTGACGGTCAGGCAATTGGGTATCGAAGAGAAAAAAATGCCCAGTGGGGAAATTTGGCAGCAAATCGTTTGCTGAACCAAGTGGCTGCTTAGCTGGGGTGAGTTCAAGGAAGAAGATATTTCCAAGAAACATTCAATGGTACAGGGACTAATGAAGGTTAGGCGGCATGCACTTTTTGCCTTAAGTGGAAGTGCAAAACCGCAAAGCGGTTACCGCACAATATTCTATTGAAAAAAAAAAGATTATAATCTTCTTGTCACTTTATAAAAGCACGCCTTAATTGCGGAGGGTTGGCAAAATAATAGATCGTGAAAGCCGGTAGGCCACAACCACAAACTGTACTTTATAGGGTGGTACTGAAGGTACCACTAAGATTGGACCGCTAGTTGCTGACCCGATACCGAATTACAACGGCCGAAAAATTATTTTTTTTCTCCCCCTTCATTTTTTATAAAAAGGATTCGCCCGGGGTAACGCGAGGTGAAATTGTCTCAAATAAATAATGCTACTTATCTTGCTTTCTCCTAGAATTCCCGTGCTTCTGTCTGTCTCGTCAGTCCTGACTTCGTCTGTGTTTTCTCATCACTTTTGGGTTTATCCTATCCTTTTGTCAAATTTGTTAAATTTTTTTTTACTGGTTGATGGTCAACCAAGAAGTGGTTAACCTTATCCCACCGATATTAGCTCGAACCGTAGGTCTCACCTATATACACATTCATACATTTGTTCAGATGAGTGCAACGGGCCAATTTTGGTCTTTGTGAGCAGCGCTCCGCTGCCACCGTGCATTGGACCTCAGTTGTTTCCACTCTCTTCGTGTTTCTTTCTTATTTCCCAAATCTGGGAAAATTTCCTCCAAGATTGGGATTTGGACCGAGTTAATATTGCCCTTTACGATCGCTCATTTTCTCAAAAGATAAAAAAAAGGAAAAAGATAATTTGCCAACAATATATGGCCTACTCGCATTATACATCCGCGGCACCCAAAGCGCGGACAGCTTTCTCATGCCTAAATCTTGATTTAATATGTAACAAACACGGTCTTTGGACATTTTCATAACCTCTACTATCTTTCTCACTTTAACTCGGCGGTCGTCTAACACCATTTCTTGAACTTTAGCAATGTTCTCGTCAGTGATTGCAGTTTTTGGACGTCCCGAACGTTCATCATCTCCCAAGCTCTTACGGCCACGTTTAAATTCAGCTGCCCAAAATTTCACTGTAGTAAATGATGGTGCATAGTCCCCATAAACAGAGTCCAACTCATTTTTGATTTGCGTTGGCGTATTGCCTTCCAAAAACAAGAATTTATGTAATAACAGCTCGATACTCAATTTTTCCATTTTCACAAAAAACACTCACATCGACTCACTCAAACGGCTGTTAACTAAAAAGTGCGCTCCAAAATGACTGAAACTTCGGTAAGTAACTGTGAAAAGATGCACAACTAGCATCCACTAGCTTTTATTGACGAGTGCCGCTATCTTTACGTTGCGGTCGGAAACATTTGGTCGACCACTGCAATGTTCGTCTTTGCAACTCGTACGGCTTCGCTAAAACCATGCCACCCAATATTTTATTATTGCAAACGAAGGAGTAGACCCCCCCCTGAGTAGAATCCAGTTCCGTTTTGATGTCGGTTGGATTGGGGCCTTTCAAATAAAACGGTGACCAATTTTTTCCATATTTAAAAATTCATTGAAAGCGTTCACTATTGATGGCTGCCAAACAAATGCTAAACAATGTAGCGTCGTCAAACTTCAAATTTAAGCTTTATAAGGTTGGCACTTTCTACAATTGTCATTCTTTTCAAACAACAACCGCCATCTATACGTCAGGTTGGGTACGTTTGGGACCACCCTCGTATTTCTGTTGCTTCGGAATCCCACTTTGAAAGACACCGCCTTTGGTATTAGCTTATTAAGTTTGGTTGGTTAAAAACCAGCGTTGTCTTTTCTATATCCTTTTTGGATATTGATATTTTTGGGGGCGCCTTCGTTTTTTAATTGCCATCCAGCACCATCGAACGTGTTCGATACGAATGCTAAAATAAAATATTGCTTTGTGTATCTTGTCTCTGTAATGCTGTCATACATGGCCTTAAAGCCGATAAAGAGGTAAGGACTCCACCGAACCGAAATTCATGTCTACGCAGTAGAGTGGATAGGATCTTGTAAGCGATTTCGAGGATATTCATATCTGTACAGCTGACACAGTTGAAGGGTTCCTCTTTACTATGGGAGTTTTCTAGATTTAAGTACGGCATTGAAGGAGCTATTATCTGTTGTTTGCTCTGCCACAACAAAGGCCAGAAACCTTCGTAAAAATGGCATCTGATAAGAAATTAACCAAAAAGTTGTTCTCCCTAATTCAAACATTTCCTCGGTCTAAGAGGGAGTAACAAAGCACTGTCCCGAATTTGGAGTCAGTAAGTGACAAGGGATCAGTAAGAGGCATATATTCCAGCCGTCTTGGTGCTAAGACACGTACTCTATAAAAATAGAATGAGGATATCCTCTATTTTTTTGAAATGTATCTTGTCTCACTTGAGTTGCCGGGTTTTTAAGAAAGTAACACGAAGACGAATTAAACGAATGAAATAAAATTTCTCAAAAAATCGTATGTCTAAGGACAAGCTTTACAGAGTATGGATATCGAAACCCCGACTTGAAATATAATATTTTTGCGTCGAACGCAAAAGCTTAACGCAGTTGAAAAACAACTCGCTTTAGGTTGGGGCATGTTGAAAAAATTTCAACGGTCTTGGCTGCAACTTAGGGCAGTTAGATAACAAGCAGATTAACTCTAGATAACTTCTAGTAGTTACGACTTTGATGAACCTAGCATCACACATTGCTAGTGAGTAACTTGAAATCCTTGGTAATTACAGAAGCACCGATCAGGAAGTTGGCTGGTGGGGAGGAAGGATTTCGCAAGCGATATCTCAAACTGACTGTAAAATGTCTTTCATGAAAGTTTTTTTAAACTGTGATATACCGAGTATATGTATATTTCCTTATCGGCAGAAATATTTTCTGTTTGTTCAAAATAACAATTTATTGACTATCCTAGCTCTAGAACTGAAAGCGGCTTCCATATTTGTATATTCTTAAACACTGTATTCAACACACACACATCCAGTAACCGATATCCACAACAAAGCCGTCGAATTTTTATTTGAGAAAAGTGCCTCTTACTCCTCCGAACTTTTTATATCAAACGCCTAAGGGATAAAATCCTACATAAGCTAAGGAGCTTGTTTGTATTTTAGGAATTCATCATGTTAATACCTCAAGCAGCTGAGTGTTATTTCTATGAACATCTTCCTATCAAGATTCCGTTGTCTGTGGGACGACGAAAATGATTCCCTGTTCATGTTTTCCAAATAAACTTTTAATTAACATTGCTTCCCTAATTGGATCCAATGTCGTCATTTGAAAAAAAAAAAAATAAAAAATAAGTAAAAGTTAAAAATACTCGAAAATCTAATTCAACGTCAGAGGCAGTAGAAAAGGATTGCCACACCAGTCGATTTATAATGTTTCCACTTCTAACTAATTTGTTCCCACGCCAATTTGTATCGAGAAAAAGTTACGCTTCTACACTATAAATTCCAATTTTGTCGAATTGTGTTCAATTAAAAGAATCGGAAATCCTGTTGAACCGTGCATACAAATACAAATACCGGAAACACAATCCAATTAGCACGCCTTTACACACGCATAATCTCATTTTATAACCTGTAAACTCAATTTGGCGGGATAGTAGCTAAAGCTTACCATGCAAAGTGTGGAAAATAAAAGTTATGCGGATGGGAGGGCCAGTACAGAAAAGAGAAAAGAAAAAAACAAACATTAAAACAGCAAAGTGGATGAGAATTGGAAATTTACTGAAATCCTTGTCCGACTGGTTACCGCAACAAAAAGCAATTCACCACTTCGGGTGTTTATGCATTTGTGGTATGATAAGCTTGCACCATAATTAATTAAATTAACCCATCAGTACACATGGACCATGGACTGCCACAAACGAGGTCAGGTGCATTACACACAAATCATAGTGCGTCACGATAATATCATAAACTCATACATCATGTATAATATCCCAGTGTACCGACCACGACAAATACCAGGACCTTGGAGCGAAAAGTTTCATATGTCGTACTGCCTGCACCTTTTTCCATCAGTCAAAGTGCAAACATTAAGGGTCTGCATATATGGTATATGGTATTCTAGCCCAAGTACTAACACATACACACTTTTATCGGTACATACTCGTGAATGAAAATGCGTTATGTCGTTTGTGTCTATCAAATATACAAATGTTCTTCCACTACAACAACTAACAAGCAACACAGCTAAAAGAACTTGTTGAGTTTCGGGTCCCGCACCGTTTAATGTTGTCCACGATGGATGTCCAGGGAAAATAAATGTTGACTCGTTGGCCTCATCAGCGTATGGTAATTGGCCGAAATGTGCAATGTTTACTTATTTGCATACCTTTGTGTCGCAGATACATGAGCCATGTTGAATTGCTGACCGATGCGTTTCTATAAAATATTGTGGTTTTGCGGCCACAAAAAAGGACTTCCGCTAACGCAAAAGGTTTTCAACTTTCAAGTGACCACCCATATGGTGGGTGACGGTTGGTGTTTTTAACATGCAAGGCTCTTTGTCAAATATGCCTCATGGGATTCAATTAGGACACGCAACAGTTACTTGAAGCGATTTAAGTGGTTGCAAGCAAATGCAATTGCCTGTTCTTTATGGCAATGGAGTAATTGCTTTTCAGAGTGAAATTGGTTAGACCTTATAAAAATGTGGAGCAGCAGTGTTGACTTTCCCGATGCACTGAGAAATCTATGTAGAACTGTCGAGAATTCGGACGAGTTAAAGAGTGAATTAAGTCCACTCCACTGTAAAACTAATTGTAATATGTACATATGTAGGTCTTTTGTGCACATAGTTGAAGCAAAAAATATTTGCCAAAGGCTTTAATTCCGAAAGCTAATATTATTTCTTCAATATTAGCTTTAGGTGATGGGACAAAAATATGATACCTCAAGTCTGGCCTTTAAGAAAGATCTACTTAAAGAGGCATTTGTGGATTTTAACTTGGTTCATCCTGAACGTAGTGCTTGTACTCGTAGTTAGGTAATTTGTTTTCTATCAGAACAAAATACTAGGCCAAAGAGTTAGTTCATTGTTCACCTTGAATGTTCATTTTTCAATTTTTTTGTGTCTTTTGTAGAAAATGAGCAATGGCTCCAGAGACAAATTGTCTATAGTACTCACCATATTAGCGGCCTAAGCCGAGCACAAGCCGGATCTTCACAGAAAAATAGATCCGTCTTGTCGTTATCATTCTCATTCCTTGCTAATGGTCTCGCTTATGCTTATCACGTTTATGTAGATGCTATATAGTACTAACTAACTGTTAAGACGCATTGAACAGTCTTGTCTTCTTAGGAACGTCGGCAAGAATACAGTTGGTCTGCCTGCAACTTGAAGGGTCTTGCCAACTACGGTTTTTCTCATAAGAAACCCAGCTGTCAATGGAGGCCCTAACGAACAATGCAAACACTCTTCAAGCAGATTCCGAGAAGTTCTACTCTGAGGTTTATCCATCGACGATTTTACTTCCCGCGATCCTTTTGTGACCTGTGACCAATGACCCTGACAAGACTCAGTGAATTAACCTTTCCAGTTGAGCTCAAAAAAGCCTTTCATTCTTAACCTAGCTTAAATATGGTAAAAGGCTTAAACGCATTTAGGTTGTTAGTATAGACGTTGGCGCTTCGCTCCACCCATTTGCTCTTCAATATAGTCTACGAGCACTGTCGTGAAGATTGCGTATGTCTCTACTTGAAAGTCAGACACAGGTTTATTTAAGGGGAATTAAATTTTCATAAAGATCCAACTAAATCCCATTTATGGTTCAGATTCTGGTCGAAACCGGTCATGAATACAGCTAAAGTCGGCCAAAGCATTCTCACAGCAACCGAAATTTCGTATCATCGCATAAGGTGATGTTTCGCATTAGAATTAAGTGCAATAGTTGTAATATAACGTGATTGTTGGAACGAATACAATACAAATAACATTTCATTTGAAATGGCATTAACGCCACCAACACCAATCAGTCCACGTGAACTGCAGAGCCCCGATGGTCACACTTCAGTGAGTTCAACTGGATCAAGTGATACTATTCCTGAACAACAGTTTGCTTTAGCAGATTCGAATACCAACACAGTTTCGAAATCGTTTGTGCCGTGTAAAATTTGTGGCGATAAGGCTTCCGGATACCATTACGGTGTAACATCCTGTGAATGCTGCAAGGGTTCTTTTCGTCGAAGCATTCAGAAACAGATCGAATACAGATGTTTACGAGTTGGTAAATGTCTTGTAATTCGATTGAACCGCAATAGATGTCAGTATTGTCGTTTCAAGAAATGCTTTTCTGCTGGAATGAGTCGAGACTCTGTAAGATATGGTCGAGTACCGAAGCGTTCACGTGAACTGAATGGTACGCCCGACGAACAACAACAAAGTAACCGTGTCATTCCGCCCGGCACATCAAGTAGTACGAATACATCGCAGCAAGCACCACAAATGTGTTGCGTAGCATCACCGCAGGATGTGGGTGGATGCACAACCCAAATGCCAGCGCCACTACAGACAGCGTCGGAGGAAGTTCCCGAAATACCACCACCGGCAACCGAACTCACTGTCTACGATATAATTATGTGCATCTCGCAAGCTCATCGTATGCTCTGCACTTATACAGAGGAGCAAAATAGAGAGTTAGTAAGACGACCAGTAGTTGTACCACTCAATCGAGTCAGCGTTGATAATGAGATGAATGCGCCAGTTGCAGAAAGACGAGAACTACAAAGGATTTGGCTGTGGCAGCAATTTTCCACTCTTATGACACCAGGTGTTCAGCATGTTGTTGAGTTTGTCAAACGTGTACCTGGCTTCTGTGATTTTATACAAGATGTTCAATTGATTCTAATTAAATTGGGATTCTTTGAAGTGTGGCTAACTCATGCCGCTCGTATGATCAATGATACGGCATTTACCTTCGACGATGGAGTGTATATGACACGACAACAATAGGAACTTCTCTACGACCTTGATTTCATTGAAGCAATCGTGAATTTCTCCAACTCACTGAATGCCTATAATCTGAGCGACACCGAAATTGGTCCATTTTCCGTCATGATGTTACTTGCACCCGATCGAACTGGCATTACCGAGCAAACTTTAGTTAGTCAAACTCGTAAGTTTGTTGTCGAAGCCCTACGTGTACAAATACTACGCTCTAGAGCCGGCTCCACACAAGCAATGCAACTATTGCCCGTTTTAGAGGCTAAAATTCTCGAACTACGATCACTTGGAGCAGGACATTTCTCACACCTAGACTGGCTTCGAATACATTGGACAAGACTTCAGCTGCCGCCACTATTCTCCGAGATCTTTGACATTCCCAAAGTGGACGAAGAACCACCAAGTACTTCATCCTCATCGTAAAGGAGATTGCCTGTAGAGTATCAGATTCGGAGAATGCTAGTTTTGTGGACAGTGTTTAAATTAAAAAAAAAAAAAAAAATATAAATAATAATAATAATAATTAGTTTGGTACCGAGCACACAAAGTGCGTATAAAATTTTAAACATTTGATAAGGCTCAATGTCATCGAAACTTCAATGCAAGTAATAACAAAACCGAAAATGGATGTGAGAGTGCAGTTCATGATATAAATATCAAGGAGAGTTAGATTCATCGGTGCGTCTAGAGAGGAATATGTTGTAAACTCAGACACTCTGCAGTCAAAGCAAATCGTTCTTAGGAATATGATGAAGCAGAAAACCAAAGATCAACAAACAAGTGAAGCATAAGAAAGAAGTGGTCTTATCATTATGAAGTCCCAAGTCTGCCAAAAGCTTCTAATTCTATTCCATGAAGCTAAATGACAACCCGTGCAATCTATGAAAATAATTTCTGAATTATAGAAGCAAAGAAGACGGAAACAATTTCGGCTTTACCGAAAAAAAAGTGAGAGCTTTCGGAAGCATTGGAACGATATAAAAGACTGGTGTTCCACAAGCTCTAAGTAGATACCCATAACAGATTTTAAAACAATTTCGAAATATGTCGAGTCGAAAACTGACAAACTGCCATCCAATTGTAAAAGAAGTGTCACGGAATTACCCTGCGAATAGTCTTATGAGTTTAAGAACAATGACGCGCTTTGTCCTGTACATTATTTGATTCGTGGAGTAAAAAATAAGCTGTAACGTTTATATATTGATGCTGATACCTCTGCTGAATATGTGCTTGCCAGCTTCCGCTCCAAACGCATGTTTTGTTAGTTTCGGTTAGGGCTTATAAGGGGCTTTTTATTAAATGCGCCTAATTTTTCCAAAAGGGATTCTCCGAACTCATGCTTACTATTTTTTGACAGATGCCATATTTGCTTTTCAGATTGTCTAACATATAGGGCCGTATGCATAAAACTTAAGTATTTACTAGTGGTAAAAGGTCTAAGTAGGTACTGGTACTACTAGTCGAAGTTTATATTTTAAGTATTTACTAGATTTGGTATGCATAAACATGAGTTTTGACTTGCCAGCAAATACTTCTTGGCAGCCAATAATGAATCAAGCCAATTTTTGATATTCTGCTCTGATGTGAACCGTCTTTCAGTGAGGGCGTTCTGCATCGACCGGAACAAATGGTAGTCCGAAGGGGCAAGGTTTGGGCTATAAGGCGGGTGGGGTAAGACTTCCTATCCACTGTTTTCCAAATAGTTCTTAACCGGAATAGCAACGTGGGGCCGAGCGTTGTCATGATGGAAAACTATTGCCTCATGTCTGGTCGCATATTCCGGGTGTTTTTCGGCCACTGCTCTCTTCAAATAGATTAATTGTGTTCGGTAGCATTGTCGATTGATGGTGTCACCCGGTTTTAGCAGCTCATAATACAGCACACCCATCTGATCCCACCAAATGCAGAGCATTACCTTCGCGCCATGGATATTCGGGTTGTCGTAATGGATCCATTTTTCATCACCAGTAACAATCCGATGCAAAAATGACTTCCTTTTGCGGCGTTCCAGCAGCATTTTGGGCATGCAAAACCGCCTTTCGACGTCTCTCGGCTTGAGTTCATGTGGAACCCAATTTCCTTGCTTTTGAATATATCCAGCTGCTTTTAAACGTTTTGAAATGGCTGCTTGAGTGACACCTAAACATTCTGAGAGCTCTTCTTGTGTTTTTCAACAATATTCATAGAGTATTGCTTCCAGTTCTTCATCTTTAAACTTTTTTGGCTGCCCAGGACGTTCATCGTCTTCCAAGTCAAAATCACCACTTTTAAATAGTGCAAACCACTTTTGGCACGTTCGCTCAGCTAGCGCATGTTCACCATAAACTTCCACCAAAATACGATGACTTTCGGCAGCAGTTTTTTCCTTATTAAAGTAATGAAGAAGAACTCCCCGCAAAAACACTTTTTCAGGCACATACGAGTAGTTCGACAAATTTGAGTGAAAAGAAATGATTGTTGTTTACGCTTCAAATGAATGACATATACTGAAATGACGTACAATGATAGTCGCTTTCCAATGCATGTTCCAATGGAATAATACAAGTTACGCCACCTCTTAGCAAACCGCACGAAAGTTATAGACCCAATACTTATTGCTGCAGATAAAATTGAAGAATTACCGTGAGATTCTTCAGTAACAAAACGTAGAAATTTAAACTTCAATGGGACTGAGAAGACAAAGATTTGTATAATGAAGAGGTTCAACGTTTGGTGTTGTTGGAGCAATTAAAGTTAATACGAATGTAGCAGGAGGAAATTAAAAAAAACTATGGAAATGATAACGAAGAACGGAATTCGTATCCTACTTATAATTCCACCACCACCACTGAATGTGAATTAACCTTCTTAAATTGATAAAGCCCGGAAAAAATAATTTTTATTGAAATAACATTTTTTTTTTGGAACACTGTTTTTTTTTATTTTATATCGTATTTATTTTTATTATTATTTTTTTGTATTAAGAAGATAGATATGTTCAATAAAGTTCTATGAATTTACGTTACCTACGAGTAATATTCCTGCTAATTCCGTTCTCTTTATCTGCCCCATTCGTCGAATTTGAAGTACACTGGCCATTAGTTCTTCATCACCTTGAACAGAAATCTCATTTTCTACGCCTTCTGGCAATTGGAAATCGTTATCATTTAAATGCTTTGCAATATTGTGCAAAACGAAACATCGCACAATTATATTTGGAATATTTCCTAACTTGAGACATATGCAGTTTTGTAGAATTAAGAATCTCCTCTTGGCCAAAATATCTTTCAATTATTGCCCTATCTTTTGAATGCAATTCATTGAATGCCTTTTCTTGATTACTTGTTGGATTCTTAAAAGGCGTCATTAACCAACGTGCAATTCCATATCCTTCGTCCTCCAACAAAACGCTGTTAGTGGAATTTCGGATTACAGGCTAGAGAAAACTGTTTCTCCAAATCCTAGGATCGTGAACTGAGCCTGGTCATTGGAAATCCACACTTCTAAAGCATTTCATTGCATCACATGTTGCTTGAATATTGATGGAGGCATATCCTTTTCGATTAATATATTCTTCTGAATGGAAGTGAGGCTTCATTATTTCTACATGAGTGCAGTCCAAAGCTCCTATACATGTTTTGCTTTCAAGTGTTCTTCAGAATTGGAGGGAAATTTTATCCAACGAGAGGCTTTATCTGTTATAAGTTTTGCAACAGAATTTACTGTTCTAGAAACAGCACTCTGATGTACGCCAATATCTTCACCAAGGCCAACTTGAAACCCAGGATGCCCAACGTGTCTTAAAAAGTTCCTCATCTTTTCTTGAGGTAATACTGCCCCTCCTTTTGTTTCAGTGTGAATTTACGAAGCATTCGAGTAAAGTCATACAGTAATTACTTACCAATAAAGTATTCACTTAACTACTTTAAGTTTCCCTTCTCAAAACGGTAAAGCATTTTAAAATTAGACTCCATAACCCTTAGCTTCTTGTAAACTTTTTCGGAATTAATTCGTAAAATTCAGCCATTTAGATAAATATAGCGACCTGATTGCTTCAAAGTGAGACTAACGACTGTAATCCTATTTATTATAGCTGCAAGTTTCATTTATACAAGCGAAAGTGACTGATACGATCGGCAGCAGATTCGTATTGCACTTATAACTCAAAAATTTCTGCGATGCAAGCATAGTGAATTCGAAATATTAGAGTGCCATTGCTATGGCTAATATGTTCCAAAATACGACTAAAATGTTAGGTTGGCCATCGTGCAAACGGTATCTCGGAGCTTTTTAGCCTCGAACCGTCTAGTACAAGTATTCTTATTAAACTCTAATATTACAAACACGTACATACATAATGGCTGATAAGGCTTCACCTAGTTATTATTCATATTATGTCCTGGAATACCAAAGGACTGAAACGAATAAAATTTGGAAACTTCAAAGTAAAAAAAAAAAAATATTTTCATAATTCATGCAAATTTTTTTTATTTGCTTTAAAACTCTGTTTTTATTAAACTCATTCACAATTACAAAAAATAAAAAAAATTATTTGGGTTCTCATCTTTTCTCAACTTCCTTCGACTGTCCTTCAGAAGGTTGGTGACAGTTACATCCGTGATCTTTTTGGACGCTCTTTTCCATTTAGCACTAAAATCTTTTACGTCCTTTGCACACTGCTCACTTTTCCTCAATTTAGCTTTGACCAAAGCCTAATACCTTTCAATGGGACGGCACTGTAGAACATTGGGTGGATTCATGTCTTTTGGGACAAAGTCGTCATTTTTAGCAACAAGAAAGCTCAACGTCGCATGAGCATAATGAGCTGAAGCTAAATCTGGCCAAAATAATGTTGAACCCTCGTGTTTGTTTAAGAAAGGAATCAACCATTCTTTTAGGCACTCGTTAATGTACACTTCTCCATTAATTGTTCCCGTTGTAATAAACGATGAGCTTCTGTGTTTACATTGGCAAATAGCCTGCTAAACGAAATATTTTGACCCGAATCTCAGCTTCAAACGAGTTGTAAAACTGCGCACCTGGAAGAGCAGTAAAGTCGGCTTTGACATAAGTTTCGTCATCCAAAACCAAGCACGCTTTCTTGTTGCCGATAAACTCGTATAGCTTTCGGGCTCGTGTGTTTATGACTTTTTTTTGCTTTTGGTATTTTTTGTTTTTTTCGTGTTTTTAGACCGTTACGTTTTTTAGATCTTTGTACCATTGTTTGGTTGGTATTATTGAGTCTACAAGTAAGTTTCCAGCGTTTTTTTTTCCAAAATTTGAAGTTTTATTATGAAAACGTAGTTACAATGCTTTACTCAAAGTATCGTCCATCGGAAGCTACAACTTTCCCCCATCTTTCTGGCAATTTATGAATTCCGGACCAAAAAAATTTCTCGTCTTTCGAGCCCAAGAACGTATCGAGCCAATTTTTGATTTCCTCTACTGAGCTGAAGCGTATTCCCGTAAGAGCGTTCTGCATCGAACGAAACAAGTGGTAGTCAGATGGTGCTAAGTCTGGACTGTAAGGCGGGTGAGGCAGAATTTCCCATCCACTATTTGCCAAATAGTTTTTCACCGAAACCGCAACATGTGGCCGAGCGTTGTCGTGATGAAAAATGATGGACTCATGCCTGGTCTCATATTCTGGCCGTTTTTCTTTTAATGCCCGCTTCAAACGAGTTAGTTGGGTTCGATATAATGCTCCTTTGATGGTTTCACCACTCGGAAGCAGATCGTAGTATACGACACCCTTTTGATCCCACCATATGCAAAGCATGACCTTATTCACGTGAATATTTCGTTTCGGCGTCGATTGGGCAGGCTCGCCGGGCTTTCTATACGATTTTCTGCGTTTTGGATTATCATAATAAATCCATTTCTAATCACCAGTGACAATACGATGCAAAAATGATTTCCTTTTATACCGCTGCAGTAACATTTCGGACATGCAAAATCGCCGTTCGACGTCTCTTGGCTTCAATTTGTACGGCACCCAGTTTCCAACCTTTTGAATGAATCCCAGTGCTTTTAGGCGCAGGGAAACGGCTTGTTGCGTGACGCCCAATGATGCAGCCAGTTCTTCTTGAATCTGACACGGATCCTCATGCAGTAAAGCGTCCAATTCCTCGTCTTCAAAACTTTCCGGCTTTCCGGGGCGATCTTTGTCTTCAACTCCAAAATCACCACTTTTGAACCGTTTGAACCACTCGCGGCACATCGATTCACCAATACATTCCGCCCCATAAGTTTCCGAAATCAAACGATAGGCCTCAGCCGCACTTTTCTTCATATTAAAGAATAAAAGCAGCGCTTCCCGCAAATGACGTTTATTTGGCTGGAAACTTGCCATGATTTTGCTCGATAAAATGTACGACACCGATAGAACTGCTCAAATATAACGCTGCAAAGTTGTTGACAGATACAAAACCTACAAATAAAATACACGGGGTCTGACATTTCTGCCGGGATCCACTGGTGGCGCCATCTCTGACAAACGCTGGAAACTTACTTGTAGACCCAATACATTTCCGAGCAACATCTCTGGATGACATAGTCCGGTTTTTTTACGATGGTACCCACTATTTTCCTGTCCAAATTTGTGTCATGTGCTCCACTTTTAGCTCCACTTTTCTGTTTTCGCTTAACTGTCAACGTCTCCAAATATCGCTTAATAACAGAATCCAATGTACTGCGGTGCTATGTTTAAATTTTTTGCGTTGAAATGGTTTGGACGCGAAGTATTTTCGAGCCATTTGCAGAAGATCTTTTTACGGCGTTCCTCTTGACTCATATTTTATAAATGTTTTAAACCGCGCCGAACTAAAATCAATAGCAAACTGAAACTAGAGAATATACAGGCTAATTTAGGTACAAAATGGGATTGCAATTTGTACGCGTTGGAAGTATAGCCCGTATTAAAATTTACGGATTACGCATTTACCGCATTTCAAAACTGCAGTCTTGAAGGCCTTTCATCGAATCTTTAATCAATGGATCGTGTGAATAAAAATTGAGCGTTTTGGAGGGAACACTCCATCTGGTGTGAATAAAAATAATTTTCGTTAAGTTTAACGAAAACCCTCCACTCACATGTTTTGACAGTTGAGCGTATCTGAGTGTTCCCTCCATTTTATTGGGAATAAAGATGAATAGTATTGAATACTTAAACCCTTGTTGAGTGTGCATTGGAGGACACTTTTATAATTAAAAACGTTAAAAAAAGTTTATAAAAGTTTGAAAAATGGAGAAGAATATTTCGGAAGGGGAATAACATACTTCTATGTATTAGGTGCAAAACCCCCAAAAAAACGGAAATCTGAAATGGAAGATGAGGATTTCATAAATTGTTTACAATTTTATCCGTGCTTGCTGGACAAAAGCCAAACTCCAGCCATGAAAATTAGAAAACAAGCTGCGTTGGAAGCTGTGGAGGAGTAAATTAAAAAAATCCATGACATTGATTTGATTTGAACATCTCCCAAATTCGGAAAAAAATTGAAAATATGAAGGCCCGCGTCAAATCAAAATGAGATAAGAAAAGGACGGGCAATCTTCCCATCAATTTAAAAAACCACGAAAAACAGCTACTGAATTTGATGGACTTTGAACATAATCCAGTTTTAAATAAAATACCAGGTACATGTACATTTACATTGACAATTATTATGGTTAAATACAATTTTATGTACCACGAAACACTTAAATTTATTACAGGTGCAGACCAATGCCGTGTGCTGAGTACCAGCAAAAATCCCGATGGAGATCTGGAGTATCCTGATAAAGCATTTTAGATGGAAGAACTACCGGCAACATCAAGGACCATTCCACAATTCCGGCAAGTTTCAAACCCTAAAAGAAGTCAAAATAGTTCGACCATTGACCTTCAGAAGGAAGTACTCCTAGAGCAAAAGGAGAAACTTCTCTTAGAAATAGAATTAATAAAGAAAAAACTAAACAACTAAATAAAAATGTTTATATACTCGTATTTCTGTTTGAACGTAAGGAAAAAAAAAATAAACAAAATAGAAATACTAATAAAGACTTTTATAACATAAAGAAACTTTGAATTATTGATGTTATTTCACTTCTTCTCCATACTTGTACTCTTGTACATAGATAGTGCTGTTCTCTTGTGAAGGTTGAGGAACAAGTGCTTCCTGCGACGGTAAGATATCACTTTCTGGAAAGTTTTCGTCGTTGAGATGCTTTGCTATATTATGCAATACAAAGGAAGCTATTATAATTTTAGGCACTCTTCCTGTGGCTAGTCTAACTCGGGAAGCCAATAAAGGAAATCTTCGTTTTACTTGTCCAAACATGCTTTCAATGATTACTCTTTCCCGGGTATGTAACTTGTTATATATTTTTTTTGCCATCTGTCACTGGATTCCTGAAGGGTGTCATAATCCATGGTGTTAAACCATAGCTTTCATCTGCAAGAATAATAGCTGCTTCCGAATTATCATTAATCTATATATAAATACGGGCTATCCATTTTTGTCGTACACTTTTACATCGTTCTATTCAACCAAATGGCATGATACTTTTACCATTGGAAAGGTAATTTCGCGTAGATGTGCAGAATGTGTTTTCTTTTGCCAAACGGTTGAGTAGAAGCTTGGTAAACACATTTAAAAAATTAGGTTATTTTACAACATGACAGAAAAAAAAAGTCTGCTCGCCTTTGAAAGTCAATGGTCAAAAAAAGGAAAGATGCTAGGGATAAGCGTATAGTCGAATCGTTTTTGTGCATGTGGTTCATAAGGAATTTGCTTGACTGCTTTGACTCATAAGATGTATTGTTTTGTTGTATGTGTGACAGTGTGTGACTGCGAACGTCACTACAGGATTGCAAAAGAGTTTCTTAACTAAGTGGGATAGAGACTAAACAAAATGAAAAAAAGAGGAACATAGTGACAAGTGACGGGCGTGGTTTGTATAAAAGGAGAGGGAAATTGCCATTGATGAGAATTTACACGTATTCACACACAGGATCATACTGATACGGGCGATCAGTAGAAAACCGGTTTTGATTTTCCAATATCTGGAAAGTTTGCCATCTAGGTTAGTTTATCTATGATTTGCTAGTACCGGTTCACATTAGCAGGACGATTGTCCGAAAAAGAGGCAACGCTTTTTATTGAAGAGGGAAGAAGAATGGTTATTTCCGCCGAAAATCCATTTCTAAATTGCTAAATTGGACAATCCTTGAATTAAAAACAGCTGAATTTCACCAAATTCTTGATTCATGCACAGATCCTGCCCATTGGACATCAACACTTGTGAAACATTCCTTAGCATTGCACGTGGCTTGCACATTCAGTGAAAAAAAAAAAAAACCCTTGCGATTCAGATACTCATCGCCATGTAAATGAGGCTTTAAGATCTGAATATGAGTACAATCCAGAGCTCCAATTGCATTTGGAAAAGAATACTTGGCTTGCCATTCTTGTTTAGCTTCTCTCAATTCTGCGGTTGTTGAGGGAAATTTCATCCATACATTTGCTTTTGCACATATGGAATAGCACAACACACTTGCCAAACTGTTTTCGATACAGTGGATCTATGAATGCCAATGTCCTCACCAAATCCAACTTGGAATCCCGCGTCACCAATGTATCGAAGGAATATTTTCATTTTCTCAATTCTTGGTATGGCACCACCACGCGTTTCTTCAGGAATATCGGAAAAAAACTGATTGCTTAACCATTCCATATTACGAAACTCGAATCTATACAGGTCCTTGAAATTTTCCCCTGTGTCCCCGAAATATCATGAATTATTAGGTCTATAACTTAATTCATGCGGTTTGCAAAGAGATGGCGTAACTTGTATTATTCCATTGGAATATGCGTTGGAAAGCTACTGTCATTGTACGTCATTTCAGTGTATGTCATTCATTTGAAACGTAAACAACAATAATTTCTTTTCACTCAAACATGTCGAACTGTGCCTGAAAAAGTGTTTTTGCGGGGAGTTCTTCTTCATTACTTTAATATGAAGAAAACTGCTGCCGAAAGTCATCGTATTTTGGTGGAAGTTTATGGTGAACATGCGCTAGCTGAGCGAACGTGCCAAAAGTGGTGTGCCCGATTTAAAAGTGGTGATTTTGGCTTAGAAGACGATGAACGTCCTGGGCAGCCAAAAAAGTTTGAAGATGAAGAACTGGACGCATTACTCTATGAAGATTGTTGCCAAACACAAGAAGAGCTCGCAGAATCATTGGGTGTCACTCAAGCAGCCATTTCAAAACGTTTAACAGCAGCTGGATATATTCAAAAGCAAGGAAATTGGGTTCCACATGAACTCAAGCCGAGAGACGTCGAAAGGCGGTTTTGCATGTCCGAAATGCTGTGGAAACGCCACAAAAGGAAGTCATTTTTGCATCGGATTGTTACTGGTGATGAAAAATGGATCCATTACGACAAACCCAAGCGCAAAAAAATCATATGTGAAACCCGGCCAACCAGCCAAATCAACGGCAAAGCCGAATATCCATGGCGCGAGGGTAATGCTCTGTATTTGGAGGGATCAGATGGGTGTGCTGTACGAGTATTATGAGCTGCTAAAACCGGGTGAAACCATCAATGGACAACGCTACCGAACACAATTAATCCATTTGAAGAGAGCAGTGGCCGAAAAACGAAAAGTCGAATATGCGACCAGATACGAGGCAATAATTTTCCAACATGACAACGCTCGGCCCCACGTTGCTATTCCGGTTAAGAACTGTTTGGAAAACAGTGGATGGGAAGTCTTACCCCACCCGCCTTATAGCCCAGACCTTGCGCCTTCTGACTACCATTTGTTCCGGTCGATGCAGAACGCCCTCACTGAAATACGGTTCACATCAGAGCAGAATATCAAAAATTGAAATTGGCTTGATTCATTCTTGGCTGCCAATCCGGCGCAGTTCTTTTGGAATGGGATCCACAAATTGCCAGAAAGATGGGAAAAAATCATAGCTTCAGATGGGCAATACGTTGAATAATACTATTTTACATGTTTTTCTTAAATAAACGTTCAAATTTTGAAAAAAAAACCGCACGAATTAAGTTATATACCCAATATATTTTTTAAATGTTTTGTTTTTTTATTTTATTCAATATAGTCCCCTTTTAGTTTGATTCAGTTATTCCAGTGAATTTCCAATTTCTTGATCCTGTCCGAAAAGTAATTTTCCAGAAGGTCTGCAAAATACTCCTCCGTGGCGTCGATGATTTCCTCGCGTGAGCTGAATTTTTTAATGATGGTCCATCTTTTTCGGTTTGGGAAGAGATAATAGTCCGAGAGATCCAAATCCAGTTACTAATCGACGCCAAAAGTCCGCCCGATTCTGCATCAGCAAGTCCAAACACTCTTTCGAAGTGCTCTCGCCTTCGTGTTTTTGGTCAGGAGTGAGTATGCGCGGCACCCAACGCACAGTGTGACAATTCGCACATTTAGCGGGATTTAATTCAAAAATCGACATGCACAAATGTAAACGAAAAATGGTTTATCTTAAAGCTTAAACCTCCCACTGAATGACTGCAAAAAAAATGTATGTTAAAAGCATGTGCAACAATAAGAAATGACAGCAAAGATCAAGTTGTGTACAATTATTCATAAGAAGGTCAGCTTTAAGAGCAAGCGGTAAAGTTTTTTTTTTCAAGTGGCCGCATGGCTTTAAGTAAAAGTTTAATTTTTTTTTAATAAATATTGTATAATATTGTTGAATATTAAGGTAAATTGTTTTGGGATAAAAAGTGTTTTCGTAAAAATTAGGGGTGCTTGAGAGTAAAAAATTAGTGATAAATTATGTGTTTTATGTGTTCATCGGACCAAAAGTGTAATTGTTCAGTGTTTTTCAAGGTTGAGACCATTTTTGTTTTAAAGCCTGATATATGTGGAACCAAAAAGTGTTTTGACTTTTTGCGCACAGGTGCGACACCCATACTAAATTTTTCGTATTTTACGAGTAGAATGGCAATCGAAATTATGAAAAAACTAATTTTTGATATTTGGATTTCCAAAATCAAAATTAAGCGCTTCGATGCTGTATTTGCTTTCGTAATGTTTTTTTTTTAATAATTTTTCATTTTCTGAAGAGGCAATTAAGTCATTAAAGGCAACCTTGAAAAATTTATGTTTGAGGTTTGACGAAAAAATGGCCAAAAATGGTCGCCATAGAGAACGCTTCGAAAGCAGTAATTGTGCCTGGTTAAATGAAACTTTAACAGTATCACAAACTGTTTTAGATGAAATTCCCTCTTCATCTCATGGTACCATGGTATTAGGAAGACCAAGAAAAAGATTCGAAGAGTGCTGTGAGAAGACCAAGAAGAGAAAAGTACAAACACTTCTAGATTCATTTAGCGCTGAAGAAATCAGAACTGCGAATGAAATAAACCTTAGGAGAGCTGGAAAGAGAAATACTGCTATTGCAGTTAACCAATTATCAATATGTTCTCCAAAAAGAGGTTAGTTTTTTGCTTAAGTCAATTTTTCTTTCTTATAAATTTTATCATTTATACCTAAGGTTCAATTGTAAAGAAAACACTGGAAACACATACATCTGACTTTTTGCCAATATCTGCAGACGATGCATTAGCAATGATAACAGACGCACAGCTATCCACTCATCAGTACGTCAAAAAATTAATATAAATGTTCCAAATCTACTACCTTCGTACCACAAAATTAAAGAGGCTAAGGCAAAATGCTATCCCGATTGCAGAACTGTGAGGGAGTCTTTTGCTGAATGCGGCTTACAAAGCTTGGTAAATCATAGCATTAAACGTCTATGCTTAGCTCAAAAAGATGTTTTAGATTCTGTTTCGGATTTTAAAACTGGGCTTAAAGAATTGTTCCTGCTCATAAAATGGGGTTGCGATGATGCTCAATAAAAAACAATACAAACAAAAATTTCCATCAGGTCATCATTTCGATGAAAACCTCTTTAGTATTTCCATGGTGCCAATTCAGCTATATTTCTTACAGGAAGAAAATACAAAAGTGGTTTGGCAAAATCCAGCTCCATCATCCACAAGATGATATCACCTATAACTTCTTCGTCACAAACCTGTTATATTTGCGCAGCAAAACCATTTGAAATGAACAATTCAACCAAACTTTCAAAAAAGCAAGTGGACCAACAAACAATGTCCTGTGGGCTAAGTCCCCTTCACTCTTGGATCCGATTTATGGAATGTATCCTACATATCGCTTATAGACTGAATGTTAAAGTTTGGCAGGTTAGAGACCAAGAGAGTAAGGAAAAGGTTAAAGCAAGAAAAAGTTGATTCAGGATAGATTTAGAGCGGAAACTGGGTTATTGGTTGATATGCCAACTCAACAGTCAGGCAATACGAATGATGGAAACACGGCCAGAAGATTTTTCATAGATAAGGAAAGAACTGCTGAAATAACAGAGATAGATAAGGAAATTATCAAAAAATTCCACATAATTTTAGAAGCGATTGGGTCTGGGTTTCCAATTGACATAGATGCCTTCGAAACATTTGCAAGAGAAACGAGAGAGCTAACATATTGTATATATCAGAAAGTATGGCTGGTTTTGTATGCCAGTAAGTGTACATAAGGTATTATTTCATGGGAAACAAATAATTTCCAATTGGACAACTTTCCGAGGAAGTTCGAGAAGCTAGAAACAAGGAAAATCGAAAATTTTGGGAGCTGTTTACCAGGAAAACCTCGCTAGTGGATATGAATACTGACTTTCTTAATAGGTTGCTGGTATTCTCAGATCCATTTTTGGTAAGTCTTCGATAGATTCCAAAAACAAAAAAAACATTAATTGAACACGAAGTTCTACAATTGTTAAATATACCAACTGAGTAATAAAATGCAAATTATTGGCTGTTGTATGTTTTTTTTTCATCACAACTGTTATAGATATGTTTACAAAATTTATTAAATTTCATTCCATAAACAATTCTTATAAAAGTAAGTAAAAAACATTTCACAAAAACATTTAAATCTAAGAGCTATTAATTTAATCCCGCTAAATGAGCAAATTGTCACACTGTGCAGCGGCAGGATAACTTTTTCATACTCAGAACATTGCTCAGTTCTTGTGGTATCTGCTAGCTCGCGCCAACACTATTTCATGTATTTTTTTAACATTGTACTCTGTAACCGCATCGGAGGGCCTGCCGCTGCTGACTTGATCGGCAGTGGAGTTGCGGCCACCACGAAACTCTCGAAACCAATATTTGATGGTGTAATCTGACGGAGCATTAGCCCCTTAATATTTATCCAACTTTTCTTTTGTTTCCTCCGCCGTTTTGCTCCTCAAAAAACGATGTTTTATGAGAGAACGAAAATCGTTTTTGTCCATACTCAAAATGATGCCAAACACGTCAACAACAATCAGCTGTCAAAACAAAACTAAAGACAGTATCGCACTGAAATTTGGCATGTCTGCCTAAATATGAACGAAGTTCAAGGCACCATAACCTTTTTTGCAGTAGCAGCGCAGTCTGGCGGTCAAGGTTACTTTTCACTCCACCTAGTATATCTTTGTTTTTCGCGTTTGTATGTTTAAAAACATTTCTGAAAATGAATATTCCCTGTGTTGTTGATTATCTTGAAAAAACTTTGACAAATAAATTTGACAGCTCTCCACTCCAGTTTTCATACTTCAACTTGAGGGGAAGTACCTACTTTGAGGAAATTTTTTATTAACTCCAAATTGAGTGTTTCCTTCAACGAAAGCACTTTACTCGTGAGTGTTAACTCGAAGTGTTCCCTCAGTTTTTATTCACACCACCCAATATTCGCAATCTGAGGCAGCAAAGCAACAATATCTTCCAATTGAAACTCCATAAAACTGAATAATCAAATTTCTTATTGCTCATAGGTATGTATATTACTATTACTTGAAGGAACCACCAGCATCTTACCGCACACTGGCGCCATTGGGAATGTTCAATTCCGTTCCTGACTTCACTATGAAAGCATTTGATTAACTGAAAATTGATAAAAATAAAATTGAATGTTATTACTTCGTCACATTATAAAGAAATTACCTAGAATTCCTTGGCATAAAGGACTAGAATTCAAATAAATTTTTGAGCAACTCCTGGCCGAAATGTTTCTAAAGAGAAAGGGGTGCCGCCAAGCCACACATGAGTTACCACTGTCTGTATGAAAACAAGTGTCTATGCATGTGCCGTTGTGCACACATCATTCAGAATCGCTCGATCAATCGGTGAAAGTGTTAAGGACGAGTGGCGTTGAAGAAAAGGATGTTTCCCATCGCTATTAACCTTAAGTACTGAACTCCCTTACCAGCGCGGTCGTGTAAGAACCATGCCGCCCTTTTCAACTGAACAGAGTAACCCTCCTATAACCATATTTCGTACAGAGATGTACCGTACAAGTTCCGCACCCATTCTGGACGACGACATTCCGAAATAAATTTAATCGAATTCCGTACATGATGGTCCTTTTGTTGAGCACACTCATTCACCAATGGTGGGGAGGGGGTGGAAAAGAAGGAACAAAAAAAAAAAAGAAAATATTAAGGGAACTCTTGCGGAAAATATTGAATTGACAATGTTTCCCCAGAAAGGTCCGGAACAGAAGAAAGAAAAAAAAAAAGAAGGATGAAAGGGAAACCCATATCACGATTCGGGTTGGAGAGGGGAAGGCTTGCACGAGGGTAAAGTGCGCCGGGGGCAAAATTATTGTAAGTGCCTTTGTTATTATGGTGGCGGCATTGGTGGTGGCATCAGCGGTATAGCGGTATGGCGACACGGCAATAGCTTTGTATTGTGGCTAATTCGACTCATATGGGCGATACCATTTACCGTTTAGCTTTGTGTTCCTACCGTTCTTTGTTATTGTTCAGGTCATACAGGTAGAGGACGACTCTCCAATTTAATACCACAGTCTGGAACTGTAGGCTTGACACACATCCGTACATATGTCTGTTTTTTTTGTTATATGTTTTTTATTTTCAGTTTCGAGCTTTTTGCCATCCGTTCCTGTGGACCATAATTGTTTTCAATCTAGTATTGTGTAACAGTGTCCTGGATGAGGGTATAGGGTTATCTGCGGATAGGCTATGAAAATTTGTTCAAACGCATGGTGTACCATATTATTCAATTACTTGCAGACGGGTTTTTATACTTTTACGACAGCATTAAGTTTTTTTTTTTTTGTACAGATACAGACAGAAGAAGGCTTAATCGATAACGATAATATTACAAATCCAATGACAGCAAAAAGAAGTTCAATTGATTTTGGAATTCAATGCTTATTGTCAGTGGGAATGATCACAATCAATGATAGTTTCACATTAATAGGGTAGGCCATTGATTTTGGAATTTACGGTGGGAGATTTGTTTTGCGCCTTTTGTGGATTTTAATAAATTAAATCCCGTTTTAACGTGGATTTAAGCCATATGAAAAGGAGCCAAATTTGATGGGCTTCAAATGTCCGTTGGAAATTATTTATGTCAATATGCAATGATAGAAAATTCGCTTCCGTAAAGGCGCTTTTTTCCCAGAACTTGACCCTTGTAGTTCCAGTTCCTTTAAGGGGAATTTTTAAGCCTTTCGTAGGAAGATGAGTCGCCTCTTCAGTAATAAAGTGCTTACAGTACCAGTATCTACTACATCTGCCCCGAGTATCTGCAGCCTAACACGAGTGTAGGCCGGACATTCACATAAATTCGTAGTCAGTGGCAGTAGGAAAGTCGTTGACGAATTAGAGACCTCAAGAAGCGCTCGGGTGGTCTGCTGGAAACCTTGAGAGTCATGTCATTTGCAGCTATATTCTCATGAAACTTCACTTTCAATGGAGACTGCAGGCAGTCTTAAAAGCGGTTCGGGTAACAAAAAACTTGCCGAGCAAATTCATCGGTGATCTCATTTCCTGTGATCTGAAAAAAGGCTTTGTGAACTCAGTGTTTCAACATCGCTCAGAGATGAATTGCTCTATCAAATAAGATGGGAAGAGATGAGAAGGTTAAATAAGGCTTTGTGCACAGATTGGCTGTCTCCACGGAGCCAGATAGTACACCCACACCAACGATTCCACACAAAAATGTTTGCTTGTTGTAGCAAAGACCACTAATTTTTAATCGGAAGATAGCTTCAAGAGTAGCATATAAGGTTATTCTGTACTTCTACAGCCAGGCGTGCTAAAGAAAGCCTCAATGCATCCGAGATAGACCGTTCTTTGAAGTCTGGTAAGATGAGCAGTGATGTTTTCCTGCGAAAGCTAGTTCTATTGGACAACCGACGGAACTTCTCGGTGCCAAACCCCATGTCATCGCGTAAGCTCCTTTACACTTAAATTCGTTGATAAAACGGGTAGTGTTGTCTTAAAGCACTAGATGAGTCAGACTTTTCTTTCTTTCTATTTCTTTCTTCTCAGTATTGCGAACAGGAAGCTTGATTATTCTCTCCTTGCTCGTCAACATAAACAAACTCAGACTTATTAACCTGAAGCTCTGTAGCTTGTAGTCATCTTCCCTGACTTTTGGTATAAAAGCTACTAGTACTGTTCGCCAGGGTTCGCTAGTACAATATATATGGATTCGGTAAACCAACGTCAGAATTTTCACTTCGCAGCCTCACTTAACATCGTCGGTGTTTGTGCTTACTGTGTTTATTTGTAATTATGACTAAGGAATTCAAGGTGGAAGTAGCAAATATAGGCGGCCTAAAAAGTAATCACATTCTGCGTACGTCCACGTCTGTAAGTACATACAAGCTGTTTTGGCACTTAGTGAAAAACAGGTAGATTCCCGCCCACACCTCTCAGATCACTGTGATCTGAAGCAATCAATCCGTAACTTAAAGTTAGTGTGGAAAGAAAGAAAGGAAACACACTGTCTGACTCCATTAAAAGAACTGTATCACAGCTTATTACGGGCGATTTCGATATTCACAATTCTGGGTGGCTTCGATATTCTGTACAGGCAACATCCGAAGCACGGTGTGCTGAGATCTTCGCTGTGAAAAATAATTTGACCCAGCTTGTAAATGAGCCCACACGAATGCTAGACGTTGATAGTCTCGTCGGACCATTGTGTCATACCAGCTAATTTCTCGTACACCTACCACACACTTAGAGAAAAGATTCCTAAAAGAACCGTATGGCAATACGAGAAAGCCAACTGGAGCGGTGTTAACAGCTTCTTTAGGAATTTTAACTGGTCGTTACGTTTCCTCCATAACGACCTGGATGCCGTTGCTAAAATGATCACAAATGAGAAACTTTATCCCTCATCGGATGAAGAGTATCAAACCAGCAGAAAAGGCGTGGTACCATTCGAACTGTAAATAGGCTGTTAGGGTCAGAGAAATGTTTTTTCGGTCCTTCAAGACCAACCCAACAGAGAAAGGACGAAAAAAGTTTAAACGAGCCAACAATGACTGCAACGTCTTTCGTAAGCGCAAAAAATTCCAATACGACCAAAAACTGAGGCAAAAAATACTGCAATGTCACAAAGGCAGTAAAAATTGTTGGACGTTCGTCAAAAATATTAGAAATTCTACCTCATCCTCCATCCCAACGCTCATTTACAATGACATTCCAGCTGTCAGCTCTTTGGACAAGGCCAATCTGGTTGCTGCACACTTTACGGCTACCTCAACAATGCTTTGTACCCATCTACACTTGAGTGAGTCGATGGTACGAATCCACTTTAGCATTTGCGTAGTAGCAAGAATCCTTGGATATCTTAACTTCCACAGATCTGCTAGTCAGGATGGTATATCTCAACTTCTTCTAAAGAGGTGTTCTTCCTCGCTGGAAAAATCATTGCGTAAGCTTTTTCTTCCTCTCTCTCCTCCTACAGACCCATTGCACTTACGTCCCTTCTCACCGAGGTCATGGAAACGCTGATAAACCGTCAGCTCATGAAATATCTCGAAACACGAAAACTTCTCAATGACCGGCAATATAGTTTTCGTAGGAACAGGTCCACTGGTGATTTAATGGCATGTCTCACCGAAAAGTGGAACCAAAGCGTACATCAATCTGGCGAAAGCAAAATAGTTGCACATGATATTTCTAAGGCATTTGACAGATTTTGGCATCAGGCTCTTTTGTCGAAAATGCGTGCTTTGGGATCGATGACTCTCTTCTTCAATGGATTAGAAATTACCTTTCGGAACGTTCAAGTCAGGTTTTCTTAAATGGTTTCAGGTCTGATGTTCACCAAAATAAATGGTAGTGTGCCCCAGGGCTCCGTTCTGTCTCCGACACTCTTTTTAATTTTCATCAACGATCTCTTGTCTGCTACTTGTAATCCAATATATTTCTTTGCTTTGTTCCCGGACGTCCCTGCTCTTCGGCTGTAGATCGGCAACGGCAATTGAGGACCTATCAAGCGAGTGGAATTTAATGCTTCCAAAACTCAATACTCTCTGCTGTCACTGAAACGAAATCTACTAGATGGAATGAAAAGTGACCTCCTTGACCGCCAGAATGCGCTGCTACTGCAAAAAGGTTATGGAGCCTTGAAGTCCGTTCATATTTAGGCAGATATGACAAATTTCAGTGCGATACTGTCTTTAGTTTTGTTTCGACAGCTAATTGTTGTTGACGTGTTTTTCATCATGTTGAGTATGGACAAAAACGATTTTCGTTCTCTCATAAAACATCGTTTTTTGAGGAGCAAAACGGCGGAGGAAACAAAAGAAAAGTTGGATAAATATTATGGTCCTAATTTTCCGTCAGATTACACCGTCAAATATTGGTTTCGAGAGTTTCGTGGTGGCCGCAACTCCACTACCGATCAAGTCCGCAGCAGCAGGCCCTCCGATGCGGTTACAGAGGACAATGTCAAAAAAATACATGAAATGGTGTTAGCTGACCGGAAAGTGAAGCTGCGCCAGCTAGCAGATACCACAAAGATTAGTACTGAGCGCACACGCGATATTTTGGGCAATATTCTGCATATGAAAAAGTGATCCTGCCGCTGGGTGCCGCGAATACTCACTCCTGACCAAAAACATGAACGCGAGAGCACTTCGAAAGAGTGTTTGGGCTTGCTGATCCGGAAAATTACTTTTCGGACGAGATCAAGAAGTTGGAAAATCGCTGGAATAATCTTATCAAACTAGAAGGAGAATATATTGAATAGTATAAAAAAACATTTAAAAAAAAAAATTGTTTTAATTCCCAAGGAGGTCACTTTTCACTTCATCTAGTAAATACCCAGCCATTATCCATGAATTTCACTTATATCGTCGAAACCGAAAAACTTTCCATTCTCGGTATATGTGTCAGTAAAAACTTACGTTGGAATGACCATATGTTCGAAGTCGTCAAAAATGCTGCTGAATGTCTAGGTTTCCTCAAGTGATGTAAGAAATATTTTACCCCATCTGATCTGGCCGCAATACATAAGGCATTCATCCTCCCAAAATCGGAGTGCAATGCCCACGTCTGGTCATGTGCTCCTAAAACATCTGTGCACCTACTAGATAGGTTTCAAAACCGTGCGATAAAACTCATAGATGATACTTATCTCAATCAATCAATTGACGTCCTCGAACACCGACGTAATCTCTCCTGCCTCACTCTGTTTTATAGCTATTTAGAAGCTATCTTTGGCATCATCATTTTTCTCTTTTGTGCGGGCGTGCGCTCATATCAGTCTAATGTTGGCAAATTTAGCCTTAATACGGATTGTCACGAGACGCTTCTTCACATGCTGGAAACTCAATACTTCTTGCCCTTCCCTCTGAACGATGTAGACCAACGAATACGTCCACCCGACCTGGATGATAGTCATGTCTAAGCTTAAGTCCAACAAATTGCTGGAATGGACGGCGTGACTGCCGAGCTCTTCAAAGCGCCAGGAGATGACTTGGTAAGGAGTATACACCAACTCATCAGTAAAATATGGTCGGACGAAAGTATGTTCGATGATACGGATCCTCAAAAAAAAAAAACGTCCCTCGGAAGTGAGAGGGTCTGCTTTCTTCTAAATCGGGCAAACAATGCTAAGGTATATTCCACAGGCATACTTAGGTCAACCAGATCTTGGAAATGAGTTGGCACTTGCTCTCTACCACTGCACTCTGCCTTAAAGGGCTTGGGAGGTAGGCCGTCCTGTCTAGCAGTTATATTGTACTTCAGCTAGGATATTGCTATCTTCATAATAGTCGGGTGTACAATTTGCCTGCATTGAAGAATATCGGACATGCCATGAGCGTGAGGGACTCGCGATCGGCAAAGACTCTGGCAGTCCTGGAGGAATTTCTTGCTGCGATCGCAACGTGATTAATTTGGTAGACGGTGTGATGATTATGTGACAAGCATATCTTTTTATGGATATTAAAGTGGTGGAACTGTGTGGTAGCATCAAAGTCAATTAACCTTAGTCCATTTCCAGACGTGCTGTCGGGCAGCCTATGTTTCTCGACTACATATTGTACCATATGTTGCAAAAAATTTCCTCCATTCATTTAGATTATTTTAACGTCATACTTCGGACATTACGTGTAAATTTAGTCGAGAATCTCCTGGAAATAGAACCTTGATGCGTATTGTTAGAAGCCTAACGTTGAGGTTCAGTCAGTCAGTTCTGACAGTGAATTCTAGCGTTTGGCAGATCACATCCTAAGCCGCTGTAAAGACATAAAGATGAAGAGGAGATGGTGAGTTCCAAAGCTACCATTCTTATTTTTGAGTAATACGAGCTAGATTATATATCTTTTTCTGGTTAAATGAAGCCTATAATTTATTAAAAAAAATGTCTAACCCAAGCAAGAGCGCACTTCCTTCCTTAATATGTACGAGTATGTAAGGGATTTTAAAGGTGTCATCAGGGATTAAACAGAGATTCATTTGCAATTCTGTTTCTCTCTGTCAGGTTGCAGAATAAATTAACGTAGGAACTAATTCTGACTCTACACATTTTATTTAAATTTCAACACTTTACCGTAATTATGTATGCACCGAGCTAAGTGAATTGCTTCAGTCGCCTTCGAATCTGTCACATCAGAATGTTTTTACAAATTCATAAAAGGAAAAATTAATATGATGTTTCCAAAATCGCTGAACACTCCTGGCAAAAGACGAAACTTCACACTCTTAGTACAATAGAGGATTTTTCTTCAAACCTAACAGGTCTTATGTGTCATCCCTCGCGGGTTGACTAAAAGATACTCCCCGGAATAGAAGGTTTTCGACGCTTGTGGCTTTAGAAAGATCCAACGACCTCAATTTCAGTGGCAGAAAAATCAACTCAATTATTTTGAAAGCTTTGAATCAGAAGGTACCCTTAAAAGGAAAAATCCATGGATAGATACTACGTAGTATCCTTATGGTCCTTAGTCCCATATAAGTAGATACATACAAACATGTTTGTATCTTGCGCTTACTATTGTACTAAGAGCTCGGTTTTTTGTTTAGCCAAAGGGTTGTCATGTGCGAAATTTTAAACCAAACTCATAGTCGTATTGGACTTTTTATGCCGTGTGTGAGTCTTCTTTAAAGGGTGTTGGGTTTTCATTTGAGGGTTTTGTTGTGTCAGATAAAAGCAACATTGTTGGTGAATAGGTTTATCCATAGTTATTATCCTGGTGAGATACAAAATAAGTAAACAAGCAAACAAGCAAACTGGCAACAGACAGACAGTCAGATACGAATAGAAAAGGCTGCCAAAAAAGCACCCGATGATGGATAAAGGAAAATAAAAATGAAAAAAAAAAATCGTGTGTTCATGTGGAGAACGAATCCTTTTGTAAATTGAAACATCTGCTATACAGGTGAGTGATTGCAATGAAATTGCGTTGATCCATTTTTTTTTTATTCTTTTTTTTTTATACTTTTCAGTGCCACAGTGGAGTGGGAATGTAAAGAACAAAACCGGAAATTTAATTTAGTAATCTATTTGATGAAGAACAACAACGACGATGGGAATATTGGGCTTACTCGCAATTCAGAGAAACCAACTGAGCAGAGGATTAAGAGCGAGTTGTGTAATTAATTACTTAAAAATTTATTTGAAATTTGGGTGTAGGAAGGGTATGAGATTGTTTTATCTTCTAAGAGATATCGAATATACTTCTCGCAATTGTCTGGTAAACCACTTGTTTTATGAGGTACTGCCAATGCAGGCATTCTTAAAAGCGGCCGGTTTTATTGAAGAATTTCTGCAGGTTTACGCAGGGCTGGTTTTGTCAGGCATAGCTATACAAATCAACTTTTACTTATAGATAGTAATCAATTTTAAAACAAGCCAAACTCCAGCCATTTAGTCGCTACCAATAACTTTTTACTCTTGAATTTCTATGAAAGCGAATCACTTAGCAAAAAGCTTTTGATTCAGAAGTTGTTTACATTGGTCGCCACGCTTAAAAGTTACGGGCGCAATAAACTTAACACTCAGCCGGAATGAATCAGGGTTCCGAAGAAGTATTCGGATCTTCGAATATATGAACTTGCCTTAGAAACTGGACTTGGGCCTCACTTAGTAACATTTTTATTCGACTAACGCAATAGAGCTTCCGCGGGCTCTCCCTCTCTCTCCCCATTCTAAGGCCTTTACTACTCCATTGTACTCCTTGGATGCTACTTTTACTAAAATTGCTCAGACTTTCGAAAAAAAAATAGTTAGTGCTTCAGTGAAAAGGTGCCTAAGTGCCTATAGTACCAGCACCCACCACGTTAGCGCCGAGTACCTGCAAACTGATGCGACTCTAGGCCGGGTGTTCAGAGAGGTAGTGCTCCGCGGTGTCATCATCACTTTCACATCTAGCATCGTGGGATGTATGTCTCACTTATGTCCGCCACACTTAAAAATTTCGCAAAAGCGTAGTGCACCATTGCGACACCAGTAATCATCCTGCAGTCTTTCCTACTCATGAACAGCAAGAGAGCGGCTGATCTAATACAGGCGTCGAGAAGCATTCATTTAGTCTGTCGGCAACCAGGGAAGTCATGCTACATGCAGTTATGCTCAAATGAGACACAAATGTTATTGGACTCCGGGTACTTTTCAGTAGCAGCAGCCGCCGAATGGTAAAATCGCTGTTTCGTGTCACGCCAGAGTGAGACGAAAACAGTCATTGTCCAGGTGCACAGAAGCCCAGCCGATGAGAACAATCAGAAGTGTCGCACACCATCACCTCCAAAGCAGCCAGCGCTATCGTCCTCACCGTCGTCCTCACCGTCGTTCTCATCGTCATCATCGCCGCCGGCCCCATCGTTAGCGGAAATGCAGGCGCAGCAGAGTATGGCTGCTGCTCTAAGCTACAGCAACAGCAACAGTCACAATAGATCGCCATCCACAGCTAGCAGCATCATGAGAACGAGCACAGCAGGTTCAGTCAGTGGAACCAGTCTCTGCAGTGCCATCAGCGAAGAGTTGAAAAAGCGACGTGAGAGAATAAGTAGCGGTGAGAGAACCGGGTGTGGACAATTATCACAGCTGAGAAAACAACCACGTTTAATTGGAACAACGCCCAATTGTGTTGACGATGAACGCCGACACAGTGCCTAGCTTACAAGCGAATTTTTCCCAACGGTTTTCTAGACGCAGATCGAATGCAACGTCAAGATGCAAGATGAAGTCGATCACCGTTCAAATAATTGCAATGTCTCCAAGACTGAGTATTATTACTATCCCACACCTCTACCATCACCACAATTTGCAAACAAAAGCGACAACTTCACCCAACAGAGATCTACGACAAATTCACCTGCGCCCAACTACAGCCAATCTCCGGTGCACAACCTTCCGCAATGTGATCTTCCGCAATGGCACTTTCACCCATAACGATAGCAACAACGAAGTGGCCAACGCAAATGGTGACACCGCCGAAATGGAGTCCATCGATTCATATCAAATGAGGAATCCATCATCGATAATTCCACATCCACCTTCGCTATACTTTGCTCCACAGAATTCTGGATCGCCAACAATGAAAAAGAACAAACGATCGGTATCTGTAACCATTGGCGAATACTCTAGCACCCCAGTTGGTAGAAAGGAACCATATAAGTTGGAATTCATTGCTTTAGTCACCAGAGAACGGACATTGAAAGGAGCTAATTCAAGCGGACCTCCTTCGTAGTGAACTGGAACTCACACTCAGTCGATCGAACTTAGAGAAACGCAACGAATAGACGAACAATCAGAGTAGTGTCGATGCGACTTTAGAAAACGTCACTAGTGAATTGCAGAACATCATTCTGAGCCAAAGAAGCCCAAATGGGAAACCTCTTCAACAGAAGACGCAGTCATCAAATATTGAGAAACTCACCCAGATGCTGCAGAACAGACAGTCGGGCATTTTCGAAGGAGCCAACGGAGGAGGAACCTTGCCACATCCGTCCCGGATGACCATCAACACCCCAATGGAAATGGCATTCTCAAGAACGGCTCGGCATACAGTCGAAGCAGCTATACGTCCTCGGAGAAGAGCATATCGTTAGGCAGCGCCATCTAGTGTCGTATACCTATATACAATTATTTTTATAAACTTGCAAAAATTCATCATTAAGTGCTTGTTTTTTCTGCTTTTTATTTTGCATTCTCTATTGGAGTTTTTGTTATTCCCCTCCCCTGATCCAAACCCCCGCTGCTGTATATTGTATGAGAAGAGAGAGAGAGTGGATAATTTTTCAAAATTTTGTTGTATTTAATGAAAAAAGTTATAATGATATGTACGAGTATTATCTCGTATTTGTATATCTTCCCTGTTTGTAAATAAAGAGAGGAGCCTGATTATTTAAGGAAGCCCTAACCGAGGACTCAGGAAAACCTAATGTAGGTGCGGGCGCTGGAAAACTTTCCTCTGAGCCTTACCAGTAAGTTCATCGGCGATTTCATTTCCCGTGATCCTATTGCAACATGTGATAAAGACAAGATTTAGTGGATTCAAGTTTCAAAGTCTTTAAGCGCAGCTTAGCTGTCGCAAGGGCTGCTACAATGCTTCAAATATTTTTCATAACATATCTCGTTGCCATTAGGATTCTGTATCAATCTGGTTGGAAGATAGACTCACGTTTACCTAAAGTGGACTAATCTAACGCTGTTGTCCTCCAAAAATCGCCGCGTTCCAAATCAGTTTTGGAGCTACATTTCTCTCCTGGCTCAGATTCTGGCCGAAACTATTCCTGGCTATTTCGCAGTCGGCGCGAAAGTTCATCAAAGCTCCAGTACATGTTGTACAAAGGGCTACTTCCCTTTAGACGAAAGAAAGCTTTGAGAGTGCAGCACGTCATATGAATGACAAGAGGAGTTAGATTCATCAATGCATCTAGAGTATTGCAAGGCGTTCTATGGTGGGCTTTCATGCAGCGGAGACAGACCATGCTTTGGTGTCTTATTATGTCGATGTGGATCCAAAAGACTCTCCTCGGTGACAAGCCCATGTCTTGCTGAAATCACCTTTACAGAGGCTTTTGAAGTAAAAAGTTTAATCCAAAGTAGGTTGCTATGCAGAATGACAGCCAAATACTCAGCTTCCTTGTAATGATTGGAATTTAAGCACTAGACGGATTCGACCGGTTAGCTTTTCGTATAGAGAAGGACTTTAGTTTTGAGCCCATTTCTACTGCACCAATTATGGATTACGTCTGGGGCTGCTTTCGGTTTAGAGCAGAGAAAAGCTAGACGGGGTCCAACAGATAGTACAGCTATATCATCTGCGTATGCCTGAGCACAGACATTAGAACTACAAGTACGAGTAGTAAGCAGTGTATCGACCAACATGCACCATAGCAGTGGAAACAGAACGCCGCATTACGGGTAACCCCTGTTTACTCTTCCCATCACGTATTAGCCTGAATCAGCATCCGCAGTCAGTACTCTATTCACAAGCATTGCTTTTATCCACAAAATTAGTGATTTCTCTACGCCGTGTTGTCTGGTCAATGTTGTTGAAAATGTCCAGAGCGTATTGTAGTACTTCTTGTCAAGAGTGCCTTCAGGTCTGCTCACCAGATTTTGAAGCGCACTCTCGCAGGAACTTCCCCGTAGGTGAGCATGTTGCATCTTAGACAGAAGTTGCATTCGCAAAGCAGTCTTACGCACTCGACCATTCTCTTCATGTTGTTCGACATGACGGAAGTCAAACGAATTGGTCGGAAGTTCTTGTCGAGTGTGTAGTCATTTTATTAAATTTTCTACTCTCACTGCTCGCCAGAGTTTTAGTATATGTGCCAGTTTTAAGAGTTTTTCCAAAAGGGCTAAGAATGTCAACCGTTCCTAGAATGATGACAAATAGCTTCAGAGATCCAACAATCACCACATAGCACCTGCAACCTAGTGTGATCGTTATCCCATGATTCCAGAAGGAGTGATTTCATTGTTAAACTGACAAAACGGTCTACACAGAAACCTTAATGACTACGGATGATTAAAATGCCCAAAAATTGATACTAAATAACTCAAATATGGTATGCATGCCGTTAAGGCAGCAAGGATCGGCTTCAACAATTACTAATTTTTAAGACTGGTCTTCTTCAGATCCCAAGTGGAGTAAAAACAGCCGACAGAAAGCAACTAAGCACTAAATTTTTCAGGACCAAGAAAATCATAATAGATGAATCCAAAACAATCCAATCAAAAAACCCAACATCATTGACAAGGATCATACTTGATGTTATTTTGTAGTCCTGTTGAAAGGTTTTGAAGAACCCTACATAAAGTGGACTTCGTAGTGATGTTCCATTTCCGAGTGAGGAGCAGGAACTTCACTTTGTCGCCAATCTAGAAGCGTTCCCACATCCAAGTAGATCGTAAGCTGTTTTTTTCTAGCTGCACGTTGAGTTGGTTGAGGAGCCAGTCTAATCGCGTGAACTACCTACACCGAGGTCCCCTTCTACTATGGCATCCGTTTGAAAGTTTTCAGAGCCGGAACTTTGATAAGTTTCCTCTAAGATCTGCCACAACGCGAACATTTGGTCTTTGATGAGTGGCCCATTGTGATGCCACGTGGATCTATGATCCTCTTCCTGAAGGAACCAGTTTGAGCTTACGATGAAGGGTAGGAGACTGTTTACGTCTATATTCTTTAAATCGTTTAAGTCATTGTAGAAGAAAGTTCCGAAGTGAAGTTTCCTTCTCTGGAAGAGATCTAGACATGTACACAGTAGTGTTCAGTGATGACGCCTATGATGGCGCTGAGATGTTTCCTATTTAGAAGTATCAGACTCAAAGTGATTCAGATACAGCTTTGGCCAGATCTGTTTGGTCGCTAGATATGTTGGTCCAACAGTCCACCTAAGGTCTGTTCTTCTATTAGCATCCAACTTCAATATTAATTTGCACGTAGTGATTGGTATACCATTTTCCGGTAGAATAGGTAGAGTGGTTCCAATTTTGGCGAGTTCGTCCTGGAATGTCTCTGTGGCCCGACACCCAGCAAAGGTGAAGGTTGAACTACTCTGCCATCTCCATAAGAGATGATCGGCATTCAAGGGCGGTTTTCGAATTTAGTGAGACTGATCACAGGGACTTGATAGCTGCCTGACTATCCGAAGAGATGCGAATATCCTTTGCAGATATCACGTTTTTCTTCAGCCAGGGCAAAGCTTCTTTAATCGCCAAAATTTCCGCCTGAAACACTCTACAGTGCTTTGGAAGACGGAAAGAGTGCAGCAGTTTAAGGAATCTGTAATTTATCGGGAATAGCGCTGGCAGCTATGTTGAACCTCTGTTTAGTCTTCTCGAGTTCCTCAAATCTATTAGACGGAATCGATTGTTATCTTCGTCTCAATTCAATGTTTCGAACTGCCTAGTAGTCGAATTCCCACTATCATCGCCGCCGTTGTAAGTATAATTCATATATTGAGGGTGTTCTTTGATAAGCTTTGGAAGCAATAGCATTTATCTATTTACTCAACCGCGTACTTCTCATGCTAGAGTTTCACCAATCTGTCACTTCTACACATATAGCTCGCGAACAGCTCTGAACGTTTTGTTTTTTGCTAGATGTGCCTGGTAGAGTTCTTTGTTGGACCATGGGTTTCATTGTAGTGACCGTCAAGAATTTTTTAATTTAATTTTGGTGGGGGTTGAAGCCGTCAGTTATTGGCTTAATACAAGCTTAATCTAACTTAAACAGAATGACTTATGAGCTAGGGACCAAGGAAGTAGTGGAGGAGATCTTGTTTGAGACGAGGAGTGCTTAAGTGGCAATCAAAAAGGGAGAAGTTTAAGTTGACCTTTCGGAGCATGCGGGAGATTGATTCATTGGAGCCATAAAAGGTGCGGTGGACCGGTAGATAGAAGAGACAAAGACAACGCAGATTGCGGGGCTTGGTATTGAAGGAAATGGAGTTCAAAATGGATGCGCAGTCGATGGAACCTGAGAGAAGTCGATGAATGAAAAGAACGTCAGCAGTATTCCTAGGTTCTTCTAACGAATTCATATTGCGAAGTTTGAGGCGGTCGTGATAGGGAGGTAAGATTAAAGGGTCGTTCCACGGCAGACCACGGAGAGCAAATCGGAGGAATTGACGTTGAATACCCCGATTAGGGAAACATGAACCCGGTGAAAGGGAGACCAAGCTTGACTGGCATACTCGATCAGGGGGCGAACAAAGGTAATGAAATAGTTTTCAAAAATTTTGTGTCGTCGGCGTAGTGGGAGGAGTGTTTAATGACCCTCTCAACATCGTTAACAATAAGAATGAAAAGAAGAGGTCCAAGATGACTGCCTTGTGGAACTCCAGATGAGGCCAGGAATGGGGCAGAAAGGGCGGATCTAAACCGAACATTATAATATCGATTTACCAAGTAGAAGAGGTTCTATGGGGGGAATAAAGCACATAAAAGGAGATGGATTTGAATATTTCTCTGTAAAAAATGGAGAGCGCAGCGACCAGAGATACTCGTAGATTGGTAAACTCGAAAGAAGCCCTGTTTAGATAAGTATTGATTTTACGGAAATTAGATTTGTGAAAGTTGTAAGAAAATGGAACTGCGGTGGGTGGCGACTGGAAGGGAGAGTTGTGGAAAGAGGAAAGAAGTAGTAGAGGATGAAAGTTATCAATAATTAAAACAGATAGGGTACACAGGATACTGAGCAGTTGATGGGATCAGTTGTGAAGATAAGGTCTAATTGCTTTTCCGTATAGTTGGAAACGCCACTGTCTTGACACAGACTAGAGTCTGTTAGCCGATCTCGGTAGTAGAAATGGAATTGGAAGCGATGAAAAAAGATAGGTCCTCAGATGGAGTCCACTTTAGCTGGGGCAGATTAAAATCGCCGAAGATAATGATACCATCAAGCGAGTCTGATAAGCCGATCAAATTATTAATAGCTACAATAGGAAGTTGCTAGGATTTCATAGGTTGCGCCGGAAGAATGTAGCAACACATAACACACAAGCATCTACGAGTGAGTGTTATTTTAACTGACACAAAGTCGAGCTTAGGAGAAGCTGAAGTTGCAACGAGAGAGGAGTCTAAACTATTATGAATAGCCAGTAGGTCGCTGGGAATAACTCCTGGTTTTTGATGTTGGGGATAAGATTAGTTTCGGTCAGAGTGTAGATATCAAATGGGAGAGCATGAGATTGGCGCAAAACGGCGTCGGTTTTAGAACGCAGTCCTGTTACGTTCTGGTAATAGAAGGTGAGAGGAAGGTTTTTGCATGACTTTTAAGGGTCGAAAAAATTTATCGTGGTCAAGTCGACTGCGTTGGAAGTGTGAGACTCTTTTAGAGTGTACATAGTGGCCAAGACCGGCAAGATCGTCTGCAACTTTTTGGGGAGGCGTATTGAAAATCTCGTGATACTTTATATAAAGTTTCCTGAGACTGGTAATGTCGGTATGGAGGCCTACCTGGTGGATGGAAACTATGACGCTTGTTTGTGGCTTACCCTCGTAGCATACCGAGTCGGATTTACCGTGCAGATAGGCGAGATAGAGAGGTTTATTCTCATATATCTTTTTATCCCTTAGTTTAGAGAGCGCATAGCGACCTTCGGTGGTATCGCTAGTTTGCCGCGTTAATTTAACAGTGGGTGGCGAAATGGGGTCATTAGAAGAGGGAGTGGTTAATGAGTTTGGTATCGCACCGGATGGGGTTTAAAATGTGAAAACTGATGAAATTAGGATACTTAGCTCCAGTTCCATGGTCGAAATTAGGGAAAGGCGTGTGTGGTAGGGGTTGAGTGGTGGGAGTTAGAGTTGCCGGGATTAAGTCGAAAGAGACAAGTTGACGTTGGGGCGGAATAGGGGGGGGGGTATGGGTGGAAGGCTTAAAATCAGGAAAAATTTTAATTTTAAAACTCCAATTGGAGCTGGGTTGGTTGTGGAAAGAGGAGGTGGGTCTTGGCAAATTGGATTTACTTGCTAACTTATTTGCTGGTTTAGGTATGACGGACTGCTTGACATTATCCTGCTTCTTTGTCGTATTTTCCAACCATTTGCAGACACGTATCCTTCCAAGATTGAAATTGTTGCTGCCTGGATTATGGAATAACCATTCGTATTTAGGCGGAAGATTGAGATTGAAGCTGTGCTTGCTTCTGTGGTGAGATGCTGGAAGCGAATTGCGGTGACTTTACCATTAGTCTCTTTTCGAAGAAATTCTAGATCCAATAAATATCAGCGTTTGGGGGGGGGCGCCTTTAATAAAAAGCGTATTGACCAATTGATTCTTCGAAGCAAGCTTATCACGTCTACGTTGCCATTGGGAAAGTGTCCAAGTTGAATTATAATGATTGATAAGCTTCCGTGCGGCAGCGACTGGAGGAGCTGACATAGAAAATTTCTCTGTTGTAAAGTTGGAAGAAACTTCGCAGGAATCAGTGGGTTGAACCGTCCGCAGATGACTTATACGTGGGGTTTCAGGTTCCATTAATCCAACCATGAGCGATGTATTATAGGGAACATTCTGGTAAGGCTGCGGGAAGTTTGGTGTATCAACGATTTTGCTACTTATTGTTGCGATGTGATGTTTAATATCGCATACGAAGGATCGAGTTGCAGTAAATTTGTCACCGACATCGTTCACTTTATCGAAGATAACTTTGAGCATGGGATCCTGAGATTGTTTAGGAGATAGTTGTCTGTGTGACGAGGACTGGAAATGAAGGTTTATGTCGTCACGCAGGGAGCTTATCAACTCGTAGGTTTTTTGGTTGGAGATAACCTGCGCTGGACAGATAGCTTTGATGCCACTCAACACTTTAACCAGGTGATGTAAGGGAGTTTCTTCATTCCTGGATCTCCCGGGGTCTAACTCGATTAGACCAGCAATTTGTTTATCCATATGCTTTACTTTGGATTTTATTAGATCTGTTGAGTTCTGCACTGAGTTACATAGCTCTTCAACACTTTTAACACTGCTTTCAATGACCGAAATTTTATCCGTAATCTTTTTGGCGAGTGCGTCTTGGTAGGAGTCATTTGAATGGCTTAGGCATTCTATTGCCAAAAGCACGTGCGATATTCTTGCACTCATCACAGAAGAAAAGGAGGTTATCTTTTGTCTAGTCCGACACAAATAGCATGAAAGGCTTTCCCACGGTGTTGTCATCGATTACACAATTGGAAATTCCGCAATACATATTTAAATTAGTTGTGCAGGTCAGTGAAGGTATAAATATAGGTCGAGTTATTTTTTTTTCGTTTTTGTTGTAGATAGGGGCTTTGCACTGAAATCTGCCAGTAGACAAAAAAAGAAGAAGATGGCTGTCAAGAAGACACTGGTCGTCAGTGGCTTATATTGCCGAGAGAATCTGTGATAGATTAACGGGTTTAGCCACTGTAGGATTTTCAAAAAATCGATTTTTTTCTATTGCTTTCAATGGCCCCTTAGGACCTCAAAAATTATATCTCAACTGATTATGGCCGGGAAATACAATATCTCGAAATACTTGCTTTTCAAAGTTTAGTAAAATACAAGGCCGCCAGGTAGGCAGCGAGCCTCTTATGACTACAACGAGGGACGGTATTTTAAGGGACTGGAGTAGGTACTCGTATATGGCAGATGTTTTTAGAGCTATTTGCCACGTCTTCAAACTATTGCTTGTTTTGTCATTAGAAATGCCAGTTTCAGTCAGTTTCTTACAGTGAAACATTCGAGAAGGACGCTATTTGAGGAACATTTATTTTTTATCGATAATTGTGCTAACTTTTTTCTTGTTTTGTGAGTGTTATTGGTTCGTTTTTACAATGAGTGACAAAGTTTATTGTGGTCAAAAAGGTGCAAAGGAGACTGGTATTTACAGCAAGACACCGAAAATATTTGGAAGAGGACCGCTGAATCGACACGAGTTAGAGGGACCAAGTGAAATGAATGCCAGTACATCCGCGAAAAAATAGAAGCAATCGGAAGATGTGTACGATATTGAAGTGTGTCCAGGTTTTGGTTATCATATGATGAACTTTATTGCAATTTAGAACGTTGTCATTTGCAAAGTGTGCAAATCGCAAGTGAAACTTAGGGAAAGTGGTAAGCGCGGTTTGGGATTCAAAACAGTAGTGTCCTGTGAAGAATGTGTACAGACTGTGATACCATTTATTGAAAAAGGCTATGAAATAAATCGTAGAATTGTAATTTCCATGCGATTACTTGAAGTTGGTTTGCACGGAATAGAAAAGTTTTGTGCATTTATGGAATTACCTCGGCCTATCTTTTATTTTTTCTATGATAAGGGTGTCAAAAGAATTTCAACTGCAACTAAAGTAGTTGGCAATAACAATATGATGAAACCAGCGAAAGATGAGACAACTATTTCTATTGAAAAAGAAGAAAATGAAATTATGGTATCAGACGATGATTCGTGGAGAAAACGTAGGTTTACTTCCTTGTTTGGCTTAGTGACTCTAATTGGCAATTGCGGTGCAAAAATTATAGACTGCGCAGTGAAATCAAAATGCTGTAAGGCGTGTGAGTACTGGAAGAATAGAGAGGATACCGAAGAATATACGGAATTGGCACAAAATCATGAAGATAAGAGTGATGTGAATCACGATGGATCAGTAGGAAAAATGAAAGTCTATGCAGTTGTAGGTAAAATACACCCTTTATTTTGGTGACGGTGATTCTAAGCTTTTAAAGGCATTACTGATGCTAAATCCTATGAGAATGTCACAGTACTCCAGAAAGACTGTATAGATCACGTTTAAAAGCGACTGGGTACCCGCCTGCGTAATTTGAAAAAGAATGCAAAAGGCCTCGGTGGAAGGGGCAAATTGACTTTCAGATGAAAATATGAGAAACAGTATATGTAATACACTCGATCAAAAATTACCAACTGATGCGAAACCGCAGCACGATAAATGTCCGATCGGAGAGGATTCATGATGCTTATGGCAAAAGGCTAAAGCTACAAATAGTTTGACTGAGTACAAACATAAGCCTGCTCTTCCTACTCGATGCATCCGCGGTTATACTCAAAACTGTAAAGAAAGTTTTACTTCGACCCAAAGTCCATTTTTGGTGGTTAAGCTGTGTTGGATAAAGCGATGGATATCGCAGTTTGCGTGTACAAAGACAGAATTAATTCAATTTTGCACAAAATGAAAGCGATTGATTAAGACATCGGCCTGAACAGCTACGAAATGTGCTTGGAAATTTACAAAGAGCGCATAAAGCTTGCAGGAAGATCGCTGTCAGAAGCTACTAAAGAGTCTAAGATCGAATTAAAATCCTATAGAAAAGAAATGGCAGAGCAGGACACTAATCTAGAAGGCCAATTATATGGAGCAGGCATCACGGAATAAAGGTATTGCAAAAATTTTTATGATTTTTTGCAACTTAAAATTTTAAACGCGCTTATTTCATAACTGCATCTTTCACGTTGGCCGCACCCATAACTTGAACAATTTTTAACCAATTCACTTCAAATTGTAACTAGATCTTTAGAAATATAACACATTGGTTGAAAAGTCCGTGCCGTTACTAAGAGAGGGCACCACTTGAATTCAAAGATACATGTATAAATTTGACAGCTGCCCGACGATTAGTTCTCGAGATATACCGTTGTGAGTGAAGCAACTTTTGTTATTGTGAAAAAAATGGATTCAAAGCAATTTCGTGTGTTGATTTATCATTGCTTTTTGATGGGAAAAAATGCAGCCGATGCAAAGAAATGGCTTGATAAGTGTTACCCGGACTCTGCACCAGCCGAACGAACCATTCGCAAGTGGATTGAAAAATTTAAAAGTGGTCATACAAGCACCGAAGATGATGCACGCAGTGGACGTCCAAAAGAGGCTGTTTCAGATGAAAACATCAAAAAAGTCCATAATATGATCGTATATTAAGCCTCACACATAATTATCGACCTGGAATGTCTGGCTTTTAATGTGAGGCCTTGAACGAAAGGGACCAGGTATCCCGGAGTCAGAAACCCAGATTTTTCCTAGTCAATACAAATACAAAACTTTTCTATATAATACTCTTGTATACAGGGTGAATGACTCGAACTATAACTTTTTAAAATGCTATAATTTTTCTATTTTTTGATAAATTTTATTGCGCCAAAGCAAAAAATGTTGGAAAATACATCAATTTTCAAATTGTATCAGTAGTTTTGGTATGTCCACCTTTGGCGCGAATAATAGCCTTGAGACGGCCGAAGAAAGCATCGCACGCTGCACGCAAGTGGCTCTGCGGCATTTTGGCCCATTCCCGGCGAAATGCTTGTTTGAGGTGGTCCAAACTTTGGTATTTTTTAGTGCCAACCTTCGCCTTCAAAATACCCCAGACAGAGAAATCCAACGGATTTGCATCCGGAGAATTTACAATCCATTCTGTCGAAGAAATGAAGTGTGGAACATTGTTTTTTAACCAATCTTGGTTGACGCGAGCTTAGTGAGACGCCGCCGAGTCTTGTTGAAATGTCCACGGTCTCCGACCGAAATGATTGTTTGCCCAAGGCTTCAATACTGCCTCTAATACAGTTTCACGGCATGCAATCGCATTAATTTTGACGCCACGGTCCAAAAATACGAGCGGAGAGCGACCATCGGCGGTTATGACGGCCCAAACCATCATCATCGGTGCTGCCTACTTTGTGGTGGCCGTCCGAAGGTGTACATTTTCGAAGGACCTCTCTGGCAAGTAAACTCGGTCATTTTGTTTGTTGACATATGGTATTGCTCGATAACAAATGGCGACTCATCGGAAAAAACCAAATTCGGCAACTCACCACTTTCGTGCAGGCATAGCAACTCCTTCGCTCTTTCGACTCTAACTTTTTTCTGTTGCGGTGTAAAATCGTGTGCTTTTTGGAACTTCAATGGCTTGAGCCCAAGCTCATTTTTCAGTATGTGTTGCATCCATTCCAACGATATGTTGAGCTCACGAGTCATTTTTCTTCCACTTCGACGTGGATTTCGCTCAATTCGAGCCTTCACTTTCCGAACCATTTCGGCGATGTTGCTGTTTTGTTATGACCACCTCCATGGCATTTTGCAACGCTGCCAGTATCACGGTAACGAGCTATGGTTCGAGACACAAATGATTTATTCACGTTGAGGTGCTGGAGGGCTCTAACGATAGCTACTTGTGGTTTTCCCGCCAAATATAAAGCAATCACACTATCACGTTTGAATTCCATCGCGGATAAAAATTTTTCAACACAACTGAGACGCAAATCGTTTAAAACTCTTGTAAATAATAAAATTATTTGTCATGTGTCAAAATTTGAGCTCACTGTCATAAACGGTTTGGAAATTATAGCAGTCTGAAGTTGGTTGCAGTTCAAGTCATTCAGGGTGTAGTATAGTAGGTAAAATAAAGAATATCTCTGAAAGTTATATTGCGGAATTCTTCATCCAATTAGACATCTCTATAAACCCTCGTAAGTTAAGTCATATGTAACTGAACGATATTGAGTTTCTCTAAGTGACCCCAAGACTGGCAGGATCCCTTAAGGAAACATGTGGATCCCCTGGTATCGTTGCTTGGGATTTTAAGTGAATATAGTACTTAGACCTGCTTTCAAAGGGATTGTTAAGTTTTGAAGCCTGAATTTCGGAACGCTCAAATCAAATTGTCTTGGATGGTTTCAAGTCTGATATCCACAAAATAAATGGTGTACCCCAGGGCTCCGTTCTGTCTCCGGCACTTCTTTTAATCTTCATTAATGATCTCTAATCTGCTACTTCTATTCCAACATATTTCTTTGCTGAAAACAGTACTCTCTGCTTTTCATATTCGTTCCCGGACTCACGTACATTTTGTTTAGAACGGGAACGGCAGCGTACGCTAAGACACAATGATGTCTGCTGGGGTAAGGGGCAAATCACATACTGTAAAGCGACACTTGACATACGCGTTACCAGGGCGTCAAACACTAGTACCAACAGACGACGTGGCATTACTTCTCCCCACCAGCGGTAAGGGTCAAATCATTTGCTTTTAAGATAAAATTGGCACACCCGTTACCAGGGCGTCATACAATGGTACCACCAGAAAGCAGTCGCCGGAATCGCATCTTTTACATCAGCGGTTTCCGAAACATTCATCATGGATGATATGGAAGAATTTCATATCATAGCCAGGCAAAAGGCCGTGGCAGAGGAGCTACAAAAACTCCAAATCAACATTGGTAAAGACGGTCCAGACTGGAAAACGCCTGCTTGCCGAGAAAAGAGACAATTAGCTAAAGATGAATGGCAATACTAGGAAATCTCCACTGCATCTACAACAAGAATAGATTCAGGTCGTTATATCGTAAGACTGTTTTAACAGCAGAAAACACAAACTACCATTTTCTCGAGTGCATCAATTATAAGAATTCGTTCCGAACTTTGGAAAAAATAACGGCATACGTCATACACTTTATTAGTAACTTAAAAAGGGCAAGAGGATATAGACTTCTGGGCAACGTTCTCCCAATGCAAAAACTCAACGCAGCAAAAAGATTTATAGTTAAATATCTGCAAAGAACCGCATTTCCAGAAGATCTTAAATTACTCCTGGAAAGATAAGTGTCTGAAAAAAGTCATCTAAGCTCGTTATCACCATTCCTGGATGACAAAAACATCATTAGAGTAGGAGGTCGACTAGAAGCTTCGGCACTCCCATATGAAGCCAAACATCAAATGATTTTACCAAGCTCACACGTTTTCAAGAAATTATTAATGACACAATTGCACTTGGATAATCTGCTTGCTGGTCCACAAGCATTACTCGCAGCATCGAGGCAAAATTATTGGATTCTGAGAGGAAAACAACTATCCCAAAATACCGTTTCAGAGCAAACCCAAGAAGTATAGAACAATTAATGGGCTATTTGCCACAAGAACGAGTTGAACCTTCAAGACCATTCTTAAATGTTGGTGTCGACTTTCTCGGACCAGTTTGCATCCACTACAAAATACGGGGTAAACGACCAACAAAAGCAAATGCATCAGTATTCATATATTTTGCAACAAAAGGCGTGCATCTGGAATTGGTTACAAATCTAACAACCCAAGCATTTATTGGAGCACTAAAAAGGTTTATAGCACGACGTGGCTGTCAGGCAAAAATATTTTTGGGAGCCGGAATGAACTCTATTCAAAGATCTTTATCGAGGAAGGAACAGCATCCGAGCCGTGCCGAGAAGTGTATCGACTGGAAACCGATTCCTCCAAGATCTCCATATTTCGGAGGATTGTGGGAAACTGCTGTTAAGTCCCCCAAACACCACATGAAGCGAGTATTTGTTGGTGTGGCATTAACTCAAGAAGAATTTACCACAGGCCTAGCGCAAATAGAGGCAGTGCTTCAATCAAAGCCACTAACTCCTATGTCATCGGATCCGAATGATCTAGAAGTTCTTTCCCCGGGGCGCTTTTTTAATTGGAGTACCATTGACTACTATCCTGAATCCGGATTGTAAGACGTTTAGCACCACCCATGTAGCTCGATGGAATCTGGTAACATCAATACATCGGGAGTTCTGGCGTAGATGGAGCAAGGAGTACCTACAAAAAATTCAACAAAGACATAAGTGGAAGCATCCTCAAGAAGACATACAACCAGGAACACTTGTGCTTTTAAAGGAGAATAATCTACCTCCACTAACATGGATAATGGAGTTATGAAAACAATTCCAGGACAAGACAAAATGACTCGGGTAGTCGATGTAAAGACATCAACTGGAGGAATAAGAAGATCCATCGCTAAAGTTGGTCCCCTGTCTTATGAAATTCAGCCAGATATGTCAAATAACTCTCCCACTTAAAGGTCGGTTTCTTTCGATAAATATTGGGTATATAACTTAATTCGTTTCAAAATTTGAACGTTTATTTAAGAAAAACATGTACAATAGTATTATTCAAAGTATTGGCCATCTTTCTAGCAATTTGTGGATCCCATCCCAAAAGAACTGCGCCGGCTTGGCAGCCAAGAATGAATCAAGCTAATTTTTGATATTCTGCTCTGATGTGAACCGTATTTCAGTGAGGGCGTTCTGCATCGACCGGAACAAATGGTAGTCAGAAGGGGCAAGGTCTGGGCTATAAGGCGGGTGGGGTAAGACTTCCCATCCACTGTTTTCCAAATAGTTCTTAACCGGAATAGCAACGTGGGGCCGAGCGTTGTCATGATGGAAAATTATTGCCTCGTGTCTGGTCGCATATTCCGGGCGTTTTTCGGCCACTGCTCTCTTCAAATGGGTTAATTGTGTTCGGTAGCGTTGTCCATTGATGGTTTCACCCGGTTTTAGCAGCTCATAATACAGCACACCCATCTGATCCCTCCAAATACAGAGCATTACCTTCGCGCCATGGATATTCGGCTGGTTGGCCGGGTTTCACATATGATTTTTTGCGCTTAGGGTTGTCGCAATGGAGCCATTTTTCATCACCACTAACAATCCGATGCAAAAATGACTTCCTTTTGTGGCATTCCAGCAGCATTTCGGACATGCAAAACTGCCTTTCGTCGTCTCTCGGCTTGAGTTCATGTGGAACCCAATTTCCTTGCTTTTGAATATATCCAGCTGCTTTTAAACGTTTTGAAATGGCTGCTTGAGTGACACCCAAAGATTCTGCGAGCTCTTCCTGTGTTTGGCAACAATCTTCATAGAGTAATGTTTCCAGTTCTTCATCTTCAAACTTTTTTGGCTGCCCAAGACGTTCATCGTCTCCCAAGCCAAAATCACCACATTTAAATCGTGCAAACCACTTTTGGTACGTTCGCTCAGCTAGCGCATGTTAACAATAAACTTCCACCAAAATAAGATGACTTTCGGCAGCAGTTTTCTTCATATTAAAGCAATGAAGAAGAACTGCCCGCAAAAACACTTTTTCAGGCACACAGTTCGACATGTTTGAGTGAAAAGAAATTATTGTTGTTTACGCTTCAAATGAATGACATATACTGAAATGACGTACAATGACAGTAGCTTTCCAACGCATGTTCCAATGGAATAATAACAATGGAATAATGCAAGTTACGCCATCTCTTAGCAAACCGCACGAAGTTATAGACCCAGTTTTTGGTTTTTAACGTAATCCACCTGTCATGTAGACTTATGTTTACGGGATGCCCATACATCCATGGGAGCAAGGAAACGCCTTGCCATCGCTTACCTACATTAATAGTATAATGACAAAGTAGAACTTGTGTTGGAGGCACAAGTTCCACCCTTGGTATGGGTCGAGGCCGATCTAAAACCTCTTACTGGGTGCACAGCACCCTGTACTTATTCGCTACTCTACAATGAGCCACACTAACAGGAAGACCCTACCCGTAACTTTGGGTTTAAACCACAGCCACCATGACGCTCCCACAAGGAGGCCTACCTCAACAAGTCAGGCCCGGTTCGAAATCCTGACTCCCATGGTACCGTGATTTAAGTCCTGGTAGGGACTACCGGTGGTCTTGCCACCAACTATGACTGGCAACTTGTAACTGGGCAAATCGTAGCAACCTTCGGTGGCGTCATCTGAAGATGTTTACGATAAGACCAGTAATATGCTCTGCCCCGCTTTTTATTAGACAACGTCACGGATAGGCAAAGCCTTAGTAATTGGGCGGGGACCCTCTTCCTATACATAAACAAAATTCTATCTCTGATATTCCAATCCTCAAATGAAAAACACACTGTTAATTATTGCATTACTAATTGGAATGGTATTGGGGCAAACAACAACACCAAGTGCAGTAGAAATCAACAAATTTACAAACAACCCTGCGATATATTTTGAAGACCTAATCTCTTCTTTTACGTCTAACTATTGGCAGGAGTATGAAGACCTAAAAGAAGGCGTTAACAGATTGAAACAAAAATGAGAAATCATACAACTTCAGTCGAACAACATATGTATCCCAATTATCCTACAACTAAAACAACAGTAAGTAGCAGGAAACTGATAGTTTCAATGAAATTATAAAAAACACAGAAATGGACTTGCCATCCGTGAAAGACGCCGTTCTGCTGCTAATAATACTTATTTTCCACTAAAGAAGGAAGACGAGGAATCTAAATCCAAAAAACATAGTCCTTGAGCTCCGGGATCTCAACGCCGGGGAGAATGTTGAAACTTCAATTTTCCTATTTACTGCCACTTATGTCCACTCAAATATCCAACATTCGTCTCCTAGAAGTGCGCTGACTACACTTGACACCTGCTGAACTCCAGATATAGCGTCTGGTTACGAGCATGCACTTTTTTATCTCCCACATTCTTACGATTTACTATTTTTTATTTATTTTTATTTTAATTGTAAAATATTATTGAAGCTAATGCATTTTTGAAAATAAAGTCACTTGTCACAAATCAGGCAAAGTCGTTTTAATTAGATCGAAAGAGATCTGTTCACCTAGCCATTATCCTTTAATAGCACACGTCTCTGATGGCATTATGCTAGTCTAGCCACGGGTCTTCGGTAGTTGCTTCTGGAGAAACTTGAGATATTTAGATGTTGCAGGACACTCGATCTGCACAGGTTTTAACTCTCTCTTGTGATTGTAGCTTCCCAACGTTTAATGTCCGTAAATGAATTTTGACTAAAACAAGGTAGATAATCGAATACATTTTGGCTTCTCGTGATGGATAAACATCAAGCTTGTCTAGCGTTGATCTTAATGTCTCTTTGTGTGGGTAGGACTGGAAATGGACTTGATTGTAAATCCTTGAAGCAAGCACTTGGAGCGAATTTGAAATGTTGCGATACTAGGTGCAACCAGACTCACTCACTCACATGCCTTCTGTCATAATACATGCTGACAGCTTATTTGTTGAATAGACTGGGAAGAGCAAGGCTGCCTCCTTTATACATCAAACAATTTATTAAAATATCTGCAAGCACTTTTAAAAGAGGAATTACTGGCAAATATCATGTTTCCCGTGATCCCAGATGGTGTGTGTTGGCACACTCCCAACTCATTAAATCAATTAAAATGTCAACCGATTAAGAAAAAAATTAAATTTCATTACCAACTATTTCCACACAAATTGCTATTACTTTTGATCGCATATACTAAGGTCAAATCAAACCCATAATGATGCATGGAAATGTGACCTCTCGTTCTCTGCTAAAAGTCCCATAAAAACTAAGCTACCTTGGAACTTTTATAAAAAAAAGAGGACAACCAACCGCAACCGTTTCGAATTGCAAACCTTAATTGCAAGTGCAACTAATGTGCACTTTCTAACCTAACTCTGTTCATCCCAGTTGCAATCCTAATCCAATAACCATAACTATTACGTTAAGCTTATGTTGGTGCAACTATAGACCTAGGATCAAATGTCCTTTCACGTAACGCGCGCTCATTCTATTTGAAGTGGATTTGCCGCTCTAATTGCTATCCATTCAGAATGGTACTTTCGACCGGGATTGTGGTCACGCGCTAATGTTCAGTTAGGTTAGCTTTTTGTGGTTACTGAAACCGCAGCCTGCCTTCAACGGGCGAATTTCCTCCTAAACAGGTGAGCTAGGTGAGCAGTTGAATGAAGAGGTTATACCATATCCATCGTCCTTTTATACCCTGATGTTCATAGACCACTCGAATGGATAGATTTAGTACAAAAAAAAATAAAAATAAAATAAAATTGGAAGAAAGAACAAAGACGATAAGGACAATGAGTCCATCGTGCGCTTCCATGCCATTAAGGAAGTTCGTATTGAAATGTCCTTGTCGTTCTTTTTAAAAAGTATCTATAGTTTTAAATTTAATTAACATAAGCAACAAGGAGCAACTGACAGCACTGGTATGATTCACAGGACTGGCGGGATAGGTGCAAATTGAAGCAAGAATGCTTCGTGTACAATAAATAAAGGAAACTCCAGTAAATTACTTAAGTCTAATTGAGATCGCAAAGCAGAGCCAGAGTGTAAATTCATCAATTTTTCAAAATGTCATCCCATGGGGACAGGGGGATGTTTTTTTTTTTTTCTTATTTTCAAAAAATAAGGAACCAAGAACAACAATATCTGGATAAGGTAATTTGATTGTTTTCTTTTGCTCGGATGTTGGTCTTTGTTATTTTTTTGCCGTGAATTTAATTTAAATTAAAAATAACAACAAAGCGGAGATTGCTGGGATTGCCTGAGAACGCCTGAGAATGCTTGCGATTGTCTCGATTTTCGTTGAGTTTTTTTCGTATTCCTTTTGATTGAAAACCGTTTGTCGGGAGCTTAGGGCGATTTCCTTTTCTTTTTTTTTGTTTTTCTTTTTGTTCTTGTTGCTCATCGTCTACTGGGGATGGAATACGGATACATTGCCATGTCGATTGGGTATACCTCGCCCCGAACCCAAATGCAAATATTGAAAATTGAATTAATCGAGATTTTATTCTGAATTAGCTGTCATTAAATTATTTATTTCATAATTTTGAGTTGCTTTCCGAGGTAGGCTTATGAGTGAAGTAAATATGGATTGTTAATCCATGAGAATCAACAGTATTTCGAGGTGGGTAGCCACACTCACTGTGATTTCTTTTAGATTATAAAATTTCCAATTCACCAGCCCTTCAATTTAAGGTGGTGCTACAGTCCGGTGTGGACTGACGCCAACAGAGAGCTCTTTCTATTTAACGCCGCCTCGCACTTATCGGTTCTAGTTTCCCATATCAAATTGACTGAGGTCCTTTTTCAGTTGAGGGTGCCAACAAAGGAAAAGTATTTCCCTACTGCGTTGACAGCATGGTATGGATTCGAAGTCACTCCAGATTGGAACGGCAGTTCTTTCACTCAAGATTTCGAGCCATCTAAGCCGATGAAATCTGGAGTTTCTTACAAGGTCAATGTCGTTAGATGTCTCGTGTATCTCATTGTTTTACTGTCTTCTCCAAATTCAGTCAGTCCGGCTGATATTACTTACAGAGGCTCGCCTATTCCCTGCATGACACGTTTTACAATGTAATTGTCTTTGCGATTCAATGAGAATAAGTTTCTAAGCCATTTTCACATAATTCCATGCAAGAAGAATCGCCTGTAGATGCCTTCATTTCCTGTAATGCCCCGGCTCTCTCCGAAACTCGTATTATAACCAAAACTAACAATGATGATTATAAAATACGGGGTTTGTCCGAAAAGTTTCCGACCGCAATATAAAGTTAGCGGCACTCGTGAATGCTAGTTGTGCATCTTTTGACAGTTACTTACCGAAGTTTTAGTCATTTTGGATGAGCAGGGGTGCCGCGTTTGCTTACGTTAGACCAAAAACGTGTACGAATGAACATTTCCAACGCTCTGTTGGCGAAGTTTAGGCGCAATAAATCCAAATTTTGGCGCCGATTAATTACTGTAGATGAAACTTGGGTACACCATTATATGCACGAAACAAAAATTCAGTCAAAACCGTGGACTGCAAAGGACGAGCCGGCTCCAAAAAAAGCAAAAACTGTTTTTTCGGCTGGGAAAATGATGGCGACTGTTTTTTGGGATAGCAAAGGAGTTATCTTAATGGATTATCTTCAAGAAGGAAGAACCATTTCACATTTGCAGAAAAAGAAAATCCTGTTTCACCAAGACAACGCGCCGTCTCACACCTCAGCGGTTGTCATGGCGAACATCCATGAATTACGGTTTGAACTGCTTGACGATCCGCCTTATTCACCAGATCTAGCCCCAAGCGACTTCATTTTGTTTCCTCATCTAAAAACTGCGCTCGCAGGACAGAAATTTTCGTCAAATGACGAGGCAATCACCTTCGTGAAGAATTATTTTGCAGAGAAAAACGCCAAGTACTATTTGGACGGGTTAGAGATGGGAGCATCGCTGGGAGAAGTGTGTAGAGTTACAAGAAGTCTATGTAGAAAAATTAAAAAAAATTTGAGAAAAAATGTGTTGTAACATTGCTCGGTCGGAAACCCTCGTATGATGGTGTTTCGCTGCATACTCCCAAAGTTTTCTGGCATTTAACTTTTGTGCAGGTCATGGAATCTCGCATCTCCATAGGAAGCGTTAATTACGTTGATAACAGTCATGTCTTTAGGTAGGTAGGTAAGAGTGGCTGCTGGAAATACGAACCCACTTATGTCTATTGGCCCATTGTGATGCCACGTGGATCTATGATCCTCTTACTAATGGAACCAGTTTGAGCTTATGAGCAAGCGTAGGAGACTGTATAAGTGTATATTCTTTATATCGTATAAGTCATTGTAGAAGAAAGCTCCTAAGCCAGTTTTATTCTCTGAGAGAGAGCTGAACATGTACAGAGTAGATGGAGAATTGTCTCCTGTTCTTCCTCGTCCATGCAGCTTCTACAGAAATCGTTTGAAAAAGCGACAAGCCATCTTGCACGTTTGCCTATGAGACAGTGTCCAGTGATAATACCTATGATGGCGCTGAGATGTTTCCTATTTTGAAAGATCAGACTCTTAGAGCGATTCAGATCTAGTTTTTGGCCAGATCTGTTTAGTCGCTAGACATGTTGGTCCAACAGTCCACCTACGGTCTGTTCTTTTATTGGCATCCAGCTGTAATTTTAATTTGCATGTAGAGGTTGATATACCTATGCTACACTTTTCCGGTAGACTAGGTAGAGTGGTTCCAATTTTGGCGAGTTTCTCAGCCCTACAGTTCCCTGGAATGCCTTTGTGGCCCGGAACCCAGCAAAGGTGAAGGTTAAACCTGAAGATGAACGACATTCACGGGCGGTTTTAGAATTTAATGAGACTAAATCCAGGAACTTGACAGCGGCCTGACTATCCGAAAAGATGCGGATATCCTTAGCAGATATCAAGTTTTTCTTCAGCGAGGACAGAGCTTCTTTAATCGCCGAAATTTCAGCCTGGAACACGCTATAGTGATTTGGAAGATTTAGCTTAACTGAGAAAACACCGCCACCAACCCCGCTATCGATTTTAGATCCATCTATGTAAAAGTGGATTGACTTGTCCTCCATGAAAGCATCCTCCTCCCAGAAGGATCTAGAGGGGAAGCTTACATGGAAGTCTTTGTCAAACCAAAGTTCTGGTATGATGTAATCGATGTTCGCTGTGAGAATTCTTAATGTGTAAAAATGTTAGCGTGACCAAATACATTATTTGTCCACTGTTTAGTCGCTTTAAGGCGAATAGCTGCGGTCGCAGTTACTTACCTATATAAGATATCGAGGGGTGTCAAGTGAAACAGAATGTCTAAACATAGAGTTCTGCTTTTGCATAGATACGCTGTTTTTGGACTCTGCTTATATTGCTGTAGTTGACTGCATTGTCTAAGGCAGTCCACCAGACAACAACCCCGTGGGTGAGTATCAGTCTTATGACCGAGATGTATAGCCAGTGGGTTATGTGAGGTTGAAGGTCCCATTTGTTCCCAATGGCTTTTTTGCAAGAGCTGTAGCTTTGTCGATTCTTTCTTGAATACTAGGTTTCCAGCTTAGTCAAAAGTGAGAGCCAGATATTTTGCTGTATCGAAAAAGACTAAACTGGTACCGTTTATTGAGGGAGGATCTATAATTAGATTTTTATATTTCCTGGAAAAGAGGACAAGGTCAATTTTATGGGGCTGACTCTCAATCCATAGGGATCCGATCAACGGGTTAATCTATTGAGATTTACTTGCGGAAGTTTTTTAATGGTATTAAGATGCTTACCTGAGACGGCTATAGCAACGTCATCCGCATAGGCAATCACCACGCTACCACCCGCTTCCATGTATATCAGCGGTTCATTAACTCTTAAGTTCCAGAGAATGAGAGGAACGACCTCTGCTGACACATCTTTTAGCAGAAGCCATACTCAGTTTGGAGTTGATTGTCATGCTATGTAGCCTGCAGAGTTGACAACGCAGTCGTGATTGCAGTGTTAAAGGCGCCCCCTATCTCCATCAAAGCAACCATTGTGTACTCTCTATATTGTAGGGATCGTTCAATGTGGCTAATCAGTGAATATAGAGCCATTTTCACCGACTTTTCTTTACAGTAGGCATGTTGAGCCGTTGACAGAAGTCTTGGATCAATTTTAGCTCGTATAGTTTTCAGAAGGAAAAATGGTATACTTATAGGTCTGAGGTCCTTTGGGACAACATGAGAGCATTTTCCGGCTCTGGGAATGAAAACTGTATTGACTTCTCTCCATGACAGTGGAATGTGGATAAGTTCTAGACAGCTCTTCATAATATTTTCTAGCACAGGCAGAATAATATCTGAGGACCTCTGTAGCTCGGCAGGTATTATACCGTCCGGACCAGCAGACTTGTATGGTTTGAAGCTATGCAGCACCCAGAGCAGTTTGTCTCTTGTGATCAGACCATGGATTTTGGTCCCGGTTGCAGTCGACCTGTTTGGGTTGCTACTGACCGCGAATTGAGAGCTATCTGGAAAGTGGGTGTCCAGTAGCAAGTTGAGTGATTCATCACTTGAGGTTGTCCAAGAGCCATCGGTTTTTTTCAAACAGCTAGGCATCAGAGGTTTCCGTGGTTTTGTCACAGAAGGACCTCCAGGATTGTCGCTTTGCCTTCCTCACTTCTTTTTTGTATAATTTGAGGGATTCTTTGTATGAGTCCCAGTCTGTCACTTTTCTTGTGCTTTTTGCTACGTTGAAAAGTTTTCTGCAAGTGTTTCTGAGCAGTCCCAGTGCTGATGTCCACCAATGTGGCTTTTTCTTACCTCTAGGTTGAATAAGCGGGCAAGAAGCGGCCATAGCCTGATTGAGAGCCAGAGAGAATCCCTTGACTTTCATGTCAAGCTCATTGATGTCACACGGAGACTTGATAATTCAGAGGATAGCGTTTCTGACAGTAATGTATTTTTGCCAAATCAGTTTTCTGGTAGCTCCGGAATGCTGGTTGGCTGGGGGGAGCTTCACTTAGGCTGAATTGGATATATCTGTGGTCTGAAAAAGAGTGTTCAGACGATACCATCTAGTTCGTTAGTATTTTAGTGATGCTGTCGGAGACAAGAGTGATATCTAGCACTTCCTGTCGGTTTCTATTTATAAAAGTGGACTCATTGTCAATGTTGCAAATAAAGAGGTTAGTACTTATAATATAGTCAAAAAGTGACTCACCTCTATCGTTGATGTCAGTACTACTCTATACGGTGTAATGTCATGTCCTGAACTGGGATACCTCTTCTGTGCAGAGCATTCCACGTAAAATTTCAGTAAATACTATCGAAAGCAGTAAATACTGTGAAAGTATTCCGAACTATTTGACGCTAGGGGAATCCTTTATGCAAGTGGGTGTCATTTGATGGCTTCCAGAAATATTGTAGTCGTTATTTCTGCTACCGAAGGTAAGACTCAAATACCAGATTCCACTTTACGTGAAGTTCAATTTCGTTGGGATTTTGATGATCATTCCTTTCATCTACTTGTACTGAAAGATTTCTGTTTCTCATATTTTTGTAATGAATGGATACAAAACTTGTGTCGGTATATTCGTATGGCCGCTGCTTAGAAAGGTAATATTTTTCGGTAAAGAAAAATTGTTTTCATAAGAAGAACAAAGGGTAGCAGAGATTTGTCGCATTGGATAACTCGTTAGCATCTGGAACCACGACACAATTGTTTGAACGGTAAAGCACTTCAGCGAAACTATTCTTCAATCCTCGCCATTAAATGTCATCCAATGTTAGCAAAGCTTCATCTGCACTTTGCGTTGGACGTTAAGTACAGCTTAGGCTATCCATTACCTCCTTTACGATTCTTTACGATTTTACTTTAGCTTGAGAACTATGTATAAGTCCGCTTTTTTTTCTGTGAAACAAATCAAACAGAAGATATACATACAATTAGAAGTCGGAAATTTGTGTTGGATGAATCATCAACTCCACATTTGAAGGGATCAATAACTAGAAAGACCGAGAAGTTTGCGCAAGATTTAAAAAAACATTCAAAATCAATTATAGTATGTTCGTTCATTAGAAGGAGTTACTCGTCCAGTTTTTCTACTTAAGTAGAGTCCTAGTATAACGAACTAATCCACTTGATCCTTATGCGCTCCTTTCTATGAAATTTTTGTCGGTGAATAACCTTTTTTGTAATAAAGTATCTGCAGATCCAACACCCACTTAGTTCTTGCAGTCTAATGCAAGAGTAACTCGGACATTTCACTGAGAAGTTACTCAGCACTGTCGTCATTGTCCTCACAGCAAACGTCGCAGGAGACACTGTCACCATTTTCTAATAAAATTAGGTATTAACAATAAGCATGGTGCCTTTAGAGACGCCAGTAGGTGAATTTTCTGCAGGTTTTTGGAGACGTCAAGAAGATTTCGTCTGATTCTGCATGTATCCTGAAGAGTAAATCAGCTAACGATTGCGCTCACGAGAAACCAAACTATTAAGTTCATCAGATGCGCCCTAATGTTTGAACGTGTGTTTAAGCTTTCAAAGTCCCACGTTTATGGCTTGTTCATATAAATCAGAGACTTAATGTAACCCCAAATAAAAGAGTCATTCCTGGCGATACATAGAACGATGTATGCCCTAAGTCCTTTACTTCCAATTTGTCGCAAAAAGAAAAATTGGTGTTTATGAAGCGATAATGGTCTCTATTCGATTTAACCGACAGTAGGGCCCAATTTTTTCCTATACATACAATGGCTACTGTTGCAACATCTCCGTCTATTCGCTTGACCAAACGCTGCAATTTAGTTAGTTAACAAAGCCATTTAAGGAAAAATGTGCAGTATGCCACGGAACTTCTCCCCTTCAATAGAAGCCCATTCGCGAAAGTTAGACTTGAACGATGCGATGGCCATTTGGTTTTAGCTCTTGGGTCAATAGTATCTTATCCGAACGTATAGCTTTTCGGAAAATACACTGCAAGTACGTTCAAGAGATGCCAAATTCTTGAGAACGGCACAGAATCGATTGATTGCGGTGTTGGCTTGTCGATTGGACAGCATTTTACTCTCCCAATGGTATAGACAACATTATGGAGTGAATGCATCGATCCGAATTTTTTCACTAAATGGTCAAATGTCTGCTTACGGGGTCGATTATAACTGCCAACAATTGGAATTAACGCAAGTAACGTAGTTGTAACTGACGGTGAAATTTGATTACAAAATTTTGATTATTTTAAAGCATTTTTGAAGCTAGTAAATGCTTTTACTAGACGATTTTTAAGTAAATACTTGATTTTCTATGCATAAAACTTAAATAAGTGCTTGAGAACAAGCATTTACTAGGGGACAAAGTACTTACTAGTTTCGGATGAATTTCGCTAGTAAATATTGGGTCTACAAGTAAGTTTATAGCGTTTTTTTTCCAAAATTTGAAGTTTTATTATGAAAACATAGTTAAAATGCTTTATTCAAAGTATCGTCCATCGGAAGCTACAACTTTCCCCCATCTTTCTGGCAATTTATGAATTCCGGACCAAAAAAATTTCTCGTCTTTCGAGCCCAAGAACGTATCGAGCCAATTTTTGATTTCCTCTACTGAGATGAAGCGTATTCCCGTAAGAGTGTTCTGCATCGAACGAAACAAGTGGTAGTCAGATGGTGCCAAGTCTGGACTATAAGGCGGGTGAGGCAGAATTTCCCATCCACTATTTTCCAAATAGTTTTTCACCGAAACCGCAACATGTGGCCGAGCGTTGTCGTGATGAAAAATGACGGACTCATGCCTGGTCTCATATTCTGGCCGTTTTTTTTTTAATGCCCGCTTCAAACGAATTAGTTGGGTTCGATATAATGGTCCTTTGATGGTTTCACCACTCGGAAGCAATTCGGAGTATATGACACCCTTTTGATCCCACCATACGCAGAGCATGACCTTATTCACGTGAATATTTCGTTTCGGCGTCGATTGGGTGGGCTCGCCGGGCCTTGTATACGATTTTCTGCATTTAGGATTATCATAATAAATCCATTTCTCATCACCAGTAACAATACGATGCAAAAATGATTTATTTTTACACCGCTGCAGTAACATTTCGGACATGCAAAATCGCCGTTCGACGTCTCTTGGCTTCAATTCGTACGGCACCCAGTTTCCAACCTTTTGAATGAATCCCAGTGCTTTTAGGCGCAGGGAAACCGCTTGTTGCGTGACGCCCAATGATGCAGCAAGTTCTTCTTGAATCTGACACGGATCCTCATCCAGTAAAGCGTCCAATTCCTCGTCTTCAAAACTTTCCGGCTTTCCGGGGCGATCTTTGTCTTCAACTCCAAAATCACCACTTTTGAACCGTTTGAACCACTCGCGGCACATCGATTCACCAATACATTCCGCCCCATAAGTTTCCGAAATCAAACGATAGGCCTCAGCCGCACTTTTCTTCATATTAAAGAATAAAAGCAGCGCTTCCCGCAAATGACGTTTATTTGGCTGCAAACTTGCCATGATTTTGCTCGATAAAATGTACGACACCGATAGAACTGCTCAAATATAACGCTGCAAAGTTGTTGACAGATACAAAACCTACAAATAAAATACACGGGGTCTGACATTTCTGCCCGGGATCCACTGGTGGCGCCATCTCTGACAAACGCTGGAAACTTACTTGTAGACCCAATACTTAATACAGTATGCATAAAAACTAGTAAGTACTTATACTCGTACTTCTCTAGTATTTACTTGACTTTTTTCAAGTTGGTGAATAGCAACTTGAAAATTCGCTAGTATCTGTAAAATGTCATCAAAAATAAAGTAAAACAAGCATGATGTCAAAACATACACCCTTAAGTATAAATGTAATCTAAGGCACGTCAACAATATTAAAGTCGGCAATCAGCAGAATACGCTCAATGAAAAGTAAAACCACTTACTCTTTTTTGAAAAGTCCGCATCCCAGTTAAAAAATCGTTCAGATGTTGGGTACTCGGAGAACTATATACGAGTATGAGGATGTAGGAGGAAAACAGTATTCAAGCAGTCAAATAGGTCTAACATATCTTAATCGTAGATCTATCTATTTCAATAGATTTTTTAGGGAAGCAAATACTGTTTTGAAGTATTTTCTAAAGTGCTTAACCACACAGATGAAGGTACCACAAATACTACAACGCTTGCTGAATACAACAGTATAGGGTATTTCAAAGTTCGATGTAATAGGTGAGCATTTTGCCTGGGCTGGACTAACAACAATCCTGAATTAACAAAGATCTAGAACCTGCTTCCTGTTGTCGAACGAAAAGAGATGAGTGTTTAATTTGATGTTAAGCTGATTTCAATAAATACTTATACTAGTATCCTCAGTTGTATTTTGAATTTATTTGCGACTCGACGTTGGCTTTGCGTTTGTCCGTTTCAATATAGCTAATCATTTTACACTCACTTGAAGTTGTTACGTTCTAATGAGGAGGTTCTCAGGACTTAATTTGTTTGAAATCTTCAATCAAAACCCCTTCCAACTGGTTGAGGATCTAAAAGGTGTTAAACATTAAATCTCCCAGGTGCAGTGCCAATTAAGATAAGAAAAATGAAAAGGAAATCAGGAAAAGTTGTCAGAAATTAAAGGAGGCGTGCAAACAACGATACCCTTTATATTCGCGTAAGAGCGCTTATTTAAAATTACAAAAAAAAAAAAAAAACCCTTACGTGCGCGTTAATTCAGCGAGTCAACACTTTACGTTAAGGACTTTAAGGACTTTATAAAACGATGACGTTTTGCACGAACGATGGCAAACAAGTCGTCGATGAAACTTTTTCAATTTCTACCGGAGAATGAAATAAAATAGTCAGAGCACGACCTCAGTAAGTTTGGTCATTTTATTTGCATACTCAAGAGACAGGGACTTCCCATTTCCATCAAATTTAAATGGGAAAAACTCTGTTTAATCGAATTAACTCAATTACCGTTGAATAAGAGGAATCCAAACGAACGAGTGGAGTTTTTTTCTTCATCCAAGGCAATCTGTCAATTACACTTTTTAATCTGTTGCATGTTACAATAGGAAATTGCTAGAGATTGGAGTTTTCAGCAGGAAGGAAAAAGAGGACATTGTACACTGTCCATTGGTAAGATAAAAACCAAATACTTTTGCATTTCATCATGCGATTTAATTTAATTCAAACGGATTTACAAGTAGTTGGTTGGTTGGACCGTTTATGGACAAATTTTTTAGTCTGCTCTTCTCGAAGCCTGCAGAAGACGCTTCGGTTTCATAAACAAGAAGATCGCAGTACTTTGTGTCTTAGAAAAATTAGCAATTTGCGCGAGCTATGGTTTCGAGAAGAGCCTGGCTGCTCAGACACCATTGGACCATTTATGGACAAATTTTTCAGTCTGCTCTTCTCGAAGCATGCAGAAGAAGCTTCGGTTTCATAAACAAGAAGATCGCAGTAGCGTCTTAGAAAAATTAACAATTTGCGCGAGCTATGGTTTCGAGAAGAGCCTGGCTGCTCAGAAAAAAATGTAAGCCATTGTGAACGAGTATAAGAATTCACTCAAAATATCGCGAGGGCGCAGTAAAATTGAGATGAGCAAGAAAACTTTTCATAAAGAGGACATTCCTTGCTTTAAGAACTATAAAGTCATTCAGCCCCCGAGCCTCCACAATTATTTTAAGGAACTTACTACAGATAGTGAAAGCTAGGCTATAAAAGATGATCAAGTGCGTTGACCAATTAAATTTTCAAGGATTGTTCTATCTTGTGTGTCACAGAGGTGAATGACGCCTGGGAAGTTCTTAAATTAAATATACCACCAAAACGTTCCCGGAATCTATTCAGAAAATTAAAAATACAAGTTTATTCATCTAAATCTATATTGTCCCTTCAAAGTGATCCCCATCGACTGCAACACACTTATGCCAGCGCTTGATCCAACCCTCGAAATATTTTTTATATTCGGTTTTCGGTATGTCTGTCAGTGCTTCCTGCGATTTTTTCATTACTTCCTCTCGGCTGCTGAAACGCGTTCCTCGTGGTGGTTTTTTAACTCGATTAAACAGAAAGAAGACACAGGGAGCCAAATCAGGTGAATTCGGTGCCTGTTGTATGGTATTTGTTGCACTTTTCGTCATCAAATTACGAATAATGATGGCACTGTGCGACGGTGCGTTATCATGGTGCAAAATCCACGAGTTTTCTGTCCACAATTCTGGTCTCTTTCGGCGAATTGCTTCACGCAAACGTCTCATAACGCCCAAATAATACTTTTTGTTAACTTTCTGGCTTTCTGGCAAAAATTCATGATGCACTGCACAGTTGTAATTCATGAAAACCGTGAGCATTGCCTTCTTCATTGATTGAAAACGACTTGATTTTTTTGGTCTCGGCTCATTTATTATCAAATACTATCCCCATTGAGATAATTCTAAGCAAAGTTAGACTCCGTACTTGATTATACAGGATGAAATCAAATGGCAAAAGGCACTTCAAATATGTAAAGTTTCGGGATATCTTTTAGTAGTAGTTTATTGAGTGTTAACACTTCCTAAGGCTTTTATTGTGAAAACGATTTGGTGCGAGTTAATAAATTGCAAGACGGCGAAGGACGGGCAATATGGAAGTCTCAAGTGCTCAACGCCGGAGACGCTTTTGAAGTGGTATCTGGAAGTATGGTGAAGCCTGTTTTTCTGAAAATAGGGTCGGAAACCGATGCTGAAATAGAGGCCAGATTCAAGGTAGAATTAAAGGCTTAGAGCAAATTAACAGTGCGGCCCAGAAAGCAATTGCTACTACGGTTGCAACAAATGCACTGTTCAAGTTCGAAGCAAATGATAAATTACACTCGATTTATGAGCAGAAATCATCCATAAGTTTGCACCTAATGCAGCAACAATTTTACGGTCTCCTTAAGTCGTCGGATAGCATGGCATCTCACATATCCAGAGTCGAGGAGTTGGCTCAGCGGCTCAAGGAGGCTGGGGAGGCAGTGCCGGAATCCATGATTGTCGCAAAAATTTTGATGACGCTACTTGAATGGTATAATTATTTTTCCAGCATGTGGGAGTCGTTAAATTCTGTGGAATTTAACAGCGAGATTGATGATAGAGAAGTCGCGCTTGGTGGCTCAGCAAGGGGATGGTAAGGAGGTGTCTGCTTTTGTTAGAAAAAAAATTCAATCAAGTAGTAGCCGTGGTTCAGAAGGAGAAAATAGAAAGAAAAAGGTTCTTAAATATTTTTTATGTCACAAGTCAGGTCACTTCAAAAGGGATTGTCCGTCAAAAAATTCAAACAGCAGAGCCGATGATGGAAATCAAGAAGGTAAACGCCGGGCTTTCATTAATGAAGTTCAAACAATGGCTAGCGACGTAGATGGAAGAAGAAGTTGGTTTTTAGATTCCGGTGCGAGAGACCACATGGCCAAATATAGAGAATGGCTTACTTAATATCAACAGCTAGAACATCCTATTCCTGTTCAAATTGGTGATGGTCGAATTGAGGCAACATCAATATTTTGGCGCTTGTTGAAAATAAGTGGTCTCCTTGCGTATTATATGTTCCAGATTTCGGTCTTAATTTGTTTTCCCAAAAATCTGCGTTGGATAAAGGCTTAGTTTTAAGATCCACTAATACAGCTTGACAATTTTTGGAAGGACGCACTATTGCTGTAGTGGGAGTAAGGTACAGGAAGGTTTTCAAGATGCAGCTCAAGGTCGAGGTCAAGACCGTGTTTTTTGAATTGGCTAAGGCGAATGTGGCTCGTACTGAAAGTCTAAAATCTCTAATTGGCTTTCTTCCTAGTGTATTCATAGAATATTCAAAATATCCAAATGCAATAGATCATCTGAAACCGAGGACAGCCGCCTGTCCTCGGATATTAAATATCGTCGGATAATGAATAACGTGAATAGTTCTCGTAAAAATGACTCTAGTGCTAACTACTGGAGTCTATTACAATGTCTACTTGATAGTGACAACAACAAGTATATGGACGAAATAGTTACGGTTAGTGAAAAAAGAGTGTATGTACCACCAATCAAACTCCTCAAAAAATCTAGTGATTATGTTCACAGTGTAATGAAATCATTAAACATCTCCGATTACTGTATAAAAAGAATATCCATGGGAATAAAAATTATTTGTGGGTCCCTTACATCCTACAAATCAGTGTTCGACAAGTTAAAATCGGAAAACTGTCAGTTCTTCTCACATGATCTCCGCAGTGAGAAATCTTTTAAAGTGGTTCTATATGGAATGGGCGAAATGGACGCAAATACATTAAAATGTGAACTTACTAAAATGGGACTAAAATGAATTAACATTAAAAAGATAACGAAAACGTACGAACGTTATAGTGATGTTTTTTACTTAATTTCCTTAGAAAATGGTTCAATTAAAATGTTTGATTTAAAAAAACATTATCGGTCTATCCGACATACCCAGGCAAACTGACCCAATGTCACAACTGCCAAATGTTCGGGCATGGTGAGCGAAATTGCAACGTCAAACCGTACTGTGCTATTTGTTCTGGTCAACATAAGACTATTCCATGCGATAATGTTGCCGTAAATAAATTTGCTAACTGCAGCGGCTCTCATAAATCGACGGATCCAATCTGTGTCAATAGAATAAACTTTTTTCTTTCGCTTCTAAGTCCGAATTTCCTATGCTGCCTCTGCCGCATCATCTTCGGCAAGTCAACAGTACTTATGGTAGCACTAGCTCTTATCCTCACTCCCAAGAACAAGCGGTACCACGAAATGTGTGGGAGAAGAAGAATATGAATGAAAGCAGCTCTTCTAACAATGCTTCCAGCAATATTCCAAGCAAACATTTCTAATCAACATTCACTGTTTACGATAGAGGAACTCAACTCTTTAGCAATAGAAATGATTACAAGTTTATCTAGATGTAAATCTAAGGTAGAACAATTTCAAGTTATTGCACATTTAGCAACTAAGTTTCTGTATATATAATGATAAGTAATATGATAGATAGTTACATTAAAATTGTTACTTGGAATGCGAGAAGGATTAGAAGCAAAACTTCAGAGTTTCTAAATTTTTTAAATAAGGACTGAAACGAATAAAATCTGTAAATTTTAATACGGGCTATACTTTCAACGCGTACAAATTGCAATCCCATTTTGTACCCAAATTAGCCTGTATATTCTCAAATTTCAGTTTGTTACTGATATCAGTTCAGTACGGTTTAAAATATTTATAAAATGTGAGTCAAGAGGAACGCCGTAAAAATATCATCGACAAATGGCTCGAAAATACTGCCTCCAAACCATTTCAACTCAAAAAATTTAAACATAGCACGCAGTACAGTGGATTCTGTTATTAAACGATATTTGGAGACGTTGACAGTTAAGCGAAAAGAGAAAAGTGGAGCTAAAGGTGGAGCACATGATACAAATTTGGACAGGAAAACAGTGGGTACCATCGTAAAAAAACCGGACTATGTCATCCAGAGATGTTGCTCGGAAATGTAATACCAACCAAACAATGGTACAAAGATCTAAAAAACGTAATGGTCTAAAAACAAGAAAAAAAAATAGAAAATACCAAAAGTTACTGAAAAGCCAAAAAAGTCATAAAAACACGAGCCTGAAGGCTGGATGACGAAACTTATGTCAACGCCGACTTTACTACTCTTCCAGGTGCACAGTTTTACAACCCGTTTGAAGCTGAGATTCTTCCGCAATCAACAACATCAATTGGGATGGAAAAATTCGGGTCAAAATATCTCGTTTGGCAGGCCATTTGCCAATGTGGACACAGAAGCTCATCGTTTATTACAACGGGAACAATTAACGGAGAAGTGTACATTAACGAGTGCCTAAAAGAATGATTGATTCCTTTCTTAAACAAACACGAGGGTTCAACATTATTTTGGCCAGATTTAGCTTCAGCTTACTATGCTCATGCGACGTTGAGCTTTCTTGTTGCTAAAAATGTCGACTTTGTCCCAAAAGACATGAATCCACCCAATGTTCTACAGTGCCGTCCCATTGAAAGGTATTGGGCTTTGGTCAAAGCTAAATTGAGGAAAAGTGAGCAGTGTGCAAAGGACGTAAAAGATTTTAGTGCTAAATGGAAAAGAGCGTCCAAAAAGATCACGGATGCAACTGTCACCAACCTTCTGAGGGACATTCGAAAGAAGTTGAGGAAAGATGGGAACCCAAATAATTTTTGTTATTTGTTGTAATTGTGAATGAATTTAATAAAAACAGAGTTTTAAAGCAAATAAAAGAAATTTACATGAATTATGAAAATATATTTTTTTTTTACTTTGAAGTTACCAAATTTTATTCGTTTCAGTCCTTAACAGCAACATTGATGTTGCTTTGGTTACTGAGACTTGGCTTAAACAAGGTATACATCTATCAGCACTTGAATTTAAATGCTACCGTAATGATAGGGTCAGTAGGACTGGGGGCGGTGTTGCGATTCTTATCAGAAGATCAATTCAACATTCGTTCTTACCTATTGTCAAAATGCGTTATGTTGAGAACGTGGGGATTGAAATGAAATTAAGGAATCAAAGGTCAGTTAAGGTTTTTTGTGTATATTTTCCTGGTAAAGCTGCATCAGACGAGAAAAGAACTAGTTTTAAAAATGATTTCAGAAGACTTTTCACCTTAAACGGTGACTTCCTAATTGGAGGAGATCTAAATTCCAGTCATAGGAATTGGGGTTGTGTTAGAGCGAATGCATGGGGAAATTTACTTTCTGATTTTCTTGTTATGTTGCCAATCTCTGTTCTGTTTCCTGCTAGTCCACTAGTTCTCGTGGTAGTCCTTCCGTCCTTGATCTATTTGTTACAAATGTGCCTTCTTACATAACAAAGACAGTGTCTTTAAATGAACTTAGTTCGGATCACAATCCCGTTTTCTGTCGTCTTCTATGGTCAGGAGAAAAAAAAGTGGAATATGTTCAAGATTTAAAAAGACGCCAATTGGACGCGATGTCGTTCAGTAGTTAAGTCTAAACTTAGTAATATTCCCATGGATATTGATGGCATATCAACTAAGGAAGACGTCGATTGTCTTGTAAACGATTTTTCAGAACATGTTCTCAGGTCGGTCGATGAAAGTATAAGAAAAGTTCCCAAAAAGAACCACTGCTTAAAGTTACCTTCCCAAATACTGAACCTAATTAAACTGAGGAATATTTGTAGACGTAATTGGCAATGGTATCGCCAACCCATATTCAGGCACCAAATGACATACCTGAATAAACAAATAAGCATAAAAATTTCAGAGTTCCGTAACATAGAATGGAACAAAAAACTCATATACTTGATAAAAAACGGAACATCGTCAAATTAGTAAAAAACAAAAGCATCCTTAATAGAACTAAAATAATGTTTCAGTAGAAAGATAAAATGTAAAATCATCAAATCTCTGTAAAATGTGCAATAACAGTATTTCTGTAATATATTTGAGTACGAAATAAAAATCTATCTATCTACGAGTATGTAAAATTGTGGCATGAACGAATTGAGCACCAAAACATTCCTCAGGGGTTAGGGATTTTGAAGGAAATGAAAATTACTGTTCCGGACACAAAATATAGTTTTCTCTGCGATGCAGGTATTTTTGGCAAACAACACCATATTGTGAAACGAAAGAGGAACATTCAGCCGAACTAATCCACTCGGATCTATGTGACTCCATGGAAATTATAAGCTTGGACGGTGCTAAATACTTCTTGCTCTTCAAAGTCCATTGCTCCATTGCCTTCGTGCACATTTCCAAACAGAAGGGACGAAAATGAGGTATGAAATCAGTTGAAGATATTTTTGTCGGATATTCCGAGAACATGAAAGGATATTCTGTGTGGATCGAAGATAGAAATTTGGTAGAGGTCAGTCATGATGTAATTTTCAAAGAACATGATGTTTTCGACGAATCATTAAAAATGGTAATCGACAACTCGGAGGTAGTTGTGAAGTCTTCTATTAAACCAATCACAGAGGATGTAAATATTTCTGAAACCAAGTAGATGAATAAGAGACCCGAGGAAGAAGCACAAGTAAAGAATCACTGTATAGCAGATAGTGATGACGACAATGTTCTTGACACAACTATGGTGATTGACCTGTAGAGCATATTTCTAGTGAAAATGAAGCTGAAAATGGAGAAGTTGCTGGGAGCTATGGTCTTCGAAATAGAAATTTGATTCGTCCACCACAAAGGCTGAATGACTACGAACAAGGGGAAGTTTCCGCTACTATAGTTTGTGAACCAGATACTTATGAGAATGCAATTCAATTACAACATGCCGAATAATGGCGCAAAACCATGGATGAAGAAATGAAATCTTTAATTGACAGCAAAACTTGGACTCTTATGGATCTTCAGAGGATAAATCAGCCATAGAGAATCAATGGGTTTTCCGCATAAAATATGGCGAACAGATTGAAATATTTAAAACGAGGCTGGTAGCTCGAGTTATGGGATCGATTATCAGGAAACGTTTAGACCAACGCTGAAGTTTGACTCCATAAGAACTATTTTTTCAATCGCTGCATCGGAAAAGCTAGCTCTTAAGCAGTTTGATGTAAAAACAGCATTTTTATATGGCGATTTGGACTCCGAAATTTATATGCGACAGCCAGACTGTCATCCAGCCAAGACAGATCTAACAAAGTATGTGGCCTGCAGAGGAGTTTTTACGGGCTGAAGCAGGCATCTCGTTGTTGGAATTATAAATTGTTAAAATTTTCTGAAGCTGTATGGTTTTGAAGTTAACAAAGCTGATTCTTGTGCTTTAACCAGTCATAACGGCAAAAAAAAAATCATCTTGGCATTCTATATGGATGATGGGCTTGTTGCGGCAACTGAGGAGCAATACGCATCTGAACTGTTGAAATTCTTAAATACACAGTTCGCCGTAATTTTTGGAGATGTTCAATGCTACCTTGGTTTGGAGATTCATCGTGTTGGAACTGGGCCAACATTTGTAAATCACTCAACATACACTAGACGAATATTGGAAAAGCTTAACATGAAGGAGGCGAATCCAGTATCAATACCACGTGACGTGAGTTTATCGGCAATCAAAGCAGCATCATTATTGCAGAACTTCTCCTATGGTGAGATAGTTGGTAGTTTTATGTATCTAGCAATTGGGACGCGGCCAGATATTTCATTTGCGGTTGGTAATGTGAACTGGTATCTCAAGGTAAAGATTCATTGGAATGCGGGGAAGAGGATATTGAGATATCTAAAAGGAACTGAGGGCTATGGTCTCATTTTTGGTTCAGTGGATGTTGATGCGCAGATATGCACATATAGTGTGCAGATTACGCAGGTGATTCAGTAACCCGAAAATCTACTTCTGGTTATATGGTATATTTCAGAGAGGATCCAGACCACTTGTTTGGTGTTCACAAAGGCAACAAATTGTGGCTTTATCCACCACTGGATCAGAGTATAAGTATTGCAGCGTGTCATACGGTTAAACAGCTAATCTGGATAAGCCAGTTGGCGGCAGGTATATCTTCATTAACTACGGTTGTGCCCAAACTGTAGGTTGATAACCATAGTGCGATGAAGTTAATTCGAAATCCTGAATTCCATAAACGCACCAAGCGTCTACCTACATATATAACATATGCATCGTTTTATTCGCGAAAAGCTTGAGAACAACGTATTTGAACTTGATTATGTTCCTGGCAGTGAGCAGGGTGCAGATACCTTCATAAAAGGCTTACCTCGTGGATGTTTGTCTTCGAAATCGAGTCGGTGTTGCCAACGTAAATCAAGTTTTTGTGAATTTTCATAAGAAACATTTGCGTTGTTAAGATGGATAGGACTGATTTGAAAATTAAGTGCTCCTCTTGTGAAGAATTCTTCCACGCCAAGTGTGCCAAATTGGAAAAAAATTATTTTGATTTCTATGGAAAAAGTCATTAAGGTTACAGATGTGATAGCTGTGTTAGTTTGCGACGGAGATCTATGTATAATGCGTGATGATGCTCTTTTAAACTCGCCCACGCTTGTCACTGCACCAAGGAATTCACCGGTCATTATTTCTTCAGCTGTTTGCGGTGTTGTGAGCAAAAAAAAAACATCAGTTCACTCTCTCTACAACTATGTATGTTATCAGGTGGCAATCCTTCATCGCCGGGGTCATCTAAGGAAAATATAACTCTGGAAATGTTGTTCATCGAAATAATTAAATTGCAACAACTTAATTCCGACGCACTCTTAAAAATGGAGGAAATCAACCCGTCAACAAACGGGTCATTAACCCGTTGAGGTGAAGGTGAATTTCTTCGAGCAAAGAGACGAGCAGTGTGTTGGGGATGTTGTTGGTATTCCCAGCGTCAGTGATGAAAATGCACACGAGAAGGTGATGAAGCTCTTGACTGATGGTGTTGGTGTGCAGATCGCGCCGGGGTGATTGACTCTGTCTACCTTAACCCATTAGAGGTCAAATAAAAAGTACTAATTTTTTTTTTTAAATTTTCTTTATTTTCATTTAGAAATAAGAATAAGCGTAAACAAAATACAAGGAAAAAATCAAAAATAGTAATTTTCATTAAATAACAGGGGTGTACTTAATTGAGTACACTGACCGCCTAAGTATGAATGTTTTCAAAACTTGCCTTTTCGACACAGGGTGTTTTTAAGAATTTCTTACATCGACTATTGATGCAGCCTGACACGATTTTTTTTGCTCACCTTTACGTAAATAGTATCGTGAGATGCTACGGCGGAACATGAGTTGATCATTAAAATTATCATTACTCATTACATGTAAGTGCCAAGCATTAGCAATAGCTACGTCTAACATGTAAGTAAATAATACCCACGACCACTTTTTCCCATGCACAGCAATTCTATATAATGAGATAGACTGGTCGAGTTCATCCACTATTCCCATATTTTTGTTATACTAGATGGAGTGACAAGTGACCTCCTTGACAGCCAGAATGAGCTGCCACTGCAAAAAAGGTTATGGTGCCTTCAAGTCCGTTCATATTTAGGCAGGCATGCCAAATTTCAGTGCGATACTGTCTTTAGTTTTGTTTTGACAGCTGATTGTTGTTGACGTCTTTGGCATCATGTTGAGTATGGACAAAAACGATTTTCGTTCTGTCGTACAACATTATTTTTTGAGAGGCAAAATGCTGAAGGAAACAAAAGAGAAGTTGGATAAATATTATGGCCCTAATTTTCCGTCCGATTACACCATCAAATACTGGTTTCGAGAGTTTCTTGGTGGCCGCAGCTCCTCTGCCGATCAAGTCCGCAGCAGCAGGCCCTCCTATGCGATTACAGAGGACAATGTCAAAAAAATACATGAAATGGTGTTGGCTGACCGGAAAGTGAGGGTGCGCAAGCTAGCAGATACCACAAAGATTAGTACTGAGCGCACACGCCATATTTTGGACAATATTCTGCATGTGAAAAAGTTCACCTGCTGCTGGGTGCCGCGCACGCTCACTCCTGACCAAAAACACGAAGGCGAAAGCACTTCGAAAGAGTGTTTGGACTTGCCGATGCGGAATCGGGCGGACTTTTGGCGTCGATTGGTAACTGGATTTGGATCCAGTTTTTTAATTCCCAAGGAGGTCACTTTTCACTCCATCTAGTAAGTTTTGAATAAACGTGGTATAGCTACGTCTGACTTCTCCTTTTTTATTGGACGCCATCGCTTGACTGACAAACCTGTAGTTATAGGTAGCACGTTCTTTCTTTTTCATTTCCTTTGTGCTAATGAGTGGACATTTTTTAGTCCTATTTTCTCGTATTGTTCCCGTAGCGCGGTAACCTAGGCTTTTCAACTCCAGTAAAAGACCGTAGCTGGTAAAATAGTTGTCAAAAAAAACTTCATGATTAGCTGGGGTACAATTCAGTTTTTCTAATAAATTTTTGACTACTCGAGAATCTAACGGATCAGTAGTCGGTACGCGCACGGATCAGTGCGATTTTCCACAGTAAAAATCGAATGAGTAACAGAATCCGGTTGAACTGGCTGCTACCCAATTCTTGTACCCAAAATGGACTGGTTTGCCCCGAATGAATTGTTTGGCAGTATGGTCGCCATAGTATTTCACCATTGATTCGTCGACAGAGATACAATCATGAAACACTCCCCACTGTAAAAAATGTCTGCATAAGTTTCTCTCTCAATGGTCTTATTTTCCACATTTTATCGTTTAACGTTGCGGCTATGTTGTTGTCTAGCAGATGAAGGTTTCTTTGTATATTCCGAAACCCATGTCTTGACATGGATTTGCTGATAAATTCTACGCCTATGTCTTCATCTAGAGACCAGTACATTGGTTCTCGAGGTAGCTTATGATATCCGGATAATATCATAATCCCTAGAAACTTTTTCAAGTCAGAAGAATCCAGTTGAAACTCATGTCTATTGTGTTGATTAGCGTATAGTTTGCTATTTGATACAATCATATCAATTATATCACTATCAATCAACTTTTCAAATATTTGTACAGGATTGTGGAGCTTGAGCTCTTCACAAATAGCCATTTTCTTGTCACGTACTTCGGAAGTACTTTCAGCAGTTGAAGAATATGAAGGGGCACATTCCCCCTAGGTTGGGTTCGGATTCGGAGTGGATTGGAGGGTAACATCCTGTCGCCTTATTTTTGACGTCAGCGATTCATCATCACTCTCGTCGGACGAACGGTTCATAAATACCTCAATAGAACCAGTAACGTCTTGCGGTATGAAACACCCTGCCATATCCTCATCGGCAACTTCTTCTTCATCAGTTAACGCGCTTGAATTAGGTGGTATTATAGCCAAGTCACATTCATCATCATCGCTATTCTGTAAAATGGCTTCAATAGGTTCTTCTTGTAGCTATTTTAGGCGGTAGAACGCCGTTTCTTCATTATAACGAATCTTGAAAAAATAACAATTATTCTACGTACGCATGTTTTCAGTGTACACAACCGAGTACAGTAACATTTATATGACCATAGTTTTATTTCAATTGTAAATAATTAATTATAATTTTCTTTATTACTTACTCTGACAAGTATTTTATAGAAATGAAACGAAAAAAAAAGTTTGTAAGCAGTAATTATTATAAAAAATCTAAACTCATTCACTAACCTCAAAAGTGTTTCGGTGACACAACATAACATAAACTGACACCTTTTTCAAAAAAAATCACTTTGCTCGCGAAATATTTATCGATATATTGGGTATACAACTTAGTTCTTGCTGTTTTTTTTTAAATTTAAACGTTTATTTAAGAAAAACATGTACAATAGTATTATTCAAAGTATTGCCTGAAGCTGAAGCTATGATTTTTTCCCATCTTTCTGGCAATTTGTGGATCCCATCCCAAAAGAACTGCGTCGGCTTGGCAGCCAAGAATGAATCAAGCCAATTTTTGATATTCTGCTCTGATGTGAACCGTATTTCAGTGAGGGCGTTCTGCATCGACCGGAACAAATGGTAGTCAGAAGGGGCAAGGTCTGGGCTATAAGGCGGGTGGGGTAAGACTTCCTATCCACTGTTTTCCAAATAGTACTTAACCGGAATAGCAACGTGGGGCCGAGCGTTGTCATGATGGAAAATTATTGCCTCGTGTCTGGTCGCATATTCCGGGCGTTTTTCGGCCACTGCTCTCTTCAAATGGGTTAATTGTGTTCGGTAGCGTTGTCCATTGATGGTTTCACCCGGTTTTAGCAGCTCATAATACAGTACACCCAAAAAAATTGTTGTTGTTTACTCTTCAAATGAATGACATATACTGAAATCACGTACAATGACAGTAGCTTTCCAACGCATATTCCAATGGAATAATAACAATGGAGTAATACAATTTACGCCATCTCTTAGCAAGCCGCTAAGTTATAGACCCAATATTTGAATTATGTTATGATAAAGTAAATTAACAAGGTAACCCACGTTTACTTTTCGGAATTTGTAATTGACCCTTGGAAATATGGGTGTGCTCATTTAAGTACAGTGACTTTTAATGGGTTAAGCATGCAAAGAAATTCAAAGAAAAAAAACACTCAACGAGGAACATAGTGTGCATACGCTTCTCATCTCTTAATTCGAAGAGGAAGGTTATGAATAAGATCTTTCGGTGAGCATCTTTAGTCATGAGAGCAGCGGTAGTGGTAGCTGCGTTGGCACTGGCGGCAAGATTTTCATCAATAACTCTCTCACTATGCACACAAAATCTCTTCTTGAAAAGGCGAAGCAGTTGAGACAAGACAAAAAATGCCAGTATGTTTGGATAAGGAATTCATCCGTGCTCATCAGGAAAAAAGAAGGGGATAATTTGATTAAAGTTATAAGTTTTGAAGACTTTAATTCACTCATCGGACATACTTTCGTTCGACCATATTTTGCAGATACACAATTGCCTTGAGTGGTATCGCGCTACTTTAAATAGCGCAGCAGTTTTGTTTTGTTTTTTTTTTGGACTGAGTTGTTGGTTACCTTCCTTCAGACCGAATCGTTCGTCTTACCTTACAGTAGAACTTCGATCACCATCGTAGTTAGGTACACTGCAGAAATGGTATTTACATATACCAGTATGCAGCAATTTTTGCTACTTAACTATATGTAATGTTCCTTTATCCTTTATCCGTCTTTGCTTTGTAGCTTTGGTATTTAATTTTTACATTTTGGTTCCAGCCCTCAATCCTGCAATAAAATGCCTCGATGTCCATTCTGTTTATTTGCTCGCTAAACCTGTAAGCGCTCTGGTCATTCTGTTCATTGCCGTTCTGTACGTTTCTTACTTGCTATAGTTGCCAGCATTCATCGAATCAGGGATTTTTTTGGAGCTCTCGAAAAGGACATAGCACCATCATAGCACTGGTCTTCAATACCAATAGACGATGGTACGAAACCTCTTTTTAAGAACACTCGATAGGTTAAGACTCCGGATATCTCTTGAAAACGTAGCTGTTCAACGTTAATTTTACTCATAATATTTTGTTGTATTTGAGATATTGGGGATATTCACAAGCATATTAGATTAACAACAAGATACAATGGTAGTCCGAATCAATGTTCATCGCTCGAAATGTTAGGACAACCATCAGACTGCAGGAGTTAATCGCTGCGATAGCAATGTGATCTGGTTGACTGCTGCGGTCTACCTCTATGTGTGTATACTCGTACATATCTACACTTTGTTAACGATTTGGGGCATGAATCCTTTAGAAAATGATCACATTTGTAATACATACATACATGCTTAGAAAACTGTTCCGAAAAGTCTACTCCCAAGGTTTAAACACAGCTGCTTTCCTTTCTAGTAGAACTTCCGGCCATACTAGATGGAGTGAAAAGTAACCTCCTTGGGGATGAAAATTTTTTTTTTTTTTAAATGTTTTGTTTATTTTATTCAATATAGTCTCCTTTTAGTTTGATACACTTATTCCAGCGATTTTCCAACTTCTTGATCCCGTCCGAAAAGTAATTTTCCGGAAGGTCTGCAAAATACTCCTCCGTGGCGTCGATGATTTCCTCACGTGAGCTGAATTTTCTATTGATGAGCCATCTTTTGAGGTTTGGGAAGAGATAATAGTCCGATGGATCCAAATCCAGTTACCAATCGACGTCAAATTCCGCCCGATTCCGCATCAGCAAGTCCAAACACTCTTTCGAAGTGCTTTCGCCTTCGTGTTTTTGGTTAGGAGTGAGCATGCGCGACACCCAGCGACAGGTGAACTTTTTCATATGCAGAATATTGTCCAAAATATGGCGCACCTCACTTTCCGGTCAGCCAACACCATTTCATGTATTTTTTTGACATTGTCCTCTGTAACCGCCCGCTGCGGACTTGATCGGTAGAGGAGCTGCGGCCACCAAGAAACTCTCGAAACCAGTATTTGATGGTGTAATCGGACGGAAAATTAGGGCCATAATATTTATCCAACTTTTCTTTTGTTTCCTCCGCCGTTTTGCTCCTCAAAAAACGATGTTTTATGAGAGAACGAAAATCGTTTTTGTCCATACTCAACATGATGCCAAAGACGTCAACAACAATCAGCTGTCGAAACAAAACTAAAGACAGTATCGCACTGAAATTTGGCATGTCTGCCTAAATATGAACGGACTTGAAGGCACCATAACCTTTTTTGCAGTAGCAGCTCATTCTGGCGGTCAAGGAGGTTACTTTTCACTCCACAGTGAGTGTGGAAGGTCTTAATCGCAGACCCTTGTTACTCGTACACATATCCCGAGCTGATATTTTTTCCTTTTTTTTTTTTGAGGCGATGGAGGGATGTTTTTCTTTATGAAAACTTCTCCGGCTGTACTAAGAATTACTCGTATGCCTGAGTGCTTTTGCGTTTTCGTTAATCTATGTTGGCTTCGATATTTCACTATCAAGGGCAATAGCAAAGTAAGGATTTCTTCCCAGGTACGTCTCCACTCTTGTTGATGGTGCCTATATAGGAACTACGTATGCTAGCTAACTGACTATCGCATGCAGAACTCTTTTCGGTTATCTGCGCCCTCCAACATTTGGCATAACGTTGCACATTGCGGAAGCAACTCGATTGATCTTCTCGATTGTACAGTTTATTGTCCAACAACATCACTATGTATTCAATGTGAGGCTATGGCTTGAGAGCGTATTCCTGAATCTATTTGGGAAGGAGCTCAACTTTGCTGCATCTGCTCATAAGGGAGTCCTCTGTTTTGTGGTCTGCCAGCAGATCTGATTTTGATAATTTTAATGGTTTGGCAACGACATTGACTACGACGTCATCGGCATGTTCAAAAAAGCTCACTTTCCATCGTATATTATACCATATACCACAGGATTGGGCTTATGTCTGACCCTTGTGAAACCCATTCTGTTATTTTGAGTCTCGACATTCGTTGAATATAGCTAGACCAGCTGATTTGTTTAGCCTGAAGTTTTTCAAATATCGGTTGCTAAATGCGGAGAATTGAGTGTACGTGTATGAATACACGAGGATGGAAAGTTTTTCTGTTTCGACATGAATAGTGGCTGGGTGTCTTAATTTCGCTTTAACCACAGCAGGCAGCATTGTGCTTTCGAAGCATTAAATTCCAATACCTTGGTGGTTCACCATTCGGTTAAGCTGTTAATATTAGAATTTATTGAGCTTAAAATGAGCTGCCGTTTCTGTTCTACAGCCAAAGAGCGGGAGAGTGAGTCCGCAAATATGAAAAGCGGAGAGTACTGCCGTTAGTAAACGAATATATTGGATTAGAAGAGGCAGATAGATCATCAATGAAAATTAAAAAAGTGTCGCAGACAGGACGGAGCCCTGGGGCATACCAGCATTTATTTTGTGAATATCAGACTTGAAACAATCCAAGAAAACTTGAATTGAACGTTCCGAAAGATATTTTCTAATCCGCGTTATCGACAAAAGAGCTGTATGTCAAATTCTGTCAAATGCTATGTCTAACTATCTTACTTTCGTCTGATTGGTGTAGACTATGGTTCCACTTTTCAGTGAGACATGCTATCAAACAGCTAGTGGACTTATTGCCATGAAGTTTTCGTGTGTCAAGATGTTTCATGAGCTGGAGGTTAAAGAGCCGATCCATGACCTTGGAGAGAAGGGACGTTACTGCAATGGGAGGAGGAAGAAAAATATTCGCCTCTTTTAGGAGCGGACTAGACAAATGCTGTTTTCCCATTTACTTGAAGAGAGTCTTAAAGGGTAGGATTGACGAAAAAGTTTACGTAGTTTTTCCAGAGTGGAAGAACACCTCTTCACAAGAAGGTATATAGGTTATACCTATCTTGGCCACTACCTTAAGACTTATTGCTACTGCACAAATAGAAAAGTGGATTCCTTATATTGAAGATTCAATGGAAGTATCGGCAGAGACAAGGCACAATCTAAAAGTGTTAAGTAGACGCTACTATTTGAGCCATAAAAGAATAAATTACAGGTCCATTTAAGTACTTTCAATTCCGTTCAGAGCAATTTTCAGGGAAAGGATTCTAGATTTTTAGAATTCTATCACCAATGTCTTAAAACACACTCTCAAAGAATCAGTCCCTCCCCTGACAGCATAAAAGCCTTTGACAATGCTTATTTATTGCATTTAATACTTTCAACCCTAATTGGCTTACAAGTAAGCTGAACGTAAAGAAAACTCAATTCGATTGTGTCCATGAAATAAGTTTCGTAGTTACTCGTTTTTCAACAGCTCTCTAGATGCAATTGCCCGCCTATAAAATTATTCCTTTTATGTCAAAATTTGCATATAGCCTAACGACAAAAATATTATACGACCGTGAAAGACTTTCAGGAAAAAAGGGTTACACTCCGCAAATCTGTATTCTGAAAGTCTAGCATACATGACCGTGTCCAGGCAATTTGCCATCACCGACACTTGGTTCAGTTCCAAGCCAAACAGAATAAACTCAGCACCATCCGAACATAGACCTCAACAATCAGCACTAAGCATCATGTAAAAGAATTTCAACGTCCTCTTTCCGACCAACAGAACTCCCTCCACCGCTCATCATGACTGACGGATCGGAATGACTTGCAATGAAATTTATTTATTGGAAAGCAAGAATGGCAATCGAATCGGTGCGAGATGTGCACGGACACAAAAGTCGAACGACATACATATGCATATACAATAAATGTATGCAGACGCGACTTTTTGAGTCTAGTTTTTCGTTGTGGAATAATTTAGGGCCACACAGTGTTCAGTTTCAGAGAGAACCGTCCGCGAGTTAATTATGCGAATAAGCGCCAAGTCTGCTTCCTATTTTCTATCAGACGAAAGATGGATAAACTGAAAAAATTTCATACAGATACACTTTTCGAGGATGTAACCCTACAGATCCGGAATATCTATGTATTTATGGTCCTCGTAGCTCGCCCAGCTTTTCACATTCACAACCGAGATTTTATTGTATGGCCAGGGTTAAGACCAGAGGATGAGACTAGCGCATGGTCGGTGGAATATAATTGCCGCAATTATTTTTTGACCTGGGGACCATTCTGAACGGACACATACAAAAAAAAGGCGAAAGGTGGACAGTGGTCGGTCAGTTAATGGCCATTTTAGCCATTCATGGATGTAATCTGTGGTTCATTGCATTTCATTCCGTTTTTAATGTTTTTTTTTTTTTTTGGTTTTTGTTGAGCTGCTAGCCAGCGCCTGCTAACGCTGGCTTTGCAAATTAATGTCTGATGAATATTAAATTAGAATGGAAAGCTGACTAGTGCCATGGAACGTTACTAGTGGCCAGGTGTGGTCTTCGTTATGTCTGTAATTCGAGCGAGACATGTAAGCGATTATTCATTGGATTCATTTTAGCGCGTATTGTGGTAAAAAAAGTTACGGTAGCCGTTTTGGTTTTGATAATATTCCACATACAGTCCACAGATACAAGCCACAGGTGTGAATTGTGAAATACCAAATGGAATATATGCATGGACTGCATTTGATGATGGCTTGCTTCTGGTGCTGGTTGCTTCAATTTGTGTCTGTTATTAGACTAACAAAAAAGAGGTTAGGTTAATCACTATGATTTATGGTACAGAAGTAATGTGTTGGGGCGGGCTGACCAGTGTTGAAAGTTAGGATTTACGCAAAAACGACTCACTGTTGAGCACGTTTAGATTATACCAGGAAATGATATCTTATTTGAAGGTGTAAGCATATTATACACCAGGGATACGTTATATAGATTATTTTTAAACGTGACTGAAATCTGTAGGACCAATTCATATACAGCTCTATGTTGTCTCGGTATACGATAGAGAGAATCGTTTGAAAACAACAAAACCATTTGCAAATGCTTTTGAATATATTCAAAATTCAACAAACGCTTTTCAGGGAATAAGAACAATTATCGAGTAAAAGAAAAATAAATCTTCTGCTTCTTGGGAATCCCAATAAACTGAAAAGAATCTATAGTACTTTTGTGCTTTTAAAATACCATCTCCGACCAAACTAACAAGCTTAAAGAGTAGTCTGTCAAGGATTGTCTTGATAATCTCAAGTTTGGATCAGTGCGTTCTTTTGTCAGTTGACTAAAGTTGTGCGCACGAAGTTGGCTGAGGTCGCCCTGCCTGTACGTCACCTAAGATGAGGTCGTCCTCTACTGCGTTGTCCCACTGGGTTGGAGTAGAAACTTTCCGGGTTATAAGAGATTTTCTGACGGGGTCAGCATCGCTATACTGACCGTAGAGTTTGCTTTTGGATGGTCTCTTCTCTTTTCCACTGATGCAAATGAGATCACAGTGGCTCAAGTGGTAGTGGACTGGCTTCCAAATCGGAGGGTTCAGTGTTCGAATCCCAGCCTCGCCCGAAAGACATATTCATTTTTTCAGTTACCGAAGTAAGACGAGTAGTTGACTAGAAATCAACATCAAGCCAACTTCCACTAAGAATTTAGTCTCACCCCATTAAGTGTTGGATGCCACCCATGGAGCGAAATAACCACTGAGCCCAAACGTCTTTCTTTCTCTCTCCATCCAATTTTCCAAAAAAAACTTAACACACACTGAGGCATTATAAGTATATTCATATCCTCTTGAGAGTGTTAAGTTCTTTAAAAAAAAAAATAAAAAAATCGAAAATTACGAACTTTTCTCTCGAGTTGTCCAAGAGCATTTTCGCCAGTTTCCAAGCTAGTGCGTTGTAAAGTAGGACTGAGGTGACCAGTGTCTTGTATGAAGTATTTTTGGTGGCTCGATAGAGGGCTTCACTACTAAAAATCAGTAAGCCGAAAGAAAAAGCGGTTTGCCAGAGTTATTCGATGGAGAAGTAGTTTTTCAAAATCAAAATGCAGGCTTTTCCTGGCCTAAAACCGCACGGATAGGTGCCGCTAAATTGTCCCTACTTTATCTTGGTTGGGTGGACTTTATCCAGACTGAGTGGTTCCTTTTATTTGCCGTCACCGTTTATCAGTCTGCAGAAATCTTCTTTCAAGTTCTCAGCGCCGACAGCGGTTCTACTATGAAGTTTCGTTCTCCATATTTGCTTTACTATGGCATGTTCATTTTATTTTTTGGTAAAACGTTGGAACTTCATTCTTCTGGTAGCACCTCTCTAAGGCCTCGATTGAGCGTTTCTTGTGCTCTTTCTGTTTTCTTCTGACGAGCCTATGTTCTTCCCTTCTTTTTTGTAGGACGGCTCGGTACATCCATTATTTTTGCTCATCAAACCAATTGTTCATTTGTTGGGGCGGATCCTGTATATCAGAGATGGCTCTATAGCACTGATTCCGCTGGTCTAATACATTTGATGGTGGCCGCATCGAGAGGTTAAGGGAAACTCGACCGAAAAAGGTCCATACGACGCTTGGGATTGCAGCCGTTCGACGTTGAAATTTCTCGCCATGTTTCGCTGGCTGGGTTGTTACGGTTATCCAAAAAGTGTCTTGCATCGATGGCACTTTGGTTGAAAATTATTTGATCAGGATTCAGCCAAGGTGTGCAAGGTAGGTAGGTAGGTAGGTAAGAGAGGCTGTTTGAAATACCAACCCACTTAGGCCAATGGGCCAATTGTGATGCCACGTGGATCTATGATCTTCTTACTAATGGAACCAGTTTGAGCTTATGATGAAGCGTAGGAGACTGTTTAAGTATATATTTTTTTAGATGGTTTAGGTCGTTGTAGAGGAAAGCTCCTAAGTGAAGTTTTCTTCTCTGGAAGAGAGTTGGACATGTACAGAGTAGGTGGAGGATTCCAGTTCCATTCCAGTTCTCTGGAATGTCTATGTGCCCCGGCACCCAGCAAAGGTGAAAGTAGAACTGCTCTGCCATGTCCGTAAGAGATGATCAGCATTCAAGTGCGGTTTTCGAATTTAGTGAGACTGACCACAGGGACTTGATAGCTGCCTGACCTTTTCTTCAGCCAGGACAGAGCTTCTTTAATCGCAAAAATTCCCACCTGGAACACGCCACAGTGATTTGGAAGACAGAAGGAAAGGCTTAGATTTAGCTTATCTGAGAAAACACAGCTACCAACTCCGATATCGGTTTTAGATGCATCTGTGTAGAGATGGATTGACTTGTCCTCCATGAAAGCATCTTCCAGGCAGTAGGATTTAGGGCGGAAGCTTACATGGAAATCTTTGTCAAACCAAAGTTCGGGTATGGTGTAATAGTTGTTCTCTATGAGGATTCCTAATACACCCTAAATGACTCGAGCTGCAATCAATTTCCGACTGCTATAATTTCCAAACCGTTCATGACAGTGAGCTCAAATTTTGACACATGACAGATAATTTTATTATTTACAAGTCTTTTAAACGATTTGCGTCTCAGTTGTGTTGAAAAATTTTTATCCGCGATGGAACTCAAACGTGATAGTGTGATTGCTCTATATTTGGCTGGAAAACCAAAAGTAGCTATCGTTAGAGCCCTCCAGCACCTCAACGTGAATAAATCATTTGTGTCTCGAACCATAGCTCGTTACCGTGATACCGGCAGCCTTGCAAAATGCCATAGAGGTGGTCATAAAAAAACAGCAACATCGACAGAAATGGTTCGGAAAGTGAATTCTCGAATTGAGGGAAATCCACGTCGAAGTGGAAGAAAAATGGCTCGTGAGCTCCTTGGAACGGATGCCACACATACTGAAAAATGAGCTTGGGCTCAAGCCACTGAAGTTCCAAGAAGCATACGATCTTACATCGCAACAAAAAAAAGTTAGAGTCGAAAGAGCGAAGGAGTTGCTACGCCTGCACGAAAGTGGTGAGTTGCCGAATTTGGTTTTTTCCGATGAGTCGGCATTTGTTATCGAGCAATATGTCAACAAACAAAAAGACCGAGTTTACTTGCTAGACAGGTCCTTTGAAAATTTACACCTTCGGACGGCCACCAGAAAGCAGGCAGCACCGATGGTGATGGTTTGGGCCGCCATAAACGCCGATGGTCGCTCTCCGCTCGTATTATTGGACCGTGGCGTCAAAATTAATGCGATCGTATACCGTGAGACTGTCTTAGAGGCAGTATTGAAGCCTTGGGCAAACAATCATTTCGGTCGGAGACCGTGGACATTTCAACAAGTTTCGGCACCGTCTCACAAAGCGCGCGTCAACCAAGATTGGTTAAAAAACAATGTTCCACACTTACTTTCTTCGACACAGTGGATTGCAAATTCTCCGGATGCAAATCCGTTGGATTTCTCTGTCTGGGGTATTTTGAAGGCGAAGGTAGGCACTAAAAAATACCAAAGTTTGGACCACCTCAAACAAGCACTTCGCCGGGAATGGGCCAAAATACCGCAGAGCCACTTGCGTGCAGCGTGCGATGCTTTCTTCGGCCGTCTCAAGGCCATTATTCGCGCCAAAGGTGGACATATTGAAAACTACTGATACAATTTGAAAATTGATGTATTTTCCAACATTATTTGCTTTGGCACAATAGAATTTATCAAAAAATAAAAAAATTATAGCATTTTAAAAAATTGGAGTTAGAGTCATTCACCCTGTATATTAAGAATGCTGGCGTGGCTAAATGAATTATTTGTCCACTGTGTTTGTGGTGTCCAAACTGTGTGCTACGAGTATCTATTGATGGATTGGAAATTACATTTCGGAATATTCAATTTAATAATTTTTTTTCAGAAAGCAAAGGTAAGGAAAATAAAGAATCCGAACCTCCAGCCATTAGCCACAAATGGCACTTGCATCGCTAAAACTAAGCTAATTTATATCCTTAGTATGTGTGTCACTTACAATTGATCCTGTAACAATCATATACTCGTATGAATGTAATGTCGTCAAAAATGCGAAGTGGTGTTGGTGGTTTCATTAAATACTTTACCATCTCTGATCAGACTCTGTATACGAGTATAAGGCATTCACACTCATTGCTGGAGTACAATGTTCACATCGGGTCAGGATCTGCCGAGATTTTTTTCCCCTCATCAGAAAGGATCGAAAATCCTCTGTTCAGAAATTTTTGGAATTATTCTCGTAAAAAAGATTTTTTCCCCCGGGATACTGCCACATCCTATCGTTGTTATTTTCGATTACCTTAATCACTATAGCGAACTCATCTTTGTGGGAGGTGCGTACACAAGCAATTGTAAATAATAAATCAGGGAACTGATTTTCATTTGACACACATAGTCTAGAAGTTAGGAAATAGTCCAAAATGTTAGGGCAGCAGTCTAAGGCTTGAACTGAATATTTTTGAGTAAAACTAGAAGGTCTTTACTGAACCTGTCGATAGCTCTGCACATATTTACTGCTTTTTCTTCAACCAAATCGTTAATACTGTTGCATTCGTCACATTGAACGCTACGCCTTGTCTTCACTGGTTATGAATGTTGTGCTGTTCGATGTCAGTCCATTGGGAGAACATAAGGCCATGCTTTGGGTTGGATATCAAGCTGAAATTTTATATAATAGAAAACAAAAGCAAAATTCGTAAGAAATTTCCAATTTACTGGTATATTTCTAACGTGATAAATAAAAGCCAGGAATGCCATATGAAGAAGCAAGTTGGGCAAGATTATATTAGATTAGATTGTTGTGGGAGGTTGTATAAAGAATCCCAGATCACTGCGGCCACAGGTGAGCCTATTGTGTTATCGTCCATTTAGAGCTCATCTATGATGCCGGAATTTGTGAGGAAGGCGGCTACCTTAGGTGAGCTGACAGCGAGGTAGAATTTACCTAGGCAACGTTGAAGTGTTTTAGTTAAACGATTGCAGTCACAAAGTACGTGTTTTGCTGTTTCCACGTCCGCGTTGCACAATCTGCATGTATTGTCTTGTGCTGTGCCAATGTTCATTAGATCTTTCCCAATGAAATCGAAAAAGGCTAAAGTATACCGTGAATTTTCTGCGTTTATTTTGAGGTGAAAATGGCTTTCTAGTTGTTTTGCATAAAGCAAGCAAGCGGACCCTGCGTGCTACACACACTAATATTATCAAAATGCTATCAAAAATAATTGCTACCATGGCGCCCCTTCAACAACCACGTTTACCATCAGGATACGACTCCGATTTCTTATTTAAAACATCATTTAAACATTAATATCATTTTTAATATCATACTTAAAACATGATTCCGACATGATAGAGTCGTTAGCTCTTCCACAGGATTTATATTGGAACGGCAAAATGGAACCAACATCGCCGCCCAGCAGCGAGCTCTTTCCGACTTCTGAGTCGGTAGAGACTTGGCTATTAGAAGATAACTTTGCAAATGATATTTTATTCGTAGAACATAAGAATGTAGATATAAAAAATATTCCATCGAAAATCTGTCATGACTACAACCATGGTGAAGAACTCGTCCTTGAGTTCGATTACGACGATGTTAAGGAAGGACCATGGTCTGAAGTCAAATCATCTTCACCCCAACAAATGATTGACTTCGAGTCGTCAGTTTTTGAATCAGTTTTTCATCATCCATCTATGGTAACAAAAGTACAATACAAAATCCGTATGAAGGAGAAAATTATAGCAAACCATTATATAACAATGCAGCAATGTTAACCCAATTAACACCACCCCAATCACCTCCTCAGCCTGTTTTAATACCACCACAATCGCCGCCACAGGAGTCACAGGATGTCAAAGGGATTTTCGATTACTTCTCATCGCAACAGATTGCCCAACAGCATCAACAGCAACAACAGTAACAGCATCACCGACCACAGCTACACCATGCTCTGCAGACATCTCGTATTCCCGAAGTTTTTCAAAACATTGCTAGTACAGTTGCGGCACCAGTTCCAACACCAGTCAATGCCACATTGCCATCCCCATCTAACCCAATTACTTCCACACCAAATGCTTATAATGCAACCCAATCATCTGATATTACCCAAAACTGTCAAATCGTTGATGAAATTGTTGAAAATCGTGCAAAAGAACTACCCGATTGGCATGATGATAATACTGAATACCGATATTTCATATCCTCATTGTCGCCCACACCACAAACCCATGAAGATTGGGCGCTAACTTCTCCATCAACCTCATCATCATCGTTTTCATCGGCTTCCTCCATGATCGGAGACTCATCGTCGTCCAGCGATGGTGGTGGTAAAATGCAATCGAGCAGCAGTCTCGCTAAGAAACATACACGTCCTTATGGTCGTGGACTAGAGGATCGTAAAAGCCGTAAGAAAGAACAAAATAAAAATGCGGCCTCTCGTTACCGTCAAAAAAAGAAGCAAGAAATGGAAACAGTTGTTAGCGAAGAGCAAGCGCTCTCCAATCACCACAAAGAACTGTCTACTACCCTTGCAGAGCGCAACCGCGAGGCTAAATACCTGGAAAAACTAATTCGTGAATTCTACCAGAACAAGAAATTCTAAACAGCATCCAGAATTTTATTTTTTAAACTCTACATTCATTCAAAATTAAATTACATTTTAAATATAACGTTAAATTTACTAAATCTAAATATACTTTTAAATATAAATGTTTTTTTTACACGGCAGTGTCCTGTGAGAAAACCTGTGGTCACTCAAATCTCACTTCTACTTAGTTGTAGTACTCGTATGATAGTTGTTTTGTTTTTTTGTGGCAACACCTTGGGATAAAGTTTTTGACTTGCCTGTTTCCTTCGGTTTTTCTCCAGGAATGAAGCTTCTTTTCTTTTCTAGCGAGGTTTTAATACTTCCTTTTATTGTGTTAATTGATAGCCCACAGAATGGTCTTGGCATCATGAATTAAAATGCGGATCCTTCTCTGGTTAGTCCGCCTGCTTTTTCATTGCCTTCTTGTCCGCTGTGTTCTGGCACCCAAATTAGATGAACTTTATTTGTGGTGGCCAGTAGTTGTAGGAGTTGAAGGCAATCCCAGACCAGTTTTGATTTTATTTCAAAGGCGTTAACTACAAGTTTTTGTTTGTTAAAGTCTGTTTAGATTCTCTTGAAAGCAAAGCTCTATTGCATGGATTCCAGCCTGAAATACACAGTTGTTTGTATCCATACTGGCATGTATGGATGGCTTAGTGCGAGGACAGTATACTCCGGCTCCAACTTCTTCATTTGTTTTGGATCCGTCTGTGCACCATACATGTGAGTCTTTGGCAAATGTTGGTTTTTCCTGTTGCCAGTTAAGACAGTCTGGAAATGAAATCTTAAAGTTGTCCCGAAAGTTTTATCGTGGTAGACATTTCTCTATTAATAGTATTCCAAGTATTTCGGAAATGGATTCATCTTCCGTGATGGTGGCATGTTTAGGATATCTCCAAATGCAGCTGTTGCTGCGTTGCTTTAAGCCACCAAACGGCGCGGCGGCTGCATACGTGCTGATAGGTCTCGCTCTTGCCGTATACATCCATAGCGCCATTTTGAGATTATGTCCCCAATTTTTTCCAGCTAGACTTAGTGGGGTCCTTGGTCCATAGTGGGGTCCTTGCCTTGTCAATAGTCTTAGAAAGATGAGTGTTCCACGCAAGTTTTGCATCCTAGATATTTGACTTCCGTTTCACCGAAGAGAGTAGCATTTCTGAGTCTTTCTCGCCTTCTTCTCCTTGGTGAATCTAACAATGGTGCTTCTCTTGGGATTGGCTTTGAGGCCAACTTTGGTGCACCATTCAGCAAGTAGGTTCAAAACCCACTGGAGGCTATCCGAGATTGTATCCTCGAATTTACGTCTGATTAGGATAGCAATGTCGTCTGCATATCCTTACACTTAGAAGCCATCCTTGCTGATAGTACTCCTCCCTGTGGGCATTCTTTCGTAGCTATCACACTGAGTTTATTGCTGCCTAATGAGGTTTTAATTGTTTTTTCCTATAGCACACAGTTTAGCCAGTTACATGTGGTACCGTCAATTCCCTTGTTTTGAGTGCCCCTATATATGGTATGTGGGATAATTCTATGTTGTGAAAGGCTTCTTCTATATCGAGGAAACAACCGACCGCTATCTCTCTTTGGTCCATTTCTGGATATACTGTTGTCATTGCACACTTCCTTCAATATTAACTTCAGGCACTTTTGCGGTGACATTTTGATTTTTTTTCATTTTGAAGAAATACGGCTCGATGATGACATACGCTACAGAGTCCACTTTTTGGGGTGCATCGGAAGCATATGGGTCACGTTTAGAATTTCATCGCTCCAAATTAGACAAGTTTGTTAATAACAAAGCCACTAGAACAGCTTCATCATGAAAAAAAAAATTCTTATCGACTTCCAATTGTTCAAGCACTCAATCAGCGAAGTTACCACGCAAATGACGATCGGCAATAAATTCTTGCTCCAATTGAATCTTTAAAGCGTTTGTGCCGAGATTCTTCTACAAAGTCGATGGACGCAGGTCAAGTTCTTGGGCACGATAATGAGTCGATGAATTGCATAATACAGGCGTCGATATTGTCATTCATCTATGCAAACTCTACGCATTCTTGTCAGTATCCTGGAGTCCAGAAGTATAAATAAAGTGGGAAATCAATTGTGTTGCGAATAGCTGACACGCTTGGTCGATTATGTTGACGTAGAAATTGGCGTATCTCATTTTTTAGTGAACGGTGTTCTTGGAATTAAATTTTCGCAATTTTTCAAAGTTGCTCGGGTAAAAAGGTCCACCCGTAATATGCGAAGGGATCCGTACGTGTACGTACGTAAATGTGCGAATACAAGCGCTTTGTATCCTGTCGGATTGTTCCTTTTCGTCGAGTTTTCTTTCTTATTTGCCAACCGATTGCTATTTAAGATTACAGTGGTCTTTCTTGGGAGAGGAAAATTTACAATATTTCTTTAACAAAAATTATTATTAGAAGAAACACAGCTAATTTGATTATAATTTTCATTTACAGTGGCGAGCAAAAATTAATACATGTTTCAAGAGACAATAATTTTATGTTTTTTCATTACAAACTTTATCAAATTATTTTTATGCTTGAATCTACAATTATAATTTACTATTCAATAAAAAAATAAGTTAAAAATACTTCAGAGATAACTGTATAAAAATTAAAAAGTAGCAGAGGCTCTCATTTATTCAATTTTGCACATTCCTTTGATTTCCGTTTTGCACTATTTTCTGCCACTTTTTAATATTTGGTCTGTAATCCCTTATCTTTTATAAAACTCCTCATCTTTTTGGCTTACTTTCCACCAATGCTTCAATTTGTTCATGGGAAATATTTGACCACTGCTCTTGTACTCGCTCCCATAAGACCTGCTCCCTGGGGCGTAGTGAGAGTTGAAGTAGATTTAGCATAATAGTGTGATGTTATTCATAATTAATTATTTTCCATGGAACAATTTAAAAATATTGGGAATTATAATGTTGAAGATGTATTTTTTTCTAATAAATAATTTATAACAATGAAATAAATAAATGAATATTATTATAACAGCAGTTTATTTATTTAAAATAAATAATTTTGTATTAATATGATAAATTAATGCATTTTTTTTTATAATTTACGTGCACTCAAGGGCTTTAAAAACCCATAAAATATTTGCACACTGTGCGGGAGAATGAAAATCAGGGAGGATGGAAAGAGATGGTACCGGTGAACGTTGGTTTTAAATGTCTGAATGTTATAATGACTAGGAAACCAAGAGCTAGGCAGGGAATTCCATAAGCGAGTTGTACGGCTTAAGAACGAATCACGATATTTTAGAGTACGTCCGAAACGGGTGTTACGGTTGAAAGTTTGAATGGACGGAATGCTACTGGCGATTTCAATGGAGAACTGGTGGTGGAAATAGCGATTAACCAGATTGAGGCACGAGAGATTACGTCGGTGTTCGAGGATGTCAATTGACTGACTGATTTAAGTGTCACCTATGAGTTTTATCGCATGATTTTGGATCCTATCTAGCAGGTGCAGAGATGTTTTAGGAGCACTCGACCAGATGTGGGCATTGCACTCTAATTTCCGGGGGATAAACGCCTTATGTATTAAGGAAAGATCAGAGGGGGTAAAGTATTTCTAACATCGCTTGATGAAACCTAGACATTTCGCATCATTTTTGGCGACAGCGAATATATGGTCATTCCAACGTAAGTTGTAAAGGAATATATTGGAATTGAAGTAGCAGACAAGAGATCGTTCATGAAAAGTAAAAAGAGTGTCGGAAATAGAACAGAGCCCTGAGGCATACCACCATTTATTTTGTGAATATCAAACTTGAAACCGTCCAAGACAACTCGAATTGAACGTTCCGAAAGGTACTTTCTAATCCATTGAAGAAGAGAGTCATCGATCCCAAAAGCACGCATTTTCGACAAAAGAGCCTGATGCCAAACTCTGTCAAATGCCTTAGAAATATCAAGTGCAACTATCTTGCTTTCTCCAGATTGGTGTAGAGTTTGTTTACACTTTTCAGTGAGACATGCCATCAGATCACCAGTGGATTTGTTGCTACGAAAACCATACTGCCGGTCATTAAGAAGTTTACGCGTTTCGAGATATTTCATTAGCTGACGGTTTATAAGCATTTCCATGACCTTGGGAAGAAGGGAAGTAAGTGCAATGGGTGTTTAGGAAGTGTGGGAAGAAGATTCATCTTTTTTAGGGACCGGCTGGACAAATGGTGTTTTCCATCTGCTCGGAAAGTGTCCTAAAGAGTAGAATTGATGAAAAAGCTTCCGCAGTGGTTGTGCAAGCGAGGAAGAACACCTCTTCAGAAGAAGGGGAGATATGCCATCTGGACCTGCAGATTTGTGGATGTTAAGATCTTTAAGTACTATTGCTACTACACGAGTGCGAAGGTGGATTCGTCCCATTGAAGATTAGACGCACTCAAGTGTAGACGGAGACAAAGCACAATCTGGAAGTGTTGAGCTAGTCGCAAAGTGTGCTGCAAGCAAATTCGCTTTGTCCAAAGAGCTGACAACTGGAATGTCATTGTAAATGAGCGTTGGAATGGAGTATAAGGCAGAATTTTTAATATTTTTGACGAACGCCCCAAAAATGTTTACTACCTTTGAGACATTCTGCGTAGTATTTTTTTGGTCGTATTGGAATTTTACACGCTTAAGATAGATGTTGCTGTCATTCCTGGCTCGTTTAAGCCCTCTGTTGGGTTGGTCTTGAAGGACCGAAAAAAACATTTATCTAACCCCCACAGCCTCTTTATAGCTCGAGTCGTACCATGCCTTTTCTTTCGGTTTGATACTCTTCATCCGATGGGATATGGTTTCTCATTCCAAAGATAATGGTGTCTGTGATCATATCAGCAGCGGCATCCACGTCGTTATCGAAGAAACATAGCGACCAGTTAAAATTCCTAAAGAAGTTCTTAAGTCCACTCCAATTGGCTTTCTCGTATTGCCATACGGTTCTTTTAAGAACCTTTTCTCTAACTGTAACGAGAAATTAGCTGATATGACACAATGGTCCGACAAGCCTAGAGGGGATAGCACATTGACCTTGTATTTGTCAGGGTGAGTGGTTAAAAACAAGTCCAGGGTGATAGAGGTACAGTCAATTCTTCTTCGATATTTTCATAATGTTCTAAAATAACAACTGGTTCATTACATCTCCTTTGTTGAATTACCAACTGCAACTGATGCTTCACGTCTGGTATGTAGTCTGCATCGGCGTCACCTTCGTATGTATCGACAATGTCTTGTTCTTCTACTCTTTCCCGACCTAAATTATTAGCAATAGCTTCTGCTAGTCGCTGATTGAATCACGGGGACTGAGCTCTACCTTGTCTTCTGGTTCAATACACCATGTCGATTTCATTATTAAAACGCTCTTCTTCATCCATATTTCAGTCTATAAACTACCAAATAAAATAAAACAGAAACACACCAAAAATATGACAAGCTTGACACAAACTGGTTCACTGTAGGATGTTACAATTAGGACAAGAAACAGTTGAGATCACTTCATTTCTTCCGCGGCCATAGCCTACTAAAAAAAATAAAAAAATTCAACTCGATACAACAAATTTCAAATACCCTTATTCCACACTTTTACTTACTTTTATTTTATTTTCACTAACACACTAAAAAATATTCCATCGATGCTAATCTGTAGTTTAATTATTTGTTCTTTTAAAATCAGCTCAAAGTCAAAAATGGTCTGGCCAGATCATGGTGTCCACATAAGGGTTAAGATCCATGTATAAACCACCTTTTTATTATTATTATTAGTTCAAATATTGCTTACAGTCGTAAGATAACAAATATCTTTTAATTGTGCAAGCCTTCGAGTTTACATTTAGTTTTAATACCATATGTGTAAAGTATGAATAATACTCTAGTTCTATAAAAAAAGATACACAGAGGTTACAATTCTAATGTTTACAAAAATTGAAGTATTATAATTGTACATTGTTTGCAAAAAATAGAGATTAAACATTAGTTTCAGTGGCCAGTATCGTAGAAGATAGGACTTAAAATTATTAGTGATTCCAATTTTTCTAATGTTGATGGGTAGAGAATTCCACAACCAAGTAGAGTCAACAAAAAACTGCCGTTCGGAAGTTAACTTAACTTGTTTGTAGGACCATACACAATCTATCTGACTGAAGAAATGATAGCTTTTTGTACAGGTAATCAGGCTCTTTAGTTTGCATGATATTGTGTATGAGGCACAATGTTCTATATACAAGCAAATTATCGAAGTTACATCCGCAGATCAGTAGAAGGGAACCTGATCATATCTTCTTAGATTAAAGCAGAAACGAGCAATATTATTGTAAACAACATTTAGCTTTCTTCTTGAATCATAGTCTGGTCTACAGAATATCGCCAACAAGAGTTTTGTGCGACTGGGGATAAAATATTGTGCAACCCATAGAGCACCTAGTACACAATAAACCTTGTGGCATTTAAATGTGTAGACTACGAGTATGTAAGGGTTGGATTAAAAATTCGACCAAGGTTTTTGGCGGAGTCAACGTATTCTATAGCAATTTGTCCTAATTTGATCGCTGGAAAATTAAATAGATCCAGTCTTCTTTTGTGTATTACGAGTGCTTTTGATTTTTGAGCATTCAAACGTAGATCGTTCTTATTTGACCAATCGAAAATATGCTGAAGATCTTCATTCATCAGCATAGCAGCTTCGTTTACACGATTTAATGGACGACTCAAATGAATTTATGTGTCATCAGCAAACATATGGATTGAGCAATGCTTCATCAATCTAGGAAGTTCATTGACACACATGAAGAAAAGTAGTGGCCCCAGGATGGATCCTTTTGGCACCCCGCATTTAACTGGTAAGAAAGACGGGGACTGTTCGCCTGCTACAACTCGTTGCAGTCTCCCTTGCAAATAGGAGCTTATTAGCCTCGTACAGGATATTGAAAAATTATACTCTTTCTTAAGGTATGAGCAAAGAATGGAGTTGTTAACTGTATCAAAAATCGAGTAGTGTTAAGATTGTAACATGGTTTTCATCAACAGCTTTTCTAATATCTACGTTTTGAACGGAAGCCAGATTGATTTTCACACAGAAGCTTTTTACGTGAAATATATTTTTGCATTTGCAATGAGATGGAATGACAGAATTGATATTGGCCTATATTCCAGCAGAGTTCCATTCGATTTTTTTTGGGATAGGAATAACCTTAGCTTCGTTCTATAGCGACGGAAAGACCGACGTCATTAGTATGGACTTATGGATGTAAGTTATAAAAGGTAATATATATACATATATGAAAGCAGCAGTTTAGCAAATTTGGGTGCACTTCGTCGAGTCCCATAGCGTTAGATTTTATTGACAGTAATGCTTCCACAACGTTTTCCTCTAGCAGTCTACAAAAATCAAAGTATGAGTCTCCGACTTAGTAGAAGCAGTACTTCCACTAGTTGGCTCTAAGAAGTTCAGATTCAGCTGGTCGTAATTAAGTCCATTTTATTGCATCATCGGCAGCATTTTCTTTCGCTTGGTATGCACCCCCATTTGTTTTCTAATATTCCACCTACTCCAAATATCACTAATTGTTTGACATTTCGGTTGCAATCCAACATAAAACAGATTGTTAAACAAGCAACTACGAAAATGGAAAGCCAGCCAAATTGCAAGCGAATTTATTACATTAAAGCACATGCGTGCGCTTTGAATAAGTGTTAAACAAGAAGCTTTAAAAAAAAAGAAACTGCTAACAAAAATGGTTTAGTAAGTACCTTAATGGTCTAGTGCTACTCTTGAACACAGATTGTGAGTCAGACCAAAAGTATCACCAGTCGATTTCTACAGAATGACTTCTCATCACCGTCATTGGCATTCTGACGCCCAAAACGGCTGCTTCCACTCCATGTGCGGCACTGATATTTGCTTCGTCAATGTGTCGTCCCTTTTATACACGGAAATATAGGCTACACTGACAAACTGACATCTATAAACATATAAAGCTCAGCAGAACACCCGCTTTCGAATTTTAAGCTACTGAGATACGGTCTTCTTATTTTGATCGCCTAATTCAAGATGATCAGGATGTATTTCTTCATCCCACTGGGTATGCTGGAGTCACACTTCTTGCAACAGAAATTTTAGCAACACCAAACACAGTGCAATGACTCTAAGTAGATCAAAAATGTTCATGAGTGTCTTTAAAACTTCCGTTTTGTTAGGTGCTAGTGCTACATACAGTTTCTGTGAAATACTTTTTATACAATAGCTTGCTTCGTCAAGTACCATTGCCACTTTCGCTAAGTTCCTTATGAAGTGTCGGATTTCAAATGCTGATGGATATATACCACTTGGTTCGATAAGTCTAATGTCTCTTCTTCAGTGTCCAGGCTGTCCAGGAGATCGTCAGCGTAGTGGTTTCGCCTTATACAGGCCTATAACACGCTAAATGTATCTTTCTGAATTGTCATTACTATAATATTTTGCTTGTCAATGTTCACCATTTAGTCATAGCTCAGCACTCGAACAAGCAACGTTTACAGATTATTAAAATTTATTACAAAAAGAAAAATGTACAGTCCTTAATGGAAAACTCTACTGCTCTCGGAAATTTTGAAGCGTTCTTATTTTTTATAAGCTTCGTGCAACATGGTGAACATGTAGATTCAAAAGTCAGTACTAGCATTTTATAATACTTTATTATTTTTGTGTTTCTCCAAAATAAAAAAATAAAAAAACTTTGTGCGTTCTGGTCCACCAGCTCTGAAACAGATTGAAATTTTTCGTTGTCGAAAACGGAAGAGTATCTGCGGTAGTGATGGTAAATTATCTGGTCCGTCCCATACAAGCGCACCGTGTAATCGGTAAATACCAAATTGTTTTGTTTCCTGTTTCCACCGATTCATTTTTGGTAAGTACGAGTGCATACCCATTTTTGACATAAGTCCGAAATTTGTTTAAGTTACGTTTCTCTAAAGACATCAGTCTATGTCCTGCTGCAGGTATGCTGTTCGGCAGTTCTACGTATTCACTTTTCCACAATAGGGGTAGATACTCTAAACCGCTTACCAACTCATTCGATGGAATTTTCTAAAAGAGTAGTAGCCAGCACATCATCTCTATTCATCAAACATTTTACGCGCATATCTTTCGAATAGACGAAACGTGTACAACGAAGAATTCATGAACCATATTATGAAACATCTCATCTGCTCTGTCTTGGCATTCATATATGAACGTCATAAGTATTGTGATCCATTCTTCTATTTTTAGCGCTAGCAAACCCACCGAAAACGGTCCATCCCAATCACGTTTTGATTGCCGTCGGCTGATAGACATTTTCCTCTCGATATTTTAGCGAGTTCGATAATTTGAAGGGATCAAATCCGATTAATATTTGAGGTTTCGCATTTTGGGACGCACTAAGTGGAATACCTTTTAGGTATGGGAAACGTGATTTCAGCATATCGAAATTCACAAACTGTGTCGGTAGATTGAGTGACTCCACTGTGCGAATGTTTGAGAGTAAATATTTTCTCGGATAATTTGAGGCTGAAGTTCGTAAGCTTACTTTTTTCGATTGCTTTCCTTTCTAAGGGTGTTTGGATGTCCAGTTTAAACATAGTTGTTCCGTCTCGTTTTCTAGCTGAATAGTGTTGACTAACTCCTGGTCCATTAGAGTTGTGGAGGAAGCATTATCAAGAAACGCGAACGAATCCCTCGAATGTCTTTATTATAAAGCGTAACTGGCAAATTATCGAAAGTTACATTTGATTCGTATTGACGCAGCCGTTTGTTTCGCATGGTTTATTTGAACTGCTGCTTCGGTTGTAGTGTCGAATAAGGCATGTACGACAAAGTGAATGTTTCCTTAGTTCATTCCACTTTTGTTTTAAATTTAATCTGGTGAATTGACTGCATTGTTCTGAGTTATCGTTGACTATTGACTCATAATGTGTATTTACATATAAATGAATTGTTTGCGGTGTGTTCTTTTTCGTCGTGTCATATCTGTCACTCACTTGAGCTTGTGCGACGCTAAAGTGATCGTCGGTCAGCTTATTTTGAGGCTGCCCCAATTTAAACGGGTTTGGTAAGGTAGCTTTTCTGTAAGTTCCTTCGTGACAATAATATTTTCATCGGACGTTGCAAATGTTACCAATGAGCCTAGTCGTTCTGCCCTAAGTGGACGATTGCTTCTTAGCTTAGTAATCAAAGTGCTAATAATAGTTTCTGGGCGGCCAAACATTCGCAAAGTTGACATAACACTTGGTAGCCAGTTGAGGTACGTAACTACATTGATTTGACTCTTACTGCTTCAAGTGCTTTACCATTATATTGGGTCTACAAGTAAGTTTCCAGCGTTTGTCAGAGATGGCGCAACCAGTGGATCCCGGGCAAAAATGTCAGACCCCATGTGTTTTATTTGTAGGTTTTGTATCTGTCAACAACTTTGCAGCGTTATATTTGAGCAGTTCTATCGGTGTCGTACATTTTATCGAGCAAAATCATGGCAAGTTTCCAGCCAAATAAACGTCATTTGCGGGAAGCGCTTCTTTTATTCTTTAATATGAAGAAAAGTGCGGCTGAGGCCTATCGTTTGCTTTCGGAAACTTATGGGGCGGAATGTCTTGGTGAATCGACGCGCCGCGAGTGGTTCAAACGGTTCAAAAGCGGTGATTTTGGAATTGAAGACAAAGATCGCCCCGGAAAGCCGAAAAGTTTTGAAGACGAGGAATTGGACGCTTTACTGGACGAGGATCCGTATCAGATTCAAGAAGAACTTGCTGCATCATTGGGCGTCACGCAACAAGCGGTTTCCCTGCGCCTAAAAGCACTGGGATTCATTCAAAATGTTGGAAACTGGGTGCCGTACAAATTGAAGCCAAGAGACGTCGAACGGCGATCTTGCATGTCCGAAATGTTACTGCAGCGGTATAAAAGGAAATCATTTTTGCATCGTATTGTCACTGGTGATGAGAAATGGGTTTATTATGATAATCCAAAACGCAGAAAATCGTATAGAAAGCCCGGCGAGCCTGCCCAATCGACACCGAAACGAAATATTCACGTGAATAAGGTCATGCTTTGCATATGGTGGGATCAAAAGGGTGTCGTATACTACGAACTGCTTCCGAGTGGTGAAACCATCAAAGGACCATTATATCGAACCCAACTAATTCGTTTGAAGCGGACATTAAAAGAAAAACGGCCAGAATATGAGACCAGGCATGAGTCCGTCATTTTTCATCACGACAACGCTCGGCCACATGTTGCGGTTTCGGTGAAAAACTATTTGGAAAATAGTGGATGGGAAATTCTGCCTCACCCGCCTTACAGTCCAGACTTGGCACCATCTGACTACCACTTGTTTCATTCGATGCAGAACGCTCTTACGGGAATATGCTTCAGCTCAGTAGAGCTGGCTCGATACGTTCTTGGGCTCGAAAGACGAGAAATTTTTTCGGTCCGGAATTCATAAATTGCCAGAAAGATGGGGGAAAGTTGTTGCTTCCGATGGACGATACTTTGAATAAAGCATTGTAACTATGTTTTCATAATAAAACTTCAAATTTTGGAAAAAAACGCTGGAAACTTACTTGTAGACCCAATACTTTTCTGCAGACGAATTCAATTTTTATCATTTGAGAATCCACACGATAGAGTTGTGTTTTCATAACAGCTTATGAATAGCGGCCTCCCAGAGTTCAGTTCCTTAGGCGTTATACTATATAGGTACTATCCTGGGCACTGTATACCTTGACACCTATTCCTGACTACTCAGATTTGACAGTTTGTTACCAGGTAAGATCCCGTCATTGTGTATTTGGTAGGACTTTTGAACGTTATCTGCAAATTCAGTGCTGTGAGATTTGGGGAAATGTCTCAATGAGATTGCTTTGAAGGGCATTCTGCTCTATTCCAAGTTTTATTCGGTCTAACTATTGTTCTGTTTAACAATTCAAGTTGGGTTGTTGGTTTATTCTTCAGATTAAGTTGAACGCTCAAAATGAGCGTCTCGTAGTTTATTGCTCGAACACTGTTCGAACACCCATTTGTTCAGCCTGCCTTTTGCCAAGGTGGACTCGTTATCATCATCAAAGTCTTGCAGCTCTAAGAAGTCATTCTTTGCGTCAAAGTATTCTTTGCCACGATTTTCTTTTAGAAACATTTTTTTTTAAACTCAACTTCATTGTCAACAGCACTTTTCGATTTGGAGAGACGTTGATGGCGGTTCTCCAGTTTTTTCCCACAGAACGGGGCGGAGGGGAGCGTGATATTTTATCGAATCTCTAAATATATTTTTATTTAGGGACATGACTTACATGACGTGACAGTGCTTTTTGATATTTACCTTTCGTAATTTATGGCGTCCTCGGTAGATGAGGACGAGTCCTATATTAGATTTTTCAAACAAAACCATTTTCAGCGATGAGGCTCATTTTCACTTTGATGGCTTTGTTAGTCGTCCAAATTGTCGAATTTGGAGTTCACAAAATCTACGAAATCTATGTCACTATCTGGTGCGGCTCTTCGACTGAACCATTGTTTTTTGAAAATTCTACTGGACAGGTAGTAACAGTTAATGACCACCCACCCCTTAACCACGCTAATCGGATAGCGACATGGTCCCTAGGGACCTACATGTATTATAGAGAAGAGATTATGGAAAATAAGGGAGAAGGGTTAACAAAGATACATGTACATATGAATTGGGCAATAAAATATTTTTTTTATGGTCCTTCTTCATATACTATCCTTTTCTATGTCGTATGACCAATGAAATGATTAGAGGTTGCAATAACTATTTCCGGCTGTTTACTAACCATGTGCAGTATCGCATCCAACATTAGTGCCTCCGTTGGTGATTATTCTAAGAAAATTATTTATTGTTCTCATTTTTGCATTCCTTGGATTTTCCCGTACTTGTTTTGGGTGCTATATGGGCGTTTTTTTGTTTTTACCTTGCTAAATTGCCGTGTTTGGCTTTGGTTGGTTAGTCTGCGACTATCGTTTTGTAAGAAAGCATCACAGTAGAGTTTTTGTGATAGAAAAGTAAAAAGTGTTACTACGGAATTTCGTTCTTGAAAAGTTATTGGTAATTATACAAGCTGCACCTATGGAATGGGTAATTGTACTCTTGTGAATTTTGGACAATGGCAGATTCAGGTTGGGATGTCGAATATTTGGTGATAAATAACCGTAAACGCTACCAACTAATAGACGAGGAGTAAAGGCGTGCAGTAGATGAGAGATACCACCTTGATCAAAAATTTTTCGGATTTTATTCAGAAAATTTAAAATACAAGTTTATTCACCTAAATCTATGTATATTGTCCCCTTCAAAGTAATCCCCATCGACTGCAACACACTTATGCCAGCGCTTGATCCAATCCTCGAAACATTTTTTATATTCGGTTTCCGGTATATCCATCAGTGCTTCCCGCGATTTTTCCATTACTTCCTCTCGGCTGCTGAAACGCGTTCCCCGTAGTGGTTTTTTAACTCGGCTGTTGGATGGTACTCGTATTTGTTGCATTTTTCGTCAAAAAATTACGAATAATGATGGCACTGTGCGACGGTGCGTTATCATGGTGCAAAATCCACGAGTTTTCTGCCCACAATTCTGATCTCTTTCGGCGATTTGCTTCACGCAAAGGTCTCATAACGCCCAAATATTAATCTTAGTTTACTGTCTGGCCTTCTAGCAAAAATTCATGATGCACAACTTGTACATAGTTGTAATCCAGGAAAACCGTGAGCATTGCCTTCTTTTTTGACTGAAAACGACGGTTTTTTTTTGGTCTCGGCTCATTTGGTAAACGCCGTTCACTTGCCTGATGTCTGGATTGCGTGTCGTACTCATAAACCCACGTCTCGTCTCCAGTAATGATCCTTTAGATGAATGTGGGATCAGATTCAACACGGTCTCTTTTTTGCATGAAATTTAGGTCTTTTGGCACCAACTTTGCTGCTACACGACGGAAACCCAAATCCAAAATGTCTTGGACGGATCCATAAGCAATGTTCAAGTCCTCCGCTATCTCTCTGATGGTTAATTTGCGGTTATTGACCAATATTTCTTTTACTTCATCAATACTTTCGTCGATTTTCGATGGTCTGCCACTGCGTACATCAACTTCGTTTGACTCACGACCACTTTTGAACAGCTCGTGCCACTGGTGAATGACCGTTTTCTTTAGAGAATCGTTGCCGAAACACTTTTCCAACATTTCCAACGTTCGCGCACCATTAAATCCGTTTTTTACTCGTACGCAAAATTTAATACAAGTTCGTAGTTCAAATTTAAATGCATTTCTAAAATTGCAAAAACATCGCCACACCGAGTTAGATGTACTCCTGGCTACGTAACTTTTGCAAATGTCAAGCTATGACCCTAAGATTTAGAGGGAAAATCAACAACGGATTTATCAACTTAATAAAAGAAACAGAACTCAAATCGGAACAATGGAAGCGCCACATGGTGGTATCCCTCGAGAGCTTTTTGATCAAGGTGGTTTCCTACATTAATGAAGTTGATCTTTTAGGATGTGATGAGGACGCTGACCGCTATTGGTGTGTCCGATGTCGAAAGCCAAGTGAATGTGGAAATGGATGATGATGAGTGCGATGAAGACGACGATGATGAAATGGAAAACCTTCGTGCCGAAGCTGCTACTTCCACTGCTGCCTGTCATCAGGCTGAGACTGATGCTGCCCATTTTATTTCCAAAACTGGCACAAAATCGTTCAAAGATCCACCAACGAGTAATCGCATTCGTCCTCATAATATTGTCGATTACACTAGAAGCAGGCCAGGACCATTGAAAAACTTGGTTCATGATCCATTTACCATCTTTCGATCTCTAATCACCGAAGATATGGCGCACATCATCATTCGAGAAACGAATCGGAAAGACAAGCAGGTAATTGCTACATGGAATGAAGCATATCCAACTAAGCAGAAACAATACAAACAGTTGACTCTAAAAGAGTTTGATGGTCTTTTGGCTATCATATTGTATGCTGCTAAGGAACTATGGGGCCCAACACATGCTCCAACATATAAAGCCGCCTTATCATATAACCGTTTCATATATATAATACAATTTATTCACTTGATAATGCGATAGCCCGGCCGGAGAGATTACACATCAGCAAAACTGCTGCTACTGATGATTTATGGCTTATGCTGCAAGCTAATTTGGCAGCAACTTACAGAACGTACCTGGATTTTTAACGTAAACCACCTGTCATAAGACCTTATGTTTACGAGGTGCCCATACACCCATAGGGAGCAAGGATACACCTTGCCATCGCTAATAACTCGCTTTATAATTATTAATACATCGCTTATATATTATACCAATTCGGAACTGTGTTGGAGGCAAAAGTTCCACCCTTGGTATGAGTCGAGGCCGACCTAAAACCTCTTGCTGCTCTTAGGGTCGCAGCACCCAGTACTTCATTTGCAACTCTACAATGGGCTAAACCAAAAAGGAAACCCGTACCCGCGATTTGGGTTTAAACCACAGCCACCATGACGCTCCCACAAGGGGGCCTACCTCTAACAAGTCAGGCCCGGACCGAAATCCGGGGGGCTCCTGACTCCCATGGTACCGTGATTTAAGTTCTGGTATGGACTACCGGTGGTTAAACCACCAACAAGACCTATGACCGGCAACTTGTAACTGGTCAAATCGTAACAACCATTCAGAGGCTGTAATCTGAAGATGTTTACGATAAGACCAGTATAGAATAATCTACCCCCGCTTTTTATTAGACAACGTCATTGATGGGCGAAGCCTTGATAATTGGGCGGGGGTCAGTAGCAACTTACAATCCGCATGATTCGATGACCGTGGACGAACAACTTTTTTCTTATCGAGGGCGGACACGTTTCACATAATACGAGTACATTCCGTCTAAGCCAGCCAAGTACGGAATAAAAGTGTGGTGGTTGTATGATTCGAAGTCCTACTACACCCCCAAAGGCATGATTTATGGTGGAACGATGCCGGATCAGGAGCGCGAGATAAATCAAGGCCAAAATATCGTATGCCGATTAGCTGAAAAATACCTTGATACCGGCCGGACAATACATACCAACAATTTCTTCTCAATGTAGGATTTGTCAGAACAGTATGCTCAAACAAATCGTTCGTTCCACCCAAGTTTTTAAGAAAACCCTCGCGTCCTGTTAGCAGCTCATTGCTTGGATTCTTCGAAGGCAAAGTTTCATTGTGTTCATATAGTATGTGATTAAAAAAAACAAATCGATGCTGCTGTTATCTACTACGCATTACACTTGTGATGTAGATAATGCAAACGATAATTGTTATTCTGGACAATGCCCATAAATCTGGGGTGGATACCATGGATCAAATGCTGGGCACTCATGCTCATGCAAACGTTCGACAAATCGTTGGCCGCTTGCAATATTCTACAATATGATCGATATTGCTGCATTGGCCTCATTCATAATATACGATGAAATTATTCCAGTGCAAGAATCGGACATACGACGATCATTTTTGAAATTATTGACGAGACAATTTTCAATTTCAAAGATTGAAGAACGTGCCACCAATCCACGAATAACGTGGTATCCCAAAATTCGAAATGCTATGGAAGCATTTTCTGTCTTTTAAGGTAGTAGCAACACCATTACCAGGACCTGCTCCTTCTGTCGTGGCACAGAAAACCCGAGCGTATTGTTGTAGCTGCAATAACGCGGTTTGTGCTGAACACCCAGCACTTTTACATCGGTGCCAAACCTGCACTGCTCCTATACAGCCAACATAAATACTTAATAAACATTAATGTAAATTACTTAACCTATAAATTTGTTGTTTATTTTTTATTACTTTTCTGTACAAAGAACATTTTCGGACTAAAAAGAACTATAAGTTAATAAAAAAGACCATCAGGAACAATCGCATAATGACAACATGGTACATGTGTTGAAAAATTTTACACAAATGCTTGTAGCTAATATAACGCTATCGAAACCGTCGCTGATCGGAGGGTTAAAGGAGCAAATTGAATGCTTTATCAACGAAATTAAGCCATATTTATGCAAAACTGTCACGGAAAATTTCGGCAAAAGAGTGCGTATGTACCAGTGAAGCCGTGGACTTACAATTTTTAATTACAAACCTGTGTTTTCTACCAGAATTCTTACGTGAATTTTAGGACACCCTTTAATATATATTTACTTACAGTCGATTAGCAAACTTTCGTACGAAACGCTATCCCTGTCGCAAAAGTGAACTAAAACTCGACGAAACTGAGCAATCCTACGTTCAGGTTACAAATCGCTTGTATGCGCACATCTATATGTCTAAAATGGATCCCTATTTCGGCAGGACCAATTTCGCTAATTCTTTTTTTGTTGTGTTCATTATTGTCAGGAGAAGATTCTTATGAAAGAAAAACTTAAGAAAGTTGCGCGGAACATTAACTTTTCTCACCTAGCGTTTACACAAGGCAGCAATGGCTTTCAATTTTGTTTACACGTTTAAACTGTCACAAATTGGGTTAATCGCAGTTGTGACGTAGGCCTCCAGTAAGTTGGCCTACAATTTGATTGTTTGTTCGCGTTTACTGCGATCCATCTCTTCTTTAAATCTTCAAACACTATTACGTAGCATTCTGAAAAGCACGTTATTTTAAGCTTATTTTGTTGTTTGGCAACTGCCACGGAGCTCCTGCAACCTTATAGCGTTTGAAATAATTGTCAGTTGTTTGACAAACCTGTCAGCGATTGACCGAATGCGCTCTGCAAATATCGTTTAACAACGATGCATCGGTCGGAATTATTAATTTATCATTTCTGAGTGCAAATTTCACAACCAATTCAATTATACGAGTACAGTGAGTTTTTTCAGAAGTGTTTGTTCATCACGGTAAGTTAACAGTAATCACGCCTAATATTAAAAATTCAATTCAATGTGGAGTTTTGGTAAGTTTTGATAGACCATTTTGATTGGTTTACAGAAGGTATACATGAAAGGTTTCCGACCGCAAAGTAAAGATAGCGGCACTCATCAACAAAAGCCAGTGAATGCTAGTTGTGCATCTTTTGCCAGTTACTTTCCGAAGTTTCAGTCATTTTGGAAGCGCAGTTTTCAGTTGACAGTCGTTTGAGTGAGTCGATGTGAGTGTTTTTTGTGAAAATGGAAAAAATTGAGTATCGAGCTGTTATTACATAAATCCTTGTTTTCGTAAGGCAATACGCCTACGCAAATCAAAAATGAGTTTTACTCTGTGTATGGGGACTCTGCACCATCATTTATCACAGTGAAATTTTGGGCAGCTGAATTTAAACGTGGCCGTAAGAGCTTGGGAGATGATGAACGTTCGGGACGTCCAAAAACTGCAACCACTGACGATAACATTGCTAAAGTTCACCAAATGGTGTTAGACGACCGCCGAATTAAAGTGAGAGAGATAGTAGAGGTTACGAAAATGTGAAAGATTTGATTTGAAGCATGAGAAAGCTGTCTGCGCGTGGGGTGCCGCGTTTGCTTACGTTAAACCAAAAACGTGTTCGAATGAACATTTCCAACGTTCTGTTGGCGCAGTTTAGGCGCAATAAATCCGAGTTTTAGCGCCGATTAATTACTGTAGATGAAACTTGGGTACACCATTATACGCCCGAAACAGAAATTCAGTCAAAACAGTGGACTGCAAAGGACGAGCCGGCTCCAAAAAAGCAAAAACTGTTTTTTCGGCTGAGAAAGTGATGGCGACTGATTTTTGGGATAGTAAGGGAGTTATCTTAATCGATTATCTTCAACACGGAAAAACAATTACATCAAAACAAGCATCCTACGCATCATTACTTGCCAAGGTGAAGGCAGAAATTGCGGAAGAACGGCCACATTTGCAGAAAAAGAAAATCCTGTTTCACCAAGACAACGCGCCGTCTCACACCTCAGCGGTTGCCATAGCGAAAATCTATGAATTACGGTTGGAACTGCTTGACCATCGGCCTTATTCACCAGATCTAGCCCCAAGCGACTTCTTTTTGTTCCCTCATCTAAAAACTGCGTTCGGAGGACACAGATTCTCGTCAAATGAGGAGGCAATCACCTTCGTGAACAATTATTTTGCAGAGAAAAACGCCAAGTACTATTTGGACGGGTTAGAGAGATGGGAGCATCGCTGGGAGAAGTGTGTTTTTAAAAAAAAAATTTCAGAAAAAATGTCTTGTATCATTTTTCGGTCGGAAACTTTCCAGACAACCTTCGTACATTGTTATACATAAAGAAGAATGCAATAGAATATTTGTTTCATTTTCAGTAGAATTTTTGTTTTTAAAAATTCCAGCAATTAGAGTACAAACTTAAGTCGCAGAACTCGCAACGCTGCAAGTCAAAGATATACAAGAGCAAGTCAAACTGATGAGAAACGCGAAGCGCAGAATGAAGTTGAACGGAATAGATGGAATCGAAATCAACAATACAGAAATATTGGGTTTTTTTTTTATAGTGAGCGCGGGAAGGAAATTTAGAGAGGTAGAAAAGTAGGTAGAAAAGTCAGGTACCGATGTACATTGTTTTTAAATGTTTGTAAGTTATATCGACCTGGAAACACAGAGATCGGCAGAACATTCCATAGACGAGTTGTACGGCTTAGGAAAGAATCACGATATTTTAAAGTACGTCCGAAAATGGGCTTGAGAGTATACTGATGAGCATTCATAGCGAGACAGATGTTACGGTTGAAAGTTTGAATGGCCGGAATGCTACTGGCGACTTCAATGAGCACTGGTGGTGGAAATAGCGATGAAACAAAGTTGCATTTAAGTATAACGTGGAAATCGATTGCAGTTCACAGCAAATCATTGGTATTGAATCAATGAACGTTGTGTGTTAATATTGTAAAGTTTAAAAATGAGGCCCCTGGATTGTGTTGCGCGAGCGGTACAATCAAAGTGACGCCATTGGTACCGCCACCAGAGCCTCTGCATTCATTGGTTTCCGGAAATGGGACATATTCTAAACATTTTTTGACTCATATCCAGCAATACAATAATAGCTTTCAGATGACGTTATTTGGCGCAACAAAAGTTGTTCAAGAAAATTGTATGCGAGTAAATTGCCAAAAGCATCCAGAAGTGATGAAATATATCATCTAACAGGTTCCTTATTGCCAACGCCGGATAGTGAATACCAATTTTTGCAAATTTATTTTATGGACGATTCAGCAAGACAAGTCGATCAGCATTGTGCACACAACAATTCGGTGAGAACATCAATTGTGGAACAACTCCAAATGTTTTTCCATCAACACAACGAATTGGTTGCATTATTCACGACCGCATGCCAACTGATGACCACAAGATTGTCATCAAAGCCGATAAGACGCCTGCAGGACGCGATGGCAAACAAAAAATCTTTGGAAGCATTAAACAGAACGTCGCAAGACGGTGGCGCAACGATTTTATTGGCAGGTGATTTTCGCCAAACATTACCAGTAATACCACGATCAACGCCAGCCGATGAAATTAACGCAGGTTTCAAGTCGTTCATTTTATGGAAATACGTTAAAACGCTCAAATTAAATATGAACATGAGAGTCGGATTGCAGAACGACCAATCTGGCGAAGTTTTCTTCCAAACAATTGCTCGATATTGGTAACGGCAAAATACCTGTTGACTCATCATCTGGATACATTACATTATCTACCGATTTTTGTCCCTTTACTGAATCAGAGACCGAACTCATCGATAAGGTTTTCCCAAACATTGTTCAAAATTACAAAAGTCATGTTTGGTTGAGGGAACGAGTTATATTGGCTGCAAAAAAGCGTTAATAACATCAACGAAATGAATTTTCAAATTCAAAATAAAAGAACTGGCGAATTGATGACATACAAATCGATTGATTCCGTCACTAACCAAGATGATGTTGTCAACTATCCAGCGGAATTCTTAAATTCGCTGGAATTGCCCGGATTACCACCTCATAATCTGCAGGTAGTAATTATGTTGCGGAATATAAACCAGCCAAGTCTTTGTAACGGCATCCAACTTACAGTGAAAAAATTAATGAACAACGTCATCGAAGCCACAATTTTGAAAAAGAAGTTCAAAGGCGAAGACGGTTTGATTCCACGGATTCATTTGATTCCGAACGATATGCCATTATACTTTAAACGGTTACAATTTCCAGTGCGGCTAGCATTTGCAATGTCGATAAATAAATCGCAAGGGCAGTCGTTAAGCGTTTGTGGCATCAAACTTGGAAATCTATGTTTTTCACATGGCCAGTCACGTATTCATATAAGCAACAGAAAATAAAACGAAGAATGTTGTGCATCGTAGAGCATTAGAATAATAAACACTATGTTTTGAATAGTTATTATTTTTTTATTAGGTATACCAATTCGAATTCAATATTCATATGTAAGTAGTTAAGACAGGACAACGTCTGTCGGGTCAGCTAGTATATTTATAATTTTAAGGCCACACTTCCATCAATAGAAACTGTCTTGAACACAAAGGACAAAAAATTTTCTTCGAATGAAAACGTCAGCGTAGTAGTAGGTTCTTCTTCGCCCTTCTCTAGTCCTATCCTAAATAAAGCCTCACTGTCAATCCATACGAGTAGCTGTCAAACTTAAAGGGAAAATTAAATAATTCTTAAATACTTGTAGTCAGGGTTAATTTTTTTATGCAAACTTCTCTGTAATATTTTACTATTTCATTTATTTTTCAACTTAATCTACTTTGTAACTTATTCTGCAAAGCCTCTTAACTACTTTTTATCACAACTCTCACGCCAATTAGCACATGACATTTACTATTTTTGAAAATTAAAACCATTAAACATCTGTTAGTCTGTTCCATTGATCCCATATACAGAAGTAGTGAATATTTCAAATAATCGGATTAAAATTTATAATGAATTTAATTATTCGAAATTGTACTTGGTGCAATGGCAGGCGCTTTGAATTAAAATATCATGCCCCTCATAAATCTAGTGAGATTTATTCAATTGAAACGGATCAAAAATAGCGGTAAAGTACAAAAGCAACAGCAACAATAAAAAAAAGAAAAAGAAATAAAATTGAAAACAAAGGCATATATCCGAACACTAATTTACATTGATGTCCTGGGCATAATTATTAAAACATTTTCCATGTCCAGTGATGCGCATGCAACCCTACCATAACACAAGCACACACAATCAGGGTTCACCTTCACCTCAAAGAGATACCAGCATCCTGGATTGTTCAGGGGAGTTCAGTAACTAGCATTGTTGTTTGTTGCTGCTTGTCGGACATCTGAATTTTCCGATCAGAATGGCTAAATAAATTTGAATTGCGAAAGGCCAAAGCAAATACAAAACAACAGTGTAACAGTCGACCGGCAACCAACGACCAACGACTGGTAATACCTAAAAAACTGCTGTCGATAAACGCTCTAGCTATGACGATGAAGAGGGAGTCATGCATGCATACAAACGTAACAGGTGATCAATTGTAATAAAACTCCCAAGGGAGGTTGGGCATAGCTCTAGAGTCATGGCATAGCCTGCTTTTTGAGCTGTCGAAGTGATTTTCGCAGAAAAATGTGCTGCAACTTTGGGATAAAGAATATTAATTCTGCAAGAATTCAACACTGCCGAGAGCTATCTAAAATGCCGCATTTGTTATGCTGCTTTAATTCGACCATTAATTCGAACTTCCAAGATGTATCGAGAAGAGCTTAAGAAATAGTTACAATGAATAACGTGCTAGATACACGTACTCACCCATCAGGAAAGTAGATAGATATAGAGATTATAGATACTGTGATAATCTAATTAAGCAGAAACCGGGATTTAGAAAAAAAAAACGAGTAGGAGTTGATGATATGCCCTTCCTTGGAGGAGGAATTGCGCCCACGCAGATACCGACTGAGCCTACTTCTTCACTTTGACCTCTTACTTTACATATTTTGTACAGCAACTCAACATACTTCTAACCCTGAGCGAATGAGCTTATCGGCTTCTAAGCAAGGTTTCTGCTTTCGTGCGTACAAAAAGAAAGTGTCAATACTCAACATAACATCTTTAATAATTTGAAAACCATTCATGGCAATAGTTGTTGATATGAGTTATTAGCTTGACATCCATTTAAATACTAACAATGGAGAATGTGATCGGTGATGATGCCTCCAAAGACAAAGTGGAGTACGAAGACGTCACCAGTTATATACCCTCAGCGAAAAGGAACCGGAAATAAAGATTACTTGAACAGAACATCACAGAAGTAGCCATAACTTTTAGTTTGCACTTAAACTAGACACAGCGTCTTTTTGGCCTAAATTGCCAAAGGTAAGGCGACATTAAGTGCTGCGAAAACACAAAATTCATGGAGTCCTCTTCGAATTGGAATATGAGTGGCAAAAAAAGTTGTCAAAAGATATCTAATTAAAACATGTTTGAATTTCAAGGGAAAGTCCAAGAGATTCAGTCACCTTTTACTAAAAGAAACTATACAAACAGATCTCACGGAATAAAAAGGTAACAGAGAAGAGTTTGTTTGTTTATTTGTATAAAGGCAAAAACGAAACGAGAAACTGTAACGAGTACTGAAAATGACGAAGAAACGTGAATAGCTTCTTCTATTTGAAGATTGATCCCGATATTTTATAGACGGCTCTAAAAATTTAAGGCAACTGGGGACGTGTGTAATAGTGGCGCATGATATGTTCAATTATTCGAGAACGGAACCAAAACGCATAGCGGCAAAAACCGGACAACTCAAACTTGAAACTGATGTACATCAAGCCAGTGTTCTAAGTTTAATTCTTTTCAATGCCTCGCAAATCAAATAATCTTGAATGGCTTCTCCGTTACTTCGCAAGAAATGGTTCGACAAACTTTTAAGCTGGATGTGGTATCCAGAACACTCTCGTATATTTTCATACGGGTAGTATGCGACGCTAGTTTCACCGATGGGTAGCTATTGCTCTTTCTCAAGTCGCCTTTATACAGTACAACAAGAAAGCTCTGCCACAGCGCGCTGGTCAGATTTTCAGTTGTCGCCCATACTTCAAGGGGTATGTGATCCGGCCCACGGCTTACGTAAAATCTATTTTTTCACCTTTTGGTGCCATAGCCGAGGGAATGGGACTGCACTGGAGTTTTTCGTTAAGGATCACTTTAAAGTATTTTTGGCAGTAGGGGTCCCAGCTCGTCTTCAATATATGTATTTCAGCAATTGAATCTCTAGCTAGATTTTTCTTTGTTTGCCTGTGCTTCGACCTGCTTAAAGGATGTAAGGGTGCCTATTCTAATACAAACCTTATATCGGCTCTTTGTTGAAACGTTCGGGGTCTAACTCAAACGCGCACTTGAAATGTTTACCGGTTGTTCCTTATCGCCATTTTTGCCTCATCGTTCCACCAACACGTTTCTTTATTTATGTAGAGACCAGAGTTTTATATCATCATATATCATCAAAGTTGTTGTAAAGGGTGTTTTTTTTGTATAGGTTTGGTTTTTAAACTGGCAGCACTGCTTCTACGGATTGTAAATTTGACAGTGGAAAGTTGATTTGTGGTTACTACGTTTCGCCATTTTACGATGAATAGGCTAACGCGAGAACAACGCATGCAAACTATGCAAGCTTATTTTGAAAACCATGGTTTGGTTCGCCAAACTTGCGCTACGTCCATTTTACGGTCCACATAATCGTCCATCTGACCAAGTTATTCGGAACACAATGAATCGTTTTCGCACTACGTACATTCTAATGGCGTGGTGCAGGAATTGAAACTGCCTGACCATTATACGCGTCGTAGGTTCGGTGGTCGACAACATGATTCAGCTTGATTCTCATTTTCAACGCAAAATTTTGTTCTCCAATGAGGCCCATTTTTGGGTAAATGGATATGTAAACAAGCAGAATTGCCGAATTCGGAGTGGAGAAAACCCAGAAGCCTTTGTCAAAACGCGCTTATAACCATTAAAACTCACTGTTTGGCGTGATTTATAGGCTGGTGAAATCATCGGCCCATATTTCCTTAAGGACAATGCCGCCCAAAATGTTACCGTCAATAGAGAGATCTATAGAAACAGAATTTCTTACTTCTTCGTTCCTCAGTTGAAGGGCATTAACGTGACAGAGCTTTGGTTTCAATAAAATGGCGCCACACGGCGCGCGACATCATCAATTTATTGCGGAAAGCATTTTCTGAGCGCATAATTTCGCGTAATGGACCTGTGAACTGGCCTCCACGATCCTGTGATCTCACACCTTTAGATTACTTTCTTTGGGAGTATGGGGAGTCACTTGTCTATGCCGATAAACCAGAGGCGTTGTACGATTTGGAAGTCAACGTTCGCCGTGTTATTGCTGATATACAGCCCCACTTGCTCGATAAAGTTGTCGAAAATTCGACTTCACGATTGCGCTTTATTCGGGCCAGTCGTGGTAGGCATATGCCCGATATCATATTTAAGCACTAATGGCATAGAATTATATATTAAACAAAGCTAATGTCATGGACATTAACATTAGTTTCAAGTATTTTATTTCATATTGAGTTTGTATGACTCTAAAAATAACATTCTTTATACACCATGCGAGCTTAGTTCTTCCTTTTGTTTTATGGGGACTTGGAACCGTTCTCGTAAGCTATGAGCCCTCAGCCATTTTATTAAGTTGGTTTCCCCTGGTTTCTTCAAGAATAATTCCCTTAGCAAAAGTCGGTTCTGAATTGCTAGTGCTAAGATCACTTTATAACCTTTTAATCGCCGTTCCAGCTCGTTTTATCCCAAAATGATATCTATCTATCTAGGATTGGGGTTGGCTGCAGTATTTAGTCAAGTGTGGCTCCATAATATAGCCTACATACATACTATAGTTTATTTTTCCTTTTCCATTTAATTTTTTACAAAGGTAAATTTCTATCTATCGGAATATGAATTTGCATGAATTTAGTCTATCTTCTCCCGTTGAGCGTTGCTTACATGGCGGTCCTCGTATCCGCAATTCAATTGCAAGATGTATCCTTTTAAATTACCTGCACCTCCCTGGATATTTCATTTAAAATCTCTTAAAAGTTAGGGCGAAATATTTCCTTTTCTGATTGCTCACTGCCTATTTGTTTAGGAACAAGATTTGACTATCAATGTTATTGCCATTAGTCAGTCGCTAATTTTAGTCGTCAAGATGTTATAACGTGTTGTAGTTCAAAAATTCTACTAGCCCACTGCCGAAGTTCCAGCTTTTAATATAAGGGAGATAAAATGTAGTCCAGAGTCTGACTATATTGATCGTATGCGAAACGCAGACTTGCGTGATGAACGGAAAATGTCGTTAGTTAGGCGGCATCACACACAGTTTAGACTGGACGGTAGCATAAACCATCATGGGTCTGTAATTACGAGTAGATCTGTCTATTCCCTACCGACTTAGTTGCGCATTTCAAGGTAGTTAAGGTCATAATTTGCGCACACATGTGTGTTGTCCCTCTGAAATGAATTCAAGATCGGTGGTGTACTTTTGCGCCAAATGAAGTGTCGAACAATATTTGAAAAAAATATGCAGTCACCAACATTTTATTTTTCCCCATTCCTCTCTTTTTTTCACAGCTATCTCATCTTTTCTATGGTTCAAACCTTCCAGTGTTGTAAAGGGTTACCATATAGTAATGATAGTTTTTCCAATTGCTACGTTTAATTTCATCATGCATCGTTTTACGCTTGCCGAACTTGCGGAAATTATTAAAAAATATTGTTGGAATTCCGCCTCAGTTGTAAATATATATATAAAACGGTCGTCATAATGGCTTCAGTGTGCAGGCAATTCGTCGCACCGTGCAAAATTTGAGCCTGAGTACACTGTTTCGGATCATATGCCATCAACCAGACAAAGATTGGTGCGGAATGAAGAAAACATAAGCTGCCTTAGCGGCCAGTATCGATGAAGACCTCGAAATGCCGATTCGTCGCCGATCAGCTGAATTGGGCATCGCCAGAGGGTCAACCTTACTTATATTACTGTTGGATTTTGGCCTACATCTGTATAAAATTGTGCTGGCTTAAGAATTGAAGCCGGATGACCATGGGCAATGCCGTGAGTTCGCTAATTGGGCACTAGAAACGTTGGCCGCAGATCCGGATTTTGGCCAGAAAAGCCGTAGCAATGTTAACAAGCAAAATTGCCGTTATTGTAGAGAACATAATCTACAAGTGTTCGGCCGAGCTGTGGTTCCAACGAGATGGCGCTACATGACATACAAACGACGGAACGCTCGAAGTTGTGAAGGTGAAATTTGGTGGCTGAGCGATCATCAATTGGCCGCCGCGATCATGCGATTTTACACCACTCGGTTAGTGTCTCTTGGGCTACGTCAAGTCCTCAGTCTACACTAACAAGCCAATCACTTTGGGCGAGTTCGAGGCCAACATTCGACATGCTATTGCCGGAATAAAGGGGCACATATTGGACCGAGACATCAAAAAGCAAAGCCAAGGCGGTCATTTGGATGATGTTCTATTCCACACATAATAGCATGAAGGAAGCTTCAACATAAAGCCAGAATCAATTTTATATCTCACACACTTTAAATTTTTTTTTTGTTGTTATCTGGTCACTCTATAGTTTTTGTGATGAGTATGCAATGCCGCTCATGCATCCCCATTAAAAAATATTTATTGGGGTTAAGTTTGGAGATCTTTTTAGGCAGCAGAATGAGTCGATTCCGCCTTATCCACGAATTTTCATGCTCGCAATGATATAACCAATCTCTAACTGCCAGAGTGTGATGGGGTGCTGTCCTGCTGGTATATAATGGCCCTTCTTGATCGCAGAAGCATGTCACCTAGTCTTGTTTGTAACTTGTTCCTGGCAAACTCTACGGAATCATTCAAATTAAGCATTGCAGGAAGATAAAAAGATCCAATTAGTTAGTTATATACCACAATATGCCGATCCACATGCATATTGAAATATATCGGAATCTCGCTTGTTCACGCTTAGCGTTGCAGAAACCATATTCATACACTTGGTCAGTGCATTCTTGTGTTAGCCATGTAACATTTTTTTCAATTAAAAGGCAAGAGCCTTTTTATGTTTTTTTAAGAGACTTGATCAATTTTTTTCATTAAAGAAAGTACCTGTACCAAGGCACTATCCTTGGCTGCAAGAAAAGGGAACCCCTTCCGGATGTTCCAATGCCAGAGCAATTAACAGCAGCAGCTCACTGAAGTCAGCTTATGCCAGAAGTTGCGTTATACCTATTTTGATAATTTTTGAATTTAGCGCAACTTTAGCTGCAGATTTCAGCATCAAAGACTATTACATAGGAGTAATAATCATTGTTATACAAATTTACCTGTAAGAAGACTTGATACTTTTATTCAAACCTCACAACTCATGGTATTTTCTTACGGGTCTACATATGTTACATTTTTAAATAAATAAACTACCTCAACTCTTGGCTCTGCTTTTTAAACGCATAATAATATATCATGACGTATAAAACATTCTGTGCTGAAACATGGCTTAAGCTTGTATTTCCAAGTACTTCACATATTTCATCCGAAAATGCGATTTCGTCTCGTTGAAAATAAGGATTTGCAATGATTTTTAACATGGAGTTATACAGTAATAAAAAGTATCAAACTTTTAAACCTTTTGCACTTGAAATATGCTAGCAAAACATCATCCTAGTCCAAGTCCTCACCATACTCACAAGCCAATTAATTGTTTCCGTTTTATTTTTTTTTTTCCAAAGTACGTACTCGGAAAGAGGATTACTATCTGTATGGAATTCACATTTGTCCTTCGTCCCCAGGTGAATCCTTCTTTGCTGCACTCCCTGATAAAGAGTTGAAAGTTGAGTGGCAAAAAAGTACTACCTATAGGAGTAGATGCTTGATTCGTTCGCTATTGCATTACCAGGATAAAGTCGAAGTAGTACACAGAAAGGTACCCAAAAGGATTAAAACATCTGTTGCATCACGCCAACATGATTTCTATTTATGATCACACTGAGGCGCAATAATGGCCTTAAGCCGGAAACAAACGAAGACAGAACGAAAATTTATAGAGCGATACTGGAAGAAGTGGATTACAAAATGATTTTCCTCCAAGCAATGATTATTCTGTTACTACAATCCTATCTATGTAGGAAAAAGTACTTCTAATGGAAAGCAAAACGTGGTTCTAATGAATTGAGGAAGTGAATAATTTTCAACTTAATGGACATAATTAGACACCACTTAACTTCAATGCCACCTCTAAGGGTTTGCCGTTTATTAGAAGTGACTGAAGATATTAATTTCCAAGCCTGCTTAGGCTTAAGAACCCAGAATAAACATTACTTAAACTTAAAATTGGTTTAATCAGTGTGTACCTATTATTCAGTAAGATTGATGGTTTTGAAAAGGACATCCATATTCGTAAATCGTTCTTCTGAAATTGTTAGGCGCAGGGTTGAAACCAATCCGCTAATATATTCAGGAGCGAATGACTTCAGCGTGGCTTAGATAGCATCTCGAATGTTGGGCTAGATATGCTGCCTCGACCAAATATTTATTCCAATGATATCTCAATAATTTTAGATTGCTCATCGCTCGTATCTCATCTATAAAATAGTGATAGTCTGAGTATGCTGAACGGATGTTGGCATTAATCGCAAGAACACAGCCAAGTTCTCCTTTAGAATTAGCAGTTTGTGTGCTTCTTATTTACACAGTATTTTTCATCTACCAAAATATCAGGAGTTTAAATAAAATTGTTCAACTCCTGTTTCCTAATTGGATTCCTTTGTCCCTTTGCCGGATTTTGTCCAAATTTGAGAAAAAAACGATAATAGTTTGCCCGATGATGGATTTTTTGCTGATTATGAGGATTGTCTCCCCAAGTATATTATGGACTTTTGAATGCTGAAATTCTAAAACTATCTTTAGAGCGTAATTTGTATTATTTTGTGTGTATACCGCCTTCATAAATATGATTCTTCGGTGTTTTTACTGGCTGACTTTAATTTAACCTTCTGTCGGGCGCAATAGTATTGTGGACATAAACAGGCGCAATGGGCCCAACAGATCCATAAATTATTTTTCAAGTTATTTATACCTTTGTTTGATGTTTCACTGTAAAAATAAAAGCTTTTATAAACAAATATTTTCAGAAAAAAAAAAAACACTTATTTTTTGAATTTATTGAGAATAAAAGTTAATTTAAATATAATTAATAATACAATTAAATAAGGCAAATATAATGTAATCAGTTCAAAAATTTAATTATTATCTGTAAGTGAATCTACAGTATTCTCGAAACATTGATGGCACACGAAATTAGCATGTGGCAGATAGATAGTGTCCGCAGCAGCAATGAACAAGGCAAAATAAAATGCTCAAAGCAAAAACACTCCAGAGATGCTCTGTATTAAACTGCTTGTAATGTAAATGATCACTTCTGCCGCGATTGTCAAGCAATAAAGACAATACTATTTCAAACGTGTTTGTTTCTTTACTCTTTCTTTTTTATTTGAACAATAGATGGTGCAAACAAAGTATGTCCCCAAACATTGGTGACCCCGACGTGATCCGGTTGGAAGTCTGATATTAACAATTCGGTTAATAACATATATCGATTTCGTATTTTTTTCTTCTCGTTTTCGCTTAAAATCTATCGGTTGCGTGATTTTTTTTTTTTTTTTTGGGCAACAAGATGGTGCGTCGAATGACGCTGACAATCACTGTGCCGAGAACAGAAAGCTGGGCTTTCCGTGCGAATAGAATTTATCGACCGCGTTTATAATCATTTTGACAAGTTTCGGACCATTGTTGAGGAGGCCGATCCTCGTGAATTTGCTAGTAAAGTTCGGGCTGAGTTCTTGTCGGTTTATTTTGATGTGAAAGTTAAACTAACTCGTGTGGAAACATCGTCTACATTCGCGTCATCTCAAAGAAAATCCCGTCTTCCCGAGTTAAAAATTCCAAAATTTTGTGGAGGTTACACTGAGTGGCCTAATTTCCTTGCAATGTTCAACAGCGACGTTGATAATGACTCCGACCTAAGCAAGATTGAAAAGTTCCAGTACTTGCGATCTAATGTACATGGAGCCGCACTGGACACCATATCCTCACTTGAAACTAACGAGGAAAATTATGACAAAGCTTTACTTTTATTAAAAAATCGTTTTGATAATAAATTGCTTATTTTTCAGTCTAACTTAAAGGCGATCTTCAGGTTGAAAAGTGTTATAAATGATTCCAAGAGTGGTTTACGTGAACTAAGTGACAAATTCAACTCACACATTCGTGCTCTACATACATTGGCGTCACCGAAGCAATTTCTGATGAACTACTCATATACCTCACCGTTCACAAACTTCATCCGAGAACACAGGAGAAATGGGAGGAGGAGGATTTACCAGTTCATAAACTGCCAACATGGACCGTCATGTCAGCATTTCTGGAAAAAAGATGTCGGCCGTTGGAGAATTTGGAAAGCGCTACACAACACAAACACCTAACAACCAGGTGGGAAAGCATTCAAATTATACAAAAAACTATAGAAACGTTTTGGTAGCATCCTCAAGTGGACATATATTGTGTGTATTTTGCGATTCAAAGGAAAATTATATAAGTAGCTGTTCACTTTTTACAAATTTGTCTCCAAATTTATGGTTTAAAGAAGCCAAAAGACTGCATCTTTGTTTGAATTGTCTACGTAAGGGTCACAACTTACAGCGGTGCAAGTCGAGTCATTGTCGCCACTGCAAAACACCATTACCTGCTTCATATGAACCCAAGGAGTAGGGCCGTCCCATCTTCATCCCTATTGAATGCTTCTGAATCTGTAAACGAAGCGTTAAACGCTCCTATAAATACATTGCAATTAGCACTCATATCATCTGCATCGACAAGCCCTACACCTGAAACCTCAATATCGGTCACTAACAATTATGTGTTACTAGCTACAGCCATACTTTTCGTCAAAAATCGCTCGGGTACCTTGATTCCTTGCCGCGCCATTCTAGATTCAGCCTCTCAAGTTGGTAGTAGTATTTTTATTTTCGTCATAAAAAGCTTATACATTTAAGTCGCACAATTTACAATATAGAGATTCGATATACAAAAATATCTTTCTGCTATTACAAAATTTTACATTTTTCTTTAAAGATTACAGTTCGAAAATATTTAGAAAAACAAAGGAAAAAACGAATAAAACCTTTATGTAAAAAAAAAAAAAAAATAATAATAATAATAATAACAATTGGTAATTATAATAAATAAATAAATAATTAATTTTAATAATGAATAAATAAATTAATAATAGGTATTAACAATAAATAAATAAATAGTGTAATAAATGAATGAATAAATGAATGAATAAATAAATAAATAAATGAATAAATAAATAAAAATAATTAATACATTAATAAATAAAGAAAAGAAAGAAACAAAAAAAAAAAACACGCAAAAGAAACAAAGAACTAAACACTGTCATGTTTCTTATTAGGGGATTATCATGTAAAACAACATTCCTAGCAAAAGATGCTTTTAATTTATACGTTCTTTCGGAAATCATCTCAACATTTGATAACTTATGCAGGGCTCTGGTGGAGTAGGAACGAGGTAGATTAAGCATCATCTTAAGAATTTTGTTTTGTATACGTTGAAGATTTTTTTTATGACATATTGCACAATCTCCCCAAACCTGGCATCCATAAAGCAGAATTGCCTGAAATATTACTTTGTATATTGTCATTTTGTTTTCAAAATTTAAACTCGATCTTCTGTTAATAAAAGGATACAACGTTTTTATTCCAATTAGAATTTTTCTACTGGTTTGTGCAAAGTGTTCCTTGAATGTTAATCTTTTATCCAAATAGATTCCCAAATATTTCACATGTGATTCCCATTGTATTACTTGACCTCTCACTTGAAGAGGGTTACACGGAAGATAACAAGGTTTTCTTTTTCGAGTAAAAAAGATTGCTTGAAACTTGCCTGTGTTGACTTTAATTTTCCATTTCGTGTAATAATGTAACAATATTTCTAACGCATTTTGTAAATTTGTCTGGATGTTGAGACCAAGTCTCATACGCATAGACTGCGTATTTACATAACGGAAGCTCAGGGAAATCGGATGTAAAGATATTATAAAGAATCGGACCAAGAACTGAACCTTGTGGTACGCTTGAGAAAATTTGTTTGAGTTCAGAAGGACAATTATTAACATGGACAATAAAACTTCTATTACGTAAAAAACTTTGTACAATTTTGACGAGATATACAGGGAAACCAAACGAAAACATTTTGTGTATTAGTCCATCGTGCCAGACTGAATCGAATGCCTTTTCGATGTCCAAAAGGACTAAACCGGTTGATTCACCAATAAGTCTTTTATTCTTAATGTACTGACAAATTCTGTTTGCTTGATGCAACGTGCTATGCTGACTTCTAAAACCAAATTGTTCATTGGGAAGAATACATTGGCTCTCAATGACTGATAACAGTTTGTTTTTGAGGACCCTTTCCAGAATTTTGCTTATACTGCTAAGCAAGCTTATGGGCCGGTAGCTAAGCGGATCTTCCAATGGCTTACACGGTTTGGAAATAGGAATCACTTTAGAAATTTTCCAACTATCCGGAAAGTATTGCAATTTTAGGCACGAGTTTATAAGAAAAGTTAAAAATTTTATTGCTGACACCGGCAATTTTTTTAAATAAATATTTTTTATACCGTCAATGCCATCGCTTTTCTTAATTTTTAAGCTTTTTAGAACATCTTTAATATTTTCCAGAGAAACATACTCTACATCAGACAAACACACATTTTGTTGTGACAGGCTGATGGACGAAGTATTCACCAAGGCACTTGTTATTGCATTACCGATATTTTGAGACACATTTTGGTTTTTAATGAAATTAGAAGCAAGGGTATTGGCTTTTTCCTTGTCCATGTGGTAAACTTGACCATCACTTATAAGACTCGGAATAGGGTTGTTTTTATTTTTAACTACACGCAATATATTCCAAAAAGGTTTGGCATTTTTTTCTAGAGTGCTCAGAGTTTTCCCCCATTTTCTGTTTCTGTAGCATTGGATTTCATCAGAGATCGCCTGAACGCCTATGAGAATTTCTGATTCGAATCTATGAAAGAATATAGTCTGGAATTTTTAAGTATGCGCTATTGTTTTTATTATTAACCCTAGGTATACTTAGATTTGCAGAGTGCAAAACGCTTTCTGAGAACACCTTAATATATGTGTCTATATTTCCTTTATACAAAGTATTTTCTAAGTCAACAGGTATATTGTTAAATTTATTATTTAATTCTCTTTTGAACATTTTCCAGTTGGCTTTTTTGTAATTAAGAGAATAACATTTATTTTCAAAGCAAGGCTGCGATAATTTACAAGTAACTGGATTATGATCAGAGCTTAATTCTTGAAAGGCGGTTGGATCAGACAGTAAATTCGCTACATTTGTTATAAACAAATCAAGAACAGATGGGACACCACGCGAACTACACGGAACATAAGATGGACTTGATGGAAACAAAACCGTAAACGGAAAATAGCTCAAAAGTTCCTTGAGAATATTTCCCCAGGAATTTGCCCTATTGCACCCCCAGCTTCTATGCTTACAATTAAGATCTCCATCAATGACATATTTTTCTTTTCTGGAAAAAAGCAACCTCAAATCATTTTTAAACAATTTTACACGCTCTGCAGATCTGTTTTTCCCAGGAAAGTAGGCACAGTAAATGTGTATATTAGTTAAGTCGTTGAGAAATATTTTAATTCCAACGTTTTCGACTAACTTTGTTCTTATAACAGGCAAAGCTTCATGCCGAATTGATTTCCTAATCAAAATTGCTACACCACCAACTCTATTCCCAGTTCTGTCAACACGATAGCATTTATAATTTGAGTTAGACAGATTTTTATTACCCTGTAACCAAGTTTCGGTCACTAAGGCAATGTCAATATTTTTGCTATTCAGAAAATTTATGAATTCAACTACTTTGTTTTGAATGCCTCTAGCATTCCAAGTTACAATATTAATTGGACTGATTAACATACTATTTAACATTACTATACAAAAACTTAGTTGCTAATTGTGCGACTGTGTAGCATTGTTCATATTTTGTCTTACATTTACCTAAACCATTAATCATTTCCATGACAAGTGATTGCTGTTCATTGGGTCTTGTCCAGTGAACTCAGAACGATTGGAACCGGTGTTGTTCCATACATTAGCTGTGGGTGCATTGTTGGTTTTCGAACATGTTGCATGTGAACGCTGAGGTAAACTTGGAAAATCGTTTGTTGACAGAAACGAATGGGGATTTTTGTTCATATGTTGCATTCGGGAACGATGAGTTAATAATTTATTATTTCGTGAAAGTTTTTCCCTTATTTCTAAATATTTATTTCTGCTCACACAAGTAATGTCAGTAGATCTGTGATTCCCATTGTCTCTCAAATTAACTTCGTAACCACTTAATTAGAAAATCAGCTACAACTACGAACGAAACGATCCCAAATATCAATCTCTGGTATAGGGGATTCCAATTTTGCAGCTGATAAATCGGTAAACATTTTTGCACAGTCGCAGGATGGCGAATATATCACTTCGCTCACAGCCGTTGTCACACCAAGCATAACAGATTACCAACCCAATTTTAGCCTGAACACCTCCGACTGGAATATCCCACAAAATCTTCGATTAGCCGATCCTCAATTCTTCAAACCTCAATGTATTGACATATTGATAGGCTCTGGTTTATTTTTTGAATTGATGTGCGTTGGTCAAATTCGTATAGCAAACAACCTACCCACTTTGCAAAAAACCCGTCTTAGTTGGGGGTTATTTCTGGAGGAGTGTCATGCTCGATCAAGCGATTATCGACCTTAGCAGCTTTTAGCAAAAACTTGGTTCATCCATCAGACGACGTTTCGTTAAATGAACTTGTACAGCGGTTCTGGGAAGTAGAGAATTGTTCTAATTTAAATTTGTCTGTGTCTGAGGAAGATCTCTGATGTGAACAGCACTTCAAACAAAACTCCACCCATCTTGCTTCTGGATCATATTCTGTTACATTGCAAACAAAGGCAAATTTCATTGCTTTAGGTAATTCATTTGATCGTGCTCTTCGTAGATTTAAGAGTTTGGAAAGGAAGTTGCAAAATAATCAAGAGTTGAAAAACCAATACACATCTTTTACACCAGAATCCCACACAGATACACCAACGCATTTCTTGCCCCATCATAGTGTACAACAGCTTGATAGCACGACGACAAAGCTACGTGTCGTATTTGATGGCTCAGCAAAAACAACCTCGGGATATTCTTTAAACGATCTGCTTTTGGCAGGGCCAACCATACAACAAAAACTTTTCAACACGCTACTAAGCATTCGATTTTTTTAAAGTTGCCTTGTGTGGAGATATCTGTAAAATGTAACGTTGCGTTCGTATATCTCATCCAGACGAATACCTTCAATGCATATTATGGCGTGACCATCCAAAGGATGACATTAGAATTTTTAAATTAGACACCGTGACATATGGTACTATTTAAGCCCGCAGCTTTCTTGGCAATTCGTGCAATGCACCAACTCTCACTTAATGAGGAAAATGCTTTTCTTTTAGGCGCTAATATCGATCGTGAGGGACTTCTCAAATTTCATGATGGCACCGATGTGACCAAGGCACTTGGTCTCGTATGGAATCCAAAGGCCGACGACCTTTTATTAGCTTTTACGCCAATCTTAAACGCTAATCATAACGAAGCGTTCAGTCCTTTCTACAATCGCTCGATTTTATGACCCACTTGGTTTAATCTCACCTATCATAACTGAAAATTAAATCTTTCTCCAAACACTTTGGAAGGAATAGCTGCAGTGGGATGAGAGCTTACCCCAATCATTGCAGACTCCCTGGATTGATACATGCGAACAGTTCGCACTTGTATGAAGCTTTGAATTTGGTCGCTTCTATCTACTTGGGAAATACACGCATTCTGCGACGCAAGCTTGTCTGCTTTTGGCGCTTGTGTGTATATCAGATCTGAGTGTAAAGACACGATAACATCAATATTATTGTGCGCAAAGTCAAGGGTGACGCCCTTAAAAACTTTGACCGTTCCTAAATTAGAGTTGTCCGCTGCATTGCTCCTCGTCGAACTGATAACATCAATAGTGCAAGGGGACCAGTATCATACCAGTGGTATGACATGGCGTCATGTACCGACCTCATCAAACCGGGCAGACATTCTTTCAAGAGGATACTCTCCAAATAAACTGCTGCACTCTGAACTTTGGAAACACGGGCCACCGTTCTTGTTAGAAGATTCCTCGAGATGGCCTAAAACTATGGAATTCCTGACCGAACTACCAGAGCGTCGTCGTAAAGCCCATATTATTTCATCGCAGCAAGATATATCACTTAACTGCAAATTTCACAATTCCTTTGCTGCAAAAGCTGCAACGTATCTTCGCCTACGTTTATCGCTTTACTACAATTAAAAGACACATGGGACAAAAAAATAAGCTAATGACGCAACAAAACGTAAAAATGGGAACTCACTTGCTGATTCGAAATATTCAACAAATTCGCTTCGCTGCAGGGCTCAAAGCTTTAAGATGCGAGAAGCATGTAGCTGCGTCAAGTAAACTTCATTCGTTAAACCCGTTTATCGACTCGTATGGATTGCTACGTGTTGGAGGACGACTGCACTTTCATCGAAAATATCTACACGCTGGACCTCAAAGCTTGCTTGCATCGATAAGGCAAAATTATTGGCCGATTGGTGGTCGAAAAACTGTGGCAAGTGTGATAAACATATGCGTTAGGTGTTTTCGTTTAAAGCCGAAAATCTTCGAACACATAATGGGCAACCTGCCAGCGGATAGGGCATAGGCTAATAGGATTTTTCTTACTACTGGCATTGACTTCTGTGGGCCGTTTTATTACAAATCAGAGATTCGCAATCGGACACCGATAAAATGCTACATCTGCTTCTCGACGAAAGCCTCTCATATAGAACTGGTAAAGGATTTATCTACTGCCTCGTTTTTAGCTGCTCTAAAACGATTCATTTCTACAAGAGGCAAACCACTGACTAATTGGTCAGACAATGCCACCAATTTCGTTGGCGCCAAGAATGAGTTGGCTGAGTTAAAGCAACTTTTTTTGAATGAAGCACACAATCTCGCAGTGTCACAACAATGTCTTGCAGATGGTATAGGCTAATAGGAAGTTTATCCCCCCTCGATCACCACACTTTGGTGGGCTTTGGGAGGCAGCTGTTAAGTCAGCAAAGTTTCATTTCTTTCGCACTGTTGGTTTTTCTGTCTTAACATTCGAAGAGCTTCGCACGCTTGCATGTGAAATCTCTGCAATAGTTAATTCTAGACCACTTTATCCAATTACAGAGAATCCTGCTTATCTGGAAGGATCGATTCATAATCGGGGCACCATTCACTGCTATTGTGGAACCAGGCGTTACTAATCTCAACATAAGCCGCTTGAAACGATGGCAGCGCGTTTGCCGCATTCAGCAGACTTTTTGGAAGAAATGGAGTTCGTCCTACTTATCTCTACTACAGGAGCGTGGAAAGTCGCGTACATCAACTCCGATCATTCGCGTGGACTCTTTGGTGATCGTAAAGGATGAAAATCTTCCGCCCCGAATATGGCAACTTGGCCGAGTGGACAGCACGGTATGTGGTGAAGATGGTATTCCGCGCGTTGTAATTGTGCGAACTGCCAATGGACTGATCAAAAGAGCTGTGGGAAAAATTGCTTTGCTACCCGTAGAAACTGACGCAGTTGAAAGCCAGTGCCTTTCAATGGGGGGAGAATGTCCGCAGCAGCAAAGAACAAGGCAAAATAAAATGCTCAGAGCAAAAACACTCAAGAGATTCTCTGTATTAAACTGCTTGTAATGTAAATGATCACTTCTGCCGCGATCGTCAAGCAATAAAGTCAATATTGTTTCAAACGTGTTTGTTTCTTTATCCTTTCTTTTTTATTTGAACAATAGATGGTGCAAACAAAGTATCTCCTCAAACAGATAGCTTGCTTCCACTTCTTACAGTTGAATCGGAAAAGCCGCCTTAGACCTTCTTCTAAAGTACACGGTACAAATCTAGACTTTTTCTGGGATGGCTCTCATTCATTTCTCTGTTGTGTTTCTTCCTCGACGTCTGAGTCTCTTTAGGCGCTGCTGAATGGTAGTAGGTATTCCAATTTTTTTTTTAACTCCTTTTTCCAGTTCTTCCGTCATAAGCTCGTGCGGCAATTTCTTGAGAAATAATGTCCTTGTCATCTGCTTGAAGCCGTTTTCAAAGTAAACTACTTGGAAGTGGATACCGTCCATATTCAACATTGAATAAAATAACACCATAGGCCACTGATTGGTATTTCTGGCTACACTATAGGACGCGCACATAATTTCTGATTTCTTTTGATCACGTGTTTCTGGATTTATGAATTTTTCTTCGTGCAAGGTTAAGACCAGTATAACAGTTTTACCCTTTTTTGGTACGTACGAAACTAGATTCTTTGAATTTTTTTTAAATCCGAATTAACTCGTAAATTGATCTCTTCCCTTCGATGAAACAAATTCGGGAGGGATCTATCTTTTGTTCTTTTTTACGGTACCAATATATGAAATTCCATTCTGTCCAAGTTCTTCAGCAATCTCAATATCGTTGAACCAGTTATCAGATGAATTGTTTTTTTGAGTAGGGAATGCAAAAATATGAAGCTAAAAAAACTTTGCAATGGTACGCAAATCTTTAGAAGATGTGCCTGTCAGATCAGTTGCGCCCGACGGAAGGTTAAACCTTATCGACAAAAATTATACAATTGAAGCATATTTGGCATATTTTATAAATGAACCTATAAGACTGGAATCTGGTAGATGTTTATACCATGTTTCTGTCACCTTTCCAACATTGCCCTTTAATCTTGTGAAAAATGTGTCATGTGCGTTGCAATAACTAGTGAATACGGCTAGTGAATACCCGCGTCGAACTGCGAAATGCAGCCTCGATGCGTGAAGTGTATAAAGAACCACAAGTCAGAAGAATGCGCTCTAAGTAAGGACAGAGCGTCGGAAAAAAGCCAACTCTCTTGTGCTTTATGTAGGAACACGGGACACACCGCAAATTATCGGGGTTGTCCCAAATTCCAATACATCAAAAGAGTAAATCTGGCTCGGCAGCAGAAAGTGGAAGTTAAACCTCCACTCGTGCAGGCACAAACACCAGCCGTTACACCCCATGTTACCTACGCCCAAATGGCGGCAGGTAGGGGAAATACGACATAACAAGCGAAGGTTGCTTCTCAGGCCCCAACGCCTAGAGCACCGGAACCTGCAACTGACATGCTAGCTATCTTGCTCTCCATTCAGGGGCAGATGGCTCAGCTTCAACGTCAAATACAAGAACAGGCTACACGAGTGGATCAAATATACTCGCTGCTGCCGGGCCTAACGCATCTCCAGTCGTAATGGGCACGTATATGGCGGAGCAAACCCTGAAGGTCCTTGCAGTGAATGTGAATTCATTGATTAGGTTCGAACGACGAGCCACACTGTTTAAGTTGCTTAAAGACCAAGCCCCTGATGTACTTTTGGTTAGCGAAACTAAGCTTAGCAATAGACACAAATTGAGGCACAGGAGATATAAAATATTACGAACAAACCGACCCAATTCCATTCAAGGAGAAGGTGTTGCAATCTTTGTTAGAAAAGGACTGCGTTTCAAAAGAGTATACGGCCGTGTAATACGTAGATTTCAGGTGTTGGAGGCATGCATTGTGTACATCCCTCTCCATAGTGGAAAGCGGTTGTACATGGTGTCTGTCTATGCACCTAAGGCTACTCAATCCACCTTATTCATCTCAGAGCTCGAGACACTTTTTCGATTTCTGAGGCTGGAATTGAAAGGCAACTATTTTATTATCGGCGGAGATTTCAACGCCAGACATAGAGATTGGGGAAAGAATATACCAAATACTAGAGGGAACCTACTATTCAATTGGTGTGATCAGCACAGTCCGTCGTTTCCCAGACATGGGTCCTATTTGAATATCCTGCTGTTCGACTCACGAATACAACTGACGTGCACTAACCAACAAACTACAAACTGTCTACGTACTTTCGTGTATGACAGTGACCATTGCGGTCTCAGCACCGAAATAACTATTCCCAACGAAACTGCGGAATTGGAAGAGTTTATTCAAAGGTATTCCTACAACTATAGTAGGGTGCGTTTAACACACTTCTCAAGAATACTGACGAGAGCACTGTCCTCGAATTTGTCCTACCCGCCGTTCAACAAAAATCTGTCAAACGAGGAGATTGGCAAGTATCTGAAACTAATGGACGAGACAATCAAACGAACAATGGACAAAACGATACCTCGGTATCAACACACTGACGACGAAGACTTATTCCACAACGCAACTATTGACGCACTGCACAGACATAAAAGTAGACTGCTGTCAAGACTAAAAACCTTGTACAGACAGTTGGCTGACTGCAGAAATTCTGTAAGTTTGTATTGGAACAATAAAATTCGGGCTGTAAACGCCAGCAACCCGAATATGTTCCCGCAAATAAATAAAATATTTCGGAGAAAAGGTTAAAACGGCCTTTCCTGTCTTAAAATCGTCCGAACGACGGAGAACGAGCAGATACTCATAGCAGCAGGTATCGATCCAAATGTGTCGAGGTTCCACCGGAGAAGGTACATGCTATAGGAGCGACTTTCCAGGAAGTGTACAAAGCGGAGGACATCATTGGCCCGAGCCACGACCTAGAAAATCGAGTCCTTGTGCACAATTTCTATATCCGGAATGAAATAGTGAACTGGCGATTCGAGAGCTCGGGTTTCACCCAGTTCAGTGACGAGAATATGGTAAATAATGTCATCGCCGACGATATGGTACTACCCTCGTTCATTTCGAAGGAAGAGCTCCAAACGATCTTTGAATCGCTTAGAAGTAAGCAATCAGTGGGAACCGATGAAATACCGAATATTGTGCTTCGACATCTCCCACTAGAAGCGGTGGACATTTACACCACCCTGTTTAATAATGCAATGAATAATGCACATTATCCAGCGTATTGGAAAACTGCGGTGGTACATCCCATTCCCAAAAGGGATAAAGACCCATTCAATCCGGTGAATTTCCGGTCGGTCAGTCTTCTTCCAAACATCAGGTGATCAATAGAGTCCTGACTAAGTGGGTTGAGGACAAACATAAGTAGTATAGTTCCGGATAATCAATTCGGTTTTAAGACGGGGCATGATATCATTCCTGCTGCCTCTAAACTGGTTTCTGATATCCACTGGAACAAAGGCAGGCACCAGTGCACTCTAAAAGCTCTAAAATAGGAGCAACCGTATGGTTCAGAGTTATTTTTAAGGCCATTTTTTAGATTTTTTGTCACCTCGACACTTCAGGAAAATGTTCGACCGATAAGCCTAAAATTCTACGAAAAGGACAAATCTTGCTCCCATATGCTTTGCACGGACTTTTTTTTTAATAAAGAATACTGAAATGAAGATAGAGGAATGACAATCTGCAAGCACTGGGCTGCCTGAAAAGTGCGCAGCAGGCAGATTATCCTTTTACGAAGAGTCGACAGATGGCAAAACTTATTTCTATTATCTTTGAAATACTGCAGCATTGGTTGCCTCAATTTATGATCTCGAACTTTAAAAGCTTAAGAAAGGCGTTGTGGTCATTTCTGGCTCGCTTGACCTTTTCTCTGTCAGGTCCGTCCCTTAAGACTGAAAAAATAATTATGTGTTATGACTGTACCACCTTTTTCGGAATTTATTCAGAAAATTAAAAATATAAGTTTGTTCATTTAAATCTATATTGTCCCCTGCAGAGTGATCCCCATCGACTGCAACACACTTATGTCAGCGCTTGATCCAATCCTCGAAACATTTTTTTATTCGCTTTTCGGTATGTCCATCAGCGCTTCCTGTGATTTTTCCACTACTTCCTCTCGGCTGCTCAAACGCGTTCCCCGTAGTAGTTTTTTTTAGCTCGATTGAACAGAAAGAAGTCACAGGGAGCCAAATCAGGTGAATTTTATGGCTGTTGGATGGTACTTGTATTTTTTGTATTTTTGTCAAAAAATTACGAATAAAGGTGGCACTGTGTGACAGTGCGTTATCATGGTGCAGCATCCAAGAGTTTTCTGCCAACAATTCTGGTCTCTTTCGGCGAATTGCTTCACGCAAACGTCTCATAACGCCCAAATAATACGAGTACTCTTTGTTTGCTGTCTGGCCTTCTGGCAAGAATTCATGATGCACTAAACCGTTGTAATCCATGAAAATCGTGAGCATTGCCTTCTTTTTTGACTGAAAACGACGTGGTTTTTTTGATCTTGGCTCATTTGGTGAACGCCATTCACTTGCCTGATGTCTGGATTGCGTGTCGTACTCATAAACCCACGTCTCACGCCTCGTCTCCAGTAATGATCCTTTTGATGAATGTGGGATCGGATTCAGCCTCATCTCTTTTGCCACGTCAACACGGTCTCTTTTTTGCATGAAATTGAGGTCTTTTGGCACCAACTTTGCTGCTACACGACAGAAACCCAAATCATTAACCAAAATGTCTTGGACGGATCCATAGGCAATGTTCAAGTCCTCCGCTATCTCTGTGATGGTTCATTTGCGGTTATTGGCCAATATTTCTTTTCCTTCATCAATGTTTTCGTCGGTTTTCGATGTCGATGGTCTGCCACTGCGATCATCAACTCCGATTGACTCACAACCACTTTTGAACCGCTCGCTCGTGCTGGTAAACGACCATTTTCTTTAGAGAATCGTTGCCGAAACACTTTTCCAACGTTCGCGCACCATTAAATCCGTTTTTTACTCGTACGCAAAATTTAATACAAGTTCGTTGTTGCAAATTTAAATCCATTTCTAAAACTGCAAAAAATCGCCACACCGAGTTAGATGCACTTTTGGCTACGTAACTTTTGCAAATGTCAAGCTATGATGCTTAGATTTAGAGGAAATGTCAACAACAGATTTACCAACTTAACAAAAAAAAAACAGAACTGAAATCGGAGCAATGGGGGCGCCACACGGTGGTGTGGTGCGGGAACTTTTTGATCAAGTTGGTATAACCAACGTCAATCTACAATACATCATTATAGAGGGAACATATGACCAGTTGCAATTATTAAAAACGAATGGTTGTAATTATCAATCTCCAGTTACAACAATAATAATTAAGACTTGCCTACAAAATAAGATCCACAACTTTAAAACATAATGCATAACAAAATGTTTCAATATATCTTTCCCACAAGGTCACCGTCTCTCATTTCTTTCTTAATGCGTCACTCTTTGCATACTGAGAAACCGAAAGATGTCCTTAAATACTTGTATTCTCATTTTAATTATCCTTGCACTGCCACAAAGTACCCACGAAGCCATAGACATCCAATCCATGCATACCGCCTTCATTTATCCATTTGTTAAACCCTCAAAGGGAGCTGAAACCATAACGCGTTAATCGACTTTTAAGTTTAACCCATTTCTGTGAATTCCCCTGATACAGTCCTAGTCAAGCCATACTCCATTCAATAATTCCTCAATCCTTAATTAGCTGAATCCTTAGTTAACTCACAGTTAATCAAATTATGACCATCAGTCGTCCCGCAGAGGTAATTGTTGGGAACGACCATAACGGGTAAATCGAATTTGCTAATTCGATTACTTTGATTAAATTAGGAATACTGAAGCTAGACCCTGGGTCTATCCTGCCCCACTACCGACAAGATGTTGCCAGTTATCAACTCGTGTGTGACCAGAAGATTCATTAGCTGTGTGTGTTACATACGAATATGTGATGTTGTTGCCATTAAACATGCCATTGTAATTATTGGAACAAATTACGTATAAAAGCGTTGCCAATAGTTTAATGAGTTTTGAGACTCTAGTGCGATTTACCAATAATCCGTTGAAGTACTATTCTGGATTTTGACGTAAGCAATAATTTCATTTTGCATTCATATGAATGGAGATGAAAATAACTCGTGTGGAATACCGTTTGACATCAGGTTTGGGAGTGTGATGGGATAATTAGTGGAAGTCGAGTGGCTAACTTACGAATAGTAATTGTTCGAAATAAACTTATTAAACAGTTTTTAACTGTTCAAAGCAGTTGAATTTTAATGAAAACTTTTGTGAAGGACTCAAAAATCCGTGTCTGGTAGACACTATGGTCTGGACTTTATGATGCTCTGGTGTTTGTTTTAGTGACTCGCATTTAAGACACTTGTTGGAAATACGAGTATACAGCGGGACACATTGCCGGAGGAACTCTGTATGCTATTTGGTAGTACGCACATCAGGTAATATAAGGGAATCTACAGATGCTGAGAATAAGTCGGTAGAGATTTATACTTCAAATTTCAGCGAAGTAACCAGGTAAAGCGTACACCGTTTAAGGAAGCTACCTGATCAGCATCAAAAATGAAAATAGGTAAGGCTAAGTGCTTTATATAAAACTCAATTCTCTAAATGGCGGTTATATAAGAGGACACTATACAAGTGTCGATCTGGGATACGATGAACACTTGAAACTCCCGTACCACAGTTCTTCTCAAGATCGTGCTAGAAAACTTGCATGATGCCTCAATCACGTTCAGCCCAATGTGGAATTGTACTTAAATGTATCCGAAGTAGAACTGTCCCTCTCGGACAGCGCGAAGTAGCTATCTGGTTGTGATTCCTGGCAAAAAACTGAGTTGGAATGTTATTGTAAAAGAACAGTAGGAAAAATTTGGAGCTTAAAGCCTGCATACTTACATACGGCGCACTAGTATGGTGGAAAGCAACAAACAAGAAAACGATTTACGGAAAATTAGCGGCGGCGGTTCAAAAACTGGCTTCCATAGCCATTACAGATGCAGTCCGTACCAGCCCTACGGCAGTATTGGACACCTTTTTGCACCTAACACCGCTTGATCTACAGATCAAAAAACAATGCTATACGACTGACTAATCTGGGTTACTTCAAGAGCTACTGCCAGGCAATTCAATTCTAGCGGATGAAATTCCTTCCCTTGGTAGACTTCGACATCCCGTCGGAGAGGGAGGACTGGGAAAAAAATGCAATAATCAGGTCAAATGAAGTTGCAACTTTCACACATGGCTCAAAAACCAAGGAAGGAACAGGTTCTGGTATCTTCTCAGAAGACCTAGAACTAAGAGTGTCTATAAGACTACCAGACGCAAGCAGTGTCTTCCAATCAGAGGTTTTAGCTGTCCTCAGAGCGGTTGAGCTAATGCAGATGAGATCGGTATCCGAAAGAGACATCGTTATCTACATCTATAGCCAGGCCACACTAAAGGCAATGGATTCAACCAGCGTTAACTCTGATACAGTCAGGGGCTGTCGCACAGTGCTCAAGGCACTATACCGTCAGAACCGGGTAAGAATGTGCTGGGTGCCGGGACAAGCGGAGGAGCTAACAAGAAAAAGGGGTCTACTCGACAATAGTAAGGTTGCCAACATCAAACCACCCCTTTGCATAGTGTGGAGCACTAGCGAGGAAAAAATCACAAAGACTGTCAACCTAAAGTGGTCAAGTATTGAAGGACACAAGGTATCCAAGGCTCTCTGGCCGCTTTTTGACTGCAAAAGATCTAGGACGTTAATAAAAGAAGGATAAACTTAGAACAGGAATAGCAATTCTGACAGGACACTGTTGAGGACATAACACACATACTGTTATGCGAGGCAATATCGCGTAGTCGCCTTCTTGGCTTTTGCAGGGAAATTGGGTGTTCCAACAGGGAGATTGTTTAGGTTTTGCCTGTTGAGGACAAATTCAACTGGTTTCACAGGGATTACGATGGGCCCGTTTTGGCGCCTGGTGTCTGTGTGGTGTCATATCCATCATATCTCTGTTTAATCTAGCCTAACCTAGATGCATCTGGAATCGTTGGCCTACTAAAGATACATATATTTATCTTTATTGGAGGGAAAAAATTTCACACCATGGACTGGTTAATTGCGCTATGAAAATCGAAGGACAACAGTTTCTCGTGAGATTTACAAGTAGAAAAGATGGGAAGAGCACAGGCTTCCCTTCCGAGAGGGGAAATGGAAAGATCTTACCGCAGCAATGACGTTCGAAAGTTTCATCAGAGAATAAACTGAACATGCCAGTGATACCATTCCGAAATGGTAGCCTGCACAGATGAACATGGATGACTAGTAGTACAACTGTAGTTCGCGCTGAGAACATGGAATAGTATTACGGCGATTTTTGTCAAAATACCACCGGCAGATGGACTACATGCTAACCGGTTTAAATCAGCTCGTGATGACCTGGTAGGAAATATACACTATCCCATCTGCAAGTATTGGTCAAAGGAAACCACGCTCGAAGTATGGAAACTCAGCATCGTTTCTTCTATCCTCAAGAAAGGAAACTCATTTAATGGCAGTCACTATAGAAGAATAAATATTCACACTACAGCTGATCTTGGGAAAACCCAAAGAATTTCAGATCGACATTCACTATCTATTTGTCGACTTCAAACGGCCATGATCACCGAGATTTACAATACAATGACACGTCTAGTGTTGACGCCCCTGCAAAACTTCGCAGGATGACTGGATGACTGGATGTGAAGGATAACTATTGAGAATTCTTGCTGCTCCAGTAAGTTCCGTACTGGCGTACGCGGATAACGATGAAGCTATTGTGAATATTGATGCGGAGGCGGCCATCAGTGGTCATCAGAAAAGGACTCACACCACCGAAGGCTTTGTCAGAATGTCACAGTTAGCTCTACAGTTACAAGCAACATCAGCGCAGAAATCAGACGCAGAATTCCTCTCGCGTTTTGGGCTTATAAGGCAATTGAACAGAACCCTCTCTCCTATGGCCAAACTGGCTTAGATGGCGCATATGCTTAGACCTTATCAAAAGCGAAGGAAGAAGCTTTCGAGAGATAGATACTGCCTGTTATTTTCGGTCCCATTTGTATTGATGGGAAATGGAGAGGAGATTCAACCACGAACTGTACGGATTATACAGCGAAATTGCTCTAGGCAGACGTCTACGGATCCAACGTCTGAGATATCTGGGCAATTTTCAGCGCCTGTATACCATATTTCCGGACGAGAACATCTACGGTGGCGCACGCATTGAGATGGGACCTTATCAAACTTAGAGTGCGGAACAAGATGCAGCTGACAAGAGATCGTGCTAGATGGAGATGCTTGTTGGAAGTACTTAACTTACGGAAATATGATTTTGTTTGAGAATGAGTAAAAATCGGGTGAAACCAAAGTCATCCTGTTTCCATACGTGGTTTGGTAGAAATGTATCCTATCTACTGGCATGCGATGTTAGCACTTACTGTACCATTGAGGCACTAACGATGTAGACAAAAGAAAAGCAACAAGCGAAAATTGAACTGAGAAAAATTTTACTAAAAAATAGCGACAACATTGTTGAACTTCCGGAAAGTGGAGAGAAAAAAGGAAGATTGTTCCACAGACGAAAAAGACATGACAAGGTTTAGTGTGACCATCCTATATTTTTATGGAAATCATCTTACAAAATAAAAAAAACAAGTGCTATCCTCTAACTATTGAACCCATACATAAGTGAGGCTTGTCCCGTCTTCTTCAACACCAATGTAACATCTACATATAGACAAGAAGAAGGGTGGTCTTAACAAAAGAATTACATCCAGTAGGCCACATATCATATAAAGTCCAACGAGAGTAAAAGAGGACTGCTAGGATTCTCAGCTGGAGATCTTTTTGTAACAGGTACCCTTAACATTTTAAATCTCACAGAGTAACGTATAACTCCGACTCACCGACATCGACACTGATATGCCGAAATTCAATGCCTCCATAGATATCCACCCTGTCGTCAAATATTGTCTTACACGATTTTGAAATTTATGAAAAACGAGAAGTTTCCATTCACAGTAGTGTACCCCGTTGCTATAAATGAGTCATGTTGTTGACAAATGGTTTTAGGCATTTATACAATTATAACATGGCAGCTGGAGAACTTACACGACTTTTCGAAGGCAACTAAGTTTCTATATTTATGGATCCTCTGGCTGTGATGGACTGATGGACCAATTATTCAAATTTCTGTCGGCTACGTTCCTAAGCCTATTAAGATCGTCCTTCACTTGTTGACGTGTATCATGATAAGCTTTTGGATATAGAAGCTGCCTTCAACGGATGTTTCAGCTTTATATATCTGAATATGTTGAAAAGCAAACGGATCCATTCACTGAACTCAAGCTGAATGACGTCAGTATGCAGAGATACCCCACATGAAAGATATTTTCATCGCAGGTTTGAGTAATAATGTTCGAAAAAAAATAGGATGTCGACGGGCGAGTTCCACCAGACTCGAAAAAAAGCTTCAAAAATTACTTGTCTTCGATGTTAAGCATATGATGTCTGACGTAATAACACCGAAATGCCGGTTGCTATGAATCTAAACAAGGAAAAGTATATAATCGGGCATCCACCGGTGGACCCGGCTAAGGTAAAGAAGGTAAACTTGAATCTATCTTCCAAGCAAGGACGTACTCGGATCCGATGGCAATGACCTAAATTGTACGAAACAGGCTGTTACGACAGCGAAATTAATTTACAGGCCTTAGTGAAACCTCTCATCATCTCAAAGGTAGTTCGAGAATGCAAGGTTTATTGTTGGCTGATTTCGCAGAGAATAAAATCCTCGATGAACTTGCTAAGCAAAACTATGAGGAAAATTTCTCGAAACCCGGATCAGCGTAAGAATCTTCTGCGTTCTCTATTAGGGCTTCCTTTGACTGTTGCGCCTCTTATGAACACAGCTGTAGGTCGCATAACTCACGAAGTTACAGACACCACAAAGTGATAGCTGCCGGACGTTTTTAAGAAATCATTGGCTTTTCTGCTGTCCCTTGCCAGGAAAGACTTCAAACTCCTTAGTGGTGTCTTCACTAGTCACTGCGTTTCTCTAAGTACTTCAGTGTGCTAGATATAAGTATTACCACCTCCTAGTGCTGTGAAAATCATGATAATAACGCCTAGCACTTCTTTTCTGGATTTCCACCTAACCTTTCTACGAAAAAGTGAGAAATTGGATTTGAAGGAGTATAAAAGGCATATGTATGTGCGTTTGAGTATTGTACAGAAAAAAAAATTGTCAGTGCAACCTTGATGTAAAATATAACCGCCGAATGCCAAGTACGAGTAGTACCGACTTTCTAGCATTTCTGGTGAATTCGCGGTGAAAATGTGTACATATGGTCGGCTATGTCTCATCGCTTAGGTAAATCTAGTTATTATTTTAATTCGAGTATCGAACTATTGTAATTTGCGCGCGTTCAAGGGATTTAAGTACCCTTACAATGTTTGCAACCAGCGCGGGCGAAGGAAAATCAGGGAGGATGGAAAGAGAGGTACCGGTGAACGTTGGTTTTAAATGTTTGAAGGTTATAATGACTAGCATCGGAGAGGTAGGTAGGGCATTCAATAACCGAGACGTACGGCGCAGGAAAGAATCACGATAATTCAATGTACGTAAGAAAGTGGGCTTGTGGGTATAGGTACTGATGAGCATTCACAGCGGGACGGGTGTAATGGTTGAATTTTTGAATGGGTGGAAAATTCTATGGACCACTGGTGGTGGAAATAGCGATAAAACAGAGTGAGATACGAGACATTAAGTCGGTGTTCAAGGGCGCCCATTGCTTGAGTGATATTAGTATCACCTATGAGTTTTATCGCAGGGTTTTGGATCCTATCAAGCGGGTGCAAAGATTGGGCACTGTACTCCAATTTTGGGCGGATAAATGCCGTATATATTGAGGACTGATCAGAGGGGTGAAGTATTTCTTACATTGCTTGAGGAAATGCGGCATTCCAACGTAAGTTGACACACATACCGAGAATGGAAAGTTTATCGGTTTCGACGATGCGAGTAACGTCCATGGATAATGGCTGGCTGTTTTAATTTCGCTTTAACGACAGCAGGCAGCATTGTGCTTGGAAGCATTAAATTCCACCCCATTGATAGTTCCCCAATTTAATGAGCTTAACATACGCTGCCGCTCCCGTTCTACAGCCGAAGACCAGGCACGTGAGTCTGGGAACGAATATGAAAAGCAGAGTGTGCTGTCGTCAGCAAAGGAATATATTGGACTCGAAGTAGCAGACAAGAGATCGTTGATGAAAATTAAAAAGAGTGTCGGAGACAGAAGGGAGCCCTGGGGCACACCAGCATTTATTTTGTGAACATCAGACTTGAAACCATCGAAGACAACTTGAATTTAACGTTCCGAAAGGTAATTTCTATTCCATTGAAGAAGAAAGTCATCGATCCCAAAAGCACGCATTTTCGACAAAAGTGCCTGGTGCCAAAATCTGTTAAGTGCCTTAAAAATATCAAGTGCAACTATCTTGCTTTCGCCAAATTGATGTACGCTTTGGTTCCACTTTTCGGTGAGACATGCCATCAAATCACCAGTGGACCTGTTCCTACGAGAACCATATTGCCGGTCATGGAGAAGTATTCGGGTTTTGAGATATTTCATGAGCTGACGGTTTATCTGCGTTTCCATGACCTTGCAAAGAACGGACGTAAGTGCAATGGGTCTGTAGGAGGAGAGAGAGGAAGATTCGCCTTTTATAGGGATGGGCTAGACAAATGCTGTTTTCCATTTGCTAGCAAAGAGTCATAAGGAGTAGGATTGATGAAAAAGCTTACGCAATGGTTTTGCCAGCTAGGAAGAACACCTCTTCAGAAGAAGTGGAGATATACCATTCGGACCAGCAGACCTGTGGAAATTAAGATCTCTAAGGATTTTTGCTACTACCCAAATGTGAAAGTGGATTCGTACCATCGACTCACTCAAGTGTAGACGGAGACAAAGCAGTGTTGACCTGGCCGCAAAGTGTGCAGCAAGCAGATTGGCCTTGTGTAAAGAGCTGATAGCTGGAATGTCATTGTAAATGAGCACTGGAATGGAGTATAAGGCAGAATTTTTAATATTTTTGACGAACGCCCAAAAATGTTTATTACCTTTGAGACATTGTGCGTAGCATTTTTTGCCTCAGTTTTTGGTCGTATTCGAATTTTACACGCTTAAGGTAGATGTTGCAGTCATTCCTGGCTCGTTTAAACTTTTTTCGGCCTTCCTCTGTTGGGTTGGTCTTGAAGGACCGAAAAAAACATTTCTCTAACCCTCACAGCCTCTTTATAGCTCGAGTCGTACCATGCCTTGTCTTTCGGTTGGATACTCTTCATCCGATGACGGATAAAGTTTCTCATTCCAAGGAGAATGTTGTCTGTAATCATGTCAGCAGCGGCATCCACGTCGTTGTCATAACGACCAGCTAAAATTCCTAAAGAAGCTGTTAAGTCCGCTCCAGTTGGCTTTCTTGTATTGCCATACGATTCATTTAGGAATCTTTTCTCTAACTGTGTGGTTGGCGTACGAGAAATTAGCTGATATGGCACGAGCCTGGAGCGGATGAATAGTACATTGACCTTGTATTTGGCAGGGTGAGAAGTTAAAAACAAGTTCAGGGTGTTGGCGGTATGCTATCAACGTCTGGTATTCGTGTTGGCTGGGTTAAGTTATTTTCCGCAGCGCAGATCTCAACACTCCGTCCTTCGGGTGGTGTCTGTCCAGAATGTCGAAACCGCCCAGAATTGTGTATGTATGTTGAAATCGCCCGTAATGACGATTTCAGTATGAGGATACAGGGATACAATTCTTTGTATGGAGTTAGACAGCGCATCAAACTCATTAAAGGTCGAGTTGCTGTCCAGTTTGCGGGGCTTCTGTAAATAAAGCAATAGTGGATAATTTGGTTATTGTTTTTCGCCACGTTTTGTTTTTTTCTTCGCGCGAGGAGCGAATTTCACAGTCCACTTGTGTTTAGACTTATCTGAGAAGTAACAGAGTCTCTCTCATTGTGCCCAATAAATATAAACGCCATTGCGATGTTAAGAGCCAAGCAATTCTTAAGGTCTTGAAGCGCCAACCAAAAAACAAGAAAACTACCTTCATTCAGCAGTAAGGACATCCGATAACAATAGACTTGATTCTGTCTTGCTTAATGGAAGGAACAAACTTTAGCGAAATGGATTTTCCTATCAAGGATTTCTGCATAGATTACAAGTGTGAAGAGAAAAATTGCATTGAGAAGTCTCCTGTGTAAATGCTTTGAACCTTTGTACTCTCACAAGCTTACGAGGTAATAGCCAGAGTTCCACCGAGTACTAAAGTCGATTCGTCGAAAAAAATTGTTCAAAATATTAAATTAGATATTGGATATACCAGCATTATTGCTCCCGTAGTACTGCTTTGTTCACAAAATTAATAAGCCTTTCACTTAAAGGTGTACCACTCACTGGAGCACAGCATACCTATGTGCATACTTATTTATCAAATCAAATTGATCCAATATTCAATAAATTTGATTAAAAATCACCAAAGGGATTCTTTGCGCATCTCCTTTTACCGCGACAATAGATTGCACTTTATTCCGGCGAAATATTGTATTTATTAGTGCGCGAATTTCATGTTGTGCAGAATATTGCACCTTTGCACCCGGAATTATCAATTGTTGTTGGCAGAGGTGGAATTTGGAACCGCTAGACATGAACACCTCCCGTCGTTTTATTAGAAAACGAATAATGAATTTTTGCTTTTAATATTTTCATTATAAATGCAATTGACAATGCTGCAGGGTCTATCTGTGCTTATAGGCTTATTTATAATACGAGTATTTTATCCTTGAAATGCTGAGCTTAAATAGCGTAAAGCAAGTCACTCGTGTGGCATGTGCTCGTAATCATGTGGCTTCGGCTCTTTTTGAAAAAAGCAAAAGCGACCAGAACCAGTTCAACAGTGACATCCTGATAACCATCGTTTTAAGTTCGTTCGGATGTTTTGGTGAAAATTTTGAAATCACATATGTAATAGGCGGTCGTACAGGTTTTTGTCGATACGGAATATACTATACAATGGAGAAACGAACAGAAGTCCTGCCGTAGGTTATTTATTTCAAAATTAGAAATAAAAAATTCAACCTCAAAAATACCTAATGGATACAGTTCTCAGTAGTGGAGACAATTGCCTCAGAAATTTGCAGTCTGACGATACTATTGGTTAATCCCTTGGGGAAAGAAATATGTACGAGTACAATCAGTAGATGGAGGTTAGTGGGTTGCTGCGAAAGAAAACCGCGCACCCTTAAAGAAAAGTATGAAAATTGAAAATCGCTCTTTCGTGGCAGATATCCCTGGAGTTCCCTTCTTTTCTTTTTTTTTTTTGTAAAAGTAATTGAGTTAAGGGCTGAGGTTTGAGTGTCACTCCCTCAACCGCCCAGATATCCGAATCTCCTTATGCACGCACACCACCCCTTCTTATTTGTTTGTGCCATCTCGATCGTTGTGCTCAAATTTTGATTGTATGCATAATATAATTGAGTTGCTTTTTTATTTTTGTATTTTTGTATTTTTTTTTCTTCTTTTTTTGTTTGCAAATTACCTTTTCATATTCCAATAAGGAGCCGCAATTGTTGTGGCTCATCGCCGAAGGTTGTAAACGAACGATGGAATGGTGAAAAAGAACTGAAAACGAAGAATGAAATTTTCGCAAATTGTATTCCACAATCAGTTTAGTTAATTTTAATGGAAATGCACGCCGCCAGCAGTTTTGTGTATAAACATTCTTGTAACGAAGTCTTTGTCGTTTAATATAAATGCGTCACTCTCAGTCACATAGTGAACATATTTGAACGTATGTGAGCGTTGCTGAAACGTGTTCATCATTTTTTAAGTAGTCATCATGAATTACAGCTGTAATGCTCTTCGAATGAGCTTCAAAGTATAGAAATTTAAGCTGCTAGACAAAAGATAATACTGAAGTATTAGACAGCTGGTTAATAAGAATATATCTGTACCTCTGGCCAGCGCCCTTCGAGGACTCTATGCCGTAACTGCTTACGTGCCGGAAGTGCGACTACGACCTCCTCATGGTAACAGGATGTACGGGGCCTGGCGAACATAGTCGGGCGAAGACTATGAACGGCTAAAAATCCCAATCCAAGATAAAGCGTCACTAATATGCAGACTTGGTGTGCACAGTTGCGGTCTTAATTCAATAAATGCCAGAATGCAACCCCAGAGTTTTGGTGTAGCGGACCAACATACCCCTTCACTCGTGAGAACACCATAAATGAGTTGCAAAAAACAAGCGTCTATTAAGGCTTCACAAACAAACGAGGCCAATGTACCTCAAAAAGCGGAGGAAGTAGTGTACATGATGAAACAGCTACAGAGAAAGGTGATCCGATTGAAAATCATAGCAGATTAAGTCCCGCCGGAAAGAAACGCCCGCCATACTCATACTTTATTGCAAAGAGACTGAGCAGAGCATACGACTGAGCCCATCAAACAATGGTTAAAAAATCTAACAAGATGGTGAAGGCATCCTAACTCCTACAGTGGCGAATTAGCCATGCTTCTTTGGTAGGATACATATAAGAGTAATGTGTGGAGCACTGCCGGGTCACTTTCCCTATGATTACCATCTTTACGGATTGAGAATCTTCACCATTAGCACAAGTAGATTTTGCTGTGAAACTAAAGCTGACACCTAGGAGCGTTGGTGTTCATTCGCTGTACATGTCCCAGCCATCTTAAACACTGTACAGTTCGTAGAGTTCATAGTTGAATCGTTTCATCCAGAACCCGTCAACGCATACGGGACCAAATATCTTACGAAGAATTTTTCTCTCAAAACGACCAAGGATATCTTCATCCGCCTTAGAAAGGGTCCATGCTTCGGTACCATGGAGCAGGACTGGGATTACAAGGGTCTTATATCGGGTTTCCTTGGCTGTTCGGGAGAGGGCATGACTGCACAGTTGCCTTCTCAGTCCAAAGAAATAGCGATTGGCAAGCGTCATTCTTCGTTTGGTTTCTAAAGATATGTCGTTTACAGATGTGATAGCACAACCGAGGTAGAAAAAGTCCCATACTACCTCAAGGTTATAGCTGTCGACTGTGACAATCTGGCCGATTTGCCGATGCTGGGTGGCCCTTCTTGTTGACGGCATATACTTTGTTTTGCTCTCGTTTACTACTAGACCCATTTTTGTCGCTTCTGTAAATGCTCGTAAATGCACCAATGACAGCTCGCTGTGTTCTACCAATCATATCAATAGCGTCGGCGTATGCAAGCAGTTGAACAGACTTTGAAAGGTGAGTTTTCCTTGCTTTACCTAAATCCTTTTTTAACATCAAAGGTCTCAGTTAGGTCGTCATGTTCCATATGCTGATGAGTTTGGCAGGGATGCCAAAACTAGGCATGGCTCTGAATAGCTCGTCGCTGTAGATTCTGTCTTATGCGGCTTTAAAATCGATAAAAATGTCGTGAGTATCGATCTGCACTTTCTGTCGTAGTGTGAATATTTGGTCGACTGTGGACTCAGCGGGCCTAAAACCGGTTTAAATCCTACTCTACCACCTAAAGCGAAGTCTTTTTCTGCTGCGTTGTGCCTCTGGGTTAGATTAGAAGACTCTGAATGCCGGAGCATTGGTGTCCAATCCCTCTACATGACCCAGCCCTCTCAAGAGACTGATGCACGGTTTGCTGGTTATGTTGATGTCGTCGAAACTGGATAGAAAATCTCAAGAAGTATTCCCTATCCACTTTCGATAGAGTCCATACTTCAGTCCCATAAAGTAGGATGATCTTATATAAAGTCTCCTAAGTTGTTTCGTTCCGTTCCGGGCCATACGACTCCCTTACATTTTTAACTCAAACAATCGCGATTGTCAAGAGTTATTCTTCATTTTATTTTTATGGAGGTGTTGTTGGAACTTCGTTTTGGTCATTCTGCCAGATGGCGCGTTGTTGTTAGTCTTTCTCGAAGTAGAAGTTATTCCATATTATCAACACTTCAAGGTTTCCACTACATCTCTACGGGTCTTGTTGCCTTCAAGCATTCCTTTTATATTTTGATAAAATGTCAGTACGTTGTTCCTGAAGTAAAAACCCTCAATATCTTCGATCACGTGCTACTCCTGCTCTTTTTCCTTCTTCTTTATTAGCCGATGTTCTCCCCATCTTTTATGCACATGAAGCTTACGGGCGGCTCTTAGTCTTCTGTTTAACTGCATATGCTTGCTGATATTATTCATGAAACCATTCTTCGGTATTTTATGCTACTAGCATTGCAGATTTTAGAATATACAACCGGCAAGATTTCTGTCAGTCTCATCTGGTTGTAGCGCTTGCAAAATAAGCACTCGTACCTTGGCTGTAAGAAGGTAGTGATCCGAGTCGATGTTAGCTGCTTAGAAGGTTCGGGCTTCCAGAATACTGTGGCACGCCTTATATCTATCGAAATATGGTCAATTTGGTTAAGCATTTCATGACGCGACGTTCCTTATTGAACTGAACTTCGAATATGTCAAAGTAGCTCAAATAAAGATTCCGCTAATCTGGCTGTGGATGCCATCGTTGATTCTATTGAAGAGAACCCCTACGCAGTACGTCCTTATACTGAGGACCTCTTGTTTGACATCTGAGATCGTTTGTGTATCATGTGTAACCCTTCGGGTTAGGGGTTAGAATATACCCGAGGTAAGGCATGCCTGTCGTAAGAGGCGACTAAGATCCATTGGGCCGGATTAAGGTGTTAAGCGACCCGTGCCAGAATCGACCAGGTTGGGGGCCCAGTATAAAAATAGCTCAATCTCTAACGGAGCATCCGGATACTTGGCGACCTCCGGATCAGCCAGCTTTATCTGTCTAATGCGGATCTCTCCGCTACTCGTGGGAACTAAAATGAATATAAAATATAAACCAGGACCCCTTTAAAAGATGCTCAAGGGTCACGAGATCTCCAGCACGCGGATCGACCAAGCACAGTCGGTTGCTCAGGGCAATAGCATTACACCGATTAAGCTACAAAATCTCGAACGCGAAAATTCTGATCTCCGCGCCAGACTCCAAAATATGGAATTGCTCTGTGCCGAACTAAAAAACCAACTAGATGCCATTAAGCCGCAATCTAAATCTGAGTCTGAGTCTGTTTCGCTACTTGACCGCCCCGAAAACTCGAGTTTTCACACGGACGAAGAAGAGCTAGTCCGCGAAACGGACTGGATACTTAAAAAAAAGCCAGGTAAGAAGCGCAAAGCTACTTCCCCGCCTGATATCGAACAAACAAAGAAGCAAGCCAGCTTTAACACTGCTGAGGTCAATAAGGCAACAAAGCAACCCACACAAAGACCGCCGCCGCCAATAAACGTTTTTGGAATCTCAGACTTTGCACATAATCCTGAAATCACTGTGCTCAACCGATTATAAAGTAAGATTTCGTAATAATGATACATGGACTATTAATGTCGTTAATCCAGACAACTACCGTTCGCTTTCGCAAAAATTAAATGCCGAGAATATTCAATGGCATACGTACGAAAATAAAATGGAAAGACCCATACGCGTCGTAGCTAGAGGATTGCATCCCTCTTGCCTTAAAGAAAACATCGTAAATGACCTTAAAAATAAAGACTTTAAGATAATCGACGCAGTTAATATACTTGCGCAAAAACAGCGCAATGTTGAAAGCGAGAGGTCGACCCCAAGGCGCGGTCTTCCCCTCTTTAGGCTAACTTTCGACAAAACCGAAAGCCTAGAAAGAATTTATGCCATCAATTCAATTTTGGGACTTGTTTCAAAATTGAACCTCAGCGGAAAAACTCTAGGCTGATTCCCCAATGTACACGTTGCCAGGGATTCAGCCATACTCAGGCCTACTGTCAGAAGGAACCTCGCTGTGTAAAATGCTCTGGCAAACATCTGACTCGAGAGTGCAATGCCGCGAAAGAGTCCCCAGCCATATGCATTAACTGCAAGGGAAAACATCCAGCTAATTATCGAGGCTGCGAAGTCGCGAAGGAGTTGCAAAAGCTACGAGATCAATCAAAAACGAAGCCTTTGAAAAACGCAGGGACAGATAGAATGAGAAATAACAACAGCGGTCCTACTCCAAAGCCTTTAAAGAAGGTAATGGTGACAAACGCTAAAATCACCAATAACAACAACGTCAAAAATAACAATGCGCAAGTGGAAAGTGGAAAAACTTACGCGCAAATAGCGGCGCGAGTAAACATGACTAACTGTACACCACCGGATCCTGCCTCAAATGTGTTCTCAGTAATTCTCGAGAGACTAGAAGAACTGACTAAAACAAATAAAATAATAGTCGAACGGCTTCTTAAGTTCGAAGCCAATTTCTGTAACCAATTATGGCAAAGAAGCTCAATATACTTGCGTGGAATGCCAACGGGCTACAGAAAAGGCTTGAAGAACTAAATATTCTCATGCAGGAAAAAGTAATTGACATATGTTTAATTTCTGAAACTCACCTGGCGACAGAATCGCGCATGGAACTAAAAGGTTACCGCGACTACCACGCTCATTATCCATTGGGAAACGCAAGAGGCGGGTCATCCCTATTCATAAAAGACTGCATTGAACATACTCTGGAAGCAATAATTGAACTTGACAAATTTCAAATGACCGTGATGCGCACTAAAAATAGAAATTACTCTTTTAATATATCCTCAATCTATTGCCAATCGCGCTGCATAATAGAAAAACACGAATTTATTGACCTATTCAACTCTCTTGGACCAATCTTCATTATTGGTGGCGACTTTAACGCGAAGCACACCTTTTGGGGCTCAAGATGTATCCCTCAAAAAGGCAAAACTCTTTACAGGGCTGGTATGGAATGTGGTTGTTATTTTTACTCAACAGGCAAGCCGACATACTGGCCCTCGGATGTCGCCAAAACACCCGATCTAATAGACTTCTTTATCGGAAAAGGAGTAAATGCTAGTTACGTCAAAGTTGAAGAGGGCTTCGATCTTTCCTCCGATCATTCTCCAGTTATCCTCTCACTGTGCGAATCCTTGGTTAAGAAACAAAGACCACCCAGATTAACTAACAGCAAAACTCACTAGGAAGATTTCCGAATAGACGTTATAGACAATACTGAGTTGAAAGTAGCACGTAGAACGCCGTATCAACTTGAAAAAGAAGTTGAACGTTTTGTTGAAGTCATACAGCAAGCGGCCTGAAAGAACACTCCCCGCGAATCGAACAAAGTTCCCAAAGTCGGCATAAGATACCCGCCGGAAATCAGAGAAATGATAAGGAAGAAACGAAGAGCGCGGAAAAAGTGGCATGAAACCCGGGCACCACAAGATAAAACGTCCTTCAATAGGCTCTGCAACTTGCTGAAAAAATCGATCAAGAGCTTCAACAATCAAGGTATTAATAACTACCTTGAAAGACTCACAGGGACAAAGGATACCAACTACTCGTGTTCGAAAGCCCCAAATACACGTGGCGCCAATAAGAAGAAACCAGGATGACTGGGCGAAAGATGAAAAGGAAAAAGCTAATGTTTTCGCCGAACATCTTGCAGAAACTTTTAAGCCATTCGACGGGGAAATGCTTCCAGAGAATGGCAATACGCTAGACGTGACAACAAACTTTCCAGTGAAAAGGCTACACTTAGGGAACTTAGACAAGTTATAGACACGCTTAAGCCCAATAAAGCCCCGGAATATGACTTAATAACGGGAGAAATACTCAAAGCGTTGCCGAAAAAAGGTTTGCTAAAGCTGCTCTATCTTATAAATGCTAGCATTAGATTAGAGCATGTACCGCACCAGTGGAAAGTAGCCGAAGTTATTATGGTTCCGAAACCCGGTAAACCGCTGACTAAAGTCAAGTCATATAGACCAATATCTCTTCTCCCGATTACATCGAAGGTCTTCGAGCGAATCCTTCTTAATCGCCTAAAACCAATTACCGACACAAATTCCCTCTTGCCTGATCATCAATTTGGCTTTAGAAGCCAACACTCTACAGTTGACCAAGTGCAAGGAATCGAGTGTAAGTTAGTCTGTTCAAGTGCATTCCTTGACGTTTCACAAGCTTTTGATAAGGTATGGCACGAAGGCCTAAAATATTAACTTCGACAAGCTCTACCCCAGCAATTGTCTTGTATTTTAGGTTCATACCTGGAAGACCGACTCTTCCGCGTGAGACACGGAAACGAATATTCCACTTTTAGGACAATAAAAGCGGGGGTGCCGCAAGGAAGTGTACTTGGCCCTCTGCTATATTTACTTTTTACCCGCGACATACCGCAAACGGACGACACTGTCCCAGCCACATTCGCTGATGACACTGCCATTTTGGCAACGGCTAAAACAGCCGAAGAAGCAACTGCCAAGCTGCAACGTACCCTTACACGGATTAACAATTGGACAAAGACTTGGCGAATCGCGATTAATGAAAACAAGTCTGTCCACGTGAACTTCACTCTCAAGAAAATTGAGAATCCACCGATGTTTATCAACGCAGTACGAATTCCTTACGCAAACGAGGCCAAATATCTCGGTATGACACTCGACGCTAAACTAAAATGGAGAGCACACGTCAAGAAAAAACGTGAAGAACTTGAAATCAAATATAGAGATATTTACTGGCTTATTGGAAAGTATTCCAAGCTTAGCTTAGAGAACAAACTGCTGTTATACAAGCAAGTGCTAAAACCGATCTGGACATGTGGTGTACAACTTTGGGGTTGTACTAAAAATAGTAACATTAATGTAATACAGACATTCTAAAACAAAGTTCTTCGAGGTATTGTTAATGCGCCGTGGTACATTAGAAACGATGATATCCACAGAGACTTAGGAGTCGAAAACGTTCAGAACGAAATTAAAATGTTTGCGCGAAAACACAAAAGTCGACTACAAGGACATGCAAATATTTCTGTTCAACAGATCCTCGACGAGACAAATTTACTGCGCCGTCTGAAAAGGACTAAGCCTCTCGATCTAGCGCGGTGATTAGCAGCGCGTAATTTTTTCTAAAGTACACAGGAATCTTCAATGGAAAATCGCCTGCAGGATAAATAAAATGCGATAGAAGAACTGCTTGTTGAGTGTGAACTCAGTCGTGGTCTGCAGAAGGGAGGTGTTTTTTAGTGAGTTAGAATCTCACACTACTATAGGCTCCGGGCCTATAGTGTCTATGAAGATTTCTCACCTTCCCACGAAAAAAAAAAAAAAAAAAAAAAAGTGAGCAAGAGATGCCTCGACTGGCACATAAGTGCTGCCGTTTTATCAGGTGAGCTGCGCTGTTCCGAGTGTTGAGTTCAACATATATAGTTACACTCAACATACGCTCATCGTTGGCTTATGAATAGATAACTATCCATCAGGCTCCGTGTGGAGGTGATGATGCGGTTTTATCCACCAGCTTTTCGATATCTGTATTTTTGTTTTTGGAATTCCATGGATGCCAAGGGTTTTCCTCTTCTCTTCTGCTGTCTTTCTGAAATTTATGAAGTCTCGCTCAATTAGTCAAGTGCTCCAATGTGAGATCATTATAATGAGAGATTATAAATCTGACTGGAGCAGCATACATAGAGAAGATGATGGCAGGGCGCAGTAGTTAAATGCTTCGAAATATTCCTTGAATATTTCAAGGTTAAAAAGGATTAATAATTTTATATTTCGTATTTTTTCTACCTATAGATACGTTTGTATGTTTCCAGGGACTTTTATGAACCAGGAACTTCCTCTAGTTGGTTAACAAAAAACATGATTAGTTATTGCATTGTATAGAAGCAAGCAAAACTTATTCTCTCCGATTCTAACAATGGCGACGCCTTCCGATGAAATCAAATGAAATCAGATGAAATGTTCACAACAATTGTTCTCAAAATACAACAACCTGCCTGAGTAAAAATTCCATTCACTAAATGTATGTGCTCCTTGAAATTTCCAAGAAGAACTCTGCACCTTTGATACCACCATACCAAGTCGACCGACTAGCTCCTCTAATTGAATTTACCTCATTGTAGACTCAATACCAATACAAATCAGAAGAATGCATTTCCATTCGAACAGCAACGATGGCCCCAAGGTAATAAGTTTCTGAAAGCCCTAGACCGATGCAAATACTTACCCTTGTCGGTAAGGTAGCATTTTTTTTAAATTCCCTTATGTTTATTAGAAAGGAAATCCACAAGCCCAATACCATTTTCAGCAGCATCCCCATCGAAATACTCATCATAGATATGTACTCGTATATGGATCTATTAAGAGGCCACTTTTGATTATGACAAAACTGGGAAATCCATATGTCAGATGGTCGGATAGACATCAACGACGACCAACTGGGCAGCGCAATGATGCTTATCATTTAAATTGTAACCATAATGCTCCCATTTATTATGTTGGAGGGTCATAGAGAGGACGCATTCATTTCGAATACAAGCCCATACTCAGATACAAAAGGGTGCTTCATCTATACTTGTTCATGTGCTGCTAAAGCTGCTAATACCGTTGAATGGACCCTCTGGCTCCGGTATATTTGTACAATCACACACTCACACAAATAAATACAAACACATATCTGTTTCGTTGGAGCTTCTGTGCATATGAATAAAATAGAATACCGCACTTGAGTGCAGGATACATGAACGGAAGAGCATCCTCTGGAATTAACAATAAGTGGCTCTTCCTTCAACAAGTGCTTTGGGTCCTCTGACACTGGGGCCAAGCCAGAGCCAAATCCAGAAGGACGACCGACGATTACAGGCTACACGGCTTTATAAGGCTATACTGCGACTACCTATTCATACGGCTATAGCACTTTCTAAAGGGGATCCAAAATTTGTTGCCAGCGGTATCATCTAATTATGTGAATAGGTAGTTGAGAAAGGCGACGAATGAGCTTCATTGTTACTAGAGACGTGCATTGTATCCGTATTTCGTATTTCGTATTTCGTATTTCGTATTCTCGAGTGAGGGGTGGCAGGAGAAATGGTATAAGTACTCGTACTTTTACAAAGGACAGATTATCCTTGTCTCCTTGAATGTGGGACACTTTCTATGCTCACAGTGTTGTCCTTTTTGTCGTTACCAACTCATCTCATCGTCTTGACTAAAGAAGCAGCAGTCATTTCGATTTATAATTTTCTTCAAAAGGCTAGGGACAAAGGAGGCAGCAGGCTCTTTTACTTGAATAATACCTCTTAAGGATGCCACCGAAGATAGCGACAAGACAAGAGTAGTAGATTTACGAATAATACTCATGTCTTCCTCTGGCTACTGGTACTGCTCCTGCGGTTTTTGTGGTCTACATCAATGGAGAACTAAATAGTTCGAGAGGGTAATCTCTATTCATATCGTGGGTGTTGGATAGATTTTATGGTTTTTAAATTGAATTGCCATTGCTAGGCTGGTGCTGGGGCTGTTGGCGGTGCCGGTTCTGGTGCTGGTGCTGGTGCTGGTGCCGTTGTCCTTTCGGCTTGCTCTTCTTGGCGTGTTCTTGAGGTGATAATACCATAAATGTGGTTGGTGTTACCTGTGGCTTTGTATTGCTTTGAGTGGTAGTGGTTTAGGTACATAATAATCTGTATCCACTTTGAAAAGACTTGACGATAAGTTATGTAGGTAAGTAAGTATGTTTCAACCTGATTATTTGCTGCCTTGTTGTGGGAGCTTATAAAGTTTGGTTTTGAATTTTCCTGATAATGAAGGGCAATTGTTAGGAATTTGAATAAGCTGCTGGTAGATTAGGTAGATTAATGCACAACCCGAGGGTTGCTGTTTGTAGATGTCTTTTTTGAAAGTTTCAAAACTTATGGAAGGTATTAAATTTGGGTTGTGGTGTTCCCCTTATCAATTTAAGTTGAAAAGTTAAATTGACTTTCTATTATGAAATTTAAGCAAGATGCAGGATTTATTATCCACCTGCTTGCTTATCGACTTGATTAACTCTTGAGAGTAATGATAGTAATTACATTTTACAAAATCTAGATTTTAATTTATACTATGTACGTTCTGTTATTCTATCGCGAAGAAAAATACGAAGCAAATGCCATGCCAAGATTATACTACTCGGAGCTTATAGAGGGTGTTTTTTTTCGAGTTATACAAATTCAATATGAAATAAAACACTTGAAGCTAATGCTAATGTCTATGATATTAGCTTCACTTAATAGATAATTTTATTCCATTAGTGTTTAAATATAATGTCAGGCATATGTGCGAGTTACATTTCGCATAACACTTTATTCGCATAATACTTATTGTATTTTACTAGGTGGGGTGAAAAGTAACCGCCTAGCGAATGAAAAATTTATTTTTTTAAATGTTTTTCATATTATTCAATATAGTGCCCATTTAGTTGAACACACTTATTCCAGCGATTTTTCAACTTCTTGATCCCGTCCGAAAAGTAATATTTCGGAAGGTCTGCAAAATACTCCTCCGTGGCGTCGATGATTTCCTCGCGTGAGCTGAATTTTTTATTGATGAGCCATCTTTTGAGGTTTGGGAAGAGATAATAGTCCGAAGGAGCCAAATCAGGCGAATACGGTGGATGCGACAGCAATTGGAGCCGTAAGTCATTGATTTTAGCCGTGGTTGCGATGCTCTTGTGCGCCGGCGCATTGTCTTGCAAAAACAAATTTTTTTTAAGCTTCATGTGAGGCCGTTTTGTAGCGATTTCGGCCTTGAATCGCTCCAATAATGCACAGTAATACTCGCTGTTGATGGTTTTTCCTTTTTCGAGGTAGTCCACGAAGAGTATGCCATGACAATTCCAGAAAACCGACGCCATAACCTTTCCGACCCTCCCTCGACCGCTTCGGAGCACTCGTGCCGGCTTCAGTCCATTGCCGAGCACTAATTCTGTTCTCTGGTATATAATAGTGGATCCAAGTTTCATCAACAGTTACCAATCGACGCCAAAAGTCCGCCCGATTCCGCATCAGCAAGTCCAAACACTCTTTCGAAGTGCTCTCGCCTTCGTGTTTTTGGTCATTCGCGGCACCCAGTGGCAGGATAACTTTTTAATATGCAGAATATTGCCCAAAATATGGCGTGTGTGCTCATTACTAATCTTTGTGGTATCTGCTAGCTCGCGCACCTTCACTTTCCAGTCAGTCAACACCATTTCATGTATTTTTTTGCCATTATCCTCTGTAACCGCATCGGAGGGCCTGCCGCTGCGGACTTGATCGGTAGTGGAGTTGCGGCCACCACGAAACTCTCGAAACAAATATTTGACGGTGTAATCTGACGGAGCATTAGCCCCATAATATTTCTCCAACTTTTCTTTTGTTTCCTTCGACGTTTTGCCTCTCAAAAAATAATGTTTTCTAAGAGAACGAAAATCGTTTTTGTCCATACTGAACATGATGCCAAACACGTCAACAACAATCAGCTGCCAAAACAAAACTGAAGACAGTATCGCACTGAAATTTGGCATGTCGGCCTAAATATGAACGAACTTCAAGGCACCATAACCTTTTTTGCAGTAGAAGCGCATTCTGGCGGTCAAGGAGGTTACTTTTGTTTGGCTCACAATGCGATTTTATTATTTGCTTCACAACAATGTATCTAATGTATTTAATGTATCTAGTATCAAAATTTATTTTCTTTGACACGCTTTTGTAAGAAGTCAGCACAAAATTTGTATAAATAACCATGTAATTCAGACACACCAGTTTCTTTTTAGTCAATAAAGTTTTAACGTTAAGAGAAGAAGTTGTTTTTGTTAAATTTTGTATCGCTCCCGAATTTAAGTCGCGCCACGGCTAGCTCGAATGAAGCGCAATCGTGATGTCCAATTTTCGACAACTTTATCGAGCAACTGGAGCCGTATATCAGCAATAACACGGCGAATGTTGGCTTTCAAGTCGTCCAACGTCTCTGGTTTATCGGCATAGACTAGTGACTTCCCAAACCCCCTAAGAAAGTAATCTAAAGATGTGAGATCACAGGATCGTGGAGGCCAGTTCACAGGTCCATTACGCGGAATTATGCGCTCAGAAAATGTTTCCGCAATTAATTGATGATGTCGCGCGCCGTGTTGTTAAAACCAAAGCTCTGTCACGTCTATGCTATTCACCTGAGGAACAAATAAATCAGAAATCACGTTTTTATAGCGGTCTCCGTTCACAGTAACATTCTGGCCGGCATCGTCGTTAAACAAATATGGGCCGATGATTCTACCAGCCCATAAAGCATACCAAGCAGTGAGTTTTCCTGGTTGTAAGGGCGTCTCGACAAAGGCTTCTGGGTTTTCTCCACTCCAAATTCGGCAAATTTTACTTGTTTACATATCCTTTTAACCAAAAATGGGCCTCATCGGAGAACAAAATTTTGCGTTGAGAATGAGGATAGAGTTGAATCACCTACGACGCGTATAATGGTCACACTGTTTCAACTTTAGCACAAGCAGGATCTTATACTCGTAAGTCCCTAAGCTAAGATTTTTCCGTGAAATCTTCTGCAAAGATCCACTTCCAGGGCATAGCTCCAATTGCTGTGCACGTTTGCGAATCGACTCATTCGGATTCTCCTCAACACTGCGCGCGCTCCACAACGGCAATAACTTCTTCTCTTCGCATTGTTTGTGGCCTTTGGGGATGCATATTATCCACTAGAGTGTACGTGGTGCGAAAACGATCATCGTGTTCCGAATGACTTGCTCAGATGGAGGATTATGTCGACCGTAAAATGGACGTAGCGCACGATAAGTTTGGCGAACCGAACCATGGTTTTCAAAATAAGTTTGCACAATTTGCACGCGTTGTTCTGGCGTTAATCTATTGACAAAACGCACTAACCACAAACCAACTTTCAGCTGTTAAATTGACAATCTGTAAGAAAAGTGTCGCCAGTTTATAGAAACCAAACCTCTAAAAAAAACACCCTTTACTGATGAAGAGCAATGTGGTGTAGCAAGAATCCACAACCTTCAATTTCTTTCAACTTCAATTCAATTTCAATTTAATTCAATTTATTTCTAAATACATTGAAGAAGAGGCTGGGAGAATTAAGGTATTTAAAACATGGTACTGTCAGCTAAAGAGTCCTGGTAGAATGGCGAAATAGAGGTTTTTCAAAAGGTACGAGTAAGTTGTTTACAAGACGGTGCATAAATTGACAATACCTTACCTTCAAGAAATACTGAAACGTACAGCCCAAAACTAGTCTGCGATAGTACGAGATATGATCACATCGACGTCCACACACGTACCTTACGGCATCGTTCAATGCAACAAGGAACTTGTAAGTAGAGTAGGCAAACATAGGTAGCAAAAGAGTTTAGCTTTGTTTCTACTGCACTAAAACTGGAGGACAACCACACCTTTCATAAGCTGGCATAAATTCACCCAACAACATAATCGGTGGGCCAATGTTTGTAACTTTCTCAACAAATGAAATTTGCAAGCTCAAATAAAGTCATTTGTATCGCAATATGTTCTCGAAATTAAAATCATTTGAGAACTGACCAGTTATATATCCTTGAGAGGTCTTCACTTATCCTCGAAATGAGGTCTTCAACTAATCCGATTGGTCGTAACAAGTATACTTGGGGATCGTCAGCGTAAAGATGAATTTAAACATTTAACCATACTTTGAGTTGGTTATTTATATATGAGCAAAATAATAGTGGATCTAAAATGGAACCCTGACGCGCTTCTCTTAATAAGGGTATGAACTCGAAAAATTTGCCATCGTGTACCACTCTTTGGTAGCGATTACTTAAGTAATACCCAACCTTTTACCAAAGCCAAAATATATCTTTAGTTTCTGACGCAGCACGTTGTGATCCAATCTAACAAAAGCTTCGGAAAAGTCAAGGTAACAGAGAACCATAAGGTAATGCATGTCTTATTTAATTCTTATATCGTCGAGGATTTTAATCATAGCGATAGAACAATTGTGACGTGCTCTAAGGCCCGATTGGACTGGGAAAGCAAACTATATTGATCCAAACAACTCGATATTTGAGAGGCTCTTGACAGGCAAAAATGCAAAATACTGATAGGGCGAAAGTCTAACACAACAGATGGCTGAGGTTTTTTAGGGACAGTCGTTGCTATGAAAAAATTTGCTTTTGAGACAGCTTCAAAGTAAAAATCACATGAAAAAAAAACAATTAATTTTCTGGGCTATAACAGGAGTTATTAGTAGGTGCGGACAAAAAGGCATCATTGAGGTCACACATCTGGAATGCTATCACTAGCAGCTGCCTTTGTTTTTAAAACCAATAGAGCACAAGTTACTCCATAGCTTTTTTGGTGTTGCAGAGTTCAGTTTGGCTCTTCGTGCTATAAATGTGTAGTTACGAGATCGATGGAATAATTCCTGATTAGGAATAGTGAATAGTGAATATGATTTGTTTCGAACCCTTATAGCACTACGAATTTCACTTGTGAACCAAGGGCAGTTCTTATTCCGTATTTGAACTGCCTTTAAGGCATCCAATATTATCGATTAAACGTGATTAACTTGTCATTTATAGTCGACGCATAATAACAATAACGCCAAGGGATTTAACTTGCCTCTAGTTGTAAGGCATTGTTGTATACAGAGTCATAATCCCTGAAGGTAAATGATGAAATAGAAATAGCACGAGCCAGGTCAACCTTGTAAGTACAAAAGAATCAAGTCATATTCAGATATTCCTGCACGGGATAGCTACGAGTACTATAGAAGTAAGACATTGGACTGATTCGACACCATAAAGATATCCAGAAACTATTCTCTTTGGAATGAGATGGTTTATCCCTCCTTAGATGAAGAGTATCAAACCAAAAGAAAAGGCATGGTACGACTAGAGCTGTAAAGACACTGTCAGGGTTAGAGAAATGTTTTTTTGGTCCTAAAAGACCAACCGGACAGAGAAAAACTGAGAAAAGCTCAAACGAGCCAGAAGTGACTGCAACGTCTTTCTTAAGCATGTGAAATTCCAATACGATCAAAACCTGAGGCAAAAAATACTGAAATGTCCCAAAGGCAGTACAAATTTTTGGTCATTCGTCAAAAATATTAGAAACTCTGCCTCATCCTCCATCGCAACGCTCATTTACAATGACATTTCAGCTGTTAGCCCTTTGGACAAGGCTAATCTGCTTGCTGCACATTTTGCGGCTAGCTCAACACTCCCAGATTGTGCTTTGTCCCCTCCTACGCTTAATAAACATAAATCCGCTGGTCCAGATAGTATATCTCCCCTTCTTCTGCAGAGGTCTTCTCCTCACTGGCAAAACCACTGCGTAAGCTTTTTCATCAATTCTACTCTTTAGGACTCTTTCCGAGAAGATGGAAAGCAGCATTTGTCCACCCCGTCTCTAAAAAAGGCGAATCTTCTTCTCACACTTCATACAGACCAGTTGCATTTATGTCCATTCTTTCCAAGGTCATGGAAACGCTGATAAACCGTCCTCGTGAAATATCTCGAAACGCGAAAACTTCTCAATGACCGGCAGTATGGTTTTCGTAGCAACAGGTCCACGGGTGATCTGATGGCATGTCTACACGAACCTACACGAATCCGGCGAAAACAAGATAGTTGCACTTGATATTTCGAAGGCATTTGACAGAGTTTGGCATCAGGCTCTTTTGTTGAAAATACGTGCTTTTGGGATCGATGACTCTCTTCTCCAATGGATTAGAAAATACCTTTCGGAACGTTCAATTCGAGTTGTCTTGGACGGTTTCAAGTTTGATATGCACAAAATAACTGGTGGTATGCCTCAGGGCTCTGTTCTATTTCCGACACTCTTTTTACTTTTCATGAACGATCTCTTGTCTGCTACTTCAAATCCAATATATTCCTTTGCTGACTACAGTACTCTCTGCTTTTCATATTTGTTCCCCGACTCACGTCCCTGCTCTTCAGCTGCAGAACGGGAACGGCAGCGTATGTTAAGCTCATTAAATTTCGATATCAACAGCATAACCAATTTGGGGAACTATGAACAGAGTGGAATTTAATGCTTCCAAAACACAATACTGTCTGCTGTCGTTAAAGCGAAATTTAAACAGCCAGCCATTATCTATGAATGGCACTTACATCGACGAAACCGAAAAATTTTCCATTTTCGGTATGTGTGTCAGTGACAACTTACGTTAAAACGACCACAAATTCCATGTCGTCAAAAACGCTGCGAAATGTCTAGGTTTCCTCAAGCGATGTACGAAATATTTTACCCCCTCTGTTCCGGCCTCAATATATAAGGCATTCATCCACCCAAAATTGGAGTATAATGCCCACATCTGGTCAGGTGCTCCTAAAACATCTCTGCACCTGCTTGATAGCATTCAAAACCGTGCGACAAGACTCATAGGAGATACTAATATCAGTCAATCAATTGACACCCTCGAACACCGACGTAATGTATCCTGTCTCATTTTGTTTTATAGCTATTTTCACCACCAGTGCTCCATTGAAATCGCCAGGAGCATTCCGGCAATTCAAACTTTCAACCGTAACACCCATCTCGCTATGAATGCTCATCAGTATACCCTCAAGCCCACTTTCGGACGTACTCTAAAATATCGTAATGCGTTCCTAAGCCATATAACTCGCTTATGGAATGCCCTGCCGATCTCTGTATTTCCTGGTCGTTATAACTTACAAACATTTAAAAACAATTTACATCAGTACCTGTCTTTTCTACCTCCCTAAATTTCTTTCGCCCGCGCTGTGTACAAATATTTTAAGGGTACACAAGCCCCTTGAGCGCGCGCTCATTATAAAAAAAAAAAACTTGTTGGAGCAATTGCTGAAAAAGTGGTAGAGAGGGAGTTGGCTATCGACAGCCCAACGGCGGTGGCTGATATGCTTATCTGTCAAGTTTTAGTAGTTCATCGTTAAAATCACCACAAACTACAATAACTTTTTGAAATTATAAGCAAATTACATATATTTGCTAACGAGGAAATAATGTTTGTCCTAGCCTTCGCTGTTGTGTCCCACTTTGTTAACACCATATACAATACTTTGTTTTTCCTTCGTTGACTGCTAAAACCATCTCTACCCCTGCTGCTTCAATAGTCGTAAGTCCTCAATTGGCAGCTACCTGTCAGTGTCGTCGGCATATGCGGGTAACTGAATATACTTGTGAAAGATGGTCACTCCGGAGTTGATTTCTGAGTTTCGTACAAATCTTTGAAAAGGGTGTTTCGGTTTTGCCATTACCGATCTTGACGGAGCAATGTGCATTCTCCATCTTCTAAGTTGGGATAATGCCAAAAATACACATGGCTCTGTATAGTTCAGCTTTGAAATCGATAAAGAGGTGATGTGTATCAATTTGGAACCACCGGGTTTTTTCCAGTGTCTGCAGAAATGTGAAATTTTCATTTATAGTGGAATTTTCTGGCTTAAAATCACACTGATATGGGCCACTCAGACTGGTCTTAGGAGGTCAAATAATACAGCAGATAGAATTTTATACGCGATGTTGAGGAGACTTATTCCCCTATAGTTGACACAATTCAAGGAATCTCTTTCCTTTGTGATCGGACAAGTAACGCTGATGTTCCATCCGTCGGGCATGCTTTCGTCGACCCAGATTTTGGAGATGGATTGATGTATGACTGCTTTAAAAATCTCGGCAGTTAAACCAGTGAGTCTAGCTACTTTGTTGGGTTTAAGTTTAAAAATTACTTTCCTGGGTTCACATTCCGTCTTATTCGTCGTCGAGTTCTTTTTTAAAAAAAAGGGTTGAGAGGTGGGGGTGTGAAACCCGACACATCAAAGGAAACCTCTTTGAGTGCCTTTGCTAAAGGCATCGGACTTCTCGAGAGGTTAAGGTTAACTCGATCAGAAAAGGCCCGGGTGGTGTCTTGCGATCGTAGCTGTTCAATGTTGAACTACATCACAATGGTCCGCTGGCCTGTCTACAGCAAGATAATGATATGAGTCGATGCTAGCTATTCAGAACGTTCGAATATCCGAAAACCGAAAGAGTGCCTTGCATCAATCGCAGTATAATCATCTTGGTTGACGGTTGGTTGATCAGGAATCACGCAATACCTTTAAATCCTTTATAACTCAACAACATGTTGTGTTTCATGGTAGTTTTTGATAAATAAACATACACCTATTTTTGACTTTTTAAAAAATTAAAAACAGATATATCACATTGTTTCAGATAGGAACTAAGTTTCTATGAGATATGGAGTCCTTTGGAGCAATTGTTTTGCTTGTTATAGCACAATTCTACTCCACAGTTTTTGTGATACGCCAACATAGTTCAGATTCTTGCAGCGGATTCTCTTCTCGGCCCATACGGGCTAATCCCTAACTTAGCCCTGTCGTACAGCTACTGGCGGGACAAATTAAGTGGGACCCTTACCGTTTTTGGCTGGATTTCTGACTCAATGCTTCGCCGTGTTGTATGAGCTTTGATATCCAACTTGCACAACACGATAGCAATCTCCTCGTGAAAGGACGCCAACTGCGTATTTTGAACTATCTTGGTCTTGCGTACTCTTTTGTGCAACAACCAAAACATGCGAATCTGCCATATCTGGCTTCGCAGTTTTATTTTGTACCTGTCCATGATACTGTCGATCAAATCGACACCGACCATGTTTGGTTGGTCAGTGAACACATATCTTTTGTTCACCTTGTCGTATCTATACTTAGACTGGTGTTTTTGGCAGCTAACCCACAAAACTCGAAGCAAGTGTGACTACTTTGTTGTCCTTCCAGGCGATATCCCCGTTCCTTTAGCATTGAAAACACATTAGACTGAGTAGGCACGTTCTTTTTTGGAAACCCCTTTTATCGGTGAGCAGTTACCAGTAGGGTACACGATTACGACGCACAGTTCCATGACTAAGAATGCCTTGAATGCCAGATATTCCAGGGGTGGCAGAGACGTGAACTCATATCGCGGGAAAGTTTGATAACAATGCGAGATCGGTTCAGTAGGCTCAACTACAACATTTTCTATTATTGTTTCGAGCTCCAATTTGTACGCAAATCCACTCACACCACATAGTTCGTTGGGTTTCTTAGGATTATAGCTTTTCAAGTTGTGTCTGGATTTAGTGAAGCAAATTTACTTCTCTAAGGCCACATTCTGGCAGGTTTCATTTATGATCATGACGACTGGTGTAATCTTCGACGCAACAAACGCTTTTCGAATTATAGTTGAAATGAATGAAGCATCTAGTCTTTTAGACTTTGTTTACCTCCATTGCATCCTTTATCAGAGGTATTCCTATACTATAGGGTGACCACATAGCAATGATAATTTTTCCAATTATTATGTTTCAGCAGCTGTAAAAGTTGCCATGCAACCATCGTTGCCAAACGAGAGGAAATTATTAAAAAAATATTATCACAATTCGGGCTCAAATATAAATACGAGTGCAATACGAATTTTGTCGTATAGTCGATCGTCATCATGGTTTCAGTGTGCAGACAATTCGTCGCATAATGGAAAATTTTTAGCGTGAGTGCACTCTTTTAGATCTTAAGCCGCCAACCAGACAGAGATTTGTACGAAATCAGAAAAACATTGCTGCCGTAGCGGCCAGTATCGAAGAATACCCAGAAATGTCGATTTGGCGCTGATCAGCAGAATTGGGCGCCGCCAGAGAATCAATCCGACTAATCTTGCCATTGGATTTGGGCCAACACCCGTTTAAGATTATGCTGATTCAGGAATTGAAGCCGGACGAACGACCATAAACAACGCCGTGAGTTCGTTAATTGGGCTCCGGAAATGTTGACAGGAGATCCGGATTTTTTCCAAAAGTTCATCTTTTCGGGCGAGGCCCATTTTTGGCTCAGCGGCTATGTCAACAAGCAAACTACCGATATTGGAGCGAACGTAATCCACACGGGTTCGGCCAAGCATCAGCGCATCCATAAAGATTGATTGTTTGGCATGGCGGAGGGAAGGAGACACAATTACCGTCAATTGTCACAGGTATAGAGATATGTTAACCGACTTTTTGTGATCAGAGTTTGCCAACATCAATATATCCGAATTGTGAAGGAGAAATTTGGTGACTGCGTCATCTCACGGCGATCATTCATCAATTGGCTGCCGTTATCATATGATTTGATACCATTCGATTATTTTCTCTGGAGCTACGTCAAGTCCTGGGGCTACGCTAACAAGCCAATCACTTTGTACGAGCTCGAGGCCAACATTCGACACACTATTGCCGGAATAAAGCGGCACATATTGGACCGAGTCATCAAAAAGCGAAGCCGAGGCGGCCATTTGAAGGACGTGCTATTCCACACATAATGACATGAACGGAGCTTCAAAATAAAGACAGAATGAATTTTATATCTCACTCCGTTGTTTTTTGTTTGAATTTTTTTTCCAATTGTTCTTATTTGATCACTCTATAGCATTCCAATGCTTCTTCCTTAACTCTAGGAACATGTACCAACAACATAACGTACACCAGTCCATTGAATTGCTGAATATCTGTCTCTGTAAGACGAAAAGCCAGACTGGGATCTTTCTGAACAATGAAAAGATTTTTTTTGTTGGTAATATCTTCTATCAGTTTCGAAAAGAACTGAATCGGAATACAAAACCCTGATGGCCAGGTCTCATCGCCTGCAAAGCTATTGCTAATTCAGTTCTAGATTCCTCTTCTTCCCCTTACATTAAATTTTTGTCCGGTTTGAAAACGTGGCGAAGGTCCTGGCTGAGTAGAAGCTGCAGCAGTGGCTGAATTCCTGGAAGTATTACCATCGTCCTTCAGATCTTCAAAAATATTGTCGATATGGACTTGCTCTGTCAAAACTTCTCCAGATCCCAAAGAAAATCTGGATCCACAATGCTATCATCACCATCATCAAACTCATGTTGCCTCATAGTTGAAGAGATACTCCCCAATTTTTTCATCTTGTAGACCACGGGAAGCCATCCTATCAAAGTATCAACCAAAGATCAATATACCGCACTATAGAAAACTTGTTACGCGTTTTGACATAAATGTCACAAAAAGTAATTAAATAATTTTATCACGAATTACCAGCTATTATGCCTAACTAACCATAAATAGTCAAAATCGTAGACTTACCTATTAGACTTATAGCACAGTTACGTAGCTTTTGAAGTAATATTGTTTTTAACGAATTTTTATAAATTTCACTCGCAAACGAATCTTTCAAAACGGCCGGCGGCATGTGTAATTGAAACAAATTTTACTTCAAGTAACCGGAAAGTTTACACAATTTGTACTAAAATACATAAACGAGTTTGTAACCGTTGTGACACATCGACTTAAACTGGAATAAGTTATCAATTTCAAATTTTGAAAGGAATAAGTTGATTTGTTACAATTCTCTCACACGGTGATATAAAGGGGAAACTGTTTGCTGTGTCCGATTTAGCTTGTGTCCGATCTCGGAGATGATGGCGTGGAGCCTATACTTCCTTACTGTATGACCAAAGATGCCATCCTTAGCTTCCTGGATGGCGATTGTGTCTGCTTTGTGGCAATCGAGGACCTCCGCTAATTATTCGGCTGCACGCGATCTCTTAGGAGCTCGGACATTCCACGTGCAGATCCAAAGGTCGTTGTTCTTTAATCGTTTGCCAGGGTCATCAACAGTGAATCCTATATTATCCGAGGTTGGTTTGTCACATTTTTTTTATCCCTTCCGTATAGAGTTGTGAGCCCTATGATGGAGTAGGCCAGTATTATGCTTCTTTGAGGTAGAGCGAGCACCTGATTTCACTGCAGCTAAAAACGACATCAGCACCTGAGGCTTCTGGATAAAGTCCAATAGGAGGAATTTCTATGACCTCTTTCGACAGACCAAAGGCCACAAATGTAGCACGTAGTACAAAGATGCTTATTGCATTAAAAAAGATGATGTCAGAAGGCTGGTAAACTTTCATATGGGACACCGCCAGCATAGATATCATTTGCACAAAGTCAGTATATACCACCTTGATCAAAAAGTTCGCGCACCACACCACCGTGTGGCGTCCCATTATTCCGATTTGAGTTCTGTTTTTTTTGCTAAGTTGGTAATTCTATTGTTGACATTTCCTCTAAATCTTAGTATCATAGCTGGACATTTGCAAAAGTTACCGTAGCCAAGAGTACATCTGTCTCATTGTGTGTTGGCGATTTTTTACAATTTTTGGAATGGATTTAAATTTGCAACAACGAACTTGTATTAAATTTTTCGTACGAGTAAAAAACGGATTCAATGGTGCTCGGAAGCTGGAAATGTTGGAAAAGTGTTTTGGCAACGATTCTCTAAAGAAAAGGGTCGTTTACCAGTGGCACGAGCGGTTCAAAAGTGGTCGTGAGTCAATATGAACGCAGTGGCAGACCATCGGCATCGAAAACCGACAAAAACATTGATGAAGTACGAGTAAAAGAAATGTTGGTCAATAACCGAAAATTAACCATCAGAGAGATAGCGAAGGACTTGAACATTGCCTATGAATCAGTCCAAGATATTTTGGTTCATGATTTGGGTTTCCGTCGTGTAGCAGCAAAGTTGGTGCCAAAAGACCACAATTTCATGCAAAAAAGAGATGATTTGCGAGGCTGAATCCGATCCCACATTCATCAGAAGGATCATAATTGGAGACGAGACGTGGGTTTATGAGTACGACACGCAATCCAGAGTGAATGGCGTTCACCAAATGAGCCGAGACCAAAAAAAACCACATCGTTTTCAGTCAAAAAAGAAGGCCATACTCACGGTTTTCATGGATTACAACGGTGTAGTGCATCATGAATTTTTGCCAGAAGGCCAGACAGTAAACAAAGAGTATTATTTGGGAGTTATGCGAAGTTTGCGTGAAGCAATTCGCCGAAAGAGACCAGAATTGTGGGCAAAAGACTCGTGGATTTTGCACCATGATAACGCACCGTCGCGTCGCACAGTGCCATTATAGAATAGAATAGATTTTTATTTTCGTTAATAATATTACAAGGGTTTGCCACCACACAATTTACAATACAATGATGTGATATGACATTTATATCTTTCAACTGTAATAATTTAATTGGCTAGTAAATATATATTAAATCAATAATTTTGAGTGTTGAAGGGAAATAACAAAAAAAAAACCTTTCATTCAGTGCAAAAAAAAAAATAAAAATTATTAAAAGCACATGATTTAAAAATAAAATGAACAAGATTTACTAAATGAGTAAATAAATAAATAAGTAACTAACTAAATAAGTAAATAAATAGATAATCGAATAAATAAATAAATAAATAAATACATAATTTAATAAATACATAAAGACAATATTTAAATTAATTAGAACAGAAATTGATTAACGGATATAAAGAAATAAATATGATAAGTAAATATGTATATAATAAATGAACAAGTAGAAAATTGACATTACAAGACTTTTCGTTATTGAATTATTAGAATAAGCATGTTGAAACTAATCATGAAGTGCAACATTTAATTAATTAATTAAATGTTTATTAGAGAAATTACAACGTGTGGTAAAGGTTTCATTAAGCCTGCGTATTCTACAGGAAATCAATTCAACATGGGCCTTCGCGTGAAGTTCGGAAGTTGAGTAATGCCAAGGTAGATTCAGCATAATTTTTAGGAGCTTATTTTGTTGAATTTGTAATTTTTTTATATGGCAATTAGCACATTTACCCCACACTGAATTGCCTGAAAGATTACTTTATGTAACAATATTTTATTTTCAATTGATAATAAGGAGTTCCTGTTAATAAAAGGATATAACATCCTAATGCCAATACTAATTTTATTTAAAGTTTGTGTTATATGTTCTTTGAAGGTTAGTTTGGCATCAAGGTAAACACCTAAGTATTTCACATGTTATTTCCAGTCAACCTGCTGACCATTTAGGACTTGTTGATTAGACGGCAAGAAACAATTCTTTCTTTTCCTTGTGAAAAAAATGGCTTGGATCTTTTCCGCGTTTACTTTTATCTTCCATTTACTATAATAACAAATTATGATTTCGATCGGATTCCGAAGATTGATTTCAATGTTGAGACCAAACAAACGCGACGAAAAAATCGCTGTGTCGTCAGCATATATAGCTAGTTCACACTGAGGTAAATCTGGTACATCTGATGTATACAAATTATATAATATAGGTCCAAGTACAGAACCCTGCGGAACTCCAGTAATTATCTTTTTTAAACAAGAGGGACTATTATTGACATAAACTCTGAACAAACGGTTTGACAAAAAGCTTTGGACAATTTTACATAAATACAAAGGGAAATTAAAATTAATCATTTTGTATAATAAGCCATTGTGCTAAACGCTATCAAAGGCTTTTTCAATATCCAAAAGTATCATTCCCGTTGATTTTCCCTTGAGACGATTTTCCTTGATATGGTTGCATATTCTGAGCACTTGATGGCAAGTGCTATGATTTCGTCTAAACCCAAACTGCTCATTAGGGTAGATTTTTCGTTCCTCAATAATATTTAACAATTTAATTTTTAATACCCTTTCATAAATTTTGCTTAAGCTGTTGAGCAAACTTATAGGCCTATAACTTTCTGGTTTTTCGGGAAGTTTTCCGACTTTCAGTATAGGAACTTCTTTCCAGCAGTTGGGAAAATATTGCATTTTCAGACAACCATTTATTAAAAACGTTACATATTTATACCCACATTTCGGCATATTTTTAAGATATATATTTTTTATATTGTCTAATCCACTGGCTTTCTTAATAGCTAGTTTATGTATTATATATTTTATATCTGCCTCGCTCACAAGTTCACTTGCTGAAGTTTCACATGCAACAGAATCAAAATTTTGTAGAGAATTTTCTACGGTTGATTCAGTATTTGCATCACTAAGGTGTTGCGAAACAGTGTGATTTTTTACAAATTGTTCACAGAGAACATTAGCTTTTTGTGTGTCAGTGTAAGAAACATTGAAACATTACTACTCGTATTTTGCACTAGAGATGGAATTTGCTTATTTTTTGTTTTGATTACTCTAGCAATATTCCAGAAAGGTTTAGAAGCCTTGTCAAGAAAACTCAGTTTATTGTTCCATTCATCGTTGCGCTTATTATAAATTAGCTTAGCTATTTGTTTGTTAAAGTACTTTACAAGCCTTTGGGAAATGGGTTGTCTAAACCTCTGCCAATTTCGTCTATGCATATTTCTCAACTGAATTATTTCTAAAACATTGTTTGGGAGTTGCATACGATAATATTTTTTTTTTACCTTTGGTATGCTACACTCAGCAGAACTTAAAATGTTTTCTGACCAACCGTTAACAACAATATCAATGTCGTCTGTATTAGTTATGGTATCTAAATCTGTGGATAAATTTCGCAGTTTAAGTTTCATTGCTCTACGATAAACAGCCCAATTAGCATTCTTCAGATCAAGGGAATATTGCACAATTTTGTTTCCGGAACACGGAAGTTGACAAAAAACTGGGTTGTGATCCGACGGTAAATCATTTATTGATATTGGCTGAGAGAGATGACTAGATAAGTTAGTAAAAAATAAATCAAGAACAGATGGACGACCACGAGAACTAGCTGGGATATAAGTTGGACTAGATGGTGACAGAACACGGACAGGTAAAAAGGTAAGCAGGTCACACAAAACGTTACCAAAAGAATTTGCTTGCATGCAACCCCAATCTCTGTGTCTGCAATTGAGATCACCACCTATCAAAAAATCACCACTTAGATTGAATAATTTACGTAAATCCGATCGTAATCTTTGTCTAATAACTGGACTAGAATTTCCGTCTGGGAAATACACACAGTAGATTTTAAGAAGTGATACATTCCTTAACTTTATTTCTAAACCTATATTCTCGACATATTGCGTTTCCAAACTTCTTGGAATACCATGTTGAATTGATTTCCTGATTAGAATCGCCACACCACCCCCTCGTCTATTCGATAGCATTCAAAGGAGGGCCATGACATTCGATAGGAACTGTCTAACCCGGTCTCTGTGACTAACGCAACATCAACATTGTGTACATTTAGAAAATTAAAGAATTCAACATGTTTTTGTCTAATACCTCTTGAATTCCATGTTACAATATTTAAGTTACTATTAACTAAATTATTTAACATTAGAGTACAGAAACTTAGCAGCTACTCGTAATTGTGCGATGGCAGTAAATTGTTCTTGTTTAGTTTTACAAGCACCTAATTTATTTATCAATTCCATAACAAGTATGTTCAATTCTTCCATTGCGAATAAATCATTCTTGACGGTATGTTGAGTGTTGTTGTTTATAGGAGATGGTAAAGTTACATATTGCCACGAATGTTGCTGGGAAACATTGCAACGTTCTAATTCCACCTGGTTCGCAGCATCTACATTTGGAAGAGCAGGAAAATCACTCATCGATTGAAGCGAAATAAAGTTGGTGTTTCTCATGCTTTGGTTCAACTTTGACGTATGGGTTGTAGAGCGACTGTTTTTTGCTGTCTGTATTTTTCTCTCATCTCCATGTATTTATTTCTACTTACGCATGAACTGTCAGTGGATTTATGTTCCCCCTTGCAGTTTGCGCACTTCACTTTTATGTTGTTAGTGTTGCATACCTCAGTTTTGTGCGGTCCAGCACAGATACCACAATATGTTTTAATGTGACAGTTGCGTTCGCCGTGGCCAAACATTTGGCAGTTACGGCATTGTGTCACCCGATTATTGTTTTTGCGGTAATAGCTCCAGTTCACTTGCGTATGAAAAATAATTTTGTATTTTTTCTTTAGATCATTGAACTTACTCGTAACACTGCCATTTTCGAAATAAATTATATAGAATGTGTCTTTATAATGATCGTAGGTTTTAGTTATTGGTTTTAAGTCCTTGCACTTAAGCCCGATTTTTATTAATTCGCTTTTTAATGAATTAATCTCAATATTACCTAAGCCATATAAAACAGCTTTAAAAGCTTTTTCGCTTTTAACATCGTGTGTGAAGAACTGACAATTTTCTTTTTGGAGTTTAGTTAGAACACTATTGTATGAATCCATACTGTTACACAAAATTTTTATTCCGATGGTCATTTTTTTTATAGCATAATCAGAGATATTCAGTGAATTAAATAAACTGTGCACATATTCAGGAGTTTTTTGTACCACTTTAATTGGAGGAACATTTATTTTTTTAACTTTTGGCGATATAATTTCGTCCATATCATCGGTTTCATTGTCACTGTCCGGAAGACATTGGAGAGGGCTCCAGTAGTTAGAGCGAGAATTTTTTTTATCATTGGCCATTGTCAGTAAAGACGTAGCTCTTTTTTTTGTAGAGGACAGTGAACTGTCCCCTATACTTGGGGATCTCGATCGTTTATGAATTTTTACCGATATTAAGACTCGAGAAAGAAAAAGCAAAAACAAAGATATCGTAACCGAATCAAAATACCTACACTATATAGTTGTCGATGTGTATAGCTTTAAAGCTGCGGCCTTTATGGTGTAGTGCATCATAAATTTTTCCCAGAAGGCCAGACAGTAAACAAAGAGTATTATTTGGGCGTTATGAGACGTTTGCGTGAAGCAGTTCGCAGAAAGAGACCAGAATTGTGGGCAGAAAACTCGTGGATTTTGCACCATAATAACGCACCGTCGCACATTACCATCATCATTTGTAATTTTTTGACGAAAAATGCAACAAATACCATCCAACAGGCACCGAATTCACCTTATTTGGCTCCCTGTGACTTCTTTCTTTTCAATCGAGTTAAAAAACCACTACGGGGAACGCGTTTCAGTAGCCGAGAGGAAGTAATTGAAAGATCGCAGGAAGCACTGATTGACATACCGAAAACCGAATACAAAAAATGTTTCGAGGATTGGATCAAGCGCTTGCATAAGTGTGTTGCAGTCGATGGGGATTACTTTGAAGGGGACAATATCGATTTAGATGAATAAACTTGTATTTCAAATTTTCTGAATACATTCCGGGTACATTTTGATCAAGGTAGTAGTATGTCAGTAAACTGAATGTCGCCTTTTTATATAGCCACAGAACACTCATTTATTATATATACTTTCTTAGCGACTGAACAACAGCAAAGCATCTCCACCAGAGTGATTCTCAAGTTTGTTAAGAAAGTTGGAGCTCATCTGGCACGTTAAACTGATTTGGTTGCCCACTACAATTCTGCGGTGGGCTGAATGGCGTGACTTTATGAATGTGCTAACCTGTAGACTATACATCTAAATTATTTAATAAGCATCCGAATATAAAAAAGCTGAAATCGTTCTGCTAATCAAACTGAATGCCTTGAACTAAACCCCTCTGTATAATCTGGCCACTCCAGATGTACTCGTATCTAAATTCTATATCAACTTCCCTCTGAAAAAAAAAAATACGAAAAAGTGTAAAACGCAAAATAAAATGAGAGCAAAAAAAAAAAAACACAAATTGAAAACGAAAGCCAAAACATATTCTCCTTTCACCAATCATCCGAAATGTTTTGATTAACTTTAAACGAAACTCTTCAATTTCAATTAGAAACTTTCCCAGATATAGAAACGTTCCACCGAATCACCTGAGGCCATTGAGTTAATTTACACACCTAAATAAATTCCAACTACTACCGTGCCGTACCGTACACAGTCTGTGGTTGATTCTCCAGCCTTAGCATACGAGTATACCCATATACCCAACTCAATTTGGCCATTCTACGTAACTGAGTAGAGTTGTTATTGCAGGAAGGTATCAAGCGAGCTCTCAAAAGGATATTTTCCCACTGAAAAATCATTCTCGCAAAAGGACCTCGACTTACGACACCCAAGGGGTGGGTTATTAATTGTGAAACATAAAATGAAGTTTAAAATTGAAAATGAAGATTTGACTGAAGCTGGAGATCTGCATACCGAATGACGACTTGTAGCTACAGCGACAGCAACACAGCAACCCAGAAACCCACCAACCCAACAACCCTTGGCGCAAATGAATTAAGTGATAACATCGGTCTTTTCGGTAAACCCAAGATACACAGTACCATAAATACAATTTTTTTTGTTTTTTTTTTTTTTCGTCAAATGAAAACTCTTTGGCACCACGAGTACGAGTAGCACGGGATGGTTGAAAAAAAAAACTCACCACTCACAGCGTTTTGGGTTTTTTCATCGTCATCTTTGCTTAGGAATCGGAATCTAGGAGAGCGAACATGCCGCTTCCTTGAATAAAACTGCCGTAGGCCAGATACTTCAATAAGTTTTACGAAATGGTAAATGTGTTCACAGCTTCCTCTACTCGTACATTCGTACGTTTGTTTTTTTCGGTCTTTTATGACGCTGGCACAAGGACTACTGAGATGAAATGGAAACGTAAATGTTTTCATATCTAGATGGAACGCTTGTGGTTGATTTAGTGGAAAAGTTTTCAATTTTCCATTTCCCATGCAACTATGTTGATGTATAGTACATCTGCACAGGGAAAATGGATACCCGTACTCGTACACCACTGTCAAAGAGAAAGAGTTTCCCAACCGGACTTGGCTACCAGGTGTTGGCTTACTCTAAGGTGCACCACATCTTCCCGCACCACTCTATAGCCGAAGACTAAAATGAAAAATTTTCTTTGAAATTAAAAAAACCCACAAAGGAAGGCGCGCGTCTGCTAAAGTACTACAAAACATTCCTCCAGGATGAAACTTAACTGAGGCTATTTATCACTGAAGGTGGCATCAGAACCGGCCAGATGTAGGCGGTTATTTGGGTATGTAATTTGTCTACGAGTTGGTTGTAGCTCTCATATCCCTGTATACTCGTACATATCCGAATCCGTATCCTTTGTTTTAATTGAGGTGAAAATTTTATTGAAAGTTATTAAGAGTCAGAAACGGCATGGCACGAAACGAAACTCCATTAGAGGGAAATTTTCAGATTAAATAGAGTAGAAGAGTAAATAAATAAATAAGTACTTCTGGCGTTATTGTTGTTGTTGTTGGTGTTTAAGAATATCCTGCTTTGGGGAACATCATCTGGGAATCCCTTTCATCTTTTGTGAAAATAGCTTTATTTGACAAGGGAAAGGTTTTTATACGTTTCCTTTTATTTTTTTTTGTTGTGTTGGTTTTTTTTTGTTTTTTTTTTTTTGCTCGGCAAGACTAAAGGTCCGTTGGCTAATAAATCTTCTAGCAAGTGAAGTGAAAAAGTTACTCATTTCCGTTTTTATTTCACAGTTGCCGGAAACGGAAATTAGAAACTTATTCAAGTTGAACAACGTAGCAGTAGAAGTATGTATAAATGGACTTTACATGACGAATTCGAACAAGTTGTTAATCGTTAAAGATGAAAAGGATACCTTACATGTGCATGGATAAACTGTCGACAGAAAATTTGATTTTGGATTTGAATTGATTGGAAATGAATAAGGCAGTGCGGACGATGAGACTGATTGATGATTGACAACAACTGTTATCTGAATTAATAATAATTGATTCTGGTTAGCAAATCAAATATTACTTATGTTTCTGGGTTGATGTAAGAAGGGAATATGAGGTTCTAAACCTGAATATGCATTTAAAATTGCTGCTCTTGGAAATTAGTATTAAGATTCTCCAGGTACGTTTCGTTTCGGCAAGCAAGTAGGGTTGGCCATCATTGACAGTATGTATGGTCTGCCATGACAATGACCACCATGCCATATTTTCAACAGCGATGGAGAATATACAGAACCCTAGTACGTTCAAGGAAATGTTGCTACGAAAGCCTTTTCGCATCAGCTTATTTCGGTCATCTCCATATTATGCGACACAGCAATGCTCGGGGCAAGTAAAAGTCAAACCGGTGGAACAACGAGATCAAAAGGCCAGAAGCAAAGTACCTTGTGACATGACGCTGATTCCGGAGATTCAGACGCAGACAAATTTCTAAGGCGCGAAATGGAAAAGGCCACCTAAACAACGTGTCAAGAAGTTTCAGGCATCTTTGTGAGGAGGCCTCAGACCTATGGGATGCAATTTAAAGTTTAGTGACCGATAGTAGAGCATTGGTCCCGCATAGACTAACTACTGTAGTCCATTGCGAAAGATAACAGCAAGGAGGACATCCTGACCATCACACTGGAGGCAAATTTCAAAGCATGCAGAAGCAAAAAGGAGACATCAAAGCACCTGGACTGGATGGCATTTCGATGCGAAAGTGCCTAGAGAAGGAGAGGAGTGCCTTCCCCAACATTTATTGCTATACATAAAGAGAACAAACCACAAGCAGAGCATTCGTCGTATCGCCCAATGTGTCTGCTTAATACCCTACAATAGATTCTTACATTCATACATCAGGCTACTTACAGTGTTGGTGGAAAATGGAGCTCTATCAGATCATCAGTAAATACAAATCTACATTCGATGCCATAAAGACGTTAGCAGATACAGCAATAAAAGCAATATAGGAGGCAAGAAGGGCCTGGTGAACAACGAAGTATTGTGCAGTAACAAAGCTTGATGTAAAAATGCTTGCTGAGTTGGTGATACATTAGGAGATGCTCGACTTGAATGGATACACCATGCTACCTGCTGAAATTAATCACAGACTACGTTAGCCACAGGAGGCTTACGTATCTTGCTAACGATGGCACTAAGTACTCCAATCCTCGGACTTATTCTTTAAAACATTATGTACGATGAAATTTTGCAATTAACACTGCTCGAAGAAGTGAGAATAATCGCATTCGCTGACAACATCGCGATACTCACCGTAGCCAAGCGCATCCACAAGAAAGAGTAGCTCGAGATCAGATCGAGAATTAGGAACCTCAAGACAGAGGCTGTCTTAATAACTGCAAGAATATGGAGCATACGAACTTCTAAATTATGAACCAATCAAACATGTCAAAATATTCCTAGAGTGATTCTACATAACAGGCAACACTTCAAGGTTCACATCCAGTACACCAGCATCAAAACATCGTTGATACAAGCAAAAGTCTCTCAAATATTTTCGACCCTTAATGACCCTTAATACGCTAGCAGTATGCTGTTGTCCAGAGTGTTCATTCAGTACAGTCTTCCGATACGCTGATTCGGTATATGCGGATGTACTAGCAATGAAAGAGTTAAAAAGAAATCCTTAAACCGGCAGGAGGCCAAAATGGAGTGATTTTGTATGCCAGCTCAGACAGCTTCACAATAAGTCATCAAATCATGAACAACGCGGTAAGAGAGGACTGCAACTCCTTCCTTACATACGGATAGCATCTGTCCAGGCATGACCGTGATCGGAAATATACCCAAACAAGGAGGAAGATGCGAGGCACGCGGTGTTTAAATGCAGGCGATTCGCTGAAGAGATTTTGACATCTCTAGTCCGACCTTTTAGCTCACATGACGAGATCGAATGCGGGCTGGATATAGATCTTCTCATTCATAGTGCGAGCGCAGGAAGAGCTGCGGAAACCAAAGACTTTGAAAAAACCGCAAGAGGCAATTACGTCATCACAATTTGCTTGGTGGTTAAAGATATCTTAAGTATTAAAATTGTTGGCACTTTGGTATGATGATTCCTTCTAAATAGATATCAGGAGTTCAGTTTGCCGGTTCGGAAACCTCAATACTGATAATCGGTCTTAGTACGACTGAGTCGTTATCCGGTATCTTCTAGCGTCTTTATACAATTACATATTTAGAATTACCTGAAAGACTGTAATGTCATTTCTGATAATAGCGCTGTTATTGGCGAAAGGAAGAGAGGTCGTTCTTGAATGGTTAATGTGCTGCTTCAATAGAAAATTCTCTATAACATTACAAGCAAACGACTTTGGTATTTTACGCCATCGTATATATCGCGTATCAATTGTATGTAATGACGACATGCAAATCTCTACAAGCTTCACGACGTTCCATCATCGTTATACGTAAACTTTGAACCGCATTGACTCTCATGGATTTTCATATATTCATAATTTAAATCTAGCTTCGCCAATAGTACAGTACAGTACAGATAGTAGATAGATAGATACAGTGGAACAAAAAAATTCACACCCCACTGGTTAAGCATTTGGTCGCCTTTCATCATTTTATTTAACAAATTCGTGAGCCGTTTATACCCAAGATTTCCGATTATCGCCCATACCTGGGAGGTTTGTGATCCAATCCAACTGCACGCCCCCTGGTCATTCTTTTCTACCCTCGATCTCAATAACTCTGTTTTTGAAAGTAGTTCCTTTTGAAATAACAAACTTTTCATTGTCCACCAGAATATAAGAAGTTTAAGAGAAAACTTTGCAGCATTTGTCACGCACCTTTTTTCTTTTGCATGTACGAGTATTCCTGATATCGTTTGTGTATCTGGAATATGGATTTATGGCTTTGAAATAAGGGATTACGTTCTGCCCGGGCTCAGTTTTTTTGCTAATCCGAATGAAAATTACGCTACAGGTGGTGTTGGGTGTTTTGTGAAAGATGAATTCAAGATTCTCGAAGTCTTGAATGTTGATTTTGTGAGTGCTGATGTGTTGAAAGTTCCCATTGTAATTAATCATGACGTACATATATGTTTTTGTATGTGCATATAGACTGCATATGTTTGGTATTATGACGTCCTTGGAGGAATTTTCCGGTCTTTTAGAAAGGGAAAAGCTTAACAGTTTAGATAGTATCAGTTCCACTGTTACAAATTACTTGGCATTATTAGCTTCGCATGGTCTAGCGTGTTTTATTAACGAGCCTACTAGGTTTGAATCGGGTACTTGCCTAGATCACACTTATGGACGCTTCAGAAACGTTTCACTGAGAATCTGCGAGAAGGGTGTACTTGATCTTATGATTACTGATCATGCTATGACGATGCTCTTAGTAAACATGTTCAAAAGCAAAAGTAAAACTAATCATAAATCATGCAACCAGGTGATAAAAATTGATTTTCGGAATCTCAAAAACAATCTACTGTGTGAGTTTTGGGAAGATGTCTATTCGTATAGTGATGCTTCAACTTCCTATTCTATTTTCCTTGATTCCCTTAACCTTCCGTGCACCACGTGGAGTTTAATAAACCCCAGCGAAACAAAAATCGCCGTATGTTTTTAAACGGCCGAGCGAATTCCACGAAACGTCGTGTAGCTGGAGTTGCGACGTTGCCGGGTCGCATAGTAACAGTGATTTAGTAGTAGCGTCGCAGGCGTGGCAGGGCGTCACAAACCCCACGTAGTTCGGGACGTCGTCTAAAAGGTAAGCAGTATGACATGCAAAATATACCTATTTCTACATAAATATTTATTTATTTTGTTTTTTTATTGTATTTGTTTGCAGGTCTCATAATGGCTCGACGTACAAATGAACATGAAATATTATCGGCACTTATGGATTATGGTGATGGCGATACAGATGAGCTATATTTACCCGGAAGTGAAGGCGATTCGGATCATTTAAGTACTCAATCTGAACGTGACATTGAAGAGGATGTAGAGGACGTGGACATTTCTTCAGGAGGTGAGTCTTCTATTCATCCAATGAAATACTTGAATCGGTTGTGAAACATACGAATGTAAAGATATGTCTTTCGAGACCACAGCCACCAGATAGTGAACCGCTTAATGTTCTCTATAAAGCAACAACTGCATATAAGATGAAAGCAGAGTTTTTGGGCTTTTATTTTTAGCAGGATTGTATCGTTCTGGGAGACAAAACCTCAATGACCTCTGGGCTTCAGATGGTACTGGAATCGAAATATTTCGATGCACGATATCTAAAAATCGATTCTCGTGCCTACTAAATAATATAAGATTTGATGACGCTACGACTAGAGGAGACATTCCATTATGTTTCAAACAATCTCGAGAGGAATATGCATCACGGCTTGGCTTTCAAAAAGACATCACTGTCGTTTCTTATGTTCCAAAGCCTCGAAAGTACGTTTATATGATGTCTTCCCTTCATCATGATAAAGAAATCGACCATGAAACTGGAATCAAGTAGAAGCCATCTATGATTACATTCTATAACGAAACCAAAAGTGGAGTAGATGTGGTCGATAAACTTGCCAGAACATACGACGGTTCTCGCAACAGCAAACGCTGGCCTCTTACTTTATTTTTTTCGATGCTCAATCATGCAGGAATCAACGCTATGATTCTACATACGTTCAATAATGGCATTGAAGCAGGAAAATTTAACAATAGGAGGAAATTTATTCGTGATCTGGGAATGGCTTTGATTGAAGAGCATCTGAGAAACCGCAAATATAATCCACGAATTCCAAGGGATTCTCGTAAGCGCATACATCTCTTACTTGGTGAACCCAGTGTGGAACCACCAAAGAAGATGCCAAGACGTGTAACAAGATGTTCGGAATGCGACAGAAGAAAAGATCGAAAGACCAAGTACGGTTGCGACCGATGCGAAGTACCTATATGCTTAGAACACGCATATTTTTTTTGTAAAAATTGTACAGATTTGAACCAACTCTGATCTCAAGAAGACTAATTATGTTTAGTTATTTTTATTTTATTTTTATTTCTTATCTCATTAGGCCCTGATATAAAGAGCAATAAGAAGTTTTTACTTAAGTTTTTCTTTTAAAGGCTAAACCAAAGAAGATGGTCTCCTCTGAGCTATTAAAAAAGTACTATTTTTGTTACAATGCCTGTAGATATTAAAAATGTTTATTATTGTATATTTCACAAATTTATTTTATTTTTATCTCCTAATAGTCCAGAAACAATATAAATACGTATAAAATAAACTTTAAAAAGATATTCTCTATATATAGATAGAATGATATTGAGGTATAGGAAACCCCACATAGTGCAGGATGCAACTTTTACCCACGTGGTGCACGGAAGGTTAATAAACATATTCTTAACTGCTCCTCACAACTGCCCTCGAAAAATTTGTTAAAAAGTCTAAAACCGTGGATCTCTAATGTTTTGCTAAACAAAGTTAAAGGTAAAAACAAACTAAGAACTAAAAGCAAAAAGTAACCTAACGTTCTGAGTTTAAGTTACAAATATAAAAAATTGTGCGCTGAACTTAAAACCGAGATTCCGATTTGTCGAGATACCTATTACCGCACTCAATTTAATTCTGCTAAGGGAAATGGCAAGTATGTAGTAAATAGTCTGCCCAATAAAACTTCCTTTTTGAAAAAAGCCCACTGTAATACAGGTCGATCACTGTGAGGTTTCTGATAAACTTGACATCGCTAATGCTTTTAACTCGTATTTCTCGAATACAGCTATCAGTTAATCAGTAAGTTCAGTCTTACCGTTCTACAATGTTTGCTCGTCCATATGTGGTTGCTCTGAACCATTGCAAAGATTTGTGTCTCAGCCCATAACATCTCTTCAGATATTAGAAGCTATTGGTTAGCTAAAGAATTCGAAATCGTGTGGAGCTGATGGAATTTTTAATATTTTCGTGAAAAAAATTGCATGTTTCGTAGTGGATGTCTTGGCAGTTATTTTTAATCGTTGCGTGTTTGCTGGGGTCTTTCCAGATGCCCTCAAATGTGCAGATATTGTGCCTGTGTTCAAAACAGGTTCGGCTGTTCAAATGTGTAACTACAGGCCCATCTCACCTCTCCCAGTTTTCAGTAAAACTTAATTCTTAACTTAATTCGTGCGTATTTTTTCAAAATTTGCACGTTTATTTAAGAAAAACATGTACAATAGTATTATTCAAGGTATTGCCCATCTGAAGCTATGACTTTTCCCATCTTTCTGGCAATTTGTGGATCCCATCCCAAAAGAACTGCGCCAGCTTGGTAGCCAAGAATGAATCAAGTCAATTTTTGATATTCTGCTCTGATGTGAACCGTATTTCAGTGAGGGCGTTCTGCATCGATCGGAACAAATGATAGTCAGAAGGGGCAAGGTCTGGGCTATAAGGCGGGTGGGGTAAAATTTCCATCCACTGTTTTCCAAATAGTTCTTAACCGGAATAGCAACGTGGGGCCGAGCGTTGTCATGATGGAAAATTATTGCCTCGTGTCTGGTCGCATATTCTGGGCGTTTTTCGGCCACTGCTCTCTTCAAACGGATTAATTGTGTTCGGTAGCGTTGTCCATTGATGGTTTCACCCGGTTTTAGCAGCTCATATTGTAATACAGCACACCCATCTGATCCCACCAAATACAGAGCACTACCTTAGCGCCATGGATATTCGGCTTTGCCGTTGATTTGGCAGGTTGGCCGGGTTTCACATATGATTTTTTGCACTTGGGGTTGTCGTAATGGATCCATTTTTCATCACCAGTAACAATCCGATGCAAAAATGACTTTCTTTTGTGGCGTTCCAGCAGCATTTCGGTCATGCAAAACCGCCTTTCGACGTCTCTCGAATTCTCTAAAGAAAACGGTCATTTACCAGTGGCACGAGCGCGAGCGGTTCAAAAGTGGTCGTGTGTCAATCGAAGAATATGAACGCAGTGTCACACCATCGACATCGAAAACCGACGAAAACATTGATGAAGTACGAGTAAAAGAAATGTTGGTCAGTAACCGCAAATTAACCATCAGAGAGATAGCGGAGGACTTGGACATTGCCTATTGATCCGTCCAAGACATTTGGGTTAATGATTTGGGTTTCCGTCGTGTAGGAGCAAAGTTGGTGCCAAAAGACCTCAATTTCAGGCAAAAAAGAGATCGTGTTGACGTCGCGAAAGAGATGATTTGCGAGGCTCAATCTGATTCCACATTCATCAAAAGGATCATTACTAGAGACGAGACGTGGGTTTATGAGTACGACACGCAATCCAGACATCAGGCAAGTGGATGGCGTTCACCAAATGAGCCGAAACCAAAAAAAACACGTCGTTTTCAGTCAAAAAGAAGGCAATGCTCACAGTTTTCATGGATTACAACGGATGCCAGACAGCAAACAAAGAGTATTATTTGGGCTTTATGATAGGTTTGCGTGAAACAATTCGCCGAAAGAGACCAAAGTTGTGGGCAGAAAACTCGTGGATTTTGCACCATGATAACGCACCGTCGCACAAATACGAGTACCATCCAACAGCCACCGAATTCACCTGATTTGGCTCCCTGTGACTTCTTTCTGTTCAATCGAGTTAAAAACCAACACGGCAGGGAACGCGTTTCAGCAGCCGAGAGGAAGTAATGGAAAAGTCGCAGGAAGCACTGATGGACATACCGAAAACCGAATATAAAAAATGTTTCGAGGATTACTTTAAAGTGACAATATAGATTTAGATGAATAAACTTATATTTTTAATTTTCTGAATAAATTCCGAAAAATTGTTGATCAAGGTGCAAGAGCCGAACCTCGTGATTACCAAAACTTTTTGCGAATGGATGAAGAAACATTTAATTGTTTGGAGGAAATGGTTTCGCCATAAATAAGAACACAGACCACGCTAATAAGAGATCCGATTTCTCCTTGTGCTAGACTTTCTACAAAACTACGTTATTTAGCAACCCGCACAACATTTGAAGATTTAAAATTTTCAACATTTATTTCACCAATAACCATAAGCAAAATAGTGATGGCAATCTGTGAAGCTCTTTGCATCTGTTTGAAAAGTAGTATATGTTACTACAAGTAAGTTAAAAAAAATTGTATTTTAATAAACCTTTTTTTTTTTATAATATAATTACAAGAATGAAAATAGTTTAGACATTATTATCTTTAGTTGTAATTTTGTGTACCTTGAAATGATGAAAAGAAAGACGTTGCGGTCTCAAATCTTGGTGATGTACTACATTCAGCATATGTGAAGTTTTCTGAAACTGGAGTACTACATACTGATGGATATGATGAAATTGAAGCACCATCAGAGGTTCTTTCTGAAATCGGAACGACTGAGGCAGTGTAATAAGGAGATACATTAATTTGTACTGGGTTCCTATGCAATGAGGCAAATGAGCCTTCAAACAAAGTTCATGAACTTTTTCGCGAAAACTTGCTGCACTGGATCCATTTTTTTCAACTCATTTACCCAAGTTATTCCTAGATGAATAAAGTCATCATGAGGTGCACGGAGCCGCTCTCACGCAAGTTGAAGAAATTAATTTTGATTTGCTTGTATACTCCTTTTTCTGGCTCTAGGTGTAGAAACACCATTATTATTAAGAGTGCTTAAGGTTTTCGGAGTTCCTTAAAAAAAACACATTATTAAATGCCACAAATATTACATCAAACTATATAAAACAATTATGCATTTATTTTCAGATGCCAAGATCATCTCAAGAATGGAAAAATATAGCTCAAGGATTTAATGATCGTTGAAACTTTCCTCATTGCTTAGGAGCTTGGGATGGCAAGCATGTCCAGATTACAAGACCTCCAAGATCAGGGTCATTTTATTATAACTACAAAGGCACATGCAGCGTAGTTGTATTGGGACTTGTTAATTCTAATTACGAGTTTATAATGGCTGATGTGGGGATCAACGGCCGAGTTTTCAATGGAGGTATGTTGGGATATTCATAATTTAGAAAAATGTTAGCTAAAAAACGCTTTCGTATTCTGGATAAAGAAGCCTTCTATAATTACGAAAAAGAACTTCCTAATGTTATCGTAGCCGATGATGCATTTTCAATGTCAGAAAATTTGCTCAAACCATACCCAGGAGGAAATTTAACAGCAGAAAAACGAATTTTCAACTATCTCTTAAGCAGATCTCGTCGCATAGTTGAAAATGCATTCAGAATACTGGCTTTGTTGAAAAGTATTATTATAAAAGCTAGCTCTCACTATTGCCCCATATCTGGCAATACCATCGCTAGTTAACATATTCATCGCAATGTCAAGCTTCTGTCAGAATTTTTTGTAATGAAACGTGTTTCAAGCAAGAGGTTACGTTTCTTTCTTTTCGCTTCTTCTAAAGTTTTCAAAAAGGAAAAAACCTTCTTGCAAACATTGGCATCCCATCCCTGATTCTTCCGTGTAAAATATTCGTGTTTCTTAGTGAAACGGTTTTTTTCAAAGGACAATGGCTCTGGCTAAGGAAGAATCTATTGCGGAGCTAATTCGTAACTTGTCATAAAGTTCACAAAAAGTCGCCAAGGCGAAGCAGACAAAAGGGCAGAAGAAAACTCCTGGACGACTACTGGAGCAAATTCAATGATGCCCATGATTGCATCTCTTCAACAGAGGTAACAGAATATAATGCAAAGGATCTTCAGCGGTGTCTATCGGACTAGCGTTTTGCGAAGCCTTAGGAAATGATCTCATAGACGAGCTGTCCACGACTGCGCATGATACCATAGGTATGTCTCATTCAACACCGACCCGTCCCGTCATAAGCGGAGGCAGCAACGTCAAATCAACTTTGCCAAAACTTCAGCTGCCCAGCTTCGATGGATCGTTTAATGTGTGGCTGAATTTCAAAGACATGTTTACCAGCTGTGGAATCAGTGATACATTGCTCTCCAATGTGCAACTATTAAATTATCTAAATTGTAGCCTTCGTGGTACTGCTGCGTGTGTGTTAAAAAATATTCCGATTAGAGATGACAACTTTCAGACCGCTTTCAGATCGACTTCAGTCGATATGACAACAAGCGTAGGCTTATTAAACAGTACTTTGGTGACATCCTAAAGCTGCCAATCATGACTTGGGGCTTACGTCAGATTCTTGATGGAATCACTGAAGCGTTTCGGGCTCTGAAGCAACCAAGGCGGCCAACCGACCAGTGGGACGAAACCAATACGGTCTCTTTTTGGCAACTTCGAAATCTCATTCAAAATGCACTTTATCAGTTTCACTATTTTTGATATACGAACATGCTTTAAATGTTTGCGTTTTTACCCTTCGCCGCAATTTTTGAGTCAACATCAACCACTACGTTTTCTTTTTTTGTAACGTAACGGGTGACCGGTAAAATATTGCCAAAGAAAAAAAATTCAGCGTGACCGCTGACAGTTCAGGGTTATTAAAAAAGTAGCTTTACACTAAAGAACAACGCGTTTTCATCGTTCAGCTATACTCGTATTTCGCAGTTTTCGTACAAAGTATCGTCGGAATAGTTTCATAACTTTATCAACTCTGAAGAGATTAATACAAAAATTCAGGTGGACTGCTTCAATTATTGATCCAGACGCTCTGGTCATCCTTCAACAAGTTGTTCAACACAAAACATCGAATCAGTTCATGAGAATATTGCTGAGAGTCCAGGAATGTCAATTCGGCACCGTGGTCAAGAATTGAGTACAATTCGAGAAGCGCTCTACAGCGTATTCTGGTGAAAGTTCTGAATCTTCATGCATACAAAGTGCAATTGGCTCGAGAACTGAAGCCTACTGACCACGCACAACGAAAAGAGTTCGTTGAATGGATTTTTTATATTTTTTTATAATTTACGCGCGCCTAAGGGGTTATGATACCCTTTTATTGTTGCCTGGACGTGGGCGGAAAGATAGAAGGAGGAGAAAGGATAGCATTGTTGTAATGTAGTGGTTTGAAACTCAGGTGTGTTTGGTTTCGATATTGGCTCTCCAGGGGTGGGAGTCCGAATAGGACGGAGAGATTTTCTGCACTCTGAATGATTCCGGCTGTGATTTTATGGGACAAGTGGATGCTGCTTTTGTAAACAAAGTCATCTTCTGCAGTGAGGCTCATTTTCTTCTTTGGCTGACGATGGCTTTGTTAATCGTCAAAATTGTGGAATTTGGGGTTTTGAAAATCCACGTGTGTTTATTGAGAAATAAATGCACACATTGTGGTGTCCCTGTTTGGTGCGGATTTTGCAACCCGGATAATTGTTCTTTGAAAATATCGCTGGTCAGGCAATAATAGCTGATGGTGCTCACTGATAATCCCGTTTCCTGACTTTTCTTTCGGGGTTTTTTGATGCCAACAAACGCAAGACCACCCACGTCTCGAAGGTGCAAATTGATCGTTGTATTAACGAAATTCAGTCACATTTATGAAAAACTTTCATGGAAAACTTCTACAATAGAGTGCGTTTGTGCCAGCAAAGCCATACCCGATATGCTGTTGCATACATATCTTTAAACTGAATACTTTACCTATGTATATGCGGAAACAAGGACAGCCAGTTCCAGGTTACCCACAAATATTTTCCACCGATGCACTAGGATTTCTTTACACAGTACATCCCAGACAAGACGAGTCAACGTTTGGGATTGGGACCATACTCTCGAAGATGATGTAATTTCGTCAAATGCTAAAAAAATACGAACACTGTTTTAAATTATTTTGTCTACATGCTTCCCATCAACACCGATAGATTTACGAAACAAATATGAAGATCACATGGCCGAGGATATATTACATCAGAAGCGACTTAGAACATCGACTGCAGATTTGCAAATTAACGAAGAAATTCACAATGAAGCTTTAATTTCAATTGAAGACATGTGCTTGATGCTTACCAACAATGGATTAATAAAATTTGTAATGACAACGCCTAATCGCATAATGCACGACGCATTTAATCAAGAGTTGAGACGCGAAACCTAATATGATTCCGAGGCATTAAAAGAAATCGTTCTTATAAACCTTCCCATTTTAAATGAGCAACAAAAATATACCTACGATACGATTATGAAAGTAGTAAACGATGGAACTGGCGGATTTTTTTTTTCTTAGAACCTCCTGGTGGAGAAAAACTGGGAAAACGTTTTCGCTTTTATTGATTTTGGCAACAATTAGATCGCAAGATAGTATCGCACTTGCACTTGCTTCATCAGGTATTGCAGCTACGTTGTTAGAAGGTGGTCGAACAGCTCATTCCTCACTCAAGTTGCCGTTGAATATGCAAATAAATGAAACTCCAACTTGCAACCTTTCGAGAAATTCTGCGATGGCCAAAGTATTGCAGCAAAGCAGATTAATAGCTTGGGATGAGTGCACGATGTCACACAAAATATATATTTGGAAGCATTATACAGCACGTCGCAAGATTTACGAAAGAACCAAAACATTACCAGTAATACCACGATCAACGCCAGCCGACGAAATTAACGCAGATTTCAAGTCGTTCATTTTATGGAAATACGTTAAAATGCTCACATTAAATATGAACATGAGAGTCGAATTGCAGAACGACCAATCTGGAGAAGTTTTTTTCCAAACAATTTCTCGATATTGGTGACGGCAAAATACCTGTTGACTCATCATCTGGATACATTACATGATCTACCGATTTTTATCACTTTACTGAATCAAAGACCAAACTCTTCGATAAGGTTTTCCCAAACGTTGTTCGAAATTACAAAAATCATGTTTGCTTGAGCGAACGAGTTATATTGACTGCAAAAAGCGTTGAAAACATCAACGAAATGAATTTTCAAATTCAAAATTAAATAACTGGTGAACTGATGATATACAAATCGATTGATTCCGTGACTAACCAAGATGATGTTGTCAACTATCCAGCGGAATTCTTAAAATCGCTGGAATTGCCCGGATTACCACCTCAAAATCTGCAATTAAAAATTGGATCGGGAGTAATTATGTTGCGGAATATAAACCAGCCAAGTCTTTGTAATGGCACCCGCCTTACAGTTAAAAAATTAATGAACAACGTCATCGAAAACACAATTTTGAAGGGAAGTGCAAAGGCGAAGACGGTTTGATTCCATGGATTCCTTTGATTCCGAACGACATGCCATTAGACTTTAAACGGTTACAATTTCCTGTACGGCTAACATTTGCAATGTCGATAAATAAATCGCAAGGGCAGTCGTTAAGTGTTTGTGGCATCAATCTTTTCACATGGCCAGCTGTATGTCGCCTGTTTCCAAGTCGGCATACCAACAAAACTATTCATATACGCACCAGAAAACAAAACGAAGAATGTTATGCATCGTAGAGCATGGGAATAATAAACACATGTTTCGAATCCAATATTCATAGTTAAGACGGAACAACATCCATCGGGTCAGCGAGTGAACCAATAAAAAAAATTCACAATTTTTAATTAAGAACCTATCTATCAAAATTACTTCGTGCGCGAATTCTGGGACACCCTTTATACATATGTGGAGACACCGAGCAGATTTTTTGCACTACTTGTTCATTCAGCATACAGTACCGAGCAAAACAAATGCAAATGGTCACACCAACGTCAATAACCGTTGCTTTAACTCTTGTCACGGAAACCAATCTCCTTTTCGGATATTTGTTCCCATTGTGTAGATATTTGATTTCTAGCAGCAGTGTGTAATTGCTCTTCTGCTAGTGCTTGCAAATTTACATTAAGTTAGTAAATAATAAGTTTAGTGCGAGCAAAAAAATTGCAATTTGCAAATATAACTACGAAGGTAAATACAAAAACTATTTTTTTTTTGTTTGTTTAAATCAATGCAGCAATTAGCAACAACTATCGACTGGATGCAAAGAAGCAATTATTTCCGCTGTTAACAACGCAAAACTACTCCTAGACGAGATCGTGAGATCAGAAAGCAGGTCAAAGTCCATCCCCTGGAAGTTACTGACTACGTCAATCAACATTTGGCGGTTGACATAGGAGCACATAGAGTACAGTTAGGCGACGATTGGGGGAGGCGGAACTGTATGCAGACAAGCTAAAAAACTATACACTGGTTTCACGAATCGGAAAAAACGGCTGGATTTTGTGAAGCGCCACATGCATTCGACGAGCGAGCAATGGGTAAAAGTTTTATGGAGCCATGAGAGCGAATTCAACTTGTTCTCGTCAGATGGCATTTACTATCTCCTAAACAAAGGTACAGCCCCAGATATCAAGTTCCGATAATTAAGCACGGGGGAGGATCAATAATGGTGTGGAGTAAGTAATCTAAAATATTCATCAAATCAAATATCTAATAAGGCTTTTTTAAGGTTCAATCTCTCGTCAACGAGAGGGTCAGTTGTATCTAGTAAGCGGTCGGAAGAGTGCCCCTATGTATCAGGAAATACTCATACCACAATTTGCGGTCGAATATCCCTGAGACCGCCTCTTCCAACACGATAATGACCCAAAACACACAAGCCAACGAGGGTTGTCTGAAAAGTTTCCGTAAAGATAGCGGCACTCGTCTATAAAAGCTAGTGAATGCTAGTTGTGCATCTTTTGATAGTTACTTACCGAAGTTTCAGTCATTTTGGAAGCGCAGTTTTTAGTTGACAGTCGTTTGAGTCAACTAAAGTCTGATGACCCTGCACCATCATTTACCACAGTGAAATTTTGGGCAGCTGAATTTAAACGTGGCGGTAAGAGCTTGGGAGATGATGAACGTTCGGGACGTCCAAAAACTGCAACCACTGACGATAACATTGCTAAAGTTCACCGAATGGTGTTAGACGACCGCCGAATTAAAGTGAGAGAGATAGTAGAGGTTATGAAAATGTCCAAAGACCGTGTTTGTTACATATTAAATTAAGATTTAGGCATGAGAAAGCTATCCGCGCGTTGGGTGCCGCGTTGGCTTACGTTAGACCAAAAACGTGTTCGAATGAACATTTCCAACGCTCTGTTGGCGCAGTTTAGGCGCAATAAATCCGAATTTTGGCGCCGATTAATTACTGTAGATGAAACTTGGGTACACCATTATACGCACGAAACAAAAATTCAGTCAAAACAGTGGACTGCAAAGGACGACCCGGCTCCAAAAAAAGCAAAAACTGTTTTTTCGGCTGGGAAAGTGATAGAGACTGTTTTTTGGGATAGTAAAGGAGTTATCTTAATCTATTATCTTCAAAAAGGAAAACCCATTACGGGAGCATACTCCGCATCATTACTTGCCAAGCTGAAGGCAGAAATTGCGCAAAAACGGCCACATTTGAAGAAAAAGAAAATCCTGTTTCACCAAGACAACGCGCCGTCTCACACCTCAGCGGTTGTCATGGCGAATATCCATGAATGAAGCCCCAAGCAACTTCATTTTGTTTCCTCATCTAAAAACTGCGCTCGGAGGACAGAGATTTTCATCAAATGAGGAAGCAATCATTTTCGTGAACAATTACTTTGCAGAGAAAAACGCCAAGTACTATGGACGAGTTAGATAGATCGGAGCATCGCTGGGACAAGTGTATGGAGTTACAAGGAGACTATGTAGAAAATAAAAAAAAATTGAGAAAAAATGTCTTGTACGAGCATCATTGTTCGGTCGGAAACTTTTCAGTCAACCCACGTATTCGTGAACATCTTTAACATAATAATTCTCTCGTAGTTAGATTTGATAAAAATCGGCTCTGCATAAGAAAAAAAAATCAGTTTTAAAAGTTTTTGCAAAATTTCAAAGTACTAATATGTAAAATGGCAAAGTTGCTACTCGTATTTATGACAAGACCTATTTCGTTTGCATTTTTTCTTGTTTGCTATTGTCCCTTAGAGCTTAAATAGTTCTTCCTTTTGGTACTCGTATATGGAACTTTTGAATCATTTTTCACATGCTTTGCACTCAGAGTTGTCCTATTTCTTGTTTAAGTTTTGCCAGTTTATTTTCTCGCCTGATGCAGGTTTTCGTTGGTTTGTTTGCGAAAAAATCTGTCAGCAAAAGTAGTTGCTGATTTGGAAAATGTTTAGCTCAAAACGACTTCAATAACTCTTACTCGCCATTTCGCGTTATTTCACAAAGATGGTTATCTATGTATTGTATTATATATAATGGTTTGGTATCCACCACTGCAAAATGTCGTCAAATCTTTTGAAAATCTGTTGTTTCCCAAATTCTGTTTTCTGTTTCAGAAAACGAAAAAACTTCAAAGTACAGCCAACCAAATCATATCAAATATATATCAGCTCTGGAGCTTTCTAGAATGGAAGCAAATTTTGAGTTTTTGCTTAACTAGCTAACGTAGGCTTCCCAGGATGAAAGAAAAGCCAACGGACGTGTTTTCAAATGTATTCATTTGCTTCAATTCACTGAAAACACTTACTACAAGAGTACATCACAGGAAAACTTACATTCTTACATCAACGATGGCAGATTTCGATGCAAATCTCCTTTTTAAACTCACACACCGGTATGTTTTTGAACGTTTGCTAACCCGATTTTTCTTCTTTTTTTTATGTACTCGTATGTCTACAGTTTTTTAAACCTGCTTGCTATCGATATTGCAAGGTCGTTAACCACTGTGAGGGTTCTTTATGGATGCCTTCGAGCAATTTTGAAACTTTGTTTAGAACATCCAAGTTTTCAGACTAGAAAAATATATCTCTCCTTAGTTTATTCCCTGGGGCCGAAAAGCTACCTTTCACCATTAATTAGCATTTTGTTTTTAGAAACTACGGGCAAGACTTAAACCATATGTGTGCCATATTTTTCTTTTTCCAGTCTCCTTCGAAGTAGACATTTGAAAACAAATGCAAATCCAAAAGCACCTTTGCACTTTAAAACACAGTGTAGACTATTTTCAAAGGATCATCGTGAACCCTCCTTTTCAATTGCCATCCATTTCAAAATGTATCTTCGTCTCTGATACAAATAAAAATTTGCATTTGAATTATAAAGAGAATTGGAAATGTGACACTGATAATCCGATTAATCTTGCATGAAATTCAAATGTAAAAAAGAAAAAAAAAAAAAAAACAAATCCCTAAGGACTCGTCTTCAATTGAGATAACGAAAGCGAATCATATTTGAACGCGCTCAATTTTTTGACAGGTACACGCAGTGAATTCTTTGGTGATTATCCTTGGCGTATATTCATAACAGACTGGCATTCGTACCCGTATCCTGGTATTAGATTTGATTCAGAGAGGAATTTACTTTTGATTTGACTTTTATCACACCAGTGAAATTGGGTCTAATTCTCAGTGAGAATTGAAATGGAAATTGATACAAGAAGTGCGTGGATTTAGATTTAATTTGTTCACTCCCAACACGCGATGTCCATCAATCTGCATTCGCTTTTCGGAATCAATTCAGATGCCATTAGGACTTCGGGAGTAATTGAAATCGATATGTGGGGAGGTATTCCTCATATGTGGGGGTTGATTTCAAAAGCTAGATGGATACTCGTAATATCCTCCTAGTCTTGTTACTTACAGATTGATGGTAGCATTAGCGCTTGTTTCATCCCCCTTCTACTGCCTACGAGTATTTTGCCGGCGTAAGGGATATGCAAATTAATTCTCAAGATTTGGGTTTTGAAGCTAAGGCCATTGGCATACGGAGTTTGGATTTACTGCTCTTATGTGCACGGTAAATTTGGAAAACGATGCGGATCCTTAATTAATGTGAAATTGATATATATTCTATACGAGTTGGTGTCTACTGGTATGAGTAGGTAAGTAAGGATTGAAAGCTCTGTTAAATTGACGAAATGAGGTTTGCGTATTAAGTTTCAGAATTGGAATTTAACTAGATGTTTTAACCAAATAAATGAAGGAAAATGAACAATTTAAAAATACCTAATGGTACGCTTCCTGGAAAACAAAATTTAAAGACGATAATGGTCTTTATAGAAACCGAGTGGTATAATATACACTTTTTGTGCATTTGGAGGATAATTATAGACAAGAATGAGAAAATCGGTACAGCTTACCAATATTCAACAGCTTCTCTGTGCTAGGACGTATCCTTACCAATGACATATTGAAAATACTCAGTGTAAGCAAATACAACGCAAGGGGACTACGGTGACAATTTTTCATTTATAATTACCGTAGTCTAGTTAATTATTATGGCAAAAATGTACATTTGTAGCCCTCTGAACCACGAAAATTTCCATTTAGAAAACCCATGTCTCAATTTCCAGGCTATGTGTTGTACGATTAGATTAGGCAATGGCACCGTGTACTGGTTTTATCTAAACGGGCTTGACTTACAAAACTAATAAGCACGAGCGTTGAACATGAGAAAACAACAGCAATATGATATGGTATCCGAACTGACTCAACCTCAGAAGAGAATGATTTAATGTGACTGAATTAGTGGTGTCGTCAGCAATCTGAATGGCAGATTTGATATACTTCAACGGGGATGGAGTTGAGGTCAAGTTTTTTCCAGGATGTTCAAATAGAGATGGTGGGGGACGAATATTTAATGGGTCAATGGCAGATTTCGTTCCGCGTTTCTACCACTTGGAAGTTGGGAAGCAATAGTCACGGAATAAAAGGACCAAAAAGGTCGAATCTTAATGTGAATTTTCGGATTTTTAACAGGAAGCGTGTAACCGAACAACTATCGGAGGCTATAGGCTGCTATAAAATAGATATCACCGTCATAAAGGAAGAGCGGTGGGATTGGCTGGGCAGAGATGATAAAAACTGTAACATATACTGCGGTGACTGCTGTAGAAAACAGAAGTAGCATACATTTGGGTGTGGGTTTGTCAAGTTAGGAGACTTGAGCAGAAATTTCACCACCATCAGCCTGATAAGCGCTTACGCCCTAACAGAAGCCAGAGATGATGCTACCAAAGAATATTCCTACGAGATCCTTGATAAAACCAACGAGCAAGGTTCTAGATATGTCAAAAAGACAAAACTTTAAATGGCATTAACCACAAATTAACACTGATAGTACAGTTGGCAGGCATATCATACACGACAAGGTGTCTGGAGACGGTCTTGGGCTAATTAACTTTACTCCGGGGAAAAATATCATAGGTCAGCTAACTCACTTGAATATTCACAAAACAAAATAGCAGTCTCCTGATCACTACTCTGTCAACTAAACTGTTCATGTTACGATCGGCCGACGTAGACCCGGATCACTACAATAATCAGGTACGTTTGATCTAGGATATCTAAAATACTACAATAACAGAAAATACTATCAGAATTTCTTTTCCCTTCACCTTTGATTAACGCCTTTACAACCAGCGGCTAGTGCTGAACGTTAATGGCATCTATACCAAACTGCCATGTAAGATGTCACAACTGATGTACTGTGTTTCACCAGATCACGCCAGTATACCCCCTTCTTTAAAAAAACAGTGCAACGAAGTACGTGGAGCACAACATGTGTGCTCTAGGAACAAGGGAGGAAGACAAAGGGTGTTGCAAGAAAAGAAAAAGTGCTACTCCAGGAACAACGCTAATTGTTGTGTTACTAAAAGCTAAAAAGAAAGTGTTCCCACAATAGAACAGAAACCGTAAGACGATATGGAAAGACCAATTCTGCAGACTCTTAATCGGTTGGGATAACATTCAACTAGGACGATGAACGCGAAAATTTCCGTCCATTCAAGCAAAATGAAGTAAAGATAGCAATATTTAAGCGTAAGTATAAAAAAGATGAATGGAACCTCGGCGTGCCCGATCCCGATCCAAAAAAAAAAGCCCTTTTAACTGCTATAGCTACCTCCTCAACATCGTGTACAGGATCATGAATGGCTTATTATATGAAACCATCTGTCAACGATCTGATAAAGGCCAATCAGTACATTTTAAATGGATAAGTCCACAATTGACCAAATATTTACACAAGTCGAAGATCTGAGGAGGGTACTTAGTGCTAGCCCACAACACAAATTTAAATGAAATTTAAGACCACCTAAGGTAGTATATCAGCTCAAAAGATCTTACATCAGCTTGCATATACATATATTAGGACACTTTCCGCATGGGCTAAAATGGCAGAATGATACTCTTACAAAAGCCATTCACTACTGCCTGAGATTTCAATTCAGCTGCACAAAATAGGCATTATTCAGCAGATATGAGACTTATTCATATTTATAGATACAAACAGCTTGCTATCCTTGTGGAAGGTCTTAGAAGCACTATCAGCCCTGAAACCTCACCAAGATCCAGAGGATAGCCTGCATTGAAAATCTTAAAGACACAGTCGCATTTTACAGGATTTATACTGAAGATGATCGGGAGTTAAGCTATAGGACATATATGTACCCAACGTGAGGAACTGGCTTTCTAAACCAAAGATTAGTTATCGGGATATCAGCACGGATGTGAAACATTACAAGTCAAGCGCTAATTCAGGATGAAGGATGCATGCAGCGTCTTTCAATCTGAAATATCTCTCTTTACCCAGGCTATGACAACTGTGTATAATTTTGGAGGATGTCACTCTCTAATATACTGACAGCCAGACCGCTGCTAAAACTTAAGACTCGGCGATATTGAGATCAAGGAATAACATGAATGTCCTGAGTAAGATATTGAGGTGATCTGTGCTTGGTATTAAGATATTCCAGGCAATTAGGAAACTGATGAGTTGCAAAAGGAGGAAACGGAGCTTCATAATCTGCAGACGGTTCTATCCATCAAAGATGTATTGAGCAAAGCCAATGTCATGTCATGTAAAAAGTCACCATTCTTGTACGCTACACTATATAACAACATACTATGTATTACATTCCCCCTTTGCTCCATCCATAAAGAACACCAGAGTAGCGACACCAAATCCTCTCCCTCCCCTCACCAAACCTTTAAAGCCCCTTCAAAACAGAGTTTCACTTAACCTTGCTCCTGCGCCTTCTACCCAAGTTCCAACTAACTTTGCCCCATCAGACAAATATCCTAATTTTATTAACTCCCATATACTAAACCCAACCACCCCTTCCTCATCTTCATCTACCAATCCCCCTGACCAAACCCTCTCACTAGTCAAGATTCTAGATCCGGGGTGCTTGACCAACCTGTCCCTTCTCACCCGAAATACATTGACCCACTCCTTTCACCAACTGTCAAACTCACTAAAAAATTTTCTGATATGAGTGATGACAGTCGCTATGTAGTATCTATGTAGTTTGAGAGACCGCTGCATCTATCAAAATGTTCGGCTCTGCCTTGCTTACTTCCACGACAAATCCAAATCTGTTTGCATTGATGGCATAACCAAAACCAACATTATGGTTTCGATTCAACGAGAAGGTCTTCCTATTAAGCCAGTGGAATAGATGCAAATTTTCGTTCGCTACCATAAGAGTTTCGATATCTCTTCCGATGAAGTTCATAATGATCTTTCTACGCTGTCTTTGCATGTCAGCTTTAAACGTCTTTCCCACTTGCAAAGAACTCGTTCAAATTTTAAAAACTACAGTTCCTAGCAAACTGAATTCAGTATCCTCCAGTCCACAATGCCTGTCCATTTACTACCAAAGTGTAAGAGATTTGCGCTCGAAAATCTCCGCCGTATATCTCAATTCTCAAAAGTTTCCCAATGACGTAATTGTTCTTACTGAAACAAATCGAATTAAAAACCATGAGCTCCTTCCTCCAAATTTCAACGTTTTTCGAAAAGATGGATTTGAAAGACCTGATAATCCCTATGGCCGAGGTGTTTTATTAGCAATCCGGAACTGTTTTCATGCAACTCCTGCTGTTGATATTCCCCACACTGACAACTTTAAGTTCGTATGTGTCAACATAACTCTCCCCAAACGCTGTCTTTACGTACTTTATTGTTACACTCACTCATCTCAACTAATTGAGTCTCAACGACCTGTAGTTCACGCAGTGGATTTTTGTCTGATGATGCACAACCTGAAGATTGTATTGTTCTAGTAAGAGATTTCAACCTCCCTCACCTTAACTGGGAGCCTTCCGATGATTCATCTCATTTCGTCTATCGTAATTCATCCTCTGAAATAGAAATATTGATGGTGGACTGCCTAACCAACTCAAGTCTATATCAGATTAATGGAATACCTAATACACTGAACAGACAACTTGACATTGTCTTCACATCCGATTAAGATACCTGTGTCGTTTATAGGAGTGATCATCTTTTTTGTATCCTAGACCGCCTTCAGCCACCCTTGTCAATTATATACTGAAATGAAATCGGCAACACATGTGTCTATTCGGAAGATTCATTTTCACTTATCTTCCGAAGAACCGACTTTAACAAACTTAAAAGCCTCATCAGCAACATTAACTTTGACTTTATTGCTGAGACAACTAATATTGATCTTGCCCTATCAACTTTCTATTAATTAATTTTCTCATGCTTCGCCCAATTGGTTCCGAAAGGACTGCATGTCAGCTCCTCCCTGGTTGCGCTCTCTCCATAATAACAGAAACAAGTTGTGGCACAAATTCTTAAGCATCGGTTGGTATGCAATCGTTTTTCTAAACTTTGTGAGTCTCTTTACCTTGACTATCTCTACCGCATGCAATTTAGCTTAGTCTCGGACCCTAATCGCTTCTACCAGTGTGTTAATGCCAATAGAAAGTCAGACGGCTACTCGTCTACGCTACCGACCCAAAAACCATTGCAAATTTCTTTGCCTGTCATTTTAACAAATCCCTTTCTAAGCAAACAGCTGAACCCGACCCTAGTTACTTTAACTATATAAGAAACTATCCTGAGATGTCATCCATCCCGCTATACATAACAACATCATTCTTATCTGAAAACATTACCACACTTAAAGATGATTTTTTTCTCCGGCCCTGATCCCTATTCATAAAAAGGAAGTAAGGCCGAAGTCGATAACTATAGGCCCATAGCCAAACTCTCCTGCATACCCAAAATTTTCGAAGGCATAGTCTATCAATAACTGCTACCGTACTGTTGGCCAACTATCTGCACAAATCAGTACGGTGTCATGAAAGATAACTCAACCACCACTAACCTAACTGGGTTCGTCTCTAGGACGCTTAGTGCTATAGAAGACGATGATGAAGTCGATTCAGTTTCCACAGATTTCAGCAAGGCAGTCGATAAAATCCCTCACCAACTTATCATTTTTAAACTTAAAAAACTTAGTTTTCCCCCTCATTTCGTGGCATGGACCAAATCCTATTCAGAAGACCGAAAATACAGAGTCATCTTCAGATCTTCAATATGCGACCCCACTAAAGCAATATCTGGTGTCCCTCAGGGTAGACACCTTTGACCAATCATCTTTATCCTAACGACTAGCAATATAAATCTCATCTTAACGAATTCAAATCTTTCTATTTTCGCTGATGACATGAGAATTTCCAAAAATGACTTAAAAAAGTTTTCGGTATGGTGGAGCTTAATGCCAACAAATGCCAAGCGATAACCTATTCCCGCAAACGTCTACCTCACACGCCAGGAAACTACTTCATCTGCGATGAGCCTATTTCTTCCACTACCCAAGTACGGGATCTAGGAATAATTTATGACAGAGAAAAGAATTTCAACTCACATATTGGCAGCATTATAAATAAAGCTAACTCTGCATTTGGCTTTATCAAACGCTGGTCAAAAGAATTTTCCAACCCTTACGTTACAAAGTCCCTGTACATTACTTTTGTAAGGCTTCTTCTCGAATATTGCAGCAAAGTTTGTTCACCCTATAAACTAATCCACATTCAAAGAATTGAAGCAGTCCAACGCAGGTTTATCCGTTTCGCACTTCGTGGTCTATGTTGGGCCGAACCATATGGATTACCCCCCTATGAAAATAGGCTAAAACTAATTAGCATGCATACCCTAAAAAAAACGTCGTGAAGTCGCTGATGTACTTTTTATCCACCAGTTACTGACTGGAAACATTGACTGCCCGAGAAAAACGCAAAATATGTATTTCATTCACTCCCAATCCCCGTAATCTAAGATCTGTCCCAATCTTCCTGATCCGAACTGACCGCACCAACCACGGTCACTTTGAACCCATATCTAGAATGTTGCGTATAAAGAACAGCTACGCCGAAGTCTTTGACCTGAAAGCGTTTAGCCTCTTCCTCCTTCTGATGAATAGATACCAAACTGGCGACGAGGATAGACCAGGTTTCTTTTAGTTATTACGTCGTACGAATTTCTTTGTTTATGAGAAACGTGAAAACAAATTTGACATACGAGACGTAGAAGTGGAATCAAAAACCAATTTAATTATGTCAAGTTTTATTGGACGCATTGAATGTTTTAATGGGGGGACAATTTCAAGGAGTACATTGAACGGTTGACTCATGTGCTAAAATTAAATAAAATAATAAAATTGGAATACGACTTTAGGGACACCACAGAATCCTGACGAATTTAAGTACGACGAGCTGATAAACAAACTCAAAGTCCATTACCAACCAAAACAAAAAACACATTGGCGGAACGACTTAAATTCTAAAATCGTAACCAGGATTCGACAGAAAGCATTTCCGATTTTATTGTGTCCATAAAGCAACTAGCCAAAATTGGTCGACATTGGTGATTTCACATTTGAAAAGGCATGGGAAGCGGCGCTTAATAAGGGGCTAATCGAAACCGAGATCATACATATAAGTGGAACCTCGATGGCAGTGCGGTGAAGTCAAAGTCTTCGAGAGAGGTGCGTAATCGGGACAGGAGTAGAATAAGTTCAGTGGCCAAGAAATCGTCGGACGACAAAGGATATGAACAAGCAACACAGCCGGCAATGGGAACCCTTGAGAACATCTTCAAATCAACTATTTTCTCAAGAACATGCGGTACCGAAATAACTCCAAGAGCAGATCAATACACTATTAAGCGAGCCAAAGGCAGAAAGAAATCAAGGGATAGACGTTATGTTATATAAATAATTTACAGTGCGGTAATACTCCATTAATTGTCACGTCAGTTTGTAATGCAAGCGCTTAGGGATGGAACTTTCGGGCGCATGCACGTCAGTGATGCATGTGAAAACATTTAACGATTTTTACCCAGAAAGAAATATTGAAAATTGCAGTCGTGTGCTAAATGTAATATCAGGAAACCAAGTGGATGTTGTTGGTTCTATTAAAGCGTCTGTTAGTTTGTCATCCCAGGGCAGCATATTTGAATTAAAATTGATTATAGTTAATGGTCTGAAAGCATTTTATCCATTGTTAGATGGCTTGACAAAGTTTTTCTGTATTGCAGGATGCATGTGGTAATTTGAAGGCTAACACTCCGGAAATAGGTGTCTGGTTTCGAAAATGTAGAAAAGCAACAATTCTTTTAAAAGAAAAAAGTACCCCGGTATTTTTTGAGCCATATACAGTTCACTTTGGGGTTCGGGATAAGATCGAAAAAAGATTCAAATTATTTTACGATGGCGTGAGTGGGCCTCGCCTATGATGGTGGTTAAAAAATCCAATGGCGACAATCGTTTACGTGCCGATTGCAAAATGATAATAAACCCATGTGTACGCACTGATCATTATCCATTACCATGGTGTGATGACATTCCGTGGCTTCAAAAAAACCTCAAAAAATCTGTCAATATGGTGAGAACTGTTACCGCAAAAATCCCATTCACTTTGGCGAATTCGCCCAATCTCACCGCCATAACATTTGCGAAAAGAGAAATGACATTGCAGATCAACTTTATAGTTATTTCATTTGCACGCCTATAAAATCCAAATTACACAACAATTGAAGACTTTGGACCATCTACGACGTCGACGATTAGTTAACTGGAAGTTGGATTGCCAGGCCAATTTGTCATCGAATTTGATCTTTTCCGATGAAGCCCATTTTTGGATGGATGGGTACGTAAGCAAGCAAAATTGTCATTTCTGGGGACCGGAAAACCCATACGAGATTCACGAAAACCAATGCATCCCAAAAAATTCACTGTATTGTGCGGATTATGGGTTGGCGGCATCATTGGCCCGTACCGAATGATGCTGAAATTGATACTATAGACGTGCGGCAGAACGGCGACGGGAGGTTGGCGCCATCTGTCTTACAGCTGGTGAAACAATGGCTCTATAGCGTGACAAATTTCCTGGAAGTGTGATTTCTCGGATTGGAGACTAAAATTGACCGCTGAGATCGTGCGATTTAACACCATTCAACTTTTTCCTTTGAGGCTAGAGAAAGAGCACACATTAGTGGAAGGGGACCTTAACAAACTTGGAGTGCGTAACTGGAGGTAGTTAGCCTAAGACCGCGCTAACTGGAGAGACCTATTTTTTGAGGCCCAGGTGCACACTGGACTGTAATTAAGTAAGTAACCATTTGGGAAATTACCCAAGAAGTTAGAAGTGTTCACATATTCTAGTTACAATTTGACATTTCGATGCGCAAGCCATTTATGACATCATCACAGGACACTGCATCAGCCTATGTTGAACTGGCTGAGTACACAGAATCAAACAGTGAATTCTGCAGAGAACTCTTCTTTACAAAGCTGGACTTATGTGATCTAAAAAACCTCTTGAGATTTATATATATCACTATCCGGGATGTTCGAGTGTAAATAGAATGCTATATCTTGAAGCCTTGCAATTTTTCGAATTTGACAATGTAACAGACATGAACAGACCTTCATATCTGTATATAGTTGATCATCAAAGATCAACTTATGGCCCTCATTGCGACTGCAGCAATAATCTATGCGTTTAGCATCCTGACAAGTTTTAAAAGTTCATTCAAAGCTTATTTGGACGGTTTTTACAAGTGAGACGATGCAACCCCTTTCCCAACGTACAACAGATGGCACCATGCAGGATGTAGTTATGAAGAAACCTAGCAAACTTTAATACAAAACAAAAGTTCTTATGAAAAATGAACAGAGCAATTATCCAAAGGACACCAACATAACACATCGAATTTTCCCAACACAACCCATCAGGGCGTCATTTTTCTTAGCTGCTAGAAACTGCTACGAAACAGAGATTTGTTATTCTTCTTTAATTAAAAGTTTAACCTACTCATTCATAGAAGAACAACAAAAACGTAAGACGAACACTGGTGAAGCAGTTGCACAGCAGATGTGAAAGTATTGCAGCAGTTTACAGGTTTACCTTTCATCTCTAGGGCCATTCTTACCTACGTTACCTTCCATTAGGAATCTAAATGGCAAGCTCCTCTCTACAATAATTAAATATCCTTCAACCAACACCAACAATTTCGTATCCAATCGCTGACAGTGAATGAGAAATTGAATGGGATTCTCAATGAAAAGGTAAACTAACCGCGCTGCCTGATGTGCCAGGACTATCATCGTCGGCTTCTTCGTTGTGGCCTGGGTTCTCATTATAAGAAACTTAAGCACAGGACAACCAGAATTTGAAAAGAAAGGGGAATACGAGCCGGAAAACTTAAAAAAGCGACACTAATAATAAAATAATAAGAAAAGGACATTTGCTAACCATTTTATGTAGCTCTGAAGGTGGCAGAAGCCCCGCATTGTCTGAGCACGATGACGACGACAACGACGATGACGACGACGACGGCCACGAGAACGACAAGGATGTCGTTCTAAAACAGAGCCTTCCTTCTCTCCAGAGAGGGAAGTATTATCCCGACATGAGATGAATCTTTTATTTACGTCTTAGACAAACAGTTTAGCTAAGTAAAAAGGATAACTGTGATGTTGGATGCGGTCATGGCTGTTGGACGACTGTTGCTTCTCCATCTTTACCATCTTTACACATTGCCGTCCTATGCTTCCTTGTCGTTGTCATTGTGCTTCTCTCGGTTTCCATTCTCGTGGGATATAAATTTCCATTGTTCAAGTGAACGCAACTGGTTAGATAATTAACTTTCTGCTTTGTTATCTTAGAAATTCGTTTTTTCTCTTTTCCTTCTACTTCAACTGGTAATGGTGTTGCTCAACGCGGCTCAAATGGAGTGGAACAAAGCTGAATACTTCTAAGAAGGGCAAAAGTACGAGATACAAAATTCAAGATACAAGATACGACCATCATGTGGTTCTTTAAATGATAAAATAATAATTTCAATTTGTCTGAATGTGTGGCGAGGGAGTTTGCTACCTGTTGGCATTTCTCGTTTCAATTATCTTTTCGCTTAAACAATTATTGTCCCTGGTGGGCTTCGTTTTCTTTTCCACGAAGCTTTCCTAAGACGGCAATGCTTTCCAACTGGACTCGCTTTGAAATTTTACATTTAAAAACTCATGATCAACACAATAATGATTCTGGTCTAAATTCTTGCTAAAGGAACTCTTAATTTAAGTTTGACCTTTTGGAGTTTTTTTTTTTTTAAATTAAATTAAATGGAATGGTCCTACCTCTATTTGGAATCCTGGTAAGTAAATTAAGTTATCAAGAGCAAGTTCTACTCCACTAAAAGGTGTTTTGAAAAAAAAAATTAACCGATGATGCCACCAGCGTAAAGACCGCTCCATATGTCTTTTCTGGATTTGCCTTGCTTTTCGAGTAAAATAAGGGCTTACATCTAGCTGGTCGAGAGCTCAATCCGCGAATCACCGCCACAAACCATGGTCTCATGGTTTACATGCCGCATTAGCTGCATGTTGTACGTGTGTAGGCCGAGATATACATAGCTTCCTCTGTATGCATTGTTCCCCACAGACGCAGTCTTGCAGCGAGCTCAGTCGGACGATTGGGAGAAGTAAGAAACTCACGTAATTTTCTACATGTCTCGTTAGTTGAAGACCGATTTTAAAAATACATATATTCAAATAATGCGGAAGTTATTTGAAACTTATCTCAATTTGAAAAAATATCAAGCGGATAGCTCAAGATCCAACTTTTGGTTCACTGTATCATAAGGCAGGCTCCTTTTAATCATATTTACTTTGGACCACTAGCAATTACCACGGAGCATGCTCTCTACCACACCCTCTTATTGTCACTAGAAGTTCCAATCACGATTTCAAACACTCAAATCCAATTCGAAACCTGCAAAATATCTACTTATACCAAGATTCTATGTTTTCAATGGTTATCAAGCGATTTATGATGACACAAGCGTCAACACATAAGCCTCTGCTCATAAATCCTACTGTCACCTTCACATGGTGAAGTCTAGAAGCCTAGTACCTCTCACTGAGGGTAGGGTACCCAACCCCTACGGAATATCATTACGTAAAAGAGGATTAACGGCGACACACATATGACGCTAGTTAGTTTTAGTGTACTTGGTGTTTGCCCCCTTTAGAGCTACTTTGATGTTTAAAGGAGCTCCATGATTGTGTCGACACCCTGGGGCACAGATTCGCAAGAAACCTGAATTGTCCAACGATGGCTCTCATAACCTCAGCGAGGAGGTATCTTTTCCACAGCACAAAAACGACGACAGTTCAGAAACAACCAATAGCCTTGGATACGGGCGGATATAATGTTCCCGACCCCAACAAATGTTTTAAGTACAGCGAACTTCCTCTTTACACAGGAAATGTTAGAACCCTTAATATAGTTCATGCTGTCGAACGGCTGGCGGACGCGCTACCCTGCTATAAAGCAGATATTACCCCAATCCAAGAAGTGCTTGGGCATGGGCTGGGCAAAAACCAGATAAAAACCTAAAAATCTCCTACAAGCGACTGTTACAAAGAAAGCGGACAATGCTTATTTGGATTTGCTATTCAAAGGAAAACTCGTCAAAACAGTCTTAAACTTCTGACAAGGCTTTCGCTTAGCTTACGAGTATAACAATTCGCATCAAGGCCAAATTCGACGATATAAGGCGGCGCAAAATTAATCATCCAATTTTGTTTTTGAAATACTTTTTTAGTAAATAAAAAAAAAAGATTTTGAGCGATGGAAAACTTTATTCGGACCTTTACAATTGTTTCTGTTAAGTGGAAAGGATGATATCCACCAAGTGGCTACCGCCAGTGTGCCCATTTTATTGCCCATGACTTTCCACAAGATTCCGGTGATAACTGTTCGCATTCCTGTCGAATATTCTCCTTAAGGGCTGTGATTGTCTGAGGCCTGTTGGCACAAACCCGCGACTTCAAGTAGCCCAAAAGAAAGAAGTATGGGATGGCTAAATCGGGCGATCTTGCTGGCCATGTCAAATCGCCAAAATGGGAGATTATGCGACCAGGAAACGTCCATTGTGGCTCGTGTTGTGTATGCGGTTGCACCGTCTTGTTGAAACCACATGCTCACCAAGCCCCGCTCATCCAATGCCGACAGTAACGCTGTAGCGTTCGCCAGTAACAGTGACCATATTGCTGATGGCGTCCTCAAAAAAATACGGTCCAATCACTCCTCCCGCGTGAACGCCACACTACACAGTATCTTCGAATGGATGTAATGGCTCTTCGTGCATCACACGCGGATTTTTAGTGCCCCAGAAACGTAGATTTTGCTTATTGATGTAACCGCTTATGATTTTCGACACAAAATCGTCTTCTTCGTTGTTGAGATTGAGGATGGCTTTACAGTAATTCACACGCGACTGATAGTCAGGGGGCATTAGCTGATGCACTGTTTGCACTTTGTACGGGAACATGTGTAAGTTTTTCACTAAAATTTGCTGGTGAGGCCCAATTGCGTGCCAGTCGTCTGGTTGATGTTTCTTCGTTCTTTGCGACATTGGCAGCCACAGCCGCGATATTTTCGACCAAACGACCAGTCCGGTGGCGGCCACGGCCTGCATGGGTCTTCTGTGGTTCCACTGTGTTCGAGTCGAGTAGTTAAGCGCCGAAATGTTTGCCCAGTTGCCGCGACACAATTAGGAAATCGACGTCGAAATTCACGCTGCGCTAACACAACTGACTGATTATTGGTCAAAAACATCGTCTCAATTATTCCACGCTCTTGCGGAGTATAGCACTCCATTGCTTATCCGTTTGTATACTGTAGCTGTCTAGTTCACAAGTGTCAAATATGATTGACGTATGCCACCATTTGCAAAAATTATACCATCTTCCGATAGGGTGATTAATTTTGCGACATCTTCTATAAGCCTGATTTGCGTTCATGCCTCTACAGAGGAGCATACATAATGACAGCATCAAAGACAAAACGCTCAATACCGCAGCTATGACCCCCTATTTGAGTGGGGCATTTAAAAACACAGTCTGCATAACATCACATCCGACAACGGATTCCGGTTATTAGAATTTATAGCGGGCTCGCGATCGCGGAAATGAAGATGCTACTGCAGGAATGACGTTCAAAAGTTTTATCGGAAAATAAAACGAGCAGGTAAGGCCTACAAAGCCAAAATGCAACCCTACAAAGATGAACATGAACAACTAATAGTTGCAATCCATGCTAAGAACATGCACCGTATGGTTAGAGCAAGCAATCTAAGCATCGTTTGCCCCATCCACAAGAAAGGAGAACTTTTGACAGCGCTAATTATTTCAGCAATATTTCAGCATCTGAAAACATTCATGAAGAATCTGGTGTCCATGCCAGTGTATTTCAGATCTTGTTTTCTTACTTAGGTGGCGCTACAGTTCTGAGTAAGACTGGGGCTCAACTAGCAAACCTCTCCAGTTAGTCTGCTAACTGCCTCCAGTTGCACACTCCCAGCCCGTTCAGGTCTTCTTCAACTTGTGCGCGTCACCTAAGGTGAGGTCTTCTTCTACTGCGGGCCGGAGTATTGGTGTGCATCCGCCCTACATGTCCTACCCATCTCAGACGACTGATGCGCAGTTTTCTGACTAGGTCAATGTCGCTGTATAGCTCGTATAATTCGCCATTAAGTCTCCTAATCCAAAGCCCGTCGACGCAAACGGCGCCGAATATTATCCGAAGGATTTTTCTCTCGAAACTACTAAAGATATCTGCATCCGTTTTCGATAGGGTGCATGCTCCTGCGCAATATATTAGGACTGGTATAATGAAAAGCTTATACAGAGTCTCCTTAGTTTTTCTTAGTTTTGCCTTGTTAGCCCAAGAGAAGAGCGATTGGCAAAAGTGATTCTTCGTTTTACTTCTGCTGAAATATTGTTGGCAGCATTTGTAGCAGAAAAAAGGTAGACAAAGTCCATTACTGCCTCGAAATTATTGGTGTCAATTTTGACGTTCTGTCCAATTCGACGATGTTGTGAGTCCCTTCTTGTTGACGGCATATACTTGGTTTTGCACTCATATACTGCTGAACCCATTTTTGCATCTTCCAATACGCCATGGGCATTTTCACTGACGTTGAGGGTGCTTTCGACAACGCAACTTTTGATGGCATGTGTAACTCGGCCAGACAACAAGGCGTAGACGAATCACTAGTTTTGTGGAAAAAACAATGAAGGCCATTGATTGCAGTAGCTGGCTATGGCCTGGGTAAGCACGGAATGCCCGCAAGATAATTCTGACGTCTATGCTTAAGAATACGCGGATGATGTAGCTGTACTGTCAGTTGGATCGTATCTAGCGCCTGTCTGCTCTAAAGCGCAGGCAGCCCTAGACGTGATATATGATTGGTGCACTAGTAATGGGCTTTCAGTCAATCCTCCACAAGCTATGATTGTTCACTTTACGAGAAGGAGGAAGTTATCTGGTCATCTAGTGCTTAAGGGCATTACTATCCAATTCTCCAAGGAAGCTAAGTATTTGGATGTAATCCTGAATAATAAACTTCTATGGATTAATCATATTACGTCGAAAGCCTCTAAGGAGCCGTCGGCCTTCTGGCAGTTCAAAGCAACTATCGGCAAAACATGTCGCAGATCACCGAGAAGGGTTCTCTGGATCTACACGGCTATGGCAAGGCCAACTACATATATCGTATACGTCGGTTGTTTGGTAAAATAAGCTCTCATGAAAATACTTCATTACTGCTTTTACCCGACTCCAAAGAACGGTCTATCTAGTCTATCTCGGCTGCATGGGGACTTTCCCTAGCACACCTGGCTCCGCTCTAGATGCATTGTTCTATCCCCTATCCCTTGATATTCATATCGTGGGCTGTACTCTCGAAGCTATCTTCCGAAGTGATGTTTGGTACAACACGCACTAGATCTTTAATGACCTTACGCGCCGGATGTTTCATGAGTCTGGTCTTATGGACAAGCCGTCTGATGCAAAGATACCAGAAACGCGAAATCGACTTACACTGTGCCCAGGACTGGTTTCGGTCGGAATCTAAGCCAGGAAAGGAATGCAGTCGGGTCTTCACTGACGGCTCCAAAGCCGATATAGGATGTGTCTTTCTCGAAGGCAGAGTTAAATTTCACGTCTCGTTAGGAAAAGTTGCTTCTGTCTTCTAAGCGGGTTGTGTATATCCTGATGGCAACGAACTACAATATATTGTGAAGAACCGGTGGGAGGGGTTAGCTACGCTAAAGCCTTGCTGAACCCTCTTAGGACTTCCAAGCTAGTTCAAGAATGCAAGACATCTCCGAAGGCTAAATTCACTGAGTCTAGTCTACGTCCCAGGTCACAGTTGGATCATGGGAAATGAAATCGAAGATGATCTTTTTAGGCAAGGCGCAGAGGAGTGTTTTTCGGGTTAGGTCTTGATTAAGGCTTCCACTGACAATTGGGTTTCATACGAGCACAATTACAGATGACATACCTCCGCAGGTTGCAGGCAGACCAAAAGAATTCTGTCGTTGTCTCTAGGAAGTCAGCGGCCTTCCTACTGTCCCTAAGAAGGAAAGACTGCAGGTTGCTTACTAGCGTCGTGATGAGGCACTACACTTTTGCCAAGCACTTAAATGTGCTGCCCATAAGTGATACAAGATCCTGCGATGCTTGTTGTGAAAGTATTGACGACACCGTAGAGAACTATCTCTGTGAATGTCCGGCTTATGACCGCATAAGGCTCCTGGTACTCCAGTACCAGGTACCACTTGGTGGGTGCTGGTACTGTAGGCACTTTATCACTGAAGCTCTTGCTCATCTTTCCTATTGACGGAAAGATTTGATTAAAAGGAGAGAAGTCGATGAATGAAAAGAATGTCAGCAGTATTCCTACGTTCTTCTAACGAATTCATATTGAGAAGTTTGAGGCGGTCCTGAAAGGGAGGTAAGATTAAAGGGTCGTTCCACGGCAGACCACGGAGAGCAAATTGGAGGAACCGACGTTGAATACCCTCGATTCGGGAAACATGAACCCGTGAAAGGGGGACCAAGCTTGATTGGCACACTCGAGCAGGGGGCGAACAAAGGTAAGATAGGGAGATCTGGTTACATACGGGTTGGAAAATTCCTTGGACCACTGTTTAATATGTTTAATAAAGCCAAGTGATGAGTTGGCTTTGAAGATCATCTTATCGATATGCGAACGGAAATTAAGGTCGCAGTCGAATAATATGCCAGGGCCTTGAAAAGACTGAACCAGAGGAATTGGTTGACTATAGAGAAAATAAAGACGGGGAGGAGACGGCTCTATTAAGTTCTAGGCAGTTTTTGAGGCACCAGATTGAAAACCGATCAAGGTGTTCTTAAAGAAGGGCAGTGTCATGGGGAGAAGAAATAGTTTTAAAAAATTTTGTGTCGTCAGCGTAAAGGGAGGGGGAGGAGTGTTTAATGACTATCTCAACATCGTTAATAGTAAGAATGAAGAGATGAGGTCCAAGATGACTGCCTTGTGGAACTCCAGATGAGGCCAGGAATGGGACAGGAAGGGCGGATCTAAACCTTCTTCTTACCAGGTAAGAAGAAATCCATTTTAAAAAAGAGGCTCAAAGCCGAGAGCAGGCAATTTGAAGAGGATCAATCGATGAGATATCTTATCAAACGCTTTAGTGAGATCAGTTGCGATAACATCGATTTCTTTACAATTTTCTAAGGCTGAGAGAGCAAAAGACACGAATTCAACTAGGTTTGTGGTAGTTGATCTACCTTTTAGAAAACCATGTTGTCGGGGAGAAATAACAGGCTTGCATTTGAAGCTTAAGGCTTCGTAAATTGCTTTCAAGGAGTTTGGGTATATGAGAGCGTTTAGCAATGGGACTATAATTAGTAACTTCAGATTTGGATCCCGTTTTGTGTATCGGGATTATAAAAGCGGTCTTTCAAATCTGGAGAAATTCTCCCTGTGTAAGGGACAGACGAAAAAGTAAGGAAAGGGGTAGAGACAGGTTGGAAGAGCATTTTTTAAGAAGCACGGCGGGGAGTCCATCTGATCCAGGTACAAATTCATCTTTAAGATTTAGTAACTTTTCTTCATTAACTGCAGGATCGAAATTTTGAATGAGAAAAGAGTTGTTGGAAAATGATTGTTTGAAAAATGTATCAAAACAGTTGGCGATGGTAGGAGGATGATTTGAAGATTTGGTTTCGAAAACGAGGGAGGAAGGATAACCATCAGTCTTACTTTTTCTACGGACAAATTGAAAAAAGGACTTTGGGTCATTAATGAGATTGGTGTGCGCACTATTCAGGTAGCATTGATAGAGAGAGTTATAGTGTTCAATGAAATGAAAATATATAGTATACCAAAATTTGAATAGTCGGAAGAACAGTGGGTGCAAAGGAATACCGCCCATAACTTGTTTCTTTTGTTTCATAGAGAGCGGAGTCTACGATTATACCAGGGAGGGGATGTAGAAGAAGTTTTATGGCGGGAATATGGCACATAAAGGGAGATGGATTTGAATATTTCTCTGTAAAAAATGGAGAGGGCAGCGACCAGAGATAGATTGGTAAAGTCGAAAGAAGCCCTGCTTTATTGATTTTACGGAAATTAGCTTTGTGAAAGAAAATAGAACTGCCGGGGGAGGCGAATGGAGGGGAGACTTGTGGAAAAATGAGAGAAAAAGTGGAGGATGAAAGTTATCAATAGTTGAAAGAGATAGGGGACAACATGATACTGAGGAGTTGATGGGATCAGTTGTGAAGATAATGTCTAATTGCCTTTCCATATAGTTGGAAAGGCCACTGACTTGGCATAGACTAGAGTCTGTTAGCAGATCTAAGAAGAGGCATTCCTTAGTAGAAATAGGATTGGAAGCGATGAAAAAAGATAGGTCCTCAGATGGAGTCCACTTCAGCTGAGGCAGATTAAAATAGCCGAACAAATGATATCATCAAGCGAGTCTGATAAGCCGATCAAATTGTCAATTGCGGCAATAGCAAGTTGGTAGGATTCGATAGGTTGCGCCGGAAGAGTGTAGCAACACATAACACACAAGCATCTACGAGTGTGTGTTATTTTAACTGATACAAAGTCGAGCTTAGGAGAAGCTGAAGTTGCAACGAGAGAGGAGTCTAAGCTGTTGTGAATAGCTGTCGCTGGGAATAACTCCTGGTTTTCCATATTAGGGATAAGATCAGTTTCGGTCAGAGCATAGATATCAAATTGGAGACCATGTGATTGGAGCAAAGTGGCGTGGGTTTTAGAACGCAGTCCTCTTACGTTCTGGTAATAGAAAGTGAGAGGAAGGTTTTTGCATGTCTTTTTCGGGTCGAAAAAATGTATCGTGGTCAAGTCGACTGCGTTGGAGGTGTGAGACTCTTTGAGAGTGTACATAGTTTCCGGAGACTGGTAATGTCGGCAGGGAGGCCTACCTGCTGGATGTAAACCATTACGCTTGTTTTTGTTTTACCCTCGTAGCACACCAAACTGGATTTATCGTGCAAATAGGCGAGATATAGACGTATATTCTCATATATCTTTTAATCCCTTGATATTCGGTGGTATCACTAGTTTGCTGCGTTAATTTAACAGTGGGTGGCGAAAGAGGTTCAATAGAAGAGGGACTGGTTAATGAGTTTGGTGACGCAACGGATGGGGTTTCTGAAGTTGGATTTAAAATGTGAGAACTGACGAAATTTGGATAATTAGCTCCAATTCTGAGGTCGAAATTAGGGAAAGGCGTGTGTGTTAGGGGTTGAGTGTTGGGAGTTTGAGTTGTAGAGGTTAAGTCGAAAGAGACACGTTGACGTTGGGGCTTGATTTTGGGTGGAATAGGGGGAGTTGGAGTATGGGTGGGAGGCTTAAAATTAGTTTTAAAACTCTAATTGGAGCTGGATTTATTGTGGGAAGAGAAGGTGGGTCTTGGCAAATTGGATTTACTTGTTAACTTATTTCTTGGTTTTGGTATAACGGACTGCTTGACTTTGTCCTGCTTCTTGGTCGCATTTTCCAACCATTTGCAGACACGCATCTCTCCAAGATTGAAATTATTGCTGCCTGGATTATGGAATAACCATTCGTATTTAGGCGGAAGATTGAGATTGAAGCTGTGCTTGCTTCTGTGGTGAGATGTTGGAAGTGAATTGCGGTGACTAATGGTAATGGCATATGTCTTTTCGAAGAAATTCGAGATACAGTCAACATCAGCGTTTGGGGCGCCTTTGATAAGAAGTGACCAGTTTATTCTTCCAGGCAAGCTTATCAAGTCTGCGTTGCCATTCGGAAGGTGTCCAAGTTGAATTATAATGATTGATAAGCTTCCGTGGAGCAGCGATTGGAGGAGTTGACATAGTTGTGTTCTCTGTTGTGCAGTTGGAAGAAAATTCGCAGGAATCAGTATGTTGAATCGCCCGCAGATAAATCCACTTCAGGTTCCATTCTGGTAAAGCTTCGGGAAGTTTGGTGTATCAACGATTTTGCTATTTATTGTTACGATGTGATGTTCAATACCACATGCGAGTAATCGAGTCGCAATAAAATACCTGAAACAATATGATACCCCTGCACTTCCTATAAATGCTAAAAATAAAAGCACTTCCAAATCGGGGCCTTCCTCACCTCATTGTAAACCTTCTCATGTACCAAAACCTCCAATTTTTTCAGAGAATTGTCTCGATTATGAATCGAACATGGCATAGAGCCAACAGGACATAACGCAAGAATATCGGAAGCAACCCTACAGAATCTGTGGAAATAGTTGCATATATCTTACAGAGCTGCGTATGGAGCCAAAGCTCTACAAAGCCTCACAAGAACCTCGTACAGGGTGTTGCAGTACAATCTCGGGGGAAAAAAAAACAATTTTAACAACCAAAACTCCATACATAAAATGTCTTTGTACTTAAGACCAGAGGATAGCTCTTGCAGCTAAGTACAGGCCACATATAGCCAACCGAAACGACGAAACAGAATGAATTTGCGTAGTGTGATTGAAGATGTACATTACTTGATTGGGAAATGTCCAATGTTCAAACCGATAAGAAGAGCAAATTGGGGAAAAGTAACTCTTTCAGCAAAGGTAGCAATTTCCATTCTAAACGTTCAAAACTGGAATACACTGTATATCTACCTCAATTAGTAAAATAGTGGGCGAAGCTTTTTGAATTGTACTCGGTATTTACAATTACATATTTCAACTCATATATTGTAATCCTGGAATAATTATTTTTGAACTAATCCCTAATCGTAAGTAATATACAATATAACCTAAAACTCTTTCTTGTCCGGCTGACGGCAAAAGCCAATTGATGAATTGTGAATTTTGTAAAATTTTGCAAAGTGTATTTAATTCGTATCTTTTAATAAAATCAATTTTAATAAATTCATAAAACTGAATTTTTTTTATAAATCTCCATCCACTCCCTCTGTTGGTACATTTAGAAGCTAATTGGCACAATTTTTAATAGCTTTATGGTTACGCAATCCCAATTGTACTAAAACGATGACTTCAGATGATGGATGTAGTTTTGTGCTCGGCTTGCTCCTGATCTGGTGGCAGGCTTTATACTCAATCATAATGCATTGCAGATATCCAAAAACCATTCGCCATCATCTCCACATTGTGGGAGGACTTTTTCGTCCACTATCTGGATAAACGCCTGGCTGTCGAAGTCTATCTGGCAGTTAGATCTCATTTCACAATTCGGTTCTGCTGATTTCCATCCTTTTCGCCTTCAATGAAGCATAACACATTATTTTTACGACATTTGTTAGACTTGGCTGAATCTGGAAAAGAGATTCCTTTTTTCAATAGGAGTTGTCGTATTTGTAGGTTATGGAGAGGTTTCGGTAGCTCAACCAAAGCAAGACAAAAACAAGTTGTTTTTACTCTTACTACTCAGCGAAGTAAGGCTGATGATTTTCAGGGGTGCTGGCTTAGTCAACAATCGATAAGTACAACCCTCCATTTCTTATCTCGTGTTTTCATAACTCTTCTGTCCAGTCCACTCCACCCACTTCCTCATCCTACGATTTTCATAATGCAAACTTTCACAAAATCAGTGAATATCTCAGCAGATCCTCCTTTAACTTTCACAACCTAAGTAGAAATGACTCCTTATCCATTTTTTATAGAGAAATATTTAATTCTTTTTCCCTTTACGTTCAGTTTTCCCGCCTTAAAACATCCCCGGTATAATCACAAGCTTCGTTCAGAGAATCAAGTTATGGGCTGTTTTCCTTCGCACCAGATCCTTTTCGGACTATTCCAACTATCTTGGCGCTTATCTTCATTTCACCGAACTTTACGATTCCCTCTACCAGCGCTACTTTAATAATGCGCAAGTCAACCTTAAGTTCTTTTACCAATTTGTTAACTACAAAAGAAACTACAAGTCATCAACCGATCCACTCACCATAGCCACCAGCTTAATGACGAATTCACACCCGGCCCAGATAGCCTCCCTGCCATATTCCTTAGAAAATATTCTTCCTCTCTTTCCTTTGCCCTTTCTAATCTCTTTCATTTATCCCTTTTACGAGGAGAATTTCCTCAGGCTTGGAAAACCTTCTTCATAATCCCGATCCACAAAAAAGGATCAAAGAACGAAATAACAAACATTGCTAAACTCTCCCATATACCGGAACTCTTCGAAAGTATTTTGTATGAAGCTCTAAGCTTCCAATTCAAATCACTTATTTCCCCTAGACAACATGGCTTCCTGAAGGGTAGGTTAACCACCACAAATCTCGTTGAATTCGTATCCTTTGCCCTCTCTGCCCTAGAGAATTGCAACGAAGTCAATGTAGTTGCAACCGATTTTAGCAAGGCCTTCGATAAAATCTCTCATCGATTAACACTCTTCAAATTGTCTGCTCTCGGCTTTGAACCCATACTGTTAAAATGGATATCCTCTTATCTTGATAACCGTTTTTACAGCGTTGGTTTTAGGTCAGCTGATTCGACCCCATTTTTTGGCCACCTCTGGAGTTCCACAAGGCAGCCACCTCGGTCCCCTTCTTTTTATATTAATCATAAATGATCTCGATGGGATCATCAAACACTCGTCTGTGTCCGTTTAAGCCGACGATATCAAATTTTTCAAACCCCATGACTCCTTGCTCCTTCAACAAGACCTTGATAGTTTTTCGAACTGGTGCCTCAAAAAATGTTTGGAACTTAATATCGCGAAATGCAAATTCATCACCTTTTCACAGAAGTGGCACCAACCTATCTCCTCCGTTCAATCTCTTCGCGACCTCGGCGTTTTGTGTGATACGGAGCTCAGCTTCCGTTTACATACAGTTGGGATAATTCTTAAAGCCAACTCTGCGCTAGGTTTTGTAAAACAGTGGTCCAAAGAATTCGCCAACCCATAAGTGACCAGGTCCCTCTATGTTACCTTTGTTCGCCCCCTCCTGCAGTACGCCAGTCAAGTGTGGTCTCCATATCATCGTGTTCACATCTCGAGAATCGAAAGCATCTAGCACCGATTTCTTCGATTTGCTCTTCGAGGTATGCCCGGGAACGATTCTTTTATTCTGCCCCCCTATCAAAACCAGCTCAACCTTATCAGCTTAAACAAGCTTACGTTGAGTGCGCATCCCTTCATAACTCTATTTTCCTCAACACTAATACTTGAAATGTACGTACCCCACGTCCCTTTTATCTACCAACCCACCTGCTATGGCGCAAACGAACCAACCTCCCGTATGCTAAGAAAAATCAATTCAAACCCTACCGTCTTTGACTTCCACCGCACCACTCCCTACCACAAAACCCTTCTCCTTCACCACTGCAACCAGCCTTAGTTTTAAGTTTAAGTTTAATTTCAAGTCATAGCTTGTATTAAGCCGAATATTTGGAGACTTTCGCCCCCACTAAAATTAAATTAAATTAAATTAGACCCTGCTATGTCGAATAGGTCTGATTCAAAGTTTCAGAAACTAGCAGTGAGCTGCCGCAGATGATCTGGTAAAACTTTAGTGCATCATAGCAGCAGACCTTGATGTGGACGACTACCCAAACCGAAGACTAGAGCCATGATAAAAAACACTGCAGCTAAGGCAAATCACCATGTGGTTTGCAGCCCTGGGAATACTCAAAAGAATGAGATAATTTGAAAGGAAAAAACCGTTTTAGATACGTACGAGTACATAAATGTGATTGTTTGCACATATGACGGACAGATCGGTAGACCTAGTGCTTCTCAGGATATAAAAAGTAATAGAAAGATCCCTCTAAGTAGCTTACAAATAGTTCAGCTGGATATTGGTCTCTCTTCCATATGCTCGAATCGCTAAGAATCAAGTCGACTATAGTTTATTCCTTAAAAATATTGAAGGACAGTGGCTCTAACTAGATGGTATAGACTGCTGATTGGGCCTGCAAAGAACTAGGGGTCAATTCTTAAAGGACGGAACTTGTTTTCCTTCCAGCAGATCTCTACCTTCGAACCAAAGATTGAAGGAACTAACCTTAGATTGTCCAGTCAACATTATTTCAAGGTCTAGGTTTATATTGTAAACTAAACTGGTTGTCAGACATATCCTTACATTAAAGAGACAACACCAGTTCTTAAATCTCGGCAAAATTTAGAGTACTGATTGCATTCGAATTTTTGAATCAATTCCCTAATTGGTAATTGGGGACCATGTCAGCCTCATTCCGTTAGATCTTAACTCTAGTTGTTTGGGAGCCCAAACTCACAACTGGAGAACCTTCAGAGGCTACCAGGAGCAATCACATCGCCAAATGTACACAATGAATCTTACACTTGCCCAGGCACTATCAGTTACTTTTCTTCGAAACCGTACACACAGTTCGTATGTTGAAATGATTCGCGACACTATATGTAGAAGATGGCATGGCTCATTATGTTAGAGCCCAATTTGGAGTAAGAAAAATCTTACCGCTACTTATCTAAAACTTTCAAAATCTCTTTTCATAACAATTACACATTCAAGCAACACCGGAACTATGTTACAAAAAAAAAAAAACTATCCCCAATATCAATCAACACCACTCAAGGAGACTTGACTCCAAAAACTACAAGAATAACCTCTTCAACCTACCATCGATTTACCACAAACCCATTAAGCGATAAATTTCGTGAAGAGCTCTCTACCCGGTAGACAGGAACACGACTACGAAAGCTCATCGTAAATGAAGCAACAGTTCGCTTGTTGCTTCTCTCCCGGTCCCATAATGTTGAACTTTCCCAACAAAAGGCAGCTCTATATTGGGTGTGATTCTGTTAACGTCGACACTGAGTTGGTGGTGTCTATGCAAATTATCCCTTCCAAACTCCAACCCGATCTCACCACCTCCACCACCACCACCACCAACATCCCACCACCTCCTCCCAACGACATAGAATCGAACGGAAAGCCAAGTATAATAAAGAAGGATTACCCATCACCATTATACTCGTACATATAAATGAAATTTATTGTCGTTTTATTTGGAAACGGTTATTTTATGTCACAGCGATGATGTTGATGATAGAAACGATGGTGATGGTAGTTTGCCTGTTGAATGCGCGCGCATGTGTATAGGACCGTATATCCTTTCTTCTAAGTGAATAGGATACGACCTTCGATATCCCAAGTAATCAGGAATATCTTCCTCATGTAATATTTATCCGAATGGAAAGCAAAGTATGCATTGGAATTCCATCTATCCGAGGAGGTATCTACTTAGTATTTAAGCTGTAAGTGCACTATAAGTCCTCCTGTGATAGGAAACAAATGATTTTGCTCCTTATCTGCTTTCCACCATGTGCATTATTAACTCCATACACTTACGCTAAGATCTCAGGAAAAGAATCCTCGTGACAAGAGGCGGGAAACGACCGAGCACTCGGTATTACAAGTACCTGCAGCAAGTGCATTTGTCTCGAAGGACTAGCAACGTGCACTGCTCTTCATGAAAAGTGCATATAAGGGATCTGATGTTTTTGCTCGTATCTGGAATGCGTTACATCTTCTTTAGTATGCATTCAGAGAATAGAAGAAATTTCCTCAGGAACTCACTGTAGGTGTGATTTTTCTTTTTCTGAGAATTCAGTTTTATAACTCATTTACAGGATTCGTGGAAACTACGCTCGAGCTAGTCACACAAACGATAGATTTGCTAATAATTTGTGCATTCAACTGCAGAATATACCTCAAGGATATAACGCACTGTATCAGCCAGCTACATAGAACATCTATCGGGATTCGGGCGTATAGCTTTTACTGCAGCCTATACTGTTGCTATACCTACACCAATAACATATCCAAAACTTACATATTGAAATGCATCGAACTGAAAATGCAAAGTATACGGTAAGGAGAAAGGTCCTTCGGAAGCTGGATTGGATCCTTGTTGAGTTGCACCCCCAAGCCAACTAACCAATAAACTACAAAACGAAAATAAACACATGTAGTGGAGGTGAAATTGTGTAGATACCTACTTCCTTCTCTATGTATGCTCGAAGTGAGACATGTCGAAAATAAAGACAGGACTTGCACCAACTCCACTTTTGTGGCATGCATTCCTCTACTGAATTGCTACGAGAACTCGATGGATATCAAGTAAACCAAATCAATGATTAGACACTGACCCGGGAGGGAAAAGGTGATGGGCACTTGCATTTTAGTTTGCGGCCACATTGTATCATGTTGTAAGTGTACCGTGTCGTTTGCAAAGTACATTTACTTGGAGAATGGCCTACGGGATAGACTGAAATATTTTTGTGGTCTACAATTTAAGCAAATATCTGGAAAAGGTCAAATAGACTTCATTTATTTAAAAGAGTTTTCATTTTCTGGTTTTTGAAAAGGCAGTCCTTTTGGGTACATGCAATTCAATTTTGGCCAGCATGATGCGTTTCCCTGATAATAAATATATTTTGTGGCCACAACTGTTGTTAATTGGAAATTTTACTTGAAAATATTGTATTGTTTGAACAAGGAGGTGCTGGTTGTGAAGAGCGTTTTAAATTTGTTACATAGATTTACACGGGAATATCAAATATTTGCATGACAGCTCTTCGTGATTGTAGTGATTGCATTAACTCGACTCAATAAAGGTCTTTGTGTCTTAAACGTGTGAGCAAATAAGTCCTTGATTTGATAGCACACAACATAATCTATTATGGCAACATCGCTGAAGACCTCATACTAAAAGGATTGAGGTCAGCGAAAACCTCTTTCCGTTCGAAAGTCTTCTTTAGAGCGTCTGTCCAAGTCGAGAGCTTGGGCAAAAAAACCCGAATTCTGTTTGTAAGTGGTGCTCTATATACCAGAATATATGCATGTACACAGATAGGAAAATTACGAGCACTTTCCCACAATGTAGGTAGGTAGGTACGTAAGAGTGGCTGGAAACACCAACCCACTTAGGCCTATTGACCCATTGTGATGCCATGTGAATCTATGTATGATCCTCTTACTAATGGAACCAGTTTGAGCTTACGATGAAGCGTTGGAGACAGTTCAGGTCTATATTCTTTAGATCGTTTAGCTCATTGTAGAATAAAGCTCCCAAGTGAAGTTTTCTTCTCTGGGAGAAAGCTGGACATGCACAGAGAAGCTGGAGGATTGTCTCATCTTCCTCCTCGTCCATGCAGCTTCTACAGAAATTGTTTGCAAAAGCGCCAAGCCTTCTTGCGTGCTTGCCTAAGAGGCAGAGTGATGACACCTATGATGGCGCTGAGATGCTTACTATTTAGAAGGATCCGTCGCCGCTAGACATGTTGGTCCGATAGTCCACCTAAGTTCTGCTCTTTTATTGGTACCCAGCTTTAATATTAATTTGCACGTAGCGATTGGTATACCTATGTTATGCTACGCTTTTCCGGTAGAATATGTAGAGTGTTTCCAATTTTGGAGAGTTTATCGGCCCTACAGTACCCTGGAATGTCTCTGAAGCCCGGCAACCAGCAAAGGCGAAGGTTGAATTGCTCTGCCATCTCTATAAACGATGATCGGCATTCAAGGGTGGTTTTCGAATTTAAGGAGACTGAGTCCAGCCATTTGATGGCTGCCTGCCTGATAGCTGCCTGCCTGATGGCTGCGGATATCCTTTGCAGATATCACGTTTTTCTTCAGCCAGGACAGAGTTTCTTTAATCGCTAAAATTTCCGCCTGGAACATGCTACAGTGATTTGGAAAATGGTAAGAGGAGTTTAGATTTAGTTTATCAGAGAAAACACCGCCACCAACCTCGCAATCGATTGTGGATCCATCACTGTTGAAATGGATTGATTTGTCCTCCATTAAAGCATCTTCCTCCCAGAAGGATCTAGAGGGGAAGCTTACATTGAAGTCTTTGTCAAATCAAAGTTCAGGTATGGTGTAATCGATGTTCTCTGTGAGGATTCCAAATGTATTAAGAATATTAGCGTGGCCAAATGAATTATTTGTCCACTGTTTAGTCGCTTTAAGACGAATAGCTGCAGCCGCAGCTACTTGCCTGCTGAAAATATTGGGGGGTGTCAAAAGAAATGGCTAATGCCGCAGAGGGAGTAGTCCGTAAGGCTCCGCTTATGCATAGACATGCTGTTCTTTGAAATCTGCTTAGTTCACCAGACGGCAGCCCAGTAAGTGAGTATCGGTCATATGACCGAGATGTATAGCCAGTGGGTTATACGTGGTTGAAACCCCATTTACTCCCAATGGCTTCTTTTGCAAGAAAATAAAGCTACTGTGGCTTTATTGACTATTTCTTGAATTTAGGTTTCAAGTTTAGTTTCCGGTCAAAAATGAGACCCAAATATTTTGCTGTATCGGAAAAGACTAAACTGGTACCGTTTATTGAGAGAGGGTCCGTAGTTGGGATTTTTTATTTCCTGGAAAAGAGGGCAAGATAAGTTCTATGGGGGTTTACTCTAAATCAACAGCGGTCTGCCCAACAGGTTAATCTGTTGAGATTTAGTTGAAGAAGTTCTTTAATGGTACTCGTATTAACCCAAGGAATTTTGTTTTTCGAGTATCTCGATGAAATTCGCATAGTAGGGTAAAATTGGGCCACTGAACTCGAATTTTTGGTCAAAAAAATTCTGCGAATTTTGGTTTTCGAGATTTGAGGTGTTCGATTAATCGAACGCTGGGCTCAATGCTATGTAAAAAAAAAAACTTAGTTATTATAATGCTATATTTTATTTAGTATAAAGCTAATGTTTTGTAAAACATGACAACAAAATATTCATTGTATTTTTTGTTTTGTTTTAAGTGATAGGACTTAAAAGAATGAGTATAAAGTGCGATGTTGAATCTCTTGCACAAATATGAACTGGGCTTATGACACAATTTAAATCTCCATTTCTTGTTGTTTTCAATTTTAACTATGAGATGCTGTCCTCCGAATGACGGTCGTTTAATAATATTGACGAATCATTGACGTCTCTCCCTTCGTTTTCTTCAGATTCTTATCTTTTTGATGAAGAATATTTTTTCTCAAATAGCGACGAATGAAGCAGTCAAGTTTCCATGCGCTAACAACAACAGAATTCAAAACTGAGACCCATAATGGCCAATACCACTTTTTAGATCATATCCCAATGTAATAATTCTGCGAGGCATTGTAGTGGAGATCCACTCCGCCCATCCCTTTATTGTAATTTTTTAGTTGCTGGGGTTAGTTGTAGTTAACATAACGACCAGGTTCAACGATTTCCCCTCCTTTGCTTGTTTTTTGCTTTTTCCATCTTTTAACAGGTACCATTGGCAGGATCTGATTAAAGTTTGTGGCAATTGTAACCTCGCTATTATCCTGCAAACGACAAATCAAAACCTTATTACTGCTATCAAATTGGAAATCATGGTGACCTCTTTTGAGTTGCTTTCCGGTTTTAGGTTGTGCACCTCCAATACGGTTTGCTCGTACGGTCCCTGTTGCACATAATCGTTTTTCAGATAAAAGGCACATTAGGTAGTAGGGTTTAAAAAAATTGTCAAAAAAAACCATGTAGCGACTTGGATACTCAACATTGTCCAGCAAGCGTAAAACTACATCAGCTCCTAAACCAAGCTGCTTATCACACTTATCCGCTGAACCAGGATATGGTATACAATTATAAAGGTAACCAGCTGACGAACAAAGACACTAAAATTTGTATCCAAAGCGGATGGGTTTGCCACGCATGAACATTTTGCAGGAATAACGGCCAAAATATGGAACCATTTGCTCATCGATCGATAGTTTTTCCTCCCAAATACCAAATTGCATGAATTTTTTGTTTATAGTTTCAAACAATGGATGAAACTTATTTAAAAAGTCAAGTTAGCAGTAGCGATTTTATCTTTCGTATCAAGGTTGTAGTTATTACTAAAATGGATGAACTTCTTGACTTCAAAAAACTTATCTCTGGGCATGCACAATTTCACAATAGGCACACATAAAGTTGGGTTGTTCGATCAATAGTCGCGAATTGTTGGCAAAGTATGATATCCAGATAGAATTAAAATACCAAGAAACCGCTTTAATGTCACGTTGTCTAAGCAAAAATCGGAGTTCTTCTGCATATTTGTTTCTTTTATAATCATCTCGAAAACCTCATTATCAAAAACGGGTGCAAATAACTCAAATGGCGTCATATCTGTAAGGTTTTCGGCCAAGTTTTTTTTGGTGGTTCAATCAATGGTCCCTCAGGATTCCCTCTCTTCCACTTAGGCTTATTAAAAGCAGACAAAAGACCTCTGCTGACACATCTTTTAGCAGAAGCCCCACCCAGTTACGAGTTGTTTATCCTGCTGTTTAGCATAAGACTGATCAACTCGCCAAGCGCGTCTTCTACCTGCAAAGTTAAGAGCGCAGCCATGATTGTGTACTCCATTTTTTTTTTTTTGTTTTATAAATTAGTGCGCGCTCAAGGTGTTAAGGTACCCTTAAAATGTTTCCACACAGCGCTGGCGACGGAAATTGAGGGATGAGAGAAGGATAACTACCGATGTAGGTTGGTTTTGTATGTCTGAATATTATAATGACTAGGAAATAGAGAGCTCGGCAGGGCATTCCATAAGCATGTTGTTCGGCTTAGGAACTAATCACGATATTTGAGAATACGTCCGAAAGTGGGCTTGAAGGTACTCATATACTGATAGCGAGACGTATGTTACGATTAAAGGTTTGAAGGGGCATAATGCTACTGGTGATTTCTATGGGGCACTGGTGGTCGAAATAGCGATAAAACAAAGTGAGACACGAGACATTTCGTCGGTGTTCGATGATTCTGCCTGAGTGATATTGGTAACAGCTACGAGTATTATCGCACGGTTTTGAATCCGGTCTAGCAGATGTAGAAATGTTTTAGGCGCACCTGACCAGACGTGAGCATTGTACTTCAATTTTGGGCGGATGAATGCTTTATATATTGAGGTCAGATCAGATGGGGTGTCGTCGCAGCACTTTTGACGACACCGAATATGTGGTCATTCCAAAGTAAGTTGTCACTGACACACATACCGAGAATGACAATTTTATCGGTGCCATTCATTGATAATGGCTGGGTATTTGAATTTCGCTTTAATAACAGCAGACAGCATTGAATTTTGGAAGCATTAGTTGATAGTTCCCCAATTGGTTATGCTGTTAATGTCGGAATTTAATTAGCTTAACATACGCTGCTGTTCCCGTTCTACAGCCGAAGAGCAGGGATGTGAGTCCGGGAACGAATGTGAAAAGCAGGGAGTACTGTCATCAGCAAAGGAATATTATTGGATTAGAAGTAGCAGGGAAAAGATCGTTGATGAAAATTAAAAAGGGTGCCGGAGACAGAACAGAACCTTGGGGCAGATCACCAGCGGACCTGTTGCTACGAAAACCATACTGCCGGTCATTGAGAAGTTTTCGCGTTTCGAGATATTTCATGAGCTGATGGTTTAGCAGGGTTTCCGTGACCTAGGAATCAAGGAACATAAGTGCAACTGGTCTGTAGGAAGAGAGAGAAGAAGATTCGCATTTTAAAAGGACGGATTGGACAAATGCTATTTTCCATCTACTCGGAAAGAGTCCTAAAGAGTAGGATTGATGAAAAGGCTTACGCAGTGGTTTTGCCAGCGTGGAAGAACACCTCTTCAGAAGAAGGGGAGATATACCACCTGGACCAGCGGACTTATGTATGTTGAGATTTTTAAGAACTCTTGCTATTACACAAGTGCGAAAGTGGATTCGTCCCATTGAAGATTCGACGCACTCAAGTGTAAGCGGAGACAGATACAATCCGGTAATGTTGTGCAGCAAGTAGATTGGCCTTGTCCAAAGAGCTGACAGCTAGAATGTCATTGTAAATGAGCGTTGGCATGGAGGATGAATTTCTGATGTTTTTGATAAACTAACTTTGGGACATTGTAGTATTTTTTGCCTCAACTTTTGGTCGTATTGAAATTTCACACGCTTGAGAAAGACGTTGGAGGCACTCCTGGCTCGTTTAAACTTTTTTCGGTTTTCCTCTGTCGGATTGGTCTTGAAGGACAGAAAAAACACTACTCTAACGCTGACAGCCTCTTTGCAGCTCGAGTCGTACGATGCTTTTTCTTATGGTCATCCGATAATATTTTCATAATATTTTTTAGCGAAGGCAGAATAATATCTGAGCACCTCTTCAGCTCGGCAGGTATTATACCGCCTGGACCAGCAGACTTGTATGGTTTGAAACTATGCAGCGTCCAGAGCAGTTTGTCTGTTGTAATCAGACCATGAACCTGTTTGGGTTGCTACTGGCCGCGAATTGGGAGCTACCTGGAAAGTGAGTGTCGCAGTCGCAGGTTATGTGATTCACCACTTGAGGTTATCGGTGTTTTTCAAACAGCTAGGCATCATTGGATTTGTAGAGAGGATTTTTCTTAGCCGCGATGCCTCCGTGATTTCGCCACAGAATGACCTCCAGGATTGTCGCTTTCCCTTCCTCAGTTCTTTTTTGTATAATTTAAGGGTTTCTTTGTATAAGTCTCAGAAAGTCACTTTTCTTGTGCTTTTTGCTAAGTTGAAAAATTTTCTGCAAGGGTGTCTAAGTAGTCCCAGTGCTGATGTCCACTTGTGCGGCTTTTTCTTGCCTCTAGATTGAATAAGAGGGCAGGAAGCGTCCATAGGATGATTGAGAGCCAGGGTGAATTCCCTTTGCCATAAAGGCCGATGCGTAGTATTATGGGCAATTCAACAGATATAAACTGCGGAACCTTAAATCGAAGTCACAGCTAAAAAATGGCAGACTTTTTACTTTATTGTTCTTAGCATTTAGATATCTGTGCCCCTTTAACCTCTTTCTTATAGTACGTATAGTTCTTCATTGGTTTCCCGGCATTGAAAAAGGATCATGGCAGTACCTTGCTCATAACACAATTACAGAATTGGAACATGTTGCAATCAATAGGTAGATTTCGATCACTGCCTAATTGCAAGCCGGCTACGTCTATGGATTTCTCAAAAGTCACATCATCGGGGAAATTAGGAAATTGAACTCTGAACGGCTGCAAATGAAACAAATCGCCAGGAGTTATTTGAGGCAGAGGGAGATGCTTCGGACTCGGCAAACACCTATTCATTTCTAAGATTTATTTGAAGGAAAGTATGCCTGATTAATGCAGCCTCTGAATCGTTCGGTGATCTACCAGAAATGAGAATCTCTTAGCTCTAATCTGTATAGCTTTAGCTTCTCTGTCAAGCACTCCAGATTGTACAGAATAACGACCCAGAACTCTTGCTGCACCGTAAGCGCAGAAAACAGTTTGAGCGGAACTTTTGATTTTAAAAAACGATCTGATCCGTTATCATATGACTCCTTAACATAGTATTTATGAAAATTGTACTTTTCAAAAATTAAAATACGAAGCGTTCAATCAAAGGCCACATTGACGAATCGAATAGGATATCATGATAGGCAGCTATAATATTATGCTTAGAACTGACATGTCCAGCAAGGAAACACTCGTGCATATCGCTCGTTCCATGGTAGAACACAGATCTGTAGCGACCACAAGAGGAAAGTAGAAAACTTCTAAGCACGTCACTTAATACAAATTTGGAGGAAGACTATAGGTAGAATCTTTACAGATCGAAGATCAGAAGAAAATAAGAACTTATTCAGATTTCGAAGAGTGCCTTTCGCCAAAAGATCGACTGGTCCTCAAAAAGGGGGGAATCAGCCAGACTGGAATCACCTACACTGAGTCGAAAGCTGAGATTTTGGCTGGATTCCTAAACGTAAAACAAATGCGCATTGTGTATGCCCATTGCATTGGTTTTGAAAATATATGATGCTCTCTCACTTTGTTGAGTTTGCATGAGCTTTCTGTCTGCTGACATTTTGGAACGGCGTGAGATGCACATCATCAGCTGTGTGTTTTGTGCCATAATCTGGAAAAATATTGTTGTCAACAAAATTTGTTGTAACTTTTTAATACTACCTTGATCATCTAAATCTATATTTTCCCATTCAAAGTAATCCCCATCGACTGCAACACACTTATGCCAGCGCTTGATCCAATCCTTGAAATATTTTTTATGTTCGGCTTTCGGTATGTCCATCAGTGCTTCCTGTGACTTTTCCAGTACTGCCTCTTTCTGCTGAAACGCGTTCCCCGTCGTGGTTTTTTAACTCGATTGAACAGAAAGAAGTCACAGGGAGCCAAATCAGGTGAATTCGGTGGCTGTTGGATGGTATTTGTTGCATTTTTCGTCAAAAAATTACGAATAATGATGGCACTGTGCGACTGCGACGGTGCGTTATCACGGTGCAAAATCCACAAGTTTTCTGGCCACAATTCTGGTCTCTTTCGGCGAATTGCTTCACGCAAACGTCTCGTAACACCCAAATAATACCCTTTTTCTGCTGTCTGGCCTTCTGGCAAAAATTCATGATGCACTACACCGTTATAATCCGTGAATACCGTGAGCATTGCCTTCTTTTTTGACTAGAAACGAAGTGGTTTTTTTGGTCTCGGCTCATTTGGTGAACGCCACTTGCCTGATGTCAGGATTGCGTGTCGTACTCATAAACCCACGTCTCGTCTCCAGTAATGATCCTTTTGATGAATATGGGATCGGATTAAGTCTCGCAAATCATCTCTTTTGCGACGTCAACACGGTCTCTTTTTTGCATGAAATGGAGGTCTTTTGGCACCAACTTTGCTGCTACACGACGAAAACCCAAATCATTAACCAAAATGTCTTGAACGGATCCATAGGCAATGCTCAAGTGCTCCGCTATCTCTCTGATGGTTAATTTGCGGTTATTGACCAACATTTCTTTTACGAGTACTTCATCACTGTTTTCGTCGGTTTTCGATGTCGATGGTCTGCCACTGCGTTCATCATCTTCGATTGACTCACGACCACTTTTGAACCGCTCGTGCCACTGGTAAACAGTTTTCTTTACAGAATCGTTGCCGAAACACTTTTCCAACATTTCCAACGTTCGCGCACCATCAAATCCGTTTTTTACGCAAAATTTATTACTCGCACAAGTTCGTTGTTGCAAATGTAAATCCATTTCTAAAATTGTAAAAAATCGCCAACACACACAGAAGTAGATGTCCTCTTAGGTACGTAACTTTTGCAAATGTCAAGCTATGATGCTAAGATTTAGAGGGGATGTCAACAACAGATTTACCAACCTAACAAAAAAAACAAAACTCAAATCGAAACAATGGGGGCGCCACACAGTGGTGTGGTGCAGGAATTTTTTGACCAAGGCGGTATGTATACTCGGATAATAATGCATTTCGGAGCGTGACGCAACGTAACGATGACTTTCTTTGCATTAAGGAATGTTTGCAGATGCACAATGCAGGCAGAACTGCATTTATAAATGCATCCTTTCGTTTTTATCAAAATTGAAGGTGCCTTCGACAACGCAACTTTTGCCAGCGCGTGCAATTCGGCCAGATAACACCGCGTATACGAATCCCTAGTTTTGTGAATATAAGCAATACTGGTAAACAACACCCTGATTACGAATGCTGACTGCCGCCAATATAAGATGGCGAGGGTAAACAGGGGTTACGGCGTTCTGTCTTTGTTACTCTAGTGCATACTTGTTGACTCATTTCTTAACGCTTTCAATTGTTCGTACTTCTATGTTCTGTGCCCACATGATCCATAATTAGTACACTAGAAATGGGCTTTCAGTCATAACTTTCAAAACTCATCTAGTACTTAAAGACATTACCATCCGTTTCTGCAACGAATCTTGGTATGATTTTTGGGTGTCATCCTTGATTTCAAACTTTCCCCGACTAAATTGGTAACGTCAAAAGCCTCCCAGTTGGCCTTCTGGCAATGTAAATAAGCTTTCGGGAACACATGGGATTTCCACCTAGAAGCGTAATCTGGATCTAAACGGCTATGATAAGACCAATTATTTTCTATGCGTCAGGTGCTTGGCGGACAGCTTTCACGAAAATACATCACTGCCGCTTTTATCAGACGTCAAAGAACGTTCTGTCTTTGCTACATGAGGGATTTCCCTATCACACCTGAATCTGCTGTAGATGCCCTGATAAATCACCTGATAATCATATCATAGGCTGTACTCTGAACGACATCTTCTGGTTTAAACAAGCGGTCTTTGGTACAGCATGCATTGTCGTTTTAATAACCTGATCTTATGTCAGATGGCATGTCTGATGCAATAACACCAGCACTTCTGGATCTGCGAAAGTACGAAATCTTGTTTCCCTGTGCCAAAGAATAGTTTAGCTCAGAATCTGGTCTAGGAAAGGTAATCAGGTCTTCAGGGATGGCTCGGTCTAGGTCTAGCTAGAGGAAGTTAGACTTCAATCTTTGATGGGAAAACTTACGTTTGTCTTCCAAAAGCGGAGGCATACTCAATCCTGCTGGCAACGATCTTTTTTGTGAAGACTTGATGTAGGATGCGAAACATTAGCATCAGTAGTGATAGCTAATTCTGTGCCAAAAAAAACATCATTCAAAATCGAACAGCTCCATCACAGCGAACTATACAAGACTGGAGTCTCACACCAAAATATAAACATTTTGACTATGTTTTTGACGTTTATTTACAGCAAAATGACAGCAAGGGTTATGTATGAGTATAGCACCTGAACAATATCAATGCCCACCACAAGCTACAAATATGTAGTTGTATCGCATTGTCTACCATTTCTAAGAAGAGGTCAATATCATATACATAGGTGACATAATTGAGAGTTGCATACAATACAGAAGAGTCTAGTGGAGTCACAAAAGAGTTGAGGCACAGTGTGAGAAACTGCGCATGATGGCACGTATAGTACTAATGAATTACAGCAATAGGCCTCATGATAAGGGCACCTAGTCACACATTTCAATAAAATTTAAGAAAAATTGATGTTGCTAGATCCTAAAGGGGATACCATGCATAAATGTATGACAAGTAAGGTTATGGATATGGGCTTTCTGCGAATAACTTAGCGTTGTCTCCGTTCGTTCCATTCTGTGATTGAAGTCTATGCTGAGGAAGTTTTAAGGTCAGTTGATTGGAGGACGGCACGTTGGAGCTCTTTCCACTACTAAGTATACTTAAGTCTGAGGTCAAGTAACATGCCGAAAATGTTAATGGGTAGCAAATGCAGCTGAATTTAGAGGGCCAACGCGTGTGAGGTTCATTAAGCTATAGTGATGTTTACGCAGTCAGTAAGTTATGTTTTTTCTATTCTAGTCTCCTTTAGAGAAGCTCAGCAGACAGCTGACATAAGGGGGATTGGACTAAGCATACCGACCCTGTGCAGCACTTTTGGGTTATAGACCCCACTTTAAGCCTACGCTCTACTTGCACAATTCAAGGTCAGCCGTTTCATTCTGCATGTTTTTCTTTCCATCTCAATTTGCTCTCCGGGGTGGTAGATATCTGGCACTGTTCCATAATTAAATTCGATTTTTTTTATGTAAAGCTCTAACTCTGTTAGGAGGTGGCCTCGTCTGCGTAACAAAATTCCGCTTTCTTTAGTTTAGAAACAGCCCATTAAGCACTAGGTTCCATTAGAGAATAAGAGTACACCTCCTTGCGGAGCTCCTCTGTGTACTTCTATTTTTGTTGAAGTTGCGTTTATGACTCTACTATTGACGAGGAAGTGGATCAAGGTGTAGGCAGAGTAATTTATGTCCACTTCTTGGAGAAAGCTGATGATCGAAAAAGTACCGACGTTGCTAAAAGCTGGCTCGGCATTAAGGGACTATGGTGTTGTATACTCCTTGAAAGAAAGTAATTTTCTAATGAGTGCCTGGTACTCCTTACAACCGATTTTCCTTTTATGACGACAGGGTTGATAACATTGTTTAAATTGGAGCTTTTAGGGCTGAGATCCTTCTAAATAAGATGAAAGGCTTTACCAACTTTGGGTATCAAAACTAAGTTTATTTCAGTATTGTGCTGAGAGACAAACCAATAAACCGTTCAAATCGGACGGTTCAATACCGTGCCGTGCCCGAAAGACATTTTTGTTTTCAGGCAACTAAAACCTCGTGAGAAGAATGGTTGCCTAAAATATTATACAATAAGCCAATTTACACCAATAGTTTAGTGTCGCCCTTAAATGTTGGATGCCACCCATGGAGCGAAATAACCACTGAGCCCAAACATCTTTCTCTCTCTCTCTATCTAGCTTTCCAAAAGAACTTAACACGTGCTCTGGCATTTTAAGAGTAACCCTCTTGAGTGTTAGGTTCTTTTTTTAAAAAAAACCAAAAAAAGTTTAAAGACCATTGATGAGGACTCAAGCCTGCTACTTTCATTTTAATTTTGCTGGGGACTGAGGCCACCATTTATTCGGCCTAATACAAGCTACTCGTATAACTTAAAATTAATCTCAAACTTAAATTCAAAACTTAGATTGGTTGGAGTAGTCAAGGAGAGCGGATTTAAGGTAGGGAGTAATGCAATGGAAATCAAAGGCGGTAGGGTTTGAATTGATTTTTCGTATCATACGGGGGATTGGTTCGTTCGCGCCATAGGAAGTGTGGTGGGTTGGTAGATAGAAGAGACGACGGGCACGTAGATTACGAGGGTTAGTTTTGTGGAAAATAGAGTTGTGAAGAGACGCGCATTCACCCTGACCTAAAAGGAGTCGATGAATGAGGAGAAAGTCGGTTTCATATCTGCGTTCCTCAAGGATGTTTAAGTTAATAAGGTTGAGACGGTTTTGATATGGGGGCAGAATAAAAGAATCCTTCCAGAGCATACTTCGAAGAGCAAAACGAAGAAAACGTCGCCGGATGCTTTCGATTCTGGAGATATGAATACGATGATATGGAGACCACACTTGACTGGAGTACTCTAGGTCACGTGGTCACGTATGAATTATTGAATTCTTTGGACCACCGCTTTACAAAATCTAGTGCAGAGTTGCAGAGTGCAGGGGACCGAGATGGCTGCCTTATGGAATTCCAGAGGTGGCCAAAAAATGGAGCCCAGTGGGCTGACCTAAACCGAACGCTGTAAAAACCGTTTTCGAGGTAAGAGGATATCCATTTTAACAGTATGGGTTCAAAGCCGAGGGCAGACAATTTGAAGAGTATTAATTGATGAGAGATTTTATCGAAGGCTTTGCTAAAATCGGTTGCAACTACATCGACTTCGTTGCCGTTCTCTAGGGCAGAGAGGCCAAAGGAAAGAATTCAACGAGATTTGTAGTTGTTGACCAACCTTTCAGAAAGTCATGTTGTCTAGGGGAAATAAGTGATTTGCATTCGAAGCTTAGAGCTTCATAACAAATACTTTCGAAGAGTTTGGATATATAGGAAAATTATTTCAGTTTTAAAAGATCCGTAACAAACATCTACATAGGTATGTCAGGTCATCTGCCGTGTCTTAGGATTTTTATCGTTTTCTTTCAGATGCCCGAGACAAACGCGTAGCTACAATTATTCTACCACCACCGTGCGAGACTGCCTGTCTGATAATCGCTTGCATATGCCGCCCTATGTGCTGTACGTATCTAAGGAATAATACCAATCTCTTAGTGCGACAGCAATTGTCTCGTGAGTGCAAGTATTCCACCGACTAATTAACCAATGGAATAATGTTAAGTCAAGTAGACAGAATTGTTGGAAAAAGATATCAACAACATAGAAACAAACAACACGAATACAGATTCATATAAGATACCTACTCTAGCATGACATAACTATAAGTCCGTTTATATTGATGTCTAATCAAATACCGTATTCCAATAACATTTACATTGTATTAAAGTACAATTAACTTATTGTCCGAAAAAATGTAATTAGTTTCTTATATCTACGCGTATATCAAGGGGATAACGCAAAATGATGTCACTATATAGACCTAGCCCACTTTTTATTCATAACAGATACCGATGACTGAATTGGAAGTTAATAAAATCATGAACCCATTTACCAATCCTACAACTGTTTAAGCGAATATCAAAAATCAAGTAACCAAAAATGTTCATTAAGGCTAAAACGGCATTCAGAGGATCCCGGCACAAAGGCTGCAATTCCAACTGTGTACCGTGTGCCTAATTAGCAAGCAATCAACATAATGAAGAAGACGATGGTAAGCCATATGAAATGAAGGTTACAATTACAAAATTTTATACGTGACATAATACGTCGAATGTCAAAATGGAACGCTGTACTCCTGAGGAACGCGGAATAATCATCGCGATGTTTTTGATGAACAATTCGTCAGTGATTTTGGCGCAACATGTATTTCGTGCCCATTTTCCTAGTCGTTCAAGGCGGCATTCAGCCGCACGACACTTAGAGGCTGGACTATCACTTGATCGAGCAAGCTTTGGAAGGCCTTGTACCTCTCGTTCGACCGAGAATATTGCTGCCGTGGGTAAAGATATCGTAGAGGCTCGACATTGACCAGACGACTTGCCATACAATGGCCATTCCACGCACGCCTATGTTTTTTTTTTTTTTTTTTTAAAGGACTTAACACTTAATCGGGTATGACTATTGTACACTTATGATGCCTCAGTTTGTGTTAAGGTTTCCGAAAGAAAGAGAAAGAAATATGTTCGGGCTCAATGGCTATATCGCTGCATGGGTGGCATCCAACATTTAATGGGGAGACTAAATTTTTAGTGTAAATTGATTTGATGATGTATTTAGGCAACCATTCAGCTCACGAGATTTTAGTTGCATGAAAAAACGACTTTCAACTACAGCTGGTATTGAACCCCCAACCGTCCGATTGGACCCATCATGTGGCGCATTTTGGTGAAAGAGTTGAAGGTGTTTCTCTTCAAAGTGCTGACAGTCCATCAGCTAATGGGTGTTGATCGTGAATCGCGTCTAACCTGCGATCACGAGATGGAGGATATTGCGTCAAACATAATTATGAGTGACGAGGCCCATTTCCACCCATATGGATCCGTGAACAAACAAAATTTGCTGTTCTGAGATACTGTAAATCCACGAGTAATGCACGAAGAGCCATTATATCCACTCAAAGTCACAGGAGTTATTAGACCATTTTTTGTTTGGAACGGCGCAGGACAAACGGTTACTCTGGATGGTGAACGCTACAGAGCCATGATCAACGAATCATTTATTCAATTGGGTGAACTAGGACTAACGGACAAGTGGTTCCAGAAGAATGAAGCAACGGCGCATACTGCACGAACCACAACCGACATTCTCAAATAGGCGCTTCCCAGTCGTCTAATATCGCGTTTTGGCGATTTGCACAGGCGCGCAAGATTAAGGGCTTACGTGAACAAGCCCGCAAGGAGAAAATCCATCAAGAAGAGCTTTATTGTAAAGGGTATTATGTTAAGAGCTATAAAAAATTTAAATCAATATTTAATTATTATATGTATTTATATTTGATATATTTATTTATTATTAAGGATGTTTCATGCCATTATTTTTCGAACGAGATTTTATAAATATCACGCCCTTAAGGGTTATTTGTGAAGTTAAAATATTTTGCGGCTATACAAGACTATTCATATTAGCCCCATTAGAACTAGTCGAGTGGCAACAAATCACAAGATCTCGGCAACCAATTTCGAAGGCATTATTAAAAACAGACTCGAGTTTTTGACAAAGGAGTGTTTGCTTGAAGCCCAGCATGGGTTTGTTTCCGGTCGGTCTTCAGTAAGAAATTTAATCTTCTCTCATTTTATATTTTGAAAGAGATGGAGAAAACCTCAAGTTGGTACAATGTTTACCGACATCAGTAAAGCTTTTGACTCGGTCTATAGTTAAATTCTTCTAACAAAACTGGAATTTCTTGGGTTTTACTCGTACTCCGAAATCCATCGTTGGATATCGGCTTCCCTCTCTAGTTGTATTTAACGGATTACAATTAGAACTAAGGTATCCGAGCCAATAAAATATACGAGTATTTCAGGCATACCCCAAGGAAGGCATTTCAGCCCTTTACCTTTTATTATTTTTATGAATGGCACAGTTAGTCCAACTGGATTTAGAAAATATTATTGATTGCTGCAGTCCAACTGCCTTAAATTAAATATGAAAAAACAACAATGTAATTTCTTTTATAGAATTTAATTAAATCGATTCCCTTGAGCTAGATACAATTTGATTTGATTTGATTTGCGTATAATATTTGAATAGCACATTGAGCTTGGGTAAACTTCAGTGTTGATTTCATTAAGAGTTGCATGCCTGAGCATGTGTTAAGTTTTTTGCAATCTGAAATAGAGAGAGAAAGAAAGATGTTTGGGCTCAATGATTATTTCGCTCCATGGGTGGCATCCAACATTTAATGGGGAGACTAAATTCTTAGTGAAAGTTGGCTTGATGTTGATTTCTAGTCAACTACTCGTCTTACTTGATTTTTGTCAACTGAAAAAATGGATGATAAGTCTTTCGGGCGAGGCCGGGATTCGAACACCGAACCTTTCGATTTGGAATCAAGTCCAATACCACTTGAATAGGTATGACTGTTCTCCAAATTACAAGGGAAGATGTCTACTATTGCGGCATATGCATATTGTTACGCTTGTGAGAAATTTACTTTGATTTCATACAAAATGTCCTGTTCATCTCGCTATGATGCATATACGCATAGCACCTTAAGAATAAGACATCTTCTTTTTCAAGATAGCCATAGAACTAATTACGTCCAAGATAGGCCAATATCAAGCACATTATTAGTGCTCAACAGCCCTTATATGGGGATACGTTAATATTTCTCTGTCCAGAGGAAACTTTAAAGATAAACTGATGTGTATATGTATTTAACTTTTAATATTAAGGGCCACAAAACTCATTTGCATATTGATACCGTTAGCATTGAAATAGCCCAGTAGATAAAATAAAACTAAAAATAAATTCACTGGTGGTCCATTTCCAGATAGCATTTTGTCGTTAAAACTGGTCATCAGTCAAACCAAACGAGTTCTTTTTGTGTAATTGCTCACATAGTGGACTGACAGAACTCCAACTGCTCGGTATGGCCAACCTAATGCAGTCAACGTATCTTGGTTTTTCGGACTGTTTCCACATCGCCATACAGCTCGTAGAGTTCGCAGTTATACGAGAATGTTCTTCTCGATTCGCCCTCCTCGAAAATGGGACCGTAAATTCGACGAAGGATTATTCCTTCAAAGGTACCCAGTATTAGTTCCGCTTCCTGCTTATCGTCAAACACACGGCACCATATAGCGGAACTGCTGAGATCAAGGTCTTGTGCAGAAGAATCTTTGTCCCTCTGGTCAGGACATTTGACCTCAGCTGTTTTGATAAATCGAAGTAGCAGCGGTTTGCTGTAGTCATTCTTTGTCGTTTCCCTATATAGAGTTGATTTTCACTCGGAAGTAGGTGAACTCCTAACTACCTCGAAATTATAGTTGCCGACTGTGATCTTTTGTCAGAGATGGTGGATGGATGTTTCTTTGCCTGTCGGCAGCGTATATTTTGTTTTGCCCTCGTTCACAATCAAACCAACTCTGTAGCCTTAGATTCGATTGCTACAAATGCCTTAACGATGGCGATGGATCGATGGGATCGGGCGCTGATGTCAATTTCGCCTACGATTGAGAAGTTTTGAGAAAGAATTTCCAAACTGCATAGCGAATTCAATAACACAGCCTGAAGTACGCATAAGGTTTAATAGAATTTCGGAATTAGGCATCTTTTTTTTTGAGAAATGCCACTGTGTACAAGGTGGCGCAAAAGTTGTCACCCGATGTTCTTTGACAGTAATTATTTTTTATGAATGACCAATTTTGGTTCTGCTTTTCGATTATGTTGACTAAGTATCTTAAATTGTTTCCCATTAAGTCGGGAAAATGAATTGATGACCATTCGGGCCCGATTTGTGGCATTTTCCATCACTCTTGCCAGAACTTCCGGCGATATGTCCTCGCATTATTGACGGATATTCTCTTTGAGGGCTTCAAGTGTCTGAGGTTTGTTGACAAAGACTTGTGACTTCAAAAAATCACACAAAAAGAGGTCTGAAACGGTTAAATCAGACGATCTTGCCGGCCAGCACAAATGCAAATGCAGTGCAGTCTGGACTTTGTAAGGGAATATCTTGGAGGCTTTCACCAAAATTCTCCGTAAAGACCGCCGATTGATGCCCAATTGCGTGGCATATGGTCTTGCCGATACTCCGGGGTCCTCTGCGATACCCACAACTGCGATATTGTGTCAAACACGAATACGAAACACGAAACGAAAAGGCTTAAGAGTCAATAAGCCAGGTGAGACGTGGAATTAAGCGCCAAAGACATCCAGACTAGACGTAAAACAGTTAAAAGTGTGGAGGTGAACGCAAAGAATTATACTCTAGGTGGTACTCGCAATAAACACAATCCAACTGTTATCTTTTCGACTGCGGCCGGGGTACGAATTCTGGAGGCCCGAACCAAAATACTATTAAAACCCCCCGCGGATTTCGGCGCTGACCCAGGAGCTGCTGAATCACTTGATTTCGAATACTCCTGCGGCTCTTTCTGCGACATGTTCGGTAAATTGAGCTGGAACGATGGAGAGAGTACCGAAGACCCATTGGCTGTTACGGTTAAATTTCATGAGAATAGAATAGAATTCTGGAAACCGAAAAGGTGTAAACGGTTCTAGAAGGACTACCGTGTAAACGGCAATCGAAGAGTAAACGGAGACTATGCCGTGAAACCTATCGACGGAAATAAAACCAGCGGATGTTTCACATGCACACGATGTCCGGATAAGGTCAGTGCCACAAGCAGCAAAGGTCGTAGTTCTGGTGGACAGAAGTCGGCTAATGCGGTGATATCCCCATTGAGAAACAACTCTGATGGTGGTCAAGGTCCTCAAAAGGATTAGATCAACTCAGGAAATCAGATGGTTCCTATATTGAGTCGAAAGCAGATACTCTCAGTTTCATGCTTGAGGCTCACTTCCCATGTAAGTTAATAAGAACCAGCTCACAACCAGCTCCTAGCTGAAGCTGCTAGTGAAGTGAATAACACAACACTCTGTAGCTTGTATATCTCGTCTGTTATTTCCTGTGATGGCTTTATGGCACCGATGGCATATACCCAGTTATGTTACAAAGCTACAAACTGGTAACTCTGAAAAGAATCTTCACTGCCAGCCTGGTACTGGCATACATACCGAAACCCTGGCGAACAGTGAGAGAAGCCTTTATACCGCAAATCGGAAAAGAGGACAACACGCTCGCCAAGAGCTTCAGCCCTATAAGGCTGACTTGTGTCAGTTTGAAGAGCATGACTGGATTGCGAATGCACCCTCTTTTGCAGGACAACATGCTTACCAAAGCGGAAGATCTTGTGAAAGTGCGCTTCACATCTGATAGGTAAAACTGAAGGCACACTCGACAAGAAGGAATGCACCCTTGGCATTTTCATCGCCATTAAGGATACTTTCAACACGCAACTTTTGATGGCATGTGCAACTCGGCCAGACAACACGGCGTAGACGAATCACTAGTTTTGTGGATAAAAATAATGCTGGTGAATAGGAGATTGATTGTGGATTCTGACTGTGACCAATATGTGTGACGTTCTGTCTCCACCTCTATGGTGCATGTTGGTCGACTCACTGGTGATCCCGCTCAGTATTTCTGATGAGCATGCACAAGCACACGCTGATAATGTAGCTGTACTGTCTGTTGGATCGTGTCTAGCGACTGTTTGCTCTAAAGTGCAGGCAGCCCTAGACGTGATCGACTATTGGTGCCCTCGAAGTGGGCTTTCAGTCAATCCTCTCAAAACTGAGGTTGTTCGCTTTACGAGAAGCAGGAAGCTGTCTGGTCGGGCTTATCTAGTGCTGAAAGGCATCACCATCCAATCTCCTAGAAGAAGTTCAGTATTTTAGTGTTATCCTGAATAACAAACTTCTTCGGACTAAACTTGTTACGTCCAGAGCCTCTGTCGACCTTCTGGTATTTCAAAAGAGCTGTCGGCACGACATGGGGTTTGTCACCGAGAAGGGTCTTCTGGATGTGAGCTATCATAAGGCCAATTATATCCTACGTGTCGGTTGGTTGGTAAAATAAGCTCTCATGAAAATACTTAATTGCTGCTTTTACCATACTCCAAAGAACCGTCTATCACGTCTCTTTTGGACTTTTCCTATAATGCCTGAGTCTCCTTTAGACGCATTGATGAATCTCGCTGCATTTGATATTTATATCATGGGCTGCACTCTCAATGCCACGTTCCGTTTAAAAAAAAAAGTGGTCTTTAGTACAATACGCACTTTAATAAGCTTGTGCGCCGACGGTCTTATGACTCTGGTTTTATGGACATGCCGTCTGATGCTATGTCATCGGGACTTCTGTTGCGGAAAACATATGAAATCGACTTTCGTTGTGCCGAAGACTGGTTTCGGCGAAAATCTGAGCCAGGAAAGAAATGAAGTTGAGTCTTGAGTTGAGATGCGGCGCTGGTGTCTTCTTGAGGATGGCAACATTAGATTTTACTACTCGTTAGGAAAATTTGCGTCTGTCTTCCTAGGGGAGATATACATACGTAATTCTGATGACAACGAACTACATTATGGAAGGGGAAAGGTGCGAAGTATTTGCATCTGTAGCGGCAGCCAAGCTATGTTTAGAGCCTTGCTGAACCCTCTGTTCGAGAATGCAAGACACCGCTGAACGCAGTTGGAAGACATAATTCACTGAATCTTGACTGGCTCTCAGGTCACAATGGGATTACGAGAAATGAAATCGCCGATGAACTTTTTAGGCAGGACCCACAGGAGTGTATAGTTCAGTCTGCCTACGTCCTCGGTTAAGACTTTTATTTACAGTTGGATTTCATGTGATCACAACTGCAGCTGGCATGACTCCCCAGGGTGTCTCTAAGAAGTCAGCGGGGTTCCTATTGCCCTTCAGCATAAAACTTACTGGCGTCGTGATGGGGCATTGCAAACTATTTTTAAGAAGTATTAACATTAAAAAAAAAAAAAATGGATGACCAGATGGCAATGATAGTTTTGCAATTGCTATATTTCAGCAGCTGTCCAAGTTACCAATGTTATCCAGCTGTCAAAATATTCAGCAAGGTTTGCTATTTCAGCATGCATGGCTTTACGCACGCCGAACGTGTGGAAATTATTAAAAAATAGGTCGGTCTTCATCATAGCTTCAGTGTGCAGGCAATTCGTTGCGCCGTGGAAAAGTTTGAGCGGGAGTACACTCTTTTGGATCTTAATGCACCAGCAAGATGGAGATTATTGCGAAATGAAGAGACCGTATTTACCGTAGCGGCCAGTATCGAAAAGACAAAGAAATAACTTTGGCGCCGATCAGCTTCGCCAGAGAGTCAACCCGGCTAATCTTGTGGTTGGATTTGGGCCTACATCCTTATAAGATTATGCTGACGCAAAAATTGAAGCCGGACGACCATAGACAACGCCATTAGTTCGCTAATTGGAAGCTGGAAATGTTGGCTGGAGATCCGGATATTGGCCAAAAAATCAATTTCTCAGACAAGGCTTATTTCTGGGTCAGCGGCTATGTTCACAAGCAAAATTCCTTCTTGTGTTCGGCCAAGCATCAATGCATCCACAAAGGTTAATTGCTTTGGGCGGTTTATGGCATGGCAGCATCATCGGGCCTTATTTCTTTCGAAATGAGGAAGGAGTTACCGTTACCGTCGATGATCTCAGGTAGAGAGCGATGTTAACCAACTTTCTTTAGTCAGAGCTCGACAAAATCGTTATATCCGAGCAGTAGTTCCAACAAAACGGGGCTACATATCATACAAGCGAAGCGACGATCGAAGCTGTGAAGGAGAAATTTGGCGACTGAGTCATCTCACGGCGAGCATTCATCAATTGGCTGCCGTGATCATGTGATTTGACACCATTCGATTATTTTCTCTAGGGCCAAGTCAATTCCTTAGTCTACGCTAATAAGCCAACCACTTTGGACGGGCTCGAGGTCTCTATATACTATATACTCTACATGACGCAAAACCAACAATGCGTCAACTTAAAGTGCATACAAGAAAAACTGTTGCCGTGTGACAGCAGATCCAGAATTTTCCATTCGATGTCGATCGAAGTAGTTGGATACTTGGCCGTTGTGGACTATGTGGAAAATTGAAAATGCTATCCGATTTATCTGCCGAAAATGTTAATCTTTATTGAGTTTGTCATTATAATCGCAGTTTAAAAGCAAGATTCTTCGAGTGAAAGTTAGTGACTGGGACCATAATAATCTTGGAATGTGCAACTAGAGGCAGTGACTAAAGCCCAAGGCTGAAAATCACAAGCAGATAATTGTTAATCGGCCTACAGCCAATGATCTATGATCGTAAATTAATTATAAAATCGAACCCGTTTCCTTACCTGTTACATGCATATTATACATATGTCACAATGTTTCCGTTTTGTCGTTTCTTTTCTTTTACTATGTGGCACTATGTTCAAGATTCAATTTCATAGGCCTGAGTCCACTCGCGTTATGTATTATTCAATACTGAGTATATTATCGCTCTGATACGTACTTCATTTAAGTTTTCAGGTGGTGGAGCCCTTAGGATATGGGTGCAGTAGTTAACTTCAAAAATGTGACCTCTTTGAAAGTTCTCCACTGTTTTAAGGTTAAAGTCAATAAACTACCATCCCTGTAGGCACATGTGTTCTTAATCCCTCCCTTGATTGTCTGGTCATGCAATTGGAATCACATACTGTAGGCACAGTATGAAGGTGCTAACTCAATTTGGCCCACGTACGTAATGCAATATAGAAGATAAAGACTTTCAACTGCCAATTGAAAGTAAAGTGCCAAGATAAAATTGAGGAACAAAATCAAGTTTATATCCTTTCGAAGGACTATGTACATTCTACAAGCATATTGAGAAAAAATTTTGCAACTTATTTTGCTGGCACTTTTCCAGCTATGCTTGCACACTACGTTGAAAATAGTCCTTTTCGTGAAAGGATTTGATACTTACCATTTGGATTCCACAGGTATGGCCTATAAAATTATGGAGTTCTTTATGAAATTGAGTAGAATCACTTGGCTCTTATGGTGACACCTTCACCAAGACATTAACATGTGACTTAGATTATCACTTTTAAATTTCTGATACACTCGTAACTTTAATGTGCATAAAATCGAATGAAGTTCACCTTTTCCTGACTGACATAATGATCACTTGAATTACTAATGATATGTTTTAGTCGTTACAGTTAGTGTCGGAAGCAAAATGTGGGGTAGTTCTCATTAACTTCAATAGCTCAAACATTGGACACGCACTACTTTTACACACTCTACATTAACAAGAGCGGGCTTATCATCAACTGTCTGCGTTTTATCACTTCATACAGTTAGCTTTTTCAGAGATAGACACCCGGTAGAACGCTAGTTACGTCAAAGTTGAAGAAAGCTTCGATCTTTCCTCGGATGATTCTTCAATTAGATTTTCATTGTGCGAATCCTTGGTTAAGAAACAAAGACCACCCAGATTATCCAACAAAAAGGCTCACTGGGAAGATTCCCGAATAGAGGTTGTCGAAAATACTGAGTTAAAAATACCCGCCAGAACGTCATATCAACTTGCAAAAGAAGTTGAACGGTTTGTTGAAGTCATACAGCAAGCGGCATGGAATAACACTCCACGCGAATCGAACAAAGTTGCCAGTATTGGCATAAGGTGCCCGCCGGAAATCAGATAAATGATGGAAGAAACGAAGAGCGCGGAAAAATTGCCATGAAACTCGCGCTTAACAAGATAGAATGTCCTTTAACAGGCTCTGCAACTTGTTGAAAAAATGTATCAAGGACTTCAATAACCAAGGTATTAATAACTACCTATAAAGCCTCATAGCGACAAAAGATACCAATTACTCCATATGAAGTGCCATTAAAAGTCTTCGAAAGCCCCAAATACACGTGACGCCAATAAGAAGAAACCAGGATGACTGGACGTTTGTTGCAGAAACGTTCAAACCATTCGACGGGGAAGTGCTTCCAGAGAATGTTAATACCCTAGACGGGGAACTTAGACAAGCTATAGACACGCTTAAGCCCAATAAAACCCCCGAATATGACTTAATTATGGGAGATATACTTAAAGCGTTGCCGAAAAAAGGTTTCCTAAAGCTGCTCTATCTCATAAATGCCACCATAAGATTAGAATATGTTCCGCATCAGTGGAAAGTTGCCGAAGTTATTATGGTTCCGAAACCCGGTAAACCGCTGACTGAAGTCAAGTCATACAGACCAATATCGCTCCTCCCGATTATATCGAAGGTCTTCGAGCGAATCTTACTTAATCGTCTTAAATCGATTATTGACACAAATCGCCTCTTTCCCGATCATCAATTTGGCTTTAGAAGTCAACACTCTATTGTTGACCAGGTGCATCGAATAACCGATGTAATTAAACGAGCAATCGGGTTCAAGTTAGTCTATTCAAACACATTCCTTGACGTTTCGCAGCTTTTGATAAGGTATGTCACGAGCGCCTGAAACAAAAACTTCGACAAGTCCTACCCGAGTAATTGCTTCAGATTTTAAGTTCATACCTTCGACTCTTCCGTGTCAGACACGGAAACGAATATTCCAATTTTAAGACAATAAAGGCGGGGGTGCCGAATGGAAGTGTACTTGGCCCTCTGCTATATTTGCTTTTTACCCGAGACATATGGCAAACGGACGATACTGTGCTAGCCACATTTGCTGATGGCACTGCAATTTTGACAACAGATAAAACCGCCGAAGAAGCAACTGTTAAGTTGCAACATGCCCTTACACGGATTAACAATTGGACAAAGGCCTGCGAATCGCGCGAAAGCACAAAAATCGACTACAAGGACACACGAATACTTCTGTTCAACAGATCCTTGACGAGAAAAATTTATTGTGCCGTCTGAAAAGGAATAAGCCTCTCGATCTAGCGCGGTGATCAGCAGCACTTAATATGTAAAGTACGTAAGAATTTTCAGTGGAAAATCACCTGCAAAATATCTTATTAAAGCAAAATAAAACGCGAAAGAAGAACTGCTGGTTGAGTGTGAACTCAGTCGTAGTCTGTATAAGGGAAGCATTTTTTAGTGAATAAGAATCTCATACTGCATACTATAAGCGGCGAAGTTTATTATAAAAAAAACAGATTGGCGTTTGATTTTAGACGATAACATAAACTTACTTACCTCATTGCTTTTGGCGCCAGGTTGAATCTCGTATTGATGGTGATTGCGTAAGTTTCACCGTCTTTACAATTTTTGGGTTACAAAAACTGCCGGAAATTGATGTTTGCGGCTACGAGTGGGTAAAAATCCATTGTCTTAAAAGCGCTTGAATTATTTAGCAGTTGAACCCCCACGTTTGAAGAGTATACACTTCCCAAATGCTCATAACATCCTGATAGAGGCTTCAGTTCCATGCATAGATGGCTGCATGGTACAAATAGCATTCCAAATGCCGGATTAAGGCCCACTTTTAATTGTGTGCAACGATATTTTACCTTAAGCTGTGATATCAATATCAACGGCTTACTGCTAAAATGTAGAATTCAGTAGAGTAGAAGTACTTCCCTATTCGATGCTGCTATATACCACTTCGATCAAAAAGTTCATTCAGAAAATTAAAAATACAAGCTTATTCCTCTAAATCTATATTGTCTCCTTTAAAGTAATCCCCATCGAATCCAACACACTTATGCCAGCGCTTGATCCAATCCTCGAAACATTTTTTATATTCGGTTTTCGGTATGTCCATCACTGATTCCTGCGATTTTTCCATTACTTCCTCTCGGCTGCTGAAAGGCGTTCCCCGTAGTGGTTTTTTAACTCGATTAAACAGAAAGAAGTCACAGCGAGCCAAATCAAGTGAATTCAGTGGCTGTTGGATGGTACTCGTATATGTTGCATTTTGCGTCAAAAAATTACGAATAATGATCCACGAATCCACGAGTTTTCTGCCCACAATTCTGGTCTCCTTCGGCGAATTGCTTGACACAAACGTCTTATAATGCCCAAATAATACTCCTTGTTTGTTGCCTGGCCTTCTGGCAAAAATTCATGATGCACTACACCGTTGTAATCCATGAAAACCGTGAACATTGCCTTCTTTTTTTACAGAAAACGACGTGGTTTTTTGGTCTCGGCTTATTTGGTGAACGTCATTCACTTGCCTGATGTCTGGATTGCGTGTCGTACTCATAAGCCCACGTCTCGTCTCCAATAATGATCCTTTTGATGAATGTGGGATCGGATTCAGCCTCGCAAATCATCTCTTTTGCGACGTCAGCACGGTCTCTTTTTTGCATGAAATTGAGTTCTTTTGGCACCAACTTTGCTGCTACACAACGGAAACCCAAATCATTAACCCAAATGTCTTGGACGGATCAATAGGCAATGTTCAAGTCCTCCGCTATTTCACTGATGGTTAATTTGCGGTTACTGACCAACATTTATTTTACTCGTACTTCATCAATGTTTTCGTCGGTTTTCGATGTCGATGGTCTGCCACTGCGTTCATCATTTTCGATTGACTCACGACCACTTTTGAAGCGCTCGTGCCACTGGTAAACGACCGTTTTCTTTAGAGAATCTTTGCCGAAACACTTTTCCAACATTTCCAACGTTCGCGCGCTATAAAATCCGTTGTTTACACAAAATTTAATACAAATTCGTTGTTGCAAATTTAAATCCATTTCTAAGATTGTAAAAAATCGCCAACACACATAGATATACAGGGTGAATGACTCTAACTCCAACTTTTTAAAGTGCTATAATTTTTTTATTTTTTGATAAATATTATTGTGCCAAAACAAAAAATGTTGGAAAATACATAAATTTTCAAATTGTGTCAATAGTTTTCAATATGTCCACCTTTGGCGCGAATAATGGCCTTGAGACGACCGAAGAAAGCATCGCACGCTGCACGCAAGTGGCTCTGCGGTATTTTGGCCCATTCCCAGCGAATTGCTTGTTTAAGGTGGTCCAAACTTTGGTATTTTTTAGTGCCAACCTTCGCTTTCAAAATACCCCAGACAGAGAAATCCAACGGATTTGCATCCGGAGAATTTGCAATCCATTGTGTCGAAGAAATAAAGTGTGGAACATTATTTTTTAACCAATCTTGGTTGACGCGCGCTTTGTGAGACGGTGCCGAGTCTTGTTGAAATGTCCACAGTCTCCGACCGAAATGATTGTTTGCCTAAGGCTTCAATACTGCCTCTAAGATTGTTTCACGGTATACGATCGCATTAATTTTGACGCCACGGTCCAAAAATACGAGCGGAGAGCGACCATCGGCGGCCCAAACCATCACCATCGGTGCTGTCTGCTTTCTGGTGGCTGTCCGAATTTTCGTAAATTTTCGAAGGACCTCTCTGGCAAGTAAACTCGGTCATATTGTTTGTTGACATATCGCTCGATAACAAATGGAGACTCATCGGAAAAAACCGAATTCGGCAACTCACCACTTTCGTGCAAGCGTAGCAACTCCTTCGCTCTTTCGACTCTAACTTTTTTCTGTTGCGGTGTAAGATCGTGTGCTTTTTGGAACTCCAATGGCTTGAGCCCAAGCTCATTTTTCAATATGTGTTGCATCCGTTCCAACGATATGTTGAGCTCACGAGCCATTTTTCTTCCACTTCGACGCGGATTTCCCTCAATTCGAGCCTTCACTTTCCGAACCATTTCTGTCGATGTTGCTGTTTTTTTATGACCACCTACATGACGTTTTGCAACGCTGCCAGTATCACGGTAACGAGCTATGGTTCGAGACACAAATGATTTATTCACGTTGAGGTGCTGGAGGGCTCTAACGATAGCTACTTGTGGTTTTCCACCCAAATATAAAGCAATCACACTATCACGTTTGAATTCCATCGCGGATAAAAATTTTGCAACACAACTGAGACGCAAATCGTTTAAAAGGCTTGTAAATAATAAAATTATCTGTCATGTGTCAAAATTTGAGCTCACTGCCATCAACTGTTTGGAAATTATAGCAGTCTGAAGACGGTTGCAGTTCGGGGAATTCAGGGTGTAGATGTACTCTTGGCTACGTAACTTTTGCAAATGTCAAGCTATGACGCTAAGATTTAGAGATAATGTCAACAACAGATTTACCAACTTAACAAAAGAAATAGAACTTAAATCAGAGCAATGGAAGCGCCACACAGTTTTGTGCTGCGGGAACTTTTTGATCAAGGTGGTATACTTGCTGAGGTGGGATTGCAATCTACTGCAGATACTCTCTTAAATGTAAAATTATTAGCAAATCATTTGATTTAGATACTGAGTTTTTCATTGTTGAGGTGAACGATGGTTGTACTAAATGCTTGATTTTTGGTGCCTATGTTCGGAATCGAATTTGCTCCCCTCAGTTTATGGTGATTGCAATGCAGATGTGTTCAAAAATGACGCTAGTGCCTTCCAAATAAAAGACTCTGCTTCTTCTTTAGGACTCCAAATATTTGCTAAAAATTGTATTTTTATCCTCCTCGATCTGACAATTGTATCTGATCCATCGTCGGTTATCCTCATCGACCAACTTTCAATTGATCTTATATTTTCTCCGTATAATATTAACTTCAATCACTTTCCTGCTCCTTTGATCTTTTCGTTTAAAGATTTTATGTCAATAAATATGGAAGACCTAATAAACGCCGCAGTTTTAGCCGCTTGGAATGGCTGTCGCTGAATTTCTAATCCTGATGCCAAGCTAAACCATTTTCAAGAAGTGGTTAATGAATTGTACATGTAACCAAAAGTCAGAGTGCGTAATAGCACCTGCCCTGGCTTACAACTGCAGTTGTCGCGACCATCAAAGCTCGTAATAAGCTTTACAGCAAATGGAATCATAATCCATGTAATTCCAATTGGCTCGCTTATAAGGCGATACGAAGTTATTCGACTCTTGTGTTACGGAACTCCAAAAGGATTTACTACTCCTCTGAACTAAATACTCATCTCCCCCTAAAAAGCTTTGGAGTAATCTCCGACAAATTGGTGTTTCCAGTATAAAAAGTAATTTAAAATGTGAAATTGACCCTGATGTGCTAAATACGAGTACCTTCTTTCTCCATAAGAATACTGAGCAAAACAATTTTAATCTCTCAAATAATTCTAATCCGCTCTTGCATCCAGAACGAGGTTTTGAAATCGAATAGGTTTACGAAAATTATGTTGCAGCTATTAAATCAAATCGGCCAAGATGGGATACCAATACGATTTGTACAACTGATTTCCCTCCTAACCCATATTATCAACCACTGCATTACCACGTCAACTTTCCCAAGATATTGGAAAATAGCTCGCTGCAAAAAAAAAAAATACCCCGATATCTGCTGGTGATTTTAGACCAATCAGTAATTTACCGCGCTTGTCTTTGAGAGACTCATAGCAATACAGGTTAATGAACACTTATCTCGTAACAGCCTTCTGTATGGGGGGCAGTCGGGTTTAAGTCTAACCACAGTTGTTCTTCTGCGATGGTTAATATTTTAGAAGACATTAGAAAAGAGTTTGATGACGGATGTGCAACGCTTCTTTCTCTGCTTGATTTCTCAAAGGATTTTGACGAGGTTAACCATAAAATTCTTTGCTGGAACGTAAACATAGCGGCACTCGTCAATAAAAGCTAGTGAATGCCAGTTGTGCATCTTTTGACAGTTACTTATCGAAGTTTCAGTCATTTAGGACGCGCAGTTTTTAGTTGACCGTCGTTTGAGTGAGTCGATGTGAGTGCATTTTGTGAAAATGGAAAAAATTTAGTATCGAGCTGTTATTAAATTCTTGGGTTTTAAAGGCAATACGCCTAAGCAAATCAAAAATGAGTTGGACTCTGTGTATGGGGACTCTGCGCCATCATTTACCACAGTGAAATTTTAGGCAACTGAATTTAAACGTGGCCGTAAGAGCTTGGGAGATGATGAACGTTCGGGACGCCCAAAAACTGCAACCACTGACGATAACATTCACCAAATGGTGTTAGACGACCGCCGAATTAAAGTGAGAGAGATAGTAGAGGTTATGAAAATGCCCAAGGAACGTGTTTGTTACATATTAAATCAAGATTTAGGCATGAGAAAGCTGTCTGCGCGTTATGTGCCGCGTTTGCTTAAGTTAGACCAAAAACGTGTTCGAATGAATATTTCCAACGCTCTGTTGGTGCAGTTTAGGCGCAATAAATCCAAGTTTTGGCGCCGATTAACTACTGTAGATGAAATGGATACACCATTGTACGCCCGAAACAAAAATTCTGTCAAAACAGTGGACTGCAAATGGCGAACTGGCTCCAAAAAAAGCAAAAGCTGTTTTTTCGGCTGGGAAAGTGATGGCGACTGTTTTTTGGGATAGTAAAGGAGTTAACTTCATCGATTATCTTCAAAAAGGAAAAACCATTACAGGAGCATACTACGCATCATTACTTGCCAAGCTGAAGGCAGAAATTGCGGAAAAACGGCAGCATTTGCAGAAAAAGAAAATCCTGTTTCACCAAGACAACGCGCCGTCCCACACCTCAGCGGTTGTCATGGCGAAAATCCATGAATTACGGTTTGAACTGCTTGACCATCCGCCTTATTCACCAGATCTAGTCCCAAGCGACTTCTTTTTGTTCCCTCATCTAAAAACTGCGCTCGGAGGACAGAGATTTTCGTCAAATGAGGAGACAATCACCTTCGTGAACAATTATTTTGCAGAGAAAAACGCCAAGTACTATTTGGACGGGTTAGAGAGATGGGAGCATAGTTGGGAGAAGCGTGACTATGTGGAAAAATAAAAAAAAAATTTAGGAAAAATGTCTTGTATCATTGTTCGGTCGGAAACTTTTCAGTCAACCCTCGAATAACATCTCTTTGGTTTTGGTAACAACGCAGTTAAGCTTTTTGAAAACCTTCTTTCAAATAGATAACTTTCAATTCTTCTTCCGCTCTTCTGCCAGTGAAGCAGGGTGTGCCACAAGGATCAATACATGGTCCCATTATCTTTTGCATGTTTATAAATGACCTGCCATCTGCCTGTAAACACACTTCTGCCCGTCTCTATGCTAATGATGTTCAGCTCTAGTTGACTAGGCAATTTAAAAATGCAGCTGAACTTGGACGCAACCTAAATTAGGACCTCTCCAATATTTATCTGTGGTCTGTAATTGATACATTGCTTTTAAATCCAAACAAGACGCAAGTTATCCCCATATCTAAAAATAAACTACCCATCCACGCTCTCCCTGATGTCATACTTTCTGATTTCAAATTAAAGGTTGTTCATACTGTTGCTAGCCTGGGATTTCTTATCGGCTCAAACTTATCAGGATACGGCCATATAAACTATGTAATATGAAGGATTTATGGATGCCTAAGGAAACTAAGGAAGCTATGCTAAGGGCAGATTCCACTCTTACTGCCACTAGACGGAAACTTGTAATAAGTCTCATCCTACGCTGAGGTTGTATATTGTGATGTCGATTGCTTATCCCAGCACAAGCTTCAAATTGCATTCAACGATATAAGTATTTATGGGCTACGAAGATATGACCATATTTCACAGCAGGCAAACAGCCTATTGGGTACAACCCTTAAACATAATATTGACGCTAGAAACTATGTATTCCTATATAACACAATAACAACTAAGACCCCTATGCATCTGTATGAAAAACTTAATTTTGCTCATTCCCTTAGAACCCGGTGTTTAATTCCACCGCGTCATAACTATCATAATTCGTCCCGTTTATTTTATGCTGTAAAATTATGAAACTCACTACCAACAAATATCAGACCCATCTCCAATACCAATCACTTTAAAAATCCAGTTTTTCTTCATTTCTCAAACCTATCCTAATGTCTTCCTTCTAATTTCTCTCCGACCTTTAACTGTCCTATTCTTTTTGCTTATGCAGCAGGGCCTCGATAATCCGAATACTCGCTAATCTTAACGCCTCAGCAATCCGAACGACCCCGCTGGGTCCGTGCAGTGCCACACACACCACGCAATACGCAGATTAAGCAAGGTATCTCATCAAATCACTTGCAATAAACAAAGAAAAGGGTTCAGTCACCAGAAAAACCTTAAAAACTCATAAAAACTGAAGATGCTTTATTTACGTGGTTTTTAGAGCAGCGAAGAAAGAACGTCCCTTTGTCAGGTGAAGTATTGATGGAAAGGCCAAATTTTTCCAAGAAAGACTTGAAAAAGGAAAGTTTGTTTCCAGTAGAGGATGGTCAAATAATTTTAAGAAAAGGCGTGATATATGCCAACTAAAACTAACCGGTGAGAAATTGTCGAATAATGAAGCAGCTGTGAAGCGATTCCATCACAAATTTACGGACGTTTATAGAGAAAAAGAACTGATTGCAGATCAAATATCAAAAATAATGCTGACGAATCAGGCTTGTACTAGAAGATGATACCAGACAAAACGCTGGCGTCCGGGTCAGAGAGTAGGGTCCCAGGTTCCAAAATATCAAAGGAGAGGATCACATTTATGCCATGCGCAAACACAACCGGTTGATGGTAAAAGCACGACGGCCACGTGCATTTGCAACAGCCAAAAAATTACCAGTCCATTACACAGGTCAAAGAAATGCTTGGCTTACAAGACCAATATGTTTAGAGTGGCTAAAAGGACATTGCATTCTCGAAGTAAGGAAATTTTTATTGAAAAAAAAACCTACCGCTAAAGGTGCTTTTACTTCTTGACGAAAATTTCACTGTTTTGTACATGCCACCTAATTGCACAGCTCTTATTCAACCCATGGACCAAAATGTGATTCAAAACATTTCAATGACATACAAGAAAAAGCTCCTATTGCAAATTTTTGGCTAGCAAGAAATTGATCCAGAATGCGCAGTATCTGAACTGCTTAAAAAGACCACAATGAAAGTTGCAGTGCTTTCATTGGCTTAAAGTTGGCAGCAATTGTCTTCAAATTTTATTAAAAAGTCTTGGAAGCCTATGTGGCCTTTTCGAATTATTCGAATCAGAGGAAATGTCTAGCTAAGATGTAGGTGATTTTGATTATGAAAATGATCTCCCATTAAGCATTTTTCGTAACAGATACTAACAATTTCTTGTTAAGCAGGAATGACATTGACTGCCAGGAGCCGTTGACTGATGAAGACATAGTAAAACGAGTAATGAATCAGCAGGACATCGAAAGCGAAGAAGAACTGGATTCATCGGAACTAGTTGCAAGGATTCCACATACTCAAGCTGTGTCTGCCTTAAATACTTGCTTAGAATAAGCGGATGAAGTCGATATTTTGATTCCAGAAAAAATGTTATTACGTAAAATAAGGGATAAAGCGTTTTCTATATCGCAAAACACCGCTTGTCAACTTACTATATTGGAATTTTTTAAAATAGCGTAATTACATAAATTGCATTACACTCTAATATGTATTATTACAATTTTAAAATATACTTTAAATTACGAAGAATTTTGTTTTGTGTCAAAAAATGGCTTTAAAATGTCTACATACTATAATCCGAACGATTGGTTAATCCGAACAGGGTATACATTTTGGTATCGAGGTTCTGCTGTATTTAGCCTATCTTTCTATTCTCTTTTTTCTTCTTCATCTTACCCTTCACCTTATTGTTGTAAACTTAATTGCAAGATTAACGTATTGTACTATTGAAATTATTTTCTTGTTGTCCTAACCCTATATATTATAAAAGATACTTATCCTAATGTACCTTAACATTGTGCAATAATAATAAAACTGAATTAAATTGAATCGAATTGATTCATTTAAAATGAGCCATCTCTTTCGACTTAACTAGAACTCCAAGCTGACTTTTTGCTGACTTTTTGCTGACATTTTCCTAGATAAAAAACTAATCCTCCTACGATCCCAAATAGTGCAGGAAAAACCGGAAGTTTAAGCAAGTCTTCTTTCAAATTTTAAGACTTCATAAAAATAAATCAATAACTCACACTGAAAGATTTTCATAGGGCCGTGCATTCAACAAACGACATAATTTCATCAAACATTAATTTAGAAGTGGACAAGCCAAATGGGAACAGCGTGTGACAAGCCAACGAGCATTAAAAGAGCATCATACAAGCAATCAGGGTCTTTATCTGAATGAGGAAAACACAGTTTAGGGTAAAATAGAGCTAAAATAAAAGAGCTGCAAATCACTGCTCCCCTCATGAAATATCACATAAAATGTATTCAACTAGGCAATGGTAAGACACTGCCTCTATCAACGTTTAAAATTTTTTTGCGAGATATCAGATCCCATTATATTGAGGAGTAGAGCAAATTCTACAACGAATTATGCTCACATAAGGTTTGCAGCATAAATGAATGGATGGGTACACTTTGTCCGTCTTAGATATAGCCGGAATAATTGTTGAACAGAGGTCTAAGAAATCAAGTCCGGTTCTACGCATGCAATAAAATTTTGAATGAAAAGTGGAATCCTCAGCTAAAAAGTTCTGTTTTATTTCTTCCTCATTGGTCTATTCATCAGAAATACATCGATCTGCCATGTTATCTTTCATAATCCAGAGGCCTTAGCCATGCATACGAATATAGTAGCAATCTGGACTCGATGCCGAGAAATTTATTTACGATGCCGATTGATTATACTACCATAAGACCAAATTGTTGTAGAAGTTCCGCTTTAAAATACCCGATCAATAACGAATCGAATAACGGTAAATCGACCAAAAACTACAACACAACAGACTATGCGAAATGTTTAAAAATTAACTGTGAACTTCTTCTCCACTAGACTATGGCAACATTTTCAAGTGGAACTATTTGAGGAAGTGCCACATGCTTAAAAACCTACGAACACGCGCTCTAAATATTATTTTCTTCACATATAGCCAAGATGCAATTAAACTAGTCAATTTAGTTACAATGACCTTGTTAAACAGTGACCGCCACTCTCAATCTAGATCTGCCATCGCCTGATTTTTAGGGCATAGTAATATTGAAGGAAACGGAAAAGTGGGCAAAATATCTGACCGGAGTTAGCCTTAAATGCTCTTTGTTTAGCTGGGTAATACAAGAAATGTAGTAAAACAACAGAGCTTCAAAACATCCCCTATAACACGTTTTGTCAGGAGCTGTTCCAGCAATAAATTTCTAATTTACTTTTTATGTAGGTGTTTAGCTCCAGCGAATATGAATGATGCCTCCGTTTCCAACATGCTTAATAAGTTTACATAACATTCCAAAGGAATTGATCATCCGCGGCAACACTAATAGATTGCAAATAGACAAGGGGCTTCTAGTAACTAGGAACAGGGCTAACAGAAGATGTATCTTATATATGGCTCTGCAGGTGCAAAAACTGAAGTTCCACTTAAACAATGAACTAATAAAGAAGTTAGGAAGGAAATAAATATCGTTAGCAGTAAAAGTTAACTTTTTCATCACCCGAAGCCATTGTGTCTTACTAGAAGGTTCCATCTTCGGTACCATTTCAAATTTGTAGGTTAGAATTCCTTTTTCAAAGGAAATAGGTTGCATTTTCCCGACGGTAAAATGAGTTAAACATTTTCTCCTTCACGGGCTCCATTCTCTTTTCTACATGCTCTGCAAATCATAAAGAGAGAGTTGCTCATTTTTTAAGATCAATTTCAAAATTCTTTCAAAAATTTTCAACATATTTCGATTCTTATGTAAAACTTTTAAATAAATTCTTTTAAATAATATTGCAGAAAATTCGCTCCAAGTTAATGTATATTCTTCTATCAACCACAAGGTGGCTACACAGTCAACAGAAAACCAGCTGAGAGGAGACAGCTCGCTCATTAGTATTCTCTGCAGCGGCAGCGATAACTCATGCAACAGTTTTTACTTTTCCAACTACTGTCACATATACACTCAAACATACCACTCGCCCTTTCTCCCATATCGAGGCAACAAGGCCGTCAACATGACTTGATCTCTCTGAAAGAGAGCAAAATTCACTTTCGCTTTGACGTTTCGTCCGAAATTACTGCAGAAAGAGAGTTAACTCCTTCAACGTGTCAGATAAGGTGTCAGATGAAAAAAAAAAAATAAAAATAAAAATAAAAACAGGTTGCGTATTCGCTAGAGAAGCCAATAGAACTCTTTTCTCCTAATTGATGATGTCTATCATATTTTACTGTTACGACATACTGGAATTCAGCAAGAAAGGACTTTCGAATTACCAACTCTACAGGAAAGGGTCAGGGCGCTCTCTCTGAATTCGAGAATTTTCAGAGTCTGCGCAAGAAATTGCAAAAATAAAAGTCTAGGAGAGAGACGATTCCACTCAGTACTGAGAGATTGTAAGCGAGAACCATCATTCCTCTTTCACCCATGCCCACATGTGTGTACGGCTACCTTTGATTTGAACTTGCAAAGTGGGTGGCAAGATTCACAGGCCTTGCAGCATACTCCCACATACATGCACACCCTCTACTGACATAGTGTTTGAATTTAACTGCTGCTGACTCAATATTGTATGTTTTGCCGTTGTTGTTGTTTTTGTTTTCGTAGGTTTTTTTTTTTTCTCTGTTCCTTGCTCTGTTGGTCTGTTCTCAACTTCCTCTGTAGAGGACTGTCAAAATTCTCGGCTTTGTTTTTGCTCCGTATCGTGTTAACTTCGTGCGCGTGATTTCCAATGGATTTTATATCGAATTTCATGTGATATCCTTTTGAAAAGTCCTCAAATTGATTTGTTTTGTTAAATATAACGGTAAATCAATTAAAATACAACTTAAATGTCCATGTGATAATTTGTGTGTCCTTTTCTTTTAGTTTCTTACATTGCCTTGCACTTAACTTTGCCCAGAGTGCTATTCGGTGGGTAGACCACTTCACTGCTGGGTGGGAGGTTTGTCGTCGTTTTTTTTTTTTTTTTTTTTTTTTTGACTGCCCCTGTTGGCAGTCTTTGTCGGTGTTGATGTGTCTGATCTTATCCTGCAAAGGACCACGAGAGTTCGAAGTCCATGAAACAACCCCATATATGTGCTGTCAGTTTAAAACAAAAAATAAACTTAAACCGTGCAGGATAAATCACCTTTTCTTCTCAAATTGGTTAACGCCATATTGTTTCGAGGATATTTTCATTAGTGCGGTAGAAGTTTTTGTACATGTACGAGTACCATTCTGAACCATACACCGTGTCGTCGATGTAGTTTTTTTTTTTTTTTTTTTTTTTTCATCTTTTCTTTCTGCGTATTCTCTTTCATTATTTTTTTCCAATTTTCACTCCCAGTAGTGGGTTGGTTTTCTGTCGTCCTGAAACCGTGTGTAAGTATATGTATGTGTTCGCACAATGAAATGTACCTATAGAGTTTTAAAAAGGCGACCACTTGTTAGAGAAAAACAACCACTACATGCGCAGCAACTACGGATATGAAGTATGAACAGACAACGTATAAGGCCAACAACGATGACAAGAAGCAACGCTAGTAATCAGAATCGGCAAGGGCTAAAGAAACTAGCAGTGGTAAGCAGCAAATGAAAAACCAGCAACAACGGTATTACATCAATGTAATTCAATCCTCGTGGTGTTTCTTTTTGTGATGTAATTGCGCGCTGTGGTCGGGTGATAATCGACAGGGTGTGTTGCAAGGGGTTGATGTTCTGATGATGTTCTCACGTTTTAAAGTTGAAACATTTGTTTTTCAACATTTTTCGTTTTGCTATGAAGTAACGGGATATACTCTGCCATCATCGATGCATTCGCACTGACATTTTCAATATCCTGCCATTCCCAGTTAGATACAAGTGCTCGTATCTTTATATCTTTTAGTATTGTAACCCATTTCTATTTTCACAGGCCCTGTTGCTGTTGCTGTTGCTGTTGCTGTTTCTTTTGTCACTATCTCTAACTATGTATATGCCTCTAGTTGTGCCTGTGTCTGTTCTATCCAGTTTGACATGGGCGACGAAATAGGTTTGATAGAGAGGAGGAAATCAGCCCACAGCCGATTGATAGAAAATATTTCTATGAAACCCGGTGGGGGTGACATTCACAGAGGGGGAGAAAAAAAAAACCCTGTTGAATGTCACCCATTTTAACACAATCTACAGCTCCGCAACCAACGCTATAACCATCCCACAAACATATTGTCAATGAAGCAACAAGCGGGACTGTGTATTTTCTCGTCTCCCATTCAATTCTCTCACAACGCCCCCTTTCCAGTGTATACTGACTAATGAAATGAAGAAGGGAAGGAAAATAAAAGGAAAATAAAAGGAAAAAAGGGATTCTTCTTTTAAATATCTCCGTTCCCCTTGAGAAGGGAATGCTTAACTGGTTCAAACATATCACACATAAGATTGGAGGGCATCCATCATTCAACTCTTTATGGTTTTTATCTGGATATCTTCATACTCGTATGTGGGTGAAGATACTATGTGAAACAGATTCTGGGTCATATTTTCCGCTTGTTTTTATTTTCCCTTGTCCCACTGCCGTTGTTGTTACTGTTTTTGCCGCTACAGTCCGAAGCTCAATCCGCCGCATTTCAATCTCCTCGTCGTCCCTTCACATATATGGGCAACTAGCCAAAAACCCTATCATATGCCAGAGAGCTAGTGATTGCAGGAGTCGTCCTTTCGTACTTTCGTCATTTCGTACTTTCGTCATTTCGTCCTTTTTTTTAGTCTAATTTGTGCTCTTTTTTGCTTGTTGTAATTGTTGTGTATTTTGACTTTTTCTTTCTAGGTCATTCATTTGAATCCTCTGTCATAATAATGATTTGTTAAGAAATTCATTTTAGTACAAAATTGCGGTCGTCAATTGACTAGTAGTGTGGCCCATCATTACTCTCCCTCTCTCTCTCTCTCTCTCTCTCCCTTACTCTCTTTGTGCACAAGGAACGGTTTCAAGAAACACACATATCAATTGGCACAGGACGAGTATCGAAAGGATTAAAAAAACAAAAAAAAAAAAAACCACCGACAACAACAGGAACAACAAAACCTGTAACTGCAACTACCTTACCTACACTATCATGTGGGCGGATACGGATATCCCATTTGTTTTGTGTGTCGCCTTTCGGTTTTTTTCGCGTGTACTCGTATAGTTTGCTTTTGCTGCTCTGTAACATCTGAAAACGATCGAAAAGTAGACGTGCAATAGGGCAAGTGTATCTGTTGGCACTGTGCAAATAGACAACAACAACAACTACAATTACAAGCTGTTTGCGGCAAGTGGTGTTGTTCACTTTGTATCGTTGTATCGCCGGTCGTGTTTGATATTGTTTTACTGTTGTTTGATTGTCACTCAGTACAGTCATTGCGAAAACGTGCAGAGCCATTGAAATACCTGAAGCGTAGCCACTGTTTTATTTTTATTGTATGCGCGCGTTTTTTGAAGGATTTTTCCAAAACTTCACTTTTTGAATTTATTTTGTTTTTTTTTTTTTTTTGTTGTGTTTGGTCTTTGGCTTGTGGAAACGCTTTAAGTTAAACGATTCGAAACGCGCGGATACGACTTGTCTTTTTTAAATTTACGGAGTACCTAACTATATTATGATTGGGTGAGTACCTACATACCTATGTTATTTTTGATTAATTACCTTATTTTACAAAAAAATAAATATGGGGGGAGGGGGGGGGGGGGGGGGGGTTAAAAAGTAAACATGCGCATAAGATAATGAAAAGCAATGTGAAATTAAGTGTTCGCATTTCTTAACCACGGGGGAAGGGATTGCTTTTAATCCATGTGGCAGAATACCTTGAAATGAGTTATGACATGTAAGTGTTGCACGTACCGATTTCTGTGATGTTGCCATAAATCATTTTGAAACCGCTTACTTAACTCACTGAAACTAAGTCCTTTAGGGTTTCTACTTTTTCAATACCGGTATACATATGTAACTAATTAGGTTTCGAAGATCAAATAACGTGATAGAGTATTTTCTATTGGACTTAAACCTCTCTAAAAGGTTAATCACCTGTTCATCTAAAACTCCATATTTCTCCTGCGTATCTGCCTTGTTTCTGCGCTGATAGTCGCCGACTTTAGCACCATTCTGCAGGGTCTTCTATTTTTGATCACCTTTAAATGAGGCAAAGAACTTACTGGTGATTTTTTTTTTTGATTGATCCAAATATCATAGTTTTCTTTTGGCCAGGAGTTGGGTTTGCAGATATAAAACAATGAGATGTCTTCTGGTAACCTTTTCAAGAAAATCATGTAAAACACCTCCTCAGATATCATGGCTCCTAACCGTCTGGTCATAACTATTCTGAAGCTTACTCAATGACTCGCTAGTAGCAGCAAGCACCCATAGTGGACGTTAGGCTAATCCCTAACAACTGGCGGGATTGCATACCAAACGACAGTTAGTACAGCTACGCACTGCACACTATATTCCGCTTCTATATGTCCGCGCTAAATGAGAAACGGTTTTTTTGTTTTTAAACCCCTGACAAGGTGACAAGAGCAATTCTTCTGAACTGCACCCTTTACAGTGTGTTTGGTAGAAACGTGTTCCTCGTAAAAATTATTCCTTCTCTAATGTGAAGTAAAATTTTATTTTAGTTAAAGCTCGTGATTGCAAGTTAAAATACGTATTCCGTAATAAGAATTGAAAAAAAATAAAGCACTTAAAAATCGTAGTATTAGCCATGATATTGGCCTTGCTCGAAAGACAATTTGATGCCGTTGGTTCTTAAATACTAGCATAGTTTTAGGCATTTCGGAATCAGTAAATTCAGTTCGGGCTGCACATCGGCGAATGTTGGCTTCCAAGTCATCCATCGTCTTCAATTTATCGGCGACCACACATATCGTTACAAAAGATAATCCAAAGATGTTAAATCACATAAAGACAATTCATAAATCCATTACGCGAAACTAAAAAAATTCTATTAGGTGCGCAACGAACTTATGGTTACAAATGAATCATTCAAAGTATTGCCCATCGCTAGCTGCAACTCTTTCTCGTCTTTCTGGCAGAGCTTGAATACCGTTACGGTAAAAGTATTCATCTTTGAGGCTATCCACGAATCAAGCCATTGATCAGCCAGACTACATATATGCCATCGAACGGAACAAGTAATAATCGGACAGCGTAGTACCTCGGGAATATGGTGGGTGGGGTAGAACTTCCCATTTGAGTGTTTACAGGTAGGTTTTAACGGGTTTGGCAACGTGAGGCCGAGCGTTGTCATGCTGTGGAATGACTTTTTCGTGCCTCTGCTCGTATTGTTGACATTTTTCCCTAATACTGAAGCAAACTCTTCTTGCGTTTGGCACGGATCCTCCAATTTAGCGCCTTCGAAAGATTTTGGCCTTCCTTCACGCGGACTGTCGTCAACATCGAAGTCACCGTCTTTGAAGCAACTGAACCAATCACGGTACATTGTTGCACTTAGAGCAGCATCTCTGTAAACTTTTTGGAACTCTCGATGCGCTTCAGCCGCGGTTTTCTTCGAATGAAAAAAGAAATCAACACTTCACGCGCAAAATCAGAAAGTATATGACGTCATATACCAAAAATATATGACGCCAAAACAAAATCACTAATGTTTCGAAACAAATTTGCTTAGTCTGTGAGCGATGTTCTGACTTGCATAATGCTATTCATGGCAACAACATGAGAACAAATTTCGAAAATTGACGAATCTCAGCGAATTCCGATATTCAACGAATGTTCCAACTGTTAAAGAAAAGCATTGTCTGCATCCACTAAAATGCTGTTCAGACTTAGTAACTGAGATTAGGTCCAACAAGAGGATAGAAATACTTGTTATCATTGTCGTATCAAGGCATCAGAAAAGAAAATTGTTTTAGGTTGCCTCCAGATGCCAATGAAACAATTTGGCTACAATTAACTCAGGACTATGCAGAAGAATTGGCTGTAAGTTAGCCTATTCATCCAATATATGTACATTCACAAAACTCATCTTCCCAAACTTCCTAAAGCCAAACTGTAGCCAACTCATCTTCCAAATCCGTCTCTTATCCGGTCTCGTATCCTCAAACCTCCCCCGTCCTCGTCGGCTGACGACACCCCCATCGCCCCTAAGACTTCTATGTCTCCAACAAAGCGTACTAAACAACTAGGCCATATCGGTGACGACGGCTGCAATGTCCTTTTCCACTTAAGAGACCGCAGAATTTACCAAAATGCTCAACTGTACTCCGCTTATTGGCATGATAAGCCGCACTCGATCTGCATTGATGGTACAACTCGAATAAATATTATGGTTTCAATCCAATAAGAAGGACTACCCACCAACCCTAAAGAATTTCGGAAAACGTTTATCACTTTATTATCAAAATGTAAGAGGCCTGCGCACAAAACAACCTTCAATATGATATTTCTTTGACCGAAATGAAACTATTATCTAATATCAAAGATTCAGAACCGCTTGCACCAGAATTGAGAGTGTTTCGTGATGACGGCTATGAGAACGAAGATTCATTTATAGGACGATGGGTCCTCCTGGCAATCCACGATCATTTTGACCCTCAACTCGTTAAAAAGTTGGTAACAGCGGAAATCGAAAAATTGGTGTTAAAGTTACTGTCTCCAGGCGCAGATTGTATGGTATATGAGTACCCTGTTATTATATTTGCCCGTCTCAATGATCGCGTGGCTACCAGCTTACTGTGGACTCAGTCGAACAATGAATCATATCTCGTTGCCTCAAATGGTGTTTCTAAGAAAGAAATCCTCTTTCCAAATAAATAAAATATTTCTAAAATATGGATAAGCATCTAGTCTTGATCTTACGAACTTTTTCTCTCCAAATTAAACCATCTTCATCGTCCCTTGCTTGTTACTTGCTCATATGACATCAGCAATTCTATTACTCCCCTCACAGTCTTTCTTCCATTTCAAATTCCGTAAAACAAATTACACTAAACTCAAAAATCTATACAATAGCGTTGACTTTAATTGTATACTCGATAAAAACACCTCTGTTGATTCCGTCGTGGAAATCTTCTATGAAAAGGCCTTCCACTGTATTATGCAAGCGCTCCATTACTAACGAAAGAAGAAATCCTTCATCCTCTCCTCCGTGGTATAACAAAGAATTTTGTGCACTTCGCAACAGGAGAAATAAGTTGTGGCACCTGTACACGTGACTATCGAAATTACCTACAAACTCACTACCACTTCTCCCAACTTTGTGATATTCGCTATAACAAATACCTCAATCTCATGCAATCTACAGTCATTTCTGATCCCAAACAATTCGTTCGCTTTATTAATATGAAAACAAAAATTCGATAGTTATCCGTCTTGTCTCAAATTCCCCAATATGCCATCGTCATCGACCCGGATCCAGAATACTTCGATTACTTGAGTAACTGCACTCAGGTCCTGATGGTTTTCCCGCCATTGTTCTGAAAAAATGTGACAATAAAATATGCCTCGTAAGTACTCGTATCTTCAGACTTTCGATCTCCCTGGGACTTTTTTGTCGCCTGTAAAAAAGCACTTATTCCTACGCATAAAAAAGAACTCAAACAGAATCAGCTACCGCCCCACTGGTAAGTTATCCTGCAATTGCAGTTGTGATGCAATGTTCTTTCATTGCAGATCTATACTTGCACCGAACCAACATGGATCGTTTCTAGTACATGGAGTTCCCCAGAGCAAACGAAAGACAAAAAAAAACAGTTGTTGGCAAAAGTGTGGGGGCATAATTGGGAATGAAAGAGACTGAGTGGCATATTGAACAATTGCATAGACAATACTCAGTAAATTTCAGCAGCGTTGCAATCTCAACCAGTTTTGAGGCTGTTAAAGAGTTGACTTCAAACTCCGTCTGAAGGTCGCTATGCAGCTTATTCGTCCTTTGTGCTTGTTCTTCACAAAATGGATTAAATATGTATGTCTCCGCGTGGAATCCAGATCCGGATTTATTCTACAAGATGTGAAGTGTAAGATTAGCGCTTCCACAGATTCCACCTGGGATCTTTACAGAACTTAGAGTAGTTGATTCTTAAGCCTTCTCGCAGTGAAAAAGACTGCAAAAAAAAGGAGGAGATGATCCGATACCCGTAAACTTGGTCTTGATCTTTCAGAAGAAGTAGCAAGTCTAACAACTTAATTATTATTAACTGCATTAGAAATTGTAATATGGTGAGCAGCTGACAAGTAGCTCTAATATACACCCTGAATGACACGAACTGCAACCAACTTCAGACTGCTATAATTTCCAAACCGTTCATGACAGTGAGCTCAAATTTTGACACATGACAGATAATTTTGAATTGAAAAATAATTTTGTGTTGAAAAATTTTTATCCGCGATGGAATTCAAACGTGATAGTGTGATTGCTTTATATTTGGCTAGAAAACCACAAGTAGCTATCGTTAGAGCCCTCCAGCACCTCAACGTGAATAAATCATTTGTGTCTCGAACCATAGCTCGTTACCGTGATACTGGTAGCGTTGCAAAACTCCGTGGAGGTGGTCATAAAAAAACAGCAACATCGGCAGAAATGGTTCGGAAAGTGAAGACTCGAATTGAGCGAAATCCTCGTCGAAGTGGAAGAAAAATGGCTCGTGAGCTCAACATATCGTTGGAACGGATGCAATACATACTGAAAAATGAGCTTGGGCTCAAGCCATTGAAGTTCCAAAAAGCACACGATCTTACACAGCAACAGAAAAAAGTTAGAGTCGAAAGTCGTAAAAGCGAAGGAGTTGCTACGCTTGCACGAAAGTGGTGAGTTGCCGAATTTGGTTTTTTCCGATGAGTCGCCATTTGTTATCGAGCAATATGTCAACAAACAATATGACCGAGTTTACTTGCCAGAGAGGTTCTTCGAAAATTTACACCTTCGGACGGCTACCAGAAAACAGGCACCACCGATGGTGATGGTTTGGGCCGCCATAACCGCCGATGGTCGCTCTCCGCTCGTATTTTTGGACCGTGGCGTCGAAATTAATGCGATCGTATACCGTGAAACTGTCTTAGAGGCAGTATTAAAGCCTTAGGTAAACAATCATTTCGGTCGGAGACCGTGGACATTTCAACAAGGCTCGGCACCGTCTCACAAAGCGCGCGTCAACCAAGATTGGTTAAAAAACCATGTTCCACACTTCATTTCATCGACACAATGGATTGCAAATTCTCCGGATGCAAGTCCATTGAATTTCTCTGTCTGGGGTATTTTGCAAGCGAAGATTGACACTAAAATATACCAAAGTTTGGACCACCTCAAACAAGCACTTCGCCGGGAATGGGCCAAAATACCGCAGAGCTACTTGTGTGCAGCGTGCGATGCTTTCTTCGGCCGTCTCAATCCCATTATTCGCGCCAAAGGTGGACATATTGAAAACTATTGACACAATTTGAAAATTTATGTATTTTCCAACATTTTTTGCTTTGGCACAATAAAATTCATCAACAACTAAAAAAATTATAGCATTTTAAAAAGTTGGAGTTACGAGTAGAGTCATTCACCTTGTAAATTCCATTCATCTACTACTTTTATGCCGGAAACTGGTTAGACTACTTTTCTTATGAATGATTTCCGGGGTCATAGTATCCTTAAGGAAGATATGTGACAAAGAAGCGCACAATTTCTAAACAGGATCGACAGTCAATTTCTGGGAATATGTCCATTTTATGTTCGGAATACCTAAAAGCCATGGTACTTGGAGAGAATTTGGCTGTTTTTTTGAAATTTTTCTTGAATTGATAGACGGTTTTGTAGCTCGTCTTATTCCATAAATATAACTCCCGTCCTCTCTTTTGCGGATACCATAGAAAAGTTCGACAGTTATGCACCTTATGGTACAGCCTGATCAGCCTCGGGTTTTATCGAAGACTGTAGTGCACCTTTCATTACAAAATTTTGCAACAAAATGGGCCTTGGCTGCCGTGTCTGCAAGATTGCGTGGTTTCTGCACTGCCAAGGCATGATGATATTTAAAGACGTTGAAGTCTTTGGATTAACTTGTGTTTGCAATAGTACAGAGGCAGAGCTGATGATAAGCTTAACTGTCAAGGTATGCCTTGTAACCAAATCACGATTTTCAGTTGTAAACCCAATGCTTTACCGTATGTGTGACGACACACCTATGGGAAATTGTGCTCTATCTGTTTTATACTCGATGGGATAGTTTATTTTAGTTCTTGTATCTGGAACAACTTCTTGGCTTCATCAAAGAATTTTCAATTTTGGTGGGGGCTAATGCCCCCATTTATTTGGCTTAATTCAAGCTTAAAAAACTAGGACTAAAACTAAAATATTTAATTAGGGTTTTAAGGCTATTAAGGCCACCATTGAAGGAGATCGAATTTGAGGGAAAGTGTGCTGCGATTAAAATCGAAAACGGACAGGTTGGAGTTTACCTTACGCAGCGTATGGGATATTGGTTCGTTAGAGCCATATGTGCTGCGGTGGGTTATTAGATAAAAGAGGCGGGGGCAACGTAGATTTCGAGGGTTAGTATTAAAGAAGATGGAGTTATAAATGGACATGCAATCGACGGAGCCAGAGAGGAGTCGGTGAATGAAAAGAATGTCTGCTGCATCCCTTCGTTCCTCAAGGGTATTTGGGTTAATGAGTTTGAGACGGAAGAAAACGACGCTGGATCCTCTCGATTCGGGTCACATGAACTCGTTGAAAGGGACACCACGCTTGGCTAGCGTACTCGAGAAGGGAGCGAACGTAAGTGATGTATAGTGATCTGGTCACGTACGGGCTACAGAATTCATTGGACCATCTTTTAACGAAGCCAAGCTATGAGTTTGCTTTAGTAATTATCTCATCGATATGCGGGCGGGAAGTATAAATGCCAAGGCCGCGGATAGTCTGAACAAGGGATATAGGTTGGCCGTGGAGAACGTAAGTTCGGCGAGTAGACCTGTTGCACTTACGTGAAAAGGTAATCGATTGACATTTGGTGACGTTGAGTTCTAAACAGTTCTTGATGCACCATGTGGAAAAACTATTCAGATCTATTTGAAGGAGGCTGGAGTCGTATTGTGAGGACATGGGTTTAAAAAATTTGGTATCGTCAGCATAGAAAGAAAGTGCTGAGTGGTGAATGACCCTTTCAAGATCATTAATGGTTAGGATGAAGAGAAGTGGACCTAGGTGACTACCTTGAGGAACACCTGAAGTGGCCAAGAAAGTGGCCGATATGACAGACCTGAAATGAACACTATAAAAACGATATCCATTTAAGCAAAATCGGTTCAAAGCCCAGGATGGACAATTTGAACAGGATTAGTTTATGAGACATCTTGTCAAAAGCCTTACTGAAATCAGTTGTTATAACTTCAACTTCTTTACCATTTTCTAAGGCTGAGAGAACAGAGGATACAAATTCGACGAGGTTAGTGGTAATTGATCTACCTTTCAGAAAGCCGTGTTGGTTAGGGGAAATAAGAGATTTGCACTGGAAGCTTAAGGCTTCGTACAAAATGTTTTCGAGGAATTTAGGTATATGTGAAAATTTAGCTATGGGGCGGGAATTAGTGACTTCACTCTTTAATTCCTTTTTGTGTATCGGTGTTATGAAAGAAGACTTCCATATCTGTGGAAATTCGCCTTGAGAGAGCGATAATCGGAAGAGATTTGCAAGGGGTCGGGACAGTATTGAGGAATACTTTTTAAGAAATATGGATGGAAGACCATCTGGGCCGGGTAAATATTCATCATTAAGTTGTTGCAATTTATTTTCTATTACTGTATGGTCAAAACTTTGAGAAAGAGAGGGACCAATGGGGAAGTTTAGTAGGTATTTGAAAGAAGAGGGATCCGGTACGAAGGAATTATCGGCAAAAGAGTGCTTAAAAAATTTAGCAAAAAAGTTGACTATAGTATGCGGATCAGTTGATGACATGTTTTCGTATGAGAGGGATGGAGGAAAAGCGTCTGATTTTTTTTTATAGTTAACGAATTGGTAGAAAGACTTAGGATCGTTTATAAGCCTTGATTGCGCACTATCAAGGTATCGCTGGTAGAGAACCTTATAAAGCTGGCCCGAGATAGTTTAAATAGTCAGCAAAAGAGTTGGATCGTAGTAAAACTGCCCATAATTTGTTTCTCTTGTTACGTAAAGAGCGAAGTTTACGATTGTACCACGGGGGACTCGTAGAAAGGGTTTTATTGCACGAAAAGGGAACATAGAGAGAAATAGATTTGAATGTTTCTCTTTAGAAAATAGAGAGAGCACTTTTAAGGGGTATATTGGCGGAATCAAAAGAACTCTCACTAAGAACACTTACTAAGATAAGTTAATTTTGCGGAAATTCGCTTTATGAAAGTCGTAAGAAGAGGCAGCTGAAGATGGGGTGGGATGGATAGGAGAGTGGTGGAAAAAAGAAAGAAAAAGTGGTAGGTGAAAGTTATCAATGGTCGATAGTGAAAGGGGACAGAGTGAGACAGAGGAGTTAATGGGGTCAGTGGTGAAAATGAGGTCTAATTGCCTACCCATATAGTTGGAGACCCAACTAACTTGGCATAAGCTGGAGTCTGTGAGCTCATCCAAGAAGAGACATTCTTTACTGGAGTTAGGGTTTGCGGTAAAAAAAGATTCATCATCTGATTGAGTCCGGTGCAGTTGAGGTAGATTGAAATCGACGAATACGATGATATCATCGAGAGCATCAGATAAGTTAATTATTTCATCAATTGCATCGATAGCGAGTTGGTAGCATTCGATTGATTGTGCCGGTAGGATGTAAAAACACATAAAACACATGCTGGGGAGTGTTATCTTTATTGAAATATAGTCAAGCTTTGAAAAAGTAGAAACAGCGATTGGAGAAGAGTTTAGGTCATTGTGGACGGCCAATAGGACACCTCAACAAGGAGAATCATCATTTGGACGGGTAAGATCGTCGTCTCGAAAAACATTGAGACTAGCCGGGAATAATTCCTGATTCTTCATATCGGGAATTAGATTAGTTTCGGTCAGAGCGTAGATCTCAAATGGGAGAGAGTGAGATTGGCGCAAGACGGCCCGGGTCTTACAATAGATAGCAGTCCTCTTACGTTTTGATAATAGAAGGTTAGAGGAATGTTGTATTGAGAGGGTGTAGGAGTAGATGATTGAAACACTGGCAATGATAGCACGTTAGGGACGAAAAAATTTGTCGTTGTCAGCTCTGCTCCGTTGAAGGTGTGAGATCCTTTTTGAGTGCACATAGTTACCGAAAGCAGCAAGGTCGTCTGAGACTTTTCGGGGAGACATATTGAAAATCTCGTGGAACTTAATGTATAAGTTGCTCAGACTTATAAGGTCAGTAGGGAGACCTTCCTGCTGAATGGAGACCATGACGCTTGTTTTAGTTTTTCTCTCGTAACAAACTGAGTCTGATTTATCATGCAAATACGCTAGAAGGAGACGTATATTCTCGTACGTCTTTTTTTCTCTAAGCCTGGAAAGTGCATAACGACATTCTGTTGTGTCAAAAGTTTGTTGGGTTATTTTAACTGTGGGAGGCAGAAAGGGATCAAAAATGGGGCTGATCGACGCAGATTTTGAGGGCGATGCTGTGGTAATTGAAGGGGCATTAGACACTATTTCAGATGAGGGATTTATAATATGGGACCTAATGAAATTGGGATATTTAGCTCCGGTTTTAAGATCGAAATTTGGAAGGAAGTGCTAGTGGGGTGCACATGCCCCCATGGTTAGGTATTTCAGAGGAGTTAGTGTGAGCGGTTGGGGTTAATTTGAAAGAACTTGGCTTGGGCGGAACGGAGGCAGCTGGTGCAATATAATTGGGGGACTGGTGAAGTTGATTTGGGATGTGAGCGGGAGGGGTGAAATTGGGGAATATATTAGTTTTAAATCTCCAATTAGAGTCAGATTTGGAACTAGATTTGCAAACGGGTTTGGGTATAGAGTCAGATTTGTGGCGGTTTGTGACGGGTTTCGGTATTTTATTTGAGTCCGGTTTGGAAATCAATGGTTGTTCTATTGCAGGTCAATGAGCCTATGCTGAGCTTTCCTCCCCCTAGTAAGTCACATTAAAACTTATTTAATTCAGTTGGGCTTTCTTAATTTGTTTTTTTTTTTACTTTATGTTCAGCCATGTGTTGGTGCTGCCATTCTTGTAGAGTTGCCACAGAAGGACGCCATGGTGTTAGAAATAGCTTCAACCTCATATCATGGTTATATTGGCACCGAGGTTTGGGAACTTCTAACGTTTTCTTTTCAAAGTTTTTCATGATATATATATTCTCAGTGTATCCAGATGATCAAGTCAGTTGTCACTGTTGGAAATGACCAGATGCACAGTGTCCTTTTATGATGTGTTCTGCATGACCTTCAATATTTCTCATGCAGGTCGTTCTTTAGCGCATTTGTGTGTGTAGCTAAGAATTTTTAATTGAGTATTCTCGGGCTTACATATATGTGATTGTGGAAACGAGTCCTCTTCCGTTAGCTTCACACCTATACCACCACTAGGCAGCAGTAGAGATGCCCTATCGAAATACTGATGGACGAGCGCTCTTTAAATGGCAGAAACTAATCCATTCTGAGTTGCGGTCCAGGTCTTACAGAACTACACCTAGTCTCAATCCGCCAGCTATATTATATTTTGAGCCTCTTAGCCTCTGCGCCAGATTGTCCTCCAATCTTCCTATCACAAGCCAGGTCTTCGTTCCTTTGTAATGGTTTTATGCTGATTGAAAAACAACACGGCAGTGGTGATGCTTATAGATATTGAGACTGTTCAAATTTCTTCTAAGAACCAATTCACATTCACTACACAGCATCGTGTTTGAATCCAAAAAGAAAGACACACCTTTCCGTTCCTTTCTGATGTACCAACAGACGAAGTCCTACATAATTATTTCAGTATCTCACAGACTCAACAGAATTTTTTTTGTTTTACATAGCAGTCCCGCTCTGCTTTTATTAAGCATGGGGATAACCCTACCATTTCCGTTCATTATTTAAAAACTGATGATCACACATAAAGTATGTTGTGCTTTTTTTCAGTCTTGTGTCCAAATGGACACCGATTACCGAATGGTAATCCGACACTTGAATAAACATCCTCTACGAGCAGCAGTTCCATAGGAATTTGTTGACCCCAAAAGTGCTTTTTGCTGTTTCAAATAAACAGCACCTAACCTAATCAAAAATAAAACGATCGTGCTCAATAAAATAATAATCAACTATTTATCTTTTTTATTCTGACTCCGCAGAAAATTTGGCGTCATAACACTTGAAGTAGTATGTGACTCCCACCACCTAAAAATCACCTAAACCCCGGAACTGCTTTCGCTTACTTCAGGGTGGTATCGTTTTCTTCCCACTTTTGGTGGCCATCTTATCCGTGTCCGATGAGAAACTGGGTGACTTAGTAGTTTACTTTGTCGTGTTTCCTTTCATTTCATTTATCCAGCGTTCTTCGTGAGCTCGTTTGCCACCTCTATTGCCGTTTCCACTCCATTTTCCGCCTTTTTTTTATAGACGTGCTTCCATTCTGCCTCTAGGAGATCTAACATATAAGGGTCTCTCCCGCAACTACAAGGAGAGTTCCGCATCTCTGAACTGTGTTCATCTGCTTCCTGTACTTTTCTAGCCAGATCTCACAGCCAGTAGAAGATTGGGGTGTGTCATTGACATTAATAGCGTTCGTTTACTGGCCGTACATCCCTACATTTGACATCAGTCTCGTTATGATAAGGACTTTATCCTGTGCCAGAAAGTAAGTTCCGTGTTGATAGTCAACCCTAAGTATTTCACTGCTTCCTTGCTTGTTATAACTACGGGGCCGATTTGGAAGTTAACGATTGTCGGGATCCTCTTCTTGGTAAAACGGACTATCTTAGTTTTTTCTGCAGCCATTCATGAGTTTACCTGTCTCATAGCCTGGTTCAGCTTCATTTGAGCGTTCTCCGCACCTTTTGCCGTAAACGGCTGTGACATTACCTGCGCACCCTACTAGGAAGACTTCCAGGTCGCAGGATCGATCTCGGAAATCACCTCCGTTTCCTCTCTTTGAGGGCCTACCGTGGTATCGTAGATCAATTCCCGTTCTTTGAGGTAGTTCATCAACATCCACAAGCCGTAAACTGGAATGTTGAAAGTATGTAAAAGCGCATTTAGTATACCCCCCAACTGGCTGAATTGAAGGCATTTCGCACATCCAGAGTAGCCAACAGCACGATGTTCTTTGAGTTATTCTAGTGGGCGGTTTGGGTAGCCTTCCGATAGCTCCGATCGTGGAGTGACCCTTTCTGAAGCCGTACTGTTACGTGAATAGGCCACCTGATCTTTGTACTGTGGACCGCTCTTTCAGCATCTCTTCTGAGAGTTTCCCTGCAGTCCCCGCAAAATCGTCTGTACGGTGATGGGGAATCGGGGACTCCTTAGCCTTTGCTGATCAACACCAACTGTTGTGTCTTCCAACTCCTGAGAAGGACCCCTTCTTCAAGGCTGTAGCTGGAACCCGATACACTGCAGGAAGGCTGGACTTGAATTTGTGGGTCGGTCATCTGGTATCCAAAATTTGCATACTACAATAGAAACGAACCCAAGTCCTTGGTTACGTGAGATGAAAAGCAGACAGTTCATAAAAATACTACAAGAAAAAGAGACTATATTTAGGGAGGGTAAACTCTGCATCAACATCTAAAGCTGGTGTGCGTCTGAAGGAGGTAATGCTGTGTTCCTGGTGGGACTGCAAAAGTCTGATGCAGTATGAGCTGGTTAAACAAAATATGTAGAATGGTGAATGCTAATTTCGATTGTACTCAGCTTGATTTTTTCAACAAAGACATTCAGCACAAACGCCAATCTTTGGCCAACGGAAAGGGCGTAGTATTTCATTACGACAACGCAAGATCTCAGCCACCATATACTCCTGATATTGCACCATCGGATTACAGCCCATTCCGATCTCGCCGAAAAAAGCGAGAACTTCTTTTCCAACTGATTGGATAACCTACCAAAACGCTTGTAAACAAATTTTACCAATGAAGTAAAAAACATTTCTGGCTGACTTACACACTTACTTAGGAGGCGTTACAGTCCGGGGTGACCTGACCCAAAAAGCAGTTGCAGCCGGCTCGATCTTTAGCTATTTGCCTACAGTTTTAGATGCAAAGTTGGTTGAGGTCCCCTTTCACTTATGTGCGCCACCTGAGTTGTAGTCATCCTCCACTTCGCTGTCCTTGGGGGCAGATTCGAAGACTTTTCATTGCATTAGTGTCCTTCTGCTCAGTCTTTGGACATTCATTCTTCTGGATAAGTAGATGCCGCTGTACAGCCCGTACAGTTTCTTGTTGTATCTTCTCCTTCACTCATCGTCTATGCAGACGGGACCGCAAATCACCCGAAGAATTCTCCTCTCAAACCAGCCAAGAGCACCCTCATCTATTTTTGATAAAGTCCATGCCCCTGCGCCATAGAACAGGACTGGGACTATTAAGGTTTTACTTATACTAGATGGAGTGAAAAGTGACCTCCTTGGGAATTAAATTTTTTTTTTTAAATGTTTTTTTTTATATTATTCAATATAGTCCTCTTTGAGTTTGGTACACTTATTCCAGCGATTTTCTTGATTCCGTCCGAAAAGTAATTTTTCGGAAGGCCTGCAAAATACTCCTCCGTGGCGTCGATGATTTCTTCGCGTCAGCTGAATTTTTTATAGATGAGCCATCTTTTGAGGTTTGGGAAGAGATAATAGTCCGAGGGAACCAAATCCAGTTACCAATCGACGCCAAAAGTCCGCCCGATTCCGCATCAGCAAGCCCAAACACTCTTTCGAAGTGGTCTCGCGTTCGTGTTTTTGGTCTGGAGTGAGCATGCGCGGCACCCAGCGGCAGGATAACTTTATCATATGCAGAATATTGCCCAAAATATGGCGTGTGCGCTCAGTACTAATCTTTGTGGTATCTGCTAGCTCGCGCACCTTCACATTCCCGTCAGCCATCACCATTTCATGTATTTTTTTTACATTGTCCTCTGTAACCGCATTGGAGGGCCTGCCGCTGCGGACTTGATCGCTAGTGGAGATGCGGCCACCACGAAACGTAATGTTTATCCAACTTTTCTTTTGTTCCATTCACCGTTTTGCCTCTCAAACCATAATGTTTTATGAGAGAACGAAAATCGTTTTTGTGCATACTCAACATGATGCCAAACACGTCAACAACAATCAGCTGTCAAAACAAAACTGAAGACAGTATCACACTGAAATTTGGCATATCTGCCTAAATATGAACGGACTTCAAGGCACCATAACCTTTTTTGCAGTAGCAGCGCATTCTGGCGGTCAAGTATAGGGTTACCTTTGTTGTTCGAAAGAGGGCTTTGTCAGTCAATCGCCTTCTTAGCCCAAAGATGCACCGATTGGCAAGAGCTGTCTGAATTGATACCGGAACCTAGGTAGACAAAGTCCTTAACTACTCGTACCTCAATGTTATATCTTTCGAGGGTGACATTCTTTCCGAGACGTCAGTGTTGAGTGTCCTTTATTTTTGAGAGTGTGTAGTTGGTCTTTCCCTCATTGACCGCTAAACCCATCTTCGCCGTTTCCGCCCTAATACTCGCGAAAACGCCACTGAAATCACGCTGCTTTCCACGAATTATGTCAAAATCATCGGCGTATGCGAGCATTTAGACGGACTTTTGAAAGGTTGTGCCTCTTGTGTTGGCGCGTGAGATTTGCACTAATTTTTCAAGAATGATATTAAAGAAGTCGCATGACCGTGCATTGCCTGAGTTCTTTAATGACCTTGATCGAGCAGCGTACATTCTCTATCGTCATTCTGCGCAAACGGACGAATTTGGTAGGGATGCCAAAACTAGACATTGCTCTGTATAGGTCGCCCCTATAGATGCTGTCATACGCGACCTTGAAATCGGTGAATACACGGTGTGTATCGATTTGGAGCTCATGGGTTTTCTCCAAGATCTACCGTAGTGTGAATAGTCGATGTTCTACTTTCCTGGCCTAAAGCTGAAACTGAATTGGACCAATTAGGTTGTTGACGAACGACTTCAGGCGTTCACACAAAAAGGAATTGTTGCTTCACATCGTCCAGGTGGAAAGGTTCACTCTGCCTGACGGCGTTATTTGGTTCGTCGTCCCCCTCATCCAGTCTACAGAAATGCTCTCTCCATATCCTCAGCATCGACTGAGGCTCTACTACTATGATCTCTTCTTCGTCTCTACAGGCTTCTATTCGGGGTTTGTGTCCGAGGCATATTTTTTTTACTTTTTGGTACAACTCCCGAGCTTCAATTTCTTGGCCGCACGCTTTTTCCTCTTGAGAAGCCGGTGTTCGTCTCTCCTCTTCTGCTCGTAGAGCTCATGAGTAGCTTTTTTTTAAAAAAAAAAAAAGAACTTAACACTCAAGTGGGTATCAATACACTTATAACGCCTCAGCATGTGTTAAGTGATAGAGAGAGAAAGAAAGATGTTTGGGCTCAGTGGTTATTTCGCTCCATGGGTGGCATCCAACATTTAATGGGGAGACTAAATGCTTAGTGGAAGTTGGCTTGATGTTGATTTCTAGTCAACTACTCATCCTATTTGATTGTCGTTAACTGAATAAATGAATGTCTGCCACTGCCACCGAGTCATTCTATGCAGTGTCGCTTTGTAGATGCATGTGCTTGAGTGAATCCAGCACATCAAAGGCGGCAATGTTGCCACTGGTCTTCGATACTTGAAGCTGGCGGCATAAGATCTTTTAAAAGATCAAAGGAGACTCGATTGGAAAAGGATTTTGGGATCTCTTGTGATTGTAGCCGTCCGACGTCAAACTTCCTCACGGTATTAGATTGCAACCGATTGATATCCGCAACCGTACCTTGGCTACAACAATGTAATGGTCCGAGTCGATGTTGGCCCCTCGGAACGTTCGGACATCCATAATAGGATAATAGGAGTACCTAGCATTGTTCGCAAAGTGGACAATCTAGTTGACGGTTGATTGATCAGGGCTTCACCATGACCCTTTATGAATATCGAGATGTGGGATGCTGGCTACGATAATGTTTCACCCCGCGACAATGTTGACTAGCCCGAATCCGTTGTCGGAGTTGGTAGGCTATACTTTCCGACAGTACTACCAAAGATTTTTTCTCTTCCTAGCTTTGCAATGAAGTTGCCGTATACAATTTTAATGTCATACCTAAGGCACTGCTCGTTAGTCTTTTCCAAGAGCTCGTAGAAGCTTTCTTTGCTGTCGTCATCTTTCACCTTTGTGGGGGCGTGCGCGCATGTTTATTTAGCCTTAATACGGATTACTACGAGGCGCTTTTTAACATGCCGGAAACTCAAGACTTTTTGCCTAGAACTCCTTCTAACAACGGATCCGTATTCATATAGGCGCTGTTTTGCCGTCGATAACAGTCGCCGATGTAGATGTCGCAATTTTTCATATTCTTTCTGTCCGGCCCATTCTTGCAGTAGTCCAGGGCTTCCGCCAATTATTTGGCTGCATTTGGCCTTTTCGGATGGACATCGACAAGTATCCGGTGGTTGCATTTAAGTAAAATAAGCACAATTGATGTGTAGAAACAGTTATAACACTGGGTATCGCCACCTCTCAGTGCCTGTCCTGTTTCTTATTAGAGGAAAGACTAATTTTGAAGGGTTTCAGTATATTTTCCTCCTCCTCTTATTCAGAGGGGAGTGCCACCGATTTTTTATTTTTGTCTCACCAATAGCTAATCCAATGATGGTTCTAAAATGTTTGCTATTCCTTGAGTAACTCCTATAATTCTCGTCCGTTTCTTTTTTTTAAATTGTCATTAAATGTGATTTTGATTAGTACTGCAAAACTTTCGAAGAGTCCTGTATTTTTAAGATAAAATAAATTGTACTTTTGTATGTTATATACAATATATATTTTTTTAATAACTCAAAAAGTTATTTTTTAATATTCAATTCAATGTTGTTAGCATTATTCGTTTGCGAGTTATCGTGGGCCAAAAAAATGTACACATACGGACATACATACTCACACACATACACGGACATTTTCTTAAAATCTATCTAAAAAGAGTGAAGATACCTGGAAACATAAAGACAGCACCAAAGTTTCATTTTCGATTTTCGGAGTGAATGCAAGAATTTCCCTATTAGGTAACTTCCTAAGTTGCATGACTGACGAACAGAGCTGGAGTTACTGGCATACAAAAACACTAAAAAAGAACTACAGCCGTGAGGGAGGAGTAACACGTAAGGAAAAGGGAGTAGAAGAAAATCTTTCGAAGGTAGAAAAAGGCTAATCCAATATCTCCGCATTGAAATAATATCCTGAATTTGTCTAAGAAAGCAAAGCAGCGTGCAGATCTACATATTTAAACTTGAAAAATCTAGTCAAGCGATCAATAATGAGAGGTATCTTAAAGATGCTCAAGTGGTTCCTCATATAAACGTATGTCGTTCCTTAAATCTGTAGGCACTTTTAAAAAGTCTGAGAGCAAATATGGCCAAAGATAAGATATCTCAATCTCAACATGCATACAAGCACTCTGTAAGATTATTCAGGATTCCTGAAGAAAACTTTACACAGAACTCTTCTATTTCACAGGTACTCGTATAACATACCGTGGTTGTCTCAACTTTGTACAGGTATATTGTTTCTTAACTAGAAAAACCTCATATTTGCGGTTATTGATCAGCTATCATAGTCCCTGAGGTAAGATACGACTTCTCTCGGATGTGTGGAATACTTGACTTCAAGGACATTTTTGTCGTCCTTACTCCGTAGTATTTCCGGCTTTTGTAACTATTTCCTTTTCTCTCACTTCCGAGAAAAATTCGACGTCGTTGCTGTCAATACGCACATACGCACACACGCCAATACGCACATGCATCCCTACACGTACAAATAACCTTGTGTGTAACCACATATAGGCAAGGTTTTCATTCTCACACATTACCCCCAATCACCCTGTCTTAACATATTGTTCATTTTGACAAAGCAAAACAAAAAAAAAGGGCAGGATCCACTTTCCGGTATCCTCGTTTCCAGTCCATGAATAATGGAAAAGTTTGTTTGCCCCTACTTTTGGCACATGTACTCGTATGTGTATGTATTTTGTACGAGTAGTATGAGGCACGCTGAATGTATGGCAGCAGGACTTCCACTGTTGTTCATGCTCATACGTCTACTCGGCTTGGATTAAATTCGACACTACTCAGACCATTGAAGTGTCAATACAATTGTCTAGGACTGAAGAATTCAATCGCACAAAGTTTACCCACTTTTTGACTGTATTCGCACTGAATTGACATTTACCTCTCTGGGGGCAGATTCTTCCCATCCATCAATGTAGCAACACGCCATGTATTGTGTTACATAGCCTACGAAATTACCTCATCAGACACAGGACCTTCGACTTGAATCAATAGGATTGGGCCATATAACCAGATAGTGACAATGCAGTTCATATAGAGGGCGAATGTAAATAATCTTATCAGAACACCACCTGCCATAAATGTATGCCTCCCCATATCCTGTCACAATGATTTGGCTTGCGCTATTTTACTCACTGCGTCCTTTAATGTGGGTCTTATGGTGTCCAACAACCTCACTCCCCTTTTTCATATTTAGTTCAAAATCAGAGTTTCACAGAATCTATTATGCTTCAAGCATTTGAACATGACAACAAAGAGAAGGAAAACGTGAAGCCAATGTTGTTGATTAGCCTGACAACAATGCAGGCTGTGCTGTTTTTTTTTTCCTCCTAAGCGAAAAGGTATATTCAAAAGATTTAATTATAATTGAACAAGACTTCAACCTTAGACAAGCCAGAAGCTTGTCTATATGCTGTATGCTGTAACGTAGCAAGGGGGTGGATGTCATTCAATTTTTACAAACTGACACTTGGACGGATCCTGATTAGCATAGGTTTACGTATACATGTTGTGTAATAAATTGCAAGTTAGTTGGATAAAAAATTCATTGAAATCAAAAGTGGCAAGTCAAAGAGCTGCAAAGTTTGTCGTTTAATCCTTTTCTGGAAAAATTTGCTGAAGAAGTTTCATGATTAGAGATTGTGTGCTTATGAGTAGCTGTGAAACCTTTATGATTAAATAATGACATACTCGTAGCACACAAGAGGAAGTATAGTGCAACATAGAACACAAAGTCCTTTAAACAAACAAAGGATACAAAGTATACGAGCTTGATATAAGTTGGATCCACTCAGCTGATATGTCGTTTACACCATGTATTACTCCTCCTATTGTCGTCCTTGCTCATTAACCCGGTCATAGTGCAATGAAGGGTTGAGTATGCAGAATTGACTTTGAATATAAATTGTTACCGGGAAGGAACGAATCACGCAACGGATTTCAGACCTCTACCAATGAGATAATTATGAAAACGGTCCACTAGAAGACCACCTCACCGGCGATCTCCGTAACTACATGTATCGCCGCATGCAAATGCGAGTATACTCGTATTCCTGTCGCTGCTATTTTTCACGAATCGAATAATGTGTGATGACATTTCAAGTGTAATACAACACTGACTCAGCATTGTAGTCCAACAGCAATAGCTGGGTTTCATCCTACACTGCTTTTGCAAAGGTTTGTGATTGCCTAAATTTATTTTTCTGGAGCAGGGCTCAAAGCAGGACTAAAGTTCAAAAGAATAAAAACTTTAGTTTTGGCTCGATCTACGAGTATTGTTTTTAAAGTGCTAGCCTGTTTTTTTTTCTTTGGTTTTGGTTGAGAGGCATTTCTTGCACTGGTCTGGAAGCCAGAGTTAGAGTGCCTTAAGTGTTGGCGTGCAATGGGACCATGAAACTAGATAATACGAGTACATTATAGTGCGCGGATGTCGTAGACATCATTATATGGTTTCTATTGATGTAGAAGAGCTATAATTAGTTGGCAATCGCATACTATTCCAATCAGGGTTGTCATTCCTATTGTGTAGCAGGAATCTTTCTCAATAAAGCATTAGTGATTGTTAATGTTTTTACGGTATGTACAGTACCACTTTTGCATTGTGCTCGGCCGTCACAATAAGCAAATCCATGTTAGGCGTTAAATACTGTAATTATCGTCCTCAGTTGCGTTGATTTTTGTTCAACTAATGCACATATACTTCTATTGTAGTTGGTTTTTCCTGCCTGTTACCTTACAATTTGTGGAAACCTTTAAAAGTATTCATTAGCCGTCGAATGGACGTATATTATATAGTTTACATCTACCTATATTGGTAGTTAAAGAAGATAAAGAGAACTACATAGCACTGAATTTTCTCCTGCAACTTTAAAGTTTGACCTTTTATATGTAATCATCATTAGTCGATTACCATTCTCGTGATTGCTTTTGTTTAGTTTCCTAGAAAAATGCAAACAAATTCTTTTCACCACTCTATTTCATTCGGCTTGAAAATGGTATTTTATAGCTCATGTACAATAGATTCGTTCCAATAGAAAGAATCAAGTGTTCTGTGATCCTTTCTTCCTTTGAAACTGTATTTCAGAATAATTATATTATCCTCATGGCCCACCAAATGCAAAGGCTGATTTCATTTAAAGACCTGCAAAGCATTTGATATTTCCAATGGTTTCGAGAACCAGCATTTGTTGGAATTTCTGCTTTTACGAAGTCTTTGCTAATCTTGCTGAATATCATATGTCATATATACGGGTCTTACAACTTAAAATGATCTAACTTAGCATGTTTGGAGGTGAATGTGTTGCTTAATTTTAAAAAGTTGTAACAGTACTAGGTTTTATTGGCTTTAAGCGAGCAGAAGAAAAGTAGAATCCGCCGTCTCAATATCGTGATCAAAATTCGGTGAACTTTTGAAGTGAATCTCATTGGGCAATAACTCCGAACTGCGATGAAACGAAAAAGCGACATGAAGTGATTCCGAACTCCGCTGAAACGAAAAAGCGACATGAAGTGATTTCGAAGTCCAATGAAATGAAAAAGCGATATGAAATGCAATTTCTTATGGCTTGTTGGGCAGTAATTTTCCGAACTTCGATGAAACGAAAAAGCAACACAAAACGGGAGGGGGCGGCTCGCGTGGTAAATCACCTCAAGCCGAATGAGATATGGGAGGGAAACCGAGAGGATAACGCGCGAAGTTAGGGGCACAAACTCGGTCGGAATGAGCCATGAAAATGGGGCGTCCGGAATGAGTGCACAATGCATGAGTTACATATATACGTGCATAGTCAAATTGTCTACCAAGACATTACTTGGTAACAATACCAAAACTTGGCCTGGCTTTTGTTTGTCAATGCTAAGAAGTTAAATAGCACAGAATAGCCCAGCAATAGAATTGCTCCAGCGACATCGGTTGATCTAGTTTGGGAATAGAGGGCTTAAAAATGCGATCAAAACAGCATGATAGTTGACTACTAACTATCAGCTCTTCGTTCCACAATGTTTCGTATTGTTCTAGGGGTTGTGCTAAGTTATCTAAGATAACAAGTCAGTCGTGTGAAAGACCTTGAAGTTTTATTATTCAAATAAGTTCTGTTTTATTTGTAAGGGCTGGAAAAATATATAAGTCGCGCGCGGGATACTGACGCTTCATCATAGACCCGAGTATAGGCACATAGAGTAAAAGCTGGGTTCGTATGAGTATGGTTTGTTCTCATGAGAATTTACATGGGAATTAGCTATGTTTTAGAGTATCCCTAGCACATGTCATTAGTCGTGAAGTGTTTTTTATTTATCGAGTTTACATATAGAGTGTGTGTATAGAAGTTATTGAGGTTATAAGGAAGTGAAAAATACTCCCTTAAAAATTCTTCAGTAATGAAAAACGGCTTTTTCTTATCAGGGGAAAGTTCTGTGATCTAGGGCAAGCATTCTCATTTTAACTATTTATCGAGCTTCGTGGACTTTCACTGCTATCGCATAGCTTTCTAGGCTGACGATTTTTTTTATATCGGTGCCATTGTATTTTTACTGTTCCTACTTCAGGCGGTAAGTAGACCTGGGCCACAAACTTCAGGTTTGCCCATTCATCCAGTTGGCTGAGTTTTCATTCCACTGGCGCGTCAAAATCTTTCACTGATGTGCCATCATCATGTGAGTCATAGATTCTCAGAGCCGGATCACTCTGATGTTCATAGGCTTCACATATCGCAGCCATCGTAGTCATTATATTCGGACTCTTCTGACTACAGTGATGCCACTGTTCAGCTCATAAAAGACTGTCGTTGTATCTTCTCCTCTATTCAATGTCTATGCAATAATTTCCCTCAGTGTAATCAATTTCCGACAAAATCCATACTTCCGCACTGTAGAGCAGTACATGAATGCTAAGGGTCTTATGTAAAATCATTTCAGGTTTTCGAGAAATGTTTTTAGTACTCAATTGCCTTGTTAGACTAATGAAACATCGATTTATCTGAGTGATGGTGTTATTGACAGAATTGATAGCTGGGCCTATTACCTCAAGGATATATCTGTCTAAAGTAACGCTTAGCCGGAAATGTCTATTTTGAGTAACCTTTCTTGCAGACAGCGGTATGTACTTCGTTTTATCCTTTTTGACAGTTAGAACCATCCTCAACACCGCAGTAAGCGATACTACATTATATCGTTTGACCTGGTTGCCTAAAATGTTAGCTACCACTTAATATTTACTACTAAAGTAAGACAGCAAATATTTGACTTATGGGTATGCAATAGGTATGCTAATGAGATTACCCGCTGGAAAGTACAATACTACCAGAGGCCTAACGAGTACGTGGAGTTGGCCTTGTTGAAGAGAAATAATTCCCGAAAAACCAACTGAACACGATTTAAATAGGAGCTCGGAAAATCTAAACTTAAAATTAAAAATAAGTAAGAAAAGGTTATTCAGATCCTGAGCGGAGCAGTGCCCTCATCAAGTGTTTTGAAGTGACGTGTCCAATCACACAAAATATATTTCAAATTGCAGAGAGCATTAGAAAACCCGAAAACTTCTACATCTATGCCTTGTGCTACAAAAAGGCAAGCTTTGGCATCATAAGTGTAGTCATACCCATTTGAGTGTGGCATGCTGTGCCTTTTTGTTGAAACCAAAGCTCTGTCATCTCAATACCATTAAACTAAGGAACGAAGAAGTCAGAAATCATGTTTACATAGAAATCATGTTTACATGGTCGGCATCGTCCTTAAAGAAATATGGGCCGATGATTCCACCAGCCCATAAGACACACCAAGCGGTGAGTTTTAATGGTTGTAAGGGCGTCTCGACAAAGGCTTCTAGGTTTTCTCCACTCCAAATTCGGCAATTTTACTTGTTTACATATCCTTTTAACCAAAAATGGGCCTCATCGGAGAACAAAATTTTGCGTTGAAAATGAGGATCGAGTTGAATCACCTACGAAGCGTATAATGGTCACGCGGTTTCAACTGTTGCATAAGCTGGATCTTATAAGCTTTTAAGCCAAGATCTTTCCGTAAAATCTTCCACAACCACAAAGTGGATGGTTGGATGGATAGCTAGAATTGCTGTGCACGATGGCGAATCGATTCTCTTCAACACTGCGCCCCACAACGGCAGTAACTTCTTCTGCTCGCACAATTTCTCATCTTTGTGGATGTGTATTATCCAGCAGGGTACGTGGTGCGAAAACGATTCATCGTGTCCCGAATAACTTGCTCAGATGGACGATTATGTCGACTGTAAAATGGACGTAGCGCACGATAAGTTTGGCGAACCGAACCATGGTTTTCAAAATAAGTTTGCACAATTTGCCAGCATTGTTCTAGCGTTAATCATTCAATGTAAAATGGCAAAACAAAAAAACCTCAAATCAACTTTCAACTGTCAAATTGACAGTCTGTAAAAACAGCGTTGCCAGTTTAAAAACCAAATCTCTAAGAAAAATACCCTTTATAAAACGCAGGCAACACTAGACGTAATGGACGACTGGGGCTCCAAAAATCAGCTTCTCTTTGATTAAACATGTTGTGCCACTTATTTCAAGCATAATATGCTGCCACGCTTGCTGTGAGAGTGATCTGCCAGTGTCCGGCTTACGCTCGTATTAAGTTGTAAGTACTCGGCGCTGATGTAGTGGGTGCTGATACTATATCACTGATGGGTTTACTCAATAATTTAAAAATTCCAGTAAAAGGAGCATATAAGCTGTACAATCGACTACTTCTTTGTCTAAGTGCTCTGTTCCGACGCAGAAAAGGCGACACTGTAGACGGGGTACGGTATGGGGTATTGCTAACATCCAAAGTACAAGAAAATTATGAGAGTACGTTTGACGTCGGATGGCTACAATCGCAAAAGATCACAGAATGAATAATTCAATCTCAACGATATTCTGAATACTCTTCAATCGATTTGTATGCTGACGATGCTCAAATTCGTATAAGCTGCAAGTTAGGCATGATTGAAGATGGTGTTGTGAAATTGAACTCTGATTTAAAAAGAATACTTCGCTGGTCCAATACAAATAGTCTTCACCTCAATCCACAAAAGTTCAAATGCTTAATTATTTATAAAAATAAACTTGATAACAGCTACTTTCCTGCAGTATATCTCGGAAACGAACAAATTGAATATGTTGATAAAGCTATGAACTTAGGCATTCTATTTAATTCTACCCTTACCTGGGATGACCATATTCAAATTGTTGTTGGAAAAATATATGGATCCTTACGGAGTCTTTCACTTTCGAAGCAATTTACTCCTCAACACGTTCGACTTAGGTTGGCAAAAACTCTGATCCTTCCTATTATAACATATACGTGCCAATTGTTTACTAGTCACAATTTAGAAACGAAAAGAAATCTAACTGTGGCGTTCAATAATATAACTCGATATGTATACAATCTCCGACGATATGACCATATTTCAAACTACACAAGTAATATACTAGGCTGTAATCTTTACACGTATTTCAAATATTTTTCCCTTAAAACATTGAACAAAATCATTTTAAACAACTAACCTTCATATCTAAATCAAAAAATACAGTTTACTAACCCATCTCGTTCTTTTACGATACTGCAACCAAGGTTCACTTACGGAAACTCGGAGCGTCAGTTTTTCGTTTATGCCATAAAGCAGTGGAATAGCTCACCCTCTTTCATTAGAAGGCTTCCGCGGCACCATACAATTTGAGACGGTTTTATTCAAATACTTAGTAAATAATTAAATTTAATATTTAGTGTAATAAAGAATTTTGTTTTGTCATTACGAATATGAATTTAGTTTGTCATTTTAAATCGATAATAACTGAATGTATAAATAATAATTAAAATTGATTTGAATTTAAGTCTATCTATACTTTTTATAACTTTTACTATTAATTATAGGCTTTTAAGCCCAATGTAAAAGATTCTTTGGAAATATATAAATAAATGCAGCATTTGCATCCACTCAGCCTGGGCAGAGTATAGCGTTTTGCTAACAGCCATTAGGCTGGTTACAGCTAGACAAGCACAAGCACCACAAACCGAATTTTTACACTAAAAAGATCTTAAAAAAAAAACAGAATTTTCAGGTCATATCTGCATAGGTCCAAAGCAATGTGTAATTTCCCTTCCAAACGATAGAAAATACTCGCTGCTCCATCATCGGAATCTTCGATATCAAAAAAGGATTCAGGCAAAGGGTCGCCCTCTTACACGGTTTCGTTTAACGCCTGATTTGACAAAATTGTGTTAACTTACAAAACAACACCATCTTTAAAAAGTCCATTCAATTATATTCTCCTTTACTATTGCTTTCTTCTTTAATACTTTATTGATTCACAGTCTAGAATATAGTTGCTCATCCAGCCCTACTATGTAGCTTAAATTGTGTCACGTCGTTGTCTAACCATTAAAACGGTGAGTAAGTCTGCCTTTGGAAAATGGTTACATTTTGTGCTGATCCTCTGTACCATCCTTTTTAGATGTCATTTATATGTATGCAGCAATTATACAGATACGAATTTTGCCCCGTAAGTATCTAGACTTTGTATAATTGATTTATAAGCGATGAGTCACTGTTGTGGTTTTCTCTGCAGTTTATTATAAAGATTGTTTTATATTTAGGGAAATATAATTGTAAAACGAAATAAAATACATTAAAATGTTGGTAGTTGCTATATTATTGAAAAGATATTTTTATGCATTTGTGGTTTAATATTATTTCAGCCAAATGGGCCCCGAAACTGACTCGAATAAAGCGCAAACTGGAAGGTGAATTTTGAATCGGAATCAGGCAAATGTTGGCTTCCAAGTCGTCCATGTTATTAGTTGAAACAAACGACTGGCTATACCGCTACAGGGAATAATCAAAAAGTACTAAATCACATGATCTTAGGCGCAAATACACAGGTTCGCTACGCGAAAATATCCGCCCATCGAATATTTCTTTCAATAAGTTGATTGTGGTGCGCGCTGGGTGACAGGTTTCATATTAACGCGATTCTGTATTGACTGTAATCATTGTTGATGCTAACAGTTCATAAAGGGCAAAAAGCAATGAGTTTTTGTGGATGTTAGAGCATTCTAATGGATTTTTTTTACTTCAAATATGACAATCTTGTTCGTCGGCATAGCTATTCAACCAAAAATGAGCATATTGCTGAACAAAGTTTTGTGATGAAACCGTCTTCCCCGAACGGTTGCAAACATTTTTTTTCTGTAGGGGGTCGCGTGTCCTTTTTGACTTTCTTTTAACGGGAGTTTTTTTTCCTAAACGGGCGGAAGCCTAGCAGGATCTCCCTACACAATCTCACAGCACAATATTTAGCTGTTGTTTAGTATCCTGCATCCCTCGTTTTCCTGACCATCCCTATTGTTCCCTGATCTTGTCCTGTTTCCCTTTATCTTCTATCTTTCGACTTTCCACTTATAGTCTGTATGTTAAATTGTCTCCCTTTTTTGTCACTTTGACTTAAATCTTGTTTTTGTTGTTTTTTTTTGTTTTTTTTTTTGATAAAACTCCTTTCAAGCGTTGTGGTCAACCACGAAGTGACCGCCTTGATTCAACCTATGTGCATTGAGACCATTGGCCTCCCACTCACACATTCGTGCAATACATCTCATCGGTTCTTAGCGGGCCCAAGGGCTGGTATATGTATACAGCGCTCCGCTACTTAGCTGGAATATGTCGAAGTGACAAAGAATGTTCATTTCCTATGCATGCGAGAATAAGAAAGGGGAACCAAGTCAGGATCTAGGGGTCTCTAGCTGAAACTTTTGAAAAGTGTGTTTAGCCTTTGTGACGATGGAAGGAGGAAACTTTTCTCAAATTTAGTTGACTTAAAAAAGGTGGACCCTATGGACTCCCCAACAGATTTTTGGGAGGTGGGGAGGGGGGATATCAGATAGCGTCCCACTCTTTAAACTGACTATGTTTTTTTTTCCATTGTACAATTTGTTATTATTTTTGTTCTGTTATTGTTGGTTCTGTCTTGTGTTCCTTTTGCTCCTGTGCTTTTGTGGGTGTGTTATGTGGTGTGTGTTGCAGAGAGTTGCATACAGTCCGCCTGGTTCCGGGCAACTGGTGTGGGTTGGAAGTGTTTCATATACACAGAGGGTTCTAGACCATCCATTTGGCTCTAGGCGTATAGTCCAAATAACATGACCGCCCGCCATATGTTCAGAGTGTTACAGGCCGTCCACCGGGCTCTGTCTTTCCCGGGTGGACCTACTGGTTATCACCTCCGAGGAGCGTAAAGACAGAAGTCCGGGATTGGAAGGTGCCTTCCGCAAATACGTTCCCCCAAAGCGACAACAGACATAATAGACAAGGCGGGTCAAAAAAGTAGATGGGTTAGGAGCCGGAGTCATGGAGCGGAATCCCTGGGCTCTACTCGAGGCTGAAGACTACCCATAAGATGAGGCAGAGCAACACGTGGGTCAAGGGTCAACTATTTCGCGCTGGACCCTAGCAAAAATAATATCCCATATACGAGGGTTGTCTGAAAAGTTTCCGACCGCAATGTAAAGATAACGGCATTCGTCAAAAAGGCTAGTGAATGTGCATCTTTTAACAGTTACTTACCGAAGTTTCAGTCATTTTGGAAGCGCAGTTTTTAGTTGACAGTCGTTTGAGTGAGTCGATGTGAGCGTTTTTTGTGAAAATGGAAAAATTGAATATCGAGCTGTTGTTAAATTCTTGTTTTTGAAAGGCAATACGCCTACGCAAATCGAAAATGGGTTGGACTCTGTGTATGGGGACTCTGCACCATCATTTATCACAGTGAAATTCTGGGCAGGTGAATTTAAACGTGGCCGTACGAGCTTGGGAGATGATGAACGTTCGGGACGCCCAAAAACTGCAACCACTGACGATAACATTCACCAAATGGTGTTAGACGACCGCCGAATTAAAGTGAGAGAGATAGTAGAGGTTATGAAATTGTCCAAGGAACGTGTTTGTTACATATTAAATCAAGATTTAGGCATGAGAAAGCTGTCCGCGCGTTGGGTGCCGCGTTTGCTTACGTTAGACCAAAAACGTGTTCGAATGAACATTTCCAACGCTCTGTTGGCGCAGTTTAGGCACAATAAATCTGAGTTTTGGCGCCGATTAATTACTGTAGAAGAAATTTGGATACACCATTATATGCCCGAAACAAAAATTCAGTCAAAACAGTGGCCTGTAAAGGGCGAGCCGGCTCCAGAGAAAGCAAAAACTGTTTTTTCGGCTGGGAAAGTGATGGCGACTGTTTTTTGGGATAGTAAAGGAGTTATCTTAATCGATTATCTTCAAAAACGAAAAACCATTACAGGAGCATACTACGCATCATTATTTGCCAAGCTAAAGGCAGAAATTTCGGAAAAACGGCCACATTTGCAGAAAAAGAAAATCCTGTTTCACCAAGACAACGCGCCGTCTCACACCTAAGCGGTTGCCATTTCGAAAATCCATGAATTACGATTTGAACTGCTTGACCATCCGCCCTATTCACTAGATCTAGCCCCAAGCGACTTCTTTTTGTTCCCTCATCTAAAAACTGCGCTCGGAGTTCACCTTCGTGAACAATTATTTTGCAGAGAAAAACGCCAAGTACTATTTGAACGGGTTACAGAGATGAAAGCATCGCTGGGAGAAGTGTGTAGAGTTGCAAGGAGACTATGTAGAAAAATAAAAAAAATTTTTGAGAAAAAATGTCTTGTATCATTGTTCGGTCGGAAACTTTTCAGACAACCTTCGTAGAGCCTTCCTAGTGTTTTTGCAGCAGGCCGTCCATCCTACCTGTTTATGTTGTCCTTCCAAGAGAGAATGCACTGATGGCTGATGAGCCCTTGGCTGCCCATGACTATCTCAGGATGTTGGAAGAACAACTGTTCAGTGTGAAAAAATTCGGATAGAAGAAGGCGAAAGTTTTCATGGAAAAAAGAGTCCAGCTTGTTGTGGTAAATTCTACCGCAACACTGGTACGGAAACTGTTCATGGCTATTCGAGATACCTGCTCAGGTGATCTATTACTTCGATCATACAATGGACGTAGCGTATAGTAAATTTCACGAATTCAACCACGATTGCACAATTTACCTAGCGTAAGTCTACATATTCAAAGAACAAGTCAGCTGCCAAGTTGGCTGTCGCTGAAAAAAGTTTTGGCAAATAAAAAAAAAAATCAAACGTCTAAGAAGAAACACCCATTAGGCTCGTTTTCACGTCTAATCTATGAAACCATAATTTTACGTACTCAAACATAATTTAAAAATATTCTACCAACTCTTAAAATTGTAATGCCTCGAAATTGTGCGCCAAATATTAATGGCACATGAGACACTCATACCTCAGTAGATGCTAACTTTTATTTCGTAGTTTCAAATCCCTTCATCCCATAAACTTTCTCAACAACAATGATTTTCCTCAAACCTCGGATTTCTCATTGTCTAACAACACAAGGGAGTTCTTAAACTCGCACGGTGCTAAAATTTAATTCAACGGATTGTTGTCAAACTATTCCCAAATGATTGCCCAGCTGTTGGCACTAGCATCAGCGTTTGCTTATCGCTTTATGACACCTACTCGTCACAATGTGCCACATATCCGTGATGTAAAACGAAAGAAGGCATACGCTCTAGCCTACATCGCTATAGATACACTCATATTACATATACCCCTTGGATGTTTACACTTTTCTAAGCTAACGGTACCTAGAGATTTGTTTTTATTTTCCCGCCACCTCATTAAGAGTTTTTAGAGGAGAGATTAAAAATTAATTTCGCCCATTCGTTCGCATTTCCAACCCCACAACTCCAACCCCTCAACCCCAATCACCACCCACTAAGGCATATAACTTTGTGCACATAGATGTAGATATGAGTGTGTGCATTACCGGTAAATTAATTGGGATTTGAAATTCCGAGCGCGTATTACTCATGTGATGTGCAGAACCCGAGGCGATGGTCTGCTTCTGAGAGCTCTAAAACCGAAAAACTTGGTCATTCCATTTTCCATTGCTCTAGAGGGGTGCGTGGGCATAAAAAGAAAATCAACAGTTAATTGTAAAAGAGGGAACAAAAAAATGAACACGTGTCAGTGCAATTAAATTGAAGATATTACGTGCCTAATGGGTTGCTAGTGGGAATTTTTTTTAATTCTCCAGAGAAGCCGATTAGCAAGGATTTGAGAAAGCTGAGAAGGTACTTTGTATTTTACTTTCAAAGAACTAGGTCAAACTCAAATTGGGTGCTCTAAAGCAGGGTGCATGGGACGTATCAAAAATATTTTAATGACAACGTATTTTAAACAGAGATACAAAAAGTCTCCTCCCTCTCCCCACAGTTGACTGGTTAAAAACCCATTTTATTGATGTAAAGCCGAAGCTCTGAGTTCAGTTCCAAAATCGAGCACACTTAAGTTCTGCTAACGGTTTTTCTCAATGGCTTAATAAATTCCTGTCGTTAATTGAATCGTATTAAAAATTTGTTAAAAAAAAAGTCAAACACTCCAAGCGTAAAATAGCTCTCACGACCTTTATTTCTTTTTCCGTCGAAACAGAGAACTCGAACACAAACTAGTCACTTGTACTCCTTGTATGTTCCTTTTATCGAAGTTGCTCAGTCTTTTGTAGAAAAATGAATAAGCGCTTCAGTGATAAAGTACCAAAAACGGCAGCACCCATCATATCAGCGCCGGGTACCTGTGAACGTAAGCCGGACACTCATAAAGAAAGAGTTCCCGCGGCATCAGTGCTACAGTAGTGCCGCTTGGGTCTCTTATGCCTACCACATTTAGGTCCAAAGTCAGAGCATACATAGTGCCTCGTTAGGACGCCAGTAAGGAGCTATAAGCAGCAGGAAAATCGCTGACATCATAGAGGCGTTGTGAAGCATTCGTTTGGTCTGCCGCCAACCTGGGGAGTCATACCATCTACACCCTGAATGACTCGAACTGCAACCAAATTCAGACTGCTATAATTTCAAAATCGTCCATGACAGTGAGCTCAAATTTTGACACATGACAGATAATTTTACTACGAGTATTTACAAGCCTTTTAAACGATTTGCGTCTCAGTTGTATTGCAAAATTTTTATCCACGATGGAATTCAAACGTGATAGTGTGATTGCTTTATATTTGGCTAGAAAACCACAAGTAGCTATCGTTAGAGCCCTACAGCACTTCAACGTGAATAAATCATTTGTGTCTCGAACCATAGCTCGTTACCGTGATACTGGCAGCGTTGCAAAACGCCATGTAGGTGGTCATAAAAAAACACCAACATCGGCAGAAATTGTTCAGCTCGAATTGAGCGAAATCCGCGTCGAAATGGAAGAAAAATGGCTCGTGAGCTCAACATATCGTTGGAAAGGATGCAATACATACTGAAAAATGAGCTTGGGCTCAAGCCATTGAAGTTCCAAAAAGCACACGAAAAAAGTTAGAGTCGAAAGTCGAATAAGCGAAGGAGTTGCTACGCTTGCACGAAAGTGGTGAGTTGCCGAATTTGGTTTTTTCCGATGAGTCGCATTTTGTTATCGAGCAACATATCAACAAACAAAATGACCGAGTTTACTTGCATTCGAAAATTTACACCTTCGGACGGCCACCAGAAAGCAGGCAGCACCGATGGTGATGGTTTGGGCCGCCATAACCGCCGATGGTCGCTCTCCGCTCGTATTTTTGGACCGTGGCGTCGAAATTAATGCGATCGTATACCGTGAAACTGTCTTAGAGGCAGTATTAAAGCCTTAGGTAAACAATCATTTCGGTCGGAGACTGTGGACATTTCAACAAGACTCGGCACCGTCTCACAAAGCGCGCGTCAACCAAGATTGGTTAAAAAATAATGTTCCACACTTCATTTCTCCGACACAATGGATTGCAAATTCTCCGAATGCAAGTCCGCTGGATTTCTCTGTCTGAGGTATTTTGAAGGCGAAGATTGGCACTAAAATATACCACCTCAAACAAGCACTTCGCCGGGAATGGGCCAAAATACCGCAGAGCCACTTGCATGCAGCGTGCGATGCTTTCTTCGGTCGTCTCAAGGCCATTATTCGTGCCAAAGGTGGACATATTGAAAACTACTGATACAATTTAAAAATTGATGTATTTTCCAACATTTTTTGCTTTGGCACAATAAAATTTATCAATAAATAAAAAAATTATAGCATTTTAAAAAGTTGGAGTTCGAGTCGTTCACCCCGATATGAAACCCAGACTGACAGAGGACGCAGGCAACCCTAACGCTAATGCTAAGTTCATCGGCGATGGCCTATATACCCGCTTAAAAATCAGGCGCAAGTTTCCTGGTGTTAAGGCTGACGTTGTCAACCTCCAGTGAGACAACACTGCATCCTTTTTCATTTTTGGAGCCACCAGTTCAAAAGAGGCTATATTCTTTTCCAGTGTTGTACCAAAGGCCACCGTTCTTTGGACTGTAAGAGCAGTATCGACGTACTTTCGTGAAAGTTTATTCAATCAAACAATCGGCGCTAGGATATAAATAGTCGTCTTATAGCCGCCTTATCGATAGCTCCTAAGCACTGTCAGAAAGCTGAAAGCGCATTGGAGGATTTCGACGTTACAAGTTAAGTCCTCAACATGATGGTGACATCTGAAGGATGAAACCCAAAAACTTTGCTTCGTTGGTGAAATGGTTCGCTATGTCTTAAATCACTTACGACGTAAAAAAACTTGCTCGAGTGGCAGAAGTTTTTCGAGAACATTAACGAGCTTTAATTGACTACGAGGTTTCTCTAAAAGATCCACCGAATTGATCGGCCTTACTGAGTTTTATACTGAGCGGTTAGCAATCTTCAGGACTGTCATCCAGAATCATTTTTCTGACGATTAGATCGCGATTAAATAACGCAACAATTCCATATAAGAAGATATAGAACGAGAGTATTAATTTCCTGAATTGAATCTGAATTGAATAAAACGTGGAACCGAGATCCTCAATAGTACATATCTTCAAATCTAGCTATGAGCTGAATTTCGACATCATGGAGAGCTTAGCGTAGAGCTCAGGTTTAAATCTGGCTGTGGATCTCCTTTCAAAGGCCTTGAAGCGGATTAGTGTCACCTTGGAATTTCTTCATGAAATGAAAAAAAAATATCAATCTCTATGCAGCAACTTGTTTCGTATTATCTAGTCAGCAAGGTTCAATAGCCAAGTTGAAGAAAGAGATCGCTCACCGAGGCTTTCTAGGCATCTCTACCACTTTCGAAAACACTTTTTATTTTTTTCTCCATCATCAAGTTAATAAATTAAACCGTAGACTTCCAATGCATATGCTTTATCCTTAACATCAGTATAGAACAAAACTCGTACTCTATCAATTCAAACTAATTAAAGGTTAACCCACAGGGGCCGCCTCATCCCCATAAGCAGCCTTGAGAATTATGACGTCTCATTATGGATCCAGCATAATTGGAAAAGTGCAAAATGCCCTGAATAAAATAAGTGACTTGTCCCAAAAAGCTGCCTTAAATGTATCCCAGACAAAATCATCATCATTCCCCTCAACAGCTGAAGAAAGTTAAGCCTCCAAATGCGAGTACTTTCACCGAATGGCGTACGTTTCTCAAAAGAAACAACATGCTCGTATCTTGGCATAACTGCCCCCTATAAACTAAGTTGTAGACCTTATCTGATAGAAAGATTCCAATAACCACAAAAGCTTTCTTGTCCTTCTTCAATCTTTTCGGTAATGAATGGAGACGAAAACCAAAAAACATCTATTGCCTCAACATCGTCACCACAAAAATAGCCGCTCGAGTGTTGGAAAATCCCAACCCCACTCTACACTTGCTCAGTTTCAGTAAGGACTAGCCTCGTGGGCAGTAGGATGAAAAGTACTACTGCATTTGTCGTCACACATTTGCAAGGTCCATTCAAGCTTCATTTTAAAAAATGCCCCTTGGACTTTATGTGGAACTTTCTATTCCACACAATTATAAGCATTATTTTCAAAACAGAGTCTTACGCTATCGAAATCTGTGCACCAGAGAAGCGTGTATAAATCATACATCAATATATTATATATATATGGCTAACTGCATGCAGCTCACAAGTCTTTTAATTTTGAGTCAAAGCTCAAGCTTTCAAGCAATGCATAAATAGAAGCCAAAAGTCTTTATAGACAGATAATCTAACTGATCATTGCGATCTCAAAACAGTAGACTTTGTTCAGTTGAGACTATGTCTTGATGACAACGTGCTGTAATAAACTACATAACACTGAGTGGCCTAAGCATTTTATTCCACCACCATATGACACCTTATCTTCAATTTGTAAGATTCGAAATCCTAATATCCTCATCCAGGACCTTAATTTCAACACATGTTTAATGTTACAAAAAGTCAGATGACTCTTAAGAGCTTCCTCAAGTATTTCCCTTCAGACAAATAAGATGGAGAAAGAACCAGAAAAGGAGAAAGTCAATACCTTATCCTACCCGTGCAAAGTTGTGGCATCGATTTGTGTTTGAGTATGAGATTCGGAGCCCTGAGCTTCCGTCATCGCTAGTTTTCTTCCATGGGATGAGAGCTCCCAGGTTCCTTTATTTCATCCAATGGATTACTTTTTAGCATTTCCCCATCTGCAACTTATACAACGCTACAAGTCTGCCTTCTTTCAGTGATTGTTGAACTGCTAGTATTATTCAGGTCACGCCGCTCCTCAAACGGTTCGTTGTGCCACAGTAGGCGGAATGATAACATTTCTAACATACGAGTATTTGACTACAGTTTAGGATATTCCTGTTTTGAATGCATCTGCCTCACTAACCATTCGAAACCGTGTTACAGTTTTTTGTGTCACTACTGCCTCTATGTGTGTAGTAATACGTTTTCTCAATATTTCGAAAGACACGTTTACTTACGAGTACTTGCCTCTTCTAACTTATTCGAGGAACCTGTAGCAAATATTGTATCAACGAAACTGCATTTGAAGTACTTCAAAAAACAAGGAGCTCACGTAGTGTTACCCGGCTTCGAGCCGGGGTATCAAAAAATATAGTTTTGCAGAGTTAGTTCAAGATGACCCTGCGGCAGTCCATAATATGAAAAACCTTACTTCTGTGCCCCCAGAAATGGAAAGCACGCGCGCATGGTCTTAAAGTACCCTTCAAATGTTTTGCACATAGCGTGGGCGAAGGAAAACTGGGGAGGAAAGAAAGAGAGGTATCGATGTACGTTCGTTTTGAATGTTTGAAGGTTACAATGGTAAGTAAATAAAGAACTCGGCAGAGCATTCGATAACTGAGACGTACGGCTCAGGAAAGAATCACGATAATTCACTGTACATCCGAAAGTGGGCTTGTTGGTATAGGTACTGATGAGCTTTCACAGCGGGACGGGTGTAATGGTTGAAGGTTTGAAGGGGCAGAATGCTACTGCCAATTTCAATGGAGCACTGGTAGTGGAAATACCGAAAAAAAAGAGTGAGACACGAGACATTAAGTCGGTGTTCAACTGTGCCCATTGTTTGAGTGGTATTAGTATCATCTATGAGTTTTATCGCAGGGTTTTGGAACCTATCAAGCAGGTGCTGAGATGTTTCAGTAGCACCTGACCAGATGTGGGCATTGTACTCCAATTTTGGACGGATGAATACCTCATATATTGAGGCCAGGTCAGTGGGGGTGAAATATTTCTTATATCGCTTGAGGAAACCAAGACATTTCACAGCATTTTGGTGACATCAAATATGTGGTCATTTCAAATTAGATTGTCATTGACACACACACCGAGAATGGAAAGTTTTTCGGTTTCGACTATGTAAGTACCATTCACGGATAATGGCTGGGTGTTTGGATTTCGCTTTAACGACAGCAGACAGAATTGCCTTTTAGTAGCATTAAATCGGAATTTAATGAGCATAATAAAGGCGGCCGTTCCCGTTCTACAACAAGAGAGCAGGGACGTGAGTCCGGGAACTAATATCAAAAGCAGAGAGAGAAGTAGCAGACAAGAGATCATTAATGAGCGTCGGAGACAGAACGGAGACATAGGGCACGCCAGCTTCTATTTTGTGGATGTCAGACTTGAAACCATCTAAGACAACTTGAATTGAACATTCCAAAAGGTAGTTTCTTGTCCATTGAAGGAGAGATTCATCGATCCCAAATGCACGCATTTTTGACAAAAGAGCCTGTCAATTGCCTTAGAAATATCAAGTACAACTATCTTGCTTTCGCCAGATTGAAATACGCTTTGGTCCCACTTTTCGGTGAATCTACTATGGTGAACGCTGTAAGGACCAGAAGTCTACTTAAACTTGCGTTTCTTACCAGACTAAGGCAAGTAGTTTTGAACTTTAAGCATAGGATCGAAGACCTGATTTCAGCTTTCATCAAGACTTAATTGACTCGCTTAATATGCGCTTACGCCACAACAGGGGAAAATAACGAATTTTCAAACAGTCGTTTTTACGAGCTCTTCGACCAGTTTGAAACTTTATGAGCAATGTCCTAAGCACGGCATTAAGATCATCCTTTCCGGCATACAGTTGGGAAATGTTGCCTACTCGACATCAGGTCTAAAAATAGACTGAGCCCAATCATTTACTCTGTGGGCCAAAATGTCATCATAGCTAACACTCGTCCACAAAGGGGCCTGGCATTCACCTGGTCAAAAAATCAACTCCATGTCTTTCTCCATTCCAAAAGTTTCGAGAAGCAAGATCGACTCAGGTCACTGTCTTGTGCGCAAAGATGCTAATAAACCGGAAGCCAAAGTTTGATATGTTAGATTTCACCAGACTACAACAAGAAAACCCCTGGTTTAATGATGAAGGTCGGCAAGTGCCGGCGTAAAAGGCGATTCTACAAAATAGTACAGGAGCTGCTTGCGAACTTTATGAGCAAAGAAGAAGAGAGGAACATGTGCTTCTCAGAAAAACGAAGGAAACAGGAAAACGTATTTCTGCAAAAATAGTGTTCGGAAGTTATACCAAAACTCGGAAAGAACACAAACATACACAAACACCGAACGGAAGCAAGCAGGAATTACTTCTGCAAAGGCAAAGACCACCAACAGCGATTTCCAAACTAAAGACAAATTAGGCAGCAGAAGGGAAAGAAATTTCTACCGAATTATTGGTAGAAGAGGTATTTTTCTAAAAATTGTTTACTTGGACTGTGGCAATTGAAAAACAAGTCCTATTACTGTATAGTGCCCTTATCGTCGTATGCCTACTGTTTGCCGTCGGGGTTGGATTTTATGAAAGGTCGATGGAAATGCCTCCGTTGCGTCGAGAATAAAATTTCGGTTTCGTCTGCCTAAAAGCAATTTTGAGACAAAGATATAACAAGTGGAAAAGGACCTCAGCTAATCTACTTTGCGCAATTTCAGGCAAATCCTGCAAGAGCACGCTGAATGGAAAAAGTTGTTTGTTGAGGCTCAGCTCTACTCCGAACGCTTTAATTGCTCCGGTGTTAAACCTTTTAAAAACGTGCCACACAAATCCACCAGGGTGGATGATGAATCAGTCGCATCAACTCATCAAAGGAGTTACCAAATGCTATACCGCTATATACAAGGACTACTCGTATTTTATCTTTAGATACCGAGGCAACAATTACTCGTATTTGTGGCTAAATATTTCTTGTCTGATTTTTTAGCTTCAGTTGAAATTGTATAACTAAAACTGTTAACGCACTCGTATATATGTACATAGGTACATATGTACATATACATAATTGTGCCTGATGTTATATAGCTACCGAACGTTGGCAGGGATACAAACTTCTCTGAATGCCCAGCTTAGGTTTCCACTTTACTCGGCATCCAGCGCTGTATTGTCCAAAAATAGAACCCAAACAAAAGCGAAAACAAAAACAACAAGCAAAGCGAACTCTCGCAGGGGTTGAATATTAGAAAAATGAATTCAATCCGGGTGCTTTGAATTGCTTTGCTATTTACACTGGCATGTTTATTTTGAATCAGAGAGCTAGGCCAACGTGTTGATTGGGCGCAACAATTTTTTACGGAATATTAAATGAGTAAACTGTGTCCTTCCCCTGCCACTCACCCACATAGGACAATTGGAATTTGTAACCCTTTTCTCCCTATATTTAGGTTACCAAGACAGAATTCTTTCATTAGGGTGGTGATTATATTGGCGACTCATCCTTGCAACCCAACCCTTTCCAATCAACGCTAAACAATAGCAAGTCAATAATTTCAACCGCCCGACAAAAATGTCTGCGTAATGTTTTTGACAGAAGGACTAGCAAACAGAAGTGTAGAAAAAAAAAACAAAAAAAAAAAACACAACAGCGAAAAAAAGTAAAAGGAACAGAAAAGGGAAAATTCGGTAAAGAGAATAATTTCGATAAAAGGTTGGATGGTTAGAACAAACAATGCGAAGACGTAAACCCCACTTCAGAGAGCATCTTCAGTGGTCCATGGTATACTTTTGATAGAGCTATCGTAAGTGCGTACCACTTCTACATAGGACCTACTTCGACAAGTGCCGAAATTTCTAATTAAAAATTCGCATTGATAGGAATTTGCTGTTGTAGTGCGAAGAAGGTGGACTAATCAAACCCTTAAGCAGTTTCTTTTAATCAGTTTGCCAAAGGAAGCCTCATTCCGATGAGGCCAAGGGATATCTTTTCAATGATAATTACTGATTCTGGGAAGTGGAAAGAATTAAATGAGTTCTCTTTTTACCAAAAGAGTGTGTCCAGGATTGAAATCTAAGATCAGGAATGTGAGCGAACCAAAGAAAGCAAAAATGTCTGGCAGTGGGAGGACACTCGTATTATGATCTCAAATTCTAGGGAAACAAACAAATTTTAGTGACGATACCAACCAAAGAAGAATAGGATGATTTTTAGCTAAGGACAATATTCTTAGAATCTCTGTGTAGGATGTTCAAAAGCTTTTGTAAAACGCGCGTCTCCTCGAAGACCACCCAAGCAACCAAGGGCACTATGCGAATATAAGGATATAGTGAGTTCTGAATAAAATATTAAGAAAACTAACAAATCCGGTCATAAAATTTATTCCCAGTTGTTCGTGCTTCTTTAGTTCCCCTATATCGTTATTCTTCACTCACACACACATTTACCGCGCAGTCGTAAGTGTATTTTAACTTTAAATAAATTCCCGCGCCAATTTTTTCCTCCAAGTGATCCCGTTTTTTTTTCTGTACCCGGCTCAATGGCCCCTGGGCCAAACATAAAACCCAAAAAAACATTTCAGCGGTTCTCCAGTGGATCAGGGAGCTAATCTCCTGCAACTAAAAAAAAAAACAAACATCTGCTAGCTCCTGGGAAGAATACCCCTCTCTTCCAAAATCAACTTCTACACTCAAGAGCCCCAAATTCATAGTAATTTCCACAAAAACTGTTATACCACTGACATTTTTGCGAGTAAGTGTTTTTCTTTACTGAAGAAGGCCATTGATTCAAAATATCAACAGATTGTCCTGCTCAGAGATGGAAACTCTCACTAAAAATCAACGGGTTGCTGACCGAGTTTTAGTAACTTAAAATTTATTAAAACCTTATCCTATGGAGTGAGACTGACCCCAGGATCGTTTGAACTCTTCCAAAGCAATCAATTGTTCTCGCGCCTCGCTTAATTCATATTGCCGAATCTGAAATCATCTCTGAAATGGGGTCCCAAGGTGTTACGGAAGTGTTTATATTTACAAAACTTTTTGATGGGAAAACGCGAGCCTCCGGTGAATTTATTCCGAGCCCAATGAGATGCTCAAGAAATACAGCAAAAAAAAATGCACAGCCTGCATCATCTGAGACTTGTTAATCTACCTCCCACCCCCGCTTTAAATTGTACACGCAAAATTTGTAGGAATTGTATAGATCCGCACCCCTCCTCAGATAAAAGCTTATTCAAGCTACAGAAATTTTAATGATAAAAACAAAAAAGAAATGCATGGCAGAGGCTAGGTGACTTCACAATAAACAGAATCCCATTTGCATCAACTTAAAAAAAAATTCATCTGCAACCGTTGCAAGTTGCAATCGATGACCTTTCTACCCTTATTTCATGTTCAGCCAACTGCAATAATGTTTTTACGAATACGAGTTCCCACTCCTTATTGTACACAAAAATGTCAGAGGTTTGCGAGAAACACATCTTGATTCCTTCGTGTGCGTTCCAGATATTGTATTTGTGTCTGAAATTTGGATCTATGACTCGGAGAAGATCGATTACTTTATGCCCGAGCTCAACTTTTTCGCGAATACGAATGAAAATTACGCTGCAGGGGGAGTTGGGTGTTTGTGAAAGAAAGCTATAAGGTTCTTTATGTCGTGTGTGTTAATTTTGTTAGTCCTGATATTCTGAGGGTTTCTATTGAAATTAACCATGAAAAGTATGCGTTTTTAAGTGTCTATAGACTGCATAGATTTGTTTAATGTTTTGATGTTTACGAGGGTTGTCTGAAAGGTTTCCGACCGAACAATGATACAAGACATTTTTTCTCAAAATTTCTTTTTATTTTTCTACATAGTCTCCTTGTAACTTTACACACTTCTCCCAGCGATGCTCCCATCTATCTAACCTGTCCAATAGTACTCTGCAAAATAATTATTCACGAAGGTGATTGCCTCCTCATTTGATGAAAGTCTCTGTCCTCCGAGCGCAGTTTTTAGATGAGGAAACAAAAGCAAGTCGCTTGGGGCTAGATCTGGTGAATAAGGCGGATGGTCAAGCAGTTCAAACCGTAGTTCATGGATTTTCGCCATGGCAACGGCTGAGATGTTGTCTTGGTGAAACAGGATTTTCTTTTTCTGCAAATATGGTCATTTTTCCGCAATTTCTGCCATCAGCTTGGCAAGTAATGATGCGTAGTATGCTCCTGAAATGGTTCTTCCTTCTTGAAGATAATCCATTAAGATAACTCCTTTACTATCCCAAAAAACAGTCGCCATCACTTTCCCGGGCGAAAAAACAGTTTTTGCTTTTTTTGGAGCCGGTTCGCCATTTGCAGTCCACTGTTTTGACTGAATTTTTATTTCGGGCGTATAATGTTGTATCCAAGTTTCATCTACAGTAATTAATCGGCGCCAATACTCGGGTTTATTGCGCCTAAACTGCCCCCAACAGTGCGTTAGAAATGTTCATTCGAACACGTTTTTGGTTTAACGTAAGCAAACGCGACACCCAACGCGCGGACAGCTTTCTCATGCCTAAATCTTGATTTAATATGTAACAAACACGTTCTTTGGACATTTTCATAATCTTTACTATCTCTCTCACTTTAATTCGGCGGTCGTCTAACACCATTTGGTGAACTTTAGCAATGTTATCGTCAGCGGTTCCAGTTTTTAGACATCCTGAACGTTCATCTTCTCCCAAGCTCGTACGGCCACGTTTAAATTCAGCTGCCCAAAATTTCACTGTGGTAAATGATGGTGCAGAGTACCCATACACAGAGTCCAACTCATTTTTGATTTGCGTAGGCGTATTGCCTTTCAAAAACAAGAATTTAATAACAGCTCGAAACTCAATTTTTTTCATTTTCACAAAAAACACTCACATAGACTCACTCCAACGACTGTCAACTAAAAACTGCGCGTCCAAAATGACAGAAACTTCGGTAAGTAACTGTCAAAAGATGCACAACTAGCATTCACTAGCCTTTTTGACGAGTGCCACTATCTTTACGTTGCGGTCGGAAACCTTTCAGCCGATCCTCGTTTTCTAATCTAATTATTGTAAGAGATTTTAATATGAACCAGCTTGGATTGTAGTGAAACCGTTTCTAACAGCCTGCTAGGGCTGTTTCAGGTAGCTGCCTAGATCACATTTATGGGCGTTTCAGAAATGTTGCGTTCAGCAAGTGCGAAAAGTCTGTATTCGATTTGAGGATTGCTGATCACTCCTATGACGAGTTTCGCAGTCAACACCTCTGGCATCAAGGTGTGTGAAATTCCAAAATCTTCTCAAATTATGAAAATTGAAGCAGAGCTTTAATTGATGTTTGCATTACAAAGTAATGGGAACGAAAAAATCTTTTTTTATTTTATTCAATATAGTCCCCTTTTAGTTTGATACAATTATTCCAGCGATTTTCCAACTTCTTGACCCCGCCCGAAATGTAATTTTCCAAAAGGTCTGCAAAATACTCCTCGATGATTTCCTCGCGTTCCGGCGTCGATGATTTCCTCGCGTGAGATTAATTTTTTATTGATGAGCCATCTTTTGTGGTTTGGGAAGAGATAATAGTCCGAGGTATCCAAATCCAGTTACCAATCGACGCCAAAAGTACGCCCGATTCCGCATCAGCAAGTCCAAACACTCTTTCGAAGTGCTCTCGCGTTCGTGTTTTTGGTCAGGAGTGAGCATGCGCGGCACCCAGCGGCAGGTGAACTTTTTCATATGCAGAATATTGTCCAAAATATGGCGAGTGCGCTCAGTACTTATCTTTGTGGTATCTGCTAGCTGGCGCACCTTCACCAACACCATTTCATGTATTTTTTTAACATTGTCCTCTGTAACCGCATCGGAGGGCCTGCCGCTGCGGACTTGATCGGTAGTGAAATTGCGGCCACCACGAAACTCTCGAAACCAATATTTGACGGTGTAATCTGACGGAGCATTAGCTCCATAATATTTATCCAACTTTTCTTTTGTTTCCAAATACGTCAACAACAATCAGCTGTCAAAACAAAACTAAAGACAATATCGCACTGAAATTTGGTATGTCTGCCTAAATTTGAACGGACTTCAAGGCGCAATAACCTTTTTTGCAGTAGCTGCGCATTCTGGTGGTCAAGGAGGTTACTTTTCACCCCACCTAGTAGATGAATAAACTTGTACATATTTTAAATTGTCCGGATACATTCGATCGAGTATATCGATTTTTTGAAAATTCTAACTGCATATAGCCCCTTAACAGAGCAATTTCCGTTTCACTCCACCTAGTAAATACGTATTATTTCTCTTTTTTTACAATTTGTAAAGATTTAATTTTATTAAATAATTATATTGTCAACTTTTGCTTAGTTACCCTATATGAAAGTTTTTGTATACTTCCATAAAAGCTTAATATCAGCTGTTTGATCATGTGTAAAAGCTCTCTTTTGTGGTCGCGTAATAGCACAGATAATAAACTTAGGGTTTGCATTGAGAATTGACTTTCATATGAGCATAATTGTAGGTGGCATGACTATCCAGTATGTCGACAGCCAATGGGTCAGTGCTTTCCTGCTGTTGCACACTAGCAAAAGCTGTAGACAGCTTACCTGGTGTTGCAACGGTGCACTACATTTTTCTAGGCATAAGCGACAAAAATTCCTGCGACGCTTGCTGTAAGGGTTATGACCACTTCGCATCAGGCTGCAGGTACTCGACGCTGTTGTGGTGACTACTGGTACTGTAGTTTACTCATCTTTCTACGAAATGCTGAGGAATTCTAGCAAATTTAATATACAAAGAGTACAATGGGCTTGTTCCTTACTTGTATTTGAGTGCTCTGCTTCGGCAGAAAAAAAAATGAAGGCTTGGTTTTGGCACTCAGTTTAGCATTCCGAAAATAAGAGATAACCCAAACTATTTCCAAAACAACACTCTTTTACCATTTTTTAATATTACCGTAATAAATTATAACCTTTGCATTTTTTTTCATTGAAATTGAACTCCATAAACGGATTGCATTAAACAGACGTTCATGAAAGGATTATCAACAAGCTTTAATCGGCCAGTTCTGCTATACGGTGCCGAGTGCTGCAGGAAAGCGGAGCTAATACTGAGTACCTTGAAAAGAAAAATCCCTAGTCGAATTTACTGTCGCACTTGCGAGGAGGGGAATGGAGAAAAAGATACAGCGATGAACAACCCCTACGAAATAAATAAATCCAAACAACAACACGTCTATAGACATCACTATCCGCTAATGAACTCATACCATGTTGCTCAAGGATAACTCTCGTGCGAAATATACCATGTCAATTGCAATCTGTTGTCAGAATACAACTATTCCAACTGCCAGTGAAACTACCAACATATCTGAATCAGATACGGCTGGTCCCAGAGAAACTGCAACTCAAAATATGTTCGACCTTTTGGCAACTTTTAAATATTTTTCAGCTGAGAAGCATGTTTTTTTGTCGGGCTTGCGGACGATTTCGTATGGGGATATTAAGAAAACCATGAATTAGAGTCATGAATTTAGAGATTATGCCAAGTATTGCATCGCTCCAGACTACTCCTTTCAAAACTTAAAACACGAAAGAAATAAGCAGGTAATTGTATAGTTTATGTTTAGTTTTGAGCCACCTTGATAGCCTTAGATAGTTAATCATGGAACATTTTTTCTCGTAATCAAGCACTGGTCTACTAAAGTGTAACATTGTACCTATACAATGAAAGGTTTTCTTCTTCTGGTTTGCAACCAAAGCTGTCATAGCTTTGCTACTTTGCGCCTGCTAAGAGATTAGTCCTCTGCGTGATATTAAAGCCAGAGCGACTATAGACTTAAGCCAATGTCAGTGTGCCATTCTTTCCAAAATAAAACAATAAATCAGTTGCTCTTCTACACCGAACACCTACTGCAGGAGTTCAAGCTAATTTGACAGAAAATAAAACAAATCAATTTAAAATGCTCAGCAATTTAATCAGTTCGAAGTATTACACTTCCCTCACGAAACAAATAAAATAAATAAAATAAACGAAATATTTAACATTGAACAGATTCCAACTGCTTGGTGAGTTGTTCCAATTGGAAGATGGCCTCCTTCTCAGTTGTCGAATAGCCAGTGCCGTTCAAAGCTCTAGTCAAATATTCAGAAATGGCCTTATTGATGGCCTCACGACCTTCCTCCATAAAAAGCAGAGTCACATCTCGAACGTATTGGTTGAAAAATTGATTGACAGCCACAGCCCACTGCGTCTCCCAGGTCTCCGAAACCAAATCTCCAAGATCAATATAGTATTCAATATCTGAGAATTCCATTTCACCAACAATGTTCTTGCCAATTGTCACTCCTCCACTGACACGGACATCCTTAAAATGGGTATTCAACAGACCCTTTGGTGTAATGTGGTACTTCAATCCTCCGACATTTTCAAACAGGTCTGTGTCAAAATTACCGAGCACATTGATATCCGGGTGCATCATGTCGAAAGTGAGGCGATTTTCAGTTGAGGAAATATCTATGATGACAAATTTATCAAGACCGGTGATGACCAGATTATTGACATCTCCTGTCCAACTGCCGAGAAAATAAAAGTTTTAATCAGACATCGGCTAATTGACTATATTTGATGAAACTTACGAAAGCAAATCACCGCTGGTGACGTTAAGTGTGATATGCTTCTGGCGGAATGGAGCCATTACAGGGATTCCCAAATCAGGAGCACCACAAGGTGCAATCCTTTTATAGGCCATTACCATGGCGTAGATTGCGTCACCCAGAGTTTCAGCATTTGTTTCTTTAAGAGCTGTGAAGTTAGAGAAGGCCAATTATTCAAAAGGCTTGAGTTGACAAAATTATTTATACTCACGAGTGACAGCTGAATGGACAGCAGCGACGCCCAGAACGGCAACGAACAACACAGCCTTGGTAGAGAACATTTTCGATTTTAATTCTGTTTGCCTTTGAGTTCGCTGCTTTTATAGCCAACCGGTCGTACTTCATGCTCAAACGCAGCTGATTGTACTCATAGTTTATCAAGATTAATCTCTATCAACACAGCGTTAGATACTATAATAAATAAAATAAAATCAATATTTTGGTATAAATCTTGTGATCGCTGTGACCGAGATAGTGAAGCGAACGGACATTATCTATAAGTCCGATGGCCTAAGTCTATGACGATTGCGCATAATTTTAAAATTATAGATAGTGTGCTGAATGGGTGGTAACATTGACCGTACTCGTATCTTTTGATGAATTTCGGAGTTTCCTAGCAAAAGTTTTGTTCGATTTGTTTCATGTGATATTGATGCGATATCCGGTCCCGATTAGTCAGCACGGAAACGACCTTTTCTAAGAACTGTTTCTGATATCAAAACGACTTTCGGCAAAAGGATTAATTATAGATAAGTTGCCAAGTTAAGATAAATTCAAATGGGTCGCTATCAATCACTATGATAGCGACATACTGAGTACTGCAAAAAAAATGATAGAAGTCACACGTATTGTGGAAGTCTTGCAAACGTTGCCCTGCATTCTGTTTTGTTTCCGCATATCTAGGTAAGTTTTAGAGATTGTGATCTAATATCGACACAGACATAATAGTTTTATTACTTGTTCGAACCAATCGCAAAGATTTCAAGACTTTTCCGGATCAAAAACTTTTAGAGAGTAAGAAAAAAACTTTAAAGACCAATTCGGTTGACCATGTAAGGTAGAGCGAATCATTCCGTTTTATCAATTGTAGCCATCACTACTTGAAACTATGAGCAGGTAGCTTAAATTAAGCAATTTACCTTGTTGTGCAGAACGTCTCTTGCGTTTTACGCGAACGCCTGTCATAGAATGACTTAAGTTCACAGGATGCCAGGTTACACCTGGCCAACGTTCACCTTCATTATTAACGCCAAAGCGGAACCTGTGTTGAGGCCACGAGCTCCACCCTTGGTATGAGTCGACGTCGGCCTGAAAACTCTTGCCGGTCTAAGGGTCACGGCATCCAGTACTTATCGCAACTCTACATCGGGGCAAAGCCTTCCTGCAACTTTTGGTTTAAACCACATCCACCGTTGTGCTCCCTCTAGGGGGTCTGCCTCTAACAGACCGAAGTCCGAAGTCCAGGCTCTGGCCTCAACTAACGCAAATATACAGCAAGCGGAAATATGGTATGCAACGCACTATCTACAGCTGATGTGTCGTTCAGAAACAATGTAAACTGCGAAAGTGAATGTACTCTACAGATGATTTATGCTAAAGTTTCGCAGTTAGAGGAAATAAACCATCGTTTCCTACAACAACTAAATGAGTTGCTAGCAGAAAATACCGAGCTTAAATCAAAAGTGTATAGCCAGGAGAGCAAGCTTAACTGTCAACAACAACACCTCCTAAGCAATTCCATCGTAATTGTGGGTATGTCAGATGTCAATGACACTAACGCAACTGGGAAGGCAAAGTAAATCTTTTCCAAGGCCTTGTTCATCGATATTTCTGATGACAAAATCGAGAAATGTTATGTCAAGAAAGTTCCAACAAAATTCTGTTCATCAAAATTGAAATCGATCATTTGCGTGAGTCACAAGTGACTGGCCTTGATAGTGTTGTAGGCAACAGCAGTAGCAGCAGCAGCAGCAGAAAAGGTAGCATTGCTGATATCTACGTTAATGATTCTCTTACCCAATTTGTATGGTCAAGGTCATTCTATTAAATCTTTTAATGATCTTGCACTTATTTAGTGCACATTACTTGATTGTTATGAATTTTGGTAATGCTTTCATCGATGACATTTCTACCCTTATTTCATGTTCATCCAACTGCAATAATGTTTGTACGAATAGTTCCTACTCCTTATTGTATACAAAAATGTCAGAGGTCTGCGAGAAACACATCTTGATTCCTTCGTGTGCATTCCAGATATTGTCTTTGTGTCTGAAATTTGGATCTATGACTCTGAGAAGATCGATTACTTTATGCCCGAGCTCAACTTTTTCGCAAATACGAATGAACGTTAATTTTGTGAGTGCTGATGTTCTGAGGGTTTCTATTGAAATTAACCATGAAAAGTATGCGTTTTTAAGTGTCTAGAGACTGCATAGATATGTCTAATGTTTTGATGTTTTAAAAGAGTTGGCTGATCTGAAGAAAAAATCGAATTGTTGTAGGAGATTTTAATACTAATTGTAATGGAACCGTTTCTAACTATTGGGTCTATAACTTAATTTGTGCGGTTTTCTAAGAGATGGCGTAACTTTTATTATTCCATTGCTATTATTCCATTGGAACATGCGTTGGAAAGCTACTGTCATTGTACGTCATTTCATTGTCATTGTATATGTCATTCATTTGAAGCGTAAACAACAATAATTTTTTTTCACTCAAATATGTCGAACTTTGTGCCTGAAGGGGAGTTTTTGCGGGGAGTTCTTCCTCATTACTTTAATATGAAGAAAACTGCTGCCGAAAGTCATCGTATTTTGGTGGAAGTTTATGGCGAACATGCGCTAGCTGAGCGAACGTGCCAAAAGTGGTTTGCACGATTTAAAAGTGGTGATTTTGGCTTGGAAGACGATGAACGTCCTGGGCAGCCAAAAAAGTTTGAAGATGAAGAACTGGAAGCATTACTCTATGAGGATTGTTGCCAAACGCAAGAAGAGCTCGCAGAATCTTTGGGTGTCACTCAAGCAGCCATTTCAAAACGTTTAAAAGCAGCTGGATATATTCAAAAGCAAGGAAATTGGGTTCCACATGAACTCAAGCCGAGAGACGTCGAAAGGCGGTTTTGCATGTCCGAAATGCTGCTGAAACGCCACCCGCCTTATACCCCGACCTTGCCCCTTCTGACTACCATTTGTTCCGGTCGATGCAGAACGCCCTCACTGAAATACGGTTCACATCAGAGCAGAATATCAAAAGTTGGCTTGATTCATTCTTGGCTTCCAAGCCGGCGCAGTTCTTTTGGGATGGGATCCACAAATTGCCAGAAAGATGGGAAAAAGTTATTGCTTCAGATGGGCAATAATAATAATACTATTGTACATGTTTTTCTTAAATAAACGTTCAAATTTTGCAAAAAAAAACCCACGAATTAAGTTATATACTTGTCATTAGCTTAAGAAAAATATTTTAAGTTGTTCCTCATTGCTGCCCGCCAAAAAGTCGGTTAAAAAACTTAAGCCTTGAATATCTAGATTCCTATTAAATAAAGTAATGGGTAAAAATAATTTGGGATTAACTAGGAAGAGCTATAAGAAATTGTATGCCAAACTTGAGATTCCGGTTTGCCGCGATACCTATTACTGTGCTCAATTCAGCTCTGCCAAGGAAAATTTAAAAAACGAGTGGCAAGTAGCAAACAGCATACTTAGTAAACCTAATCTTTCAAAAAAACCCACTGTTCTACGTGTTGATGACTGCGAGGTGTCTGATAAACCTGCTATTGCTATTCTGTTAATATAGGCTGCAGTTTACTACCTTTAGCTTGTCCAGTCCAATCAATTTGTTCTCACTGTCCGTCTTTTTGTGGATATTCTGAACCGCTGCAAAGTAATAATTTTGTTTTTGAACACATAACTCCTTTCGAAATCTTAAAAGTTATTAGGACTTTAACTAATTTGAATTCTTTTTACCTTTAAACAATTTTTACCCTTAAACAAATTGCATGTTTAATAGTGGACGCCTTGGCAGATATTTGTAATCGTTGCGTGTTTGCGGGGATGTTTCCTGATTGTCTCAAGTGTGCAGATGTCATTCCATTGCTTAAAAAAGGCTCTGCTTCCGAAATCGGTAACTACACGCCAATCTCACTTCTTCTAATTTTTAGTAAAATAGGATAGTGAGTTTTCTAATTAAAACCACGTTCTTTAATTCAGTTCAACGGACGGACGGAAGATGCCCTCTTTAGAGTTTTGTTCTCAAGTAATATCACACCTATGTAGATGGGAAAAAATGTACAGCGGGTTTATTTATTGCCATTACCAAAGCCTTTGATATGGTCAACCACAATTGTCTGTTGAGAAAACTGGAAAAATCAGGTTTCCGTGGTTTCATCCTCAATTGGTTCAGGTTGTATTTCGGTAACAGGTCGCAAAGAGTGAAGATAGATGGAATAAGGAGCCAATTCAAGTACTTTAATCTGGGTGGTTTTGAATTAATGAAATAAAACAAACTGATTACAAAGATTTAAATCAAACGATTTTATTTGGCTGATGTCCAAAACACGAGTACACTGTGTATCGATGGGCTACAATATGGAATTGCTTGTTGGGAGGGTTTGTACAAAAATAAGATACATCCACTGCTTATTTTACAGACACATATTTTAAGAATAATTTGTCGAAAAACCTCGTAGCTATCCTACGTTCCGTGACCTGAAAATTCTTCCCGTTCGCCATTTGTATTATTTTAAGGTGTTAAAAATGGTCTTCATGAAGTCTGCCAATCGCAATTTCCGTCTTATTTTTAATTTTAATTTACGTGTAAACTTTTCATACATGTTATCTGTACCCAATTTCCGTACTACTGCATATCGTAATTTTTTTTCTGTTTTATCTTATCGGTTGTTTAATAAACTCCCGCAGTCCATCACGGCAGTATCAATACCTGGAACGTTTATAAAACTATTTTAGTTAAAAATTGGCTCTTTTGCTTTGACTATGTTGGATTAGAATCGATTATTTCTGATATTTTGGTTTTAATTTGGTATGTAGTCATTCTCAAAAAAATATAATCCTATCCCTATGGTTCAATTGGTTTCTATTGCTAATTATTTTGAGGGCAAACATTCTGGCCGCATTGTAGGTTAGATTAAAGTGGCTGTTGGAAAGACCAACCCACTCTTTTGGCCCATTGCATAGTGGTTCAGGTTCCAAAGAAGAGCGGTCATAGGGTTTTTTGGGCAGATTTACAATGAAATCGTATCATTTTGGTCTGGATTGTTAGAACAAGATAAAAAAGCTATCTTTTTAACAGAGTATATTCATGTATAAAATATTCATCATATATAAAAAACATAATTTCACAAAAAAAATTAGGTTATAATAACAATAAAATTAATTTTGCTTATATTATCAAAACGTAGTAATTTACATAGTATTAAAAATGACAAGTAATATAATATAATAAAGTTACAATTAAGCTCAAAAATTTAATAAATCCAACACTTCTTTTACTAACGCAGACTTCTTTTTATACTGCAACTTCCTTAAACTAGAAATAAGTGGATCTGAATTAAGAAAAAGCCTGTGCAAGAGATCCATATTAGTAAAATCTCCGGAATGTTTCCTAGTATTATCGCGTCTGAATAGTTTTACAGACAATTGTGGTTAACCATTTATTACAAGGCTCAGCGACCTCCTCAGATAACTCACCAATAGATAATAAAGAACTATCCATCATTTCTGCTGCGTGAATCAATACTTTATGTATTGATGGAGGTAAGTTATACCAAGGGTATCAAAAGCATAACTCTTAAATTTTTCTGAATTTATTTTATAACCAGAAGAAAGGTGACTACATCTGTCAATAAGATCTTTTCTAATACCTGTTATTTCAGATGAAATATCAGAGTTATGGAAAAATGTACGTGATGTGTTTCCATCATTGGATGTGCCACTTCCTCCACTTCGGGGTTTGTCTACAATTGAACCTAATTTTTCCTTAAACTGCCGTTGAACTAGCACTTTTCTCTGAGCAAGACTAGCTTTATCTTCTGCAGAATGCTTGCCACTTTTTAATATTAATTCGATAAGAAACTTGAATAAAATACTCGAAAAACCTAATGTATGAATGCAGATGAGATAAGTCAAACTCAAATTTACAATTATCAGGGACCTCTTTTAAGCATAACATATATTTAAATCGTTCATCTCTTTTGGTGTGGCACTACAAATGTAACACCTACTCGTAGATAAGTCGCTAAGTGCAGAACAAACTTTGCCACCTACCATCGTCAATTGTAAGGAATGGGTGATTTTAATTTCGTGGCCATTAATAAGCACTGAAGTAGGGGCTAACTGGTTAATTTGGCCTTTGAAGTAAACTTCTTCTTGCAAGGTGACTTCCTTTGTTTCTTTTGTAAATTGAAAACGAATTGGTCTGCGCCACCTAGTAGAGGAAGGGCGTGGATTTTTCCAAATGATTGATTCATCACAGGTATTTGGTTTATAAACAAGTTGACGAGGTACATAAGATGTGACAAATAAACTCGGTTCTTCGATAGTTGAATCTAAAAATTTCTGCTTATATTCACTATGGCCTGTGCTACCATCAAAACCGCATTTACCAATTAAAACTAAGTCATCCTAAGGTTCGTGAAGACTTTCAAACACAGCTTTTTGAGATTCAACAATGCGACTTGGTGTATGGTCTAACAATGATTTCAAATTGATTTCAGCAGAAGATTCCGTCACGCGAATATCAGTTGGATAGCAATTTTTTTTTGGCTTCCAGCACTTTATGATAGGACGGAAAAACATTTGGAATATTTTAGAATGAATCACTTTTCTTAATAATAAATATTGGTTTTTAGTAAGCTTAGCTTCATTAATAAATGAAACAACTTCATCAGTGCTAAATTCCAAAGAACTTTCTGATTGATTTGAACTGCTAAGTAAAGTAGTTACAGCGGAATTGTCCATCTATGATAAAACTGCTAATCTGCGACGTTTGGCCCTCTTGCTGCAGTCTCCAAACCCCTTCCTGTATCGCGTTGCACTTGTAGATTGAACAGATTCCTTTTGCTCGTCGTTGTAGTTTCCACATAGTTCTCCATCAGATACTTTCAGTATGCAAACTTCGGTCTCATTTAACCACTAGCTTAGCTTTTGATCTCCTAAATTGCTTTCAATATGCGGCAAACCGTTTACAGAGATTCAAAAGAAGATTTCTCAAGCAATCAGTCTGGATATTTTCAGCATCCGGTAAAGAATTCGCAAGGGATCCAAACACTTCCCGAAACCTTTCTGCTTCATTTTCTTTATTTTTTTAAGCTACCCACGTATTTATAGTAAAACAAACATTCGGGTAAAAGAACACGTAATAGTTGTACCTGCAAAAGAAAAATACAAAAAATTAAAAAAAAATGTTTTTCTAGTACTGGACCTAGTCTCCTCAATGACCTGTAACAACCCTCAGAGCATCTAGGACCACCTAGACTTTGCGGTTATTAAAACTAGGAAAATAAGAGATTATATTAATATATGACTTATTTATGGCGATTCGTGCCTTCATAAGTAAAAGCTTAGTTAAAAGTGGAAGGTGTGTTTTGACGGAGCTACTACAGTTATGAATAGTCACATTGTTAAGGAAAAAACATAATTACTTTAAAAATATCGTACATACCTTCAATTTGAATATCCATTGCACAATTACAATATCACAAACAATAAATTTCTCGGAAAAACGACACCTTAAAACCAACCCCAATTTATGTGAACAAATAGACTAATGAGCAGTAATCAGATGTTACCACTTCCGGTGCACAAAATTAACTGTGCCGTGTTTGTAATTGCAATGTTTTTTATACCTGTGAATAGAAGGGTTTTTTATGTTTCCTCTAACGGTAAAATAACATCATATTTGCAACATCGCTATCACGGCCCTATGACTGTGCATTATGATGCTACGTGAAATCGCATAAGTCCCTGCGCAAGAAAGTTCCTAAGTGAAGTTAACTTCTTTGGGAGAGAGTTGGGCATGAACAGAGTAAATGGAGGATTTGTCTCTGTCTCCTCCTCGTACATGCAGCTTCTACGGAAATCGTTTGTAAAGGCGCCATGCCTTCTTGCATGCTTGCCTATAAGGCAGTGTCCAGTGATGGCGCCTATAATGGCGCTGAGATGTTTCCTATTTAGAAGAATCAAACTCTTAGAGTCAGATTTGTTTGGTCACTATTTATCCAACAAAGGTAGTCCCAGAAGTACGCAATCTTATAAAATTTAAATTTAAAGTTTGACGACGGTATGTTGTTTAGTATTTGATCGATAACCATCAATAGCGAGCGCTCTGAATGGATTTTTAAATATGGAAAAAATTGGTCATCGTTACCTGACACAATACTATCATTTGAAAGGCCTCAAACCAACCAACATCAAAACGGCACTGGATTCTACTCTGGGGGAGTCTGCTCCTTCGTTTACAACAATAAAATATTGGGAGGAAGGCTTAAAGCGAGGGTGTACGAGGTGCAAACGCGAAGATTGCAGTGGTCGACCAAATGAGGTGAGTTCATCAGAAATGTTGGTCTTGGATGACCGTCGATTGAAAGTGCGTGAACTAGCAAAAAGCACTGTACATCGCATGTTGACTGGAAAATTGGACATGAGAAAGCTGTGCGCAAGATGGGTGCCACGATTACTGACAATGGAACAAAAACAGCGTCGTGAGGATGTTTCAATCGAGCGTTTAGCGAAGTTGCACAGCAATAAAGCCAAGTTTTTGCGTCGATTCATAACCATGGATGAAACGTTGGTCCATCACTTCACACCCAAGACGAAGGAACAGTCAAAACAATGGACTCAAAGGGGAGAATCAGCTCCAAAAAAGGCGAAAACTATCCATCTGCAGGCAATATCATGGCGTCAGTTTTTCGGGATGTGCGTGGGATAATTTTCATCAACGGCGTGTATTATGCGAACTTATTGCAGCGTTTGAAAGATGAAATCAAGAAAAAACAGAATACACCAGTTCACTCATCCGTCATCGCGATGGCCAAAATCAATGAGTTAAAGTTCGAATTGGTTCCTCATGCATCCTATTCGCCAGGTTTGGCCCCCTCGGATTATTTTCTATTTCCGAACTTGAAAAAATGGTAAAAGATTTGGCAACAATAAAGAGATAGAGTCTGCGGTTGATGGCTATTTTAACGATTCTCACTATAAACAGGTTATGAAGCTATTGAACATCGCAGGGAAAAGTGTATTGAACTAAAAGGAGACCACGTAGAGAAATAAAAATATATATCCCCAATTTCTTTGTGTTTTCTTTGCAGATCTTGGAAAAACCCTAACAGTTCCAAATCGATACACATCACCTGTTCATCGATTTCAAAGCCACATATAGAAGTGCTTTCAGATGGACTCAAAATAGGAATGATTAATACCAACTTACTTCATTACCATGGAAAAAGTTAAAAACAATAAGATGAAAACAAAAACTGCGGCAAAGACATTATTTTAGAAGTAGGGAAAATTCAGGAGGTTTCAAGATACTACAAGGCCTCAAGATCTGAGTGGATACAGAAATTTCGCAAGGTGTCAAGTGATGACTCTGTGTTTCATTCTAATGTGATTGGCTCTAGAACTATAAAACAGGAAACGAGTTACAATAACGAAATGTAACTCTCCGATTTTTAGATACTGGTAACTATTGTGTATGATCTAATTTATTTAAAATCTTAAAACAAAGCAGATCTTGTATTGTGCCGAAAGTTTGGCAAGCACTTATACTTGGTTAAGCAGATCACGAAATATGTCAGAAAATACATTTGGAATTATGACGTCAGATTTTCATGTACTAGGAAACCGATGCTCTTAGCTCCTCAAAAAGTGGCTTGCGTTCAAAAACTTGCGCTTATCTGCACAATTTTCTTCATAATACTCGTAGCGTGTCATTGCCAACCAAATGCATGGAAGGCATTGCTAAACCGAAAAGTTGGGAAGAGTGGCAAACGTCTTTCATCCCACTGAAAATGTTGCCTAGGAGACGAGTCAAAAAAAAACGTGGTAAGCGTCCACCGGAATCGGAATCTACGATGAATTCTAAAAAAATTTCACCATAAAACTACATATGTGTCTAAGATCAATTCCTAGCTCCCGCTGAGAAGCATAAAGATTTCAGGTTGAGGTATTTTAAAGTATTTTGAGGTATTTTGAGGTATTTAAGGTATTTTGAAGAAAATAACACATTTTCCAATCATGCTGGGCTCAATTCTGATTCATCTTCGTACATCAAAATTTATAAATATTTTTTTTAAATAACCACACAATTTTTTTTAAATTTGAGGAAATGTGCCGAACATGCCATGTACTGAGGCTCATTTAAGAAAGTGGAAGCCAAAAGTTTGTAACTTTTTACCGAAGTGAGGTATCGGTCTAAAATTTGAAATATATATTCTTACAATTCCAAAGAAAATTTTGAACAACAAAATAAATGTAGGCGTGGCATAAGAAAGGGCGTAACTTAACGGTCATAAATTTAATTTGATTCAAAAAAATATATATTGTTATTTTCATACACTAATTACGAAACTTTTAAAAGATAAGCTTTGGAAATAAAATAACAAAAATTCTTAAAGTAAAAATAACTTGTTTGTCAGTTTCTTAGACTCGATTTGAGGACTTTTGGAACGACTTTCTAAAGTCACTGACATAACATCATCTCGATTCTGCGGCATTACGCGTCGTGAGACATGCGTTAGCAACTGCACATATCGTTCGGTTCCCTGAATGTGCCATGGAATTGTTGAATCTGGCAGAGGTATTTCAGCGGAATTTATGTTCTCCAACAAGCGTTCGTGTGCGATGTTTGCGGTAAATGGAGGTTCAAATAAGATGTCGTCATTATCCAAGTCAACTAAATGCATATAATCTGTGCAATCGAAATTCATGCGGTTCTTCTTATAAGTTCTGAGTTTAGTTGGGTCATATAATTTCTCGCGATAGTACGAGTACATAATTTTATTAATAGCTCTTTCGCGGACAGATTTCCTTCCATTGAAAAGCATTGCTAACAAAATATTTTCTGTATGGGCGAAAAATGCATTGTTTTGGATTACTTTGTTTAGTGGCAAGAATTGCGTTGACTGAAAATTAAATAAAAGTTTACTGCCATATACCACTGAATTCTAAAATTTGATATTAAAATACATACATACAAATATAAACTTTCATAATGAAATTAGCCAATATTTTTAAATTTGCCGAAGGTAAACTAATTGCGACATAAAGGCGCAAAAGTCTGCTGGCTTTTGTTAACCAATGAGAATGAACAATTTGTCCCGGTTTCATGTTGGCAAGATCTTCTGGACCCAAACCTTCCGTTACAGCTTTGGCTATTCGATAGAGATATAAAACGTCAGTCGAAAGGCTTTTTTCATCTTTATTATCCATGTGTGGAAGCATATTCCCCAATGAAATAGGTTCAAAGTGAGGTATAGCCTACGACAAAATGTTAGTTAAAATTTCAAGATGTTGTATTAGAACTTGGTGCTTACCGGAAGTTGTTCACAGATCTCAAGTAACTTCGTTAAAGTCCCACTAGTTGTACGTGGTCCACTTGTAGTTGAATTTTCTAAGGCATTGAACAAATGGCGAAGTGGAAGTTCGTTAAAATGCAACAAGCAAACAAACCAATGTAATGGTTTATTCAACAAAACTTCAAACTTTCGAATTATTCCATTTTCAATTCCAGTATTGGTGGGTTCTCCATCGCAACAAACTCCTATCGAGCTAGTAAGCGTTAAATTTTTTTCATTAAAGAACTCCCATAAATGGATTTGTTTAGTATTGGAGTCCTCAGCATCAACTTTTATGCGGTTCCTTAAGAATCACAATATGAGACTCCTTTTGTACTCTTGGATGGTATTTTCCATTAATTTCTTTCCATGTCAGAGCGTCATTTTTTCTGCCACCAAAAGAAAAAGCTAGTAAAGCTGAATCATTTTGCTGCATATGGTACGTCGAACGGACTCCCTGCATTTAATTTTTTCACGACCCACTTTGGATTTATCCATAATAATTGCCTCCCCATTTTCATCCGTAAACCCAATGTCTTTAAATAGGTCTGTAGCCAAATAGGAGGCAACTCTGTCTAAAATGCCAAATCTATCACACATCATAGCGAAATTAATTGCATCGTATCTTTTAGAGTAAGGTCCCCTTTGGTTCAAAACCAGATCTCTTGCAGCTGGCATTGCAAACTCGATTTCACATTCGACATTCATTTGCGAAGATTCGGCTCTATACGAAGGATCAAAGCTATCTGGCAACTAACTTGACTGTTGGTCGACGATATTTTTGGTCAATCGTGAACATTTTTAGGTGATCAGGAATTAATCCACAGGAGCATGGCATTGCTTTTTCCAACCGCACTTAGCAACATAAAATAGTTCATTTAAGGTTTTCTAAAATTCGGTAAATGAATTTGTTCTAGATATGTTTTCAACCTCTCTATGGTATTTTTTGAGGAATGTATTAAGCCTTTTTAAGATGCTCTTTTTATTTATTGGCGTAATATTAATTTTTTCCCAAATTTCAATTATTTTGTTTGCTATTATCGGCGTAAGGCTTGCATAAGCGTGTTTTTTTTTGTTTGTTGTTTTTGACGATCACTCACGTAAAAGTAATGTTTAAGTATATCCCGATAAGTTGGCAAATTCAATTCTGAAAATTCACTTGGTATGCCAATGATATTTACAATCTGCTTTGTATTAAAACTTGACGCAGACATCATTATATGGCCATCAATTTCCGAATTGGAAGAGTCAATTGACATCGCTGATGATGCCATAACTTTATATTATATATTTTCAAACGTTTTTTTTTAATAGAAATAAGCACACGTTTCTTTTTTGAAAGACAAATACTAAGTGAACCCCATGTACTATATAACAGCACGTTTAGAACTGATAATAATCTTGAATTTTATTTATTGCTAGTCGATGGTGATCAATGGCGTAGATAGCTATTTTCGAGAATGGGATAACTTTCCAATGGGGATTGATGCTCTTGATCGCCCCCCTATCTACGCCACTATTGTTGGTAGACAATTCTTACTGCAAATTTATTATCAATAAAAGAAACTGTTATAAGAGGAATGGAGACCTTTACAAAAACTTTGTCATTCTTATCATTCTTCTTTTAAAAGTTTCGTAATTAGTGTATGAAAATAACAATATATTTTTTTTTTGAATCAAATTAAATTTATGACCGTTAAGTTACGCCCTTTCTTATGCCACGCCTACTTTTATTTTGTTATTTTCTTTGGAATTGTAAGAATATATATTTCAAATTTTAGACCGATACCTCACTTCGTTAAAAAGTTACAAACTTTTGGCTTCCACTTTCTTAAATGAGCCTCAGTACATGGCATGTTCGGCACATTTCGTCAAATTAAAAAAAAATTGTTTGGTTAATTAAAAAAAAAAAAATATTTATAAAATTTGTTGTAAGAAGATGATTCAGAACTGAGCCCAACATGATTGCAAAATGTATTATTTTTTTTAAATACCTTAAATACCTCAAAATACCTCAAAAGACCTCAACCTGAAATCTTTATGCTTCTTAGCGGGAGCTAGGAATTTATCTTAGACACATATGTAGTTTCATTGTGAAATTTTCTTAGAATTCATCGTAGATTCCGATTCTGGTGGACGCTTTTTGCGAAAAAAAAAAATTGGCCCGCCTTTATGCTCATGCTCATGGCAAGAAGATTATGCTAAATAACTAAAATACACTTTTTATTATAATTTTTTAAAAGCAAGTTATCCATGTAAATTGAATTCGGTGGCAAAATTAAAGTAAATAAAGTATTCATGTACTTGTGAAACAAAGATAATTTTCCGTCCCGAAGGGGATACTCAGAGACATTTCATGAACATTTCTTGATAAAGAAAGGTTTCATAAACGTTAAAGGCATCATCCATACAGAGCTATGTATGTCTAGTAATGCATGATGGAGAGTGCACGCTACTCCGTCAAGTTCAGTAATGATAAAACCGAGAGCTTCAATGTCAAAAAAAGCTTAAACAACTTAAACAAGGCAATGCGTTTTTAAGTGATTTTTTCAACATCGTTTTTGAAATAGCCACAAGTCATCTCCTGAGGCACTGGCTGTCAAAAGTCTGTTCAGTAACTCACATATGCAGACGACGTTGACATAGAGATGAGCTAAGCGGTCAGTGAAAGAAATACAAAGTGTATGCTGCCACCGAAGAGAGACACGCAACATCGACGCCTAGGACAAAATATTACGATAGACAGCTACAACTTTGAAGTATTAAGGGAGCTTAGAATAATCACTCTTTCTAATCGCTGCTTCTTTGGTCTTAGAACGCAATGAGTGGTAAAACACCCTTTCAAGCAACCAGAAAGTTCTAGACACTTTTATCACAGTTCTGCTTTACGAAACGGAAGCTTGGACACTAACGAAAGCGGATGCAAATACTCTTGGGCACTTCGGAAAAACAGTTCTTCGGGTAATTTTCGGTCCTGTTTGTATCAAGAAGGATGAAGGAGAAGTTGTAACAGCGAACCAACCTCCTTAAAAAAGCTCAGATAGCCCGGCTTAGATGGCTAAGTCACCTTGAGTGCATGGAAATCAGGGTCCCGACCCGGAAAGCTTTTGACTTCAACCCCGAGGGACAGCACAGTAGAGGACGAACTAATCTTAGGTACCACACAAAAGTGGAAAAGGACCTTAGCCAACTTCGTATACGCAACTGGAGGCAGCTGCCAAGAGACCGCTCTAGCTAGAAAGGCACGTTAGGTGAGCCCCTGGTCCACCCCGGACTATAGTGCCTCATTTTAAAATCAATGCGCCGTTCGATTGTCAATTATTGATGTTGTAGAGTAAGTCATAATTCTCAGAGTCTTCACGACAGTGTCTGAAGCTATTGTCTTAGTAACCGCTCGTTGATTTATCGATTTAAGATATCTGATCGTCTAATTCTCACAAATTAAGGCAAACATCATTTTTAGAAATTAAAGCTGATGGTACCTAATCTCTTTAGCCTCCTAGAATCTATAAGGTTCATAGATAATCGCAGATAAATGCCTTCTGAACAAAAAAGTTCAGGCAGTCGCAATTGATTTAAGGCACTGTGTGCAGACTTTTCAATTTCTAGGTGTAACGAACGTCTAAGCGAGGGCTTATTACAACTAGAAAGGACGAATCCAGTCTCTCCTCTTTTGGCAACTAATAAACAGGTCGTCCATTAAACACCTTTCGTTTGAAATGGATCATTTAGTCATATGCACTGGGGCTTGGCAAAGTTGGGTTGGAACTGTGAAATTATTGAATTATTGAAAGAGGTCTTAGGGGAAACAAAGAAAATGTAAAGCAACCCATTTGGAAGATCTGATTTATAGATGTATTAGTAAATAATTTGTAAAAATTAAGATAAATACAAACTTTATACATTTTGCACCATTTGGACTTGCGTCATTTTCGTTCTAATCGCCGCCGTAAACAAAATTAAAAATCAGTCTTTATGTTAATAGTTGAAACATGCAGCATTCAAGTTATAACAAAACATTTCCTTTAATTTCTAAAAGGCTTCTTTTAGGAGTATGTGTTTAACAATCACCTGTCATCTATTAACTAACACTTCAAACAGCAATTGCCAATTACTTCTTCTTTGTTTTTGACAGTAGTGGGTGTTAAACCAAGAGTTCACCTATTCCGAATACACACGAAGCACCAAAGGAAAAAAGAATGAAGAAAGAACACTTATCAAGTGTGCCCCACTTGAGAAGCAAGCAATCCCATTTCTGGATTTTCATCAATCCTTATCTAATAGACCAACAAAATGGAAGAAGAAGAAAGATTGTCCTGATACACGCAGTAGCTGTTCTTCTACGAGTACATACTACGAGTATATATGGTATGATATTAAAGCAGCAGCACGCAGCATTCATCTGTAACTGATTGACTGACTTGACCGACAGAACGGCCGACACCACATTGTCCCACTTAATGTCGCCGGTCGCATCCATTCGATAAATAATTCAAACAACTCCCTGGGGCGACCTAAATCACAAATCAACCAACCGTCCAGTTGGTCCTTCTATCGTGTCGGTTGTGAGCACCCATCCCATGTCTACAACACCAACATTCAGCCCACTATAATCATCCAACGAACCAATCAGTGAAGCATGAAACTGGAAATAGGAAATCAATCGCACTTCTGTACCGGATATCCTACCGTACTCGTCCTTCTTCTCCTTCTTGGTCGCTCAATCGGCAATCGGCAATCGGCAATCGACAATCGGCAGTCGGCAATCGTCTCGACACGACTCTGGAGAGGTCCTTGAGAATTAAAGTGAAACCTTTGGCAGCGGTCGGCGTTCGATTGAAATGCTTTTGATTCAAGATCTCCGCAAAGGCGATTCGTTTTGGTGGCAGGGAGCGCGATACTATGATTTTTGTTTTACAACGTTGGCAGCAACGATGGAATCGGAAAATCATTGACGACTGATGAAAGCTGTCAAAAGCAGACCGCTTAATTTAATTATATCCACCCCATTAAATTGCTTTCAGAATGGGTAAAGAGTTTGTTTCCTCTCTGTGCGCAACGATGATCCGGATCTAGACCGAGGAGTGGTTGCACAGTACAGATTTTACCAGACGCGCTCTTCAACATTGACCATGTGATTCGAGGTGTTATCGAGTTAATCGATGAATTTTACGGATCACTTGATTCCAACACCTCTACCGTATCACCGTTGGATTACGCTACAAACTCATACGAATACGACGAGGGCGACAACTAAAGAGGGCAATTGTTGAAAGAGTTGCAATGACGTGTAGTAGCCGGAGTCGTCCCCTACTCAATTCACTTGAATGGTGATCTAACGATGTTACCGACATTTTCGATGTTTGCCAGCTAGATATGGTTGTCGAAATTAGCGGTGAAATCACCAGCTACAGAGTGGTGTGGTGAATAGTAATTTTGCAACAATTGCCATTATGCCATAGTGCACCAAACGTTTAATTACCCTACCGTAGTTGACCGTCTGTTAGTTGTTTGGGGAAGGAGTGATTGATATCTACGAACGAGTATCTATGGCCATGTTAGAATATCATACATGCTAGGGGGAGAATTGCCAACATTCTTGGACAAAGGAAGTGCGGTTGCAAATGGTAATCTGCGATTACAATGACGATGAGCAATTAAACGACACGACAGCATTCAGCATTGGCGGCGGTAAGCACAGATTCCGGGTGTGAATGGATATCGTTTGGTGGATCACGTGCACTGTTAATTAGAATTGACTCCTCGATACTTGGTGTGGAATTTCAACTGCAATTGTTTAGCTTTGCGTCGTATGCTGAGTAATGGTTTTAAATAGGAAATCGGCTATCACTAGACCTATGGGCCATGGCATGTGTATACGACAAGGTGAATTGTAGTATCCATTCGAGCGGTAATTTCTTGTTTTTATTCCTCGTCGTACTAAATGAAGAGAAATTCGTTCTTAAGCTTTTGAAATCTTTGAATTTGAAAAAAAAGCGGAGTAGGAACTCAATTAGTTTTCAAGAAAAGGCAAACAAATGTATCATAGTTTAGGTGCAAAAAGCTGTTATATGAATATGGACATTTTTCTCCGAAGGTCTGTCGTAGGCATGTTAATAGAGTGGTGGTAGTATTAGCAAGACCAATATCAGGGTCACGTACTTGCAATTGAATTGAATTGAATTGAATTGAATTCTGGATCTAAATCGAATATTTTTAATTCGGTTACTTTCTGTCCTCTAGCCTTCACAAAAGTTGTCCGGAAGCTAAGGTTGTTATAGTAAGTTCCGACTTTTGTATAAAGTGAAAACCTAATTGTTTTGTACATTTTACTTGCTGCTAACCCACACACTGTCGAGTTATAGCCGAAGTTGTCCAAGGCTTCAATAAAAATCATCTGAATTAGGTACATTTTCCATCTCAAAGCTATGAATGCACTACGTTATTAAGTGTATATTATAGCCACATTATTATCTGCTTTTTAAATTTATGCTATGTAAATTATTATCGATCATCTTTTCTACGCTGGTAACGAATCCTGGATGGACTATTTATTCTTCGGGGACCTTCCACACTTTTCATTCTTCGGTAAATGACAGTAGTAATGAACGATCGACCAGTTGGCGAGTTTCATTCGACGTGATCTATGCCGCAATTATATATTTTGATTGCTCCTCCTTGTAAAGAAAACAAGACTTTGTTGTACGGTGGAATATCATGCTAGAGTTGGCGCATGGTTTACTGACCTCCACTATAGCGAAAAAGTATGGAGCATGGAGAAGCACTTGATTATAAAGCCGACAAATAAATTGATGAAATTCCGATCGGCACATATTACTTCTCTAGGATTTTAGATATCCGAACAATCTGAGCGGCCAATAAAGACTCGAACCTCGAAGACTTGTAAGAGAATCAAACGTTGTACTGCTTCAATAGCAACCTGATTAAGATAAGTGGCCGCGATGCCAAGAAGTCGTCTGCCGCGTGTTTCCGCAAATAATGTGCTATATTTAACACGACGGCCCTGATTTGATGAAAGGTGCGCGTAAGTATGTATGCTTATGCATTTAGAAAAACAACTTGGCTTCGTAGCAGCGCTACGTACTAAGACAAGAGCGTCCTATAGCCAGTCTAGGTGGCCTTCCTTCCCATCTAACACAGTGGGATATTACATGGTAGAGAACATACTCGTACACCTACTCATTTCCGAAGAAAATATGCCTGCTAAATAGAACTCCATCATCATTTTCACAATCCACAAGAAAAACCCTCTAATTTGCCCTAGTCGTCAATATTTATAATATTGCATACAATGCGTGTATGGCTGAATTCATTCATCAATATTTGATTGCCCCAAAAGTTCACACTACTGCAGAAAAACCTGATCGATGCTCCCACCACCTCCTTTTCGATTTGTAGGACATTATTGGGAGAACATAATGTATTGCCAATGCTGCATTTGCATGCATAGAAGTATCTTAGAGGAAAACGGTGCATTTAAAACGTCAGGGGCGGTTGAAGATTTTAAACACGTAGGACATGTTAAAACTACTGCGTGATATAGTAGTTGAAGAAGGTTTTTAAGATTTAAAAAAATATCTATGTACAGGGTCTTCCAATAGGGACTTCCGAACTTGGACAGTTGGTAGCGGACATATTGTTGAAGCTACATCTGTCAAATTGACTGCTTTTCTGTTTTTCCAAATCACCATGGACGGACATAGCGTTCAACAACACATGCAAATTATTAAATTTTTTTATCAAAATGGGTGTTCTGTTCGCGAAACGTTCCGCGCTCTTCGCCCATTTTACGGTCGTCATAATCGTCCTACCGAGAGGACTTTTCGCAATCTGGTGGATAAATTTGAGTCTACTGGTTCAGTAAATGAAAAACGAACACCCATACGTCGACGATACGCAAGATCTGCCGAAAACATCGCCGCTATAGTGAGAGAGTGTGCAGGAGAGTCCGAGGCAGTCAATTTCGCGTCGCTCACAAGGACTCGGCATTTCGCAGACCACAACTTGGCGAATTTCGCGTCGTGACTTGGGCCTGTACCCGTACAAAATTCAACTGACCGAGGAGCTGAAGTTAAACGACCATAGACAACGACGTGTTTTCGCTGAACGGGCTCTGGAGCAGTTAGAAACTGACCCTAATTTTCATCGAAAAATCATCTTCAGCGATGAGACGCATTTCTGGATGAAAAATTGCGGGTCTTAAAAGACAAGGGAAAAGTTAGTCTTTATTGAGTAATATATGGTATGATCTTGCACAACCATTAATATCACAGTTCTTCTGTGTGACGAAAAGACTTATTCACTACTGGTCCGCTCTAACGAAGCAGACGAATGGCAGTATAGGCCACCATCTACTCGTATTTACCAGAGATCTAAGGTGAAATAGTACGAGTATAGTTACTGCAACCGTGGAATTTGATTCTAGTGCAACCATGTAGATCTCTGCATCTTTTCTATGGATATACAGTTTATCCGCTTGGTCGCCAAACTGCTATTTCATAAATTAATATTAATATATCTATAACGGCCGAAGTGCAAAGCCAATGAACGATTTGAAGTTGTAGTCTCGCCTTGCTTTTCCGCATATGAGACGACTTTCTCCACCTGCGCTAATATTATAAGTTTCAGTTCAAGAAGATAAAACGGCATTCATTTCGCGAGGCAAATCAATAAGATCGCTCTAGGGCTCTAGGAAGGAAGGAAGGAGACCTTCGAAACAGCAGTCTCTCCAGGGCAGTCAAGAAAGAAACGGCTTCCCAAGAGAATGGTTTAACCGATAAGAACCCCGCTATCGAGGAGATTGAAACTGACAAAATTCAGGAGAAAGTTCTGGCTCCTGAGCAAATCCCTAAGGAACATGAAAGAAGAACTGGTTTCTTCTGTCTGTTACTGATAGCCCTGCTGTCTTAGAAAAGGCCCTTGTTGCACAAAAATCAAACGATGATCCCTGATATCGAACGGCCCCAAATCAAATCCACTCCTGAGGAGAAGGTTTCAGAAACTAGGAGTAAAATTGAAAAACCTGAAAAAGTCCAAATACCTACAACCCCCGACCGAACTCTCAAGGCAGAGCCACCTCGTTTAGCCTCACTGTGATTAATAATGTTGAAGATAGAGAAAGAATTTCTAAAAGTGCACCACCCACCTCCGCTTGGAGCAAAATTTATCTCAGAACAAAAATGGATAGCTTCGCTGAAGTTGCCGATTCAAAGCTGTCGAACTTGCGCTCCAGAATCCAAGATATTTCTCGAGATACAACTGTTACCGGTCCTTTGAAGGACACCCTTCCTTTGGTTTCCACACAAAATTCAATAGGAATCACCTTTCTCTATCAGAAGCAATTGTTTCCGAAGTACGAGTTACCTCCTGCTGTTGATTGGGGTACTAAACGTCTCCAGAAAATTGCTGAAGATATTGACGAGCCTTCTGAGGCTGATTTAGAGGAGAAATCTACGCCTTTACTTTACCCATTCTCAGTTGCCCACCAGAAGAGGCTAAAGCAAATCCATCACCTCAAATTGAAAATCTCGTTTCCGAAACCATTATACGAAATCCAGAGCAAAATGTAAATGTCCCTAATGATAGCTCTAAGGTAGTGGAAGAAACAGATATCAACACAATTTCTGATCAAATTGTTAAGGTAAACTCATGCCAATCAGCCGATCTAACTTTATTAAACACAGGGGTCCCCTAATTCGTCAAGGATAATTTGGGAAATGATTCTTGGGTACATTCTAAGAAAAAAATCGTTCTACAATAAGTGTCTATCTCTCATGTTGACATCATTTATCGAGGATTTTATAAAAGGCTTACTTTGGTGTACCCTGAACCATGTTAACGGAAATTGCATATTTGTAAGAACGTCTCGGACTCCGCAAATAGGAATAGCAGCTGCTCTTTTCTTTCTTTGTGTTCCCGGGTATTCCAGGTGTTCCCTTATCAATAGTCCATTTTATTCCTGATGACTAGCTCGAGTTACGAGGATTGACTGAAAAGTTTCCGACCGCAACGTAAAGATAGCGACACTCGTCAATAAAAGTTAATGAATACTAGTTGTGCATCTTTTGACAGTTACCTACTGAAGTTTCAGTCATTTTGGACACGCAGTTTTTAGTTGACAGTCGTTTGAGTGAGTCGATGTAAGTGTTTTTTGTGAAAATGGAAAAAATTGAGTATCGAGCTGTTATTAAATTCTTGTTTTTGAAAGGCAATACGCCTACGCAAATCAAAAATGAGTTGCACTTTGTGTATGGGGACTCTGCACCATCATTTACCACAGTAAAATTTTGGCCAGCTGAATTTAAACATGGCCGTAAGAGCTTGGGAGATGACGGTCGGGACGTCCAAAAACTGCAACCACTGACGATAACATTGCTAAAGTTCACTAAATGGTGTTAGACGACCGCCGAATTGAAGTGAGAGAGATAGTAGAGGTTATGAAAATGTCCAAAGAACGTGTTTATTAGATATTACATTAAGATTTAGGCATGAAAAAGCTGTCCGCGCGTTGGGTGCCGCGGTTGCTTACGTTAGACCAAAAACGTGTTCGAATGAATATTTCCAACGCTCTGTTGGAACGCCCGAAACAAAAATTCTGTCAAAACAGTGGACTGCAAATGGCGAACCGGCTCCAAAAAAAGCAAAAACTGTTTTTTCGGCTGGGAAAGTGAAGGCGACTGTTTTTTGGGATAGTAAAGGAGTTATCTTAATCGATTATCTTCAAAAAGGAAAAACCATTACAGGAGCATACTACGCATCATTACTTGCCAAGCTGAAGACAGAAATTGCAGAAAAACGGCCACATTTGCAGAAAAAGAAAATCCTGTTTCACCGAGATAACGCCCCGTCTCACATCTCAACCGTTGCCATGGCCTTATTCACCAGATCTAGCCGCAAGCGACCTCTTTTTGTTCCCTCATCTAAAAACTGCGCTCGGAGGACAGAGATTTTCGTCAAATGAGGAGGCAATCACCTTCGGGAACAATTATTTTGTAGAGCAAAACGCACTATTTGGACTTGGGTTAGAGAGATGTGAGCATCCCTGGGAGAAGTGTGTAGAGTTACAAGGAGACTATGTAGAAAAAATGTCTTGTATCATTGTTCGGTCGGAAACTTTTCAGGCAACCCTCGTATTTCTTGTACGAAGCAAGGGAACATCAGTTCAAACAGCTCTACCACGTTGTACAGTGGTGTGTTCAGTTTTAACTTTCTGTTCTCAGTCTTGCATTTTAATGAGACAGATGAAAGTAGTTTTGGTGCGTCTGCGAAAAAAATTCAAGCTACAGGAGATTTTAGTTCCCCGTGATTCTTCTATTGAATATCGAATTTTGAACTTTATAACAGTGTTTTTGTAAAGTGTAAAACTTGTGACGGAGAAACGAGCTTCACAACGAGGTCTTGGTTTTAAAATCGTCTTGCTGTGTGATAAGTGTGAGGCTCGTGCCATAAACTGCGGTCCTTTTGTCAAGGCGATTTATATTTGTAATGAGAATTCTTGGAATAGGATTGAAAGATGCAGCTAAATTTTGTGGATTGATGGACATACCAGCTTGCTTGATACAGAATACTTATGACTTAATTATTGAAAATATTTACTCTTGTGTGAAAGTAGCCACGAAGAAACTTTTCGAAAAAGCTTAAGCTGAAGAAAAAGAAGGGACTGGTGAAAACCAAGGTTCGTTATAAAAATAACATCGGTGATGGAGACTGCAAAATATACTCTGGGATTTTAAAAAGAATGTATTGAACATGTTCAAAAGAGAATGGGTTCATGACTCCGCGAGTGTTTAAATAAAAACTATTGAAACTGCAGATAATGGTAATAAAAAAAATACAAAAAAATAGTGCTTGGTGGAAAAGATAAGCTCACTGGTAAAATGATCGATAAGTTGACAGTTTATTATGGCTTGGCAATCAGGAGATACTGTGATTCTGTTAAAAATATGTATAATGCAATATGTTCAACTTATTATCATTATTGTTCAACTGATGAAAATCCTCAACACAAAAGATGCCCGGTCGGAGAAGACTCATTGTGCTGTTGGCAGCGAGCGCAAGCTTCAGACAAGTTATCTTCCAATAAATATCTGTCTTTGCCATCTGTTGTTGCTGAAGCCATCTTTCCAATTTATACAGATCTCAGCGAGGTACTAGAAGCTACTGATGCTACGGAATGTCCATCTTATGGCCCTGGAATCGATGACTCCATGTACGTAAGGAAAACCAAATTTATCTATGTGTAAACTCGTTCTGAAACTTTAAGCATGTTTTTTTCAAAACTGTATTTTTGAAATCGGTGATCAAAGTTTCTAAAAAAAACAGCTCAACCGATCGGTCTGACATTTTAGCACAGACCTTAACCTTCTGAGATATATTTCTCAGGTGCTGATATTTTTTGTAAACAATTTTACATTTTGGCAATTTTGGTCGAAAATTGTCAAAAACCAAAATTTCAATTACTTCTTCGATCAATTTCTAATGTTATCTATATGAACTAAACCGGAGAATTCGTGATCACCGCCGAACACCTTTTTTTTTTCAGGACCTTCAGGAAATCGTTTGCAGGAACACAATAGATCGATATTTTTGCAAAACATTAGCGCCATTATAAACTTAGATGTTGCCACTAAATTCTAAGTGCATTTTTATAAAATAAAATACCTTTTCAGAAAAAATTCATGAAAAAAAGTTTTTTTCGCCCTTGCAACTGCGTATAGCTCTTTAATACTAATGGTTCGTTTAGGACTTTATTTTTAGCTTTTGTAACTGCGTTTATCTTGTTTAAGTCTTCAGATATCCAATTTCTAAGCCTGTTCCATTTTTTTTGCCCACGCCGATTTTTGATTTTGAGGTCACTTTTCTCCAGAAAATGCGTAATAAACATAACGTTTTACTATTTTTTCTTTACGATAATCCCAACCTCACGGTTAACGATGCTCTCGCATCCTTTTATACCGAAATTTTTGAATGTCTCTCCCAATCTGTACCTTTTTTACCCAAAAAGAATCCCTCATCATCACCACCCTGGTATAATAAAGAGCTGCGATCTCTTCGTAATAAGAGAAATAAGCTCTGGCGTACTTACTTAATATCGCGTTCCGACATCGATTTCTTTTACTACCAGTCTGCCCTAATAAATTTCTCTGTACTTTGTCAAACTCTATATGACAACTATTTAAACCAAATGGACCGCACACTCATTTCCGACCCCAAGCGATTCTTTCAGTTCATCAAAACTAAAAGTAAATCGGATAACTATCCATCATCTCTGAATTTTCTAGATAAGTCCTCGGAGGATCCCCAAATTATAGCAAATCTCTTCGCAACTTTTTTTAGCCAAGCGTTCGCCATCCATTCCCAAGAGCTAGACCACTCTTACTTTTCCTACTTAAATAGCTGCCCACAAACAACTTTAGAATATGTGTCTATAACTTTAGAGCAAGTCAAAGATAAAATAATAAACCTCAAAGATGATTATTCCGTCGGCCCTGATGATCTTCCCCCTATATTTTTAAAGAAATGTGAAATGCACCTAGCCCAACCTCTAACAACTCTCTTTCAGCTTTCTATCACCCAGGGATTATTTCCCTCGACCTGGAAAACGTCATTTATTATTCCCCTACATAAAAAAGGCCGAAAAGATGATATTTCCAACTATCGACCAATTGCTAAGCTGTCCTGCATACCTAAGCTTTTCGAGAGCATTATTTATGATATAATGCTTTTCCATTGTAAACCTATTGTTTCCCAAAACCAGCACGGATTTCTCAAAGGTAGATCTACGACCACCAACTTAACGGAATTCGTATCAAGCACTTTATGTGCACTGGAATCTGGAAATGAAGTTGATGTGATTGCCACCGATTTCAGCAAAGCCTTTAATAGGATTTCACATGATATAATACTTCTGAAATTAAAAGCTATTGGTTTCCAAATAAACTTTATAACATGGGTTCAATCATATTTAAATGAAAGACAATACTATGTTTTATTTAGGTCCATGATTTCTGACCCAATTAAAGCCTCCTCTGGTGTCCCTCAAGGCAGCCACCTTGGCCCCTTACTATTTATTCTGGCCATTAATGATGTTGATTGCATCATTAAAAATTCATACATATCTATTTACGCAGACGATATGAAAATCTTTAGATATATAACCTCTTCCTCAGACAGCCTACCACTGCAGGAAGATCTTGACAGATTTTGTACTTGGTGTCAGAAGAATTTTCTTGAGCTTAACGTCAATAAGTGTCAGGCTATAACGTATTCCCGTAAGCGGCCCCCTACTTCACCTCGCTGCTATCTAATCTTTAATCTGCCTGTTCCCTTAGTGAATGAGTTGCGTGATTTAGGTGTTATCTGTGATAAAGAACTCAATTTCCACATAACCTTTGTTAGGCCTCTTCTTGAATATGCAAGCCAAGTTTGGTCACCCTACTACAGAACACACATCCTCCGGATAGAAGCTGTTCAACGCAGGTTTTTACGATTCGCTTTACGTGGTCTTCCCTGGGATGATAGCCAAAACTTACCACCTTATACCGACCGGCTGAAACTTATAAATTTACAACCCCTTTCTCTAGGTCGAAAAGTTGCCGACATTCTCTTTATTCATCAAATTTTAGTTGGTAATATCGATTGTCCTTCTTTACTTCGACTTATTTCTTTTAATACCAACCCACGCAATCTTAGGTCTGTGCCACTTTTCCGGCTCAATCTTCACCGAACGAATAACGGACACTTGGAGCCAATGTCTAGAATGCTTCGTGAAGTTAACGATATTCTGCCTCTCTTCGACTACCATCTCACCAAACTCTCTCTTAAAAACACTCTTATTTCCACCTATGCCGCACATCCTAACTTTTTTTTAACCGCTCCTACCCTTTAGTTTTTATCTTTAGTTTTAAGTGAAAATTGTTAGTTCTAAGAATAAGCTTGCAATAAGCAATAATGAATCTGTCCGGGGTTGACCCGGGCCGCAAATTATGAACGTAATAATAATAATAAAAAAAATCATCAACAACATCACAGATTTTACGATACTTGGTGAAACAAGGGAATTATGATGTTTTACCTACGTTTCTAACAACAGTTAACAACCAGAGATTCCAAGAATTAATAATTTTCCAATAACTTTTTTAAAATTGTATAGCTATTAAAAAGTTTTAAAGCGTACTCGTTTATTTGACTACCACCACCTTTTCTTACCTTATTCCTTAAAAGTTGCCAAAAAGAGTTAAGTTTGGGTATGAGGGCCTATTTGGAAAATCTACCAAACAAAAATGGTATAAAAGATTAGAAAAGGCAATTGAGTCATCAGTTTAATTTTTTACGCCAAGGTTACAGTTGCTTAGAAACGCCATTTGAAATGTCTAGATTTACAAACCAAGAATACCCAGACATTATTTACGTTTATAGGCTGTGCAATAGAAGTTCAACTCGAGCGCGACAAACATACACTGAACTTTATCCTAACCGACGACTTCCTAGTGAAGGAGTATTTGGAAACGCGTATCGAAGGCTTAGAGAAGCGGGATCAGTTTCTTTTTTTTTTTTTGTTTAAAGTAGTGGGCGCTCGAGGGGATAAGGTACCCTCAAAATGTTGGAAAAGAGCCCGGTGGAAGGAACATTAGGGAGGAAAGAAAGGTACCGATGTACGTTGGTTCTAAATGTTTGAATGTTATTATAACTAGGAAATAAATAGAGAGCTCGGCAGGCCATTCCACAAGCGAGTTGTTCGGCTTATGAACGCATCACTATATTTCAGAGTACGTCCGAAAGTAGGCTTGAGGGTATACTGATGAGCATTTATAGCGATACGGGTGTTGCGGTTAAAGGTTTGAAGGGCGGAATGCTACCGGCGATTTCTATGAAGCACTGGTGGTAGAAATAGCAATAAAACAAAGTGAGACAGGAGACATTTCGTCGGTGTTCGATTGTGTCCATTGCCTGAGTGATATTGGTATCAGCTATGAGTTTCATCGCACGATTTTGAATCCTATCTACCAGGTGGAGAGATGTTTTAGGAGCATCTGACCAGATGTGGGCATTGGACTCCAATTTTGGACGGATGAATACCTCATATATTGAGGCCAGGTCAGTGGGGGTGAAATATTTCTTATATCGTTTGAGGAAACCAAGACATTTCACAGCATTTTGGTGACATCAAATATGTGGTCATTTCAAATTAGATTGTCATTGACATATACACCGAGAATGGAAAGTTTTTCGGTTTCGACTATTTAAGTGCCATTCACGGATAATGGCTGGGTGTTTAAATTTCGCTTTAACAACAGCAGACAGCATTGTGGTTTGGAAGCATTAAGTTCTACTCTGTCAGTGGTTCCCCAATTAGTTATGCTGTTAATATCAGAATTTAATGAGCTTAACATTAGAAAAAGTGTCAGAGACAGAACGGAGCCCTGAGGTACACCAGCATTTATTTTGTGAATATCAGACTTGAAACCATCCAAGACAACTTAAATTGAACGTTCCGAAAGGTAATTTCTAATCCATTGAGGAAGAGAGTCGATCCGAAAAGCACGCATTTTCGACAAAATAGCCTGATGCCAAACTCTGTCAAATGCCTTAGAAATATCAAGTGCAACTATCTTGCTTTCGCCAGATTGATGTATGCTTTGGTTCCACTTTTCGGTGAGACATGCCATCAAATCACCAGTGGACCTGTTGCTACGAAAACCATACTGCCGGTCATTAAGAAGTTTTCGTGTTTCGAGATATTTCATGAGCTGACGGTTTATCAGCGTTTCCATGACCTTCCAAAGAAGGCACATAAGTGCAATGGGTCTGTAGGAGGAGAGAGAGGAAGATTCCTATTTTTTAGAGACGAGCTGGGCAAATGCTGTTCTCCATCTTCTAGGAAAGAGTCCCAAAGTGTAGGATTGTTGAAAAAGCTTACGCAGTGATTTTGCCATCGTCAAAGAACACCTCTTCAGGAGAAGGGGAGATATACCATCTGGACCATACACGGGAGCTCCACAAGTAAGACGAATTTCGGCAGATGAAAGAATACTGGAAAATGTTACAACTGATCCATCAATTATCATCAGATGCTTGGCTTTGCAATTCAAAGTTTCCAGACATCCTTATCCCTACCACCAGACACCTGTGCAAAAAACTGCTTCCTTAAATTGTCTAACTGGTTGCTGGAGCGGAGCTTGGATGACCACGAGTTTATTAGCAGAATTCTTTGGACGGACGAATCTCAATTTACAAGAGATGGGATCACAATCCACATACAAGGAGACATAAATCATTTTGGCACAAATTCAGCGTGAGCATGTGGACAAGTGTAACTGTCAAACTACCTTCAAACTACCACCTAGCCTGAATTCTCCAACTATCTGGAATTTTTGCGAAATAGTTTACCAGAACTATTGGAGGTCATTCCACTAATTCAACCAGCTTCACCATATTTCCAACACGATAGTGCTACAGCCCACTATGGTCGTGAGATTTAAAAATTGGCTAGTTGAAGAGTACGGTAATCATTGTATAGGAAGAAATGAACTAGTCCACTGGGCTGCAAGATCTCTTGACCTTACAGTATAGGATTTTTTTGTATGGGGAAGAAAGAACTTGTTTATTCAACCGAATAGCAACTTTAATTGAATTGGAAGAGCGTATTCTCGAAGTGTCATCAAATGTGAGGCAGCAGCTTGCATCAATAAACTTTCGCATTGCAATCCAAAAATGGGCTCTAGCATGCATACTGAACCAAGAAGAACACTTTAAGCACCTGTTATAACTACTTTAGTACACAAAAATTACCTAAAACTACACAAAATAATTTTTTGTTCATAGCCTTTCGAGCATAAAGTAAAAAAAAAATGTTTTTTTTTTAAATTTTAACTGCTGTAGGTTCTCCCAAGTAACAAAAAATCTATGTGTTTTGCTGCAACTGGTTGATGATTTTTTTTTTATTATTATTGTGACGTTCATAAGGAAAAAAATAGTAAAACGGTATGTTTGTTACGCATTTTCGGAAGAAAGAAATTAAAAATCAGCATGGGCAATAAATATGGAACTGGCTTAGAAATTGGGTATCAACATTATTTAATCGCAGTTATAAAAGTTGGTATTTCTTCTAAAAACGAAGCTCTAAACGAAGTTTCTATCGTTAGTATTAACAGAGAAATTTCCGTTAACATGGTGTAGAGTACAGCAAAGTAAGCCTTTTCTAAAATCCTCGATAAATGATGTCAACATTAGAGATAGACACTTATTGTAGAACGATTTTTTTCTTAGAATATACCCAAGAATCATTTTCCAAATTATTCTTCACGAATTAGGGGAAACCCTGTATGCTATTGTACATATATGCTATATCGGATAACACAACTCCAAAATATAGACGACTATCGAAAGTAATGGATTAAAACGGCTCCCCTTATTTTTCCACTGAATAAATGCAAAAGAGACTAGTAATTAGAACAACTATGGGCAGTGCAATAATGTTAATCTCCATGGCAGTTAATATAGCTTTATGCAAGCAGGTCCACATACGACGCAATTCAAAATTTACGGATCATGATGGAGAATCACCACTATATCTGCTGCGTATCGTTTTTATTGATTTGGAGGAAGCATTTAAAATGGTTCCCCGAAACCTTATATGGATGGCGCTAGAATCTCGAAATGTGCCAGAGACGACAGCTAAATGCATTGCAATAATAACTGAATAATTCGAATACAAACATGAAAGCGACAAATATGAAAATGTTACGAATGTCAGTGGATTTGGGGTATACGCGAAAGTCCCTACATTAAAAAGACTGAAGGTCGAGGGAAAATCTGGTCCAATAGCCATTTATTATAATAAAAACCAATCCGCTCTCATCTTAGCGGACTTACGTCCATTCTTTCTAAGATCGAGGAAACGCTGACAAATCATCAGTTCATGAAGTATACTTTTCATAGCAACAGTTACAAAAGTTACACTTAATATTTTAAAGACATCTGACGGAATTTGGCATCAGGCCAAATCGAATATGTTTGCGCTTGATACAGCCTTTCGGAATATTTCATTCAAATTACCTAGGATAGTTTCAAGTCTGATATCTTAAAACAAAATGCTGCTGTTCTTCAGAGCTTCAGTCCTTCTCCGACAGACTTTTTAATTTTCGTTAATTATCCCTTGTCTGCTACCTCTAACCCAGTAAATTCCTTAGCTGACGACAGTACTCGGCGTAATTTATATTCATTCCCGGACTCACGTTCCTGCTCTTGGTCTGTAGAAACGAAACAAAACGTACTAGTATATATTTAAGTAACCAGCCATACAACCAGTATTACACAGTCAATTGACATACTCCATCTCCGACATAATGTCTCTTGCCTAACCCTCGAAACCTTCAACCATAACACCCGCTTCGCTATAAATGTTCATCAGTTAACCTCACTTTCGGACGTACTCTGAAAGACCGTGATTATTCGTACTTCCTAACCTGTAAAACTCGCATGTGGAAACCACTGCTGACCTCTTTATTTCCTTATCATCATAACCTTAAAACATTAAGAACTAACGCTAATGGTATCTCTCGCCCTTTACTCCATAATTTACCCTCGCCCGTGCCTTATGCAAACATTTTAAGGGTGTTAATAATCTTTTGGTCGTGCGCTAATTATATGATTTAACAAAAAAAAAAGGCTCAAGAGCCAAAGGGAAAATTGTTGAATCGATTAAATGCAAAGCATTAGGAAAATCTTATCCTCGAATTGATCGAAAATAGGGTGACATGTAGAAAGGTGCGCAGTGCTCTTACCAATACAAGTACAAGGGAGAAATAGAAAATTATCATACATATTCGCTTTAGATATTCTAACGGTTAATAAAAGACGAGGGAGTAACTTCGGCTTCTGTTTTGGGTATGAAAACCCCATTGGCAATGAGTGAACCCATAATTTGGAAATGTAAAGTAAGTTCATACAGCCGCATAGCATGGTAGATCCACGTTGAGGATTTTCCGAACCTCAACCATGAAAAATCTCTACTAGTTCTAGGAACTTACAAGTACCGTAAATGGATCGAAGCTCTATAGAGGTCATTTAATATACTGCTAACCAAACTGTCCGCATCGAAGAGTGGTGTTTTTGAATAATAATGACTCGCGAGGATGTTCTGAAAAGTATATAAAAGATGTTTTTTTTTAGAATTATACAAATTCAATATGAAATAAAACATTTGAAGATAATGTTAATGTCTATGATATTAGCTTTATTTAATAGATAATTTTATGCTATTAGCGCTTATATGATATTGGGTATATGCGCGCTACGGCTAACTCGAATGAAGCGCAATCGTGAAGTCCAATTTTCGACAACTTTATCGAACAACTGGGGCCGTATATCAGCAATAACACGGCGAATGTTGACTTCCAAATTGTCCAATGTCTCTGGTTTATCAGCATAGACCAGTGACTTCACATGCCCCCAAAAAAAGTAATCAAAAGGTGTGAGATCACAGGATCGTGGAGGCCAGTTCACAGGTCCATTGCGCGAAATTATGCGCTCAGCAAATGTTTCCCGCAATAAATTGATGGCGTCGCGAACCGTGTGGCATGTTGCGCCTTGTTGAAACCAAATCTCTGTCACGTCAATGCCATTCAACTGAGGAACGAAGAAGTCAGAAATGATGTTTCTATAGTGCTTCACATTGAGGGTAACATTCTGGCCGGCATCATTCTTAAGAAATATGGGCCGATAATTCCACCAGCCCAAAAAGCATACTAAACAGTGAGTTTTAACGGTTGTGAGGGCGTCTCGACAAAGGCTTCTGGGTTTAAATGTAAATTTTGCTGGTTTACATATCCATTTAACGAAAAATGGGCTTCATCGGAGAACAAAATTTTGCTTTGAAAATGAGGATCGAGTTGAATCACCTACGACGCGTATAGTGGTCACGCGGTTTCAACTCTTGCACAAGTTGGATCTTATAAGCTCTTAAGCCAAGATCTTTCCGTAAAATCTTCCACAAAGTGGATGGGCATAGCTCCAATTGCTGTGTACGATGGCGAATCGATTCATTTGGATTCTCCTCAACACTGCGCCCCACAACGGCAATAGCTTCTTCTGTTCGCACAATTTCTCATCTTTGTGGATGTGTATTATCCAGCAGGGTACGTGGTGCGAAAACGGTTCATCGTGTCCCGAATAACTTGCTCGGATGGGCGATTATGACAACCGTAAAATGGACGTAGCGCAGTCTATTGCCAGTCTAAAAACCCAATCTCTAAAAAAACACCATTTACATACATACCACCTTGATCAAAAAGTTATTAAGTTGGTAAATCTGTTGTTGACATTCCCTCTAAATCTTAGCGTCAAAGCTTGATATTTGTGAAAGTTACAAGAGTACGTCTATCTCTGTGTGTGTTGGCGATTTTTTACAATTTTAGAAATAGATTTAAATTTGCAACAACGAACTTGTACGAGGGCTATTCTAAAATAAACCTCCCAAGTGAAAAATATTTTTTAAAAAAACCAAAACCATTAATTTTTTTTCACAAAATAGTTTTATTATTTTTCTACATAGTCTCCGTTTAAATCTATACATTTTTGGTAACGTGGGACGAGCTTTTGTATATCCTCCTTAAAAAATGGCACCGTCAGTGCGTTGAGGCATTGATTCATACCGTTCATAAGTTCCTCATTACTTCCAAAATGTTGAGATGCAATGGATGATTTCAATTTTGGGAAAACGTGGTAATCACTTCTTGCCATATCAGGACTGTAGGGAGGGCGATCAAAAATCGATCACAGTAAACCGCTGCATTTATTGTGTTTCCAGGTTCCATAAACTCGGTCAACAATATGCCTTTACTGTCCCAAAAAACTGTGGCCATCATTTTTTCGATAGGAAAAAGTTTGTTTGAATTTTCTTGGCTTGTTTGGGGAATGAGTGTGCATCCATTGCTTTGACTGTTCTTTGTTTTGTAAGTTTAAATACTGGACCCAAGTCTCATCTCCAGTCACAATTTGCTGTAAAAATTCTTCACCTTCCATTTCTAAACGTTCGAGAAATGCTTTTCCTGAATTGACACGTTAGGCCTTTTGGACATCTGTGAGCTGTTTTGGGACCCAACGGGCACAGAACTTGTGGTAACCCAAGTTTTCACACACGATATTCTGTATAGAGCAGTTCGAGAAATTTCGGAAAATCTTGTCGCAAGATCTGAAATCGTAAAACGCCTGTTTTCTCGAACAAGTTGGTCAACTTGGTGAACCACGTCTTGATTCATGATCGAATTTGCGGCCTTGGCCTCCTTCACTATGCACATCTGTGCGTCCGTTTTTAAATTGTCTACACCAATCACGTACCGAACCATCACTCATCACTGTAATGCCGTAAACAGCACATAACCGACGATGAATTTCAGCTGCGCCATTTCTTTCGGCTTGCAAAAAACGAATTACACTTCGCACCTCACAGGCGGCGGGAGATAAAATTGTATTCTCCATGTTAAAACGTCAACTATTGGAAAAATACTGAGCGAAACCGGTCGAAACTTGGCATATTATTAGAGAATAATGTACTGGTTGCGACATGCAGAAACACGTCATCGAAGTGCACGTATGTAATGAATTATAACACATCGGAGGTTTTGGAATAGCCCTCGTATTTTAAATATGAACGCTTTTCCAAACATTTTGTTGTCAAAATCTTCAAAAGAACTATTTGAAAAACACTGTGCGGAAATCAAAAGTCAACATAAGATGTGTCTCAAAAGTCTATACCATATATCCCACACGAGTTTATATACCTTGGCGTAGTGGTACTAGCAATCGCTTCTCACTCGGAGGGTCAAGTTTCGAATCCTAGCCACGACAAAATTTTCATTTGTGTATATTGGAACTCAGTCAGAAAAATCTGCGTGTGAAGGCATAACACTGACATGTAGATTTGGCTGTTATAGGGTTTTGAAGCACAAATCAACCGTTAAAATTCACAACCTCACATTCCGAGTGAAGAAAATCTCTCCGTCCTATTCGGACTCCCGCCTCTGGAGAGTCAATACCGAAACCAAACACACCTGAGTTTCAAACCACTACATCACCACAATGCTCTCCTTTCTATCGTTCGATGTGACTTCCGCTGGAACATATAACATTAAAAACGGTCTGCAACAAGGTGCGGTAAATTCGCCGATCCTATTCAACATTTACACAGGTGATCTGATAGGTTCACTTCACCATGCCATAGCGTACGCAGACGACTTAATTGCGTACAGATCAGGTCCAAAGATTGAGGTCATTAATACACTTTTGCAACGTGACTTCGACAAAATTAAGCAATATTGCGATGACTGGAAGTTGAAAATCAACTTTCAGAAGTCGGAAACCATTCTGTTTAGGACGCCTTTGTCTGGGGCCTCTAGGGATACCAGAAGGAATTGGCGAAAGTTCTCTATCGTCGGACAACATGGACAGCCACTTGCTTGTCGAAATGTAGTCAGATACCTTGGGATCTGGATAGATCAATATCTGTATTTTAACAAACATATAGATGTTGCTCTGGCCAGAGCCAGAGGTGCTTTTGCCCTTACAAGGAGACTGTTTTATAACAGCCAACTGGATGCGAGGGTGAAGGTGATCTGCTACATGGCCCTTATCAGGCCCATGCTTGTATTTGGATGTCCGGTGTGGTTCAACGTGAGAGCAAGTTTATTGGAAAAGATTCGGGTGTTTGAGAAGGCTTGCCTTAGGACCTGTCTTCGATTATACAGAACGCCAGAATCTGAGTACATAAAATTCTTTCGTAATGAGGTCTTATACAATAGGGCGAACCTAATAAGAGTGGACAATTTCGTCATTAAGTTGACTCGAGGGCACATTGCAAGAGCAATTACCTCATCGAACAACCTGATCTCTGGGGCTTATTACCCTAATTACGAGTATATGTATCACGAGAGAGTTCGCTTTGACGGCTTTATTCCTCCAGAAGCGTTCCTCTACCTAGATAGTAAAGGTCTGATCCAGGAAAGATTGGCGGTGCCGCTAATCTTCCACGTCGCTCGAAAAGCTGCGGACAGGCGACTCAACTACGACAGAGACGTCGCACATGGCAGTGCGGAGCGTCTCCGGTTCAGTAGGGCGGTAGGGAGTCGCGACATGAGGGACTGAGGGACTTGTTAGCTTCATGTGAAGCAAAGTGGGTCGCCCAATTTTTTTTTAGCCATGGCCGGCTTACATAGTTTTAAGTAGGAGTAAGTTAGATTTAAGAAAAAAAACATATAAAAACAAAACCAAAAAAATTAATAAAAATAAAAAATTATAAAAAAAAAACATATATATATATACATATATATATATTAGGTATATATATATCATGTATGTATATATATATCATGTATGTATATATAATGTATTAGATGTAAGTAGGTTAAGTAGATTAAGATTTATTTTTAGGTAATCTGTAAGTTTTTAGTTTTAAGTTTTTATATTAATATTATAAAAAATTGTCCATATACTAAGTTTTTGCTTAAAATTTATTTTCTTAGTTTTAGTTGTAATGTTAATATAAAATTAAATATAGACTGTAAGATACATCGAAAGACATAGTTTAAGCGCTAGGTTTAACTTAGAGTGCCCGCATGGGGCCAGTAAGTTAGAATCAGATGATTATAAGTTAATTAAACTAATTTTTAAGCGATTTTTTGTATAGCATTTAAGTGTAAATTAAGTAATATAAATAAAAATGCATAAAAACTGAAAAAAAAACTGATGCTTTCCTTTCTCTCCTCCTTCTATCTTTCCGTCCGCGCCAAGGCAACAGTAAAAGGGTATCATAACCCCTTAGGCGCGCGTAAATTATAAACAAAAATAAAAACGATTGATCTTGAAATAGCCCTCGTATTAAATTTTAATTAAAAAATGCATTTAATGGTGCGCAAACGTTGGAAATGTTGGAAAACGGCAACGATTCTCTAAAGAAAACGGTCGTTTACCAGTGGCACGAGCGTTTCAAAAGTGGTCGTGAGTCAATCGAAGATGATGAACGCAGTGGCAGACCATCGACATCGAAAACCGACGAAAACATTGATGAAGTACTCGTAAAAGAAATGTTGGTCTATAACCGCAAATTAACCATCACAGAGATAGCGGAGGACTTGAACATTGCCTGTGGATCCGTTCAAGACATTTTGGTTAATGATTTGGGTTTCCGTCGTGTAGCAGCAAAGTTGGTGCCAAAAGACCTCAATTTCATGCAAAAAAGAGACCGTGTTGACGTTGCAAAAGAGATGATTTGCGAAGTTGAATCCGATCCCACATTCATCAAAAGGACATTTACTGGAGACGAGACGTGGGTTTATGAGTACGACACGCAATCCAGACATCAGGCAAGTGAATGGCGTTCACCAAATGAGCCGATACCACAAAAACCACGTCGTTTTCAGTCAAAAAAGAAGGCAATGCTCACGATTTTCATGGATTACAACGGTGTAGTGCATCATGAATTTTTGCCAGAAGGCCAGACGGTAAACAAAGAGTATTATTTGGGCGTTATGAGACGTTTGCGTAAAGCAATTCGCCGAAAGAGACCAGAATTGTGGGCAGAAAACTCGTGGATTTTGCACCATGATAACGCACCGTCGCAGTCGCACAGTGCCATCATTATTCGTAATTTTTTGTGGAAAAAATGCAACAAATACCATCCAACAGCCATCGAATTCACCTAATTTGGCTCCCTGTGACTTCTTTCTGTTCAATCGAGCTAAAAAAAACTACTACAGGGAACGCGTTTCAGCAGCCGAGAGGAAGTAATGGAAAAATCGAGGGAAGCACTGATGGACATACCGAAAACCGAATATAAAATATGTTTCGAGGATTGGATCAAGCGCTGGCATAAGTGTGTTGCAGTCAATGGGGATTAATTTGAAGGAGACAATCTATGTAGATTTAGATGAATAAACTTGTATTTTTAATTTTCTGAAGAAACTTTTTGATCAAGGTGGTATGTCAATTTATTATCGATTTGAATGCATCTAGGAGCTATTTTGTTTGATTAGATAGCTAGATGTCGTTAGATTGAAGGCGAGAACTTAACGAAGGCTACAGAAACTGTTCTTTGTTCTCGCAGAAGACGTTCGGGATTTTTAAAGTTAAGTTTTGATTTTTTGACGAGCTGTCAATGAGATTGAGTATGCTTATTGTACCCCTGGCAGCTTATGAAAAAAGACCCTTGGAAGATATTAGTCATATCAGTTATTGTTTTTTTTCGAGTAATATTCAGTTCACTATACGTAGAATCAGGTGCGAGTTAGACGATTTTATACTCATGTCCGATGCCATGAAGGGCGAAGAGATATAAATTTCCCATCCGAAGAACATTCTAGTCTGCACATGGGGAACGGCACTGTAGAGAAAGTTCTCATGTAAGGTGGAGAGTTTTAGTTGAGACCAATATGTTAACGTAAATATGCAGCTAGAACTATAAATTAAATGGTATTGTTACCGTCACTAATGTTATCCCAGTTGTCTCTCTAATGTCCCATGGGTTGCCATTACGTTTCTTTTATATATTTCACCCTTCTACTAAATGCCCATAAATACATAAAAAAAATTGTTGAATTTAAAAGTCTCTCACAAGTCCAAATAAAGGTTTGGTCAATATTATCTCTATTTTCTATTCCTATTCTATTCTTTTATGTTCTATTTCTTACGCTAGGAGGCTTCTGCGAATACACCCTTGCCCAGAAAAACAACCCTTCATAAATAATGAAAGACATCAACGTCAACTAATACATATATGTACTCGTATATACATACATATTCGTATACTGCTCGTATATTAAAGTTTTCTATGATTTGCAGAGATGCTTGTTTCAGCTCTCTTTCTATGCCAGATAATGTTGTGCTAAAAGTGACATTATGTTACACGGGCAAGCAAATATGAGTGGGCTCGTCAATATCTGTATACGCATATGGGTTAATACTCGTATGTAAGACAATTGCTTCCTCTTCCCAATGAGATCCATGGACATATATACAATACGTATTCGTATGTATTGTACTTTCAAGTTAAACTAACTATGTCATTGGGGACACGCAACATTTGTTTACCGTTTCAATTCACCGCATAAAAACACATAATGCAGCATGAAATCGTAGTCGTCTATCCTCATACTATCATCATCATTACCCTAAATTGAAGTGCAGATAGTTTGGTGTCATGCCTGAGTGTAACTGACATGCATAAACAACTAAGTGGCACGCACACCCACCTGTGGCAACATTGCTTGTTCATGTCCATCCTTAGGCTTCCTAATTCCAAGAGCTTTAAAACTACAATACAAATACCTATAAGACTGCCCTAATAATCGGCCAATGTCATGAAACTAAACTCTGTCGATAAATACGAATGAAAGGCCACCCAGCTATAGACATCAATAAAAGTATCTAAACTTGTGGAAATAAACTTAAGCGAATAGGGTGCGGTCTGTCATTTCAAACACTTTAAGAAGGTTATCTAGTTTGTCCTTTTTTTGCTTTTGGCAGATCAAGCTGTTGCGTTGAGGACTTTTTACCCATATTTAGTCTTTTATTGAGGGTTTATGAATCGAGTAATTATAAGTATAAAAATAAAAATGAAACCATATCTTAGAGCCATCGGCACTTAATTGTGAAAAAAAAAAATTAGAGCTGTATACGAGTACAAATGTTCGTTGCCAAGAACCGCAGAGCAATTAACTAAAAGGTGTTAACACCGAAGGATTCATGCAATTAAGGTCGTCAAAAGTTATGGTTTTCCCGGGGAAACAAACCTTGAATGGTAAAAGACATAATGAAAATGATGGCACAACCAGTATGGCGCCCGATTGCTATACGCAATGTAGAATGAGAAAGCCATGTAAAAAGTTTGACCGTATTCTGGATAAGATATGAGGATCCTGAGTTCCCACAGTTGCTTTGCTTTTGGCCAATCTGTCACGTTAACTGTGTGATGCATCATGACAGCTATCTCATTGGGTTCATATAAAAGAGAGAAGAAGATTGATGCTTTATGAAATAAAGCTTTTAACAAAGGGAACTATTGGCTTACTTTCTTGCTTAGTTCATTTAAAGTATAAAAAAAAACCCTAAACATTAAGTGATACGAGTTCTTTAAAAGTTCAGTGAACAAGCCAAACAGGAAATAGGAGCATGTCCACCACTTCGGAAAACATTTAGGAGTTCAGTGAGGTCGAATTTTATAGGAACCGTTTTGTATTTCATTTTAAACGGAGGATACTCCTTTGTCAGGTACCTCGATTTAAGTTCAATTATCTGCTTACATGAGCTTACGTTTGCTTACTCATTCTCCGAGATATTACATATTTCACGAAATTGTTATTTCAGTGTAGCATGGCCATTATTGTGGAACTCGAATTTACTTTTGGAAAATAACTGAAGTAATGATGCTTGTAATGATACGCTTGATCGTCACTTTCATAGTACTTTGAATTCAGAGCAATGTTAGCCGTACTATATTACATATATACAGAATATACCATATGTCTTGTTCGTCATCTTATGTTTTCAATATACCCTACTTCTCATTGTGCAATGAATGGAAAATGACATTCATAACGTCAGCTTTTTTCCCTCTACGACTTCTGATGAAAGCAGTAGCTAACTTCATTAAAGAGAGCACATTCCATATTGTATATTACTCAGAACACTTGTTTGGAATGTGGCAAGTGCAGGTTGACATCGTCGTCAGTTAACGTGGACACATAGCAAAATTTTCTTACGGAAGGAAACCGCATGTTTTCAAATACCAACTAAAAAGCCTTATCGGAAGTATCTATCTTGGACCACGGATTCGCTGAATTTCAAATCGAACGAGAAGTCTCGAGTTTGCCAAAGTGGAAAAATAAGGTGTACGAAGGCATCGGAAAACTTTTCAATAGGCCATCCTAGAATTAGTGAAGCCATGTTACCGTGGCTATAGTGATAAGTCAGCTATAAGACTTATGATGATCACAACAATTGGGTTGTGCTGCTCGTGACAGGTTATTTCACAGTTTAGTCTAGTTTGCTAAACCTGAATCGTCAATTGTGATTTACGAGTAGTATGGGATTCTTGATTTTTATGTAGAGGTTGGAAGCCCAAGAACAGATTAGTCAAACAAAAGTGGAGGCTTCCAGTATTCAAACTTGAATCTGATGAAATCCCAGTCACTACCAACACATTTTAAAATGCCTGATAATTCAACTGAAGCTTGTGCGTATTATCAGTGACCGTGGCGTGTTATACGGGATATTTCTTCTATCAAATCAACTGAAAATTATATAAATTGACCTGTCGAATTCTAAAGAGGATTTAAGTTACTAGACTGCTTCTGGCCTAGATAGTTAGAGTAGTGTTTTGATGTAGCCGTAATATGAATTCTCATTTACCAAAAATTGCAGACTTATAAATCTGTTAAAAAGCGTAATGTGATTGACTGAACTTCGATCCTACTTTAAGGATCCGATGAGGCCAACCGTGACGTAAAATTATCTTCCAAAAAAATTTTTTCAAGTATCCTCCCCTCTCAAAGGCATGTTCCGTTTAAAAAGAAGTGGTCTTTGGTACAACACGCACTGGAGCTTTGATGAGCTTGAGCGTCGGATGTCTTATGACTGTGGTCTTATGGACATGCCGTCCGTTGCAATGACACCGGAACTACTGTTGCAGAAAAAATATGGAATTGACTTTCAGGGCCCAGGATTGGTGTCGGCCATAATCTCAGCTAGGAAAGGAATGCAGTTGAGTCTTCACGGACGGCCACAAAGCCAATGTAGGATGTGGTGCTGGTGTCTTTCTGTAGTACGGCAACGTTGGATTTCACTGCACGTTAGGAAAGTTGGCATCAGTCTTCTAAGCGGAGGTTTACGCAATCCTAATGGCAGCGAATTATATTGCAGAGAACCGCTGAAGGTGGCGAAGTATTTAAGTTAGTTAAGAATGTTTAAGAATGCATTAGATCAATGAACGCAATCGGAAGGCTAAATTAAGTTACCCTTGCCTAGGACTCAGATCACAATGGGATCACGGGAAATGAAATCGCCGATTAACTTGCCAGGCAAGGTTCAGAGAGTTTTTTAGGATCCGAACCTATTTTGGGTTTGGTTGCGTCCTCAGTTAAGGCTTCCATTGACAGTTGAGTCTCATATGAGCACAACTGCAGATAGAATAACTCTCCAGGATTCAGGAAGACCAAAGGAATGCTTGTCGACGTCTCTAGGAAGTCAGCGGCTTTTCTGCTGTCCCTCAGCAGGAAAAACTACAGGGCGCTAACTGGGGTCGTGACAGGGAATAACGCTTTTGCTAAGCATTTAAGTGTGCTGGGCATAAGTGATACAACATCCTGCGATGCTTGCAGTGAAAGTGATGACGACATCGAGGACATCTCTGTGAATGTCTGGCTTACGCTCGCATCAAGTTGCTGGTACTCGACGCTGACTGAAGGCACCTTATGACTGAAGCGCTTACTCATCTTTTTTCGTAAGAGTGAAAGATTTCATTAATAGGAACTTACAAAGAGTACAAGTTCTTTTATGAGTGCAGAACAAAAAAAAAAAAATCTGACTAAAGTATTGCTAACCCATACTTTTGTTCTCTATCGGAGCAGAGTACTCCGAAAGAGCACTACTCTATTGCACTCCTTGTATGTTCATTATACTGAAATTGTCACTCTTTCGCGGAATGATGAGAAAGCGTTTCAGTGTCAAAGTGCCTACATTACCAGCGCTGATAGTGCTTAGGCCGGACATTCACAGAAACAGTGTTTCACGGTGTTATTATCATTCCCACTGCAACCAATCTTAGGTGCTTAGCAAAAGCGCAATGCCCAGTCATGACGCCACTAAGCAATCTGTAGTGTTTCCTACTGAAAGACAACTTAAAAGGCACTGACCTCGTAAAGACGTCGAGAAACACTTCTTAGGTCTAACGTAGGCAGTTCTGCCCCCATCAAATTGACCACTTCTCATGATATTTCTTCTTCGAGCTGGTGTTCTTCTTTCCCCTTTTACTCATAGAGTGCACGAACCGTCCTCGTCTTCTACACACTAGTGGTCAGGAAGTTGGTTCGTCCAAAGGGCTTGTATGCACTCCTCATCAAACCAAGTTCAGTTTTTTTTCAGTTTATATGCATTTTTATTGTATTACTTAATTTACTCTTACTTGCTAGACAAAAAATGCTTAAAAATTAGCTTAATTAACTTAAAATTATCTTATTCTAGCTTACTGACCCCATGCGGGCACTCTAAGTTAAACCTAACACTTAAATTATGTCTTTCGACGTACCTTACTACTATACTATACTATTTCTATCCATTATAATTAAAACTAAGAAAACATTTTTTCAAAAAAAAAACTTAGTAACATGACTTTTTTTTATATTTTATTATAAAACTTAAAACTAAAATCCTAAAAACTACCTAAAAATAAGTCTTAATCTACTTAAACTACTTACATCTAGTACATACATATATATATATATACATAATATATATATACTTGATATATAAATATATGTATATATATATAGATGTATGTTTTTTTTTTGAATTTTTTATTTTTATTAATTTTTTTTTTGGTTTTTATATATTTTTTTTTTCTTAAATCTAACTTACTCCTACTTAAAACTATGTAAGCCGGCCATGGCTAAAAGAGAAATTAGGCGACCCACTTTGCTTCACATGAAGCTACTAAGAATTGGAGGAATTCGACGACGAAGCATCCCCTCCTTCTAAAAGCCACCAAAATTGTTGGTGCTGCCGAGCAACATCCCTCATGTCGCGATTCCCTACCGCTCTACTGAACGGGAGACGCTCCGCACTGCCGTGTGCGACGTCTCTGTCGTAGTTGAGTCGCCTGTCCGCAGCTGTTCGAGCAACGTGGAAGATTAGCGGCACAGCCAATCTGTCCTGGATCAGACCTTTGCTATCAAGGTAGAGAAACGCTTCTGGAGGAACATAGCCGTCTAAGCGAACTCTCTCGTGATACATATAATTAGGGTAGTAAGCCCCGGAGATCAGGTTGTTCGATGAGGTCATTGCTCTTGCAATGTGCCTTCGAGTCAACTTAATAACAAAATTGTCCACTCTTATTAGGTTCGCCCTATTGTACAAGACCTCATTGCGATAGAATTTTATGTACTCAGACTCTGGTGTTCTGTATAACCGAAGACAAGCCCTAAGGCAAGCCCTCTCAAACACCCGAATCTTTTCCAATAAACTTGCTCTCACGTTGAACCACACGGGACATCCAAACACAAGCATAGGCCGGATAAGGGCCATGTAGCAGATCACCTTCACCCTCGCATCGAGTTGGCTGTTGTAAAACAGTCTCCTTGTAAGGGCAAAAGCACCTCTGGCTCTGGCCAGAGCAACATCTATATGTTTGTTAAAATATAGATATTGATCTAGCCAGATCCCAAGGTATCTGACTACATTTCGACAAGCAAGTGGCTGTCCATGTTGTCCGACGATAGAGAACTTTCGCCAATTCTTTCTGGTATCCCTAGAGGCCCCAGACAAAGGCGTCCTAAACAGAATGGTTTCCGACTTCTGAAAGTTGATTTTCAACTTCCAGTCATCGCAATATTGCTTAATTTTGTCGAAGTCACGTTGCAAAAGCATATTAATGACCTCGATTTTTGGACCTGATCTGTACGCAATTAAGTCGTCTGCGTACGCTATGGCATGGGGAAGTGAACCTATCAGATCACTTGTGTAAATGTTGAATAGGATCGGCGAATTTACCGCACCCTGTTGCAGACCGTTTTTAATGTTAAATATTCCAGCAGAAGTCACATCGCCATTCTTCACGATGAACTGTCTACTGGAGAGCATATCAAAAAGAATGTACAGCAGTGGTTTACTAATGCCCAACCTGTGCAGCTTGAAAAAGAGTCCCTCTAACCATACGGTATCGAAGGCTTTTTCCAAGTCAATCAGGCAGGCACCAGTGCACTGTTTCTTGCCTTTGTTCCATTGGATATCGGAAACCAGTTTAGACGCAGCATGAATGATATCATGCCCCGCCTTGAAACCGAATTGATTATCCGGAACTATATGTTTGTCCTCAACCCACTTGGTCAGGACTCTATTGATTACTTTCTCGAAAACCTTACTGATGTTTGGAAGAAGACTGATCGAGCGGAGATTCGCCGGATTGGAAGTATCTTTATCCCTTTTGGGGATGGGATGTACCACCGCAGTTTTCCAATGCGCTGGATAATGTGCATTATTCATTGCATTATTAAACAGGGTGGTATAAATGTCCACCGCTACTAGTGGGAGATGTCGAAGCACAATGTTCGGTATTTCATCGGTTCCCACTGATTTCTTACTTCTAAGTGATTCGAAGATCGTTTGGAGCTCTTCCTTCGCAATGAAAGGTGGTAATACCCTTTCGTTGGTGATGACATTATTTGCCATATTCTCGTCACTGAACTGGGTGAAACCCGAGCTCTCGAATCGCCAATTCACAATTTCATTTCGAAGGCAGGCATTGTGCATAAGGACTCGACTTTCCAGGTCGTGGTTCGGGTCAATGATGTCATTCGCCTTGTACACTTCCTGGAAAGTCGCTCCTATAGCCTCTACCTTCTCCTGCGGATCCTCGACCACAAAGAAGTTGTCATCATCAACGGCCTCATTTGGATCAATGCCTGCTGCTACAAGTATTTGTTCGTTGTTCGTCGTTCGAGCGATTTTAAGACATGGAAGGTCGTTTTGATTATTTCTCCGAAATATTTTATTTATTTGCGGGAACATATTCGGGTTGCTGGTGTTTACAGCCCGAATTTTGTTGTTCCAATACAAACTTACAGAATTTCTGTAATTTTCTTTTATTAATGTTTGAAGGTTTTTAATCGACGACTTCAATGTCATGATCTCCGGGTTATGTCTGTCAGTAAACTGTCTGTACAAGGTTTTTAGTCTTGACAGCAGCCTACTTTTTTGTCGGTGCAGTGCGTCAATAGTTGCGTTGCGGAATAAGTCTTCTTCGTCAGTGTGTTGATACCGAGGTATCGTTTTGTCCATAGTTCGTTTAATTGTCTCGTCCATTAGTTTTAGATACCTGTCAATCTCCTCGTTTGACAGATTTCTGTTGGACGGTGGGTAGAGCGAATTCGAGGAGAGTGCTCTAGTCAGTGTTCTGGTGAAGTGTGTCCAACGCACCCTACTATAATTGTAGGAATGCCTTTGCACAAACTCATCCAATTCCGCAATTTCGTTGGGAACAGTTATTTCGGTGCTGAGACCGCAATGGTCACTGTCATACACGAAAGTGCGTAGACAGTTTGTAGTTTGTTGGTTAGTGCATGTCAGTTGTATTCGTGAATCGAACAGCAGAAGATCCAGATAGGACCCGTGTCTCGGAAACGACGGACTATCCGTGGCTTTGAGGTCGAGTCGATACATCACGCTGTGCTGACCCCACCAATTGAATAGTAGGTTCCCTCTAGTATTTGGTGTATTATTTCCCCAATTACTATGTTTGGCGTTGAAATCTCCGCCGATAATAAAATAGTTGTCTTCCAATTCCAGCCTCAGAAATCGAAAAAGTGTCTCGAGCTCTGAGATGAATAAGGTGGATTGAGTAGCCTTAGGTGCATAGACAGACACCATGTATAACCGCTTTCCACTACGGAGAGGGATGTACATGATGCATGCTTCCAGCACCTGAAACCTACGTACCACACTACTGTATACTCTTTTGAAACGCAGTCCCTTGAGCAAGTTTGATGATCTGTTGATTGCCATATTCCATATGCTAGCCATAATGATATTCTGGCACTCATCAAACTCAATTTGTCCAAGTTCGTTTTCAGACGTTGTATTGTCTAGGCTACGTTTTCCATGTGATGTGTTGTCGTAGATATAGCATTGGGTAACGCCAGGTTGCTTCCTTCCCTAATCATACAAGAACAAACTAAAAAACGCTCTGGCAAAGGAAACATAAAATCTTGTCGAGAGCTTGTTATGGGGGCATCGTGGGATTGTTCAACTGAACTGTATATCAGGGTCGAGTCCTTCTATCAACAGGGTGCGCCATCTTAAAAAAAAAAAAACCGATTTCCATATGTGAGGTATTTTTATTTAATTTTGTCCTATATTTGGACTAGTTTTTGAATACAACATCAATCAAGTGGCCGCCTTCATTGATCAAAGTAAAATGTGTCATTTTTGCTGTGATTTCCATAATTTTTTCGAGCAACTCGGGCGATATAACGATGATTTCGGCGCGAATGTTTACCTTATGCTCATCAATGGTCTGAGGCTTGCTGGCGTACACTTAACTTTTCAAATAACCCCACAAAAAGAAGTCCGGCGGAGCTAAATCTGAAGATCTGTGTGGCCAGTCAATGTCGCAATTTTTTGACAACACACGTCCAGGGAACGTTCATTGCAGAAACTACATTGTTTGATTTGCAGTATAGCATGGCGGACCATCTTGTTGAAACCAGTAGCCGCTCAGACCTTTTCACACATTTGTGGGCAGATATAATGACCAACCGATATCGATTCCCATCGACTGTTTCGCCTTTTCTGAAGAAAAATGGCCCAATGATGGTTTTTGGCGCAAACGCCGGTCCAAACAATTACATTTTGGTCATGCAATGGTGTTTCATGGATCTCGTGTGGATTCTGCGTTCCCCAAATGCGGCAATTTTACTTGTTAACGGCGCCAGAGCATGTGAAATGGGCCTCGTCGGCCATCAATATTTGCTTCCAAAAATGAGATTCAGTATCAACCATTCGAGCGACTGTTTGGACGTATTCCAAGCGACGTGAATGGTCTGTCGGCAATATTCTTTGAATCAATTGCACTTTATATGGAAACAAATGCAAATCATCTTTCAAAATGCGCCGCAAGTTGGTTTCCCTGACGCCAAGATTCTGAGCGCGGTGACGATATGACACATGTGGATTCTCGACAACACTCTCTCTTACTGTTTCAACCAATTCATTGGAACGTCTTGGGCGTTGATGAACGGCATGTCGACGATCTTCCACTGCCCCGTGCTCAACATGATTTGACACCAAACAATGAATAGTGCTGTCATACGATGCTTGTTGGTTACGATATTTACGACGATATGCACGTTGAGTTAACACAACTGAATGACCATTTTTAATGTACAACGTCGCTATTTGGGCGCATTGTTTCGGTGGGAAGCGATTCATGGTTAAAATTGTACTGAATTCACTTTTCAAAAGCACCTCTACTCTATGGTTATATAAAAATACAGCGATTTAAAGGGTACATCTATTGGCAATATATCATATACATATATATTTCTAAAATCAAATCTTCGGGTTTAGTTCTGTAAGTATTCATCGGATTTCTGAAAGTAGGTGCGATTTCTTTATGTCAGTGCTGCAATAGACATAGATAGAATAGGCCTCGATGCATGACTCCGGAACTCCGTTGAAAATCTTTACAAAAGTTTAATTCAACACCAGATTAAGATTGTTTGTAGATCAAATTAGTGAAGATGCCTAGCGATTCTAAATGGTGCTACTTAATACACACAATGTCCAAATCAACTTTCCCTGTACCCGGGAATAATTTGAGTCAGAATCTGAGCCAGTAAAGGAATGTAGTCGGGTCTTTACCTATCTGAAATCTGGCATTCGTGAATTTTTGGAGGACAACTAAATTAAATTTGTGTCTATATTCCCAGCCGAAATAAGCGCAAGATAAAGTATCTAAGTGTGTTGCGGAAGCCAATTTCAATAAGGAAAATATTCCGTTAAAAATAAAAGATAGATGAACAACTTTTCTCAATCCCAAAGTCCAACATTTCATAAGCATTGAAATGTAAGGTCAACTTCTACTACGAGTACATACATTCGCTTATTCGTTCTTCCTTATTCATCCACATTCAACTAGTCATAAGGGTATGAGACCCTTATCAAAGTTCCAAAGTTGTCCTTTTTATTATCATTTCACCACCCTCAACATATGTTCACTGTCCCAATCTACAGTGTCTAGTGGCCTCCGCGACGACCGGCGGCGTCTACAATTTTATGGGACACCCATAAAAATATCAAACGGTGGCGCAAAAGATACGTAGTAGCTCGAAAATCCAAATACAATAAAACCCAAAAGGACAACGATAGTAAAGGACAAATAAAATGAATTCACCCCATAAAGTTCTCGTATATAAATACTCGTACATACTAGTGGTGTCCTGCCATGGGGTACCAATACGTCTACGAACAACAAACACATTTTGTAGGTTCATGTGCAAACAATACAATTTTATTCGCCCTGTGATTCGTGACATAGATAAATTCGGAAATGATCCTGAAATTAGCCTGTTGAATTTTTCGGTCTCTACATTCACCGCTTGGCTTTTTCAGGTTTCCGCCCCTTGCTGTAACTTGAATCAACAAGATATTGTGTCATGTCATCATAAATTTTTTTTTTTTTTTTTTTTTTTTCGTTTTTCTTTCTCATTTTAACCGAAACCTAATTAAAAGTCGAAAACACTCATTATCAGCAAAAAATTATTCTTTTTTCCCTCCCAACAATTAAAAGAGTTGGATAATTATTTACAATCACAGAGATGTACAGAGTGTGGTAAGTTTGACTTCCAATTTTAATGGACGACATTTTTCCCCTATTGAATTCGGTCTACCCTCATCCCGTAGGTATTTTGTTGTTTTATTTTTTTTTTTCTTTTATTGCTCCCTAAATAGGTGCCTAAGTAATGAGTGGTTGAGGCTAGAGCCGTGAATCATGCCATGGCTCCATAAGATCCAGAGAGAAGGAGAGACTAGAGACTATGCTATCGATTCTGGTGGTTAGCGGACTGGGGGCAACCCTGTACGACAAGGGATGGAAAATAATTAATTATGAAATTACTGCCAATGTGCCTGTTAATTTATTAACGAAATTGATTTATTCGATTTGGTCGATCAGAGGGTTGAAAACGACTTCGTGGAGATTGGGCAGAGAGATGGATGAAATTGCTAGTGGCGCTTATGTTTGCTATTCAAGCATGAATACACCCGACCGGTGCACAAGGTGCTGGGAAATAACCCTTTTGTGTGTATCTGGATGGTCGAAGGCTTTTGGTTTCTATTCACAAAATTCTCAAAATTACTAAACGTGCAATTCTGCCTAATAATGCCTGCAAGGGTGGGGTGGGGTGGGGTGGTGTGGGGGTGAGATTGAGTACTGTTAATACAGGTTATAGTGTTAAGGGTTGATACCCTTCAGGCAAGTTTGGAGCTATATTTGTTGCGTGCTGAGGTGGGTGCGAGTTGAGACTGTGTAGCATTTATTTAATGAACCCATTAGCTGGCTTGATAATGGTCAATTCGGGTTGTAATCCAGTTGATTAGGTCTTGTCGGCAATATATATAAGCAATTTAACCCCGACCCGGTTCTGGTGAGTCTTATAGTTGGCTTTGGGGCCGAATTCAACTCATCAATAGTGAACATTAAGCATTATTACATCATGGTGTTTGTACCAGGTATTGTAAAATCTTTTGTTTAAATCTTTGCATAAAACGAGTGTGTATCATGAGTCAGATGAATAGATAATGACGTTAATGGATGAGAAACGATGATGGTGGCATGACTTATGGCTAAAATTTGCTTATTAGCGAAAAATTATGATTTGGAATTTAGCCCTCCAAAATTCTGTGTTTATGGCGAATTTGAATGTGTATTCTAAAGGCCCATCCAGGCCGAACGAAACACTTTATAGGCATTTTCGAAACATTTCCAAATGATAATGAAAACGTGTCGATTTTAATAAAATTGTATTTCACTTCGAGCCGAATTTCCTTTGCTGCAAAAGCGTATTTCCTAGGCAATATTTTCAGTGGAATGGATGATGTTAGCCGCTCTTCCCAACTTTTATGAAGAAAATTATGCAAATAAGCGCAAGTTTTTGAACGCAAGCTACTTTTCAAAGGGCTAAGAGCATCGGTTTTCGTAGTACACGAAAAACTGCGGCCTTAATTCAATGTATTTTCTGACACATTTAGTGCTCGGTTTAGCCATGCATACATAGGTGCTTCACGAATTTTCAGTGCAACACAAGATAAATTGGCAAGTTATGTAGTTGCGTTTTCGATGAACTTATAATTTTATGGGAGAAAATGCATACTTTACTATATACTCGTAGTTCGTGCAACGTAAACGATTTGCTGGTGTTGGTAAACACCGCTATTATTTGCACGAGCAGCCGGCTCTCCATGAGGTTCGAGGAAAGAAATTGTTGACCACTGGGTAAGTGGAAAATATCTAATGGAGAAAATCCATCGTATCCCATCAATGCTGTCAATCCTTCACGTACGAGGGTTGTCTGAAAAGTTTCCGATAGTGGCACTCGTCAATAAAAGCTAGTGAATGCTAGTGTGCATCTTTTGATGGTAACTTACCGAAGTTTCAGTCATTTTGGTTGCGCAGATTTTACTTGACAGTCGTTTGAAATCGAGTATCGAGCTGTTATTAAATTCTTGTTTTTGAAAGGCAATAAGCCTACGCAAACCAAAAATGAGTTGGACTCCGTGTATGGGGACTCTGCATCATCATTTACCACAGTGAAATTTTGGCAAGCTGAATTTAAACGTGGGTAAGAGCTGGGGAGATGATGAACGTTCCGGACGTCCAAAAACTGAAACCACTGACGATAACATTGCTAAAGTTCATCAAATGGTGTTAGGCGGCCGCCGAATTAAAGTGAGAGAGATAGTAGAGGTTATGAAAATGTCCAAAGAACGTGTTTGTTACATATTCAATCAAGATTTAGGCATGAGAAAGCTGTCCGCGCGTTGGGTGCCGCGTTTGTTTTCGTTCGACCAAAAACGTGTTCGAATGAACATTTCCAACGCTCTGTTGGCGCAGTTTAGGCGCAATAAATCCCAGTTTTGGCGCCGATTAATTACTGTAGAGGAAACTTGGATACACCATTATACGGCCGAAACAAAAATTCAGTCAAAACAGTGGACTGCAAAGGGCGAGCCGGCTCCAAAAAAAGCAAAAACTGTTTTTTCGCCCGGGAAAGTGATGGCGACTGTTTTTTGGGATAGTAAAGGAGTTATCTTAATCGATTTTCTTCAAAAAGCAAAAACACGCATCATTACTTGCCAAGCTGAAGGCAGAAATTGCGGAAAAACGACCATATTTGCAGAAAAAGAAAATCCTGTTTCACTAAGACAACGCGCCGTCTCACATCTCAGCGGTTGCCATGGCGAAAATCCATGAATTACGGATTGAACTGCTTTACCATCCGCCTTATTCACCAGATCTAGCCAAAAGCGACTTCTTTTTGTTCCCTCATCTAAAAACTGCGCTCGGAGGACACAGATTCTCGTCAAATGAGGAGGCAATCACCTTCGTGAACAATTATTTTGCAGAGAAAAACGACAAGTACTATTTGGACGGGTTAGAGAGATGAGAGTATCCCTGGGGGAAGTGAGCAGAGTTACAAGAAGACTATGTAGAAAAATAAAAAAACATTTTGAGAAAGAATGCCTTGTATCATTGTTCGGTAGGAAACTTTTCAGACAACCCTCGTACATGATGTATCGACATTCGCTGCTAGTTTGAGGTCGAAGCACAGACTATAAAAGCTGCTCCTTGGTTTCTCTAAAAGTCTAAAGACGATCCTCTTAAATGACAATTTCATTTTCAATTCGAACAATAATTGACAATTTACCGATACAACGTCAAATATTTCTCGTAAACTATCTATGTTACTAGCTGCCTCCAGTCGGTTGATGTCCCCTTCTACTGGCGCGCGCCACCTAAAATGAGGTTTCATCCGTTTTTGTTGTTGCTTTGGTTGTATCTTCAATCGCATAGGCCGTATTGATTTTGTTGCACAGATTGAAACCAAAAGGACGATTCGTGATATTGAACTGAAAGATATGTGGGAATTCGTGACCAGAACGGGGAAAAGCATGTTTCGGACCATAAAAACTAAATAAATTCCAGAGTTCCTATTAGGGAAGAACTCATCCTTTCGATTGAATCAAACTAAACTGGCTCCACGCGAATGAGCATTATTTGCTTACGAGATTATTGATATATCCTGCTTCAAAAATCTGGCATGTTGCCAGCTGGGGACAGCCAGATCAGGACGCTGTATGCTCTTTCGTTTGGTAACAGATCTTCCTCTATTGCGTTGTCACCCCGGGTTAGATTCAAAGACTCTGCGGGTCGGAGCGTTGGTGTCCATTCGGTCTCCATTTCCTAGCCATATCAGGCGACTGATGCGCAGTTTTCTAACTAGCTCCATGTTGCTGCACAGCTCGTATAGTAGTTGAATCGTCTCCTACAAAGCCCGTCAACGCTGAGGACATCTTCGTCCGCTTTCGATAGGGTCCATGCTTCTGCGCCATAAAATAGAACTGGGATGATCATGGTCTTATATAGAGTCTCCTTTCGGTTTTCGGGATAGGGTCTTACTACAGAATTGACTTCTTAGCCCAAATAGCTATGGGCAAGAGTGATTTTTCGTTTCTGCTGAAGTGTTGTTGGCAGAATTCATAGCAGAGCCAAGGTAGACAAAGTCCTTTACTACCTCGAAATTATAGCTGTCGACTGTTATGTTCTGTCCGTGTTGTTTGCCCCTTCTTGTTGACAGCAAATACATAGTTTTGCCCTGCCCTCATTTACCTCTAAACACATTTTGGCAGTTTCCGTTTCAATACAAGCGAACGCCCCGATGAGTGAGTTCTCCCAACGATATCATTGGCGTACTCTAGTAGTTGCACAGACTTTTGAAACATTATGCCTCCAGTGTTCGTTTGTGAGTTCCGCACAATTCTTTCAAATATGATATTAAAGAAGTCACACGGCAGTGGGTCACCTTGTTCTAAACCTTTTTTGATATCAAAGGCCTCTGTTACATCGTTATAGATCTTGGTGGAGCAGAGTCATGGTAAGGATACCAAAACTAGACATAGCTCTATATAGCTCGTGTCTATAAATCCAGTCATATGCGGCCTTAAAATTGATGGAAAGATGGTGAGCATCGATTTGGACTGCTTGAGTTTTTTCCAGGATCTGCGGAATTGTGAAAATTTGGTCGATTTTTGACTTTCCTGTTGTGAAACCGCACTGATTCCGTTCACAAGACATACACTCTTCTGACCAGATCTAAGAAATGAGTTGGTACATGCTCTCCACATAGTCATATTTGAATACCTCGACCGGTAAGCCGTCAGGTCCAGCTGGCTTGTTCGATTTTAGCTTAGACATTGCTATTCCTATTTCTTTCTGGTTAGGTAGAGGAAAGTTTTGCATATCCTCGTCTGAATTGAATGGTTTATTCTGCCTGACTGCGGCATGTTGTCTTGCAGAAAAAGTTGTTTCATGTTCTCAGCAGTCACTATGACTCCACTACAAGGTTTCCTTCTTCATCTCTATTGCCGTCTATACGGGTTTACTTGCTTTGACACGTTATTTTTACCTGTTGGTAAAACCTCCGTACGTTATTCCTGGAATACAGCTTCGATCGCAAGCTGCTCTTGCTCTTTTTTCTTCTTCTGGAAAAGTCAATGTTATTCCCGTTGCAATGCCACTTTGTAAACTTCTTGTTTAGATAGTCAACAAATTGCTGGGCACTGTCCTTGATGAAGAGGTGAACTCCAACAACATTGACTCATGCCTTGTTAAGAGTATAAACACAAAATTTGCTTCTAACATCGTCTGTGTGAAGCTCTCAACTGTCTCAGGGAAGAAGGCTGTAATGAAGAAAATGCGGGAGAACAAAAACAAAATTTCTTCCAATATTTTTGGTGTTTGTCATACCAATAACAATGGCCAGCAACAGCAGCAACAATAACAACAACAGCAGCAACAACAGAAGCAGCATCATCTACATCAACGATTGTCTCACTGACTACACAAGGTCGTTATTAAAAATGGCAAATGATCTTAAACACAAAAACATATGTAAGTTTGTTTGGGTTAGAGACTCGTCTATTCTTGTTAGAAAAAGAGAAGGCGATAGAGTTATAAGAATTAAATCATTTGAGGATATTTATAACTTGAACGTAAACTAAATAACTATAACTTTTTGCTTGTACAATGAATAATATGAATTCAACTATAGATCCTCATAATGATTCAAGTAATAAGACCAGTTTTTTCTCTTCAACTACTGATAATTTTGAATGTTTTTGTATAGGCCATCATAACAATGAGCAATTTTCCGGTTTTTCTGTCATTCATCAAAATATTCGCAGTACTTTTCTCACTCACCTCGCACTTTTGGATCATTTACCAGATCTTATTTTTCTCTCTGAAATCTGGATCTTTGAAGAAGAGAAGTCTGAATATGATATAATTCTTAAGTTTTCTTTCGACGCGGCTTGTAATGAAACTTATGCTGCTGGTTGTATCGCGGTATATTATAGAAGTAACATAATGAGATGTAAAATTAATAAGTATGAACTGGATAGTGCTGATATAGTCAGTGTTAATTGCGAAGCCTCTGGTGTTCACTACTCTTTTATCTGTATTTACAGATTGCAAAAGTGTACAGCGGGAACCTTTTTGGATGAGTTTTCGAGATTTTTGGATAATCAGAAATGTAGAAATTTAATTTTGATGGGTGATTTTAATATTAACATCCTGTGTTATACACCTGATGTCGATAATTTTTTAACAACGCTTTCGTCGTTTGGCTTTGAGTCTGTTATGAATCAGCCCACTTAATTTAGCTCTTGTTTAGATCACATTTTTGTAAGACTTCACGGAAAAATTTGTGTTGATTATAAAATAATTGCATTTGACTTAAAAATAACCGACCACAGCCTAACTGGTATTCAACTCAAATGCAGGGTTTCTCGAACAAAAAAAACTGGATGCCATTAAAATAAAAAAAAATAGATTTTGCCACTTTAAGATCAAGGTTACATTTTGCATTTAATTTGTTCCTTAATAAGCTGCAATTCCATAGATTGAATTGTAGTGAGAGCAAGTGTAAACGAAATAACAAATTAAAGTGTCTCAAGCAATGGATGACACCCTCATTATTATTGGGTATATAACTTAATTTGGTTTTTTTTTTCAAAATTTGAACGTTTATTTAAGAAAAACATGTATTATTCCCATCTTTCTGGCAATTTGTGGATCCCATCCCAAAAGAACTGCGCCGGCTTGGCAGCCAAGAATGAATCAAGCCAATTTTTGATATTCTGCTCTGATGTGAACCGTATTTCAGTGAGAGAACACCATCGACTGGAACAAATGGTAGTCAGAAGGGCCAAGGTCTGGGCTATAAGGCGGGTGGGGTAAGACTTCCCATCCACTGTTTTCCAAATATTTCTTAACCGGAATAGCAACGTGGGGCCGAGCGTTGTCATGATGGAAAATTATTGCCTCGTGTCTGGTCGCATATTCCGGGCGTTTTTCGGCCACAGCTCTCTTCAAAGGGATTAATTGTGTTCGGTAGTGTTGTCCATTGATGGTTTCACCCGATTTTAGCAGCTCATAATACAGCACACCCATCTGATACCACCAAATACAGAGCATTACCTTCGCGCCATGGATATTCGGCTTTGCCGTTGATTTGGCTGGTTGGCCGGGTTTCACGGCAATGATTTTTTGCGCTTGGCTTTGTCGTAATGGATCCATTTTTCATCACCAGTAGCAATCCGATGCAAAAATGACTTCCTTTTGTGGCGTTCCAGCAGCATTTCGGACATGCAAAACCGCCTTTCGACGTCTCTCGGCTTGAGTTCATGTGGAACCCAATTTTCTTGCTTTTGAATATATCCAGCTACTTTTAAACGTTTTCAAATGGCTGCTTGAGTGACACCCAAAGATTCTGCGAGCTCTTCTTGTGTTTGGCAACAATCTTCATAGAGTAATGCTTCCAGTTCTTCATCTTCAAACTTTTTTAACTGCCCAGGACGCTCATCGTCTTCCAAGCCAAAATCACCACTTTTAAATCGTGCAAACCACTTTTGGCACGTTCGCTCAGCTAGCGCATGTTCACTATAAACTTCCACCAAAATACGATGACTTTCGGCAGCAGTTTTCTTCATATTAAAGTAATGAAGAAGATCTCCCCGCAAAAGCACTTCTTCAGGCACAAAGTTCGACATATTTGAGTGAAAAAAAATTATTGTTGTTTACGCTTCAAATGAATGACATATACTGAAATGACGTACAATGACAGTATGAATACAAGTTACGCCATCTCTTAGCAAACCGCACGACATAGACCCAATAAATAAAATAAAAAAGAAAAGACGACTTTGCTTAATTATCAATAAACATCCGAATAATCACAGACTTAACAATTATTACAAAAAATTATGTAGAGAGGTCAAGATTGAAATACCGCTATGTAGAAATACATACTTTAGCAATAGATCGGCAAGGAACCTTGGTAACTTGAAAGAGCAATGGCGAGTTGTTAATGAAATACTTAATAAAAATAGATCTTACACAGATATAAGTATTTTAAATAATAATTCTACTGTGTCTGAGCCTATAGAAGTCGCTAATTTATTTAATAAATTTTTTGGTAGTATAGGTTCTTGTAACAGTGTTTCAAATGTTAGTTCTTGTGGCAGCAGTCTAATATAAAGCAGTAATCAACTAGAGAGCTTTTTCTGATAGTGAAATTTATAAAATTATAATATCACTTAAAACATCCAATTCGTCGTCTTCTGATAATATTTCAAGTTGTGTATTAAAAAATATTTCGTTTCATATTTCTGATGTTTTATATTTTATTTTGAATTTTTGTGTCCAAGAAGAGGTTTTTCCTGAGTCTCTGAAAACAGCTGTAGTATTAGCATTGCATAAAAAAGGTGACACAATGTCACGTTCAATTTCCATCTTATCCGTTTTTTTCTAAGATTATTGAAAACGGAATTAAATCTAGAATACTATCATTCTTAGATAAAACTCATTTCTTTAATGATTCTGAGTTTGGTTTTAGAAGCGGTACATCAACTGAAAGTGCTTTATTAAAACTATCAGGGGAAATCTATAACAGTTTGAATACTTCTCAAATTCCTTCGACTTTATTCATTGACATAACTAAGGCTTTTGGTACTCTGTTACTAAATAAATTATTTATTTATTTATTTATTCGTGTAGACTTATACAATAAGATACAATATCTTCTTAGACAACATAAGCTTAATTGATAGGTTTATGTAAATAATGTGTTACAATGTTACAACAATAGAAAAAAGAAGCTAACAATACTGTAGATATTTTGTTTGAATCCAAAAAGAGAAAAAACAAAAAAACAAGAATAAATACTGAGAGAATGATAAAGCAGATAATTAAAAAGAAAAGAAATGGGATAGATTAATAGAGAAAAAAAAAATAAAAAATAAAAAATCATCATCACATTAATGTCTTCAAGTACTCCTTGAGCCTCCTACCGAAAAGCGCTGTACAGCTAACCATCCTTAGATGTCGAGGAAGAGGGTTCCATAGACGTATCGCATTTATAAAAAATTAGCGCTCGGATATTAAAGACGTGTAACGTATTGGCAAAAGGTTAAGAGATCTAAGAGAACCCGACTGTCAGATCTTATTAAAAAGGTAAGGCGGTTGACGCGATTGCAATATATTGTTTAACAATGTCAAAGTTCTTAGCTTAAAAAGATTTCCAAGAGTAACGCCATATATTAATTTAGAGAATTGAGAAATGTGGTTATACCTTCTTACGCCGTATATGTACCTCGCAATGCTGTTGTAAGCAACATTGAGTTTACGCTTATGCTCTGAATCACAATTGCAAAACAGTTCGCAACCGTAAAGCAAAAGAGGGATGAGTAATGTTTTGGCTAGTACGGTTCTTGTTTTTAAGGGTGTAATTCTATGGTTGGTCCACAGCATACGAAGCCCTCCATAAACTCTCCCAATTGTCAATCTGATATGAGTATTCCAAGACAGTGTTTTTGTGAAGGTAATACCAAGGTTTTTAGCTGAATCGATGAATTCAATTTGATTACTTTCATAGTATATTTTGGGGAAATCTGATGTATCAATGGTTTTTTTTTGAGATAACCAAGCATTTGGACTTAAGTGGGTTAACGCATAGACCATTTTTCCGCGACCAATTACGAACATTGTTTAAATTCTCGTTAACTTCGACAGCTACATTTTCCGCCAGACCAAGGGGAAAACTTTTCCCGCATCTGAACATCATCAGTATACATATCTACTTGAGTGCTTTGTAAGCAATTGGGTAAATCATTTATGTACATCGAGAATAATAGCGGTCCCAGTATTGACCCCTGTGGGACCCCTATATTTAACCCGAGAAGTTCAGATACGGAGCAGTTTGAAACAACTGCCTGATATCTACAATTTAAGTAGGACTGGACTAACATTGTCGAAGAATAGGAGAAATTAAACTGGCTCATTAACTTACTACACAGGACATTATGGTTAACTGTGTCAAAAGCCTTAGAGAAATCCAAAAGGATTATAACACTTACATTGTTACAGTCAACATCTTGTCTTATGTTTTCAACCACATTGATGAGAGTTGTAGTACAGCTATATTTGGGACGAAAACCTGACTGGTTAACACATAACAAATTTCTGTTGCACAGGAATGTTCGTATTTGTTTATTCATTATTCTTTCTAGGACCTTGGATAGAAATGGTAGAATGGCAATTGGCCTAAACTCATTTTGATTTTTTGGAATTGGTATAATTTTAGCTTGTTTCCAAACTGAAGGAAAAACACTTGACATAAATATTGTGTTAAAAAGATGCGTTATGTATTTTAAGATATTAGGAAGTATAGCCTTGATGGAAACCGGATGAATTTCATTAAGGCCAACAGAATTGGATTTTATACATATACGGCCTCATCCACTGATGAAAAACTAAAACCTGATGAGGAAAAGAAGCTGTTCTCGGTTAATAGAGTCGTTGTATCATCAGTGGCCTCTTGATATAGCGAAGTAATAAATTTCCTATTTAATTCATTGCAGTCAATGTTATCAAAAATATTGGTTTTTTGTTTGCCTATACCAATATCACGTAGGTTTTCCCAGAGTTTATGTTTGGCTTCAGATGGGTCTAGTCGGGGGCGAGGTAACGCCTCTTTGCTTCACGTAACTCGGTCGTTACCTACCATCGAAATCGAAAACGCTTCCAAGTTTTATACGCCTGGTCACGCTCATATATCAGTTTTCTTATATTACTACTCTTATATTACTATTTAATGCAGGTTTTAGAGGCTTTATTCATGACTGGTTTGCCTCTTATTTAACAAATCGTAAACAAGTGGTAAAGGTCGAAAATGTTTTTATCTCACATAATTATTTAAATATTAGGTGTTCCTCAGGGATCAGTCCTGGGCCCGATACTGTTTTTAGTATATTTTAACTCGCTATTTATTCAACCTTTTAATGGCAGAATCCCGGCTTTTGCTGATGATACTGGCCTTTCCTATTCCAATAAGAGCTTTCTTGATATGTTCGCCGATGTTAATTATGACCTAGATATACCACGACGATGGTTTATGTCTCATATGCAGATGCACATGGGCATAATATATCATTTGATAGGCAGGTAAGCTGTAGTGATGGTTGCTTTTTAATTGAGCGTGTTGACAGCTTTAAATACTTAGGTATTATATTGGATCATAAATTTAGTTGGAAGCATCATACGTGATATTTGAAACCTTATTTATATGCAGTTGTAAAGCAATTATACCACCTTAGCATGTACTGCAAACTACCAATTTTAAAATTAGTTTATAATGGTATTTTAAAATCAAAACTGCAGTATGGAATTTCTTGCTGGGGAGGCACTTATTTTAATACTCGTACAATAGAACCACTGCTGATTAAACAGAAGCATGTCTTAAGACTTTTGTGCAGAGTTAATCGCAGAAATCATACTTTCAAGTTATTCAAATGTCTCGAACTTCTTCCTTTAAGGCACCAGTACTGCTACAAAGTTTTGAAGATATTTTTTGAAAATTCCGGGTACTATGATGTTAGAGTTCATGATAATCATAACTTGCGAGTCAATACCAGAAACTTCGCAATTGTTCCAACAATCCACAAAACACATTTTTCACGCTTTTACTATGTTACTGCTCCTCGTTTGTTTAATAATTTACCAGAAAAAATTAGGTGTGATAGAGTGAAAACAGTATTCTTAAATAGTATTGTATAAAAAAAATGGCTATTCTCGTTTAACCATTCTGAAATAGATGCCTTAATATATATACTTTATGTTTCTTTTCTCTTTTTTAAAATTGTATGTAATTTTCCTTTTTTAAATGTATTCAAAAACTTTAAAGCTCAATATGAAGAAGAATTACATGAATTCAAAAAAAGGCTTCATGTGCTTACCAGCATTCTTCATCAAACCGGGGATTTCTTGGTGGTGTTCCCGTGAATCCCAGCATATCAGTTGCGGCGACTCTGATGGCACGTTGGCAGTGTTGCCACTGGTTTTTGGTGCTTGATACTGATGGCATAAGAGTTGTTGAGAGATTTCGGGATACGTGTTCGGCGAAGATTCTGGTGGTCTCTTGCGATTACAGCTTTTCTGCATTATATCACTATCACAGTAGTTCTTCTTTGTTGTGGGACTTGGGGAATCTGCATTCGCACCTTGAGTGCAACAAGGTGGTAATCCGAGCCCGGAACGTTCGGACGTTTGGAATACAGGAGGCAGGCCTTTCATCTATTTGATTTAGTATTTGATGATCCGGAGCCCGCCATGTCCCCTTGCGTATATTGAAATGAGGAATCCGTGTGCTTGTAATAATAATATTTCGTTCCGCCACAAAGTTAATAAGCCGTTCCCATACATGGTGCGGCGTAGGTTATGCTTACCAACTTTTCTACAAAACTCGTCCTCCTTTTCTATTTTAGGATACTATTTTAACGTCAAGTTTTGTCACGGAACTCGTAGAAACATAATTCGGTGGTTTCTTACTTGTTTTCCGAACGGGCATGGACGCATATTAGGTTGATGTTAGCGAATTTAGCCATGATGCGGATTGTTAGAAGACGGTCGCTCACGTGTCGGAAGCTCAAGACATATTGTCTTAGTCTGCCGCATATGGAAAATCCGCATCCGAATAAGCGCTGTCTCTTTTCCCTATAGCAATCACCAAAGTACAATATATGTCACAGTTGTTCATCCTCCTTATGTCCGGCTCATCCCATCGCACTTCCTCGATGGCGGTGATAACTGCGTGATAGCAGTCAAGGGGTTCTGCTAATTGTTCGGCTGCACGTATCCCATTAAAGGTCAGAACATTTCACTTGCAGATTCGGAGGTCATTGTCCTTTAAGTGTTTTCTAGGGTCGTTACAAGTGCGTCCATTTTTATCCGAGGCCATTAGGTTATTCGTCATATATTTTAATCTCTTCAGTATAGGGTTGCGAGCCCTATGGTGACGTAGGCCAGTATAGTACTACTAGCTGGGCGAATCTTTGCCATTTAATTACCGGGGACCACTACTGGGAGGTAAGGCAGGCACTTCGCTACGAACTTGATCTATGATACTCTATCCAAAACTTCAAAATAGTTGAAGTAAAATAAACTCTTTGTCATCATCTGTCTATGGCTTTTTTTCTCATTGGAATGGAGAAATATTTTGAGGAGATCTGCAATTACAATAAACGGCCAGAACCCTTCCAGGCATCACTATCAGATTCTACAACGAAGCTAAGTATTTGAGTGTCATCCTGGATAACAAACTCCCTTGAATTAGCACGTCGAAAGCCTCTAAACGCAGTCGGCCTTTTGGCAATGTAAAGCAGCTTTCGTGCAACTTGACAATGGGCTTGCCAACCCATCTTATGTTTAAAGAGAAGTTGTCTTTGATACAATACGCACTGGAGTTTTGGAGACTTGGCGCGCCCTGACTTAACCTCTGGTACGTATTATGGACAAAATGTCTGAATGTAGGTTTTAACCGTGATTTAGTGGGTACTAGTAGTGAGTAGTGTAAACTCACCTTTCTTCGAAGGACTGATAAATTGCATTCAAAGGAACATACAAGGAGTGTAATGTCCAAATTCCTTGCCAGAGTGCTCTGTTGCCGGAAAAAAATACAATAGATATCCTGTTTCTTGAAATTAGTTATTGCCTTGTGGAGCTCCAGCTAATGAAAGTACAGAGTGTACAAATTGAAATTCATAGGTCTTTTGGAGGATATGTCCAGTGAAAAAATTCTATTGCCGAAGCCAGTAGGTACAAAAGGGTTTAAGACATTTAGACAGTACGCTGAAAAGGACAGTGGTAGTTCCGCATTTTCTTTATGCCCTATCTCTACCTCATATTCATTCAGCATCTGCTGGAAATGATAATTGAATACATCTTATATGGTGTAGGTACCCTGTCGGTCGGCTAACAAATTTCCGTTAAAACCATGGAAAAGCTGCGTTGAAGGCATAGAAAAACCCGCCGTTCTTATACAAACTTCGGACATTGATTCTCTTCGATTTCTTTGAGCTAAACCCTGCTTTTTCCTTCTTCAGCAGGAATGGAAGCCTAACATTTAGTGGCTACCTTATTTATGGTTATGCATCACTCAGTGCATTGTTCACTGTTCTCCCAACTTTCCTGAATATATCTTGGAAGGTAATGGATCTTCTGATTATATGTTCCATAGTCGCTTCATCTATAGAATTTTCGAATCATCCACCTGAGAAGCTCTTGCCAAGCATCGGGCTTGCAAGAACTCATACTGAAGGAATTAAATGAAATGAAGTCAACTACTGTAGCCGAAATGAAAAGTAAAGTTTAACTTAAAAAACTCAAAATTTCAAAAGTTTTACAAACTCCCGCGGACCTAGAAATTGAGCTAAACTCGGATTATTTTGTTAAAAGTGTTCCGAGTCCATTGTTTAAGGTGACGTCGTTTGTTGTACGGTTTATTTTCAATTCGTTCGGTGTCTCATGCGCTTGTTATCCATCAAGTGTCGTTGTCGACCGACTGGTAAATAACTTTTGAATAATTTACCGATTTCCATAGTCAACATCAAAATACAACTAGAAGTAGATAGCCAAACGGCATGCTTGATGTCGTACATCTACCTACCAACATACTTGATTCCCTTAAGTCTTGAAGGAGGAATTAACCTCGAGAAACCAGAACGCATCTCAAGATCGAGTATTGCTTTGTATACGTAGTTCCTCAAATGACGACCCTGCTACCTGGTTGGGAATTTGTTTCGAGAGCTCGACTAGAAATACAAACTAACCGTTCGGCATCACGAACGATAGGATTTATTTTAAAGTTTTCTATCGTCGGATATCATGCCATTCACACTTTTTCCCCTCCCCAACATCGACCCTACCTCCGTTGGGTGGCAGTGGCCTCTGCAGTATCCTCCTGATTCTGTTGTATCGACTCCTTCCTTTGTGTTGTGCTGAGGCGTTCCCAAAAGAATTGAACGAATAAACCACCTGACATCTGCAGAGCGGGGGTTTCACATACAATACTAGAGGATTGCATAATGTGGGGCCACCGACCAGAACTCGAGGCAGAAGGAGTTGGATGGGGATATCACAAAACATCAACTGAGAATTTTATACAATTACCAGTTAGTTATTGGTGCACAGGTGGATGTGCGATAAGGTACGACTGCAAATACGGATACTGCTCAGAGTATGAGAATGTTTTTCACCTCCCCTATGTAGTCGTATGTAGATACTCGTGCAATTTGTGCGAGCAGTTGCACCACCCACCACCAGGGGATAGATGGATGGATGTGTGGCCGGACGAACTAAAGCATCAAGTGACGGAAGGAGTTTTTGAAGCATTATTGTGTTTTATTTCTCTTTGTTTTTTTTTTTTTTTTTGTTGGATAGGGGTGTGGAAGCAAACTCACACGGATATTTATTCGTTTTTGCAAGAAGTCCATCGGGTTCAGTGCACATTTAAAGAGTTCCCGGTCCCCTTGTTTCGTTCGCATTCTTCCAGCTTCTGATCTTTTACACCAATATGTTGGGAGCCAACTGTTGTTGTGCCATTGTTGCATGTTTCGGGCGAATGCTGTGGAGTTTAAGAAACGCCAAAGTATCCTTATGCAGCTAAAATGAGCCCGGGGAGAGAAAGTTGAGAGAAGTTGAAAGGAACCAGAAGCAACCGAAAGCAAGCAGAAGGAGCAAAATTACTTAAAGTTTATGATGCTTGAATTAGATTTTCTTTTGTTGTTGGTCGGATTTCTCCCGCTTATTCTTCTATTTGCTTGCAATATGTTTTTCTTTTATTTATTACTGTGTACCGTTAAGTGCGCTTTCTAAATGATCTTTTCTTAAAGTTGTGGTGGTAGGTGATAAGCACCAGGGCAACTGGGTACTGTGTTCATGCTTAAGGAAACGTGCTGCATAGTCTCTTGAACTTAAGCGATTTTAGTTTTAGTTGGAATATAAGTGCTATTAAGATTTATTTCCTTTTGGCAACGCAAGAATTTGCAATGAACTTAAAAATATTTGTACAAAGCAATTATAAGTTAATTTGTGTTTAAGTTAAAAAGCGAATTTCTTACTAACAGCGAAATTTGTACCATGAACATGAATAACTTGCAGCAAAACTTCCTATATGAACCATGAGAAAAAAAGCCTCAGTGTGGGCGCCAAAGACGTCCATATTCCTATAACACCTCGTGGGTCATAAGACGCCAATAATGTATTCACGGTATCTTCTTCAAAGCTCGCGTCAGCTCTCTTCAACTCATACCAATTTTTCCCAACTGTTTTGCGCTCCATCTGCTGAGGGTGACTCGCTCGTCCGCCTTCGTGACTAAGCGATTTCCATTTCATGGAATGCTTCGAAATCTAGTTGTCTCTTAGAATTATGGTGTTACCATTTGACTTCCACTTCCTTCGCCGTATTATGTATAAAGGTTCCTGACTTTTAGATAGAGTTCCACTATAAAACTGTCCAGACGGTGTGCAGACATTTGTTTATGAAGGTCCGCAGTTTACGTCAGACTGTGGCGGTTACATTCCAATTACATTTTGATCCTGTTGCTCACATCAAATTCGGTACTTTGTAGAAAACGAAAACCATCAAGTTTCTCCGACCTCCTGTCTAGCAATACTGAGTTTGGTGAAAGATTAAAACTTTGGTGTTAGACGCATCTACGAGCATCATAACCCCTAATCTCCGATTCCGAGTTCTGAACCATTTGATGGGAGTCCAAAAACCTATTCTGAGATATTATTAGCCGTAGCCTGGTGTTTCAGATGTCAGTGTACTTTCGATTACTCTACCTAATTCCAACAGTGCTGTTTGGATAACAATATTTAATATACGAGTAGCTGGTATAACGCATTCTTTTAGTATTCCGCTTTGGACCGCACACACAACTGTTTATCGTTGTGTATAAGATATACTATATGTACTCGTACATGCATTGAATGATTTTGTTGGGAACACCGCATCTGCCAAGGCTCTTTATATATACTCTCAGTCCTGCCCTGTCTCTACCCTTCTCGATATCATGAAAATCGGGCAGACCGGAGATCTATAACCAACGGATTGCACGCTAACGCATGATCTGCAAAGAATTTACGTGGTCGGTGCACGAAGATTTGGAGCAAAAGCTTGTTTCCTTGCAACCGATATCTTAATTCAAGTGTTGTTGGATCCCATCCAGGATAATTTTCGCTAGTTTGGTCACAGAAGGAAGAACAAGTACTCTTTTTTTTTATAAATGACGCGCGCACGAGGGATTTTGGGTGCCCTTAAAACGTTTGCACACAGAGCGGGTGAAGGGAAGTTAGTGACTGGGGAAAAGAGCTTAGGAACGCATCACGATATTTCTGAGTACGTCCGAAAGTCCGCAGTGGGCCAGTGAGACTGGTGTTACGGTTAAAAGTTAGAAGGGGTGGAATCTACTGGCAATTTCGGTGCAGCACTGGTGGTGAAAATAACGAAACAACAAGGTGAGACAGGAGACATTACGTCTGTGTTCGAGGGTGTTGAATAACTATGTGATATTGTCATCATCTATGAGTCCTACCGCACGGTTTTGGATCCTATCTAGCAAGTTCAAAGCGGTTTTAGGAGCACCTGACCAGATGTGAGCATTCTACTACAAATTTGGGCGGATGGATGCCATATTGTGTATTGAGGCCAGATCAGAGGCTGTGAAATATTTCTTACATCGCTTGAGCAAATCAAGATATTTCACAGCATCTGTGGTCATTTCAACTAAGGTTGTCATTGACACGTAGACAGAGAATGGAAAGTTTTTCGGTTTCGAGTATGTAAGTGCCATTTATGGATATTGGCTGGGTGTTTGGATTTCGCTTTAACGACAGCAGACACAATTGTCTTTTTATAACATTAAATTCCACTCTATTGATTGTTTCCTAATTGGTGATGCTGTTTATATCGGAATTTAATGAGAATAACAGAGGCTGCCGTTTCCGTTTTACAGCCGAAGAGCAGGGACTTGTGTTCGGAAACGAATATGAAAAGCAGAGAGTACAGTCATCGGCAAAGGAATACGAGTATATTGGATTAGAAGTAGCAGACAAGAGATCGTTAATGAAAATTAAAATGAGTGTCGGAGACAGAACGGAGCCCTGGGGCATACCAGCATTTATTTTGTGAATATCCCATTAAAGATTCGATGCACTCAAGTGTAGGCTGAGATAAAGCACAATCTGGAAGTGTTGAACTGGCCGCAAAGTGTGCAGCAAGTAGATTGGCTTTTTCTAAAAAGCTGACAGCTGGTATAAAGCTCAATGTAAATGAGCGTTGGGATGTAGGATGAGGCAGAATTTCTAATTTTTTTGATAAACGACCAAAAACTTTTACTAATTTTGGGACATGGTAATATTTTTTGCTTCAGTTTTTGGTCGTATAGAAATTTCACGCGCTTGAGAAAGACGTTGCAGTCTTTCCTGGCTCGTGTGAACTTTTTTCGGTTTTCCTCTTTCGGGTTGGTCTTACTTATAGGACCGAAAAAAAATTTCTCTAACCCTTCTTAATCCGAAGAGGGATATAGGATCTCATTCCAAGCAGAATAGTGTCGGTGATCACATCAGCAGCGGCATCCACGTCGTTATCGAGGAAACATAACGACCAGCTAAAGTTCCTAAAGAAGGTGTTAAACCCGCTCCAATTGGCTTTCTCGTATTGCCATACGGTTTTCTTCTAGCTGTGTGGTCAGTATACGAGAAATTAGCTGATATGACACAATGGTCTGACAAGCCTAGAGGGGAGAGCACATCGACGGTGTACTTATCAGGGCGAGAGGTTAAAAACAAGTCCAGGGTGTTGGCGGTATGACTATTAACGTCTGGTATCCGCATGGGCTCATTTACAAGCTGGGTTAAGTTATTTTTCGCAGCGAAGATCTCAACACACCGTCCTTCGGGTGTTGTGTATCCAGAATGTCGAAGCCACTCAGAATTGTGTATATTGAAATCGCCTGTAATAACGATTTCAGTATGGGGATACAAGGATACAACTCCTTGAAAGGAGTCAGACAGCGCATCAAACTCGTTAAAGGTCGAGTGGCTGTCTAGTTTGGGGCTTCTGTAAATAAAGCAGTAGTGGATAATTTGCTTACGGAGATGGAATTTTAATCTCATTAAATTGGTTTCCGGATTGGAACAGGGACTATACTATTGTGGTTGATTTTGGTAAGCTACATCACTACGCACTTAAAATACGAGACTGCGATGGGAAAAGAATAGTGGCACTAGTTGGTAGCCAGGTAGCTTCAGATCAAAGAGATCTGAGAGGTATGGGCGGAGATCTATCTATGTTTCACTAAGTTCCAAACAGCTGGTCTGAATTTGCAGGGGTGGAACACGTATGCCTTGCCAAAATCTGTATCCCATCAAATTGCCTTATATCGGCAACATTACGCTTTTCCACTTCACTAATCTAACCATGCACCATAGCTCTGATAATGTCTTTAGCGCAGCTTGGATAAGTTTTGCAAATTTACCACCAATCCCTACTACCTTCTTGTAGAGCTTGATAGCAGTTGCAATCTTTAGTACTTGTACATACGAGTACTCGTATTTGGAGATTTAATACTTTAAACCTTCGTTAATATTCGTATCTATGCCACTGTGCTGTAGTTAATTTAGCACAAACATAGTTGTTTCTGCAGTTTTTCGAACCTTATCTAATGGCAGTAAGAAAGCGGCTCGACATTTCTTTTCATGAGATATTGTTTGTAGCATAAATTGTCTTTCTATTACACCAGTTTGCTACATCTTTGGTTTGTGTATCTAAAAGTTGATGTGTCATGTCTCACACGAAGTTGTTCACACACACGCACTGAATCTAAACTTTGAATGAAACAGACTCTTTTATTCGGTTTCAGGTGTCTTCGAGTAGTTATGTACTGTGGTTTTTCTTGATCATAAGATATACGAGTGCCTCTGATCCCTGTGTGTTAGATCGCTGATCTCCAGGGTTCATCAGTATATCTATTGTAGCGATGTACGAGTAAGACTAGCAAACGTTTTGGTACACGGTTTTTGGCTAATAAAATGCAAAAGGAATGAATATTTTTCAAACCTTTGTTTTTCTATTAATTGGGTCACTCGTTGGCTACAAATTGCATAACAACTTATTCGAAATGGCCCCCATTTGCTTTTTAGCAACGGCGAAGTCGGTCTGGAGTACGTATGTCATGCATTGCAAAATTTGCCAATTCTCGGACAAGGGCGCGCTTCAAAGACTCAATACTTGAATGTTGAGTAGTGCAAGCCAGAACTGTCCAGAACGGTCTATATGTAGTTTGTAGTTTAATAGTTATCAGAATTTCGGAATGTGGTTTTTGATCCATGTTTGAATCGTTTTGCCTTATGAGCTGAAGCGGGGTCTTGTTGAAAGGTCCACAATTTATTTCCGAACAGTGTTTTGTTGGAGGGATCCACAACGTTCTCTAAAACTTCCGTCTCATACACTTTCGCCGAGGTTTTTACACCTTTCTCCCAGAAACGCAGCTCGGTGACCCCATCGTAGGCGACTAACCACCAAACAATCACATAAGCTGGGTGGTGGCCACATTGGACTTTCGGAACGAATTCAGACGCATGTCGTGATGACAAAGCTTACACTCTATCGCTCTGTTTATTGAATGTTGAAAATTTTCTCGTTAGTACAAAGAATTCGTCCGTGACCGTTTTTCGCGTACTGGCGAAACAACGTTTCGATTTTGACTGACGTTTCTGTTTCAATGCTCCTGTGAGTAGGTGGCCGGTGTGTCTGTTGTATGCGCTGAGTCCCAAATCACGTTTCAAGATGCACGATATGCTATCCTTGCTGATATCCACCTCACGAGACATAATTTTCTGCTTGCGTAGCGAATTTCGACGAAATCGATTCTCGACGGCTTTGATGACTTGTGGCCCTCGCACAGGGCGCGGACGGCCGGATATTCCACGGTCGACTATTCCACCAGTATTCTCAAATAACTTCATGGTACGATACACAAAGCTTTCTCTGACTTTCAGTGGCCGCAACATATGAAAAATCTCGCTTTTTTCGTAGCCGCATTTTTACAAGCCAATTAAGACAACACGGTTTTCGAGTGAGCCCCATTCTATGATGGCAAATAACGACGTCAAAAACTTTTTACGCGGGATCTTTGCATAAATGTCACATTGGTTCTTGAGAATGAATGTCTTACAAAGGTAACGAAAAGGGATTTTGTGGCGTAGGGGTTAGTTGACTCTTTGGGCCAATGCTTAACTAAGAATCAGCTCTGCTCATGTCGATAGGGACACGAGAATTAAGTTTCCTCCTGCATACTACACCCAAGTCGGGTAATGAAGTGACAGAGGTTATCAATAAATTGATTATAAATGTCGAGGTCAGAGCTAGAAGGAGATCTTAGATATGTGCGCCATAGTTTGTTCCTTTTATTACGAAGCAATCGTAGCTCATTATTGTACCAGTGTGGGAGTAAAAGGGATTTCTTTTTGGAACAGAAGGAACAACAGTTGCCAAATGGTTAAAGATTTAGATGTAGGAAAGTTCGACCGGAACTCTCAAAATTGATGGTACTTCAACCTTACAGCTCTAACTAAATCAGCTCTATGTTAATTAAAACCATATGATTGTTGTGAGTATATTGTTGTATTTCCATTACTGTTGACGAATGTGAGGGACAAGGTGGGTGGTAGTTGCCCTGTTTAGGTAGAAGGCGGTAGCTCGCTATTACAACACAGTCATCAGCATCGGATGAGAAGACAAGGTCAAGTTACTTGCCTAAGTTATTAGCGATACCTCTCAATTGAGAGAGAGTAATTATCTGAGGAGGGCTTGGTAGCAATAAAATGAGTTTCGTCTTCAGAGAGTACCCATTTAAGATGAGAACAATGACAGCGTTCCGTCGATCTACACTATGGATCGGCTGAGAGAGGCGAATGTAGAGACACTAAATGTAAAGACCACGCTTAGAAACTACCACTTTTACGCAAACGAATTCTAAGTTTACCGACTGAGAAGAATTGATGGGTTTCGGGTCGCGACTTGTACGGATGGCCAAGAATACACCCCGATCTTCATTGCGAAAAACTTTAAAATCTGTCGTAAATAATTCATTACTTTTGATATTGGAACAAAAATCAATTTTTGTAAGCGCAAAAATATGATAAGGAAGCTTTAATGAGCTAAGAAATACGCTGGAGATCTTAGAAAGCAAACTTCTTTCATTTTGGTAATAAATTCAGGGGAAGCAGATGATTGGGGGCTTTAGAGTTAGGAGCGACAATAGATTTTAAACGTTCGTTGAAGACGCAAGACGCGTTTGGAGTTGACATGGGAGGCAAGTGCAGAGAGATCGTTCGCAACATCGGAGGGTGATATATTAAAACTCTCTTATGGAGTCCGAAAAGAATTTGAGGTTTAGGTTTGAAAGACTTGGCAGATAACTTTTTGGTTTTAGGCTTAGTTGACTTGACAGATGCTACTTTAATTCTGTTGTCCCATTTGAACATTTTCATCCCGTCTAATTTGAAAAAGTCGGCGTTGAAACGATGAACAAAAAGCCATTCATGGTTGCGTGGTGCAAGGTGAGGTAAAAGTAATGTCGTAATGTGAATTGGCTGCCACTTTGTTAGAAGCGAAAAAATGTGGGCTCTGTTTTTTGTTAAAATGTTAAACTGATGACATAAAGTTGAAAAAATGACATCGGTCAAATGACCACCTCCTGTGTTGATGCACATTTGTGCTGGTTTTGCGGCATTTTGATCTGTTGCTCTCAAAACATCTTTCTCTAAATTTGTGATTTCTTCTTCAATGTTGGCTTTCAAAACTTGCAGAGTTTGTAGTTTCTTGTGATAAACGCAAGATTTCAAAGAGCTCCAAAGAAAGAAGTCTGGCGGCTGATCTGGCCGGCCAGTTTAAATCATCAAAACGGGAGATCACGCCGCCTGGAAATTGGTGATTCAAAATCTCCATTGTTGCCCGAGCTGTGTGAGCGGTTGCTCCGTCCCAATTCTGCCTTTCTCCAAGAAGACCTTAATCGGTTTTCAATCTGGTACCAAAAATACTGCCTAGAACTTAATATAGCCAAATGTCAATCTGTAACCTTCTCATATAAATGCAACCCGTCTCCTGCCTGACTTTATTTTCAAGACCTTAGCATATTATTCGGCTGTGAGCTTAATTTCACTTCGCGTATCGAAAAGATGATCCTCAAAGCCAACTCATCACTTGGCTTTATTAAACAGTGGTCCAAGGAATTTTCCAACTATTACGTAACCAGATCTCTCTATGTTACCTTTGTTCGCCCCTGCTTGAGTATGCCAGTCAAACTGGTCCCCCCTTTACCGAATTCATGTTTCCCGAATCGAGGGTATTCAACGTCGATTCCTCCGATTTGCTCTCCGTAATCTGCCCTGTAACGACCCTTTAATCTTACCTCACTATCATGACCGGCTCAAACATCTCAATATGAATTCGTTAGAGGAATTGTAATACTGCTGACATTCTTTTCATTCATCGACTTCTCTCAGGTTCCATCGACTGCGCATCCATTTCCAACTTCATTCCCTTCAATACCAACCCACGCAATTTACATTGTCCTCGTCTCTTTTATCTACCGGTCCACCGCATCTCTTATGGGCTCAACGAACCAATCTCCCGAAAGGTTAACTCAAACCTCTCCATTTTTGATATCAACCTGAGCACTCCTCGTCTCAAACAATATCTCCTCCATCATTCCCTTCATTCCTAGCTCTTAAGTCTTTCTGTTAGTTTTTAGTTCTATTCTTTAAGTTAGATTTAGCTTGAATTAAGCCAATAAATTACCAGTTACGGTCATGGTGGTGACGCCGCGCCGGCGCGCGTCCTCAAACAAATAAGGGGGAAATCACCTTTTCACTGAAAATGACGCACCAATCAGTCACTTCGAGCGAACAATACGGGTCCGGCACTTGTTACGTGCAAATTACGCCCCAAAAATCCTCCATTCCCTTTGGTCCTTTTGTTGTCTGTTTCACCCGTCCGCCCCGTCCCCATTCTTTTCTTCCCGTCATGCTCTGGATGCCACAGTACAGGTGGGATTTACTCAATTCTTTGGAACTTCCGACATCTCTACTGGACCCAGCTTGCACGAGACGCTCAACCAAATGCTTAATTATTCGCGCACAAGGCGCAGGATGACGAGGAAAACGACAACCAAAGTAACGCTGCATTAAAACAACACACCGAAAAATGGTTAAATAAGCAGTAACAATAATTCCGCGTTCTTCAGGTGTATATCGCTCCATTGCTTGTTGTCAGCTAATTCTCTATCTGTCTACAACTTAAATGTTAAAGCACAATGACACTTGACGCGGTTTGTAAAAATTATGGCACAGTCACATTGTGACATTACTTTTGCCCTACCTAGTATTTGGATTTTGTAACATCTGGAGTATATCTTCTCACAGTGTACGGTGAAGGAAAACTTTTGTTGAAACTCGCCTCTAAGATGGTAATGCAATGGTTGTATTTCGTTCAAGTTCTTAGAACTACTCGGCATTCGGATTTGAGCACTTCCAATGCATCCGGCAAAGAGGAAGAGAAACACACTATCGCAGAAGTACCAGAAAACGCTATTGTACTCCTGAAGGTAAATTTTTACGTTTCCGCTAATTCCAATGCATGTCGGATGCAATCAGTGCAGTTTAGCGATCCGCTGAAAAACATGATCAACATGACATGGTGATCGACGATTATAAAAGCGCTTTTGCGAGACACAGAGAATTTATTGTTTTGTAATTAAAATAGTTGCTTGGATAAGCACAGGGGAGGAAACACGTCCGAATGGTTTGGAGGTTTGAAAACAACTATTACTGTGTATTGGGTCTACAAGTAAGTTTCCAGCGTTTTTTTTCCAACATTTGAAGTTTTATTATGACAACATAGTGACAATGCTTTATTCAAAGTATCGTACATCGGAAGCTACAACTTTCCCCCATCTTTCTGGCAATTTATGAATTCCGGACCAAAAAAATTTCTCGTCTTTCGAGCCCAAGAACGTATCGAGCCAATTTTTGATTTTCTCTACTGAGCTGAAGCGTATTCCCGTAAGAGCGTTCTGCATCGAACGAAACAAGTGGTAGTCAAATGGTGCCAAGTCTGGACTGTAAGGCGGGTGAGGCAGAATTTCCCATCCACTATTTTCCGAATAGTTTTTCACCGAAACCGCAACATGTGGCCGAGCGTTGTCGTGATGAAAAATGACTGACTCATGCCTGGTCTCATATTCTGGCCGTTTTTCTTTTAATGCCCGCTTTAGACGAATTAGTTGGGTTCGATATAATGGTCCTTTGATGGTTTCACCACTCAGAAGCAGTTCGTAGTATACGACACTCTTTTGATCCCACCATATGCAGAGCATGACCTTATTCACGTGAATATTTCGTTTCGGCGTCGATTGGGCGGGCTCGCCGGGCTTTGTATACGATTTTCTGCGTTTAGGATTATCATAATAAATCCATTTCTCAGTGACAATACGATGCAAAAATGATTTATTTTTATACCGCTGCAGTAACATTTCGGACATGCAAAATCGCCGTTCGACGTCTCTTGGCTTCAATTCTTACGGCACCCAGTTTCCAACCTTTTGAATGAATCCCAGTGCTTTTAGGAGCAAGGAAACGGCTTGTTGCGTGACGCCCAATGATGCAGCAAGTTCTTCTTGAATGTGACACGGATCCTCATCCAGTAAAGCGTCCAATTCCTCGTCTTCAAAACTTTTCGGTTTTCCGGGGCGATCTTTGTCTTCAACTCCAAAATCACCACTTTTGAACCGTTTGAACCACTCGCGGCACGTCGATTCACCAATACATTCCGCCCCATAAGTTTCCGAAAGCAAACGATAGGCCTCAGCTGCACTTTTCTTCATATTAAAGAATAAAAGCAGCGCTTCCCGCAAATGAGGTTTATTTGGCTGGAAACTTGCCATGATTTTGCTCGATAAAATGTACGACACCGATAGAACTGCTCAAATATAACGCTGCAAAGTTGTTGACAGAAACCTACAAATAAAACACATGGGGTCTGACATTTCTGCCCGGGATCCACTGATGGCGCCATCTCTGACAAACGCTGGAAACTTACTTGTAGACCCAATACAATACTATTCAGAGTCCAAACGAAGAACTGTAAAACAAATGATTTGATGAGCATCTTATACCGGATGAACTCTGTCAAAATATTCCTTACCAGATCCACAAAAAAAAGGTGATCCTCCAAATGCTCCCCAAAATTGCCTTTGATGGTTAAAAGCTACCAGGAACAAAATGCGGACTTAGATTTGAAGAGACAAGCTAAAAAACGTAATGAGAACTCACAGTAGATGCTAAAAATAGACATACAACTTGAGAGCCTCTGTAAAAAGATACTCTTTGGGAAGCTATATTATTTAGTCGTTGTTTTTATTTATTCTGCAGTTAAATTTTGCTTGTGTGAATAGTAAGCCAAATCGTCTTAAACTATTACAGTACAAGAGTCTGTGAAAGCAAACTTACAATTTAAGAAGCTACGAGTATTTTACCAATTAAAATTTTCTGTTTTTCATTCTATATCACTCTATCTTTGAGAGTTATGAAAACAATTCAAGCAATCTAAAGACGAAGATAAACCGATGGAATTAATGCTCTGCAGAATACCTAGTGCTAATTTACGATTTATTCTACCTAGATATGGATAACATGGTCGAAGTTTTTCCAAAACAACAAATTGACCAAAAACTAAATTACTTGCTTCCAACAACTGACTTAATCCCAACTACTTTAAGTCCATCCAATCCATCCCATTGAGTAAATGACCTTAACACTTTAAGACACGGTCATGACTTCATAACCATTTCGTTTCAACTTGGGTAATTATAATGTAACTCAGCTACCAACCTCTATTCTTTTAATATGTAAAATAATACCGACTACACAAATATGTAAATATTTTGAATACTATGAGAAATGCTTCTCAGTGATAAACTCAGTTTGCGATACTTTTGAAAGTTTTCCCTTGATACTGACACTGTTTGAATAGTTTACTTCATCCCGAAAATCCAGAGTGAGTTCAGTATCTTCTCTTCAGTTATTTAATCTCTTCCAAGCGCCACTATTGCCTTATCCCCTAAATAAGCTGAAATTGAAAAGTTTCGCAAAAAACTATTGCGAAGTTCATCATCATTTTTACATTTTCGCTTTAAGTCCATTTTCCCCTATCTTCCTGCAACTATCGTTCATGGCAACCTGGTGGCATAGTGTACATATTTACTATTTAGTAACAAACTGTACTCGTATCGGTATCTATTACACTGTCAGCGAATGCAAAAATAATTATTTTTGGAACAATGTTGCCCTAAGAAAAACATTCATGTTCTACCTCCGACTATACTACCCTTACCCTTAAGCTAATTTAGTCTTTGAAAATCCTCTTTGGCGCTACGACTGCCATTAATGCGATTATGGCAATCGACTCAATTAAGTGAAAAAATCACCGAACAATTAGAAACATTCAATCCAAGTAATTAGATAAATTTTCTAGATACTCGTAGCAAATTTAGTTTGTGTCGTCCTTTGTGAAGAAATCTGAACGCGAACAGAAGGTGTCCTATTTTGAGCAAAAGTTTTTCAAGTTGGGTTCGCTTCAGCTACTTGGAAGCATTGTTAGGAATTCATCAAGTAGGGGTAGGAGTGGTTGATAGATAAATGAGGCGTAGTGTAGCAGATTGTGGCGCACTAATTTAAACCAATTTAATTAATTAAACTTAAATGATTTGCACTCCTCTCTGCTCCTAGTTAAACGTCATGAAGCGGTGGTGTCTGATGAAAAGACATTACAGACAGCGGCACACCTTTATCGTTTTCGATATGATACAACGGTCTACTGTAGGTAAATGTTGTTTAATTGGTCATAGTTATCCGGTGAGATCTTATTTCAGAATAATGAAGTTAAATCGTTTCATGATTTATAGGTGAGTCTATGTACATATATTTGGTTTTCTGAATGGAGAAAATATAAAACACAGTTTTGATACGAGTAATAATGACGAGCCACTAGAATTATGACAGGGTATTATGCACAAGGATTTTTAGGAACAGGTAATTTGAGAACTTGAAAGGACTGCCTATCATCAAAATCATAGATTCTAGGAAGGTATATAAATATTTTCCACAGGTTATACTCGTATTTTAAACAATAAGCAATCACTCAGAAACAGGAATGCCTTGAATGAAGTGAAGTAATGGTCTGTTTTCTACTTATTTTCATATGTTTTGAACACAAAATTGGACGGCGTAGCACTGTTTTGCCTTGGAATAGAATCACCTTAAAACTCTTAACGTGCTGAAGAAAACAAAGTATTGAAAGTTGGAGTGAAGTGATCATGTGCTGAAAGCAAGCCCGTCGATGAAATTGAAATTAAATGACATTCCATATAACATTCATATAGCGTAAAACTATGTGCATTATTTATTGCCAGATTTGTGGTAGCAATTTTGAATTTTCTGCAGCGCATCAAGATAATTCGAATCAAAGCGAAATTTCTCAACAATACCATTACATGCCAGCATGCTCTCAGAAAAAAGAACTATAAGTAGTAAATGATATCTCCTATAAGCCCCTTGACAGTAGATATGTCGTTAAAGAGAAAACTATAGCCTTCAATGGATTCAGGCACGCAAGTTCCGCGAAAATGAGGAGCGTGCGGTAGAGCAAATACAGATGCTTTACAAGGAATTAGGATCGAAAATATTAACCGAGCATGAAAAGAACGTGTATGGAAAGGAGCATACCCCAACTCATCTTCGAAATATGGACGAAGGATCCTTAAAAAATAACGAAATTGATCGCTTACAAGATCATATCTGATGTGCTGTGTTTTTTTTTATAATTTAAGCGCGCTCAAGGGATTTAAGTACCCTTAAAATGCTTGCACACAGCGCGGGCGAAGGAAAATCAGAGAGAATACAAATATAGGTACCGCTGAACGTTGGTTTTAAATGCTTGAGGGTTATAATGATTAAGAATTAAGGAGCTAGGCAGGGCATTCAACAAGCGATTTGTATGGCTTAGGAATGAATCACGATATTTTAGAGTGGGCTTGGGGGTAAACTGATGAGCATTCATAGCGAGGCGGGTGTTGCGGTTAAAAGTTTAAAGGGGCGGAATGCTACTGGCGATTTCTATGGAGCAGTGGAAATAGCAATAAAACAAAGTGAGACACGAGACATTTCGTCGGTGTTCGAGGGTGTCCATTGCCTGAGTGATATTGGTACCAGCTATGAGTTTTATCGCACGGTTTTGAATCCTATCTAGCAGGTGCAGAAAGGTTTTGCGCGCACCCGACCAGATCTGGCCATTGTACTAAAATTTTGGGCGGATGAATGCCTTATATATAGAGGCCTGATCAGAGCAGTATTTCTTACATTTTTTGAGGAAGACTAGACATTTCGCAGCATTTTTGATGACAACGAATATATGGTCATTCCAACGTAAGTTGTCATTGACACACATATCGAGAATGGAAAGTTTATCGGTTTCGACGATGCAAGTGCCATTCATGGATAACGCCTTGGTGTTTGAATTTCGTTTTAAAGGCAGCAGACAGCATAGTGTCTTGGAAGCATTAAATTCTACTCTTATTTATTGCAACAGCTTATTCAAAGCCCTGGCTTGGGTGTAATTTGACAGTAAAAGCCCCGAATCAAGATTTATGCTTTTTAAAATCATTGAAAAACTATGAAACAGTCGACAATGTGATTTCTAAAGCAGCTCTGACGAAGTTCAGTCAACACTTATGGTATTTATCAGAAGAAATAGCTTTATTTTCACTATTTGATGATGAAATTGATACACAATCCAAAGCTAATATTGTATCGAATTTACAAAGAAAAATTTTATATGATTTTGGAAAGAGATATATTCTGTCAAAGAAAGAAATATCTGCCTCATTGTACGGTGAGTTGAATTAGTGTTTTTCATTCTATCCCTAGAAAACTGTTAATTTTGTTAATAAATAATTTTTCTTATTTTTGTCGAAAAATATTTGAGTGATTTCGTGATCATAAAGAGCACAAATTTGTTATCGCGGTTAAAAATTGATAACGCTTTTCTCCAAGAAGTCTCTTCGTGGGATCAAATTCCTTCCTTTCCAGGAAGCTGACTGCACTTGAAGGCAGTCAATGACACAGCAGAGAGAGGTGTGAAGCTCATGGAAGATTTTCATGGTCTAATTTCTGCTGAAGAAAAACAAAAATAGTTCTTGTTGCGCTGCGCTCAAGAACATAGAAAGTTGTACCCAGATTGTAAAAAGGAAACTTTGATTAGAAAGTATCCCGTATAATTATTTTTATCAATAAACCCATACGTAAATTAATCTTCCACCATGTTTTTATTTTAAAATAGGAATTTTGATCTTATATAACTTATATGCCACTAGATGTTTTAGAACCGTTTATTGAGGCTTTGTCGGCACAGGTTATCGCTGTTATACATATAACTATGAAATTTTGAACGTGGTTAGCGTTTAGTATTATTAAAAGGATTAGGGGGTATGCGTTACGAAATTTTAAAGGAAAAAAAAAATCGACCATATAAGGCACACCCTAATGTACACTCTTGGAAAGCAATGACCAAAAAAGAAAATGTTTGCTCACTCTGATTGGTTGAAGTTCGAAATATCTCGGTTTGTTTTTTGCTGAGCGAGGAAGATATCGCAAAACTTCACTTGAAATATTGAAAGAAACACTGCATAAGACTTTGGCGATTTTAAACTTTCGTAAGCAATACAAATCATGACATTAAAAAATAATACCTGTTTTAAAAGTGGGGCACCGCTAGATAACATATTACAGGAAAACGCAGCCTTGAATTTAAAGCTTCCCTAATTTATTTGCTGATGTCAACAATATTAAGTAACTTCCATCGAAAAGCAAAACTCAAATCTCCTACAAAATACGAGAACGTGTACTTGTATATCCAAATTTTACGAAACCCCAATCCATCTATACAAGTACACTTCTCGTTTATCTTGTAGCACCCTGCCACCCTAGCGTCATCGACATCAATTCATCCTTACTAAATTCTCCATTTTACAGCCGTTTAATTCGCTCACTTAAATTGAAGCACATACTTTATTTATGATGCTTCAATAAAATCAGCTATAGAGTATCCTGTTCCTCTTCCAGGTAAATGCCTACCTAAATGCCCTGATATCCCTCTTCTTAGGAACGGGAATCCCCACGCTACACGAGTGCATTTTTTGCCTACCTCCTTCCCTTACTTTGTTCTACTCGTGCTCATTCATGAACGAAATTTATTCACCCAACACCCCACCAAAGAGGAGATTGAAGCACCAAGAAGTTGAAACAAGTGACGCGCAAATACATACATATGCACGTCTTGTCAAAGATACGAGCGCACTAAAGTGGTTAAGTACAAAAAATTGCAGCATTAGACTTATTCACACACAGCCCACCCATCGAATTATACTCGTACTCGTACATATAGTACACTCAAGGGGGATGATGCTACCCTCAAGTGAGGGATGAGAGGATTTGCTAGTAGATTTATCGCCTAAAAATGCTCTCTATGCACACCGTTGGAAAAGGCATAGGCAAAGCATGGCAAGACTAGGCTTGGCACCACCATCAGCAACAGGAGCTACATATATGTAGAATTAAGCTGCTACATCCTTGACGAAGCATTACCAGCCAATTCGACAGAGCATGAGAAGGCTCTTCCTAACCTGTTGCCTAATGTTTGGATGTGAAAATGGATGAACACATTTCATTGCTGCGAGTGAGTGAGTGAAGCCTGGAACAGGCAATAAAATAGGCAACATGCCAACTTGTCTATTTAGCAGTCGTAGAATGTACGAGTAGCAACAAAAATTGTTGCCGGAACAGAAAATTCCTCTGGAGCAATAAATGAAATCATTTCGGGTTAGCGAAATAAGATATGAGTACGAGTATGAGTATCATTGTTCGTTAAAATACATTTTCTCGTACGTATGGCGAATGGATCTGGAACTGGATTGGATCTGTTCCGGAGCGGCAGCGGCGTCATCTGTGGATTTGTAACGATAGCAATACACAAACTGTTGCATGAGATTCTTATTAATTTCTCGCCATTGAACAAGTGGTTGCAAAGGGAAATCGTAAGTATGAGAATACACTTATATCTAGCAAGGAAGGGAGGATGTAATTACAGCAGATTTAACTGAATTTCGTTAATTAGTTTTGGACAAATCCTTATCAATTTGTGACAGCATGCCGAAGGACTATCGAAACATTTCTGATAATTGAAAGTGGAAGAGAAATTGTTCCCTCTCTAAGCAAGGTTTAGAGGTTTGTAAATTTAAGAAGCGAATGGACTTGAAGTCAAACAGGCAGATGAAAATGTAGATATTCAATAATCCTTTAATTAATTAAATCAAGTTACCATGTTAATTTATCTTTTTTATAATTCTGAAAGTATCGAATTCATTGATTATGTGCGAGCAGTACGCCGTATTTTGATACACAAGCAGATTTTTCTTTGACAGGACATTGTTCTAGGGAAGCTACTAGTCGAAATGCTTTTATGATGATATTTTGGAGTCGATTTCCATACGCCAGAACTATAAAATATGTTAGTGTCAGAAACCTTCTTCTTTTTGACCACTTTCGAGACAGCACAGGAGGGAACTTCACGGTCAATAGGTGGTGCTCGCTATCTCCTTAGGCCTGCGTCTGCTATAGTAGAATTTGTTATCGTGGCGCTTTCAAAGCCCTTTTCACCGTTAAGACTTATTAATTCGAGCTATAAACAGCACCACTTTGACCAACCACTTGTCCAGTAGAAGATCATACACATAAGATCGGATATCCCCGTCGTTCAATCCATCTAACTTGCATATCGTAGGAAGACACGTGCGTGGATTTTTGCTCCTGAAGTTATTCCATTCCTTTTTTTACCAGACTCGATTTGACAGCACATTCAGAGGCATGATGCGTTTGACACTTCTTATCTTTTTTTTATAATGAGCACGCGCTCAAAGGTTTTGTGTACCCTTAATATGTTTGCACACAGCGCGGGCTAAGGAAGAAAGGACAGTTACCCATATACATTGTTTTTAAATGTTTGTAAGCTATAACGACCAGGAAACACAGAGATTGGCAGGGCATTCCATAAGCAAGTTGTACGGCTTAGGAACGAATCACGATATTTGCGATACTGGCGATTTCAATGGAGCACTGGTGGTGGAAATAGCGATAAAACAGAGTGAGACACGAGATATTACGTCGGTGTTCGAGGGTGTCCATTGTGTGAATCATATTAGTATCACCTATGAATTTTATCGAACGCTTTTGAATCCTATCTAGCAGGTGCCGAGATGTTTTGCGCACACCCGACCAGATGTGGGCATTGTACTCCAATTTCGGGTGGATAAACGCCTTATATGTATATTGAGGCCAGATCAGAGAGGTTGAAGTAATTCTCACATCGATTGAGGAAACCTAAACATTTCGCAGCATTTTTGACGACACCAACATAAGTTGCCACTGACACACACATCGAGAATGGAGAGTTTGTTGGTTTCGACGACGCAAATGCCATTTATGGATAACAGCTTGGTGTTTGAATTTCGCTTTAACGACAGCAGACAACAGACAGAATTGTGTTTTGGAAGCATTAAACTCTACTCTGTTAGTGGTTCCCCAATTTGCTATGCTGTTAATATCAGAATTTAATGAGCTTAATATTCGCTGCTGTTCCCGTTCTACAGCTAAAGAGCAGGGACGTGAGTCCGGAAACGAATATGAAAAGCAGAGAGTACTTCGTCAGCAAAGCAATATATTGGATTAGAAGTAGCAGACAAGAAATCGTTGATGAAAATTAAAAAGAGTGTCGGAAACAGAACGGAGCCCTGGGGCACACCAGCATTTATTTTGTGAATATCAGACTTGAAACCATCCAAGACAACTTGAATTGAACGTTCCATTGAAGAAGAGAGTCGTCCATCCCAAAAGCACATTTCCGCCAACAGAGCCTGATGCCAAACTCTGTCAAATGTCCTAAAAATATGAAGTGCAACTATCTTGCTTTCGCCAGATTGGTGTAGAGTTTGGTTCCACTTTTCAGTGAGACATGCCATCGAATCACCAGTGGATTTGTTGCTACGAAAACCATACTGCCGGTCATTAAGAAGTTCACGCGTTTCGAGATATTTCATGAGATTACGGTTTATAAGCATTTCCATGACCTTGGAAAGAAGAGAAGTAAGTGCAATGGGTGTTTGGGAAGTGAGGGAAGAAGATTCGCCTTTTTTAGGGACGGGCTGGACGAATGGTATTTTCCATCTACTCGGAAACAGTCCTAAAGAGTAGAATCGATGAAAAAGCTCACGCAGTGGTTTTGCAAGCGAGGAAGAACATCTCTTCAGAAGAAGGGGAGATATGCCATCTGGACCTGCAGATTTGTGGATGTTAAAATCTTTAAGTACTATTGCTACTACGCGAGTGCGAAAGTGGATTTGTCCCATTGATGATTCGATGCACTCAAGTGTAGGCGGGGACAAAGCATAATCTGGATGTGTTGAGCTGGCCGCTAAGTGTGCAGTAAGCAGATTGGCCTTGTTCAAAGAGCTGGCAGCTGGAATGTCATTAAAAATTAACGTTGGGATGGAGGATGAAGCAGAATTTTTAATATTTTTGACGAACAACCAAAAATTTTTACTACCTTTGGGACATTGCAGTATATTTTGCCTCAGTTTTTGGTGGTATTGGAATTTCACATTTAGTTTGTTGGAATCTTTGCAAAATCTTAAGAAAAGGCTAGGTTCTGGTTATGGATCTGATAGATGTTCTAGTTTTGATAGCAACCACAATTTATCAATAGTTTATTTCTGTAGTATATGTTACTGCCATCAAGAACCTATGTACGTCTGGGAAGTAACAGTCCTCATGGCTGGACCGTTGTCATCCATTCGCCTTGTATCACCGATCGACGTGTTTTAGCTTGTCGTTCTGATTTACTTCTGATAGTTCTGCTACAAATTCCAATACGAGATACCATCTTGATCAAAATGGTCCGGGAGTTTATTCAGAAAATTAAAAATACAAGTTCATTCGTCTAAATCTATATTGTCCCCTTCAAAGTAATCCCCGTCGACTGCAACACACTTATGCCAGCGCTTGATCCAATCCTCAACACATATTTTATGTTCGGTTTTCGGTTTCGGTCCATCAGTGCTTCCTGCGATTTTTCCATTACTTCCTCTCGGCTGCTCAAACGCGTTCCCCGTAGTAGTTTTTTTTAACTGGATTGAAAAGAAAGAAGTCACAGGGAGCCAAATCAGGTGAATTCGGTGGCTGTTGGATGGTATTTGTTGCATTTTTTGTCAAAAAATTGCGAATAATGATGGCACTGTGCGACGGTGCGTTATCATGGTGCAAAATCCACTAGTTTTCTGCCCACAATTCTGGTCTCTTTCGGCGAATTGCTTCACGCAAACGTTTCATAACGCCCAAATAATACTCTTTGTTTACTGTTTGGCTTTCTGGCAAAAATTCATGATGCACTACACCGTTGTAATCCATGAAAACCGTGAGCATTGCCTTCTTTTTTGACTGAAAACGACGTGGTTTTTGTGGTCTCGGCTCATTTGGTGAACGCCATTCACTTGCCTGATGTCTGGATTGCGTGTCGTACTCATAAACCCACGTCTCGTCTCCAGTAATCCTTTTGATGAATGTGGGATCGGATTCAGCCTCGCAAATCAACTCTTTTGCGACGTCAACACGGTCTCTTTTTTGCATGAAATTGAGGTCTTTTGGCACCAAATTTGCTGCTACACGACGGAAACCCAAATCATTAACCAAAATGTCTTGGACGGATCCATAGGCAATGCTCAAGTCCTCCGCTATCTCTCTGATGGTTAATTTTCGGTTATTGACCAACATTTCTTTTAATTCATCAATGTTTTCGTCGGTTTTCGATGTCGATGGTCTGCCACTGCGTTCATCATCTTCGATTGACTCACGATCAATTTTGAACCGCTCGCGCTCGTGCCACTGGTAAACGACCGTTTTCTTTAGAGAATCGTTACCGAAACACTTTCCAGCATTTCCAACGTTCGCGCACCATTAAATCCGTTTTTTTACGCAAAATTTGATACGAGTGCAAGTTCGTTGTTGCAAATTTAAATCCATTTCTAAAATTGTAAAAAATCGCCAACACACTGATATAGATGTACTCTTGGCTACATAACTTTTGCAAATGTCAAGCTATGACGCTAAGATTTAGAGAGAATGTCAACAACGGATTTATCAAGTTAACAAAAAAAAACAGAACTCAATGGGAGCGCCACACGGTGGTGGTGCGAGAACTTTTTGATCAAGGTGGTAATAGAGTTGATAAAATCCGAGTTTTATTTGTCATATCGTAAAGGAGTTTTTAACTATTTTGTTGAGAGTTAGGCGAAAGTTGTAACTATCTTTTCCATCTCCAGAACTATGATAATACTCGTATTGTACAAATGTAGATATCCTTTGTAGATACCGCATTCAACTTCACCGAAAAGAAAGTTTCAATAATTGTCTCAATTTACATCTGAAACATTTTTTTAATAGTCTGAGAGGCGGGAGACAGATACCCAGAGTGAATTATTCGGAAATACACCCCAGGCTTAATTCTCTTTTGAGCCGTTAGCGTATACGAGTATGTCCTCGGAAAAGAAGTACCCATCCAATCCCCTTTTTAAACGTTGTTCAGATGGATGAATTCTAACCGTCCTAAGCTATACTCGGAGGTTCTAGGTACAGAAAGATTAAACTAGTTATTCATTTCTCACATTCTTAAAATAACTAATAAATGCCTGGGTGCTGTAAGAATAGAGTATTCGTAAACACTGAGTGTGATCCACCTAGCGATGCCGTGTGGTTTAGTACATCAATTGCTTTATCTGGGCTACTTCAACATTTCTGAGCACATGCCGATAAGGCCTCTAAGACTTAGTCATAGCCTTGAAAAAGAGATGATGGATAGCGGATGAGCCCTCAACTATTATAGTAGAGTCTACGCACAAATCTTTCGCCAGGCCATTCGTACATGTCATACAGTCGTGCAGTCTGTGACGTTGGATACTTTTTTCTTACCAAGTAAAACGACAGTAAAAAAATGACACATAGATCGTCTCATTTAATATGTAAATGTCTGAAGCCTTTACGTAACAAACAAATTAGCATGTGCCATGTAGCTTCCGGACTTGCAGATCTATGTATATACAATAGAGCATAATTTCATATTGAGACAAATCTTAAGCCAAAATTTACCGACTTTAAAGCCGCATATAGCATTCATCATTTTCAGCACTGTAGAGCGATGACCGAATTCGGAATACAGTCAAACTAAGTATGAGTAATTTGGAAAGAAAACTTCTCCAAATTATTCAAAACATTGGTATGCCGAATTTCGTCAAAGAGATGAGCAATCATGTGACATCTTAAACTAGCGCTGAAACACATGTGCAGGTACTCGTATCATGAACTGAGATACGGATCCCTTCGTTCGGTTAGTTCGTCTACTTTTTCATTGCCTTCATGTCCGCTGTGTCCTGGCACACAAATCAGATGAACTTTATTTGTGGTGAGCAGCGGTCATAGGAGTTGAAGGCAATCCCAGACCAGTTTTGATTTTATTTCAAAGGCGTTAATGGCAAGTAGGGCTGCCCTGCTGTCGAAGAGAATACTCGTATGTCTGTTTAGATTCTCTCGTATGCAAAGCTCTATTGCATGGATTTCAGCCTGAAATACGGAGCTGCTTGTATCCGGCTTCAACTCCTTCAATTCGTGTTTGTGTATCATACATGTGAGTCCTTGGCAAATGTTGGTTTTTCCTGTTCCCAGTTAAGGCGGTCTGGAAATGTAACATTAAAGTTGTGCCGAAAGTATATTCCAAGTAGTTCGTTATTTCTTTTGAATTCATTTAGAATTGCAGAATGAACTAGTTTGGAAGTGGATTCATCGTCTGTGATGAGCATTTAGGCATTTACCGTTGCTTCTTTCATGAGTTCCAGATGAAGTGGTGCGATGTTTAGGATAACTTCAAGTGCAGCTGTTAGTGTGGTTTTCATTGCACTAGTTGCACAGGCACAGGCTAGTCACTGTAATTTGTTGAGTTTGGCCTGTGTTCACCTCTGTGTTGTTTTATGCCACCAAACGGCGGCTGCATACGTGATGATAGCTCTCGTTATTATCGTGTACATCCGTAGTGTCATATTGGGATTAAGTCTGCAATTTTTTCCAGCTAGACTTTTGCTGGTCTATAGTGAGGTGTTCCACGTAAGTTTTTCATCCAGTGTGATTCCTAGATATTTGACTTCCGTTAAGGACTCCATTGTTTCACCGAAGAGAGTGGCATTTCTGCGTCTTTCTCGCCTTCTTCTCTTGGTGAATCTGTGGTGTCTGGTTCCACAAAAAAAATAAAGAATTCACTAGAATTCACAACTTAAATTTATTAAACGAAATCTCTTCTTTTGGGTTTGGAGCTTGCTACCCAGCACAAAAAAAAGCTAAAGTTAAATCTACTGGCTCAAAGGCAATTAGTATGGAAGAAACCGCGCGCGACGACAAGGAAAACTTTATATGACCGAACTGAACGAATCAGGAAGGCAATTGTCAACGATAAATTTTATGACGGTTGCTTTCAGCGCTCGAGAAATAATGAAAGCGTTCATGTTATCACATTCTAGCAATCTTCGCTTGGTTTCGATTTAACCCTTATTTAAATTTAATAACTCTTGGGTTGGCTTTTTCCACTACAAATCTAACAATTGTGCTTTTCTTTGGATTGGCTTTGAGGCAAACTTTGGTGCACCATTCAGAAACTAGGTTCAAAGCCCTCTGGAGGGGATCCAAGATTGTATACTCGAATTTACCTCTGATTAGGATAGCAATCCTTGGACATAGAAGCCATCGTTGCTGAATATAATCACTAGTTCATTAACTACGATGGACCATAGTAAGGGTGATAGTACTCCTCCCTGAGGGCATCCTTTCTTAGCTGAGTTTATTGGTACCTAATGAGCTTTTTATTGTTTTATTCCCTTGCATATATTTTATCCATTTACATGTGGGGTCGTCAACTCCCATGTTTTGAATGCCGCTATAGACTTCTGTATTATCAAATGCTCCCTCTATATCGAGAAAACAACCGACTGCTACCTCTTTATCTCTGAGAGATTTTTCAACTCCTGTGGTTGATTTTTCAGGTTGATAGGCATATTGATATTTGTGAAGCGGGTTCATTTGATGTGCCCCTTCTCTGATATGTCTGTCGAGATTTGTTCCATAGTTTTGAGGAGAAAAAAGTGAAGTTGGTTGGTCTATATGACTTTGGTAGTTCAGACGGTCTGCGTCCTACCTTAGATATGTATTTGACAGCAATCTCCTTCCACTTTTTTGGTATGTATCCCCACGCGTAGCTAGCTCTGAATAAGTTGATTAGTAGAGGTAGCAGTTGGGGGATCCCCTTTTGTAGTAAAGCTGGGAATATTCCATCCTTACCAGGGGCTTTGAAGGGTTGAGAAGAATTGATTGCCCAAATTATTTTGCCTTTATGAAAAATTTCCTTTGCTCTGTTCCAGTCCTCTCTGAGCGGTTTATTTATCCTTTTCTGGGGCGGATTTTGTTGGGCTTCTGGAACTGTCGTCGAGTCTAGGAAGTGTATTTCGGCTAAAGTCTGAAACGTCTGTAGCCCGTTTTCGGCGTGTGTGCCATCACGTTTTTTCATTGCATCGATGTGATTAGTGTACTGCTTAGAGAGTATTTTATGAATGCGGGCACAATTTCTGGTGTCATCGATTGTATGACAGAAGTTTGACATGGTAAGTGTTTTTCTGTATATTTCCCATTCACCATTATGTTTAGTCCAGTTGAAGAGCTTTCTAGTCTCTGTTCTGAGTTTGGCTAGTTTTTTGTTCCACCAGGGCGTAAGTCGACTGCCTGTTTTTTTTTTTTTCTGTGCAAACTCGATGAAAGGCAGTAGTGATTGCAATACTGAGATTATCACAAATTAGCTCAATATTGTCTATATCCCTGATGTTGGTGTTACATCTCCCCAGATTATCCATGAGTTGTTGACAATATATGTCCCAGTGTGTGGATTTGGGTTGGTATGCAGGCCAGCTTTTATAGGTACCAGATCCTTGTTGGTGTGTTCTGGAATTGGAAAGAGTTTTGTATTGTTAAGATACATGCTCTGGAAATGATCTGAGGGATACAACCTACCGTAGCTGGCATCTGTCATCAGTCATCAAAGGCCATTAAATCACCTGGCATCGATAGCATAGGTATATCCATCCAGTTGTGCTATAAAAATATATACAAATTGACAGTCTACAGTCAACTCTTAAGAAAATCTTCACTGCTAGCTGGCTCTAACATAAATACCGAGCCCCCGGTGAACAATGGAGTATCCGTTAAACCGAAAATGCCAAGAGCTTCAGACGACTTAGTCTGACTTCATCCATGGAGAGAATAGTTGATTTTCATGAGCGCTAAACTGCTTTGTAAATACATCCTAAATGCAGCATGAATACCAACGCAGATGATCCTACGAGACTGTGGTCTAACATCTTGTAGGCAGAACAAGAGGCGCACTCTCGTGCACCAGAATGGCTCTGAAACCGATCAAGGATAACGCGTTGTTGCCTTTTTGGAGAATGACGCTATTAAGATGTTAATGAAGTATATTTTGAACAATGAGAGTTGAGGTAGCAAAGTATCTGTATATACCATATTGAGTCAAGCAAGACCTCAGTAGGACTTTCCATTGACACATAGGTTTCGTGTGAGCATAATCACAGATGACATCCTCAACCAAGCGAATTCTTTGCGTCTGTAAAAGGTCAGTGGGTTTTCGGCTGTTTTTCAGTGAGAAAGACGGAAGGTCGCTAAATGGCGCAGTAAAGGGGCATCTAAGTTTTCTATGTATAAAAAACACAACATCCTGCGACGCTTGCTATGAGCGTAGTAACGACACTGTAGACAACAATATCTGTGAGTATCCGACCAACGTTTGCATCAGGCGCTTTATCACTGAAGTGTTAATTCATCTTGCTAGGAAAGATTACGAAATTCCAGTAAAAGACACATGTAAGAGGTACACTGGAAAGTGCTCGCAGACAAAAAATGCTAAATTTTTTTAAAGTGATGGTGTTGATAGCACTTTAGGCAGCAGTTACTACGATATTCGCCGTTCACTGTAAATAATATGAAACAGTTTACGCTGGTTTCCCAGCGAGTTAAAGGTGAGTTTCCGGTCTAACGGATTGACAGCATTCGAAGAAAAAAAAAACAAAAATGCTTGAAAACCTCCTTCAAATAATCATCTCAAGAAATGACATGAAGTCACATGACACGCTAAAATACACCGAATTAAGTAAAAGCTGGACTAAATGGAACTATAAAAGGGCTACCGTGTAAAAATGTTATTCCTTTTGTTAAGAATTCTACTCAAATTTTCAGCTTTCTTCAATCCAACACGTTTCTAAAACCCAACATACACATTTGTATAGACGAGTATATAATAGTAATAGTATAGCTCATAACCTCTTTTGTAAATGTCAACAATACACCATCTTCAAGGACCTATTTCCTCAACATTGCAACCAAAATAACAGCATGAGGAGTAATTTGTAGCATCAAGCTATCAGTCGATAAAAAAAATTCAATTTCACAATTTCTGACCACCTGTTGGCGTCAATGTCCTGCCGACAGGAAACATCATGATACAGCCAATAGTTTCATTATACACCCTACACAATCAGCAAGATATTGATTTTGTCATATTATTTTTTTTTTCTTCTTCTTTTTAACTCATTTTGACTGTTCAATTTCAATTACTACCTCCCTCACAATCGTACGATGTCAACGTAAATCCATTGTCAATGACGCAAGTTGTAAAAGTCTATAAGAAGCTCTAAGACGTCTTTTCCTTTAAAATTCATTGGATTGCTGAATTGCTGAATGGCATGGTGCTCCTCACATCTTCCTTTGGGTGAGCTGTATTTTATCGTTCAGCATCATTCACTCCGCCCAGCACATCCTTGCTCATGCAACAGGTTTTAATATTTGACGGAAATTTAATAAAGAATCCGTAGCATAGGATCAACAGAACGAAATCCTATTTCATCCGGAAAATCCTCACCCAAAAAGTAAGCCCACAGCAGCAGCGATACCAATAGCAGTAGCATGGTTCTGGAGAAATGCAATAAATCAAGCTTCCCAGAATATTTGGAAAGTTCCTTTCCGCAAAATCAAAGGATTCCTCAAACCAAATTTTACAGTCTACAAGAACAACCGGATAAAATACAGTCAGCCATTATCCATTGGGATCGCACTAATTTAACGGTACCTTAAGTCAGTCTATCTTAACGAAAATCTAATATCGCTAAGAGGAAATGTGTCATCGCACCCAAAGAATAATTATATTCTGTTTTTTACCCCCCTGACTTCTCCTACATTCTCTTCTTTTCTGGTCGCATTACTGAAATTAAAAAAATCCTTCGACATAAACTGCGCCACAACAGGAAGGCAGTAAAAGTCCTTTTTCCGGTTTCCAATAGCGGTTGGCTGGAGTATGGTGTGGTTCCGCGTAGCAAACGGATATGAGCGAAAGCATAAGCTGTTGCGAGAAGTCAAATAAGTTGATAACATTTTGTTGCGAATATGTGGTGGTGTTTGGTATTAGAAGGACGAGTGTGAGAAGTTTCTCTTTTTTTTTTTTTTTTTTATTTATCTTCAGCCTGTCCCATCATCGCAATGAGATAATGAAGTGTGAGAGGGGCTTCAAGTAAACAGCTCGGAATTATTAATGCGTCATTATGTAGGGTACATACTCATAGAAGAAAATAAAAATTAAAGAACATCAGAGCTCCCGGTCGCTTCGGGAAGACGTGGTATACCACAATCAAACGAACTTTGTCGTTAAAATCATTGCCAATTATAATCGCACCGGGACGACGCTCGGTAGGTGGCGTCTTTTAATGAAATGCGGAGTAAATCCATAAGGAAAGACTTTCGCCTTAAGTGTAATATAATCATTTTTACATTCAAGGAAGGAGCTTATGCATAAGCAACTAGAGGAGGTTGATGATAGACTACATGATGCAGTGAGTTGCTCGCTCTGAAGATGGAATTGAATAACGAAACTTATTATATAGTACAGGGTCTTCCAATTGGGACTTCCGAACTTTGACAGTTGATAGCGGCCATATTGTTAAAGCTACATCTGTCAAATTGGCTGTCATTTATTCAATCTATTTTGCCAAATCACAATGGATGGATGTAGAGTTCAACAAAACGTACAAATGATAACATTTTTTGATCAAAATGGGTGTTCTGTTCGGGCAACCTTCGGGCAACATCGCTGCTGTCCATGATAGTGTGAAGGAGAAGCCGAGGCAGTCGATTTCGCATCGTTTACAAGAACTCGGCCTTTCACAGACCACATCTTGGCGAATTTTGCGTCGTAACTTGGGTCTGCACCCGTACAAAATTCAACTGAAAGTAAACGACCATGGACAATGACATGTCCGCTGGAGCTGTTGGAAACTGCCCTAATTTTCATCGAAAAATCATCTTCAGCGAAACAAAATTGTCGAATTTGGGACGATACCTATCCACATGAGATCCAAGAGCATCCAATGCGTCCCGAAAAAGTCACTATTTCTTTGAGATCGCCTTTGACCAGACCATCACCGTCAATGGCGAGCGCTATAAGTCAATGATTACCAACTTCTTTTGGCCTGAATTGGATGATATGGACACCAACGGCATGTGGTTTCAACATGCCACATAGCTCACGCCACATAGCTCACGCCACATTGGAAATTCTGCACGAGCGATTCGAGGTCATGGTTATCTCACGTGGAGGTGATGTGAACTGGCCACCGAGATCGTGCGATTTGACCATGTTAGACTTTTTCTTGTGGGGTTTTCTGAAGTCTCAGATCTATGCGAATAAGCCACAAGCCACAAGCCATAGCAGCCCTCAAACTCAGCATAACCCATGCCGTCGATCAAATTCATTCGCCAGAGTCATGGAAAATTGGGTATTTCGAATGCGCGCCATCCAGGGAAGCCGCAGCGGACATTTGAACGATGTTATATAATGGCATCTATAGGCCGAATAAAAAATTTCGACGATATCTCACACACACTTTGTTTTTTTAAATTTAAAGATAGGAAGTGCTTAATGGACGATCAATTACTTGTGGAAAAATATTCCCCAAGTATTTTATTTAGACGGTTATTAGAGTTGGTTTTAGTATTTCCTCAATTACTAACACTTCATGGGTACATCTGAATTTCTTGGACTCACTCTCAGTTTTAAAACAATTGATAGCAATCGACTTTATTTAGAAAGCTATATTGAGATAGTTTATTCGATCAAGATATTACTAAAAATCCTCGAAACTGTCCACGTCCGCATAGGCGGATAGAACTCCTCTCGTAAGCAGTCCGTTGAACTTTTACTGGCGGCTCTACATTTGCAGTGTTTCAAACTGAGAATACATCTTCATTATCAGGAGATTCAGCAACCTGAAGATACAGTGCTGCCTATTTACGAACGCACTTGCACATCTAAAAGCGGATGCTTTGCGGATCAATTGAATTGCCAACATACACCTGCTTTCTGCATTGATTAGAAGACTTGTGAACGTCAGAACACCTTAGCGTAGGGTCCTGCCTCTCTTCTGAGAAATTAAGTAGAAAATGATCTTCTTTGTTATACTATACAATACTACTGACAGTACAGCATACAGACTGATTGGATAAATATATGACATTCTAATCAACAGAAGGACTAGAAATAATGAGAACCTGGGTGATCCTCATAGAACTGAACTTGTTCTCTTTAGAGGAAAACGAGTTTCAGTATTTGGCCCTGCTACTATTAATGACACCAGTCTATCCTTCGCAGAAAATGCAAATAACGTTAATTCGGCGAAGAAAAGGCCGATTTTTAAGAATTTTTTTAGACGCTACAGGTACAACAAATTTATTTAATTGACTGTGACATTATAGTACAATATATGAACAATATTTCCTTAATTTTTAAAAGCAAAATATTAATAATTAAGGAGTTAGGCCACTCTAGGATTTTCAAAATATCGATTTTTATTTATTGCTTTTAATAGTTCCTTAGTATTTAAAAAATTATATACCAAAAGATTATGGCCGGGAAATATCTCGAAGTACTTGTTTTTCAAAGTATAGTACAAGGTCATCAGGTAGGCATTCTATAACTTAGAATTCTAAACGCACTTATCTCAAAACTGCATTTTTCAAGTTGCCCGCACCCATAACTAGAACAATGTTCAACCAATTTCCTTCAAATTTTAACTAGATCTTTAACGCTCCTTAGAAATATATTGTCTAAGTAAGTATTGGGTCTACAAGTAAGTAGCCAGCGTTTGTCAGAGATGGCGCCACCAGTGGATCCCGGGCAGAAATGTCAGACCCCATGTGTTTTATTTGTAGGTTTTGTATCTGTCAACAACTTTGCAGCGTTATATTTGAACAGTTCTATCGCTGTCGTACATTTTATCGAGCAAAATCATGGCAAGTTTCCAGCCAAATAAACGTCATTTGCGGGAAGCGCTGCTTTTATTCTTTAATATGAAGAAAAGTGCGGCTGAGGCCTATCGTTTGCTTTCGGAAACTTATGGGGCGGAATGTATTGGTGAATCGACGTGCCGCGAGTGGTTCAAACGGTTCAAAAGTGGTGATTTTGGAGTTGAAGACAAAGATCGCCCCAGAAAGCCGAAAAGTTTTGAAGAGGAGGAATTGGACGCTTTACTGGATGAGGATCCGTGTCAGATTCAAGAAGAACTTGCTGCATCATTGGGCGTCACGCAACAAGCCGTTTCTTGGGATTCATTCAAAAGGTTGGAAACTGGATGCCGTACGAATTGAAGCCAAGAGATGTCGAACGGCGATTTTGCATGTCCGAAATGTTACTGCAGCGGTATAAAAATAAATCATTTTTGCATCGTATTGTCACTGGTGATGAGAAATGAATTTATTATGATAATCCTAAACGCAGAAAATCGTATACAAAGCCCGGCGAGCCCGCCCAATCGACGCCGAAATAAAATATTCACGTGAATAAGGTCATGCTCTGCATATGGTGGGATCAAAATGGAGTCGTATACTACGAACTGCTTCCGAGTGGTGAAACCATCAAAGGACTATTATATTGAACCCAACTAATTCGTTTGAAGCGGGCATTAAAAGAAAAACGGCCAGAATATGAGACCAGGCATGAGTCCGTCATTTTTCATCACGACAACGCTCGGCCACATGTTGCGGTTTCGGTGGAAAACTATTTGGAAGATAGTGGATGAGAAATTCTGCCTCACCCGCCTTACAGTCCAGACTTTTCACCATCTGACTACCACTTGTTTCGTTCGATGCAGAACGCTCTTACGGGAATACGCTTCAGCTCAGTAGAGGAAATCAAAAATTGGCTCGATACGTTCTTCGGCTTGAGAGACGAGAAATTTTTTTGGTCCGGAATTCATAAATTGCCAGAAAGATGGGGGAAAGTTGTAGCTTCCGATGGACGATACTTTGAATAAAGCATTGTAACTATGTTTTCATAATAAAACTTCAAATTTTGGAAAAAAAAAACGCTGGAAGCTTACTTGTAGACCCAATATGTAGGATTTTTTTATGTGGCATATTTCATTTATTATTAACAAATTTCTGGCGATTTTTCAGCGAATTTTGCAAGTTTGACTTTGGAAGTGCGCAATTCGGCCAAAAAACAACATATCAAAAAAAGATTCTACTTACTTCTCTAGCTGTTGTTATGTACAATAAAAAAAAATTAGTGACTCATCATAATTCAAAATTTATAGGAGCTGTTGGAACGGCCGTAGACCCTTCTAAAAGAGAGAGGTCATCTAAGAAACGTTGCACAGCCGCCATTTTTAAATAAATTATTCTATAAAAATTGTGTTTTAAAGTCAATCACAATAAACTTCTACCTTTATAAGGACTGAAACGAATAAAATTTGGAAACTTCAAAGTAAAAAAAAAAAATATTTTCATAATTCATGTAAATTTTTTTTTATTTGCTTAAAGACTCTGTTTTTATTAAATTCATTCACAATTACAAAAAATAAAAAAAAAATTTTTGGTTTCCCATTATTTCCTCAACTTCTTTCGAATGTCCTTCATAAGGTTGGTGACAGTTACATCCGTGATCTTTTTGGAGGCTGTTTTCCTTTGCACATTGCTCACTCTTTGTCAATTTAGTTTTGACCAAAGCCCAATACCTTTCAATGGGACGGCACTGTGGATCATTGGGTGGATTCATGTCTTTTGGGACAAAGTCGACATTTTTAGCAACAAGAAAGCTCAACGTCGCATGAGCATAGTGAGCTGAAGCTAAATCTGGCCAAAATATGGTTTAACCCTCGTGTTTGTTTAAGAAAGGAATCAACCGTTTTTTTAGGCACTCGTTAATGTACGCTTCTCCGTTAATTGTTCCCGTTGTAATAAACGATGAGCTTCTGTGTCCACATTGGCAAACGGCCTGCCAAACGAGATATTTTCACCCGAATTTTTCCATCCCAATCGATGTTGTTGATTGCGGAGGAATCTCAGCTTCAAACGAGTTGAAAACTGCGCACCTGGAAGAGTAGTAAAGTCGGCTTTGACATAACTTTCGTCATCCAAAACCAAGCACACTTTCTTGTTGCCGATCAACTCCTATAGCTTTCGGGCTCGTGTTTTCATGACTTTTTTTTTTGCTTTTCAGCAACTTTTGGTATTTTTTGTTTTTTTCGTGTTTTTAGACCGTTACGTTTTTTAGATCTTTGCACCATTGTTTGGTTGGTATTACATTTCCGAGCAACATCTCTGGATGACATAGTCCGGTTTTTTACGATGGTACCCACTATTTTCCTGTCCAAATTTGTATCATGTGCTCCACCTTTAGCTCCACTTTTCTGTTTTCGCTTAACTGTCAACGTCTCCAAATATCGTTTAATAACAGAATCCACTATACTGCGTGATATGATTAAATTTTTTGCGACGAAATGGTTTGGACGCGAAGTATTTTCGAACCATTTGTCGATGATCTTTTTACGGTGTTCCTCTTGACTCATATTTTATAAATATTTTAAACCGCACCGAACTAAAATCAATAGCAAACTGAAACTAGAGAATATACAGGCTAATTTGGGTACAAAATGGGATTGCAATTTTTACACATTGGAAGTATAGCCCGTATTAAAATTTACAGATTTTATTCGTTTCAGTCCTTAAACTCGATTTATTTTATATTTTTCCTGAAGAAAAAACTCACAAAAAAGCTTATTTTTACGACCTCTAGAGTGGCCTAACCCCTTAAGCCAATAGCAAAAAATCTTCGGAGGCGCCTCGAAAAAATGTTGTCTTCCGGTGAGCCGTATATCTCATGACTCAAAATGCTATCATTAGATAATCGTTTTCCCAAGGTATCCCTAGGAGGAATTTTTTTTTCGATTTTTAATTTTTGGTGACACTTATCGTAGATGTGAAAACACCGATTTTTTTCGCCTAGAACATGATCCAAGTTTTTATTTTAAAATTAGTAATTCCTGGTCATTTGTGTATGGAAGTAGTATACTAAATTTCGTAAGAATCGGTCAAGTAGATTTTGATTTAAACCGTTCACCGGCTTCAAAAACGACAAGTGTCAGAAAATCGCTTCAAAGTTTTGCATACCAAAAAATCCAAAATTAAAAATGGAGCAACGAAGGCTTAAAGTTCTATATCTTAGTTAGTTTTGCTCCGATTTATTTAAAATTTTGACACAACAATCTTAAGATGCGGTACAATCATATGAAATAATAAAAAGAATTTAAGAAAAAAAGTTTAAAAATATTACACCCCCTTAAAAAAAGTGAATTATATCCTCTCGAATCTTCATGTTGCAAAGATTGCACAAGATAGGAAGATCTGGACGGTGTCGAATGAAATTCGTATTCAGCCGCTCTCCTCTGATTTTAAATATTAAATTTATCTTCTCGGTTAAATTGCAGTTAAGAAAATACGTTTTTTCTGCTGGATTCTATATCAGTTTTCTGTAGTTGATTCTATAGGTATATTGAGAGGACTTTGCTTCGATTACAAATTGATTATATGTACATACTTTGACCTACTTTTGTTAATAATTTACTCAGTTTAGTGTTTAAATATCCGTATTGCTCATCTTACAGGTGTTATGCATACCACTTTGATCAAATGGTTCCTGGGGGACACCACCGTGTGGCACTCCCATTGTTCCGATTTGAGTTCTGGTTTTTTGTTAAGTTAGTAGATCTCTTGTTGACATTCCCTCTACATCTTAGCGTCATAGCTTGACATTTGCAAAAGTTATGTAGCCAAGAGTACATCAATCTCTGTGTGTGTGGGCGATTTTTTACAATTTTAGAAATGGATTTAAATTTGCAACAATGAACAGATTTAATGGTGCGCGAACGTTGGAAATGTTGGAAAAGTGTTTCGGCAACGATTCTCTAAAGAAAACGGTCATTTACCAGTGGCACGAGCGCGAGTGGTTCAAAAGTGGTCGTGAGTCAATCGAAGATCATGAACGCAGTGGCAGACCATCGGCGAAAACATTGATGAAGTAAAAGAAATGTTGGTCAATAACCACAAATTAACCATCAGAGAGAGAGCGGAGGACTAGAACATTGCCTATGGATCCGTCTAAGACATTTTGGTTATAGATTTGGATTTTCGTCGTCTAGCAGCAAAGTTGGTGCCAAAAGACCTCAATTTCATGCAAAAAAGAGACCGTGTTGACATCTCAAAAGAGATGATTTGCGAGGCTGAATCCGATCCCACATTCATCAAAATGGAGACGAGACGTGAGTTTATGAGTACGACACGCACTCCAGACATCAGGCAAGTGAATGGCGTTCACCAAATGAGCCGAGACCAAAAAAACCACGTCATTTTCAGTCAAAAAAGAAGGCAATGCTTACGGTTTTCATGGATTACAACGGTGTAGTGCATCATGAATTTTTGCCAGAAGGTTAGACAGTAAACAAAGAGTATTATTTGGGCGTTATGAGATGTTTGCGTGAAGCAACTCGCCGAAAGAGACCAGAATTGTGGGCAGAAATGTGTACGAGGATTTTGCACCATGACAACGCACCGTCGCGGTCGCACAGTGCCATCATTATTCGTAATTTTTTGACGAAAAATGCAACAAATATGAGTACCATCCAACAGCCACCGAATCCACCTGATTTGGCTCCCTGTGACTTTTTTCTGTTCAATCGAGTTAAAAAACCACTACGGGGAACGCGATTCAGCAGCCGAGAGGAAGTAGTGGAATAATCGCAGGAAGCACTGTTAGACATACCGAAAACCGAAAATAAAAAATGTTTCGATGATTGGATCAAGCGCTGTCATAAGTGTGTTGCAATCGATGGAGATTACTCTGAAGTGGATAATATAGATTTAGATGAATATACTAGTATTTCCAATTTTCGGAATACATTCCGGGAACTTTTTGATCAAGGTAGTATGCTCCCCCCCACACTGTGACGCAAGATGTTCCCACTCTTGAGCGAAATTTGCCCTATTTCTTATATCACTCTTGAGTTCAACTTTTGGTAGTCTACCATCGCTCATCACCAGCACTTTTATTATATATTCAAAATGCAATCTTAGAGATTCCAAAAACATGGGTAGGCGTTTTTGGTTAGCGAAATAGTCTTGCGCACCGTATAAAAGCACTGAAGCAGCAGATGAGCGTAAAAATTGTTGCTTCGAGCTATGTGTTACATAATTATTACTATGCACCGTTCCCACACCGACGAGATTGCTCGTTTCGCTTCAAATACTTCGGCTTCTAGATGCTTCTTCATATTTAAGTTCGAAGATACCAATAATCCTAGGCATTTGTACTCACGGACAACTTGATACGTCCACTTTCTAAACCCCATAACCTTTGACTTATTCAGGTTCAGACTCAGGTTCCAGCATTTACAATAGACGCTGAACCTATTCATCATAAGTTGCAAGCCCTCAACCGTGTCGGAAAGAGAAACCAAGTCATAAGGATTCCACTCTTTGTCTGATATGTAGTCATTGATGATTCTATTCATGGCAGTATCGCACTCAGAATACATCCTTGCTTCACTCCCATTGTTTTTAAAAAATTTCCAGAAACAGATTCTCCATCCCATTTTTTGCATACATTGCTCTTAAAATGTTAATTATTTTCGTTGAAAAATAAATATTGCACAATTTGTAAAACATGGCCTCATGGGCAACAGGGACAGAAGCTGCCCAGGAGTCGACGAAAAAGGCGTATAGTTTTTTGTGTTTCTGCTTATAAACGGTGACCAGATAGCAATGGTAGTTTTCCAATTGTTATGTTTCAGCAGCTGTCAAAGTTACCAATGACATCCAGCTGTCAAAATATGCAATAAGGTTTGGCATTTCACCATGCATCGTTTTGCGCTTGCCGAAAGTGCGGAAATTATTAAAAAATATTATTGAAATCCCGGCTCAGTTGTATAAACGCAACGTGAATTTCGTTATCATGGCGGAAAAGTTTGAGCGCGAGTACACTCTCTTGGATTTTAAGCCGCCAACCTGACCGAGATTGCTGCGAAATGAAGAAAACATAGCCGCCGTAGCGGGCAGGATTAAAGAAGACCCAGAAATGTCTATTCGGCGCCGTTCAGCTGCATTGGGCATCGCCAGAGAGTCAACCCGGCTTATTTTGCGGTTAGATTTGGACCTACAGCCGTAAAAAAATTGTGCTGACGCAAGAATTGAAGCCGGACAACTATAGGCAATGCCGTGAGTTTGCTAATAGGGCGGTGGAAATGTTGGCCGGAGATCCGGATTTTGGCCAAAAAATCATCTTCTCGGACAAGGCCCATTTTTGGCTCAGTGACTATGTCAGCAAGCAAAATTGCCGTTATTGGAGCGAACATAATCCACAAGTGTTCGGTCAAGCATTAATGCATCCACAAAGATTACCTTTTTGGTACGGTTTATGTCATGGCGACATCATCGGACCTTATTTCTTTCGAAATGAGCATAGACACACCGTTACCGTCAATGGTCTCAGGTATAGAGTGATGTTAACCGACCTTCTGTGATCAGAGCTCGACAACATGGATATATCCGAGCTGTGGTTTTAACAAGACGACGATACATGCCATACAGGCAGCGCAACGCTCGAGGTTGTTAAAGAGAAATTTGGCGACTGGGTCATCTCACGGCGAGCGTTCATCAATTGGCAACCGCGATCATGCGATTTAACACCACTCGATTAGTTTCTCTGGGAATACGTGAAGTACTTAGTCTACGCTAACAAGCCAGCCACTTTGGACGAGCTCGAGGCCAACAGTCGACACGCTATTACCGAAATAACACGGCACATATTGGACCGAGCAAAGCTGCGGTGGCCGTTTAAATAACGTGCTATTCCACAAATAATGGCATGAATGTAACTTCAAATAAAGGATAGAATCAATTTTATATCTCACACCGTTGTTGTTTTATTTAAATTTTTTATCCTATCGTTCTTACCTGGTCACCCTTTATATTTGCGCAATATTAAGTAATGCAAATACGTGATCATTGTAGAATAGTTCTTCCCAAATCCTTCTTGAAACTCCTGCAACATTTTTTTATTTTGAGCCCAACAGAAGATCTGTTATATACAGGGTGTCCCCTAATTCGTGGAGGATAATTTGAGAAATGATTTTTGGGTATATTCTAAGAAAAAAATCGTTCCACTGTAAGGGCCTACCTCCAATGTTGACATAATTTATCGAGGATTTAAGAAGAGGGTTACTTTGGTGTACCCTAACTAATGTTAACGGAAATTGTTCTATTAATCTTATTGGTAGAAAATCCGTTAGGACGTTGTTTTTAGAATTAATACTAGCCTTTGTAACTGCGTTTAAATCAAATTGATGTCTCGTTTGAGTCTTCAGATATCAAATTTCTAACCCTGTTCCATTTTTTATTTCCCATTTTTGTCTTTGAGGTCACGAAAACCTGCAGCAGGTAAAATTAAAAAAAAAGTAAAGTTCCAAAGGTTGTGAATAAAAAATAAGTTTATGTGGTTTTAGATAATTCTTATTTTATGCGTGTACCAAAACAGTTATAAGGTAGATAGGTGCTCAAAATGTCCTCCTATACATGCAAGAGCCTGTTTTTGGATTTCACTGCGAATGTTTATTGATGCTAACTGCTGGCTCTTCTAATTCACTTAAAGTTGCTATTTCGGTTGCATAAACAAGTACTGTAAGGTTAGGTGATTTTGCAGGCCAGTTAACTGGTCCATTTCTTCTCATCCAAAGATTACCGTACTCTTAATCTTATGACCATAATGGTCTGGAGCACTATCTTGTTGGAAATATGAAGCTAGTTGAATTAGTGGAATGTCTTCCAATAGTTCTGGTAAACCATTTCGCAAAAACTCTAGACAGTTGGAGAATTCAGGCTAGGTGGTAGTTTGAAGGGGCGGATTAACTTGTTTCCAATTACACTTGTCCACATGCTTACGCTGACTTTGTGCCTAAATGATTTATGTCTCCTTGTATGTGGATTGTAAATTGAGATTCGTCCGTCCAAAGAACTCTGCCAATAAACTCGTGGTCATCCAAGATCCGCTCCAGCAAGCAGTTAGAAAACTCAAGTGTCTTTTCCAAATCAACGGAAAGCAGTACACTGGAAATCTTATGTCTGAATACATTGAATTGTAAAGCTAAGCGTCTTATGATGATTGATGGATCGGTCAGTTGTAACAGCTTCCAGTATTCTTCCATCAGCCGAAATTCTGCTTACTTATCGAGCTTCCTCGTCTGGTCGTATATTTGAAGCTGATCCCGTTTCTCTAAGCCTTCGACACGTATTTCCGAATACTCCTTTACTAGGAAGTCGTCGGTTAGGATAAAGTTATTGATATCTTTGTCACGATCGGGTAGAACTTCCATTGCACAGCCCATAAACGTAAATAATATCTATGTATACTTGGTTTGTAAATGCAGATATTTCATATGCAACTGTAATTGTCTTTTCTAGTCTTCTAAACCATTTTTGTTTAGTTTTCCCAAATAGGCTCCCATATAACCAACCTAACTCTTTCTGAGAACTTTTAAGGAACATGGAAAGGAAGTCAAATAAACGAGCACACTTTAAAACTTTTTAGCAATTTAAAAAAAACTATTGGCAAATTATTAATTCTGGAAAAACTACTCCTATTGTCAACTGTTGTTAGAAACGTAGGTAAGACTAAAACCCTTGTTTTAGCAAGTATCGTAAAATCTATGGGCTTTTCTGCAAACTTTTTTGATAATTTTTCTTTTTATTATTGTTACGACCATAAGAAAAAAATAGTAAAACTTTATGTTCATTTATTATCATTTTCTGGAGAGAAGTGACCTCAAATTCAAAAATTAGTAGGGCCCAGAAATTGTATATCTGAAGACCCAAGCAAGGCATCAACTTTATTTAAACGTAGTTACAAAGTCTAGTATTTTCTTCAGAAATAAAGTTCTAAATTAAGTTTGTACCATCAGTATTAACAGAGACATGGTCAGGGTACACCAAAGTAAGCCGCTTCTTAAATCCTCCACAAATGATGTCAACATTGAAGATAGACCCTTGACTTTTTGCTTAGAATATACCCGAAAAAGATTTCCGAAATTATCAACCTTGCGAATTAGGGCACACCCTATCTAAAACCAGCAAACTACGTGGCAGAGGTGTTCAAGAAAGATATTCCTCAGTAATTTGTTGGATCGTCATAGTCACCCCTTGTTTGGAATGTTGACCGCTTCGAGGATCCTGTTGAATTCCTTTACGAATGCAGACATTAATTTAAACGTGCGGTTTTTATAGAGGGATTGTCCTGTTTTTGCTTTGTCAGTGACTTTCCTAATTTCGTTTACTGAAAACGGACTACCCAAGAACTCATGGATAATGAGTGGGACTGCATATTGAAATGGTGGTGAGATCTGTTGTTAATTGAGTAAGTTCATAAAGTGGCCTCTTAGCTGTGTTGCTTTAGGCGACGACGTGGCGTTTTTTTTTTATTCGTTGGACCATTTATATATTTAACAGCTTTCCAAAATTCTGCTGAGGATGTTGAACGTTGTTGTTCAAATGCTATCTTCTTTTCATAAAAGAAACGCTTGAATTGCTTGTTAGTTTCGCCATAGAGGGCTTTAAAGACACTGTTATTATACTCTCTAAAAAGTTGTAGCTGTTAGAAGGAATTTGGATATTTTATTTTTTTTTATAGGTGAGCTCGATAAAATATCCACTACACTAGTATGTAATAGCTCAATTTCAAAAGCTAAATTACGCAATCGATCATTCCGGACTAGTTTTGGTAGAAGACCTAACTGTCTTATATTTTCCCCATTTGTAGGACTCGATAATAAGCAGCAGTCATGTGGTCCGAGAAAGTCTCCATTCCTATCTGATAGTCGCTAAGAAGGGGGTTCCAATCTCAAGATATGGAGATATGTTCAGTCAATTACTGAATATGCATTTCCACGTATGAAAGTGTACTCTTCGCAAGAATCACCTTCGCAACTTCCGTTTAGGATATTATTTATATTCTAGTTCCATTTAGCTATTCACATGTTTACGGCACCACCATTATCGCGGTACCGTTGACATATCCGATTAAGTTGACTTCTATTGGACTCTTCATTCGCAGTATTCCATTGAACATTGTTTGGCTTTATACATAAGCCGGATGCAAAATTGATCCTTATGCAACTCCTTCTGTTCATCATTTGCGGAGGCATATATGGTATCATACTTAAATTATCCAGACGGCACAATACTGCCTCCTTCCTCATTTTTATGTATGCAATATCGCATAATAAAACTGCTTGAATTGTATCCCTTTCTAAAGCGAATGAAAATATCCTTGGTCATTTTGAGAGAAAAATTCTTCGTAAGATATTTGACCCCATACGCGTTGATGGGTTCTGGACGATTCAACGACGAACTCTACGAGCTTGAGATGTGTGGGACATGTAGAGTGAATGTACGAGGGTTGTCTGAAAAGTTTCCGACCGAACAATGACACAAGACATTTTTCTCAATTTTTTTTTTATTTTTCTACATAGTCTCCTTGTAACTCTACACACTTCTCCCAGCGATGCTCCCATTTCTCTAACCCGTCCAAATAGTACTTGGCGTTTTTCTCTGCAAAATAATTGTTCACGAAGGTGATTGCCTCCTCATTTGACGAAAATCTCTGTCCTCCGAGCGCAGTTTTTAGATGAGGGAACAAAAAGAAGTCGCTTGGGGATAGATCTAGTGAATAGGGCGGATGGTCAAGCAGTTCAAACCGTAATTCATGAATTTTCGCCGTGTGTGAGGTGTGAGACGGCGCGTTGTCTTGGTGAAACAGGATTTTCTTTTTCTGCAAATGTGGCCGTTTTTCCGCAATTTCTGCCTTCAGCTTGGCAAGTAATGATGCGTAGTATGCTCCTGTAATGGTTTTTCCTTTTTGAAGATAATCGATTAAGATAACTCCTTTACTATCCCAAAAAACAGTCGCCATCACTTTCCCAGCCGAAAAAACAGTTTTTGCTTTTTTTGGAGCCGGTTCGCCATTTGCAGTCCACTGTTTTGACAGAATTCTTGTTTCGGGCGTACAATGGTGTATCCAAGTTTCATCTACAGTAATTAATCGGTGCCAAAACTCGGATTTATTGCGCCTAAACTGCGCCAACAGAGCGTTGGAAATGTTCATTCGAACACGTTTTTGGTCTAACGTAAGCAAACGCGGCGACAGCTTTCTCATGCCTAAATCTTGATTTAATATGTAACAAACACGTTCTTTGGACATTTTCATAACCTCTACTATCTCTCTTACTTTAATTCGGCGGTCGTCTAACACCATTTGGTGAACTTTAGCAATGTTATTGTCAGTGGTTTCAGTTTCATCTTCTCTGAATGACTGAAACTTCGGTAAGTAACTGTCAAAAGATGCACAACCAGCATTTGCTAGCTTTTATTGACGAGTCCCGCTATCTTTACGTTGCGGTCGGAAACTTTTCAGACAAAGCTCGTATACCAAAGCTCCAGCCTGCAGAATCTTGGACTCTAATCCGGAGGGATAACGCAGTTGAGGAAGGCCTCACCTTAGGTGGCAGGCGCAAGTGGAAGAGGACTCCTACCAACTTGGAGTGCGCAACCGGAGGCAATTAGCCAAAGACCGCGCTAATTGGAGAGGCTTATTGGTTGAGGCCCAGGTCCATTCCGGACTGTAGCGCCGCCTAAGTAAGTAGAATTGCATGCGCGATGCTTTTTCCAGAAATTGTACTATCGGTCGGAAAGCTCGTTCCTCCTTCGGTTTACTGGTGTTGTCTTCTCCATGCGATATTCTCGGGTTGTCCATCGGGTTTATCGCCCTTTAGGGAATAAGCACTAAATATATACACATTATCGTTTCGATTGTGAAGTGGAATAACCTTTGGCAATTTCACAAAGACTCTTCGTATTAGTTTTCTAAGCTCTCTTATTTAAGTATTTCTTCAGAATCTTTTCGCTCTCTAAACCTTATTTTCTGATCTATTTTTCGTATTAATCTACTATGAACCATAAGAAAACCTTTGTGCTTGCTACCTTGTTCTTTCAAAGCTAGAGAGATTTTTAGGTTTTTCCAACTCCAAACGACAACAGGATGAGAATTATTTTCAAAAGCAAACATTTTGACTATCTGAGGTTCCAGTTTTCCTTGTACTGATTAGAATTGACTTCTATAGTACAGCATTGGTTAACCGTATGTTAACACGTTAACCGTATTCCTGAGATCTAAAAGTGTACTCGTAATACCAGCTTAGTAATGCGCAGAAGTATAAACTACACTGGCAACATTCATGTTAGCACTCAGATGGGCATAAAAATTGTGGAATTGAGTTCACCTTACCTTGTACTATATATTGTTGTTTACCAAATTCTACTTCGCGTTCAGGAATTTCGACCCGCAAGTGTAACACCCGTATTGCCAAGTTTTTAGTTCCGTTGTACACCTACATTGTATTGCAGCATGATGTTTTTTATTAGCCACATATGAGTACTATTGTAAGTTTGTTTTTTTTTTTTTGGCTGTCACCGTAAGCAGTAGCAAACTACGGCAACCTGTATAAAGATTACTTGCATATCATCCTCATGTTGGATGCCACCCATGGGGCGAAATAACCACTGAGCCCAAACATCTTTCTTCCTCCCTCTATCCCATTTTCCAAAAAACTTAACACATGCTGAAGCATTATAAGTGTATTCATACCCACTTGAGTGTTAAGTTCTTTAAAAAAAAAATATATATACTCATATGTCGGGTCTTTTCTCCATCAGAACCATTGGCAAACCACAACAGAAGACTTAACAACACCCTTGAAGTCGGTATCATAAAAACGGTCTCAAAAAAAAATTCCAAACATTCAAGAGATTTATTTTCCCTTCTAAGTTGTAAAAACACTCTGAGTAACTGTACAGAATTGAAAAATTTTGAAATACCTCAAAAGGCATGATCCTTCCCTTGATAAGAGCAATCGCAATTTACTTCCACATTCTCCGCGCTATTTTCCAATTTCATTATTTCTCATACCTTTTGTCTACAATGAAAGGCTTCGTAGCATTATAGAAAACTGTATCCTTGCCGCAATCCATAGAATAAAATAAAAAATCGCAAACACAAAATCAACCCCTAATTCCAATCCAACCTAAACGGTTAAATGGAAATAGTCACAACATATTATGTGGAATAGAATCCTATTAGTATCAAACGCCATGTTTTGAACAGGATTAAGTACTTTTACCATACTCGTACGTATGTTATATGATTCACCTTCAGTTTTGAAAATGATAAACGACCCTTTTCCTATCCCATTCTCGAAACTCCGACCGCCTTACCACCCGAATTAAACTCATCCAAACGTACCCAAATTGTATCCATCAAGATCAACTGAAGCAACGCAACAGCGGCAACAACGATTTATGTCAATTTACCACCTCTCGATTGGATGGCAAGAAGATTTCCGTCGTCTCTGATACCGCTGCTTCCTGCTCCTTATAAGCGCCGGCCTTCGTGCGGTAACTTGTCTTTGTCTGTCTATTTGACTGTTTGCCTGTGCCAGTATCCGTCTGGGTTTTGGGTCTGCTTCGGTCAGGGCTAACTCATGAAGATTCTGAAGATGTTGGCTGGAGCTGAAAACCCTTTATAGGAATGAGATGGGTAAATATTTGAATTTCACTTCAAAATCGGGTGAAGATAGACGGTATCGAGTGTTTGTGTTCGTCTCATCTTTTGATCCAATCTAAAGTAATCTAAAGGGATCAGTTCTCTTCTACATCCAATGCTTTTAGCACATCCAAATTCCATCCAGATCTAGGGATACTTGCCAATGCCAAAGTGTAAGAAGGCCGAAAGGAAATGCCCAATTTTTCAGCTTTTGACCTTTTTTGTCAAAGATGTTTAGCTAGTGCTTTAGGGAAATTAAATGGCAATTAGACGAGTGTGGAATATGTGTCCTTAGAATGTTACACCACCATTACCCCAAACAACTACACCTCGATTATAATTGACATGCGTTGCTTCTCTTGGGCTGATGTCCTACCCCCCTGAAGGGATTACGGGCCACCGAGATTAGTTCTAGATTACTTCTATGTAAGATTTTGTACGAAAGTATTCTGCTTTTCTGCCCAACCTGGGCGTTCTTGTCTGATGTTTTCTATGTTCTATGCCATATGCTACTTCGACTGATTAAATTGGATTTTGGCTACATCACAAGCATATGTACGTTATATCCATAGGATGTCTAGTAGGAATTGGAATTAAATACAAAGTAGAACAGAGATAAAATAATGATGAAAGTATCTCATTTAATTTCGTTTGGCAAATGAATTTGTGCCATCAAGACGTGATCTGTTTTTGTAAACAGGAAATGCTTGAATTTCTTGAATACGCATTCAACAGTAGGTGCAATAATTTAAAATCTGCTCCTAGGTGTGGATTTTATCGGAATTTGTTCTCGGAATTTATCGATGACAAAGGCATACCTAAGCAGAAGAAATATGTTTGATATTTGTCTTGTGGCATTCGATACAATGCTCTGTAGTTATTTATTGAGGTCTCATACTATTCTAATGTACATACATACCGTATGTATGTCAGAGAAGCTACACGAAGCTACATGAAGCTTTGTACAATGTAAAGAAGAGGATAGATACCATGTGGAGGAGGAAACCTGTGGAAAGGGTAAAAATGTTAACATCTTATTTGATCAAATTGAATAACCTTGGGAAGGGAGCTAATGACTGCAGTTAAGATTCGAGATTTCACAATTATTCACCTTATGTGTGGCAACTTAAAGTGGTGTGCAGGTGGGACCTTAATATAAAATCGATAGATTGTCCTGATCCAGAACAAACAAAAACATTACTCGTTAACCTCTATATCAAATGGCATGAGCACACTAATTTTTTTTCCAGGTTCGTTTACTAGATGGCGGCCTCCTACAACATTGAATCACAATTAGAGCAGATGAATCGTCGCTATTTGATTACGGATTTTTCATCAGAGGAGGATTTATCAAAAAGCCTTGAACAGCAGGCATGTGAGCGAAGGCCTATTTGCAATTTACATCGATGCAAAATTTACAAAAAAAAATTACCTAAAATATGAGAAATATCCTAAACGAAAGACTCAGATCATCTTTGGTGGTTTCCAGCTCGAACAGCCCTCATACCACCACCTTCGAAAACACAAACCAACTTAATTGGCTTTGAAATGTCATTATAGTCATTTTCAGTGGCTTAGCATTCACTAATCGACCAACGGCGCCCTGGACAAAAACTATATTTGTAGGTAAATTAATCGCGTAAGTTCCTCTAGGCTTGTGGTTGAGCGCCGGGGTAACTTCCATACCCCGAAAAAAGCAAGGAGTTCTGAAACAACTGTAAGCCTCGGATATGGATAACTTTACTGCTGTCGACTGCAGAAAACAAAACAAGAATAACAACCTTCAAAAAAGTAGCGGAGGCATTAAGGACTGCAATCATGCAGATATGTACCTCCGCCCATCCAGGAAGTGCGATGGAATGGATTGAGTAAAAGAAGGTTGCTATAGGAAACAAAAATTGCCAGTGCTCGAGTACAGATTTGTCATACGCATCAGACTTCTTGACTTCCGACAGGTGAGCGTAAGACAATCCGCATTATAACACTATTACGCGATTATGTCCCCACTTAAGACAAGGCTGACTCCACCAAAGAATGATTCTACGAGCCCCTCGACAAGACATATGAGCAATGGCCATTACCATGCATGTAGGAAAGAAAGACATCCTCGATAAGACAGTTGGCAAGCGTAGCCTACGCAACACCACATCTACGCGATCGACATCGTCCGTCCATCAATCTGGACGTTCGAACGTTCCGATCAGCCAAAATTGCCTTGAATCGCTACTTTGTTGTAGCCAAGGTACAAATGCGGATTTCCCAAGTAGCACAACAAAGAGGAACTACTGTGAGAAGGTATAATGTAGAAAAGTTGCAATCGCAAGAGACTGCCAGAATCTTTGCCGAATGCGAATTTTTCAACAATTCTTATACCACCAGCATCAGGTACAAAAGACCAATGGCAACGCTGCCTACGTAGCATCAGAGACGCCAAGGTCCAAGATAACCCATAGTTGATAAACAACGCGCGCAAGTACAAGGAACGTACAAAGCTCGCCATGCAGCGAAGAACGAAAGCCGGCTGCAAGTTCTAGGAGTAAGAGAGACGCGAAGAACATCGGTTTCTCTAGAACAAGACAAATGAGCACGAGAAGTGCGCGATCGAAAATATATGTAAAGTCTGTACTCCAGAAACAACGTACGGATGTTTTGCCAAATGGTAAAAAGAACGTGTCAAGGCAAGAAATCCCGTACAGAAACCTGTTGACATAAAGAAGGAAGCCTTGTAGTAGAGTCGCAGTCGATGCCGAGAATATGGAAAAACTGCAGAATGTATAACGGCAACAAAGTCCAACACCCCGTCGTCTGACATAATAGACCATTAAACTTCTGGATGATAGCTAACATTTCCGCCCAGTTGACCAAAACGAAGTTAGGATAGAAATATCAAAGCGTATATTCAACAAAGCTGCTAAACCTGATGACTTACCGGCCGAGATTTTCAAAGCTGTTTGAACTGACTTTGTGCAGAACATACACCAACTCCTTTCTCCAATCTGGTAAAAAAAGGGTATACCCGATGAACGGAATCCCAGCATCGTTTGCCAGATTGACAAAAAAAAGAGATGTACTCAACTTCGCCAAATGTAGAGGTTAAAGTCTCCTCAACACTACGTACAGGATCTTATCAACTTTATTGTGCGGACGTATGAAACCTACCTAGCTCCTACCAGTCAGGTTTTATGCTAGGAAAGTTTACAATCGACCAAATTTTCACACACCTCCGGCAAGTTCTGGATAAAACTCAAGAAGTCCAAAATCACACCCACAATCTTTTCATCGATTTCGAGGCCGCAAATGACAGCATTTGCATACAGTGCCATGTCCAGTTTTGACATCCGTACTAAACTCGTCCGCCTGTGCAGAATTACGATGGAACACGCTCGCTGCTCCATCAAGGTCTGTTATGACTTAACCGATGACTTTGAAGTCGAAAAAGATTTTAGACAAGGTGAGGCACTGTCGTGTGACTTCTTTCACATCATAGTTGAAGGAACTTAAGGCAAACATCTATCAAAAGATATTGAAATGAATGCCAGAACTAATCGGGTTGTCACTGATGTAATTGGGGCAAAAGCACTTACTCGTATATGTTGTAAACAAAAGGGACACACAATATGTACGCACTGGACAGAATGTCACAGTCGACCGCTCTAACTTTGAGGTAATAAGGAACTTTGCCTACCTTTGTCTACCGAGCCTTCATAGAGGACTTCCGCCTGTGATTTTTACATAATCATCAAAACAAAACACCTAACTTGATGTGGATTGTCCATGCAACAAAACAGGAGGCATGTAAGGTTGCGCTGCAGGGAAGGACAAATGTTGTTTGCAACCTAGAAGAGCCAATAAAACATTACATCAGTGCATCCACTTCTTTGAACCAAAAAGAAGGACCACTAGAATCGCTAGGCTGAAGCTCTGGAGAAATAAAATTTGGAAGTTTAACAAGTTAACCAGAGTGCCAATGACAAAAGAATTTGTCAACGACGCAAATACCGGAAACAGGGCATCTGTATGTAGATTGGAACATCGAGTCAGAGTTTTTCATAAAAACCCAAAACGTTTACTTCGTTTCAACGGCAATGGTTACCAATATTCCGTTGATTGACATGCAATTTCTTCTATTTGACCAAGAAGAAATTTTGCATAGCGATATTCACATTCCATTATCACCATTATCAAAAGAAAATGGTAGTCAGACTTCCTGATCAGCCACATATTTATCCTAAAAAGCGCAAAAATAGTCAGCAGGTACCTGTGAAGTACATGCATTTCAAGTGAGTCAGACTATTTCCTGATCATTTCACCATGAGTTACCTTTTATCCATCAGGAATGGTACCAATCTGCCAGTCAATCTCGATGGGAATTTTCGTGTTATATTTAACACCAAAGTTGTAACAAAGGATCATCATGTAAGAAGTCTTATCAGAGATGTTTTTCAAACAACAACCTTAAGTAAAATCTGCTACTAAAATTTACCTCTAAGGAATCTATCGCGGAATCCTTTGATTTCCATGCGTGGTGATTCTAGATGGGCTTTTTTGACTACTTTTATTGTTTTCTTTCTTTATTTCTTTTTCTGGTTTCCAACTTTACACCGCGGTTCGACTATGACTTCGTTCTTGTCCCTAACATCCTTGGTTGGAAGGAAACAAGGAAACGATATTTTAAAGCAATTATGGGTTAGTACGACCACCGGAGTAACAGCCGAGCGATGGGAAAAATAAGTTATGAGGTAACACCAAGCCTCGGATACGAACTGATCTACAGTTGACAACCCCTGCAAATAAAACAAGGACAACGTACTTCGGATCTACACGTGGAATGTTAGGTCCCTTAATAGGCCATGTACAGCTGAATAACCGGCGGAGGCCGAGGCCTTCTGCAAAATAAATGTAACCGCCATCCATGGAATACGATGAAAATGAATGAAAAATTTCAACATTTACTACGGACTGTTATCAACGGCAAAAGCAGCGCCTATTTTATTGCGGATACATTGTTAGAGGCAGACTTAGGCAAAAAGTCTTGAGTATCCGGCATGATAACGAGCGCCTCGTATCTATCCGTATTAAATGTAAATTTGCCAACATTAGCCTTATATGCGCGCACGGCCCATTGAGAAAGCTAGCTTCTACGAGTTCTTGGACAAGACCTACGAACAGTGCCCCAGCTATGACATTAAAATTGTGTTTGGCGACTCTAATTCAAAGCTAGGAAGAGAGAGAATCTTCGGAAAGAATAGCCCGCGCAACACCACCTCTGATGACGGCTTCAGACGAATCTACTTTGCGGCGGAACGGGGTCGTAGCTGGTGCGCGGCTCCCACATCTCGATATTCACAAGGGGACTTGGAGAATTCTTGATCAATCAACCGTCAACCAGATTAACCACATTGCGATCGACGCAAAGCATTCCTCCAATATTATGTATACCCAACCTTTTCGAGGGGCCAACATTGACTCGGACCATTACTCTATTGTAGCCTAGCTATCAGAGATGCGACCTCTGATATGCTGGGATTCAGTTCTCCCCCACGGCGAAACTCCTGGTTTTACGACGAGTGTCGGTAAGCAAGATGCATACCAAGCGACGCTGCATAGAAGTTCTAGAGCTGCTCTCGAGCTCTATGAGCAGAACAGGAAAACCGGATACCGGTTACTGCTACTCCAGTAATAATATTCGGAAGTTTTACCGAAAGGTAAAAAAAAAAACATGCCACGGACACAAAACCCGAACCGAAGACTATAGAGACGAAAAAGTGACAATAATAGTAGAGCCGTAGTTAATGCTGGAAAGAGCATTTCTGTAGACTGTGTAACGAACCAAATACCGCTGTCAGGCAGAATGAACCTGGACAATGTAGACCAACAATTCTGTCCACCCAACCGGGATGAAGTGAAGATAGCCATATATAAGTTTGAGTAGAACAAAGCTCCTGGAGCGGTCGGCCTTACTGTCGAGGTCTTTAAACCGACAGGGGATGACTTGACATACATCAACTCATCTGTAAAATATGGTTGGAGGAAAGTATACCCGATGGATGGAACCTCAGCATTGTTTGTCCGTTCCTCAGGAACTGGGCAAACTACTGAGGCATCAGTCTTCTTAACATCACCTACTAGATCTACATGCCGTATTATGTGAACGCCTGAAGCCGTTCGTCAAGACAGTCGACTATTCACACTACGCTAGATCTTAAAAAAACCCATGAGCTCCAAATCGATACTCTATATTCTATAGGGAAAATGCCCATTTTTGGCATACCTGCCAAACTCGTCCGTTTATGCAGGATGACGATGGAGAATGAACACTTCTCCATCAACGGTAAAGAGCTCACCGAGACCTTTGATGCCAAAAAAGCATTTAGACAAGGCGATGGGCTGTCTTGCGATTTCTCTAACATCATTCTTGAAAAAATAGTGCAAAACTCACGCGCCAACACAAGAGGCACAATATTTCAAAATTCCGTCCAATTATTCGCATACCCCGATTATATTGACATAATCGGAAGAGAGCAGAGAGCAATATCCCAATCCTGCTCTAAGGCGCAAAGACATGGGCTTTATCAAAAATGGATGAGGGTTCTCTTGGCTGCTTTGAGAATAAAATTCTTCTGGTGATTTTCGGTCCCGTCTGCACAGGCGGAGGAGATACAATGATAAACTGTAAGGGGTGTACAGGTACATCGACTTAGCCAACAGAGTGGCGATCCAAAGACTGAGGTAGGTGGTTCATGTAGAGCGGATGGACGCCAGTGCTTCGGTCCGAAAAGTCTTTGAATCCGCCTCCGAGAGACAGCGCAATAAAGGACGACCGCAATTCAGGTGGAGTACGCAAGTGAAAAGGGACTTCAGCCAACTTAGCGTGCGAAACTGAAGCCAGTTAGCTAAAGATAGAGCTGACTGGAAACGCCTGTTTTTTGAGGCCAAAGTATACTCCTTGTAGCGCCCGCCTTGAGTAAGTTAGTAAGTAATGTATATGTTAGTATGTGTCCGCATTAAACTGAGATTCTTCTCTGTACGAGAAGGAGGAAGCTAACTGACCACCTGTTTCGTCAACGAAGCTTAGTATTTGGTTGTCATCCTGCATAACAAACTTATTTGGATTAACCATCTCAGGTTGAAAATCTTTAGGGCGCTGTCGGCATTCTGCCAGCGTAAAAAAGCAAAAGGCTTGTTATCGAGTGGGGTTCTATGGATTTTACTCAAAAGCATGCCACTGCGGCTTTTACCAGACCCCAAGGAATGGTCTGTCTCGGCTGCATAAGGGCTTTCCACCAGAACGCCTGGTTCTGTTCCAAATGTATTTAAAAATATCCTTTCCTCTGATGCTCGTATACATATCACGGGCTGCAATCTCAAAGCCATCTGCCTCATCATCCATTCCAACACTCATTTATAATGACATTTCAGCTGTCTGCTCTTTGGACAAGGACACCTTATTGCTGCATATTCACATTTGCAAATCCGCTGGTTCAATTAGTATATCCCCCTTCTTCTGAAGAGGTGTTCTTCCACCCTGGCAAAACCACTGCGTAAGCTTTTCCATCAATTCCACTCTTTAGGACTCTTTCCGATCAGATGGAAAACAGCACTTGCCCAGCCCGTCCCTAAAAAGGGGGAATCTTCTTCTCTCTCCTCCTACAGACCCATTGCACTTACGTCCCTTCTTTCCAAGGTTATGGAAACGCAGATAAACCGTTAGCTTAGCTCATAAAATATCTCGGAACGCGAAACCTTCCCAATGACCAGCAGTACGGTTTTCGTAGCAACAGCTCCACTGGTCATCTGATGACATGTCTCACCGAAAAGTGTAACCGAATCATACATCAATCTAGCAAAAGCAAGATAGTTGCACTTGATATTTCTAAGGCATTTGACAGAGTTTGGCATCAGGCTCTTTTGTCGAAAATGCGTGCTTTTGGGATCGATAACTCTCTTCTCCAATAGAATAGAAATTACCTTTCGGAACGTTCAATTCAAGTTGTCTTGGATGGTTTCAAGTCTGATATTCACAAAATAAGTGCTGGTCTGCCCCAAGATTCTATTATGTCGCCGATACTTTTTTTAATTTTCATCAACAGTCTGCTACCTCTAATCCAGTATATTTCTTTGTTCACGACAGTACTCTCTGTTTTTCAATTCGTTCCCGGACTCATGTCCCTATGTAAGCTATAGAACGGAACGGCAGGGTACATTAAGCTCATTAAATTCCGATATAATTAGCATTACTAACAGTAATGACAGACGTCGTTAAGGCGATATCCAAACACCCAGCCATCGTCCATGAATGGACGAACGTTCTAGGTTTTCTCAAACGATGCAAGAATGCTTTTCACCCTTTAATCTGACCTTAATATATAAGGCATTTATCCGCCCCAAATTGGACTACAATGTCCACATCTGGTCCATCCGCTGGTCCCAAAACATCTCTGCACCTGCTAGATAGGGTTCGAAACCGTGCAATAAAACCCATAGGGATAGTATTGTAATATTACGCAGAAAATAGACACCCTCAAACACCGACGTAATGGCTTGTGTCTTACTCTGTTTTTTCGCTATTTCCGCCACCAGTGCTCAATAGAACTCGCTAGTAGCATTCCGCCCTTTCAAACTTTTAGCCTTAATAGCCGTAACGCTTTGAATGCTCATCAGTACACCCTCACACTTCGGATGAACTGTAAAATATTGTGATTCTTTCCTAAGCCGTTCAACCCGCTTTTGGAATGCCCTGTCTAGCTCTGTATATCCTTGTTATTATAGCCTTCAAACATTTAAAACCAAAGTTCATTGACGTTCATTGGCGCCTTTTTTTCTTTCCTCCCTGATTTTCCTTCGCCCACGTTGTATTCAAGCACTTTAAGGGTACTTAAATTCTTTGAGGGCGCGAATTATAAAAAAACAATAAAAAAAATAGAAAAAAAAATTTCATTTAAAAAGAAAAATGGTCTCTGAGCCTAGCCTTATGGCCATGCCGTCTGATACAATGTTGCTGCGAATATACGAAATCAGCTTTCTCTGTGCCCAGGAATGGTTACGGCCAGAATCTGAGCTCGGAATTCAATGTAGTTGGGTCTCCACCGATGGCTCCAAACCAATGTAGAATGCGGGGCTGGAGTCTTTTCGGAGGACGACAACCTTAGATTTTACTCCTCGTTAGCAAAATTTTCCTCTATCTTAAAAGCGGAGATAAACACAATGATGAGAATGAACTAATGAACTAGAGGGTGACCAGATAAAGACAATAAGAAAGAAAATTTAAATAAAACAACAACGGTATGAGATATAAAATTGATTATGCCTTTCTTTTGAAGCAACGTTCGTGCCATTATGTGTGGAATACCACATCATCCAAATGACCGCCTCGGCTTCGCTGACAGTGTTTCAAACGGTCGGTCCAATATTTGATGACTCGATATAATATGTGCGGCGTTATTCTGATAATAACGTGCCGAATGTTGGCCACGAGCTCGTGTTAGGTGGTTGGCTTGTTAGCGTAGACTAAGGATTTGACGTATCCCCATACAAAATAATCGAGTTGTGTCAAATCGCATGATCGCGGCGGCCAATTGATGAACGCTCGCTGTGAGAAGACCCGGTCGCCAAATTTCTCCTTAACAACCTCGCACGTTGCTTGTATGGCATGTAGCGCCATCTTGTTAAAACCACAGCTCGGATATATTGACGTTGTCCAATTTTGACCGCAGAACGTCGGTTAACATCGGTCTATACCAGAGACCATTGACGGTAACATTGTCTCCTTCCTCATTTCGAAAGAAATAAGGTCCGATGATGCCGCCATGTCATTAACCGCACCAAACAGTCAACCTTTGTGGATGCATTGTACAGGCGATTCTGTACGCTCCAATAATGGCAATTTTGTTTGTTGATATAGCCACTGAGCCAAAAATATGGATCCTCCGAGAAGATAATTTTTTGGCCAAAATCCGGATCTCCGGCCAACATTTCCAGCGCCTAATTAGCGAACTCACGGCATTGTCTATGGTCGTCCGACTTCAATTCTTGCGTCAGCACAGTACTATGCGGATGTGGATGGAAATCCAATCGCAAAATAAGCCGGGTTGACTCTCTGGCGATGCCCAATTCAGCTGATCGGTGCCGAATCGACATTTCTGGGTCTTCTTTGATACTGGCCGCTACGGCGGTTATGTTTTCTTCATTTCGCAGCAATCTCGGTCAGGTTGGCGGCTTAAGATCCAAGAGAGTGTACTCGCGCTCAAACTTTTCCGCCATGATAACGAAATTCACGTTGTATTTATACAACTGAGCCGGAATTTCGATAATATTTTTAAATAATTTCCGCACGTTCGTATAACCATGCGTGCTGAAATTCCAAACCTGACTTAATATTTTGACAACTGGATGTCATTCGTAACTTTGACAACTGCTACAACATAACAGTTGGAAAAACTATCATTGCCACCTTGTCACCCGTTATATGTTGAAGAAGAATGAAGAACTATTATCTGCGCCTGTTGCGTCAACCAAGCCAAGGAAGGCCTTAGCCGAGCATTCATTGACAGTTGTGTTTGATGTGAGCATAACTGCAGATGACTTGAAGTTCCAGAATGTGGTCAGACCAAAGGAATGTGAATGTAAGAGGTCAGCGGTTGTCCGGATGTTTTTTTAGTAAGGAAGACTAATGACCTCTGCACCTAAGTATGTTAGACATAAGAGGCGCTACATCTTCCGACGCTTGCTATGACAACGATAACGACACGAATAAAACGAATTTACAAGGAGTACAGTGGACTAGTTCTTTCTCTGACAAAAAAAAACTATTTGTAATAAAGCGTACGTCGTCATAATTTTAGGAAATAACTTTTATGGACATTCTTAAACCTGACCCAGGCAGAAGTAGGTTATTCGCACAGCATATGTTGCGCTAATTCTGTCTTTTGATAGCGGAACCGGCATGTAATTAATTGGACAAAGCTCATTTTATTAATATGGTTTTTGAGTAAGCCGTGATCAGCTATTATCTTGGTCTTAACTACAATCTTGTGATGTCTTATGTTTTGTTGTCAGAACAAATTAATATGCAATATATCTTGGCATTCTTAAAGTTAGTGTGGGCGTTTCTGTAGGTTACGATTTCTTGTCATTTATGGTTAAGAAGGAGGCCACTTAAAAATTTAGGACAAATACTGCTTTAGAACCACCTACCTTTAGTTTGTTGTCAGCTTTATCGCCAGAAATGCTTATATAACACATGGGCTGAAAAGTCCGTTTCTAAGAGAGGGCACCACTTGAATTAAATCCATACCATTTTCAGTTAGTACCAACCTTCAAAAGATACGTGTATAAATTTGACAGCTGTCGGACGATTAGTTCTCGAGATATAGCGTTGTGAGTGAAGCAACTTTTGTTATTGTGAAAAAAATGGATTCAAAGCAATTTCGTCTGTTGATTTATCATTGCTTTTTGATGGGAAAAAATGCAGCCGATGCAAAGAAATGGCTTGATAAGTGTTACCCGGACTCTGCACTTTGCGAACGAATCATTCGCAAGTGGATTGAAAAATTTAAAAATGGTCATACAAGCACCGAAGATGATGCACACAGTGGACGTCCAAAAGAGGCTGTTTCAGATGAAAACATCAAAAAAAGTCCACAAAATGATTATGAATGACCGTAAAGTGAAGTTGATCGAGATAGCTGAGGCTCTGAGCGTGTTGGATATATCATACACGAATATTTGGACATGCGAAAGCTCTGTTCAAAGTGGGTGCCGCATTTTCTTACAGTCGACCAAAAACAACAACGTGTTGATGATTCAGAGGAGTGTTTGAAGCTGTTCAACCGCAATAAAGCCGAATTTTTGCGTCGGTATGTGACAATGGATGAAACTTGGCTCCATCATTTCACACCAGAGTGAAGTCGGCAGTCAGCTGAGTGGCGAGCAGGCGATGAACCTCTTCCCCGGCTGGCAAGGTTATGGCATCCGTATTTTGGGATGCACATGGAATAATTTTCATCGACTATCTCCAAAAGGGGCAGACTATCAACAACGACTATTACATTGCGTTGTTGAAGCGTTTGAAGGACAAAATCGCAGAAAAATGACCGCATTTGAAGAAAAAGAAAGTGCTGTTTCATCAAGACAATGCACCGTGTCACAAGTCGATGAAAACGATGACAAAATTGAATGAATTCGGCTACGAATTGCTTCCCCACCCACCGTATTCTCCAGATTTGGCCCCCAGCGACTATTTCCTGTTCGCAGACCTCAAAAGAATGCTCGCCGGAAAGAGATTTAAGACCGATGAAAAAGTAATCGCCGAAACAGAGGCCTATTTTGAGGCTAAACCGAAATCGTACTACAAAACTGGTATCGAAAGATTGAAAAATCGTTTCAATCAGTGTATCGCCCTCGAAAGTTGAATTTTGCAAAAAATTTTTTTTACTATAAAACGGACTTTTCAGCCCATGAGTTATCACAGGACAAATGCATTTTTCTATTTACTACCTAAATCCAATTCGACTGCAGCATAAGCATGTTTCTTCCTTTTAAACATGTTTTCACCTATCGAGCGCCTTTCTTGCATCACATTTAAATTAGTCACGAGAATGTTTTAATTGATTGTGGAGTGTCCTTATGAACATTTCAAAAGTGCGCTTTCATTACCCATTGAGATATGATCGTATAATTTTCAATTTTCAATGGATATATGTAGAAACAGCACATACCAATAACCCTTTTAAAAGATATGCCACAATTTTTATACAAGACTCTAACAAAGTCTGGGTTAGCGTAATAGAGTAGTCTTATAGTCTTTACAATGAAGACAACAATTAAGAATACTTTCGCCAAACATCCCCCTCTGGGTAACTTGGGGTAGGCTTCTCAAAGCATCATTCAGCAAGTCAGGTCAAAAAGATATGCCTCATCTACTTTCGTATATGTGGGCTGATTTAAAGGTCCAAGACCAAAAAGACAGCTTACTCTTCCGAGACGAACGAAAGGATTCATTTGGGGCTGCCCCAAGCTCGAAATTAATGAAATCCACATGAAAGCCCCGAGGGCGCAAGCAGTGCTTATGCGGGTTCATTAAGAAGTCCTTATTGAGTATCTAATCCGTGAAGGTTCGACTACATTCGTTTGCTGGCTCAGATTGAATAGAGAAAGTATAAAATGCGTATTGCTGTAGTAACCGGTGTCTGTAACCGGTGTTGCTTCAGACAACATGTCCTTGAAACCAGATTCATATAAAGGCCGATATGTAGGGTCAGCGAAACTTCAAAGTGAATTGAACCAAAGTTGTACCAAGCAACCGAGACAAACCATTCTTCGGAAACATGTGGAAACACTAGTTGAATATTTGCGTGAAAGCTTGTTCCACCACAAACTGACCCATACGGTGAAATTCGTCTTATTATAGCCAAGTAAATCCAGAAAAAACGTTTTCGGTAACAAGTTCCATGTTTTAGTAAATCTCCCTTACATTTTTGGAAAGCCGACAGGACCTTGAAAGTTCACCATGCGGCATGTTTAGTCCAGAGAAACTAACTGTTCCTATTGACTGAAAATTCATTTCTTGTACATCAATCGTTGATCTGCGATATCCAAGAATATTTACTGGCAGCTTTAGGAGAGCAATTTGTTAAGTTCCTGCTTGGAGTACTTTTCTTCAACAACGCAGAGGCTATAAATTTGATTCGGAATTCGATACCTTGACATGGAAACATCTGATGGTACTTGCCATCTTGTAATCCCATAAACGTACCTATAAGGTAAGGTTCAGTCGACTACTTGCCATTTGCTTTTAAACAAATTCTGGCTACAAGCCAACATAGGGATAATCAAGTCAGACGATAGTATGAAATCCAGGAGAAAATTGCCTTTCACGTCACATTTGCCCCTGACCAATGCAAAGTGTCCGAGGTAAGGTGTTCATTATGTCGTAACCCATCAATTCAACATCACAGAAGTTGTTACGAGTATTATCATGTTTATGTTTTAATTACAATCTTTTTCCTTATGGTCTCATGACTTATTAAAAGAAATATTTATTGTGTTATCAATTTCGTCAGCAGATTGCAAATATTTTCCCTCTTCGCTTGAAAATGTTAAATGATAAAACAAAGCCAAAACGCAATACAGGTAACAAAAAGGAACTCCCAAGGGCCAGTTTACCACCTTCAGGGGCTCTGCAAATAGATTCCTTACATTTCATTCCTGAAATTCCTCCGCTATCACCTAACACCAAACCACTACAATACAGAGAGTTGTTAAAACCATCCGTATGCCTTACATACCATCACCCAAGTAGCACACAAAGTTGGAATTTTCCCTCTCAGAACTGCACTGGCTACAATTGGCAACTGCAAATATCTGAATCTAAAAAAAGGAAAGAACAATTTTGCATAAAATTTAAATATATGTATATACATATGTACGTATGATTGTATCTCGAGACATTACCGCCCGCCCACAAAGCACCCAAGCAACAATGCCTAATGAACACAAAAGCGCTTTTTCCCACTCGACTGCCTGCTTTAACGAAATTCCTGAGATTATTCCCTCTGTTGCACAAATTCCACAATAGCAACAACAGCAACAACAAAGAGCCTTTTAAATTCGTCACATGCGGGACATTGCTTTGCATCGATTTGCTTTGAATTGACCTTTGTGTCGTGTAGCCAATACATACTTGTAATTCAAGTGGTTGCACAATACATGTATTTATAAGTACGCATCTCATACTCGTATCTAAATATTCTGAGTATCTTATTTGTTGTATGACATCCATACAATCATACGTTTATATGAACTAAATTAATAATCTTCGACTTTTCGTATTTCTTTCAGGTTGACCTCAATCTATCGGTCCAAGGTGAGTAATCGTACATATCTGAGCCGACAGCCTACTCGTATATTAGAAACCAATCATCACCACCGGAACTGAATCTAGCACTCTGCATGCTATCATCACTTTTCAAACTCGGATTCATATTCTATTATCTTTTATCTATCGATGGCTATCTTCGACTCCATTAGCAAATGAATTATTTTTAGTTATCACATCTAGGATTCTCGTAACAGACCTTTTTCCTTCTAAAACTACACAAACAAGACACTAGGTATTGGAATTCTATGAATACGAGTCCTATTCCGAATACATATATGTACATACCACAAAAGTAGAGAGGATCTACGAATACGTGAACATATCTTATGCATGCAACAAATGGGAATCCCTCTGGAAGTGAAACAAATTTACAGAATACACAAAGGAGAGAATGGTCACTGATTAAAATTTTCCAAACAAGACCAAAGGTAATCACAGAATCTAGGGATGATACAAACAAGGACATACCACATCTACAAGTACATCTATATAGTTTCACTACAGACAAAGGTGTCTAATTTTCAGTGGGCACCATTTGGGCCCAATTTGAGGAGATGGATTAGGGTATTGACTGAAAGGATGAGCTAAGCTTTTGTTTTCATTTTTCCTTGTTTCCTTCATTTCTTTTGATATTTTGAAACGTTACCACCGAAGATTGGTAACACTGTATTACAATATATCCATAGAAGGGCTACACCGGTTGGAAGATAGATACTCCAAGGTATTGGCAGGAAATTTTATCTTTTTATCTGAGAGGAAGCAGAATGTGTTAAGTAATTTTCCTTCTATTTGTACTTTGGAAAACTCTAGTCATGGGAATACTCGTACAATATTTTCGACTTTAGTAGATCGAAAATGGGTTCATCTTCCTTTTTCCCCGGATTGTTTGAATGATTAGAGTAATGGATAAAATTCTGGATAAAGTAATGAAGATTACAATTCTGAATTTATGGAAGCATACGCTAATTAATAACGCTATACCATACGTATCATGTGGGTACGGAAGCTGATGAAATACGATTTAATGAAAGGATTACTTATACGTACGAAGAAGAATTTAGAATTTTGGTGTGGAGGTGTATTCTTCGGTAATGGATTTTTATATAAAAAATGGACGTTCATGTTGGCAGTGGCTGAAGTTGTAGGATGATGTTTGACTTATGCATGCTTATCAGTTAAGTAAAACATGCAGGTACTTATATATTCTTGCTTTTTGAAGCGCTACAATCCTGGCCTGATCTCAAGAAGTAAATTTCTAAATCCACATTGATCCTTGGCGATGGTCTTAGTTGAACTTTTTTCTTTTGGCTTGGATTTTAGAACTAACAAAATACAACAAATGCATGCATTCGTTTGTACCTTTATGGTATGGAACTTCTTTTCACAAGTAAGCTCTAATTGGAAGAGTTTTATGGTGCCAATAAATCACGGAGGTTGTTACTTCAGTTTTGAGATATGGTATTACTGATTTGACAATCTGACATCAGGAATGTAGAGTTTTTAATGAGCACGTGTCAGAACGTTTTAGTTTAGTTTTAAATGCATTTTATTATATTAATCATGAATTCTTACATACTAACAGAAAATGCTTAAATGCTAGCTTAAACTTACTTAACGATCTTATATTAACTTATTGGACCCACGCAGGCACTCTAGGTAGGTAGGTAGGACGGACTGTTGGATATACCAACCCACTTAGGCCTAATGGCCCATTGTGATGCCACGTGGATCTATGATCCTCTTACTGATGGAACCAGTTTGAGCTTCTGACGAAGCGAAGGAAACTGTTTACGTGTATATTTTTCAGATCGTTTAAGTCGTTGTAGAAGAAGGCTCCTAAGTGAAGTCTTCTTCACTGGGAGAGAGTTGAACATATACAGAGTAGGTGGAGCATTGTCTCCTCCTCCTCCTCGTCCATGCAGCTTCTGCAGAAATCATTTGTAAAGGCGCCAAGCCTTCTTGCCTGCTTGCCTATGAGGCAGTGTCCAGTGATGACACTTATGATGACGGTGAGATGTTCCTTATTTAGAAGGATCAGATACTTAGAGCGATACAGATCCAGTTTTGGCCAGATTTGTTTGGTCGCTAAACATGTTGGTCCAACAGTCCACCTAAGATCTGTTCTTTTATTGGCATCCAGCTTTAATATTAGTTTGCACGCAGCGATTGGGATACCTATGCTACCCTTTTCCGGTAGAATAGATAGAGTGATTCCAATTTTGACGAGTTCATCGTCTCTACAGTTCCATGGAACGTCTCTGTGGCCCGGCACCCAACAGAGGTGAAGGTTGAACTGCTCTGTCATCTCCATAAGAGACGATCGGCATTCAGGGGCGGTTTTAGAATTAAATGAGACTGAGTCCAGGGATTTGATAGAGGCCTGACTATCCGAAAAGATGCGGATATCCTTTGCAGATATCACGTTTTTCTTCATCCAGGCCAGAGCTTCTTTAATCGCCAAAATTTCCGCCTGGAACACGCTGCAGTGATTTGGAAGACGGAAAGAGAAGCTTAAATTTAGCATGTCTGAGAAAACACTGCCACCAACTCCGCTATTGGTTTTAGATCCATCTGTGTAGAGATGGATTGACTTGTCCTCCATGCAAGCATCTTCCTCCCAGAAGGATCTATAGGGGAAGCTTACATGGAAGCTTTTGTCAAACCAAAGTTCAGGTGTGGTGGAATCGATGTTCTCTGTGGGGATTCCTAATGTATTAAGAATACTGGCGTGGACAAATGGATTATTTGTCCACTGTTTAATCGCTTTAAGGCGAATAGCTGCAGTCGCAGTCGCAGCCTGCCACAAATTTGCTGCTGCTAGGGGTGGAGGAAGTTGTAGGACTATGGCAGGCACTCTAAGCTACTCTAAATTCTTATATCTATGTCTTTCGACTTTATTTACATTTTATTGAACTATTTGTATACCTAAAGCTAAGAAAAAATTGTTAACAAAAACTTAGCATATGGACTTAATTTTTTTATAAAAACTTAATATCTAACTTAGAATAAACCTTAGTCTACCTAACCTACATACACAATACACGCACTGCCGTGTGCGACGTCTCTGCCGTAGTTGAGTCGCCTGTCCCCAGCTTTGAGAGCGACATGGAAGATTAACGGGACAACTGATCTATCCTGGATCAACCCTGTCTGATCTAGGTAGAGGAATGCTTCCGGTGGAACGAATCCGTCAGGTAATTGGGGTAGTAAGCCCCAGATATCAGGTTATTCGTCGAGGCCATTTGTCTTACAATGTGCCTTCGAGTCAGATTAATTACGAAGTTGTCCACTCGTATTAGGTTCGCCCTGTTGTAAAGGACCTCATTAGGATAAAAATTTTTGTACTCCGACTCTGGTGTTCTGTACAAGCGAAGGCAAGCCCTTTCAAACACCCGAATCTTTTCCATTAAGCTTGCTAGCGCACTGAACCAAATGGGACACCCAAATACCAGCATGGGCCTGATAAGGGCCATCGAGTTGGCTGCTATAAAACAGTCTCTTTGTAAGGGCAAAAGCGCCTTTAGCTCTGGCCAGAGCAGCATCTACATTTTTGTCAAAATACAGAAACTGATCTAGCCAGATCCCAAATGTGATTGATTTTCAACTTCCAGTCATCGCAAAATCGTCTTATCTTATCGCAGTCACGCTGCAAGAGAGTATTAATGACCTCGATTTTTGGACCTGTTCTGTACGCTATCAAATCGTCTGCGTACGCAATAGTATGGGGAAGTGAACCTATCAAGTCGCTTGTGTAAATATTGTATAGGATCGGCGAATTGACCGCGCCTTGCTGAAGACCACTTTTAATTTGAAATATTCCAACAGAAGTCACATCACCATTTTTCACGATGAACTGTCTGTTGGTTAGCATGAGCCCCCGCCCAATTATCAAGGCTTCGCCCATCAATGACGTTGTCTAATAAAAAGCGGGGGCAGATTATTCTTACTGGTCTTATCGTAAACATCTTCAGATTACGGCCTCTGAATGGTTGCTGCGATTTGACCAGTTACAAGTTGCCGGTCATAGGTCTTGTTGGTGGCTGGACCACCGGTAGTCCATACCAGGACTTAAATCGCGGTAACATGGGAGTCAGGAGCCCCCCGGATCTCGGTCCGGGCCTGACTTGTTAGAGGTAGGCCCTCTTGTGGGAGCGTCATGGTGGCTGTGGTTTAAACCCAAATCGCGGGTACGGGTTTCCTTTTTGGTTTAGCCCATTGTAGAGTTGCAAATAAAGTACTGGGTGCTGTGACCCTAAGAACAGCAAGAGGTTTTAGGTCGGCCTCGACTCATACCAAGGATGGAACTTGTGCCTCCAACACAAGTTCTGCTTTGGTATAATGTATAAGCGGGTATAAGTATTATAAATCGAGTATTATTAGCGATGGCAAGGCGTATATGGGTATATGGGCATCTCGTAAACATAAGGTCTTAATGACAGGTGGTTTACGTTAAAAATCCAGGTACGTGCTGTTGGTTAGCATATTATAAAGAATGTACAAGAGTGGTTTACTGATCCCCAGCCTAGTCAGCTTATAGAAAAGACCCTCTAACTATACGGTGTCGAAGGCCTTCTCCAAGTCAACAAGGCAGGCACCAGTACATTGGTTTTTGCCTTTATTCCATTGGATATCGGACACCAGTTTAGACGCGGCATGTGAGATATCATGTCCCGCCTTAAAACCGGATTGATTATCCGGAACTATATGTTTGTACTCAACCCACCTAGACAGAGCTCCATTGGTTACTTTTTCAAATACCTTACTGATATTCGGAAGGAGACTTATCGACCGGAGATTCGCCGGATTGGATATATCCTTTCCCTTTTTGGGGATAGGTTGAACCACCACCGTTTTCCAATGCGCTGGATAATGTGCATTATGCATTGCATTATTAAACAGGGTGGTGTAAATGTCCATCGCTTCTAGAGGAAGATGTCGAAGCATGATGTTCGGAATACCATCAGTCTCCACTGATTTCTTAGCCCTGATTGTGACGAAGATCTCATGGAGCTCTTCCTTCGAAATGAACGGGGGTAGGTCACCCTCTGGTGATGACATTATTTGCCATATTTTCATCGCTGAACCGGGTAAAACCAGAGCCCTCGGATCGCCAGTTCTCTACTTCATTTCGAATGTAGAAGTCATGCACCAAGACGCGATTGTCCAGGTCATAATTAGGTCCAATGGTATCAGTGGCCTTGTATATTTCCTGGAAAGTCGCTCCTATGGCCTCAACCTCCTCCAGTGGATCCTAGATCACAAAGAAGTCGTCATCATTTGGATCAATACCTGCTATAGCCAGTAACCGTTCGTTGTTTGTTGTCCGCGCTATTTTAAGACACTGAAGGTCGTTTTGATTTTTTCTCCGAAATAGTTTGTTTATTTGCGGGAACACATTCGGGTTGCCGGTGTTTACAGCCCGAAACCTGTTGTCCCAATACAAACTTACAGAAATTCTGTAATTCTCTTTTATTAACGTTTGAAGATTTTTAATCGATGCCTTCAGTGTCCTAATCTCCGGGTCTTGCCTGTCAGTTCACTGTCTGTCTTGACAGAAGTCTACATTTCCGACGATGCAGTGCATCAATAGTAGGATAGCGGAACAGGTATTCGTTAGTCGTTCGTCAATATCGCGGTATTGTAGCGTCCACAGTTTGTTTAATTGTCCCGTCCATTTGTTTTAGGTAATTGTCGATCTCCTCGTTTGACAAATTCCTATTGGACGGTGGGTGGAGCGTATTCGAGGAGAGCGCACTTGTCATGGTTGCGGAGAAGCGTGTCCATCGAGTCCTACAGTAGTTGTAAGAATATCTTTGGAACTGTAACATACTTTCGGTGCTAAAACCGCAATGGTCGCTGTCATACACGAATGTGCGCAGACAGTTTAGCGTTTGTAAATTCGTACCTGTCAGTCGGATACGTTCGTCGTACAGCAGTAGATCCAAATAAGACCCGCCTCTGGGAAACGACGGGTTATCCGTCGCTTTAAGACCGAGTCTGTACATGACATCGTGCTGACCCCACTAATCGAGTAGTAGGTTCCCTCTAGTATTTGGCAAATTATTTCCCCAATCTCTGTGTTTAGCGTTGTGCTCGGTTTTTGGCTGCCCAACAATTAGGCCATTTCGTGAAAAAATCCATTACGGCAATAACGTATCGATTCCCGGCTGCCGTTCTTGGAAGCGGACCTAGGATATCAATTGCTATTCTTTCAAAGGGTCATGCTAGTTGACTTGATCGTATCTTACCACTGGTTAACCATGTAGGACCTCTCCTCGATTGACAAGTTTTGCGGTTTTGACACCATAACTTAACATCAATGGTTCGCCCCACCCAGAAGTATCGGGCCTTTATTTTACCAGTTGTTTTTCTGTAACCCGCTAGGACTGTCGTGAAGATGAGAAAGTATTTCTAGAATCAGCTTTCTTGGTATTACCGGTAACAGTTTTTCTTGTTTCTCTTCCGTTTAACAGACTCAATTCAGAATTCCTTCTTGCATTTTAAGCTGTTGAAACATGGACCAAAAACTCTTTACCTCGGAGTTCTCCTGCAAAATTTCTTGTTTCTTAGGCCGTTGTCCTTCTTCTATCCATCCGATAACCTTGCTAAGCGCTGCGTCAGTAGGTTGTTCTTTCGTCATAGCTTTCCACGTGTAAAATTTGACCTTGATATTCTTTTGCCTCGGCTTTGGTGCAATACTTGAAAGCCCCACAAGGTTTTCTAGACAGTGCGTCTGCGTTGCCTTGTTAAGGCCCAGGTCGATGTAGTATCTCGAAATCGTATTACTGCCATCTAGCCATTTGACACTCTGGTTGCTGTGGAACTTTCACAACCATCGGATTAAAGCGTGATCGGTTCGAAACAAAAATCGCCGAAAAGATAGTGGTGAGTTGACACGACAACTGCTAGCAATTCTCTTCTCTTCACGCAGTAGTTCCTCTCTGCTCTGCTCAAAGTGCGGCTAAAATATTCTATTACTATTTTCGCTTCCCCTTGTCTTTGACTTAGGACAGCTCCAATGACCACATTTGATGCGTCGGTATCTAGGATAAACTGCCCATCGTTGCAAGGGAATCCCAAGATTGGGGCCGTAGTTAGCCTTTCTTTTAAACTGTCAAAAGCTCGTTCGCTATCCTCATTCAAACTAAATCGCCGTTTTTCTTCGGTTAATTCTGAGAGACGGTTGAAAACTCTTTGATGAACTGTCGATAGTAAGAGCACAATTCCAGGAAGCCTCGCACTTGTCGCTTGGTTTTCGGAATTGACTATTCCTTAATGGCTCTTACGAAAAAGTGGTCGAAAACTGGAGTTCCATGATACAGTTCTTGAGATGCGGTGGCCATATACCCGAAATAATTTCTCAGCATTAATCCCATACAATTATATTGAATAAGAAAACTTGGCCCATTTATGTGTGTTTTATATCAGTTTCAAATCTTACAGCTCTTAAAGAAACTTAAATACTTACGAGTATTTTCTACTAAACACATGTTCATTGCGTCTCGGACTCCCAACGGGTAACCGGAGCCAGAATCGGGGGAATATTCTGGGTGAATGGGTCGTTGCGCGCAATGCCCATGTTATCAACGAGCCGAGTGAGGTGTACACCTTTGATGCGGTTAACGTTGGCAAAAGTGACATTGACGTTATTTTTGCCCATGAGGCAGCTTTTAGAGCATTTAGCTTTAGGTGGCGAGTTAGTGTAGGGGTGAGTGATCACAACTGGATTCAGTTTGAGAACGCTCACGCAATAAAAGAGAGTAACACAGTTTCTGACAGGAGATGGTGTGTGCGAGGCGCTGATTGGGGTGTTTATGGTGCGCGTATCCTCGCGGAGGTTTCCTCCCTGACACCGCAAGTGTACGGTAGCTTAAACATCGACCGGCAAATCGCGCACATCAATGAGTGCGTATGGCGGGTTAACAACGAAACGTAGGGCGAATCAAAAAAGGGTAAATTGGTGGAACCGCTGTCTGACAGAGAAGCGAAGGGTTGTTAGAAACCTAAGGAAGCGATTCCAAAGGGCTAGGGCGGCTAACGCTGAGAACCTGGCTCAGCTGGGCATTGCCTTTCGGCAAGGGCTCGCTGAGTATAAGCGTCTCATTGTCAGCACAAAGGAGTCTCACTGGAGAAACTTTGCCTCTAACAATAGACATGATCCCTGGGGCAAACTCTATAAGATTTGCCGTAGTACTAAGAAGACTGCTGACATTGAAGGCATTCGTGTGGATAATACGGTTTTATCCACATGAAAAGATTGCCGTACTGCAATGCTTGGTCAGTTCTTCTCGAGTGAGGAGCGCTTTGAGGAGTCTTCGTATGAAGAGCCTCCCGTCCCTCCGGAGTTAAGGACTGATGAATTCGAGTATGGTGTTTCACTTCTTCGCTCCAGGAGATCTCCTGGAGCTGATGGAATGACTGGAGAGATGGTGAAAGCCATCTGGAGGGCCGTTCCAGAATACCTGCTTTGTCCTTCTAGCAAATGCATTGCCTGCAGCCACTTCCCCAAGGATTGGAGGGAGGCAAGGGTGGTTTATTATTAATATTGAATTCATTGTTCACATAAGACTTGTGTACAAAACAAATGTTTTAAAAAATAGAACAAGCTTTTGTACATTACTTTAATTTTAGTTTAGTTTAAAGAGTTAAGTTTAAATAAAAGAAAGAGATAAGGAAAAGAAAGTACCAAGCAAAAGAAACATAAGGAAAAGAAGAGGTAGGAAAGTAAGCAAATCTATTAGGAATTATTAGTATAATGAAGAAACAATTTTTTCTTAAAGGCGGTTCTGTTCGTCGTGCGCTTTATATCTACGGGTAAAGTATTCCAAAGGCGAATCGAGTTAACAAAAAATTGTCTAGATGTATTAACATATTTGCATCTTGGACATTCTAACATTACACGGAAAATTAATTTTTTCAAATAGATATTCCGGTTGTTTTGTTGTTAAAATTTTGCGTAGTTATAGTACAGTTCGATATTTCATCAATTCGTCGATTGACAAACCTACAATCTGATGGGAATAGAAAGAGATATGTTCATATCTTCCTATGACGAATATGTATCTCGCACAGCTATTATAGGCAACATTCAGCTTTCGCAGAGATTCATAATCCATGTCGGAGTATATTTCACACCCATATGCATAATAGATGTATGATTTTACAAGCTTTAACTTAACTTTGGTGGGAAGATGTTAGAGGTTGGACTAAGTCCTATAAGGGCTCCGTAAACTTTCGATGCAGTTTTTGTAATATGTGTCAGCCAGGTAAATTGTTGGCTCATGTAAGCCCCAAGATTTTTGAATGTTTCAACATATTCAATTGGAGTTCGATTAATATAAAGGAGAGGATTAATGATCATTGCTTTAGTCTTTGTTGGATTAAGACTGAGTTTATTGTCAAATGACCACTTACAAATTGTTGCTAAATGGTCGTTTAGATTAATTATCGCTTGTTTAATTTGGGATTTGGGAAAAACAGAATAAATCTGCACATCATCCGCATATATGTGACGTTTACAATTCACAAGACGCACGGCTAAGTCGTTTATATAACATATAAAGAGTAGTGGTCCTTAAACGGATCCTTGGGGAACACCAGATGGAACAAAAAGGCAAGATTTTAGCTTTTTCTCATGACACACATACTGTGACCGATTGCTTAGATATGACGACACCAAATTACATAGAGACCGGTCGAACAAGAATTGGGTCCGAAGTTTCATGACTAGTATTTTATGATCAATACAATCAAATGCCTTAGAAAAGTCTAAAAACACAATTAGTGCTAACATTTTATGGTCTAAGCCCTCACGCATATCTTCGCAAACCTTAAGTAAAGCCGTGGTGCAATTATGCTTAGCACGGAAACCCGACTGACAGTTTGTAATAAGCTGTTTATCGTTTAAATAACGTTTGACTTGTTTGCTAACGATAGTCTCAAAGACTTTGATCACAAATGGAAGTATGGCAATGGGTCGATATTCAGTTTCTCTGCGCGATGGAGATTTCGGAATTGGCACCACTTTAGCAATTTTCCAACTTTCAGGGAAGGTTGAAGTTGTGAGTATTGAATTAAAAATATAGGTTATATGAGTGAGAATGACTGGAAGGTAGGATTTTTGTGAACTTGGGAACGATATTATCCCATCCAACTGCGTTAGATGTAATGTCAAGGACACTGATTTCGTCGGTACATTGCGATTCAGATATATTTATCGGATTATGTATATCATATGCAGAAACAAATTTCGCATTAAGTTTGTCTAAGTTGATGAGGCTTGGAAGGGCTGGCTTTTCAGAAGTCAAACCGAGTGAGCGCACAGTCTTCCAAAAGTCGGTGTTTGAGCTAACTGCATTGAACTTGTTTGCATAAAATGACCTTTTATTAGATCTGATTAATGAAGTTACTGCATTACGAACAACTTTGAACTCTGGGTGTATTTCAGGACATTTGTACCGTCTCCATCTCCTGTATAGGATATCCCGGGCTTTCATTAGATTAAAGACTTCTGTTGTTAGACAAGGTAATGTGCATTTCTTGGACCTTCTTTTTACCACTGGCACATGATTTTTAAAAAGGTATAAAATGTTCTCATTGAAATATTTAATTTGAAAGCTGGTATCATTTGTTGCATATATCGGCTGCCGATTTATCGTCTGGCAGTTATCAAAGAGTACTACTAGATTAAGCTTTGTATAATCAAATGACTCGAAGAAATCATTATTCGTTACTTCTGAAAGTATGTTGACTGTTAAAAGAATCATGTCGTGATACGCAAATGCTGGAACAGGAAGTTGATCGTACCGAAGCACGAAATTTTCTTCAGACACTAACGCAAAATCAATTAAAGAAGTTGTTTTGTTGGGTGCAAAATGAGTAGGATGGATACCATTTACGAAACTCAGACGAAGAGACTCAATCAATTCCTTAAAAGCATTATTTTCCTTTTCTAAGATGTTTAGGTTTAAGTCACCATATATAACGATTTTGGGATATAAGGGAGATAATTCCTCGAGCACATCTCTTATTAGCGTATAGTGTGCAACATCCGGAGCCATATATATGTACCCCAGAAGGAAAACTTCGTTAATAGTCCTAACCTCAATGAATACGTACTCCAATAAGTTGTTGGTTGTGCTCCTGAAGTCCACCGATAAGGATAGGTATGACCCTAAATCGTATCGGTACTAGCAAAAGTGCTGGAAAGGGTTTCAGAGAATGCTTATAGGCACGTTTATTGATTTCAAAAGTGCCTTTGATAACCTGAACTGGCAGAAAATAGTAATAAGGTTGCAGGAATTGGGCTGTCGGGAAATTGGACTTTGGGGAAGCTATTTCTCCGACAGAAAAGCGAGTGTGGTAAATACGCACGACAGCGTCTCAATTAGTGTTGAGTGAGGTTGCCGCCAGGAGTCCATCTGTGGTCCTTTTATTTGGAACCTGATGATGGACCCACTCTTGTGGCGACTAAACGAACTCTGTGGGTACTGCACTTGAAACCGTCCAAGACAACTTGAATTGAACGTTCCGACAGGTAATTTCTAATCCACTGAAGAAGAGAGTCATCCATCCCAAAAGCACGCATTGTCGACAAAAGAGCCTGATGCCAAACTCTGTCAAACGCCTTAGAAATTTCAAGTGCAACTATCTTGCTTTCGCCAGATTGTTGTACGCTTTGGTTCCACTTTGCTGTTGCTACGAAAACTGTACTGCCGGTCATTGGGAAGCTTTCGCGTTTCGAGATATTTTATGAGCTAATGGTTTATGATCGTTTCCATGACCTTGGAAAGAAGGGATGTAAGCGCAATGGGTCTGTGGGAGGAGATGGAAGAAGATTCGCCTTTTTTAGGGACGGGCTGGACAAATGCTGTTTTCCATCTGCTCGGAAAGAGTCCTAAAGAGTAGGATTGATGGTTTTGCCAGCGAGAAAGAACTCCTCTTCAGAAGAAGGGGAGATATACCATCTGGACCAGCGGATTTGTGTACAATAAGATCTTTAAATACACGAGTGCGATAGTTGATTCATCCCATTGAAGATTCATAATTTGGAATTGTTAAACTGGCAACGAACAGATTGGCCTTGTCCAAAGAGCTGACAGGTGGAATGTAATTGTATATGAGCGTTGGGATGGAGGATGAGGCAGAATTTCTAATATTTTTGACGAACGATCAAAAATGTTTACTGCCTTTGGGACATTGCAGTATTTTTTGCAGTTTTGGTCGTGTTGGAATTTCATATGCTTAAGAAAGACGACGCAGTCGTTTCTGGCTCGTTTAGACTTTTTTCAGTTTTCCTGTCAGGTTGTTCTTGTAGGACCGAAATAATAATTTCTCTAACCCAGACAGCCTTTTTTTTTTGTTTTACAGAACTTAACACTCAAGTGGGTATGAATACACTTATAATGCCTCATCATGTGTTAAGTTCTTTCGAAAATTGGGTCGAGAGAGAAAAAAGATGTCGCTCCATGAGTGGCATCCAACATTTAATGGGGAGACTCTAGTCAACTACTCATCCTACTTGATTTTAGTGAACTGAAAAATGGATATGTCTTTCGGGCGACGCTGGGATTCGGATTTGGAAGCCAGTCCACTACCACTTGAACCACGGCCCCCGCCTTTTACAGCTCTAGTCGTACTATGCTTTTTATTTTGGATTTGGATATCAAACCAATCAATCCGATGAGGGATAAAGCATCTCATTCCAAAGAGAATAGTTTCTGTGATCATGTCAGCAGCGGCATCCACGTCGTTATCGAGGAAACATATCGACCAGTTAAAATTCCTAAAGAAGCTGTTAAGACCGCTCCAGTTGGCTTTCTCGTATTGCCATACAGTTCTTTAAGGAATCTTTTCTCTAACTGTGTGGTGGGTCCGACGAGCCTGGAATGGAGAGCACATCAACGGAGTACTTATCAGTGTGAAAAGTTAAAAACAAGTCCAGGGTGTTGGCGGTATGACTATCAACGTCTGGTATTAGTGTGGGCTCATTTACAAGCTGGGTCAAATTATTTTCCGCAGCAAAGATCTCAACACACCGTCCTTCGGGTTGTCGTCTGTCCATGAGTTTGATTTCATGAGTTTGGTTTCGGAAACGACCAAAATTTGTCTAGGGGTCAGCGAACGGAGAATGCTTTCAACAAAACGGGTATTCGACAAACTCTTCGGGCAAAATTTCACTCTAGAGAGATATAAACTTGAATTCTTTTTTCCTATTTAGGCTCCACTCAAGTTTCTGACAACACCAGTGCTGAGATTAAACAAAGAATATCGCTTGCTATTTACTATTTCGTTGGACAAGAATGCAACAGGGAAACAGTAAGTACCAGGGCGTATGCTTAAAGCTCTAAAGTGTGAGTGTGTATTAGGATCTTATACAGAGCCCCAGCCCTGCTCAGTGCCGCAGAACATTGCATGCAGTTTGCCAAGTATAGATGAGAAAGGTTGATTTGTCAACACAAGAATCTAAATAAAATAACTAAGCTGGCCGCGACAAGTGGAGAGGGTCCGTATAGGATTGATCACATAACCTTGGAAGAGGTAGGTTTGACAAGTGGTAGGAGACAGCTAGCTAACGATCGAGCTGGATTGTAAGTAATGTAAGTATTTTTTGTTTGGCAGCGCACTGCGCAATCCTAATGTTATCTCTTATAGACCTCACAGTTTTTGGTTTGTACCGTATAAGGGAATTAGAGGGTATATTCGGGAACTAGGTTAGGTTAGGTAATAAGAGATGTCCTAGTCCCTACGGGACAAGCATACGCGGAAGCCTATTGGTCTATTTTGATTCCCTGTTAATATTGATAGTGTATTATATTATTATTACATTGGTCGTGTTGGCTGAAAATCAGCCAGAGCTTTTAACAGATCTAATAAGATCTATTGTATCAGTTTTGCTTTGCTGACGTCCTCAAGTTCTCCAAGAAGTTTGTACCCCAGGTGTTTGGCACGGCGTATTTGGGGGTTAGGGCAGTCGCACAGCATGTGTGTGATAGTCTCTTTACTCTTGAAAACTAACACCACTAAAAGCCGGCGTCGAAGATAAGGAAGTCCCTGCGATATGACTTTTAAAGTTGAAATGAATTTTGCTTCAGCTTTCCACTTTCTACATCACTTGAAACCAATCCAACTTATATAGCGGTATATCACTTATTCGTTCATATACATATATATAATCATATACATGCAAATGTTTAACGTAAATCAAGGGCTTCTTTTTCCCTTTCCCCAATTCTTGATTTTAAAAAATCAACATACGTATGTTACGTTTACCATCCATGGATATTTAATTCAACCAAAATCAACTTTTGCATTTATTAAAAAACAAACCAAACCAACAGGAAAAATTATAAACTTTCAACCTCACTTGACCCACGCAGACCTCAAGCGACCTTTCATTAAAAAATTATATTGACTCCTTCCCTTGTCAATCTAATGAAAGCTTAACCGCTCATAAAGATTACATTTCCACTGGCGTATTCAAACTCAAATCCATGACCAACTGAGGGATGAAGGCGACATCAACTGTCGCTGCCGCATTAATTGAAATCTACTTACCTCGAAAGGTAAGCTCTCTGATTTGCACTTCATTGTAAGGTAAATACGAGCACTCGTACCAATTAGGGCAGCATTATAGTGTTCTCCAATTCTGTACTCGGTGACCTTTATAGCATTGGGGTTTGGAGTTTAAGGCACAAATATAGTAGTAGACTACATAAAGGCCAACTCAATTCTCTAATCTTGCTTGTGATCTTCGATTGGTGGCACACGAACTGCTAATTAATTAGACTCCTACCAGAATTGCTCTCCCCATATCAACGACAACCATCCGGGATAGTAGCATTGAATCGAATTGAAATGAAAATCCTATTCAAAATATCTGTACATCGTTGGGATAGCTTTCGATGTTAAGTACTGGTAGAATCGTTCATAAACTTGCCTTCGTAGTCGGCCTACCACCAAACTCCCATGCTGAGTCTTTTCAATTTGAAGGTTCTGTTAATTTCAACCGCTTGATTAGAGCCCGTACAAGGATGACGAGGACCGGCGACGGACACAAAGCCACGTAGTCGAGTATGAGTACTCTGAGATACCACATTGGTAAGAACTGTTGTCAAGGACGGTACACTTCAAATGTAAAATTATCCGCCGAGTTAAGTAGAGAAGTCACTTTCCCTTCTATATATATGTAGGCACGAGTACATATCTACGAGGACACGTTTATGTTTATACGAAGGAATACACATACATACATTCGTGTTCGTACCAGCTCCACTCCATACTCGAACCTTTACCAGGGTCTAATAGGATTCAATTTTAAGCAATTAGAGAGAATTCTACTTTTTCCGTCCCCTAAAATGGGATTTTAATCTCAGGACATTAGTCGTTGTGTGCAGTTCTTTATATACTAAAACTTGAGATATTTGCATGACGGGAAACGAAGGGCGCAGTGCATTTCCCTCACCCGCTCATACCAAGGTAAAAGTATGAGTACCAGGACACCAAGATGTCCTCATCATCCTTAATCGGATGGCAGATGTAAATGATTGTCGTAGATGTTGAATGGTTGGTGTATTGTACAATGTACATGCGGTCTGTGTCCTATGTGCTATCAGCTGTAAATGGTGTATTCCTGTCAGATTTGTATTACAAAGGGGAAATCCAACCAAGGACGCTGTGCCATGTTGTCCTGCTCCGTGGAAGACATTCAAAAATGTTAAGTGCAATAATTTTGCCATTATTCTTTGCCTGGTCTAATATGTGCGTCTCTGACTGACTGTGTGTTGGATAAAAAATTACCTCGTCGGGTTGAAATGAAATAATGTCCTTTTATTATCCTTAACAGCCCGTCCATTCGTTTAACTTCCACGAATAAGATAGGCGGAGAAGAGAAATGATTGCAAAAGTACTTAATAATATCGTTGTACTTAGTAATGAGATACGAGTAGAGACTGAACACTGAACATTGTACAAGTACTCGTACATGTATATCATATTGTAGAATGGAGAGGCTGGACGCGGTTGTTAAAAAATGTACCCGCGTTTATTTTTATTCGCATCGATGATGCGATATTGCTGTGACCGATGGCGAGGGGGGCAGGATGCTCGTTAGAGTGGTGGTGGCGAAAATTCAATTATCCTTAGCAGTTGAGATTAATTGAGCGCTACGGTGTACAGGGCGTGATGAATGGATTGGATTTTACTCGTAGTATCTTGCATGTTAGTCGTTGTTGGTGGCTTGGTTTATTCATTTTTTTTTTTTTTTTTTTAGAGAATTTTTACGGAATTTCTTTTCAGCTTTGTTGAAGTGAATTATGAGGGAGTAATTTGTGAGAGGCATGTACAATGACCCATATCGGGACGATTTTAGGAAGCTTAGCACTCGCATCATGCCTGCGCGCCGCTCTGTGCTGGTACCTTTTGGGTATCGTTTGCATGGACTCGATGAATTGATGTTATGTTAAATTAATTGGGCAGTTCCAGTTTAAGTAGGCCGCGCTAATGGGATCAACATGGAGATTTTTTTTTCTATTCCTTACCGTAACAGTTGATGCTGTACAATACATAGGTGGAAATGATGTAACTAATTTTGAAGAGGATTAATTTTTTTTAGAATCCCAGAAGCTTTTTCCTTGTCCTTGTTGTTGGATGTGTTACTACCAGAAATGGGGTGATTTTTTTTTTTTGATATTGGTAAGCTGGTTTAATAGATTTGAAAGGATTAGGGTTGGCTGGAGTTGTTTTGCAAGTAATCAGTTTAGCAGATCATCAATAGAGATGAAGTCGTATTACTCACATATCCATCAATTCTCTAGTTACGTATAATTAGGACTGTGTCTAACACGAAGAATATGGTAGGTAGGTAGGTAGGTAGGTAGGTAGAAGTGGCTGTTGGGAGCACCAACCCACTTAGGCCTATTGGCCCATTATGATGCCACGTGGATCTATTATACCCTTACTAATGGAACCAGTTTGAGCTTACAATGAAGCGTAGGAGACTGTTTACGTCTATTTTTTTTAGATCCTTTAGGCCATTGTGGAAAAAGCTCCTAAGTGAAGTTTTCTTCTTTGGGAAAGAGTTGGTCATGTACAAATTGTCTCCTGTTCCTCCTCGTCCATGCAGCTTCTACAGAAATCGTTTGTAAAAGCCTTGGCGCTAAGATGTTTCCTATTTAGAAGGATCAGACTCTTAGAGAGATTCAGATCCTGCTTAGGCCAGATCTGTTTGGTCGCTAGATGTTGGTCCAACAGTCCATCTAATGTCTGTTCTTTTATAAGCATCAAGCTTTAATATTGATTCGCACGTAGCATAGGTATAACCTTTCCAGTAGAATAGGTAGAGTGGTTCCAATTTTGGCGAATTCGTCGGCCCTACAATTCCCTGGAATGTTTCTATGGCCCGGCACCCAGCAAAGGTGAAAATCGAACTGCTCTGCCATCTCCATAAGAGATGATTGGCAGTTTCAAATTTAATGAGACTGAGTCCAGGGGTTTTTACAGCGGCCTGACTATCCTATTACATGCGGATATCCCTTGAAGATATCCCGTTCTTCTTCAGCCAGAACAGAGCTTCTTTAATCGCCAAAATTTCCGCCTGGAAGGAGCTACAATGATTTAGAAGACGGAAAGAGAGGCTTAGATCTAGCTTATCTGAGAAAACACCGCCACCAACTCCGCTATTGGTTTTAGATCCATCTGTATACAAATGGATTGACTTGTCCTCCATGAAAACATCTTCCTCCCAGAAGAATCTAGGGGGGAAGCTTACATGGAAGTCTTTGTCAAACCAAAGCTCAGGTATGATGTGATTGATGGTCTCTGTGAGGATTCCTAATGCATTGAGAATGCTGGCGTGGCCAAATGAATTATTTGTCGACTGTTTAGTCGCTTTAAGGCGATTAGCTGCAGTCGCAGCTACTTGCCTGCTGAAAATATCGAGGGGTGTTAAATGAAACAGAATGTCTAATGCCGCAGAGAGGGTAGACCGCAATGCTCCGCTTATGCATAGACATGCTGTTCTTTGGACTCTGCTTAGTTTAATGCAGTTGACTGCAGTTTCTGAGGCCGTCCACCAGACGACCACTCCGTAAGTGAGTATCGGTCTTAAGACCGAGATATACAGCCAACGGGTTATGCGAGGTTGAAAGCCCCATTTATTCCCAATGGCTTTTTTGCAAGAGAATAAAGCTATTGTAGCTTTATTGACTCTTTCTTGAATGATAGATTTCCAGTTTAGTTTCCTGTCAAAAATGAGACCCAAATATTTAGCTGTATCGGAAAAGACTAAACTAGTACCGTTTACTGAGGGAGGGTCTGTTGTTGGGATTTTTTATTTCCTGGAAAAGAGGGCAAGATCAGTTTTATGGGGGTTTACTCCAAATCAACAGCGGTCTGCCCAACAGATTAATCTGTTGAGATTTAGTGGAAGACTGTAGCAACGTCATCCGCCCAGGCCCGAAATCGTGAATAGCAACGTCATCCTGCTACCAAACGCTTCCACGTATATCAGCAGTTCATTAACCACTAGGTTCCACTAGCGGCGTACTTCTGCTGACACATCTTTTAGCAGAAGCCTCACCCAGTTTGTAGTTGATTATCCTGCTGTTTAGCATAAGACTGATCAACTTCCCAAGTGGGACGTCTACCTGCAGAGTTAACAGCGCAGTCGTGATTGCGGATGTGTTGGCGTTGTTAAAGGCAAGCAACCATTGCGTACTCTCTATGTTGTAGGTATCGTTTCCAGTGACTTTCCACTACATGTTGAGCCGTTGACAGAAGTCTTGGATCACTTTTAGCTCTTATATGAATATCAATCAGTCGTTCTAGAGTTTTGAGAAGGAAAGATGATAGACTTATATGTCTGAGGTCCTTTGGGACAACTTGGGAACATTTTCCGGCTTTGGATGTAAAATTTACATTGACTTCTCTCCATGACAGTTGAATGTGGGTTAGTTCTACACAGCTCCTCATAATATTTTCTAGCGAAGGTAGAATAATATCTGAGGACCTCTGTAGCTCGGCAGATATTATACCGTCCGGAGCAGCAGACTTGTATAGTTTGAAGCTATGCAGCGCCCAGAGCAGTTTGTCTCTTGTGATCAGACCATGAATTTTGGTCCCGGTTGCAGTACCCCTGTTTTGGTTGCTACTGCCCCCAAATGGGGAGCTATCTGGAAAGTTGGTGTCCAGTAGCAGGTTGAGTGATTCATCACTTGAGGTTGTCCAAGAGCCATCGGTTTTTTTAAAACAGCTATGCATCATAGGATTTGTAGAGAGGAGTTTTCTTAGCCGCGATGCCTCTGAGGTCTCCGTGATTTTGTCACAGAAGGACCTCCATGATTGTCGCTTTGCCTTCCTCAGTTTTTTTTTGTATAATTTGAGGGATTCTTTGTATGAGTCCCAGTCTTGTGCTCTTTGCTAAGTTGAAAAGTTTTCTGCAAGTGTTTCTGAGCAGTCCCAGTGCTGATGTCCACCAGTGTGGCATTTTCAACCTCTAGGTTGTATAAGAGGGCAGGAAGCGGACATAGTCTGATTGATAGCCAGGGTTAATTCCCTGACTTTCATGTCAAGCTCATTGGTGTCACGCTGGAGACTTGGGAGTTGAGGAGATAATGTTTCTGACAGTAATGCTCTGTATGTTGGCCAACCAGTTTTCCGATAATTCCGGAATGCTGCATCACTCAGGCTGAATTGGATGTATCTGTGGTCTCAAAATGAGTGTTCAGACGATACCATCTAGTTCGTTAGCATTTCAGTGATGCTGTCGGAGACAAGAGTGATATTTAGCACTTCCTGTCGGTTTCTTGTTATAAAAGTGAGCTAATTGCCAATGATGCAAACGATGAGGTTAGTACTTATAATATAATCAAAAAGTGACTCACCTCTATGGCGTTAGCGTCGCATCCGATGATAAGGCCAGCTTTTTGCCTTCCAGCTTCCAGTACCACCCTTTTTAGGTTATCACCAGGGAGAGGCCCCACATGATCATGGCCACGGTATGCCGATGCCAGCCAGTAGGAGCGTTTGGCAGTCTCTAATCTGGCAACGGTTAAGTCGGGGTCGCTGAGATTAAGAAGTAAAAATGCATTAAGGCTACGTTTCACTAATATACAAGTTCTAATATTATCTTTGCCTCTTGTATGGAGTGGAGCATATACATGCCTTATACAATCCATGGTTCTTGGATTAGGATAATGTGTTCTGCGTTTTTAAAGAGACGCAGAATGAGTGCGGCCGAAGCCTTTTTTGAGTGATGGAGATTAATCTGGAGAAGCCGTATCATTGTTACAGATTACCAGAGTAGCCTCCACCACGGCGAAGAATATAATAAATTGGATAATAAGAAACAAGAACGTGGCTTATTCCGTACCATAATATATGTATGTGGTCCCACCTATTTCTTTTAAATTTTATTACCGAAAAGAAGACATCATAATTTCAAAGAAGCAGGCACCAAAAAACCTTAAAGGCTATACCCATCTACACACAACATAGCTGGGGTCACTTTACACTTCTTTTTACAGCGTTGGCCCTCAGGCATGAATTCGAAACACTGGAGACTAAAGCTGTGGTGTTTATTCACTCAACATGTCCAAGCTCTTCTGAAAAGGCTAATGTCACCGCATACCCATAAAGTTTTTGTTATGTATTCTTATCTGAATTCTGTATATGCAAAGTAACAATTCTTTAGTTGTTTGCTAATAAACAACAAATGAATCGAATGTCTATTATTTATACCATCCGTTGGCCCTTGATTGATTTCTGCCAGACGCCTAATCAGCAGCTTGCCTTCAGTCCAAGTGCTTTTCTTGCTCTTGAATTCGCACGAATTTTGTTACATGTGCCGGATGTATGTGCGCAAAGTGTCACCGTTGGAAAAAGGTGAATGAATGTTTATCGTACTAAGATGCATACGGGGAGCGAACATCACTCGAAGAGACAAGGAGATTTTTGTCTTTAAATAAGATAAGAAGATAAGGCTCTCGTACAGTCTCTTAATCATGAAAAGGACTTGAATCTCTTGAGTGATTCTCTACTTAATCTCTACGATTGTGCCATTTTTTGAATTTAGGTGTTACTGTACGAACTGTTGATATTGGGTCTCCTTTCTTACCCTCATTTACCGCCAAACCGATCTTCACTTCTTCTGTCTCAATGGCCGGAAACGCTTAAGTGAGAGTTGCTGATTTCTTTCCACAATATCAATGTCGTCCCTGGTGCAGTTGTATAGGCTGAACTACTGACACTGTGGTATTGATCTGTCAGTTTCGCACAATTCCCTCAAGAAAGATATCTTTTGAACGCCACACATTGTTGAAATCTGATTTTGACCTCAAATGTCAAATCATCTACTTTTATGGAGAAGTTAACGTTTTTGTAGTCATTTTGTACAAGCGGTCAAGTTTAGCTGTGTCTTGTGTCAATCAGAATGTGAGCAATTTGGGTTACGGATGTTGGTCAGGTTAATTCCAGGTCTTTTCGTGGATGATGTGGTACAGGAAATGCATGCAAACTACGATGACATTTTGTCCCACCATTAAGTCGGTTTGCCAGAGTCCTTTTTCAGAACTGGTGTAGTGTAATCTATTTTAGAATTGTGTGAAAGAAACTCTCCTTTCCTGACTTGGCATTAAAATTACCAAAAAGGCTCTTAATGTCACTCTTAAGACATTTCTCACACATCTGGAGGTGGAGCTGGTAGAAGTAACCTTTTGCAAAATTTTCCTTTTATTCTGTAAGGTCGTGAAGGCATATCGGGCTTATGTTTGCGAATTTAGCCTTGATAGGAATTATAATCAGTCGTTTGCTCAGATGCCTGAAATTTAAAACTTATCGGCAAAAGTCCAAGTCCTCTAAAATAGGCGCTTCTGTTCTTTATAGCAACCCTATGGTTTTATACATATCAGAGTTTTTCATATTTCCTTTTCTGAGTCCTTTCTTGAATGACAGTGTCCATCTTTCCTTTGTATATTTGTATATCCCAAATATTGTACTGATATTTAACCACACTATTTAAAAATGAGCTGAATATAATGCATATTCTCCAACTCAGTGGAAAATAGTATAGGACACCCCTTGTTCAAAAGGATGACGTTAGGGGTAACCCAGAAAACCGTGGGGCAATTAGCCCACTTCCAAAAATTATGAAGGTTTTTTAACTGGGCAAAAAACAATAATGAATACTATCGCGGACAACCAAGGTACATTTATGGATATATCAGACTCCAAAAAAACTAAGAAATACTGGAAGGAAATTTATGGTTGAACATCTGCAATCAATCATTGCGTATTCCTCGACCAGCGGTCCAAAACACAATGATGTTTGCAGCCATTATCCACATTATCTATGATCGACACCTGCATCGTCGAAAGCGAAAAACTTTCCAGGTGCAGAGATGTTTTAGAAGCGCCTGACCACAAGTGGCCATTGTACTTCAATTTTGGGCGCATGAATGCTTTATATATTGAGGCCAGATCAGATTTCTTACATAGCTTGAGGAAACCAAGGCATTTCGCCACATTTTCGGCTACATCAAATATGTACTCATTCCAAAGTAGGTTGTCATTGACACACATATCGAGAAGAGAAGATTTTTCGGTTTCGACGATGTAAGTCCTATTCATGGATAATGGATAGGCTGCTGTTCCCGTTCTGCAACCGAGGAGTAGGGACAAGAGTCCAGGGGCGAATATGAAAAGCAGAAAGTACTGTCATCAGTAGTAATGGGAACTATCAAATGAATTTGGCTATCGATATTTAGAAGCTTAATCATTTCAACTATCGAATAGTGTTACTCATTCCGTCATTCATATTCATCCATCCCAACAACATACATTTAATACCTCATACACATCACACACTTTAATATAAATTGCAAATATATTCAACCCCGATAGTCCAAAGCTTAAAAAATCATTAATTGGTATAAAAGCCAAGAGAACACTACTCCCTACCCGATAGTCCACACTTCATACGAGTAAAAAACCAATTCAAATGAAAAAACCACTCATTGATACGAAAAACAATCGAACATTTGAATGCTGCTGATTTGTGGACTATAGTAATTGAGTCATTTTTTGATAACTATCGAATAAATGAATATTCTGCAACAATCGAATAAGTCGACTGTTTTTGTTCGATAATTCCCAATACTAGGCATCAGCGAAGGAATGTATTGGATTAGAAGTAGCAGACAAAAGATCATGGACAAAAGATCAGACTTGAAACCATCCAAGACAACTTGAGTTGAACGTTCCGAAAGGTAATGTCTTATCTATCGAAAAAGAGCTTCTCTTCTCTGTCAAATGCTTTAGAAATATCAAATACAACCATTTTGCTTTCGCCAGATTGATGTACGCTTTGGTTCCACTTTTCGGTGAGCCACGCCATCAAATCACTAGTGAACCGTACTACTAGTCATTAAGAAGTTTTCGTGTTTCCGAGATATTTCATGAGCTGACGATTCATCAGCGTTTCCATGACTTTGGAAAGAAGGGACGTAAGTGCAATGGGCGTTTAGGAAGTGAGGGAAGAAGATTCACCTTTTTTAGGGACTCTTTCCATCTACTCGGAAAGAGTCCTAAAGAGTGAGATTGATGAAAAACTAACTCAGTGGTCTTGCCAGCGAGGAAGAACATCTCTTCAGAAGTAGGGGAGAAATACCATCTGGACCAGCGGATTTGTATATAACACATGGGCTGAGAAGTTTTTGCAAAATTCAACTTTATTTATCAATATAGTTCCCTTCGAGGGCGATACACTGATTGAAACGATTTTTCAATCTTTCGATACCAGTTTTGTAGTACGATTTCGGTTTAGCCTCAAAATAGGCCCCTGTTTCGGCGATTCGGTCTTAAATCTCTTTCCGGCGAGCATTCTTTTGAGGTCTGCGAACAGGAAATAGTCGCTGGGGGCCAAATCTGGAGAATACGGTGGGTGGGGAAGCAATTCGTAGCCGAATTAATTCAATTTTGCCATCGTTTTCATCGACTTGTGACACGGTACATTGTCTTGATGAAACAGCACTTTCTTTTTCTTCAAATGCGGCCATTTTTCTGCGATTTCGTCCTTCCAACGCTTCAACAACGCAATGTAATAGTCGCTGTTGATAGTCTGCCCCTTTTGGAGATGAAATTTATTCCATGTGCATCCCAAAATACGGATGCCATAACCTTGCCAGCCGGGGAAGAGGTTCGTCGCCTGCTCGCCACTCAGCTGACTGCCGACTTGACTTTAGTGTGAAGTGATGGAGCCATGTTTCATCCATTGTCACATACCGACGCAAAAATTCGGCTTTATTGCGGTTGAACAGCTTTAAACACTCCTCTGAATCATCAACACGTTGTTGTTTTTGGTCGACTGTGAGCAAACGCTGCCCACACTTTGAACAGAGCTTTCGCATGTCCAAACATTCGTGTATTATATATCCAACACGCTCTTTTGATATCTTCAGAGCCTCAGCTATCTCGATCAACTTCACTTTACGGTCATTCGTAATCATTTTGTGGACTTTTTTGATGTTTTCATCTGAAACAGCCACTTTTGGACGTCCACTGTGTGCATCATCTTCGGTGCTTGTCACTTTTATATTTTTCAATCCACTTGCGAATGGTTCGTTCGCAAGGTGCAGAGTCCGGGTAACACTTATCAAGCCATTTCTTTGCATCGGCTGCATTTTTTCCCATCAAAAAGCAATGATAAATCAACACACGAAATTGCTTTGAATCCATTTTTTTCACAATAACAATAGTTGCTTCACTCGAGTTGCTACATCTCGAGAACTAAATCTAATCGTCCGACAGCTGTCAAATTTATACACGTATCTTTTGAAGGTTGGTACTAACTGAAAATGGTAGGGAATTAATTCAAATGGTGCCCTCTCTTAGAAACGGCACGGACTTTTCATGTGTTATTAAGATCTTTAAGTACTCTTGCTACTACACGAGCGCGAAAGATTCGCTTCACTCAAGTGTAGGTGGAGACTTGGCACAATCTGGAATTGTTGAACTGGTGAAGTGCTCAATGAATAAATTGGTCTTGTCCAAAGAGCTGAAAATGAGTCAGAATTTCTGATGTTTTTGACGAATGATCAAAGGTCTTATTATTTTTGGGATATTGTAGTATTTTTAGCCTCAAGTTTTGGTCGAATATGAATTTCACTCGCTTTAGAAAGGCGATGCATTTTTTTCGGTTCTCTTCTGTCGGGTTGGTCCTGTTGTACCGAAAAAACATTTCTCTAACCCTGACAACCTGTTTATAGCTCGAATCGTACCATGCCCTTTCTTTCGGTTTGATACTTCTAATCCGATGAGGGAAACAGTATGTCATTCCAAACAGAATAGTGTCTGTGATCATATCAGCAGCGATATTCACGTCGCTATCGAGGAAACATAGGGACTAGTTAGAATTTCTAAAAGAGCCGTTGCGGTCTTTTTCAGGAATCTTTTCTCTAACTGTGGTGTGGTGAAATGACACAGTAGTCGGACGAGCCCAGAGGCGATAACACATTGACTTTTTACTTATCAGGGTAATAAGTTAAAAGACAAGTCCAGGGTGATGGCAATATGACCATCAACGGTCATTTACAAATTGGGTTAAGTTGTTTTCCGCAGCAAAGATCTAAACATACCATCTATCGCGTGTTGTCTATCCAGAATTTCGAAGCCACCCACAATTGTATATATTTATATCGCCCGTAATAACAATTTCAGTATGAGAGTACAGGGATACAATTCTTTGTAGGGAGTCAGACTACCCATCAAACTCATTAAATTTCGAATGGCTGTTCATTTTGGGGCTTCTGTAAATAAAGCAATAGTAGATAATTTGCTTACGGAGATGGAATTTTAGCCTCACGAATTTCGGCTTAGAACAGCAATTACATTGCGGTGGAGTGTGGTAAGCTGATCTGAGTGTTCTGAGAGGTGTGAGCGGGGTTCTACCTGTGTTTCGCTAAGTGCCAAAAAAGCTGGCCTGTATTTACAGACATGGACGTACGCAGGGAAATTAATAGCTTTTAGCGCTCGTATATTGGTTATGTCTACCATGAATTCCCGTGTCATAACCACAAACAAACACAAAAAACACGCACATCGACTATGCTAAACTAGGCTGCGAAGTGAAAATTTTGACGTTGGTTTACCGAGTCAAATTTTTGTAAGTGTTATGCCGTTACTGACCAAAATGAAGTGAGGATACTATTATTATCTAAGCTTAAGTACAACAAGGCTGCTGGGAGATGACTTAGTAGAGCGCATGCACCAAATCATTTCCAAGATTCGGTCGGCAGAAAGTATGCCTGAATAATGGAATCTTAGTACCACAAGAAAGGAGTCCCTCTTAACTGCGCCAATTATAGAGGCATTAGCCTTCTTAGCATTATATAAGCCATTTCGCAAAGATCTGATCAGCCCGTATTAATGCAGTTTTATCCCCGATAAGTCCACAACCGACCAAATATTCACACGATGGCAGATCCTATAAAAAAAACCCAAGTTATCGATTTTAAGGCCGTATATGACGAGAAACTAGCTATGCAGAGCCAAGCCTGGCCTTGTCATCCCTGCCAAACAGAAAACAGCACAATAGATAATGACATCTGATCAGAAGTTAAACGAAGAATTACTTTTTTTTCTTTACCTTACCATTCGCTGTTTCTTTGGGCTAAGGAGGACTGGTCAAGAAACACTAATGAAACTCTATGTCAAGCCTTCATCGTCCCAGTCCTGCTTAATGAATCGAAGGCGAAGGAAGATATCCTTGGGCGTTTTGAACGCAAAATTCTTCGAGTGTTTTTTGGTCTCGTTTGGAGGAATAGATTTATTAAACTTTACTAGCTGTACAGTGGCATTGACCTGGTCAGGTAATTAATCGCCTAAGTCTGCTAAACCAACTAAACAGTCTTCGATTCCAACCGCGAGGGACAACACAGTGGAGAAGGACCTACCTCGCCTAAGGTGGAGCGCACAAGTTAAAGTGAACTCGACCAACTTAAAGAGCTCAACTGCAGGCAGTTAGCCAAGGCTACACTAACTGGACCGGCCTATTCGTTGGCCCCCATATCCACCGCGGATTGTAGCGTACCATGAAAGCAACTTAGTATTGATTTTTTGATTATTAGTTGGTTGACTTTGAGAAGATCTATGACAACGTAGGTTTAGAATGTCCAAGAACGACCAGGATAGGCCTGACGAAATCTGCTGTATGTTATTTACAGCATGCTTACGGGAAAGAAATTCATAATTTGATGTTGCAACGTTATTTCGATCAAAGTCTTTTACAACGACTTGCAACAGGGTTCAGTGCTTTCTCCGATTCTGTTACAATAGACATCTACATGAGCAATCTAGTAGGTTCCTCAATCACGTGATCAAATTTCTTTTGCAGCATCACTTCGATTGCATTAAAAGATATTGCGATGATTGGAAAGAGAATGCCAATTTTCCAAACTCGGAAGATTTCTAGTTTACGACTATCAGTGATAATTCGGGGAAACTGGGGAACTATCATTATACGACAATTTGGTTCCTCATTTGGCACGATCAGCATTTACGAGTGTATTTTGTGGAAATACAAATTCTGAGGAACTTAACCTAACCTAAAGTAAAAACACGTACAAATATTAAGCACCTGCGAATTTTTTAAATAAAATTGTTTATAGTGTAATAAAAGAAGTTAACTTTTTTCTAAAGAGCACATCACAACCCAAGTAACACTCATATCCACTAGGGTGAGTCAATATACAACGTAGAAATACATTTTAACTAGAAATAAAACTAGATGCTATGCCTATGCAAAGAACATCCACGAATAAAGGAACAAGTGAAAACCACAGCAATCTTCAATATCCTCAGCCAAAACGCCGATTATCTGAAATCTCACCCGATTCCTCACCGAAAAATAATAACGAAAACATGGCAGTTGGTAATATAACTATTAGCGACCTGAAAAACCTTTTAGAAGGATCTATGTCAGTACTTCTAGACGAAAAAGTTAAAGATATGCAAACGAAAGCGGACTTGGAGGGTATCGGAGCAGAATTGCACTCGCTGCAACAAAAAAACATATTGCTCCAAGGCCAACTTGAAAAAATGGAGTCCCGCTGCATCTCACTCGAACGGCAAGTGGAATGGTTGTCCAGTAAGGCAAGTGGAAAAAATATTATTCTTCGTCTGCCGACAGGAAATGGTACAGATGCAGCCGATAGAGCAAAGGAACTCGAGCTACATCTTCTGGAGACGCAAAACGCGGAAATAATAACATCTGCGAGGCCAATTAAGTCCACCAAAGACCGCACCGAAAATGTCATCGTGGAACTCAAATCTAGGGAAGACGTCGGGCGAATTCTACAGGCAGGAGCAAATCTTAGAGGCACAGGAATCTCATTGCACAGAGATTACCCGATCGAGGCGCGCGAAAGGAGAAGACGTGCTTTGAAACTTAAAGAACAGATAATCACAAAACACCCGAAAATTAGCACACAATTGCGAGGAGACAAGCTGAAAATTGAAAACCACACATTTTACTTCGATGTAAACAAGAACTTGGCATGCGACGAAGCAGGCGGAATGTAATTTCTCGACGGCTTACTACGCGGTGGTGAAATGTCAAATGCTCCAGATGTTGCGGCAGCCGGTGGCTCTCAAACTGTGAGAAATGAGCGAATACAGCGCTTTAAATTGTAATGCCGTCAGCCGTTCAAATAGTTTAGCTAATTTAAGCAATATTTCCTTTAATATTCTTTCGTTTAACGTAGCAGGTCTAGGCAATAAATTGCTATTTAGTGATTTTTTTAATTTTATAAATAACTACGATATATTTTTACTTTTTGAAACATTCGTGGACAAAAATATGGAACGCTTCGAGTCTTATTTCAATCATCACTCTATTCTTTGGATTCCAGGAGTAAGAACTTTTATACATGGCAGGGCCAGCGGCGGATGTTTGTTCGGAATAAAAAAAGGTTTAGCAACTGCTGCTTTATAAAAAAGTTCGACAGACATTTAGTAAAGGTTGAAGCTGGAACCTAAAATTGTGTATTACTCCAACTTACATCAATTGCAACAACTGGATGAACGATTTCACGAGTTTGTACAATTTTCTGCTGGAAATGGGCTAGACAGATATTCTGGTCATTGGAGACTTCAATGGAAGAGTGGGGAATAATCAAATACTAAATGTTGAACCAGAGGAACTGGCTTAAGACCTAGAAGTTTCCGAATCAACATACTCAGACCACCTACCAATATCCGTCAAAGTAGAGTTACGAGCAAATCTGCGACAAACCAATACCGAAGTTCAGCAAAATTGCCTTCTTCCAAAACTATGCTGGAAAGACGGAATCTTAGAAAGGTACTCTGGTATAGAAAATATCGAACTTCTATCTGCTAGAGGTACGGAAATTCTCACGAACTGCATCTTGAACGCAGCTAAATCCTTGCAAACAGAAACAAAAAGGCCAGGAAGGCAGCCCTGTTATGATTGGGAATGTGAAAAAGCCAGAAAAAAATCATTCGTCTACCTTCGTCTGCAAAGACGCATAGGCACCGACCACATAAAACGTATGTACCAGCAAGCAAACAGAAGCTTTAAAATCATATGCCAAGACATACAAAAACTCTACATAAATAATTTGTCGCTAAAACTTGTGCACACCAAAGACAGCAAGTCCTTTTGGAAATTGGCTAAAGCATTTAACGATACGTTATTTGCCCTTGCCCAAGGAATCAAGATTGAAGCGACTAAGCATTCTGGCGGAATACTTCGAAATATTGCTGAATCCACCAGTGGACCGGAATGAAATACAATTTGCACTGCCGTATTCCGAAGTAAACTCCTTAGACTCCCCCATAACCTTACAGGAAGTTGAAAAAGTTATAGATAGGTGCCGCCTGAATAAGGCTCCAGGGAAAGATCGTATTGCTTATACCATATTATTCTATATATTTACAATCGGCGAAGTTCTAGAAGCTTTCAAAGAAAGCAAATCCAAATGATCCATCCAACTATAGAGGGATTTCATTTCTAAATCTGTTACCAACATTTTTACAGGAGTCATCTTGGAGCGCTTAACACGATTGACAACATATTTGCTCTTACAAACATCGCTCGGATTTACTTGGACCGAGGAAAAAAACTATACGCTTTTTTTGTAGACTTTAAGGCGGCTTTTGACTCCATCGATAGAAAATCACTATTTCTTAAACTCAGCAACATAAGGGTGTCAACAAAAGTTCTAAAGGTTCTGCAAGAATTTTACGAATGCAATACAGCGGCGGTGTGGGACGGGAATATCTTGTCTAATTGATTCTAAACAAACTCTGGAGTAAAGAAAGGATGTCTTTTGAGTCCTCTTCTGTTTTCAATATTTTTGGATGATCTAGTTGAATTTCTTCCGGGCGGGTTGCCTCTTGAGGGAATTCCTATAAAACTCTTACTCTACGCCAACGACATCGTAATTTTCGCAGAGACTCCAAGGATGCTCCAAATTATGATTAACAAGCTGCAACAGTATTACCAAAGTATTGATTTTTCGAAATGGTTGGGGACGTCACGCAAGCAATGAAAAATGGACCTGGCAGAACGTGCAACTGGATATAGTCAAGGAATACAAATACCTCGGAGTTCTGGTCACCTCACAGGCATCCTTTAAAAAACACCTGCTAGAGAAATTGAAAGAATCTAAACGTGCGATTAATTGCAACAGGAAAGGTGTGAAGTACAAGATTTTCGAGGCGGTAATGAGGCCAATAATGTGCTATGCAGCCCAAGTGTGGGGGGCTTGGCATTTTGAAGAGGTAGAAAAACTCCAAAGATACTTCCTTAAGAAACTGTTTAGGCTGCCTGAAAATACACCAACTGGAAACTGGACTACCAACGCTATATATCTTCACACTTAGACTGCACTTCCTCTATATCAGAAAAGTTTTTGTTCAACCAAGTCATCGTCTTCCCCACAAGGTTGCTATGCATTTTAAAACCGAAACCAAGGCTCAGCCAAGAACACAATGTGCCCTTGCACGAACTAATCGGAAATGAAACAAACTGGGAGAGCACACTGAACGAAATGCTTAAAAATATCCACTACTCAACACGGGAGCTTTTCGACACGCAAAGTCAACAAAGCCAATCAAGATCCACGTACAGAATACTACAGCATGAACTTGGATGAAAACAGCTACTTTAATGACCGGAACAGCATAGAATCTATCTCAACAATATTCAAAGCCAGAGGCGAACTTTTGCACCTGAACTATTGGGTCTACAAGTAAGTAGCCAGAGTTTGTCAGAGATGGCGCCACCAGTGGATCCCGGGCAGAAATGTCAGACCCCATGTGTTTTATTTGTAGGTTTTGTATCTGTCAACAACTTTGCAGCGTCATATTTGAGCAGTTCTATCGGTGTCGTACATTTTATCGAGCAAAATCACGGCAAGTTTCCAGCCAAATAAACGTCATTTGCGGGAAGCGCTGCTTTTATTCTTTAATATGAAGAAAAGTGCGGCTGAGGCCTATCGTTTGCTTTCGGAAACTTATGGGGCGGAATGTATTGGTGAATCGACGTGCCGCGAGTGGTTCAAACGGTTCAAAAGTGGTGATTTTGGAGTTGAAGACAAAGATCGCCCCGGAAAGCCGAAAAGTTTTGAAGACGAGGAATTGGACGCTTTACTGGATGAGGATCCGTGTCAGATTCAAGAAGAACTTGCTGTATCATTGGGCGTCACGCAACAAGCCGTTTACCTGCGCCTAAAAACACTGGGATTCATTCAAAAGGTTGGAAACTGGATGCCGTACGAATTGAAGCCAAGAGACGTCGAACGGCGATTTTGCATGTCCGAAATGTTACTGCAGCGGTATAAAAAGAAATCATTTTTGCATCGTATTGTCACTGGTGATGAGAAATAGATTTATTATGATAATCCTAAACGCAGAAAATCGTATACAAAGCCCGGCGTGCCCGCCCAATCGACGCCGAAACGAAATATTCACGTGAATAAGGTCATGCTCTGCATATGGTGGGATCAAAAGGGTGTCGTATACTACGAACTGCTTCCGAGTAGTGAAACCATCAAAGGACTATTATATCGAACCCAACTAATTCGTTTGAAGTGGGGATTAAAAGAAAAACGGCCAGAATATGAGACCAGGCATGAGTCCGTCATTTTTCATCACGATAACGCTCGGCCACATGTTGCGGTTTCGGTGAAAAACTATTTGGACAATAGTGGATGGGAAATTCTGCCTCACCCACCTTACAGTCCAGACTTGGCACCATCTGACTACCACTTGGTTCGTTCGATGCAGAACGCTCTTACGGGAATACGCTTCAGCTCAGTAGAGGAAATCAAAAATTGGCTCGATACGTTCTTGGGCTCGAAAGACGAGAAATTTTTTTGGTCTGGAATTCATAAATTGCCAGAAAGATGGGGGAAAGTTGTAGCTTCCGATGGACGATACTTTGAATAAAGCATTGTAACTATGTTTTCATAATAAAACTTCAAATTTTGGAAAAAAAACTCTGGAAACTTACTTGTAGACCCAATATATGCCATACAAAAACAACGGAGGAGACGAATGGACACTGTGCAATTTGGGAACGAAGGAGGATGTCCGGCATTTTATTGGAACGTGTCCCATATTAAATTAAATCAGGAGATCGTTTTGGGGAAAAAATTCCCTATCACTGAATGAGATCACAAACATCTTAAACGGCGCAAACTGGAACACTTTACACAACTTATAGGCTACAAATTATACATGAAGCTTTTTAGTAATTACAAATTTAAAGCCAACGCTTATTTTTGTTATTTTTGTTAAACTTGTAAATATTGTAACAGAATAAACAAATATTACTTACTATTATTATTTCTCGAGCAAGGTTTTCACCCTGACAGGAAGACTGTATCACAGCAGCCAACTTAACTTGAGGTGAAAGCTACATGGTCAGATTCAAGCCGCTTATACATATTTTGCCGTGCGGTTCAGTGTAGTGCCGTATTTCATGGAAATGATTCGGGTGTTAGAGGCTGTATCTCAGGACCTATCTGCTAACTCAATCTAATATCAGAGCCTGAGTACATATCCCAACCAGATAATCTATGATGCAGATCGACTACTCGTAAACAGGATTGGCAATTTCCTCATTAAGCTGATTTCAAGGCACACCGCAAGAGCGATCACCAACGACATTAGCCTGATATTTGCATCTTGTTAACTCAATTTTGTAAGCCATGAAATGTTTCTCCAAGAACCGGGAACTGGGTAAGGAGAGTAAGGTTGTGTGCATTTAAATTTAACAATAGACTTGTATTTAACCGTAAATCAATAAATCAGCTATGGATGGACAAATCCATACACAGTTAAAATATGTATATATACATGTGGTATATGTTCATATATTTGTATGTATGGACATATAAACATATCTGCGTAGCCATATTGCCAGGACAGGCGTGCTTTAATAATACATTTTTCATATTCGCATCTAATGATACCGGCAGCAATGTAAATTGGTTACGTGCATGTACATATATGTATATTTGCATTTCGGTGGGAACGAACAAGTGTCCTCAATTTTGCACCTAGAGGCATTCACATGCAAATTTTTACCACAATGCGATGCATATACTCGTAGTCTCTGTCTTTGTTTTAAAAAATAAATAATTTTCAATTTCCATAGTCTCCGATAAATTGGAATCCGGACATACGAGTAATATTAGCCCCAATTTTGAGCTGCGCACTTTTACTTAGAATACTATTTCAATCTCTGAATTCAAATTTAGTTCGATTGTGCTGTCTGTTTTTTTTTTTATAAAATCACTTTCGTTTTGTTTTTATGGGCAATCAGATTGAGATGGGATCAACAATTGTCACTATAAAATTTTAAATTGAATAGAACGTTTGTTGTTTTTTTTTTTCTTGTTTCTTCAGAGGGACAACGAATGATGGAGACAAAATCGCAACCTCATTTTCTGATTTCTTATAAACACAAATGTTCAGAACGACTGACGACGGACGAGGTTTATTCTATTTTTGAATTGATTCAATTTATCCGGAATGAGATTCAACTTTATTCGTGTGCGTATTGTCAAATTGTTTTCATATTATCAAACGTGATAGCAGCCTGTCTATAGTAATAGATACTCGTATGTACATGTAAATTTATACATAAATATATTGTATGTTCGTATGTAGATTTGCATAGTCTTGCACAACTGGCAAATAATGGAGCAGTGATAGGGAATTATTCTAGAATCAGTTGTATAAGCATTTGTGGTATTTGCGTTGGAATTGAATAAAGGATTTGTGTTCGATATACTTGAATAGGCATTTACGAACTATCCGGAGATGACGGATATAGGTTTTGGTTTATGAATTAGACATTAAGTATTATGTATCTACTTGTATTTGTATATGATTCGATTATCGATCATCGTAGTCGATTTTTTTTTTTTGACGTCAAGAAGAAGTGACAAATTGCTAAGAATATATTGTACAATCAGATATTAAGTTGGGATTCTTCAGAAAAGAAACAATCAGGTGGAGGAATCGCAGCTGCGGCAACCTTATTAATCCACTGTATTTGAGCTTAGGTCACCTCATTTATATACGACTATCATATTAGTCTGGTCCGCTAGCGTATGGCTGGGGAAATTCCAATGGCATAAGTTGACGTCTTTCTTAAGCGTGTGAAATTTCAATACGACCAAAAGTTGAGGCAAAAAATACTACAATGTCCAAAGGTTTGTCAAAAACATCAGAAATTCTGCCTCATCCTCCATCCCAATGCTCATTTATAATGAAATTCCAGCTGTCAGCTCTTTGGACAAGGCCAATCTGCTTGCTGCACACTTTACGGTCAACTCAACACTTCCAGATTGTGCTTTGTCCCTGCCTACACTCGAGTGCGTCGATTCTTCATTAAGACGAATGCACTTTCGCAAGAGTACTTAAAGATCTCAATATACATAAATCCGCTGGCCCAGACGGTATATCTCTCCTTCTTTTGAAGAGGTGTCCGTTCACTCTAGCAAAACCACTGCGTAAGCTTTTTCATCAATCCTACTCTTTAGGACTCTTTCCAAGCAGATGGAAAACAGCATTTGCCGAATCTTCTTCCCTCTCCTCTTACATACTCATTGCACTTACGTCCCTTCTTTCCAATGTCATGGAAACGCTAATAAACCGTCAGCTCATGAAATATCTCGAAACACGAGAACTTCTTAATGATCGGCTGTATGGTTTTCGTAGCAATAGGTCCACTGGTGATCTGATGGCATGTCTCACCGAAAAGTGGGACCAAAGCGTACATCAATCTGGCGAAAGTAAGATAGTTGCACTGGACATTTTTAAGGCATTTGACAGAGTTTAGCATCAGGGTCATTTGTCGAAAATGGGTGTTTTTGGGGTCAATGACTCTCCTCTTTAATGGATTAGAAATTACCTTTCGGAACGTTCAATTCAAGTTGTCTTGGACGGTTTCAAGTCTGACATTCACAAAATAAATGCTGGTGTGCCCCAGGGTTCTCTTCTGTCTCCGACACTCTTTTTAATTTGTCTACTACTTCTAATCCGATATATTCCTTTACTGATGACAGTACTGTCTGCTTTTCATATTCGTTTCCAGACTCACGCCCCGGCTCTTCGACTGTAGAACGGGAACGGCAGCGTAAGTTAGTGGCTGGCCGTTGCTCAGGTGGTAGTGTATTGGCTTTCCAGTCGGACGGTTCGGGGTTCAATGCCAGCCGTGACCAAAAGACTTTTTTTCAATCTGGATTCATTTTGCCGGCAGAAGGTCTTCCGGAACCGAGCAGAGGTCATAAAACTGCTTCAAAAAGTCAGTACTTATACAAAAAACGAATATTTGACTTTGTATGACGTTGGAAGGTTGTCACAAATGCCAAAGAATCCTATTTTGATTGAATAAAAATTTACGGGAAATCGGACATTTCATGTGGTACAACCCAATACAACATCAAATTAATTTACGCTAATAATTTAGTCTCCCAATTAAATGTTGAATGCCACCCATGGAGCTAAATATCCACTGAGTCTAAGCAATTTTCTATCTCTCTCTGTCCCATTTTTCGATATTAACAGCATAACCAATTGGGGAACTATCAACAGAGTGGAATTTATTGCTTCCAAAACTCAATGTTGTCTGCTGTCATTAAAGCGAAATTTACATAGCCAGCCATTATCCATGAATGGTACTTACATCGTCGAAATCGCAAAACTTTCCATTCTCGGTATATGTGTCAGTGACAACTTACGTTTGTGTGACCACATATTCGGTGTCGTCAAAAATGCTGCGAAATCCCTAGGTTTCCTCAAGCAATCTAAGAAATAATTCACCCCCTATGAGCTGTCCTCAATATATAAGGCATTCATCCACTCAAAATTGAAATACGATGCCCACATCTTTTTAGGTGCTCCTAAAACATCTTTGCACCTTCTAGATAGGACTCAAAACCGTGCGATAAAATTCATAGGTGATCTAATATCAGTCAATCAATTGCCGCTTAATATCTCCTGTCTCACTTTTTTTTATCTCTACTTCCATCACCAGTGCTCCATAGAATCGACAGTAGCATTCCGCCCTTCAAATATTTAACCATTACATCCGTCCCGCTGTGAATGCTTATCAGTATACCCTCAAGCTCTCGGACGTTCTCTGAAATATTGTGATTCGTTCCTAAGCTGAACAACTCGCTTGTGCAATGCCCTGCGATCTCTCTATTTCCTAGTCATTATAACATTCAGACATTTAAGACCAACGTACATTGGTACCTATCCTTCTTCGCTCCCTAAATTTGCGCTGTGTGCAAACATTTTAAGGGTGCCTTAACCCCATTTTTACAGTTTAGCTAAAGCTGAATTCTCAATTGGGATTCTTGACTTTTATATAGTAGACTATGTTTGTATCAGAGTACCTAAGCAGATTAAATATAGTCAGCGGATTAACCTATTTTTCTAACTAAGCACAAAAGAAAATAGCTAAGCGTGTCTATATGGGTGGATACTAGATATTTATGAATGTATTACGAAGCTGTCTCATTCTACACAAAAATCAGATAACTGAGACCTTGATTTTCTTTAAGCCAAGTTGTGTAATAATACAGGAAATACTCCTGTATGTTATATACAAAAGCTTACTGATTTAAATGGTGGTACAAATCCGTATGGTCCTGGGCTTCATCCAACTAACCTCTACAGTTAGCTCGCTTTTTATTCAATTCCCCCCAATTAGGCACTCCAAGATGGTTGAGGTTCACCTCCCCTTACGCTAGCCACCTAAGGCAAAGTCGTCTATCTTTACTGCGTTGTCCCTTCGGATGGAAATCGAGACTTTTTGGGCCGCAGCGATCATTCGCTCTATATGTCATACCCATGCTAGACGACTAATATACAATTTTCTGACCGGATGGATATTGCTGTACGGTTCATAGACTTTGATATTATATTTCCTTCTACAAAGCCCGCAGATGGAAACAGCAGTCTCTCGAGCAATCTTGTTCCGCCTTCGCTATTGTCTATGTCTTTTATGTCATAGCAAAGGGCTTACATGGCTAGGGCCTAACATTAAACCTCCTTCCTGACAATACCCCATTACTCAATTGACTTCTTAGGCCAAAGAAACACAGCTTTGTTTTCACTTATAGGTCTTCCAAAAGTCATGACTTTCAAACCGTGTTGCTTGTCATTTAAGTTCAGAATCGTTTTACAAATCATCATGAGAAGACTTACAACAGAACAAACCTTCAGTGTTAGTCAAACTTATAGACATTCGCGAAACATATAGAAGATTACCTGATTTGTTTGGTCCTGATAATCGACCAACTAAGTTCGGTGTTTGTCGTGTTGTGGATATACAATATTTTATACCACATACACTCTTCATGACGCAGAAGAAATTGTAGCCACGCTAAGATTGAAAGTATGGTGGAAGATCCAGAATTGCCAATTCAGCGCCGACCGCAATAGTTGGGCCTTTGTTCTGGACAATTTTACGCGTATAAGATCCAGCTCGTGCAGCAACTAAGATCACGAGATAAAATCTTGCCAGGGAAGTTCGCGGAAGAGCGCTATCTCGATTACTTTGAAGTCAACCTTTATTCTTATCAAAAAATCGTGTTTAATGACGAGGCAGAGTTTTGGCTTGAACAAGCAAGGTTGCCATTTCTGGGTGAAGCAGATCCAGAAGTGACCCATGAGACTCAATTACACCCACAAAAGTACATAGTTTCGTGTGGTCTTATCATTGGTCTTTGGTTTTCCAAAAATGAGACCGAAGCTCGCCGTCAGTCAGCAGGATTTCAGGATTTCAGCAGGATGGCATTATGTGCGATGCTAAGAAGACCGGTGCCCCATAATTTTCCCCAACCAATAATTTCGAAAATAGGCTGATGTATGCTCACTACCAAGTTAATTCTTGCTACCTTAAAAAGCTGGCAACTGAATAGTTCATTTTGCCTAACAGCGGAGTTTGTGTCGTTCTCGCAGTTTAACAGTGTGCACAAGTGATTTTTCCATATCCTCAGACATTTTCTTCTTACCGCTCGTTAAAACTTCCAAATGTTGTTCAACCTTGGTACGCTGCGTATTTTCTCTGTAGCAGTCGCCGTACACCTACCGCACTTCTTGAATGGCTGTGATATCTGTTTTGTAACATTCTATGCTAAAGTCCGAACATTCCGTGTGTGAACCGTACGTTGTTATCCTTGTATCGCTTGGTGGGTTCTTAAGCGGTCCGAGGTTATTCATGGCTATTGATTGCTTTGCAAGAACAAGATTACTGAATGTTGAGATACGAGTAGTTAACTCTACGCGCAACCTCTAACTTGCATATTCCGAAGTCAGTAACCCTCTTCGAGGATATAAGAATTGCCGTTGACACATGTAAACCCCCTGCATATAAACATACAACTCATCTCTAATCGTGCTTTCGAATAATTCGGAGTAAACCTGGGCCTCAGCTAAATCCAGGTAGTGCGCCTAAAGTTGCGCCCTCCAAGTCGGTTGAGGCCCCCTTCTATTTGTTCGTGCTACCTGAGCTGAAGTCTTCCTTCGGGTTAGATTCGGGCCGGAACTATAGTGTGCACATGTCCTAGCCATCTCAGGCGACAGATGCGCAGTTTTCTGACTAGATCGATGTCGCTCTACAGCTCGTAAAGTTCGTCGTTGAATCTTCTTCTCCAAAACCCGCCAACTAAAATGGGACTGAATACAAGTATTTTCCGAAGGTTTTTACTCTCGAAATGACTTAGAATATCTTCATCCGCCTTCAATAGGGTCCATGCTCCTCCATAGTTTCCTGAATAGGACCTTACCACTCAATTGTTTTCTTAACCCGAAGAAATAGCGATTGACAGGAGTGATTTGGGTTTACCCTCATTTACCCCTAAATCCATATTGACAGCTTCCGTTTCAGTGTTAGCGAACGCACCGACCAGATCTGAGAAATGAATTGGTACATGCTCTCCACAAAGTCATTTCCAGGAACTTCAAATACCTTGCCCGGTGAGACGTCAGGTTCAGCTTATTTATTGGATTTTAACTTAGATATTGCAATCCTTACTTCGTGCTGATCAAGTGGACGGGAAAGTGCAGAAAACGTTTTTCCACATTTTCAGCACCGACTGTGACTCTACTTACTACAAAGTTTCCTTCTTGATCTCTAAAGGTGTCTGTACGAGTTCTGTTCACGTTTTTTTTAACTTAACCCCGAGTACAACCTCTCAATAACTTCGATCGATGTTCTTTCCTCCTCTTCTGCTCGTAAAGATCACTCCAGCTCCATATTGCGTTGCAGCGCCGCTTTTTTGGCTTCTTTTTTAGTTTCACGTGCTTGCCGTCATTCTTTAGTCAAACCAGGGACTCTTTGGTGGTGGTCGGGTGAATCCCAACACATCAGTTGCGGCGTCTCTGATGGCACGTTGATACTGGCGGCATATGAGTTGTTGAGAGACTTCGGGATACGCGTTCGGCGAAGATTCTGACGGTCTCTGGCGATTGCAGCTTTTTTACGTTTTATCTTCTCGCAGTAATTCTTCTTGTGGCTGCAACAAAATAGTGATCCGGAATGTTCGGACGTCCAAAATACTGAAGGCATACCTTACGTCTATCACAAAATGATCAATTTGATTTTGCATTTGATGATCTGGAGACCGCCGCCGCTGTCTCCGCTTGTGCATATTGAGATCAGGAAATCGTGTGCCCGCTATAATGATATTTCGTCTCGCCGCAAAGTCAATAAGCCTAATTTCGTTGCCAACTATCCCACCAAAGATGCCTTCTTTCCTATCCTGGTTTTAAGATCACCTAGTATGATTTTTAACGCCATACTTCGGTCATTGCTCATATGTCTTGTCGCGGAGCTATTAGAAATATTCTTTGGTGGCGTCAACCTTGTCTTCCGTAGGGGCATGGACGCATATTAGGATGATGTTAGCGAATTTAGCCATGATGCGGATTGTTATAAGACGGTCGCTCACGTGTCGGAAGCTCAAGACTTTCTGCCTAAGTTGCCGCATATGGCAAATTCACATCAGAATAAGCTCTGTTTCTTTTCTCTATAGCAATCACTACAGTATACTCGTATGTCGCAGTATTTCATCCTACTTATGTCCAGCCCGTCCCATCGCACTTCCTGGATGGCGCTGATATCTCCGTGATAGCAGTCAAGAGTCTATGCACGTGGACTGTTAAGGGACCGAACATTACAGTGGAAATCCGAAGGACGTTGTCCTTTAAACGTTTGCTAGGCTCGTCAACAGTGAGTCCGTTTTTGTTTGAGGCCATTAGGTGGTTCGTCACATATTTTAATCTCTTCCGTTTAGGGTTGTGAGCCCTATGGCGGCGTGGGCCAGTATAATGCTACTGGTCGGTCATGCCCCTGCCATTTTAGCCTGAGTATGGGTTTACTCATGCAGTTTCCGGGGGGCACCACTGGGAGGTAAGGCAGACTCCTCGCTACGAACTTAATTGTTACCCTGCTGGACTAATCCATGTTATAGGACACTCAGCCGTTTCCCGATCAATCGCTACCCAAGACCCTCGAATCGAATACAGGTTTATAATTAACGAATGAGCGCTACCAGTATTAGGCGCATTTGCTTGGTGGTAGATGAACTATGTCTAAAGCCACATTAAAAGGGCCAAATAAATTTGTTTAAGATGTTAATTTCACATATGTACTACGACAAATAGATTATATGAGATGCTTAGAAAGCGTATTACTCGGTATTTGGTGCAACGCGTATTGGCCGGAGGACCCTGGGAACCCAAACATTGTGCAGCACCATGTGCATGTGCTATGTATAGTATTTGCTTAAAGTTTTAAACATTCCGCCAAGCTATGCTATCCACATCTGCACCTATGTGGTTTTTAACCTTTTTTCATGACTTCGCTGTGGTTGGGTGCCAGAACACTAATGCCATTATCAACTACTGGGTAGTTGGAATTTTCTTCTCTACTGGAGCAATTGTTACCCTCAAACCTCATTGTTGCATCCAAACAAATGGGCAAAGACCATCCGTGGCCATGTCGCCCTTCTCATTCTTCGGAGCAAGCTGATCATTTACCGACACAGTTGAGCAGTCACACATGGCAGCCATAAAAGATGTCATAGGATGCCCTTTCAGAACATCTCTGTCCGTCCAAAGTATCTGCTATAGAAGTGAATTCAGTCTCAGATCATCCAGCTGAATAGAGGCTCCTTTCCTATTCAGGATCCAGACATTTCAGGTGCATTTGCTATCGAATATCCTTTTTCGGTAGTCCAGTATGGGCTAAGAAGTATGTAGTTTCTTCACTTAATGCCTTTTTGTACACAGAAAGAAGAACCTACGATATTCTGTCGACTCTTAAAGGCAGGAGATTGAGAGACTTTCACTGGGAGAAATTTTCACCTTCAGGGTATTGCCATTGCCTGCCGAAAGGGCGGTGATGTCAGATACAACTTTCTCCTGCATTTCAGTATTCGGACTGAAAATCGAAACCATTCCCTTTAACTAAATATCTCACAAACTATATCTTGGCAAAATAAGGACACATATTTTTGCTTTGCCTCTTGTACATAGACCCTTTCATGGTAAAACTGGATGGCAACTCGTAACGATCGTCCGCCCGATATTGAGTTTGGAAACAAGCCGTTTTAGAAACAGGCGCCTTTATTCTCAAAATTTCGAAATCACAATCACACGGGATTAGTCTTGTTGTGTAAGTTAGTTGTCGAAAGCTTCACTCAATGCGGTCAGTTAATTTTTTTCTTTTTGCAGTGTGTTTAACCTACCTTAGTCTAGGTGTGCCCTCATTATATTATACAATAACTTTCAACTAGATTCCTGTGAAATGTCCACACAGGTTTTAGCTACACCAGATACTTCCGCACACTGTCAGCACTGGAATTGCATACAATAGATCCCAGAATTCTATTTCCTTTGTAAAAATTCATTAAGTTGCGCTCAAACATTCAATCAAAACCCTGTCTGTATGACTGGTTGCCAGAACCTTGCCTAGATATTTAAACACATCCAAATTGTTTATCTTTAGAGGATTCTCCTCTCAGAAATTACTGTAAAGCCATTAATTTTATTTCATTTGCTAAGACAATTGTCTCTGAACAACAAACGCGTTGACATTTTGAATTTAAATAAGATCTGTAGCCTCCAAATAATTATGTATGCATGTTTACCGCTCAAACCATGTGTACTATGGATAAAAACCCCGAAACGAGTGCAGAAGACTTAAGAACCCCTCTTCACTAAACGGCAATAGTACGAATATATAGTACTATAAAGTCTTTTGTTGCGTTATTCACTTCCAAGAATATCTGAATACTCATATGCGATTACACAACCATGTGGTGGATGTCTCCTTGAGCTTCGAACAATTTAACACCCTTGCTCTAAAATGACATCCACCATGTTTCATTTCGGTTTGTTGATTGCTTAAATGAGCATGCAACTACAAAGTACTTAACTGGTGCGTGTGTACTGTATGTTACTTGTTGCATCCACATCCAGTACCTCACATTTAAGTTATACGGCAAAATGTCTACTTATCCCTTAAAATGAACGTTGCAACATGTAATTTCACTAAAACTCTGGTGCAACTCTGTTTTTGATAATTAATGCTGAAGAATTTCGTACAATTAATTGAGTGGCAAGTAAATATGCGAATTCGAAAATTACAACGTAATGAAACAAAAACTTTTGAATACAATTTTGTATAATGTATAGAATGGGAAACAGCATTGCATAGCTTTCGAAAACTTATGAAGGGTTCTTCAAAAACCCTCATGAATATGAGTTACTCGTAGTGTAGTGGTGCTTATCAATATCTATAAATTTGAAATTTTAAAATTTATATTGTAAGCTGAAAGTGTATTCTGATATACGAGTGCATAGTTCTAGTAATTTCTGTTTCCATGAACTTAACAGTGAACGCTTCACAAAATGGAAACCTTGTAGAGAAACTGATCGCACTTAGAGAATTGTTTGCTTACCTTGAGGAATAATATCTGGACGCGCTTTGAGTCTAGTTTGAAAATTTTTCAATTTATGTGAAATCTTGCGTTCGAATTTAAATGGCGCGAGAGTTATGGAGGAATGTGAGGGCTTCACCACCCAAGCATGAAAGTGGTTCAGCGGTTTACCCGGACCTCTCGGTCTAGGAAATACACGTTGATACTTTCATTGTAGCGCGCGTGCAGCCCAGGACATCTAAGGGCATCACAGACCTGTTATTGCTCAATCTCATTATTGCTAGACGCAATTTGTCCATTTAAGAAGCTAGTGTCCTTATAATGGGACAAACAAACAGGTACGGCTCCACTTACATAAACCCATTCAAACACTCATAGATTTTACTGTATTCATGAATGAAGGCTATATAAGCTTCAGCACCATAATCCTGAAAGCATCTATTTAATATATTTGAGTCTCGTTCGTTATCGGAATTACCCAGACAAATCACTCCACGAACTAAGAACGGCCATGCACCACCACCCATAGATTCGAGAAAGAGCTATCAATCTGTCTTACACACTTATGTTCGGACCTGGTAAGTTTTCCCGTGTTGAGTCAAATTAAGCCGCAGCCTCCACTCCTGGTGATGCCCTTCCGTCAATTCCTTTAAGTTTCAGCTTTGCAACCATACTTCCCCCGGAGCCCAAAAGCTTTGGTTTCCCGGGAAGCGACTGAGAGAGCGATAGTAGTAGCTACACCCAATTGCTAGCTGGCATCGTTTATGGTTAGAACTAGGGCGGTATCTGATCGCCTTCGAACCTCTAACTTTCGTTCTTGATTAATGAAAACATCTTTGGCAAATGCTTTCGCTAAGTTAGTCTTACGACGGTCCAAGAATTTCACCTCTCGCGTCGTAATACTAATGCCCCCAAACTGCTTCTATTAATCATTACCTCTTGATCTAAAAACCAATGAAAGTAGAACAGAGGTCTTATTTCATTATTCCATGCACAAAATATTCAGGCATTTGGAGCCTGCTTTAAGCACTCTAATTTGTTCAAAGTAACAAAAACTGATTTGGGTATTTTATAAAGCCACTTAAATTGGTCGAGCGAGAGTTTTTCTACTCAATTGCCACCTTAGTTACTTGTTGCACTTAAGGTGGCGGTACAGTCCGGAGTTGACATGGGCCTCAACCAACAAACGTCTCCAGCCACCTAGCTCTTTACCTACCTGCCTCCTGTTTCACACGTCAAGTTGGCTGGGACCCCCAGCCACTTTCGCCGCACGCCACCTAAGTCGCGGTCTTCTTCTACTGCACTGTTCCTTCGGGGGTGGATTCGAAAACTTTTCGGACAGGAGAAGTGGTGTCCATCCGCTCTACATGACCCAGTCTTCTCTGTCGTTGGACCTTTACTCTTCTGGCTAAGTCAATGTCACTGTAGATCTCATACAGTTCGTCATTGTACGAGTATCTCCTCCTCCGTTTATACAAACGAGACCGAAAATCTCCCGGTCTCCTCTCAAAGCAGCCAAGAGCACTCTAAATCAGTTTTGATTAAGTCCATGCACCATAGAGCAGGAGTGGAATTAATAAGGTCTTATATAGTGTCACTTTTGTTGTTCGAGAGAAGGATATGCTGTGCGATTGGCAAGGATACCAAAACTAGACATTTCTCTGTACAGCTCGCCCCTATAGATGCTGTCAGACGCGACCTTAAAATCGATGAATACGCGGTGTGTGTTGTGTTGGAACTCATGGTTTTTTTCCAAGTTCTGCCGTAGTGTGAATAGTCGATGGTCGACTTTCCTGGCGAAAAGCCACACTGATATGGACCAATCAGGTTTTTGACGAACGGTTTTAGGCACAATATGCCAGACAGATCTTGTAGGTTATGAAATACTGATGCCTCTGTAGTTGGGGCAGTTCAGAGGGTCTTCTTTCCAGCCCAAACAATAGACAGATGAGTTGATGCAAGCTCCTTACCAAGTCATCGCCTCCGTTTGGAAGAGCTTGACAGTCAGGTCGTCCGGTCCAACAACTTTGTAGGAGTTTAGCTTAGATATGGCTTCATCCCGATAGGGTGGATGAAGATATTAATTTCATCCCGGTTGGGTGGGCGGAATTGTTGGTCTACATCGTCCAGGTTTTCTCTGCCTGACAGCAGTATTTCACCTTCCATATCCTCTGCATCAATTACGACTCTGCTAACGGGTGACCAGACAGCAATGATAGTTTTTCCAATTGTTATGCTTCAGCAGCTGTCAAAGTTACCAATGACATCCAGCTGTTAAAATACTCAGTAAGGCTTGCGATTCCATCGTGCGGTAATTATTAAAAAATATTATTGAAATTCCGGTTCAGTTGAAAATACGCAACGTGAATTTCGTCGTGAGTTCGGTCGTCATCATGGCTTCAGTGTGCAAGCAATTCGTCGGACTGTAGAAAAGTTTAAGTGTGAGTTTGGATCTTAAGCCACCAACCAGATAGGGACTGGTTTGATATGAAGAAAACATAGCCGCTGTAGAGGCCAGTATCGAAGTAGGCCCAGAAATTTCGATACGGTGCCGATCAGCTGGATTGCGTATCGCCAGAGAGTCAACCCGGCTTATTTTACGGTTGGATTTAGCGTACATGCGTATAAGACTGTGCCGACGGCCTGACAATGCCGGACTGCCATAGACGCCGCCGTGGGGGTTGGAAATGTTGGCCGGAGAATCATCTGGTCCAGCGGCTATGTCAACAAGCAAAATTGCCGTTATTGACGCGAACGCAATCCACAAGTGTTCGGCCAAGATTCAATGCGTCCACAAATATTGACTGTTTGGTGCGGTTTATGGCATGGCGGCATCATTGGACTTTATTTTTTTCGAAATAAGGAAGGAGACACCGTCACTGTCAATGGTCTCAGGTACAGAGTGTGGTCAAAGCTCGACAACATCATTATAGCCGAGCGTGGCATGCCATACAATGGACGCAATGTTGTGAAGGAGAAATTTAGCGAATGGGTTATATCACGTCGCTATCATACGATTGTTTTCTTTTGGGCTACGTCAAGTCCTTAGTCTACGCTAACAAGCGTAGCCACTTTGGACGAGCTCGAGGCCAACATTCTATTGTTGGAATAACGCGCACATATTGAACCGAGTCATCAAAAATTAAACCGACCGCTTGAAGCATTGCCAGCGAAGCTGCGGCGGCTATTTGAATGATATGCAATTCCACACATAATGGCATGAACATGGCTTCAAAATAAATGAAGAATCAATTTTATATTTCACACCGTTGTTGTTTTATTTAAATCGTTTTTATCTGGTCGTCTCTACAGGCTTCGTTTCGTGTTTTTTTCCATGGCATGTTGTTTTTTACATTATGGTAAAACTTTCTAATCTCATTCTTGAAATAGCAGCTCTCAATATTCTCGATCGTGCACTTCTCATGCTCCTTCTTTTTCCTCCTGAGAAACCGGTGTTCGTTTTTCTCTTCTGATCGTAGAGCTCGTGAGCAACTTCGTTATGGTGGCCGAGTGAATACCAGCATATCAGAGGCGGAATCTCTAATAGCTTGGCTACAACAGGGTAATGGTCGGAGTCGATGTTGGCCCCTCGGAAAGTTCGGGCATCCATAATACTGGAGGAATGCCTTGCGCCGATCGCAATGTGGTCATTCTGCTTGACGGTTGATTGATCAGGAATTCTCCAAATCCCGTTGTGAATATCAAGATGTGGTGTCATGCAGACTATACGTTTAAAAATGCTCTCTGCATTAAAACTGTCGAGAACAATCTTAACATTGTAGCTAGGGAACTGCTCGTAGGTATTATCCAGGAGCTCGTAGAAGTCATCATCTTTCTCCTCTGTAGGCGTGTGCGCTCATAAAAGACGTATTTCTTGGATAGCGCAAATATTTGCTTTGCAGCAGTCCAGTGCCTCCGCTAGTTGTTCGTCTGCCAGTAGCCTATTTGGGGACCTAACATTCCACTGACAGATCCGAAGGTCGTTGTCTTTGTTTCATTTGCAGCGGTTGCCAGCAGTAGATCCGTCCGTATCCGATGCTTGTTGTTGTTTCGTGACTTAACCTTCTTTTCCATCGCCGGGCAGTTACTCCTGCGGCACAACCCCCAACCTAGAGTGTCAGTTCCATTATAGATACCCCTAGAACAAGGGGTTGGTTAAATCGAAGACAGTAACCCGTTCGGGGATGTGAGCGCTGCCATTTGGCAAGTCGAGTCCGGATGAACATCGATCAGTATTCGACGGTTATCACTTGGAGGTAAAATAAACACAATTGATGTGTAGAAACAGTTACAACACTGGTTATCGCCAGGTTGACACCTCTCATTGCCTACCTAATTTCCACAGAACCTAACCATTAAATTGCCACCTTAAACCAAAAAAATTGCGACAATAACTCTTGAAATCAGTGCTGGTGTTGCTGTCAGGATTACCAACGGGGCCTCGTTAGACAAAGTGTCTAACTTACTCCAGGTTATATTTCTTGTAAGTAACACTCTGTCCGATACGGCTGCACTGAATGTCCTATTTTGTATTTCTTTTCATAAATACGAGTATACTTCATTTAGCTCTCGTCGACATCAATACTCATTTTCGGCGCTTCCGAATTAATACTCAAAAACGTGTTCTTGCCATCATATTGTGTTCTTCCTGTAAAACAGAAGTTTTGATACAACTTTCTGAGATTTGATATGAGTTTTGCACAATTTTTTGAAGAAATGCACTTAAGAGATCCCTTGACATCACGTCACCTTGCATTAAACCTTTTTTCATATTGACCTTAATGAAGCAGCGCATAATCAAAGGAGGTTGATAGGGAATCCCAAACAACGCTACAGAGTTTGTCTGTTTTATCCGCCGTAGTATGAATATTTGGTTTGTGGTGTACTTTCCTCGCATAAAGGCAGAGTAGCGCGGTAGGATATTATAGGCGATATTGAGGAGACTTTTGCCTCCATTAGTTGACACATTTTAGAGGGTTTTCTTTCTTCAGGGTCGGGCAAACAATGTGTCAGCATATTGTATTTTGCAATTTACCTCCCGCTGCTGCCACATTAGGTTTACTGGTCTTAAGTTATATTTACGATATTAAATATAAAGGAATACATTTTGTATTTGACAACAGAACAGGAGCGAATATAGTGCCAAGTACAGAGAACTTTTGCAAATATCATATAAGCTTAAACCGCAACTACATCTAGACTTCCATGATTATAATACATATTATCATAGTGAGTGATAAATGAAAATGTGTTTTGCCAGGCAAGGCTGCAAGAATAAGACTTATGCTTGGTACCAAAACAAAAACACCAGAAAACAGCAGCAACGACTTCTGTGCCCATTTCAGACAGCATAAACTTGACATTTTAAGAGATGATATGGTTAGGTGCCAAAAAATTCGAAACCCTAAGTAGTATTACTGTCGCATTCTACTATAAAACTGCCGGGAGTAGGTTTGATGCTATCAGACAAGTCTTGGCGAGTTTATGACCTATGCGTCATCAGAGCGAGAAGACAACTAGTCAGATTTTAGATAAGAATAAGAAAATTCACTACAGTACAGTTTGTGAGATATTGTGATATTGTTAGGCGATCTGCTTTGTATTTATAATCGGAAACCGATTGCTCGAATATATGATAAACCTGTCCAATAACGGAATATCAAAGGTGAGCGATTCTTACACTTCTATGATGCCAAGCATGTTGCCATTGGGGGCAACATACGAGTATACCTACGAGCACATGGTCTGCCATAAAACCAAAACCATATCACCTGATGTGCAAATAGACAAACAGATCGATCATCTGACCCCACCGTCCAAAGCAGACGCAGATAGATGTCATCATACCATTTTCTTTTGGTAGTTCCCCCAAACTACAAAGTGCGTCAGCTCCATTAGGCTACCCAAATTCAACACACCCAATAACTCAGCAAATATGTCTTGCAAAAGTGGAACCGATGAATTTTTTTTGCATCACCAAACATCGAAAAAAAGGCCAATACCGTGGAAAATATTTTCCATGATGACAGGAAAAACAGAAATCTAGCTCCCCGAAGACAGATCGTAGAGCAAAAGGCTACAAGAACTGCTTAATGTGCAGCCCTATCAGGATGTAGTTACAACATCGTGTCGAAATACTGACTAAGGACAAAAGTAGTACGGCGTCTCGTACGACGTACCTCCTTGGGAATGAAAAATATTTTCTTTTTAAATGTTTTTTTTATTTTATTCAATATAGTCCCCTTTTAGTTTGATACATTTATTCGATTTTCCAACTTCTTGACCCCGAAAAGTAATTTTTCGGAAGGTCTGCAAAATACTCCTCCGTGGCGTCGATAATTTCCTCGCGTGAGCTGAATTTTTTATTGATGAGCCATCTTTTAAGTTTTGGGAAGAGATAATAGTCCGAGGGATCCAAATCCAGTTACCAATCGACGCCAAAAATCCGCCCGATTCCGCATCAGCAAGTCCAAAATACTCCTTCGAAGTGCTCTCGCGTTCGTATTTTTGGTCAGGAGTGAGCATACGCTGCGCCCAGCGGCAGGATAACTTTTTCATATGCAGAATATTGCCCAAAATATGGCGTGTGCACTCAGTACTAATCTTTGTGGTATCTGCTAGCTCGCGCACCTTCACTTTCCGGTCAGCCAACACTATTTCATGTATTTTTTTGACATTGTCCTCTGTAACCGCATCGGAGGGCCTGCCGCTGCGGACTTGATCGGTAGTGGAGTTACGGCCACCACGAAACTCTCGAAACCAATATTTGACGGTGTAATCTGACGGAGCATTAGCCCCATAATATTTATCCAACTTTTCTTTTGTTTCCTTCGCCGTTTTGCCTCTCAAAAAATAATGTTTTATGAGGGAACGAAAATCGTTTTTGTCCATACTCAACATGATGCCAAACACGTCAACAACAATCAGCTGTCAAAACAAAACTGAAGACAGTATCGCACTGAAATTTGGCATGTCTGCCTAAATATGAACGAGCTTCAAGGCACCATAACCTTTTTTGCAGTAGCAGCACATTCTGGCGGTCACCCCACTTGGTTCATACGAGTGGCGTTCAACATATTCTCGGTATCGGGGTGAAGCTGTAGTTGTATATATGAATTGACTTATTTATCAAGTAATACTATTATTTTAGTGTATTCATGTAAAATTTCATATAAATGTGATTATTAATTCGCGTTTTATCTCTAGTTAAACAGAATCATAATGGCAACTGAGACGATGATGGTGAAAATTGAGCATCGCGCTGTAATTAAATTTCTCACTAAGCAAGGAAAAAGTCAAAAAACTATTCATGAAGAGATGGTGGCTGTTTACCAGGGTTCCGCACCTTCATTATCAACTGTGCAAAAGTGGTCAAGTGAGTTCAAGAGAGGCAGAGAGAGCATTGAAGACGACCCCCGCTCCGGCGCCCCGGCTACTGCTTGTACGGGAGAAAGCATCAAAGAAGTCGAAAAACTTGTTCTTGAGGATGCCCGAATAAAGGTGAAAATGATGGCAGAGATCACCAAGCATTCAATTGGTACCATTCACACCATTCTTCATGACCATCTTAACCTTTCAAAGGTCAGTGCAAAGTGGGTGCCACGAATGCTCACAGCGCCTCAGAAAAAAGTGAGAATCGCATGCTGTAGAGAGCTTTTGGAGATGTGTAGTGAGAACGCGGACGGTGTTATGGATCGAATTGCTACTGGGGACGAAACATGGGTCCACCACTATGACCCTGAAAGCAAACAAGAGTCCATGCAGTGGCATAAAAAAGGAACAGACCCCCCGAAGAAGTTCAAAGTCACTCCGTCTGCCCGAAAGTTCATGGCCACAGTTTTTTGGGACTCAAAGGGAATCTTGCTCATTGAGTACAAAAAAAAAAGGTGAAACCATCAACGCCACATCCTACGCTTCCACTTTGCATAATTTGCGGGAGGAAATTAAAAAGAAAAGACGGGGTAAACTCGCAGCGGGTGTGTTGCTTCTTCATGACAACGCTCCTGTTCACACGGCGCGAGTTTCCAAGGCTGCTGCGCGAGATTGTGGTTTCGAAGAAATCCAACACCCACCCTATAGTCCAGACCTTACCCCTAGTGATTATTTCCTGTTTCCGGATTTGAAAAAATGTCTTCGTGGAAAAAGATTTTCGGATGATGAAGAACTCAAGTCAGCAATAAATGGGTATTTTGCAGAGAAAGAGGAAATTTATTTTTTTGAGGGTTTAAAAAAGCTTATCTCAAGATGTAACAAATGCATTGATGTTAGGGGAGATTATATTGAAAAATAAAAACAATTTAAATTTAATTCGCATTTTCCTTCATATCGATACCGAGAATATATCTAGTCCTAAACAACATCCGGTTAAAGCTTTACCAGCCTCTCATCACTTAATGAGAATCATCAACATAGGTGGAAGGATCACTTCGCTTTAGTTTCGAACTGTGTATTCATTCTCGAGAGGATAATGCACGGTTTCGAAGACACCCTTGCTGGGAAAAAAGCCAGTTTCTCCTCTGTTTCCACTGTGTTAACCACGTCAACATTGTTGGAATCACCATGGAGCACATCGTTAAATACCGATCGTCTCCAGTGCCCTAGGAGCATTATTTTCACAAACACCGGGACTGGTACGTTTGGTATTTCCTTTAAAATGCTATAAGCTTAAAACCGAAGCAGGGGTTGCTTCCATTTAATATTGAATCTGTGTTGCTATTCTGATTTCCAATGTCGACCTCTGTGAGAGAATTAGGCAGGCATCTCAATCCAAATTCGCAAGGCGTAGTGGATCGGATATATGTAATTATGTGCTAACTGGCGCAAAGAAATTACTTATCCAGGAAAATCGACACAAACATATCGCTCAGCAGTCGAAGATAAGTCATGATAATTAGGAAACGTTCTTGAGAGTTTCAGTACATTGCTGATAGTGTCTACCTCAAGAGTATACTGATGCAACCGCATCCCTACATTTTATAAAATGTCATTTAATGCTTTTCAGTTGTTGTTATTGTTAATCTTTTCCGATTGTCAAAGTTCTTCTCACACGTTTCATTTTCCCGCTGTATTACTATCATACTTTCATTGCACATTTGACTTCTTGTATTCGCATTTATTTTTGTTTTGTATATTTTTTTTAATCGGAATTAAACACTGAAATCCTAAATTAAAATCGTTCCCGTTTAATTACTACACATTGGCGACGAGGATAACAAAAGAACTGTGCAACTATGGACGCTGCAGATCTCGAAAAGATTCTACAAAAACTTCAAGAAGCTAATCAAGATTTTTTGAAGATCGTTTTGGAACAAAAACGAATGTCTGTGAAACAGACATTCGCTTCTTCCTTCAAGAGTTTTGATAAATCCATAGAGTCTTGGACGACATATCACCTCCAACCTGAACAACATTTCATTGCAAACAACGTGATCGAGGACGACACAAAAGGTGCTTGTTTGCTTAGCTGGATTGGTGGTGAGTCACTGGAACTTTTACAAAAATTCTATGGAGACAAGGTTACAAGTGAAAAGTTTCAAATTTTTATCAATAAGCTAACTTTTCTCTTTGAGAAAAAGCACCACATGCTTGCTTCTAGGTTTAACCTCAACAACTTATTCTGAATGGGTTGCAGATTTGCGAGGAACGGCCAAAGAATGCATGTTTGTTTGTGGCAAAGAAAATTGTGGAGAATCGTATGTGGACTCTAAGATTAGGGACATGATCATTCTTTATTCTCCCCATGACAAAGTTCGATCAACAGCCCTTCAAAAAGAGACTCCAACTTTGGACGAGGTTCTCCAAATCGCACAACTCTACGAAGAAACCACGAAAATGTGCAGTGAACTCAAGAACAATCAAAGCGGAACAGAGGTTAATGCTGTTTATCAAACACATTGTCGATCAAAAGGTAAGCAGGGATATAAAAGAAGTGCTGGTAGTAAGAGTGTGATGAAAGAGGGTAATAAATCGTGTCCTGGATGTGGAACAAGTCATCAGCGATCACAATGCTTTCATTATAAAAATAAATCAGTCTTTAAACCTGCAGAGTCGGACACATTGCAGCAGTATGTATGTCATCGAAATCTCGAGAGTCTTACCGTCAATTAATTCAGGTGTCTAATCAAAAACGTTTTGCCGTCAAATACAAAAGTAATGAAAACGTCCATTCAAGTAGACAATTTGAGACCGTTAGTACTGTTGATATTCTTGATTCACTACAAACCGATATCGAAATAAATCATAATGATGCTAGTTCCGGCAAACTACTTATCGATTTAACGGTCAATAGAAAGACTCTCAAATTTAAAATAGACACGGGAGCATCATGTTTACTTATTGGCCTTGAGGTTTATCACAAGCTAAATGAGCCACCGGAAAAAATTCTAAGAGTCTACGGTAGAAGTACCTTGCCAGTGAAAGGCACTATGTCGGTTGAAGTATCATTGGGTTCTACAAATGAAAATTTAAATCTAATAGTAGTCGACAGTCAAAGTGCAACGAATATTCCCGGTATTGATTGGTTTCGAAAAATGGATTTCGGTATTCGGATTCCTAGAATCATCAAACATACCCATGATTCGCATTCTTCTGATCGTGATTGTTTCAGCGTACAGCAAGAATCTCTCATATCAACGCTCGAAGTTCTCAAAAACGATTTTCGAACAACGTTGTCATCAGATCTTGGCCATTGTTCATCTTTTAAGGCACATCGAATGCTCAACCAAAATTTTACAAGCCTTATAATCTACCATTTGCACTCTATGAAGATGTTCGAGCTGAAATCAATCGCTTGGTATCGTTGAATATTCTCAAGCCTGTAAATGCGAGTGAATGGGTAGCACCTATCGTTGTCATTAAAAAGCCAAATGGTCGCGTGAGAATTTGTGCCGACTTTAAATTTACTGTCAACTCTCAAATTGAAATCGATCGCTATCCTATACCAAGGATTGAGGAGTTGTTTCATAAGCTCAGTGGTGGACAATTTTTCACAAAAATCGATCTTAGTGATGCTTATCTGCAGATCGAACTCACAGAATCGTCAAAAAAACGCATGGTCATCAACACCCGTTTTGGATTATTTCAGTATGAGAGGATGCCATTTGGAATCGCTAGCGCTTCTGGAATTTTTCAGAGAGATATGGAAGGCATTGTGAGTGGCATACCAGGGTGTGCTGTATAACTAGACGATGTTATTGTCGCCGGCAAAAATAATGAAGAGCATTTTAGTAATGTCAAAAGATTATCCGCACATAACCTTAAATGCAGAACAGAAAAATGTTATTTTGCGAAGGAAAAACTTTAGTATGTCGGACACGAAATCAACTCAAATGGAATACGGCCATCTGAAAGAAGAATAGAAGCACTAAAACTCATGCCAGCTCCAAAAAATATAAACGAGTTAGAGTCATTCATTGGTAAAATCAATTATTACCACAAGTTTACTCCTAATTGCTCATCAAATGCCTCAGCCTTGAATCAGCTCCGACGACAAAACAAAGATTTCGTATGGCGAAGTAAACAAAACTCAGCCTTTCCGTCGCTTAAGGATGACATTATCAAAGCGGTACAGTTAGTTCATTTCGATGAGAAGCTTCCTCTAGTTCTTGCAACGGACGCATTACAAACTGGAATTGGTGCCGCTCTTTCGCTGCTTTACCCAGATGGGTCTGAAAAACCAATCTCATTCGCATCAAAAGCTTTAATGAGAGGCCTCGTCAGTACCTCTACAGCAGAAAATTAGGCTCTCATCACACTCTTTCACCCATCGAAAAAATTACCTGTTATGTCACTTCATCGTGTACAACGTTGGGCGATTACTCTTCAGGCATACACATATTCGATTCAGTACCGTAACGCCAAACAGCATGCAAATGAGGACGTTCTTTCCCGTTTACCCATTGGAGGTGACGTGGAATTCGACAAAAAAGAAACAGAAATGTCGGTTCAACAGATTTATGAGTTAGTCGTCGCAGATTTTCCCATCAGCTCAGACGTCATAGCAGCAAACACCAAAACAGATAAAGTTCTTAATCGCATTTGTTATTACGTTCAAAATGGATTGCCACAGAGCTTGCCAAAATCTGAGGTAAAATTAATGCCTTTTTTCAATCGTAAAATGTCTCTTTTACTTCAAAGCGGAGTCTTGCTCCTTCAAACCGCGTGGTTATACCTAAGGCGCTCGAGGAAAAAGTATTAAAAATGCTGCATGAGGACCATTGGAGACAAACGCGAATGCAACAACTTGCTCGTAGATACGTTTGGTTTCCCAACATTGACATCGCAATAAAAATCTCGCCCGAAACTTGCTCCACCTTAAACGCCAGTCAACCCAAACAGGAATACTTAGCATGGCCTGAAGCTGATCAGCCCTGGGAGAGAATCCACATCGATTTTACAGGCCCTTTCTTCTCTCGTATGTGGTTACTAATTGTGAATTCATTTTCCAGCTTCCCATTTGTTTTCGAGTTATCATCAGCAACGTTAACATCAGAAATTTTTGCCCTACAAAAGGTTTTTGCAATCGAAGGTCTGCCGTAAATGATCGTCAGTGATACTGGACCACAATTTTCATCATCTGAGTTCAGCACTTTCTGCAAACTTAACTCCATCGAACATATCAGATCAGCCCAATTCCATCCCGCTTCAAACGGTTTAGCGGAGTGAGCAGTTCGCACTTTTAAGGAGGCGTTCAAGAAAGTAGTGCACGAAGAAAATGACCGTGAAAAGGCCTCAATATTCAAAATAGTACAACGAGTCTATGCGAGGTTGTACTCCAGAGGAAATCGGTGGATTGCTGGAGTGGTTGCTAAAGTTTTAGGAGCTTCGATCCCGACAGCATGGAGAAATCTCAAGCGAAGCTCCCAGTGAAGATTTTGACATCGAGTTAGACACAGTGCCAGTGACATCGCTAATTGTACTTCAAATGATAACGCTAAGTCTTTAGCGTACCGAATCTACACCACCGGCTTTAAACACTCAAGAAGCACCAAAACCACAGAAAATAAATTAGGTCAGAGGGAATGATGCAACCGCATCCCTAAATTTTATAAAATGTCATTTAATGCTTTTCAGTTGTTGTTATTGTTAATCTTTTCCGATTGTCAAAGTTCTTCTCACACGTTTCATTTTCCCGCTGTTTTACTGTCATACTTTCATTGCACATTTGTCTTCTTTGTATTCGCATTTATTTTTGTTTTGTATATTTTTTTAGTCGGAATTAAACACTGAAATAATAAATTAAAATCGTTCCCGTTTAATTACCACAGATACAGACAAATAGTTTTTTCACGAGTATAGTACTCATGAAATAGAAGACCTAGACTAAGATATCTATGGTTTTATGGGCTATTACAACCGGCATTGCGTGGAGCTTACAATATGTGGCTATATTCAGGATGTATACGAAATAAACTTACAAATTTTGCACAGCTTCGATATTAATATGTTTCTTGAAAACTGCCAGTGAATCTTTCGGATACCTTTGTAAAATGTTGTAAAAACTGTCATACCTTTAAACGAAGGGTGCGTTTCTAATTGGGCCATTCGACACAGTCTATCCAGTGCATGCACTTTCAATGTAAGAAAAATATATAGAATAATGCATATTCGATCTTACTTCAATAAGATCATCTCGGATCGTTAATAGGCTTTTTGACTTTATACATATCAATATATCAGTTTTATGTAAATTTTTTATAATATACGGAAGCTATCAAACGTACAAAAGCATCTCCCACACAAATACAAGTATCTTGCGTCATTCACATCCGTATACCGTATTCCTGCACTATAAAAAAGTATCTTCGTAACAAAATTAGATCACTCATGTGGACCTAAGTCAATTAAACAGATGGCAAAGTATCATTCTCAAAGCATTTAATGGTCGAACAGGTGAATAATCTTCACTACAATAGACTACACCTGCAAACGTTCGCAAGAAAAGGTGTGAAATTCTTTTCACAATTCATGTTTATTTATCATTCGGTCTCACTATAGATTTCTTCCTGCCAAAAGCAAATTGCTTGTGCTCATAATGGGTGGCACAGTTAAGTTCCACTTAAGTTCGCTTACATTCAAAGGATCTATTGTTATGGTTCACAGATGAGGTGGCTCTAACATTCACTAGGTCATCGTAACTCGAGTGGCCCAATATTCTGAATAAAACAACAATTTCGACCATTAGTCTCTGCGTCACTTGGTCATTATTCACCTTGACTCCAATTTGAAGGGGAAGCAGATCAAAGTGCCATGTCTTTCTCATAAATGTCAAATTTACAAATATCCGGCATGGCGACATCCTTGGCCGTAATGACCGACAGCACAATTTCAAGACCGGACACATCTGCTTGCAGCATTTCTGAATTTTATGGATACAAATATGAGTTCTGTGCAAAACTTAGGATTTTCTCCAATCAATAAACAATCAGAGATGTAAATATTTGCATTTCAGTTGGATGCTGTTTACATGGGCCAATGTTTGTAGCTAAAGATACAAATACAGCTATAATTACGGCCAATGCATGATGACTCCAGGACTGTCAGAGCAGTTGCTTTTGTCTTTCTTCCATCGCATATAACGTACATGTGTATCTATGCACACTTTGATGTACAGAATTAATAATTTTATTTAAATGTGACTATCATACATATATGTGGATATGTATGTAGAGGTTTTGGCGAAATTGCTCCTAGGGATTAATGGAGAAGCTTATGGAAAATAGTTGATTGTGACATTGTTGGGTTCATCAAAAATTCACAATCGAAATGTTCGTCCAAATGGATTATTCTAAATCTAAATATCAGTGAAACCTTAATTAAATTCGGAGGACACTCCATCCTGTCATATGTTTGAACGTATACATGCATGTACATATGTATGCATATATTATAACTTAAATGCTACAATAACTCAATGTGAATAAACACAGCGCGCTTTCAAAGTAGCTGGTGTTATAATTCACCTGAGGCAAGTACATATAGATTTGCTACGTATGCAATGAGTATTATATCCCTAACAGTTTCAATAACTTAGCACTAGTTCTTGGATTAAAAAACTATCTTGCTCTACATCGAGCTACTTCAAATGCATTAAAACAGCAGAACTTCAAGAAGTTTTTGCTGCATGCTAGAATCAGTTTCAATTGTTTTTGAAAGAATTCTGAGAAATATAAAATATTACTCTGCATTTACTGACAATAGCCAAAACAGCCAAAACATTCCAGAAGAACAAACTTCGTTAGTTGATTTCAAGATTTCACCCACATCCAAAATGGGGCAAATTGTAGAGACTGAACAGTATTCTTTTCAAATATTTGGAACTGTCGGGTCTTATTAATAACAAGGAACCGGTTTCCTAGAACTGGCTCACATTTGGAGTTGCATTTCTACAGAAAATTTGAGATAACTTCAAAGCCAGTAACTTTTCAATCAAGAAAAGATTTGTACCGAAAAGTATGGAGAGCTTAATTTAAGTAGTGCAAAATCGATGTTCTTACCATGTCAGCTCTCTCAGATACAAGAGTTTATCAATTTGAAAAATCAAAATCTTGTGAGACAACACTTCATAACCGGCTATTAGCATCGGAGAAGATAGTCGTACGCACCACATTCGGGGGCCAAGAAAAGCTTAGAAAGGTTTTAACTTGATTTTTGCATTTGTTTGTTGTATCTGATCAGTGGTGTTACTGTGACTACACATCAATTGTACTTATTTTACCTCATCGTGGTAGCCTGGGTAGTACTGATCACGCTCAAGCACGAGTGTTGAGCAAAACGAATAAAAACGTACTGAGGTTACTGAATCCGTAATATCTGGCTGCTTTCGCCTAATGAGTCCCATAAAGGGACTGGTCCTTTAAGTTAGAGGTTGTACCTAGTGTCAATTTTTCGATCACGTAAATCTCTGCTGTAGAGAAGCAAACAAGAACCTCAGATAAGGACGATGTTTGGATCTGTACGTTAAATGTTCGAACGCGTACAGGGTCCTAGACCCCCATAAAGCTGATATCAATACCAACTACCACGTGCGGTGGAATGGGCTGGGCAAAAGGAGTGTATAAATGTACTCTAAAATATACTGTGGTAACTTCACGGAGTACAGAAGCAATGATTGTTTAAGCGCGGATTTCTTGTAAGCCTTGTAGAAATTCGCTTCAAGTCTGAACTCGTAAACAACATTCTGGTATTCGCAAACCGACAAAAGAAATAGACAGCGCAACAAAGAATGCTTCAAGTAAGGATTTACGATATAGAATAGGAGATATACATGTATGTCAAAGAAATTTTTATTTGTTGTTTTAAATGCCCTCAATGGAACAGCTTGCATGAATGGATACGCTGGACTAAAATTTTCTGTAACTTTTTTACAAAACTCGGCCAATATTCCAACAATTTCACGTGTCTTCCTTAGTCTATTGACATAGACAAGATACTTAATGTGGCTTCAAACAAAAGAGTCTAAAAGTATTAAAACGTATGAATGGGACTTACATATTCGCAGGGACATTTCTGAAGATAAGACAGTCACCCAACTTCGTGTTCAATAAGCTGATTGTTGCAGACACCGTCCTTTTGTAACCACATATCCTCTAAATATTAGAATTCCAAAATATCTCAAAAAAAAACATCGGCAACATCATTGTTAAACCACACCCAACAGCAACTTTTCTGTATACAATAGCTGCTGCTTGAACATCTCGGTTATCCGGGGGGGCAGTGGTGTAGTGGTACTAGCTATCGCTTCTCACTCGGTGGGTCAAGGTTCGAATCCTAGCCACGACAAAGTTTTCATTTGTGGAATTGGAACTCAGTCAGAAAAATCTACGTGTGAAGAGGCATAACACTGCCATGTAGATTTGGTTTTTCAAGCACACAAATCAACCGCTAAAATTCACAACCGGAATCATTCCGAGTGAAGAAAATCTTTCCATCCTATTCGGACTCCCACCACTGGAGAGTCAATATCGAAACTAAACACACTTGAGTTTCAAACCACTACATCACAACAATGCTTTCCTTTCTCCTTCTTCTATATTTCCGCCCGCTCCCAGGCAACAGTAAAAGGGTATCTTAACCCCTTAGGCGCGCGTAAATTATAAAAAAAAACATCCGCTTGAGTAAGTGCAGCATTTCGCCAAGTCTTTTCACAAAATAACCCTCAATGACATTTGAAACATGTCCACATCTTAAAAATGATTACGGTCTTGTCTTACCAACTCGCTTTCATCCGCAATACCACCTTGATCAAAAAGTTCCCGGGGGACACCACCGTCTGGCGCTCCCATTATTCCGATTTGAGTTCTGTTTTTTTGTTAAGTTGGTAAATCTGTTGTTGACATTCCCTCTAAATCTTAGCCTCATAGCTTGACATTTGCAAAAGTTATGTAGCCAAGAGTACATCTATCTCTGTGTGTGTTGGCGATTTTTTACAATTTTAGAAATGGATTTAAATTTGCAACAACGAACTTGTATTCAATTTTGCATAAAAAACGGATGCAATGGTGCGCGAACGTTGGAAATGTTGGAAAAGTGTTTCGGCAATGATTCTCTAAAGAAAACGGTCGTTTACCAGTGGCACGAGCGGTTCAAAAGTGGTCGTGAGTCAATCGAAGATGATCAACGCAGTGGCAGACCATCGACATCGAAAACCGACGAAAACTTTGTTGAAGTAAAAGAAATGTTGGTCAGTAACTGCAAATTAACCATCAGAGAGATAGCGGAGGACTTGAGCATTGCATATGGATCCGTCCAAGACATTTTGGTTAGTGATTTGGGTTTCCGTCGTGTAGCAGCAAAATTGCTGCCAAAAGACCTCAATTTCATGCAAAAAGAGACCGTGTTGACGTCACAAAAGAGTTGAATTGCGAAGCTGAATCCGATCGAACATTCATCAAAAGGATCATTACTGGAAACGAGACGTGGGTTTATGAGTACGACACGCAATCCAGCCATCATGCAAGTTATTGGCGTTCACGAAATGAGCAGAAACCAAAAAAACCACGTCGTTTTCAGTCAAAAAAGAAGGCAATGCTCACGGTTTTCATGGATTACAGCGGTGTAGTGCATCATGAATTTTTGCCAGAAGGTCAGTAAACAAAGTAAACAAAGAGTAAGAGTAACACAAATAATGCATTTGCCAAAAGATGACCTATGTGAGTTCAGAGAATTCCTATTGGAAAACTTTGAGCGCATCCAATGAAATACTACTTTAACCTTAAAATCGCCTTTAATGGTTCAAGTTTTCCAAGTTTTCGCCGCCGATTCCTTCAGAGTAACCCACTGTTTTGACTGGTGCTCAGTCTCGTTATAAAACAGCACAAAAACTGACCGGGATTTGGGGTTGAACTAGGCCAAATACTACTTCGAAATTGGCACATGATATTCACTTTTTTCCATTTTTGCCAAAATTCACGCGGTTGTCGTCGCTCTGTCACACACAAACTAAATGATGCAGCTTGCTTAAAATTGGACTATAGTCTACTGACAAACGGCAGTATTGCGTTTTTTAATTACAACACGGAAAATTGGGAGCATCACGGACTAATTGATTCACCCTCATATTTAAGAAGGAAAATGGAGGTCTCTTGATCTAAAAGCAGTCACCTAACTTGATGTTATTTCGATCGACGTACTCGCAAGGCACTTCTCCAATTTTGTATAAATAAATGTCCGAACACGCCAAGCGGCCACTACCACTAAGCTCCAGGTTCGATGAGATTGTAGAAAAGGATGTACCTATGTATATAACAATAACTCGTCTACAAATCGGCGCAGAGTAGAAGAAGGAGAGCCGCTCGTCAGCTTTACAAGCAAAGGATAAGAAAATCGCAGAGCAGACCTTCAAACCTGGGCAATGAAGGTAAAGATTGAACTATATAATAACAAGGCTGCTGGGGTGGAGGGAACGAACTACTCGAAATTAATTATACAACATATAAACTCCTTAACATGATTTAAATCTAGTATGCAGCTGACACGACGAAATCGTAAACGAACAATTTCGTTTTACTTTCCGTTTTGCATGCCGCAGTTGCGCAACGCAATGTTGCTTAAGTGGATAATCGTACTAGAATAGTAGGCAGAAGTCCCTGCATTTTTTTTTGCTCAGTAGAGCAACTGAATTTTTTTTATATTAAAATGGATGCAATACATTTTATAAGATTGACTCCTGTCACTTTGCCACTTGGTTTTTTATCAGCTGATTCAACTCTCCGATAAATAATTTTCCGCTCGCAATTTCGCTGTTGTTTTAGAGATCACGGTAAAATCTTATTTTGCATCAACTGCATACTAGGCTTTAGTCGTATAAAATAGTAGATCCTCAAATATACATATGTACGTCGACAATGTGTGCATTGTTCTCTTTAACATTGTTTGCAAGTTCCTGCCGTATTGTATGCACGCTTGAAACCGGTTACAAGGATCTAACAGAACTCTATCTTTGCACTATTAGGTCTGGTATAACTACAATTGATCAAATTTTCACACTAATGCATATCCTAGAGAAAACTCAAAAATTTGAGGAAGATATTCATCCCTTTATAGATTTTAAGACGGCATATGGAAGCCATACAGAGCCAGTTTTGACATATCTGCCAAAGTGTCTAGATTCTGGAGAAGTGTTCACAGTGAACACTCGCTGCTCTGTCTTACCGTTGATGTCAGACAATTGGTTCGACATCTGTCATCTACTGTCATAATTAACATCAAACTTGAGAAAATTTTGCGAAACTTCCAAGTAAGCACTAGAGGCGCAATTTTCCAAAAACATGTGCAACTGCTTGCATGCGCTGATTATATTGACGTCATAACGAGAACGCAGCGAGCTGTCACTGTTGCATTTGCAAGAAGTACGGCGAAAAACAAAACAAATTAAGAAAACACTTTTGGCAATCCGCAGTAAAAGTGATAACAATAAAATAACCCCATCCCAACAAATGTAGCTCCTTAGCGAAATTTTGAGCCAATGAACAAAGCATGGCAATAAGACCATCCAAAGTTAGGTAAGAATGGCTGTTGGAAATACCAACCCACTTAGGCCTATTGGCCCATTGTGATGCCACGTGGATCTATGATCCTCTTACTAATGGAACCAGTTTGAACTTGTGATGAAGCGTGAGAGACTGTTTACGTCTATATTCTTTAGATCGTTTAGGCCATTGTAGAAAAACACTCCTAAGTGAAGTTTTCTTCACTGGGAGAGAGCTGGACATGTACAGAGTACGTGGAGGATTGTCTCCTCCGCTTCCTCGTCCATGCAGCTTCTGCAGAAATCGTTTGTTAAAGCGCCAAGCCTGTCTATAAGGCAGTGTTCAGTGATAACACCTATGATGGCGCTGAGATGCTTCCTATTAAGAAAGATCAGACTCTGTTGTTAGTTTGCGCGTAGCGATTAGTATACCTATGCTACCCTTTTCCGGTAACATGGGTAGAGTGTTTCCAATTTTGGCGAGTTCATCGGCTCTACAGTTCCCTGTAATGTCTCTGTGGCCTGGTAAATATTGAACTGCTCCGTCATCTCCATAAGAGATGATCGGCATTCAAGGGCGGTTTTAGAATTTAATGGGACTGAGTCCAAGGACTTGAAAGCGGCCTGACTATCCGAAAAGATGCGGACATCCTTTGCAGATATCACGTTTTTCTTCAGCCACGACAGAGCTTCTTTAATCGCCAAAATTTCCGCCTGGAACACACTACAGTGATTTGGAAGACGGAAAGAAAGCCTTAGATTTAGATTATGTGAGAAAACACAGCCCCCAACCCCGCTATCGATTTTAGATCCATCTGTGTAGAGATAGATTGACTTGTCCTCCATGAAAGCATCTTCCTCCCAGAAGGATCTAGAGAGGAAGTTTGCATGGAAGTTTTTGTTAAACAAAAGTTCAGGTATGGTGTAATCGACGTTCTCTATGAGAATGTGTTAAGAATGTGTGTGGCCAAATGAATTATTTGTCCACTGTTTAGTGGCTTTAAGGCTAATAGCTGCGACTGCTGAGAATATCGAGGGGTGTCAAATGAGACAGAATGTCTAATGCCGCAGAGGGGGTAGACCGCAATGCTCCGCTTATGCATAAACATGCTTAGTTTCATGCAGTTGACTGCACTTTCTAAGGCCGTCCACCAGACGACCACCCCGTAAGTGAGTATCGGTCTTATGACCGAGATGTAGAGATGTAGAGTGGGTTATGAGAGGTTGAAAGTCCCATTTATTCCCAATGGCTTTTTTGCAAGAGAATAAAGCTATTGTAGTAGTTCCGGAATGCTGGTTGATTGCGGGCATCACTGAGGCTGAATTGGATGTATCTGTGGTCTCAAAATGAGTGTTCAGACGATACCATCCAGTTCGTTGGCATTTCAGTGATCCTGTCGGAGACAAGAATGATATATAGAACTTCCTGATTGTTGCAAACAATGAGGCTAGTACTTATAATATAATCAAAAAGTCACTCACCTCTATAGCGTCGCATCCGATGATGAGGCCAGTTTTTTGTCTTCCAGCTTCCAGTACCACCCTTTCTAGGTTATCACCAGGGAGAGGGCCCACATGATCGTGGCCAAGGTGTGCCGATACCAGCCAGTAGGAGCCTTTGGCAGTCTCTAGTCTGGCAACGGTTAAGTCGGGGTCGCTGAGATTAGGAAGTAAAACTACATTAAGGCTACGTTTCACTAATATACAGGTTCTAATCTTACCTTTGTCTCTTGTATAGAGCGGAGCGTATACGGGTGTCCTAAGTCCACGAACAAAGCCTTCTACAATCCATGGTTCCTGGATTAGGATAATGCCTTCTGCGTTTTTTGAAAGACGCAGAACAAGTGCGACCGAAGCCTTTTTTGAGTGATGGAGACTAATCTGGAGAAACCGTATCATTGCTACAGTTTTGAAGAGTAGCCTCCAACACGGTGCTGTTGAGGTCCTCCTCTGATTGTATTGGACCTCTTTTTGCTTCGTCATCGGTTTCCATTTTCGACAGGGTGTCAGAAGAGCGGGCCGACGGCTTAATTGTTACCTCGAATAGATTGGAGTCGTCGCTATCCATTTCTGGAAAGGATATCGACGCTCCAGGATCTGAGGCTGTGTTTGGTGGTGTCCCCGTTAAAGGAGGAGGAGGTTGCTTATAAGCATCAAGCTCATCCCTTTTGTAGACCCTTAGGTACAATATATAAACTCGAATTAACACCAAATCCTGCCTTTTTGTCTGCGCTAGAGGGTTAAGGGACTCCTTATTGATCACGATCAACGCGCGTCTATAAGAGCCCCTTAGTTCCTCCAGTTTCTCGACTTTCCAGTCATTAGTCGGAAGGGTCGGGTTACTGAGCCTGAGGATTTCCAAAATGCTTTCTTGGGAGGAGGGTTCGGTTGGGATCTAGGTACGAGTTCGACATCTGCTAGGGATGTCCTCCTTAGATACGACCTCGAGTTTTGCACCTGGCCAAATCTGTCCTAAACCACCTTAGCCTTATTGAAGAAATCGAGAGATCTGTGATTGGCATATGCGATGAGGTTGACGTGGCCTTGGTGCCAGCCAACGTTGCTTGTGATGGGAGGTTGTCCGGGGTTTTCCCGCATGATGGCCAAGAAGTTGCCCGAAAGCTTCAACTTGACCAGCTGCCACCGTTCAGGTGTTATAGAACCGTCGACATCGTCCCTATCGTCCCTATAGTTGCGCCCTTTAGGACTTCGCTGAAAGAGCACAGAGATGTGTTGTTGGATGGCCCAGGGGTTTTTTCGCCGTCGGTTTTGGACCTCTTGGGAACCGGCACGGTTATCTCCAACGATCTCTAGCGCTTGGAGGAGTCTTTAGGGGTTCTGGGAGCAGTGGACGCAATGGGTAATCCGTCTTTTAGGATGTTGTTAGCCTTCCTCTTTATGTCCGCACGTTTCTCAACCTCCGAAATGGATCCGAAAGTTTTGATGATGCGTGAAGCATTTCGGCGTCTTACGTAGAGTGCCTTAGATGGAGCTTGCCGATGCGGCTGAGCTCCAGATTCCTCCTTGGAGAGAGGAGTTTCGGTAGCAGCGACAAGTCCGTGGCCTGCCACAAACTTGCAGCTGCTAGGGGTGGAGGAAGCGATAAGACCATAGCTTGCCGCAGTCCTACCACTCCCTGAAGAATTATTTTTAGGCTCGTTGCGCTTGCACCTGCCACAGTTTTACCTCCTCTCAACAATGCAGGAGCTTTGCCGGTTTCGTTTTGTGCAGGTTTTCCATGATGTAGTGCTACGAGTACATAGTGGAGAAAGGGTAGTCCTTCTGTACAGTGGAAAAAGGAGTGATTGGGTGGGAAGGGCGGGGGAGCATCTTTTGGTTTCAGGACTCGTCTGGAGAATTTCTCGAGATTCATTCACCCTACTCAGTCCCTACAACTCGACAAGTTCGAATCTCGCAGTAGAGTAAGACCATCCAAAAGAATGCAAGGAAAGTACTATGTTAAAAATAAAAAGTCTTATACACATTCATTGACTTTGAGGGGCCTACAAACCTTTATGTTTCTAATCCAAGCGTTTTTAACCAGTAGTGTAAAGGCAGGGCCTTTACGTGCTTGTAAAAGGGACAAAATTAAACAAATTATACTTTCGGTGAATTTTATTAAATAGTCTGCAGGAAGGTAAAAACCTAACTAGCCGGATGCGATGGAAAAGGAAATGGGAGATCGTTGTCAAGAACCTCACATCCTATTTAACATATGACATTTAATTTTGGAACAACTTATATAATGAGTGCGTTCAAGTTAACAATTCAAAAAAAAATAGAAGCGATCTGCAAAGTAGACTAAACATCCTCCCCACCTTGATGGGATGCAGCACTTCAACGTCCGCTAGTTTTCAGAGTCACAACTCTAAGGATAAAGATCAATGATTAGCCCAAGTTTCCACATCATAGGAGGAAGATTTTCGTCGTGAATTAATGCAATATCGCCGATTTGGAAAGGACTGCTAGGGCTTCGTCCGCTGCCTTAAGGATTGCAGGTGTATATGCAAAATGCTGTATATGACATCTCTTAAATTCGGTCCAACTATTGCCGCCAATGGTGTGCCCATAATGAATTGTCCAGGAGTTAAAGCTGGAAAATTATTAGGATTATTTTGCAAACGACAGATAGGACCTGAGTTTAAAATTTCCTCGACCTGAATAATTGTATTTAGTTCGAAAGATGTTTGATTTGGTATGCGCTTTAAATGATAGTTGGCAGATTTTTCCGCAGACTACCACAACCTTCCGAAGTGGGGCGATCTAGCTAGAATTGTTTTCTAAATTAATCCGTCTTTATTTCGAACATGTAACGCAGTTCCCGTAGGTCTTTTTTGGCACCAATAAAATTCGTAGCGTCGTCGCTGTAAATGACTGAGCATAGTCCGCGACGCCCAACAAATCTTCTTAGAGCGGTTATAAATGCAGCGATTATAAGATCTTCTACAAACTTCATGTGGACCGCTTCAGTTGTGAAGCAGATGAAAAGAAAAATATATATTTTGACTGGAGATGCGCGCCTTCGACGAAACTGAATTAGAAACAGCCCGCAAAAGTCAACTCCAACTATGTTGAATGGCCTAGACTGCTGCACCCGTAATGCTGGTAAGTTGTCCATTAACTACTCGGGCATAGTTGGCCTTGCCTTAAAATAGCGCACGCAAATTTAAAATATCCTCCCAGCAGTAGCTCTACCGTGAATGATCGAAAAAGTTTGACGAACCATACTTAAAAGTGCTTCCGGCCCAGCGTGAAGATGTTTTTCATGATCGTAAAACTAAGTCAGTAAAAAAGTGTATTTTGGGTAACAGAATGGGATGCTTAGCATCACAGTCTAGCATTGCATTTGTCAAATGGCCACCAACTCAGACCCTCCAAGTCAATAAGCGGGCATAGAGATCGTATATGACTTCGTTGACTCAGTGCGTTCCCTTTCATGAGTGATTCCAATTCCTGCTGAAATGATGTCCGTTGAATAATCCTTGCTATCACGTTACGTGATTGTACTAATTCGTTTGCGATAAGTAATATTCCACATGCTTTAGACACTTTTATATACGCAAAAATTCGAATGAGGCTATTAAAGTTCAAATGATATTTTATATTGGCTAGAAAATCGCCGTTTTCAAATGTTGATATCACCAGCTTTACCTTCCTTTTCTCATTTTCGCTTTCATTTTGTTTCGTTGTTCCTATTCCAGTAGGCCAGTTTTCAGCAAGACAAACCTTGGGCCGTCAAACCACAGTTCCGATTCAATAAGAGCCTTTGGATATTCTCCACGGGAGATTATATCGGCAGGATTTAACCTTGTAGGTACCTATCTGAAACCACATACTTCTTCTAGAAAGTTCCTGGATTGTGGCAACTCTATTAACAGCAAACTCTCAGAAGATTCTTCTGAGAGCCAATTCAGAATTCAAAACTACGAACAAAGAAGTCTAACCCTGATAAATCCGAATTTATCTACGCTGCGAACATACAAGCAAGCTTCATATACATACACGTTCAGAACTATTGGAAAAGGCATGCAACTGATGATCTGCCGCGTGCCCAAAGAAAGCCTTTCTGTGAATAACGACGTTCCTTTTTAAACCTAAGCCAACGATTGTGTGACTCCAATGGAAATGCCAACACCAGTTACCACAAGTGTTGCATGAAGAGTTTTCCAAGAACAATTATTGGATATATGGGTCAAATAATTTGGATATCTCTGACAAAATTATTCTTTTTGTAACGCTGTTATTGGTTTGTGACTTGCCTTCATAGAGAAATTGTTCATTTTCAGGGACCCATGTTATTGCTAGAGTTTTAATAGCGTCGCTGTCCTTTTTCCTGACAATCTGGTGGTATATTTTCTAATAAAACTGGATCATTTGCGCACCATTTTCTTAATTTGAAACCACCCTTTGCTAGCAATGATATAAGTCCGGTTTGCGATTGTTTAGTTTCCTCTAGGGTTTGAGCGCATGTCAGAATAAAATAAACATAAAATCCTGATGTGAGGAAGATGATTCTCTTCATCATATACTAATTGATTTAAAACCCTGGTAGCCAAAAAGGAAGCTGAAGCAGTTCCGTATGTGGCAGTGCAAAGACGATAAGCCATAACCCTTTTATCGTACTCAGATCGCCATAATATGCATTGGTAATTGCGATCTTCACCAGCAATCAATATTTGCCAGTACATTTTAGTAATGTCAACTGTGAAAACGAAGTTGTGAACGCAAAACTTCCATGTTATCGCAAATAGGTCAGGCTGGACAACTGGTCCTACCATGAGTAAATCGTTGAGGGAATACCCTGAACTCGTCTCTGTGGATGCATCAAAGACCACTCTTAACCAAGTGGTGGAACTGGTTGGCTTAAGAACGCAATCGTCGGGCATAAAGTAATGTGGCTTTGATTGGTCCAAATGAACAACAGCTTCCATGTGCTGTAATCTACATAAGATATTCGTTGATGAATGATGAATACTGATTAAAAAAACTCTGTATGTGTATAAAGTTTACCGCCAAAACCTAGCAAACTAGTTTCACCTTTAAACCATAATCTGACTTGTTATCTGCCTGAATCTATTCGATAGTGATTACTTGTAAAGTGTTTTTCATATAATTGCTCTTCCTTCGTCAATATCCCAAAACATTTTTAGTGTAGCATTGAGGTTCTCACTACAGCTATTGCAAATGGTACAAACGCAATATGATGACTTAGAAGATGACTTTCCAATACCAAAGCGAGACGTACCAGAGACTACCCGCCCTAATAGCGTATTCTGTATCGTTGGAAGAGTATCCAACATCTTGTTTTGCCCAACGCATAGAATGCTAAAGAATAATTCACCCCCTAATAGCAGCTTGATGTTCTTTGGGACTTTCCAATTTCCACTGTCAATTTTCTCATGTGGTAATAGTCCAGTAAAGTCAGGAATAATATTAGCTTTAATCGAAGCAGAAAAGTCATTGAACTGTAAAATTATAATAAGCGATGTTTTAGCACTGCTTAGAGTCTTTGAGTTCCCAATTGGAGAAAGACAAGATGAACTAGACTCCCGACGAGGCCCCAATGAGTGAACAAATCTCTCGGTTATTAAGTTTATCTGAACGCCGGAATCAAGGACAATTCTGCAAGGAACTTGAACCTTGTGTTTGTTGAGAACATATACCACAGCGGTGGTGAGAACGGTGTATTTGTTATTGGAATATACTTCTAAAGCTTGCAAAACATGTGAAGACATATTTCCGGTACTTACATTGGATGCATTGCTATCTTGACCTAACACAACATCATTATGATTTACGAAATTTGCTGCCGCAATAGTAGCTCTATAAGCTCATCCAAAAGGCTGTGGTATTTTTGTCCACAAATGTGACATAAAGTGGCTGACAAACATTGGGATAATTCATGCTTTCCTTTGAGACATTGCGATATTGCGAATATACGCGGGCTAAAAAGTAACCAGTTTTCTGCGTACGTCCACGTCTGTAAATACAGACCAGCTATTTTGGCACTTAGTGAAACACTGAAACTACCTGGCTACGAACTAGTGCCATTATTCTTCTCTCACCACGGTCTCGCCATCCATGTGCGTAGTGATGAAGCTTACCAAACTCCACCACAATGTAGTCCCTGTTCCAATCTGGAATTAAATTTCATATGGTTAAAATTCCATCTCCGTAAGCAAATTATCCACTACTGGTTTATTTACGGAACCTCCAAACTGGATAGCAACTCGACCTTTAACGAGTTTGATGCGCTATCTGACTCTATTCAAGGAATTGTATCCTTGTATCCCCATACTAAAATCGTTATTACGGGCGATTTCAATATACACAACTCTGGGTGGGTTCGACATTCAGGACAGGCAACACCCGAAGGACGAAAAATAACTCAACCCAGCTTGTAAATGAGCCCACGCGGATACCAGACATTGATAATAATTCCGCCAACACCCTGGACTTGTTTTTAAGAGGGATTCCTAAAGAACCGTATGGCAATACGAGAAAGCCAACTGAAGCCGTCTTAACAATTTTTTTAGGAATTTTAACTGGTCGTTATGTTTCCTCACAGACGCCATTCTCTTTGGAATGACAAACTTTATCCCTTATCGGATGAAGAGTATCAGACCAAAAGAAAAGACGTGGTATGACTCGAGCTGTAAAGAGGCTGCCAGGGTTAGAGAAATATTCTTTGTCCTTCAAGACCAACCCAACAGAGGAAAACCGAAAAAAGTTCAAACGGGACCGGAATGACTGTAAAGCTTTTTTAAAGCGGCTGAATTTCATATACGACCAAAAATTAAGCCAAAAAGTACTACAATGTTCCAAAGGTAGTAAAAGCTTTAGTCGTTCGTCAAAAACATCAGAAATTCTGCCTCATCCTCCACCCCAACACTTATTTGTAATGACATTTCAGCTTTCAGCTCTTTGGACAAGACCAATCTCCTTGCTGCACACTTTGCGGCCAGCTCAACACTCCCAGATTGTGTCTTCAATGGGACAAGCCCACTTTCGCACTGCGTAAGCTTTTTCATCAATCCTACTCTTTAGGACTCTTTCCGAGCAGATGGAAAACACCATTTGTCCAGCCCGTCCCTAAAAAAGGCGAATCTTCTTCCCTCACTTCCTAAACACCTATTGCGGTTACGTCCCTTCTTTCCAAGGTCATGGAATATTTCGAAACACGAAAACTTCTTAATGACCGGCTGTACGATTTTCGTACCAACAGGTCCACTGGTGTTCTGATGGCATGTCTCACCGAAAAGTGGAACCAAAGCGTACATCAATCTGGTGAAAGCAAGATAGTTGCACTTGATATTTCTAAGGCATTTGACGGGGTTTGCCATCAGGGTCTTTTGTCGAAAATGCGTGCTTTTGGGATCGATGACTCTCTTTTTCAGTGGATTAGAAATTGCCTCTCGGAACGTTCAATTCAAGCTGTCTTGGATGGTTTCAAGTCTGATACTCCCAAAATAAATGCTGGTGTGCCCCAGGGCTCCGTTCTGTCTCCGACACTCTTTTTAGTTTTCATCAACGATCACTTGTCTGCTACTTCTAGTCCAATATATTCCTTTACTGACAACAGGACTCTCTGCTTTTCATATTCGTTCCCGGGCTCACGCCCCTGATCTTCGGATGTAGAACCGGAACAGCAGCGTATGTTAAGCTCATTCAAATTTGATATTAACAGCATAATTAATTAGGGAACCGCTAACAGAGTAGAATTTAATGCTTCCAAAACACAACGCTATATGCTGCCAGCCATTGTCCATGAACGGCACTTACATCGTCGAAACCGATAAACTTTCCATTCTCGGTATGTGTGCCAATGACAACTTACGTTGGAATGACCCCATATTCGGTGTCGCCGAAAATGCTGCGAAATGTCCAGGTTTCCTCAATCGATGTAAGAAATTCTACATCCCTTCTGGTCTGGCCTCAATATATAAGGCGTTTATCCATCCGGAATTGAAGTACAATGCCCACATCTAGTCGGGTGCGCCCAAAACTTCTCTGCACCTGCTAGATAGGATCCAAAACCGTGCGATAAAATTCATAAGTGATACTAATATCACTCAAACAATGGACACCTTCGAACACCGACATAATGTCTCGTGTCTCACTCTGTTTTATCGCTATTTCCACCACCAGTGCTCCATTGAAATAAATCGCCAGTAGCATTCCGCCCCTTCAAGCCTTTAACCATAACACCCGTCTCTCTGTGAATGCTCATCAGTATACGCCCACTTTCGGACGTACTCTAAAATATCGCGATTTGTTCCTAAGCCGTACAACGCGCTTATGGAATACCCTGCCTAGCTCTGTATTTCCTAGTCACTATAACCTTCAAACATTTAAAACCAACGTTCACTGGTACCTCTCTTTCCATCCTCCCTGACTTTCCTTCGCCGGCGCTGTGTGCAAACGTTTTAAAGGTACGTAAGTCCCTTGAGCGCGCGCAAATTATAAAAAAAAAAACCTCAATGATGAAAAAATGGGTACATTACCTTCAATTTGTAAACACTTTTTCTTGAGAAAGTCAAATAGTTCCGATAGTGCTGGTAATCGATCCACCGAAGCCACATCGTTCCATCCTGAGAGTGTTGATGAATCCAATTTGAGCAACACAATCGTGATAAGTAAATGATCACACTGGTTCCAGGGTCTTTGAAGGCTACGGAGGCAGCTTAGCTGGTTGTTGATGTTGTTGTCCATGAGAGCTCGAATTTCCAGGCCAGAAGACTTGCTAATCTTTGGATGGTTGTAAATTCGAAGAATTTACCTCTCCTTCAGTCTTTTAAGCGCATCGTTATAATTTTCAGCTTCAATTTTTAATCCAGCGATGGGGACTTTGGCAACTGAGCTCAATGTAGTGATTAGGTGATGAAATTTGGAAAGTGTTGATACATTAGGAGTGCTGTGTTTGATACCATGAAACCCACGTGGTTACATCACCTGAAAATATACACAATTCAAAGCCAGGGAGGCGAATAGGATCGTATTTGGTGCTGTGTGTACCTAACATCATAAGGTGATTCATTTGGGTATTTCAAAGTTGCATACATATATGGTTTTTTAACGAAGTTAACGTTTAAAAATACATTCCCTCATACTTAGCTCTTTCAATTTATTGTATTTCGTCCGGATCCAAATTCTACGTCGGGATCACGTTTTTGGATAGTTGTGTAAAGGCACGGCCTTTACGTGTTTGTAAGAAACAAAAAGGGGAGGGTAAGAACCAACCTCACAACAATTTAATTTTGGAACTTTTTCGAGAATATAACACATGTAATATTGTCTTCCAAGACTACAATTGACGCTAGTTTACCGGCATAGAAAAGTGATTTGACGTATCCCCATAGAAAATAGTCTGTCTAATGACGTCAAATCATACGAACTAGCCATCCAATTCACCCATCCAAAACCAGAGATAAATTGATCACCGAACTCATTTCTCAATTGGTCCGTCGATTCGGGTGCTGTGTGGCATGTAACGCAGTCTTGCTGGTACCACATGTCGACCAGGTTCAGCTAGTGCATTTTGGGCAAAAAAAAAGTACGAAATCATTGAACGATAGCGGGCGCCATTCACGCTAACGTTGTTCTCACGATCATCTTTATGCACCAAGCATTTTTCCGGGTGCATTCGCAGCTCTTGTATTGCCTGGGGTTGCTCATCGGACCAAATGCTGCAGAAAAGAGCTTCGTGACTGAAGACAATTTTTCGATAAAAAATCGAATCTTCCTCCAGCTTTTCTAAGGCCCATTCACCGAAAATTCGACAATGTGGCAGGTTGTTCGGCTTTAGTTCTGTAAGGTTTTAGACGAAAACCCTTGCGTAACATCTTCCACGTAGTCTAGTAACACAATCCCAATTGCTGCGCACGAATCGACAAATCACAGTCTACATTAACACTGGCAGATACAGCAGCCACATTTTCCTTTGTACGCACTCTACGCACACAGATAGGTGGCTTAATGTCCAATAGCGTGAAATTGGTGCGAAATTTGGTAACTATGGCTTGAATTGATTGCTCAGGAAGTCGATTATGGCGACCGTAAAATGGTCGAAGTGCGTGAAAAACATTTTTCACAGGGCTGGAATTTTGATTTTAAGATTCATTAATTTGTAAGTGTTGTTCGGGTGTAAGTCTTTTCATGACGAAATGGCAAAGCTAACTGAGTACGTTTGGCTTTGACATCCCATTGTTCCGATTTGAGTTCTGTTTTTTTGTTAGTTTTCAGTTGGTAAATCTGTTGTTGACATTCCCTCTAAATCTTAGCGTCATAGCTTAACCTTTGAAAAATTTACGTAGCCAAGAGTGCATCTATCACTGTGTGTGTTGGCGACTTTTTACAATTTTAGAAATGGATTTAAATTTTCAACAACGAAATGTTGGAAAAGTGTTTTGTCAACGATTCTTTAAAGAAAACGGTCGTTTACCAGTGGCCCGAGCTGTTCAAAAGTGGTCGTGAGTCAATCGAACATGAATGAACACAGTGGCAGATCATCGACATCGAAAACCGACGAAAACATTGATGAAGTACGAGTAAAAGAAATGTTGGTCAATAACCGCAAATTAACCATCAGAGAGATAGCGTAAGACTTGAACATTACCTATGGATTCGTCCAGGACAATTTGATTAATGATTTGGGTTTCCGTCGTGTAGCAGCAAAGTTGGTGCCAAAAGACCTCCATTTCATGCAAAAAAGAGACCGTGTTGACGTCGCAAAGAGATGATTTGCGAGGCAGAATCCGATCCCACATTCATCAAAAGGATCATTACTGGAGACGAGACGTGGGTTTATGAGTACGACATGCAATCCAGACATCAGGCAAGTAAATGGCGTTCACCAAATGAGTCGAGACCAAAAAAACTACGTCGCTTTCAGTCAAAAGGTAATGCTCACGGTTTTCATGGATTACAACGGTGTAGTGCATCCTAAATTTTTGCCAGAAGGCCAGGCAATAAACAAAGAGTATTATTTGGGCGTTATGGGACGTTTGTGTGAAGCAATTCGCCGAAAGAGACCAGAATTGTGGGCAGAAATGTGTACGAGGATTTTGCACCATGACAACGCACCGTCGCGGTCGCACAGTGCCATCATTATTCGTAATTTTTTGACGAAAAATGCAACAAATATGAGTACCATCCAACAGCCACCGAATTCACCTGATTTGGCTCCCTGTGACTTCTTTCTGTTTAATCGAGTTAAAAAACCACTACGGGGAACGCGTTTCAGCAGCCGAGAGGAAGTAATGGAAAAATCGCAAGAAGTACTGATGGACATACCGAAAACCGAACATAAAAAATGTTTCAAGGATTGGATCAAGCACTGGCATAAGTGTATTACAGTCGATGGGGATTACTTTGAAGGGGACAATATAGATTTAGATGAAAAAACTTGTATCTTCAATTTTCTGAATACATTCAAGGTAGTATGTCACGAATCAGAATGTCAAAAAAAGAACACTGAAGAACCCATCAGCAAAAAAATCACCCTTTACTTAGATACTTTGATTTTGCATACGAACCATTATATTTATATAGCTAGTTCCACTTCAGATATCGTCTGAAAATGTTTCCATTCCAAGCATTATCCTCATGCCTTCCACATTCACAAATTCTGTTAAATTGCTGCGAGATTTTCTCTTTCCCAAATGCACTTTCTGGAAAATGTTTACCGTATTTAAATTACTTCCTGACACCCACGCCAAGGAATAGGAAAAATCAATCACACCACGGCACATCTGCAAAGTGTACATATTTTAGATTCATATATCAACAAATCTACAAGGGAAGAACACAGATAAAATGCAACTTAAAGAGATAGATTCAAATTTCTTAGCTATCTCCCACATACGAAGGCGTGATCTAAAATATGTGCATGTGCACATCTTTGTTTTGATAGTGCAAACTGTTGGGATACTATAAACACAAACACACAGGCTTGCACTGGCATCAACTAATTGCATAAACAAAGTCAAGTTAATCTGTCAAAATGTTCACAAGATACTCGTACTTTTCCTCACACTTATTCCAACCGAACTGGCTATGTATCGGGCCCGATGAATATCGAAAAGAAACTCTGAGATTCGTTCCAATGGATACATCTTGAATTAAATGCACATACTCGCACGAATACTCTTAGATCATGACGATAAAATGGCCATTCGTAGATGTATTTCAAGATCTATTGCAGAGAAGTGGAGTGCAGCCTGCTTAGAGCTGACTTTTATCTGTCTGTGCCAGTACTATATACCATACAATCTCTGTCTAGTTAATAAATTCTTATTTTCAAGACCAAAGAAGTAATAAGATGTTTAATTGATCGAATGATCGTCTTGATCGGCGTATTGTGTGCATTGTTCTGTAGAGCGGGTTTAGATTGCTGTGATGGAATTTCATTGATGCTATTATGGCAGTGGAACAAGGTAAGCAGGCGTTGTTTATGTTTTATCTTTAAATCATCATTTAACACGGATAGATTTTACTAGGCCATATTCAAATGAAGGACTCCTAGATTTTTCTCTAATGAATTACGAGTATGTTGTCTCTGGTAGCAATGCTTGAAGATACATGAAAGAGGGACTCTTAATATATGTATATATGTATCTACGAAATGATGTCGATTGGTGTTCAAATATTGTTTCCAAACCGAAATGTAAAATTCTAAAAATATAATTCTTAGTTGATGTAGTTGCAATCCGACTTCATTCCTCCACTGGCTTGGGTTTTAGTCAAAGCCAGACGTCGAGAGTTTTTATTCTTAGCATTAAACAGAGTCCTGGTGTCATAGTATTAAGCCTCCTGACCGTAAAATAAGAGTAAAAAGATGTTAGGTGCCTAATGACATTAAAACTCCAGTGCGAATTATACAAAAAAAAACTACTTTTGTTAAAACGGAAACTAACTTTGGGAGCGCAGCCAATAAAACAAATATCAACTGGAAGGAGATTTATAAATACATCTGAGACAGAGGCACGTGTTTGATACACCTTCGATTGAACCGAAACAAACCATTTTTTAGAATCTGGTCAAAGCAACAGTGACGCATTTAAGTGATTATAATTATCCCACCTAACAAAGGATAGAAATACATTGGCTCTATTAAAAGTAACCTTCTAGATGTAGATGACCTTTACCAGTAATAAGGTCGATGTCTAGCCGAAAGCTCTATTGCAATGTCAGAAAGTCGACAACGCCTTAGAGGTCTTGTGGCATGTCCCAAGACATGGATAATCCCGAACCGCTTAACTGCTTCCTTCTTTTCGTGAATAGAATAGCAGCAGTTTTGAAACTGAAAACCAATTTTAAGTGCGCCAATCTTCGATTTCATCTTGAGCTGTCTTCGACTTAGGCATAATCCGGCAGGCAATAAGGTTACATTATCTGCATAATCCTGATGTTGGACTGCTGAGAGCTTGTTGCTCCGGAGAGCCAACCCAAATGTGTAATAACAGAGGTTATAGCCTTCGGATTTTGGAGAAAACCATTATTTTCCAATGCCCAATATTGACCAAAACCCTTAAAATTTCATTCTGCGCAGTTTCACAAGATGTTCCGCATTGATATGCCTGTTATATCCTGGCAATAGTTGCATCAATTTTGGGCATATAAGCTCAGCACAAAGAAAGAAAGTCATACAGATAGGTCTGAGTCTCTTGAAGCGAGTAAGTATTGGGTATATAACTTAATTCGTACGGTTTTTTTTTTTTTCAAAATTTGAACGTTTATTTAAGAAAAACATGTATAATAGTATTGCCCATCTGAAGCTATGACTTTTTCCCATCTTTCTGGCAATTTGTGGATCCCATGCCAAAAGAACTGCGCCGGCTTGACAGCCAAGAATGAATCAAGCCAATTTTTGATATTCTGCTCTGATGTGAACCGTATTTCAGTGAGGGCGTTCTGCATCGACCGGAACAAATGGTAGTCAGAAGGCAAGGTCTGGGCTCTAAGGCGGGTGGGGTAAGACTTCCCATCCACTGTTTTCCAAATAGTTCTTAACCGGAATAGCAACGTGGGGCCGAGCGTTGTCATGATGGAAAATTAATGCCTCGTGTCTGGTCGCATATTCCGGGCGTTTTTCGGCCACTGCTCTCTTCAAACGGATTGTGTTGCCCATTGATGGTTTCAGCCAGTTTTAGCAGCTCATAATACAGCACAGCCATCTGATCCCACCAAGTACAGAGCATTACCTTCGCGCCATGGATATTCGGCTTTACCGTTGATTTGGCTGGTTGGCCGGGTTTCACATATAATTTTTTGCGCTTGGGGTTGTCGTAATGGATCCATATTTCATCACCAGTAACAATCCGATGCAAAAATGACTTCCTTTTGTGGCGTTCCAGCAGCATTTCGGACATGCAAAACCGCCTTTCGACGTCTCTCGGCTTGAGTTCATGTGGAACCCAATTTTCTTGCTTTTGAATATATCCAGCTGCTTTTAAACGTTTTGAAATGGCTGCTTGGGTGACACCCAAAGATTCTGCGAGCTTTTCTTGTGTTTGGCAACAATCTTCATAGAGTAATGCTTCCAGTTCTTCATCTTCAAACTTTTTTGGCTGCACAGGACGTTCATCGTCTTCCAAGCCAAAATCATCACTTTTAAATCGTGCAAACTACTTTTGGCATGTTCGCTCAGCTAGCGCATGTTCACCATAAACTTCCACCAAAATACGATGACTTTCGGCAGCAGTTTTTTTCATATTAAAGTAATGAAGAAGAACTCCCCGCAAAAACACTTTTTCAGGCACAAAGTTCGACATATTTGAGCGAAAAAAAATTATTGTTGTTTACGCTTCAAATGAATGACATATACTGAAATGACGTGTAATGACAGTAGCTTTACAATGCATGTTCCAATGGAATACAAGTTACGCCATCATTAAGTTATAGACGCAATATTTTTACCGACTTGAGTAAGAGGTACTCTCACTGTACATAGGTTCGGTGCGCAGAGAAGTGCTAGAAGGTAGGGCTTTCTTCAGAATTGGTAGCAGCTGATCTATAACTTTTTTAGCATAATTGGATATATGCTATTGATGGCGGATAACTTTAAGCCATTAACGTATTTAATAGCCTCATCCGTCATAACAACAGATGACAGATAGCAACTACGGCATGTTATATACATATTACACAGCTCACTAACAATTCACATGATAGGATCTGCGTACCTACTCGTAGTAATTGAGTTTTGAGCATGGCATGAAGTATTTCTGCATTCGATTCAATGTAGGTATCATCAGTTTTTTTACGTCATTTCAACCGATCCGGAATTTAATATACTAATGTGGCAATGACCGGGAAAGTCCGTTTATTTCGTAGTCTATGCAGCAGCAAAACTGTTCAAGTTTGCATAATTTGGATGAATTTGGCGTACATTCATCTCGATTGAATACAATGGTATGAAATTCAATTTAAAAGGAAAAGGCTGATACTCGTAGTGGCAACCTTTAAATGCAAATTAATCTGAATAAAGAACAACGACCTTCGGATCTTCACGTGGAACTTCGGATCCTTAATAGGTCATGTGCAGATTAGCAGAGACTCGCAGATATGATACATACCATCGGCATCCAGGTACGAATGCTGGTTTGCTATATGTGGCAAACTTGGACAGGAAGCCTTGAGCTTCCTACACGTCAGCGAGCGTCTTATGACAATCCGCATCAAGGCTAAATTGGCTAACATAAGCCACATACACCACATATGCCACCAAATAATGTTTCTTCGTGTTCCTCGACAGGACATATGAGCAATGTCCTAAGTGTGTCGTTAAAACCGTACGAGGCGAGATTTTAACGCCAACATAGGAAAAGAGGGCATCTTTGGTAGGACACCACATCTGGCAACGGACTTAGGGTTATTGCCTTTGCGTAGATAAGATCAAGGTTATTCACTTCTTTGTGTCGAATCTTGGTTTCGGTTAGAAATAGCTTAAAAGCGCTTCCAGATGTCATTCAAATGCATATGCGAATCAGAAAGTCTATCGCAATTGCGACTACACAACTTAATTCAATATTCAACTGCGAGTCGGGTAATTTTTTTACTTTTCAAACTATTTTTATTATTTTTATGTAAGAGTTAGCATTCTTTTACGAATGGAGCAAAAGTAAGTATTTAAACAATTTGAAGCAGGAATTATAGCCCTACTCCTAATATCATCAATTCCTCCTCAATACCCCAAATGCCGAGCATCGAAAACATTTTTTCAACTGTCATTAAGCGTCATAGAATATGTCTGTACTACCAAGTGCTTAAACGGAGTTTGGTCGATTTTTAGTGGCAATCGCTAACATGCGTGCAAAAAAATACAACTAATATAATTGAACCACGTTAAAGGATTCATTCGGCCCGGAGAGCGAAATGTTTGTCAGTCTGTTAAGTCTTCCTAGATTTTCACCAACTACAATGTCTCTACTTTTATGGTCCCATCCAAACCGCTCTTTGCCTCTTTTCGAGATTTGTTTCTTTCGCTGATTCTTTTCATCTTCTGCCTTCCGAATATGATTTCTAAAGCAGCATGACCTTTTGGCCATGATTTAGGGCTCTCCTTTTCTTTCTGAGAAGCTTATATTCATTTTATTAGAGTTCACAAACAGCTCTAGTCCGCCTTGTCGAAAGTCTTCTTCAAATCAGGGGTTTCGTTATGATGGCATGCTGACAGTGTAACGACAAGTCTTTTTCTTGATCCTGATATCAAAAGACTGCCGGACAGGTTTTGAAAGAGTCTCACAGAAAAAGCCGGGGTAATCTCCGCCGTTTCACGAAGAATGTCTTCACGGCCCTTACCCGGAATTTAAACGTGATATGTTGGCTTTAACTTTAATTTTAATCTGGTGTTGGCTGAGGCCCCCATTTATTGGCTTAATACAGGCTTAATCTAACTTAAAAACTAACAGAAAGACTTAAGAGCTGGGGACCAAGGGAATGATGGAGAAGATGTTGTTTGAGACGAAGAGTGCTCATGTGGGAATCAAAAAGGGAGAGATTTGAGTTGACCTTTCGGAGAATACGGGAGATTGGTACGTTAAAGCCATAAGAGGTGCAGTGGATTGGTAGATAGAAGAGACGAGGACAACGTAGATTGCGTGGGTTGGTATGGAGAGCAGTCGATGACTGAAAAGAATGTCAGCAGTATTTCTAAGTTCTTCTAACGAATTCATGTTGAGAAGTTTGAGGCGGTCCTGATAGAGAGGCAAGATTCAAGGGTCGTTCCAGGGCAGACCACGGAGAGCAAATCGACGTTGAATACCCTCGATTCGGGTAACATGTACTCAGTCAAAGGGGGCCCAAGCTTGACTGGCATACTCAAGCAGGGGGCCAACAAAGGTAAAGATCTGGTTACATACGGGTTAGAAAATTCCTTGGACCACCGTCAAGTGATGAGTTGGCCTTGGGAATCATCTTATCGATAAGCGAACGGAAATTAAGCTCACAGTCGAATAATTTGCCAAGGTCTTGAAAAGACTGAACCAGGGGAATTGGTTGACCATAGAGAAAATAAAGTCGGGGATAAGACGGCTTGCATTTACGTGAGAAGGTTATAGATTGACATTTGGCTATATTAAGTTCTAGGCAGTTTTTGAGGCACCAGATTGAAAACCGATCAAGGTCTACTTGAAGAAGGGCAGAGTCCTGGGGAGAGGAAATAGATTTAAAAAATTTTGTGTCGTCAGCGTAAAGGGAGAGGAAGGAGTGTTTAATGACACTCTCAACATCGTTGAATGAAGAGAAGAGGCCTAAGATGACTGTCTTGTGGAACTCCAGATGAGGCAAGGAACGGGACAGAAAGGGCGGATCTAAACCGAACACTATAATAACGGTTTATCAGGTAGGAAGAAATCCATTTTAATAAAAGAGTCTCAAAGCCGAGAGCAGACAATTTGAATAGGATCAATTGTTGAGATATCTTATCAAACGCTTTGGTGAAATCAGTTGCCATAACATCGATTTCTTTGCCATTTTCTAGTGCTGCGAAAGCAAAAGATACAAATTCTACTAGGTTTGTAGTAGTTGATCTAGCTTTTAGAATACCATGTTGTCGGGGCGAAATAAAAGCCTTGCTTGAAGTTTAAGGCCTCGTATAAAATGCTTTCAAAGAGTTTGGATATATGAGAGAGTTTAGCAATCGGGCGATGCTTGGTAACTTCGTGCTTAGATCCCTTTTTGTGTATCGGGATTACAAAACAGGTCTTCCAAATATGGGGAAATTCTCCCTGGGTAAGGGATAGACGATAGATTTGGTTTCGAAAGTGAGGTAGGAACGATAACCATCAGTCTTACTTTTGCAATTGACAAATCACAAAAAGGACTTGGGGCCATTTATATGATTGGTTTGCTCACTATTCTTGTTATAACTTGTTTCTTTTGTTTCCTTAGAGAGCGGAGTCTACGATTATACCAAGGAGAGGATGTAGAAGAAGGTTTATCGCGGCAATATGGCACATAAAGGGAGACGAATTGGAATATTTTTTTGTAAAAAAAGGAGAAGGCGGCGACCGGAGATTGATTGGTAAACTCGAAAGGAGCCCTGCTACCTATCTAAGGTGTTGATTTTACGGAAATCAGCTTTGTGAAAATTGTAAGAAAATAGAACTGCGGGAGAGGCGACTGGAGGGCAGAGTTGTGGAAAAACGAACGAAGAAGTGGAGGATGAAAGTTATCAATATGAAAGCTATCAAGTTGTGAAGATAAGGTCTAATTACCTTTCCATATAGTTGGAAAAGCTACTGTTAAAGCAGGTAGAGTCAATAGCTTAGCACATCGCTTGTGTGTATGTCTGGTAAAGGAGGTCAAACTTTGCAAAAGCCGTCCTGTAACTATATGGAGGCATGAATGCATATCTGGCCAATGTTGGGGATTTAGTCTGGTGCGGATTGTCTGGTGATTGGTCCCAGACAATCTTTCTCTGAAGGCCGAATTTTCATCCAATTGGACATCCATAGATATATGACTTGTCATATTTTTATCAATAATTTAAAAGCAACCGTATCTTCAGTATTTCAGCTGATTTTATACCTTTGGTCCCCCTTGGCACGGGCATTTCGGTCAATGTGCTGAAACTCTAAAGCCCCTACATTGATCGTCCTCTAATGCTTGATTTTGTTAGTGGCAGACGGATTCTAATTGGAGAACTGCTTCGTCAATATTAAGTATCATATGTTTTGGAACTATTTTTTGTTTATTCGCGTTTTTATTTATTTAACTATTACCTCAGTGGCGTCTATCCCGACATGAGGTTTCATGAAATATCCGTTTAAAAACCTCGGTCATGAGAGTTCAGGTAGTTCCAACCTTTACGCTGGTAGAATAAGTTGGTGCGTCAACTTTGTCAGACGTAAACTGTGTTAGACGTCCCTTTTAACTAAGTTGGCGTCACTGTATAGCCCATAACATTCCCTCTTTCAAAACCCGCCAACGCCAACGGACCAGTTCTTCTTCTGTGACGGTGATTGGATCATCCAACTCACTAGATGTTGGATGCTTTTCCTGGATGTCTCATATCATTGCAGATTTTCGATATTCATTGCACTAGATATATAACAAGGTAATCTGCGCTAGCCAATATTGTCCGTTCAAAAACTTCGGGCCTTCAAAATACCGCAGCCGTGCTTTGTATCAATCGTAATGCAATGAATTTGTTATAGCGTTTATTGATTCAGATACTTATTGCGAAAATTTAAATGACTGCACCTTATGTTTGCTTTGACCAGATTTTGCGCCTGGGCAAAGTCAATTAACCCAACTTCGTTTTCAAATGTTGTGTTTAGGAACTCGTCTTTCACTTTATTGGATCTTTCAGTGTAAACTGGGCTGAAAATATAAAAGCACAAGCTGAACCTAATTAACTTATTGATTAGGATTCGTGAGTTTTTGAGTACTGTCATCTATAAGTTCATATTTGACAGTCATGGAGAATGTTCGAAAACAATTTATTACGGAGCAGCTAACACCGCAACAAATCGTCGAAGTTGTTGGAACATTTTAATTTCAATATTCAGTATTCACAACGTGAAGAATATTGCTGATTTTTTATTGGTGTTAATCATGTCCCAATGAAGTGAACCATTAATCGTGTAATGAATAATTTCGAAAATTTGTATACAGCCAGAAGCAACACCATGACAACGTCCGCCAGAAAGTATGGAAACATGGATACAGTAATGGTGTTTTCTATTGGACGGCAGAAGCTTTCTTTTTGCACTTCGAAGTGAAAAAATTTTCTAAAAATGTTCCTTTGGCACTCTTCTGACTTCTGGATTTTATGTCAGAGTGTAAACGTCAAATAAGCAGATACTATTGTAGGTCTAACGAGATTTTTGTTTAAATGTTCAAATTGATTCGCAAGCAAATATAAAAAAAAAAAAAAAAGATGGAAGCAGAAATAAACATTTTATTGGATTCATTTTGTTGATCAAAGGAATTGCGAAATAGATATTTGACATTTAACTGATACATGTAAAGATTTTGACAGAAAAATTAGAAGAAGTTTTTAGACTAACTTCCGGAGAGAACCAATGGAAAACGAAATAAAGTTGGGTGCTTGCGTAAGCGGGGAACCTCTCATCGAAGCCGTGAGCAGGAATTGTCAATGCTTCCATCATGTTTCTAAGTATCCTTAAAACAGATTTCCATTCTTATTCGTATAAAATTCAATTGACGCAACAGCTAATGGAAAATATCCATAACGCATGGCGAGATTGGAGTAATGATTGCGAGCGACAAGGCTATTACAACTTGGCCAGGTTTATTGTTAAGCAGAGTATCTACTATTGGGTTATATCCTCATAGAGTGACTGAATAGAGCACCATTTAAGCCGCCGAGGCGGTACCATTCGGGTTGATATCTATCTTGAGGATATTAAAGGTAATGCCGTAACAATCAGAGATGATCCCTATTGTAACCTGTTGGAAATCTTTCTTGTACTCAAAATGGCTCAGTTAGGCCCAAACTAGGTATATTGGATGCCAATAGGATTAATATCGTGCTCCTATTTAAATTCTGTAAAACACATTTTCCACCCAGTACCCGAAAAAAAAGTGAACACAAACAAACCGATCACATTTCTTAAGGACAATCGGAAAAAAATTGCCGAAACTACACCAGAAACTTGTGAGTAGAATATATGATATTATGAGAAAAAAGCATTTGCAACGCGGCCAGGAGCGGCCACTTGAGCAACATCATATTTGCCTTTTATTAACCGTTGAAATATGGTATGTAGCATATACATAATTACATCTTGTGTCGCATATTTTTTCAACGTATTCTATCCGCTTTGCTACTGCGCCCCTTTTAGGCTCTGTTATGGATCATTGCGTTGGTGAAACGAAGGGTTTTTGCATTTTTATTATTATATTTTATACACCCTATATGCCTTAATGTAAAGGTTTTTTTTTTTTATTAAATGTGCCCCTTCTTTCCAAAACCAAAAGAGATTCTCTGAATTCACGCATAATATTTTTTGACAGATGTCAAACACACATTGTCAATAATGACAAGGAATACGCTTTAACAACGTTAACCAATCGTCAAATGCACTATCAGTTTCGATTGCATTACATGCGTAGCCTCCAATTTTCCGCTTTTATAATCATCCCAAAAAGCGACCAATTGAGTGGTCACTTTATAATGTTGCATGCTAGTGACACTACGAAACGCCAGAAATGGAGAAAATATTGCAGCTGTACGCAAGTCGGGAAGACAAGACAGCAATTATTTGATTCCGCGCCGTTTTCCAGAGCTTGTCATCTCTTAAATATCACGGTGGCGTATTTTGAGAAAATACTTGGCTATACGAGTACGTCCTTATAAGATAGTACGAACCCAGAGGTAAAGCCAAATGGCAATCGTGCACATCGAACTTTCTTTAATTCGACTCTATTGAACATGGAAAAAATTCGATATTTTCACCGGATTCGTTTTTTTTATAATGAGCGCGCGCTGTTACACAGCGGGGGCGAAGAATATGACAAAAAGAGAGGCACCGATGTACATTGTTTTTAAATGTTTGCAATTTATAACGACCAGGAAATAGAGGGTTCGGCAGGGCATTCCATAAGCGAGTTGTACGGCTTAGGAACGAATCACGATGTTTTAGAGTACGTATTTGTACTGATGAGCATTCATAGCGAGATGGATGTTACGGTTAAAAGTTTGAAGGGGCGGAATGCTACTGGCGATTTCTAGTGGCGCTGGTTGTGGAAATAGAGATAAAACAGAGTGGGACACTAGACGTCAGTGTTCGAGGGTGTCCATTGTTGGAGTGATATTAGTATCACCTATGAGTTTTATCACACGGTTTTGGATCCTATCTAGCAGGTGAGAGATGTTTTGGGCGCAGCCAACCAGATGTTGGCATTGTACGAGTGCTTCAATTTTGGGCGGATAAACGCGTTATATATTGAGGCCAGATCAGAGGGAGTAATGTATTTCTTACATCGCTTGAGGAAACCTAGACATTTCGCAACATTTTTGACGACGACGAATATGTGGTCATTCCAACGAAAGCTGTCATTGACACACATACCGAGAATGGAAAGTTTATCGGTTTCGACGATGCAAGTGCCATTCATGGATAATGGCTGAGTGTTTAAATTTCGCTTTAACGACAGCAGACACCATTGTGTTTTGGAAGTATTAAATTCTACTCTGTTAGTGGTTCCCCAATTACACTTGCGGTCATAAAAACCGCACCATATCGAAATGTTTGAAAATTGTTAATAAATACGATAATAATTTTTATAATGAAATGAAATTTTTGTTGTAGTAGTTTATAAGTATTTCTATTTAATTTCCATCTGTTTATTGAATGTTTGAAAAAAGATATTAACAAAGAAAGAAAAACCAGTTAATTTTCTTATTTTTTAAAATATTTTAATACAGTCATTAGTTAGCAAAATCAAACGATACATATTTTATGTATGTGTATATAAGATGTTTAGATATGCCACTTTTACCAAAAAATTATCAATACCGAGTTATAACTGCTTTTATTCTAGAAGGCATCGAGTTTGCTAGAAGTTCAATAATATCCCTTGAAATTTCAGTATTCCATACATGTTTCAGAACTTCATTTAGCTTTTTTTTCCTCTCTGGTTTATGTTGAGCCACGTTACGTTTCATTGGGTTTAAATCGGGTGAATTAGCTGGCCAGTCTAGTCTGGTAATTCGGAGGTCATCAAACGTTGTCTTGAGCTGAAAATTATTGAAAGACTCTAGTTACTTGTCTGTTTATTATTTATAAAGAAGACATCTAGAAGTTGATTTGTAACACTTTGCTTACGGATTTGGCGCTGTGGGAAGGTGCAGAATCATCTTGAAAAATGCACTTGTCAGTATACGAATGATGCTGCTCAATTGCTGGTACCAAAAACTCCCTTACTACTTCTCCATACTTTTGAGCGTTCATAGTTAAATTAACAAAGTGCAAAGGGCCCAAAATGTAAAAAGAAAAACATCCCCAAACCATCTGGCTTTGAGGAAACTTCACTGTTTTGACTATGCATTCGTCCTTGAACCTTTCACCTGCTGACCGCCGTAGGTATGGCAAATTGTCCGTCTTTTGGGTTGTTTTACGTTTTCGTCCCGAGCCTTTTTTCCTTTCCAGTGGATCCAAATTTTCTTTTTTCTTCATCAGTCGTACGATAGTTGAATGACAGCATGATATTTTAACCGCAATCTCACGATGGTGAAACCCTTCTTCGACTAAAGTCAATATTTGAACTTTTTCGTCCCGAGTCAGTTTATGATATTTACCAGACATTTCACTTTCTTTTATTTGTCACCGTCACAACTCCATTCAAACTGATTTTTTTTGCACTGAATACGAGGCCGAACTCCGCTATGGGGAATACCCTTCATTAGTATGGGAATAACCCTTACGATCTGATGTAATTAGGCATTTTTTGAGAACTCATTAGGTGGTGCGGTTTTTATGACCGCAGGTGTAGTTATGCTGTTAAAATCAGAATTTAATGAGCTTAACATTAGAAAGAGTGTCGGAGGCAGAACGGAACCCTGGGGTACACCAGCATTTATTTTGTGAATATCAGACTTGAAACCATCCAAGACAACTTGAATTGAACGTTCCGAAAGGTAATTTCTAATCCATTGCAGAAGAGGATCATCGATTCCAGAAGCCCGCATTTTCGTCAAAAGAGCCTGATGCCAAACTCTGCCAAATGCCTTAGAAATATCAAGTGCAACTACCTTGCTTCCGCCAGACTGATGTACGCTTTGGTTCAACTTTTCAGTGGGACATGCCGTCAGAGCACCAGTGGACCTGTTGCTACGAAAACCATACTGCCGGTCATTAAGAAGTTTTCGTGTTTCGAGATATCATCTTATGACGGTTTATCAGCGTTTCCATGACCTTGGGAGATAGATTCGCCTTTTTTAGGGTGTTTAGGAAAGAGTCCTAATGAGTAGGATTGATGAAAAAGCCTACACAGTGTTTTAGCCAGCAAGGACACCTCTTCAGAAGAAGAGGAGATATGTTTTGTTTTTTTTAGAATTAAAGTGGTTTTTATTTGCACATACATTTTCGTTAATATTGTTTTACCTGCAAAGCAAAGTACTTATCTGCAGGTAGTTGGCCATAACATTGATATAGTTTTGAAGTGATTTCAAATTGAAAAGATTAGGTTTAAATACAATTAGTTTATTTTGAAGTTAATATTATTACGGTGATTTTAAGAATTACTAATATGACTCTACTTTACATGATGAAATTCAATAAAATGTTTTTTAATCTCTTTTTTCCTTTTTTTAAAATTAGGAATAATTTTCAGTAACGATGGGAGCGAATTTAACAATTTAGGGACAGTGCATCGTAGTTCTATGTCTCCGTACGAGTTGTAAGCTGCCGGAACTTCTAGCATCCCTTGGGCACGTCTTCGCGTGTTTATCGTGTGGTTGATGGGTTGAAGAAACCGTCGGTCGTCCATGTAAGTTAGGAGTGTTGTCATCTGGAAGATTGCCTTTACATCTAAAACTTTAAAACTTGAATTAGTGTGTCGAATAATTTTAACAAGACGATGTCGTAAGTTTGATATCTTCTCCAGGTGGGTTTTTGCTGCGTTTCCCCAGGCCAGAGTCCCGTATCTAAACGAGTAGTACACTTGCTTTAGTACCTCCATATGTGAGTAACGCTTAAGATACACCATTGCAAATATAGTGCTCTTAAGTTGAAGACGCAGTACGTTGATGTGCTCACGCCACAGGAAATTCTCGTCAATGGTAACTCCGAGGTAATTAATGGTTTTAACTACCTCGATTGTGCTGCTGCTCCTCAGTAATGGACAACGATCATTTCGATGAAAGATTTGAATAACTTCCGTTGTCCGAATATACATCAACTTAGTTTTATTTGCGTTGATCACCAGGCGGTTGTCATGACACCATTCAGATACAAGGTTGAACTCGTGTTGCAGTATTTTTTATGGCTAAGTGCAAGTCCTTGTGTTTCAAGACGATTGCGATGTCATCAGCGTAGGCATATGCAGTAGCTTTTTAAATGTTCTTAATAGTTCATTTGTGAACAGTATAAATAATATGGGGCCCAGTTTGGAACCTTGTGGCAAGCCATATTTGATCGTTCGTTTTTTGCTAAATGTGTCAGATATGTTGAATTGTATTTCTCTTTCACTCAGATAGCTTTTAAGCCAGTTTGCCAGCACTCTTCTCAGTCCTAATTTGTTGACGCTTTCCACAAGTTTTTCAGGAGTCAGGGTATCATACGCTTTGCCGAAATTTATAAAGAGCACAAGTACGTGGTGGTTTTTATTCAGTCCAGCATTCACGACGTTGGTAAATTCCCCCAGTAATGATTGAAAACCAAATTGGTTTGGAATCACTTTGTGCTTCGACATAAAACAATTAAATATGCCATTTGGAACAGTAGATGTATGTATATTAAGATCTTTAAGGACTCTTGCTACTACACGAGTGCAAAAGTGGACTCGTCCCATTGAAGATTCGACGCACTCAAGTGTAGGCGGGGACAAAGCACCATCAGGGAGTGTTGAGCTGACCGCAAAGTGTGCAGCAAGCAGATTGGCCTTGTTCAAAGATATGACATCTGGAATGTTATTGTAAATGAGCGTTGGAATGGAGGATGAGGCAGAATTCCTAATGCTTTTGACGAACGACCAAAGTTCTTACTACCTTTAGGACGTTGCATTATTTTTTGCCTCAATTTTTGGTCGAATATAAATTTCACGCACTGCAGTCATTCCTGGCTCGTTTGAACTTTTTCCGGTTTTCCTCTGTCGGGTTGGTCTTGTAGGACCGAAAACACATTTCTCTAACCCTGGCAGCCTCTTTACAGCGCTATTAATACCATGCCTTTTCTTTGGTTTGATACTCTTCATCCGATGAGGGATAAGGCATCTTATTCCAAAGAGAATAGTGTCTGTGACCATATCAGCAGCGGTATCGAACAAGCATAACGAGGATCATTTTTGGTTAAATGGCTTTGTTAATAAGAAAACTTGCCTTATTCGACAATAAACCAATAACCGGAAGTGTTCCAACAGAAATCTTTGTTTGTATATGAAAAGGTTTCCATGCTGGAAGTGTCATTGCGCCGCACGCCTTCGGAGATGATGCCGGTAAACCGGTTGCAGCCAATGGAGACCGATTTTGCTCCATGTCAACCTTTTTTTTAAATAAATTGAAACTGGAAGGTTTGGACACACTGCGGATGTCACAATCGACTTATTAAAGAAGAGGGTCGGTCAATCGCCGGATTCTTTGAACCTACATACATTAAGTCTCTGGTTTACGCCAACAAGCCTGAAACTTATTTAGAGGGGAACATTCGTCATGTAATTGCTGGAATGCGAAAAAACCACGCAAAATTATGTATATCCGTCGCATCTACTCATAAAAACTGTTCCGTGAAAGACATATGAATAATGTTATAGGTACCTATTTCAATTCCAAATAAAAATTTGATTGATGATTTGAATCTAACCTGTATGTACATACACATATATCTGACCTTTTCTTTGTCCAACTGGTAGTCTTAGACCGACATCATACTTCATGCATAGTGTTAAGGAAGCAATAATTAAACAATCCACCTATGTCAATATACCCCTTGCATACAAACACATGTATGCATTCTATGTTTACAAAGTGTGTACTCAATTGGATTTCCATATTCGCTTACAACGTTTTGCGGAAATGGCTCCATATGCAGATGTTAATTTTCGAAAGTTTTCCAAACATTGCCGGCAGGGGGGTTAACTTTTTAAAAGTTTTTGGTATTATTGATCATGAAGATTATTTGTTGGGATTATCTGATCATTTTTTTTTTATGTGTATCGTTCCTAGATGCCCAATTACATTTGCAAGCACATTTCATATCGAATCCTAATCTCTACCGAAGTGTTCAACCTGGCAACCCTATATCGCTTATATCATTTACGTGGGATGACGATCACCGCTTTATATCTTTTGGCTAAGAAATTCCTATTGTATATCTATAGAACCGTTTGAGTGCGCATGGCCAAAGCTATATCGCTCTATGATCTAACGAAGAAGAATGAAAAGAGAATTAATAGCCGGCTGCAAAATGTGATCACGTATGTAAATGTGGCCAAGCAGCAAATGAAATTCAAAAGAAACAACGAAAAAACCGGTTTCATTGTTTCAGTACAGTGTATACAGAGCTAAACAACAGATTCACTCTTCTCAGGGGAGTGAGAGTAAAATGATTTTATTTGAATATATGCGAGAGAGGTTTTTTTTAGGTGGAAAAACCTGGTGACTAGAGAGAATGATGGAATGAGTAATATCGTCTTACGTGTTGCCACTGGCGTTCTTTGGAAGTGTGGGCAAATGTATTGGCATATTGTATTGGCATATTGTATTCTTCAAGGAGCGTTTACCTGTAAGTTTAACACCTTGCAATTTGTAAGTTTAACGCCCTAGTAAAATTAGTTCTTGTTGTTTTTTCTTTGGTTTTAAAGTTACAGAAGTAACAGTAAACCTTTCGATCTCGTATTCTTTGTGCTGGATTTCGTTTTAGAGCTTATATATACTTCAGGACATCGTTCGTTTTTGAAAGTGTAGTTGTACGCTTTGAGTGTTGGTGATGTAATCAAAAATGTTGGCTGCGCTCATAGAATACCATTATGAGCTTAGAATCAACAATGCAATGTAAGAAATGCCAAACGACGATGGAGAATTCACGCTGCTCCACCAAGGTCGGTAAAGAACTAAAAAAGGATTTAGACAAGGCGATGTGCTGTTATGCGACTCCTTTACCATCATTTTTGAAAGAAGAGTGCCTAACAAAAGGCACAATCTTTGAAAAGTCAACACTTGGATACGCCGATGATACTGAGATACTCGGAAGAAAGCAGCGTGCTGTTAGTGGTGCCTTCGCGATTATTGTGGCGGAGGCGGCCAAGATGGGTGTAACGAAAAAAATATAAGCTGTCAACAAAAAAGGACGCCGAAAAAAAACGTCTCGGATTGAACGTCATTCTCCCCTGTTATAAATTTGAGGTAGTTCAGGACTTTATGTACTTTGTCTACCTAGGCTTCGATATCAATTCAGATAACGACACCAGCGCTGAAAAACGAAGAATAACTCTTGCCAATCGCTGCTTCATTGCGCTAAGAAGGCAATTGACTAGCAAAGCCCTCCCAGTGACCCCTATAAGACCTTAATAATCTCACTCCTGTTCTATGAAGTAGAGGGGACATGGATTTCATCAAAAATGGATGTGGGTGCTCGTGACTATTTTGAGAGGAGAATTCTTCGGGTGATTTGCATTACTGCGTCATTTTCCTAACCGGAAAAGTGAAGATCCAACGGCTGAGGTGGCAGATGTACACCAATACTCTCTTCCGAAAAGTCTTCAAACCCACCCCCGAGGAATAGCGCAGTAAGGGAAGACCGCGATTCAGGTGGCGCATGCAAGTGGAAGCGAACTTCAATCAATTTAGCGTGCGAAACTGGAGGTAGCTGGCTAAAGATCGAGCTGTCTGGATACGCTTATTGGTTGAGGCCCAGGTCCACCCCGGACTGTAGCGCAACAGTAAGTAAGTAAGAATTCGAAAAGTTTCTTGTGAAATTCTGGCGATTTCGTTACGTATGTTGGTCTAAGGTTGTTTGAGGACACAGCTTTTCAGATATCTCTAAAAGAAAAAGTCGGGCGGAGTAAAATCAGTTGATCATAGTGGCCAGCCGCAACCAACACACCACCATTGTTTTCAAATCAATCGATTTGGGAACACTGCCTTCAATGAATCAATTGTTTCATGAACAGTACGCAATGTTGCGTGATCCTATTGATACAAATAAGTCTCCATGCCCTTTCCGTCCAGTTCAGATGCCAAAAAATCGCATATCAATGCTCTATATCGCACTCTGTGTTCGAAAAATAACTCTGTCAGAGTTAATTCAATTAATTAATTTTAGGTTTTTGGTACCTACCCCGATACCGAATATTTTACGGATTGACGCTTCCACACGGCGTCTCAAGAATAAGCTTCCCTAGCAAAGATATTTTGCATATTTCAGCAGTATTGATCACGACGCGACTTCTCAAGCGGCATCAGCTTTATAGCCATTTGCATTTGTATCTGAAGTTGTGGAATCTGCTGAGCCCGGCGACAATGTAAATTTTTTCAATGTTGCACAACATCCATGATGCTGGATCAATGGTCTCATTACTTCGACGTGAACGGGGAATAATCTTTGACTTGAATATTGCCGCACTGTCATTTTCATTAAATCTTATCACGAAAAGTTTAATAGCTTTCGCTGTTGGCACTTGACCGTGCGATGTTTTCTTTTATACGCACGTACCATTAACATAATAGAGAATTCGTTTTCAAATTAAAATTTAATAATTTCAGCTCTTTCTTTTGGTGTGTAATGTTGCGTTGTAAAAGTTGAACTTGAATGAAGTTTCTAACACGAGTTGCTTAATGTCCATTTGACATTAGATTGCTGGTCTCTGAACAAATCATGAGAAAGAATTTTCGGGCGCTTTCTTCCATTTTTTTTATATTACTAATAAGTTTTTTTTTTCCAAAGTCGACGGTATCCCTTTTGGTGGCATTGGGGAAAAAATAAACAAATTCAAATAATAAAAAAAGAAAAGTGTGTAGTTTACAGACACCCAAAAACAGACTCCCTTTTCCCCCAAAAATTTACCGTTTCCTTAAAAAAAATTATTATGAGAGACTAAAGTATCAGATGATGACCGAGTTTTGATATGTTTATGTCAGGTTCGGAATTTCCATAGGAACTAATACGACCCACCGTTTTTCACAAGAACCTTTTTATTAACAGAATTTGATCAATTCGTTTTTTCCAGTAACTTTGAATGTCTGGCTTGTGTCCGCCATATAGGAGTAATAAACACATTGTTCCACCGTCTAGTCAAGGAATGCATCCGTTCATGTCACGTCTGCATTCTGAATGAAGTAGAACTCGTGTACGAGAAATTGTTCGCCTAAAGAAGTTTTACTATACTAAATTTTTAAAATTTCCTCTCGGGCCTGAGGCAGTTTTATTGTGCGACATAGAGGGTGAACAAAACGGAGGACTTTATTATTATTATTATTATCAAGGGAATGATAAAAATTAATATGTAGGGTCCGGGATTTAACGAAGGGGTACTATGCCCATGTGGCGCGTTTTTTTTTTTTGTCAACAGCACGTGGAGTACTGAGTTCCCATGTGGTCACACACCTACGTACTTACCGCGCCCAACACTACTTGATTTCGGTGATCTAGAGGAGGACTTTTTCTCTGCCAAAAAGACCGCCGTTACAAAAAAAAAAAAACTATTTATAAACTCAAGCACGTGACGCAGACGTACCTAATTATAAGTCAAAAATGAAGCCGCATTCTTTTAGCAAAACAGATGGAATGCTTTGGCAATGAAAACAGAATTAGGGACGCAGGATAGAACTATTGCGAAGCTTATATGATATATGCTAGAACTGGTCGAAAAAATTCAAGTTGAAAACCCTATCCATTAACTCTCGGAGTAAGTAAGTACTCTTAAATGTATTTCCCCGCAAAACAAAATAAACAACTTCAACATATTTTCACAGGTAGACGACACCTTACACCACGTTTTCAGACAGCTTACGAAAATATCTGAACTTGTATGTCAAGTCAATAGCACACTTTGTTTTTTTTTATTGAAATCACCTAGCATACTACAAAATTTAGGAAAATGTAAACGTAAATCTGTCATCTGCGATATTGAAGAGTTAGAAAAAATTCGATATTCACGAATGTTGTGCTATGTATTAGATTGGCGTAAAAGTATCAGGGGCTTTGTAGTAAAAATTCAGATTATTTTTTCTTTATATTCAAAATTTATTTTTAGTGAATCAGATAATGTCCATTGTGCTCGACCACCTTTTGCCCGCTAAAATTATTACCACATCGGTGTAGGATATCTGGGGTTTCCTGTTGGAAAACTCCATTACGTGATTTTCACATGCCTCTATTGGAACCAATTTTACGCCAGCAAGAAAGTGTTGCAGAGATCGGAACAAATGAAAATCCGACGGTCATCAGACGCAGTATCAAGACTATACGGTAGACTCGTCAAAGTTCCCGGGCAAACTCTGTCAGTTGTGGTCTGGCGTTGTCATGCTGAAACAAATCATCTTTCGTTTACCAATTCGAGTCTTTTTTTTAATTGCTTGCTTTAACCGCATTAATTACGGGCAGAAGACATTCGAATCAATCGTTTGACCAGACGGCAGTAGATCATAATGGCTGATACCCTTCCAATCCCACTAAACACACATCATCACCTACCTTCCTTGCAGTCAATGCCGTCCTTGAAATCGTTTTGATCATTGTTCGTTCGCACATCATTGTCGTATGTCACCCAATCTTCATCACCTGTTACCATCCGCTTCAAAAATGTTTCTATTCATATATGGAAATTCGGACACCGAGCTCCTTTTTGTAATCTGCTTATTTCAAATGGCTTAAAAGAGTTTTGTGGTCGATTTTAAGTGCCTTAACGATGATGACTGCTTTTGTGTTGGTCTTGCTCAACTTTTCCCATTATTACATAGACTTTTACAGTGATAGCCGACCAGAGTAAGGTACCTTTTTCACAATAACATTTCCCAAACGAAAGCGAGCGAGCCATCTCTTGGCAGTAGTTTTCGATAGAGTACCTTCGCTATAAACAACGCAAATCTTTTCGCTTGCCGTCCCTGTAAAATTGTAAGAAACACTGTTCAAGTTCACAAGTCACACAAGTTCTTTTTACGTTCCAATAAATTTTCATACAACGCATCAATCCCAATAAATCTGATCGTAACTGATCAGCTGATCGGTCAACTGTCAACCAAAAAGAGGATTGACAGGTGCAATTAACCGTCTTAAAGTTATGATGCATCAAAGTCAAATGAACATTAACAGGCAGGATACATTTTCTCCAACCTAATACTTCCGATTGAATAGAATGATTTTTGTAATTGCGAAGTTCTTAACGTGTGCTGAATGGCCGCACCATTGTTTCGTTGTAGAATAAATATCGTGGTAAACTTTTCATCGAGGTATGGCTTTTAAAGTCGTGCTTCCATAAAGGAAAGAGGACACATCTTGAAATCATGTATTCTCAGCCTTTCATCATCAAATAAACTCTGTCTGTCAGTATACCTCTTCCGCAGAAGGACATTGAAGGGCAAAATTGCCGCTTACTTAGCCATTTGTTCGTTGTGTTGGTAACATCGAGGAATTATGTAGCGTGTACGAATAATGAGATACTTTAATCGAAAACTGGTATCTGGCAAGCTCTTGAGTGCAAGGATTCGCAGAAAGTACTGTTCGTCTAATCACATTAAAGAGAAACGACGCGACGAAATAAAAATGATCTCAAATCCAGTAGTCGATAACTAAAATACTACTTTTCAGCCAAAGCACCCAATTGCTCAAAAACCTTTCACCACAGTAACACTTTTTCCAACACCCTTTTCCAGAAAACTTCACACATACACTCGTATTAGACCCAATCAAGTGGTTTTTAATCGACGGTGCATACATCAACCGAGCATACCTGTGCGCAAGCCTGAGGAATCACTCACGTTTTCTTTCGGAACATTCGTTCCCTTGTTACCATTCCAATTCATTCCATTCTACGATCTCACCAACCCAATCTCAATATTCCCAATAGCAATAGGAAGATGAATAGAATTGAAAAAAAAAAAAAAAAAAAAAACTTTTGTTTGATCCAATCCAAACTTGTACCTCTCTACTACACACCCATTTACTCTCTCATTCTCTTTGCGACTTCTTCGTCATCGTCGGCTTAATAAACTTGTTTGTTTAGTGTATGCTGACTGAGGGAATTTACCTCGTGTTGAACGAAGACGACAAGACGCAAGACGATCAACAACAGAACCAAACGTCCAACCGTGTCTGTTTTCATTCCAATTTATTTTTTTTTTCCGCTCTGAGTTCTCGGCCTGTCAGCTGTGTGCGCTGAACGGCGATCTTTTACGATCAAATTTTTAGGTACACACAAAACAACAACAAAAAAAAAAAAAAAACAAAAAAAACCCACCAACAACAACATCATCATAGATACCAACAAAAGGCGTCTCTCTATATTGTGTTGGGTTGCTGGTTGTATACGTTTGTGTGCGTGCAGCGGCTGATGATATCCAAAAACGCTTTTTTACAGTTTCTCAGTTTTCAGTCTCCGCACCGAAGTCACAAGCGTTTTTCCTGTCACACAATAGAAATTTTTCGTTGATTTCGGAAATTTTGATACCGCTTTTGCGTTTGCGTTTGCGTTTCTGTTTCGTTTGTTTTTATTTTTTTTATATTCAATTCTCTTTTAAATTTTATCCGTGATTCGAAAGAAAATTAAAGTTTTAAAATTTGTTCTCCCCCCCCACCCAAAAAAAAAAAAAAAAAAAAAAAAGAAGCTAGCTACTCCATCTACTCGCGTTAACTACGCCGGAAAAGGATCAACAAATCGTTGTCTGGGATCGTATTTGATCGTAATAATCGGACGGTAATCGCACAGCATCCGGAATACGTCATTCCAGATACTAACCACGTGAGTGTCAGCATCAAATTAATCGTAGAACAAAACATTTCTGGATAAACGTCATCAGCACCAGCAGTCAGTTTCAGTTACAACTTGTAATTTTGATCGTTTCGACCGTTGTTCGGACCTTCTAAATTTTGTGTAGAAAAAAAAGCGCGCAAATTTATAAAAAGAGAAAATTAAAATAAAATACGAAATTGTTCTGGTTTGGCAGTGCCGCCGTTACTACTCGTACCTAGTATAACCAGAAATTAAAAGTGTCGGGGAAAATCCAAATTAGTGGTTCGCTCCCCATACAAAGTGAAATAGATAAAGTATCTGGTGGTAAATACAAAGCAGTGTTTATTTTCCTTGTGAATTTCCAAGTGGTTTTGTGTTTGGGGAAACTTATCTCTCACTCACCCCCGTGTAACATTTTATCACACTTTTTTTTCGTTGTGGATTATCGCTGTTCTAATTTACTTACCCGTGAGTATCTATCTATCTAGAAGCAAGAAACAAATTTTTTGTTTTGGAAAAATATTCTCTTCCAGCTTTGGTTTGACATAAGAAACGTATTCGTATTCCTGTCATTGCACCTATTACCGTTGTATACTTATTTCGAATTAGAAATGTCATCAACTGTCATTACGTGCTCCTACTTACTTCATTACCTACTCCTACTCAATTTGCTTTAGCTTCATTACTTTGTTTTGTTGTTTTTGTTTTTTCTAAACTTTTTTTTCATTTTACATTGTTTTTTTTTAGTTTTGTTTTTTTCGAGATACAATTGTTTTTTTTTAGTTTTGTTTTTTTCGAGATACAATTGTTTTTGTCAGGTGCATTACGTCATCGTTTTTTTTTTTTAAATTTTTTTTTTTAGCGGAATCGCATTATGGGCTCTGTTCGAATATCATTTTAGTTTAACGGTTTTTTATTTGAAAAATTCTTCTCATACTTCAATTGGATTTGCTCTTATTTTTTTTTGTTGTATTGCTTATACTCGTACTCATATTTATTCGTATGTATTCGTATTCGTATTCGTATTCATTGTTTCCTTTGCATTCCTTTTTGACTATCCCTGTAGCGTTTTACCTGGTGTAATACCCCTATCTACGATGAGTAGCTATGTAGTTACAACGCAATATAAACACTGTAGGCATACACAAACAGAAAAAAAAAAAAAAAAAACTCGTGTTCTTCCTATCTATCTACCTGTGTTTCTATTTTTTTTAGATTTTTCTTTAAAAAACTAAAAAAAAAAAAATCTGAATCTTCCCAGCACGATCATAAAAGTATCAACACTCCTGTTGTATGGGCCTGCAGGGGAAGGAAGATGTTGGTTCTGTCAGTTTGTTTTCTCCCTTGAAATGTGTTTTGAAATTCATAGATGGGCACCTGTTTTTTGATTTTTTTCTCTTCATTAAGTTGCTTTCATACAGGTATATGGAGTTGCATAAACAAAATATTGTAAGTATATACGAGTGTAGGAGTAGGGTACTTATATACAACTGATAGCATCATTAATTGATCTTTCCAGGAGAGTGCTAATGCGGCCGTTGATTGCTTCGAGCTGTCAAAACCTTTGCTGGTTTTCTTTCTTTTGGTGTAGAATTTTGACACTAGCTATGTACGAGTACTCGTAGTTTGGTAGATGTTTTCTGTTTTCGGCAGTTGCTGAAGTTTATCGTTAGCAAATAAAGACCTCAAAGCCTAAATCGTGGTGTATTCGTAAATTGTTAGAAACGTACGTGGAATTGAAAAGTTTGGGTTATTCTGTCGAAATTTTTGCTCAACACATGCATACGAGTGTTTGTCAGTTGTACTATAAAGCGCCTTTCATTAAGTGCTTCCTATCTTTAAATTTAAATAAAACAAAGTGTGTATGAATGGAATATATGTAACATCGTTCAAATGTCCGCCGCGGCTTCGAAATGTCAAATTTTCAATGACTCTGGCACATAAATCAGGCTGAATTTGACCGATGACATGGGTTATGTTGGCTTTGAGGGCCGTTGTGGTTTGTGGCTTATTCGCATAGACCTGCGATTTCAGAAAACCGCACGAGAAAAAGTCTAACGAGGCCAGATCGCACGATCGCGGTGGCCAGTTCACATCACCTCCACGTGAGATGACGATGCCCTCGAATCGCTTGTGCAGAATTTCCAATGTGGCGTAAGCTGTGTGCCTCGTAGCGTCGTCCTATTGAAACCACATGTCTTTGGTGTTCATATCATCTAACTTAGGCCAAAAAAAGTTGGTATTCATCGACGTATAGCGCTCGAACGGTGATGGAATGGCAAATGTCGTTCCCAAAGATATATGGACCAATGACGCCGCCAGCACAAAAAATTCACACCAAACAGTGACTTTCTTGGGATGCATTGGACACTGTGGGATCACATGTGGATTGGTATCGTCCCAAATTCAGCAATTTTGTTTGTTGACGTATCCATTCATCCACAAATGGGCCTCATCGCTGAAGATGATTTGTCGATGAAAATTTGGGTCAGTTTCCAACTGCTCCCGAGCCCGTTCAGAGAACACACGTCGTTGTCTATGGTCGTTTACCTTCAGCTCCTGGGTCAGTTGAATTTTGTACGGGTGCCGGCCCAAGTCACGACCTAAAATTCGTCTGCGAAAAGCCGAGTTCTTGTGAGCGACGTGAAATTGACTGCCTCGGTTTCTCCTGCACACTCTCACAGACAGCGGCGATGTTTTCGGCAGATATTGCGTTCCGTCGACGTACGGGTGTTGGTTTATCGTTTACTGAACCAGTGGACTAAAATTTATCCACCACACTGCGAATAGTCCTCTCGGTGGGACGATTATGGCGATCGTAAAATGGGCGAAGGGCGTGGAACGTTGCCCGAACAGAACACCCATTTTGATATACATGATACAATTTTTTCATTTGCACATGTTGTCGAACCCTATGTCCCGTTCACGGTGATTTGGCAAAATAGACTGAATAAATGGCAGCCAATTTGACAGCCAATTTGACAGATGTAGCTTCAACAATATGGCCGCTACCAACTGTCAAAATTCGGAAGACCCTATTGGAAGGCCCTTTACTTGTAACAAGTACATTTTTTAGCTAAAAAAGTTCCCGGAATTTATTCAGAAAATTAAAAATACAAGTTTATTCATTTAAATCTATATTGTCCGGTTCAGAGTAATCCACATCGACTGCAACACATTTATGCCAGTGCTTGATCCAATCCTCGAAACTTTTTTTTATATTCGGTCTTCGGTATGTCCATCAGTGCTTCGTGCGATTTTTCCATTACTTCCTCTCGGCTGCTGAAACGCGTTCCCCGTAGTGGTTTTTTAACTCGATTGAACAGAAAGAAGTCACAGGGAGCCAAATCAGGTAAATTCGGTGGCTGTTGGATGGTACTCGTACTTGTTGCATTTTTCGTCAAAAAATTACGAATCGCACAGTGCGATGGTGCGTTATCATGGTGCAAAATCCACGAGTTTTCTGCCCACAATTCTGGTCTCTTTCGGCGAATTGCTTCACGCAAACGTTTCATAACGCCCAAATAATCCTCTTTGTTTACTGTTTGGCTTTCTGGCAAAAATTCATGATGCACTACACCGTTGTAATCCATGAAAACCGTGAGCATTGCCTTCTTTTTTGACTGAAAACGACGTGGTTTTTGTGGTCTCGGCTCATTTGGTGAACGCCATTCACTTGCCTGATGTCTGGATTGCATGTCGTACTCATAAACCCACGTCTCGTCTCCATTAATGATCCTTTTGATGAATGTGGGATCGGATTCTGCCTCGCAAATCATCTCTTTGCGACGTCAACACGGTCTCTTTTTTGCATGAAATGGAGGTCTTTTGGCACCAACTTTGCTGCTACACGACGGAAACCCAAATCATTAATCAAAATGTCCTGGACGAATCCATAGGCAATGTTCAAGTCTTACGCTATCTCTCTGATGGTTAATTTGCGGTTATTGACCAACATTTCTTTTACTAGTACTTCATCAATGTTTTCGTCGGTTTTCGATGTCGATGATCTGCCACTGCGTTCATCATCTTCGATTGACTCACGACCACTTTTGAACCGCTCGTGCCACTGGTAAACGACCGTTTTCTTTAAAGAATCGTTGCCGAAACACTTTTCCAACATTTCCAACGTTCGCGCACCATTAAATTCGTTTTTTACTCGTACGCAAAATTGAATACAAGTTCGTTGTTGCAAATTTAAATCTATTTCCAAAATTGTAAAAAATCGCCAACACACACAGAGATAGATGTACTCTTGTCTACGTAAATTTTTCAAAGGTTAAGCTATGTCGCTAAGATTTAGAGGGAATGTCAACAGATTTGCCAACTTAACAAAAAAAAAAAAAAGCAGAACTAAAATCGTTTTTTGATCGAGGTGATATGTTCAAATCAAATGTCTGATGTCGGATACTTCGTGAACATTTTTCAAACAAAGTTAATACATATCCTATATTAAGGACAATTTTCTGGATTTGCGTAAGGATCTTCGTTGTTTTTCTTAAACTTTCACCAATCTATGAGAAGCCCTCAAGTTGTTCAAGACGGCCCATAAATATTTGGACTATTGCCTATGTAAAAGTCAATACTCGTACAAGACCAAACGCATTCATCGTGGATGAGTTATTGAATGCATCCATTTCATGTTGACTGTTATTTGACATGCGACATTTACGCAATATTGAAGCGTACAAATTTGTTGGCTTCAATTGCTTACAATTATGGAAAAGGGCGACACCTATGTGAATGTTGGCTTTAATAAGTACAACACGGTAAAATATGAGGTTTTTCGGAGCTTGCGGCCGCTTGCAATCATTCGGTATTTTGTAAATTGTATTGTGAAGTTGTTTTTGCACTTGTAGGAGTACTATCAAACCCATCCAACGTCGAGTCAGATAAAAGTGCAAAAGAACAAATCCATGCAACGCATTGTCCAAGAAGATTTGGTACTCTGATATAAAAAAAGACACCTGGACACTTACTCATATTTGCATTGGAACAAAAAATTAAGTAAAGGCCGAAAATTGTGCTCTGTCGGTAGGCTTGAATCCTTCTAGAGCTGACGAGGAAGTCTTTAACATGGATGAATAGGGCTATCAAGAGAAAGGTCAGAACTACATCCGGAAATTGCCTTCATGTGGTCACAATCCCGTATCAGTAATGATTTTTTTTTTACCAAAGCGTTCTCAAGACATTATGAACACTCTTGGAATATTGCATACCGTTTGGGCGAATTAGAATTAGGAAGGAAAGAAATAAACTCACCATTGAATGTTTGCAGGGCATATTGACAAGGAAATAAAGTGTTTGTCCCAGCCATTCTAAAGCGAGTTATACGGCTAACGAAGAGTCATGATACCCGTATTTAAGCGTATGTCCAAATGAGGCGGCTGTTATATTTGAAAGTTTCACGCGTTATCCAATAGATTTTACATTGTTGTCAATTGGCTTGGCAATACCGCCACCTATAAGCTTTATCGCGTGGTTTTGAATCCTACATGGCAAAGGCAAAGAGATTTTAGTAGTACCAGACCAGATGTAGGAATTGTACTCAAACTTAGGGCGAGTAGGTGCTTTGTACATATATTGGAGCCAGTTCAAACGAGGTGAAATGCTTCTTACATCGCTTGAAACATAAACATTTCGCAGGATTTGTGGTGTAGTGGCCATTTCAAAGTAGGTTGCCATTGATACACATACAGCGAGTGGAAGAATTTTCAGATGCAAGTGCCATTCGGGGATAATGGCTGGGTGTTTAAATTTTGCCTTAACGACATCATTGAGTTTTGGATGCGTTAAATTACACTAATCTGCTGCAATATATTAATATCGGAATTTAATGAGATTAACACATGCTGCCGTTTCCGTTCTATAGCCGAAGAGCAGGGGCGTGAGTCCATAAACGAATACAAAGAACAGAGCACTGTCGTCAGTAAATAAAACGGAGTCCTGGACCACTTCGAAATGTAATTTCCAATGTAATATGGGGAGTGAACTCTGATGGCATTACCGACCTAAAATATTGCGAAAACAAGTCAAAACTTCGCCAAAGTTTTCCACCCAACTGCTCCGAAAGACTTCTTAACCAATGTCCATCAGCAAGCCGTGAACATTCCAAAAAGAATGCTTCGGATCACGAGGAGAAAACTACTCAACATATGTATTGTAGGTTAAAAGCAAAGATCATATCACCGGATGATTGGTCAGTTGCCAGTTCAGATCTCTATCCGTTCGATTGCAATCATTTTAGTCCGTCTTAGATGGCATTATCTGCTATATTCGACACCGAAATACGCGAAATCGAGTGGTGTACAATTTTTGCATAGAAATGGAGCTTGCAGCATTGATCGATCGATGATCGGACAAAGCATCTCAAGACATGCTGTTGTTCTGGAATGATGTATTCTACGAAGGACACATATAGGATGACCAGATAAGAACGATAGGAAAAAAATTTAAATGATTCTGGCTTTATTTTGAAGCAAGGTTCATGCCATTATGGTCGGCTTCGCTGGCATTACTTTAAGCGGTCGGTCCAATTTTTAATGACTTGGTCCAATATGTACGGCGTTATTCCGCCAATAGTGTGTCGAATGTTGGCCTCGAGATCGTCCAAAGTGGTTGGCTTGTTAGCGTGGATTAATGACTTGATTTAGCCCCAGAGCAAATAATCGAGTGGTGTCACATTGCATGACCCGGGCAGCCAATTGATGAACGCTCGCCCTTAGATGACCCAGTAGCCAAATTTCTCCTTTACAACCTCGAGCGTTGCGTTGCCTGTATGGCATGTTGCGCCGCCTTGTTAAAACCACAGTTCGGAGATATCGATGTTGTCGAGCTCTGACCACAGAAAGTCGGTTAACATCGCTCTATACCTGAGACCTGAGATTGACGGTAATGGAATCTCCCTCCTCATTTCGAAAGAAATAAGGTCCAAAGATGCCGCCATGCCATAAATCGCACAAAACAGTCAATCTTTGTGGATGCATGGCATGCTTGGCGGCAGACTTGTCCTCGTCCGAGAAGATAATATTTTGGCCAAAATCCGGATCTCCGGTCAACATTTCCATCGCCCAATTAGCGAACTCACGGCATTGTCTATGGTCGTCCGACTTCAATTCTTGCGTAAGCACAGTCCTATAGGGATGTAGACGCAAATCCAATTGCAAAATAAGCCGGGTTGACTCTCTGGCGATGCCCAATTCAGCTGATCGGTGCCGAGTCGACATTTCTGGGTCTTCTACGATACTGGCCGCTGCGGCGGTTATGTTTCCTTCATCTTCTTCGCACCAATCTCTGTCTGGTTGGTGGTTTAAGATTCAAATCGGTGTACTCACGCTCAAACTTTTCCATGATGATGACCGACCTCACGGCAAGCGTAAAACGATGCATGATACGAGTAAAATGGCAAACTTTACTAAATATTTTGACAGTTGCATGTCATTGGTAACATTGACAGCTGCTGCAACATAACAATTGGAAAAACTAGCATTGCTATCTGGTCACCCGTTATAATAAAAAAAAGTTTAAAAATATTAACTTATTTCCATTTGCGTATTCTGAACGTATGCACCATCAAAACCAGTTGCAGTCCAACCGCAGACTGTTGTGCATCTTAGTATTTCAACGAAATAACGCGAATAACTTTCTACACCTGTTCACGTAAATTTAGGTACTAGCGATTATAAGAAGATCACCAAAGTCAGCACGATCCTGTGTTTTGGCAATAAGGGCTACTTGTGAGAAATCAGGTAAAATCAGTCCTGCAATCTAGATCATTTGAACGGAATCGGAGTTACTCCAATGTTGGTTGGACCTCCTAGCTGTTTTTTGAGTTTGATGTGTTCAGTTCAGAGTTTTGCATTAGCGATATGATATTAGATATGCGCATTTTACACTGTATCCCAAGGCTCTACACTCGACTTAATATTTCAAAGGTTTGCTACGTACCGCAATATTTGCTCCTTTGGTGAAATAAGCAAATGCTTGTCTGGTCTCGTGCTATTTCAATGTAATCGTTGGATTTTGTTTAGGAAATGCTGATTCAATTACGAGTAGCTCCGATCCGAAAAAGTTTGTATATCGGGCTCTACGAGGACCAGCGATTTAGCAAATCTGAAGCGTCAGTCATGAACCTAACTCGCTGTAAATTTGCAGTACGTAGACACGACGTTTGATAAAATATGTACCACATGACTATTTGATGAAGTAGGTGATATCAAATAGCCGTATTCAGTTCAAATTTACTTGTGATAATTGGTAAATTGTTCCTAAAGACCTTCTTGCCACTTGTAGTTTCACATGTCATCAACTATAATATTATGGTTGTCAGGCAAATTACTTGTCTCTCCGTTTTGTATTTTAGTGACAAGTAGCCCACCTACTTCTCTGTGATTTATGAAGTTCTATCGAACAAAGCATGGAAATCCAATGATTTACAATGCTTCATAATCATGAAAGGTGTGTGGCGAACTTATACCTTTCCAGTAAGGATTGATCACCTAGTTAACCTACAGGATTCGTAAATTGAACACTATTTGTAAGGATTTTGATCAGGGTCGTCAGTTAAACGTGTCCGCCAGGGATAAGGTATCAAAATGAAACTTAGCAATTTACTATCAATTTTTAAATCTTTCTTATACACACATGTACTCGTAGATAGGTTCATCTACATTAAAATGTGGTCATATACTCGTATCCATAAGACGGAGATTGAGTTGTTTAGTGAATAAATTTGCAGTGACATTTAATTCTTATTTATTCCATGCATGTGCTCGAGTTACACTGATAGACGCGAGATAAGTCATTAGTTGACGGTTTAGCAGACGTACATTCAAACAGTGTTTACGTTGCGCTTAATTGACATTTTCCGTCATGTTGGATGCATCAAAATCATTAAAAATACAAATAGTGTTATTTTGAACGTTAAAAGTAATAATGTGGTGTCGGTTATTCTTAATTTATCGAATGTGGTGTGTTACGGTTAAGAAATCACCGTTGTTTTGTTCCAACAGGGCAATTGTGCGTATAGCATTCATAGCTGGGATGCCTTAAAATTGCAGCAGTATTAAAATTGCTTTGTGAAATTTCGTCAGAGACATTTCGATTGCAAAGATACGCCACAATCCATTCATAATGAATGACAATAAATAGGATTTCTAGCAGGCTAAACATGTCTAAAAATAATAAGCACTCAAAGCAACTACGCTACGCCATGTTCACTCGCACTAATATCTACTATTCCTTTCGAATATGAGGGCAAACCATTCTTCATGTGCAGTACACTGACGAGGGCGGAAGGGGGGCTTCTCTTCTCTTCGCCGATGAAAACACTATTGTCCGCAAAAAAGGGGGATTCCTGCTAAAAGACGGGTTACAAATCAGTAGGATTAAGACCGACATTGCCGTTTTTTCGAACCCGTGAACAGATCGTGTAGTGGCTTAAATGTCTTGGAAATCCACAGTATTTTATGATAGAGGAATTTTAAGCTTATAGTTTTGTTATGTACGCGACACCTACATTCTACATGATGCAAAGCCTATAACTCTTCAGTGTATTGTGCGTACAGAAGCAACTGTAGAATTGATTTGGTCTTTGTCCGTCCATAATGTGGAAGATTTTGCAAAAAGACATCCCGCTGTACATCCGTAAAAGGTCGAGCTGATACAGGAGCTAAAGCCACAAGACCTTAAGCTGTGACGGAAGTCCGGGTATTGGATTACTGAACAGCTTGAGGGCAACCTATATCTTAATCGAAACATCCGGTTCAGTGCATAAGCACGATTGCCGTTTCTGGAGTTAGCGAAATTGTAAATAATCCATGATTCCATGAATTCAATTACATCCACAACAGTGCACTGTTAAATGCGATCGTCACCCTGGTGGCATTATTCGTTCTTATTTATCCAAAAAATGAAACCGAAGCTCGCGTTACAGTTAAAATATTCAACATTACCGGTCAATGGTCACTGATTATTTTTTGAAAGTATGGACAAGATGGTAAGCTATGAACCATTCTTTACAATGAATAAAGATGTTCTATTCAAGCTAATTCTCTCGTTAGGTCTTTAAAAAATGCCATACAGAGCTGTTTTAACTGATTTGCTTACTAAAATCTGACATCAGATTATCTTTGATTGTATTTATGTTAGTTCTTAGACCTTTATGGCTTAAAAATCTTAATAGAGGTGATGATCACGTCGTAAATTTAGAGTGACAAAACACCAGGAAAGTGAAAGGGTGTATAGTGTTCGCACAAGGCAAATCGATTTCGATGGGTCGAATATTTCGATCAAAGAATATTGTCTTCAGCTTTGAGATCGGAGATGTACTTTTTTATTTTTCCACAAAATTTCTCCAAGACACCAACTCTTAAAAATAGCTAATTTTAAGTAGGCGTTCCATTTAAAAAATTTCTGCCGGATTTAGCTTGGTTATCAAATTTTTGTCCAGCGCTTCCTGAAGCGACTGGCTGTAAGAGTTCACTTTGTTTCTCGTTGTGACACTGGTGTATAAACTTTGTACATACAGATGCATGTTGGTTGGCCACTATCCTTTCAGGTATCAAGGGCAGGCAATATAACATAACATAGTGCGTTTCATAGTACCTTCATATTTGTTTTCTTCTTAGTTACTTTGAAACTTCTAATTGTAGTGCTAGGCAACAAGTGATGTCTCAATGTTATATCAGTGACATTTTCCATGCCAAACATTTGTGGAAACAGCAGAAACTTGGAAGTTCTTAGTGGATAATCTTTCACATTTTCAGTTATGAAATGGCATTAGTTCAGATTCTGAAGCGTCTGACGTCGCCACCTTCTTGGAAGTCAGTAGCAAGCCTCTGAAATTGAAAAAGTCTAATTATCTTCCCTCTCGGGGTACGAAAGAACCAGAATGGCCATAAAAGCATGGTCTCCAACAGAATGCGGCAACAATAATTTATGTATTTGCATATTTTTGTCATTTACGATTATGGTCATACGAACTTTTGCGTTTAAACATTTGAAAGGCAGGCAGCATTCTATAGTTTAAACCTTCTGTTACCTTGGTTTTCAGACGCAAACGGTCTTCAACCTACTCCCATTTGTCTAATATGTTACACAAAATAGTTTAGTTTTGGTGATTTATTCTTAATATCTATCCAAATTAATATGCCAGTTTAGAGACTGGTTCCAGATAATCTTCACTTTGCGGAGGGAAAAATTGTAAATTAGAGATGGACACTGTAATGGAATCTTATTGGCTTTTCAGCTAATCAAGAATCCAAATTAAATAAAATACTGACCATTTTACAGCGATTATTTCATTCATGATTTTTTTTTTTAAATTTTTGTCTGCATTAAATTAAGGGTGTACAACACTTTCTATTTTTTTTTTTCTGACAATTTTAGATGTTCACAACTAATTGAACTATCCACATTTGGAGCACATGTCTATAAATATTGACACCCAGCGAATATACCCGCCATCCTAAATGCCAAGCCCATAAATCGTATCCAAAGTCGGCAAATTTTATACTCCCGTGCCGAAATTTTTTCTCCCCTATCGAAAGGTGTTCAAATATTTGACAAAAATCTAGCCGAATGCAAAAAAAGAAAAAAATAGAAACCCATAGCGCAAAGCGCAAATAAATTATTTGCTTAATACCGAGATGACGTCCGAACTACCTCTCTTACAAAGTACTCTATCCAGTATTCACAAACAATCTGTTTGTACCCGTATCCGAGGAACTTTAAACAAATTTGAATGTACGCGACTTGTCCATTCGACCTTGAGATACACTACACCACCAGCACCACCAGCACCAGCTCCAGCACGAACAACAACAATAACACTATTCACATTGTGGCGCTATTTAACAAAGTCTCGATTTATCTCGATATTCATACTCCAAATCACCTTCCCCTGGCTGTAGGTTATGCGTTGTACTTGGAAGAGAACTATTTGTGCTATTTGTCGAGTTTTACAGCGTTTTTTCTGTTTTTTTTTTTTTTTTTTTGTTTAGATACTCTCGCGGTACTTTTAGTCTTCTTGTAAACAAGAAGCTGATTACAGGGTTTTACAATTTGTCGAAAACGTAATCGAATTTAATTAGGAACATGTGTTAAATTAGCTCAGCGCGTTACAATGGAACATGTTTATGTAATAGTTACAGGGAGGTACGCAGCGGCTGCAAACGAGTTTCTAGCTTCTTCCGTTTATTTTTTTATTTTTATTTCATAAGAAAACCGCCGACAAGCCGACAAAATGACTGTAGATTCTTTCTTAAGAAGACAAACAATAAAGTTTTAATTTGTATGGCATTGTCTATTTTACAATCATACGCATACTGGCTGCCCTTTTAACAACGTGGGAACAGTACATGGTCGCTTTTAATTATTTTATCAAAACGACCAAGGGTCAAATGCGCTAAAGATCATTGACATGAGGCCTCTACAAAGCAGTCAGCTAAGTAAGTCATACAACAAGACAGCTTAAACGTGACGGATTTTTTTTACGGATAAATAAATATACGATATCATTGTGTCTGTCGAACATACAGACAGAATTGTAAGAAAGAAATGGGGGAAATAAATAAAATTCAAGAAATCAACGTTGGAAATCCAATTAGGAAATGATGAGAAGAAAAAATATGTAAAAAATGCTTTGTTCATTACAAGTTTAGTATTTTGTAGGAAATCCTTATTGTACAGTTACATAATTACAACGGCACTGCATGGTGCCTAAAATTCTCCTACATCTTTGTACTGGAATGACCTCCCTAGCAGTTGCGACTCTAGCGTGAACGTCGTCTAAATGGCTTATGTTTTGCAGGTAACGTCTGTACTTGATGGGGGTTACATGAGAATCTTGATGGAATTTTGCTCGAAATATGCTTATGTGATTTTTTCCATATCCAAAAGATTGACAGATTACCATGATTTGATCAGCCCAGGGCAACATTATATTCTTGAGAATATCAGCGCGGGTTGAGAGAAATTTGGGATTCAAAACAGCGTTTTTAGGCCCATTTTCAAATAGAACACATGTTGTTTATTTTAGTGACGCCAATCCAGACAGTCAATTTCCATAGATTTGTAGATCAAGTCATGTGAGACCGACCAAACGAAATCTCCGCTTTATTCTGCTTTAATATCACAATTTGCTACCTCCTTACGAATCCGCATTGAAATGCAGCTTACATCAAAGGGCTTCTAATTGTCCCTTGTGACATTGGTCTTTACCAGAATATCGCAACACTAATTTATTATTTTACATCGAATTCTTCCTATATTCCCCGGTATCACTGGAGCTTTTCCTTGGGTCTCTTTTTGAAAGAAAAAATATTTTTCTATCCATAGGCGACATTGGTTTTTTTTTTATTAAAGAACTTAACACTCAAGCGGGTGTGACTGCACTTAAAGTGCCTGAGCACGTGTTAAGTTTTTCGAAAAATGGTACAGCGAGAGAAAAAGAAAGATTTTTAGGCTCAGTGGTTATTTTGCTCCATCGCACATTGGGGTATTTGTAGCGAAAACCCGGCCAGAATATTTTTTTTGGTTTAATGAAATAGTACATATTTAAAATAACTATTTTTAAAGTTTAGACGCTATTTGACCTTGGATAAAAGCATAAAAAGTGGTTTTGGCTATATTTTTCTGTTTTTCTTTACATACCACCTTGATCCCGGAATTTATTCAGAAAATTAAAAACACAAGTTTATTCATCTAAATCAAAGCAACACACTTATGCCAACGCTTGATCCAATCCTTGAAACATTTTTTATATTCCGTTTGTCCATCAGTGCGTCCTGCGATTTTTCCATTACTTCCTCTCGGCTGCTGAAACGCGTTCCTCGTAGTGGTTTTTTAACTCGATTGAACAGAAAGAAGTCACAGGGAGCCAAATCAGGTGAATTCGATGGCTGTTGGATGGTATTTGTTGCATTTTTCGTCAAAAAATTACGAATAATGATGACACTGTGCGACCGCGACGGTGCGTTATCATGGTGCAAAATCCACGAGTTTTCTGCCCACAATTCTGCTCTCTTTCGGCGAGTTGCTTCACGCAAACGTCTCATAACGCCCAAATAATACTCTTTGTTTACTGTCTGGCCTTCTGGCAAAAATTCATGATGCACTACACCGTTGTAATCCATGAAAACCGTGAGCATTGTCTTCTTTTTTGACTGACAATGACGTTGTTTCGGCTCATTTGGTGAACGCCATTCACTTGCCTGATGTCTGGATTGCGTGTCGTACTCATAAACCCACGTCTCGTCTCCAGTAATGATCCTTTTGATGAATGTGGGATCGTATTCAGCCTCGCAAATCATCTCTTTGGCGACGTCAACACGGTCTCTTTTTTGCATGAAATTGAGGTCTTTTGGCACCAACTTTGCTGCTACACGACGGAAACCCAAATCATTAACCAAAATGTCTTGGACGGATCCATAAGCAATGTTCAAGTCCTCCGCTATCTCTCTGATGGTTAATTTGCGGTTTTCGTCGGCTTTCGATGTCGATGGTCTGTCACTGCGTTCATCATCTTCGATTGATTCACGACCACTTTTGAACCACTCGCGCTCGTGCCACTGGTAAACGACCGTTTTCTTTAGAAAATCGTTGCCGAAACACTTTTACAACATTTCCAACGTTCGCGCACCATTAAATCCGTTTTTTACTCATACGCAAAATTGAATACAAGTTCGTTGTTACAAATTTAAATCCATTTCTAAAATTGTAAAAAATCGCCAACACACACACGTATTCTTGGCTACGTAACTTTTGCAGATGTCAAGCTATGACGCTAAGATTTAGAGGAAATGTCAACAACAGATTTACCAACTTAACAAAAAAATACAGATCTCAAATGGGAACAATAGGAGTGCCACACGGTGGTGCTCTTTGATCAAGGTGGTATAATGAGAATACATAATTCGCTACGAATTTAAATTATTCAAATGTTTCTGCGGAAGATTCTCCGACAATCCGATTCTACTTTGTCATCTGATGGAAAATTCCTGCTGATATCAAGTCCAGGAGGCTCGGAAATGAGCATTTTAAGTGCCTCCTTGCTAAATTGCTTTGTTTTCTCTTTACGGAAAGGTCTTAAACCTGATATAAGAGGATCAGATGTTATCTGTTTCGAAAAAAAAGGAGAAGTTGGTATTATAATTAATTATTAATATTTGACATTTATTTTTAATTTACCTGTTTAGAATATCCATGTTACAGTCCATTCTTGAACATTTTCTCGCAAAATTTGACCGAAGGTGTTTATTGCGCGCTTTTGCTGCTTCTTCATATAATTTCCCAATTGCCAGAATACAAGTATCGACAACTTCAGATCCGTGCAAAAGAATTTTGTGCATGGATGCAATCACTGGATGCCATGGCTATAGCTCCATATAGTGCTTAGCGGTATCGTATGCAAACCCAGCGAACTCCGAAGTATTTATTTTAAACCCACTTGATGTTACTCCCAATATGACTTTGATTCGCAAAATTACTTGCACGTCGACACCTGTCATTTCGGCAACTTCTTCTGGATTCATAAAAAAATCTTCGGCTAGTATCGAATTGCCGAACCCACGTTTTGCGACATCCACAATGAGGCCTTGTTTGGTTCGGAACTTCTCCTGTATTTCAGCTTTCTTTTGTTTTACAAAATCTTTATCTTCCTGTGTTTGAAGCTGCCATTTTTTCAATGGAAGTTTGTACGCAAGGTCAAGAATGCATCCAAATAAACGTATCCTTGCAAATGATAAACCAAATTTTAATGTGTCTCTATTAATATCTCTCGAGATGGTTAAATCATTAAAAATTTTTGATGTAGCTCCACAGATGTAACATTTTAGAGTTGACATTGTATTGGTAGTTGAATTACAAACTTTGGCATCAACCATTGTAAATGTCAACGTGTGCTTAGCTTCGATGCATCTGCCTTTTATTTGCGTTTTTGTAAGTGAATTGATCTTGGATTTAATATAATCTATAGATTCCTTTGCTCGACAATACCGTGGCGAAGAAGTTGTGGGGTTTTGCCAAATATGTAATATGTAATGCATCGGAATGAGTGCTATTTTCAAACTTTTGCTTATAGTTAGTTTGTTGGGAACCGTCTAATCCCCATTTAGATATAAGTTCCAAGGAACTTAAAGTTTTTAGCACTTCCTCCAGATATAGAATTAATCGTTCAGCAGTATGATTTAATAAGTCCTGTAAGTGAACTTCAGCCGATGTTTCTGTAACATTGTATGCCTCCGGAATAGGGTAGCATTGTTTCTTTTCTGATGCAATATACATACTGTAGCAAGGAACAAGTTTTATGTCGCTGTTCCTTATCATCTCATACTGCTTGTGCGATAAACCAACTTTAACTAAATAGAAAGTGCTTTGGAAGTAGATAATTTTTTAGCTCCGGAAGATAAACTGTCGGAAAATGCTTTTTTATATTTGTTGGCCCTCTATTTCTATCCATACTCAACTTTCATCTGAATGATTTATTTAAGCAAAGAAAACTATTTACTAAAACAAATAAACATATCTTTAAACAAAAACAAAAAAAAAACTCAATTTATACTGCGAAATTCAATTAAAGGTAGTCAAGGTAAAGTAAAAACAGAAGAAATTCCAGTATAACAAATAATGTAAAAGTTTAAATTAATAGTGATTTCAACCGCCAGACTTGGTTGTAAGTTCAAAAATCCGACTTGGCATCGAATTAACCACGTTTTTGAACTCCTGAGCTGGAATTAGAGCCCATTCCGTTGTAACGGCCTCGGGCAAATCTTCTACCGAATCAAATTTACTCCCGCCAGTATACACACGACGAAACAGATTTCCCCACATGATTTCGATCGGCTTCAAGACCGGTGAACGTGCTGGCCACTCTAAAAGTTGAATTTCTTTGTCTGAAAACCGGTCACGACTGGTCCGCGATACATGAATGGCAGCATTATCTTGCTGGAAAATTGTAATATAATTTTCTGATTTCATTCGGCCAGGAATTTTGCATATTGGAGCCCTGCAGTGATAGCTGAAAGCAGCCCAGACCATCAAAGATCCACTTTCAAAGTTTCGCTTAGAGCAGAAGCTCTCAGGACTTTTTATATCATGCCAATAATAATTAAAACCGTCTGGTCCATCAAGGTTAAACTTTTTTTCGTCCGAAAAGATTACGCTTTTCCACTGTGTCATGTCATGTGTTTTTTTGGCAAAGTGTAGTCGGGCAATTTTATGTTCTTCTGTAAGAGCTGACTTATTTTTTTTCAAACAAGTCGATTACTGCCAGCTAAAATTTGTTGTACACGTCGATTAGATATTAGCAATTTTTTGCAACCCAGCTCGGATAATTACCGATTTCTGCCTTGGTGAAATTTTTTCATTTTTTTTGTTTGTCCGGTTCCTAATTTAATAAAAACAATCGGTTACGGAAGCCGATCGGTTTAATTTAATGGAAATTTGACGATTGGACATACCGGTATTCTTATACGCATGGACTTTGGCGATTTCCTCATCTCAGAGCGTTTTTCCCTTTCCCATTCTGACTTGCGGCCGATAATCATTACAATCCAAAATTTCTAGATGTACAAACAATTTTTTCAATTGTAATCACAAAAAAAAAACCCTGAATTCGTTTTCAGCTCACAGCTTTTCCGCATAAATACGACTGCTTTTAATTGAATTCCGCACAAGAAATTATTGACAAAACAACACATGTCAGTCGTTCACATATCTCCGTGGAGAACCGACGTGTTTCGGCTTGCGAGTGTACAGTGATCAGTGAAAACGAGAAATTTGAGGAAATTGCTATAGGCTCCAATTAGCAGGGTGTCAGTGTGCTCGGCCGACAGTCGACGGTCGTGGGTTTGAATCCCCGTGTACTCTATAACATCCTTTTTTTTTCATTTTTATCAAAAACAATAAATTTAAAGTGGTACTAAGTGTTGTCCATCACGTGATGGATTGTGGAGAGCGGTCCGCTATGTCAATAGCGGGATCTGCTGAAATACCAAGTGAGGCGTCAAGTGGTTCGATCCAAACGCCAAAACCAAAGAGAAGGAGGAAGCTTTGTCCAAATTCCAACCTGGTAAAACAGCCCACCCTACCAACGGCCAACAACTTCGCTTCATTGGCAGCAAGCGAATCTGACGATGAAGAGGAAGAAATGGAGGCCATAAGTAGCAGCATTAAAATGCTGCAACAAAGAGTGCTGGCCATAAAAGAGAAACAAATAATAAGAAGGAAGAGAGAGCAAGAGCAATCCCAACAACAGCAGCTTGCTCAAAGGCAAACACAACAACAAAAGCCTAAGAAACAGCAGCAGCAACAACAAGAGCAGTCACAACAACGGCAACAGCTAAAACAGCAGCAGCCACAAAAACGGCAACAGCAAAACCAGCAGCAGCAACAACAACAACAGCAGCATCAGCAGCAACAACAACAACAACAACAACAACAACAACAACAACAGCAGCAGCAGCAGCAGAAGAAGAAGGAGAAGGTGCCTCCTATCAACACCTACAAATTGGAGGTAAATGCTACCAAGGACCTGTGTAAGCTGGTCATTGGTAATAATTTTAACATTAAGAGATTGGGGAATGATCGCCATGCCATCCACTGTAATACAGTGGAGGGCTACGCGAAAGTGAAAGAGCTCCTAAAGGAAACGACGACGGAGCACTACTCATTCACACCGAAGTGTGAAAAGCGGCAATCGATGCTGCTGAAGGGGTTGGAACCGTCTTCTGATCCTGAGGAGATCCTGGCACTGCTTAAAGAGAAGGAGTGCGAAGGACTCAAGTTCGTGGGGGTAAAGCCATTTACCACAGCTAGAGCCAGGCGGGAGAAACGGAGTCTGCCGTTCTTCCTGGTGCAGCTCAGTCCCGAAAGCCGTCTGGATAGTCTAAGGAGTATCAATGTCCTAGACTACCAGGTGGTTCACTGGGAAAAATTAAAAAGGAGCGAAGGCGTTATACAATGCGTTCGATGCCAGAGGTTCGGGCACGCCGCGTCGAACTGCCAAATGCAGCCTCGATGCGTGAAGTGCGCAAAGAACCACAGTTCCGAGGAGTGTGCTCTGGGTAGGGACGGAGCATCCGATAGGACGCAGCTCTCGTGCGTATTATGTGGGAACGTGGGACACACCGCAAACTATCGGGGTTGTCCTAAGTTCGCTAACATTAAAAAAGCAAAACTGGCTCGGCAGCAGAAGGTGGAGGTCAAACGTTCACCTGTGAGGCTTCAAACACAAGCCGTCACGCCCCAAATTTCCTACGCCCAAATGGCGGCAGGTGGGGGGGCTACGGTACAGCAAGCGACTGTTGCTTCTCCGGCGCCAATGCCGAGAACAACGGAAGCTGCACCCAACATGCTGGCCATCTTGCTCGCAATCCAAGGGCAGATGGCTCAGCTGCAAAAGCAGGTGCAAGAACAGGCCAAGCGGGTGGACCAGATCTACGCGCTGCTGCCGGGCCTAACGCAACACATGTCGTAATGGGTACGCACATGGTGGAGCAATCTTTGAAGGTCCTTGCGGTGAATGTTAATTCACTGATTAGGATCGAACGAAGGGCCGCGATGTTTAAATTGCTACAAGACCAAACTCCTGATGTGCTTTTCGCTAGCGAAACCAAGCTAACCGATAAGCACAAACTGGAGTACAATAATTATATTGTTAGAAGAAGAAACCGGCCCCGATCCAATCGTGGAGGCGGAGTCGCGATCTTCATTAAACAAGGTATAAAATTTCACAGAGTGTACAAGGGAGTGTTGCGTAGGTTCCGGGTGTTGGAGGCAGTCGTCATTTACATCCCGCTCCGCAGTGGAAAGCGGCTGTATTTGGCCTCTGTTTATGCACCTGAGACTTCACAATCCACTTTATTTATTACAGAGCTTGACACGCTTTTTCGACTTCTGAGACTGGAATCGGGGGAGAATTATTTTGTAATCGGCGGGGATTTCAACGCTAAACACAGAGATTGGGGAAATAATTTGCCAAATACTAGAGGGAACCTACTACTCGATTGGTGGGGTCAGCACGATGTCATGTACAGACTCGCTCTCAAAGCGACGGATAACCCGTCGTTTCCCAGAGGCGGGTCTTATTTGGATCTACTGCTTTACGACGAACGTATACGACTGACAGGTACGAATTTACAAACGCTAAACTGTCTGCGCACATTCGTGTATGACAGTGACCATTGCGGTTTTAGCACCGAAATTACAGTTCCCAACGAAATTGCGGAATTGGAGGAGTTTGTCCAAAGATATTCTTACAACTACAGTAAGACTCGATGGACACGCTTCTCCGCAACCATGACAAGAGCACTCTCCTTGAATACGCTCCACCCACCGTCCAATAGGAATTTGTCAAACGAGGAGATCGACAATTACCTAAAACAAATGGACGAGACAATTAAACAAACTATGAACGCTACAATACCGCGATATCGACATACGACTAACGAAGACCTGTTCCGCAATCCTACTATTGACGCACTGCACCGACAGAAAAGTAGACTTCTGACAAGACTCAAAAACTTGTACAGACAGTTAACTGACAGACAAGACTCGGAGATTAGGACACTGAAGGCGTCGATTAAAAATATTCAAACGTTAATAAAAGAGAATTACAGAATTTCTGTAAGTTCGTATTGGAACAACAGGGTTCGGGCTGTAAACACCAGCAACCCGAATATGTTCCCTCAAATAAACAAACTATTTCGGAGAAAAAATCAAAACGACCTTCAGTGTCTTAAAATAGCGCGGACAACAGACAACGAACGGTTATTGACAATAGCAGGTATTGATCCAAATGAGGCCGCTGATGATGACAACTTCTTTGTGATCGAGGATCCACAGGAGAAGGTTGAAGCCATAGGGGCGACTTTCCAGGAAATATACAAGGCCACTGATACCATTGGACCTAATTATGACCTGGACAATCGCGTCTTGGTGCACGACTTCTTCATTCGAAATGAAGTAGAGAACTGGCGATCCGAGGGCTTTGGTTTCATCCGGTTCAGCGAAGAAAATATGGCAAATAATGTCATTACCAGAGAGGGTGATCTACCCCCGTTCATTTCGAAGGAAGAGCTCCATGAGGTCTTCGACACAATCAGGGCTAAGAAATCAGTGGGGACCGATGGTATTCCGAACATCGTGCTTCGACATCTTCCTCTAGAAGCGGTGGACATTTACACAACCCTGTTTAATAATGCAATGAATAATGCACATTATCCAGCGCATTGGAAAACGGCGGTGGTGCAACCTATCCCCAAAAAGGGAAAGGATATATCCAATCCGGCGAATCTCCGGTCGATAAGTCTCCTTCCGAATATCAGTAAGGTGTTTGAAAAAGTAATCAATAGAGCTCTGTCTAGGTGGGTTGAGGACAAACATATAGTTCCGGATAATCAATTCGGTTTTAAGGCGGGACATGATATCTCACATGCCGCGTCTAAACTGGTGTCCGATATCCAATGGAATAAAGGCAAAAACCAATGTACTGGTGCCTGCCTTGTTGACTTGGAGAAGGCCTTCGACACCGTATGGTTAAAGGGTCTTTTCTATAAGCTGACTAGGCTGGGGATCAGTAAACCACTCTTGTACATTCTTTATAATATGCTAACCAACAGACAGTTCATCGTGAAAAATGGCGATGTGACTTCTGTTGGAATATTTCAAATTAAAAATGGTCTTCAGCAAGGCGCGGTCAATTCGCCGATCCTATTCAACATTTATACAAGCGACTTGATAGGTTCACTTCCCCATACTATTGCGTACGCAGACGATTTGATAGCGTACAGAACAGGTACAAAAATCGAGGTCATTAATACTCTCTTGCAGCGTGATTTCGATAAGATAAGACGATTTTGCGATGACTGGAAGTTGAAAATCAACTTTCAGAAGTCGGAAACCATTCTCTTTAGGACGCCGTTGTCTAGAGCCTCTAGGGATACCAGAAAAAATTGGCGAAAGTTCTCGATCATTGGACAACACGGACAGCCTCTTGCCTGTCGAAATGTAGTCAGATACCTTGGGATCTGGCTAGATCAGTTTCTGTATTTTGACAAAAATGTAGACGCTGCTCTGGCCAGAGCCAAAGGCGCTTTTGCCCTTACAAAGAGACTATTTTATAGCAGCCAACTCGATGCGAGGGTAAAGGTAATCTGCTACATGGCCCTTATCAGGCCCATGCTGATATTCGGGTGCCCCGTGTGGTTCAATGTACGAGCAAGCTTAATGGAAAAGATTCGGGTGTTTGAGAGGGCTTGCCTTAGGGCTTGCCTTCGCTTGTACAGAACACCAGAGTCGGAGTACAAAAAATTTTATCGTAATGAGGTCCTTTACAACAGGGCGAACCTAATACGAGTGGACAACTTCGTAATTAAGCTGACTCGAAGGCACATTGCAAGAGCAATGAACTCGACGAATAACCTGATATCTGGGGCTTACTACCCCAATTACCTTTACCATGAGAGTGTGCGCTCTGATGGCTTCGTTCCACCGGAAGCATTCCTCTACCTAGATCAGATAGGGTTGATCCAGGATAGATCAGCGGTCCCGTTAATCTTCCATGTCGCTCGGAAAGCTGGGGACAGGCGACTCAACTACGGCAGAGACGTCGCACACGGCAGTGTGGATCGCCTCAGGTTCAGTAGGGCGGTGGGGAATCGCGATAAGAGGGATGTCGTTCGGCAGCACCAGCATTTCTGGTGGTTGAATGATGGAGAAGATGTTTCGTCGTCGTTTCCGTCAATTACGGACCAGCCTCACTAATGAGGCAGAGCTGACCAATCTATTTGCTCGGTGAATAGCGATGGCCAGCTTACATAGGTTTAGGTTAGTATTTAAGAAATATATACATATATTAGTATATACCTTTGTATATACTAATATATGTATATAATTGTGTATAATATCTATGTGTATGTGTTGTGTATGTAGGTTAGGTTTAAGTTTTTTTTTAAGTTAGATATTAAGTTTTTATAAAAAAATAACTCCATATGCTAAGTTTTTGTTAACAAATTTTTCTTAGCTTTAAGTATACAAAATATATACGAATTTCAATAAAATGTAAATAAAGTCGAAAGACATAGATATAAGAATTTAGAGTAGCTTAGAGTGCCTGTGTGGGGCCAGTAAGTTAATATAAGATTGTTAAGTAATTTTAAGCTAGCATTTAAGCATTTTTTGTTAGTATGTAAGGGTTAATGATTAAGACAATAAAATGCATATAAAACTAAAAACAACACATGTTGAAACTCTCTGATCGGGAGTAATGGTACTTTCAAAATATACGTTGAAGAAAGGACACAAAGCAAATACAAAAGAAAATAATTCTTTTACACCACGAGCATATTTTCTGGACAAAAGTGCATCTGCCTTTAATTAAATTTCGCAGAGTGTATATACAGCTTTTAAAAAACTACAATCGAGATATTTGCACTGCAATAAATTTCGAAAATCCGCTGTAAGTTATTAGAAGTAAAAAATTGTCTATTAGCTCGCAGTACTCGCTTGTACTGCGTTCCACAGGCACGGATGTAAAAGGAGCATATTTGAAGTACAGCATTTCCCCAACTGTGTACGCTTCGACTACAGTGTTTGTTGTTTTGCTGCCAGATGAAAAATTGCTTAATATTATTGGGTTGTACCACATGAAATGTCCGATTTTCGCTAAGTCGGGAATAAGAAGTTCTCGAGTAAACATCTGCGCCAGAACGTTAAATTTTCTTTTTTTAATAAAATAAAGTGGTATCTACGTGTGCTTGACGTGTGAGAATTTTAGGGTTCGTTACAAGTACCGTTATACTTTTTCTAGGTATTATTTACCATGCTGTCGGCAGTTCCACAGGTACCCCATGAACTGAACGAATCCCAAAAACTACGGCGCGCGCCTGGAAATCTGCGCATGGTTTACATTAAGAAACCAAACTGAACAGTTTTTGCACTGGATAGGCACCTGTGATAAAAAGTGGATACTGTATGATGATCGTAAAAGATCTGGGCAGTGGTTGGATGCAGATGAAAAACCAAAACACACCCCAAGCCCGATCGTCATCCAAAATAGGTTATGGTGACAATTTGGTGGACATCGCAAGGACCAATCCACTTTTCATTTCTTCAACCAGGGAAAACGCTAGGCACTATCAAATATTGTGAGGAAGTCGCCATATTGCATGCCAAATTGGTTGAAAAGCAACCTGCTTTGGTCAATATGCACAGTCCGATCCTTTTGCATGACAATGCTAAACCCCATACCTCACAAGTAACGGTGCAAAAACTGTTGCCGTTGAAATTTGAAATTCTTCCGCATCCACCCTTACTCTCCTGATATTTCCCCAACGGATTACCATCTGTTCCGCCATCTGGATTCATTTTGCCGGCAGAAGGTCTTCCGGAACCGAGCAGAGGTCATAAAAGCCTTTGAAGATTTCATTGCTTCAAAAAGTCAACGCTTCTACGAAAAAGCAATATTTGACCGTATATCACGTTGGAAAAATGCCATTGATGTCAAGGATCCTATTTTGATTGAATAAATTTACGGAAATATAATTTTTTTCTTTTAAATTTTTACTATAAAATCGGACATTTCATGTGGTACAACCCACTATTTTTATAGTTTTCAAGCCTTGGCTTTTTTCTAGTATTTACACTTTTGAGCTTCAGGCTAATCTTCCCGGTTACGCCTTTTTTTTTTTTTTTCTATTTTTTCTACTGCGATCTGTACAATTTCAATCTGCTCGACTAGTGGCAAACCCACTGTTTCTAGTTTCTTTAGTGAAGTTGTAATAAAACTGTAGTTAGACGAAAGGAAAAATTAAATATTTTTTTTAGGTGCGGTGGAATGTTCAAATTTTAGGTTTTAAGGATAGCCACAGCATCTTTCTGGTCAATTTTGTTGATAATCCGTTAATGTTGTTAATATTGCACAGCTCAATCGTAGTTCTCCACCGGGTTACAATTGGTTGAAGTGGAAGACTTAACCGTGGTACCATTTGCTTAAATAAAGCAACTCGCGATGGCGCGTTAAAAAAAAAATTGTTTACAGCTGCTATAAAGTTGTCTACTTCTCCGAAACTTGATTTTATCTGTTCGCAACCCTATGAAGGCGATGAGCCAAGCACTTCAAATGCAGCACTTTTAAATGAAAGACCAGCAAAACAAACAAAAACAGCAAAAAACTTTCTAGATTAAAATCGTCGTCTAGTGCTTTAATGGAGTCGTCAAAAAGTCTTGCTATCGTTGAATGGCTTACTTTCTTAAGAATAGTTGTATTATATTAAATATAAAAATTCGTCCGGGGGCTTCGTTGGACGAAAGAACCCCGGCAATGACGTTTGCGACATGCCGTCCTGTTACATCGGTTGTTTCGTCAGTCGATATCCATATATTTTAGCCCTTTAACGCAAATTTTATTCGACCAAAGGCCTCTACATACAACTTTTTAACGTAGCTTTTGCGAATTGTGGACTCGCCGGGTACCATTTCTTTAATTTATTCCTCCAAGAAGGCTTTAAATTGTAAATTTTTTAATTTCCACGAGAGAATATCGCCGGAGAACGAGTTTCTTACCCAATTGAGTCCGTGAGAAAGGATTGTGTTGCTGATGTTTCTAATCATTGTCCCAATGCCAACTGCCTCTGCTTATGACGACGGCATTTGATATTGTTGTTGTACTTGAAACTTCCTTTCACAAAAAATCTGTCTGTCGCAAATTTTGCAGAGCAATACCTTACCATTAGTTTTCAAGCAACTATTTTCTGAAACGTGTTGCTGCAGACGACTAATTGTACTCTGCTTCACCTTTGGCATAATGAAACAATATTATATTTAAATATCCCTTCTTTAAAAATAAAAAAACAAAAATAAAATTCACAAAAAATATGAAGACTCGGAATATACGTTCGGTGTAATATGTCAACAAATTTAAATTTTATCACATCTGTTAATATGACAAGTTCATTGGGCACATTCAGTGATGTTATCGTCAAGTTTCAGTCTCTAAAGGTCACGTTCCAATTTTAAGTTTAAATCAATTTTTTTTATGAAAAACTTGAGAAATGTTCAAATGCTCAATATGCTAGTAAAAACTAAAAAGAAAAATTAAATATGCAGTTACTATGTATGAAATTATGCATTTGAATCAATTTTTATGAATTTGCATAGAAATCCGGGGCCTATATAATAATTTAGTAAATTTAGTTAAAAGAGAAAATACATATATTTGATTAAGAATGCATTTTAAGGTGTTTTCAGTAGTTGCTAAATAATTCAGCACACAAAGAAATAGGTTCACACTGACTATACAAAGCACGAGTAGTATGATGAACCTCAAATAACAATGGCCTTCTCCTTAGAACTCTAGACGAGGCAACCAAATTCAGGCACATAAGATTCTTACTTCAATATATACCATATGTAGTTGCACATAAAATATCTCTAATAAACATGACATTATATATTTTTCTTCTCGATTCAAGGGTTTGTATCCCAAATAGAAGACATTTAGAGCGATAAGAATAATGAACCTCAATTCGATTTATACCACCTGGCACCCAGCACAGTCTTACCCGGTTCTGACTGCATAGTGCCTTGAGCACTGTGCGACAGCCACTGACTGTATCAGAGTTGACGTTGGTTGATTCCATTGCCTATCGATATACAATAGATAGCGATGTTTTTTTCGGATACCGATCTCATCTGCATTAGCTCAGTCGCTCTGGGGGCAGCCAGAACCTCTGATTAGAAGACGCTGCTTGTGTCCGGTAGTCTTATGGACACTCTTAGTTCTGGATATTCTGGGAAGATAGTGGAACCTGTTCCTTCCTCTGTTTTTGAGCCACCTGCGAAAATTGCATTTCATCTGACCTGATTATTGCATTTTTTTCCCAGTCCTCCCTCTCCGGATATATTATATCATACGAGATGTCGAAGTTGACCAAGGATGGAATTTCATCCGGATTGTCTAGCAGTAGCTCCGCTATGTAAGTATGGGTCTTACCACCACTGTATACAGCCAGTACACCATAGCAGGTTTTAAGCCCCAAAGTTTTCCTACTGTTTTTTTGCAAATAAAAAAGGCATTATATGCCTTTTTGATTCTTTCCGCTAAATTAAGATTCCAATTCAGTTTCTTTGTCCAGAATCACACCCAGATACTTCGCTCTGCCCGACAACCGACAATCCCGCTCCGTTGAGTTTTGGGAGTTTGAATTGCGGTATCTTGTACTTTCTGGTAAAAAGAATCAGTTCCGTTTTGAAAAGGGTTGGCATTGAGACCACAGCTTTTTTCCCAAGTGTTGATCGTCTTCAGGGCAACCTCCATAATGTCGCTGAAGATATCTAAGTATTTTCACTGCAGTATTATGCCGTGGTACTTATATCCGTTGTACTAAGCTTTTTGAGGATGTCATTGATAACCAGCACCCACAGGAGCGGCGATATGACTCGCACCTGAGGGGTTCCCCTAGTTACGGACATTCTAACCGGGCTTTGTCCAATGGAACAGTTTATTTTTCTGCTTGCAAGCATGTTGCAAACCCAGTTTGTAATGCCCTGTTCAATGTTAGCATCTACTAGAGCATTTCTAATGGCGGTGCACTCCACGTTATTGAAGACTTCGTCAATATAGAGGAAGGCCGCCTTCGCAAATTCTGGTGAGGATAGATTGACCTAAAATCTGACGACGACGTATTCAAAGAAGCAAGCGAAATGAAGTACGAATCTGATACGTACTGTCGCCTGCATCATCTGCGACATTTTTAAACGCATGAAGAGTTTTGTCAACTAACAGTTCCTGTCAAGGTATTTTTAGACAAGGAAAGTTACACACAAACAAAATCTTCACTTTAGGACATATCTAAAAAAAAAAAAAAAAACCAAGAGTTTCCAAACCCAAACATTTTTACTGAGCCTTTGAGTGTTCTTCTTTCCAAGACTTTGAATCCCCCAACGAACAGTGCAGTAAGTAGAGGAAGACAGGATCTAAATTGGCGGAAATGGAAATGTACCTCAAACAGCTCAGCGTTCGGAACTAGAGGGGTATATGGTTAAAGTTCAAGCTAGCTAGCTTTAGAAATCGAGGATGGACTTAACTGTTGGTTGAACCTATTACCTCTTGTTTGATGAAACAATCTTAAGATAGTACGTGGAATAGTAGATTTACAGCGGCTGTTTAGAAGTGCAATGCTTACGCAAACCGATCTCAATGCTTGGCAAAGTTAACAAAGCTACGATCAGAGCTAACTATACTGTTTACTTATCAAAGCAACGAGAGAAGCTCTACTTCTCTCATCTGTCCACTTTTAAAAGCTTGGCAATAAGGACTGAAACGAATAAAATTTGGAAACTTCATAGCAAAAAAGAAAATAGTTGTTAAAGTTGCTTTAACAACTGTAACATATTTTTAAAAAATTCGTTTGCAATTAATGTAAATAAAAAAAAAGTATTTATATTACCATTCCTTTCTCAGCTTCTTTCGAATGTTCTTCATAAGGTTGATGACCTTAGTGTCCTTAGTACACTGCTCACTTTTCCTCAATTTTGTCCTAACCAAGGCTCAATACCTTTCTGTGGGACATTAGGTGAGTTTATGACTTTTAGGTCAAAATCTATGTTTTCATATTGAGCTGAAACAAAATTACGAGTATATTCAACATAATGTTGAACCCTCGTATTTCTTTATTAATGGGATTATTAGGCACTCCAGTTGTAATAGACGTGTACATTGATGTACATTGTGTACATTGGCAAGAGCTTGCCACACGAAATATATTTCTCTCCTTCGAAAGAAGTATAAAACTGCTCACCTGGAAGTGTGTGGAAGTCTAGGTTTCATTGTCCAAACTCAAGCAGACTTTCTTGCTTCTAATCAAGTCGTACAATTTTTGAGCTCGTGTTTTTATTGTACTTTTTGTTTTCTCCGCGTTTTTTAGACCAGCCCGTTTTTTGCATCTTTGTATCGCTGTTTGGTTGGTACAACATCTCTGGATGACTTCGCTCAGTTCTTCATGATGACACCGACTATTTTTTCTCCAAATTTGTATCATGTGCTTCTTTTTCTGCTCCACTTTTCTGTTTTCGCTAGATAGTCAGCATCTATTTTGCAATAAAATGGTTTGAACGCAAAGAATTTTCGAGCCATTTGTCTATGATCTTTGACTCATTTTTTTTTTTAAAGATTTCCAACTACACTTAACCAAAATAAAATATAAACTGAAACTGCAGAGTATAGAAGACAATTTGGGAACAATTTGTAAGAAACGGCTTAACACCAAAATACTCGTATGTTGATATCAGCCGAACATTTTTTGTATCCTTCCATAGTAGACTCGTTATGTCTACACCATAAGCAATGCCGACATACTCCTCCATATAACCTCTTTCTTGGTCTTTGAGTGCCAGATGACAGCTTGCAGTTATTTACTCGAGTGGCACGACCTGTGCCCAACGCATAAATTCCACGACCTCTTAGGTAAACCAGCAGTGGAAGCGACGTATAAAAATTGTCGAAATACAAAATATGATTTTTGAATTCCGCAACTGTTTGTGATAGACCGATGACAACATTACCAGTTGCTCCCAAATCGGGAGTTTTCGGCAGCACCACATTATCATTTTTGCCGCAATAAATTTCCAACCGGTACGCAAAGCCAATAGAATCGCATAACACAAATAGCTTCATGCCCATTTATGAGGCTTATTGGGCATATACTATCTGAATGAGCTAATCATCTTTGTGGACAACATCTGCTCGTCGATGCACAACCGCTCTAGCTTAGGAACCAAATCAAACACTTTATACAAATAAACGTGATCAGGGTCCTTACGATCTTTCATTAGTGAGAAGTCATTAAATTGGATATATTTTCAAATAGCATAAAATGAATGTTCTCCCCAGTACTCTTCTAGGCTTGGGTAACGTACTCAATGTACTGCCTAATGTTCACATTAGTAACCTGGAACTTCGTGTTCACATCCTGGTTCCGAGCATTCAAATTACTGTAATGGAAAAAATATTGAAATCATTCAAATGGTGTTTTCAATTCATGGAATCGCTCAGGACATCTGTCATCTCCACGAAATACCACCTCGTTGCGATATAGTTGCAAGTTTTTTTTTCGCCAAGTTATTTTTTGAAACTCTGCAGATTTAGGGTCAATTTCCACCAGGTTTGAAGTAAGCTCGCCGTTATTCGGTTGAACATCTGGTCCTCCTACTTCTTTTTCTAATGGTGGTGAACGTCGTCTTTTTTCATATCTTCCTTTCAAGCGTGGATGATCAGTTGGCGCAGACGAAATCAATCAGGATGTACCTGCTTGAGATGATGGCTCTGTTTCTGGAAAATGATCCTCCTGTTGTTGTTGATCAATCAAAGAAGAAAGCGATATGAATTCAGCTGTTAGAATCGAAGTGTTGCTGAGATTCAAGCACAGTTCTACAGAAAATGAGTAGAAGATGATCTTCCCAATTCAGTGACACAATCGTCCAGTTGTTCCTCATCTTCTGGCAATACGCCATAATCTGGATTTTTTACATTGCTGTCATCTTCAAAGTCGCCGATCGAGTCACTATCATCACCCGATTCAGTATCAGTAGGAACTGAATCCATCATTTCTTGGATCTGTTCGTCACTCATTTTGGTCAAATTATATACCCGATGTCGTTCAGGCTGGGAATGAGCCACGTTCTTCTTCTCTTTTGGCATTTTATCAGACATTTCTGCAACCAAAAAACGCAAAGGCATATGGTACTCAGTTGACATATAAAACGTAAATACAGATCAAGTCACAGATGATGACAAAGAAATCCATGTAAATATGTACAAAGCTAGTCATTGAGTAAGTGCTTACCCGCTTTAGGCGGGGTGAGTTTGATGGCCGGTAGTGGGCAATTATTTATTGAAAAAAACATAAACCACTTTGATAATCAAAAAATATAATCAGTTTCCTACTTACCAATAATTTTTTTCACTTCCACAAACAAGGACAAGTATTTTTCAAAATATTTAAATTTTTCACTTTGTAGACCGACTATTGTTTCTTTGACTCCCATTGACAATTCGTTTCTAGCTATCCTGCTGAGGGTTAAGAGAGATGACAGAAACACATTTATTGCGTCGTAATTTTTTCATTGTTTTTCGCTAGATTACACATAATTTTGTAAGGGTAGCTTGCAGTTTTTGGGTGGGTTTTGAGATAAGTCTGCAGTATTTACGAGGATAGTCTCAGAAGTACCTGACCTGACATATAGATGGCGGTTGCTGTTTAAAAAGAATGACACTTATTGAAAGTACCAACTTTATAAAATTTGAAGTTTGACGGTGCTATGTTGTTTAGTATTTGTTCGGCAGCCATCAATTGTGAACGATCTCAACGAATTTTTAAATGCCTTTAAATTGAAAGATCTCAATCCAACCAACATCAAAACGAAACTCGATTCTACTCTGGGGGAGTCTGCTCCTTCGTTTACTACAATAAAATTTTGGGTGGCAGAGTTTAAGCGAGGCCGTAAGATTTGCCAAGACGAACATCGCAGTGGCCGACCAAATGAAGTGAGTTCACCTGAAATGTTGAAAAAATCCACAAAATGGTATTGGATGACCGTCGATTGAAAGTGCGTGAACTAGCAGATATGGTAGGCATTTCAAAAAGCGCTGTACATCGCATGTTGGCTGAAAAATGGACATGAGAAAGCTATGCGCAAAATGGGTGCCGCGATTACTCACAATGGAACAAGTACAGCGTTTGAGGATGTTTCAATCGAGTGTTTGGCGAAGTTTCACAGTAATAAGGCCGAGTTTTTGCTTTGATTCATAACCATGGATGAAACATGAGTCCATCACTTCACTCCAGAAACGAATGAACAGTCAAAACAATGGACTCAAAGGGGAGAATCGTCTCCAAAGAAGGCGAAGGCAGTCCCATCTGCAGGCAAGGCCATGGCGTCAGTGGGATAATTTTCATTGGTTATCTTCAAAAAAGAGCGTTTGAAAGATGAAATCAAGAAAAAACGTCCACATTTGGCGGAGAAAAAAAGTTTTGTTTCATCAAGACAAATCACCAGTTCACTCATCCGTCATCTCGATGGTCAATGAGTTAAACTTCGTATTGCTTCCTCATGCACCCTATTCGCCACACTTAGCCCCCTCGGATTATTTTCTATTTCCAAATTTGAAAAAAATGGCTCAGTGGTAAAAGATTTGCCAAAAGTAACGAGATGGAGTCTGCGGTTGATGGCTATTTTAAGGAGCTCGACGGTTGTCACTATAAACAGGGCATCGAAGCTATTGAACATCGCCGGGAAAAGTGTATTAAGCTAAAAGAAGACTACGTAGAGAAATAAACATATTTTTCCCCAATTTGTTTATGTTTTCTTTGTTAGGTCGGGTATTTCTGGGACTACCTTCGTATGTACAGAAGTCAGAGATTTGTCATTCTACACTTTGGATCGTTTCACAAGAGATGAAATTCACAGCCCAAAGCTTGGGGTCATCATTTCCATTACAAGTGTTTTGTAATAACTTATTTATTCCTCAGCTGATAAATGTTGTACCTTGATGGATCTACCGTGCTAAATTGCACAATCTGCGCTCGATTTTCATTGCCATAATATTTATATTTTTTATTTTGTTTTGTTTCGAATATTTGAATTTACAAAACGATATTGATTTACCATGGTCATTTAGTATGACCCACCTCTTCCTAAAATTGTTTTTCTTTTATAACATACTCGTAAGTACGTATGCGTGTATATTGAAATTTATTTAATTTAATTGGGCTTCACTTGGTAGGAAATTTACTGCGGTTTTACCTCTACTGCTGCAACAATGGTTTTTCAGCTGAGTGTTAATATACATATGCAGGTGCTCTATCAGAAACGTCACAGTTTGCTCTAGTTTGCTGGGTGAAGAATTCATAATTTCAAAACATTCTTATAGTTTTCAGTTGTTGTGCTGTACGTCATTTGGTTTACAGAGAACGGCTTGCGGTTTTAACCGACTCTGAGCGATGAAAGATTAGCCAATTGCTGCCTTAAGCGTTTTGATGTCAGAAAATGTTTTTTCTGTTGTTTGGCGTACTGTCTGGGATGGGGCTCGGATCTCGACTTTGCTCTCATGAAGTAGCCCTTGATCAGCATCGACCATTATCAATCTTCCTTGATGTGGTACTTTTAGGTGTAAAGGTAAAAGGTTTCTAGTTAAGTTATCGATGTTTAATTTCTCCGACCATGCGATTTGAAAAGCTAAAGACAAAATGTGAGCAACCGTCGAAATTAGATATTTGTTTTTGTGATTGTTGAATTTACTGATGGGCATCTATTTGAAAACATTACTCTCATGAAGTTGGCTATATACTGTGGTTGGGCAAAAGTTCAGATTCCTTAACATATTACAATATAATGACTCGATATCTTTCCAAAGGAGAAATTACTCTAATAAGGCCCATATCTGTCTTATTTGTGTGGGAATTAAAGATCTTGTAGTAGATTATGTACATACTCGTATACGAGTAAGATTCCCTTGAACATTGTTATTTCGGAATACACTATGAGCCCTATGAATCGGAATTGAGGGGAATACGCTTGCACGGAAAAATTTTGGGTGATCGTAAGCTTTATAAAAATTCTTAAAAATCGGTTTACCTTCTTTTTCGCCTTTGAATAACCGTTAAAGTAGGTTAGTAATGTTTCGGTTAACTCTCCCACTTGTGATGTACAGTGAGAGGGGACCTACGATTTTACTGACTCCGCACGGCGGGAGTGTGAGAATACATCACTTTCAGAGGTTTGCCATTACCCACGGAAAAATAGATTACTTTTTTATCTTGTCCAAGTTTTCAACCCAGACTGTCATGCGTATTAGTAGTCGGCGAACGTACCCACTGCATCACACCAGAATATTTGAAGCTATAAGAGTTCTTGAGTATGTATAAGAGTTACTTAACGCCAAATTATCGGAGAATACTTAAACCTATTATCTATGAAGTAGATGAGACATATGAAAATAGTGTTGTGTAAATGAATGAATGAGACATGGCAAATCACAAGTTCAGTAGCCAATTATACAAAAAAAACGTCTGACATCATCTGAAATGAGTAAGATTGTACTCACTTGTTTAGTTCAAAACCACAAAGAGCTTAATCATGCTCCATATGCCCATAAACATTGTGACCTTCTTCAACAAAATGTCATTGAAATCCTACAAACAAAAAAACATCAGAACAGGGAGCTACAGCTATTTGAAAAAAAACTAAAAGTATTTGAAAGTGTTCAAAGTATATACCGCTTAGCTGGATTTTTTATTTTGTGAAATCTATTCATTTCCACTCACAGTTAAAACTGCACAAAAACTTTCAGCAATCAATCATCGCGCCTTTAAACCGGAACATTTAAAACATACCAGTAAGGCCCGATATATAAAATTGTTAATTTTATTTATTTTTTTAATAACCCATTCCCCAAAACTCATATCCGATGCACATGTTCTACATAAGCGTTCGTTCATCGTTAAATCGAAGAGCCTGAGCTATGCATGGCTGAGTCTTGAAATTGCCAAGTTAACCGCCTATTTATTCGTACCAGTTAATGGCAAGCTAGTAAATAAAAATTACAGACTCTCTCATATGTATCCACGAGTATGTCTGTCTATCTACCCATCCGCTTGTCTGACTGAGTGAGATTTATTTTTTATTTTTCCCATTTTTTTTTCTGTTTATTTCCATGTGTAAACTGCTAATAAGAGACACGAACGAATTGAGTCGTGGTTATTAAATTATCAAGTTGAATGGCCGTCTTTTTTAGAGTTAGCAGTGTTGACCTTGAATTTGAAATTTTTCGAATGCGAAATCTCATCCGAAAACTTGGTTGTTCTTCATTCCCTTTTGGACCTCTATCCGTGAGACCCCTTTATTTTTATTTTTTTTTTTATTTTTTTTTTTGTATTTCGTTGGTGGTTCTTTCCTAAAGCTGACTTCATCATCCCATCGTCGTTTTGGTTTCTTTTCCTTTCTTTTTTTTGGCTGCTTAAATTAATGGTTATCTCTTTTTTGGCCCGCCGAGGCAGGCACTTCAAAAATAAAAAAACACAAAAATTATACCTATAAGACGACTCAGAACTCTCTTCGAGCGGAAATGAGCTTGACTTACTTATATACATTATGGCATGGCAAGTCCTTCCTTTTTTTGTCCCTCGCTTTGGACAAATAGCAGAGAGATCTGGAAGATCAATTCAAACACATGCTATCCAGCAAAACTAATTTACTAAGTGAGGGTGTACACATATGACTACGACTATATGGGGCCTAGTATGTTGGCTTAATTACCAGAGACATTTGATTGATGTTGGACAGAAATAGTAGTCTCTGGTTGTGGTCAATTAACGCACAAAAATACTCCAAAATACACGTTTGGAGATACGGAAATACAAACAAAGAGGCACAACTACAAATATGTACTCATATTAAAAGCAATATGGAATTAATGACCACCTTATTGGACAATTTGTATATTGTACATGCGGGCCAGTAGTAGGTAGTAGTAGCACATGCGTAACACTGACTTGATGATGAAAAACGTACGTAAGTACAAATTGCTGTCAAATTGCACATCGTATTCGAGTAACAAAGAGTTGGCGGCGATAAAGTAGAAAGAAGAAACGACAGAAGACGCGCTTCGTAGGTCAAGTTTCTGACCTTTCGTTTGATGAATATTAATGCAACATATTTTGTTAAGACATATGGTATGCATAGATTCAACGCAGCCACTGCATCGTTAAAAAGGAGAGCAAAAGAATCTAATGGAGGGCGATCAATTAACATACATATGAGGGTAACCATCGTAAGTCTAGGAAATAAAGCAGACGGTGAAGTAATGAAATGTAAATCGTTTGCAATAGGGGGCACATCAAAGAATCAGTTCTAACTCTTACAACAGATCTTAATATATTACAACAAAATAATGGTCGCAACATCACCAAGGTTTCTCTACCGATTTCTTGACGTAATTCGAAATTAATTAAAATTTGGACACTAGACTAAAGAAGAACTATTATATTTGACAGAACTTTCCATTCGTGTAGCCTTGGACGGTTTTTGCTTCGAAGCACATAGCTAAAATTCCAGCAGAGCTCTTTTTTTTTACCTTTGCTCTTTTTATAAATGACTTCCCATTCATCATATAGATGTAGTTGTAATAGATACATACAATCTCCAGATATAGTCAATCTTTGGGGGGGCTATAGAACGTTCTGGTAGTTCGCGGTCATTATACCATACAAAGTTCAATAAAACGGCTTTTATTTTTCTTCTTTTTTAATTAATCTGCACCAAATGCAAAAATGTTGTCATCAATGTAATTTCCTGTTTGGCTTTGACGAAACAAATACCCCAAGAACCCCGTGGACATCATCTCGAGATCTAAGGTTTTTCCCATCAAGGAAATTTTGTAGACTTCGGAACAAGTGGAAATCTGAAGGTACTAGATATGGAGATTAAGGCGCCAAAAATGGCGCTTTGCCAACCGAATTTTTGTAAGTGAGCGCCGGTGGTCCTGGCTGTATGAGGGCAAGCATTATCTTGATTGAATAGAAGCCCCTTCGATTTACCGATATATGGGTGGCCGTGGCTCAAGTGGTAGTGTATTGGCTTCCCAATCGGACAGTGCGGGGTTCAATACCAGTCGTGACCGAGAGACTTTTTTTCAGGCAACTAAAATCTTGTGAGATGAATGGTTGCCTAAATACAACATCAAGTCAACTTACACTAGTGGTTTAGTCTCCCCATTAAATGTTGGAAATGGAGAGAAATAACCACTGAGCCCAAACGTCTTTCTTTCTCTGTCTGTCCCATTTTCCGCAAAACTTAACACATGCTTTGGCATCATAAGTGTAGTCATACCCACTTGAGTGTTAAGTTCTTTAAAAAAAAGAAAAAAAAACCCCAACCTGGTAGTTTGTGTTTGCACACTTGTTGACAGTAGACTTCTGCGCTGATAGGTGATAGTCTGGTTACGAGGCAACCACTTAAAATGGATTATTTCCTCAGCATCCCACCATATAGACAGTAACACTTTGAGCGGGTGAAGTCCGTCTTTGGGATGTTGTGCTGGTCTGTCTTCTGGACTAATCTATTTTTAATATTATCGTAAAGAACCCATTTTTCATCTTTGGTAGCGATCAGGTTCAAAAACCGCCCTTGATTGTGACGCGACAGAAGCGCAGTACAAGTTTCAATACTTTACTGAAGATTATTGTGCGATAGGTGGTGTGGTATCCATTTTTCCGACTTAATGACTTTTCCCATATCCGCTAGGTGTTGATGGATGGTCATATGGCTTATGTTGTGTTCGCTTACTGTAACAGTGCGATTTCTTTCGGCAGTGTACAGTGTACCCGAACGTGGTTCATCCTTTAGGTTCAAATTGCCATTTCTAAGCTTCGCAAACCAACGCTGAGAACACCCTTTTCATACACATTTTGAACTTCTCTACCGGCTTAACTTCTATTCTGGTTTTTCCCGAACAAAAACATTCAAATATGCCGAATCTGCTCTTCCGATACATCAGTTAAAAATGCTTACAATGACGCTAAGACAACAAAATTTGCACTCTGAATGAGCAATATATCCCAAATACTAATTTCAATAACGATCTCAGCATTAAATTGGTTTTGTGTATTTTATGGCAACTGGAAAATAACACCCGAAAAACACGCGTAATACTCATGTCCCTTAAAATATCAGCATTCTATTGATTTTCCTGAATTCATGCAATACTCCTACTTGAATCAAGGCTTTAAAGAATGCGAGTATAGCGGCCGCTCCTTTCCTCAGTCGTAGTTTGCTGATATGAATATAACATACTCGACATCATCACTTCGACCGAGTTCTTATATTGCATCCGTGTTGTTTCAAAGTTGATACTGTGTTCCGGGAGTTTCCGCATTTGCATTCCGTTTGATCCGTATGTATCCTTTAACGCAGGGTAATGCTACCATGTCCATTCATTTATGTACGTATTACGTAAATTTTATGGTCTCGGATATGTCAACATTATCATTTTACTGCTTTACATTTACGAGTAGCAGGTATTTCTAACCATCACCAAAACTTTGTTTTAGCGCAAGAAACAACACTACTATCTTGGCTTTATACTTATCAGACTGTCAACTCAAACCAGTCTGACGCTCATCGTATAAGGTGGTCCTTTCTTCCATGTTTCCGACTCTGAGTCCGTAATGTGGATCTTATGAGCCTTTCTAATAGCCCATTATTTATTTAGGATCATTTTATTTATTTAGGATCGTTCTACTTATTCGAAAAGATGATACCACCCCAGTACGGGGCTATGAATTTATTGGGCACAGATACTTGAGTATCTGTGAATTGGCGCATTTACAACGCCAACACTAATTACGTTTCGAAGCAAGACATGCCATGGAATCTGTCCATTCAATCAAACAGAACCGGCTCAAACTAAGCATGTCGCAGCACAGTTAAACAGGAGTTAAGATCGCTGACGACCTGGTCTTTTCTGAAAAGTTTTTGAGAAGACATGATAGATGCAATATCTTTTTTAGGGCGGTATCCTAAAATGGCCTCTCAATAGGTGTTTACTTGATAATACCGCATGCAGGTATGGTATCTATATCTCTGGTAACACGAGTAACGATTGCTCTCTAGACGGGATTTTCGGACGAACTTCTTCATTACTCTTTCATACGAGGTAAAGATAGCGGCACTAGTCAATAAGAGCTAGTGAGTGCTAGTTGTGCATCTTTTCACAGTTACTTACCGAAGTTTCAGTCATTTTGGACACGCAGTTTTTAGTTGACAGTCGTTTGAGTGAGTCGATGTGAGTGTTTTTTGTGAAAATGGAAAAAATTGAGTATCGAGCTGTTATTAAATTCTTGTTTTTGAAGGGCAATACGCCTGCGCAAATCAAAAATGAGTTGGACTCTGTGTATTCGGACTCTGCACCATCATTTTCACAGTGAAATTTTGGGCAGCTGAATTTAAACGTGGGTAAGAGATGGGGAGATGATGAACGTTCCGGACGTCCAAAAACTGCAACCACTGACGATAACATTGCGAAAGTTCATCAAATGGTGTTAGGCGGCCGCCGAATTGAGAGAGATAGTAGAGGTTATGAAAATGTCCAAAGAACGTGTTTGTTACATATTCAATCAAGATTTAGGCATGAGAAAGCTGTCCGCGCGTTGGGTGCCGCGTTTGTTTTCGTTCGACCAAAAACGTGTTCGAATGAACATTTCCAACGCTCTGTTGCCGCAGTTTAGGCGCAATAAATCCCAGTTTTGGCGCCGATTAATTACTGTAGATGAAACTTGGATACACCATTATACGGCCGAAACAAAAATTCAATCAAAACAGTGGACTGCAAAGGGCGAGCCGGCTCCAAAAAAAGCAACAACTGTTTTTTCGGCTGGAAAAGTTATGTCGACCGTTTTTTGGGACAGTAAAGCAGTTATCTTAATCGATTATCTTCAAAAAGGAAAAACAATTACAGGAGCATACTATGCATCATTACTTGCCACGCTGACGGCAGAAATTGCGGAAAAACGGCCACATATGCAGAAAAAGAAAATCCTGTTTCACTAAGACAACGCGCCGTCTCACATCTCAGCGGTTGCCATGGCGAAAATCCATGAATTACGGATTGAACTGCTTGACCATCCGCCTTATTCACCAGATCTAGCCCCAAGCGATTTCTTTTTGTTCCCTAATCTAAAAACTGCGCTCGGAGGGCAGAGGTTTTCTTCAAATGAGGAGGCAATCACGTTCGTGAACAATTATTTTGCAGAGAAAAACGCCAAGTACTATTTGGACGGGTCAGAGGGATGGGAGCATCGCTGGAGAAGTGTGTAGAGTTACAAGGAGACTACGTATGTAGAAAAATAAAAAAAAAATATCTTGTACCATTGTTCGGTCGGAAACTTTTCAAACAATCCTCGTAAGATTTACTTTACACTTACTCACCTTTTGATATACCCGCTGGCATCCGTAACATTTTTATCTCTGTCGTTATCAGAGGCATTGACTGTGATATTTTACCCAACGGTGCGAATTGTATCTTAAAGCTGGAAGTATCGATACATTTGTCTGAATATTAGTTCCATTTTTGGATTACAACGTTCAGCGAGGTTTTCGCGCTATGTCGCGCCATAAATCATATATCATGGAAATTGCCATAGTTAGAATTTTAATTATACATAGTTTACGCCCGAACTCAAGTATTTAATATTTTTGCTATTCAGGACGATAACTCCTTTTAAATAAATCCTGGGGGTTGTTTGCACTTAAGATATCAGGTGTTTGTAATTATTCTTCTATGCTTCTTTTTAATTAAGATTGTGCCTTCGACGCCGAAAGAAAGCATGTCATTCTGGACTAGCAAATGCTATTCTCTACATTTCCTAAAGTAATATGATACAATATCTGCCCGGATATGTAGCACCTGTACTATATACCACATCATATCGATCTTCTATGAGTCAGTTCATAAGTCTTTGCGCAAAAGTCTTGGATTTTGCAGATAAACCGCGAAACTTTCATAAAGTAAGCGAATTGTTTGCAAATTCTATCAATAAGGACATTCTACGCATTCTACGTCTGACAACGTAGTGCTTCTTTACACATTTTATTATATACGGAAGCACAATTCATTCGGATGTTGACCAATATTTTTATAAAACTATTTAATTTCCGATCCTTATTTCCAATGCGTTTTTATTCTTATGACATTTTATAGGCTGCGTTATTCTTGCAAAAAGTAAATTGGAATATTGCTATCCTTGTGAATGTAGGTATTTCAAAATTTATACAATACATATTTTTTCTTTTCAAATCTTAACACACACGCGCTTTTAAAACCACGTGTGGGCAGTCAGTTCTCAAATTGAAGACAGGCTTTCTTTAAGTTAACCGATAAAAATGATTGATCACTCTATTCTCTATTCCACTATTCCACACATCCGCATAAATAAATTTTAAATTGACTCGATTTGTCATTACTCATGTCATGTTAATCAGTCTAGTCTTAGGACTGTTGTTATCGGCGAACGGAGTTCTTATTCTTGTAAATTACTATTTCAATCACGGATCTTATTTAAAATCGAGGCCGTATAAAACGTGTAGCTTTAGTATATTTTACTGGGTCCTGTAGTCTAAAAATTATGTAGACTTGGATTGATTCTGTTGAATTAGGAAATAAATTGTGAGAAGAAAATCATCAACTCATCTTGTTCTACAATATCATACTTAATGGTTGTAGCACCGCACTTTGGCAACGATCTCTGTTTTGGTAAATTGACCTCGAATGTTGAGGTTCTGCTTGGATATTTCGGGTGAATTCAAGGCCAATCACATGATTTTGTTTTTAGGTTAAATTTGGGTATAAGTATGATCCTGGATACTCATGAATTTTCATAATTTCTGAATTTGCGAGAGCTAATGTACAAAACTTTAGACACAAAGTTTGGTCGTGAATTTCTTATCAGTTTACATCAAAAACAATATTCGGATGTGAAACAAAATGTCGAGAAAGGGTTTTCATAAGCCAGTATGTGATAATTTAACGCACAGGCTACCAATGTGAAAATCTTAGCCCCAACGTAAAATACCGTGTTGTAATATTTAATATCTATAATTGGACATAGAGTAACATGCCACTTATCAGGAATATTAGTAGCTATGGTTTTATCGCTTTAAATACTTCTTTTATTAGTACAGTGCCGTGAAAAAATATAGACTCAAACCAAAATTTCAATTTTTTTGTCCTAAAATATTGCCAAGCAATACCAATTCAGGGAAATCCCTTTAATGGCATATTTCCCTTTTTAACGGGAAACTGAAAACCAAAATTCACCTGTGATAAAGTATAAACTCAAGATTTTTATTTATTAGTTTTTAGGTAAAAATTTATTTAATAAGGAATACTTTGTCCGTTATTTCTTATACCACTTAACAATCGTCGTGGTAAACTGGAAATAAGATTGCTTAAAGTGACTTCCGGTATATTATTCCACGCTTCAACAATTCTTTGTTTGAGTTGTTCCACATTTTGAATTTCTGGCTTTCCCTGATCATAAACCGCCCTTGCCAGGATGCCCCACAGATCTTTAATGGGGTTTAGGTCTGCACTTAAGGCTGGCCAGTCTAGAAGTTTATTTCCATATTCTTCAAACCACGTTATTGTAGTCCGTGCTTTATGGATAGGAGCGTTGTCTTGTTGAAAAATTACGTTATTGTCCTCAGTTACCGTTATTAGGGGAAGAAAGTGTTTCTCCAACACTTCCTGGTATTTCTTGGCGTCAATTCATCCAGAAATAAAGACAATTTCTGGTTTTAGACTACCTATGAAAGCTGCCCAAACCGTGCGTGACATAATTTTTCATTCTTTCCTGAGATCATGCCAACAATACTTGAAGCCGTCGGGGCCGTTGAGGTTGAATTTCTGCTCAGCACTAAAGATTACATGCGCCCACATTTCACCGTGTTGGACATGTGTTTCAGCAAATTCAAGACGTGCTTCTTTATGCTGCTGTTTAAGTTGTGGTTTAATTAAGCATTTTCGGTATTTAAAGTTGCCCGAAGTTGCTGCCCATTTTCTTACGAGGCCAGGGACGCAATCCAAATTAAAACGTCGAACCATTTGGGATGAAGAAGCTCCTGTGTGTGACATTTCACGTAAAACAGATCGTTTAGCCGTTGGTGCAATTTTCATTGGTCGTCCAGATCGCTGATTTGTTCCATAATTTTTAATTCCGGTTTGCAGAAAATTCTTTATTACACCTTGAGAGCGATTTATGTCAGTGGCAATTTGTCGCTGCGTCATTCCACTATTTTTTAAATCGACTATTCTTTGTTTTTCAATGTTCTTTAATTGCTTACCGCGTGGCATATTTAAAACTTCGAAGAAAATCACTTATTATCACTGCAGGAGGTTTGTACTTTAACAGTAGTGAGTACACCGACCTTCGCTTAATAACTAAGCATGACGTCGAATAAAATCTTGAGTTTATACTTTTTCACAGGTGAATTTTGTTTTTTTTTTTTTTTAGAAATTCCCGTTAAAAAGGGAAATATACCATTAAAGGGATTTCCCTGAATTGGTATTGCTTGGCACTATTTTAGGCCAAAAAAAATATATCAAACAAAAATTTAAATTTTGGTTTGAGTCTATAATTTTTCACAGCACTGTATAAACATATATATGATTGTTTATATCTTTTTAACGATGTCTTCCATGCTAGGCTTGTCAAAGATTATTTAGAAAATTTTATCAGAGATTAGCTAAATACATGCAATAGAATGATTGATATTTTTGCTATTAGTTAGTCACGGTTCTAAACATATAGGGGAACGGTCTGTATCTGCGGTATCTGCGGTATCTGCGGATAAAACTAATTAAGAAAAAAGTCGAAATCGATTGGAAAATGGATTCAAAATTAAGCTTTTCTCGGTAATACATAGCCTGATATTAAGATACGACCAGCTGTTTAAAAAATTCAGACGTGTTGTTTTTCAGAAAATGTATCATGAAAAAGATATCTTTTGTACTTTTCTTTTCAATGTGTTAACTACAGACCAGCCATATGGAAAGCCTTGAGGACATACTGACGGTTTCATTAATAATTGTCCTTTTGTTTCATGCGTATGTTTTCTGTAGAGAAAATAAATATTTTCACTGGAACTAACAAAAGGCGTATATGTTTCCATTGCCAATATTTCGGCACAAGTCATGTACCAGTAGGTGTCCAATTTAATTAAAAAAAAAGGGGTGTATCTTTAATATGCACCTCATGGTAATTTCTCAACTGTTCTAAGGGTTTTGTCAAAGGTCTAATAGCATAAGTTATCTGTGTATAACTTCAGCAGAAAATGTAAAGTCAAGACTGTGACAATTGAGAACTAAATACGAGGGTTGTCTGAACCGATTTTCCGACCGAACAATGATACAAGACATTTTTTCTCAATTTTTTTTTTATTTTTTCACATAGTCTCCTTGTAACTCTACACACTTCTCCCAGCGATGCTCCCATCTCTCTAACCCGTCCAAATAGTACTTGGCGTTTTTCTCTGCAAAATAATTGTTCACGAAGGTGGTTGCCTCTTCACATGACGAAAATTTCTACCCTCCGATCGCAGTTTTTAGATGAGGGAACAAAAAGAAGTCGCTTGGGGCTAGATCTGGTGAATAAGGCGGATGGTCAAGCAGTTCAAACCGTAATTCATGGATTTTCGCCATGGCAACCGCTGAGATGTGAGATGGCGCGCTGTCTTGGTGAAACAGGATTTTCTTTTTCTGCTAATGTGGCCGTTCTTCCGCAATTTCTGCCGTCAGCGTGGCAAGTAATGATGCGTAGTATGCTCCTGTAATTGTTTTTCCTTTTTGAAGATAATCGATTAAGATAACTCCTTTACTATCCCCAAAAACAGTCGCCATCACTTTCCCGGGCGAAAAAACAGTTTTTGTTTTTTTTGGAGCCGCCTCGCCCTTTGCAGTCCACTGTTTTGACTGAATTTTTGTTTCGGCCATATAATGGTGTATCCAAGTTTCATCTACAGGAATAAATCGGCGCCAAAACTGGGATTTATTGCGCCTAAACTGCGCCAACAGAGCGTTGGAAATGTTCATTCGAACACGTTTTTGGTCGAACGAAAACAAACGCGGCACCCAACGCGCGGACAGCTTTCTCATGCCTAAATCTTGATTGAATATGTAACAAACACGTTCTTTGGACATTTTCATAACCTCTACTATCTCTCTCACTTTAATTCGGCGGTCATCTAACACCATTTGGTGAACTTTAGCAATGTTATCGTCAGTGGTTGCAGTTTTTGGACGTCCCGAACGTTCATCATCTCACAAGCTCTAACGGCCACGTTTAAATTCAGCTGCCCAAAATTTCACTGTGGTAAATGATGATGCAGAGTCCCCATACACGGAGTCCAACTCATTTTTGGTTTGCGTAGGCTTATTGCCTTTCAAGAACAAGAATTGAATAACAGCTCGATACTCAATTTTTTCCGTTTTCACAAAAAACACTCACTTCGACTCACTCCAACGACTGTCAACTAAAAACTGCGTGTCCAAAATAACTGAAACTTCGGTAAGTAACTGTGAAAAGATGCACAACTAGCATTCACTAGCTTTTATTGACGAGTGCCGCTATCTTTACGGAAACTTTTCAGACAACCCTCGTAAGTCAACCTTGGCTTGCCATTCTTGTGTCTGTTATACATATGGATCCAATCCGGCCGAGAAGCTGCTGTATACGTACCAATTATGCTGCTAGGGATAAGATTAACTGCGAAGTTCAGTCCGTGATACAAACAGTAGAGCTATTCATCAGCAAGAGTTTAACAAATAAGAATACTTGCATACCCTTTGACAGCAATGTACTATCATACTTGGTATCAAGGCAATAACCAAAATAATTTTATATTGCGTCTAATTGCTCATAAAGCTAGCCTACATAGAGTACATCTTATTTAGACGCCAAAGGACAACAGCTACATTGGTGTAGCTGGTGAAAGGTGTAGAAATTAGTCAGAAAAGTATTTTCGTCGAAATTTGAGATGACAAGTTTACTCGTATTCTGCGGTTTGCCGATCAAGACTGCAAATAAAAGTATCAAAAAGCAATTACACTGGATAGGTGGTAAAAGACAGGCTAAACCCTTCGCGGAAAAGAAAAACGCAACCATTCCTGCAACTTAGTAGAAGTCAGATTCATATAGCCTGACGGGTCACTATCGTGTCAAGAAATATCTTCTGTCGGGTAAGGCTCGACACAATATACACTATATAAACTGTGCAACAAAAAAATTGAATAAGTGGATCACATATTTTAGTAATACTAGCTTGAGGACAGCGACATTGTTGTCAGCTCATCTAAAAGACTATTCTTTTTACCTCATATCGGATCCGATCAGTTTGTTCCCGGAGCTAAGAAGAATTTTCAGCTGCCTTAACCAGTAAAGCTGCAAAACGAGTATATGCATGAGTACATGCGTTTCAACCTAATCATATTCGAATATTTAACGAAGAATTCTTCCGTAATAGAGAAGGACTGTGATGGTTCACAGATAATCCCTTCCATCTTAAGACAAGGTTTTTCTGCTCAATTGCCGTATTTGTCAAAAAAGATTAGTATGTACGAGTCCTTCAATTGTTCGCTTGATTCCTGACTAGAAGTAATTTTCAGAAGTTTAAGCCTAGGCTTTGATAGCATGACCAATTCCAATCAGACTTGAAGTGAATTTTGCAAATAAAATGAATTTATGGAACGAATTAGAATTTTCTGGTTAAAACCCATTAGATTTTTGACGACTTTTAAGTAGGAGCCGATGCTGACGGTTTTTCTATCACTCATACTTTTTCCGGACCAACATTTTCTTCACATCTTCCCCTGCCAGTAACCTCGTTGTTTCTAGGTTAAGATATTCCTACTTAGACCCAATTCTGCCTGACAATACAATCCTGATCTTTGTCGCTTCCAGCGAAAACTATTTTTCAAAGTCCTTCGCACTGAAATACTGCCCGCAACTATGTTTCTTTATTCATCCCTACAGGCTCTTCGACATTTCTTACTTTCAAATTTCTTCTTTTAAAGAAGAATATTTTCTTGCCACCTGTTCCTTTCCTAAGCAATCTTAAAGCTCACATGGTATTTTGAAGCACCTATCAGCGTAAAATGGCTACGAGCATGAGGTTATCTACTGTCCTTTGAAACTTGTTGTTGGGCGTGGTGTCTTGGGGTCTCTCGTCATAATATTTCGTATTCGTACTATCGTTGTAACAAGGCAGTTGTCTAAACCTATACCAGTCGGTACTACTGATATTTGATTATATTCATGGTATTGAAGGTGAGTATTTAATTTGACCATGCTGATCCTGATGAGCGCCTAGATCTTACAATATAGAAGGAGGAATAGAAGTTTTGAGCCTGAATCTAGTGCATACCAAAAATTACTTCAGAAAGAAACAAAATATCATTTTCGTTCTAAAGATTTTCTGCTATTTGAAGTGAATTGGCTGTCTATAGGGATTACTGCCAAACCAGCTGTTATGAAAAAACGCTTGTGTGGCACGATTTTTTTGCAACACATAATCGCCCCTCTGAGCGTGTTTTTCTTCGATATATAGTCTCCTGTCGTTCTCAAAAGCTTATAGTCCGAATAAAATATTATTGACATTATACCGCACGACATTTGGTTTTAACAGGATGGCGCTACCTATGAGATCACCCGATTTGACACCTCTCGACTAGTTTCTTTGGGCCAGACATTGGTTTGCGTCAATAAACCAGCTACTATTGACGACCTGGACACTGATATTATGCCTGTTATTCGAATGCACATAGTGATTTACTATAAAGAATCAGGATCATTAAATTGATTTGTGTTTTATTCCAGTTTAAATTTCAACCCGCACAAATTGGCCGTATTTGTTGTCAGATCTTTTATCTAGACGATGCTAAAAATTGTTTAAAAAGAAATTGTGTGAATCAACGTCGTCCCATTGAATCATTGTAAGTGAACGTTACCAATTATCAGCACCATATAAATTTAACTTAAAAAAAAATTGTGAGTGAACCTCTAGGTGTCAAGTTCAAGGTCTCTACAGACTTAAAAATCAGGTCTGCTCACCACAGATCTACTCATATCACGGGTCTTGTACATTTATTTATAATTGTATCCCCAAATTTTAATATGTATGTAACTTGTCTGGGTCAAGTCACCTACCTAACTGGCTTAAGATTTTCAAAAAAAAACAGAAAGATACTCGTACAATTCGCATCAGAGTTCGATCTTGCACAATTCAAAATATAGAGAATGTGAGTACCTACGGCTTGTGGTATTGGTATACAATTTCATTTCATTATTATTCACGAAGCAAGAAGTACGAGTATTTGTATCTAAGCAAATAAATTATTTGTTTCAATTTTTATTGCTTCCTTCAATTGCTGTTAACTGGTAATCAAACTGAAAAAAAAACTCAAGTCAAGGTTCTGGACACAACATTAATGTCATCACGTTTTATTATTTATTGTTCACTTCAACTTGCTTCAGTATATTATATATTTACATATGTACAAATGTATGTATACTAACATGCATAGTTCTCATTTTTGGTTAACAAAAAATATTATTCTTTGCGAAAAAAAATTCGAGTCAATAACTTTATAATTTGCTTCGATGAGCGAAATACAAAATCGGAATTTGAAAAAGCAAAGCGAAGTAAATTCCTTACGAATTAATTGCTTTCCTTTTCATTTTTTATTGGTGAGCGTTTGTCAATCCACTTTCTACACTTAGTTTGAGCAAAACAAATATCTTTGAGTACCTATCTGTTCTGTTGGATATAGAAAAACTTGTGCCGGTTTTCGGGTGAAAAACAAAAAGAATAAAACTTTTCAACCATCTGTGCATATTTGAGGTACAAAATATCTGATAAATATCATAAAATTAAAACAAAAAAAAAAGTTGTACATATTTCGTAACATAAACCTGTAACACGTGTACAAAAAATAAACAAATAACAAATAGATTTGGGTAGAAAACTCATCATGTTTGGGCGACGTGATTAAATTGATGACCTTAAGATTTTTTAAGGTGTGCCCAGCGGTTTTGCAACAGTTTTGTTTTCTATCTCCCAGTACACCACAATTTATTTGTGTACAGTGAACTACGCGTCTCTGAATCCTTAAAAGATTCCTCGACAAAGAACTGAACTTCGATTTTTGTAATATTTACCTGTATTTAGCCTCTGCATCGCTATTTTTATCATTCATCAGATAGGTAGAGTATGTACGTTGGTAGGTGAATAGGCGCACTAGAGATAATTTTGTCTTGGCTCACTTAAAACACGATGACTGTCAACAGTGTTCTCAGCACTGCCTCGGATACTGATTTATAGTCTGTTGATGATCAAGAACAATGCTAGGATTCAGAAACGTCACATTTTTCTAGCAATTTTTGGTTATGAGCTAGGTAAGGTAGTTGAACTCTGGTCTGAACACCTCGTCAACTGAAAATGCCTTCTTATGCTACTCTGGTCTTCCAGCCGGTATCGCTCGGGAGCCCGGATTAGAGCAGCTAATTACTCGAAAATCGCAGAGCATCTTCCTTGCCTGAAAGCCACACAATGTAAATTAACCTGAAGATTAGGAAAATTACCATAATTCTGTGTTACGCAATACGCATCTACAGAAGGCGCGTTAGTTAGTTGTCTATTTCATCAATAGTCAACTTTTACAGCCACCTCTATGTGATTCATAATTTAGGAGACAACGATGACTTTGGAATAAAGGTTTCAATGCCGATATGAGAAGCAAAAAGACTACGATTGAACACGTAATGGGAGAGTGAAACTCTAGCTGTGTTTGTTTTTTGCATCCATGTTAACAATAGTCACAAAAAAAACTTGGTAGCACAGATATATGTATCTATGACGATTAATGGTAGTTCATCCGTCGGAAAGTAAAAGATATCTTCTAAACGTCCGAAAAAAATGCGTAACTGACATCTTATGGTAGCACCCAATCATTTTCGTACTGCATCCATCCATCCACACCATTAGCTGCAAGATGACAACGGTGTCAAACCATGTGGATGTCAATCCGACTGTTTCAAACGCAGGATTGTTTCAAATATGCACCGGATCTCCTAGTAGATTAAGATTATCGTTGTAAATAGTAAAGCGGCAAGCACTGATGGGATTCCAGTCGGTCTGTTTCTTGTAGCGTCAAGCAAATAAACAGAGATGCCCTACGAAATTATTAGGAGTGTATGGGAAAATCAATGCTTCCCTGATGACTCAAAACAAGGAGTTTACCATCAAGCTGAGAACTGCAGAGGTACTCATATTTGGGTTCCTCCAACAGTAATATCAAAGCATGCCATTCAATGAAACCCACTCATTTAATCAGCCAAAATAGTGGTTAGCCCAGGTTAAATGTGTTATAAAAAAGAGTGGAAAAGGAATGGAAGGAGCTGGGGAGAGCTTAAATGCGTTGGAGGTTTTCAAATGTTCAAATTTACCCTGAGGGACAACAGGCCCTAAGAGAAATGACCTTATTATTGATATTTTCTACCATACTTTTAGCAAACTGGTTGCCTCGTTTTCTTGGGTGCTTTCCACCACGCCATCGAACTGTAGACCAAAATAATACTTAGATCCACATGTGTAACTGAACGTTTTTTTAGATGAATATCGGGCTACGTAGTTCATAGATTCGTTAAATTTAGGCGGGCTGCTGGGTCGGTCGGGGTACCTGCTGAGCTATTTGAAGAAGCGGGCAATGACATGGTAGAAGCCATGTACCAACTCCAAGATTTGATTGGCAGAAAGCATGCCTGAAAAATGGAACGTTTGCTCCGCTTGCCCGATACCAAGAAGACCCTCTTAAGTGCGCCAATTATAGAGGCATCATTCTCCTTAACGTCGCATATAAGATCGTATCTGCCGTCTTGTGTAAATGCTTGAAACTATTTAACGATCTTTGGCCCAGGAAGTCTAAAATTTACCAAATATTTTCACTATAGCCGACCCTGGGGAAAATCCAAAAAGCCTAAATCGATATTAACCACTTCGTTATCGATTTTAAGGCCGCATACTCGTATGACAGATCTATAGAGATGGTTCAATGCGGCGTTTAGCACCTGAAGATGCAGAGGCTCCGTCTCACGTCAAAAGAACATGTTTCCTTACAAAGTGCTGACAGTCTATAAGCTGATGGGTGTTGACCGTGAATCGCGTCTAATCTACACTCATGCCCTCCTCAATCTCAACAACGAAATGGACGATTTTGCATCAAAAATAATCATGAGTAACGAGGCCCATTTCCACCTGTGTGGATGCGTGAACAAACAAAATTCTTTGCGGCTCTGGGACACTGAAAATTCGCGAGTAATGCACGAAAAGCCATTACATCCACTCAGTTTATGCTGGAGGAGTCATTGGACCATATTTTTGTTTTTTTTTGTTGAGAATGGCGTGGCGAGGACCAACCGGTTATTGTGGGGTGGTGAGCGCTATAGAGCCATGATCGATGAATTTTTCATTCAAATGGATGAATTTTTTACTGGAGGACATGTGGTTCCGTGGTGGCATGAGCCACAACTGATATTCTAAAGCAAGTGTTTGCCAGTCGTGCGATACCGCAATGGGGTAAGCCACAAATTCTGGCAGCCATCAAGGAGAACATCCATTAGAAATGCCATATTTTCAAAACTTGATGGAAAAAAAAAACTTAAATGCGTACGACAATAGGGTCATACATTAAGGCACACCTTAAACTTGTCAAGACATACTAGGGATACTGTATATAAGACCATCATCATGCCAGTCCTATAGTGCAAGAAGCATGGACGTTAGCGAAGGTTTATGAATGATTATTGGCCCCGTTTGCGTAGGAGACTCAACTGCGAACTACTCGAGCTGGATATTGACATTGCCCAGTTCAAAAAAGTTCACACTAATCGCCTAAGATCGCTAGGACATGTAAAACGAATGACTTTTCAGCGCGAGGAACAACGCGCAAATTAGAGTGCATAACTAGAATCATCAACTGGAGAGGTCTATCCGTTGAGGAACGGGTCCACCTCGGATAACCCGTTAAACATCTGCTGAAAATACTGTTTGGAAAAAAACATCTGCGATTTCCTGTGAGCCTATAAATCGGGACCCCTATCTGAATGTTGCATTTTGGTAGTAAAAACAACTGATCCACTGCATAATTTGTTCGTTGGAGGTCGACTGCACACCGGAAATTTTCATGCTCAGGTGCTCAAGCATTACTTATTTTATGTTCGTATCAACTTTTTGTTAGCGATTCGGAATCTGAGACGAGCAGCGACAAAAAATAGTGATCTGTATGCACATTTTGGCCTTTTAAAGTGTCGTTTTGTAAATGGATACGGTTTTGACGTTTTGACATCCCGGGTTCTTAGAACGCCACCTGATTTTTCTGATGGCCATTCGCCGTATAAGTTCAAATGATGTTAAATGTCCATCAACAAGAATTGGTTCTAGAGACAGACTGCATACTGGCGCAAAACTCATCACCCTATCTGAGGATGCTATAATTTTTGCAAATGGAGGCAAATGTAAATTTTCCTAAATACTCCTAAAGACCGCGGAATAATTGTCGTCGGTGGTGTTGGCGCAGTGGCCGTCTAATCTCTCGTTTTGGCGATTTGCACCGGCCGGCAATATCGCCGGGTTTAACTGTTCCAGACTTCTTTTTGTAGGGGTTTTTTTGAAGTCACTAGTCTATGTCAACTAACTTGAAGCTCTCAAAAAGAATATCCGTCAAAAATGCCAGGACCTATGGTCGGAACTTCTGGCAAGAGTGATGGAAAATGCCATAAATCGGGCCGGAACAGTCATCAATTCTGGTGGCTGCCACTTAGCCGATATCGTTTTTTCGATTTAATGGAAAAATATTTAAGACATCAAATAAACACAGTTCAAAATTACAGCCAAAGAACATCGGGAGACAACTTTTGCGCCACCTTGTACATACAATACATCTGGTATGTGGGTGGTTTTTGTGTTTCAAGACTACTACTGCCAGAGATCTATGTACGATTGTCTATGAGCTCCTTATAATTGTTTCTCTAAACCGGTGCAGAAAATTTTCGGAGACGTAATACTCGATATGGATTCCCAGGCATCATCCCTTTAAACTGTGTACGGAATGTTAAAACCGTGAAGAAGTCAAGACAATTCCTGGGGAACACAATGTTAAGATTGCTAATTCTTTGAAAATGTTTACTTTCAAAAGGCTTTCAGTTCTTGAGGATTTGTCAAATATTTATAGCATAATGTTCCTTTCATCAAGCATATCAGTTGGTCGAAAGGCATACATTAAGCATTTCACCATACCATCCGACATGATTTTGCGAGCTAGAAATTGTAAGGTTTATGGTTTGGATATATAGATATCTTTAATGTTTTGTGTGTGGCATTTTCTTAAAGCAGTTTTAAGACGCTGAAGAAAAACAGCCCTGGTAAATTTAATATAGCTAAGAGGTACAGTCTACACCATATCTAGTCTGTGTATTTCTGATTTTTAGGCAATTGATTAAGTCGCAACTATCATAAGCTGCATAAGGGTTTTTTTCTGTTTGGGAGGCGCTACAAAAATATTTCTCAAGGAGTAATTATTTAGATCTAGACTATCAGCGAAAATATTAATATTTTTCGAGTAAGAGGAAATACAATTGTCAGATTTCATGACCTTTAAGTAGTATACCTATAAATGCGGTCAAAAATCACTCGGAAACTTTTATGACTCTAAACATGTTATAAAGAATGGTAGAATGGTAGTCTTAGTGAGTGAGATGCTTTTTTAGAACAATATTAAGTTAGCGTTTCTTCATACTTCTGCTGGCCGTCCGTCCACTCTTAATTTTTTACCATTCGCACTAACAACATGGTGCAAGTTAAAGGCGTTTGTCTACATATCCTTCAGTCCACATAGAGCCCTTGGAGTACATTTTTATCGCTTCTTTTGAATCAAGATACTATGCTATAAAACATTATGTATGTACGAGTATATTTCTAAAGCATAGTTTCGACTTGCTGAAACCAGCATGTAAGACAAATTTCATTTTAATGTATCTAACTTTTGGTATTAAAAAGTTGCTATAACAATAATCTTGCTCTTGAAAACACATCGTGGATTCATTAATTTAGGTCCACCCAACTGTATATTTCCGAATCTGTATGCTTCACGTGGTATTCTTCCCTTTTTTACGCATTTAAGAACCTACACGTCAGTAATTGGATCTATTCAAATCTAATCCAATTCTTTAATGACCTAAATCTTTTATCAGGATTTTGCTTGCCTTCAGCTCTGTCTATTATCCCATTAAACTTTAAGAAATAATCAACACGTGCCATTTTAACAACTCAAACTTTTCCATCTGTACTATGTATAAAGCTAAATGACTTTTTTTTTCCATGACAGCATCTCACTTTCACTATTCAAACAGAGTGGTAGAGAGAAATATTTCCCACAAAACCTCAATTTTTCAGCCAGCATCTTGCCTAACGTTAATGCATCCCATAGAACTTTAACTCCAAACCATTTATAAGAACAACCTCTACAAGAGGAAACCTGTCCATCACTCAACTAAACTACGAAAAATTCGTAGAACTTTTTCTGCTCCTTGGTGGTGGAGTTTTTTTTTTTTTTTTTATTTTTATTTTGGATGAGGACACACCGTGCCAAAACGTTTCCTTCCATCTATTCATCTTAAACAGGGACGCCTGTTAAAAGGATGTTCCCCTCTATAGAAAAATACTTGCGTTCAATGATTCATAGCAAAAATATATTATGCGAAGAGCGGTAGGTAGGTATAGAGAAGGACTACTACAACAAGCACTTCTACTGTTCAGCTAGCTAGCCCTTAGGGTAAAAAAAAAATTCGTATGACGTAGAATATGCCAAAAAGGATATGACATTGGATGAAAAATGAGACCGCGTACACATTCATCTAACTGAATTGAACAGTTGACAATCTTTTACTCTATAGGAAAAAGGAACCAACCAACCAGACAAAAAAAAAAAAAACTGAAAAGAAAACCTGAAAGCCGAAAAGGATGTTGTGTCCACGAAATGAATAGAAGCACCAAGAAAATCGAAAAGATGCGTTTACCACTGAGACATTTTATCTTTTCAACGGTGTTGCCGTTTGTTATACATACGAAGCGAATGTTTTTATGGGTTATTGGGGGCAGACCATAGGTCGTTTAATACATCAATCCCACCGGAGTAATTTTTACGAGTAATTCCATCCAACAATTATGGACTCTTTATTTACTTTAATTGGTCATAACCACTTTGAAATCCAAACTATTTACCATACAACATTAAGTCGAACAAACCATACAACATTAAGTCGAACAAAGAAGCCTCGTTATTTCTGAATCATATTTCCCAGCTAAACATGCCTTACAACAAAGGTCCTGTAGAAAATATTATTTGACAAGAAATATCTGGAAGGTAGAAGCCACGGTATGCACTACAGGAAGAACAGAGAGTAAAGATGAGATGTAAAACGCCCGTTTCTAAAATTGTAAACCAAAATGAATAGCACTCGAGCTTGGGACTATAAATCCCAAACAACATCCTACAATTTATTCAGCATTACATCTTTCTTCCTTTAGTTATGTTGCTCCAATAATGGATGAATTTCATTAATACGGAATATTTTGAACAGTGTATGCAGTTGATTTGGAGGTTTCACAGGCTATCTGCCGAAACAGAAGGTTATATCGTACATCAGAGGAACCCCCAAGATGGGCTTGCGATAAGTGTTATCCTGCAGCAAATCTACTAATCCAAATCCGTTTTCAAACATGATTTTGAGCAGGATGTACTTGCAAAATTTCTGCCTCAAGAATTTCTTATTTGCATTGAACAATGTTTGTAACTTCTAGTTTCCGGTGGTTATTTACGTTTTTTTCGCTTCGTTTTTTCTCAACATAAAGAACAAAGCAGATATTCATAGCTGGTATCAAGCCGTAAGATATGTTGTAAGGCTCTGTCGTGATACTCGTTCATAAAGTTCTTAAAAAGGTGTTAACCAAATACCAGTATGCTAATTTCCTCGTTTCCACCTGAATCCTGAGTGAGTTTCCTGTTGAAAACGTTCATGGGTGCAAGATTATTAGAGGCATCTTTGTCTTGTCCACCTACTCCAGAAATTAGTTTTCTAATCACATAGTTGAAATCTAAGTAGCGTAAACCCAATCACCACTTGCTAAATCTATGAAAAGTGAAATCAGTCGCAAGTCATATACTCAAGAAGGCTAGTTCAATGCAGAAGCTAAACCAGGCGATTTACATGACTACTTGCAACTCGCGAAAAGAAAAGGGGCCGCTGAAACATATTCCAGAAAAGCATGAGATCTGGGATGGTCAGAAGATGCCTAACCGTGTTCTTAGCAGTGCCATTCGAGCTTATTTTATTACAATCTCTGTTTCAAGGCACACAAACGGAATAACTCAATGAATAACATCACACTGGCTTTGTCCAATGGCCATTTTGGGTAACATGAGGTCTTGTCTATGATACACTTAAGGGCAGTAATATTACCTGGTTTCTAGTTTCGCCTTTCTACGAGGCGTAAATACGTCGAGATAGTTCTGATTAAGGAGAAAGGATTTTGTACGTTTTAGCTTTGATGCAATTGGATAAGGTCTGAAAGTATTAAAGGGTCTTTCATTAAGCGCTTACTATCTTTAAATTTAAGTAAAACAAAATGTTTTATTCGTTGGTAAGGCCTATCGATACCATTATGTATGGAATATAACATCGTTCAAATGTCCGCCGCGGCTTCTCTGGCGCGTATCCGAAATGCCAAATTTTCCATGACTCTGGCGCATAAATCAGGCTGAATGACCGATGACATGGGTTACGTTGGCTTTGAGGGCCGCTGTGGTTTGTACCTTATTCGCATAGACCTACGACTTCAGAAAACTCCACAAGAAAAAGTCTAACGGGGTCAAATCGCACGATCTCAATGGCCAGTTCACATAACCTTCACGTGGGATGTCCATGCCCTCGAATCGCTCGTGCAGAATTTCCAATGTGGCGTGAGCTGTTTGGCACGTAGCGCCGTCCTATTGAAACCACATGTCGTTGGTGTTCATATCATCCAACTTAGGTCAAAAGAAGTTGGTAATCATCGACCTATAGCGCTCGCCGTTGACGGTGATGGCCTGGCCAACCTCGTTCTTAAAGGAATATGGACCGATGACGCCGCCAGCCCAAAGTCCACACCAAACAGGGACTTTTTTGGGATGCATTGGACGCTCCGGGATCTCATGTGGATTGTTATCGTCCCAAATTCGACAATTGTGTTTGTTGACTTACCCATTCATCCAGAAATGGGCCTCATCGCTGCAAATGATTTTTCTATGGGAATTCGGGTCAGTTTCCAATTGCTCCAGAGCCCATTTAGCGAACACACGTCGTTGTTGTGTATGGTCGTTTACATTCAGCTCCTGCACCTGAATTTTGTGCGGGTGCAGGCCCAAGTTGTATAGCAAAATTTGCCAAGTTGTGATCTGCGAAAGGCCGAGTTCCTGTGAGCGACGCGAAATCGACTGGCTCGGATTCTTCTGCACACTCTCACGGCCAGCAGCTATGTTTTCGGCAGATCTTGCGTTTCGTCGACGTACGGGTGTTGGTTTATCGTTTACTGAACCAGTGGACTCAAATTTATCCATCACACTGCGAATAGTCCTCTCGGTAGGACAATTATGGTGACCGTAAAATGGGCGAACCGCACGGAAAGTTGTCCGAACAGAATACCCGTTTTGACAAAACAATTTTATCATTTGCACGTGTTGTTGAACGCTATGTCCGTCCATGGTGATTTGGCAAAACAGACTGAATAAATGACAGCCAATTTGACAGATGTAGCTTCAACAATATGGCCGCCATCAACTGTTAAAGTTCGTAAGTCGTTCGTTCGGAATGCAGTCAGTCAACGGAGACCTGTGGAACCTCAACCCCGAGACCAATATCCTTACTTCATTTCGGGTAGGTAGATTGATCTTTCTCAGGGGAAAAATGGCAACACTTCAGTCTAGTAAATCTCAAACATATTATGTATATATATATATGTATATGCATAAATAGGTTTTTCTTGTACTACATATATAACCAGTGAATACCTATCTACACGTACATATTTAAACTTCCCTGTAACCGCAATTCAATTGATTTTTTTTTCCTTCCCTAGCTCTTTGGTTGATTTTGCGAAAAAAAAGGATATTGGTACTTTTACTTGAAAGGATAAAGAGAGCACATGATGGTATTATGGAAACCATATTTTCGATCTGATTAAAATTAAGAAAAGATTTTGCGAATATGAGAACATGATGAGGAATATTTTTTATAAGAATACCAGTACTGCTATCTGATAGAAGAGTAGATTTTTTTTTCTAAAAGACAGGATATCGTTTTACGGTGGTCTATGCGGGAACAATAGATTCACGACATGGGATCTGGTTTTATGCATAAAAAAAAATAAAAATGGTCGGGTGAGTTCTGAACTTGTTAGACGAGTATCCGAAATATTGAATTAAATGTCTGCTACAGGGGTATTGGGATAGATGACTATTCAGTCGATTATACTTCCAACCTGAGGGCTTATTGTTAACTAGTTTTATTTTTGCTCTTATAAGCATCTTTAGTTTTTTTTTTGGAACTATTTCAACGCGAAGGGTTGCGTAATATGTAAACACCTGCAGAGTTGTTAAAAAAAGTCATGAACCCCGTTCTGAGAAATTCAAATTTAAATCGCGGTTCTTCTGAGGCTAATATTTTTTCTTTATTTTGTACCGGAGAGGTAACCAATCCACTATGCGACAAGTAAATGAGTCAGTAAGACGAAAGTTACTCTAATGGGTGTTCTATCTCTATATGCGTAGAACTTTAAACAGAGCAGAAAAGAAAGCCTCCAATGACCAAGGAGGTTTTAAGCTATTGAGCTGTTTAACTTTACCTTAGGTGCCGTTATAATCCAGGATGACCTGATTGTGAAATAACAATCCCTTACTACTTCAAAGTTATAGCTGTCGATTGTGATACTCGTATTCTGGCCGATTCGTCTATGTTGGGTGTCCCTTCTTGTTGTCAGCATACATATATGTACTTTGTTTTGCCTTCGTTTATCGCTAGACCCATTTTTGCCGCTTCTACTCCTATACTCGCGAATGCACCAGTGACAGCTCGCTGTGTTCTACCAATAATGTTAATATCGTCGGCGTATGCAAGCAATTGAACAGATTTTTGAAAGATCGTACCTCGTATGGCTTGTGAGTTTTGCACAATTGTTTCAAGTATGACGGTGAAGAAGTCCCATGACAGCGCGTTGCCTAAATCCTTTTTTGACATCACAGGTCTTGGTTAGGTCGTTAGCGACCTTGATGCAGCGGCGAACTCTCTCCATCGTCATCCTGCACAAGCGGATGAGTTTGGCAGGAATGCAAAAACTAGACATGCTTCTGTATAGCTCGTCATTGTAGATGCTGTCATATGCGGCTTTAAAATCGATAAAAAGGCGATGAGTATCGATCTGAACTTCTTGGGTTTTCTCCCGGCTCTGCTGTAGTGTGAATATTTGGTCAATTGTGGACTTACCCGGCCTAAAATCCCACGGCAGACAAGATCTTATATGCGAAGTTTAGGAGACTAATACCTCTATAGTTGACGCAGTTTAGAGGGTATCCTTTCTTGTAAACCGGGAAAACGAAGCTGAGGTTTCATTCATCAGGCATATATTCATCCAACCAAATTTTGAAAATAAGTTGCTGTATGCTCTCTATAAGGTCATCTCCTGCTGCATTAAATAGCTCGGTGGGTAGGCCGTCCGGCCCGGGAGCCTTGTTCGACTTCAGTTTAGATATTGCTATCCTCACATCATTTTGGTCGGGTGGACGGGATTCTTGATTTGCATCGTCAATATTGAATGGTTCGCTCTGCTTGACAGCAGAATTGGTGTGGTCTTCGCCGTTTAGCAGTTTGCAGAAATGGTTTCCGTTCGGTCTTATAACCCTGACACGGTCTTTTTACCTTTTGGTAAAACTTTCGAACATTATTCCTGGACACCTAGCACCTCTCTATTTACTCCATCGCGCGCTTCTCATGCTCCTTATTTTTTCTCCAGAGAAGCCGATGTTCTTCCCTCCTCCTTTGCTCGTAGAGCTCAAGAGCCGCTCTCTTCCTTTTGTGAAACGCCGCTTTGTAGGTATGTTGTTTTTCTGCATGTGCTTGCCGGCACTCTTGATCAAACCAGGGGTTTTATGGCGGTGCGCGGGTGAAACTCTACGTCAGTTACGGCCTTTCTGATGGCTTCTCGGCATCTAAGTCACTGGTCTTCAGCACTTGATGCTGGCTGCAAAGGACTTCTTGAGAGCTAGAGGGATACGCGATCGGCAAAGGTTCTGGCGGCTTGTTGCGATTGCAACCGTTCAGCGTTAAATCTCTTCATAGTATTTCCCCGTTGTTGTAGACGTACCTTGGCTGCAACTAGGCAGCGGTCCGAGTCAATGTTGCCCGCTCGGAATGTTCGGACATCTAAGATACTTGAGGAGTGCCTTACGTCGATCGCAACATGATTAATCTGGTTGGCAGTTTGCTGATCCGGTGTCTGTAATGTTCCCTTGTGAATATTGAGGTGAGGACACCGTGTGCTTGCTATAGCGAAATCGATTAGCCTAAGTCCGTTTCCAGACGTGGTGTCGTGTGGGCTATGTCTTCCGATTTTGCTACCAAAGATGTCTTCATTTCCAATTTTGACATTAAAGTCCCCCAGGGCGATTTTAACGTCATACATCGGACATTGCTCGTATGTTTTGTCGAGCAGCTCGTGGAAACTTTTTTTGATTGCATGGTCCTTATCCTGTTGGGGCGTGAGCACATATAAGTCTGATGTTAGCGAATTTACCTTTTATACGGATTGTCATAAGGCGTTCACTCACGTGTCGAAAGCTCAATACTTCTAGCCTAAGTCTGCTGCTTACGTTACCTATAGCAATCACCGAAGTAAACATCATAGTTTTTCATCTTTCTTTTGGTTGCCAACAGTGAATCCGTCCTTATCCGAGGCTATGGGTCGCTTCGTAACAATTCCTTTTTTACGTGGCTGGGCAGTTAACCAAACGCACAATCCCCAACCTGGAGGGCCAGGTCCTTTTTGGGACCGCTCGGACAAAAGGGGCCGGACCAAATTCCGAAGCTAGTAACCCGCTTCGGAGATCTGAGTGCTGCCGTTGGTCCTTATTATGGGCTCATCTGCCACAACCTTTTCCAACACTCTGACTTAGAGTTGAAGATGCCTATAGACGTGGTATCCAAGTACGTTGAAGAAGCTCATATAGTAGTTCAACCTAACTGGAACTCTGGACGCCACCGTTGATTCCATCCTTAGAATTCATTCGCTGCCGCCCGGAAACAGCAGAAAGCCTCTCATCAGCTGCCACAAACGACCTTCCACAGCGGTTGGTTACCCCATCTCCAGTCGCTGTACTAGACACCCAGCAGTCACCACGGCCACGTGGAAGTGGTTAGTAGGAGTTGATCCTGTGAGGCTAAAGTGAAAACCAGTTTTTTGTCTTGTCACTTGAGCGCGACACATAAAACGGAGTATCCATTACCTTCATTTTGAAATCAAAGAGAGGGTTAAGGGCATTCGTGCTCATTTACTTCAAAATCTCCTATCCATGAGGTAAGACTTCGCAGATCAGATCAGACTGTTGGTGCGTATTCTGTATACCTTAAGTTTCATTCCGGATCCCCGATATGCTATGCCCTGTATTCCCTCAAACTTATATTTGGTTGCTACTGAACCCACGTTTACCAGTTCTGTTTTAATAAACGAAATCAAGGTACCGGTGATAACCTCCTGATTCATTATGATGTCAATTATATCTTCGTATGCGAGTTTTGAAATATTGTGATTCTGTCGTTGATCGTTTTAAAGGTCTGTCGTAACATCATCTTGTAATCCTTGTGAGTTATTCACCCAAGACCATTATTATGTCAACCGTAGCGATGGTAAAGAGGAAGCCAATCTTTTGCTTATAGAAAGTTAACTGCCACTAATTTTGAATTTATTTGCGCTAGTATTCCCATCTCAAACTGCAATTTTTATATTTTTTATTGTTACATTCGCCCTTCTAAACCAGCCGGCAGTTGCGTTTGACTCTCTGTCGGTGAGTGATGTAACTAATAATCGTGGAAGAGACCTTGATCGCATCATCTCCACTAATGCGGATAAATCCATTGTTTGAGAGGGCAGCCACCTTCTCTCTAATCTTGATCTTTACCACCTACCCCTATCTTTAAGGTTTTCGTATGTTAACGTCTTAAACTCTGTCTTAAAGCGAAACTAAACAATTGACTAAGTAGCACCAATTTCAAGATAATGCTCTTGCTACTTTTTTTATACCAGAATTTCCAACTGTTTTTCACATCTGTTTCATTATTTACCCAAAAAATCAATGCCTAATAAGAGAAATAAACTATGACATGCTTATCTTAGAAGACGCTCCTACGTACGTTGTGTTAACACCCAATTCTCAAACCTTCGTAACACATGAATCCCAGTTCAATCTTCGACCCAAAAGGTTTTAAATTAATTAATGTTAAAGAAAACGGGATACGTCCTCTAATGACCCTCAAATAATCGCAAAGCTGTTTGCTCAATTCTTTAGCCAGTCGTTTGCTTACTACTCTGAAAACCCCGATCAGCTTGACGTTTCCTAGTTGACCAGTGGTCCACAAAAATCATTGAACATTATTCAAGGATTTGTGAAAGAATAGATAAAAAAGCTTAAGGGCGAATTCTCTACTGGTCAACCATCATTTAAATAACAACTGTGTGAATTATTATACTTCTCACAACCTCTCATAGCTCTGCATATTTCCTAAAAAAAAATTCGCATAAAGTTATTTTTTTTCAAACTAAAGGTTCTCGGCTTTGGATCTGATATGTGGATTACTTCCTACCTAAAATAAAGACACTACAGGGTCCTCTTTAGGTCCCTAATCTAAATTTTTCGAACCATATATTACTAAATCTCTTTATATAATCTTTGTCCGGGCTCTTATCGATTAAGCCAGTCAAGTGACACTATATCGCGGCCAGAATCTGCACAGCGAAGGTTTATTGATTTCGCGCTACGGGGGGATTGACAGCTTCAACCTTCCATCCTATCTTGATCGATACCTTTTACGCTTCCGCTGCCTCACGTGTACTACTTTCATCCCATGGTCCTTAAGTTGAGTTTTTGCTCATATTTTGCGCGATGAACTTGTGATCGGTGTCAGTTTGAAGTTTTTCGTGTAAATCCAGATTTGTTGTACAGATAACATCCGATTAGTGGTTGATTTATTGGGCCCTAAGCGGCATTATAGGTTCTCGTGGAAGATGTGACAAGGACTGGTGAATTTGCAATTGGTGCAGTCTAAGTCTAAGTGGTTTTTATTCTTAAGGTTCTTCAGCCAAACGATGCGTAGATTCTATTAATCTGAGAAGAGCACATATGATGCTAATGTTGCTTAATCTATTTTTGACACGGATTGTTTTCGGGTATACACTTATTGGTCCTATGTTTAAGACTCTTGACTAGGTTGTTTTCTAACGGCCAATAGCTATTACTATAGTACTTGTGAATGTAAATATTTCCTATCCTCATTCTACTCGACCCATTACATTGCACTTCTCGGATCGTAATACTAATCACTTTTTCGTGGTCTAAGACATCTCAAATTGTTCGGTTGCATTTCACGTACATAGCAGAAAGTTTTTATCCTTTTTTCGTTTGTCTGCGCTGTAACCAATTGTGACCTTACCTTGGTGTGCGCAATAAGAAGCGGACAAACTTCGTCCCTCAACAAGACCGTCAAAGTTTGGAGAACATTTATGATTTAACTAAGGGTCCCACACGCCGGCTTTAAAATGAAGAGCCCTTGAACTCACATTTGAATATTTTCAAATCCAGATTTTTAAACAAAGTTAACTTTGGGAAAAGTAACATGGTGGTATCTGAGGGTATATACGCGTAACATTTTTTTGAACCGACTCCAAAAGAATGGGAAGCCAAACAATTTAAACAGCAGTTTAAAGGTCCAGGTCTTTTTAAATTGAATAATGTGTAGCCCTGCCAAGGTTGTAGCTTTCATTTGTTAAACAAATATTCCTATGCTATTACATACATCTAGAAAATTATTGGGCACTTGGATTTGTTAACACTGTTCGAGCTAAATGAAGATTTAGGAATTTCATACAAATACTAATAAGATTTACTAAGTCTGTTGGCAGATTATCTTTCGATTTCGCCTATCAGACTTCTTTTTTCTTTTATTTTTTATACATTTTTCGAATAATTTTAATGAACAAGAGGTGAAGCTAAATAAACAAAATGTCTGCTTATGCTGGCTGCCTCGTATTTACATTGTTGCGAATATCTCCACATTTTCTGGTTTTCTTCTAAGAAAAGGATTTTTTTTTTATTACTTTATTTTGAATTAATTTATCGCATGCACTGTTTTCATTAACCTAACAATTACCATTAATTTAAATGTCCATTAGCGAAATTAAATTAGATAGCATCTTGAATTATTCTTTTTCTATTAAATTAACCAAATGCTGTATAAATACAATGCAAATCCGCAAACAAACGAAATTAAAAAAAAAAAAAAAAAAACAAAGAAAAGAAAAATTGGCAAAGCAAAAAAAAAAAAAAAACAATAGCAAAATAAATAAATAAACTAAACAAACAACAAATAATGTATCTTCTTTGCAACAAATAAAATCTTTGACATCTTTATGTACACAACTTTCCGTTTTAAAAATAAAAATTCGCTTTATATCACTTTTCGTTTTGTCTGTCTTTTTATTATTATTATTATTATTATTTTTTTTTTTTTTAAATTATTTTTTGTGTATCTCTCACAATGTTTTCGTCTTTTATTTTATTTGTTTCTCTCTCTCCTTGCATTTTTAATTGAAAATGAAACAAGATATATTCATCTACTCGTATGTACACATCAACATAGACTGAAATCAAGACTCAAAGTTTAATTTGCATCTTTACACAAAACAATTCTTATTCATAAATTTTGTTGTATTTCATTGGATAATATTTTGAAAAATGAAATTATGTAGTCCCAAAAAGTAAAAGTAAAAAAATTGCATTCGTTGTTGATTATTTTTCTAAAATAAATAATTAATTGCAATCCACATTTTTTTGAATTAACGTGAATTGCATTGTTTGTTCATGACTATCTATCAACAAAAAAAAAAAAATTATTTCTAAAAATAAATGCAAATTCATTTATATTGATAAATAAAGCAAAACGAAACATGATCACAACAAGATACGTTTTTCCTTCTTCTATGCGCTTTTCACTGTGTGAGTTTCCTATTTTGAAGTTTTATAATTTTTTTTTGTCTAAATTTTACTTTTTTATTTAAATTTGAATCTAATCTTTGTTTCACATTTAAATTTAACACATAAATCGAATATCAAGAGCTATCTTTCATTCTTTCTGAATACATGTACAGTATTATACTATAGCCTTGAGTGTTTTTTTTTTCTCTATTTTTCCATTTATTGCAGTCTTTTTTCTATTTGAAATTTAAATTGAATTGAATTTTTTCTTGTATCTATAAGATTTACACACTTATAATAAAATTCCTTTTACCATTTTGTATATGTTCTTCTTCCTCAAATAAAAAAAAAAAAAAAAAAAAAAAATTGCATCTCTATAGACCGCTCTATATACTCTCTCTATCTTTCAGTGTTCTATCGCTACTTCGAATAATTTTCCAAAATTAAAAATCACACACACTTCACAACAACAACAAAAAATAAATAAAAACAAAAAAAAAAAAAACAAAAAGAAAAATTGTATTTATTTAAAAACAAAAGAAAATTTAAATAATTCACTTCATCGAAATATTCGATTTTCAGGTAACGCTTGCAATTATTCCCTTGCGGTCAGGATACATGGTGAAGTATTGAAAAGCGCATTATTTCCATCCTGTTACTAGGAATAAAATAAAATCTCCAAAAAATTGTCTCTCTCCCTTGCTTTGAGATATGTATGTATCAACAACCAAAGAGTGCAATATTTAATATATAATAATTCATGTATAAAAATTTAATTTTTAAAAAAAAAAAAAAAGTTATATATACATACATATATACATATTAATAACATCCTCCCTTTGTTATGGTGAATAATAATTAGCAATTGCTGTGATATAATTTTTAAATAGAGAGAGCAATTTCTTAAAAAAAAAATCAATTAATTACAAATCCCCTAAAAAAGACGACGATCCAAAAAGTGAAAGTGTAAACAAAAGTTGTGTATTTTTTTTTAATTTGGTTTTTTTATTATTATTATTTTTTTTTTTGTAATTTGTAATTTTTACCATAAAATAGTGATACAAATCACAATTAAATAATATCAGAAAAAAGATACATTTTTTAATCTAATAGAGTTGAATATTTTATTTGTTGCTGAGGAATTAAAATTTATAAAAAAACACTGTTAAGCTGAAGAACATCCAATGTGTTGTTCTTGTTAAATTCGGGTGAGTAGATACATTTTTTTATATAGCTTATTTACAACGAATATTATACGATGGGTTAGATGATTTTTTTTATGTTATCAGATAAATATTTGTTTATAATCGTACTCATATATAACACCTTGATTCAAAAATTTCGGGAATTTATTCAGAAAATTCAAAATACAAGTTTATTCATCTAAATCTATATTGTCCCCTTCAAAGTAATCCCCACCGACGGCAACACACTTATGCCAGCGTTTGATCCAATCCTTGAAACATTTTTTATGTTCGGCTTTCGGTATGTCCATCAGTGCTTCCTGTGATTTTTCCAGTACTGCCTCTTTCTACTGAAACGCGTTCCCCGTAGTGGTTTTTTAACTCGATTGAATAGAAAGAAGTCACAGGGAGCCAAATCAGGTGAATACGGTGGCTGTTGGATGGTATTGTTGGATTTTTCGTCAAAAAATTACGAATAATGATTTCACTGTGCGACGGTGCGTTATCATGGTGCAAAATCCACGAGTTTTCTTCCCACGATTCTGGTCTCTTTCGGCGAAATGCTTCACGCAAACGTCTCGTAACGCTCAAATAACACTGTTTGTTTACTGTTTGGCTTTCTGGCAAAAATTCATGATGCACTACACCGTTGTAATCCATGAAGACCGAGAGCACGTCTCGTCTCCAGTAATGGTCCTTTTGATAAATGTGGCCTTTTACGATGTCAACACCGTCTCTTTTTTGCATGAAGTTTAGGTCCTTTGGCACCAAGTTTGCGCCTACACGACGGAAACCCAAATCATTAACCAAAATGTCTTGGACCGATCCATAGGCAATGTTCAAGTCCTCGGCTATCTCTTTGCGGTTATTGACCAACATTTCTTTTGCTTCATCAATGTTTTCGTCGGTTTTCGATGTCGATGGTTTGCCACTGCGTTCATCATCTTCAATTGACTCACAACCACTTTTGAACCGCTCGCGCCACTGGTAAATGACCGTTTTCTTTAGAGAATCGTTGCCGAAACACTTTGCCAACATTTCCAACGTCCGCTCACCATTAAATCTGTTTTTTACGCAAAATTTAATACAAGTTCGTTGTTGCAAATTATTGTTGCAAATTAAATAAATTAATTTATTTTGTGGAATGCATGGGATTAAAGGTTTTTTTCAGTATCTTTTCTTGAAATTCTGATCGTCTAGCGGCTTATACCATATGCCTTCAATGAGTTCCGATAATTTACGGGAAAAGTTTGTTGACAGTTAATAAATAATAAATACTAGTAAAAAAAATTTAATGGTGCATATTTCTATTTACTAACTTTAATTCGTGTAACTTGGATTTATTTTTCTTTCTCGAATTAACAGTTGGTCAAAGACTTGTTACGAAGATTTCTATAGCTAAATTAGCCAGGATACGAGTAGTTGTGTAGTTAAATTTTAGCCCCTGCTTTGGCAGAACGACGGTACCAATTTTTTCCCCAATGAATTAATAGTAGTAATAGTAGAAGTTTCAGCTGAGTAATTTTTCATGCTTCGACTGAAGGCTAAGTCCCTGGAATATGGTAGATGAGGAAACGCTTTGCAACATAATTCATGAAATTTCGCCATGGCGAGCAGCCACGTGTACAATAATTATAATTTGAATCTAATCGAAGCTTGCTCAAAGTTGATAGTTGTCTATTGGCAGGTGTAAATTGACGGTAGCAGTATGACCAATACGACCAAAAACTGAGGCAAACAATACTACAATGTCCTAAAGGTAGTAAAAAGTTTTGGTCGTTCGTCAAAAATATTAGAAATTCTGCCTCATTTTTTTTTTTGTTAAAAAGAACTTAACACTCAAGTGGGTCTGACTACACTTATGATGCCAAAGCATGTGTTAAGTTTTGCGGAAAATGGGATAGACAGAGAACGAAAGACGTTTGGGCTCAGTGGTTATTTCGCTCCATGGGTGGCATCCAACATTTAATGGGAAGACTAAATTTTTAGTATAAATTGACTTAATGATGTATTTAGGCAACCATTCATCTCACGAGATTTTAGTTGCCTGAAAAAACGACTTTCTGCCTCGGCTGGTATTGAACCCCGAACTGTCCAGATTGTGCTTTGTCTCCATCTACGGTTGAGTCCGTCGAATCTTCAAGGGAACGAATCCACTTTCGCGCGTGCAGTAGTAAAAGTTCTTCAAAATCTTAACATTTACAAACCCGCTGACCCAGATGGTATATCTTCCTTCTTCTGAAGAGGTGTTCTTGCTCACTGGCAAAACCAAAGCTCTTCCATCGATCCTACTCTTTAGAACTCAGCATTTGTCCAGCCCGTCCCTAAAAAAGGCGAATCGTCTTTTCTCTCTTCTACAGACCCATTGCATTTGCGTCCCTTCTTTCCAAGGTCATCGAAACGCTGATAAACCGTCAACTCATGAAACATCTCGGAACGCGAATATTTCTCAATGACGGGCAGTACGGTTTTCCTAGCAACAGGTCCACTATTGATCTGATGGCATGTCACACCGAAAAGTGGAACCAAAGCGTACATCAATCTGGCGAAAGCAAGATACGAGTAGTTGCACTTGAAATTTGTAAGGGATTTGACAGAGTTCGGTAACAGGCTCTTTTGTCGAAAATGCGGGATTTTGGGATCGATGACCCTCTTCTTCAATGGATTATAAATTACCTTTCGGAACGTTTAATTCAAGTTGTCTTGGATGGCTTCAAGTCTGACATTGACAAAATAAATGCTCCGTTCTGTCTCCGACACTCTTTTTAATTTCCATCAACGATCACTTGTCTGCTACTTCTAATCCAACGTATTCCTTTGCCGACTACAGGACTCTTTGCTCTTCGGCTGTAGAACGGGAGCGGCAGCGTTAAGCTCATGTTAAGCTCATTTAAATTTGATATTAACAGCATAATTAATTGGGGTACCACTAACAGAGTAGTAGAGTAGAAGAAAACACAATGCTATCTGCTGTCGTTAAAGCGAGATTTAAACACTCAACTATTGTTCGTGAATAGCATTTGTATCGTCGAAACCGAAAAACTTTCCAGTTTCGGTATATATGTTAATGACAACTCAAGTTGGAATGACCATATATTCGGTGTTGTCAAAAATGCTGTGAAATGTCTAGGTTACCTCAAACGATGTAAGAAACATTTTACCCCCTCTGATCTTGCCTCAATTGTAGTACAATGCCAACATCAGGTCGGGTGCTCTCGAAACATCTCTGCACCTGCTAGATAGGATTCAACACTATGCAATAAAACTCCTACGTGATATTCATATCACTCAGACAATGGACACCCTCGAACACTGACGTAATGCCTCGTGTCTATTTTATCGCTATTTCCACCACCAGTACTCCATAGAAATCGCCAGTAGCATTCCGCCCTGACGGTGTACTTTGGGACGTACTCTAAAATATCGCGATTCATTCCAAAGCCGTATAACTCGCTTATGGAATGCTCTGCCTAGGTCTTTATTTCCTAGTCATTATAACTTTCAAATATTTAAAACCAACGCTCAACGTTACTTCTCTTTATTTCCTTCGTCCGCGCTGTAAGTAAGCATTTTAAAGCTACTTAAATCCCTTCAGTGCGCGTAAAATATATATAATATACAAAAAAAGCAGTGCTTCTTTTCAAGTCACAACTTTGGAAAATCATAAAGTCACATACGAGTACTTATCATTCTGCGGCGCAGCTCCGCGCATTACATTACGTATTTCACATTTTAAAGGCTATTTATAAAATTTCGACAAATTCAAAGATTGGAGTATGAGATACTAGTACTCGTACTTGTCGATAAACGCAATTTAGATTAAAAATCATAATTATGTTTAAGTTGAAGCAGGGAACATGATGAAAAGATTAGATTAGATTTTTATTTCGTTTCTAAATCTACAAAGGCAAGCCACCGCACAATTTGCAACACCGGGATATGATATGCAGATTTACATAAAGATCTTTCAACTGTCATTTTTAATAAGGAATGAGAATTTTATTTACATTAGTTACATTGAACATGTTGAAAAAGGTTTTGTTGACATTTTCTTAGAGGGCATTCGAAACACTTGCTGTTTTTAATCAGGTCAATGCCGGTGGGCAGCGAACTGTCTCCTCTGTGGTGGTGTAGTTTTCCGAGTTTACGTCAGCATCCGGTTGGAAAAAGTTAGATACTTACCAAGTCAAAGCTACAGCTCCCTTCGTTTGGGTATCCTTTCCGGTCGACATCATATACATACATATGTCAAAAATCTTGATTGGGGACCTGCGCTGCGGTTAATCACCAAACAGTTGGCTTGGATTGAGCCAGCAGCGTAAGTTCATAGCATAGTACTTGGCTTGGCTTCCAGTGGTGGTCCCCGGTATTGCAAAGCATGCTCGATACCACCGCCATCCAGGAAGTGCGATGAGATGGACCGGTCGAAAAGGGAATGAAAAACTGTGATATATATAACTGGGGCAAAAGTAATGTCATAATGTGAATTAGCTGCCATTTTATTAGAAGTGAAAAAAATTGGGCTCTGTTTTCACGAAAAGTATAATATGTACTTAAGTTAATATTTGCTACTTATAATTAAGCCTGAAATATGCTTAAAAATCGTTTTTGATTAATTTACCGTAAAACTCTTCTTAAGTTTTGTTCATGATCAGCGTGTATTGTGTAATAAGTGCGAGGAGGTTTAAGGAGTATCTAATCTGATCTGGACATTGTACTCCAATTTTAGGCGGATAACAGCCTTATATACCTTATATACACACAAAGACATGTTGGCAACATTGAATACATTCGTAGTTATGCATTTGATACATACAGAGTATGGTAAACTTTTCTGTTTCAATAATGCAAGTGTCATCTCTTCATTGTGGCTGCATGTTTGAATTTTCCTTCCACAAAAGAAAACAGTATTGTGTTGTGGAAATACTAAATTCCACTTTATTAATGGCTCTCCAATCAGTTATGTTACTGATATCTGTGTTTATTGAGCTTCCGCATATTGTGTCAACCACGTTTATAGCCAAAGAGTGGAGACGTAAGTCTAGGAACGAATATGAGAACCAGATAGTACTATCGTCATCAAAGCAATTTATTGGATTAGAAGTAGCAGACAAGGAATCATTAAAAAAAATATAAACGAATGCCGGAGGTAGGAAAGTCTGGAAAGTAATAGGACTAGAGATCCACCACTTGGAATTCGGCGGTCACAAATGCATGTATTTCCGACAAAAGAGCCTGATGCCAAACTCTGCCAAATGTCTTCAAAATATTAAGTGCAACTGTTTTGCTTTCGCCAGATTACTGTAGACTTCTAGTATTTCTGGATGTCTTGATGTTAAAGTTAATTTACTCTTATTACGATAGTTTGAATAATTTTTAAATAAATTTTCAAATTTAAGTTAGTTCTCAATGCGATGGGTGCGATGATTTTTTCTGAGTAAGTACGAGTATACCTTACAATAGTCCACGTTAAGCAATTCAAGAAATCTTTTAGAAGTTCACTTTCGAATACCATAGACAGACTGTTTCCAAATTTTCTGAGTGGCAATCGCGTTTCAATCAGCGCTTTATAGACCTTTAAAAAATAAGAACTCTTCCTGAATCCATAAAAAAAAGCAACTAATGCTGAGATATACACTCAACATGTTGAAGTTATTTACTCAAACGAACTTCGACTGCATCATCTAGATATAAATAAACTGAATCACTTAAACTATTATTTTGAAAAAAAAAAAACCCAGAGAGGCGCAATATTTGAACAGCCGCTGAAAGTCGTGTGATGTAATTATCCAGCTTAAACTGTCCCGCTTAGCTACAAAAAAGCACAACTGCGCTGGTACTTTTTATCCTCAATTATTACACTTCATTGTTAGATCCAATTGATATTTTACTTCGTGTGGGTACGATGCATTTAATTTTTTTATTTCACTTACTGTGACTAAGAATTTACTGACCAAAACTCGTAACTATCAATATCTCTGCTGCAGGAACTTTGTCTCTATTTGATTTGCAGTTTATATGTAAATAAATTTTTAGAGGGACTATGTGGAGATGCAGACAGGTTTTGTGAATAAGCGGCATGACTAATCGCTATCGAACTAAATTTGATTGGGGTAGACGACTCTGGTAGGGCAAGACTCGTATTAATTATTTCTCAATCTACCACTGTAGATTTTTATTATTTTTTTTTTTTAAATCAACCGGCTTCTATTTTAATTCAATCAACCATACTTCCGATGAAAACTTTCCACATTTGTCTTCAATTTCATTTCGAATACAACAATGGAGTTATGTAAGTCTTCAACTTCTCTTTATTTGCATGAGCAATTTGCATCCTATTCGATTGTGCCTATATACACGAATAACTGTTTATTACTCTTTCTTCAATTATGGATAGCCATAAAAATAAATGACAAAATTCAAAACATTTTGAAGACTAGGCTTTTGAAATCCATGGCAAATCCAAATCAAAATTTCAAATCTCATCTATGTATCTCAGTTAGAATTGAAAAAAAAAAAGGTCAAACCGAATCGCTTCAAACTAGACACGCAAGTTAGCAACAACACCTCGCCGCTTCGGCCCCTCCAGTACTTATTAGCTTCAACAATATACATACGAATACATTCGTATCAACGATTTATTCAAAAAGTTTGCATTTGTGAGGTTTACACTGGCGCGCATAATGCACGCGGGGCTAACAATCGATCCGTTTTCTGCAAATAACTTCTATGCTGTTATCCGGCGTATTCATGACTGACATCCGTAAATTGGCTAAGTATTTATGTCATATGCAAACTGATTGACTTTGATGTTACTGATGCCAGTGATGTTGCTGCTGCCCCGGATGATGATGTTGACGATGGCAGTGATGCAGACGGGGTATAACGCTTAAATTATAAGTCAAACCATGACACTCATGGAATCGCCAGAGTTTCGAGAATCGAGACTGATGAACGAAATCTATTTTTGTGTGTGCGAGAGTTCTTTTTTTTTATTTGGTTTTCTTTTTCCGACCGCCACGCCGTCAGCTGTGACAATTATTACAAATTGCCGGCAGTTTATATCCATTAAACTCAATTGGTATAAATTCACCATCTGCCTTGAGGATGACACTTCAGCTCCTCTGATAGTTGGTGGGGTTGGAAAGAAGCTGACGATGAATATGACCGAACAGATCTAGTGCATCATTACCGTTATTTAGTGAAAGGAATGGACAAAGTGTCGGTAAAAAAAAAAACGATTCTCCTGACGTAATATAACAGATGAGAGGCACATGTGTAGCAAAGCTTTCGAAGCTATTATACAAAGAGTGTCGCTCAGAAGTGATTTTAACAATTTCTTAGTGATTTATTTCACTCGTCTCATTTTGACTGTTTAGATGATTATTGTATACATACACACATAATATACACTGAAGGATGGAGAGTTACATTTGGAATCAGTTTTCTGAATTTGACTAGAGTTGTTTTACAGAACGAACTGTCAAGTGTGACATAGAACTTAAGGTACTATTATTTCGGTTCTCAAGTGACAAGAAAAAACAATGTAAACTAATTTTCTTCAGTCATTTTTCTAAATATTTATTTATATTTTTAATATACCGAAATAGTACCTTAAATTGATTTCAATGTCCGCCACTTCATTAAGCGAGATACCGCAACAGGGTATGATAGGATAGAGATAAGTGATTGAATAGATTTCACAAAAATATAATTAAACACAAGCTTGAGTCAAGCTGATAGGATCATATTTTATGAGACCTGATACCTTGCCACAAAAATGATCTTAGTGAAACTGCATTTACCTTCTTTTTTTTGTTACATGTACTATATTTTGTAGACAGGAAGCTGCAAATAAGATAGGATCAAAACAAAAATAAGTTCTAAGTGCTTCTTCTGTCTGATATCTTAAGACCTTAGTGAAAGCTATCGGTGAATCAGAGTACTGTATGATGAATGTGTGGGCTTGAAGACTCTTTCTTTTCTTTTCAAATAAAAATGTGATCATGTTGACATTTTTACTCTTCCTTAGCAGAATGACAGTCCAAAATATAATTTTTGACGTTGATTAATTTGACTAAATTCACATGCCCATATGTTAAATTGTTTTCATGCAAAATTATTGATTTACATAATCGTCTTTGAAGTTTACATAATAAATTAGCATTTAATGCCAAAATATCGATAGTCCGTAATAATCTATTCAATTGAATTTCAAGGCCAATTCAAGCTCAGGCGTACCATATTTCTATCCGATACAAGTTTGATTCTAAAAATAAAATCAGATGTTTCAGGTTATTGACCGTTTTTTATATACTTAATATAATTTTCTATATTTGGATGCAGACATATATACATATGTATATTTAAATCACTTAAAGAAAAATACATGGAATTGTGACCAACTCTACAAAAAAAAAACAAAAAAAAAACAACTCCAACGCATCGATGACGATATTTATTTGTGTTAATCATGTTACGCCAGATGCTATCGAATTAATATCGTTCTGGAACGTTGTTTCAATTCGGAAGAAATGATATATTTACATACGTATTGAGGAGTCTTAGAATGAAAGGGAAGTGAGTTAAAAATGGAAATAAAATAATAAATAAATAAACAAATGATCAAAGTTGGTATTTTTTCAAACTTAGTTAGAAAAATATCCAAATGATGCAGAGTGACATACTTAAATCAGCAATCACTAGATATTGTGCCAATCACAATAATACACCCTGAATGACTCGAACTACAACCAACTTCAGACTGCTATTATTTCCAAACCGTTCATGACAGTGAGCTCAAATTTTGACACATGACAGATAATTTTATTATTTACAAGCCTTTTAAACGATTTGCGTCTCAGTTGTGTTAAAAAATTTTTATCCGCGATGGAATTCAAACGTGATAGTGTGATTGCTTTATGTTTGGCTGGAAAACCACAAGTAGCTATCGTTAGAGCCCTCCAGCACCTCAACGTGAATAAATCATTTGTGTCTCGAACCATAGCTCGTTACCGTGGCACTGGCAGCGTTGCAAAACGCCATGGAGGTGATCATAAAAAAACAGAAACATCGGCAGAAATGGTTCGGAAAGTGAAGGCTCGAATTGAGCGAAATCCGCGTCGAAGTTAAAGAAAAATGGCTCAACATATCATCCGAACGGATGCAACACATACTGAAAAATGAGCTTGGGCTCAAGCCATTGAAGTTCCAAAAAGCACACGATCTTACACCGCAACAGAAAAAAGTTAGACTCGAAAGAACGAAGGAGTTGCTACGCTTGCACGAAAGTGGTGAGTTGCCGAATTTGATTTTTTCCGATGAGTCGCAATTTGTTATCGAGCAATATGTCAACAAACAAAATGACCGAGTGTACTTGCCAGAGAGGTCCTTCAAAAATGTACGCCTTCGGACGGCCACCAGAAACCAGGCAGCACTGATGGTGATGATTTAGGCCGTCATAAACGCCGATGGTCGCTCTCCGCTCGTATTTTTGGACCGTGGCCGTGGCGTCAAAATTAATGCGATCGTATACCGTGAAACTGTCTTAGAGGCAATATTGAAGCCTTGGGCAAACAACCATTTCGGTCGGAGACCGTGGACATTTCAACAAGACTCGGCACCGTCTCACAAAGCGTGCGTCAACCAAGATTGTTTAAAAAACAATGTTCCGCACTTCATTTCTTCGACACAATGGATTGCAAATTCTCCGGATGCAAATCCGTTGGCTTTCTCTGTCTGGTGTATTTTGAAGGCGAAGGTTGGCACTAAGAAATACCAAAGTTTGGACCACCTTAAACAAGCACTTCGCCGGGAATGGGCCAAAATACCGCAGAGCCACATGCGTGCAGCATGCGATGCTTTCTTCGGCCGTCTCAAGGCCATTATTTGCGCCAAAGGTGGACACATTGAAAACTACTGATACAATTTGAAAATTGATGTATTTTCCAACATTTTTCGCATTAGCACAATAAAATTTATCAAAAAATAAAAAAATTATAGCATTTTAAAAAGTTGGAGTTCGAGCCCTGTATATTCCTGACAAAGGAGATTTCAGACCTACATTGCATATTTGTCCCAGAAAGACCTTGAAACTGCCCCATCTATAGAAGCACTGATACTTCTTTTTTTCCTCTCGCTTAAATTATGTTCTGTACAATATTGAAAGATGATATCATTGCAGTTTTATGGTGCGACAAAGCACCGTCGCACAGTGGGGCAGAATGTCCTAAAATGTGGTACCAAATCAGCCGTTACAGCTAAGAACCCGAAATTTTTGAGGATAGCTTCTGAGACCAGTCTCAAAATATTTTTAAACACGCCCACTAAAACGCGCACTTTTCTGAACTGTGCCTATTTTTCAATATTAAAAACTTAAAGAAGATTTATTGAAGATCTAATTTTTATCAACTACACTTACCTTCCCCATCCACTTTTACGCCCTCTTTTATCATGAAGAAAAACAAATTAGTAAAACCATTTTTTAAATTGTTCAGAGGTATTTATTGAGACTTATAAATTAAAAAAAAAAAACAATTAAATTAAATTTGTCCATTAAATATAAAACAAAACCAAAAATTGTTATTACATACTGAGATATTATCACTATCATCAGCGTCATCATTATTATCATCAGACTAAGGAAGAGCGTTTGGTTCATGGACACTTGGGGGTTTTAGCAAGTTGAGTGCTTCTTTGAGAAAAGACTGAAATTTTTTTATGCAATTTTTGCTTGGATGTTATAATGGGATCCGAGCTCAGCAAAAAGCAATTAAATACATCTTCATTCGTTTTTTTACGGCTTGATTTTCTTGAGAAGTTCTCGCGGAAATTTTTAAAATCTTTGTTGCGCGCTTCTTGCGCTTCCTACGAAAGTTGGCCGATCGGCAACTGTGCAGATGATATAATTTCTGTGCCATGAATAAAATATTTATGCAAAGTTGGAGGTATATGATACCAGGGATATTTATTGGCGAAGCATCTCGCTGTGTCATGTGCAAATTCCCTGAACTTTTCTAAATCAATCTCATATCCACTGGCAACTACGAGTACAATCATTGTTGTGTGCATTTTTTTTATGTCCTATGTCCTATGTCTATTTTTGTTATTTCGGTTGAGAGTTCAGGGTTTTGGGAAAAACCGCCAAATCCCGGTTTTGGTTTATCGACAATTAATCCACATGGTTCTGGGAATTTCCTTTGAATTCGGGCCTTATTTGCTGGCACGACTTCTTTGTCACTTTCGCGAGCTTGCCATTTTTTTAATGAGTAATTTGTATGCTAAATGCAGAAGGCATTCAAACATTCGTATCCAACCATGTAAAACAGATATTTCAAAAGCTAAGTGTTCTGTTTTTACTGGTCGTGGAAATCTTCGATTTTGTTGAATTCCTTATGCTCCGCATAAATAACATTTTTGGGTTGAGGTGGTTTCAGTTCAAGCATTACAAACTTTTTCATCAATCAAGGCGAAAATTAAAGAACCGATTACAACGACGTGTTTTGAAGCTTTTCAATCTGTGCATCCACTCGGGTTCTTCCAACTTTCGAAATTTCAGTTGACTTTTTAATTATATTCAATTTTTAAAGGCCTGCAATAATTCGTGGAAGCTGGACGAGGGTTTTGCCAGATTATAAGTTCACCACTTATAAGTCGAATGGGGACTAAATAGGTTATGAAAACAGCAGAATCATCTGCTTCTGATCCGTGAAAAGTTTGTTTATAGGAACTATGTCTCGAGCTACCATGGAAACCCCACTTTAATATTAAGGAATATTTCTCAAGTTCTTCATCTTCTATTGTTTCAAGAACACAATCCAACATCGATGTAATGTCAAGCAAAGCTTGAAGACTGACTTCGCCACATGTAGCTGTGATTTTCATCATATCTTTGTTAGGATAACAATCTTTCTTTGCATTCTGCACAACTTTGTACGATGGAAATTTTTCTGGAGCACTCATTCAGTCTTAGTCTCATTGATCGTGGCTCTTATGTGATCTCTTACGTGAGGTTCAATTAGTTTCATAGCCAAATTCTCAATAAAGTTACGACGTAGTAGTTTTGTATCTTGATTGTTGGCTGTATGTATCACCTTGCTGTTTATAGTACTAACATTGAGCATAGCGTAGAAGACTACCATAGGCCATCGCATTGTTGCTCGAGCACAATTATAATTCGAACCTAAAACGATCCACGACATCAACGCGGCCCTTGGTGTCATTTCGACATCGACTTTAGCATCATTGTACATTGTTACTAATAAGAAGAACATTTTTTCTTTGGAACATGTGACACCAAAACCAAACATATTGGACTTTACGAGTACATTTCGACCGCGCAATATGTGGAAATCTGTATGAATTTCCTTCTTGTTCTTCCAGATTGTTCCGACGGTTGTTTAACCTTTTGCAGCAATGCGTCCGCGAAGAGTGTACTGGTGTAAGAATTATCAGTTGTGGCGTTGCGACCTGTATTGAAAATCGGTTCGCATAATCTTTGAACAACAGCGAAGTCAGAATTGTCGAAATTGTATGGTCCTGCTCGTGGTTGTTTTCTGGGATTAATTTCCATATTATATGTGTAGAACATTTTGGCGTCACAAAGGGCTTGAATTTTGATGTCATATGGATTTGGTTTGTTTGGAATGTATTGCCTAAATGATCACCTTCTGCGAAATCCTTCCAAGTTCTCATCCATAGTCCCGAAAGTAGATAAAGTGTAATTGGCCTTACAATTGTGAACGAATTTCTCGAATATTTCTCGAATATGGCAGATTTTGTCAAATTGCTTTCTATTTGCCTCGTAGTACCATCATCAAATCTCAAAACTAGCAGTACAAATTTAAACCTCTGGTCAGACATTGAAAGCCGAAGATGGTGGGATGCCCACAAAAGGCGCTGTCTTGCTCTGTTCTGGAAAAGCCAGCCGGAAGCACTCGTAAGTCAGACGTAGGGCTAATGCTAACACCAACAGCAAGAAGCAGCCTCATATCTTGGAAACCGTACGGTGATCCAATTTTGACGGCCAGATTTCAGAGTAGGGCAAGAAAAATTACCATTTTGCATTTTTATGTGGCGACAGAAACCACGACTGAGAACGATACGGACATTTTTGCAGTCAAGTTTTCGCCGCCCACAACGCATTACGGGGGGCATCGTAATCTTAATGGGTGATTTCAACGCTAAGATAAACAACGACAAAACACCGCTCGAACACGTGATGGGACTTCACGGTCTCGGAGACCGCAATTACAATGGCGAACGGTTTGTAGATTTATGCTATACCAGCCGGCTAGTCATTGGAGGTACACTGTTCGAGCACCAAAGTTGCTGCAAGATCAGCTTGGTCTCCTCCGACAGGCAACAAGCGTCAAACCAAATCGACCAAAGTCGACGTTTCAGAAATTGCGCCTTAAACATCCGAAACGAACATGGAGTCAATATCGGAATATTCTGCGACCATCATCTTATGTTAGCCACTACACGCTTTCATACTGCATTCCTTAAACACCAACCGCTCAAACTTGGTTCGAGCTACCAGGTATAAGACGGACAGACTTGGGATTCCTTAGTGCGCCAACAATTCAGGGACCATCTTGCCACAGAAGCAGCAGCTCAACTAATGCAGACATTGTTGACCATTGTAAGTGAAATGGAAAATGTTTTTCTATCTGGGGCAATTGCCTACATCATTATAAGACAGAAAAGTCACAGCACATGGTTACGGAGACCTGGAGATGGATCGATGAGCGTATTTCACTTAAAGCTAGGATTGCAGCGGTATCAGCAGTAAGAAGCACGCGTTAGAAGTCCAATACCGTGCGAAGAGGATGTGCAGCATAGTGTTAAACGTAACAAGCGTTCATATATCAACGCACTGGCCTCGAAGGCCGAAGAAGCAGCTAGCACGTGTGGAAGCAGGGCCGTCAAAAGAACTTACTGGTGGTCGGAGTTCTAAACAACATCCAGTGAAAAGTTTAGATGGCAGACAGCAAATTCCCGAATTCGAAACGGACCTCCCAGCAACACAGAGACAGTAATAGTTATTAGATCCCTCAAAGAAATAAAGCGGTAGGCGCCAACTACATCTGAAGAGTTACTCCAACCGCGTTGTGTGCAATCCCTTGAGCACGCGCAAAAATAAAAAAAAAATAAAAAAATAGTGTGGGAAAATGAGCGGTTTCCGGAGTAGAGGGATGATCATCAAGCTTCCAAAGAAGGGCAATTTGATGGAATGTGGGAACTACAGAGGAATATGTGTTCTACCAGCTGTAGCCAAGATAATACAATAGCTAACTTAAGTCTAGAGCGGATAAGAGGACATCTTAGACTCAACACTCGATGACGAACAGGCGGGATTTCGGGGTGGATACTCTTGCGTAGATCACATCAACACATCAACCCCTTGCGAATCATAATTGAGCAATGCGTCGTGTTTAGGTCTCCGCTACATCTACTGTGAAACGGCTTTCGGCAGTTTGAATAGAGATGCTATCTGGATAGCCCTGCGCTGAAGGAGTATCGCTGGAAAACTTATAGCTTAGTTAAGGCTACTTGCAAGGGTGGTAAGTATTACGTTCTGCACAATGGTAAGGTACCAGATGACTTTGAAATTCATAGTGGAGTACGTTAAGACTGTATACCTTCACCGCTGTTATTCCTGGTAGACATCAGCGATGTATTTGGGACAGCAGATCTTACCACACACAGCTGCACCCCGTTGACTATGTTTGCCGCCTTGCACATAAAATAATGAATCTTCACCGAGTGCCCTGAAATGTGCAAGCCGAGCCAAACACAGTAAGGCTTGATATATTTGAGCCTTAGGGCTTACTTAATGAGCATTTCAAACTCCGACGCTCAACTCAACATTGCGAAACAACAGATCGAGAAAGTCGAAAACCTTCTCGACCGACTGTGGCACCAAACTCGATGTGGGCAGCAGATTCAGGAAAGCTAAAGACGCGTTTGGAATGATACCAAAAATCTGGAAAGGCAATGCTTTCAGCACAAAAACCAAGCTGAGACTGTTCGGATTCAATGTGGAATCTGTACTACTACTACTTACTATGTATACGGGTGTAGTACTTGGAAGGTTACCAACATTTTCACTCGAAGACGGCAAATCTTCGTAAATAGATGTCTACGTAACATCTGAAGGATTTTTTGGCCGAACCGCATCTTCAACAATCAGCTTTATCTGAGAACAGGTCACCATACGGAGGAGGAAGTGGCAATGGATTCATCACAGCTTACGGCATGAAAACACCCCGCAGAAGAGCGGGGTGGCCTCAGCAAACATGGCGAAGAACAGTCGAAGAGGAGTAGAGACTACTGGCGAAGAGCTGGAGTGAGTTGAAACCCATTGCAGAAATCCGAATTGGGAAAACGATGTGGGTTCCCAAGGCTGCGGTTGTTGTTGGCTTGTCCACATGGACCAAGACTGAAAAATTCCCCCATAGAAAATAGTCCAGTGGCGTTAATTCACACGATCTTTGAAGCCGGACCATAGATTCATTGCTGGGGATAATATTGTCATCGAACACTTCATTCAATAACTCGATGGTTTCGCCGGCAGGATATCATACAGGACCACCTTTTTGAGACCGAATGTCCTGCATACCATGTTCACGCACTCTTGGAAACGAAAAATTGCTGATCTGACAGTGACACTTCGGTTTTCTTCGTTTCTGATGTCTTTGGTCCGCGCCAGAGGATTATTTCCAAACCTTATCATAATTAACGCGCATCTATGTATAAGTGCCATGCCCCTTAGATCCTCATGTTTCATGGCTTTCCATTCAGAAGTCGCAAGCGTCGAGTTGTTGAGCCAAATTATCTCCAGATGTTGTCTGGTGAGGAGGGTTCAGCTAGGATCCGGGTGCGAATTCTACGTCTGCTAGGAATATCTCCCTTAGCCATAACTTCGAGCTTTGCAGCCGGCCAGATCTCTTCTAACTCAGTTACGACTTTTGTATAAAGATCGAGAGGTCTTTGATCGACACAAGCGATAAGTTTGACATGGACTTGGTACCAGCCAGCATCGCTTGTGATGCGAGGTGGTCCGGGATTTCGCCGTATCATGGCTGAAAAACTACCCGAAAGCTTTAACTTGACCAACTGCCACCATTCAGGTGAAATTGATCCCTCGGCGTCGCTTTTATCGATCACGATCGAGACGCCATAGCGTCTTTTACGACTTCGCTAAAAGACCTCTGAGATGTGGCGTTGGAAGGCCCGGGGGGGTTTTTGCGTTTTTAAATTTGCGTCTTTTCAGAACAGGTACGGCTTGGAGGAGTCTTTCAGCGTTTTAGGAATAGTGGGTATTACGGTCGAGGTCCACTCTATTTTGGCTCCTCATGTTCGCATTTCTTTCAACCTCCAGAATGGATCCTACGGTTTTGATAATGCGTACAGCATCTCGGCGTCTGATATAGAGCACCTAGGATGGGGCTTTCCGATGCGGCTGAGTTTCTGATTCCTCGTTTGAGGGAGGAGTTTTAACAGCAGCAGGAAGCTTATGGCCTGCCACACACTGGCTGCTGCTAGGGGTGGAGGCTGTTCTAGAACCATAGCTTTCCGCAGTCTAATCACTTCTTGAAACTTGTGCAGGGTTTTATACCAAACAAATTAATTTAATACATTGTCAACAATTAACAATATTGTGTATTCCATGTTGTTCAAAACTGTTGTTCTGTATATATTTTTTTAAGCAATGGAGCATTTCCTGGTGCTTGGGTATTAAGGCGAGAAGTGCTACAATGTCACAATTAAATGGTACGACATCGAAGTACGAGTATTTACCGATTTTTTCTACATTTTAACCTATTTTAGCAGCACCATATTAATTGAAATCAAGTTCCTAGTAACCGCTATTTCTTTAGTGTAAGAAAGCAATTTAGCAGTAATCCAATAAACAAAATATCATCCCTCTTCTCGAAAAGTGTTGAAGTCATCGTTTTTGAGCGAATATCGGTCCCCCAATGCCATTGTCCAATGGAGAACAGAGCACGATAACGTGCGGACTAAACGCAACACGAACTTAGGATAATTCAAATCCTTTTATCTCCGCGGTATACAAGAGCTAGGGCGCATATACATATTTATACCCAAACGGAAGTCGTTTTCCTTGCAGAACTTGTTTCCGGTTTGCATGACTTCTATCAAGTGTGCCGTCATTTATTTTTACTGCCATGTTTCCATATATGAGTTTAACATCCTCTCCCAGAAAGCAAAGACCACTGGATCCGGTAATTTGCTGACTAAGCCTAAACACATAGATCATGACTTTTTGCAAAGGTTGCTTCTCATTATTTATACATAAAAGTTCGTAGGGTGCTTTATGACTGATCAGCCACTGGTCTGCATAGAGCATCGGTTGGGTTTTACACTGGAACCTGTAGAGCGACTGCTGATTTTATAATCAACCAAGTAAGGTATGAATCTCGTAAGGCTCTTTTAGCTAAAACTGCACAAGATCCCAAAACCAAAAACGCGTGATGGTACACGATTTCAATGTGGTCGCTCATCTAAGTAAGTTCTAAGTGCGCCCACCACTGCTTGATTCTAAAAGATGTTATTTTAAGAGCTTTATAACTTTTTTGTAACAATTATGACTGGAATTGAGTTTGAATCAAAAAATTTTTATTTATTATGAAGAGTGGCATGGCATTATATTGTTCCAGTCTTTTGAGTATTTGTGGCTCTATCTCACCAATAACTGGACATTGCCTTCAAAGACAAGAATACATAACATAATTTGTGTCTTATCAACATGCACCAAAGATTTTGTATACCCCGACAAGAAATAAGCGAGTCTGAAATCTCACGATCTCGGTGGCCCAATTCACAGGTCCATTTCGTGATATAATGCTATCGTCGAATCGAGTTCCCAGTTAATACTCGTAGTTGTCCATATTTTCAAAGAAATAATCAATGAGCATTGTCCGATAACTTTGACCATTGGCTGCAATGCAGTTCGCCCTCATTTACCTTCACCTAAATCGGTAAGGTGAAAATACTATTCGCCTTTGTTTGCTTCGGAGGCTTTATTGCTGCAATATTAACTGGTGCTTCTGATGACTTTCGTATATCGTTGCTTATTTCACTTTCGTTAACGGATTTCTATGGTCAAAAGCTTTTCTATTAATTTAAACATTTTACGAATAAAATACAGGAAACCACCCGTGAAGCTTATGAATCGGTAATGTAAGGGTTTCGTACTCGCCTCCTTTCGTTGTTATCCTTTCTTTGTTTGATTCGAAAAGACCATCTAATTTTCTAATTCTAATCTATGTTTTTTTGTCTTTTTGGTTTTTTGTTTTTTTTGAATCTGAAAGCAGCTATCTTCATGTTTTTTATCCAGCATATTTCTTCTGATTTCGGACACAAACACATCGTCAGATTCAAAGATTCTTGCCTACTTACTCCAAAAATCTACATGACAATGGAGGCACTTTTTTCTCACGCCCATAATAGAAGCATTGTAGTTGCCTGAAAAAAAATCTTTCGACCGCGGCTGGTATTGAACCCCCAACCATCCGATTGGGTAGCCAACACACTACGGCGACGCCCTAGGTGTGCCTTCCTTTTCCTTCCTAAGGGAGGAAAATATTGGCATGGGTATTATCCAGGAGCCCTGGATGAGTGACTCGGCCATAGATCTATTTTTTGTCCCAACCTTAGCTCAAGCTATTTCGCAGTTGTTAAACTGGTGTGTGAACCAAACAACACACCTCTCATCGGCATACATGGCTCATGAGAAACCAGCATCGTGAGAGGAAGCCACCAAACCTACTGATGGGCTGCGATGCCAAAGTGGGATATATAGTATGGGGCAGCACAGAAGATAATGAAAGAAGTGAGTCACTTTTCGATTTTCTTTTAACCACTGACCTATCTGCCTGCAATATACGCACGACCCCAACCTTTGTCTTTCCTAGTGGGTAAACTTTCAGGGAATGGGAAGAGGTCCTAAATATTACACTCAAAACAAACAATGATAACTTTAGGGTCGAAAATTATAGAGTTTATAATCTGAAGTCATTCTAGGACCACTGATGGATCCTCTGCGAGTTGAATCTCGAGGCCGAGACCATTATACCGTTTAGAAACCCTAAGAGAGTTAATTGAACTAAGTCCTTAGGACAAAACTCAAAAACATTCCCTTAGCAATCGTAGAACTGGAGACGAGTGTAAAGACTTTCGAGAAAGCAATAGACGTTGCATACAAAGTCTCGTGTCCAGTTAAACACTTCCTCCATGGTGCAATGAAGATCTCTCTAATCTCAGGCAGATGACCAGAGTGATTTTCAATATCTGCTACAAATACAACTTCTGACAGCCTTAAAAGGACTGTTTAAGTGCTGGATGAAGTGATACGAACAACCTACATCCCACAGTAATATAAATTAAATCATTTCCGAGGAAACGATTTCGTGTTCTATAAATAGCTTCTCCCCATTCAAAACTTCGGACCCTGATGGCATACTACCTATCATGCTACAGAGAACGTAAAACCTAACACCGATTTAGCTAGCGTCAATCTGTAAAAGCTGAACTACTACTCGTACTACGTACCTTTCTCTTGGGGGCTTGGAGGTAAGTAAACGGTGGCACGAATTTAACCTCCTTTGTACTTCGCCTTAGACATCCACATTCTAGAAGAATCATCGCTGTCCAAATCACAGCACGCCTACCTCAAGCGAAGATCTAGGGAAACGGCTCTCCACGAGGTAGTACGAAGAATAGAAAAATCCATACACTACGATGAATATAACCTAGCCTCTTAATTAGACGTAGAGGGAGCGTTTAATAACGTGCACAACTGAATTACTGCTATTCACTACCAAAATCAAAATACCTTATTTTACCCTTCCCTGTTTTAATGGTCAACAGCTCACACTATCCTCCAGCGCAAGTTGTCTGGTTATCATGCTTGACTTAAAACTTAAGTGGAAGAAAAAAAATCGAACATCGGCTTCTATGTCTGCAGGAAAAATTTTGGAAAGAAGTGGGGACTTCAAGCAAAGATGACCTTGTGGATGTACGCAGCGATAGCGCGTCCAATTCTCACCCACTAGTCACTAGTATGGTGACCCGCGTTGAGCAAAAGTTACAACCTCGCGAAATTGAAAAGGTTCTAAAGAACAGTCAGTATAGGCACCACGGGCACATTTAGGTCGGCCCATAATACCGCACTATGCAGCGCAATCAGACTCAAAGAATCTGGGTGCTGGACTGCATGGCCTTACGGCCACAACAACATTCTGGACTACCAAAGGGTATGGTCACGTTTCCTACGGACTACATCACACCCAAAGTAAACTTCAGGCAAAACTTCCAAGTTGGATTTCCCACCAGAGCTCAGTGGAAGAAAGACAAAGTAGTAAAGGACTTCGACGCGGTCATCTACACCCCTCGGATCAAAGATGAACTGTGACTTGGGGCCGGTGTCTACTTTGAATCACTGAAAATATCAATATCATGTCGCTTGTCGGATTTTGCCAGCGTCTTCCAAGAAGAACTACTAGCTATCCGAGGGGCTTGCACGCAACTCGGGCGTGACATAACGCACAAACAAAACATTGCTATCCTCATAGATAGCAAAACCGCTATCAAAGCTATCGACTCGGCTACCATATCCCCCAAACTGGTGCAGAAGTGCCGGAAAGAGCTTGCCCGATTTGGTCACGTTGCTCTGGGGTCCAGGGGACAGTGACAGAAAAGGAAAGGAGCGTGCAGATGAACTGACCAGGAAGCGTTCAGCTCTCCACGGCTCATTCGTGGCAAGGGGCCACATCCAGCTAGGAGCTGTTAAAGGCAAATCCACTTACACTTTCAGCGGAGGGCCAAACTCCAAATGGAGGTGGTTAACTAACTGTGCCATATCAAGATATAGCCGACTTACAATAAGAATAGAACAGAACCCGCTCAGATATCGCCAGAATCACGGTGATAATCACGTGGCATTGGCCAATTGAAGACCATCCGGCCGAACTAGATATCCTTTGCAACACCCACTACTGCAGGTGGGGAATTGAAAATGAGAAAGAAACTAGAAAATACAAAACCGAATTCAATATTATAGAATTGGTAATTACGCTCATTGTAATCAGCTAATTTTTGTGACTGCTTATACTACAGTGGAAATTGCCTAGTCATAGTTTAATTGACTCGTCTCAAAATAAAAATGTCATAATGATAAGAATTCTTTCCGAAACTCTTCTGTTCATCTCTTTTACTTCAGACTTTTGAAATAGAAATTTGTTTCAGTGCTGTTTCATGTTGTTCCCATATTACAATTTCAGCTGTAGCACATGAAATATATATGTATGAGTATATCCGCGTGAACTTCATGCAAAATTCTTGGAAATGTTTGCTAATAAAAAGTATTTTTTCCCCAGAAAAAACCTGCTTATTACGAATACGAGTATCTGCGGAAACATAAGATCTAAAGACAAAATTGCGTATGACTAGCTCAAAATTCTTATTAAATTTAAATATGTAGGTATGTATGTACAATATATCGTATGTCACGGTTAGATATTATTGAATCCAAGTGTGTGTAAATAGCGTGTGCCTGAGAAAGTACAAACCAGGAATCATTATCAGATAATCCAACCTCTTCCTATCCCTCTATCGTGACACTTTAAAATGCAGATATCCAACCATAATCATTCAAAAACGACAACAGCTTAATTATCAGTGTCAATAAATATCTTATCGCTTTTCATCAATATCCAAATCGTTGACAGAACATCTTTGCTTGCACGCGTATGATTGCATAATTCATATAAAATCTACACCCGTGGCGGCAAAAGAAGTACCACCTTGCCGCGTTTATAATACGAGTAGCTGTCAATAATCATTCGCAAAATGTCATTTTAATAACTCGTTCGCCCATAAATGCTCATCGTCACCAGTTCCGCAAAAAAAAGAAAAAGAAAAGATAACACAATAATTAAAAGGGAAGCGGCATCATAACTTTTTAATGAGCGGCACGCGTCCGTTTCATGTACAGCTGTCACTACGGATACTCCTTTCTACCGGCCGAGTGCCTTTGTCCATTTTTGTTCGTCACCGAAAGAAAGTTTCCAACAAGGAGATAGTAGTAAAAATTTTAGCGGGTGCAAAAAATATGTGAAAATTCCCAGCAGCAGTTGGAAAGCGAAAGCCTGTTATAGGAGGATATTTATGCATCCATGGGTATGGTATAACCTGTGAAGGAGATGTCTGGGATCTTGACCATCCTGTGTGAACATCAGGAGCATGGGTTTGTTGGTTTTGACTTTTTTCCCTTTTTTGTTTGGTCTGGTCAGTTGTTGCTGGAGTCATCTTGAACGGAAGATAGCTCCAATTTGATAAGCAGGAGGCTCAGCAGTGGTACCATGTCACCTGTCGTTTGTCGTTTTTTTTTTTTATTTTTATTTTTTTATTGTATTGTATCTCTTCTTTCAGCGATATCCTGTTTTTGTGTGCGCTTATACCTTAATCAGTTTTTTGCAGGGAGAAAAGTAGACGCAGCAGATGCTATTTTTTTTTTTTATCTCACTGCTCCTTTAGATACTTTTCTCTCCTCCTTATTATTCGTTTATTATTTTCTTTGCTTTTTTTTTAAATAACATTTAACTATGCAGAAGAAGAATAAGTAAGAGGATGTGTCGGCGTTTCGCAAAAAAAAAGGATAAAATGCCATTTCGTGTGACAGCCGAGGAAGAGAGTAGACAGGATACAGGAGGATGCTGCAGTGTAGGAAGAATTCACTTGTTACACATGAATACACTCCTTATTATTTATTACTCAATTCTGACGATGGTAGGGGTTGAACTTTGTTTTTTTTTTACCCAAACTGATGAGGGTGAAAGTTGCGCAATTTCATATGGCAAAGAGGGTTGAATTATTAAAAGAAAAAGATTAAGGACAACAGCACACAAGAAGGTATTCATCCAACTGGCTAAATTGTAGCAAAAAGGCAGACGGTTCACAACAAAAAAAAAAAAAAACAGAAAATTAAAAAAATCTGAAAAAAAAAAAATTACCCAAAGGAATGTTGCGTAGAAATTGAAATAATTTTTTAATCGAAAAGTTGATGCTGTCTTAGCGTGCTATTGCATCTGGGTTGCGAAGTGTAGTCGTACATAAGGGATTTGCTAAGATCTAAGGAAACAACTGACACAGATTAGAGAATTATGCTTCTCTGATTTTTTATTACAAGATAAAATTTTATTTATTTTTTTTCTATTTTTTTTTTGTTTTTTTTTGTTTTGGTTTTTGTTTTGATTGACCTTTTTTGCGTGAATGCAGGTGGAAGAATAAATTGCTCGGAGAAGATTGGATGGAAATTTCCACTCAAGTGAATTCCTAAAAGATTTTAAACTGTTTTTGATTTGTTATGAAGAGCAGACGTCAAGTGGTTTATTCTAAGCTGGCTAGAATTCATAGCGCATGTACCTAATATATTTTTCTTTAACGAAAATTGACATCTGCATGTTATTATTCAATCAAAAAATGAAAAAGCCAACAATGTAGACAGTTGTAGGGAATAAAATAAATTCTAAGGATTTTTATGTTTACAAGATTTGATCGATTTTGAAATTCATTATGAATACTATAGCAAATGTCGTTATTTTTCAGGTACAAAGACGTCAAAGAAGCTCCAATCGGCCCTCCCAGCTTAGGTTACGTCACTGTATTAATGAGACAAAGCCATAACCAATTTATCCCACGAAAGCACTTGCGGTGACATTCTGATCCCCAGTTATGAGTTGACCGCGGTTTCCTGGGAGCAACAAAATCATTTCTTTTAGCTCATTTGTTTAAGTTTAACATATGGTGTCATTTTGATGTCTTCAAAGTCCTAAAGAAATTATATAGTGGCATGCATAGTTATTTTTGAAAATAATAACAGTAGTTTTGTCGTTTGGTCACACCTTGCCCACCTTGCGATTTACTGCAGTTGGACAAGGATATCTACCTCTTATAAGCTTTCGTGAAGACTTTCTACTCCACATGACGCATGACTAGAAATTGAGCGGAGATCTACATTGAGCTGTGAGGCGGAATATGGAAATAACATAAACAACATATTCCCATTTTATAAAGTGTTTTTTTTTAGAGGTATATAAATTCAATATGAAATAAAACACTTGAAGCTAGTGTTAATGCCTATGGCATTAGCTTTATTTAGTAGATAATTTTATGCCATTAGTGCTTAAATTTAATATTGGGTATATGCCCGCCACGGCTAGCTCGAATGAAGCGCAATCGTGAAGTCCAATTTTTGACAATAACACGGCGAATGTTGACTTCCAAATCGTCCAACGCCTATGGTTTATCGGCATAGACTAGTGACTTCACATTCCCCCAAAGAAAGTAATCTAAAGGTGTGAGTTCACACAGGTCCATTACGCGAAATTATGCGCTGAGCAAAATTTTGCCGCAATAAATTGATGGTGTCGCGCGCCGTGTGGCATGTTGCGGCATCTTGTTCAAACCAAAGCTCTGTCACGTGAATACCATTCAACTGAGAATGTCTTTTGGTTTTTAACGTAAACCACCTGTCCTGTAGACCTATGTTTGCGGGATGCCAATACATCCATGGGAGCAAGGATATGCCTTGCCATCGCTCTCTGTCAATCCTTTGATACCAATTCGGAACTGTGTTGGAGGCACTAGTTCCACCCTTGGTATGAGTCGAGGCCGACCTAAAACCTCTTACTGTTCTTAGGGTCACAGCACCCAGTACTTATTTGCAACTATACAATGGGTCAATAGACCCTTTTCCGGGATTTGGGTTTAAACCACAGCCACCATGACGCTCCCACAAGGGGACCTACCTCAGAAGTCAGGGCGCTCCTGAATCTTATGGTACCGTGATTTAAGTCCTGGTATGGACTACCGGTGGTCCAGCCGCCAACAAGACCTATGACCGGCAACTTGTTATTGGTCAAATCGTAGCAACCTTCAGAGTCGTTATCTGAAGATGTTTACGATAAGACCAGTAATATGCTCTGCCCCCGCTTTTTATTAGACAACGTCATTGATGGGCGAAGCCTTGATAATTGGGCGGGGGCCCACCATTCAACTGAGGAACGAAGAAGTAAGAAATCATGTTTCTATAGCGCTCTCACTTGGCGGTAACATTCTAGCCTGCACCGTCCTTAAAGAAATATGGACCGATGATTCCCCCAGCCCATGAAGCACACCAAACAGTGAGTTTTAATGGTTCTAAGGGCGTCTCGAAAAAGACTTTTGGGTTTTGTCCGCTACAAATTTGGCAATTTTGCTTGCTTACATATCCATTTAACCAAAAATTAGCCTCATCGGAGGACAAAAGTTTGCGTTGAAAATGAGATCAAGCTGAATCATGTTTTCGACACATTCACCGAACCTACGGATAATGGTTACGCGATATTAACTCTTACACAAGCTGGATCTTATAAGCTTATAAGCCAAGATCTTTCCGTAAAATCTTCCACAAAGTGGATGGGCATAGCTCCATTTGCTGTTTGTGATGGTGAATCGACTCATTCGGATTCTCCTCAACACTGCGCTCCACAACGGCAATAACTCCTTCTATTCGCACTGTTTGTCGTCTTCGGGGATGCGTATAATCCACTAGAGTGCACGTGGTACGAAAACGATTCTTCGTGTTTCGAATAACTTGCTTAGATGGACGATTATGTCGACAATAAAATGGACGTAGCGCACGATAAATTTGGCGAACCGAACCATGGTTTTCAACATGAGTTTGCACAATTTGCACGCGTTGTTCTGGCGTTGACCTATTCATTGAAAAATGGCAAAACGTACTAACTACAAATCAACTTTCAACTGTCAAATTGACAATCTGTTGAAACAGTGTTGCCAGTTTAAAAACCAAACCACTTTATTAATAGCTAAAGTCACGAGAGAAGTGATCGACTGGAATTCTTACAGTAACAGATGGCTCGAAATATCCCGAGACTGACACATAGATGGCGCCTCTAATAACATATCCACACGATTTTAAGTTACTACTAACCTTCAAACGACACGTCTGTACAAAGTTTTTATTCCCGATAGCAGTATGCTTTTGTAAAGTGTGGCAACAATTGCATTGTGGGGCATGTCTTAATAATCAGTCTGTTGTACCGAGGTGTCGTATCATCCAAGGTTTGTTTTATTGTCTCGCCCATTTATTTTTAGTACCTGTCAATCTCCTTGTTTGACAGATTCTTGTTGGACGATGGGTAGACCATCGTTCCTACTATAATAACAGAAATGCCTTTGAGTTTGAACAAACTTCTTCAATTTCACAACTTCGTGGGAACGATCATTCCTGTACTGTGACAGCAAGCTGTCACTATACGAATGTTCATAGATAGTTGATAATGCATATATTGGCTTGTGCCGCGGATCGAACAGCATCGGATTCAAATAAGATCCGTCGCTTAGAGACCGTGTCGGTTTAAGACACTGTGCTGACCTCATTAATTGAGCAGTAGGTTCACTTTACCGTTTAGTATATAATTTTCTTAATTGCAGCTTTTAGCGTTAAAACCTCAGTCGATTATAGAATAATGATCTTCCGATTCTAGCCTTAGCAGGTCGAAAAAGTGTCTCAAACTCAGATATACATGAATCAAGTGGATTAATTAGCTTCAGGTGCATAGACAGAAATCATGTTCAGCCGCTTTCCACTTCGAAAATAGATATTGCCTTCAATACTCTTCTAAATTGTCGTCAAAATACTGAATACTCGTCAACAATTTTATGAATTGAAAATCATAAAATATTAAAGGAAGACAGAGAAAAAAGTGTAGTGATCATATCCAATGAACTCGCGGCACACCGCGAACTCTCGAACCTTTCCTTAGTTCCAAAATATGTATAATAGAAGGAAGTGTGTCTCGTCAACAGTTTAAGATATAAAATCCAAGATGTATTTCATTTCGAACATGCTTTGAGTCTTTCTTCAGCATTGTTGCCATCGAAAAGATAATTATTTTAATTGTTGTCTTCCATTTCCACCAGCTCTAGAGCTTGCATTAGACGTTTAAGATGACGCATTGCTTGACTGTTTAGAAGGTTCTTCCTTTTCTCGTCATTAAATTAGACGGAAATTCGTTTGTTTTTCAAAAGACCTTTAGTCTTCTACGTAGTCTATACTTAGCACATTTTTAAAGTTAAAAACATTCAACGGAGAAATAGAAATCGAAATGTAAAACTCGTAAAAACTCCACACTTCTCTTTCTACATACTCCTTTCTGAAAATGCCTTATATCATGTATTCGAGAAGCGATTTTTGCGATTGCAATTCTTATCGTTTGTTTCTTGGCTTGTTTTGCTCATAACTCCAACTGTCACATCCAAGTGCGAATGAATGCAATGAGTTATTCCTAGGGACATTCAGAATGCATGCGGATTCTTATGCATTTTGCCGGCCAAGCAATACGAGGCCGCTCCAAATATGTTGTCGGCTTCATGTTTCCGAGTTTTAAAAATGTATAGACGAGTACATATATGCGTATGTATGTGCATATATGTGCATTTTGACTTTCGACATCGAAATACTCATAAAGTGCCGTCCTCAGATTCAAGAAGGGAATTCATACATTTGTTGTTTATAATGCAGGAGTTGATCAATTTGAAATCGTCATCGTCATCCTTTTTTGTTGTGTGATTTATTTTTTTTTTTTTGCTCTTTGTTCATGGCAATGTGCCCAATGAACTGAGGACGACAAAAGATACACACAGGACAGAAATACTAAGTGAAATACTAAATAGAGCAATCAGTTACTCAGGAAGGCTTATGGTTATCACAAAGATGGGCGTAATTAATCAAACTAACATTTTAAATTCTCTTAGTTGCATTCTATGGGTTGCCAGAAAGTCTTGTCACCTTGTCACCTTAAGGAGAAGAACACATGTTATTTTTTTTTTTTTTGTGTTTTGGTTGTCTTTTACCATGTCATAGAACGATTTGGATCATGTTCAACAGGTAAAAGATATTAGCTTGATGAGTTTTAAATATTAGCTCGATCAGCTTAGCAACTGCTCGTTGTTTCTTTCGGTGTGGGTTTGAGTGGATTCTTTTCGATTTGCCGTCATGTTTAGTATAGTTGTGGTGACGGACTAGCCCGTCGCTTGGCACCGATGGTATAAATTCAGTTGTATTACAAAATGGTATAGGACAGCTCCTGTCAACTCTGAAGAGAGTCTGCACACCTTGCCTATCACTGGCCTAACAGAGAGACTATCTATGTATTATACGGAAAATCGATATAAACGACTCAGAGCCCGAGCTTTCATTCTAACTTTCTTCCTGATGAGGACCATATTCAAAATTGTTAAGCTTTGTATGTTCAAAGCAACCATGCATACGCTAATGACGGGGGAAAATATAAGTTGAGCCTCTTCATTGACATCGAGAGCACCTTTGACAGCGTAATTTTTGTCGGCATATGTATGATAACTCTAACATCCCTTTAAAGATATGCGGGTAATGTTGCTGCAGTGATTGTTTGATTATAACTAGCGACTGGTTGCTCCAAAGCGCAGACACCTCTAGATGTAATTGAAATCGGTACACTAGAAATAGGGGTTTCAGAACTGAGGCTGCACTCTATGGAAGAAGAAACTTAACTGCTTTCACTTATTTATCTGACGTATCACAGGAGAAATGAACTTATGAACTGATAAGTGCTACATCTTTTAGTAAAAGATAGTTTTCAGCAAGACGTGGCACTTTTGTCACTCCTCTAGACTTCCACCGCTATAAAGAAACCAATTGTATTCTATGCATCATAGCATTTACGGCTATGAACCTCTTCTCCTATGTCGCGCTGATAAATCTCCCGCTTCTTGATATTTATATCATGGACTGCACTCTCTTCTGTTTAAATGTAAGTCTTTGGTAAAACGTATGCTGGAGTTTTGATACCCTTGCACAATGACGGTTTTTTACTCTCCAAGAATACGAAGTCGACTTTTCTTGAACTCAGAACTGGCTTAGCTCAGAATCTAAGTGAGGAAAGAATTTAGATTTAGAATGTAGTACTGGCGTCTCCCTAGCGGGCATCAACTTTAGGCTTTCTCCGCAGAAATATACGAAATCCTGGTAGGATCCAATATGGACTGCAAAACTGCGCTAAAGGTCTTGCTGGATTCTATTTTTACTTCCAAACTACAACAGTGAAGCTCCTATAAATGGAGTCGGATGGCTGAATTTACTGAGTTTTTTCAGGATCCCAGGTCAAGAAAAATGGAATTGCCGACGTATTTGTTAACCAAGGCTCAAAGAATGGTACTTGTAAGCAGGTAATCAAAAGGAATGCTTCATTAAAAATTAATGCGACAATACTGCTGTCCTCCAGTAGCAAAGACTGTTGCTTATCGTCAACCATAACTGACACCATCTTCTGCGGCGTTGGTTGTAAAATTGATGACACCGTTGATCAGGAACTTGGCGCTGATGTATCATAGTGCTGGTACTGGTACGCAATTTATAATTGAAGTGATCACTGCTTTTTCAACGAAAAGCTGACAATTTCTATTTAAAGGTACATATCCGTACATATGGCTACATATCTTTCTTAATGCTGGAGCTAAGTTTTAAAGATTCGGATATGAGTGTAAAATCCAAGCTTTCTATTTTTATATCTGATAGCTCTAAAATTAGTGTCTGATAACCTTTAATGGAATGCAAGCGATTTGTTTTTCTTTAAGTGAAAACACTACTTTGCCATCAGTTCTTTGGTATTGGCAAATAAATTTTTGCGAAGGATTACATATTTGGAATGGTTAACCATCGTGTAAGCATGAGTATCTTTTGTATAGCCGAGTTTCGTAATACTCTCATCTTGTTTGGATTCACAAATTATGTCTGTAATTGGGTCTGATAGTTCTTTCGCATAGTGCGACTTGTAGTCACGATAATGAGTGCTGATAAAGTTTTTACAGTTCGCTTATTTACACATAAGATGCGTTAAGGCGCTTGCCACCATAATCACCTTGTAAGATTTTGTTCTGTGCAATGTGACATGTCTTTCTACATTGAGTTTAGAGCTAGGTAAACAGACTATAATTGTGAGTCTTGAGGCTGTTCGTGGTTTCTTGAAAGAAAGAAAAAAATCAATCAGTACAATTGATAATGAAAACTAGTAAGCTACCAAAAATTTCACGAATTTACAATATATTTTCGGCAGTACCAACGCCACTTATTGGTGTTTTGATACGCACGGAATTACATAATAGCTTTGGTCTTTTGGTATCTAGTACAAATTGTTTTTATTCTTTACTTGTTAAATAATTTGATTTTAATGTTTATGACCACTTACCGAAGTCTTGATTAAGTTTTGTTCCTCAGTTCTTATCACTGAAGGTTTTGATTTACTTTATGATATTGAATGAAGTTTTGTTTCTATCTTTATTGGCATCAATCATAGCAATCTCAAGCACTTTCTGATGTGTCAGGCGATACGAATATTTTTTGTATGTCAGGTTTTACGTTGCAACCACTCGATAAAACCATTTTATCTAATTAGCGTATTCAAAGTTAATTGCTTATTCAAAGGTAAATAAAAAACGCATTACATAGATTCTTATTTATTTAGGTAGCGCTACGTTTCGGGGTGAAAATGGGCCTTAACCAACCAGCCTGGCGGACTCCAAGTCGGTTGAGTTCCCCTTCTACTTGTGCGCGCTACTTAAGGTGAGGTTTGCCTCTACTGCGTTGTCCCTCCGGGTTAAACTCGAAATCTCTGCGGGCTGGAGTATTAGTGTCTATTCGTTCTACATGTCCTAGCCATCTCAAGCGACTGATGCGCAGTTTTCTGACTTCCCTTCTTGTTGACAGCAAGTACAAATTCCAAACTCCAATCCGGAATTAAATTTCATGTGGTTCAAATGCCATCTTTATCTCACTATTGCTTTGTTTGCAGAAGCCCCAAACTGGATAGCAATTCAACCTTTAATAAGTTTGATGCGCCATTCAAAGAATTGTATCCCTGTGTCCTCATACTGAAATCGTTATTACGAACGACTTCAATATACACAATTCTGGGTGGCTTCGACATTCTGGACAGATAACACCACAAGGACAGTATGTTGCGATATTCGCTGCGGAAATCAACTTAATCCAGCTTGTAAATGACGCCACGCTAATGCCTGACGTTGATGCCGCCAACACCCTGGACTTTTTTTTAACTTATGGCCCTGATAAGTATAAGGTCGATGTGCTATCCTTTCTAGGCTCGTCGGACCACTGTGTCGTATCAGCTAATGTCTCACAGTTAGAGAAAAGATTCTTCAAAGAACCGTATGGTAATAATAATACCATAATTGGACCAAAGCGGGTTTAACAGCTTCTTTAGGAATTTAGGTTGCCGCTGCTGATATGATCACAGACACCATTCTCTTTGGAATGAGAAACTTTATCCCTCATCAGATGAAGAGTATCAAACCAAAAAAAAAAAGGCGTGATACGATTCGATCTGTAAAGAGGCAGTTAGGGTTAGAGAAATGTTTTTTCGGTCATACAAGACCAAGCCGACAAAGGACAACCGAAAAAAGTTCAAACGAGACATGAATGACTGCAAAGCCCTTCTAAAGCGAGTGAATTTCATATACGACCAAAAATGAAGTCAAACAGTATTACAATGTCCTAAAGATAGTAAAAACTTTTTTCGTTCGTCAAAAACATCAGAAATTCTTCCTCATCCTCCATCCCAACGCTTATTTATAATGACATTCCAGCCGTCAGCTCTTTGGACAAGGCCAATCTGTTCGCTGCGCACTTCGCAGCCAATTCAACAATTCCAAATTATGTCATATCTCCGCTTACATTTGAGTACGCCGAATTTTCAATGGGATGAATCAACTATCGGACTTGTGTAGTAGCAAGTGTACTTAAAGATCTTATTGTATACAAATCCGCTGGTCCAGATGGTATATCTCCCCTTCTTCTGAAGAGGTGTTCTTCCTAACTGGCAACATTATAAAGTTACAAGTTAAAAATCAATGCGTATGCTCTTTGAGCAATCCTACTTTTTAGTATTCTCCAAGCAGATGGTAAATAGCATTTGCCCAGCCTGTCCCTAAAAAAAGTCGAATTTTTTTCTTTCTTCTCCTACAGACTCATTGCATCTACGTTACTTCTTCCCAAGGTCATCGAAACGCTGATAAACCGTCAGCCCATGAAATATCTCGAAACGCGAATACTTCTCAATGCCCGGCAGTACAGTTTTCGTAGCAACAAGTCTACTGGTGATTTGATGCCATGTCTCATTAAAAAGTGGAAAAAGCTTATATCAATCTGGCGAAAGCGAAATAGTTGGACATGACATTTCTAAGCCATTTGACAGAGTTTGGCATCAGGTTCTTTTGTCGAAAATACATGCTTTTGGGATCAACGACTCTCTTCTTCAATGGATTATATATAACCTTTCGGAACGTTCAATTTAAGTTGTCTTGAATGGTTTCAAGTCTCATATTCGCAAAGTATTATAAATGCTAATATGCCCCAGGGCTCCGTTCTGTCTCTGAGACTATTTTTAATTTTCATCAATGATATTTTGTCTGCTACTTCTAATTCAATATATTCCTTCGCAGAGTTTTTTTGTTTATAATTAGCGCGCTTAAGGGGTTATTATACCCTTAAAATGTTTTCTGCTTTTCATATTCGTCTCCGGACTCACGTCCCTGCTCTTTGGGTGTAGAACGACGGCTATGTTAAGCTCATTAAGTTCCGAGCATCACTAGATGGGGAACTACCAACGAATGTGTACAAGCCGACTTGGTTTTGTCCTCATTTACCACGTTTCAATACTACCAAACGCACCGGTGACAGCCTGCTGAGTTCTCCCAATTATGTCGATATCATCTGCGTATGCTAGTAGGTGCAGACTTTTGGAAGATTGTGTCTCCAGTGTTTACCTGTGAGCTCCGCACAATTCTTTCAAGTATGATGTTAAAGAAGTCACATGATACCTTGTCTAAAATCTTTTTCGACATCCGATCTTGACGGAGCAACGAGCGTTCCCAATCTCCATTCTACATAGGCGGACGTGGGACTACATATAACTATATGTATGTACCTTGTGTCATATGCGGCTTTAAAATCGATGAAAAGATGGTGGGTATCGATTTGGACTTCTTGAGTTTTCTCCAGGATCTACCGGAGTGTGAAGATTTGGGAGATTGTGAACTTTCCTGGTCTGAAGCCGTACTGATATTGACCAATTAGTTTGTTTGTGAAGGATTTCAGATAGGAGAATAGGATAGGAGATAGGGTTTTATATGTGATGTTGAGGAAGCGCAAGCCTCTATAGTTTGCGTAGTTGAGGGCTCAGCCTTTTGTGGATTGGGCAAACGGTTTTGAGATTGCATTCATCAGGCATACACTGTCCTGACCAGATCTGAGAAATGAGTGGGTGCACTCTCTCCGAAAAGGAGGTGGGTTGAAATTTTGACTATCATCACCTACATTGAATGGTCTATTCTGCCAGATGACGGGATATTTGGCTTCGTCGCCGTTATACAGTCTGTTTATTAAGTGTCCCTACTTTCCCCGAATCAAAGCCAAACTTCTTGCTTTGTAGTCCTTAAATTTATCCATGACGCTTTCATGTGTCCGTCCATTTTGTTGGCATAATATACATATAGTATATAAAGCCATAACGAATTTCAAAAGTAGCTTACCATGATAAACATAATTCTTCTTCTGGGGTATATTATAGACTCATTATATGGATATACATATGTACATATACTCGTGTATATATAGTCCTTTGAACTTACTCGTTCATATGTACCATATGTTTGAGTAATAATATGTGGTCTCTTAAATCTCACTTTTTACCCGCCACAGAAATACATAGTAATAAAAATGACCTAATTAAGAAAACTCTTTATTTCAAGTTCTTATATCCTGTAATATGTTGCATGAAAGCCTTTGTAATAAAGATTTCAACAATTTATTTCAACAAAGGTATTTAGACATTCAAATTGAGTACGACGTACGGATATTCCCGCCACTAACCAAGTGTAATCGTAAAAGCAAGGATAATATGTACCTCTTTCTCCATGTTTAAGCCCCACTCTCATGAATAAAGGACCGTTTTTGTATTTTGTAATTACGTATAAAAGAGACTTCATCATCAGGTTTTGTTGTGTGCCTAATGAAAAACGGTAACCCTAATGGTAACTCATCATCTGATGAGGTTAGTACTTCAACTCTTACTCACGCGTACCTACGTATGTCCAAAAAATGATGGTAATTTTGAAAAGGAGTCACGCATGAAGCGTACAGATGTCCTTTTCACCAGTTCATAATCGTAAAACTTTTAATTTGCTATCAAATGTAAAAGTTCTCATTCCCACTGACTCACACATACCATATGTATATACGAGTACTTGCTCCAGAATTAAATTGGGAGAAATAGTAAAAGTCCTTTAAAAGTTTTCCACAATGAAAAAGATGCTCAGGTACGTACTTTACGATAAAGAGAAGGAGCTACATATTCTTTGGAAGACGAAGACGTCTACATGAAAGGCTCATAAGTGAGATGGGTACAAGTGGGGGTTTTTGTCTCTCAACAAGGATGGAACACTTATCCTGCTATATAAAAAGGGAAGTGGATAACAAATGACTAAAGTCCTCTTTGTATCTCAATGTCCAATTCATTTAATCAATTTGTTAAGATGACTTATGTACATATTTGCCGTAGAATTTTTATTCAAAGAACCTTTTACAGCATTTAAAAGTTATTACTGAGGAAAAAAAGAAATTTCTTCAGAAACGTGTTAAAGTTATTCTCATTTCGATTTAATCCCATCTGCAATTATTTCCATTTCTTTTTTTTTCCAGTTTTTCTGAGTTTGCAGCTTCATGTAGAAGCTGACAAGAGGAATTCAAAATATTGCATTGTGAATGCATCCGTGCGGTGCATTACTGATTTCAGCTGCCGTTCCATTTCTTGATTCTACATGTTGCTTAGTTTTTGAAATAATTACAGTTAAATGGAGAACAGTTGTTTTTGGACAATTTCATTTGGGTTTAAGGGGGATCTGTTGTATCCTTATATTTACATAAGTTGTGAACTCAATTTACATATTTAAGTTTTTCCGCTTTAGTGTCTGTCTGTAGTGCACTCTTCATTCGACTTCATGAAAGTGGAGTGAACAGGTGGAAGTCTTTTAGCAGAGTAATAATAAAAGCCCAGAATGATAATAAGTAAGGCCCAGAAGCGAGCCGGAAGCAACAAGTTTTTTAAGATACGAAAGAATGCACTAGAGTTTGTTTTTTGTAAAATCAATTAATAGAAAAGATTTAGTGTTTTAAAATGTTTTTTCCCCCTCCTCCCCAAACATCAAATAATATTTATAAAATTTATTTCAATATGTTTTTCTTTTTTTTAGGTAAGTTTACACAAACATGGCTGAAATTGTAAGTTTTATTTGTAAATATTTCTAACTTCAAAATATGTTATGTAGTCGTAGCTTTGGAGACATCTACTCCAGTATTTGAAGTGTTTATTTTTAATACTTTTCAATTTTAAAAAATCGAAATTGTATTTGAAAATTATATACAGATGCATCTATATTTTGTACAAGGTATCAAGGTGGTGCGATCAAAAATCAGAAAATTAAAAACACAAGTTTATTCATCTAAATCTACATATAGTGTCCCCTTCAAAGTAATCCCCATCGACTGCAACACACTTATGCCACCAGAGCTTGATCCAATCCTCGAAACATTTTTGATATTCGGTTTTCGGTATGTCCATCAGTGCTTCCTGCGATTTTTCCATTACTTCCTCTCGGCTGCTGAAACGCGTTCCCCGTAGTGGTTTTTTAACTCGATTGAACAGAAAGAAGTCACAGGGAGCCAAATCAGGTGAAGTCGGTGGCTGTTGGATGGTATTTGTTGCATTTTTCGTCACAAAATTACGAATAATGATGGCACTGTGCGACGGTGCGTTATCATGGTGCAAAATCCACAAGGTTTCTGTCCACAATTCTGGTCTCTTTCGGCGAATTGCTTCACGCAAACGTCTCATAACGCCAAAATAATACTCTTTGTCTGTCTGGCTTTCTGGCAAAAATTCATGATGCACTACACCGTTGTAATCCATGAAAACCGTGAGCATTGCCTTCTTTTTTGACTGAAAACGACGTGGTTTTTTTGGTCTCGGCTTATTTGGTGAACGCCATTCACTTGATGAATGTGGGATCGGATTCAGCCTCGCAAATCATCTCTTTTGCGACTTCAACGCGGTCTCTTTTTTGCATGAAATTGAGGCCTTTTGGCACCAACTTTGCTGCTACATGACGGAAACCCAAATCATTAACGAAAATAACTTGGACGGATCCATAGGCAATGTTCAAGTCCTCCGCTATCTCTCTGATGGTTAATTTGGGGTTATGGACCAACATTTCTTTTACGAGTACTTCATCAATGTTTTTTTTCGATGTCGATGGTCTGCCACTGCGTTCATCATCTTCGACTGACTCACGACCACTTTTGAACCGCTCGTGCCACTGGTAAACGACCGTTTACGAAACATTTTTCCAACATTTCCTACGTTCGCGCACCGTTATATCCGTTTTTTACGCAAAATTTAATTCGTACATGTTTGTTGTTGCAAATTTAAATCCATTTCTAAAATTGTAAAAAATCGCCAACACACACAGAGATAGATGTACTCTTGGCTACGTAACTTTTGCAAATGTCAAGCTATGATGCTAAGATTTAGAGGGAATACCAACAACAGATTTACCAACTTAACAAAAAAAAAAACAGAACTCAAATCGGGTGGTATCAAGCTTTTTTTTCTTTTCAATTTCAAACGTGTCACTTCTGTTATCTAGAGCAATTTCTCAGGCATTCGCAAGAGCTTCGTATTTAAAATAGAATTTCGACTGTTACATACGAAGTGTGTTTAGAAAATAACGTCTTCACGGCCAGCTTAAAAACGCTTATACCGCTCGTAAACTCTGGTTTTACTCATAGCAGACTCACCATTTGCCTTCGTTAACATTTCACACACTTTGTTACATATTTTTTACGCGAAATTTGATACAGCGCAAGCTTTAAGTCCAATTTTCGACAACTTTATCGAGCAACTGATGCCGTATATCAGCAATAACACGGTGAATGTTGACTTCCAAATCGTCCAATGTCTCTGGTTTATCGGCATAGACTAGTGACTTCACATACCCCTAAAAAAAGTAATCTAAAAGTGTGAGATCACGCGAAATTATGCGCTCAGCACATGTTTCGTGTAATGGGCCTGTGAACTGGCCTCCATGATCCTATGATCTCACACCTTTAGATGTTCACAGGTCCATTACGCGAAATTATGCGCTCAGCAAATGTTTCGCGCAATAAATTGATGGTGTTGCGTGCTCTGCGGGATGTTGCGCTATCTTGTTGAAACCAAAGCTCTTTCACGTCAATGCCATTCAACTGAGGAACGAAGAAGTCAGAAATCATGTTTCTATAAGGCTCTCCATTGACGGCAACATTCTAACCGGCATCGTCCTTAAAGTAATATGGGCCGATGGTTCCACCAGCCCATAAAGCACACCAAACAGTGAGTTTTAATGGGTGTAAGGGCTTCTGGGTTTTCTCCACTCCAAATTCAGCAATTTTGCTTGTTTATATATCCATTTAACCAAAAATGGGCCTCATCGGAGGACAAAATTTTGCGTTGAAAATGAGGTCAAGCTGAATCATGTTTTCGACACATTCACCGAACCTACGACGCGGTTACGCGGTATTAACTCTTACACAAGCTGGATCTTATAAGCTTTTAAGCCAAGATCTTTCCGTAAAATCTTCCACAAAGTGGATGGGCATAGCTCCATCTGCTGTGTGCGATGGTGAATCGACTCATTCGGATTCTCCTCAACACTGCGCTTCACAACGGTAATAACTTCTTCTGTTCGCACTGTTTGTCGTCTTCGGGGATGCGTATAATCCACTAGAGTGTACGTGGTGCGAAAAGGATTCATCGTGTTCCGAATAACTTGCTCAGATGGACGATTATGTCGACCGTAAAATGGACGTAGCGCACAATAAGTTTGGCAAACTGAACCATGATTTTCAAAATAAGTTTGCACAATTTGCACCCGTTATTCTGGCGTTGACCTATTCATCGAAAAATGGCAAAACGTACTAACCACAAATCAACTTTCACCTATCAAATTGATAATCTGTAGAAACAGTGTTGCCAGTTCTGTAAACTCTAAAAAAAAACACGCTTTATTAGATCTTGCAGTATTTGTGATTGCACAAGTTTTTTTTTTCCTAGTCAGAGACAGAACTAAATATCTTACGAACAATTTTTCTCTTGGACCGGCTTATCTTCCAACACCTTGGTCTCGTGTAGCATTATGATAGGGTGGACTGGCTTTTTACTTCAAGTAACATTGCCTCGCCCTTTCTTGAAAGGTTAGAGAGTTTCGAAATACGGCATACCACACCATTCCGAAACTAAATGGTGATTCATTTTACGTGTACACATTTTAAACGAAAAAGTAGCACACTAATTTTGTATGGTATACCGGCAAAATCATGCCTGCTTTGCAGACAATCAAAAGATGATTTTTTCGATTACATTTTGGCATATTTGATACCGGCTGGAAAACCCAAAAGAAAAAAGTCGGAAGTTGTTAGTCTTAGATCGCGGGAATATTGGTGGCCAACTTACGGGTGATGGGCCCAATCGAAAAACTGAAATGTAGTCGTTGAATGAATTTGATTTTGTACGCAACAAGTTTCAAATCAATTGCTAAAATCCTTTCCAAACTTGCATTAGGTAACTTTAACTGCTGTAACCTCTGGCGAGTAGACCTATTTGGATTTTAATGAACTCGGAAACTTGCGGGTGCAATTCTTTCAAGAGTACGCATTTTACGTGGATGCGGACGCTCCTCGATGTCCAAGGTATCCAAGGGTATGGTTCTCCTTAAAGCTAGGTATTATACAATTCGTGTAATTGTTCGCTTGTGTGTTTTTCTATGACACCGAAAATTTCACGTAAAGTACGAAATGTTAACACTGGTGACTCGTTATTTTTGTAGAAGATTTATACGATATAAATATTGTATTGAGTCAAACTGTCAAAAATGACAATAGACAGCCCTGAAGATTGTGAATAACAAAGTTACGGCTCATTCACATGTGTACACGGTTCATGAATCACCCTCTACGGGTATACTCTATGTACTACATGTACTGTACGTTAGCACTGATACGTCTCGGAAACTCTTTTAAACATTTGCTAGTTTTATTAAGTTTTTAATGAGACCAAAATCAGGACGCGGGCTATTAGTTTGTTCTTGCAGTACATGCTCTCATATGTATGTATTAGCAGGTGCTTCGTCGAAACATCGCAAGACTAACATATAAAAACACATTTTTTTACAATTCGATTTAATTCATCAATATAGTCTCCTGTTAGAGTGATACAATCATTCCAACGTCGCTTTAACACTTCAAAATATATTTCAGTTTCGGCGATCAGTTCTTCATTGGAGCTATATCTCTTTCTGTGTTTCATCTATTGTTGCATACTGCCTAAAAAAATTATTTTTATTTCGCTTTGAACAGCTTCAAACAGCGCTCTGAATCATCAATACGCTGTGGTTTTTGGTCCAAACACGGTACACACTTCGAACAGAGCTTTCGCATACCCAAATACTCATGCTAAATATGATGTACACGGTCTATTGGCTTCTCTACGATGTCAGATGCCTCACGCACTTTTGCTTTACGGTTGTTCAAGACGATTTTGTGGATTTATTTTGAAATTTTCCGGTGTCACAGCCGCATTTTAGCGCCCAGAGCGTACAGCAAACCAGCGACAAATGGTTTTTTTTTTCCACGGAACAAGTTCCTTATAACATTTTCAAGCCAGTCTTAAGTTTTAACGGTATTTTTTCCCATCAAATGACAGTGTTTTAAGAACGTACGTAGTCGCCTTTCAAGTTATGCAATACCGGTTACCCAGTTTTTAGTTAAGCTTTGCAGTATCTACGATAGGTCTTTCAACTGAAGACTTTTTCGTACTTTAAGTCTGAAACTGAGATTTAGAATTCCAAGACGGTCTTAACTGAAGCTCGTTTTAGGATTTGAACCGAATTATTTCGCCAAGTAATTATAGCAACTGCTTGAAGGGGTCAAATTTCTTTGGATCCCCATCAAGGCGTGATTTGTTGGGCTTGTATTTAGTTCAAGGTAGGTGGATTCACCGGCTTCTGAATTTCGTTTTGTCTTGATTTACTTTTGCTCCAGTCTTCTTTTCTTCAATTGCGACCGATTATGTGGACATTGTAATCATAGGCACAAATCTGAATTGATTATGTTTATACGTGCTCCACGCACCATTTGTTCCAATTCCAAGAACTTACATGGTGTCGCATTTCCTAGCCAAAATCCAACCCTCACCGCAAACTCTGTAAAGCACGAGTTACGCAGGGTTTGTTCAAACCCGAAGTTTTATTCTGTGTGTGATCGAAGCCACAAGGCTATTTGACAATTACTCGTAGTGTGCAACAAAATGGTTATAGACGGTCACGAAGTGAGTTCGATGCTAGGATTTTGTAGAGATATATCTCGGTAGTTACTGTACGATATAGGATGGCGTTTCATGTAAATGGGACATATTGATCAGCAAATACATTCATCCGTATCCTGTGCATGTAAGCCATCAGAGTGGCGACTTTGCTGCTTCGCACCTTCTCATTTGATGTGGCAACCTTTACTCCGCTTAGAGGAGGGACTATGAGTATTCCATACTTGCCCGGATATGGGTTTGGCATTTATCCTAAGAAAGTATTAAAATCATGAAGAGCTTGCGTTCCGGGCTTTAATCTTGGTCTAATGTTGAATTTATCTTTTGACTCTTGGATTAATTTTAGTTAAGGCGCTGCTATGCCAATACACACCCGTATATTTTTCCTCTATGAAAATTCACTTTTCTTTGACGCCTGTGAAGTATTCATTGTCAGGAGTCAATTGTGGGTTCTAGTGTTTTTGTGCGATTTTCCGTCGGATACTCGGGCTAGGGATCGGTGACGACTGATAAATGTTCAGAATTAATGTTTGGACTTTTTAAAGCGTCTTCATCTAGCATGTTGGAAATTTGTGCGACTTATCACCTTGTTGCAAATTTTTCTAACCGAAACCTCAATCTGTTGTCAATTTGGTAGGGTTTTCAACTCGTATTACGAGGGGCGTTCAATATATTCTCGGTACCGATATGAAGGAAAATGCGAATTCAATTTAAATTATTTTTATTTTTCAATATAATCTCCCCTAACATCAATGCATTTGTTACATCTTGAGATAAGCTTTTTTAAACCCTCAAAAAAATAAATTTCCTGTTTCTCTGCAAAATACCCATTTATTGCCGACTTGAGTTCTTCATCATCCGAAAATCTTTTTCCACGAAGACATTTTTTCAAATCCGGAAACAGGAAATAATCACTAGGGGCAAGGTCTGGACTATAGGGTGGGTGTTGGATTTCTTCGAAACCACAATCTCGCACAGCAGCCTTGGAAACTCGCGCCGTGTGAACAGGAGCGTTGTCATGAAGAAGCAACACACCCGCTGCGAGTTTACCCCGTCTTTTCTTTTTAATTTCCTCCCGCAAATTATGCAAAGTGGAAGCGTAGGATGTGGCGTTGATGGTTTCACCTTTTTTTTTGTACTCAATGAGCAAGATTCCCTTTGAGTCCCAAAAAACTGTGGCCATGAGCTTCCCGGCAGACGGAGTGACTTTGAACTTCTTCAGGGGGTCTGTTCCTTTTTTATGCCACTGCATGGACTCTTGTTTGCTTTCAGGGTCATAGTGGTGGACCCATGTTTCGTCCCCAGTAACAATTCGATCCATAACACCGTCCGCGTTCTCACTACACAGAATATGTTGAACGCCCCTCGTAATTGGTTGATAAATACGAGGCTACAGCTAGCTAAACAGAAAACGGACGTGGATCTACATTATTTAGCCGCTAAGGCAGTAAAGGGGCCAGTAGTGCCCGTACATAAGGTCTTCTATTTTTCCTGTCTCCGACTCCTTTTGAACAGCTCTTTTCAATTACCTGCCCTTTTTATTGTAGTTTCCTGGTGGGCTCCCATGTTGGGTACAGATATGCGTTGAGAATCCAAGTTGTCGTTAAATTGCAGCGCACTTGGTTTAACTACAAGGTTTATTGATTGCAACATTTGCAATAAACTAGTATATCCGTCATTAAATATGCTACCTGCAATATAAGACGCAATCTCAAAATATTTTGCGCCACTGTAATGTATTTTTGGAGCCATAGACCAAAGGACAGCGTTTAGACTTGCTTTGCTATTCTAAGTATATCTATCAAATCGGTATCAGTGAATTTATTGTATACCCGTTTAATTATATTTTGTACACCTTGTTTTTCAACTTTGTGTGCCTGAGCCCTCACCGAATTAAGGACTGACTAAAAGAATAATACTCTCTGTCAAAGCTTAGTACCGGAGTTTCGGGGCCAACTCTCTGCCGCGTTCACTTCTAATTGCTATAACTTCGGAAATGATATGAATTTTGAACGAATTTTGAATTTAACGTTTAAAATATTCTTAAAAGTATAAACGATTTCTCTAGCCAAAAAAAATAATTTTTTTTTAAATAACAAGATTTGACTTTTATTTGGATTACAGCAGGGCGAAGTTTACTGGCGAAAAGTACGAGTAAATAGGTGAACATGTAAAATCTTCATCTCCGACTTATGTTATGTTCGAGATAAAATTTGTTTGCTCTATCGGAACTAAGCTAGTCTAATTAATACACTGAAGATGAAGTGGAGTTGTCATTTAAAATTATATTCGTCTTCGAAAAATATTTTTGGTTTGGCTATTTCGCGGGCCTAGATACAACGTGACTTAGGCTGCGGTTACAATGTATGCTTAACAAAACTCCATACTAGTTTGTCCCGACGTATTCGTCAGTGACATATGTAACTCATCAGAATAGTTGATACCAGTTGGGAGAATACTTAAGTCCCATTGATTCTTATCTAGTTCTCTAGTAAGGCTTCCACATTGCTATGCAATCGGTTTATAATTATGTGCAATAAATATTACATACAGCTTTTAAGTCAATGAAAAAGTTAAAAGTAACTGACTGCCTTTTCTCCTTTGGGGATGCCTGCTAATTGCAGATTCCGAGAGAACTGCATGAATATCAGACCAATAAACCTGCTTAAATTACAGCAGGTGACTCGAAATCATTCGAAATCTGTTTGAGAAAATGTTGCTGTTATTTTGTTTCTTGCTTGTGTCGTTGGAATATCATCATCTTCAGAATTAGAATATTAATATTTATTCGATTGTTGAAATGTTGAAGATTGTGTCATGGTAATTCTCAGGAGAATATCTGAATGTTCTGGGGAAAAACTAACCTTCTGTTATGAAAATGGAAAGTCGACATCATCCTCGATTCTCGAAGAGGTTTCTGGTTTCAAAAGTGCTTCATTAATTGTCATAAGATGAATGAGGTAAGTGCAAGATGAAATTTCTCTTTTGGGTCATGAAGGAATCACATTAGTTGGTCATTAATGTCGTGCCTTTCGATGTCCTAAAATTTATATGCCTATGTATATGGATGCTTATACGTGCCCCACATCTTCCTCAATAACCCTATTTGTGTTGCTGAGGGCTGCAGCCTAGCCTATGTACGAATGTCAACCAATTCTTAATATTTCAAACATATGTACTGAACGCGTGGCCATGTTATCGACACAAATAATTGATTATTCATGCCAAAAGGCACGAGTGTTTCCATATACATATTCCTAAGCAACAACAAAAAAAAAAAAAAATCCAGCCAAAAGGTAACCAAAACCCAAACAAACAATTTTAGATAAGCCTACGTCCCACGCTACCACTTAAGCTAGGTGATATAGATAAGACATCCCCTTTCTCGTTTTTCTGTCGTGCGCAGCTGCTCCCAATTTGTCCGCTGCTAACCTGCCTGCTAGCCCTCCTAATCACCGTCAACGGCAACTGTGCTAATATTCCAAAAAGGAACGCGAGTAAACTAAACTAAAATCAATAAATCGCGCGACTAAAGTAACGAAACAGCAACAATTGCGACGACAAAAAACCCACTAAACACACACACACACTAGCGATTATCGCCACAAAGTTGCCGATTGTGATTTAATTGCCCCCTCTGCACCCTTACACAATGTCAACAGCTAGTCACTGCCGCAGTGCCCGTTAGAGGGTTGTAGAGGTGATGACAATAGCAATAGTATCTAGTATCAGCGGCTTTAGTGTAGGATCTGCTGGCACGAATGTGTACATATGTATGTATCTACAATATAATACGTGTGTGTGTACTCAACAAGTGGTGGCGCTGCATGTGGGTGGCGGCGGCATATTATCTGTCTAGAGACAATAAATTCGGGTGGGCACCCACACACACAAAGGATAGAAAAACTGAGCAACAGTTAAAAATCACACAGTCTCGCTAAGCACATCAGCAGGGGGTGACATTCAACCGGAAAATAAGTAGACGGGCTTTGGCGTTTTTTCTTTTTTGTTTCAAATGAAACCGATCTGCTGTTCCTAGAAATTTTTTCCTCTTTTTTTTTTTTTCTTTCTTTGAGAATTTCTGTTAATTTTGTTTGTTGCTAATAAATTGAGGAATTTTCTTTATGTCAAGATCTGCTGAGTTGCTGTATTGGGTGGGTGTTGAGCGGTGGTCTTTGGCTGCGGCGCTCATTAGAAACGAGATACTCTAATTAAATAAAATTCTGAATGTATCTCAGTATGGAACTGTACATTTGACCGCGTCTGACATGACTAAAAGAACATGAGAAAGAGCATAGTGATTTGTTATCCAGGAATAGATCTCTAGCATAGGCAGACAGTGTGTCTGGCAAGAAAATGTGTTTATTTTCAAGTCGTTGCTTATGACATTCTTGACAGCCAAAACTTTCACAAAAAATAAGGTTCAAGGTAAATCGAGAGATGTTTTTTTTTTTTTTCCACCGATGTACTTTGCATAGTTTAATGAGTTTATCCTTGGTAAATATTCAGACGCGTTTAAAATGTGAAAAACTCTTGGTAATGGAATTTATTCGTAATAAAATTTTCAGTCATCAAAAGCCAACGTGCGGAGGGACCATCGGAAAGCTTATCCCCACCATTTATCACATGTCATGAAGAACTTACTAACATGAGACCTGATAGCGAACAGCCAGACCCCAGGTTGAACATCTAAGATTGGTCCAAAACATAAAATGTGATCTGCAGTTTTGCTTTGCTTTGTCATGTACTCGTAATTTCTTTATTCTTGAAAAGTTGCTTTTAAAATCTGTGGATAATTCACCAGTAAACAAAGGAGCATCAGTCCCTTCCTAAGAACAGCAAGTCACAGTTGGTAAGAGCAACTAAAAAGTAATTGAAGAGCTGAATACAATTTTAGGGGAGATTGAGCGAGGATTCACATAACATCAGGCATACTTGTTATGCTATACCGCTCCGAATACGGTATAATAAGGTGGAAAGCAGAGGAACACTTTATATTTTTGTGAGGCAGACTATTTAACATTTCCAGTTGATGCGGTCTTTTGCCAATTGCATCCAGTTGCGCATTTCAAGTATGTTGAGTTTCTGCGTGCCACTAAAGTAAGGATTTTTAGAGATTTAAAATTCTCTAATGCGTTGTTTCTAAAATTCGCTCTACATGCTCTAATTATACATATAATATGCTAATGCAGCCGTTTCTCAATAGGTCGAGACCGCTGCACAGCTCGTAGAGTTTGTACTCAGCCAGCTAACTAAGTTATTATATTTTGGACCAGGGCAAACCACCCTCCTTGAGTCCATCGTCATTCCGACCGCTGTCTATGCTGGATAATGCCGGGAAAATCTTGGAGAAGATACTACGAGCGAGGATAAAATACTTCTGCAATCTCTCTGATAAACAGTATGGGTTCCGCGAGAACCGTTTGACGTGTCTGACGGTTGCCGAGGCTCTAGCGATTATGAAGCAGGCTTGGCATGCCCCCAACAAGACGAGGAGTGCAGGCATCTTGGTCACACTCGTCGTCAAGAACGCCTTTAACTCGACAAGATGGGCCGATATCCGAAAGACCTCGAGGCGACAAAGTTTACCGGGCTACCTTAAAGAGATACTAGATAGCTACGAGTATCACCAGTTGGAGGGACAAAGAGGCAAGCGGAATGTGGGGAGAGCCCAGGGCTCAGAGAACGTTGTCCTTCCTAGACAACGATTGTTTGGCGGGGGCGTCCATGTGAACTTCGCGAGTACAGTCTGCGCAAGCCCGATACTTCGCTATCTCAGAATCTGGGCCCACTCATAATTTACATTTGTGGAGCACATAGCGGGAGCGGCTGATAAAGCCACCAAGGTAACAGCCGTACTGCCTGGGCTGATATCCAATGTTGGCGGACCGAGAGAGGCGAAAACAGGGTACTAGCGTCGGTTGTCAATTCTATATTGCTGTACGGTTGGGGGGCCCCCGCCCAATTATCAAGGCTTCGCCCATCAATGACGTTGTCTAATAAAAAAGCGGGGGTAGATTATTCTATAACTGGTCTTATCGAAAACATCCTCAGATTATAGCATGAATGGTTGCTACGATTTGACCAGTTACAAGTTGCCGGTCATAGGTCTTGTTGGTAGGCTTGACCACCGGTAGTCCATACCAGGACTTAAATCACGGTACCATGGGAGTCAGGAGCCCCCCGGATTTCGGTCCGGGCCTGACTTGTTAGAGGTAGGCCCCCTTGTGGGAGCGTCATGGTGGCTGTGGTTTAAACCCAAATCGCGGGTACGGGTATTCCTTGGTTTTGTCCATTGTAGAGTAGCAAATAAAGTACTGGGTGCTGCGACCCTAAGAGCAGCAAGAGGTTTTAGGTCGGCCTCGACTCATACCAAGGGTGGAACTTGTGCCTCCAACACAAGTTCTGCTTTGGTATAATATATAAGCGGGTATAAGTATATATAAAGCGAGTATTATTAGCGATGGCAAGGCGTATCCTTGCTCCCAATGGGTGTATGGGCACCTCGTAAACATAAGGTCTTATGACAGGTGGTTTACGTTAAAAATCCAGGTACGTTCTGTACGGTTGGGACGACGAGGTTGTGGGTAGGTGGACACACCGACTCCAGCCGGCGCTGAGCCCGTGTCTGGAGCGAAGTCATGATGAGATGAACTACGATCCTACCTTGTTTCTGGGCACGGGCAGCTCAACGCATATTTGCACCGCATGGCAGTGAAAGCATAATCCAGATGCGACTGAAATATCGGAAGACCGGATTCGCCTACGCCCAGTCGATAATAACCGAAAATAAGGGAAGAGCAGGCGTTGGGCGGGCCTGCGCCTCCTTACGCATATGGCTGATACGGAGCGCAGCTACACTGGCTGTGCATATCTCTGACTGGGTTGCCAGCATAGTGAAACACCGGAACGAATAGCCGCTATGGGAGGCCTGAATAGAGTTCACCGATAAGAGACCAGGGTATCACTCGGGGAACTTGCTGTGGGCGACTTTTAGACTCAAAGACGAGCTTCCTGCTTGCTGTCGCGGGGCGACCGTGGCTCTGTTTTGAAGTAATGCTATTACGGTTCCGATGTGCATTAAAACCACACCGCAAGAGGGTGGTTTTAGTGAGTATCAAGTTAGTTCGACTCAACCGTGTCAGCAACTGACAGGCCTTTTCAGCTAGCACGATCTCTCGTTAGCTGCCTTCAATGCGAAACTCCAAGTTGATTGAGTCCTCTGCTGCGCCGTCCTTCGGAGTAAAAATCGAAGAACCTTCAAGCTGGAGGTGGGGTGTCCACTTGCTCAACATGGCGCAGGCATCTCAGACGTTGGGTCCTTACAGCTTGCCCCTATGCACGCTATCATATGCGACTTTGAAGTCAATCTGACTTGTGACAGTCTGGTGAGTGTCGATCTGAAAATCGAAATCGAAAATCCCGGGTCTTTTCCAAGATTTGCGTTGTATGAGTATTTGGTGTATTTTCTGGCCTGAACCGCTGGTATGAACATTGTTTGTAGATTCAGACGCTCACATAATACGGCAGAAAAGATCTTATAGGCGATGTTTAGGAGACTTATGCCTCTATAGTTGACGCACTCAAAAGTATCTCCTTTCTTGTGAATTGGACAAACGATGCCTGAGATTCCATGCTTAAGGTAAGCTTTCTATATTGCTGTACGGCGCTGAGGTGTGGACGAATCGCTGTCGAGACAGGGTTTGCGAAAGCGACTTATCTCGGTACAGCCTCTATATGTAGTTGGCGCAGTCAAAAGCATCTCCTTTCTTGTGAATCGGACAAACAATGCTGAGATTCCATGCTTGAGGTAAGCTTTATTCTGACCAAACCATAAGCTGGTGTATGTTCCCAACCAGGTCATCTCCAGTTGCTTTAAATACCTCTCTCAGCAGGTAGTATTTTTGCGCCAGTAGCTTTATTAAATCTTACTTTCGCCTAGATCAGAGGGATTCCGTCTCCTCTGTCGTCTTTGTCCAGGGTAAATGGTTCATTTTACCTGACAGCGGCATTTTGATTTTTGATTTTGACGTTATACAGTCTGTTTAAGTAGTCTTTCCATCTACCTACCTACCTACCATCTGCACCTGTTATCATTTCGTGGGTGTGTTCGAATAAAACCCAGGTAACCAGGCGTTTCAGATGACTACTTGGTAATGATGTAACTGATCTTATGTAGTGATTCGCGAATTGGAGTGCCTTACGTCACTCGCACTATGATCAATTTGGTTGTTAGTTTGACAAGGTGGTGACCACCATGTATCTTTATGAACATTGAAGTGAGGAGGCATTGCTCGAATATTTCGTTGAGAAGCTCGTAGAAATCCTCTGTGTTAGCCGACTCATTCCACCTCATTTACCGAATGAGCGTGATATCTGTTCAAGGGCCAACAAATTTTTATACAGATTTTAACGTAGTCGCCATTTTACATTTTCTGTGGTCGTTAAATGTGAATCTGTTCTTATCCAATGCCCTTCTTCGGGACATCTGTTCTTTCCGACAGAGCATTAGTGTCACTAATTTTTTTCTTGCTCAACACACGCGCTTATAAATTGATCAACCCAAGTCCCATTGGACAAGCCGCTTTTCGTTAGATATCACAGGAATAATCGCGATAGGATGAAGTCATGTTTATTTTGCATCACCACATTGACGCCGGTCAGGGTTTAACTTAGCTGTAGAATACCCAACCACTTGGCGTGGTGTTATTTACCTACAAATAGGATTCTTGCAAATCTATTTGCTATTTGCACTGCCTCTCTGTGTAGAATGCATTGTACGCGCTTTGCATATAAGGAAAACTTAAAACTTTAAGAAGGACTAACTGAATTGTTTCTTGTCGAACATATTTTGGATAAATGATGCTCGTTTAGATTCTTGCATTGTTCAATCAAAAGTTCTTCCTGCATTTTTTCCAGGAACTGTATACATATTTTATTATAATTCTATTTTTAAATTGCTCTCTTTTTTCAGATTGTTGTTGTTCATGCCACCGCATCTATAATTATTGTACGAATATTTATTTTCAAGTTCTCTACTGTACAAATGCAACATTTGTGTATTTGCTGTGAATAAAAATTTTGTTGGATGCATTTTTTTACTTCAAAATCTACTCTAAGCTTATTTTTAATTTTTTTATTTATTTAATTTTCGAATGTGATAATTGGTTGGTATTTCACAGAGACAATATTTTTTTTTCTTTTTTGCGGAAAATATACATATGTATGAAAGTACCTGAGTGGGAGATATAAAATTAAATAATAATGATGCAGTGCGTCCGTCGTGTCTGACATGCTTAATGGATCACTGCCTGAATGCGATTTGCTGTTTAACGATGCGTAGGACTTGATTGTGGGATAAATATCCACGGCGCTTTTTGAGTTGTTTTTTGGTTAGAAGATAAATTGTGATTAAAATAAATAGAAATATGTAAATAAATATAAAAATGCATCAGGGTGGTTCTCAAGTTAGTTTTTTTTTTATTAGTACCCTTAAAATGTTTGTACACAGCGTTCGAAGTGGATATACTGATGAGCATTCATACAAAGCCATACATTCTATATTTGAGTTTCATTCATTATAATTGTTTTTTTGCCGATCTTGAAGATCTTATGATCCATTTGCAGATCTGAATCTGGCTCCGTTCTCGGCTTGCGCACAACCACATGACGCTTCAGGCTGTAGGGAAGCGTCGAAAACGAATGCTATCCCTTGAGAATAAAGAATGTAAGCTTCTTAATGGCATCCTAACGTAGCGTAGTGGCGCTAAAAGAAACTAACAGATTTCTTCATCGATTTCAAAGCCTAATTGTATAATGTATATGATATCAGTTTGGAAATAGGGCACGTATGTATAATACAATTTAAGAACAGCTTTTCTAAAAATTTTCAACGACTGAAATTTACTCCTCCAAAGAGATACGAATTTGTTATCTTTATTGGTTAATTTTATTTTAAACAGCTTCTCCATGACCACTAAGATGTCTTCACGAACGTGCGTATTTCTATTAAATTTTTCCTTGCAACATTTGTACTTTAAGCAACTGTGCACTTCGGAGATAATTTATCCAGAGTATGGTAGTTTTCGAGAAAATGCAGCCTGTAGCAGTGACGCCTTTTTGAGTATTTTAAATTATAGACTTGTTAAGCATTTGATGTCTTCCACTTACATTCATGTATTCAACTACTCGTATCATCAGTAATTACACATTTACACATTACATGTGGGATGGTAATCCGAAGCTAAGGGATATCCACTCATTCGTTGACTCTATCCCGTAAATCTGTTTTGTCACGGTAACTAGAGCGATGCCTACAGCATGAATTGCAGAGCTTTGTCGTACAGGGTGTCTAGTAGCGATCCTTGTTGGACTCCCACTAAAACCTTGTATTTTGCAAGTATTCATATCGTAGTAGTTGGTGTTCTGATTCTATATTAATTGCTCTTAGGAATAGCATTTCGCCCCTTCAAACATTTAACCGTCACATCCGTCTCGCTGTGAATGCTCATCAGTTCTCCCTTAAGCCCACCTTCGGGTGTAGTCTGAAATATCGTGATTCTTTCCTAACCCGTACAACTCGCTTATGGAATGCCCTGCTGCGCTCTTTATTTCCTAGGCAGTATAGCTTGCAAACATTTAAAACCAACGAACATCGGTATCTCTCTTTTTTCCCCTCTCTCTCTCTCTCTCTCTCTCTCTCTCTCTCTCTCTCTCTCTCTCTCTCTCTCTCTCTCTCGTTTCGTTTCGTTACTTTCGCCCGCGCTATGTGCAAACATCTTAAGGGTGCATAAAATTCCTTGTGTGTGCGCCAATTATAAAAAAACAAAAATTGCTGAGTGAATGACATTTATAGTGTCCAGCGTCTGTTCTTGACAACATTCTTTTGACGTGAAGCATGTTTGTGTAGATATTCCTGGAAATTAGCTCTGTTCAATCGTTTAACTCTACGTGAGTCTAAAGTAGAGTATTTATTCGTTCAACTAAAAGCGTGCAACTGATAAGCTGATGACGTAAGATCTAAACTCTGACATCGCTTGTACGGGTAATGTCGACAATTGATCGTATTTCACGCCAGTTATTGCCTATCTTTATGTTGCATGTCGTTCCAGCAGGACACGTACTGTAATATGGATGATTGTCCTAAATCACTGTTGAACGTACGTTCAAGTTGATAATATCTACGTGCGGTGAACAAAAAGATTTCCATCGTAGCCAGGTGTCTGCTTAACGACCAGATTTCTGGTACAAAACATTGTACAAGTTGTTGCCATGAAATTTTACCCGCACGAAAGCTTCCGTCTGCCTGCCCACTGACATCTTGGAATATGTGTCTTCCACATACGTATGTACGAGTATCTGTATTTCGGCCTGTTTTACTTTACCACAATTTTCGGCATCGCTATTCGGTTGAGTTAGCTCTCAAACCAATAGACGAATGTCATTCAGGTTTAATTTTTACGAGTAGATCACTTCTTTTAAATATCCAATGAACGAAATATCAGGTTGTAACATACATAAATATTGCGCAATTTTCGAATGTCCGTTTGACGTTAATTAATTTACACTAAATGTAAAAATTTTGGTCGCCAATGTAATTTCTTTCATTAGACAACACTTCTGTCCACCTCTCATTCAATATCTTAATTCTCGTCACTAGAGAAATTGTTTGGCTTTGACGAAAAATAGCCTCTTAGATATCATCCTGAGGTCTAAAATTTTTTCCATCAAGGAAGTTTTGCAGACTTCGGAGCTAGTGCGAAATCTGGAGAAAAAAGCGGATGCGCTCCTGTAACTGCGTGCCTAGCTCTATGAGGGCGATCCTTATCCTGGTGGAATAGAACACCCCTCCGATTAACCAGACCTGGCCGTTTCTGCTTTTTAATCTGCACAACTGTTAATAGTAGACTTCTGCCAGCTCGAAATGGATTATTTTCTCAGTATCCTACCATACAGACAGTAACACCATGAGCGGGTGAAGTCCATTTCTGTGATGTTGTGCTGGGCTATCTTCTGGGCTAAGCCATCGATGGCGACATTTAATGTTATTCCAAAGAACCTATTTTTATCTCTGGGAACGATCCAGTTCAAAAATGGCTCTTGATTGTGAAGCGACAGAAGCGCAAGGCAAGCTTCGATTCTTTGCTGAAGATTATTGTGCGACAGGTGGTGTAGTAGCCATTTTCTCAACTTTATGCACTTTCCCCGTATTTGTTAAGTGTCAATGGATGGTCATATAGCTCACGTTGAGTTCCCTCACCGTAGCAGTGGGATCTCTTTCGAAGGTGGATTTCAGGAACCCGAACCAAGTTAATCATTTAAGTCAAAATTGACATTTCTAAACTTTGCAAGCTAAGGCCGACACTTAGACTCGCTGAGAACACCCTCTCCATACCCATTTTGGATTTCTTTAGAGGCTTCACTTCCATTCTGTTTATTTTCGGAACAAAAACAGTAAAGTATGCCGAATCTACTCTTCCGATACATCCATTTAAAAAAACTGTGCTTACAATGATGTTAACACAACGAAATTTGCAGATTGGTTTGTTCATTTTATGGCAATTGCAAAAGAACCCCCGAAAAAACGCGCAATACTTATGCATCCTGATATTATGGATTGATCACTCTTAAAGAACAACTGAAAAAAGCTTCATATTTAGTTTTCGTGCTCTACGCATAGCAGTCGTTATTTGTTTTACACAACATTATTCCGCTGCAAAAGTCAAGAGTAAGTTCAAGGCTATGGATCTGCCCCTCAAGTGGAGCATACAATAATCATTCCAAAAAGCACATCAATAAAACGCGTATTTGATTATTTAGCAATGGTATGCAAATTTGATTTTATGTACATACATAGTGACGACGAGTTCTACAGCATAAGCCAAGTCTTCATTTTTGCTTTAAAAAAAAAAAAAAAATAATAATAATACAAATTGGTTGCGTCCAAATATTTACAAACTTAAAATTTTCGCGTTCGTTCTCGTCAGTCTGAAATCTATCTACAAACATCCGCCAAAAAATGATCGTTTACACTTCTTAGCATTTGCCCCTCCGATTCTCTTGCCAATTCATTTTCGATCAATTTTGTCTCATTTTGCGTTTTGTTGCACCCTCAAAAATTACCCATAAGACATGGTATTGACGGCAACTGATAAACTTGGAAATGTTTGGCCCCAAATATATCTACGACAAGTATCTATGTACATAAATATGTACGAGTGATCCGTAATCGAAACGTCTGACGCTAAAATTGTTGCCGTTTTCCTTGTTGATATTTACATTCAAAGCATGTTGCTGTGTTTTGTGCGTTTTCCGTTTGCCTCTCAGACCCAGTTCTAGTCTGGTCCCGGTCCGATCAACATTAACAAATAAAATTACCGCGAATTCGCTCGTATCGAAAAGAAAAAGAAAGAAGATCGTAGCAGTTTCTAAAAACAATACTATCCGTCAAGCGGAATATTATTATTTTCATTATTTGGTCAACGGGTCTGGCAAATATAAGACATCGGCCGCGGTAGCGGCCCCGTCGCAGCGACCGTCCGATTTTTCTCAACTTTGTTTTGTAGATTTCTCAATTAGCTTCGATATTTTGACAGCGATGTCGTCGTTACTGCATAGTTGAGATGCACCACAGCCAGAACTGTGCATCTACAATACACTTGCTACTTGTTTGTTCTATTTCTGCACCCAGCAGCGGTGAGGTGGGTGGGCTATTTAGAAGAAAAAAATGAAACACAAACCCTACACACAAAAAAAAAAAAAAACTATTTAAAAGCGATTTGTATGCAAAATGCAAAAAGTAATTCAATTCGTCGCATCGTCGTTGTCGCTTGTCGATTACCAGGCGAATGTCCTTTTACTTTGTTTAATTTTTTTTATTTTCTCCTCTAAACTGTTCCATCCCGAGCAGTAGAATGGACATCACACTATTGTCGGCGACCAAAGAATCATTCTTCTGTTCGAAAACACACTGCTGCACCGTCATCGTATGCCGATGACAAATTGATAGGAAAAAAAAGAAAGGGGAACAGTGTCAACTCTAGACCGACGACAATGAATCGGTATATGTCCATAGAATAGGGGCCACGACTTGTGGAGACACATGTGGAGAATGTGTGCTTTGTCCTGTTTGAGGATCATGTCACGTAGTTGTCGTTGTCAACGTTATCGTTGGCGGCTTCTAACACTTTTCATTTTGCAATTTTTCGACGTATCTCCATAGGTATGTGTTTATAGGCACTTTGAAGATAGCTTTACGAATTGTTTAAAGTTTGCGGGTTAAAAGGTGACTATAAAAGAAGCATATGCATTAAGTTTAGTTCCTTGTTTGAACGACACGAGTGTATGTATACATATGCAATTGAATCGTATTTTGTCTTGTATGAACCAATGTCTCAGCCATCAATCATTCTAGATGATTAAAGAAAGAACTCGTTAAAAATAAGCCATTACCAACAAAAGACATACGGTCTGCAAAAGTCCTATTGGATTAGTTGTTGACTGTAACCTTCAAAAATAGACCTTTTGTCCTGAGACATCTGCTGGTACAACGGCAGACTGAGATGCGATGTATACAACAACCACAGAAATGTGTTGATCCAATTTCTGATTGAGAAATGAGTCCGTTTGTTATGTCTTTAGCTTTGTATTGACACTTTGCTTAATGCAATTGTGACTTTAATGACATTGACGTCTTACTTGGAATACACTTTCGAAATATGCGTTTTTATGAATTGAATTGTATTTTGTTAACACTATCGAAAACTTGCCGTGGCAAGTGGACCAAAGTCTTTAACAATTTCAGTTTTTTCAAGGAGCTTATTAACACTTAGACTAAACTGTTGGATCAGTACTCCTATATGGACGTGTTGTAGGGAAAATAGCCTTGCCTGTTACATAGATGTATCCATATACTCGTCCTTCTGATAGGTTTCTGTCCCAAATTTGTTCTTAGCTAATAGCTCCAAATGCGAACAGGTCAGAAAACGCACATCGTAAGATGCTAATACAATTCTCTTGTAAAGTTTGCCATAAAGAGCAAATCATAGATAGACATCAACTAGTTTTTAAGACTTCCTAAACATAGACAGTTGGGTTGAGATGAGTCCTCTTTTTCCTAGATAAATCACTCTAGATTCAATTGATTCAGACATAAATACAGGTATTACAATTTTAAAAGTTGTAGATATCAGAAAGAGGTGACGAGTGCAAGATCGAGAGCGTAGCTAGGTCTTTTCTTAAGGCACCAGACCACGATGCGCGCGCGATACGTGGGTGTATTTTTCATAATTTTTTTCGAGCAAACGATTAAATTTCTTTTTATTGATAATAATATTCAATATATGTATACATATGTACATATAGAAGACACTACACAAACTTTTTTATTCGAATCTTAAGAATAATTTTCGGTGTACGTCGCTTCTAAAAACACACTCTGGCGAGTTTGCTGCTTGATGGTTGACAGCAATTAAGCCGTACGGTTCATTAGAGAAATACGTCAATTATAGCATCACGTAGGGAAATTTCGATATCTAAACAAAACATTAACGGCCCAGCGAATTTTATTTCCCGTTTTCACAGAAAATTTTCATCGAGTGCCCTTTATAAAAAAATCTCTACAAGGTGCCATAGAGACTGTATTTTTGAGCATTTTAAGACTTAGTATAGTACATGCAAAACGGATGAGGAGGTTTTTTTAAATATGTTGTCAACCAGGTTGAAAACGTAGTTTCGAGAATACACGATACGAATCAAATGATAGATACGAATCGCACGAGTGTCGAAAAACAACTAACTCTTTCGTGTCGGATTCTTCTACGCTTGGTCACCGGGTTTCTATTCAATTCAGTAACGGGAATCTCCCATCTCTTCCCTCCTAGCGAATACAATACATTAACCCGAAAATATTAGGGAGGATAAGGGTTCATAGCGGCCAACAAAGCGGCCAGGTAGCAAACCAGTCTAACTTGGAACGGTTTCACATAAAATGCTGTACTCGTATTTCCGTCAATTTTACGATTATTTTTACTAAATTTGGTCAGAGCATTCTTGACAAATGCATCTTTCAGAAAAAAAAGAAAAAAAAAATGGTTTTACCGTGGTCAGGTGCCTTAACTAGATTGACAAGCTCCAGTAAACTTTTCTAAAGACCGTATCGCATTCCCTACCAAGGTTAATGTAATCTTTAAAGCAGTTAATGACAGTTGTCATATAAGTAATCTTCTTTTTTTTTTTTTCTATATCGGGATAAGTTTAACGAGGGTTTTCTATTCGATATATTTTACTACAGATAACATTCTGGATAGAATTAAACAAAAGTTTTTTTTCGGGGTTACTGGACCGCCTACCGTCACACTTTTGCCATACTAATCTAGTAGATTTCTTAAATAAAATTGTTCAAACCTTTAACATGAGATTATATCTAAGATCCTTTTGTTTAACGGGTTTAACGGGTTTAACATTATTTAAATATCAGTACTGATCTGAGATATTTAATGAGTGCTTGTAATCTGAAAGACTGCCTACCTTCAGAGTCCTTCGATACTTTTTCTCTTTTTGAACTAAGGACTAAAACGAATAAAATTTGGAAACTTCAAAGTAAGTTTCATAATTCATGTAAATTTTTTTTATTTGCTTTAAAGCTCTGTTTTTATTAAATTCATTCACAATTACAAAAAATAAAAAAAGTTATTTGGGTTCCCATTCTTTCCTCAACTTCTTTCGAATGTCCTTCATAAGGTTGGTGACAGTTACATCCGTGATCTTTTTGGACGCTCTTTTTCATGTAGCACTAAAATCTTTTACGTCCTTTGCACACTGCTCACTTTTCCTCAATTTAGCTTTGACCAAAGCCCAATACCTTTCAATAGGACGGCACTGTGGAACATTGGGTGGATTCATGTCTTTTGGGACAAAGTCGACATTTTTAGCAACAAGAAAGCTCAACGTAGCATGAGCATAGTGAGCTGAAGCTAAATCTGGCCAAAATAATGTTGAACCCCCGTGTTTATTTAAGAAAGGAATCATCCTTTTTTTTTAGGCACTCCTCCATTAATTGTTCCCGTTGTAATAAACGATGAGCTTCTGTGTTCACATTGGCAAATGGCCTGCCAAACGAGATATTTTGACCCGAATTTTTCCACCCCAATCGATGTTGTTGATTGCGGAAGAATCTCAACTTCAAACGAGTTGTAAAACTGCGCACCTGGAAGAGTAGTAAATTCGGCTTTGACATAAAGTTCGTCATCCAAAACCAAGCACGCTTTCTTGTTGACGATCAACTCGTCTAGCTTTCGAGATCGTGTTTTTATGACTTTTTTTTGCTTTTCAGTAACTTTTAGTAATTCTTGTTTTTTCGTGTTTTTAGACCGTTACGTTTTTTAGATCTTTGTAGCATTGTTTAGTTGGTATTATATTTCCGAGCAACATCTCTGGATGACATAGTCCGGTTTTTTACGATGGTACCCACTATTTTCCTGTCCAAATTTGTATCATGTGCTCCACTTTTCTGTTTTCGCTTAACTGACAACGTCTTCAAATATCGTTTAATAACAGAATCCACTGTACTGCGTGCTATGTTTAAATTTTTTGAGTTGAAATGGTTTGGACGCAGTATTTTCGAGCCATTTGTCGATGATATTTTTACGGCGTTCCTCTTGACTCATATTTTATAAATATTTTAAACCGTACTGAACTGAAATTAGTAACAAACTGAAATTTGAGAATATACAGGCTAATTTGGGTACAAAATGGGATTGCAATTTTTACGCATTGGAAGTATAGCCCGTATTAAAATTTACAGATTTTATTCGTTTCAGTCCTTAGTACAAAGTGTTGCTTTGTTTTTAGAAATTTTAATATGTCTGAACATTTCCGGCTCTTATTACATTTTTTCAGAACTTCGTTTCGCCGTTTCTTAAGCTACGACTAATTAATAAGTTTTAGGCAATACTTTATCATAATAAAAATGCGAATAATTATATACATCGGAAGCATCATGTACCAACAGCGGATCCTTTTCTCCTGTTACTGCTTTGTCCCAAAAGCCAAAAACGGTGGGTGAATTTTTAAATAAAGATCATATGTGTGTCATACTGTATGTACTCGTAAATATCACTTAAAAATGTTTGCAATGCCTCTACTAGAGACTCAATAATTTTTATCATAAATCTATTTAATCAGTGCCAAGGGTAAATTACTACTGGACTTGAGTAACTTCTTACTCAATATACATATCTACAGCCTCTGTATAAACAACAGGTGGCTGAAAGTACAACAATAAGTTTTCTATCGAACATCGATGATCGACAAGTATGCGGTTGGCGACCTCAATTCTTTCAATGTACAACACGAACGAGATACACATACGAGTAAGATACTCTATGTTGCCCTTCAAATCCGTAGTGTTTCTTTGGTAAAAAAACAGAAGAAAAAAACCACAGACAATTTTTCGAGCGTTTGTAAAAAACAGGCACTCTCTTTTCGTATCGTAGATATCGTATGCCAAAAGTTAAAATTCTACGCTTGGCATTGCCATGCCTTATGTCAACCTTGTGCATCTATCGACCGATACACCGATCAATCGATAGATGACTTACATCTTGACTTTTACTTGCTAGTGCGTCATGCGGATTCTTCGACTTGATCTAATTCTTGACATTGATTGGATTGTACAGTTCAGAATGCAGTACCACTTGCGGCAGGCGCTTGTTGACAATGACTTTGTGGTGTTTTCGTTTTACGGTGTAAAGAAGTCAAGTGAATCTGTCTGGTAGATGAGGGAGAGTCTCTTTTCTATTTTTCTCATGAGGAAAATTGTTCAAATATTATAGGAATGAACTTTCATCCCCTTTGACACGGCTTACCTGACTCAATTTAATTCAAAGCATATGCTCCTACATAAAAAAAAAATTATACTGCTGCCGGAAGGAAGGAGCTTACTACCAGGATGATAGGTTGGGCAAACACCATTATGAACGCCAGTGGAATATAAATTATATGAGGTGCCCTATACATACATGTGCATGTCCGCTTATGTATGTACTTACTATTTCGTAACGGGCTAATGGAAGCATTGCATCAAATTACTAGGTGCTCTGGGATAGAAAATTTGTTCAACCTGACCATATGTATGAACAGGGTGTCGAACAAATAAGGATATAGTCTATCTGCTGGTATTAGTTTAATTGCATATGCGAAGTTTTAGGTCCTTTGGATAGTCGTCATATATTCATAAGTGTTTTTTACTTTATTCTGGTGCTTGCGAAATCGTAGCTAAAGTCAGTAGCTCTGTGTCATCATAATTTTTAGTATTTATGATGTGGTTTTTAAGACGAAAATAGTTCAGTTACGTTGCCGGCTCGTTTTCAGAAATAAAGTTTTTTTTAAAACCTTAAATGTAAAGGTTTTTAATTTGTATAGTCTCTACGAAATGACGAAACTTCAAAGCTTTTGATTGGTGCGACCAGAGTAGAAACTTCATTTGCACGAAAAACGTTTATAAGTAGCAAAATTTCCTCCTCCGAAGTGTGCAAAATATCCACTAACCCACACTCACACTAACATTTTAGCGAAAAGATAATGCGCCTGGATCGTAAAAAGAGCTCTCTAGAAACAACAACAAATGGTAGGTCAATTGCTGTACAATCATTAAGGTAGCAGCGCAAAGAGCGGTGGCCCACGAATAAATCCCGCAGAAAATCAAGTGGTAAATGTGCTCGCAAAGCAGTGAAGTCCGGAAGAGAGCAAAATTCTGCAGAAACAGAAGAAAGAAGCCTAAGCAGCGTTGACTGTATATCACGTTTGTGCACTTCAATAAACTTTAGTAAAGACAAACGAATTCGGAAACTATACTAGATTCACTTGATGGCGCTATAGTCCGGGGTAGAAAATGCGACTAAAAATTCTTCGAGGCGACAAGCAAATCTTTCTATATCTCTTCTAATATTTGCAAATGAATCAATGACAGCTCGGTCGATGCTATTCGGGATATCCATCATATTTCAGCAACAAAACATTCTCTAATGTGGCTTCTTAAATTTAATGTCAGATAATGAGAGGCACATGTTAACAATGATGACATTGACAACATCAGTTGCAACCAACATGACACTATAAAATCAAATAAGCGTATTGAAGAAAAGCCCCATCTTAAATAATAAATAAAGACAGACGAAATTCGTGGTGTCGACAAACATATCGTTTGGATCAAAACAACGATGCCGAGAGCTATAACTTTGAAGAAGTTTAGCGGTTTACCAACATAACCCTGAGTGGACGGAACCACAAATTCCAATTTAAGTGGGTGTCCGATGACAGAAAGAAGGGGCTGACTTTAATTTTACTCAATACATCGGGGATATGTGGAGGTAGTCTAAAGAGCTAAGTTACGAAAACCACATTAGTAGAATCGAAGCGAAGATGAAACTATTGGTGTTGCAGACTGCATCATGAAGTGTCTTTTAATAGCTTAATAAAAGTCTCTGTGTTATAATTTTAAAATACGAAAATCGTAAAGCAAACTAATTTGTCTACGACATAAAATTTAATTCAATACTTGAGTTAATTTTTGCTGTCACTTCCTGAATGTTTGTCCCCCAAAAAGCCTATAATAGCCACCCTTCACATTTATCAACAGTGGTTAATGTAATACTGAGTTGCAGATTAGATCATAAAAATAAAGTTACCTGTCTAATATACTGTAGTGTAGTTTGTGGCAAATGACCACCGCATATGTTGCACATAACATAACCATCATCGAGGAAAGAGACAAGCATTTGTAACCACGACGAGGTACTGTAAGTGGCTTTACATTACACTGCATTCGTTATGCTTGCCTTGACTTGGCTAGGGCTGCTTTTGCCTTTTGCCTTTTGCCTTTACCTTTATCTTTGTTCGAGCACGCCCAATTCGCTACCACTCGGTTCATTCCAATTCGATATTCAAGTGCGCGCGAAATACATGTAAAGACTAATTATTTATGAAAATGGTATAACATCTTTCACCACCCAGTGAGGAGTCTCATTATATTGTATACTACAGTGTTCACTACCATCCTACGCCGGGAAGGGACGAAAATCCCAATCTTGTTTTTCTTTACTAATTATTTATTAAAGCTTCCATTACGTAAATATTGACCATAGAATCTTCTGCTACCACACCATCTATGGATGATGATAATAATCCAGGTGAACTCTGAAGGTGGTTTACTTTTGTTCTTTAGCTTATCTGGCTTATTCGACGATAGTCGTCTCTGGAGTAAGCCGGTTTCTCTTTACTTAAAAATGCATGAGGTGGAAACTTTCTCAGAAAGAGTTAGTAGTCCTGTAGACGAATGGGTTACTGTGGGTTTGTATTCTTGGCGATTCCTTGGAAGTGGGAAGTGAGGATGCATCAATCGACAAGGAATCGATTTGGGTCATATAAAAAAAAAGAAGAAGAAGAAAATCACCTTTGGGAGGGTGTTTCATTGTTTTCTGATGATATTATTGTTTGGTAGGATAAACGAAACGTACAAAAAAATCCATCTTCCGAGCAGAGTACGTGGCACAAGAACGCATCGTTATAAATATCTATGACCCACAGAGTAGTCTGAAGAATTTTTCCCAACCATAAATTAAAAATTAAATTTACGATTTGGTTTCACGACAGACAGGAGAGAGATTAATAGTTTCGTAAAAAGGAAGATAAGGAAAAAAACTGATGATATTATACATATAGTACTTTGAACGTGATAGAGTTAATAAAATCGCCTTCTAGCCTAACCCTACTCTAGTCGATCCAGTCACATTTTTAGTTATGTGCTTTTGATATATTGTTGCGGATTTTAAAAATATATTTTTTTTTTAATTCCTTTGACACATTTTATTTTTATTCTTTTGTCGTATAATTTTTAATATCTCTTAAACATCTTAAAATGTTGCTCTAAAATTATTTTGTTTTTCCTTTCTTTTCAGGTATGTACTCTTGTATATGAAAAATTGGTAAATTTTTAGTTTTAAAACAAATTTTAGGTTTATGTGATCCCTTGAGTTTTAATACATTTAAGGGTTATACATTTCAGGAGTCTTCTTATTCTTTTGCAAGTATTTTGAAATAGACGTCCTTTTATTTATCTTCTGAACAGTTTTTTACTTCTGCTTTGTCGAAAATGTTTTCTTCTTATACAGACAACTTGCCTCCTAGTTAATTTTTACTTATTAAGGCAGAATATTTGCCTGAGTAACAGTTTAGCGCATGAAATTTGTTGGTCCTTGAACAGGAGATTCGGCAATTGATTACGTCTCGAATAAGGGGACCGGGATTCGAGAACACACTGGGGCGATAATATTCATTATTATTAGTTTTTTGGACCTTATATTGATAAAGTTCTAGAGCCTTATACTCAATTCGCTCTCCGTTCACACGGGTTCTTCTTTTCGAGGGATCGCTTTATCAGCTCAGACTTTCTGCAGCAATACAATACAATTACAATACTCGTCGCAATGGGTTAGCAGTTTTGAAGCGAATTGTTATGCCAAATTAAAAAAGGAACGATTTACTGGGATAAGTCTTCTTCTGATCAGATTTACTCCATAGCATGCGAACTCCTTAACAACTTCCAAATTATAGCTGCAAAAACGACGCTTTACCTTAAATGCTTATCAGCTGAACTTTGTCAATGTTCTGTTTCATAGAATAACAGCTGAAAGAAGAGCTCTCTCCGTTTGTACAACTGATCCACGTACCCTCTGTTAAATCAACAGCTTGCCGGTATCCTCGCGGAGTTTCCAAATCTGAATTCACTGTTCGTTGTCTTTTGTGAAAGGTGAAATGCTGGAGACTTTCATACTCAGGCGTTTATTGTGGTCTCGAGCCATTCCAGACAAAGGTTGAGTTTTTATGTTGGCAATACATAATGTGTCCCACATCAGGTTGCAATGTGTCTTCCGTCGATGAGTAGGTTGTTGGTTTGGCAATTATCAGTGCATTTCGGGCAGCAGAGGAATTTGCTAATTGTAAGCTGTTTTTTTACAGCAAAGATGTTAATTTTTTCAATCGATTTAAACAGTAAAATGAAAGGCTACGTCGCTATGTTTAAGAGGTCATGAAAGGCAAGTCGTGTTCACTTTTTTTCTCACCTTCACAGTTTTATATTTTTCGTATGCGCATATCAGTTTTATGGTAGCATGCTTTCATCACTGGACAATCGTCTTTTTACAAATGGGAATACGATGCACAATTGGAATAGTTTGTGGGTCCTCGAGGGAATTTTTCATTGTAACTCTGTAAAAAAATCGAAAAGGAACAGATAATGCATAAAACTGGCCTTATATCTGTTAACCAAAAGGAATAAGATACATTTACATGACTAATGCACATAGGCAAAATGGCATGCGTGACAACAGACATAAAAATAATTTACCTTAATAAGCAAAACGCAGCTTTATGTCCTTAAGTTTCCAGCAATTCACGAGTATTATCTTTCAATCGGTCTGCGCCTGCTCTCACACTTATTTTGACATGATTTTGTACTATAAGTCAGTTCCAGCAGTAATAAAGTGTTCCTTCTCATTCAATCGTAATGTTTTTTAATCATTTAATTGTACAATATCTATAAATGAATTCAATCGCACGTCATATATGGCAACAAAATTGGCCACAGTCGTGGTCAAACAGTATTAAGTTGATCGAGAAGTTCAAAACACTCAATTATTTTATATTAGTTGCTTATAGTTTAAAGTATGCAATTTTCCCCTTTTGGGCTCGATATCTTTGTTCCCTTAGTAGGCGATAGGCGCACTCTATTCAATAGCCATATGCTTTTTTTTCTCTAATCCTCAAAGAAAGTTACCTCTCGCCCTTTCCTTCAATAGCTCTACGGATTTTTCTTGCGATACATGAAAAAACATTGGGCAGCAATGTAAACCACGCTTGATGGAAGTATTCGTGACCGCTTCGAACCGCTTTTCTGATCTCGTAACCATTTGACACCAGACAACTCTGAAACCATGTCCACTTCTCCAATAGGGATTTTCCAAACTTACACTTACCATCTTTTGACAGATATTTTATTAATTCTAGTGTAGATGGTTCACTGAATGTAAGAATAGTCCTGAAATTTTCAATTTTGAAGTTCTTCTCTAGTCCAAGTAAACTTTATAGACTAAAGGACTAAAGCAACGCGGGTATACTCCTTCCAAAAGTTATCTATTCAAATTTAAATTCAAATGTATTGACATGAGTGAACTCCGTTGAAGGCATACTATAAAATCTAATTGACACTTGCAGTTTATTATTTATTACATTTATCATCAATCCTCTTAAATCCTTTGGAACACCTACAAGTATTTCTCTTTATTTTATTGTTTTCTTTTTGTTCGAATAATTTTTCAAACGTTCACTTGTAGACGAGTTTCTTTTTCCATATTACTTGTATCTTCGGAGAAAACAATTCTACAATATCCTTGTAAAACGTGGAAACAACAGAACCTAGTCATATCCTCTTAGACACATTTAAACGAAAAAAAAAAAAAAAAAAGACATCTCACCGACAACAATATATCCTGCCAAGAATTAGTTTTCCTTATTTACCATCTGCAAATGCCTCCTGACACACAAATAATAGGCAAGTAGAAAATGCCATACAAATTTTTTTCAAATTAAGTAAAATTGTGCGAGAAAAACAAACACGCCACCACCCAAATGTACTCGTATCTCTGTATCTGTTAGATGAAGGCTATCAAAAAATAAGAAAAATACAAAAAATCTGTTCTATGGCATTTATTCTGCCGTATAGTCGTATATGTGGTTGTGATGTACAATATATGTAGTATCCTAAAAAGCTTGTATTGTCATACATTTACCATGTAAATTTACAAAGTCATGACATGACACGAATCTTTTACGTGTCTATTGTGTTGGCCCAAATATATCATATAGCCACTTTGTGTGGGAAGCTTTGGGAAGAAGAATAGGACAACAAAAACACAGAACTTCCTGGGATAATAATACTTCGTTTACCAACACCGAAACGATGATAAAAACACACGCAAAACAAACACAGAGAAATCATTGCGTGAGAATTAAGGATGCCCCATACTCGTACTAACCATCAGATAGAGAGACTATGGTAAAGTATCTTTTTATGTATGACACGGAGTTTTCTACAAAGTACGAATACTGGTCTACTTAACCATTCAGCGAACTCAAGTGATTACGCAGGCGGAAACTGCCCAATTTATCATCTAGATATTCATTGTGGCTAATTATAATTTTCCTCTCCATACTCCATATCGGAGTAGAGATCATTGCTTCCCTGACATCCACGTTCTCGACGTGGTCCGCTTGAGATGTCTTACTTAAATCACACACCCATTAATCCTGTCGCGGTATATAATCATAATCGCATCGCATCTCATCTCGTCGTTGCATTATTTGTCGTCGTTCTCCTAGCGAATCAAGAGATACTTGATATAAATCATTCTTTAGGTGAAGCCTTCTCAAGACATTTTGCTCCTGGGATAGTCGTTGCTGATGAGGATGATGATGGCGATAGTGATGGTAATAGTTATGGTGCGAAGCTAGCTACGGCGCTACGTTGCTTCTGGGGCCATCTATCAAGGAGAGCTGCAAATAATAATTACCGCCGCCAAACAACATTAAGGGTGAAATAAACAAAAAAATTAAACACCATACTTTTGAGAGATGTGGAGCAAAAGACACGACAACAGGTACCACATTTGGACTCGCTCCAATTTCATGTATTTACGCTGTAATTTGCTTGCTGAAAGTGCTTAATGAAACACCCAGCGAGGATTGTGGGATAATTGGATTGGACTTGGCAATAGGGGAAGCGCAGGTGTAATGCGAAAGTGGGTGCTGCAAGGCATTAAAAAAGGCAACAAAAAAAGAACATTAAATGTCACACGCGATTGACTACTAAAGACGCATGCAAAGCTGACAAGATACGAGTACATTGCTTGCAGCATGTTAACCTAAATGTGTTTTTTTTTTGTTTTGTTTCCTTTTCTATTGTTTATGACAAGTGACGCATTTCGTTCGCACAGCAAAATAAGTATTACAGATTATGACATTCCTCAGAGATCTGTGCTAGGACCACATCTTATTTCATTATCTGCGGGCGAGATTTTAATGATGCAATATTCCTCGATAATGCACCGTTTCCATTAATTTTGATTTTACGAATTGTTTGCCATTTATTTATAAGTTCTTCTTCCGTTCTATGGTCAATACGAGCTACCCATATAGATATTTTTTTTAGGTTCTATTTGTCAAACGATTCTGTTCCTACAGATCCTAGAATAATATCTGATGAGAGCTTAAAGCTTCCTCTAATGAAGCGATTAAATGAGTTGGCTCACGGGGTTGACCCTCTTTCCGAATTGTAGTTTAGTTTATTAACATTGCGGTAGAATTCGAACTCAATCTCTTTTTCGCTTCCATATCCTTAAGATGGTTCACATGCCTGTGGCCATTCAGCTATGTCCACAACACCACGATTTATAAAGGTTATGATATACAACATACCAAAGGTGTTCTTACTCGGCTATCTATGACTTACTCAATTCATTGGAAGCTAGGATACTGCGGAATTCTAAACTCGATGTCACGACAGCTGGTTATACAAAGGTAAGACTATCTTCCTCGAATCTTAACCGAGAGTTCTCCAACCAATATGGAATGTAGTAACAGAGGGGTTATGAAGAACTTCGATTTCTTTGATCGACTGGAAGTTTTACACTCTGAACCTTTGAAGACATCGAATTCATCGAATTCATCGGGACTATCGGTCTTCGCTAATATCTTGAGATTGGAAAAACTTGCGATCCTTTGTATATGGTTCGTGCTCATAAGCCATATAAACTTTAAACGAAGTCCGGCAGTGTAAATAACAGATCATTAAGGGAATCACTTCTGCAATAATAATGTCCAACAAAATTGTCAAATATGCGAGTATATAACAAGTCCTTCGTGACTAAAGGAAGTCGGCGAACTGGATTGGTAGGATCGCACAATTGGCGGTTTTCTTTAGATAAAAGTACCACAAAGATGAGTCGGGCGCTAAAACGACATCATTTTTAAAACAATGTTATTCTCATACAAGGTTAATAAATCAAATCAGATACTACAATAGATACGCCGATGACTACTCTGGAATACTAGGTATTCCTTTCAACAACTATTATCATATAATAGCTTTAAAAGTGTTAACGAAATATGGAGTTCTTCTTGAATCTAGAGACTATATGTTAACACCAAGAGACTTACAGTGTGTTCCAAAAAAACGTACGTTACTCGTAAATTACTCCTTTTACTTTACTCATACACACATGTTTGTAGCCAAATTATTTTCTGCATTTAATTACCAATAGTGCTTTGTTTTCAGTACCTCAGTATATCTCCATTCTTTGGCGGTATAACATTATTTCATTACAAAATGGGTGCGGCTTTTAAAAAGCGCTTCGAAAGTTCTTAGTAAAACACCCAAAACGGTCGAAGCTAAGTCGGCAGCAAAATATTTAAAAACATCAGAGGCATCGGTGAGAAAGTGGATAAATGCGGTAATGTCTATGATGCGTCAAGTAGGAGGACCAAAACAAGCATATCCAGTAAGGACAATAAAGTACAATAATTTATGAATTGTTTCGGAAAAGCCCCACAATTAGTCTGAGGAACGCAAAAGAAAAACTGTCCAGAAAAGGAGTTAAAGTGTCCACCAACACAATACGACGCCGTTTGGCAGAATCTGTTATTAAAAACAGGAGTACCAAACCTAAACCGCTACTGACCCTAAAAATATGAGCAACATCATATTTACAGAGGAGTCATCATTCTTCTTTATAATTATTGGAAGAAAGCTCTTATAACATCGTTCATATTTATGGATTCAAAAATGTAATAATATGTGTAGTATTCACACAAAACCTCGATGTAAAAATGGTAAAATTATACCAGAAGTGTTTGTTAAAGTCTGCCGAATGTATGTATCGACCAAACAATTACGACTGGATTTTGCAAGAGGATAAGGATCCAAAACATCGGAGTCCCCTCTGCATCCAATGGAAAGAGGAAAATGGTATATAGACGTTAGATTGACCATCCCAAAGTCCTGATGCGAATCCAAAAGGAAATATTTGGTCTGTAATGAAGCACAGGTTTAAGGAAAAAAATATAGCCACGATAAAACAATTTTCGCGGGTCTTGAACCAAATTAGAATATGTGGAAAAATTATGGGAAAGTTGCACTAGACGATGCCAAGCAATTATTAAAAACAATGGTGATTGCACTCCCTACTAATATAATTGCGCAATTCGTTTTGATTTATACATATGTACTTTAATAAAAGAAATATGATTTAATAAAATTCAGGCATTTTCCGTTGGTTTTTTTTTTAGACACACGTTTTTGTTAAACACACTGTACTAGTCAGCTTTCCGAGATTAGTTCCGATTTTCGAGACGCTGATGGGGTAAATCAGCACTTTGGCCTGAGAACACCACTTCTATTGTACTTGTTTACATAGCCTCAGCTCCACTATGTTTAGTGACCATTATATCCCTTTTTAGTTTGTGTAGGATCGTTATTCTGTGTAAAGTTTAGGCCTTTCTTTTTCTTTATTGTTTCTACATAGAGATTGCTCCAACTCATCGCTATTTCTGCATTGAAGTTATAAATATTAATGAAATATCGTTTATTGCCTCTCATACTACATATTCATTAGGCACTCTAATTAAGATAGATAAAGAAATATCTTAGCTCATCAAGAGCTCTTGCAAATCCCGGTTTCCGGATTCTTTCCAGTAACAGAACATTACAGTGTTGTGTTTTGGATTGGAGCTCAGTTAAGCTAAACCAATCACCTTATTTCACTGAGTCCAATGTAATACGAGGATTTCTAGGCCAAGCTGGATAACCTGAATGTGGCGAGCTGAAACCTTTCTTTGGCATAGTAAAAGTAGGTCAGTTTCATGGACCATTACCGCCTACATGTAAAAGGCTATGCGCATAGTGACGCTTAAAGATGTTTCAAGATGCTTTAAGATGTTTAAAGGTATCTGCATGCGATGAAATCTACTCCCTGAATGACTTGAACTGCAACCAACTTCAGACTGCTATAATTTCCAAACCGTTCGTGACAGTGAGCTCAAATTTTGACACATGACAGACAATTTTATTATTTAAACCATTTGCGTCTCAGTTGTGTTGAAAAATTTTTATCCGCGATTGAATTCAAACGTGATAGTGTGATTGCTTTATATTTGGCTGGAAAACAACAAGTAGCTATCGTTAGACCCCTCCAGCACCTCAAAGTGAATAAATCATTTGTGTATCGAACCATAGCTCATTACGGTGATACAGCGTTGCAAAACGCCATGGAGGTGGTCATAAAAAAACAGCAACATCGGCAGAAATGGTTCGAAAAGTGAAGGCTCGAATTGAGCGAAATCCGCGTCGAAGTGGAAGAAAAATGGCTCGTGAACTCAACATATCGTTGGAACGGATGCACCACATACTGAAAAATGAGCTTGGGCTCAAGCCATTGAAGTTCCAAAAAGCACACGATTTTACACCGGAACAGAAAAAAGTTAGAGTCGAAAGAGCGAAGTAGTGGCTACCCTTGCGCAAAAGTGGTGAGTTGCCGAATTTGTTTTTTTCCGATGAATCGCCATTTGTTATTGAGCAATATGTCAACAATCAAAATGACCGAGTTTACTTCCCAGAGAGGTCCTTCGAAAATTTACACTATCGGACGGCCACCAGAAAGCAGGCAGCACCGATGGCCGACATAACCGCCGATGGTCGCCCTCCGCTCGTATTTTTGGACCGTGGCATCGAAATTAATGCGATCGTATACCGTGAAACTGTCTTAGAGGCAGTATTGAAGCCTTGGGCAAACAATCATTTCGGTCGGAGACCGTGGACATTTTAACAAGACTCGGCACCGTCTCACAAAGCGCGCGTCAACCAAGATTGGTTAAAAAACAATGTTCCGCACTTCATTTTTTCGATACAATGGATTGCAAATTCTCCGGATGCAAATCCGTTGGATTTCTCTGTCTGGTGTATTTTGAAGGCGAAGGTTGGCACTAAAAAATACCAAAGTTTGGACCACCTCAAATAAGCATTTCGCCGGGAATGGGCCAAAATATCGCAGAGCCACTCGCGTGCAGCGTGCTATGCGTTCTTCGGCCGCCTCAAGGCCATTATTCGCGCCGAAGGTGGACATATTGAAAACTACTGATACAATTTGAAAATTGATGTATTTTCCAACATTTTTTGCTTTGGCACAATAAAATTTATCAAAAAATAAAAAAATTATAGCACTTCAAAAAGTTGGAGTTCGAGTCATTGACCCTGTAGTGAACAGGCAAAACTGCGTTGTTCGTTAAGGTGGACTCAATTTGTTTGCGATTCATCACAGGATCCTTCTCACGCAAATCGTCTGACCTATTTTTGGAGTATTTCATGTGGTTTCTTTTTCTCATTCTTCTGTAAGTAAATTTTACCTGTCTTAAAGGTCTTCTTCCGGTTAAGTCAGCTCTAAATACAGAGAAACTAAAATTACTCTAGAAAATACGTCGCATTAGACCGTATTCTAACCAGTTTTACAGCATCACTAAGCAAGCTGTTGAGCAAATTCTCGAGTACGAATTTGATGCACATCTACGCTGTTGGGTCAGTTCAAATTCTGAGAAGCTGTAGTTTTCCCACCAAATTGAATACCATTTTTCATTTTTTGAGTTCAGTAAATACAGCAAGAGGGAGTAAGAGTAGAAGCAGCTTGAGAATTCTATCATATGTTCATTGTTTTTTGCAGCAAGGAATGTATTATTGCATACCGTTGGGAAGGTGTCATCGGTTCTCTAAAAGCATGATACTATATCTCCCTTAAGAATAATACTGCAATAGTTATAAAGTTCACTGCCTGTGCGGTAGACTAGACTTTTAACAATAGTAATACCAGTCAAGTTTGTAGCTTCCCATTAGTTTTCACTGGTATAATATGTAGATTACGAATTTAGTCGAGTCCTACTCAAAAAACTATATGAACATATACGAGTAAGTATGTATGTTATTTGACTTCTTTTGTGGAAAAGAGTGGAAGTGCATTTAAACTTCATAAACCGACTGTATTGTCGTTGGAAAAAATCCCGTCTCCTTTTCGTTGTTTCTTTTCTCTCCTTTTTCCTTGCATTTAAGGTGTGAATTTATGATGACGTTCTACATCGTTCTTCTCCGTTAAAGCTCTTCATCTGGGCGGTCACGCTAAATGAGGAATTTCCAACTCTGACTGAATGCCTGATGATAATGATGATGATTTCATTCAAGCATTTTCTGCGGAACCGTAAAAGCCATGCACCATTTGCATTTAATTCCCTGAGTGATAAATGCATTTTTGAGAGATGACTGGCTATCAATATCGCAGCGAGGATAGCCATGGCTGCCGACTAAAGTTGGCATTACAACGCAGTGTACCTCCGTCATAAGTCTTCCTCGGTTTCGTGAAAAATAATTCCTCCCCTTTTTGCCTTGCATCCCTTGCAATATACTCCTTACATACTCTGAATGTTGTTGTATGCTATTTCAATCAAAAGTTGAATTAATAATAGGAGTGAGGACCTTGCCAGAAGAACGAGTCTGCAAATCAAAATTTCGATGAACAGAAATAAAAATCGACTTGGACTCGAATTTTGATTCGAAACACTGAACGTGCGCGGGGTGATAATTTATGACGGGGGCTCTCTAAATTTTTCACAGATTAAGCAAATTTTTTTTTTTTTATTTTTGTTTTGGATTTTCATAAAAGTTTTGACACACGACAACATAGATTATTATTAATTTTTTTTTTTGAATTGAAATGTGTGTAATCTGTATGATGGATGAAGTAGAAGAGGATATTTTTATGAGTTTTTTTTTTTTTGAATAAATATCTGTACGAGAACATGCTCCATTTGAGTGCTTATTAATGGTAAGGTACTTAATTGTGGCAGTAAATTAATGTTACGGTTCTTGGAAGTTGTCAAAATAGTGAAATTAAAATTAATTTAAAATAAAAGTATTTGATTAAACGTTTGTATCATTTAGAAATATTGTAGAAGAGAATTTGGAAAATATATTTTTTAAATGATAAGTGCCTATTAGTTGATATACTATATATATAAAAAGAGCTGCGTATAAAACAAAAAAAGATAGGAGCAGGCAAGAAGATATGAGAAATAAGGAAGAGTTTTTTAAACAATTTAATTTCCTTTTTTTATTGACATTCTAAAAATACAAAAGAAATCTAAACGTATTTAAATAGTATTTGAGTGACTACATTCAGGCATGTAGGCAAAACAACTCCTAGAGCGCAACTGTCTAATTTATGCCAAACTATGGCGTTGGCTAAATTTGGGGGACTTATAATCATTCTACAGGGCGCTCAATTTTGGATCGCCACGTTTTCTGATATTTCGGGCTTTTCAGCTTTTTCCTAGAACCTACCATGGAACTTGAGGCTCTATTGCTGTTTGGACGCGGTTTTAAGATGGCAATTGATTTGCTCAGGAGGAAGCTGCTTGTGCACTTAAAGTTGGTTGAGTTTGAGTTGCATTTTCCTGTCACAAGATACTGCGAAGTTTTCGTGGCATTTAAGCCAACCCGCTGACTGAATCTTTATGCGACGTGGTCATCACAATTTCCTTGATAATTAACAACAGAGCCTAGGTATTTGGCACGGTGACTCCTTCTAAATATATGTCAGGAGTTAGGTACAGGTAGTATAATTAAACTAAAAAAATTTACTTAAAAAATCATAATAGCTTGTTACTTATAACAGTGCTATTATTGGCGAAAAAATAAGTCTTTCTGGACTCAATAAGAAGAAGAAACGGATTCTGACCACCGCCTTGGTGTATTTCAACTTCTTTGTTTATTCTCTCTGTGCATTCGATTTTCTTTTTGACGATGTCGTATATATCGCCTATTATTCTTATATATTATACGTCTTGGGTACTTTTTGAGATTTTAGCACGGTCCAAAAAAGATCTCTGGATACTCTATCGGACTCTTTTTCCAAGTCGATGAAGACGATATCCAGACCTTTCGAAGCTTTCCGATGTTTCTTCATCATTATCCGCAAATTCTGTACCGCATTATACGTCGCTTTGCCAGCCACAAAGCCGCATTGACTGCCGTGGAGTTTAATAAAAATGCACATATGCCCCCAGCAAATATTAAAGCATAAAATTATAATAAAAATGCATAACAATGACTCCTTACGTCGACCTTATGACGATAGTTCGACTGATATGTATCTACATACCAGTATTTGGGTGTCATCGTCGATTACAGTTTCAAGTGGAGCTATTATGTAGTTAGAGGCACTAAAAAACGTCTTCGTTCTACTTCATCTTAGCTACCGATGTCCAGCAGACGTCTTACAGCAATGCTACTTCGGCTTGTTGAGGTCTCACCTGAGCTACAGCACCCCGCGTGAGGCAACGTGCAAGCATCCGAAAAATGATAAAAAGGTCGTAACGACAAAATGGTGATGGCCACAGGCAGTTTCGTACCATGGAGATATATAAAATGGAGATAGCGTCGAAGATGACAACACATATAAGATCCAAACCCAACAAGCAGTGAACACGCGTAGACAACAACCAGACAAGTTACTGGTTTCAAGATGCTGGAACAAATATAGGCATTGAAGGTACTGTTGCGATAATATTTAACGAGCTTCCAACAAACCTAGATATCCTTCCAAGCCCGATATTTTTGAAAAATGTCAAGAAAATGTATCTAGACTCAAATGTATTAATTTTATTATCGTTTGTATGAATTGATCTTTCCATATGAATCTTTTGTTTTGTTTTTTTCGTAATAATAATGAATTATATTTTGAACTCAAAATAATATAATCAATCAATCTTCTGCAGCCAAACCCTCAGGCTTTCCTGATACCAGATAATACAATTTTTATGTAAACCTTTTCTAAAAAATAAACTTCAATTCAATTCAATAATATTGCGTTGTCGACTGTCTAGAACTCTCTCATATATTTCCATAGAAGCTGTCCGTGTCACCACTGCCTTACACCAGCTTCCACGGGTTATGCATTCGATTGCTTCTCATCATTTTTGAACAAAATCTAAATCCAAGATTTCCGATTATTACCCATACTTCGGAAGGCATGTGATCCGAGCCGTTTTTACTACTTCACTAACTTTAGCTTCTTCAAAGTTTGTTATTTCCTCTTCGTGTGCGACCACTCTTAGTTTGATGCAATTGCTATGTACATATTGATTGGACTACGTTGTTGCGTTTTTATTTTTATTTTTAGGAGTGCTCACTTTAAGGATATGCTTAACTCCTTTCTACGATTATATAAAAAGTTTCATTTGTTTTGATTGACCTTGTAATTCATTAGATCTACGTTGTATTTGCTTATTTTTATATAATAAATATCTGATTTACACATTCCTTAATACTCCTATATTCCTAATACTACGACATATCTGGAATAAAAAACGAAATTATCAATTATTCACCAGTTTCTATAATACCAGTTATAGAAAAATGCCTAGAAGATTTAATGACTGATAAACTTCGCAACTTCATTTATAAATAAAAACTAATAAACGAAAAAACAAACTGAAAAAACAAAAGAAAAAAAAGCTCGGGAAACTTGCTAGAAGAATTGTATTAGCGAAAGGTCTAAATAAAAGTAATCGAGTACTGGTGTTATTCATGGATTTTAGGAAAGCTTTTGACAGCTTATGCCATGCTAAGCTTCTAGTAGCACTTGGACGCATACGCATTCGTGGAACAATAGCAAACTGGCTTTGGGACTATTTATACAGTTGACTATTCTGTGTCAGAGTAAGGGACTCTTTTAGTTCAGAAAATGACGTGCATTACGGTGTACCAGAAGGATCTAATTTGGGTCCAGTTTTGCTCATACTATCCACAAATGACCTAGTAAAGGTTTTAAAAAAAAGTATTCCGTTTGCATACGCATATCTATGGTGGTTTGTCACAATTCTCTGAAGACAATGTTTCAAGTAATGCAAGACGAATTCAATAATGCCATAAAGTGGTGTCATGACAAAGGTCTTATTATCAACGCGTCAAAAACCAAAATGATACACATCCGGTCCGCGTCATAAAACAATTCAGCAGCAAATACATTTTGAAAATGATTGCCCTACCTCAACACCTAGTCTGCTGCTCGACGTTGTTGAGAACTATAAATACGTGTATCTTATTGTTGTTATCGAACGCCATTTTATCTGGAAAAACTAAAGAGTATGTTGCTACTCGTATCTAAAAAATCTCTTTTTGCTCTAGCAGACCTGAAACATCACGCAATACCTCCTAGCTTAAAACAAGTACGAGTATATCATGCCTTAATAAAATCGAAACTGAGGTATGGCATAATGGCTTAGCGCAGTGCATCTCAAACGCATATATCAAAACTTCAAAATATTCAATATGCATCCCTTAAAATAAATAATCAAACAAATGTTCCTGACGGAAGTTATTTTAAACCAATTACAGTACAAAGTATCTGCAAGATGACTCTTTTACTTGACTATTATGTTATAATGACCCGCGATTCTAAAACCCAATTAGTCATGACTTTAACACAAGAAGGCGAGCCGAAGGTTTTCTGCAGGGTCTTCCAATAGGGACTATTTGACAGTTGATGGCGCCCATATTGTTGAAGCTACATCTGTCAAATTGGCTGTCATTTATTCAGTCTATTTTGCCAAATCACCATGGACGGACATAGGCAACATTCCGCGCGCTTCACCCATTTTACGGTCTCCATAATCGTCCTACTGAGAGGACTATTCGCAGTCTGGTGGATAAATTTGAGTCCACCAGTTTAGTAAACGATAAACCAACACCCGTACGTCAGCGAAACGCAAGATCTGCCGAAAACATCGCCGGCAGTCGATTTCGCGTAGCTAACAAGTACTCGGTCTTTCGCGGACCACATCTTAGCAAATTTTGCATTGTGCATGCAACTGACCAAGGAGCTGAAGGTAAACGACCACAGACAACGGGGTTTTCTGAAGTCGCAGCTCTATGCGAATAAGCGACAAACCACAGCGTCCCTCAAAGTCAACCTAACCCATGCCATCGGTCAAATTCAGCCTGAATTATGCGCCAGAGTCATGGAAAATAAGGCATTTTGGATGCGCGCCACCCAAAGAAGCCTCGGGGGACATTTGAACGATGTTATTTTCCATACATAATGACATCGATAGGCTTTTCAAACGAATAAAAAATTTCGATGATACACACACTTTGTTTTATATAAATTTAAAAGTAGGAAGGGCTTAATGAAAGACCTTTTACAATTAGCGAGTTAAGTCTGTGAATTAATATATATAAGTTCAAGCGCGTATCTAATAAAAAAAAAAACAAAAATAAAAACAAACTGGAATGTGAAAATTTAGTTAAAGTTCTCAGCTGTCGCTAACGTGGATTTTTTTCCAACTACAATAATTCTACTGCCGTATCACCACCTTGAGATTTGGTACTCATATTTTACCTACCATCTGATTTTCGTAGTTCTGGGTACAAAAATATATAGTGTTTATCTCGCGGGCACTGGCGCCTGTCTGTGTTTTGTTCGTTTAGATCCATGACCATGACATTAAATCCCCTCCCCCTTCCCACCCCCAAAAAAGAATTCTTGAACAGCCAAATCCGTTGATTTTGCGATTCAAAGTATGAATTTTGGACTGAAGAACTTTCGTATTAACTGACTCTTGTGTTCATAACTGGAGGAGCTTAGTTTGGAAGACAAGTGACTCAATGAATTAATCGCTGTATTACGCGATTAAGGTTTCTTAACGTGCTTATGATTAGCATTCATCAATTTATGGCGAAGACAGACCGCAAACGTCGAAAATTCAAAAATTAATTCTGAAATTGCAAAATTATTTCTAAGCAAACTATGAAGCAAAGATGCTTTCGAAACCAACGTGTGATATTTTTATAAATTTGCAGAGCACTCAGATATCACAGTAAATGTGATATTTAGTGTCATTCTCACCTTCTCCTCGGAAATATAAGTATGGGAAATTCAATTTCTACAAGCGTGCTATTTCTCAATCGAAAACTACGAGTACATTTCCCGTCGATTTCGGTAGTGAATGAAGTGTATCATATTTTGGGATACAGCAAGTTTTGCCCAGTGCTATTGTAAATTTACAACTTGTCAGGGATCACTCATGTCAAGCATGTTAAAGGATCGACTTTTCTTTAGCTTATACCATATACCTATGTTATTTTCAGTCAGATTTAACTGTACCAATATGGCGTCCCGCAGTGCGCTTTAAACATAGTTCCCCAAATTTCCACAATTTGATGTCGACCTGATGACAGGCTGTCTAAAGTACCGTGCTTTACTTGGGTAATATTTTAGACTGCTGTATTTTTCTTTAATCTTACAACCGTAGCGCAAAAATGGCTTTCTTTAAAGGTATCCACCATATAGGTTTCAAAGTAAATAATTTTCGACTTCATGTTGCGGAGCTCCACATTTCACCGAACTGAAATTTCGGTCCTGACTTGAATGTTGAGTATCTTGAAACAAGTATGATAGTTTCACAAAACTGGTGTTAAAATTTCTTTGCTGCCGCTGGAGAATCCGATTTTGCAACACTGTAGGAGAACATCTATTATAAAAAGTTTAGTTACAATAACTATTGAACATTTGATGGGATTGACTTAATCAAAATGTTGTGGACACTTGATTCACAAGAGGAAAATAAAAAATTTACAACTTCTACGAGAAGTTGTAAACCATTTACACTTTAAAATTTTAACAAATCCTACCACTAATTCCATACAAAAACCACAATATAAATAATAATCCCAATGATGGCTCAGATGACTACACAGCTCATCAATCTGCTAACCTGATAACTCACATCTAGATAAATGGCTTCAATAAATCATTGTGACTTCGTTCTAAACTTTAGTTTGGAAATGCACTATTTAATCCAAACAAATCTTTGAATTTGCACTTTTATAAATTTCCAATCTGTTCTCGGGAATAGTTGATAAACTTTGCAAAACAAATCAAGAAACATAAAACAGATGCGTTCTTCTTTTTATTTTATTCTTCAGCTGTACGAGAGTAATCGAGTATCTTCACCATTAAGCCGCACGTAGCCATGATTACGAGTACTTGTTTTATTTTCCAAATAAGAAAGAAAAGAAATTGAATTTTTAAGATTTCTACGAATTAAATTTCAGATACAATTGGTTATGAGGATGTCTGCGTATTTTTGCGCAAAGAAAGGTAGATACATCATGCTGAACGGCATAGTGTGCCACTATCTAGGAGAAAATTTATTCGGTTTTATACTCTGCAATATACGAGTATATACGGACAGTAACATACTCGTATTCATACGGTAACTGCTCAAGTAGTTGTGAAATTGTTTGCAAAGAAATGAGATTCTCTAGATGCAGCAGTAGTAGTCTTTACTTTACCTCCCGAATCAAGTAATTGAAATTCCACAATTTAAAAATAGCAAACTGCATCATTACCGTGAATTTTAAAATGAATTTGAACATGGATGCGATTTAGAATGCACGAACCGCCAAGTGCGCAGCATCAACAAGTGAAAAGATTCATGTACTAGAGCGTACGAATATAATATGGACATACTTGTATGTGCATATATATACATTTGTATTTAGGTACATATCCCGCGTTCTCTCTGGCCCCTGGTAAGCTATCCCGGTTGAGTTGGTTAGTAATTGAGTGTTGATCTTCAAGCCTGAAGTGGAGAGGATGCTTGTGTTTTGGAATAAAGCAAAGCGCACAGTTGCATGTAAATTTTTTTTCTTTTTACTTTCAATCAAATTCAATTCAATTGCCGGACTACGTACAGATGTACGGATGTATCTTTATGCATTAGGTATTTCTAAATGCAAATTTGTATGCAATTTTTTTATTTGTTGCTGCTTTTGTCATTGTATACTCGTATGTTCACATGCAATAAGACCGTATTTGAATTCAGATTCTATGGTAATGTTTGGCAGATGCACCGAGTTAAATTAATTGGGGTTAATCGACTAGAAGGTGAAGTTGAATCAGGTGTGCGAATATATGTCAAGTTGAGGTTGAGTTGCATTAATTAGCAAAGCATTAATTGGACGAATGTTGATAGTTGTGGGTGTGGATCAGGCCGTCAATGGCAATATTTCTGGTAAAACAAAAATGCTCCATGTATAGCGACAAGAACGATATCAACTACATACCTTTCGTCCTTGTCTATATTAAATATTAAATCTTCATTAGATCATTAGAGACACAAATTTAAATTTAGCAAATATTTTTTTATCTCTGACTCTTCTTAGAACAGTCTAGTGTATAGAGATCTGCAGATCTTAAATTATTTATTTGTCCTATTGTCTAGAATATCTTTAGAATAATAAATCTGGTTGAAAACAATTACGTTAACGTAATTATTATTTCCCTAGTAACTGTGTCCCGTTATAAACATGCTAAATATGGTCGATCAACACAACAGACAATCGGTATCATGGTATGCACTTCAAGCGAAACTCTATGCATTAGCACTTGCGCGGATGCAGGTTACAGAAGAGCTCGAGCCTATAAACCACGTTCAGCACATTACTTACACAGATTGAGTGCTAGTCGTTGATTGTTCGTCGAAAATTTTCTGTGGCGGTAAGGCACAACTAGGCTGCTTTACTGGACGACCTACGCTGCCCCGTAAAGGACCGATGCACTTTCATGTAACTTTTTCAATATCATACTCGTACTTGCGAATGTCTTGCGAACTTCGCAATTCAACTCCAGACCCACAGTTTTCTAAACGTCTGTAGAACCACTTGCATTCGCTGATGACATTAGCATCTTTATCAGAACTCAGCGAGCTGTGACTGGTGCATTCGCAAGTATTGGAACAGAAACGCCATAAATGGGTTTCATCGTGAACGAGGGCAAATCTAAGTACATAAATGCAGTCAACAAGAACCAACATTTGTTAAGACATATATGTATGTCCATACACGAAAAAGTGCCGAAAATTTCGCAAAAAAAAAAAAGTTGCTGAACGAAGACAAACTACGAGACGATAATCTACAGTCTCAAGCTGCAAATGAATGTATAATAACCGTAGGTGGAAAAATACCCTATGAAACGCTCAGGCAATACCTAAAGTCGGAGCTCAACAAATCTTTATCTGCCAGGATTCTCCCGAAAGAAGGCACAAAATTTATTTTTTATTTTTTATTATCATTCATTCGATAACAATGGAAGTTAATACAACATTAATTATAATTTTCTTAATTTTAACAAGTAGTACTATGTAACAAAAATTCAATATGCAAAATCTAAGCAAGAAGTAACAGTAAATAAGAATTAAAAGTCAACTAGAACTACGAGGGGCGTTCAATATATTCTCGGTATCGATATGAAGGAAAATGCGAATTCAATTTAAATTATTTTTATTTTTCAATATAATCTCCCCTAACATCAATGCATTTGTTACATCTTGAGATAAGCTTTTTTAAACCCTGAAAAAAATAAATTTCCTCTTTCTCTGCAAAATACCCATTTATTGCCGAATTGAGTTCTTCATCATCCGAAAATCTTTTTCCACGAAGACATTTTTTCAAATCCGGAAACAGGAAATAATCATTAGGGGCAAGGTATGGACTATAGGGTGGGTGTTGGATTTCTTCGAAACCACAATCTCAAGGCGCAGCAGCCTTGGAAACTCGCGCCGTGTGAACAGGAGCGTTGTCATGAAGAAGCTTTTCTTTTTAATTTCCTCCCGCAAATTATGCAAAGTGGAAGCGTAGGATGTGGCGTTGATGGTTTCACCTTTTTTTGTGTACTCAATGAGCAAGATTCCCTTTGAGTCCCAAAAAACTGTGGCCATGAGCTTCCCGGCAGACGGAGTGACTTTGAACTTCTTTGGGGGGTATGTTCCTTTTTTATGCCACTGCATGGACTCTTGTTTGCTTTCAGGGTCATAGTGGTGGACCCATGTTTCGTCCCCAGTAACAATTCGATCCATAACACCGTCCGCGTTCTCACTACACATCTCCAAAAGCTCTCTACAGCATGCGATTCTCACTTTTTTCTGAGGCGCTGTGAGCATTCGTGGCACCCACCTTGCACTGACCTTTGAAAGGTTAAGATGGTCATGAAGAATGGTGTGAATGGTACCAATTGAAAGCTTGGTGATCTCTGCCATCATTTTCACCTTTATTCGGGCATCCTCAAGAACAAGTTTTTCGACTTCTTTGATGCTTTCTCCTGTACAAGCAGTAGCCGGGGCGCCGGAGCGGGGATCGTCTTCAATGCTCTCTCTGCCTCTCTTGAACTCACTTGACCACTTTTGCACAGTTGATAATGAAGGTGCGGAACCCTGGTAAACAGCCACCATCTCTTCATGAATAGTTTTTTGACTTTTTCCTTGCTTAGTGAGAAATTTAATTACAGCGCGATGCTCAATTTTCACCATCATCGCCTCAGTTGCCATTATGATTCTGTTTAACTAGAGATAAAACGCGAATTAATAATCACATTTATATGAAATTTTACATGAATGCACTAAAATAATAGTATTATTTGATAAATAAGTCAATTAATATATACAACCACAGTTTCATCCCGATACCGAGAATATGTTGAACGCCCCTCGTACTACAATTTTTAAATGTTTTTCATCAGAGAATGAACGGTTAGTGGAACTAGTCTCGAATGTATCAAGTTAGTTAATATAAAAAAAAGTAAAAATCATAATTATTTTTTAATTAAATTAAAATACAGTGGTGGGGTGAGATTCAATTCATGTTAAAGGTTTAATGTTAAATAGCTGCCACTAAATAATTAACTTAAATAGATTATCTATCACATTAAAGTCATAATTAAACGGCAAGTTTTTGACACTTTTGGTAAATGAAAAGATATTCTGAAAATACGAAAAGATGTGTATTGTGGAGAGGTATAGAAGCAAGGTTCATAGCCGAGCTACGAAGATCATAAGTGTTCGGATCATGATTTATGCATTTATTAAGAAAAATATTTTTAAAACTTTATATAAGTAAAAATGTTTTAGAGGTAGTATACAGGAATTAAGACAGAGTGGGAAACTGTGTTCACATCGCCCTTTTTTCCAGATGATTCTAAGCAAATGTTTTTGAAGTATCAGCAAATGTTGTGATTTGTTTTTGTGTGTACCGCACCAATAAGTTAACCCATGCTGCATTTTAGATTGGACCAGGCCATAATAAATAGTTACTAAAAGTTTTCTCGTGCAAAATATTCTCAAATGGTAACGCATTTTGGTCGTTTTTAGCAGGTATTTTCTTAGGGAAGCAGTATGAGAGCTCCGGTTTAGTCTACTATCGATTTCAAATCCCATATACTTATACCTCTGCATTACCTATAACAAAACAATTCGTTGAGCAACTTTTAGTACTATTAAATGTAGTTTTAGAATGAGATTCACAGCAAGTGTCAGAACGTAGAAAAATGTTGTTGCACTGCACCACGAACTATGAAAAGTGAAAACCGGAAGTTGTAAGTTCAAAGCAGGCATATTAAAAAACATGGATTTTTGTTTTGTCGCTTATATCTAGTTTATGCAAGCGGAATCAGTGTCTCAAAATTTCTTTGTCATGGCTGATCTCAGCTGTCAGATCTAGGAGAGAGCTGCCAGAATATGAATAGCCTATATCATCATCAAACCCGGTAAGCCTACATTTCATAATTAAAGTAAAAATAGGGTGAATGTATACTAAGTACAATATTGGTCCCAAAACAGAGCCCTGTGGATCACCAATTCTTGTTTCGCAGTACTAATTTGTCTTCTATTCGAACTACTTGTTTCCAATTCATGAGATAGAATTCAAACCAACTAAGTATAAACCCTCTGAATCCAGCTTTGTTTAATTTATTTAGCAAGATGAGTATCAAAAGCTTTAGTTATACATATCAATAAAAAGAGCGGCAGCTAAATTTATATATCTTACTGTAGAAGCTAAGGAGGGCATCCTCTGTTGCTCTACCCGCTCTGAATCCATACTGCCAATTGCTAAAAAAAGAAATATTTTCAAAATATGATACAATTCTCTAGGCCTATAATTATTAAGTATTGTATTGCCATCTTTTTTGAATATAGGTATTACTTCAGCAATTTTTAACATATTGGGAAATTTACCACAGAAGATACTTTTGTTAAATATATGAGCCAAAACATCTACAATATTAAATAAAAGAATTCGAATAAGAATTATAAGTAAGTGAATTCGATTTGCTTAGGGACATAATAGTTTTATAAACCTCAAATGATGAGAGCCTCTGCTCTTTCTCAGTCGTACATCGGCTAGAACTAGAGTTGCGTCCTACATCAGATATTGTTTTATTCGCAACACTAGTAAAATACAAGTTGAAGGTATTGGCTATTTCTGCGCAGTTAGTAATATCCTGATTATTATGTTTTAACCCGTTGGAGCGATTCTGTTAAAAAGCTCATTAACTATAACCCATTTTTTTTTTGCATTACCTTTTGCATTGTGGAATTTGTTGATGTAAAAATTTTCTTTGCATATAGGAATTTCAAGAGCAATTTCTTTACAAATCTTATCGTAAGCACTACGAAGATGATTATTATGTGGATACTTTTTACATTGTACTCTTAATTTGTTTTTTTCGTTTATTTTATTAACTAGGTAGTTGGATATCCAGGGCTTAGGCTTGTTTGGTTTTTTACATCTCTTATGCACGTCACCGAACACATTTCAACATGTTTGAGAAGTATGTTAACTTAAATCTAGTCGAATTATTCGCCCAAAATCGCATGCAATAATTTTGTTTGTTGGTGACGACCTCTGTCTCAGTCTCAGTTATCTGTGGAATAAAACCTCAGATATCTACATGGCCCAGAGTTCTCTGCTGTTCTATTTTGAAATTTTTACAGATTTGTAGATGGAATAGGATGGACCAACATAAACGCCGCCAATTCGAACACGAAGGCATTGCAATGGATCCACATGTACGGATCCATACAGCTAATTGAAATTATGCTCGTCCATAAGGAATCCTTATGACAACGCATTCTTCTATTAACCCACTATACTAATCTAACGCTCAAAAGTTGAATTCTAATAACCAGTATAATTCTTTGGACCCTTCTTGAATGCACTTTATTTCTTTTAATTTTGCCTGTTTTAGTGCTACGACCGGTTGAATGTACCCTGACCCAATTATCACAATTTTATGAAGCTCTCCTTAGAGCAAAACTCATAAATACTCGTGTTTTACAAAAATAAATTTAGTTCACTGTTCACAATTTTCCATTTTAACATATCCAGGTCCCAAACGAATACAGTTTAATTAATATCTAGTCTTTCTAAAAGCTGTTTTTTATACGAGTATATTGCATATAGTTTTCAATGTTTCTGGATTATTTAATGTTCAGATAATGATATCACAATTTCTATAAAATTCTCTGCTTGACATTATCAAAATCGTTGTGATTAATTATTCGATAATGTATCTATTTATATCTGAAGCGGCTTCTTTGATAAAACATTTAGGAAGGCATATTTTTAAAGTTTGAATTTTTTTTACTAAATAATGCAACATAGCTGTGGTGGAAAATAGAGAATGTGTGACAAAACCAAATCAAACAGGGGTTTGATTCACATAAAAATATAATAATTATACACGGGGTATTGCTTAAACATATCAAATGCAAAGTTCAACCAACGAGAGGAAATACAATTAAATATATATATAGTACAATATAAGAATAGTTTCTTGGTTTTTTGTCCTTAATTAGAGAGCTCCACTTCTCAGATTTCCTTGTCAACTGCTTTCTTACGTATTGAAAGAGCCGTCTCGAATGTATGCAACACTGTGGTCTTTTCTTTTAATCGGCATTTTTAGACGTAGGCCCACTTTGACAAAAACTCGTCCAGTACTCATACTCGTATATCTATGAGTATTTAGCAGTTGTTGAGGAATATTTGACTGAAATTTTGGAATTGCGTTCAGCATGGATGAAGGATTAAATAAGTCATTTATTTGTATTATTATTATTAGAGCGTAGAAAATGCGCAGGTTTTCCATATTACGCAGCTCTTGGTCTATTTGGTTATCGGGTCGCTAAATGGATCATTTGTATGCATATTTATACTTTGCGCTACTAATATCTATATTGAGATCCCCGTAGTCTGTCTTCTTGGAACATGATTTTTACAACAGACATTATATATTGAGATGATCGCTTTCAACTATGTCGGTCAGACTGTGGATTTCTTTGACGGCAGCTGCAGTAAATGTCGTATGTTTTCCACTAATGTCCTTGAATATGCAATTTACGTACGTTCCAAGACCATACTTCCATTTTCTGTTCGAGTTGTTATCTAATCGTTGTGACGTCTTGAGGTAACTAAGGTCACCAACAATGAGCGCATATTTATCCGAGGCCAACTAATGGTTCGTCACATATTTTAATCTCTTCCTTATAGGGTTGTGAGCCCTATGATGGCGTAGGCCAATATAATGCTACTGGCCGGGCATGCCCTTACCATTTCAGCCTGGATGAGTAAGGGCTTACCACTGGCAAGCATTTCGGTACGAACTTGATTGTTGCGCTGCGAGCCAAATCCAAGTTATTGAACATTAAGCAGCTTCCCGATAAATCATTCAAAATCTCTGTGCCAGCCATCAAAAGTTCTCTCACCGGTTACTAATCTGGGCTATCAAATAATAAGATATAGTCGTGATAGTGGAGGGTAAACACCCTAAAGACATTTGCTATAAACGCACACTGTTCTAAGAATATTGGATATACGAGTATACTCATCAGTAATATGGTGGTACAAAACAAAAAGGAAACTGCCATACAAAAACTGCATCGGCTGCATGGATCAAATGAATCTTCTATCCGATATTCCCGAACTTGAAACGATCTGAGCAGTAAACGACCGTCTACCTAAGACTCTATGTTTCGGCCGAAGGTTCAATATAGCAATCCCAAGTCGGGAAACACGGAACTACTAAAATCCCACGTATCAAGTGGTACGAGGGTAGTCGCAGAAGTACCCGATCTAACAAAGAACTCACAAACAAATTGGGGAAAAATATATTTCACTACGTAGTCGCCTTGTATTTCAATATACTTTTCCCAGCGATCTTCAATAGCTTTGATACCATGTTTATAGTGAGAACCGTCGAGCTCCTTAAAATAGCCATCAACCGCAGACTCCATCTTTTTACTGTTGCCAAATCTTTTCCCACCGAGCCAGTTTTTACAAATTCGGAAATCCGAGGGGACTAAATCTGGCGAAAAGGGTGCATGAGGAAGCAATTCAAACTTTAACTTAAAATTTTTCTTCGCCAAATGCGGTCAGTTTTTTCTTTATTTCATTTTTCAAACGATGCAATAAGCTCGCAAAATATACCCGTTGATTGTTTTTCCTTTCTGAAGATAATCAATGAAAATTATCCCACGCGCATCCCAAAAAACTGACACCATGGCATTCCATCATCAGATGGAATTATCTTCGCCTTCTTTGGAGCCGATTCACCCCTTTGAGTCCATTGTTTTGACTGTTCCTTTGTATCGGGAGTAAAGTGATGGACCCATGTTGCATCCATGGTTATGGGTCGACGCAAAAACTCCGCTTTATTGCTGTGAAACGCCGCCAAATACTCGATTGAAACATCCTCACGACGCTGTTTTTCCATTGTGAGTAATCGCGGCAACCACCTTGCGCATAGTTTTCTCATGTCCAACATACATACGTGTACAGCGCGTTTTGGAATGCCTTTCATATCTGTTTGTTCACGCACTTTCAATCGACTGTCATCCAAATCCCATTTTGTGGATTTTTTCCACATTTCTGATGAGCCCACCTCATTTGGTCGACCATAGCGATGTTCGTCTTAGCAACTCGTACAGCCTCGCTTAAACTCTGCCACCCAATAATTTATTGTTGTAAACGAAGGAGCTGACTCCCCCAGAGTAGAATCCAGTTCCCTTTTGATGTTGGTTGGATTGAGGCCTTTAAAATGAAAATATTGTATCACATAACGATGAACAATTTTTTCCGTGCTTAAACATTAATTGAGAGCGTTCACTGTTGATGACTGTGCCGAACAAATACTAAACGACATAGCGTCGTCAAACTTCAAATTTAACCTTTATAAGGTTGGTACTTTCCACAATTGTCATTCTTTTTAAACAACAACCGCTGTCTATACGTCAGGTCGGGTACTTCTGGGACTATTCTCGTATACGGATGGATTAAAGATCGTCAACAAAGTGTGTGCTAGTATACGAGTATTTGGTCCAAACGCCAGAATTGCGCAACCAATACATACCATTCAGATGTGCGCAAATCTCATCCTTGATAAGGGGAATGAAGGATGTCCCCATCCATATACGAACGGACAGCCAAGCTGCCATTAAAGCATTAGGCTCTGTCCTAATTGACTCCGAATCAGTCTTGCACTGATTCAATGCACTACAGAATCTCTCCCGTGAGAACAAACTAAAACTTTAATCGGTGCTTGGTCATAAAGGTATTGCCGGAAATGAAATAGCCGATGAACTGGCTAGAAGCGGTCCGACTGATTCTTTCATCGGCCCTGAGGTGTTCTGTAATATCCCGAACTCAGCAATTAACTCAACAATAAGGGTACACAAAATGTGTATATCCCATTGGGAAAATATCCCAGGGCTTTGCTAGGTTAAAAGAGCCTTGATGGCACAAAAAAAATCAAAAGAATCCCTACAACTGAAAACGGATGATATCAGAAGACTGGTTGAAGTTCTAACCGGTCACAGCTACCTCCGAAACTGAATGTCGTCTTTACATGGAAGACCATGAAAATGCGGAACGCATTTTATGTGAATGTATGGCTCTAAGTGCCTTAAAGAAATATTTCCTGGGGAAATTCTAAAAATCTCCACTTCTCTTGGCTTCTTACTCGTAATTCTGATTTTGTGGTAACATACAAAAGATCTTTTAGGTCGCAGTGCCCCTACAATTGGCGGACCAAATCCCAGGAAAAAAAAAGATCTCTTTCGAATATGATGGACTACGTTTACGCTGTCCTGGCTGTAGACATCAGCATCTTCCTCTCTCTCGATAATTCTACAGTTGAACGTCTTTGCTCTGAGGAGCTGTTCCTTCATAAAGGAATTATTGTTTGAGACCGCACATTGAACAATGTCGACTATCTTAAAGAGGAAATGATAAATATTAGAGTACGAGTAAGTCTTCAAAGCTTATAATTGGCTTGAAGCGGCTTTTATCCCAGCTGGTACACAATTGATTTTTTGGGTAGACTAAATAGTATTCCCAGTTCCCAATCATGGTTTCAGTTGGAGTGGCATTTTATTCAATAACAAATATTTCGCATTAACATTAAGATCTCATTGCAAGTGAAGGCGTATAATGCAAGAATGGTTCGAAATGAACAAGTACAAATTATTTTTTTGATAAGTGTAATGAGTATGTATAAATTAACATAACAAATAGTAGGTATTGAAACATTATTGTTATCAAATTTTATTATTTATCGCTCTTAAGTATCATTGTCTAAGTGCTTGAAAAGATAAGTCTTGAAAGCGTTTGTATTTTTGATGCTCGACAGGTAGTGAGTTCCACAAACGAGTGGAATGGATAAAGAATGTTTGTTCAGGTTGCTGGCAGTTAAATCGGAGTAGTATCAGTTATAAGTTAGCCTGTTTTGCAGGTACTCAGATTATCGTGGCTGCATAATGCTATGTAACTTGTAGTAGTTGTGTAGCTTATCAAACGGCAGGCCCGTTATTTGTTTGGAGTATCTAGATATGTGACCGAAGTTGCTATATATAGGGTGACTTACTCGAACTGTAACTTTTTAAAATGCTATAATTTTTTTATTTTTTGATAAATTTTATTGTGGCAAAGCAAAAAAGGTTGAAAATACATCAGTTTTCAAATTGTATCAGTAGTTTTCAATATGTCCACCTTTGGCGCGAATAATGGCCTTGAGGCGGCCGAAGAAAGCATAGCACGCTGCACGCAAGTGGCTCTGCGGTATTTTGGCCCATTCTCGACGAAATGCTTGTTTGAGGTGGTCCAAACTTTGGTATTTTTTAGTGCCAACCTTCGCCTTCAAAATACCCCAGACTGAGAAATCCAACGGATTTGCATCCGGAGAATTTGCAATTTGCATTGTGTCGAAGAAATGAAGTGTGGAACATTGTTTTTTAACCAATCTTGGTTGACGCGCGCTTTGTGAGACAGTGCCGAGTCTTGTTGAAATGTCCACGGTCTCCGACCGAAATGATTGTTTGCCCAAGGCTTCAATACTGCCTCTAAGACAGTTTCACGGTATACGATCGCATTAATTTTGACGCCACGGCCACGGTCCAAAAATACGAGCGGAGAGCGACCATCGGCGGTTATGACGGCCTAAACCATCACCATCGGTGCTGCCTGGTTTCTGGTGGCCGTCTGAAGGTGTAAATTTTCGAAGGACCTCTCTGGCAAATAAACCCGGTCATTTTGTTTGTTGACATATTGCTCGATAACAAATGGCGACTCATCGGAAAAAACCAAATTCGGCAACTCACCACTTTTGTGCAAGCGTAGCCACTCCTTCGCTCTTTCGACTCTAACTTTTTTCTGTTGCGGTGTAAGATCGTGTGCTTTTTGGAATTTCAATGGCTTGAGCCCAAGCTCATTTTTCAGTATGTGGTGCATCCGTTCCAACGATATGTTGAGCTCACGAGCCATTTTTCTTCCACTTCGACGCAGATTTCGCTCAATTCGAGCCGAACCATTTCTGCCGATGTTGGTGTTTTTTTATGACCACCTCCATGGCGTTTTGTAACGCTGCCAGTATCACGGTAACGAGCTATGGTTCGAGACACGAATGATTTATTCACTTTGAGGTGCTGGAGGGCTCTAACGATAGCTACTTGTGGTTTTCCAGCCAAACATAAAGCAATTGAATTCCATCGCGGATAAAAATTTTTCAACACAACTGAGACGCAAATCGTTTACAAGCCTTTTAAATAATAAAATTATCTGTCATGTGTCAAAATTTGAGCTCACTGTCATGAACGGTTTGCAAATTATAGCAGTCTGAAGTTGGTTGCAGTTCGAGTCATTCAGGTTGTATATGTTATATAAAGTTCTCGCCTTGTATTGTGATCGACACTACAGAAAACTTCGCATCCATACAAAAGGACAGGTGTCCTGTGTCTTGATCAGTAACAACTTGGACAGTCACAAACCTTTTACTTACCCATAACAGACGAAGACCGTTGTATACCTTGCCGATGGTGACACCTGCATGGTCAGCCCAGTTTAAGGTCTCATTGGAAATTATCCCCAGGTTCCTGGTAGAATGGACACAGTCTATATTTGACCCACCTAACTTAATCGGTGGGAACTTTGTTGTATGTAATTTATTTCTGTAAATAACCAATTATAATACATTCTGAAAAATATTCCAGAAGAACTTGTCATTCTCAATTTACCCAACATGTTTCCATTTTAACTACTCATTTTCTGTCTGTGAATTTGCAAGCTTGATCTAGTGATTGTCTGTCAGATTTTCACAACTTTCATTCCATGAAACAAAGATCTACATACTCGTATACATCTTAATTGTAAAAATGTATTTCCTTTATTTAAAAATTAAGAAAGAAACTTTGACAATGAATATCCAGTGTCCTATTTAATTAATTATTTTGTCTACAACTCAGTTATACGATTGCATCTTTATTTTATTTTTTTTTTATATGTTTAACCAACATTTTAAGATAAATACGTTTATTTATATTCATTCATAAAAGAAAATTGTTTCTCTGACACTCAAGAAAATTTTTTTTATTTCTGACTATTTACTATAAAACTGTCACTACAAAGCCGTCATACTTATGCTGACGATATTTTAACCTTATAAAATATCTAACATGTGTTTGCACGTGTATTAGTATCTACATCAAAAGATTTTTATTTTCTTCCATTCAGATATTTATATCGTGAGTCGTTAATTAACAATTCTATCGTTAATTCTCGTGGTTATCGTTTCTAAAGCTATTTTCATGCACTGAAAGCGTAAAAGCAATCGAGGGAAAAAAGTATCTTTGAGTTTCTGGCGCTTCCATATGTATTATGTTTGTTTGTTTGTTGCTCTTTTTGACATCATCATTGCAAATTGCTAGAAAGCTAAAATATAATTGTCTCCCAGTTTGTTTTTGCGCCACCACCCTATAAAATTAATTGTTGATTATGTCATGGTTCGTACTTCGGTAGATTAAATTGCTTTACTCTGTCGAGGTAGGTAGGAGTATGATGTCGAGTCACACAAGTAATATACCCATTCAAAAAATTTAAAAAAATTGTCATGAACCATTGAAAAAAAAAAAACTATCCAACTATCCAATATCTCGCCGCAGATTTTTTGAATTGTACTCGTATTTACAAAATGTATACATTTTTCTAAATGTAAATAAATTCATTTTTTGTTTTTAATTTGAGGAAACTATTAACACGAATCTTTGCGTGCGTTTTTGTAACGCTCTCATAAAATAATCTGTGTTCCGGAACAAATTATCGCTGGAAGTTATTACCGAAGCAAGTTCGAGTACTCATTCTCGCAGTTGTGTATTTATTTTGGTGTTTGCAGCACACTATCAGATATATGTATACTCATCGATATTTTCTTTTGATGTTAGGTTGGTCGATTTTCTTTTTTTTTTATTTGTCTTCAGATTTTCCGTTTTGCCTTGATCGAGATTACTTTTCCCGTTTGTACTAGGATTGTTTTATTAAGTAAGCAAGTGTATACTATATGTACGTATAGTGGATTTTTTCCAAATCAAAGATAATTGGTTAAATAAATTGTGGCATAAGGAGATTTTTTTGTTCTGTTTTTATCTTAATATAGCTGAGCCCTATCATCACCTATCGTTCGCGTCTTATTCTTTTTGATCTAATGCTAGAGTACACATCAAGTACCTACCTACCTCGAATGCCCAAAAACCTAGGAAATCAAATCTGCTGAAAATTTGATTTATGACAGTCTTCTTCAGATCAAAATCGGCGACCCATGTTTAAGAAAAATTCAATGGAAAACAGAAACGTATACCATTGAACTTTTGATACAAAATCTGATAAAAATATTTTTGAGTTTCCGCCCTAGATTATAGATGCTTTTATGGAAAATGTTGTGGAGTCCACAGTCTGTTTGCCATAGTGTAAGGGTCAAGGAAGAGAAAGTATCGATTCAGTAAATATATTATATGTAATGGATGGTTTACCCACAAATTAATTTGAAATTGCCACAAAATTACTATCAAAAGCTATAAATCGTGCCCGTAAACGACAATAGTATTTCATCACACGTGATGATGTAATCTATAAAACTTACCAAATCGATAATTGTTACCTAAATTGGTGTCTACTTCAAGGGAAGCATATCGAATGTTGCCACTTTGGAAAAGATTGTACCGACACGTCACGCTTTAAATTTCAAAACAGGAAACAAAGAAATCGGAAAACTTATCGATGTTTCATTTAAGGCTTAGACATACTAAACAAATCCGATGGTCTGATGACCAAAACTCATTTCCTAGTTCAAAAACCGTAACATTTTTAATAGCTAATATGCAGTTGCATGGTTTTATGGCCTTAAGTCTTCTGGCATCTACCACCTTGATCAAAAAGTTCCCGGAGGACACCACCGTATGGCGCTCCCATTTTTCCCAATTAAGTTCTGTTTTTTTTGTAAAGTTGGTAAATCTGTTGTTGACATTCAAGCGTCATAGTTTGATATTTGCAAAAATTAAGTAGCCAAGAGTACATCTATCTCTGTGTGTGTTGGCGATTTTTTACAATTTTAGAAACAACGAACTTGTATTAAATTTTGCGTAAAAAAACGGATTTAATGGTGCGCGAACGTTGGAAATGTTGGAAAAGTGTTTCGGCAACGATTCTCTAAAGAAAACGGTCGTTTACCAGTGGCACGAGCGGTTCAAAAATGGTCGAAGATGATAAACGCAGACCATCGACATCGAAAACCGAAGAAAACATTGATGAGGAGCTAAAAGAAATTGTGGTCAATAACTGCTAATTAACCATCAGAGAGATAGCGGAGGACTTGAACATTGTCTATGGATCCGTCGAAGACATTTTGGTTAATGATTTGGGTTTCCATCGTATAGCAGCAAAGTTGGTGCCAAAAGACCTCTCAATTTCAACGGTGTAGTGCACCGTATTTCTTGTATTTCTAAGTTTCTGAATAAATTCCGGAAAATTCTTGAACGAGGTGGTATGCTGTGTATCCAGCTGTGCTCCTGAAAGACATGCAGATAAGTCTATTGAAGATAGACCAGTGCCGCGAACTATGAAAATAATCCTCATTTCCAGCTGTACACTAGCGATACATGGGCTTTTTGCCTGACGATTTCAACAGCTACTGAGCTACTGAGCCTTCGCTCACTCATATGCGGATGGTTTATCGTCTGTTCTATATAATTTCACAAGTAGATCTAGATTTGCTTTAAACTGTTCTCATTAATAGTGTGACTATTGAAGTGCTAACAGGACTTATCATCCAATTTCCCACGTAAACTATTACCTAAGCCATGTCCTGGAAACGAATCTTATTTACAAAATAAACATGGGTGTTGCCATCAAGAAGTGTGTCCCCTAATTCGTCAAAAAATTTGGGAAAGGATTTTTGGGTATATTCTAAGAAAAAAAATCGTTCTACAGTGAGGGTCTACCTCCAATGTTGACATCATTTATCTATCGAGGATTTAAGAAAAGATTTACATTGATTTAGCCTGATCCATGTAAATGAAATTGCTCTGTTAGCACTGATGGTAGTAACTTCGTGTAGGATTTTGTTTTTAGAAGAAATACTAGACTTTGTAACTGCGTTTAAATAAAGTTGATATCTTGTTTCCGTCTTCAGATATTCAATTTCTATAACTTTTTCTTGATCATGCTTATTTTTGATTTTGAGGTCACTTTTCTCCAGAACATGCGCAATAAATATTACGTTTTACTATTCTTTTCTTATGAAAGTAACAATAGGAGTGATTTTTCAAGAATTAATAATAGGGGACACCCCGTATATGCCTACGATAAGACAAGCGCGTTTTAGAAAATACAATACCGCTTGCCTTAGCTGCATAGAGAATTTTTTTTATTAACACATAGGTATAGTAGGCAGGTAGGCAGGTAAGAGTGGCTGTGGGAAACACCAACGTAATTAGGCCTATTGGCCCATTGTGATCCACGTGGATCTATGATCCTCTTAATAACGGAACCAGTTTAAGCTTACGATGAAGCGTAGGAAAGTGTTTACGTCTATATTCTTTAAATCGTTTAGGTCATTGTAGAAGAAGGGAGGGTTGTCTCCTCTTCCCCCTCGTCCGTGCAGTTTCTACAGAAATCGTTCGTAAAAGCGCCAAGGATTCTTGCATGCTTGCCTATGAGGGCGTTTCCAGTGATGACACCTGTGATGGCGCTGAGCTATTTCCTATTTAGAACGATCAGAATCTTAGAGCGATTCTGATCGCACTTGGTCCAACAGTCCACCTCAGATCTGTTCTTTTATTGGCATCCAGCTTTAATATTAATTTGCACGTAGAGATTGGTATACCTATTCTACTCTTTTCCGGTAGAGTAACATACTTCCAATTTTAGCGAGTTCATAGGCCGGCCCTACAGTTCCCTGGAATGTCTATGTGATTCGGCATCCAGCAACGGTGAAGGTTGAACTGCTCTGCCATCACCATAGAAGATGGTCGTCATTCAAGGGCAGTTTTCGAATTTAACGAGACTGAGTCCAGGGACTTGATAGTGCGCTGACAATCCAAAAAGATACGGAATCACGTTTTTCTTCAGACGGAACAGAGCTTCTTTAATCGCCAAAATTTCCGCCTGGAACACGCTTCAGTGATTTGGAGGACCAAAGGAGGGGCTTAGTAGCTTATCTAAGAAAACACTACCACCAACGCCGCTATCGGTTTTAAATCCATCTGTGTAGAAGGGGATTGACTTGTCTTCTATGAAAGCATCTTCTAGGATCTAGAGGGGGAAGCTTACATGGAAGTCTTTGTCAAACCAAAGTCCAGGTATAGTGTAATCGATGTTTTCTGTGAGGATTCCTAATGTATTAAGAATGTTATCGTGGCCAAATGAATTATTTGTTCACTGTGTAGTCGCTTTAAGGCGAATATCTGCAGTCGCAGTTACTTGCCTGCTGAAGATATCAAGGGCTGTCAAGTGAAACAGAATGTCTAATGTCGCATAGGGAGTAGACCGTAAGGCTCCGCTTAGGCATGGACATGCTGGTTTTTGGACTCTGCTTAGTTTAATGCAGTTGACTGCACTTTCTAAAGCCGTCCACAAGACGACCACCCCGTTAGTGAGTATCGGTCTTATGACCTAAATGTATAGCCAGTGGGTTATGTGAGGTTGAAAGCTCCATTTATTCCAGTTTCCAGTTTAGTTTTCTGTCAAAAATCAAACCCAGATATTTTGCTGTATCGGAAAAGACTAAACTGGTATCTTTTAGTGAGCGAGGGTCTATAATTGGAATTTTATATTTCCTAGAAAACAGGGGGTTTACTCCCAATCCAGAGCGATCTGCCCAACAGGTTAATCTGATTTTGTTGAAGTAGCTCTTTAATGGTATTAAGATGCTTACCTGAGACAGCTGTAGTAACATCATCCGCATAAGCAACCACCCTGCTACCAGCAGCTTCCAGGTATATTAGCAGTTGAGCATGGAGTGAGGACACCGCCTTGCGGCGTACCTCTTCTTATTATCACATAAGATTCTGATGAATTTTCTCCCTTCATATGATCAGCTATATCCTCGAAGATATCTTCCGCCTAAAAGAAACGTGTCTTTGATTCAGCTTACACCGGTGTTTCGATGACGTTGCGTGCCGATTGTCTTCTTGTTCAGTTCCTATGAGCATGTTGCCTGACGCGATAACGTCAGAACTCCGTCTGTTCTAAAACTCCGAAATTGAAAAAAATCATAACCCGGAAGGGGCTGTTATGCTCTAATCTTCGCCCTTTACGGCAACTTTACTCGTTTCTAGGTAAACGCGTTTATTTTTCAGTGTAGTTATTCATACACATGCCCCGTTTAAGTGGCAATGAACTATATTGTCAAGAACATGTGAACATCTGTCTGTTTCGACGGCTAAATATGAACTCTGTTTAATGACTTTTTGTATTCTTTAACTATTATACTTATAAACAAGTTCGAGAGCGAAACGCAGTTAAAAGACTGTATTCACAAAGTCTTGCTAGGCAAGATTTGGAGGACTCTTTAAGACTTGAATCTTCGTTAGTGATGACTACGTCATTGATCGTAGCCACCATTTACCATTGGGATGTAGATTTGCTGACCTTTTTAAAACGAATGACTGAATTCTTAATACGTTTTCTTGTTTTCTAAACAGTTTTAAATACTGTGCACCAATGACACCATTGCTGTGAGTGTATCGATGCCACTGCAAACCTGTTCCACTCTGAATGTCCGCCTTACGCTTGCATCAGCAGGAAGAAGCCATGGATGTGTTAGGCGCTTGTATCATAGTGGCAACAAAGTGAATATTCATCTCCATAAGAAGGTCGGATAAACTACATAAGAGGTAATATGGAAGGCAAACACTCCTGAGTTACTACTTGCATCAAATGTTTCGTAGGTCTGAACAGACTTACTTTCAAAGTGAATGGAAAAAATCACACTGAAGAAAGTTAAACTGAGGTACTCCACAACATCTAAAGGAATGGTTTTGAACGGCAAAAAATATCTCGTAAAATGAAATCGTTGCCATATTCATCAGAGCGGCAGTTCATCAGAACACGCATGTTCTGTAATCATACCTTTAATTAGCCTTAGATTGTAACAAGGTACTCGTATATAACCTTGACTTCACATTTCTGCGTCCAACCCTGTCGTTAAAGAAAACATTTCACCACGGTTTAGTATTAATTTACCGGTAAACTCATCGAGATATGATTGATGCTATAAAATATCTATGATAGAAGATTTGAAGATTTAGACTAGCCAGGTTATTTATGTACGAGTATATCATCATGGTTGAGTATATACGTTTTTTTTTTTTATCTCTTTTCCTTTATATTGTTGGCGTGAGTGTTAATTAATAGTCGTTTTCAGTCGACATAAATGGTAAGTCGATTATGAAAAGCAAAATACTGCTGCGTAGGGGCACGCACTGTTTATTTTCTCTCTGAAGTTGATAATAGAACGAACCGCATGAGAAAGTTAAAATTCATTTGGCTTTAACATTGAGAAAGATATTTCGCACCAATAAGAAGTTAGATGAAACTAAATTAAATTAATGTCTTATGTAAAGGAGTCAAATAAGCCTTAATGGTTTTGAGTTCTTTCAATTTGACGACGATCTTCCTAATTTAGTGATACCATTTTTGACAGGTTCAAGTGACGATGACACACCATACTAAATCATGACGAGATAATTTTTAATGAGCACATATTCTATGACATACTGCAACCTTCCTAAATTATAAATTAAGTAAGCATATTACACTTTCTATTTGTTTGAAGAAATAACAAAGCTATATGGTCACACAGCAAAAATTAACAGACCTCATTTAATGAATTACGGTTTCGCCACCCTTGCGGTCCTTTGCCCTAAGAGAGCAGACCACAAAAAACGCTAAAAGAATGCAATTTAAACAATTACATGATAAGCGTCATGAAAACTGAAAGCTTCAAACCACACAAGAGCAACGAGCTTTGACTGTAGTTCCTTTCCATAGAGAATACTACTCCAAAGTCCTACCTTTACCTGGGGGTTAAGGGGTTAAAACAGGAGCAAAGTCCTATGGGTATTTCTACTTATAAAATGGTCGACGAGAACGACTATAAAGATTGTTATCCAGTCACTGGCTCTGCACACATTTAACTTGTCAGACATACCTCGAAAGGAAAAAAAAAAAAAAAGAAAAAAGAAGACCATATTCAACATGTCTTGTTTGCGCTGCTTAAAGTGCTGACTTGGTTCGTGAATAAAGTGCAAGAAAACGCAAACACTAATACATCACACTCAGCAGGAAATGAACAAAGGTGAGCAATAGGACCGATCCCCAAAGAAAAATCTCCTGTCAGCATGCTACATGCGAGACATTTACCAAAGCATAAGCACACATTGTTTATAATACCGACCACCTAGTATCTGCAAAAAGTCCTTATGTGACACCTCCTTACGATAAAGCACAGGCAGACATATAGTTATACGCATACATACTCATAGATACATGCAACCCCTTCAGTGGTGGAACAGGTGAAACCTCAATGAAAGTCGTACCAAGGCAAAAGGAATCCCTACGATCTTCTGAGATATTAAAAATAATATATGTAGGTAATATGCTGAACGTTCTGAAGTGCCCCCTCAAAAACACACACCAACGCACGGAATATCCTTTCGCAGATCCTTGTGCGATGGATGAGAGATTTTACACTCCGAATAAAAGCGCATTTCATAAAAATGATGACAATAATAGGAAAAAGGTATGAGGGATTCATCACAGTCCCAGTTTCAGTTCCAGCACCTGCCCAAACCCAGAAGTACCAAAGGGAGACGAGATCCTTTTAGAAACTAAACACTAGCTGCCTTGGTCGCTGGCGGTTGCAGGCAACTTTTAACTCTCAACTACTGCCTCCAGCGGTTAATATTAAGCGCTGTCATCTCGTGTTTATCCAAGTGGAAAATTGTTTTTAAATAAAAAATTAGATTGATTCGCTTTGTAGTATGAAACGGTGGCAAGGCAGAACTCCGAATCTCGGTAGCTCAGGTGTAGGTCAGAGTATGTACGTGTACGTGTAGGTACGACGAGCACTAGTAAGCTACATAGTACTCCGTGATGCTAACCGACTATCAAACAACACATGAAGAGCAACAGCCAAAGGAGATTTTCGCCTTTAATCTCGATGGCACCTCATCCCCCAACTTATCCCCTAGTTCCCATGTAGCCAGATCCGCCTTCTGCCAGGATAATGTGGCTCATAAAAGAATACACACGGATAGGAGTAATATCTAATGCCCGAGGGCATCCCAAAGGTGGGCTACGATGATGATGATGGTGATAGCGGTGGAGTACGAAGAGAGGTCGACATCTGAAATTGTAGAAAACTACGTGCAGGTGACAGTGAAGGCATCACCATTTTAAAGTGCATGTAACGTAGGTAGGGGCTACGTGTTCATACGTGCAAACACGATTACACTATGTGTGTAAGGATAACGAACCACCATTGCCGTCTTGGATGGTTGGAAGGGGTATTGAGTTAACTACTTCACTTTACAGGCTCACCATAACTACCACGACATCACAGACGCACACACGTTCGTACGTGATCCGTCCTTACATGTACTTCTATATATCGGCGGTGAAAAGTTTAATCAATTTAATTTTGCCAATTTTCCTCAGATAATAGCTGCCATCGCTGGCAGTTAATTCTCCTACTATACAGGGATAACACCATCACTACCACGACCAATATCCATGCCATCTCTCTACCCTCATTCATTTAAGAATCAGCGTGTACTCGTATACCAAATCCGAAGGGCTTATTGTATCTTCACATAATAAACGGAATGGAATCACGCTAAGATATTGTCAGATTAAAGATGAAAGAGAAAATTTTCCAGAGTACCAGAATAACAAGAGCAGCAACAGGAATCAACCGGAGAAACAACAGCAAGAGCAGACATAATTGAAGTAGGAGGTGAGATTTTCTGAGGACTTGCAGCAATTACATCTGATAAATAATTGACACGAGACCAAGGCGGCAAAGAGTAATTTTGTGTCAGATTGTGATGATAGGATCAAATGAGCAGACGATGACGGCAAAAGGTAAAGACGAACACGATGGCAAAGGCAGGCAGGCAGATAGATACTTGTTTGCCTGTTTGAGATGAGAATTACTGACAGGTCGACACAGGATCCAAACAACAAAAACAGTAGCAACAACGCACCATCATCACCAACATCCAGAGGGCTAGAACATTTTCTGAATTATTAAGCTTTAGTATTTAGTTAGTTGATACGGATTAGACAAAAGCGAGTGTTTCTAACTTTTTGTTATATGTAAGTAGTCTGGTAATTTGCTAAGACAGCTTAGACAAGAGGGTGAAAGAGTTTTGTGTGTATGTTGGAGACTATTGTCACAAAAGATAAATTTGAAGTCGACTGGCATTTAAAATTAACGAAGTTAATTGGAAATCAAGGATTAACGAGAATATCAGTTACTTACGTTGATAATAGAAACATGAATTACAACAAACCGAAGAAGCATAAACCAATCCAGGCTACATCAGTTTTAATATTGTATAAAACAAAAAATACGTCGTTAAGTCGCATCCAAAACAGTGTTATCTGATAGCCAAAGGGACTGATTTGCGGTTCCCCGTGGACTAAGTTCGTAGCTTTTTATAAAGATTTTGTGACGTCATATTCTCCTAAAATAATCTGGATGATATTCATTTTGGAAATGAACCAGGGCCCTTTAGAATGTTATCATCATCAATGCCAAATCTTAATTTTGTTTCATATGTTTTTAAGTTTATTCTCTCTTTAAAATGTGACAACTCCAGGAATGGCCTATTCTTTTACAATATAATAGTTCCACAACATTTGGTGCTGCGTTATTTAAGCTCCCAATAATGTCATTTTTGCAGCTTCGTATTGTAATCTTGGCAACTTTGATGAATGTCATGTCCATTTACTTTACTGGGCTCGTTGTGAATACGAGGTTTTTCATGCAGCATATTCAACATCCTTGAAAGGACCCTAATTTTTTTTTATTATATATCAAGTTAATTCCCGAAACAAGGTGATTTAAAGTTAAACTACTGTCGAAGAAATCTGAACGCTAATAAAGGGTGTTTTTTTTTTTTTTTTTTAGAGATTCGCTTTTTAAACTGGCAACACTGTTTCTACAGATTTTCAATCTGACAGTTGAAAGTTGACTTGTGGTTAGTACGTTTTGCCATTTTAAGTTGAATAGACTAACGCTAGAACAACGCGTGCAAATTATGCAAACTTATTTTGAAAACCAGGATTCGGTTCGCCAAACATATAATCGTCCATCTGAGCAAGTTATTCGCAACACGATGAGTCGTTTTTGCACCACGTACACTCTAGTCACTAGTGGATAATACGCATCCCCAAACATGACAAACAGTGCGAACAGAAGAAGTTTTTCCCGTTGTGGAGCGTATTGTTGAGCGGAATCCGAATGAGTCGATTCGCCGTAGTGCACAGCAATTTACGCGTGACCATTATACGCGTCTTAGGTTCGTTGAATGGGCCGAAAACATGAGTCAGCTTAACGCTCAGAATGCAAAATTACCGAATTTGGAGTGGAGAAAACCCAGAAGCCTTTGGCCAGACGCCTTTACACCAATTAGAACTCACTGCTTGGTGTGCTTTGTGGGCTGGTGGAATCATCGGCCCATATTTCTTTAAGGACGATGCCGGCCAGAATGTTGTCGTCAATGGAGAGCGCTATAGAAACATGATTTCTGACTTCTTCGTTCCTCAGCTGAATGGCATTGACGTGGCAGAGCTTTGCTTTGAACAAGATGCCGCAACATGCCACACGGCGCGCGACACCATCAATTTATTGCGGGAAAATTTTGCTGAGCGCATAATTTCGCGTAATGCATCTGCGAACTCACTTTCTTTGGGGGTATGTGAAATCACTAGTCTATGCCGATAAACCAGAGACAACATTCGCCGTGTTATTGTCGAAAATTGGACTTTACGATTGCGCTTCATTTAAGCTAGCCGTGGCGCGCATGTGCTCGATGTCATATTTAAACTCTAATGGCATAAAATTGTCTATTAAATAAAACTAATATCATAAGCATTAACATTAGCTTCAAGTGTTTTATTTCATATTGAATTTGAATACTTCTAAAAAAAAACGCCCCTTTACAAATTTGAAGACCGTCATCGGATGCAGTGCAAACATGTAACATAAAAGCAGTTAACACGTCGATATCTCTAATTATCGTGAAAGCTGTTACAATTTATTGCATCTAAATAATAACTTCTCAATTATTTGCTGGTCATTAAATTGTTAGCATTCATTTCCTAATAGTTGAAACCTAACTGACAGCAGTCACATTCAAAGATGTGCCACCAATATCAAAGCTGTGAAAGTTGCAGAAGCCAACTCGTCACTGGATCAACTTGGTAGCTGTGAACATGGTTTCACTATCACACATTATGTCTGCCTATTTTGGCACTTGGTATAAAATTGTCATTGCCCACTAAAAGTTGGAAAAATAATCGGTTTTGGCCGACTCTGTTGAGTGGTAACGTAGAACCACCTGCAGCACGCCACCACAGATGCCAATGCGATATTTTTGAGGAATTGCCCTTGACTGAGTTTAGGGAAATGCAGTAATAGTCATTTTACGATACCCAAAGGGTATCAACGAATAAGCCACTGGTCGTCTAATTTTTAGTTTTGTGATTGCTACTCAATAATCCATTCACCAACCAACAAATTGTCCATGCTCTAACACAGGCAGCTTGCTAACGAGATGGCATGCAGTGGAAAATCAGAATATGTTTTTTTTTTTACCAGGGTTCGTGTTAGTCATTTCCATTCTGAAAAAGATGTTGAAAATGGTTTCAATTTTGTGCGACTTTGAAGCTATTGATCCATTTTTCCCACCAGTCAGTTTTTTCGTCTTCCGACTCGCTTCAACTGTCTCTTGAATAGGAATGAACCTATCGCTGGTAGCTACCAATTTAATACCAACTGCTATTGTTTATACTCGTAGGTAAAATGGCTACTCTGGCCCCACTGGTTGTTGGTATAACTGATGATAAAATCATTTTGGTCTAAGTCTTGTTTTGACACCTCAAATGCTGGCCAGCAGCACATCACAGTTACTCGTATTTATCTGATGGTTAATATAGAACAGTTTGATGACAGGAGGTTGTAGATCTGCCGCAGATCGTTGATTAATACAAAATTGGTTTGAGCGTCCTAAATAATCTTTTATCTACATTTTTACGAATCACGTAAGGATACACTAACCCTATACTCTCTGTTCTTAGAACTGCGGCTCTTCGCCTTACTCAACATGTTAATATTCATCGTCAATGTAAAGAAAACTATTCCAAACAATTTCTTCTATTGTATCTACATCAGGGATTCCCAAAGTGGTCGACATCGAGCAACATAAACGAAACCTGATTTTGGGGGTCGACGAGGACTAAAAATCGACCCCTGTTAATTAACACAAGTTCTTATTTGAAACATTCAAGATACTGTACTTGTTATAAGAATGACTAATATTTTAGTAGGAAGTATTATTGTTGTGCTTTTAAAAAACTCAACAAGTCGATAAGCGTGCACAAGTTTGTGCAAGATAATGTGTTCAAGCGTACAAGTCTTTCAAGCACGTTTTGACTTGCTCTGTATTTGACGCATATACGCGATTTAACACGAACGAAATCGTGATCAAATTCAAGTCCAAACATGCTCCTGGTATTTTACTATATAACAAGCTTGCACTTAAGTTGAAAGTTCATTTGCGTTTTGAAATTCTTTAGAACTTGATTATCAAGGATAATACGAGTACACTCATCTACTAATTTACTTCAAGAGATTACAAACTGATTGCATAGCTAAATAAAGTGAATTAAAATATAGATTGAAAAAAAATTTACAAAATCCTTAGTTACCTACGAGCGTTAATAGCGTAACCATACATTTCTGCAGTTTATGAAGAAGTAACCGGGTAAGTAACAAAAAAACGTTTTGATATTGCTCTAAGTATTTTTTGAAATTAATACTTTAGAAAAATTGTTACCTAAAATTATAAATGTTCAGTTTTATGATGGTAGAAACGAAAAAAAAATGCAGACACTACAGTTTGGACTACTTGAAGTTTGGATTTATTTCATCTCTATCAAATCAACACTTGCTGATGTGTCTCATATGTGAAAAAGTATTCAGTAACGATGCCATGAAGCCTTCAAAAATGGAGGACCACTTATCAAGAGTACATGCTGACAAAAAAAGTAAAATGTAAGACGTCGATGGTTTACGAGCGTCCTATAATACGAGGGCTATTCCAAAATCAACCTCCGATGTGTTACAATTCATTACATACGTGCACTTCGGTGACGTGTTTCTGCATGTCGTAACCAGTACATTATTCTTTAATAATATACCAAGTTTCGACCGTTTTCGTTCAGTATTTTTCCAATAGTTGCCGTTTTAACATGGAGAATACAATTTCATCTCCCGCCGCCTGTGAGGTACGAAGTGTACATACTAGATGGAGTGAAAAGTAACCTCCTTATGAATTAAAAAAATTTTTTTTTAAATGTTTTTTTTTATATTATTCAATATAGTCCTCTTTTAGTTTGATACACTTATTCCAGCGATTTTCCAACTTCTTGATCCCGTCCGTAAAGTAATTTTTCGGAAGGTCTGCAAAATACTCCTCCGCGGCGTCGATGATTTCCTCGCGTGGGCTGAATTTTTTTATTGATCTTTTGAGGTTTGGGAACATATAATAAACCCAGTTACCAATCGACGCCAAAAGTTCGCCCGATTCCGCACTCTTTCGAAGTGCTCTCGCGTTCTTGTGTTTGTTCAGGAATGAGCATGCGCGGCACCCAGCGGCAGGATAACTTTTTCATATGCAGAATATTGCCCAAAATATGGCGTGTGCGCTCAATACTAATCTTTGTGGTATCTGCCAGCTCGCGCATCTTCACTTTCCGGTCAGCCAACACCATTTCATGTATTTTTTTGACATTATCCTCTGTAACCGCATCGAAGGGCCTGCCGCTGCGGACTTGATCGGTAGTGGAGTTGCGGCCACTATGAGACTCTCGAAACCAATATTTGACGGTGTAATGTGACGGAGCATTAGGACAATAATATTTATCCAACTTTTCTTTTGTTTCCTTTGCCGGTTCGCCTCTCAAAAAATAATGTTTTTTGAGAGAACGAAAATCGTTTTTGTCCATACTCAACTTGATGCCAAACACGTCAACAACAATCAGCTGTCAAAACAAAACTAAAGACAGTATCCTTTTTTGCAGTAGCAGCGTATTCTGGCGGTCAAGGAGGTCACTTTTCTCTCCATCTGGTATGTAATTCGTTTTTTGCAAGCCGAAGGAAATGGCGCAGCTCAAATTCATCGTCGGTTATGTGCTGTTTACGCAATACAGTGATGAGTGGTGGTTCGTTACATGATTGGTGTAGACAATTTGCAAACGGACGCACAGATGTGCATAATGAAGGAGGCCAAGGGCGCAAATCGATCATGAATCAAGACATGGTTCACCAAGTTGACCAATTTGTTCGAGAAAACAGGCGTTTTACGATTTCAGATCTTGCGACAAGATTTTCCGAAATTTCTCGAACTACTCTAGACAGAATCGTGTCTGAAAACTTGGGCTACCACAAGCTCTGTGCCCGTTGGGTCCCAAAACAGCTCACAGATGTCCACAAGACCCAACGTGTCAATTCTCGAACGTTTAGAAATGGAAGGTGAAGAATTGGAAGCAAATTGTGACTGGAGATGAGACTTGGGTCCAGTATGTAAACTTACAAAGCAAAGAACAGTCAAAACAATGGATGCACACTCATTCCCCAAACAAGCCAAAAAAATTCAAACACTTTTTCCTATCGAAAAATGATGGTCATAGTTTTTTGGGACTGTGAAGGCATATTGTTGACCGAGTTTATGGAACGTGGAAACACAATAAATGCAGCGGCTTACTGTGAAACTCTACGTAAGTTAAGAAGAGCAATCCAGAACAAAAGACGAGGAATGCTTACCAAATGTGTGGTGCTTCTGCATGACAACGCACGACCACATACTGCTGCACGCACAACAACTTTAGTGGAGGAGTTCAATTGGGATATTTTTGATCGCCCTTCCTACAGTCCTGATTTGGCAAGAAGTTATTATCACCTTTTCCAAAAATTGAAATCATCCATTGCATCTCAACATTTTGGAAGTAATGAGGAACTTATGAACGGTGTGAATCAATGCCTCAACGCACTGGCGGTGCCATTTTTTAAGGAGGATATACAAAAGCTTGTCCCACGTTACCAAAAATGTATAGATTTAAACGGAGACTATGTAGAAAAATAATTTAGATGTTAATAAAACTATTTTGTGTAAATTTTTGGTTTTTTTTTAAATATTTTTCACTTCGGAGGTTGATTTTGGAATAGCCCTCGTATATTTTTACTAATAGCGAAGTCGGGGAAAGACCACACAATTGGAGAGCAGCTTATTTTACTTGCGGCGGTCCTCAACAATGTATTGCACAAGCCCGCACATGATATTATTAAGAGAATTCCTTTGTGCAATAACACCGTCCAGAGACGAATAGACGATATGGGTCGCGACGTGGAAAACATTTTATGCAATTTCTTACAGACCAACAGATTCTTTCTCCAGTTGGACGAGTCTACATATATTACACGGCAATGAAGCTCTGTTGTTAGGATATGTCCGATATATTAAAGACGAACATATGTGTCAAGAACTGCTTTTTGCTACTTATTTAGAAACCATAGGAGAATCGTTTTTTCAGACCGTGGAAATTTTTTTTTAACGACAAAGCTATTCCATCATCTATGGTTGGCGATTTTATAGCCCACTTAAAGCGGCAACTGCCTGAGTTACTGGTCAGTTATTGAGTGGTTCACAGACAGCATTTAGTAGCAAAAAATCTGAGTCCTATATTGCATCAGTCTTTACAATATGTTATAAATGCTGTCAACAAGTTTCGAAGCAGTTCTTTGTTATTTGTTCTGCTATGTGAGGAAAACGACGAAGTCTTTACTCGGTTACTTCTGCACACTTCAGTGATCGCTGGCTATCAAGAGGCTCTTGCTTAGCAAGATTTTCAGCTATTTTTGAATATGTTTTGGAGTTTTTACAAGAAAAAGATACGAATTTGAAAGAAAATCTGAACAATTGTACTCGTAAAACAAATATTTATTACTTGACTGATATCTTTGGTACGAGTATATTCAAAAAAGTAGGTTTGCAGCCGCAGGGTGACGATCTCAACGTGATCAAAATAAAATCAATAATAACATCGGCCTTTGTGGGTAAACTCATCCTCCAAAATTTAAGCAGAAAAGAATATTCACAGTTTCCACATTGTCAAAATTACCAGAAATGCTTCAAGACGATGTTATTTTATCATATGTCACTCACTGGATTTTACTAAAAGGTTTGAGGATCTCTTAAATTTACAAATTCCTCAATGGATAATAAATCCGTACAAAATCACAGCCATGGAAGAAGCCAATGTGATAATCCAAAAAGAGTTGATTACGATCAGCGCAGACGAAGAGCTTAAGTAGAATTTCAACCAAGGCTATCAGAAGTTCTGACTGCAACGCAACACAGTATCCTGCATTGTGGAACATTGCTGAAAAATACCTAATTGCTTTTCCATCATCATACTTTATCGAAAAAGGCTTCAGTGTGGTTACAAACAAAGAAACCGTTTAAAAATCAACGAACGCGGAGATTTAAGGCTGCAACTCACCAATATTGAACCGGGTTTAGCTAGATTGGCAGACATCACACTGAATTTTTTATATATTTTTTTTTACTATTTTAATGTTTTCGTTTTTTTTTTTTTTTTTTCAAAAAATAATTACCTACTTAAGTATTCTTACTTAATTTGTATTAACAATTATTAATCACACTTGATGCTTACGGAATTGTATGTCTGTTTATTTTGTTGAATTTTGAAGAGAAAATTATGTCAAGTTTACTCACTTAACCAACCGCAAGTTCTTAAATTTTGTGTCCATAGAAAAAAAAACTAGAGATAGGATTTTTAAAGGAATTTGGCTATGGAGGTCTGAGGTTTCAGTTATTTTTGGAAAAGGGGTCTTTTGCCCATCCCTGGGAATCCCTGATCTACATTGTGCATCTGGTTTTTGGTCTTTTGTTTTGCGGCGCGTACTCACTAAAGGTGTCGGGGTTATACGGGTAAAATTTAACGCCGGACAGATCGGGTTTCCAACTAATGGTATCAGTAATTTGTGTAAAAGTAAAAAATTGATCTTATGAAAGACCAACTATAAAATCCATTTTCAAATAAGAGCTTGAGGGTGGGTAGAAAGTTTCTACGTCTTCGGTACTAGGGCTCAAATAATTTTTATTATTATTATTATTATTATTATTTATTTAATACTTTTTTACAAATACGTTATAAACAGGAAGTACAAGGAACAGTATATACAAATAGAAGAAATGTATTAAGAAGAAAAAAGTATCTGCAATCTATAGTTCTTAAGGAACTAGAAGCGAGAGCAGAGTCACAGGCAAAAACGATTAACAATTGAATTACAAATTGAATGAGTGGGGTCATTAAAGAATAACTTGAAAAGCAGTAACAAATATGAAAAGATGGTAATTAGTAGAAATTAACATAAAAAGCATTAAAAGAAAGAAAGAAAAAAAAAATACATTTAAAGACAAAATTATCTATGTCAATATACAAAGCAGTTCAATAACATCTCTGTAGTTTAAGTCTAAAAGCAATGATTTCATTTGTTTGAGGAAACTGGATTCATTACGTATACGTCTTATATTATAAGGTAGCTTGTTAAAAAAGTCTAGGAGCGGCTGTTCTAAAAAAATTTAAAAAGATTTGCACATTGTGATGAGGTACTTGGACGAGATTTAGTTCATTTATTCTAAGTCGGTAGTTAGATGAGCGTCTATTTAATAAATAGCCAGATCTTTTGAAGAATATTTTTAAGACTTTATAGCAATATAAATGTTTCAAAGGTAAAATGTTAAGGTTTTTAAAAAGCACCGTCGGTTTTTGTTACAAATAAGACGAATCTTCCAGTCAAGCAGAACTCCAAGATATTTGAACTGATTAATTTTAACTATACCAAAACATTTGTCAAAGCAAGATTTTTTATTAAAATACGTCTGTGAACTTACATCAGAATTACAAATAGTCATACTATGCTTATATCTATTACAGTTGCTACTATGAAAAACGAAAGGTCCATAGTCTACTTCTATTCCACTCTGATTAAACATCATAATTTTTGTTTTGTCACTAGTAACCATTTTATGCATTTTGAACCAATGACTTAGAGTTTCAATATCATGATTGATATCAGCACAAAGATTTAATGCTGAATTGTTTGGGAAAACACACGCCTATTGTCCGCAAATGCAGTGACTTTGCTTTGATATTTTTGTAAGAATAATGGGTTAATAAATATAAGAAAATATAAGAAATAGAACAGGACCAAGAACAGAACCTTGAGGAACACCGACAGGGACAGAACGTAAGGAACTAAAGACGCCACTAATTTTTACTCTTTGCACTCTATTGGAAATGTAGGATCGAAACCAATCCTGGATAATACCTCTAAAACCATATTTGTAGAGTTTACTCATGATCTACAGTATCAAAGGCTTTAGTTATGTCTATGAAGAGTGCAGCGGTTAAGTTCCTACTATTAAAACCGTTATATATTTCAGCGCAGAATTTAAGGAGGGTATCCTCAGTTGAACAACCAGAACGAAAACCAAACTGATTTCTCACTAAGAAACTGACCATTCTTATTTTAACAGCTTTTTAAAAAAAATTCGAGAAAACCGACAGTACCGAGATAGGCCTATAGTTGTTTATTAAGGTTTTATCGCCTTTCTTTTACAAAGGTATCACTTCAGCTATTTTGAAATAATTTGGAAACCCACCACATAAAACGCTTCTGTTAAACATAAAACATAATTACATCCTAATTGGTGAAGTTTTAAAATGAGATGTACCATATGTACAATGTACAAATTAGAAATAATCGGATTTCCTTTGATCTTTACTTATCTTCTCGACCCATTCAAATTTACAATAACTGTCAAACTGAATCCAGAACCCTCAACATCCATAACATGGCACTATCAAAGGTATATTAATTCATGCAGATGTTGCCACGCCAGTTACATTTATTTAAATTCCCAAAAGTCTTACACGTGCAGAATCGTGTCCCGTGGTAATTTATGCCGTGAGAAAATATCGAACATACCCCTGACCATGTCCACTTTTAATAGGAACATTATACAATATTTTTTCCACTTGTCGTTTCCACAATTCCATGAAGACCTGACCAACAGGAGAAAAAAAAAATTCAATTCCACATCAAGGTGAACAGACGAAGGCACTTGAATGGGCTGAAATCAAAACCGTGACCATGAGGTAAACGTAAATGTTGAATAATAATAATAAAAAAAAAAAGAAGAAAAAAAAAGCCCCAGAGTCAAGGTAATCTGTATGAAAATGAAAATGCTGTAAAAAGTAGAATTTGAGAACTGGCTGATTAGCTCATTTTTCTATTGAACGCACACAGATGGAGTTACTGTACACACATTTGCATAGGTTGGGTAGTACCCCTATCATATGAGCTTTTAAGCCGGCCGGTATTTTAAACGCAACTTTAATAATACTCGTATGTCGATAGGTACAAGTGTTTGTATAAATGATAATATCGAATGGCTTTATGGTGCAAGCATAGTCATACGAACGTAATGACATGTGTTTTTCAACATCTAGTTGCACCCGCCATTCGGTCTGGGCCGGTTCCTTAAATGGACAAACAAGTATTTCAAGTTCGTACATATGTATGTATGTTAGGTGGTAATAGGTCGATCAGTAAAGATCAGTGAAGATTATTTTCGAAGTAAGTTGATTAACGCTTACTCAAAACAGCAAGAGCAACAGAAAAGTAAGATAACGAGTATACAAACGTAGGTATGATGATGATTCAACAATGGCAATATCTTCTTGTTCATTGATCTTTTGCGACAGATCCCGTGATGCTGCTTTTGATTTAATGTCGATTAGCTTTGCCGATCTAAATGAAATTTGAATGAAGCAAATTGACATCTTGAAATGATCTCATAGCAACTGACTGGTTGTTTTGAACTACATACCACGTAGCAAGTTAATGGCAATAAATTTTATCGGATACTAATGATGAGGTATTATCAATCGATGTGTTATTGTTGTTTTCTTTATTCCACTAAAGCTAAGGCTTTAGAAAACCAAAACGTTGACTTTAATATATCTGTTGGTGGGGCTTTGATCCTCTGTTAAATCTTTGGATACACACATAGATATTTCTGGAAATAAAATAAATCAATCTATCTCTCTAGAAATGTTTACCTTAGTAGTAATCACTGGATTATATTTTCCATTTGAAAGCTTTGTGCTTTTGAGAGCATATGGTATGATTCACCAATTTTTATTCGGGGTATACTTTTTGTAATGATCAGCGGGGCTAGTGTCCGGGTGATAACCTCCGAGTCCATCTTCTTTTGCAGTAATGTTCCATTGCAACCTGTTCATCCAGACTGTTTTCCGCCGTTACTAAATAATCTTTTTGTTTTTGCACCGAATATATCGATAAGTGTGAGAGCATTGAGAGCCGTTCGAAACTCACTTCTAACTCCTAGATAAATATGCTAAATTTTTGCTTTGCTTCATGCCATAGTATGGTAATAAAGCTATAAATCACGCTAGTCTTTGATTTCGGCTAAGTCATTGGAAATGTATATTTTGATTGAGGTCACCACACCAGAAATGTTCGATAAAATGCAGGATATGATATTGAACGATCGCCGAGTGAAGGGGCGCGAACTTGAAGAGGCTACAGGCTTATCATATGGGGCAGTGATTTCAGTTTTGCAAAAATATTTGGATTATATCCGTCACATGGGTGTCGCGTTTGCGCATAATTGACAAAAAACGTAATCGTTTGAGAACTTCAAAGTAGTGTCGGACGATGTTCAATCACGAGTTTTTGCGAGGTTTCGTAACCGTGGACGAAACATGGATTCAACACAAAGCACCAGTGACCAAGGAACAGTCGAGACAGTGGACTTTTCCCGGTGAATCGAAACCGAAGAAGGCCAAAGTGCGTCTGTTAACCAGCAATGTCATGGTGATAGTTTTTTTTAGGATGCGCGCGGTGTCACTTACATCGATTACCTTGCAAAGGATAAACCGATCAACGGCGCCTATTATGCAGAGTTGGTGGATTGATTCGACGCCGATTTGAAACAAAATTTTAATTTTTTTTTATTTTTTATAAACTAGCTTGCTCTCAAGGGATTAAGGTAGGAAATTTAGGGAGAAAAGAACGATAGATACGTTGGTTTTATATGTCTGAATGTTACAATGACTAGGAAATAGAGAGCTCGGCAGGACATTCCACAAGCGAGTTGTTCGGCTTGAAAACAAATTACGATATTTCAGAGTATTTCCGAAAGTGAGCTTGAGGGTATATTGATGAGCATTTATAGCGAGACGGAGGATTGAAAGGGCGGAACGTTACTGGCGATTTCTATGGAGCACTGGTTGTGAAAATAGCAATAAAACAAAGTGAGACACGAGGCATTTCGTCGGTGTTCGAGGGTGTCCATTGCCAGAGTGATATTGGTATCAGGAATGAGTTTTATCCGACGGTTTTGAATCCGGTTTAGCAGACGCAGAGATGTTTTATGCGCACCTGACCAGATGTGAGCATTGCACTCACGGTTGAATGAATTATATATTGAGGCCAGATTAGAAGGGGAAAAGTATTTCTTATGTTTGAGGAAGCCTAGACATTTTGCAGCATTTTTGGCGACATCGAATATGCGGGCATTCCAACGTAAGTTGTCATTGTCACACATACCGAGAATGGAAAGTTTTTCGGTTTCGACGATGTAAGTACCATTAATGGATAATGGCTGGGTATTTAAATTTCGCTTTAACGACAGCAGACTGCATTGTGTTTTGCATTAAATTCCACTCTGTTGAAAGTTCCCCAATTGGTTATGCTGTTGATACCGGAATTTAAAGAGCTTAACATACGCTGCCGTTCCCGTCCTACAGCCGAAGAGCAGTGACGTGAGTCCGGAAACGAATGTGAAAAGCAGAGAATACTGTCGTCAGCAAAGGAATATATTGGATTAGAAGTGGCAGACAAGAGATCATTGATCAAAATTAGAAAGAGTGTCGGAGACAGAACGAAGCCCTGGGGAACCCCAGCATTTATTGTGTGAATATCGGACTTGAAACCATCCAAGACAACTTGAATTGAACGCTCCGAAAGGTAATTTATAATCCATTGAAGAAGAGAGTCATCGATCCCTAAAGCACGCATTTTCGACAAAAGAGCCTTATGCCAAACTCTGTCAAATGCCTAAGAAATATCAAGTGCAACTTGATGTACGCTTTGGTTCCACTTCTCGGTGAGACATACCATCAAATCACCGTGGACCTTTTGCTATGAAAACCAAACTGTCTGTCTTTAAGAAGTTTTCGTGTTTCGAGATATTTCATTAGCGACGGTTTATCAGAGTTTCCATGACTTTGGAAAGAAGAGCGTAAGGTATTTAGGAGGAGAGGGAAGCAGATTCGCCGTTTCTAGGGACGGGCTGGACAAATGCTGTTTTCCATCTGCTCGGAAAGAGTCCTAAAGTGTAGGATTGATGAGAAAGCTTACGCAGTGGTTTTTACAACGAGGAAGAACACCTCTTTAGAAAAAGGGGAGCTATACCATATGGACCAGCGGATTTATGTATGCTGAGATCTTTAAGTACTATTGCTACTACACGAGTGCGAAAGTGGATTCGTTCCATTGAAAATTCGACGCAGTCAAGTGTAGGCGAAGACAGAACATAATCTGGGAGTGTTGAGCTGGACGCAAAATGTGCAGCAAGCAGTTTGCCCTTGTCCAAAGAGCTGACAGCTGGAATGTCATTCTACATGAGCGTTAGTATGGAGGATGAGGCAGAATTTCTAATGTTTTTGACAAATGACCAAAAGCTTTTACTACTTTACTTTACCTTTGGGAGATTGTAGTATTTTTTGCCTCAACTTTGGGTCGTCATTCCTGGCTCGTTTAAACTTTTTTCGGTTTTCGTCTGTCGGATTGGTCTTGAAGGATCGAAAAAACAATTCGCTAACTCTGACAGCCTCTTTATAGCTCGAGTCGTACCATGCCTTTTCTTTTGGTTTGATACGCTTCATCCGATGAGGGATAAAGTTTCTCATTCCAAAAAGAATGGTGTCTGCGATCATATCAGGAGCGGCATTCACGTCGTTATGGAGGAAACTTAACGAGCAGTTAAAATTCCTAAAGAAGCTGCTATGACCGCTCCAGTTGGCTTTCTCATATTGCAATACGTACTCTAACTGTGTGGTCTGCATACGAGAAATTACCTGATACGACACAGCGGTCCGACGGGCCTATCAGGATGAGAATTTAAAAACAAATCCAAAGTGTTGGCGGTTTGACTATCTACGTCTGGTATTCGGGCTCATTTACAAGCTGCGTTAAGTTGTTTTCCGCAGCGAAGATCTCAACACACCGTCCTTTGGGTGTTGTCTGTCCAGAATGTCGAAGCCACTCAGAATTGTGTATATTGAAATCGCCCGTAATAACAATTTCAATATGAGGATACATGGATACAATTCTTTGAATACAATCAGACTGCGCATCAAACTCGTTAAAAGTAGAATTTGCTTACGGATATGGAATTTTAACCATATGAAATTGAATTCCGGGTTAGAACAGGGATTACATTGTGGTGGAATTTGGTAAGCTACGTCACTACGCAAATAAATAGCGAGACTGCGATGAGAAAAGATTATTGGTACTAGTTCATACAATGGCAGCTTCAGATCAGAGTGATCTGAGAGGTGCGGGGCGAGGAAAAAGAGTTATCAAAACACCGGCACACAAGTCCGTAGTCGCAATGGCAAATTTGCATGAATATGAATATTCTCCAGATTTAGCCCCCTGCGACTATTTCCTGTTTCCAAACATGAAGAAATGGCGGGACGGTAAGAGATTTGGTCAAATGAAGACTTCATCGATGAAATAAACGCTTATTTCGAGGGCCTCGAGAAATCGTTTTACTGTTGTATTTAGATTGGAACAAAAAAATTGAAGAGACGTTGGATGACGTGTATCGGCTAAAACGAGATTTCAACAGAATAAAACTTTATCTTGCCGCAAAGAGTGTTCCTTATTTATTTATTAACCCACCTTTGTATTTACGAGTAACAGTCGCTCAGAACCTAATGCGATTGATACGATAAAATCGAATGAGCGAGAACCGCCAGGTAGGTATCTACGATTATGTAAGTGTTCAAAATCAATTTGTTTAATTGAATGAAAACCAATACCCCGAAAATGTAGCATAAGACAGCATTATGTGACTCTTGGCTTGAGAATATCTTATATAATCTTAACTCAGCTGTTAACCTATTGCCATTGAACGTAATTATTTTCTCAATGATCAGTACAATAATGTTTTTCACCAGGCCGCTAAATAAGCTCTACCTAGACCAAAGATGGTTTTGTCTTTATTATAAAGACTACTTCGTCCTCTTTTTGAAACTTAATTAACTTAATTGACCAAAGAGATTAAATTGGAGCAACATGGAGGGAGTCTGATGTGTATTTTCCCCAGATAGTCCGATCATCATATCTACGTTATTCCGTTTTAAAAGTAGGAATGGATACCTAAAAAAGGCTAATACCTGCATTTTTTTTTAAAGAAGATGGGAGGTTGTGCTTTCGACAATAGATACTTGTATCTCATAAGCCATGTAGTATTTTTTTGACGCTGATTTCAGAGTTATTGTTGATGCTATAGATGTAATTTGCCAGGCAAATTAGTGACAGAATAGTCGTCATTTTCATAGGCTACTTCTCCATAAGTCACTTCCCATTCCTTCCTAATTTAGTGTTTCTACCCAACGGATTCGATCTTCTCCACGCTGCCAAAATATTCCACTATCGACTTATTTCAATAGAATACAAATTGTGCCACAATGCCAACTGTTGCTGACCACGTACGGGTGCTCAAAGTCGAAAATTTTGGCGTTGACCTTGAAAATACCCTCCAAAAAGCTAACTTAGATTTCATGGTATTTGGTAACCCTATACCTAACTGAGCGAATATAAAATACAATACCCACGATCAGATTCAAGTGTATTCATATATCTCTATGTATGTCTGTATATACATAAGTTGGTTTCCAAGAAAGAGATCAATCGCCGTTTAGGAGCTCTCAAGAGAACTCCAGAAACAAAAAAATCAGCGCTTTAAGCGCTTAGCTTATGTTATTTTATTTTATTTTCTGGCTCTCCTCACCGCTATTTTTGTGAAACACCTATACAAAGATAAACTTTGCTCAGTTAGCGAATTCCGTCGATCGGTTGCGTTGTTGTGCTCTTCCACTATACTCCCCACGGGCTTGAAGACCGGTTTTAAATTTGATGCTTCTTCGTTTCTTCTTTTTGGTGTGGTTCTCGCGTGTGACCCTAGAACAAAACAAAGCACACGAAGCATGACTGTAACTCCGGCGAACATGCTTATCATGCTTCCACTAACAACATGGTGGACTGAACATGGAGCCGGTACATAATATAATGTAGGTACCCGTACTACCCGTACTCGTATTTGTACATGGGGTGTTTGTATTTCCTTTGGTTCCCCCTTTTTTTTTGTCTTTGTTTTGTTGTTGTTTCTTCTATTTACCATAAAAAAATTGTTGTTGCTGTTCTTGTTGCGTCTTTGAAACGGATGAGCAACCGGCCATTAAACATGAACTACGATGGCATCATAAGGCTTAAGGCATGCGGCATACGGCATACGGCAACGACAGCGTTTTCGTTTTCGAAGACTTCGACCATATTCAAGGTCAAGCGTGACTTTTTCACTTCGTTAATAATGTGTGGTGTTTTATTCATTTTATTTTTGCCTTTATCTGTTCTCTTTCATTCTCTTTTATTAGTTAGAATAAGGGGAAAGATAAGTAATTAAAATGAATAAGAGATCACATTTACGTGTCGTTTTTACGCGGCAAACGAACTACTTATGATCAATTTTGACTTGGTTTGATATCAACGTTTTTATGGAATAAGATGGTGTAAAAGCAGCTATAGGCTGTGATTCCCTCCGGGGATAGACAGGAATAAACAGTTTAGCCAAATTTAAGATCGAATAGACTGCAACCATCAGGGCGATCCCTATGAATGGAAACTCGAACCCGATCTTGACATTTTACAGGCAACAAGTGTTTTATTAATTTTTTTTTAAAATAAGTCGTCTAGCATTAATCAAAAATTAGGAATTTCTCCATCGCCAATTATTCGGCCACGTTTGGTTAATAATAGTCAGGATGACTATCAGACTTTCATCTCTGTTAGGGTGCTTTTTTTCAGTACATTTTCAGTCAGTCAGTTTGACCTTACGATGAAGCGTAAGAGGCTGTTTACGTCTATATTCTTTAGATCGTTTAGGCCGTTGTAGAAGAAAGCTCCTAAGTGAAGGTTTCTCCTCCGGGAGAGAGCTGGACATGTACAGAGTAGGTGGAGGATTGTCTCCTCTTATTCCTCGTCCATGCAGCTTCTACAGAAGTCGTTTGTAAAATCATCAAGCCTTCTTGCGTGCATGCCTATGACGCAGTGTCCAGTGATGACACCTATGATGGCCCCGAAATGTTTCTTATTTAAAGGGATCAGACTCTTAGAGCGATTCAGATCTAGCTTTGGCCAGATCTGTTTAGTCGCTAGACATCTTGATCCACCTAAAGTCTGTTCTTTTATTGGCATCCAGCTTTAATATTATTTTGCACATAGCGATTGCTATACCTATGTAGCCCTTTTCCGGTAGAATAGGTTGAGTAGTTCCAATTTTGGCCAGTTCATTGGCCCTACAGTTCTCTGTAATGTCTCTGTGCCCGGGCACCCAGCAAAGGAGAAGGTTGAACTGCTCTGCCAACTACCAAATTTTCGAATTTAGTGAGACTGAGTCCAAAGACTTGATAGCTGCCTGACTATCCAAAAAGATGCGGATATCTTTTGCAAATATCACGTTTTTCTTCAGCCGTGGGTGGCCGTGGTGTAGTGGTACTAGCAATCGCTTCTCACTCGGAAGGTCAAGGTTCGAATCCTAGCCACGGCAAGTTTTCATTTGTGCAATTGGAACTCAGTCAGAAAAATCTGCGTGTGAAGGCATAACACTGACATGTAGGTTTGGCTGTTGTAGGGTTTTCAAGCACAAAACAACCGTTAAAATTCACAACCTCACCATTCCGTGTGAAGAAAATCTCTCCGTCCTATTCGGACTCCCACCCCTGGAGAGTCAATATCGAAACCAAACACACCTGAGTTTCAAACCACTACATCACAAACTTTCCTTTCTCCTCCTTCCACCTTTCCGCCCGCACCCTGGCAACAGTGTAAGGGTATTCATAACCCCTTTGGCGCGCGTACATTATAAAAAAAAAAAAAAAAAAAAAAAAGCCAGGACAGAGCTTCTTTAATCGCCAAAATTTCCGCCTGGAACACGCTACAGTGATTTGGAAGACGGAAAGAGAGGCTTAGATTTAGCTTATCTGAGAAAACACCGCTACCAACCCCGACATCGGTTTTAGATTCAACTGTGTAGAAGTGGATTGACATGTCCTCCTTGAAAGCATCTAGAGGGGAAGCTTACATGGAAGTCTTTGTCAAGCCAAAGCTCAGGTATGATATAATCGATATTCTCTGTGAGGATTCCTAATGTATTAAGAATGTTAGCGTGGCCAAATAAATTATTTGTCCACTGTGCAGTTATTTTAAGGCGAATATCGAGGGATGTCAAGTGAAACAGAATGTCTAATGCCGCAGAGGGAGTAGGCCGGAAGGCTCCGCTTATGCAAAGACATGCTGTTCTTTGGACTCAGCTTAGTTTCTTGCAGTTTACTGCAAGGTCTAAGGCCCTCCACCAGACAGTAATCCCGTAGGTGAGTATCGGTCTTATGACCGTAGCTTTAATGACTCTTTCTTGAATGTTAGGTTTCCAGTTTAGTTTTCTGTCAAAAATGAGACCCAGATATTTTGCTCTATCGGAAAAGACTAAAACAGGTACCGTTTATTGGGGGAAGGTCTACATGTCCAGAAAAGCAACCATTGTATACTCTTTATATTGTAGGGATCGTTCGGTGTGGCTAGTCAGTGAATGCAGAGCCGTTTCGAATGACTTTCCTTTACAGTGGGCACGCTGAGCCGTTGCCAAAAGTATTGGATGAATTTTAGCTCGTATATGGATATCAATCAGTCGTTCTAGAGTTTTCAGAAGGAAAGATGATAGACTTATATTGTTGTTTTGAGGTCCTTTGGGAGAACATGGGAACATTTTCCGGATTTGGGAATGAAAACCACATTGACTTCTCTCCATGACAGTGGAATGTGGATCAGTTCTACACAGCTCCTCATGATATTCTCTAGCGTAGGCAGGATAATATCTGAGGACCTTTGTAGCTCGGCAGCTATTATACCGTTCCAAGCAGCAGACTTGTATGGTTTGAAGCTGTGGAGGGCCCAGAGCAGTTTGTCTCTTGTAATCAATCCATAAATTTTGGCCACGGTTGCAGTAGTTCTGTTTGGGTTGCTACTGGGCACGAATTGGGAGCAACTTAGAAAGTGGGTGTCCAGTAACATGTTGAGTGATTCATCACTTGAGTTTGTCCAAGAGCCATCAGTTTTTTTCAAACAGCTAGTAATCATAGGATTTGTAGAGAGCATTTTTCATATTCGCTATGCCTCAGAGGTCTCTGTGATTTTGTCACAGAATGTCGCTTTGTCTTCCTCAGTTCTGTTTTGTATATTTTGAGGGATTCTTTGTATGAGTCCCAGTCAGCCACTTTTCCTGTGCTTTTTGCTAAGTTGAAAAGTTTTCTGCAATTGTTTCTAAGCAGTCCCAGTGCTGATGTCTACCAGTGCGGCTTTTTCTTGCTTCTAGGTTGAATAAGATGACAGGAAGCGGCCATAGTCTGATTGAGAGGCAGGGTGAATTCCTTGACTTTCATGTCAAGCTCGTTGGTGTCATGCGGGGGACTTAAGAGTTCAGAGGATAGCGTTTCTGATTTTCATCCTAAGATACATTGAATTCACTTTCTAATATAACTTATTAGTTATTCGGTTCAGTCTTCCCGATTACCTCAAACGATTTATCTCTTAGTTCCGCTATTACCCCTACGCTTGAGGTTTTCCACCCATTGCATTCGCTTGGACTTTTGGTAAAACAAAGAATCTGGAGTTGTTTCGTCTTCACTATTCACCTATGTACATAACATCTATCATAGACAATCTTTACATGTGTTCTGTCTACATATTTGTAGTTTCGCGTTAGATAACAGAACTGACAGTATCAGGGTTCAAAAGTTCGTTGCTTTCGTGTTTTAGGCAAAAATATTGACATCATTTGTTATATGCGGGATTAAGCAACTGAATTAGTATCGCAGATCTGTGACCCCGCATAGTGTGGCTTCTTGGGCCAACCAATAGGCTAGAAAACTACTACGACGACTACATTTGTTTTCATAGCCAGGCTTATACAGCGTGTTAGATGACAATTCGCATAAAGTCAAATCGGCGCCGGCATCATTGGCCATATTTTTTTTGAGGATGCTAGAGGCATTGCACATAAAAATTTATTTATTTATTTATGAGCTAAGCTCATAAAACCTACGCAGATGTCTATCAAGACCTAGGAGTAGATGCATAGACGCACAATCAATCGATACTGAGATTTAAGAAACAGAAACCTAGATTGGACTTGTAGATTTAAGCCTTTCCCAAGAAAAAATTTCAAAAAATTATATTTTTTAATTTGTTCAAATTTTTTGCTTGCAAGTGGTGAATCACTTTACAAACACCCACAACACAATGTTCTCTAGGAAGGTTATTACCCCCAGCCGAAAGATTACCAATTTATTTAAAAAAAATTTGTAGAAGTTATCGTCAGATCTTCTAGCAGGTGAATGTAAATTGAATTTATACTACTCACAGTCTACCACATGTCAATCAGCATTTGTAGATACTCATACTTAGACCCACGTACAACTGTGAATAAATAATTATTTGTGTGAAAAATTAGAATTGTCTTCTAAAATCTCAGATATAAAAATGCGGATGCGAAATTCATTTCTCATGTCTGAGCTCACTAATTAGAAAGGAGGAATTAAAAAAATAGTTTCTTCCTAAAAGTGAATTTTTATAAATTATGACACCGTGCGGTCAAACTTGATTTTTCAAAAAAAAAAAAAAACATTCTCCCAAAAAGTAGTAGTAGCAAGAATTAGCATAAACTCTTTCAAGATTGTATCTTTCGGAAAGTCACAAATTTTTCGTCATCAATACTTTCAAGGAAGTTTTTTAGACGAATAGAAATTTCTAGATATAATTTTTAGAAGTGGAAAGAAGTATAGAATATTACACATAAAAAGGCTTTTGGAACACATGGACGTATTCTCATGGGTCATATAATGAAACTTCAACAAACAGCACACCTCCAAAGCTTACCGTCAGTCAGCGGCAGCCCCATTAGGTAAGCACAACCACTTGATAGGTTCACATTGTGAGAGAATGAAAATAAAAAATCCGGCTTAATGTTTCGTTGTGGCTGGGGGAGGTTGGTACGAATAAAATTCTATTGTCTGAGTTTAGCAATAAATTTTCCCACCGACGAAGCAACACATGTTGCAAGACCGCCCAACTAAGTACCCAGATACACCGAAATCCATGTCATCCGTAGGGATAATCATACAAGTTCGATGATATATGCATGCTTTCGCTTCGTCCTTGGAGTATGGGACAGCGGAGAGGCACATAGAACGAATGGGATTTTTATCACCTTTTATGTATGTAAGACCTCAGCCAGAACTAGTAATTATTATACATATTATACATAGGACTGACTTAACTGAAACCAGGTTAATTTCAAAGCAAATTGCTTTTTATCAATGTGCAAAACCGGATTTCGTCAAGGACTACAAAAAAAAAGAAGAAGATACTTTGTCGTGAAGAAACTTGATGGATTTTTTCGATTTCGTTGGCTTTGGAGTCGTTTAATATTTCAATATCTTAAAATAATAATAAGGACACTATTCATGCCAAACGAGCTCATTAATAGACACGTATCCTCATTAATATATTGCAGTAGTTTTGTCTCGATTAGCCTCAGATTTTTAGTGATGTGTTTGATAAACATAATTTGTACTACGGCGATAAACGCATAAACGGTCGCGAATAAATAGCCATCAAATTAATTGTTTTCGTATTAATTTAAATTTAGTGCTTTATAGATAATTGGTGAGATTGTGTAAATAGTATGCCGAGGAAGTGTAATAACGATCCTGACTCATTTTGTTATGCTTGTTGTGAATTAACTTTCAAAAAACAAAGACGACATTTTATTACACTTGTAGTGGAGAGTTATCGTCAGTATTTTGGTTTCGTTGTGGCTCATCAAGATAATTCTTGGGCCCCTCATATTTGTTGCATAACTTATGTTAAGAATTTAATTGATTGGAAGAAAGGCCGCCGCTATATGCCGTTTGCGGTACCCGTGCTTTGGACCGAACCAAAAGATCACGTTTCGGATTGCCCTTTCTGTCTTGTAGCTATAAAAGGTATTAACACCAAGAAAAAACACATGGTCAGTTACCCTACTTCATAGTGACAATTTGCCTATACCAGTTATACCTGTGGCCGTTGAGATTCAAGATTCACAACGATAACTCTGAGTTTGAAGAAATCTCAACAAAACCACACTTGATAACTCAAGGAGACCTAAACGACTTGATTCGCGACTTGGTTCGCGACTTGAATTTATCAAAAACGCAGTTAGAACTCTTAGGATCTCTATTAAAAAATAAGCCATTTTCGAAATCGTGACATACTCTTCAGATCATACTAACCTCAAGATGGAGACTTGGTGTATTTTGATAATATAAATGAGGTTATGGAGAATTTGGAAATCGAAGTTGATCCCTCTCATTGGCGCTTGTTCACTGACTCTTCTAAAACTAGCTTAACGGAAATGTACTTCCTTCGGTATCTCTGGCCCATGCTGCTAATATGAAAGAAACCTATAAAAACATGAGGTTGTTACTTAAAAAAAACCAAATATAGTACATATTCCTTAAAAAACCTGTGGGGATTTGAAAATTGTTGCCCTATAATTTGGACTTCAGCTGGGCTTTACCAAATTCTGCTTCTTTCTCTGTGATTGGGGTAGTCAGGAGCAAAAAAAAACCATTCAAAACAAGTATGGCCTAAGCGAGCATCTTTAACCCCTGGACAGAAAAATGTGAAATGTTTACCACTTGTAAATTCGTCTGAAGTACTTCTTCCACCATTACATATTAAATTAGGCCTTATTAAAAATTTCGTAAAGGCGAAGGATCGCAATTGAAGCGGATTTTTGCATTTAAAAGAAAAATTTGATTGAATAAGTGATGCGAAGATAAAAGAGGGTATTTTCGTTGGACCTGATATCAGGGAGATAATAAGACAGTTGTTTCAAATTTTCTAGGTAACCATAAGTGTGATAACTACAGAGAGTGTGTTAACGAGCTGGTATTGGCTTATCAAGCATTACTATATGTTGCTCGAGATTCACCATTCACCACCTAGATTTTTTTCCTGAAAATTTAAGAGCTGTGAGCGATGAACTCGGAGAAAGATTCCATCAGGATATTTTGCAGATACAAAAGCACTATAAGGGCAAATGGAACCCAATGATGATAGCTGATTACTGCTGGACGATGAAAATGGACCAACCAGAAGCTAAATACCACCTTGATCAAAAAGTTCCCGGGGGACACCACCCTGTGGTGCTCCCATTATTCCGATTTGAGTTGTTTTTTTTTGTTAGGTTGGTAAATCTGTTGTTGACATTTCCTCGAAATCTTAGCGTCATAGCTTGACATTTGCAAAAGTTACGTAGCCAAGAGTATATCTATCTCTGTGTGTTTTGGTGATTTTTTACAATTTTAGAAATGGATTTAAATTTGCAACAACGAACTTGTATTAAATTTTGCGTAAAAAACGGATTTAATGGTGCGCGAACGTTGGAAGTGTTGGAAAAGTGTTTCGGCAACGATTCTCTAAAGAAAACGGTCGTTTACCAGTGGCACGAGCGGTTCAAAAGTAGTCGTTAGTCAATCGAAGATGATGAACGCTGTGGCAGACCATCGTCATCGAAAACCGAAGAAAACATTGATGAGGAACTAAAGGAAATGTTGGTCAATAACCACAAATTAACCATCAGAGAGATAGCGGAGGACTTGAACATTGCCTATGGATCCGTCCAAGACATTTTGGTTAATGATTTGCGTTTCCGTCGTGTAGCAGCAAAGTTGATGCCAAAAGACCTCAATTTCATGCAAAAAAGAGACCGTTGACGTCGCATTAGAGATGATTTGCGAGGCTGAATCCGATCCCACATTCATAAAAAGGATCATTTCTGGAGACGAGACGTGAGACGTGGGTTTATGAGTACGACACGCAATCCAGACATCAGGCAAGTGAATGGCGTTCACCAAATGAGCCGAGTCCAAAACAACCACGTCGTTTTCAGTCAAAAAAGAAGGCAATGCTCACGTTTTTCATGGGTTACAACGGTGTAGTGCATCATGAATTTTTGGCAGAAACCCAGACAGTAAACAGGCGCTATAAGACGTTTGCGTGAAGTAATTCGCCGAAAGAGACCAGAATTGTGGGCAGAAAACTCGTGGATTTTGCACCATGATAACGTACCGTCGCACAGTGCCATCATTATTCGTAATTTTTTGACGAAAAATCCAACAAACACCATCCAACAGCCACCGAATTCACCTGATTTGGCTAACTGCGACTTCTTTCTGTTCAGTCGAGTTAAAAAACAACTCCGGGGAACGCGTTTCAGCAGCCGAGAGGAAGTAATGAAAAAATCGCAGGAAGCAATGATGGACATACCGAAAACCGAATATAAAAAATGTTTCGAAGATTGGATCAAGCGCTGGCATAAGTGTGTCGCAAATTGGAAATTCATAATATAATTTTTTTGAATATTTTATTATTTTAAATATTTAAATTACAGGAATAAATAAAATTATTGGAAAATATTGTAGATTACTTATTTTCACTAACAGTCACCCATATAAGTGAAATATAAGTCAAGTCCGTGTGGCGCGACAAAGTTCAAATTTTGTTGCCCAGTGTAATCGTAAGAGGTTATGGAATAAATTAAAATGGTATAAAAATAATTAAATATTAAGATACACAATATTAAAACTCAACCAGACGCTTAATTTATTAATAGGAAGGATTTACCAGGGATTGTTGTTTTGCTTTGACGTACATGTTGATATGAACACTTCGGTTTACTTGTATAAAAACAAAGACAATAGCTAAAGAATATATAAATTTCTTGTTTTTATTTGTTCAGTTTATTCGTGAATATCATACATTTATTATAAAAAAAAGTTGGTATCATAATATGTAAATACATATAATCAGCCTTTTTTGAAATAGCTTAAAAAATTCCGATTTGAAGCGAGTCGTATAAGGAATTTATGTAATCTATGAACCTAGAACCGGTATTTACTCCGGCCTCAAATTTGATTTTTATATTGAATAACTAGAATTAGAAACGCAATAAACGATCAGCTGGTTAAACCACTGTAAAAGCTCTGCCTGTATTATTTTTTCCAACAAGAATCTGGACCCATTAAATAATTGTCGTTCGCCGAGTGATAAACGTCGGTTTTTGCATCTTCAGAAGTAGTTAAAGTTTTTCCTTTGACCATTTTCGGCAAGACCTGTGTCGGATCTATAGGGCAAAATTCTCTATCTTGTTAAAAAACAATGTTTCAAGTAAACCCTAGTGCCAAATATATAAAGGGTTTTTCATGAAACGTATACACATTTAAAAAAAAAAAAAAAACAAACACCTTTGTTTTTTATGGTAAGAGGTGTACTGTTTAATTACATTTAAAATGTAATTCAATACAATTTTATCAGAAACGAAACTTAGGTCATGTGCACAACCATACCTGCTTTAAAGACGATCAAACGATGATTATTTAGATTTTGGAGCATTCGTGGTGTAAAGAGGCAAACAGCGGCCTGAATATTGCTTTTTTTTTTTTTAATGCTTTCGCAGTTCGGACAGCATTTGCTTTAACTCGATCCTTCAGAATCCCCCAAAGAAAGAAGTAACAAGGCGTTAGATCACACGACCTTGCAGGCCAACTCATTGGTCCATTTCTCAAAATTATTCGTTAAAATTGGCAAACATGACATCCCTAGTAAGGGGAAAACAATACTACAAAAGACTAAGGTGTTAAGTGCTGAAGGTCACTATAAATATCACAAGGCTTTCTTACTTCAATAGTTATATAGAAATATGGGGGTCGCCTCATAATCAAAGTCTCAACAAAATTAATCATGTTGCAATCGACGCAAAACACGTTTTCAGTTATACTTGAAAATTACCGAATATTCCGAACAGGCAATCTAAATCCGAACCACCTAGTTGCAGCCAGGAAACTTCTACGAATATCTCAGATACATAACTATGTACAATACAATTACAAAAAACTGTTACAAAATTAGCTGATTTCGTATACTTTAACCTTTTGATCATCAAGTGGTAAAATGGTTGCAAAAAAGGTAGGGTCTTGCCAGTCCACTCATACGAAGAACCTGGTTTGTAAAATAATGTCGGCAGTTACATTCAGCATAACAATTAAACTACGAACAGAAGTAGGAAGGCTGCTTGTCAGCAGAAAAGCAAAAGAGAAGGGAAAGATATAGACTTCTTCAGAGGAAAAGGCATCAGAAGTGCGAGAGGTGCTATTATTCCAGAATCATTGATCGGACATTTTACCACCTTCTTTAGCCGCATATGAGAGCATCTACATATAGGGACATAACTACTCTATGTCTAGAGCCAGGTCTGAGTTTAACATTAGTATCAAACTTATCAGATGGGGAGTTCAGTTACTCCGTTTCCGAGTCGTTAGCAATCTCACCGAAACCTTTGACGTCAAAGAAGGTGACCAAAATTCACAAGGCTAAACCAAATGCACAAACTCTTTTCATAGCCTGGTGATATTGATATCATTAAGGAACTTTTTCTTATTTTCGTTCTATATTACCTTTGAATGAGATATTTCATTTCAAATCAAATGAACTGTTAAACCTGTCAACTAAAGACTGAAACGAATAATATTTGGAAACTTCAAAGTAAAAAAAAAAAAAATATTTTCATAATTCATGTAAATTTTTTTTATTTGCTTTAAAGCTCTGTTTTTATTAAATTCATTCACAATTACAAAAAATAAAAAAAATTATTTGGGTTCCCATTCTTTCCTCAAATTCTTTCGAATGTCCTTCATAAGGTTGGTGACAGTTACATCCGTGATCGTTTTGGACGCTCTTTTCCATTTAGCACTAAAATCTTTTACGTCCTTTGCACACTGCTCACTTTTCCTCAATTTAGCTTTGACCAAAGCCCAATACCTTTCAATGGGACGGCACTGTGGAACATTGGGTGGATTCATGTCTTTTGGGACAAAGTCGACATTTTTAGCAACAAGAAAGCTCAACGTAGCATGAGCATAGTGAGCTGAAGCTAAATCTGGCCAAAATAATGTTGAACCCTCGTGTTTGTTTAAGAAAGGAATCAACCGTTTTTTTAGGCACTCGTTAATGTACACTCCTCCGTTAATTGTTCCCGTTGTAATAAACGATGAGCTTCTGTGTCCACATTAGCAAATGGCCTGCCAAACGAGATATTTTGACCCGAATTTTTCCATCCCAATCGATGTTGTTGATTGCGGAAGAATCTCAGCTTCAAACGAGTTGTAAAACTGCGCACCTGGAAGAGTAGTAAAGTCGGCTTTGACATAAGTTTCGTCACCCAAAACCAAGCACGCTTTCTTGTTGCCGATTAACTCGTCTAGCGTTCGAGATCGTGTTTTTATGACTTTTTTTTGCTTTTCAGTAACTTTTGGTATCTTTTGTTTTTTTCGTGTTTTTAGACCGTTACGTTTTTTTAGATCCTTGTACCACTGTTTGGTTGGTATTACATTTCCAAACACCATCTCTGGATGACATAGTCCGGTTTTTTACGATGGTACCCACTATTTTCCTGTCTAAATTTGTATCATGTGCTCCACTTTTAGCTCCACTTTTCTGTTTTCGCTTAACTGTCAACGTCTCCAAATATTGTTTAATAACATAATCCACTGTACTGCGTGCTATGTTTAAATTTTTTGCCATTCCACATATTCTGAATATGTTTTTTCTCTATTTATTATATGTAGTATTAGTTGGGTTGAAGGATGTTGCAAGGGATTAACATATTCAGTATGGTCATAAATTAAAGTGTGGTTGAGGCTGGTTGGTTATGATCGAGGTGACCCATGATATTTTGACAGGTGACAGACAGGTCAGGTTCATCATCTACACAAAGAAACGGTGTCGTACGGAATTATTGTAGCATCGAAATGTTTCTAAACCATAAACGATCCCGTCCGAAAAGTAATTTTCCGGAAGGTCTGCAAAATACTCCTCCGTGGCGTCGATGATTTCCTCGCGTGAGCTGAATTTTTTATTGATGAGCCATTTTTTGAGGTTTGGGAAGAGATAATAGTCCGAGGGATCCAAATTCAGTTACCAATCGACGCCAAAAGTCCGCTCGATTCCGCATCAGCAAGTCCAAACACTCTTTCGAAGTGCTCTCGCGTTCGTGTTTTTGGTCATTCGCGGCACCCAGCGGCAGGATAACTTTTTCATATGCAGAATAAGGGGAATCAAATTTCATTTACGAAATGGTTAGGCAACATGTATGTAGAGTTCCAAAATTCAAAACTCTATGAATTTTGCATAATCAACTTCGAAAACAAATAGAAAGTGCCATCTATTTGCTCTTCTGTGAACGCATTTAATGGTTCTAAGCTCGGGTATGTGTCTGGGCTAATTATTTAATTTAAAATCGCTTAACAAATAATACTGTCATTTAACGATCCAATTACAACCGTATTTGTTAAACTATTTTTTTTAATCGAAGAATAAATAATAGGACTCTAATTTATCTTCACTTTAAAACGATTAACTCTAATCAAGACATAGCAGGCAAAAACCTCTTTTACTGTCAAATATTAAACACCCTACCCCACCTTTGCCATAACATTTTAAATTATTCATGCCTATCTATCCATCTATCAACATTTTGATTAGTTCTGTCAAAATGAAATGCATGATGTCCAATTAGTACCACAAGTCCCGTCATAGATATTGCACGTCGCCATGCAAACATACATATGTACATGCATCGCTTACCTAATTGCGTGTTATACTACATCTCATAAATCAAAGCGTTCATGTACTGTTTGCGCATGCAAAAGAATAGTAAAAACGGAACTCGAATCTTAAGAACAGCAAGAGCTGAGAAGCTAACGCGAAGAACCATGACTTAATAAAACGTGACGCGGGTTCAATAGCCGCCGTTCCTCTTACAACTTTAACTACGATTGCTTCTGGCTTAGAATTAAATTGAATTGTTATGAGTTTCGCACTATGAGAGTTGCAAGTTGGAATGGAAGAGAGTTGAGTCCCCATATAAAATTCAATTACGTCAAGCTACGAATATTGTATTTGTGTTTGAATTAGGGATTGCACACTGGACTGTCTGATTGGTAAGACGGGGATATCGAGTACCTTGGGGTATGATTTATTATTCAAATGCTCCATTATGCCCCATGATTTGCATCGCATATGTCGTGGATTCGTATGGGATTTCCTCGAGGTATAGCATCGCCACAGGAAATGTGAAATCTGAAATCCGAAATCCGAAATGCGAAATGCGAATCCTTCATCGAAGAACACGCTATCAGCCTTTAGAGTTATGGATGACTCAATCCCGGCAGGCAAACGAAAAGCCTGTATGTAAATTTTAATGGAGGTATCCTTTTAATGGCGCATTTTTATACCACCAAGCAGTAACTGTGTTTTTATTTCTTTTTGTTTTTTATTCAATTTTATTTATTTTTTTCTTTTTTGTCGAATAAAGTTTTTCCACACAAGAAAATCCTCAGAATCCCACAGTGTGCTTCGGTTCCTGCCTCAACTTCAACTGTATAGCTCAGGTTTTGTATGCTTTGCCGTAATCATGTTGTTTAGGTTGTCTTTTCCGGAACTGCACACAAGGACTAGAGAATATCAGTAGCAGCGCCAGTAGGACGACACAATAACATTGACGATGTACTCGTTCAAAGATGTACTGCTGGGATACAACTACTACCTACAAACTATGGTTTACCATATGCAGGACTTTGCTACACCAAGTCCTGCCTGAATCGTCCCATTTTTTTCTTATTTTTTATTTATTTTTATTTTTTTTTTGAGTGAAAGGAAGCTCAGTTTTTGATGGTTGGTGTATGTGAGATACTCTTTCTCGTACTCGAACTTGCACTTGTACTTAGATCCTGTTTGGCTCTTATCATCTTCGCAGATAATTTTGAGGGATTTTCCTCTGAAACATGACATGAGCTCAAACAGAATTTTACATAAGCCTCCAACCGCAACGAAAAGCATGACACACTCTTGCATGGTATGACATGTGTGTACTTTCTGAGTATACTCGGTACATGCACGTGTATGTACACTTGAATGGAAGAGCCGGGAATATAAAATGATCCGTCAAAAAAGCTGCGAATTGAGACAAGAGTATAGTTCCCCAGAGTTTTGGTGCAAAAGAACAAAAGACTCATCCAGGCCCGATACTCAACGGAGTAACAAGTAACATGTGGATAAAGGCAATATAGGGTTGGGGGTTTGTAGGGTAATTGTACGCATCCTTATTGTACCTAGTGCTCGAATCTTTGTATATATGGTATGTATATATACATTTGTTTTAGTAGCTGCAAGTGCACCTTGGAGTTTAAGTAGATTGTAACATGACATCGTACGAGTCCTATGAAGGTTTTATGTTTACTTGACTTTTGATTAGCTACTATGATGATGAAGAAGTCTGGGAAATTTTTCTTTCATGTTGGTTCAGAAGTAGTTGTTTTGTGAAAGTTGAGTGTGAATTAAGGATCTAAGAAGAGCATTTTTGGTATATGTAACATATGGTATATTTAGAGGGACTTGTATAGCTTCGTATGTGGGAGTTTAACGTCAACCATTCATAATTGACTTGTTTGACATTTTATTGCGACAAAAATATAAGTTAAATGGAAATGGAATCAACAAGAGTTCCAACTTTGATTTCATTATTTGCAAGACTATTAGCATTGGTAAAGCCGCCACTTTGTCAGCTTTTTGATTATCTTCTTCTATCAGTTACTTTATGTTATAGAAAATTTGGTTATTCTGTGATTCTTTATACGCCCAATATATCGCAAACACAGCTCGAGCTTATTAAAGACTTTTCTTATACTCCTTTACCTATTGAGTTAAAATTTACCGATCAGATAATGCTATAGCGCTAGTTGTCTGACCAGTTCGTGAATATGCTAAGCCCCCGATTACGCTATCCCAGTTTTGATTGCTGTTGATACAAGTACATATGTATGTATATAATCAGTGTTATAAAGTGGGACTCAGGGCTATGCTTTTTAGACCTTAGGCTAATAAATATAGGTTCTTTCACATAGTATAAAATATTTTAAATAAGTTGTAAATAAGAAATATAGAAATTAAAACGCTCAAAGATATTGGCACTTTGAATTTCAGCTATACGAGTATCAACGCTTCACTCAAATGTCGTATGCATACGGTGAGCAAGACAATAGACAGAATATACATATTAAGTATAAGTTCATTTTAATGGAATGTTTCAGTTTTTCGAAGAAAGATGAATAAGCGCTTCAGTGACAAAGTGCTTCCAGTGCCAGCACCCACTACGTCAACGCCGAGTGATTGCAACCTGACGCGAGGATAAGCCGGACATTCACAGTACTCCGCGGTGTCGCCATCACTTGTCGTAGGATTCTGTATCACTTATGCCCTGCGCAAAAGTGTAGTGCACCGTCACTACGCCAGTAATCAGCTTGCAGTCTTTCCTGCTGGGAGACAGCAAGTAGGTCGCTAACGCCTTAGAGACCTCGGTTAGCATTCGCTTGGTCTGCCATTCGCAGTTGTGCGCATATGAAACCCAACTGGAAGTCAATGGAATCCATTAACAGAGGACGCAAGTGGATAGACCTAATATACCTTCGGATCATGAAAAACTCTCCTCTGAGCCTTGCCCCGTGAGTTCATCGGCTATTCCATTTCCCGTGATCCCATTGTGACCTGGGACCCAGACAAAATTTAGTGAATTTAGCCTTTCGACTGCATTCAGTGATGTCCTGCATTCTCGAACTATGTAGCTTGGAAGTCGTGGAGGGTCCAGCAAGGCTCTAAGCGGAGCTTGACTGTCCCTACAGATGCAAATGCTTCACCCGCTCCACCGGTTCTTTACAATATTTTTGGTTGACATCAGGATTGCGTATATCTCCGCATGGAAGACAGACGCAAGTTTTCTAACGATGTCGTCCTCCGATGCTGAATATGTCGTGGAATTGATAAGAATCAAAAACAGTATCAGGCCAAATACTAATCCTTATGGCACACCAATTTTTTTTTTATCCAATATTTGGCTAAAGCAATTTCCTATATTTCCAACTTGTTTCGGTCATGAAGATAAGAGAAAAACTATCTTATCGGAAAGTTTACTTCATGCGAACATCTATGGTATTCCACTGACTAAGTTTTCCTATTTTCTATTATTCTTTATTATTGTAGGTTGCTTCTGTAAATACTGCTTAGGCATGTCTTAAACTCTTTGCGGGTTGACTTCTTTTCGAAATGCCTAGATGGTTTATTAAGTGTGACAAAGTATTTGACGTTTTATCAAAACTTTGTATTTTACGATTTTTGTTTTGTTGCAAGCCGTCCCAAGCTCTTGACATACTGTATTTTTAAACAAACAAAGAAGCAGATTCCTTTTCTAGTGAGCATTGGGAGAATTTTTTAAAATGCGCCGTGCTCCAGGTTCTCCATCAGGACGAGATCCATCCTCACTGCTCCTTGCACTATTAAGAAAGATGTTACTGATCCGTGTTCGTTTTTCTCCAAGAAACCTTAAGTAGATAAATAGTACATCATCTGGATCTCCTTCACATCCAGTATAAACGATAGTTGCCATGGCCCGATTAAAATTGCATCAATTGGTATCCATAATTTCTACTCATACTTCCGGAATAACTTTGTATGTCCGTCTACTCCTCTGTAACGTATACCGTCGTTGTTTATCATTCTCTTAGTGACCCTTTAGTTCTTTAGCTACATTGTTCTAAGTTCTTCCATCCTGAATTTTTTTTGCCTCGCCGCCTGTAGGATTACATCTGTAGAGATCATACCCTCGATGATATTTGTCACGCAGAATGGGGGTTTTGAATCTTTTCAAGAATTCGAGAGCATGTTTTCTATGGAGATCAACATGAACTTACTTCAGCCAGAGCTGAAATAAATTCGAAATTCCGCAGCACGGACGAGCAAGAAATTCAAAAGTTAGTCTTTCTGGGTGAGGATGTCGAAAAAGAATTACGTACAAATGTGGTCCAAGCAGTTCAAAAAGAGGACGGCGTCTATGAAGCACGTTAAATAGAAGATATGGCCCGGCTGGATAATGTGATGTTCAATCCAGATGCTGTAATAAAAAGCCAAGACGCGGTGCTGTTAGATGTGACAGTGTGTCTTAGACTGAAAAAACTTAATAAAACTCATAAACTATAAATAATGTTCATTGGAGTTCGATATACGAGTATTTTAACGTTAAGCGGATCCATTCTGATTATTATAAGGTCATTATAAGAGTCTATTTAAAAGCTTAAAATCTCAATGAAAAAAACCCATATTCCAGCCTGAACGACCAACATAGGACAAATTTTCCTACTTGGCAGGTGAATATTTAAATATTTTTTTTTCTTTTGATAATTATTTGTAAAATTTGTGTTTCTACTTGCCTGTCATAAAACATCAGCAACCATACGTCAAACACTGCAATAATATTTTCAACAAATTGAATCATGAGCTACAGCACGACAAACGAAGCTTCAAATTCGTTCATTCCTTACAAGCTAATTGCTCTTCAAATTGGATGCTACATCTCAAATTTTTCATCTGACATTTGAAATAGTTAACAGCACCAACAGCCAACATCAATATCACAGCACTATTTTCTATAGGAACGTGTGCCGAGCTAAAAACAGAAACAAGTGTTTCCCCAACGAGACGAATTCGAGTTCCGATTTATTAAAAAAAAAAAATTTTTTTTGCGCAATCCTTTTTCTATGCTCTGTATTTGTGTTTGTTGTTTGCATCTCAATATTAATGACAGTACATTAGAAACTATGTACTATTAGTAGTCACTTGTTTCTCTGTCATTAGTCTTCGTTCGCCGCCGTTCTGTTGACGTTGTACTCGTACTCGCTTGTGATTTACTGCAAAATATTCATCATCATCTCGTGGCTTTTTCAGACTGTTCCCCATGTCCCATGTGATTTTAGATTGTGGTCCTCCACAGTGAGGACTGGTGGTTTTGGAAAAATTTCCGGACAAATCGCTGAACTTTAAGTACCACCAATTGGCAAGTCGTTGATGTGCGAGTATGTACAGATACGAGTACAGAACTGTGATGGGAATTTAATGAAAAATATTTAAGTCAAACAGACGGATACGATAATAATAAAACAGGGCGTCCTGTTTTAAATTCTGATTTATGTAAATGTTTCTTTTGACAATTCTTCAAAGAATTCCTTAAACTTTGTTTAACAGAAAGCAGATTTACTCCGATCAATTGTTCTTTATAATCACTGTTTAGGATATTAATTAACTGTGCATAGTCATGATGTTATACTTATTCCTAGCAATCCATTCTGCAGAAATTGTTTAAAAGTGGCAACCCTGACGCTTGATGTGAGGTAGTGTAAAATAATCAGACTTCATCTGGATGTGTATTAAAAAGACTTTTTATCCCTCATCGCCGGTCATAAACAAGTAGATTGGCTTTATTGCCGCATTTCGATGTGGAAAATTGCCACTATGTCATGTTTACATTGTAAAAGAGATCCACCTCGTCCTTAAGGCTTGTACAATGCAGTTCGACACAATATGTCAGAAATGTTGAGGGTGCAATAAATAAAAAGACCAGCACTGACACAGGAAATGGATTGCGTGCGCACAAGCTAACCCACTATCTCTTGTCGTTAAGTTGTCGTCAATTTTCGGTGACTCTGGATGTAGAAATGTGAATGAATTCGCGTGCCGCAACCGTCCAAGGACACATGAGACCATGACCATCCATTATATTTTGTCATAAATGTCCTGGGAAGATTCCTGGAATAGCTGGTGTACAAGGATAGGTACATTGATGATAAATCTGATGTTTTTGGGCGGTGGCAGTAGTGCTGGTGGTAAATTATCAGCTTGGGGAGGTCTGTTTCCAGTACTGTTACGGATGTGACATTCATTCAATCCTGATTCTCTAAATTGAGAAAGAGCGAATGAGAAGAGTACTCGTAGTCGAACAGAGCAGTGCCTTGAGGGATTTCAGACGGAAGACAATGTTATAGAGGGTGAAGGACAGACAGGGATGTACGAGTACTTGTGCTATGCTTTACTGTAAGGGAAAAGATTGAGAATTTTTGTTGTTTTTCGCCCAAAATATTTCAAACACTCACCTTTCTAGAGAGTTATCATCAATTGGTTTATCTATTTCTCCTGGTGTAGCTTGGTCTCAAAGAGCTAATAACTAATTGGAAAAGTTGTTGTTCATTGTTCGTTTTATGTTTCTTTTTTTTTTTTTTTTTTGAAAGAATTTCACTCTCACAATTGAGATGCCCTTGGACTAGTCTCTGGTTAAGGTAGCAGATGGCATAACGCACAGCAAACAGAAAAAGATATTTCTTTCGGTTAAATTGGTTTCAATTGGCATTAATTTGTTTTTGGTCTGCCGAAATAGAATGAGGAGAAGTTTCGGGAAATTAATATGATCTGAATTATTTTGGGGGGCTCCACAAATGGAGATCGTATCTTTTTTTTTGTGGGTTTGTATTTTGAAGATTAAGTATTGGGATTGAATGCTTTAAGATGATAAATGACTCTGTGTACTGTTGGTTTCTATGTAATTACGAAAGTGGTCTCTTGTATGTTTTAAATGCTACGAATATAATTTGCCGTAACCATTTTCAGTCATGCTTTTTGAGAATGACTTTTGCGTGGTAGTGAGAGATAATTTGGCGACATTATTGAACATTTTTCTGCATTCTTTTGTCAGAATTCGTTAAAACGTTCATAGTGTCTTAATAACGGACTTAAGGTATGGCTTGAATATTGGTCGTGACATAACATAACATTCCAAAGCAACAAGTTTTCGAATGCAAAGCAATTTTGCAGGCACCACAAAATTGGTAACCGCAATCCGGTTTCTAAAGAAAAACAAAGTCACGGATCTTGGCAACATTTTTAGAAATATTTGCTAGCCTCTGACACTTCATATCGCACAGATAGGTTTTCAAACCGGATCTACCTACATAGGACTCCTGATAATAATCCTACTCTACCTCGAAGCTTTTTACTTCATTAACTGTTTTTGACATCGTGAGAGCCTTCAGAAATTTGTACTTTAAGCAGAAACCTAGAGCGGTATACCTGCGGGCGGCGTACACTGATACACCATTTTTCTAAGGATTCATTCAGTTACTGAAACATACTTAATAACCTACCTATAATGTTGTGCGTTAAATACTTACAGGTGAGTTGTTAAGAAATTTGTCAACCCATTATTCTGGACAACTGTAATAAAGGAATAAGTCAAGAACAGATAAATACCCCTGCGCTTGGCAAGAATATCAGTGCTGTGCTTACCCTAGAAATCCTTATTGAAAAGCAACACCGAAATAAAATACATCTCTTTAATATCTTTATTGAGATCAAAAAGGCTGTCGAGCAAGTGACATGACAGACGTCAGCTCATAAATTAAATGCATTTGAAGATTAACCCATTAATTTTAGGCTAAAATTAGTGTCCTTCTAGGCTGGCCAATTATGACTCAAATTACAACTTGTTATAGTAAGTAAACAATGTAGAACGCACTTGTAGATTCTTAGGCAGGCAGAAATGTAATATACATACTAGGTGGAGTGAAAAGTAACCTCCTTGACCGCCAGAATGCGCTGCTACTGCAAAAAAAGTTATGGTGCCTTGAAGTCTGTTCATATTTAGGCAGACATGCCAAATTTCAGTACGATACGGTCTTCAGTTTTGTTTTGACAGCTGATTGTTGTTGACGTGTTTGGCATCATGTTGAGTATGGACAAAAACGATTTTCGTTCTCTCATTATATTTCGAGAGGCAAAACGGCGAAGGAAAAGAAAGAAAAGTTGGATAAATATTATGGGGCTAATGCTTCGTCAGATTACACCGTCAAATATTGGTTTCGAGAGTTTCGTAGTGGCCGCAACTCCACTACCGAGCAAGTCCGCAGCGGCAGGCTCTCCGATGCGGTTACAGAGGACAATGTCAAAAAAATATATGAAATAGTGTTGGCTGACCGGAAAGTGAAGGTGCGCGAGCTAGCAGATACCACAAAGAGTAGTACTGAGCGCACACGACATATTTTGGGCAATATTCTGCATATGAAAAAGGTATCCTGCCGCTGGGTGCCGCGAATGACCAAAAACACGAAGCCGAGAGCACTCCGAAAGAGTGTTTGGACTTGCTGATGCGGAATCCGGCGGACTTTTGGCGTCGGTTGGTAACTGGATTTGGATTCCCAAACCTCAAAAAATGGCTCATCAATAAAAAATTCAGCTCACGCGAGGAAATTATCGACGCCACGGAGGAGTATTTTGCAGACCTTCCGGAAACTTACTTTTTGGACGAGATCAAGAAGTTGGAAAATCGCTGGAATAAGTGTATCAAACTAAAAGGGGACTATATTGAATAAAATAAAAAAAAAAACATTTTAAAAAAATAGAATTTTCATTCCCAAGGAGGTTACTTTTTTAATTCTCTCTTCTGGTAAAAGTTCCAACCTGAATCACGATAAATTCGTTATTTGTACGAGTTAGTGCTGACGCTTCTTCTCTATCATCCATTACAACATTTCCTTTAAAAGTTTTGTAGAACTCTTAGATGTACTCTGTGAGGTTGAAAGACGAAGTAACCATTTAAAATCCAAACTGCTTAAGCAGAAGACTTTAAATACCACAGATTGTCTCATATCTCAAATTTTGTGCAGGAATGAGGCCAATTGCGTCCTATACAAAGTCCGTTCCAAAGTAAATAGGACTTTTTAAAAGTAGGTATTTCTGATGATGCCATCTATTGGCAATTACATGCCTCGGAAAGGTGGATCTTTCACTGTAAAAATGATATTTGGACGAATAGAACCCGAGTGATTGCGACTGTTTCTGTTTCGATACCAAAATGAGCATCAAGCAAAAATTGCTCAGAATTTAACATTCGAAGGACATCATCAAGGAGAAAAAAAGGAACAAAAAATTAATTTATATTATTGCGACTGGTGATGAAACATGTGTTTTTAATGTGGTCCAGAAGCCAAACGCCAAAGTGCCGAGTGGAAGACGCCAGACGAGTCAAAAGTGAAGACAACGTTGGTTAAGGAGCATTGTCCACAAATAGTTCATTTCACCGGGCACTCTGCACGTAATGCACAATTCTATCTTGGTATTTTGAAGCATTGGGTGCATCGTATTCATCGTATTCCGCCGGCATATTGCGCAGGTGGAAGTTAGCGTTTCTTGCACGATAATGCGCCATCTCATCGATCAACACTTGTAACCGATTTTTTCGTTAAAAATTGCATTTTCACTGTCAACCACAACCCCCCGTATTCGCTTGATTTGAGACTGTGCGACTTTTACCTTTTCAGAAAAATGTATTTGCCAATGAAAGGGAAGCGTTTTGTTGACATAGAAGCCTAACAAATGCCTTGTACCGACATCCTGAAGGACACTCCGGCCGAAGATCTAAAAAATTCATTCAACATGCTTTTTGACCGTCCAAATCATTGTATTGAGTCAGAAAGGGACTATTTTGAATAAAATCGACTGTGGCAAAAAAAACTTTTTGTTGTTGTTATTTTTAAAAAGTTCTGTTTACTTTGGAACTATCCAATAGAAAAAAATGGGCTTATTGGGTAATTGCAAAATATTCATTAATTCGATAGTTATCCAAAGATCGTTCAAATGCTATTTTTCACAAATCATTCGTTCAAACCAGTTGAATAAAGACGAACATCCGCTCAATTGGTTTTCACACTGGTTTTTCATTCGAATGATTTTTTCACTGTGGATCGGCTTGGAAATAATGTTCCTTTGGCTTTCATATCAAAGGGTTGGGAAAATATTTGAATGATTTTCATATGAATGAATGGTTTTTTCACTGGTTTTAACCTTGGACTATCGGGCTTGAATATGTTTGAAATTTATATTAATGTGTGTGATGTATGTAAGGTATAAAATGTTTGACAAAATGTTGTTGGAATGCATGAATATGAATGAATGAATGAATGAATAAAACTGTTCGATAGTTGAAATCATTCAGTTGCTAACTATCAGTAGTCGAATTCATGCAATAGTTCCCATCACTAGAAGGCACCTAGTATGACAATGGAACGAACTTTGTCGATGTTTTGTTTCCTCTGATCAAGCGCATAAAAATTTTCTCGTTTAACGAATTTTCAGTTCAATTAATTTATCACTATTTAATGTGTCATGCTCTGAACCATTAACTTTGTAAAGCACAATCATTATACAAAGAGCGGCTATCCATTGAAGTGTTTGTCAAAAAGTTCTCCTTGCCATACAATCAAACCATGACCGAATACCACAACTGTGGTACTGTGTAAAGAAGCAAACCCTTCAAAGTGAACTTACCACCTCTTCCAATTCATTTGCACTAACCCGTCAGAGAAGTGAAATACGCCATAGTCCTTATCACAAGCTGTTTACACATAACTTTTGCATATGATTCTGTCGGTCAGTATATTTCAATTAACTAGAAGTAAACTGTCAAAAAATCAGAACAAAAAGAAAAAAAAAAAACAGGAAGTTCTGAAGGACGACCTGTACAAACTTTGTTGGAGTTTTATATTTTTGCATGTGATGTATAAGAAAAAAGTATTACTAGGATACAGGGGATACCAGGATACCAAATATGGCAGGCAGGCAGGCAGTCAGACATTCAAACAAGAGCTACAGAAGAACTCAAGGATGAGTGAAGGTATGAGTAGGTGTTAGATGTGCTGCGAGAAGTCATCACACAAAAGTGAGGTAGAAAAATTATTCAATTTTAATTTTGACTAATGGAAATACCTGAAAAAGTGTTTTTTTTTTCTTGTTCCTTTATCCCTACTCCTTAATAAAGCAGTGGTGCTATTGTACAATATATACATACATATATATGGTATATATATATTTTTTTTTGTGGCAAGCAAATGAATATCAACAAAACCTCCTAAAGGAAATGAACTTTATTAGGGTGGTTGACTGACAGCGTATTCCCAACAGGTTGGTATTAATAAGCATTTTATCGTTTTTATCTATTTGTTCTTTTTGTTTTGTTCCTCTTTTTTGATGTGGCCTTTTTATGGGTGGTCGGGGTTCTAAGAAATATACAAAATTTTCCTTGAATTGTTTATTTATTTTTTGCTATGCAAAAATGATCGTGTCATTTACCTCTGTCAAAAAAAAATTTGATTCCTTGGACATGTGAGCATATGTATTCGTACATAGTCGCCACTATGTTTGCACAAGCATTTTTATGGTGTTGATACTTTTTACGTTTTATGCTCTGTACTTATGTTTAGCGGTTTTGTTAATTCTTTTAATGCATGCCTGTTAAATATGCACGTGGCAATATCAACGGTTAATGGAAGAAGTTTCAACAATGTGGTGACATTTTAGTGGCACTTATTTCAACATCATATTAACCACCTAAGGAAAATTAAAATGCAATCAAGGATATTTTTTTGTCATAATAAAAAAATGAATTAAAATACGGTTTTAAGTTTGCCAACAATTTGATGAAGATAATTTTGGTTTTATTCATTATACTCGTACGTAGCTCAACCGTATCCTGTGAAATCATATTCCATGCATATTTGGCCCCGTAATCAGTGTAAGTTTAAAATGAGTTAAATATTCTGTTATGGTATAAAAACGATTTGTACAATTTCGGGAGCGCAACCATATCGTAATATCGATTTTTTTTTTTAATGAGGATCAAACCATCACAATGACGTCCAACGTTTAAGATGGCCAGTTAAATGGTGAAGTGATTGACGCATATGGAATATTCAATACGCGGATTTGGGCATGATTAACTATTCAGAGCAATGGCGATTGCGTGTGACCACTTTGAAACATAAGCAAAATTAACGGTCAAATAGCGAAATTGGTCAGGTTTCGCCACGAATTGATGCAGCATCAACTTTAGTTTATACCCCGGAATTGACTTCCTGTAACTTTCGGTGCTCCACGACCGTTTTGGTACTTCTACAGAATCAAGTGTACATTTGTAAAAACGCGCAGTAGATTCCTTACATCTATTTGGGGAGGTTCGTTACAGTGGTAGTCGCAAATACGCTCGGTTGTAAAGGGTGAGCCAACAGATGGTGAGGATGTTGGCTGTTAATTACTGTCATTTAATTCAATTCAATGTGGTTGACCTTTTTGACAGATGTCATACAATCTTCAGTAATTTTAGTCCTGGAGTCGTTTACCACGCAACAACACATTTTTGTTATTCAATCTTACTACGAAAATGAGCGATATGTAAAAGCAAGATTTCGTAAAATAGGTGAATTTTACGGTCAGCATAGTTTTTGGATGGATGGGTACGTAAATAAACAAAATTGTCATTTCTGGAGACCGGAAAACCATTACGAGATTCACGAAAAACCAATGCATCTCAAAATGTCACTGTATGGTGCGTATTACGGGTTTGCGGCATCATTGGCCCGTACTTTTTCGATGATGGTGCTGGAGAAACAGTTACAGTGAATGGAGAACCTTAGCGCAACAGCTTGACCGGTTAGATTTTTTTCCAAAATTTAATGAATTGGATCTGGACGATTTCTGGTTTAAACAGGATGGTGCTACCGCTTACACAAGCCATCAATCGATCAATTTATTGCGTACAAAATTTGAAGATCGCATTATTTCGGTTGATTGGCCTCCAAGGTCAGCGATTTGACGCCCTTAGACTTCTTCTTGTGGGGTTATTTGAAAAGTAAGGTCTATGCCTATAGCCCAGCGACAGTTCAGGATGTCAAACATAATATCCAAACTGAAATTGCGGCCATTGACCCACTTATTTTTCAAAAAGTTATCGATCATTTTGACCTTCGGATGGTCGCTTGCAACAGAAGCCGTGGTGGTCACATGAACGATGTTGTATTCCATTCATAATGCCCATAAATCGAACTTTATTAATCAGTAAAATGCTATATTGATTTTAGAATAGATATGTGTTTAATTTAATAAAAACTTCCACACTAGCTGTTGGCTCACCATGTACATCCATTTCGATACCACTGAGAGAGCATGTGAAGTCGATGGTATTGCCCCCCCCTGGAACCAAATAAATTTCTTGAAAAATTTTAGATTTGATCTGATAAGCACACCCAGCTTATCTTTTGGTACGTTATTGATTGAGTATCTGAATCTGCGGATTCCTTATTGATTTAAAATCATAGCATTATTTAATTTTTAGTTTTCCGACCTGCCTCCTAAAATGGTGAAAATTATTTCGTTTGTCGGTGCCGAGTCGTCAGAGGAAAAGAACAAAGAAGTATTATGAATAAAAGTTGTATTCTACCCTTAATAACTCAGCATTAGCGATTCACTTGCCCATGTGGACGACAAGCAGGGAAGTTAGTTCCACATCATTCCCTTAGGTATCGTCATCATTAACGAACTTTAAGTCTATATCAAAGATATGAATATCACAGTAAAAACTTAAATGGCACAGAAACAGTCATGGCGTATTTGTACTACCTACCATATGAATCGGACCACAAAAGTTTTGCCGTAAAAAATTCAGAAAGATCTCTCCAAGGAGATAAAATCGAAAGAAAAACGTAGGCGTGCGAATAACATGTCTAAGTAAATTTTGGGATAAGCTTAATCAATATATCTTTTGGTGGAGCAAGTGTTTCCTAAAAAAATTCAACGGTTCCTAGTTTTGTTGTAGAGAATCATTTGCATTTAAAAAACTCACATGACCTGTAAAATTTCTTAGAAAATTGATAGGGACTCCGAACTTGTTGAAGCTACATCTGTCATTTATTCAGTCTGCTTTGCCAAATCACAATGGACGGACATAGCGTTCAACAACACGTGTAAACGATAAAATTGTTTTATCAAAATGGATTTTCTGTTCAGACAACGTTCCGCGGGCTTCCCCCATTTTACGGTCGTCCTACCGAGAGACTATTCGCAGTGTGGTGGTTAAATCTGAATCCACTGATTCAGTAAACGATAAACCAACACCCCATGCATCGACGAAACGCAAGATTCGCCGAAAACATCGCCGCTGTTCGTTAGAGTGTGTAAGAGAATCCGAGGCAGTCGATATTTCGCGTCGCTCACAAGAACTCGGTCTTTCGCAGACCATAAATTGGCGAATTTTGCCTCGTGACTTTGGCCTGCACCCGTACAAAATGCAACTGACCCAGGAGCTGAAGGTAAACGACCACAGACAACGACGTGTGTTCGCTGAATGGGCTCTGGAGCAGTTGGAAACTGACTCTAATTTTCATCGAAAAATCATCTTCAGTGATGAGTCCCATTTCTGAATGAATGGGTACGTCAACAAACAAAATTTTCGAATTTGGGACGATACCAATCCACATGAGATCCAAGAGTGTCCAATGCATCCCGAAAAGTCACTGTTAGGTGTGGGTTTTGGGCTGGCGGCGGACCGATGACGTATTTCTTTGAGAATGACTTTGGCCAGGCCATCACCGTCAACGGCGAGCGCTATAGGTCGATGATTACCAACTTCTTTTGCCTTGAATTGGATGATAGAACACCAACGACATGTGGTTTCAACAGAAAGACGCTGCGTGCCACACAGCTCACGCCACATTGGAAATTCTGCACGAGCGATTCGAAGGCATGGTCATGTCACGTGAAGGCGATGTGAACTGACCACCCAGATCGTGCGATTTGACCCCGTTAAACGGTTTCTTGTGGGGTTTTCTGAAGTCGCAGGCCTATGCGAATAAGTCACAAACCACAGCGGCACTCTAAGCCAACATAACATCTGTCAAATTTAGCCTGATTTATGCGCCAGAATCATGAAACATTGGACATTTCGGATACGCGCCACTCAGAGAATCCGCGGCGGATATTTGAATCAAGTTATATTCCATACATAGGCCTTTCAAGCGAATAAAAAATGTCGATGATATCTCACACACACTTTGTTTTATTTAAATTTAAAAATAGGAAGCGCTAATAATACTGAATGCAATGAAAATAAGAACAAATAATTCTAATTTAAATTTACTCTTCAATTTTTCTACAAGCGCAAATAAGGAAGTGTTGTGTAATTTTTTTTTTGTCAACTCTAAAACAATGAATCTCCTCCAAATGCAAAAGAGTTTGATTTTACTTTAATCAATCTTACTTTGGCCTTCAATAGAGCGTTGTTTTTTTCCTGTCTCATTTTTTTTTGGAAACAAATTCTAAAGAAGGCCAATGGATTATCTTTCAACTAATCCAATTACGGCAAGTTGTTTGAAAAAAAGCCATGGCTCCTGGCAAAGAATCGCTACTATTTCTCAAAATAAAATTAAATAAATTTAGCAGGCAAAAAACCAATTTATACGGTGTGATTCCTCCAGACATGTTACTTTGTGGGAAGCTATGAGCAATACAATCTGTAGGATCGGGTGGTAAATATCAGCTGATCCACATTCTTTTGTTATGGAAAACAAATCAAGTGGTTTTCATACCCGATGTTTGTAAATGCTCTCATGTAAATCCGTAAAATCGTCATCTTAGTTTCTTCTTTCGTCTTCCCAATCACTTTATTTGAGGTCTTATATTGGCTAAAGGAAAATGTAATATTCAATAACGATATCCGCATCTTCTCAAAAAGTCGAGCTGTGGTTAAGTTTTTATAAACTCTAAAACGACCTTGGAGTTTCGGTTATTTTTTAAGGAAATGGCAGAGTAATTCAACATTGGGTACAAAGGCATAGGGACACTCCAGGGAATTATGAAAGTAAAGAATCCAGGAACATGGAAATCCGCTTCCCAATTTGCCAGGAGAAGGTATTTTAAATGTATCAACCGCTGTATGCATTTTGTAGTAAGTAGAAGAAGTATGTACGTTTTCAGAGTCTGGTGCAAAAAAAATATTCCAATATTCGGTTTTTTTTTTGTATAAATGGAGGTGTCATTTTGTATCCGCAAATCCGCTAAAAAAATAATTTACTACAAGTACAAATACAATAATACATATAGCGATGGGCGTTAAGTCAGCTTTTATACGTTTTCTATTTAGCGGATAGTGCCTCCAAATACTATTTTCTATGTTTGCGATGAATCGGTGCAATGCACTTTCAGAAATGTCAAACATTTGAAATGCATCTCGCCAACAACTGACATATTCCACGAACAACATTTTGTCAAAATAAATTAAATTTCTTCACCTTAAGCGGAGTTGGTGGTTGTCACTAACAATGCCTAACATGCGTGTAAAAAGCCCTGCTGATATATATGTATAATCTTAAATCCAATTTACTGTGTATGTAGTTTAATTGAATTTAATTTTTTGGTGACTTTAATTGCGCTTTTGTTTTTTTCTTATATTCATTAATAATTGTTTAACGTAGATAAAATCGTTTATTTGAAAAGACTTTTCCGGGATTTTTAAAACTGTTTAAGAACTTTTCCCAAAATACGTATACGTAGGCATGTAGAAAACTAGCGCCTTTTACTTAGGATACTACTATAACAGACATTTAGAAAAGGTTATTATGTAACCTTATCACTAAGATGACTCTCAGTTTATATTCCTCATTTGAAATGCGTTTGGTTGAAGATCCTTTGAGATACCACTGGTAGAGCGTGTGAAGGCGATATTCCCGCAACTCCTGCAAGTCGGTGAGCATTATAGAGTAGAAATCGTTTTGATCTCGAAAGGGGTAAGCGTTCCTGCAGAAATGAGTTATGGCTAGCCTTTGAAGGGCTTGAGAGTGTGTCATCTGGTTACTATTTGTTTGAGCTATGATAAGCATTTTAAAATCATTATTAAGGTAACTAGATAATTCTGTTCTTTTTTTTGTTTTTTGTTGTGTCGCAGGAAATTTAAATTTCTAGCAAAGATATGAGGTGTAGTTAATAAAATTAAATAAAATCCCAGGTGCGTTTCTTTTTTTTCTTTTTCTTTTTGCAAGCACGAAATGTCGGTTGTATTTAGGATTCCTTGTCGGTTTTTTTTTTTAACTAATGCAGCTATTTAGGTATAATCTGTAAAGTTCAAGGATTATCTAGTTTATTATCTTTGGTTAAACAAAATAAATTGGTTTGTTATGATATTTTGTGTTCACCTTCAAGCTTTAAACGTCATAAAACAAAAAAAAAAAAGAATTTTCTCACCTGACAACACTTTTCTTTATTAACTCTAAAACATACATTCTCTTTCTTTAAACTTAACAAAAAAAGAAAAGAAACTATAAACTAATTTTTCATTAGTTTTGTTTTTAATTTTTATTTTTAAATTCATTTTATTTTACTTTCTATTTATTTTCAGGTAGCGACCATGATGTCCTGCCCCCTTCCTTTGCCATTGCCAATACTTCCTTCGACATTACACGGTGATTTTCCTCCGGTTCATATCGGTGTTAAGGTATGCAAAAATCACTTAATTGTAACTTGCAGTATTGTAGAAGTTAGACATTGTAGTTGTAGCTTGTTGTCCGACCGATTTATATTTATTTAATAACACTTCGATTTAGTAATACGAGTTAAAATTTATAAATAATCTAAATTACATCAAATTATTTGTAAAAAAAACTTAAGGATCGACATTTTAAAGTATCTATTATTTCCCCATCTAAACAGTTTTTTTTTTTATAGTCATCGCAGATAGAATTTTTGATGCTATGCAGGCGTTAAGGGATTTTTAAAATTTGGTCGCAAACTTCTGCATACTGTTTATTTACCTGGGTATACCTGGTATTGGAGAAATGTTTGAAGTATTGTATTTTGGAAGCGAAAATCTGATGGTGAAAGTTAGCAATGATCATGCGGTTTTGGATCAAAAGAAAATCCCATCTCCTTGAAGATCTTGGGGTTAGAAAACGGATGCTACTCATCTTAGCGTCTTTTATTACCTGACTTTCTACTATCCCAATTTTATGCTGCAATCAAAAAAACAAAATCCATTGATACCTTCTGTTAGAAACTGGTATAAAATTGTTCTAAGGTGACATCAACCCTTAGCATTCTTGGCGCATTGTTGCTCATTGCTCATGATCTCGGGGCTGTTGCAAATTCTTTTAAAGTGAAGTAATCTTTTCATTGTGCTTGCAGAGTAGTATTTCTATGTCTCCAGTTCTATGTGTTTTGAGACAGTTAAGAAAGGAGATTAGGTTTGAATCATATTTTTTTAAAACCTGTCAAAACTTCGCTTAAACAGAACCAGAAAAATGGTAGAGGAAGCTGACTAAATGCTCAATAGTGCTTAATGTTTCAAACTTGGGCGCGCTTTTAGAAAAACCAAGTACATTGTGCACCACAACGAATTCGTCAAAAAAAACAAAAAAAAAATCTAAGCACTTCAGTTAAGACTAACTATGAGAAAAACTGGAATCTGCACATTAAGACAATATCAAAAAGCTTTTGCGAGAAGACCGAAACACTCGGTAAATCCAAAAGATTGGTCAAAGTCAAAAGAACTGGCAAATTAATTATAACGGTACTTATGCGTACTTATGAGTACCCCGAATCGGAAGTAAATACTAGACTCCCAGTCATTTTGAAATATGCCGAATATCGGATAATACCTAAAGCGCCTAGATGTAACCAAAGTGCTGCTCTCGTAAAAAGCATTTAGATAATCCGCGTAAAGGTGACGCTATTTTCTTCACAAGAAGTTGAAAAACGCGCCTGGGTTCACTATCACCAGTATCCATGTTCCTGGTTTCTGGGTGCTATTTTGCAACACATATCTCTGATGGACGTGCACTGCTGTCATACCCGTTGTATCCCATTCGTTGTTTTTTTTTTTTTTTTTTTCTCTCAAAGTAGGCTCTTCAGTCAAACAGTTTTCCCCAGATGCATAATAGTTTTACTCAGTTCAGATTTGCTCTAAAAGCACTAAGAAATAAACCTTCAGGTTATACTTGAATACAATCGTTGCACCATCATTGCCATCTGTCGACTGGAAGAAAAAAATATTGAAGTCTCAATGATTTGACTGTCAGCTGCCTCCTAGGCTTTTGGTTTATGACAAACCGCAGGGCCCGGTGACACCAGAATTCCGGTCGCATCGAAAATGCAAATTCGGCTTTCGTTGTATTCAGCATTTGACTAGAAATCAAATCGGGACAGCAATGTAGTCAAATGTCAGTCAGGCAAGGATGTGGCGCTGGCATTTTTGGGACGGACAGTAATCTTGGGGATTCTCGTAAGATAATATGAGATCTTGTGTGGAGGCATACGGTACACAATCCGTCCTTCAATGGGAATGAGTTATGGTGTTGGTAATAAGTAGAATGAGAAAATCATCCGCTTTTGTAAGCACAGCCAAGATGTGGTTGACGCTTAAGGTCTTGTCCAACATTTTCTCGCATTCGACTAAGATTCCTGGCGCTGATCTAATGGTTCTGTAAGCACTTTATCGGTAGAACTTGCCTGGATGCTTTCGAATAAAAATAACCTTTCTAATTACATCGTTTACAACTAGGAAATTAAACCATCGCGTTTTTGTTTGTATATTCCCGTATATGATTGCACTGAGATGTAATGACAGCCTTTTCTCTGTTAATCGATCTGGTTTGTTCAAATTCCTACGAAATAGGCTTTTTGCTTCGAGATATTCCGATAAACCTTTGGGCTCAGTTCATTGTTAAAAGTAAAATTCAGTGCTTCAACTTATTTGCACCCCAACACATTCGTAAAATAGCTCATTCATTTGATCCGGAATCAAATGAGAACCTTTGAAACAATTTCAAGTGAAGTTCTTGTTTAAGTTGAAAATCGGAAAAGCACTTCAACTCCTACTCTGGCTCCTGGTCTTTCAAGAATTTGACTTAAACCAAAAAGAAATTTATGACAAAGTGCCATGGAAAATTGTATATCGGATTTCGTAACTTAATTCTCGTCGCTGCTTTTCACGCCATCACCATATCATTACCATACTGCACATACAAACATTATTCTTTTTTGTCATCTTTTCGTTCCGCTCAAGGACTTAAGTACAAACAAACAGAGTAGTCAAACACACAGTCATGTAATGTGCTTTGCGACATAGGACCCCCATTGCCATGTGTCTTAAGTGGCTCTCTTAGGTTGATTCAAATCCTACTCGTCCCAAGTCACACGTCGTCCAAACAGAGTTTTACTGCACATGTGAAAAGTGGGTGGAGGTTAAAATAGAAGAACGAGTATCTATGTATATACATACATATTTGGGGGATACTTACTCATCGTATGTAGATTCTTTGGTTGGGAAATGCCACAGCATTAACTTCTTCAGGATACGCCATGTCACTTGAATAAGGCTCCAGAAAGTGAAATCATAAAATCTTGAGGACATACGAAACAGTTTTTTTTTTTTGCTCCCATCCCTCAATGCCCAACGTCTTCCTGTTTACTTTTCATTCTGCAGCATTCATTCTTTGCTATTCTTTACCTAATGATCCCTTTGGAAAGTTTTTTTTAATTTTTTTTTTTGTATGAACGTGTTGGCGCGACAATTTAACCACAACAATAGGTGCCTGTGTTTGGCAATGAGTGGTGCTCAAATATGTATTTTTTTTTTCGTTGACACCCTGTTGTCACCCCTTTCTGCGCGAGTAGAAGGGGGTTGTAATCGGAGTGGAAGTGGGAGTAAGAAATAACACATTCGCCCTATTAAATTTCAAAGTTTGCAATCGTCAGGTGCAGGATTTTGGAAGCGGAGGGTGGTTCAAATTTTTAGCTTGAGAAAACTAACTTTGTGATTTTTCAATTTTCTCACTGTTCACCTCTGCACGCGTCATGAGCGAACTCTACACGAACAGAACAGGACAGGACCATGACGGTGTCGGTGTCGGGAGTTGTATCTTAGCGCAGGCAGGTAGCATATTCGTAGGTTTGAAAAACCGTTGCCAAGATTGCTGTAGGTATTCACATTCTTATTCGTATTCGTGTTGTCATAATGTTTCGCTCTTTGGCGGAGCTTTTGAATAATTCAATACTTTTCATTCGAAGATGATTTCTGTCTTGAGATAAAGTAGAAGGTGGTGGATGTGTTAGGGTGAACAAGAATATAGAAATGTACGACGGACTAATGCCATACAAATAAGGACGATTGTTATCGCGTAGACTGGGTAAATTTTACGCGTGATTGGAGGATGAGTATGGAGTATGATGACGGCACGTTGTGAGGGTGGGTTAGATTGCAAAGAAAGTGGCTGAAAGTTGATATTTGCTTGATGTTGGTAGCGGTTGTGTTGCTAGAACTGCCACTCCTGTGGCTTGAATGTTGATTTCGTATTCCTTTTGAGGTATTGGATGTATGATGTTACGAAAAGGGATTTCTTATGCTAAGACATGGGTTTCTCGTTGCGATATGAAGAATTTGTCTTCGTTTTTAGAATTTCTACTTTTATTTTATGTTATTTTTACTTTTTTATTTTCTTAGAGAGAATATGGCTTAGTGTGCTGTGAAAAGTGAGTGATTGAGTGAAAGGTTGCGAAGGCGGTTGTTTATTTCTTATTCAGAGAAAAAGTATTTAGGATGAGTGTGTCAAGTTGGGAGAGAGAGAATTCGTTGTTCGAGTAGATGTGCAGTCTTATGGTCTTTCATTCAGGACCCTTAGGGCAATCTACATTTTCATGACTGAATATAAATTGTTGTCTTACGAATAAAGGTGATGTCCTAAGAGGCTTAACGATAAAAAGTGGTTGAAAGTGAAATTTGCAGGTTATTTCGGTGACAAGATGACAGTGAACGACTTGACAGATTTTAATTGATTAGTTTTTTTTTTAACATTTGAATCTATCTTTACATCTCTAATAGTCATAAAGTGTTTTACGACCTGCGAACATCATATATATGCTGATGATGTCCAAATATATTCGTTATTTCCGAAATCATTCAAAAACCAAGGATTTAATAATATTGATCGAATGATAAAATAAATTCACTCCTGGTCTTTAAATAATGGACTTAGTCTCAATCCAACTAAAACTAAAGCTATGATAATTAACCGAAGCAAAAATACAGTAGTATTCCCTCAAATAATTCTTAATGATACAACTGTTGAGTATGTTGATAATATAAAAAATTTTGGGATATACTTTACAAATAACTTGAATTGGAATTTTCACGTAAACAAAGTTATATCAAAAATTAATGGTGCTCTACGTGGTCTAAGCCCCACGACAAAGTATCTTCCCACAGATGTTAAACTTAAGCTTGTTAAATCATTAATTTTACCGTTATTTCTTTATGGATGTGAAATATATTCGGACATAGACTACTTATCCAAAAGGAAACTTATCGTGGCATACAATAGCTGCGCTAGATATATTTTTAAAATAAAAAATTCTGACCACATTTCCGAATATACCAATAAAATAACAGGCTGTTCACTATTAGCTCTTATGAACTACAGAACAATTAAACTATTTCACAAAATTATAACAACCAAACAACCGGATTACCTTTTTGAAAAAATTAAGTTCGCGACTAATCCACCCAGGCATAAATATTTAATTACAAACCGACAATTTTATATACATGCGATTCATCTTTAGAATGAGCTACCCTTGTATATTAAAAGAGCAAATAACACAATTACTTTTACTAGAAAAGCTTTTGAATACTATGCACAAATTTACTGATGGAATTTCATTACTCTTACCTATTTCGTATTCCACCTTTCCTCTATCTTCCTTTTTCGCTGTCTATTTTAAGTTTTACTTTTATCTATCTTTCTTTATTTGAATTGTTTTTTTTTTGGTATCTAAACTTTTTAAAATATAGTATAAGCTTAGCTTGTACAATTAATCATAAGATTATATCTTACTTGTACAATGAATTGTTTTAATAAATAAATCACCGAAATCAAGCTGTGTTGTGCGCGGTAAGTACGTAGGTGGATGACCACATGGAATTCAGTACTCCGCGTGCTGTTGGCAAAACGCGTCACATGGGCATAGTACCCCGGCGTTAAATCCCGGACCCTATAAATTAATTTGTATCATTCCCTTGATAATAATAATAATAATAATAATAATAATAATAATAATAATAATAATAATAATAATAATAATAATAATAAAGTAAATAAATAAATAAATAAATAAAATAGATAGAGAACACAGGAACTATTAATCATGAAATAAAAGCCTTCGAAATATAAAACAATAATTTGGCTAAGTTACTTACAAACAAAGAAGCCTCAAATATTTCAAATTCTAGTCCTTTTGGTTTTATCGGGTACAGCTCATGAGATGAACAAATTCCGCCCGGGCAACAAAATACCTTTCGATCATGATGTGTAAATGCTCCATGTGCCAGATGGCATTCGAATGTCTCACCGCTTTTGAATGAGATGAAAGCGATTTTCAAAATACAAACGATGAGAAGGGAAGAAGTAATTTTGTGCAGTCTGTGAATATTTTTTTATGATCATCGCGCCCTCATGGGATTTTGAACGGCCTTAAAATGTTTGTGAGCGGAAGAAAGTAAGATAGGAAATATTATAGACACCGAAGTACTTTGGTTTTGGATGTTTGCGGATCATAAAGACTATGAAATAAAGACTTCGAAGGGACAATTCATAAGCGAGTTGTATGGCTTACAAATGTGACGCAATATCTCAGAGTACTTCCGATGGTGAGACTAAGGGTAAGGTTTTGAAGAACGGAATGCTACTGGAAATTTCACTGTCAATTTACTTGGCGATATAATCGTCACATGTCAGTCTTATCGCACGTTTTTGAGTACTATCTACCAAGTGCAGATATGATTTAGAAGCACCTAACCAGATGTGAAAATCGTGCTTAATTTTTGGCGGATAAAGGCTTTGAGTAAAATATTTCTTACAGCGTTTGACTCAATCAGGTTGGCAACTAGGTAATTGCCTATTTTTTATATAAATAAAAAATAAAGCAAATTTTTTTAAATACAACGAACACAACTTTAATCAATGATATATTTTCCATTTTGTTCTATGATCTTTGACATCTTTCTGGCAACTACATAATTCCACGTCCTTAGAACTTCTGATCTTTATCGGCAAAAAACTGACTAAAGTGCAATTTCACAGCATCTTCATCATTGAAAGTTTTACCATCCGAAGGGTTTTGCAAAGATCGAAATAAATGATAATCTGATGGAGCAAGGTCAGAACTATATGATGGATGGAACAGCAATTCCCAACCAAGGTCCAATAATTTTTGGCGAGTGACAATGATGTGTGTGGCCTAGCGTTGTCCTGGTGAAAAATGACACCTTTTAGATGGACCAATTCTGTCCGTTTTTCGATGATCACTGTATTTAATCTGCCCAGTTGTTGACAGTACACATCCGAATTGATCGTTTGATTCCTCGGTAGGTAGCAGTTCAAAATACACCTCATCTTTCCAAAATCTTTTTTTGATGGATATCAGCTTTCGAAGTGAATTGTGCTGGCTCATCATCATCGCCAGTGATGATTCGTTTCAAAAAAAAGTCGAATTCATTGGGTCTAAGATGCAATCGCTTCCTAAAATGACTTCTTTCAAAGCATGTGGAACCCAAATATGAAGGTTTTTAACAATTTACAGTACGGTTACTTGACAATCTGACTCGATTATGGCTTTAATTTGATCATCATTAAACTCATCTAGTCGACCTGATCGTTGTTCATCTTTTAATGAAAAATCTCCGGAACGAAATTTGTCAAACCAATTCCGGCATTGTCTGTCTTTTATAAGGCTTCTTCACCTTACACATCACGTAACTTTTTAGCAGCTTGCGCTGCGTTCTGTCCTTTACGGAAATAAAAATTTAAAATATGACGAAAATGCTCGTTTTTGCACTCCAAATTAAAATTCAAGCCAAACTAATACTTTTTCACAATTTGCTTCTAAAGCAGCTAAAAAATGTCAAAAGCAAAAAAAAATATGGTATGTCATTGACAGAAGCCAATAAAAAAATATGGCCAAAGACATCTATGTGTGAAATTGGCAATTACTTAGTTACCAACCCAATAGATATTTCGCAAGAATTTTTAGTAACATGGAATAAGTGGGCACTCGAACGTGTCTTGCCATTGACACACATGTTGCGAATGGAAAGTTTTGCGGTATCGACAATGCCATGGCAATCCGTTGTTGGGGGTTAAATGTCGCGATTCCGCGCTCAATACCTGCCGTGCCCGAAAAACACTTTTTTTTCCATGCAAACAAAATCACGTAAGATGTGTGGTTGTCTAGAATACAACAACAAGTCCAATTACACTAATAATTTAGTCTCCCCATTAAATGTTGAATGCCACTCATAGAGCGAAATAACCACTGACTCCAAAAATCGTTCATCGTTCTCTCTGTTCAATTTTAATAATAAAAACTTAACACTTGCTCAGGCACTTTAAGTGTAGTCATACCCACTTGAGTGTTAAGTTCTTTAAAAAGAAAAAATAATAAAGGTGATAGCTACTCTAAAAGCATCGAACTCCATTCTATTGATGGTTCCCTTATTAGTTAGTATTTCAATTTCATAAGTTAAACGTTTCCGTTCAACAGCCAAAGAGAAGGAATGTGAGTCCGGAAACGAATATGAAAGGCAGGGAGTACTGTCGTCGTCATCAAAGAATTATACTGGGTCAAAAGTAGCAGACAACAGATCATTAATGAAAATTAAAAAGTGTGTCGGAGACAGAATGTAGTTCCAAGGCTACATTCACACACCAGAATTTACTCTGTAGATACCGGTCCGAAATTCACATATTTTCGATAAAAGAGTCTGATGTCAAACTCTGTAGAATGCCTTTATAATACCAAGCTTCAAAACTCATACATAGACTGGGTTTTTGGTTTTCATTCTGAAGTCTAAGATGGTATCTGAATTCGGTATACATGCCCTAGCTCAAGGTCGACGTCATCGTATAGTAAGCGTTGCATCTTCTCTGTAAACATGAGATAAGATTACCCGAATAGTTTTTCTCCAAGCAGCTTAGTACGGAATATATCAGGTCTAGCGATAATAAGAATCTTACATGCATCTTCTCTGTATGTGTGTATGTCGGTATAATCTCCTTAATGTTTCTTGACAAGCCCAAATTACCCGTATATCTTCCTTGCATAAAAAATAGATTGTCAAAATTAATAGCGGATCTTAGATTGAAAAAAACCCTTAACTACCTAATCCTGCCATAAGTTCTGTAGCAAATATAAAACGCTCTAAAAAAAAAACCAGTTAATATATTGTATTCAAAATCGTTTCAATATTGATTATTAAAAAAAAAATTGGATTCACTCGAAATGACTTCCTTTTGATTTAAATCAAGCTTCCAAAGGGTTCCAATTCTGACCGCAAACTATAACCCATAGTATTCTGACTCCCCGACGCGTCTGACTCTGACCCACTCCTGCGTGGTTTTGGCTTTGTGCGCTGAAGCTCCATCCACAATGTTCAACAGTTACTCAAACCAGTTAGACCTGTGCAAATTTCAGTGCAAATAAAAGCCCCTATCCACAAAAGAAAAAAAAAATAACTCGACCTATACTTATACCCTCACGGACCTACACAACCAATTTGAACATGCTTGCAAGGGCATTTGTGGGAGCGCCTATCATGCCGTTTGTGTCGGGTTAAAAAAAAGAAATACGGTGTTTATTAAAGAATTCTCCGATAACCTACTTCCCTTCTGTGATGAGTGTAAGAGTATCTCACTTTCGCACGTGCTTTTGGCAATAAAATGCCTAAGTGATTCAAATGACTCCTACCAAGACGCACTCGCCAAAAAAATTGTGGATAAAATTTCGGTCATTGAAAGCAGTGTTAAAAGTCTTGAAGAGTTACGTAACTCGGTGCAGAACTCAGCCGATCTAATAAAATCCAAAGTAAAGCACATGGATAAGCAAATTGCTGGTCTAATCGAGTTAGGCTCCGGGAGATCCAGGGGTGAAGAAACTCCCTTACGTCACCTGGATAAAGTGTTCGGCGCAGGTTATCTCCAAACAAAAACCTGCGAGTTGATAACCGTGCATGACGACATAGACATTCATTTCCAGTCGAGTGAATGATGTCGGTGACGAACTTACTGCGACCCGATCCCTCGTATGCAATATTGAATTATTGGCTGAATTAATGGAACCTGAAGTGGATTCACGCTTAACCCCACATATAATCTGCGGACGGTTCAACCCACTGATTCCTGCAAGGTTTCTTCCAACTTTACAAAAGAGAACACTACTATGTCAGCTCCTCCAATCGCTGCCCCCCGGAAGCCTATCAATCATTTTAATGCAACTTGGACACCTTCCGAATGGCAACGTAGACTTGATAAGCTTGCTTCGAAGAATCAATTGGTTACTACGCTTCTTATCATAGGCCCCCCCCTCCCCCCAAACGCTGATGCTGATTGGATCTCGAATTTCTTCCTAAAATTAATAACCCCTACAACTCAAACTCCCACCACTTAACCCCTAACACACACGCCTTTCCCTAATTTCGACCTCAAAACTGGAGCTAAGTATCTTAATTTCATCAGTTCTCACATTTTAAACCCTACTTCAGAAACCCCATCTGTTGCGACACCAAACTCATTAAACTCATTAACCACTCCCTCTTCTATTGACCCCCTTAACGCAGCAAACTACGGTGTGGTACGAGGGTAAATCAAAAACAAGAGTCATGGTTTCTATCCAGCAGGAAGGTCTCCCTACCGACGTTACCAGTCTCAGACTCGCTTGATGACATCATTATCTTCGCCCACTTTTTTCCTACATTTTTCAAACAATCATTTGCCAGCAACTCCTTCGTATCAGATCCCTCTTACTTCAATGATCTACCAAATTTCTCCATTGGTCCCTTTCTCACTCAAAATTTCGATCCTGCAGTTATTGAAGTTACTAAATCTTAAAGATGAATTTGGACCTGGTCCAGACGGACTGCCCGCCGTGTTTGTTAAAAAATGCTCTTCCAACCTGTCTCTACCCCTTTGCTATCTTTTTCGTCTATCGCTTGCACAAGGAGAATTTCCCCAAATTTGGACCTCTTTTATAATCCCGATACACAAAAAGGGATCTCAGCATGAAGTTACCAATTATCGTCCCATTGCTAAACTCTCTCATATATCCAAACTCTTTGAAAGCATTTTATACGAATCCTTAAGCTTCAAATACTAGCCTTTTATTTCGCCCCGACAACATGGTTTTCTAAAAGATAGGTCAACTACCACAAACCTAATTGAATTCGTGTCTTTTGCTGTCTCAGCCTTAGAAAATGGCAAAGAAATCGATGGTATCACAACTGATTTCACTAAAACGTTTGATAAGATATCTCATCAATTGATCCTCTTCAAATTGTCTGCTCTTGGCTTTGACCCTCTTTTATTAAAATGGATTTCTTCTTACATGGTAAACTGACAGTATAGTGTTCGGTTTAGATCCGCCCTTTCTGTTCCATTCCTCGCCTCACCTGGAGTTCCACAAGGCAGTCATCTTGGCTCTCTTCTCTTCATTCTTACTATTAACAATGTTGAGAGGGTCATTAAGCACTCCTCCCTCTTCCTTTACGCTGACGACGCAAAATTTTTGAAAAATATTTCCTCTCCCCATGACTCTGCACTTCTTTAAGAAGACCTTGATCGGTTTTCAATCTGGTGCCTCAAAAACTGCCTAGAACTTAATATAGCCAAATGTTCATCAATAACCTTCTCACATAAATGCAACTCGTCTCCTCCCCGACTTTATTTTCTCTATGGTCAACCAATTTCCCTGGTTCAGTATTTTCAAGACTTTGGCATATCATTCGACAATGAGCTTAATTTCCGTTCGCATATCGATAAGATGATCCTCAAAGCCAACTCATCACTTGATGGTGATTCAAGGAATTTTCTAACCCGAATGTCACCAGATCTCTCTATGTTACCTTTGTTTGCCCCATGCTTGAGTATGCCAGTCAAGCTTAGTACGACCCTTTAATCTTACCACCCTATCATGACCTCCTCAAACTTCTGAATATGAATTCGTTAGAATACTTCGTAGGAATACTGCTGACATTCTTTTCATTCATCGACTTCTCTCAGGTTCCATCGACTGCGCGTCCATTTTGAACTCCATTTCCTTCAATACCAACCCCCGGTCCAACGCACCTCTTATGGCTCCAACGAACCAATCTCCTGAATGCTCCGAAAAGTCAACTTAAACCTCTCCCTTTTTGATTTCGACCTGAGCACTCCTCGTCTCAAACAAGATCTCCTCCATCACTCCCTTAGTCCCTAGCTCTTAAGTCGTTTTGTTAGTTTTTGGTCCTAGTTTTTAAGTTAGATTAATCTTGTATTAATCCAATAAATGGGAGCCTCAGCCCCCACCAAAAATTTAAAAATTAAAAAAAAATTAAATTAAAGACATCACGCTGTGTTCTACCATCCAAGATCTACCATAGTGTTAACGTTTGCTCTATTATGTGCTTAGGGCCCACTTACATATATGGACCAATTGGGCCCTGGCGCTCACGCAGTATATTGTCAAATAGCGTCTTGTAGGCGATGTTTAGGAAACTTATTCTTCCATACAATACAGTTCGAAAGGTAGACTTTCTTAAGGATCGCCAAATACGAGTAATGCCAATATTTTTGTTTCACATTTAGATACGAGTACATATGAGGGGGGCCACATTTTTTTAAAGTCAGATGTCTACCGAAACAATATCTGTACTATTGGAGGTATGCGCTCCAGTAGCAAAATAATTGTTCACAGAGTTTCGAATTGCATAAGCTTTTTTCATGCATTTTGTTTTTGGCAGTGTCTGCTTGTAAAGCAAGACTCTCCCTGAACTTTCAATAATGTAATAACGTTATTTTTTTAGTCGGTTGGGGCAATTTCACCATAAAAGTAGTTGCCAAAAACGTGGTTGCGATCCGTTCTGATGGCAACTTGTCGCTGGTTCCAAATATTTTGCTAATCGGTGTTGGAGTCTATTCGTATATTGAAGTAAGTCTACGGTGTAAGGCTATTTTGTGATTGCGTGGCCAAGCGTTGTTTTCAAATTGTAGGCTCAAGCTGACAAAATTGTGTTTACAGAACATTGACTTGTCATATTGATCTTTGAGGTCGCGTACTTATCTCATACGTTTGTGTCTTGAGTTTAGACACTGGAATCCATCATTATTACGATATTCCTAAAAAGCTCTAGGTGATGCATGTATTCCGTAATATATCTATGAAATTTCCACTATTCAAGGTTACTAAGAGATTAGACTTTCACAGAGACTCTGGAGAGGTTCCAGTAATACACTGTTTTTTTTTTACAATGCAAATATCTTTCTTGGCTGTATTAAGATATATTGTCTGGTTTAGAATCAAGATATAAAAGTAATGCTCTCAAAATCTTCCTTCGATGGGGCTTTATGTATTTCTTCCTCTGAAGTAGTATCTTACAGATAAACGAAAATCCTTGATAAGCCTTCCGTCCGTATTGGAAACTTTTCTTTTCAGGACTTCTTTGATTTTCATAAAGCACAACTTTGTCTCTTTGCCTAGAATAGGGCACAGATGCATCCTAAAAGCCATTTGTGACGTTTAGGTGTACGAGTATTACCATATACGAGGGTTATCTGAAAAGTTTCCAACCGAACAATGATACTCTACACACTTCTCCCAGCGATGCTCCCATTTTTCTAACCCGTCCAAATAGCACTTGGCGTTTTTCACTGCAAAATAATTGTTCACGAAGGTGATTGCCTCCTCATTTGATGAGAATCTCTGTCCTCCGAGCGCAGTTTTTAGATGAGGGAACAAAAAGTAGTCGCCTGGGATTAAATCTGGTGAATAAGGCGGGGCTTCAAGCAGTTCAAACCGTAATTCATGGATTTTCGCCATGGCAACCGCTGAGGTGTGAGACGGCGCGTTGTCTTGGTGAAACAGGATTTTCTTTTTTTGCAAATGTGGCCGTTTTTCCACAATTTCTGCCTTCAGCTTGGCAAGTATGCTCCTGTAATGTTTTTTCCTTTTTGAAGGTAACTCCTTTACTATCCCAAAAAACAGTCGCCATCACTTTCCCAGCCGAAAAAACAGTTTTTGCTTTATTTGGAGCCGACTCGCCCTTTGCAGTCCTCTGTCTTGACTGAATTTTTGTTTCGAGCGTATAATGGTGTATCCAGGTTTCATCTACAGTAATTAATCGGCGCCAAAACTCGGATTTATTGCGCCTAAACTGTGCCAACAGAGCGTTGGAAATGTTCATTCGAACACGTTTTTGGTCTAACGTAAGCAAACGCGGCACCCAACGCGCGAACAGCTTTCTCATGCCTAAATCTCGATTTAATATGTTACAAACACGTTCTTTGGACATTTTCATAACCTCTACTATTTCTCTCACTTTAATTCGGCGGTCATCTAACACCATTTGGCGAACTTTAGCAATGTTATCGTCAGTGGTTGCAGTTTTTGGACTTCCCGAACGTTCATCATCTCCCAAGCTCTTACGGCCACGTTTAAATTCAGCTGTCCAAAATTTCACTGTGGTAAATGATGGTGCAGAGTCCCCATACACAGATTGCAACTCATTTTTGATTTGCGTAGGCATGTTGCCTTTCAAAAACAAGAATTTAATAACAGCGCGATACTCAATTTTTCCCATTTTCACAAAAAACGCTCACGTCGACTCACTCAAACGACTGTCAATTAAAAACTGCGCTTCCAAAATGACTGAAACTTCGGTAAGTAACTGTCAAGAGATGCACAGCTAGCATTCACTAGCTATTATTGACGAGTGCCGCTATCTTTTCGTTTCGGTCGGACAACCCTCGTATATCAAATAAGTAGAATATGGAATACTTATAGCGCCTGTCTATCTCTCATGGATATTTCAGTATATTCACAAGCCCTCCTTAAATTTTATTGAAATGTTGAGTTCTCTAGGACTAATGTCAGACTTTGCCTGTAAGATCCGAAAGACCATATGTACTCGTATATTTAAAAGTGCTAAATGTGGATTTAGAGAGAACTTTACTTGTACGGGCTTGATATTTTCAACTGATAAAAAATGAAACTCTATGATCAAGATCAGGATGAACGAATATGTTATCTAACTACATTTTGGTGCAAAAAGATATAAAAAGTTCAGATTATCCTCCAGTTCAAATTTGGTTAACCATACTTATTCGGAAAGTTAAAACTTCAAAACTTATCCTGACACAATGCTCGTACCGCCTTCTGTGTTTGATCTATTCGTAAAAGTGTGGGATAGTGATTATAAAGAAAAATAGTAAAAATCAGACCATGTGATATGTATGTATAAATTGTCCTATGATGCTGTTAAAGAAGGATGGGTGTGCCATTTCTCTACGTGGCGCAAGGATATTTCTGCGGTTAAATTTCGTAAACATTCCGTTTGTATTGTGTTGTCATCAAGTCTCAAACCATTGTGGTGAAACAAATTAAAAACCCATTTGTTTTGGTTAAAGGATATTCTCTGAGGTAATATTAAGACTCACTTTGGTGTCGAGAAGGGAGCAAAAAATAAACACTAACAGGAAAACGGACGACTTTCCTATCAGCAAAAGAAGAAATGTGTGTGTCGTCCTTTTTAGCCCCCTTCCTCTTTTTCCCTCTGTCTTAACTGCAAACGGATAGGGTGACGAAGCATCAAGGCCCAGAACTACCAAAAGAATGGATATGGCCGCAACATCGGTGGCGAAATAATGATAAATGTTTTATGTTTCGATGTGAATCCTTCCCTTTTTTTTTTCTCCCTTTTTTGCCACCATCATTACTATTGTTAGTCGTTGTCCCTATCCGCTTTATGCAGAACTCGGTGTGAAGGAAAATTTGCGTTCCTTTTTTGTTGTTGTGTTATTTTACCGCACTCACTTTAAACTGAGACCAGATTTTGTTTATTGTGTTGGCCATAAATGAAAAGCCACTAACTGAGGACGAACGACCATAAAGTATCTATTGTGCAGCGCTTTATTCGTACAGCTAGTGTTTGGGCAACTTTTTTTTTTTTTTTTTAAGCAGCACTGATGGAATATACAAGTACACTGTACCAAGATGTTGTAAGGGCTGATTGTCCTGTGATGATACTGATAATGCTCCTACTGATGACAACATATACTAACGGTGATGTGAAACGCTGTAGAGATGTGAATCCTTGGCGGTAATGGTGATTTCCACGGCATAGGTAGGTTTCTGTAGCCCTTACAAAAGCGGTTGCTTATTTAAAATAGATTTATGCGATAAAGAGCCACGGAACCACACACTAATACGTTCATACATACATAGAAGAATCCCATACACAAATAGCACAAACAACAGGAGAGCTGGAATGAAAAATCTCAAAATAAAGATTCTCAGCTCACAACCGTACTTGATGTTTTGGCTGGGTGGATGGGTGGATGGGGTGGTGAAGGCCGCTCAAAAAGATGAACGTTACAGCGCGCCTTAGAAAGTGAACAATATAATAAATTTCAGCCATTTATCATGAAAAGGACTCACTCTTGGTGGCGAAGAATGGTTAGCTTACTCCTTCTGCTACTTAGTCTTCACAGCCTGTATAGCTGAACACGTCCTGACTGCTCCTCAAATGGTATGTTTGCTCGCCCCATTTGCCCTGCTGTACTCCCCCGTTCTATGTCGTTGCCGTCACCATCATTGTTGTTCGGTGTGCTCTGACTAACATCCTTCTGTGACATCATCATTTTGTTATTCAAATACGACACTGGGATAGGTGGGCGGTGTGCGGGACGGAAACGGCAGTGTACAGAATATTAATGTTTTTGCGGGTATGTGATTCTTCTAAATGATAGTAGAGGGCGCAGCAGAGGAGCAGAGGGTGCAAAAATGGTACTAGTGTCAGATGATGGCAGGCGAAAATGGTAAAGGCGGCGGCATCATGCGACAACGACGAACAGAACAGAGAGCGCGTTCAAAACGTTTAGTGTCGTTAAAAAGAAATTTCTGGTAATATGATTTCCGCAAGGATATCGTTTTGCAGGCGATTTAATTTTGTATTGTGTGAAAAATGATGTCAACGGAAATATGCCGTTGCTGGCTAATAAAGAATCATAGCACGGCACGCAACAATATTATTTTCTATTCATGTGCAAAATGAAGACCAAGTTTTTTTTTTTTTCCAACCGAACAATCTTTACCACGAAGTATCTTTAGAATTAGATTGAGTGAAATTATTTAAAAAAAAAAAAAAAGAGAAGATGTTCGTTTTGCTGAAATTTGCTGATAACAATTAATGAATTTCAACATGAACTTCAAGGACATAGGCATTGAGTGGGGCACTTTTGTTGTCCCAGATCGTCGTTATATTAAAATATGTCGATCGGGTGATTACAACAATTTGTGAGGGATGTTACCTTGAGTAGTTTAAAACATTTTACTTCTAATAAACTAAAAAGGACTAAGGCTTGAACCTATAATGCAGAAAACTTAGGAAAAAGATTGTTTCTACAATATTGAGAAAACCGTTCAACTAATAGATATTTCTGACCTTGTGCTCAACGGGGCATTGTCAGAATCGGTATTTTAACAACAGCGCATTGTGTCATTTTCATTCGGTTTTTGGAACGTTCAAGAAATCAATATTCCACTGTGCAGATACATCTAAACATATACTATACATAAATAGATACGAGTACTTGTATTGTGTCCTGTTAATTCATTACAAGGCAGTGGGTAAATGTAATTCTTGCATTTGACTAAATGACTGTGTACCTTTTCTCAATTACCAAATGTGTTTTCACGTCTAAAGGGGCTTTCGTACAATTAATCCGTGTAAATGTGTAAATATGTTTACCCGCTGTCAAAGGCCTAGAACCTTTGATATATGTACGTGTCAAGCAAACGGTGTATTTCAATTAATCAAACATCAGACACTTCAAACGTTTCTGTGGATAGATTTTGAGACAACCTACTCGCATGTTGTTATTTCGTGTTAGACATTAGCACATATTTAGTGGAGAAATTAAGCGCCATAAGCAAAAGTCAAGATAATCAAAAGCGACAACTAAAACGGAAATTTAATTTCGAAAAATTCATATGGCAATTGTATATGATATATAGAATTTTCAAACTTAACATAAAGAACAACTTTCTGACCATCGATTAAAATGTACCGATTTTACTTGATGGTCCCGGCGGGTGGTTACTGTACGATTAGGTTAGGCAATGAGCCGCGTTAACTTGTTGATGCTGTAGTTATGACTGCACATCAATTGAGCTTATCTTAATTCCTCGTGTAGCCACCAGTACTGGCCTCGCCCAACCGGGCTTGAGGTACCAAAGCTCGGGTGACGAACAGGAGAAAATAGCAACACTCTAATGTCCACTTAAAACTGGCTGAACCTCAGAAGGAGTGCCTGTGGCGGATGAATTTCAATAGTAGCTGTTATATTACCGAAGCGGTTTATTGAACCCCGAACCGTCCCATTTCGAAACAAAATGTTACGATTGCAGGAAAGACAACTTCCAGTCTGAACATTCCGAGCGCCCAAGGTAGGATCGGACGATTACCTAGTTGTAGATAAGTTACGTCTTCGCTTATCTCAGACACTAAAACAACAGAGAAATACAGGGACGGTTGCAATCGCAGAACGTCTCACCAACATCCTTGCAGCCTGATCGGTACCAAAAAGCCATCATAAATGTCGCCCTCAACTGATGTATTCGGTTTCACACGGCTACTGATATAAGACCCCTGTTTGATGACGAGTGGAGCCAAGCACATGTAGCCAACTAACTTGTCTATGAAGCGCCGCTGCATAGAAAAACGAAAGCGGTTCTGCGAGGCAGGGAATAACATCGTCTTCCGCGAAGAAAATAAATAGCGATCGAGGAAATGGAAAGCCGCTTCTCCAGAAACAAGAAGTTTTACTAAAAGGCAAAAACAGGACACGTTAAGGCAACCAACAAGACCCGATAAAACAAAAATAAACAAAAGAATGAACCATTCAAGTTGGAAGATAAAAGACGAGATTTCCGCCCACTTCACCAAATAAAGTGCACATAGTATAATGTCCAAACTTAAGCATAGCACGGCTGCTGGACCGGATTGACTACCTGTCGAACTAGACAGAAGGAGATGACTTGGTAAAGAGCACACACAAATTTCATTCCAAGTATTAATCGGAAGAAAAGATGTCTGATGAATGGAACCTCAACATCGTTGGTCTAATCCAGGAAAACGGAAACGCTTGTAAGGAGTCAGTTGGCCACGGAGGCATCCATGATGCAGGAGTAGATGGCAGTAGCACGCTCGCGGTTGCTCGGCTCTAGCTCGTCGGACTGGGTTGGTTCTTGCCACTACCCCGTGCATCTCAACTCAACTTACGTTTTTATTTCGTGCCGAAATATCAAAAAAAAAAGAAAATCAAGGATAGTTAAGAGAAAGCTACTTTATTTTACGGACGGACTTCAAAGAGAGGAGGAGAGAAAGACGATAAAAAAAAGATGAAAAGAAACAGCAAGATCACTTCTGTGTGCCATCACCACTGTGCAAGACCGGGACTTTCGCGATGTATCTAACTAAACCTACACTAACCTAAACCCTAACTACCGAACTTAAATAACGACTTATAACTAAACCTAAAGCTAACTTAACCCTACGGTACCCTACACCGAATAATATGTCCCAGAGTCACACAGCGATGACTGCTCGTCACGACCTGAAATAAGCCGGCTGTTGTTGGCTGAGGATGGCCAACCCACCCTTATCGCACTTGGATGCGACCAATTGCTACCATTCTGGCCAAAACTGTGAATGGTAGCCCCTAAACGAAATCCTCCCAGTCGCCACTTGTAAGGAAAATAATCAGCTGAAGTCAGTTACGTCACTTCCTGTCATGTCGTTATCGTTTGTGCGTCATGTCTAGTCACAATGGCGCCCAACGTATACGGCGAGTCCGCTAGTTTTTTTCCTTTTTCAAAATTTTACTTTTCTCTATATCTTTTAATTCTTCAAGATCACATTCTGATTATGCTTTTGGTTTCTGAGCAGATCAACGGTGGCTGTCCAGTCTCCAGGCGAGAAGCCAAGAGACTTCGTGAGGTAGCCGGACGTCTGTAAAGGATCCAAAAGCGGACTAGGAGTGAGAGGTCGATAAGCTGACTGCTGTCCGATACAGTTAGCCCTAGGTTGACTTATTGTGAGGCGTGGGCTTGAGATCACGAACTTCTAGTCGTGTTGAAGTATAACCTGGGAATTCTCTGCCAGCCTGGGATGTGGTTCAGCCATATACCCAGTGTGGAGGGAAGGCAAGGGTTATGCTTCAGCACTCGTTACGATACTGAAATACCAGTCTCCATTATACTGACTCCTTACGTCAATCAATCTCTTCAAAGTCGTATATTTTATTGTCCACAACTGATTATATATTCAGTCAGCAAATCCTAGAAAAACCGAAGAAGTTCAGATTTCAAGGCCGCATATGACAACGAACTATACCGAGTCCGGTATTAACATCTTTTCCGTCAGATATTTCAAAAGTAACATATTGTGTTGAATGCTCGCTCTTCTGTTCGCAAAATTCTCAACATATCTTTGATATCAATAAAGATTTCAGACAAGCTGAGGCACTGTAATATTACCATGAAACTTGAGGCAATGGCTTTTAACAAATCGAAATTAGACAGAACGTCGCAATATACCATAACTTTGGGGAAGTTAGAGATTTTGTCTACCTTGGCTTCTTTTTTTAACTCTGGTGATGACAGCTCATCAGAAATCAACAAGGAGTTACCCTTGCCAATCGCTGTTTCTTGGGCCTAAACACCCAATTGAGTGATAAAGCTATGTCAAAAAACACTAAGGGGGTTCTATCTAACATCCTCATCATGTAAGTTCTGCTCTGTGTGGGAGAAGCATCGACGAAAGCGAAATCACCCCAAGCGAAAAGGGGTGAATAAATCCTTTGCCGTTTTGCGCGCGATATTCTTGGAGTGATTTTTGTTTCCATTTGCGTTGAAGAGCTTTGGAGAAGTAAAACAGCGATCCTATTAGCTGTACGGAAATATCGACCTGCTGAGAAAAGTGCGAATAAATCGCCGGAGATGGGTGTTACATGCAGAATTTATACAAATGATTGGACATATTTTAAGATACGAGGGTAGTCCCAGAAGTACCCGACCAGACGTATAGATGGCGGTTGTTCTTTAAAAAGAATGACAATTTTAGAATGGAACAAAAACACCATCGTGAGGATGTTTCAATCGAGTGTTTGGCGAAGTTTCACAGCAATGAAGCCGAGTTTTTGCGTCGATTCTTAACCATGGATGAAACATGGGTCCATCACTTCACACCCGAGACGAAGGAACACAATGGACTCAAGGGGAGAATCGGTTCCAAAGAAGGTGAAGACAGTTCCATCTGCAGGTAATTTTATGGCGTCAGTTTTTTGGGATGCGCGTGGGATAATTTTCATTGACTATCTTCAGAAAGGAAAAACAATCAACGGCATGCACTATGCGAACTTATTGCAGTGATTGCAAGATGCAGAGAGCTGGAATCTGCGGTTGATGGCTATTTTAAGGAGCTCGACGATTCTCACTATGAACAGGTAATCGAAGCTATGGCAGATCGTTGGGAATAGTGTATTTAACTAAAAGGAGACTACGTATCGGATTTTTTTGTGTTTTCTTTGTTAGGTCGGGCACTTCTGGCACTTCTACCCTCGTAAGATCTCAGTAAGTAAATTTACCTTCCAATTTTCGATATTTTTACTGCAAGGTGCCAAACTCCTCGGATTAAGTCCATATACGGGGTGTCCCAAAAATCAACGTCAAGCTGGAAACGGGTGATAGGTCAAGTGGTGTCGGTTATCACAAAATTATAAAAAAAAATCTAAGTCATGTACTTTTAAAATTATTGGCACTCAAAAAAAAAATCGAGAAATCTGACACCCTTTGAAGTACTGTGACCGCAAATCTTTACTTTTCTTCGATTTTTTTTGTTGTCACGTAACTATGTATATCGGTTTTAACTAAAATATTGCTTTTTTGTCCATCCATGCATCTGAAAATCATTAATCACCTAACTGACCGTGATTGAGACGGATAAACATGGTATTTCGATTATTATGATGAGTGAAACATATAGGGATGCCACCCTTGTCATTTCATTTCATTTTTTTCCCATCACAGAGCACACAAAACACTACGTTCTCTTGGTGTATACTCTCAGGATCGTTTTAGACAACTATTGTTTGTTGCGCGACTAAACGCCATCTACCGATCTTGTATCTTACAACAAACGTTCAAACTGTTGGCCTGCAGCGGCAATGCAAACTCTATATCTTCAAACATATGATCTGGTAATAAGACGGGCATATCTTCTGGAGTTGATGTCTTCAATAGCTTCTGCAATTTTTTTGCGCACCTCGTTTAAATTTTCTATCGGCTTAGAATAAATTTTTCCTTTTACTGCTCCCCAGTAAAAAAAATAGTGTGAATTTAATTCAGGTGAACGAGCTGGCCACGAAATTGTAGCAGACCGCCCTATCCGCCTGTTGGAGTATTCCCGATCGAGGAACTCTCATACTGTGCGAGCATAATGCGCTGGGCAGCCAACTTGTTGATACCACATGCATGCATAAATATTTAGTAGCACGTCTTCCAATAAATTTGGTTAGTGGTTCTCCAAGAAATTTAAATAAACCTCGGCATTCAAATTCTGCGGCAACTCGAATGGGCAAATTATTCTACAATTCAAAATTCCCATCCACATGTTTACTTTAAAACGGTACTGTGATCTATCTTCCCGCATCAAATGTGGATTTTCCAGGTGAGGTTCATGTAACCTTCCATTTTAAAAGTTGATACGCCTGACCATAGAATTTTTTCGAAGAATCTCGCATCCGCTCTGAACCTCGGCAACATCGTTTGACAAAGTTGCACTCTTTCTGGATAATCTCGGTCTAGCAGACTTTGGACTCGTTGTATATGGTACGGATGGTGGTTATTCATTAGAATTCGGTGTGCTGTACTTCTGGACACTCATATGCTTTCTTGAATTGCAGGTACTGAGGTACTAGGGTCTTATGCGACTGCTTGTAAGATTTCGTCCTCGTAGGGCATGACGGGTCTTCCCTCACTAACCATTCGATTTGGAAAGCGACCCTCTGGGAATGATCGGTGCGCATTTAAAAACACTCGATGATCCGGATGACGCTGAGCATTAGGGTATCTCTCATGATAAAGTCTGGCTGCAGAACTAGTATTACACCTGCATTCCCCATAAATGAGATGCATGTTAGTATATTCCTGAGCAGTGTATCGAGATGGCATTCACACTACACATTCACGGGATCAACGATCAATAATAGTCCAGAAGAAATCCAGGTTCGACAGAAACGGTCAGATAGCAAATCAAAGTCGCAATGCAATGAAGTCCAATAAAGAAAGTCAAAGATGTAAGCACGAAATCAACACGAAAACAGAATAATGCGCTGTAAGCGAAGGAGCGTAACGTACTGCAGTAAGTGTTGCATGATGTGCCTATGCGTCACTGCTTGACAAGGGTGGCATCTCTATCTGTTTCACTCATCATAATAGTCGAAACACCATGTTTATCCGTCTCAATCACGGCGTCACTGTCTGTCTCGCTCACACTTGGTACTCATTTTAACTTATTAAAAAGAATTAACTATGAATCGGGTTTGTTTAGCAAAATATTTTTTTTTGTCCTCAATTAAGCGTTAGTCTAGCAAGTGACATACGATTTTGGAATCCAGACTAAATACGCCATCTTTTAAAGTTACTTGCCAAAATGGCACAGTACATTTTTTTGTCAGTACAGTCAGTTCAAGTTAGGTGGTTAATGATTTTCAGATACATTAATGGACAAAAAAGCAATATTTTAGTTAAAACCGATATACATAGCTATGTTTCAATTTTGGACCGAAATTTACAGAACAGTTGCTCAGGGTTACGTGACAACAAAAAAATCGAAGAAAAGTAAAGATTTGCTGTCACAGTACTTGAAAGATCATCACTGGATGTCAGATTTCTCGATTTTTTTTTTTGAGTGCCAATAATTTTAAAAGTACATGACTTAGATTTTTTTTTATAATTTTGTGATAACCGACACCACTTGACCTATCACCCGTTTCCGGCTTGACGTTGATTTTTGGGACCCCCTGTATGTGTGGCTTTATGACCAGAAAATTCTATTGTACAATGGATCAGAATTTCACACTACGACTGATTCAGAGATGAGCTTCCTCAAAAGCGGTACGTAGTGCCTTGCCATTTTCAATAACAAAAATGATGTATGGCAAAGCGACGCGCAGTCATGTGATTTCGTCAATTATTCAAAATCCAAGACTGAACACAAGAACTGCAATTTTGTGAAAGACTCTCCAACTTTTTCGGAGAATACACCGACCTGGCAATGCGTCTACGAGTATGACTGTGTGACATACCTAGGTACAGCAAAAGTGTGTCTTACGGTGAATAAGGACTGTTACGAGCAACATTGAACTTGAAAACCGACGCGTTGGTAGTTCAGCTTTTTATGTTAAAGACTCACTCTTACCGAGTGCTGTTTTTTTGGTCTACTGTACTCGTACTAGTCTACCTTAAAATGCTTTTATCATTTTATGACTTAGAGGCTTAGTTTCGAAGAAAAGTGGTCGCAGCCAGATACCTTCAACAAGCGATTCTTTAAGTGCACACGATTTTCGGTTTCCTCTATGGTGAATGGGGGAAAATGATTATATGTATGCATAACGATAATCCGCAGCAGAGTAGGGTAACATATGAGGATTGTGAGGATATAGTGTGTTCGTAGAAAGATATAGTATTAGGCTTCGCTCTTATTTAGGTAGTATGTGGAGGCATACGCAATTAAGAAAAAAGAAGGGCGGAAAACCTGCGAAAACAGGATTTTTCGAATAGCCGTGGAGGTACTGAATTTACGGGAGAGAGATGACAAGTGAATGGTTAATTTTGAGTTTGAGAGATGTAAACGATGCAAATGCAGTATATGTGTGATGTATCCTATTATCTGAATCATTTCAAATTAAATTTTTTAAATAACAAATTTTAGAAGGAATCAGTCCATGGCCCTTCGAATTTCATCCTCTATACGTATAGCCACTTTATTCAACGGTGGGTTGTAGCTTCTTTTTTAGTTGTTCGCAACATGATATCAAAATTCATCATCACAGCGTCGTAAGAAAACATTCATCGATACATATAGAAAGGCATAGCTCTTTTGTAACATCATCCTAAATGAAATCTGAGAGCACGCCATGCAAATGTGTGTACCCTTGTTGTTATTTAATAACCTTTAATTAGCTACCTTACATAGGCTAATTAGGAAAATATTTATACCTTTTCTTTAGACGAGGAGAGAGACAAATTTTACAAAGCAAATGGTAAACATCGAAAACAGTAGGGCATCCGGGAAGGATGAACAACGATTAACAACGTGGTTTTCACTGTTTTCACTGTTTTTTTTTTTTTTTTTGTTGTATCCCCCCTTTTCGCTTTTCTTAATCCATCTTCGTATGATCCTTTAAATTTGTTTTTGTTGAACGTTCTACGAGGATAAAGTACGCGGAACTTAATAGAATTTATGGAAGACATTTTCCAGTCCAGGACAACGATGACGCGGCGGGCAGGTCTATGAGATGAGTGTGCCCTCCTCTATTTATGGTAATTCATTTGCTTTGCCTACCCCCAGTGGGAGGAAAATAAGGAAAAAAAAAAAAGAAGAGAAGAAATCTCTACTGCAGTTAATAAGAATTTCAAGGCTACAAAACGAAGGGATTGCCTCAAGAAAGTCCGAGTCGCGGAACACCTCATAAGGATTTTTTTTTATTTTACTTTTTTATTTATTTGAGACCCGGATTAGACGAATAAACCGTAATTTTTCAATTTTTCTCTATCGTCATCGTCGTTGTTGTGAATTCGCGTCGCCCAAACATTACGGTTAGCGAGAAGCGAGAAACGAGAAACAGGCCATAATACAAAATGGAGTGGACCAAACATCCTTTTTCCTATTCTTAGTGGAATTATTATTAATTTTTTTTTTTTTTTTTTGAACCCTTAGGTGGACTTCTGGCAATGAGCTTCCACTAACCAACGGCCACGAACGCACCAACCGCGAAAAGGGGTTTATTAGCAATTTTTTATTGTTGGGAAATAATTTGCCTGCCAATTTGGGGTAGCTAACTTTGCTTGAGGTTTTTCCACCGTCGCCGCCCGATTATGGGTGTTTCGTGGAGTTAGTGAGGGGAATGTTGGATGAGAAATACGGTCATTCAGTGGCAGTATTAGGTGAAATAAGGATTAGATGGGAGACGTCAGAATGATGGTGGTAGTGGCGGTTATAAAATATTCAAGGTTGTTATTAGGCTGTGAAAAACGAATAGTTATTGTGCCGACAGCGGAGGTGGTGGTCGAGAGTTATTAAAAATTCAAATGTGTAGGGACAGGAAATGAGTTAAATCCGGAGGTTGGCGTAGGCTTTATTATTTTCTACCTCTGACCTGTGTATCGGGGTTTTAATTTTAATGCTTTTTGCCGCACTTCACTGGTAATAGTGGCAACCAGAAGCTAATTTTTGTCTACTTTTGTTAGATTTGTTTTTACAAAAATTACGGGTCTCATTGTAGCTTAACCACAGTTCAATTGAAAGTGGGTAACTTTTTTTTATTTTCTAATCGGCGGCTTTTATCATGTGCCAGGACAGATTTTGAATTTAACCTTAGTGTAAATGGTTTACAAGTTTGGAGATATTTTTCGTTGGAGTTGATTTCATCAAAAGGGGTAAGATAGACTTATGGTCACTTGCGTAGGTTGATTCTTTCTATTGATCAATGTTATGGGAAGAAATACGAGTAGGTGAGCGATGGTATAGGATATATTGTCGACAAGGCTGCAGGAGTTTGTGTGCAAGGGCCCAAGTCAAATAGCGACACAACTGTAGATACAAAATGAATCTTTGTTGTCTCATTAAGAAGTTGCTCCTGAACAGGACATACAGTCTTGTAAGGCGCGGAAGCAGGGACTTTAGCAAAAGCGGTTTAAATTCAATTAAGAAAAAAAACTTCTCGAATGATCGGTCCTGTTTACACTGGCAAACACAACTAAAGGCATATGGTTGAGGCCCAGATCAACCCCTGATTGTGACACCATCTAAAGTTAGGTAAACCGTGCAGATGTTCAAGTCACTTGGTTATTCCAGTTTTCTTATATTGCTGGTGATAGGGCTGGCTACTCGTCTACTCGTCTACTGAATCTTGCGGGATATCTCTTGCCGCAGCTGGTACTTCAGAAAAACGATTACATAATAGACAGGGCATTACATTTCTACTGAATTATTATGTGATACAAATGGATCAGTTTTAACAAATTCCTAATTTGGCCATAATTGTAAAGATCCAATGATTCTGAATCTTTTAATATCTGACCTTGAAATCGATAAGTAGTCAAATTCGCTGGCGTTCGGTGGGCTGGTGGGTTATTTATGCGTCCCATTGGATTTTTACATTCTCCATCACCTATTCTCTATGACCTGTATTGATGGCAGATAGGCAACACTAGGACGCACCTTACCTGCTCTACTTTCAAATTGTGCTTCATTTCTCATTCATATGCACCATACGATGTCCTGATTTGATTGGATTAAATTAAAATAAATTTCCTCATAATCCTCTGACCCTATATCCTACCTTTGAAAAACAAAAAAAAAAAAAAAAAAAACTCACCTGCAAGCAATCCTTTAAAAACCACTCGCATCTATAACCAGTCCCACAAACGTAGTCCTAAATCATGCTATCAGTCGACCAAAACCAATTACGTATCATTTTGAGAAATAAAAACTCCATGGAGAGTAGAACGTGGAGAAGGCTAGCAAAAACGAAGAATAAAATATAAAAAAAAAAAAAAAAATGAAAACCCAAATCCCATTGAATGAGCGGATATACGGGTACTCGTACTCTTGCTCATACCTTACCATCAGAAGGAGACATTTTGATTTAGAGCCGACTGCCTTCTGGTTGCAAAAAGAGTAGAAGATACAATCGCTTAAGAATAATGGCAAATAACCATTTCTAATCCCTTGTGCAACAGCATAATAGAACGAATCCTTTTTCCCTTCATCCTGATTTTTTTGTTTTTTTTTTTATTGTGCTCCTGTCTCTCTTGGTTTGTTCGTTCGCTCGTGTTGCCATACTAACAAAGAATAATAAAGCACACAGGCTAAAAGAGCAACAGTCTTCAAAGAGTTGGCCACCCGATTCTATACCTAAGATAGGCTCGTTATTTTATAGCAATAGGACGAAAAAAAAAACATTGACGGTAGAAAAAAGACAAAGAAGGAAAAAAAAAAAAAAAAAATCATAAAATCAAATAACAAATGCTTAAAATTCCAACTACGAATAATCCTGGCAATAAATCAGGAATAATATTGAACGATTTTTTGCAATACGATGTCACATCCCTGGCGCTTATTAAGCGCCTTCCGGATCAGGTCCTGCAACGAACGATAGCAACAGTCGCGGTAACATTGTTGTAGCCTCCTTCTCATAAACCATCTTGTGAGCAACCACACCGGTGAAGCTGTGCTGATCCTAAACCCCTTTACAGCTAACTGGAACGATGACGACTATTTATTTATGTTCCTGGCATGGCCTATAAAAAGGATAACGCTAAGACAACGCGCATTTGTATGAGATGGACCGAGGAGGATGGTGCTGAGGTATTGGTAAGGGTGTGGTACTCCTGATATTACTTCCCGGTCCTAGGCCTCTTTTTGTCCCGTTCGCCAACCAACATGGGTTGCAACTAGAACAGAGATGATGACGATGATGATGACGATGGTGATTGTGTGCTGCCGCCAGAGCAACAGTAACAACCTGTAGCAGGAGACGAGCCAACTGTGGAGAGTGGAATGCCTAGGACACGACCCATAATGCAGAATATTCCATTTTATATCCTGCGTAAATAAAGTTTCATCTTACATTTTTTATTTTTATTAGAGTTTTATAGCCTTGCATAAATCTTGTCGAGTGTACAAAGCAATAACTTTTTGCTGCCGCCTCTCCACGGGAACACACAGCTCGACAGGTAACCAATGCCGGGCGTCCGTGTGCTTCTATATGTTTTCTGTATCTATGTGGACAACGAATGTGTATTACTGTGTGCGATATGAAAGTCATCATCGTTCTTTGAGAGCACCCACCTTACTACTCGTACAATACAACCACCCCATCTCGCAAGCCATCAATATGTGACATCTTCGCGTTTTCTAAGCTCGCTATAAGGGTACGACCCATACAAAAGCCCATGCAGCAGAAAGACTAATAAACCACACAAATACAAGAATACATACACATAGGCTCTGGCAAAACATACAAGTAAGTCATCGAAAAAAAGTAATGTTAAAAAAAATTTCGCAAAAATGATGTTACTCGTATTGTTGTTGTTTTTGTTTTGTTCTAGGAAAAGAGCCTTGGATCTGGTTTGAGGCGCGCGCTCCTGGGATCTCCTGTGTGTAGTGCCGACCGACAATATGGGAACAGGATGTTCAGATTCGGATACTCTCATATGTACCACGGGGGGCGGCTGGAGGCTGCTGTCATCTAGTAGCCAAATGGTACGGTTGGGAATTTGAATCGTTATATGCTTCGATAGGCGGATTTTCTAATAATAATTGATGACACAATGGGAGCGGAATTAAAATTTATTTTCTTCCACTTTGAGATTTTTGTTTTTTAGATTTTCTTTTCGGGAAAAATGATTTATTAGCTCTTTTAGAAATTGTTTGTTTAGTGATTTCTTCATTTTCGTATCAGATAGAAGGGCATTCAAACTTTTCGTTTAGTATGCAATTTTTCTAATTTTTGAGAGTGATAGCTCCTTACCAATTAATTTGAAAAAAAAAATACCTACTTGCTGCAGTTGCTCTGTTCTAAATCACTTACAAGAAACGCTAAATCATTTTAATGGGTTCAAAAAGTTGTAAAATATTTTCAAATTACGTGCTAGGTAGATATTTTGAATATTTACGGGCAGGACATTGTCCAAAGCATCTCTCAACAGATAATTTACTGAAAAAATATTCCCTTTGAATCCTTTGAAGTCGATAAGTTCTTCCTTCTCAAAATAATGTACATTTTACACCAAAACATACTTTCTAACATTTGAGAAAAGTTCCCTTAATGTACGAGTACAACTTGTTTGTCAGTTACTTACTTACTTACTGTGGTGGGTAACTAACAATCTCTCCAGTCAGGTAGGTCATTATATTATTGCCTTTTCCTTGTGCGCGCCATCTTTAGTGAGATCTTTCTCTACGGCGTTCTCACTCCGAATTAGATTCGAAGACTACGGGCCGGTGCATTGGTGTCCATTCACTATACATGCCCATCAAGTAACTGATTCGCAAGATTCTGACTTGGTTGATGTCGCCGTAGGTTATAGCTTTTCAATGCAAATGAGACCAAAGACATCTTCATCCACTTTCGATAGAGTCCATGATTCAGCGCCATAAAATAGGACTGGAATGATCAAGGTTTTATATATTGGGTATATAACTTCGTGCGTTTTTTTTTTCAAAATTTGAACGTTTATTTAAGAAAAACATGTATTATTCCCATCTTTGTGGCAATTTGTGGATCCCATCCCAAAAGAACTGCGCCGGCTTGGCAGCCAAGAATGAATCAAGCCAATTTTTGATATTCTGCTCTGATGTGAACCGTATTTCAGTGAGGGCGTTCTGCATCGACCGGAACAAATGGTAGTCAGTCTAGGCTATAAGGCGGGCGGGGTAAGACTTCCCATCCACTGTTTTCCAAATAGTTCTTAACCGGAATAGCAACGTGGGGCCGAGCGTTGTCATGATGGAAAATTATTGCCTCGTGTCTGGTCGCATATTCCGGGCGTTTTTCTCTGCTCACTGCTCTCTTCAAACGGATTAATTGTGTTCGGTAGTGTTGTCCATTGATGGTTTCACCCGGTATTAGCAGCTCATAATACAGCACACCCATCTGATCCCACCAAATACAGAGCATTACCTTCGCGCCATGGATATTAGGCTTTGCCGTTGATTTGGCTGGTTGGCCGGATTTCACATATGATTTTTTGCGCTTGGGGTTGTCGTAATGGATCTATTTTTCATCACCAGTAACAATTCGATGCAAAAATGACTTCCTTTTGTGGCGTTCCAGCAGCATTTCGGACATGCAAAACCGCCTTTCAACGTCTCTCGGCTTGAGTTCACGTGGAACCCAATTTCCTTGCTTTTGAATATATCCAGCTGCTTTTAAACATTTTGAAATGGCTGCTTGAGTGACACCCAAAGATTCTGCGAGCTCTTCTTGTGCTTGGCAACAATCTTCATAGAGTAATGCTCCCAGTTCTTCATCTTCAAACTTTTTTGGCTGCCCAGGACGTTCATCGTCTTCCAAGCCAAAATCACCACTTTTAAATCGTGCAAACTACTTTTGGCACGTTCGCTCAGCTAGCGCATGTTCACCATAAACTTCCACCAAAATACGATGACTTTCGGCAGCAGTTTTCTCCATATTAAAGCAATGAAGAAGAACTCCCCGCAAAAACACTTTTTCAGGCACAAAGTTCGACATATTTGAGTGGAAAAAAATTATTGTTGTTTGCGCTTCAAATGAATGACATATACTGAAATGACGTACAATGACAGTAGCTTTCCAAGTTATAGCTATTGGCGGTGGTGTTTTGTCCACTTCACCGATATTGTTTTCCCTTCTTTTTGACAGCATCCATATAATAGGCTTCGCCCTCAATTACCGGCAAATCAAATTTGGCAGCTACATCTTCTGCCGTTCAGTTCTGCCAATTATGTCAATATCATCGGCTAGTAGTTGCACAGACTTTGAGTGACTGTGCCTCTGGTGTTGGCTTGTGATTTCCGCACAATTCGTTTAAGCACGATGTTAAAGACATGACAGCGCGTCATCTTGTCTAAATCCTTTTTTGAGATCAAAAGTCGTTACCGACCTTGACGAAGCATCGAGCATTCTCCATCATCATTCTGCATAGACGGGCGAATTTTCCAAATCTCCCTATAAATGCTGGCATATGCAGCCTTAAATTCGATGCAAGATGGTGAGTATTAATTTCAATTTCTTGAATTTTTTCCAGGATCTGCCGGACTGATGAAAATTTGATCTATTTTGGACTTTCCTCGCTTAAAGTCAAACTGATAACTGCCAGTTAGGTTGTTGACGAAGGGTTTAGGACGTTTACACAATATGGCAGATAAGGATAGTTATACCTCTATCGTTGATATAATTGAGTCGCTCTCGGGCAAACAATGTTGAGATTCCATTCATCAGTCATAAACTCTGCAGCCCAGATCTTAGAAATGAGTTAATGCATGTTCTCCACAAAGTCACCCCAGCAGTTTTAAATATCTCGGCTTGTAAGCCTTTAGGTCATGTAGCTTGGTTATCGAATTTAGCCTTGATACTCAAGGCCAGCGTATGAAAAATAACCTATTTTCTGTAGCAATTAACATAGAGACAGATCTCAGTCTCCGTGGAACTCATATAAAGTATTCCAATTAAAATACTATACAAGCTCTAATAGCGCGCACACTCGTAGTTAAAAACGTTAGTTCGCTGGAGGAATTTCTTTCTCCTTGTCGCAGACTCCTAACAAAGATACATTTATTGAAAGATTTTGACCTAAGGATGCAGTATTTAACTCTAACGTCCTTCAACAAGTCGTTCAACTCAAAACATCGAAGCAGTTCGTGAGAGTGTTGCTGAGAGTTCAGGAACATCAATTTCTCACCGTTGAACATTTCGAGAAGCGGTGTAGAACCGTATTCTCACGAAAGCGGAATTAACTCAAGAAGTCCTACTGACCACACACAGCAAAGAGAGTTCTTTGAATGGATTAAGGCACGGTACAGATTAAAAGGTAATATATAGGTTGTCTCAGTTTAGGTTTTCGTCCTGATAGCTGAAGAACCCTGAAGTTATGGCAAACAAAAAATTGTATTTCCGGGGCGGTCTATTTTCACCCCCCTCCAAGTTATAGGCCGTTAAAGTGAGCAACCTCTGATTTTTTGAAAGAGAATTTTCGTTTTGCATAAAATACTAAAATTTCGTCGAGTTCGATGAACGCCAACCAAAATTATGGCATTTTAAAGCTAACTTTTTGAAAAATCGTTTTACCAATTTCATCAGAAAAATGCATTTATCTCGAAATTTTCAACTTTTAGGTTAACTTTTTTTGTCAAAACTTTTGTCTTCTCTTCATTATCTAAGATTTTTATGTATAACTTTTCCACCTACGAACAACGCAAGTTATTGCAAACTACTATTAAATTCAGACAAAGGGGTCACAGGCGATGCTGATCTGATGTTTGGTGTCAATTTGACACAAGGTTTTATAGAGCCGATTGTAGAGTCAAAAAAAAGCTATGATATGCTGGTTTGTTGCGGAAAATTTCAATTATAAAAAAAAAATAAAACAACTGTTCAACTACAAATATAGTAAGAAGGAAAAAAGGACAGGTCGAATCGAATGGAGAATGCATTTCTCACAAAGAATAAAACGATGTTCCGTACAAGTTGTTCTCACGCATATGTCACAGCGAACACTTGTGATGATGTTGATGGAGAATTCAAGCAAGAGGAGCACGGTGAAATTGACGAACTTGGATCTCTCACACGACGAAAAACTTCTGCCGCATCTATATCATGTGGTGTTTGTGCTCTAGCTTTGATATTGTCTTCACATAAGGCCTCGCCCAAGTTCAACGAAAACAATCGTTGGCGGAAACTTTTCTAACTCTTTTTCCATTCCGGCATTCAAAGCCGAAATGTCAAGAATGTTGTAGAACAACGTTAGTGGCCATCGGTTGGTCCTGCGTGTACACCGATAAGTGCCAACCACCTGGTCGAGAGTTTCGACACCAGCCTTCGTTTTATTGTAAACGTGAATTAGGTATGTTGGGCTTTTTTGCCTGGTCAGCTGGATCGAAGTGGACGGCCGCATGATACGTCGAAAGCAATATTACGAAGCGATTTTTCTTGGGCACGTATGACACCATCGGACACGATCTGCATGGTTGTAGACGATTTCGGTATGCAGCACTGGTTTTCGTTTGATGTCAATCAGCGCTGACGGTATCTCCTTGCGATTTTTCCTTATGGAGCCGACAATCGTAATTTGCTTCTTCTTCAGCTCGAGTGTCAAACTGTAAGATGTAAAAAAATTGTCACAAGTGACATTGCGTCCGTTCATTCCCAAAAATGGAAAAGAATCACAGATCAGAGAGAAATAAAGGCATGCACATGAAGGAGAAATACCTTGGCACAAATCCAGAACAACACGCTGACCTTGATTGATTTCTGCTGAACAGTTTCTGTCACGGCCAACGTAGACTTGAATATTGTAGGCATACAACGATCCTGCGTCGGCCAGAATCCAAAGTTTGATGCCATACTTTTCAGGCTTAGACGAAATGTATTGTCGAAAACTACATCGTCCACGAAATGGCAGCAGTTGCTCATGGACGGTCAGAAATTTGCAGGAATATACATAACTTTCTAGCGCTGGACCCACAGATCGAACAAATCGCAAATAGGCGCCAGCTTATCGCGTACACTCTGCTGAACATTATGCCGACTTTCTCGGTTATCGAATCGTATCGATTGGCTAATTGTTCGAAAGCGAATAAGTGACACTGTCGCTGCGAAAATTGGTGGCTCATGCTTAGCAGTCCAAAACTCATCACGTGCTTCGCTTTTCGTTCGATATGCCCCAGCCAACAACAAAAGTCGCGCATTCCAGACACATCAACCGGCTTCCACGTGACGCCATGCTTGTGAACACCGTATAAATTGGTCATTTGTATCACAATATTCTCGACTAGCTCGATAAAAAGCAAAAACGCAGTCACTGGGCTGCTGATGCGAGATTTCGCAAATGATGTTGGCCCTGCAAAAATTTCAAATGAAAGCGCCTAAACAAAAAACTCAAAACAAGCATTGACGAGAAGCGAAATCTATTGTCGAGACTGATGGTCATGGTGGCATTGGATCGCGCACATACTGAATTTTCTTGTCTTTCGACTTGAGAGCGTTGTCCGGTTCAGCAGCGATTTCCAAACGCATTTATTGTCCGATAAAATCAGCATCACTCTTGTAACTGTTATAATCTTCGGAATCACTTTCAGTCTCGCTTGGTGAATAGTCTGTATCATCTTCCGAGAATTCGGGCAGATCATCGCTGTCTTCTGTTTGTCGTACAAACTGTTCGCAGAATGGCTCATAGTCAGATATTTTGCAGTAATTGCTTGAAAAAAAAATCTGAAACAATTAACAGCAAAAGGTTGCACAATCGAATAATAAGAAATAACGGACGAAGTGTCACAGCACTGACGATATCAAATTGACACCAAACATCAGATATGTAATAACTCTTCCACAAGCCTTCAGAGCCCTCTGGCGACAACAATTTTGTTTTTACGGAAACTAGACGAGAAAGTAGCCGCGGTGAACCGCGAGCGTTTGGCAACAGCACTACAATTATTAGGACTTTTGCTTATTTGAAAAAAAAGTGTGTCAAATTGACACTAAATATAGACTAGTGTTAAATAGTTTTTTCGAAACGCTTTTATAGTAAATTTTCGAAATGTTGCCCGTGCCTTTGGATGCACGTACTAGCGTGTTTGATGATTTCGGACTGCAATTCAATGTTTGGTAAAATGCCTCTTAGCTCCTCTGCCACTGTATTTATTCTCTCTTGGAGCTCTTCCCGACTTGAAATCTCAGTCAAATAAACCCTTTCTTTTATGGCTCCTCAGAAAACAAAATCCATTGGCGTTAGGTCAGGAGATCTAGGTGGCCAAGGAAAAGGACCAAATCGGCCAATCCACTGTCCATTAAATTTTTGATTTAAAAACGAAGTTACATTACTAGATGTATTATTATTCGATATAGTTTGATACACTTATTCCAGCGACTTTCCAAATTCTTGATCCCGTCCGAAAAGTAATTTTTCGGAAGGTCTGCAAAATACTCCTCCGTGGCGTCGATGACTTCCTCGCGTGAGGTGAATTTTTTATTGATGAGCCATCTTTTGAGGTTTGGGAAGAGATAATAGTCCGAGGGATCCAAATCCAGTTACCAATCGACGCCAAAAGTCCGCCCGATTCCGCATCAGCAAGTCCAAACACTCTTTCGAAGTGCTCTCGCGTTCGTGTTTTTGGTCAAAACTGAGCATTCGCGGCACCCAGCGGCAGGATAACTTTTTCATATGCAGAATATTGGCGCACCTTCACTTTCCGGTCAGCCAACACCATTTCATGTATTTTTTTGACATTGCCCTTCTGTAACCGCATCGGAGGGCCTGCCGCTGCGGACTTGATCGGTAGGGGAGTTGCGGCCACCACGAAACTCTCGAAACCAATATTTGACGGTGTAATCTGACGGAGCATTAGCCCCATAATATTTATCTAACTTTTCTTTTGTTTCCTTCGCCGTGAACGAAAATCATTTTTGTCCATACTCAACATGATGCCAAACACGTCAACAACAATCAGCTGTCAAAACAAAACTGGAGACAGTATCATACTGAAATTTGGCATGTCTGCCTAAATATGAACAGACTTCAAGGCACCATAACCTTTTTTGCAGTAGCAGCGCATTCTGGCGGTCAAGGAGGTCACTTTTCACTCCATCTAGTATTGCTACAAGTTCCATCGTGTTGGAAAACAATTCTTTGCCTCTGAGCAAGAGGGATATTTTCCAGGTGTTCCCACAACTGGTCTCAACAATTCTAAATAGAATGTTGAATTTAGGATATGTGGGAGTATGGATGGCCCCATTAAAGTACTACCCAATATGCCGGGTAGTAAACGCTAAACCTTCTGTAAAATGGAATACAGTTAAGAAAAACATCTGCATTTCAACTGAATCTTTGCCTATGGGAAGATGTTGCTCGTGTTAAATGAGGATGACACACCGCCCAATAGTGGGAATTTCGTTGGTAATGCCCATTCTCGTAAACTGGGCATCGTCAGTCCATAAATTTTTTTGAATAAACTGCTCATTCTCATCTTATTGATGCAGCAGCCATTGGCAAAATTAAATCCTTTTTTGGAAGTCCCCTGGCAAACGTTCCTGTATGGACGCGGTTGGCTTGAAGAACTCTTTGGATTGTAGTTCTTGAAGTTTGCAACCGTGCTGCAAGCCTTCTGGTGCTAATAGATGACTGCATTGTTACACCATTTAAAATTCTTTCTTCCTCTTCAGCTGCTGCTGTTATGTTAGACAATCTTTCTCTTCTTAGCCCATATGCTGAGCCGACGGTTGAAAGGCGGTGAAAAGCATTGATAAAAGTTGGCCTAGAAGGGATCCTCCGTCTAGGATATCGCCGTTTTTAATCTAATCTAGCTAACCCTGTATCCCCATACAGAATTTGCGAATCGAAAACATTTTTTCTTAAACATTTGCTAAACACTTTACTCGTTCACTCATAATCAGTAAATAAAGTAACATCGGCACATTTCAAAGGTTGTCACCGAATTAAAGAAATACATTCCACAAAATAGCGGAAAATTTACCGTTAGCTTAATTCTCCAACTTTGTTTTACTTGTTAGCTGACAGCTTTTAGTCATTTTTTTTTTATTTGAACACACTACATATTTATTTTGTGACCCATTTGCCTGAATATAATAGTGGTTTGCAATAACTTCCGTTGTTCGTAGGTGGAAAAGTCATTCAAAAAATTGGACCTCGATCAAAATGTTCCCGGAATGTATTCAAAAAATTTTAAATACAAGTTTATTCGTCTAAATCTATATTTTCTCCTTTAAAGTAATCCCCATCGACAGCAACACACTTATGCCAGCGCTCGATCCAGCCCTCGAAACATTTTTTATATTCGGTTTTCGGTATGTCCATCAGTGCTTCCTGCGATTTTTCCATTACTTCCTCTCGGCTGCTGAAACGCGTTCCCCGTAGTGCTTTTTTAATTCGATTGAACAGAAAGAAGTCACAGGGAGCCAAATCAGGTGAATTCGGTGGCAGTTGGATGCATTTTTCGTCAAAAAATTACGAATAATGATGGCACTGTGCGACGGTGTGTTATCATGGTGCAAAATCCTCGTACACATTTCTGCCCGCAATTCTGGTCTCTTTCGGTGAATTGCTTTACGCAAACGTCCCATAACGCCCAAATAATACTATTTGTTTACTGTCTGGTCTTCTGGCAAAAATTCATGATGCACTACACCGTTGTAATCCATGAAAACCGTGAGCATTGCCTTCTTTTTTGACTGAAAACGACGTGGTTTTTTTGGTCTCGGCTCATTTGGTGAACGCCATTTACTTGCCTGATGTCTGGATTGCATGTCGTACTCATAAACCCACGTTTCGTTTCCAGTAATGATCCTTTTGATGAATGTGGGATCGGATTCAACCTCGCAAATCATATCTTTTGCGACGTTAACACGGTCTTTTGGCACCAACTTTGCTGCTACACGACGGAAACCCAAATCACTAACCAAAATGTCTTGTTCAAGTCCTCCGCTATCTCTCTGTTGGTTAATTTGCAGTTATTGACCAACATTTCTTTTACTCGTACTTCATCAATGTTTTCGTTGGTTTTTGATGTCGATGGTCTGCCACTGCGTTCATCATCTTCGATTGACTCACGACCACTTTTGAACCGCTCGTGCCACTGGTACACGACCCTTTTCTTTAAAGAATCGGTGCCAAAACACTTTTCCAAAATTTCGAACGTTCGCGCACCATTAAACCCGTTCAATTCATTTCTAAAATGGTAAAAAATTGCCAACACACACTGAGATAGATGTACTCTTGGCTACGTAACTTTTGCAAATATCAAGCTATGATGCTAAGATTTAGAGAGAATGTCAACAACAGATTTACTAACCTAACAATAAAACAGAACTCAAATCGGAACAATGGGAGCGCCACACGGAGGTGTCGCCCGGGAACTTTTTGATCAAGGTGGTATAACGAAGAGAAGACAAAAGTTTTGACAAAAAAAGTTAACCTAAAAGTTGAAAATTTCGAGATAAACGCATTTTTGTGATGAAATTGGTCCAACGATTTTTCAAAATGTTAGCTTTAAAATGCCATAATTTTGGTTTGCTATCATCGAACTCGACGAAATCTTTCAAAAATGTGTATAACGGTTTCTTAAGCTGTATCCGTTAGAAAGCTACGTCCTTTTAAGAAGTTTTATCTCGAAGTCAGAGGTTCCTCACTTTAACGGCCCATAACTTGGTGGGAGGTGAAAATAGACCCCTCTCCGCAATAATATGTTTTGTTTGCCGTAAATTCAGGAAACCTAAACTGGGACACCGTGTATTGCGCATGTGTCAAAAAAAGTAAATGCCGAAAAATCTGCCGAGAGTGATCAATTTTTGTTTGCATATGCTGTACGTTAATAAATTAATATGTGTGTGTATGAGAAAATATAACACAAAAAAACGGGTTCAATTCAGTGATGCCAGACCTTATGGTACTAATTACCCACAGCAATAACGAAAAATACCCCTTTTCCCCATGCCGTTGTTTAAAATTACCAACTAGATTATCCACGAAAATATGCATACAAAAAGGAAACAAAAACTTTGTAGGAAAAAACAAATTCAGTCTGTAAACGTATACAAGATGCAAGGAGTTGATTACAAATACATGGACATTTGCATAAAAACAAAGGTAGTTTACTTAAAGAGTTTAAGTTTAAATTATAAATATTCAAGAATACACATTGCTTGAACTGTGTAACAATAAGTGATCGTCATTCACAACTAAATTGAAACAAGTACTGTTTTTTGATTGAAATGATGATGGCATTTGGCAAATACTGTTTATAATATCGTTTCCTAACCGATTTCTATTTTTGCATTTCATATCTGTTACAATTGAAAAAATCCGTTCTTCCTCCGCATTTGAGTGAGGTAGAGTCAACGGTATTTTGGCAAACAAATCATAGTTAAAATTTTTTAAATTACATACGTATTTCATGAAAAATTTCGTCAATTGACATTTTTTCAATGGACACTTTTTATCTTCGCTCAAAAGTATGGAAAGATTTCTTAATCCTTGAGTAGCTTCATTAGCTATTAAGGGATAAATTTTTTTTACAATAGCTGAAATTGATAGGTCGCAACTTTTTTGTACGTCGAATGCTATTTCCGGGTTAAGAAATTCTATTTGTACCATCGACACATTCCCAAATGACAAACGTTTAATCATTTCAGTAACGGCAACTTTATAAAAGTTAAGACAGCTAACCTTCACCTCTGTTTTCTCATTAGCATCTAATTCAGTTAAGGTGTCTTCACATTCTTGACCGACAAATATGTTGTCTAAGTCTGTCATAATATGTGCATCTGGATTACGCAATATACTAAGTTGAGCATCCCATTGAAGGGAAAAAAAACTTGGTTTTATGAAATTTCGAGACATTTTTAAAATTAGGACTTCCTGCACAATACAGTGAACTAAGACCTTCCTGTGCTGAAATAGCTCGTTAAACTCGTTAAAAAATCGTAACGTTTATTTTAGGAAATAAAAATATGCCTTATTTTTTTTTGTTCTAGGGGTACTTGAATTTTTCAAGAAGTCTTTCCACACAATGATGAAACTTGCTGGTTTAAAATTTTTTTTTACCTCTCCGCCAAAATATTCTTGGAATTCAGCTAACTCTGCTGAACTTTTAGCACTTTCTGAAACATATGTAAGTAGAAATTCCTCGTAATAGTTCTTCACACTCTGTTGGTAGTTGCTTGCAAGCGTATGAAGCAACTAGTGCCGAGGAATGACAAATGCATTTCATCAGGAATATATTTGGACAAACTTGTTTCAGTTTAGTGTAAAGTAAGTTTCGTATACCTATCATAACGGAGGCATTGTCTGAACCCATACCAGTAATATTTTCCAGCGATATTTCTTTTGCAGCCATCATTTTCAAAATTGCATCAAATAAAGCATCTGCGGTAGTATCCAGTGCATTGATGTTGAGCATATCCAAAGTTTTGTCATGACCTTTCCGTGAACTGGGTGAAGAAATCGAACCAGGCAGCATAGATGTTTAGAGTTGTTTATATCGGTGCTTTCATCATTCAATATTGAAAAATTAGTTTTTTGCAAAATACCGACCAACTCCTTCTCCTCCGCAGCAGCAAGCACTTTCTTTATTATCTGTGTGCATTTTGTTCGTCCTAATGTCACACATGATAAAATTTGTGAATCAGGGAAAACATCTTTCATGAATGGAAGACGGTGTTCAACCACTTCGACCGCAATATTATGCAAAGAAAGCACTCAATTTGATTTCCGCAAGCTTTGTTCTTTCCTCTATTTTGTTGTTGAATGGCTTTTAAATTAGCCATATGTTTAGGTCCCATATTATGCCGAAAGAGCTCGCTTTTTCCACATAAAAAGTTTGTGCCGCAAGCTATGCATGATGCCTTGTAGTCGTCCGCTGAAACTGGCCTCAACCAATCAAAAAACTTTGCATCATCTAACCAGCTTGTCTGGAAACGCTTTTTGTTGCCTTTCTCCGTCGACATCGTTCTAAAATAGATTGACAAGAACGTCAGTATCGTACTTATAAGCAAAATAAACAAATTACCAACTTACAAAACTCTCGTTAAAACGCAAATATGAAAATAAAAACAAGCAGAGAACCGAACAATTTCGAACACAGGAACAATTCACTACAGAAGAAGCAACAACGGTGTTTTTGTTTTTTTAATTTTTTTTAAATGGAATTTGACATTTCTCAATAAGCGCGTTCGGCAAACGAATTCGGGTGGGTTGCTTCAGAGTAAAGTTTTATTTTTTCGTTAATTGCATTGAGTTCTAGATAAAATAATGAAATATTTTTGAGAATTGAAAATACCCGTTTTTTGTTCTTGTTGCTATGAAAATACCCTTTCGCCTTTTTAAGGACGGAAACTAATAAGATCTGTAAATTTTAATATGGGCTATACTTCCAATGCGTAAAAATTGCAATCCCATTTTGTATCCAAATTAGCCTGTATATTCTCTAGTTTCAGTTTGTTATTGATTTTAGTTCGCTGCGGTTTAAAATATTTATAAAATATGAGTTAAGAGGAACACCGTAAAAAGATCATCGACAAATGGCTCGAAAATACTTCGCGTCCAAATCATTTCATCGCAAAAAATTTAAACATAGCACGCAGTACAGTGGATTCTGTTATTAAACGATATTTGAAGACGTTGCCAGTTAAGCGAAAACAGAAAAGTGGAGCTAAAAGTGGAGCACATGATACAAATTTGGACAGGAAAATAGTGGGTACCATCGTAAAAAACCAGACTATGTCATCCAGAGATGTTGCTCGGAAATGTAATACCAACCAAACAATGGTGCAAAGATCTAGAAAACGTAACGGTCTAAAAACACGGAAAAAACAAGAATTACTAAAAGTTACTGAAAAGCAAAAAAAACGTCATAAAAACACGATCTCGAAAGCTAGACGAGTTGATCGTCAACAAGAAAGCTTGCTTGGTTTTGGATGACGAAACTTATGTCAAAGCCGACTTTACTACTCTTCCAGGTGCGCAGTTTTACAACTCGTTTGAAGCTGAGATTCCTCTGCAATCAACAACATCGATTGGGATAGAAAAATTCGGGTCAAAATATCTCGTTTGGCAGGCCATTTGCCAATGTGGACACAGAAGCTCATCGTTTATTACAACGGGAACAATTAACGGAGGAGTGCACATTAACGAGTGCCTAAAAAACCGGTTGATTCCTTTCTTAAACAAACACGAGGGTTCAACATTATTTTGGCCAGATTTAGCTTCAGCTCACCATGCTCATGCGACGTTGGCTTTCTTGTTGCTAAAAATGTCGAGCTTGTCCCAAAAGACATGAATCCACCCAATGTTCCACAGTGCCGTCCCATTGAAAGGTATTGGGCTTTGGTCAAAGCTAAATTGAGGAAAACTGAGCAGTGTGCGAAGGACGTAAAAGATTTTAGTGCTAAATGGAAAAGAGCGTCCAAAAAAATCACGGATGTAACTGTCACCAACCTTATGAAGGACATTCGAAAGAAGTTGAGGAAAGAATGGGAACCCAAAAAATTTTTTTTATTTTTTTTAATTGTGAATGAATTTAATAAAAACAGAGTTTTAAAGCAAATAAAAAAAATTTACATGAATTATGAAAATATTTTTTTTTTACTTTGAAGTATACAAATTTTATTCGTTCCAGTCCTTAGCTTATTTTGCGATGGGAAATAGCCACAAAATGGGTAATTACCCACGACCTGGCATCACTGATTCCATTTCTCGAACACAGAAGTATGTAATTTATTAGAACATAAGTTAATATAAAAATGAATCTATGTTTACAATAAAATATTTAGGTGTTTACTCGTAATTCTAAAGTATATTACATACGTGAATGGAAGAAAATTTCTTTCACTTTTCTTTCGGATGGTATGTCTTTTGAGAGATTAAGTAACTGTTTTAGATAGTTACGATAATAAACTACTATATATCATCTTTATTAAACATTTTAAAAATTGTCTCGATATTTACCATCATTTCGTCTTTTGAAATATCCCTCCGTCAGCTGATTAGTCCACGTGAACGATGTCTCTTGCTGGGTATTCTAAACAGCTAATCTGGATTCTTGATCATGTGGCAAATGTATCCTGCCAAATTCTTCAGTCCATCGTATTGTAGAGTGTCTTCAGTAGATTGCTACTTAATTACCCCGTACCTTCTAAATCGGGTGTATTATCTATTAAAGTATTGCCTGTGTTGTATTAAATGAAAATATGACTACTTAAAGAATAAAACATACCATTCATAGATAAACTTCCTTCATTTCGTCCAAGTATGTATGAAACGAAGTCGATACATGAATTCCAAATAGTTTGGATGGTCATATAGGCCATTGAATAGTTCCGAAAAATTCTCTAAAACATCTTGATTCAGTCTGTATGTCAGTAAATACAAAATACTGTATTCAGTGTTTAAGTCGCTGTACAGAAGGTTAAGACAATAATTCGTCATGATAATGCCTAAAATTATTATAAAATTGTAAAAGCAAAAATTCGTTTAATTCAACGTTACCTTTCTGATTCGTTTTGCTTTAACCCTCATACGAGTATTAAGCATTACGGAAGTCATCTCATCGACAATTGCAAGCGATTCTGAAAGTCCAACGACTTGAGTTCGTTCGCGACAATCCTGGTAAGGAACTCTTACGTTGAGACAGTCGAACCAATCATTCACCTGAAATTGTAGATGACACATGAATTTTAATTATTACCTGTTACCTCCTAAACTACTAGCCCGCGTAATAGCTTGAGAGACCGTGTGTGAGAATAATTTTCTTGCAAGTTTCACCTTTCGACATTTTGCACCTTTAACATATAAATTGGTTAGTGATATTTTGTATGCAATACTCAAATCAGACTTATTATTAGTTTTCGAAATAAGCTCTCCTAGGATTCCTTTGGAAATGAGTTGCCCGTCCAAAATAAAACCACCATTATCAACGAAGTTGTTCCGGATGAGTTTTATGAGATGAGGCACATCAGCGAACACATACACATACATTGATTCATCGGTTGGGTTTTGAAAAAAACGATTTCAATTTCAAATCAAACCTTGATTTGTTCCCCCGAGATTACAGGCGATTGCACACACTTTAAAACCATGTTCACTTAATTGGTGAATAATACTGTTTGCTTGGTCATCCGTTGGTCAAAACCGTAGAAAATTGGTTGTTTCCAATTGCCAATCAATCCCTTTATCATCGCCTCTTGGACGTATTTCGCAGCTTTCAGAGTTTCATCCTTCCGTTTGTCGTAGACAATTTTCTCTTTGACTTTCATTTCGTCAAATGAAAGTACACAAATTTTGTCGACTTCTTCCATAGCGATGTTTTTCATACGAGTAATATTCAACACGAATTGGATTATTCCCGGATATACCTCTAATTTTGAGCACTACTTTTTAAGTGTTATCACAGCTGGAAGAGGGTACTGTTTTCACAACAGCAATCGGTAGGCTCGGGGGCCAGCTGCATGTATTACGATCGTATTAGCAATATCGTCTGATGACCATTTTGCACGTTTTTGAAGACATTCTAATTTTCTTAATTGGCCCTTTGCAAAAATATGACCAACGGAGTCAATAGTTTGTTGCTCCAATAATCTGCAAAATACAAACAATGGTTGAAATTCTAATTACACTTAATTCGCATTATACTATTGTAATTTAGTATGTCATCTACTTACTGAGAATATTTAGGGATGATTTCATCAATTTGTGTACTACAGTCGACCATTAATGGTTTAACTTGTGTACCGCAGTCTACCTTGGAAGCATTAGTTTGCGTAGAGCAATCGCACTTGATTGATAGAAATAAATTCTCTGCGGGGACTTCCACAATTAGTGCATCACTGCAATAAAAAAAACCGAGTGTTATTACTGTAAATAACGGTTATAATAATTGTTCTTCACATACCTTGGGATCAAAAGTCTATTTTGAATCCGTAAATCCCGTGGGCTCGTCACTTCTTCATCGTTTTGCAATGCTAACAAAAGTGAAGGAACAGCATCTTCTTTAATTCTAGTTGTTTTCAGAACTATTCCATGTTGCTCGTACAATGGATTAATGACAAAATCACTTCTTTTTTTTTTTTAAATGTTTGCCACAAATTCGCGCCGTATTTGTATTTAACTTGTCTTTTCGTCGGTACAAAAAAACCAACTGCTTGCACACTTTACTTTGTTTTGGAAACGAGTGAAACGATATCTCTTCGTTTGCTTTTATGGTTGTTAACACAACACCCGTACACAGGACAAGGCATTTTAAAACCTTTAAATTTGTTTAATCAATTTTAAATCAAAAATCTATCGCAACCAAAATATTTCCGTCTTTGTCGTCACTGTGGTCGGCCATATTGCGCCAGAATTTGACAGACGCGCAGAATGAGACCAAAATAATTGCGCCAAGTATACTTATTACCTTCGGATTAAGGAGCAACAACATGTTTAGCGACTAGGCTCATTTTTATATTGATGGCTTTGTTAATCGTCGAAATTGTCGAATTTGGGGTTAAGAGAATCCCCGAGAGACATCTCCTTTCAAAATGCGGTTGTTCATCAGATAATAACAGTTAATGGTGCTCGCTATCGCTATCGCTAGTCCGGTTTTTTGTACCTAAATTGCAAAGCTAGAGATATGGACAACATGTGATTTGGACAAGATGGTGCCACATTCAATACAGGCACTGCAGGAGTCATTTCCTGGTTGTGTATTTTCCCGTTTTAGTGATCAGAACTGACCGCACAGATCATACGATTTATCGCCATTGGATTTTTTTCTTTTGGGTTTGTTTAAGCCTAAGATTTGTGCCAACAAGCCCACGACACCCATGCTTGATAGGAATAAATTAAGCGCTGTATCAGCGAAATTCAGCCACATTTGTGCAAAACTGTCATGGAAAATTTCGAAGTATATTCGCTCACACGTGGATCACACTAACCTGAAGAGGATTCCCCGAAAAAACCTCAGATTTTTCGCTGACAAGGCCGAGCTATAGAATGCTAGGCCTTTTCCTCAGGATTGGGATTCTACCCCAGTATCTTCTTTTTTCGTTTGTGTGGAGAAAAGCTAAAGATCGTTGTATGCTCACAATCCAGAAACGATTCAAACACTTAAGTACAATATTGATCGAGATATTCGTGGAATTCTATCTCAAATGTAATGTGAGTTGACTGGATGCGATACTTCTAAGCCAGTCAAGGCACCCATTTAAACGAAGTGCTTTTTATACTCGTACATATAGCGGCGCAAAATTATACACTCCACGAAATAATGATAAGGACAAAGAAATCTTAGATTGTTCCCTCTTGTTTTGATGAGATCTAATTCATTGAACGGAGCAGTATTATCGCTTCGTCTTATCGCATCATAGCGATAAAGCTTTTTTTCTGTTTTTGCTAACACATCTGTTTTACACAGATGAGTGATCTTTATTGTGGTACGAAATATTGATAAGGCCAGTTGTGCTTAAGTGAGAGAATAATTAAAAAAAATATAAGCTTAAGCTGAGTTTCGACAGAAAAAGGGTTTGTTAGTCTTAAATATTTATTTATTTGTTAGAAAAAATTGGAAGGCTTGAGATTTTCGCAAATATCAATTACAATTCCTCATGGAAAGCCATTGACCGAAGAGGAGCAAGGACGTGTGGCTGTGTACAGAGAACAGGGGAAAAGAAGTAAAATTGTTATAGCAAATTGTATAAATCTTGGAGAAAATTATGGAGTTAAGCGAAGTACAGGAAGAAAACCAACATTAACACCAAGAGATATTCGAGAAATAAGACGTCTTGCTGTAAATAAATCCATCAGTCCTTCTGAAATTGTAAGCATTCTGAAGCTAAATGTGTCAACAAGGCGGGTGCAACAAATTTTAAAGTCAGATAATACCATTGAATATGTTAAACGCACGCCGAAACCGACGCTTACAGCACGATACAAAGCGAACAGGTTGACTTTCGCTGCAAAATTTCAATTTTGGGACGAAGGGTGGTGTAAAGTAGTATTTTCTGACGAAAAAGAATTTAATTTAGATGGGCCAGATGGTTGCCAAAAATATTGGCGTGATAAAAGGGCCGAAAGGCAGCTCAGGCATGCTCGCAATTTCGGAGGAGGCACGTTAATGCTTTGGGGGGCTATAAGCTGCTCTGGAAAGTCACCTATATGTTTTATATCAACTAGAATGAATAGCTAAAAATACACTGCGCTCTTAGATGATGTTTTAGTTGACCTTGGGGATTAATTATTCGGTAGCGAGTTTATATTTCAACAGGACAACGTGGCTATTCATGCATCTAAGTTTACAAAGGAGTTTCTAAAAACCCGAAATATTTCTCTATTGGATTGGCCCGCTTGCAGCCCTGACTTAAACCCCATTGAGAACGTGTGGGCGGTTTTGTCGCGCAATGTTTTTAAAAATGGGTGTCAGTTTGATAATTTGAAAAATCTCAAAAGGGCCATCAAGGAAGAATGGGAAAAAATCGACATAGATCAGATACAATCACTGATTAATTCGATGCCACGACGTCTCCGAGATGTAATTAGAAACAAAGGATCAAACACTAAGTACTAAGATTTGATTTGATTTTGAATCAAAAATATTTCAAATACAAATACTAAAGTAAAATGACATTGTCCTTATCATTATTTCGTTCGTATAGAATTTAAAAAAATAATTAGAAATATAAAATAAGAGTTAATGTTCATAACTAATTTATATTCGAGTTGTTTTGTTATGCAGTTACTAAAGATTAAATGTATTTCTTAAATTTCTAACAATAAATGTTTAAAGAAAGTTATTTTGTTTTGTCCTTATCATTATTTCGTGGAGTGTAGTCATAACTATAAACACTTTTTAACCTATCTGCAACTAGTATTGACTTTAGAACGTACCCCCTATGAGGTTTAGTCAAACAAACCTAAAAATTTACAGTTTGGGATATCAAACACAGTTTAAGGGGTACACTTTTACAAAACTGAAATGAATTTGACAGAAATGTCAAAAGAAATACAAAACAAGTTTTTCGAATTTTGAATGTTAAATTTGAATTTGTATAGCAGTTTATCAATAATGGAAGCAGGAAAGGTATTTAATTAAAAAAAAGTGAATTTTCTTTTGTGACAATATTTGTTTTTTTTTTTTAGACTTCGACATATCGGAATCTGCAAACAAATTTTCTTAAGACATTTCACTGAAATGACATTTCAAAGTCCATACTAATACATAGATAAAATGGACTTTATTTGCTATTAAGTTTAGCGCGAGGTTATAACGACAAAGTTTGTTTTATCTCGACTATGATTATCAAAACACTAGCATTGACTTTATTACGTTTAGTACAAAGTGACTTTAAAGTGGACTTTATCTGACTACATATAATTTTGCGCCAGTATTTTTATAAAGTAAGTGTCTTCTGTGGCAGCGATACTTCCACTTTTAGACGCTATTTTTTAGTTGAACTTGTGGATCCTTTAGAGTCTAATCTGTGCGACAGATCAGGGTGCAAACCAAATCCTTCTCTACGCTTTCAAGATAGTTGAATGAATACCAGTATAGCATTAAATTCAAAGGCATCTGAACCTTGCGGTGTACACATTTCATTTGATTTAAAAAAAAAAAGAATTACAAACATCTTCTGTTAGCAAAGTCTTGCAACCAATAATAATCAAAAGAAAAAGTAAAACCAATCTCGAAGATTCCAATCCACACCACTTAGCTTTGCAAGTTGGTTTGGCATCTAAAACATTCAAAAATAGTTGAAATTACCCAAAAGACTTCACTTGAACTTCCCCAAAAGAAGCAGCTCCTTCAAGTTGTTCCTGCTTTTCGGAGAAGGCTCCAAAAGCCGTTCACAAAAAATTCATGAGGGATGAAATATCAACAAATTGTGCGGAAAACTTCTCCGCAAAACTTTCAATATATCGTAGTCGTCGTTGTCAGTGTTGTTGTCGTTGTCGTTGTCGTTTTACCAAGTGAATAAAATCCCCCAACATCAATTTTTTACTCTTCAACTTGGTCTGTTTGTACCTTTTATCCTCTCCATGCCTAAGTCAAAACACAAAAATAAAGTCATAAGCTCTTTACATCTAAAGTTGGGTAAATAGGGAGAAAAAAACACGAAAAATTCCAGATATACATATACTATACGGGACAAAGTTTTTCTCCTTTTTTCCAATGAAGCATACGGAAAATGTCACGCAACAATTCTAACTTTGAACTTCCACATTCAAAGTTAGTGGCTTTTAGTCCAAGACCACGTTCCTTTATATGCGTCTAGGCCAATAAAAATACATCGATACGAGTATGAGCAGTGCAGTGTGTTGAAAGGACGCAAACTTTTAATTGGACTAAACCGGCTATGCCTTGGATAACTCATCTATGGCATGAGTATGAGGTTAGGTCAAGTCAGCCTTTGACCATAAGGGACAATTAAAATGCTGATAGGAATTTACCTCTTTCTTTTTTCCGCTCTGCTATATCTTACAGGATAAATGGATGGCGCCAAGCTGTCGACAGAAAAGGTATCAATATACGCACCTTCTAGTTAAACTCCTTTCATACTGCCCACCGGTATGATATGGATTTTTGTATGGGCCAGGTTTTATGTAAAATTAGAACAAATTTCCGGCGAAAAGTGAAAATTTCCCCTTAACCACAAAAGGGCGTGAATTGTTTTTAGTTGAAAAAACAAAAATAACTTTTAAGGGCCTGAATTTATCGAAAGGCAAAAGTGTAACTTTAGGAGAGCAATCGCCTGACTGATGGTGAATGAGTCGGAAGTCAAACATTTGTTTGCATAAAAGTGATTGATTTTTATGACACGTCAATCACATTCAACCTCCGAGGCTACAGAATGTCAAATCAACTCAAAAGGGACGAACTTTGTGGACGGACCCGTAATTAATTATTGGCAGCCAAAAATATGGGGGGGTTCACACTTACGAGGCCAAGCGAAGGGTGTATCATACTTACATAAATAGAGTTGCATACGGTATAGTTCTTTGATGTCTTTTTGGTTTATTGAGATATCACTTGTCAGAATATATTGCCTGGGCAAGTGTCAATTCTGTTTTTGCTGGAGTAACGAATGATCCAGAATTCGAGTGGTTTTTTTTTTTTGTTTAACGACTGTTGTGTTGTTTCTTGCCCTGTTTATATGTTTAGAGATGTGAATTTGTAGAAAGAAAGTAGACGGTCATTTACTTGGAAATAAATAGAGCTAGGTGAATATACATGTGTTGTGTAAATACAGTTCGGGACTTATGCTTTCGGATAGCCAGCTATAATATTGTGACGGCGTTTATGCTGTAAACTATTGTATATGCTTCTAGCATGCCTTCACGGGGGTGTGTTTGCTATTTTCTAATTAGTTTCTAGTTACTTACGTTTCTCTTCGAGTTTTCTGCACACTTTTTTATTGAACCCTATTTTAAAAGTAAACATCCCATCTCTACCTACGTGAACGGCCCTAGGATATATGTAGGACAGCAGGTTGACATTTACCAATTTGCAGTTGGATATTTCCGATTTAAGTAAATGGCTATGGGTAATTTGTTGTTGTCGCATTTAAGCCTGATGGTATTATCTCTGGACTTGAGATTAAGGTGCAAGTACAGGTACTCGTATTTATATCCATGTCGACTTCGAGCCGATTTTTGATGCCTATGCCGAACACGGTAACTTCCAGCGAAATAATCAGCGATCGCGATACTATCGTGAATTAAAACTAACAATCATTTTGATTAAAGAATCCTTACGTGCCCATCCTAGTTGGGGCACAAGATGTTGCTACAGATACATTCACTTTACCCCTTCCATTTGTTATTCACAATATAAGTAGAATGTAGCACATTTCATATAAATCCGGTTGAAAGACAAATGTATTTCTACCTACCGATGAATCGTTGTATAGAACGACTGTGGCGCTCTACATTCACAACAAACGGGTGACCAGATAGTAAAGATAGTTTTTCCAATTGTTATGTTTCAGCAGCTGTCAAAGTTACCAATGACATCCAGCTGTCAAAATATTCAGTAAGGTTTGCCCTTGCCCCATTTGGGCCTACATCCGTATAAGATTGTGCTGTCGCAAGAATTGATGCCGGACGACCATAGACAACGCCATGAGTTCGCTAATTGGGCATTGGAAATGTTGGCCGGAGGTCCGGATTTTGGCCAAAAAATTATCTTCTCGGATGAGGCCCATTTTTGGTTCAGCGGCTATGTCAACAAGCAAAATTGCCGTTATTGGAGCGAACACAATCCACAAGTGTTCGGCCAAGCATCAATGCATCCACAACGATTGACTGTTTGGTGCAGTTTATCGCATGGCGGCATCATCGGACTTTATTTCTTTCGAAATGAGGAAAGAGGCGCTGTTATTGTTACTGTCAATGGTCTCAGGTATAGAGCGATGTTAACCGACTTTCTGTGGTTAGAGCTCGACAACATCGATATATCCGAGCTGTGATTGCAACAAGACGGAACTACATGCCATACAAGCGACGCAATGCTCGAAGTTGTGAAAGATAAATTTGGCGACTGGGTTATCTCACGGCGAGCGTTCACTCGATTATTTTCTCTGGGGCTACGTCGAATCCTTAGTCTACGCTAATACGCCAACAACTTTGGACGAGCTCGGGGCCAAAATTCGACACGCTATTGCCGGAATAACGCTGTACATATTAGATCTAGCCATCAAAAAATTGGCCGACCGCCTGAAGCACTGAAGCACTGCCAGCGAGGCGGCCATTTGAATGATGTGCTATTCCACACATAATGACATGAACGTAGCTTGAAAACAAAGCCAGAATCAATTTTATGCTCGTATCTGAGATCGTTGTTTCTTTATTTAATTTTTTTTTTCTATCCTGGGTTACCAGATGTAACCCTTTACAATAGTTTAGGGTCATTCATGAAAAGTCGAGTTTCCTTTCTGCCTCTGACTCCTGTCAAAGCTAAGCCTGAGTGTATGCCAATACGACTTCATATTTTCCCAGCAACCGGAGTCAGGAGATAGGTTGGGCACAAGCTCATCGTGTTTCCTGAGTGAGCTATAACAAAGTACACGTCGTTTTAAGTTGAAAATTATTGTGTAAGCCAAGATTCTCTTAAGAGTTGGTAGCAACTTAGCTAGAACGTTTTGGAGCGAAGTTGGATATAATAAGTATATGTATATTATCGGTAGTAAGCCAGTCATTAGAGCTGGCTTTAGACCGGTTTCTATCTGGTAAGCAGAGCATGAGACTAAGAGTCTTATTTCTTATTTACCGCTACAACTCGGGTTGAATCTGGTCCTCAAATAACAAGCCTATCCAGTTAGCCCAATCCTTAGCCTCCAGTTGTGCATTCCAAGTCGGTTGAGGCCCTCTTCTACTTGTGCGCGCCACCTAAGGTGAGGTCTTCCTCTACTGCGTTGTCCCTCCGAATCTTTCGAAGATTCTGCGGGAGAAGCATTGGTGACTCTTTTACTCTTCATATAGTATACATCTCAGGCGACTGATCCGCAGTTTTCTGACTAGGGTTAATGTCGCCGTAGATCATAGCACGTCCACTTAAATGGGACCGCGTTTCTTACGTAGAATTTTTCTCTCGGAACAAGTGAGTATATCTGCATTTGCTTCGGATAGAGTCCATGCTTCAGCACCATAAACCAGGACATTTATGATCAAGCTCTTTTATGGAGTCTTCTTAATTGTTAGTACTCGCCTTCTTAGCTCGAAGAAACAGCGATTTGCAAGAGTGATTCTGCATTTTATTTTTGTTGAGATGTTGTTAGCAGAATTTATAGCAGAGCCAAGGTACGAGTAGACAAAGTTCTTCACTATCTCGAAATTATATATGCAGCTGTCGACTTTGCTGTTCTGTCCAAAGCGTCGATGTTGTATGTCTTCTTCTTGTTGACAGCATATGTGTACTACAATAGATATGCTCATCTATATAAATGCTATCATATGCGGCCTTAAAATCGATGAAAAGATGGTGGGTATCGATTTAAAATTCTTGAATTTTTATCAGGATCTCAGGAGTGTTTAAATTTGGTCGATTGTGAACTTTCCTGGTCTGAGAACGCACTGAATCCGGTTGTTTTTAAGAAGCGTTTCAGACGTTCACACAATATGACAGACAAGATCTTATGTGCAATGTTGAGGAGACTTATACGAGTCCTTCTATACATATATGTCTCTATTTTGTGCAAACGAGCTGAGATTCCATTCATCATCTTCTTCCATTATAACGCCGCTTTGTACGCTTCTTGTTTAAGTGCATGTGCATTCTACATCAAACCAGGGATTTCTTATCAATAGTAGGTAAAACCCAGCACATCAGTTGCGGCTTCTCTAATGATATGTTGACAGCGTTGTCACTGGTCTTCGGTACTCCATGTTGGCGGGATAGGAGTTGTTGAGAGGTTTCCTGATACGCGTTCGGTGAAGACTCTAGCGGATTCGCCTAGTACGATTTTAACATCACACTTACGGCATTGCTTATATGTATTGTTGAGGAGCTCATAGAAACAGTCTTTTGTGGTGTCGTCCTGGTCTACCGTAAGGGCATGGTCATATGTTGGACTTATGTTAGCAAATTGAGCCTTGACACGTTCACGTGTCAGAAGCTCAAGACTTGCTTTAATATGCCGCCTGTTGCAACCGAATAGCGCTGTTTCTTGTCCCTATAGCAATCACCATAGTATATATCACATTCCATCGCACTTCCTGGATGTCGGTGATATCTGTATAATAGCATTCAAGGGCCTCTGCTAATTGTTCGGCAGCACGTGGCCTGTTAAGGGTCCGAGCACTCCACGTACAGATCCGAAGCTCATTGTCCTTTAAACGTTTGCAATGGTCGCCAACAATGGATCCTTTTTTTATTCGACGCCATTAGTTGGTTCAACATAGCTTTTTAATTTCTTCCGTATAGCGTTGTGAGCGATCTGACGACGTAGGCCAATACATATTATGCTACTGGTCAAGCATGCCCTTGCCATTTTAGCCTGTAAAGCAAACCCTTACTCATGCAGTTATCGGAGACGACCACTAGAAGGTAAGGCAAGTACTAAACTGCGAACTTAATTGTTGCGCTGTTGGCCGAATTTAAATTATAAAACAGTAAGCAGTTTCCCCATCAATTGTCATGCAGATCCCCGAGAGTCTGCCTTCCCCGATCGATATTTCGAGCTTTCCTCAAAAATCCTTATGGCAAGAAAACTTCAACACTCGAATAAGCCTCTTGTATTCCTTTTGCCGAGATACGTACAAATTGTACTTACTTTTCTTCCAAATAAGTCTTCAATAGCTGTTTTAGAGCTTTTCTCGAGCCCGATAACAATTCCCAGCTAGTTATCTCCTCAGCGTTCTTGTTAAGTGAGTTCGTAGTATGTGTAAAGTCTATGAAATGGTTACTGACCACGTTGCCATTAGTAATACTTTAGAATTTGGCAGATTAGCATCAGATATGTGGTAGATTCTATATTCCTAGAATCAATGACTTCGGCTATGTGCTTTTGTTGTGACTGTAATACCGAATCCTTGCAGAAATACTCTGACGCAATAACGAAAATATGTCGTCCTCCTTTCGTTTCATAGCTTATGACTGCAGCAAACAAATCTTGTCTACAAAATTGGCCAAGCTTAGTTGTAGAGCTTATTAGAGTGATGCAAGCTACCATAGTCAAAGGACACATTTCTTCTAAGCTCATGAATCTTGTACTGACATTTTATGTGGACTTTGTACTCAACACAGAAAACAGCAGAAGAAAATCTATATTATACAAAATAAATCTGAGAAAATATTATTGACAATTGCTGAGGAAATAGCGCGGAAATCTATTAATTAAAAGTGCAGGTATGAAGGTGGGTCATGTTTTTTTGGCAGAAGCTTTGTCTAAACTCACGTCTAGGTAAGAGGCGTCCTTCTTTTCTTGCCAGGATGGAATTTTCAAAAACTTTGGTTCGCTGCAAAGAGATTTTATTTTTTTTTTACCTACGCACTGTGTAATTTCTGCACAGAACACTCTAAGGATTGCAAGTCTTTGTTATTGGGATCGATTTCCGATCCTATGGCATCGAATTTGCTATCAGTCCAGCTGCAGATTTGTTGATTGTAGAAGCATACATATATTGTGCGCGAAGAAAACCAACACTAGAGTTATTTTTATCGATCGCTTTTAAAAATTTTCTCCAGAACTGTGGTCTTTACTAGTTGTAGCATTAGTTTAAGCGGGCCAAACTTTTTTTTGTTGCTCTTGTTCGATACAGTGCAATACAAACTAGGCAACTATAGCTAAGAGAATTTTATCGATTTCAGTTGGAATGACGTTTTCTGGTCTATTTATTTTTACTATCGTCTCTTACCGGTGTCTTAGCACATTACGTCTGTCGCATGTTTTTTTCTCACTTTAAGTTGATTCTTAGACGCAGCTCTTCAGAGATTACCGCTTCTGTGGATTTTTCGAGTCAAGTTGTCAAAGTAGCACTTTGGCCAATATGTCTATTTTGGTGAAGGTTAATTGTTACAGCCGTCGTCCTAGCCTAATCGACCGAACGACTAATCGGAATCGAAAGACTATTAACTCCTGTTTTAGGATCTTCATCGGCTGGAGTTTTAGAAATACGTTAGTAGCAGCTACGTGTGAATAGTGGCTTTTGCGGGTACCATTGGGATCACATATATGAGTTGGAGAGCTACCAAGTTTGACTTGTTTAGCTTGTTCGAGTTAGAACATCTTCGGCATCCATTTAAACAAGTTTATGAATGAGTAAATAATTTTTTTTTTGTTTTTAGTAAGTTCCAATCTTCTCAATCTTAAGTTATAATATTTGTATTATCATCTTTAAGGGGAAAAAAAGTCTTCTCTTTTGGTTTACATATCAAATCTACGTAAATTTTACTCCAAAATTCCTAATTGCCTTAAATCGATTATTTACTCATACATACATACATACATTTGAACATATATATGTACATATGCACATATGTCTGTCCGAGCTCTGTCGAACGCAATGGCAAAGTAACTGATTTCCTTGGCATTTGTAATTACCACGAATAGCCATTACGAGCGATTGTGGTCAAAACAGTAATAGAGTGAGATTTCGATTTCTCTAATCCACCTATGAAACATTCAAGGATAGGTGCCTTATAATTTAGGTCCAATAAAACCCATTCAAGTATCACATGCCCTATTACCCATCTATTCCATTTTACTATTACCATCGAAATGATTCTTTAGATGGCATCTTCATCCATAAACTGTTGTCAGAACAAGAGAAAAAGAATAATGCTCCCAATGACCCCCCACTGACATTACTGTTCGGACTATGTATTGTTGTAAGCTAAAAAAAAGAAAAAAAAAAAAAAATGGAAACCAGCTTCCAGTAATTGTTCTCATTCGTAATGTGGTGTCACATTACGCATATTGAAATTTCTGCAGCATCCACAACACTGCACGTAAACCCAAATGGCCTTCCCTATACAATAGTGGGAAAGGAAATCGATCGACGTTGTTCAAACTAATTAGCACAGATTCATATCTCTATCACACAATTTCGAAATGCCATATCGAAAAGCAATTCACTTCCTTAACCTGCCAGTACCAAGATCCTACTACTACTAGTCAGCAGTTCGCTGGTTTCATGCTTGCTTTTTGCTCCTCCAGGTTATTGGTGGGTGGGGAGTAGTAGATAGTAGGTGCCTTGTCTATTCTTACTATCTACTGCTATCACATTGTGGTTTTCCTCGTGTGGTTTCTTTTGTTTGTATATTTTTGTCGTCTTCTTGTTTTTGCCTTCTTCTGAAATCATGTAATAACAATCGTTCTAATTTGATTCAAAGGCCGATTCCCCACTGGCACACTTCCGACGCCAGTCATAAAACCGAAAAGCGTAAATCCCTTAACTAGATTTCCCAACTGGCGTATAATCCCGGAAAAATTTCAACACACGTTCGACTTACATTACTATCAATATGAATGCGCCACTTGCTTGTGGAGTCCTGGAGGATATACAACTCGTATCATTATACCACTACAACATCAGATTCAAATGCCTGCCAGAAGGAAGACAAAATCAACAAAATTCCAAACGATACTTCCTTCTGATAAATGTTTGTTAGTGATGGTGTATGGTGTATGTATAATACATTGTACTCGTATCTTTGTGAAGGCGAAGTCGAAAGAAAGCGGTTGCGATGGCTCCCCTAAATGTAATCATTCACACATCATGGTCGTAGCAGGATGTTTTCATTCATCCGTGTACGAGTACACTTGTCTCCATCCTAGCCACCCACATTCTCCCCCCACCAATCTTTCGACCATCCATCCAAATTTCACACACAGCAAAGGAGGAACTACAAAGAAAAACAAAGTGTTCAGAAACAATAAAGAAACAATTGAAAGAATCCAAAGGAAGAAAAAGAAAAACAAGAAGAAGTTGAAATCACTAACTCATTGGACTGCTGCCGCCTGCCAGCTTATCCTGTTGCCGTCTGCCACCATATACACTAACGCACTTTGTATGGCTCAAACATACTTTTCTCATTTTTAATCCTTCTGCCGCAGATATTTCTCTTAACTTGGATTTCTTTTTTCTTCTTGTTTTTGTTTTTCTTATGCTTTGTTTTATTTTTCCTTGTTTTTCCTCAACCAAAAATATATGCTATAACCCAAAAACGTAGACGAGAAAGGAAATGCTTCCTTTTTCCTTGCCGCTCCTTGGAAAGGAGTAACAAAGAAGAAAAAAATGGAAAAACTGTTGATCATATCCTTTTTTTTTTTCGTGTACATGGTGGTGACTATGGTTAAATGCAGCGGTAGCAGTAGCAGCTCAGCTTTTGGTTGTGTCTCTAACGCTTTACAGATACAATCAGTGCCTGGGGTGGTCTTAATGTGCTTTTCGCTTTCGATAGAGAAGAACATGCCTTTTTTTTATATAGAGAATCTTGTGGATACTTTTTGCGATTCCATTTCAATGAACAGTATCTTGAACAAGAGAAGATCTTGCAGGATTGGAAATATCACACTTGGGTGAAGGTCTTTATATGATTTCTTCTAGTGCCTTTGTGATTCTTGTGGATTTGGATTGGATCTATTTCAATTGATAACTCAATCTCCTTTCAACAGCTTGTGTAAGGATGTCCAAGTTGCCTGAATTGATCTGTATAGTTAGCTTATTTATTTTTTTGTGAATTACCAAATATGGCAGGATTAACGTTTGTGGGGCGTTCGAAATCAAAGATTCCACCATAAATTTCATAATTCTGTTAGAAGGGCTTTGATCAACACAAAATGATTGATTTGGCATTCCATAACATGTACTCGTAGCTTAGTTCAAATCTTGTTCCGTAAGCATTTCTATCAATTAGAAGAAACAGCAACCGTTTTCAATACGAAGTTAAATCTTCAATCTGTATCCACCAAAATGGTGGAAATGACAGTAGAAGGGCTTGTTAATGAACCAAAATGCTACGTAAAAGCAAACTGGTTACACGTTTGCAGCTGCAGATATCAGAGGATACAGTAGTAACGCTACAAGCCAAAGCTCAAGTTCTTCAAAGTATAGAAAAAATATTATAATTGACGTACAAGTTGGCAGTGATGTCTATCTTAGCCAACAATTCGAGATCCTTTTTCTTTTGACAGGAGCAATAAACGAGTAGGCAATGTTTCTTTTTCATTAATTCATTCGGTCAACCGATGTGGGCGAGCCTCTAGTCATTGTAATTTGACTTTATTGACGACATCAACACCCATAATGCTCTAATGTCCACGGATTTATCTCTATATTTCTACAAGGCCGGTTACAATAGGAGTAAAGCACCCTTATCGTTCGTCAGAATATACCATGCAGATTAAACAATAAGGTGTATCGGGATTAATTGGGTTGCCAAAACTTAAAATAGCGGTTACCTGCAGAAAATTTTAGTGAAAACTCGAATAGGATTCCATCCTTGGACTAGATGTATTGTATATACCGAAAGATATAAATTCAACTGCGGCATTAAACACAAAGTGGAAAAGTGGTGAATATCGGCTTGAAATATTTTAGCTGTTTACATGATTTGACTGAAAACGGGCTAAAAATAGCTGTCACTGCTCGTCTGTAAGTAGAAACCGAATCTAATTCAATCGAAAACAAGATACATAGTTGCGGCATTTCATTTCTGTTCGTTGGATGGTGTTGGTGAATATCATAACAAATGGATGGATCCCTAGAGTTCCGCTTTGACTTCGTTCTTTCTCCGTTCTATATTTTCTTTTGTGAATTATTTCCTTGCACTTGCTTTATTGAAACCGACAAATTTTCCAACTACTACAAACTGTGGTGCATTGTTTATATCCTATCGGTGTCCAAAAAACACATTTCCTAAAAAACACTGGAAAGAATTTGAAAGCGACCTTAAACCCTCAAATAGAGCCGAATGTGGCAGAGTGAATTGTAACATTTCTACGTCGACGTTATCCTTGCTCAAACTTTCTTCAAATCATCAGCGGTTCGAAATGCTCATCTCTGAGTCCAAATGTGGGTATATACTGAAATATCCAATTCAATCTACCCTGTCCGATTATATGCATATATTTTAACGGTATATTCCATCAATGAGGGCTTTTTATTGGGTATATAAATAAATTCGTGCGGTTTTTTTTTCAAAATTTGAACGTTTATTTAAGAAAAACATGTACAATAGTACTATTCAAAGTATTGCCCATCTGAAGCTATGACTTTTTCCCATCTCTCTGGCAATTTGTGGATCCCATTCCAAAAGAACTGCGTAGGCTTGGCAGCCAAGAATGAATCAAGCCAATTTTTGATATTCTGCTCTGATGTGAACCGTATTTCAGTGAGGGCTTTCTGCATCGACCGGAACAAATGGTAGTCAAAAGGGGCAAGGTCTGAGTTATAAGGCGGGTGGGGTAAGACTTCCCATCCACTGTTTTCCAAATAGTTCTTATCCGGAATAGCAACGTGGGGCCGAGCGTTGTCATGATTTAAAATTATTGCCTCGTGTCTGGTCGCATATTCCGGGCGTTTTTCTCTGCTCACTGCTCTCTTCAAACGGATTAATTGTGTTCGGTAGTGTTGTCCATTGATGGTTTCACCCGGTATTAGCAGCTCATAATACAGCACACCCATCTGATCCCACCAAATACAGAGCATTACCTTCGCGCCATGGATATTAGGCTTTGCCGTTGATTTGGCTGGTTGGCCGGATTTCACATATGATTTTTTGCGCTTGGGGTTGTCGTAATGGATCTATTTTTCATCACCAGTAACAATTCGATGCAAAAATGACTTCCTTTTGTGGCCTTCCAGCAGCATTTCGGACATGCAAAACCGCCTTTCGACGTCTCTCGGCTTGAGTTCATGTGGAACCCAATTTCCTTGCTTTTGAATATATCCAGCTGCTTTTAAACATTTTGAAATGGCTTGCTTGACACCCAAAGATTCTGCGAGCTCTTCTTGTGTTTGGCAACAGTCTTCATAGAGTAATGCTCCCAGTTCTTCATCTTCAAACTTTTTTGGCTGCCTAGGACGTTCATCGTCTTCCAAGCCAAAATCACCACTTTTAAATCGTGCAAACCACTTTTTGCACGTTCGCCATAAACTTCCACCAAAATACGATGACTTTCGGCAGCAGTTTTCTTCATATTAAAGTAATGAAGAAGACCTCCCCTTAAAAACACTTTTTCAGGCACAAAGTTCGACATATTTGAGTGAAAAGAAATTATTGTTGTTTACGCTTCAAATGAATGACATATACTGAAATGACGTACAATGACAGTAGCTTTCCAACGCATGTTCCAATGGAATAATACAAGTTACACCATCTCTTAGCAAACCGCGCGAACTAAGTTATATACCCAATATGTCAACGTTGACTACACCAAGATGCTCTTTTCTGGCTTGTTCTCATGTTTTGTTGAGTCTAGGTGCCTCTGACCGGACCACAACCTGCGTTCGCTGTTGCAAATAATTTACGAGTATAAGGACTGAAACGAATAAAATTTGGAAACTTCAAAGTAAAAAAAAAAAAATATTTCATAATTCATGTAAATTTTTTTTATTTGCTTTAAAACTCTGTTTTTATTAAATTCATTCACAATTAAAAAAAAATAAAAAAAATTATTTGGGTTCCCATTCTTTCCTCAACTTCTTTCGAATGTCCTTCATAAGGTTGGTGACAGTTACATTCGTGATCTTTTTGGACGCTCTTTTCCATTTAGCACTAAAATCTTTTACGTCCTTCACACACTGCTCACTTTTCCTCAATTTAGCTTTGACCAAAGCCCAATACCTTTCAATGGGACGGCACTGTGGAATATTGGGTGGATTCATGGCTTTTAGGACAAAGTCGACATTTTTAGCAACAAGAAAGCCAACGTCGCATGAGCATGGTGAGCTGAAGCTAAATCTGGCCAAAATAATGTTGAACCCTCGTGTTTGTTTAAGAAAGGAATCAACCGTTCAATTGTTCCCGTTGTAAGAAACGATGAGCTTCTGTGTCCACATTGGCAAATGGCCTGCCAAACGAGATATTTTGACCCGAATTTTTCCATCCCAATCGATGTTGTTGATTGCGGAAGAATCTCAGCTTCAAACGAGTTGTAAAACTGCGCACCTGGAAGAGTAGTAAAGTCGGCTTTGACATACTCGTAAGTTTCGTCATCCAAAACCAAGCACGCTTTCTTGTTGACGACCAACTCGTCTAGCTTTCGAGATCGTGTTTTTATGACTTTTTTTTGCTTTTCAGTAACTTTTAGTAATTCTTGTTTTTTTCGTGTTTTTAGACGGTTACGTTTTTTAGATCTTTGTACCATTGTTTGGTTGGTATTACATTTCCGAGCAACATCTCTGGATGACATAGTCCGGTTTTTTACGATGGTACCCACTATTTTCCTGTCCAAATTTGTATCATGTGCTCCACTTTTCTGTTTTCGCTTAACTGTCAACGTCTCCAAATATCGTTTAATAACAGAATCCACTGTACTACGTGTTATGTTTAAATTTTTTGCGATGAAATGGTTTGGACGCGAAGTATTTTCGAGCCATTTGTCGATGATCTTTTTACGGCGTTCCTCTTGACTCATATTTTATAGATATTTTAAACCGCAGTGAACTAAAATCAATAACAAACTGAAACTAGAGAATATACAGGCTAATTTGGGTACAAAATGGGATTGCAATTTTTACGCATTGGAAGTATAGCCAGTATTAAAATTTACAGATTTTATTCGTTTCAGTCCTTAGTTAATACAAACTTAGTGCTCATCGAAGTACAGAGTTGCAAAAGCAAATTTAATTTCCCTATACTCAATTTAAATGTATGCACATTTTTACCAGACTTTACCAGTGCTGGAATGGCCTAAATATTACTTGTTAGCTACCTTTGCTACAGCTTTTGAGTCTATATCTCAAGTTCCCGGACTTGGTCTCAGCATCTAACATGCTTAGAAGTTTATTTATAACGTTGAAGGCATTTCCAAAAAATAGATGGAATGCTCATTACAGTTTCTAAACCGCTAAATTTATTTTTCAAGTTTTGGCATATAAGGGATCCCAAGACGTATATTTATGTAAGGCTTAAATGGAATTCACTCTGAAAGTTTTTAATCAATGGAGTTTCGCAGTGGTTTAAGACTTATAGATAAATATCCCATTGCTCGGCACTGTATCGACGACAAAATAGGGGCGCTAACAATTTCTCCGTAAAATGTATTATTGTTGGATTCAGGGCTGGATATAAGTAGAAGGCAGCTGATGAATACTTTTTTTTCAATTCATTTACAATAATTTATTTATTTTTAGTTCACTAAAAGCTAATCCATTTTTATTATGTTTGTTTAAAGATTTTTAAAAATTACACTGGGCAACAATGAAAAATACTCTGCCATACTGAATAGTGTTTCCTATAGTACTCGACTAGTTATCTACAGAAAGGGGAAAAATAATATTTTGCTCAGGTCACGTACAGCAACCTAACGGCACACACTTTTACATCTTTATCGAACGAGGTCAGTTCTAATAGAATCGCACATCGTTTAAATCGGTTTTTCTGTTAGTAATTTAAAAAAATAAACTTATTTTCGTAAGAAGAATATTAGAAGTGCATTAAAGTGATAAAATGCCACGATCTTGTGTTAATTGTCCAGATTAATTCTGCTATATTTGTGGAGAATTTACACCAAGTTTCCGAAAAAAGAAAATAACACCATTTATTAAAGAGTGTTACTTTTCTTATTTTAAATTTAAAATAAACCATCAGGATAAACTCTGGGCACCACACAATTGCTGCCTTAGGTGTCACCCAAAAGCTAACTGGTTGGCTTAACGGGTCATGTTCTGCAATGCCTTTTGGAATGCCTATGATATTGAGAGAGCCTCAGAGTCACACAGATTGTTACTATTGTTGCACCAATGTGAAGGGATTTTCTCGAAGATCAAAGCATTCCATAAAATATGCAGATGTCTCTTCTGTAACAAGACCAGCACCTCATACAGAAATTCTGCCAGTTCCAAAGCCACCTTCCGTACGCCTTTCGGACACTGAAATAAGCTCGTCATATTGTTCAGAAGAAATCATGGATGATCCCGAATTTGAGCTCCCTACATCTTCTGATGCACCACATCTCATCGGTCAGATTGAGCTTAATGACCTCGTCAGAGACTTGGATTTGTCAAAACAAAAGTCTGAAATACTGAGCTCAAGGTTAAAGCTGTGGAATCTGCTCAAGCCTGAGGTAAAAATTACAGAGTACCGTACGCGACAAAGTGAATTTGTTCCTTAATGCTGTCACTGGATTATGAGCACAAAACCGAAGAATGGCGGCTATTCATAGACGCATCAAAGGCTAGTTACAGCTAGAAAGCTGTATTGCTTCATAATGGTAATAAGTTTCCTTCAATACCTCTAGCGAATGGTGTGAATTTAAAAGAAACCTACGATGTTATGAAATTTATATTGGAAAAAATTTAATATAAAAAATATAACTGGTCGATATGTTCGGATTTAAAAGTTGTTGCTCTACTTCTTGGACTACAACTAGGTTACACCAAATTTTGTTGTTTTTTATGTGAGTGGGATAGTAGAGCACGATCGGAGCACTTTGTGAGAGTAGATTGGCCTATAAGAACAAACTTTATTTGTGGAGAAAAAAATATAAGGAATCCTTCATTGATCGCGGGCACTCTAAGTTAAACCTAGTTTAAGTGTTAGGTTTAACTTAGAGTGCCCGTTAAACCTAGTTTAGGTGTTAGGTTTAACTTAGAGTGCCCGCATGGGGCCATTAAGTTAGTCTAAGATTATTTGTAAGTTATTTAAGCTAATTTTTAAGCATTTTTTTGTCTAGCATGTAAGAGTAAATTAATTAAGAAAATAAAAATGCATTTAAACTGAAAAGAAACTGAACCACAGCGTGTTATTCTACCACCATTACATATCGAATTGCGTCTTATAAAAAACTTTGTAAAGGCGATGAAGAAAGACCAACCTGGTTTCAATTTCTTGAAACAAAAGTTCCCATAACTAAGCGAAGCAAAAATTAAAGAAGGTATTTTTGTGGGTCCAGACATTAGAAAGCTTATAAAAGATCCAGCTTTCATTTCTACTCTGGATTCACTAGAAAAACAGGCCTGGTGTTCATTTGTGAAAGTAGCAGAAAACTTCCTAGGTAACAATAAGACTCCAGGTTATGCAGATGATGTAAAGAAAATGCTGGATGCTTATCATAAAATGGGATGCAACATGTCGCTAAAACTTAATTTTTTGCATTCTCATCTCAATTTCTTTCCTGAAAATATGGGTGATGTAAGCGATGAGCACGGCGAGATATTCCACCAAGACAGTGATGCAATAGAGCAACGGTACCAAGGAAAATGGGAGCCATCAATGTTGGCAGATTACTGCTGGTCGCTTATAAGAGAGACTCCGAGATGTTCTTATAAACGGAATGCAGATGCTTCCAAAAAAACAACAAAACAAAATTTTACAAGAAATAATATTTTTCGGTAATATTTTTGGTTAAATTCTTAAATTCAAAAAAGCGTTTTCTTACAAAATCCCGATGTGACCTGGCTATTTTATATACTCGTAGTTTTCCTGATTCTATAAACTCCAACGATTACGAATCACATAATTTTATCTCCGAGTAAGAAATAAATATTTTTTTTGTTGACCAGTGTTATTGATTCTAAGTGGCCCCACGCTTGGTGCCACATGTGCGACACCTTATAAAAAAGTTTTTCATAACCTCTTGTAGGGTTGCCAGCGGAATTGCCTCAGTTATTGTTTGAATGGATTGCTTTTATTCATTTAAATTTGTGGGCTTCGTCTTAGAAACTTCCTATTTGCAATAACCCCACAAAGAAAAGTCAGGTGAAGTAAAGACAGGAGTCCTAGAGGACAACAGAAAGTGGATTTCCTGGAAATCAGTTTTTTTTTTGGGAATTTTTGTTGTGATTCCATCATAAAAGACCTGGCTATATGGCAACCTGGCAACCGCCATCTTATTGAAACCGAACAGAGTTGCAAGAGGTTATCTTTCGGTGTAATTGTGGGAAGAAAAACTCCTTCAACATCTTTAAATAATAGTCTCCATTGACCGTAACAGTTTGACCGCTTTCTCCAAAAAGAAATTTGTCCCGATAATGCAGTTTGATGAAACTGCATACCACACTGTGACCCGATCTGGATGCAGTTCCGTCTCGTGGGGTATCTTCTCGTTAGAGTCACTCCATATTCGACAATTTTGCTTGTTTACATTGCCGTTCAAATCAAAGTGGGGCTCGTCAGGTATACAAATGAAGTTTAACATGTTTAACCATGACCCTCTGGTAAAATTCCAGACCAATCGGCAAGTCAGCTGGATTCAATTTGCTTGTAATTTAAACTTTGCAGGGAAACTAGTTCAAATCTTTGTGGAGAATTGTCCGTAGTGATTCTTTGCTTATTCCCATTTGAGCAGATCAAGTTCCGTTTCGAAACGTTGGTTTTTTTTTGTCTATAGCAGCACCAATCGTATACTGTATCCAAACACAAGATCTCGGTGATAAGACCTTCTTGCAATTATCCCACGCTCTGCAAAAGAGTCTTCTAGCCTCACAACGGTCGATCGGCTCAGAGGAGTGCCGCCAAACGTCCGCTTAAAGTCTCTTTGTACGGAAATTAGGGACTACAAAGTATGATCCAAATCCTGGTTTCATCTTCCCAAGCGTCCATTTTTATTAAACTTGCTTACCAATCGTCACGTACATACCTCCAATAAATAGCTTATACTACAAAAGTTTTAAATAAGGTGCGCAACTAAGCTCAATAGATGGCTGGTCGATTTTGACATATCCAAAACGTCATGAACTGAGCTTAGACATATGGTAAACAAACCGTTTTGACACATTAGTGGTTTTGTTTTGACGCTATATACTTTTGGTTGTGTAAAAATGTCTGATTCTGTGCCAAATAATCGTCATTTGCGGGAAGTGCTGATTTTTATCTTTTATTCGAAGAAGATTGCGGCTGAAGTGCATCGAGAGCTCCAAAAAGTTTACGGAGATGCTGCTCTAAGTGAAGCAACGTGCCGTGGTTGGTTCCGTCGCTTCAAAGACGACCTTCCGCGTGAAGGAAGGCCAAAATCCTTCGAAGACGCTGAATTGGAGGCATTGCTCGATGAGGATCCGTGCCAAACGCAAGAAGAGCTTGTTTCTGCATTAGGAGCTATCCGCCAAGCTATTTCCAAGCGATTACATACGTTGGGAATGAATCAAAAATGAGGAACTTGGGTTCCTTATGAAGTCAGGGGATGGTGGGGGTCGTTTTTTCGCCTGTGAACAACTGTTCCAGCGGCAAAAAAGGAAGGGTTTTCTTCATCGCATCGTGACGGGTGATGAAAAATAGATTCATTACAGCAACTCAAAGAGAAGAAAGTCATGGGACTGCCCGGTAATGGTTCTACGTCGTCGGCTCGGCCGACGGTGGGACCCGGTCGATGTTATTTATTATGTACTGTTGAAACCCAACGAAACCATCGCTGGGGAACGGTATCGACTTTAATTGATGCGACGCGCCGAACACTGCGTGAAAAACGGCCACAATATGAGCAGAGGGATGAAAAAGTGATTCTTCAGCATGACAACGCTCGATCTCACGTTGCCAAACCCCTTTAACATCTACCTGGAAACGCTCAAATGGGAGTTTCTACCCCACCCGTCATATCCCCCAGATATTGCGCCGGCCGATTACTACTTGTTTCGTTCGATGACACATGGTCACATAGTCACAGCAAAAAATGGCCTAATTCGTGGATAGCACCGAAAGTTGAACACTTTTACCATAACGTATTCGAGCTCTGCCAGAAGGATTGTAGCTAGCGATGGACAATTCATTTGTAACCATTTTTTTCACAATACAGTTGCACTTTCATTAGAAAAACCAGCGATAACTTAGTTGCGCATCTATACATTTTGTAGATTCAACTGGAAGATGGCCTTTAATAGTTGAAATTGATCAAATTCAATAGAAGGCATGGCGTTATACAATTGTGGTGGCAACTACCCGTGGAACAGGTTGAAATGGCAGATGTAGCTTTAAAACCGAATCTTGGTTCAGTACTAATGAATGAAAAGCAAACTTGGATTACATTTTTACCAAATATCTACATGAAAAATGGCAAATAGAACTTGTAAATTTTCTCAACGCGTCCTTTCTTCCTTAGCAGACTGCATTAGAGAGCAGTTCGCATTTTGTTCTCTTCCTTTTTTCTTTTTTTTTTAATTTAGCTTCGCCCTCACTTGCTGTGTGGTAGTGTGGTGTGGATTCAATGAAATGAATGAGAATGAATTTTTGTTCCTTAATAAAAATAAATATTTAATGATGACTTTGCACTAATGCCACAGGACGACACGACGAAATGCTGTTGTTGGTGAGTGAGTGGAAGGAGGAGAAAGGGAGACGGTCGCCAGTACAAAGAACACTAAAACATATAACTTAAGGGTAGAGGAGGATGAAAGAAAAAGTAATTTCTACTTCGTTTGGCCGTTTGGCTTATATTTTTCATTTTCCTGTTGTCATTGAGGAGCGTTTGGTTTGCTTAAAACAGAAGTCCTTTTGGATGTCCTTTTGCGAAGCGATTACTACGAATACATGCAGACAAGAATATGAAATAAAAATTGTGTGCACTTTGTTTTCCTTTAGTTTGATGTTTTTGGGTTTTGTTTTTTGTTAAGTACACAATTTGGATTTTTTTTTTCTTAATAACGCTTTTATATTGTTGAGTAGAAAAAATTCTGTTTCATTTGGGTTTTGATATCCTTTTACCAACATTTTAAATTGTTCATCCTTTTTGACAGTGCAAAGGAGAAATCGAGGACATTTGGACTGTGCTGCGTTTCATTGCATTCTTTTATTCTTAATTTCGTCCACAATTACTCTCTAGGCAAAAAAAATGGAATGGAACGGCGATATGAAAGGTTGTAAATCTTTTTCTTTATGTTTTATTCATGATGCCATTGAATACTTTATGTCATTGTGTTCACTGGCTTGTCTTTGTATGTATGTGCGAAATGAAGCCTGATGGGGGAGGTTGGTGAAATTAAAATGCAATTTTGGGTGCGAATTCTAGAGGACGCGTGGATTTTGTTTTTTTTTTCCCCCCTTTCCTACCGCTAACATATGAGGTTGCTTTCCTTTCGTGCATATATATGTAACTTACATACGTACGTCTCTGGACTGGTATTATTTAATTATTGATGAGGTGAAGGGTGTACAGTATGTATAAACTCACTTTGCTTGCTCACTTCATTTGTATGGTGGCACGAATGTACTTGTACGCAGACAAGTTAATCAAGGTAACGTAATCAGGATCTTTACTGCTCTCTTTACCATTTTTAGGCCGGATAACTTTTTTTTTTTAATTTTTCTAAATTTTCTTTTTATTTAAATGAATTGTAAATATTTGAATTTTATTATATTCTTGGTTTATTTTTTTCTTATATTTTCAGGTGAGTTTAATGAAATTCGGTGCTCTGGTGAATGCTAGTAAGTTGATTCCTGAAAATTCAAAATTATGATCACAGTAGGCAGTTGTATGAGATACTTCTATATAGTGCAATTCAGTGAGGTCTGAACCCATTTTGTATGTTCTTATCATCAATCTTGTTGAAATCGAACGAATTTAATGCTTCCAAAACACAATGCTGTCTGCTGTCGTTAAAGCGAAATTTAAATACCCGGCCATCATCCATGAATGGCACTTATATTGTCGAAACCGAAAAACTTTCCATTCTCAGTATGTGTGTCAATGACAACTTCCGTTGGAATGACCACATATTCGATGTCGCTAAAAATGCTGCGAAATGTCTAGGTTTCCTCAAGCGATGTAAGAAATATTTTACCCCTCTGATCTGGCCTCAATATATAAGGCATTCATCCGCCCAAAATTGGAGTACAATGTTCATATCTGGTCTCTGCACCTGCTAGACCGGATTCAAAACCGTGCGATAAAATTCATAGCTGATACCAATATCACTCAGGCAATAGACACCCTCGAACACCGACGAAATGTCTCGTGTCTCACTTTGCTTTATCGTTATTTTCACCACCAGTGCTCCATGGAAATTGCCAGTAGCATTCCGCCCCTTCAAACCTTTAACCGTATGAATGCTCATCAGTATACCCTCAAGCCCACTTTCAGACGTACTCTGAAATATCGTGATTCTTTCCTAAGCCGAACAACTCGCTTGTGGAATGCCCGGCCGAGCTCTCTATTTCCTAGTCATTGTAACATTCAGACATATTACCTTGATCAAAAAGTATCCAGAAAATTTGAAATGCAAGTTTATACATCTAAATCTATGTTGTCCCCTTCAGAGTAATGCCCATCGACTGCAACACACTTATGCCAGCGCTTGATCCAATCCTCGAAACATTTTTTTATATTCGGTTTTCAGTATGTCCATCAGTGCTTCCTGCGGTTTTTCCATTACTTCCTCTCGGCTGCTGAAACGCGTTCCCCGTAGTGGTTTTTTAACTCGATTGAACAGAAAGAAGTCACAGGGAGCCAAATCAGGTAAATTCGAATAATGATGGCACTGTGCGACGGTGCGTTATCATGGTGCAAAATCCACGAGTTTTCTGGTCTCTTTCGGCAAATTGATTCACGCAAACGTTTCATAATGTCCAAATAATACTCTGTGTTTACTGTCTGGCCTTCTGGCAATGCACTACACCGTTGTAATCCATGAAAACCGTGAGCATTGCCTTCGTTTTTGACTGAAAACGATGTGGTTTTTTTGATCTCGGCTCATTTAGTGAACGCCATTCACTTGCCTGATGTCTGGATTGCATGTCGTACTCATAAACCCACGTCTGGTCTCTAATAGTGATCTTTTTAATGAATGTGGGATCGGATTCAGCCTCGCAAATCATCTCTAATGCGACGTCAACACGGTCTCTTTTTTGCATGAAATTGAGGTCTTTTGGCACCAACTTTGCTGTTACACCGCGGAAACACAAATCATTAACCAAAATGCCTTGGACGGATCCATAGACAATGTTCAAGTCCTCCGCTATCTCTCTGATGGTTAATTTGCGGCTATTGACCAACATTTCTTTTAGTTTCTCATCAATGTTTTCGTCGGTTTTCGATGTCGATGGTCTGCCACTGCGTTCATCATCTTCGATTGACTCACGATCACTTTTGAACCGCTCGTGCCACTGATAAACTACCGTTTTCTTTAGAGAATCATTGCCGAAACACTTTTGTAACATATCCAACGTTCGCGCACCATTAAATCCGTTTTTTACGCAAAATTTAATACAAGTTCGTTGTTGCAAATTTAAATCTATTTCTAAAATTGTAAAAAATCGCCAACACGCACAGAGATAGATGTACTCTTGGCTACGTAACTTTTGCAAATGTCAAGCTATGACGCTAAGATTTAGAGGGAATGTTTACCAACTTAACAAAAAAACAGAACTCAAATCGGAACAATGGGAGCGCCACAGGGTGGTGTCCCCCGGAAACTTTTTGATCAAGGTGGTATAAAACCAACGTACATCGGTACATACCCTCACTGTTCCCGTCTTTTAATTCACAAAAGCAATTATGAATGGTTGGGCCGTCAACGTACGAAAGTTTTTTTTGTTTTAATCATGACAGCTTTTAGTTGAAATATAATAAACAAAAATCAGTTAAATGGTCATGATTTTCTTAAATTGCTTCAAAGACTTCTGGCTTTCATGATTTGAATATAGTAACAGTGCTGGACCAAGTGGTTAATAGTTGCTGTTTTTTTCAAGTCATACCTACGAGTAAACCGACCGATATTCGAGTCTAATAGCGTACACGTGGATCCCAATTTATCGATGATTGGGCAAATATGGTTGCTCGTTCAGGCGGACGATTATATCATTCACACCGAAATATAGACGAAGGTCTCTGTAAGATTTTTCAACAAAACGCGAAAAAAGTAACAAAATCATCCTCGATTTGCCTGGGCTTCAGAAATATAAGGCCTTGAGGGTTGCCTTGTGAGAATCGCATAATTCTCTAAGAAATTATATTACAGCAGCCGCACTTTATTAAAATCGCTTTCCCTCTTCATGTAACAACAACCTGCATTCTCTATTGTCATTCTGCACAAAGAAATAAGTTTATCAAGGATGGAAAAACCTCATAAAACACTATGTCCTTCTTACCGGCAGACACTGTCATGGGCGGCCCTAAAATCATAAAATTTTCGCATCAAATTGAAATTCTGTAGCATAAATATTGTCTCAATTGTGAACTTTCTTTCCCTTAAACTCACTTGAATTTGTTCACCGAAGTCTTGAGGCATGAACGTCTGTTGTCAATACATACTCCTGATGGGGTCAACAATACAGCGAATATTTTTATTGTTATCCATTGTTGCGGTTCAACAGTCTGCCTTGTGAGGAACTTCAATTCTATTAGTACAATTAATTTTTCGTTTCTGTAAGCTTCGTCCTATTTTTTTTTTTTTTTTTTTTGACATGTCCTGAAGTAAATTTATTTGCTTCAATAGGATCTTACATATTCTCTAACCGAGCGTTTCTCGTGTTCTATTTTGTTTTTAATTTTTTGCCTTCCTAGAGCACAGTGTTTATCCGATGCTTCGCTTTGACATTCGTACATTCAGAATACAAGAAGTGTGTTATGCCCGCCATAGATGGTAATGTGAACTATTTACAATATGTTGTTGGCAATTACTTGGTCATCAGACCCTCGTAGTTCTCTGCCGGATATTGAGATGGTGGAAGTGCGTTCTGTCTTTGAAAGGCTTTGCCTCTTGTATTTAGCAATGAATGCTGCTATTTGAATATTTCCTAGAGTGTGAATATTTGATAAGTAAGTTTTTATAAACTGAAGTCCTAAATTTTCATAATCCCATAAGGTAAAAGTCTAAAGTGCACGGGTCTGATGGAAGTCTAAATAGAACATAAAAATACAATTTGACTTTTAACTTACATATGACGCCTAGATAGGATGTCCGAGACAGAGTCATAGCATGTAAAATAACGCAGGTGCGTCAACTAAAACAGTATTCTATGGTCTGATCTACTTCCTTAGGAGAAGATTTAAGCGCTCAGGCATAAGTACAACAGACAAAATGCAACGGTAATGTTAGAAAGCCAAAATTTTGTACGTTTCTGGATGTCGAGGTTCTAATTATGAGAAAAACTGCCCTGCCATCAGATTTTGCAAATCACATAGTGTATGCTACTTATTAAGATAAGATTAAGACTTTCTTTATTTAATTCTGCTCTTTATGTTACAAATAGACTTACAACTAGATTTATAAATACGAAGGTGGAGCAATACGTATTCGTGTTAGGAATGAAAACGGAAGTTTTTCACAATTTCACGTTCCTGTCATATTCGTAAACCATCTAAAAAATATGATTTGTCAAACTCTTCAAAATAGGCTTCGGTCTCGCCGATGACCTTCTCTTTCGAGCTGAATTTTTTTTTACCTGTGAGCTACGTTTCGCAGTCATAGGTGGATGCGGCAGCAATTCGTACCGTAATTCATGCAAATTGGCCACGGCAATTCAGGATGAGTAGGCTTGTGCGTTGTCATGGTGGAACAGCATTTCTCAAAGTCGTGTCTCTATGAATTTCTTATCTTACCCGTGATCGTGTTTCGGTTCTCCAAACAGTCCATAAGGATTTTTCCTTTCAAATTTCAAAAAATCGTAGCCATGACCTTTCCAGCTTTCCTTTCTTCGCAGCAGATTGTCACTTGGTCCATAAATGAACTAACATAGATGGAAAACATTCCAGATTTTGGCCGTTCCAAAAACCGCTTTTCACTGATTCCCCCTATCCGTGGGCCCTCTCCGTGAATACGTGTGAATTGTCGACAATGTCAATTCGTCTTACATTTTACTTATACACGTCATCCATGTGAACTTTACGTATAAATTGCTGTCATTGTGCCAATAGTCTAAACCCAACTAACCAATTAAGTGCGATGCACTTGCAGTGCACAGGCTTAGACTAGTGTGAGTTCCTTTTTTTACGGTGGATTTTGAACAACGCCAAGGATTGCAAAAGTACGTATTAGTAGAGTTTGCCATCTATAGTACGTTAGTTCATTTATGGTATGGCTTGGTCTTTGGCGTATAGTAATGGATGCAGGTTTCATCGACAGTTCATGCTTAACCTACGAGTATGTAGGATCTCTGCAACTTCGCGCACTTCCTTTCGAGAATCAGAAAAAATCATATCATTGCTCAGTAATCACGTCGCCCAGTAGGGCGTTCCTCATGAAAATTAGTTTAACTAATATCTCATGGTCATTGGTGGTGAAGGGTTTTAATAGATAAAATCCAACTTCTCGCCTTTTCCATCCATATATAGAAATTGAATTACGGATCGATATTGCTCCTTCTTCATTGTATCAAAAAGCATCACTTTTAATATAAATGGTTGTGAAATCAAAACCAACCAATGAATCAATCTTACATTTGGTATGGCATCGTTTCAAAGATGGCAGTATTCGATGGTGGTGTTAACTTTCCTTAGCAAGGTTAGCTGCCTTTAAAACGGGAACTTTTTGATCTACCCTCGTAAAGTTAAATTGTTGACTTAACAGCAGGACCCCGATGTATTTCTTATTGCAAGTGATACATTGTTTGTAACGATATTTTGGTGAGCGATTTTTTATACAGTATCTTAGTTTTTGTAAGGAGCCTTTCCTCTTCGTATTTTGTAGAATCGAGGTTCGTTGGGTTTCAAAATCAATCAAAATCCTCCTTTTAAACACGCGAATTTTTTCGTTGCCGTTGGAAGTTTTTTTTTTGGGAATAAGTAATAAAGTCTCGCGCGGTCGTTGGACTTAAACTTATCGCTAAGGTTTATGCTAAGGTGCTTCGTTGTTTTCTGTGGTAGAATTATTGAGGCATATCTTCATGCCACTGATTTTCGTTACCAGGGTTGTTTTTCTCCTAAAACTGTCATTGAAGTCCAGAAGCATATGAGCTCTGTCTTGCTGCTATTTATTTTCGGGCCTCATTTCAAATAGTAGTCCCTAATTCGTTTTATGTGATGCAGCTATCATTGGTTTTTGTGAACCCTTAAGATGTTTGCACATAGCGTGAGCGAAGGGAAGTTAGGGAGGGAATAAAGAGAAATACCGATGTGCGTTGGTTTTGAATGTTTGCAAATTATAGTGACTAGGAAATAAAGAGTTCGGCAGGGCATTCCATATGCGGCTTAGGAACGAATCACGATATTTCAAAGTACGTCCGAAAGTGGATTGTTTGAGGGTATACTGAAGAGCATTCATAATGAGCCGGGTATTTCAGTTAAAAGTTAGAAGGGGTGGATTGCTACTGCCAATTTCTGTGGAGCACTGGTGGGGAAAATGGCGATACAACAAGGTGAGACAAGAGATATTACGTCTGTTTTCGAGGGTGTCGAATGACTGTGTAATATTGTCATCTATGAGTTTTATCGCACGGTTTTGGATCATATCTAGCAAGTGCAACGACGTCTTAGGAACACCTGACCAGATGTGAGTATTGTACTCCAATTTCGGGCGGATAAACGCCTTATATATTGAGGCCAGATCAAAGGGGGTGAAATCCCGGGGGACACCACCTTGTGGCGCTCCCATTGTTCCGATTTGAGTTCTGTATTTTTTGTTAAGTTGGTAAACATCCCCTCTAAATGTTAGCGTCATAGCTTAACATTTGCAAAAGTTACGTAGTCAAGAGTTCATTTATCTCTGTGCGTGTTGGCGATTTTTTACAATTTTAGAAATAGATTTAAATTTGCAACAATGAACTTGTACGAGTATTAAATTTTGCGTAAAAAACGGATTTAATGGTGCGCGAACGTTGGAAATGTTGGAAAAGTGTTTCGGCAACGATTATCTAAAGAAAACGGTCGTTTACCGGTGGCATGAGCGGTTCAAAAGTGGTCGTGAGTCAATCGAAGATGACGAACGCAGTGGCAGACCATCGACATCGAAAACCGACGAAAACATTGATGAGAAACTAAAAGAAATGTTGGTCAATAGCCGCAAATTAACCATCAGAGAGATAGCGGAGGACTTCAACATTGCCTATGGATCCGTCCTAGGAATTTTGGTTAGTGATTTGGGTTTCCGTCGTGTAGCAGCAAAGTTGGTGCACAAAGACCTCAATTTCATGCAAAAAAAATACCGTGTTGACGTCGCAATAGAGATGATTTGCGAGCCTGAATCCGATCCCACATTCATCAAAAGGATCATTACTGGAGACGAGACGTGGGTTTATGAGTACGACATGCAATCCAGACATCAGGCAAGTGAATAGCGTTCACCAAATGATCCGAGACCAAAAAAACCACATCGTTTTCAGTCAAAAAAGAAGGCAATGCTCACGGATTTCATGGATTACAACGGTGTAGTGCATTATGAATTTTTACCGGAAGGCCAGACAGTAAGCAAAGAGTATTATTTGGGCGTTATCAGATTGCGTGAAGCAATTCGCCGATAGAGACCAGAATTGTAGGCAGAAAACTCGTGGATTTTGCACCATGATAACGCACCGTCGCACAGTGCCATCATTATTCGTAATTTTTTGACGAAAAATGCAACATATACCATCCAACCGAATTTACCTGATTTGACTCCCTGTGACTTCTTTCTGTTCAATCGAGTTAAAAAACCACTACGGGGAACGCGTTTCAGCAGCCGAGAGAAAGTAATATAAAAATCGCAGGAAGCACTGATGGACATACCGAAAATCGAATATAAAAAATGTTTCGAGGATTGGATCAATCAATGGAAAGTTTCTCTGTTTCAACGATGCAAGTGCCATTCATGGATGATGGCCGGGTATTTAGATTTCGCTTTAACGACAGCAGACAGCATTGTGTTTTGGAAGCATTACATTCCACTCTGTTGATAGTTCCCCGATTGGTTATGCTGCTAATACCGGAATTTAATGAGCTTAACATACGTTGCCGTTCTCATTCTACAGCCGAAGAGCAGGGATGTGAGTTCGGAAACGAGTATGAAACGCAGAGAATACTGTCATCAGCAAAGGAATATATAGAATTAGAAGTAGCAGACAAGAGATCATTGATGAAAATTAAAAAGAGTGTCGGAGACAGAATGGAGCCCTGGGGCACACCAGCATTTATTTTGTGAACATCAGACTTGAAACGATCCAAGATAACTTGAATTGAACGTTCTGAAAGGTAGTTTCTAATCCATTGAAGAAGAGTGTCGTCGATCCCAAATGCACGCATTTTCGACAAATGCCAATTGATGCCAAACTCTGTCAAATGCCTTAGAAATATCAAGTGCAACTATCTTGCTTTCGCCAGATTGATGTACGCTTTGGTTCCACTTTTCAGTGAGACATGCCATCAAATCGCCTGTGGACCTGTTGCATCGAAAACCGTATTGCTGGTCATTGAGAAGTTTTCGTGTTTCGAGATAATTCATGAACTGACGGTTTATCAGCGTTTCCATGACCTAAGAAAGAAGGGACGTAAGTGTAATGGGTCTGTAGGAGGAGAGAAAAGAAGCTTCGCTTTTTAGGGACGGGCTGGACAAATGCTGTTTTCCATCTGCTCGTAAAGAGTCCTGGAGAATGGGCATACATACGTGATGGGGTCGTCTGCGTAAAGGAGTGTTGCTGCATTTCTTAGTTGGTCAGGATTGCTTCTGGCATCGAATACTGCAGTACCCCAGCAGTAATTATTTTAATACCAGAATTTTTGTTGAATATCTGTACAAAGAAAAAGGTATTAGTTAAAAAACTGTAAATTAATCTTACAAGATAGTCCGGAAAATCAAATGAGTATCAGATATCTTATCCGAACACAGAAGAACACCTTCTCGGTGTCCAGGTTTTTTTCCTCTTGTTAAGACATCGAGTAACATCATACTGGAATATCGTTAGAAGTTACCTTTAATCGCTCAGATATTTGATTTTCGTCAGCATGACTGACTGCAAAACGTTGCTTACCCAGCACAACAAAGCACTGGGTCTATATCCTTCAACGCAAGAGCGAATCATTTTTCTTATGCTAACTCTAAATCATATTTCTCGAAAAATAATAGTTAAATGAACGCAAACCATTAACCGAAAAAAAAACCCAGAAAAATACATATATGTATGCATATTGCATGTATGTATTTTAAAATTCGTGTGTAGTAGGTAACAATGCTCGTAGCAGTAGGATTTTTGCATGTCAGACCTCAAGCTCATGCCGAAAAGAACAGCTTCACGTTTAAAAGATCCAAATGCATAGGCCTAGCACAATTGGACACAATCTCGCATAGACGAAGATGAATTAAAAAAAAAAAGAGATCCTGAATATTTTAATAACTGACCTTTTCTGCTGACACAATGTGGAAAAAGTCATCAAAAAGAATTCTATAAAAATGCCTAGGTATGATTAAATATTGTTTCAGCAATGGTTCCTTTGGAATTCCTTTCATTGGTAAGTCATCAATCAATCAAATTGCTGACACCCAATTCGACCGAACATAAACCATCAAATTGTTATGATAAAATGATATAACTTATTCATGACTAACATTCGTATATGTTTATGTTTATGGTCTTGTAAGGTCTTTTTTTTTTGTAATAAAATATACAGGAGCAACCTTTTTTTGCCCTGGCTTGAAAGGTTGTTTCTGTTGAACTTACCTGCTTCAAGATTGGCAACACTGCAATTGAGAAAGTGCATCTAATGAATGGCAATTGCTTATCGCGTTTGACAGAAGCACTATTTGCTGGACACCTCAGACTTACAGTGGAGGCATTCACCTCCTACGAGTATAAGCACTCAAGTATCAATCCAGCACAAAATCGAACTACTCGTATCGCAATCTAAATTAGAAATATGAAGATGTTTCTATGACTGTTGCTAGGACTGTTTACTCTTCTACTTCTACACCCGTTGGCATGGCCAACACTCAATCATTACTTAACCATCTTTTTCCCCACATCGCAATACCTACGGACATTTTCATTCATTTGCCGCCACGATGATGATATCCTTCGTAGTCAGTCAGTCAATACTACCAGCTACTAAGAGCTAACCAAGTCCAGGAACTAGCCAGTCGGCCGGCCGTCAGATGGTGTGTTTGCAATAAATCTTCAATTTTCCCAATTGATAGGTAAACTTTGGAATTAGATTATTGCCTTTTACTTTTGCGTCAAGAAGTTGAGAAAAATAATTCGCTTCTTCTTTGGTCTTCTTCTATTTTTTTCGATTGAGTTTTTTTTTGTTTTCTGTTCCATCGCTCATTCTCGTCTGTGCTTTTGTTTACAAATAGAATCCTGTTCGTGTGTTGTGATGAAAGATATGCGGGCTTAGAACGAAGAAGAAGTTGAACCATCACAGTCACACTTAAGATCCAAAGGAGCGGATATAGAATTCTATAGATGGTCATTATAGGAAGTTTTATGCAGTGTACGGATACGGATACAGATACGGATATGCTGATGCTGATGGTGATCCCTTTTGCGTATGATTTACAAATGTTTGTTGTTTTCCATAATTCTGTTTCTCTGGTAGATATCCTGGAAATTCATGTCCTGAGATGAGAATTTTTCGACTTTACCCGATGTGTCTTGCATTCTAATTTTACACGTAAATTCTACCTTGTGCCGGAGTAGAGAAAGTTTCACTATACAGTGTGAAAGAGAAGAAAAGGGCGGGATAGAACTCTCAATTTATGGCGATTTAAAAGGGACATTTAGAAACATACAATTTCTCGATGAAATATTTCAATCGTAGATACTTAGAGGATTTGCTGGAATGGCAGGAGGTGATTTAAATACATGAATTATTTACTTAGATGGGGTGGAACTGAACGGTTGCAGGTAAATTGTTTTGAGTTGGTAAATCTATTAAGGGATAGAAAGAGGATATTCAGTTTAAATTGTTTACGTTTTATGCTTGTAAAGGAATGTATTCGAAGCCAGTCAGTTAGTAATGCTGCGGACCTTACATTTAGTGTATACGAAAAGACATAGTGCCTTGAGAGATCAATCTTTTTCTTTTCCATTATTTGACCGATTGAGAAAGTTCCAATTCCATATATGCCCAAGCATAATAAAGGATAGGTGAATGAAAGTCAATTTAGCTAGCTTTAAGGGAGAATTGACCACCATCAGTTGAATATGCATATGCGCTTAAATAATAAAAAAGATATCCTGAGTGGTGGAAGAAATTGAACACCTTTGTACTAGAACTCTTGGTTGGGAATACCAGCCATTTACTTTTTAAACGTAGTACTATAGTTTGGATCTAGTTCTAAACCAATTCTAATTCTAAAGTATTGGACACCACTTTTTTATTAGGCGAATCACTTCAGACAAGATCTTCCGTTCCCGTTGGTGGTCATCTGTACAAATGCAATGAAACTACATAAATTAATGTGGCTGTAAAATCGCTACACGGGACTGAATATTAGTCGAAGGAAACACAAACATTTTGATAAAAGCCATGCGTTTGCGTCTTACAACATGATTGCGACCATAATTCGTAATAGAGAGAGCTTAAAAATGGGCAGGTATTCACGGAAGTGTTAACATTAAAAGACTGATAGTGAAAAAACTTCAACTTGAGATAATCATCTGGTTTTATCATGTTCTAAGCGAGGCTTAAAGAAGAGGCCAAAAGAAAAATAATTGGGTTATTCAAAGGCAAAATTTTTGCAATCTTCCGACCTTACTAACGGGGTGATCTAAAAATTTTGGAATAAAGCAGTCAGACAAAGAACAAAGGACAGTCCCCAATACTCCGCGATGCCGTTATCACTCACACCAAACAATCTACAATCTTTCCTTCTACAATGTGTTAGATTAAAAATAACTATCAATGGAAGCCGTAATCGAAGACGCGGCCAGTCCTAACGCATGTTCAGGTCCATTTCTCTGAGCCTTGCCCAGCAAGTTAATCGGCGATTTCATTTCCCGTGATCCCATTGTTACGTGGAACTCAAACAAGACTTAGTGAATTCAGCCTTTCGACTGCATTCAGTAAAGCGATGTTCTTTTAATCTAATTCGAAAGTGGTAAAAGGGTTCATTAAGATCTTAAGCCCAGCTTTGCCGCCGCTAAAGGCGCAAATATTTCTCCCTCTCCGCAGACTCTTCTCAATATGCATATTTAATTAAATCATTGCCATCAGGATGGTGTATATCTCCGCTTGGAATAAAGACAGACAGTCAAATTTCTTAACGTAGACTGAAATCTAATATTGTCTTCCTCCAAAGAGACATCAGGCCACATTCAAATCGGTGTTAGAAGACCCGAATATAATTCTGGTCCAGATTCTGACCAAAACCATGTCTGGGCGTAGGGTGCGTTGTTTTCGTATTTTCGCAGAAACAGCAGTACCTGTCTAATTGGATTAGAGGTCATATCCATAAGACCTAATTAAAAAGACAGTCAGCGCGCAAGATAATAATCAAAACGAAAGATTGGTAGTCTTGGTAGCCAATTGCATAAGCGATACCTTAGCAATACACATATATACTCGTATATATGTGGAAAAAATGTTCTAACAGAAAAACAAGTCACATAAAAACACGCGCTACATATTTCCAGTGTTGTTAAAATGAGAATACGCATGCACACACTCTCATTTACTGGCGTATACCAATAATTCTATAATACTTCTGATGCTGCCCGAGTATAATGCTGAAAAACTTGGATGATCGGAATTTCTTCTTTGACATCCGTGTTAGTGTTAGTGTCATCAATTACGAAGTAGCGAACATTCCACATTACCATCTTGCAGTATGGTAATGAGTATCGGTTTGGCGGTTCTAGGATTTCTCCAATATCAGCCGTAAAGTTACTGATCTTGCCATTTTGTCTGTCAGTGAAATGTTTGGCATCATCGAGGTAAAATAATATGCACAAATGATCGTACGAGATTTTTAGCATCGACTGTAGTTTTTCCTTTGTGTTCTTAACACGTTTTTTTTTAAACTTCTAAAATCTTTTCATGGTCTCGATACTGCGCTTTCTGGTATTTTTTTTTTTCTTTCGAAGGAGCTGATGTTTCTTCTTTGCTCGTAGAGTTAGCGAGCAGCTCTCGCATTTCTCTGGGGGTGTTGAGGAATGACAAGCGCAATTTTGTTAACTAAGCGGTAAATTATGCTGCTTAGGGCACTACAGCAGTGCAGCTCATAAAAGCTCGAAATCTTTCTTAGTCTCCACTATACCCTTAACATACATATTATCCTTATCATGGCGAATTACAATTGATGCGAATAGTAATCCAGTGTTCGCTCACATGGCCCATGATGGCAAGATTCCTTCCCCAAGTCTTCCTCTAATGTACATCAGTCTGGGCTCCGGCCCAATTATCAAGGCTTCGCCCGTCAATGACGTTGTCTAATAAAGAGCGGGGGCAGAGCATATTACTGGTCATATCGTAAACATCTTCAGATACCGCCTCTGAAGGTTGCTACGATTTGACCAGTTACAAGTTGCCGGTCATGGGTCTTGTTGGCGGCAGGATCACCGGTAGTCCCTACCAGGACTTAAATCACGGTACCATAAGATTCAGGAGCGCCCTGACTTCTGAGGTAGGTCCCCTTGTGGGAGCGTCATGGTGGCTGTGGTTTAAACCCAAATCCCGGAAAAGGGTCTATTGACCCATTGTAGAGTTGCAAATAAGTACTGGGTGCTGTGACCGTAAGAACAGCAAAAGGTTTAAGTCGGTCTCGACTCATACCAAGGGTGGAACTTGTGCCTCCAACACAGTTCCGAATTGGTATCAAAGGATTGACGGAGAGCGACGGCAAGGCGTATCCTTGCTCCCATGGATGTATGGGCATCCCGTAAACATAAGTCTACATTACAGGTGGTTTACGTTAAAAACCAGAGACTAATGTACATCAGTCCCCAAGTTGGCGCTAGCTCATTTCGCTATACCTATCGGCCCGGCTTGTCTCTATTGCTTTCGGAAACTTATGGGGCGGAATGTATTGGTGAATCGACGTGCCGCGAGTGGTTCAAACGGTTCAAAAGTGGTGATTTTGGAGTTGAAGACAAAGATCGCCCCGGAAAGCCGAAAAGTTTTGAAGACGAGGAATTGGACGCTTTACTGGATGAGGATCCGTGTCAGATTCAAGAAGAACTTGCTGCATCATTGGGCGTCACGCAACAAGCCATTTCCCTGCGCCTAAAAGCACTGGGATTCATTCAAAAGGTTGGAAACTGGGTGCCGTACGAATTGAAGCCAAGAGACGTCGAACAGCGATTTTGCATGTCCGAAATGTTACTGCAGGTGTATAAAAATAAATCATTTTTGCATCGTATTGTCACTGGTGATGAGAAATGGATTTATTATGATAATCCTAAACGCAGAAAATCGTATACAAAGCCCGGCGAGCCCGCCCAATCGACGCCGAAACGAAATATTCACGTGAATAAGGTCATGCTCTGCATATGGTGGGATCAAAAGGGTGTCGTATACTACGAACTGCTTCCGAGTGGTGAAACCATCAAAGGACCATTATATCGAACCCAACTAATTCGTTTGAAGCGGGCATTAAAAGAATAACGGCCAGAATATGAGACCAGGCATGAGTCCGTCATTTTTCATCACGACAACGCTCGGTCACATGTTGCGGTTTCGGTGAAAAACTATTTGGAAAATATTGGATGGGAAATTCTGCCTCACCCGCCTTACAGTCCAGACTTGGCACCATCTGACTACCACTTGTTTCGTTCGATGCAGAACGCTCTTACGGGAATACGCTTCAGCTCAGTAGAGGAAATCAAAAATTGGCTCGATACGTTCTTGGGCTCGAAAGACGAGAAATTTTTTTGGTCCGGAATTCATAAATTGCCAGAAAGATGGGGGAAAATTGTAGCTTCCGATGGACGATACTTTGAATAAAGCATTGTAACTATGTTTTCATAATAAAACTTCAAATTTTGGAAAAAAAACGCTGGAAACTTACTTGTAGACCCAATAATATTTCTTTTTTTGTCCTTATTTAAATTTGCATATATCGCGGAACCTTCTAGAGAATTTAGTTGTCAGTAATACGAGGGTTGTCTGAAAAGTTTCCGATCGAACAATGATATAAGACATTTTTTCTCAAATTTTTTTTTTACTTTTCTACATAGTCTCCTTGTAACTCTACACACTTCTCCCAGTGATGCTCCCATCTCTCTAACCCGTCCAATTAGTACTTGGCGTTTTTCTCTCCAAAATAATTGTTCACGAAGGTGATTGCCTCCTCATTTGACGAAAATCTCTGTCCTCCGAGCGCAGGTTTTCGATGAGGGAACAAAAAGAAGTCGCTTGGGGCTAGATCTGGTGAAACAGGATTTTCTTTTTCTGCAAATGTGGCCGTTTTTCCGCAATTTTTGCCTTCAGCTTGGCAAGTAATGATGCGTAATATGCTCCTGTAATGTTTTTTCCTTTTTGAAGATAATCGATTAAGATAACTCGTTTACTATCCCAAAAACCAGTGGCCATCACTTTCCCGGCCGAAAAAACAATTTTTGCTCTTTCTTGGAGCCGGCTCGCCCTTTGCAGTCCACTGTTTTGGCTGAATTTTTGTTTCGGGCGTATAATGGTGTATCCAAGTTTCATCTATAGTAATTTATTGCACCTAAACTGCGCCAACAGAGCGTTGGAAATGTTGATTCGAACACGTTTTTGGTCTAACGTAAGCAAACGCGGCACCCAATGCGCGGACAGCTTTCTCATGCCTAAATCTTGAGTTAATATGTAGCAAACACGTTCTTCGGACATTTTCATAACCTCTACTATCTCTCTCACTTTAATTCGGCGGTCATCTAACACCATTTGGTGAACTTTAGCAATGTTATCGTCAGTGGTTGCAGTTTTTGGACGTCCCGAACGTTCATCATGTCACAAGCTCTAACGACCACGTTTAAATTCAGCTGCCCAAAATTTCACTGTTGTAAATGATGGTGAAGAGTGCCCATACACAGAGTCCAACTCATTTTTGATTTGCGTAGGCGTATTGCTTTTCAAAAGCAAGAATTTAATAACAGCTTGATACTCAATTTTTCCATTTTCACAAAAAACACTCACATCGACTCACTCAAACGACTGTCAACTAAAAACTGTGCGTCCAAAATGACTGAAACTTCGGTAAGTAACTGTCAAAAGATGCACAACTAGCGTTCACTAGCTTTTATTCACGAGTGCCGCTATCTTTACGTTGCGGAAACTTTTCAGACAACCCTCGTATTTAATATATGTAGTGTTTTTTTTTATATATCTATCAATAAGCTGTTTTAAGATCCATAAGCCGTTTTCATACCGAATTCTAAGAAATGGCGATATTGACTCTATCAAGTTCAAGTACCTTGTTCATCTGACTTCTATTTCGTCCTTTATCATTCAGTTTTGCAGATTGTTTTTCATCTTTTTTCCACTTTATATGCTCTCTAATAAATTCCGCTAAAGTATAACGTTTTTTTTTTTTGCAAGCGTGCCAAAAGCGTTCACTGCATTTAAATCTCAATCAAGTGAAGTATTAATTAAATAAATTTAACCAGAACCACATTATTCGCCGTCTGCAATCATCAGCACGAATGTACGGGAATACAGATTCAGACAATGTGTGCGACAACAAAACCGATGCTCTATCCAAGTGCATCGAATCAAATCATCGAGGTTATAAAACTGTGAGCATGCCGCCTTCGCCACCTCCAACCACCATATAATAGTGTCTTTGGAATCACTTATTGTTAGATACTTCGTACTACTCCACATGAGCACACATATCCGTACTCTCTCAATAGGCAAACGAACGTAACATCGAAATACTTGTATCTACAGTACAAGTATTCGTATCCAGTACTCTTCTTTTGTATCTGGAACTCAAAGTTGTAGCCGTAGTCATATTCGTACTTCTATGCCAAGCATGCATGTCTGCATTCCGAGGCGCGGACTAGTTAACGTCATCTTATAATGAATTAGAGACTTAGACAGCTTGCAACTGGCAACTGGTTTCTGTTAGACACTACGACACATGGCTGCGTTCCCATGGTGTATACATTAGATTCCCTTCGCCGATGAAGCTGGCTACAACGTCATTGTTCGTTCATCAGACTGTCGCCTGATACGAGTATACCGCCAGCCACTGCCGCCGCCATTGATGCAACACCGCCGTAGGCGGGCTTCGTCTCACACTTTGTATATGTACCCTTGACGACTTATTAAGAGGAGCCATGCAATTTCATTCATTATTCTCATTCTCCGCCGCTTCACCTAGACCATGGAAAATTCACGTCTGGGTGGAACTTCACTGCCACGGGGAGACGCTATTTACACGAACGCGTCTTGAAAACTACGACTAGGTGTGTGTGTGTTATCAAAGTCTTAAATTTGTGTTGGTTTTGTTACGGAAAATCGCTAGCTTCATTCCAGAATTTAAGGCAGTTCTGCCAGGATTGCAATGCGGTAAAACTGGTTTCGTTAAGCATCAGCATCATCGTTTCAAACTGGCTAGCGTCGAGTGTAAGTTGCTCCGGATGACCCTACAATTCTGCATGCCATCGATGTAAACTGGTTGCATTCCAAAAACCTGGTGTAGTTATCTAGAAACACGAAGAAGATACGAGTAATATGGGTTCGAGTACCTTTTTCAATTGTTGAAAGGGGCAGCTTCAGAGCGAGAGTGCATCCCCAGTCCAGCTTAGTCATACAAAGAGAGATACTCTACTTCAAGAGAATGGAAAGCGTGTTAAGAGAATATTGATATAAGAGTCATCCTCTCTTATACTATTGGTACTTGGGGAAATATGGGACGTATAACAGTTTTTTTTTTTTTTTTTTTATACACGTCAGTTGCTCACTAGTTGCGCTTAAATTGGAAGCCACGTATATAAATGCATCTCTAGTAATCATACTAGGCTTTCATAGTGGAGATTTTACTCTTAAGTTGGCTCTCTTAGAGATTTCGGTGAACTGGTATTATACAATCGACGATTTAAACTGAAAATACCAACGCCGTTTCATTAGATGTGAATTGAATGCTGGATGCTGCTACGAGTACTACAACCTGTTACGTCGCGAAAATAAAACTCTTTGCCGATTTTTCGAGTGTCTAGAGTCCGATGTTTCCTAGTTGTTGTTGAAGAGAACAGGACGAAGGTGGTGGACCACGACGTCGACGACGATGATGACGACTACGAGATAGCGACAACGACTACAAAAGGCGAATGTGAAGAATAAGACGAAAAAGATTATAGCCAACGACAATGGTGATGCCAATGCTTCCGATGCTGGTGCTCCCAACAATTATGATGATGATAATGACGATGATGATGACCATGCCTTGGCGGGCGGTGCTGCTATGTATGTTGGTACTGAAGCTGGAACTGAAGCTGACGGTAATGACGACGATGCGGATGATGATGATAATGATGATGGTTGTGCTTTGGCGCTGTTGAGTATGAGGTTTTTGCCCTTGGCTCTACTTCTTTTGCGTATATTGCGCGCGACTTATACTATACATATCTGTTGTGTGGCATAGTGGGCTTGGTCCCTGTAACTACATCGCTTAAAGGGTACAAAGCGCGGGCGAAACTATTGTTTTTAGCTGGTTTCTTTTTTCTTTTTTTTTTTGTTATTGTTTCGGTTTCTGTTGTTTTTTTTGTCCTTTTTCCTACTTGTTTTCGTTCCGTGTCGCATTAAAGGCATGCGGTCGTGTCAACAGGCGCTCATGAGAACAAGTTTTCAAAACTGCTTGCTTGCTAGTCTGTTGTTGCTAAAGGTTTTTGTATCTTTTTTTTATTTCTTGCATGATTGTCTGTCCTTACCTTTTGCGAGCATTCTTTGTTGGCCATGCTCTTATGCCTTTAAAAGCGAGATTATGCCCTTTTTACGATCGCGGTGGATGCATAATGGCGGCGACCGCCAGACAAGGTAAAAGATAATAATACCACTTGTATGGAGGTATCTTTAGATGCGAGTAACAACAACAAAATTCCCCTCAACACAATGAACCATCTTTACTCGCACAAGATATTTTGCACAAACACTGACTGACTGCTATGCACGCTTGACGCGCTCGACTTCTTGGAGTTTAGAATTGCAACTCTCTGGTGTATGTTTGGTGGTTTTATTGGCCTTGGAGCCCTAAGTTGGGTGCTCACTATACCATGCCGAAAAGTTAAGATGTGTAGTTGCCGGTGATTCTGAAGAGTTGCATCCAGCACTTGTTTTTAGTGCTTTGGAAGTGTAGAATAGAGTAAAGGAGTGCATTCAAGGTCAGGTTATGGGTTTTTTCCCTTTGGGTAAAGCACAATATTCGTCCGGTCCTGAAGACAAACAGCGAATTGTCCGCTAAGAAGTGTATTTTTATATCGTTCATAATTTTTTAAATTGATCAGAAATTATACTAGCAGTTACTCGTATATATTAATAGAAAAACTTAACCAAATAATCGTAGTGGTAGCGTACATTTCCTTTTTATTGTTTGAAGTTAATCTCTTTAACATATTGTATTTCCAAAGCTACGCGATATAAGATATCTTATATGACCACATAAATCGACTGTAAGGTGGGAAAAGAGTCAGAGTTCATAGCCTTATTGAACTGCAATCAAACAGCCAAGACAGAAGACTATTGTGTTGAACGATAATATCGGAAAAACTAGATATTCCTCTTAAAACACAGTCTTAGACTACCAACTGCTAGGGATCTTCAAATCATATTTTTTTATAAAAAAAAAAAAATACTTTGACAATAGACGTCTCTTTTGGTCTATGTCCAACAGTTCAATGTTGCAAAGATATGTACCTATATATGAGAAAGCCAAACTATGAGTGAGGAAAACTGAAATGGATATTCTTTCGCCGTAAAAATCGATCGATGTTGTTTCCACTACTACTACTTCCCTTGCTTCTTGGGAAACACAGGCCCAATGTGATATTTTTATGAAACCTCTTACGTCTTGTTTTAGTTCCTTTTTTTTTTTATCGCACGTCGCACGTATACCCTAGGATGTTTTTATTTTCCTCTTAATATGGGCATAAATGAATGAGCATTAAGTGGAAAACTTTCCAGGTTTTGGCCTTTCCTAGAACGGTTTTCCGCTGATTGCAGTAAGTGTGCAGAGTTCAGTGAGCCTTGAAACTGTTCCCACTTTCGACAGATGGTTTTAATTACTGTCACTCTTAAAATGCACTCCAGTTCCTTTCGATCTTCTTAATCTTTCAAATATGTACTACAGGGGATTCCACTGAATTCTATTGCATTTTGTGTCAAGTTACACTTAGGAAATGTATTCGCACAAAAAGGAAAAAAATGAATCGGCAAGTTCCGATATGCTTTAGGATCCCCACACAGATTGATTGAATGGGAAAATATTTGGTCTTCCGTATCTCAGATCGGAAGTTATATATTTTAGACCTTGATGTACTGGGTACTGATAAGAGCCATCTTCTTTAACATAAGTCGTACATATGCACACTTTCTGACCTAAGCTAAATGTCCTATTAAAAAGAGCATTTCGGGCTTCTTGAAAGGAACTTGTTCAGAGTATTACGACAACATGGGCATTCACACCTTAAATTGATAAGGAAGACACTTTTATCAGACTATTTGAAAAGTACGGGCTCCAAGAAACAACAACATGTAATGACTTCTGGCTCTCAACATTCGCGGCTGAATAAAAACACGGTGAAAAGGCACAAGGTTTCCTCACTAAAGCAATTCAAAAAAAAAAAAAAAAAAAAACGATGGTGTAACTGCTAATTAACGCGTTTAGGTTGTGATCAGTGTAAGACATTGGCTCACACCACACGCTATCTCCGCGACTGGCAGTTAGCTTTTGAGTTTAGGACACGGAATCTTATCTTGTCACGCATCCATACAGAGTTGTAGATGCATTTAAACAGCTTTTAAATGGGATGATCTTACTGGATCAGTGAAAAAACCTAGATCCAGTCAGGAATGAAGTATCCTCCCTTCTAGCCGAGAAGAGGTTGCGATTGTTGTAATGACGAGGAAATAAACATTCAATTATTGTAGCAAGTCAGCTGTACGGCTTATGATAGTAATTGAAAGTGCGCCTGAAGATTAATGAAGTGATGAACACTCCTATTGAAGCACGGGTACTACGATTTAAGAGACTGAATTCCATCGGATATTTCGCTGAGCACTGGTAGTGGAAAGGGCAATAAAACAAGCTGAGACGAGATACCTTTAATTGATAATTGGGGATTTATATAATTGGCTGGGTAACAAATAGTACAGAGCACCTTGCTAGATATGGACATTGTTCTCCAATTTTAGGCGCATACATGCCTGATAGGATGAAACCTAAGCGGACAAATCGAATTTGAAATTTCAGCGATGGAAATGCTATTATTGGATAACGATTTGCTATTCAATGCTTCCTTTAACGACAGAAGACAGCATTGTTTGTTTCTATTACTTCAGAATTTTTTTTCTATAATTATCGCACGCCCAAAAAAATTTTTTTTAGTACGAGTATAGTACGATTCAAAACAGTCGGTCAGTCTACGCAGCAGTTCCCTTAAATTTGCTCTCACAAAAATGAAATTTTTTTTTAAAAAATAGGGAAACTTTACAACAACAAATACACGAAGAAGACGTGCACAGCCATACATTTTTATTTTCTTACTCTCTCTGCTGAAGTGGTCGTTGACCAATTTTTTTGAAATGTTTGTACACAGCGTGGGTGATGGAAGCTAGGGAGAAATACCGATGCACGTTGCTCTTAACTGTTTGCAAGTTATAATGACTAGGAAATAGAGAGCTCGGCTGGGCATTCCACAAGCGAGTTGTTCGGCTTACGAACGAATCGCGATATTTCTGAGTACGTCCGAAACTGGGCTGGACTGATGAGCATTGTTAGCGAGACGGGTGTTATGATTGAAGATGTGGAGGGACAGAATTTCGATGGTGAAAATAATGATATATTGTAACAAAGTAACACACGAGACATTACGTCGTATGACCTAAAGATACGGCCAAAGAGCTGGATCGCGACTCTGGGAAAGATTAATAGTAGCAGAATGTACAGTCGTCGGAAAAGTAGTATGCTAGATTGAAGTGGCAGATGAGAAATTATTTTTGAATAATCAAAAGAGTATCGGAAAGAGAACTGAGCCCTGAAATGCGCCAGCATTTATTATGTGGATTTCAGACTTGAAATCGTCCAAAGTAGCTTGAATTCAACTTTTCGAAAAGTTATTTCCAGTTCATTAAAGAGGAAATACATCGATCCTAAATGCATGCGTTTTAGACTAACAAGCCTTTTTCAAATTTTGTTAAATGTTTTTGAAGTAACAAGTGCAATTACAATATCTTGCATTCGGCAGATTAATGTAGACTTTGTGTTCACTCTTCGGCTTATAATAAAGCTGAACAATTTGGTGAAGACACAAGGACAGCGGCCACTTAATGCATTATACTCGTAGTTACACCCACACTCAAGTAAGTGAATGAACTTTTACCATATTTAAAGTTCCCGATTTTGCTTTTTTATTTGAGAGCGTTTTAGTTAGAGATATTCTAACAGCATAATCCAAGTGAAAGTATATTTCGGCTAATTTGAAAATTGTTTGGTATTCATTGTAGGAATTGGCGCAATTTTAGCCATGAAATAAAGATGCTACAGAGTATCCTGGTTACGCGCAAAGTAACAAGCCTTCTTTGGTGTAAAGCGCAGGTACCCCTAGACGTGATCGACGATTGATGCACTAGAAATGGACTTTCAGTGAATCCAATCAAAACTGAGGTTATTTCTTTACGACATGCCGTCTGAGACCAGAATTCTTGTTGTGGAAAAAATACGAAATCGACATCCCTGTGCCTAGGACTGGTTTCGGGCAGAATCTAAACCAAGAAAGGAATGCAGTCGGGTCTTCACGGATGGCTCCAAAATCTATTTAGGATGCCTCGCAGGACAAAAACGTTACATATCACTCGTCGTTAGGAAAACTTTCGTCTGATTTCCAAGCGGAGATACCCAGATGGCAAAGAACTATGTAAATTGCGAAGAATTTTCATTTACAGCGGCAGCTTAAAACGTGGGTGAACTCTCTCACGACTTCCAAGGTAGTTCAAAAATACAAGATTTCACTGAACGTAGTCGGAACGCCGAATGCAGCGTAGCTGCACTGATTCTCCAGATTCCCGGCAGACCAAGTGAATGTTTCCCGACGTCTTTAAGATGTTGGCGGCTTTCCTATTGTCGTCGTGAAACACTTAACCCTCTAATGCCCCACCCCGCCTCAAGACGGTCTTAATTAAACAAGTGTTTACAGGTAACGGTTAGTTTTTTTGTTCAATCCGTTGGGCTTTACCTCTAGATTATTTATTGCTTTGTGCATTGCTTTTTATTGCATATCCATTGCGCTTTCCTTTGCAAGTTGCATTTATCAAAATCAAAAAAAAACTAATTGTATTAAAAAAATAAATATTTTTTTTTCAAACCTAGTTTTTGATAATAAAAAAAAAATCAGATATTGATTGATAAATTTTAATTGGAAAAATACATGTAAGTAAAGTATTTTTCTATTGGTTTGTGAAAAAAAAATATGTGCTGTTTTGTTTTTTGTCTCGTTTATGAGTGTTTTATATGGAGCCCGTCTAGAGGCGGTCTCAGGCAGTTCAGTGTAATTTTTTTTTTGCTGTCTCCCCATTACCTCTGTACTTACCTATTCCATGTATCTCATATAGGTATGTCGAGAAAGTCTTTGAGGAATCTTTTTAAGATAAAGCCGATTTCGTAGAACATTTTTCGAGCAGTGAAGACACTGAAGATGGTGATTTTGACGATGACGACCATTTTGGCGATCCAGACTTCATGTGCTCTGAAGACGAGTCTTTGATTGTGATTGTTTGCTGAATAATCTGAATTCAACCTAATTATTGATTGATCCTGAAAATGCAAGCCTGAATTTTAGCGCTTTTGCATCATTGCCTTCTACGTCGGCTGCTTCTCTTGCTACTTCAGAATCAAATACCAGAGTTGTTACATATGATGTTGTTGCTTCACGTTTGCAGGAAACGTAAACGTGACTCAACTGACATCGAATTGCAACAAGAAGAAGATGGTCCAGATCCAGATATTTCGACTACTGGCCAATTCATTGGGTCTTTGAATAGCATGAGAAATGATGCTCAGGAATTCAAGTCTATGCTGTGGATTAAAGAAAATTTGCAACTGCATGTAAATGAAATCATTGTTCGGGGGAAAAAAGAGTTGCCAGATGACGTGAAAGCATTGAAAACGCCATTTGATTTCTTTTACTACTTCTTGACTGATGACAAATGCATTTATATGCTTGCCAGCAGAAAATTTAAACTCGGTTTGTAACTAACAAACAAGAGATTCGACAGTTCATTGAGATTATGATCAATCCGAACTACAAAGACTCGAATGAGATTCGAACAAATACACCATTTTCTCCATTTCAACAACAATTCGACCATGGTGCCTAAGGACCAGCCTGGATACGACAAGTTGCACCGAATAAGACCACTGATAAATCATTTTAATGAACGTTTTGGGTCTATTCCTATGTTGCAGTTTCTTTGTGTTAACGAACAAATGTGCGCTACAAAAATGTGAGGTAACCCTACACGTCAATATATGCCAGCCAAGCCACATAAATGGGGAACTAAGCTTTTCGTTTATGGGATTTTCGTATGCCTACGAGATTTACTCAGGTGCAGGGGACAATGTGGTGCCTGAAAATGCACCAGATCTTGGAGCATCTTTAAATGTCGTCGTGCGTTTTTCAAGGAAAATCCCAGATAACACAAACCACTTGCTTGCATACCTAAGAAGTCGAGGAATTTATAGTTTGGCAACAGTGCGATCAAATCGAGTGCCAAATATAAAATTATCAACCGATGCGGATCTGGCGAAGCGAAAAGTTGAGCGAGGCTACTCTGAAGAATACGTTGCTAACTTAAACGGCATAGACATTAGCAGCGTTTTGTGGATAGATAACAAGAGCGTTCGACTTCTATCAACTTATTACGGTGTCAAACTTTTCACATCAAGCATGCCTAGTCCAGCACCTTCCAAACCATCACGATGGGACAGAAAGACGAAACAAAACATCGAAATTGACTGTTCATTTACAATAAAGGAATACCAACGATGGGAGGTGTCGATCTTATTCTTTATCATAAGTAGTACAAGCGAGTAAACATAGAATTCCCAAATTTTAGGTCAGAAGTAGCTGAGTCTTTGTGCATGATTTCAACCGAAACCAAGAAACCCAGAGGTCAACCAGTGTCATCACCAATAAGGACTGAAACGAATAAAATCTGTAAATTTTAATACGGGCTATACTTCCAATGCGTAAAAATTGCAATCCCATTTTGTACCCAAATTAGCCTGTATATTCTCTAGTTTCAGTTTGTTATTGATTTTAGTTCGGTGCGGTTTAAAATATTTATAAAATATGAGTCAAGAGGAACGCCGTAAAAAGATCATCGACAAATGGCTCGAAAATACTTCGCGTCCGAACCATTTCATCGCAAAAAATTTAAACATAGCATGCAGTACAGTGGATTCTGTTATTAAACGATATTAGGAAACGTTGCCAGTTTAGCGAAAACAGAAAAGTGGAGCTAAAAGTGGAGCACATGATACAAATTTGGACAGGAAAATAGTGGGTACCGTCGTAAAAAACCGGACTATGTCATCCAGAGATGTTGCTCGGAAATGTAATACCAACCAAATAATGGTACAAAGATCTAAAAAACGTAGCGGTTTAAAAACACGAAAAAAACAAAAAATACCAAAAGTTACTGAAAAGCAAAAAAAAAGTCATAAAAACACGAGCCCGAAAGCTATACGAGTTGATCGGCAACAAGAAAGCGTGCTTGGTTTTGGATGACGAACTTTATGTCAAAGCCGACTTTACTACTCTTCCAGGTGCGCAGTTTTACAACTCATTTGAAGCTGAGATTCTTCCGCAATCAACAACATCGATTAGGATGGAAAAATTCGGGTCAAAATATCTCGTTTGGCAGGCCATTGGCCAATGTGGACACAGAAGCTCATCGTTTATTACAACGGGAACAATTAACGGAGAAGTGTACATTAACGAATGCCTAAAAAAAACGGTTGATTCCTTTCTTAAACAAACACGAGGGTTCACCATTATTTTGGCCAGATTTGGCTTCAGCTCAGTATGCTCATGCGACGTTGAGCTTTCTTGTTGCTAAAAATGTCGACTTTGTCCCAAAAGACATGAATCCACCCAATGTTCCACAGTGCCGTCCCATTGAAAGGCATTGGGCTTTGGTCAAAGCTAAATTGAGGAAAAGTGAGCAGTGTGCAAAGGACGTGAAAGATTTTAGTGCTAAATGGAAAAGAGCGTCCAAAAAGATCACGGATGTAACTGTCACCAACCTTATGAAGGACATTCGAAAGAAGTTGAGGAAAGAATGGGAACCCAAATAATTTTTTTTATTTTTTGTAATTGTGAATGAATTTAATAAAAACAGAGTTTTAAAGCAAATAAAAAAAATTTACATGAATTATGAATATATTTTTTTTTTTACTTTGAAGTTTCCAAATTTTATTCGTTTCAGTCCTTACCACCACCTTCCAAAAAAAATCTTACTTTCCGACTCCAGAAGTTCGATATGACAATGTTGGTCATTGGTTCATATTTCATTGGTGCATATTTGTAAACAATCGGGAATCGGAAATGGGAGACCCAAGCTTATTGCACAAAATGCAAATTAAACCTTTGTAATTCCGCCACAAAATGGCTTTCCATCAACAACGTTTGTGTAATATTTTTAATTTACTTTATTTTTCAGCATTTAATAAAATATTTTCTATAACCCATTATGTTACAACTGTGTTATTTTTTTTTCTTGACAAAACCTGAGCCCGCCTCAAGGCGGTCTCCCTATTTTTATCTGTAAAAGGTGAACACTTTTATAGATTGAAAAACGGATTTCAGATTCGTGTTTATCACATGCATTTTAGTGCATACAGATTTTTTTTTTAATCAAATCAAAAAATAAGGCATTAGAGGGTTAGGTGTGCTGGGCGTAACAACATCCTTCGACGCTTGTTGCGAAAGTGATAAAGACTCCGCGGAGAACTACTTCTGTGAGTGTCCGGTCTACGCTCGCATCACGCCGCCGATTTTCGGCGATGATGTTGTGGGTACTGGTACTATAGGGACTTTGTCGCTGAAGCGTTGATTACTCACATTTCTTCGAAGGATTGTGAAATTTCGGTAAAAGGTCAGTTCTTCATCTGAGTTCTCTATTCGGCTGTCCGAAGTCTATGATCCATTCTGTTGGAAGCAATCATGAATGCTGTTGAGATTTTAAAACAAATTTATCTGGACAGTTTTCAGAAGCCTTTATAGGATTTGATTATTCTTATTATGCCTAACATCGCTCAGATGAAACGCTCGTGAATCTTATCCATCATAATGTAAGAAATTATTGTGACTTAGAACCCTGTGTTCTAATTCATGGTTCCCTTACAACTTGGTTCCGTTCCGGCCTAAATTCATCTGCAAAAAATCCTCTGCTCATTTCGTATATTCTGTACAATTAAAGTCACTATAAGATAAAAGAATTTAAAAATCGTGCGGTGATGAGCTTCGTTCTTCCTTCCTGAAGTGAGCTTTTAAATTCTAAAATTAAATTTGAACTAGGGCTTTGCACTATCTTTTTCACAAATTTACAGAGATAAACGGACAGATACACAAAAGAAGTAGGTCTCACCTTTAGGGATAAATTGTCGTGGTTTTCATTGAAACTTTTTCCTTATTATCGTCGTCTTGGTGCAGAATCCCGCGTTTGGTATGATCAAACTGTTATCACACATATGTATCTAACAAAAGGTCGTGTTTTCTTTCTTGAATTGGATTTTCGGTTTCAAAAGTAAAGCCCCATTAAGCTTAGAATGTTGGCTTTAGATCCATATCTGATAGGGCCTGCGGATATGAAGCAATCTCAAAATTGGGAATACTAGCCAATAAGTTTCGTAAATGACAGCTATTTTCAGACTCTTTTTAAAATTAGAAAAACATCCAAACTGAATACTTAACTTAAATATTTTTATGTTCCTTTTTGAATTTAGTCCTGTGATTGTACTAAAGCTAAGCAAAATTTCGGTGCTCCACAGTTCATAGTCCGTCAGGTATTTCTTCAAATCCCACTAGACAAATACCACTGAGGGTGAGCAAACAAAACTCAATATGGATAAAAAAAAAAAAAAAATAAAAAAAATAAATAAATACTCGTAAAAGAACAGAGTACACGAATACAGTCCGTAGAACTTTCCTTCTCGCTTCTGGTGCTTTGCTGGTTCTGTCAGTGCTGCTGTTCATCACCCTCCCAGAAGACCATCAATTACAGTCTCAGTACAGCGATGACGATAGGTTGTTTGCAACAATGGAATTTTCTAGTTTATTATTGGCATACCTTGTCGGTCATTCGTTTCGATTCTCTGCTTTCCTGCCTTTCCGCCAGCCGTGGATGAAGTGCCCATGATCCATTCCTGATTCTCGATTCTCGATGCTAGTGAGTTTTTATTTTCTTTTTTTTTTTATTTTTGTTGTTTATTTTCTTTCTTGCTTTAGCTAATTCTAGCTTTATTTCTGTTGCCGGTTCTTCGTTTGACTTTTCACCATACATCCATTTACCTGTTCAGGTGCAAATCGCATGCTATCCAAAGATACTAATACAAAAACAGTCTTGCATTCGAACGGGAATAGTAACTGAAAAGATTCCTCGACGGTTCTCTGGTTGCTCGGTTCTTTGCTTCTTCAGCTCTTCAGCTCTTCAACTCTTCGGTTGTTCGTTCAATAATGTGGCTCCAACTTGGCAAAAGCTGCATGCCAATGAGCGAGTGGGGTTACTTCTTGGCCAAGAAGTAAATACTATGGCCGAGTGATTCTAGCATTTATTTGCAATTATAGTTCCCTCTCTCTCATAACACTACGGGGCGAAATATTTTTGTGTGCATTCTGCAAAGGAATTTAAATAAAACGAACTAACGAAACGATGGAACGATGGACAAAAAACAACAACACCGACAGCAACAACAAGACCGAGAAGAACTACGAGGTTGAAGTATATATGTACATCGGTCCCTTGGTTGGGATGTTGCGATCCGATTTGAGTTGCTATGCCTCCCCTTTGGATCTCATCCTCCGAAAGGTGGATAAGTCGTGCTTTGGTGGATGTGGCCGTAAATTTTATATTGTTTGACTTTTCAATCTGTTTGGTTTTTTTTTTTCTTTATTTTTTTGTTGTGCCTTTCAGTTGTTTTTTTTTTTCCTGTCTTTGATTTTCATCTTCCTTCCGTCTTGCCACAAAGCTTAGGCGATGGGTGGAGATGGGTGACTTGGAGCTGGAAAAGGGACAGGTACAGCGACATAGGACGCTAGAAAGTGGTTGAATGGTTAATGTGATTTTCCACAGATGCTACTTTGATTTCCAGTTCTGAAAATATCCACAATTGACTCTTGGTGTCTTGGTCTATGGTTCTGGTTCTGGTCTTTTGCTCTTGGCTGCTTTAGATACTTTTATTTATTTATTCTAAGATACTCGTACCATTGTCCCTTAACATCGAGCAACGCTGAAGCGAATCAAGGGGTTGGATGTTGGATGGTGAATACATCGACCGGTTTTAAGCGTCTAGAAAGATTCCATTTTAATTTTTTTTTTTTTATATTTTGTGTTTGTTTTTTTATTTTTTATTTTTATCGTATCCTTTTTTATAGTGATGAAGGACAAAAAAAATCGAAAAAAAAAGCAATCGCAGTCGTTTTGTCGTTTCATTGCCTTGTTATGGGCAATCATTTGCATCCTGCTTATTAGGGATAACGAGTGAGAGATGATCGAATGGCAAATATTTGCAATTACTTCAATTATTCGAACGGAAGTTTTGAGCTTAAGAAGTGTAACAAATTGTTGACGCATTAAATGTGGATAGACGGTGGGGTAGATGCTAATAGGTGGGCAGAGAAGTTGGCAACAGATGAATGCTAGGTCTTGGAGAGGAAGGATTTGTAACAGCAGGATATTTGGGTCAGTTGGACATTTTACGACAACTTGACGTAATTGATGCTTTCATAAAGAAGTGGTTCTAAAAATTAACAGCACTCCTGCTGAATTTATGGATTCGAATCTTTTGTGTGGAAAGTCTTTGTGAAGAAAATATAAAGAAACATCGTCGCTAGTATAGAAATTGAACTGATGTTACCCCCTAAAAAAAGAACATTCTCATCAAATATTGTATGATGTATATAGTTTATTCGATCCCATATTATCGGCAAGTTACAGTAAATTACAATTTGTATTTCACTAGGACCAGCTGTTCTTATACAGTGGCTGTATGTCTATCGAATTCTACAACTCTTAATTGCAAGTGTTTGCCATAGGCAAGGTATTCGAATAAAAGCATGAGCTCAATTAAATTATGTTCTTATGTAAAAATCGACCACGAATAGATACGAACAGATGGAAGACGCACTTTCATCATATACATGAATATTGTGTAAAAACTTAACTGAAAAATCAGTTTTCAAGTTTTAAAAAAATGTGGGATACTCCAAATCACAGATAAATTATCATTAAAAAAAAGGAAAGTGATTTCGGCTAAAAATCACATAAATAATGGTGATAATTCTAGTATAGTATTGACTCCACTTTGAGCTTCCAAGTTCTATAATATCATACACATGTTAATACTGAGAATTGCTAGCTGATATGAGTGTTCGGGAACACGCTTGTTTCAGAAGTCGACCCACTTAGCATAGCGATTCCATTTGTCAAGTTTGATGTTGAACAAATCAAATGATATCGCGTCAACTTGTCGAACAAATTTTTTTAACATCAAATACCTCAGTGGTGTTATTGCCGTGTTTTATGGAGCAGCGAACGTTCTCGGTTGTCATCCCATAAAGACAGAAGAGTTTAATAGGGGAGACTCTCCATCTATCTGTTCTTGGAGTTTTATTGGTCCCAATTTTAGATACGAGGGCAGGTCAATAAGTCCGTGACTTTTGGATTAAAACAGATTTTTTGATAAAAAAATAATTTTATTTTTCAACGTAGTCTCCCTTGAGCTCTATACACTTTGTCCAACGCTTCTCCAATTTTTTTATCCCTTCCAAAAAAAATGATTTGTCGAGGTCCTCAAAATAGGCCTTTGTTTGCGAGATGACTTCATCATTGGAGTCAAATCTTTTTCCACCAAGCCATTTCTTCAGGTTTGGGAACAAGAAGTAGTCGCTCGGAGCCAAATCTGGAGAATAGGGTGGATGAGGGAGCAATTCATAGCCCAATTCATGGATTTTTGCCATGGCAACTGCACATGTGTGCACCCTTGCATTGTCTTGGTGGAAAAAAACTTTTTTCTTGGCCAAATGAGGTCGTTTTTTTTTCAAATCGTCATTGAATCGGTCCAATAAGTTGGCATAATATTCCCCATTGATTGTTCTTCCCTTTTGAAGGTAGTCAATGTGGATTATCCCGCGTGCATCCCAAAAAACAGTCGCCATAACTTTATTGGCTGACAAACCCACCTTGGCCTTCTTTGGCGCCGATTCACCCTTAGAAACCCACTGTTTTGACTGTTGTTTGTTGTGATGGATCCATATTTCGTCCACGGTTACAAAACGGCGCAAAAACTCCTCCATATTGCGATTAAACAACGCCAAACCTTCCTGTGAAGTTGTTACACGATTGCGTTTGTGGTCGACTGTGAGCAAACGCGGCACCCATCTTGCGGAAAGCTTTCTCATGCCCAAGTGATCATTCAAAATTGAAACCACTGAGCCATGCGAGATCCCTACGGCTTCCACAATCTCTCGCACTTTCAATCTTCGGTCGGCCAACACCATATCGTGAATTTTTTCGATTGTTTCGGGTGTAGAGACCTCAACTGGGCGTCCAGGACGTTCGGCATCTTCAGTGCTTGTACGGCCACAACGAAATTCAGTAAACCACTTTTTTACCATTGAAATCGATGGTGCAGTATTTATCAAGCTTAGCCTTGGTCTCGGTAATGGTTTTTTTTCGCAAGAAATAATGCTTAATAAGCACACGAAATTCACTTTTTTCCATTTTCTCCTCAAATTAGTGAGTAGTCTGATAAAAATAGCTGTCAAACACAAACTAACTGACGCAGCAAGTTTAAATTTTGACAGAAGTCAACTGACAGATGCCTGTTGACAGGAGCAGTGTTGCTGTTTCAGTAAAGAGGTCAGAAATTCAAAAAGTCACGGACTTATTGACCCGCCCTCGTATCGTTATCCAGAGTTTCACTTCTTGGATAGTTCATTCTGCCTGACAGCAGAATGTTAGTCGTTTGCAGAAGTAATCCTCCCAAATTTTCAACACCGATTGTGGCTATTATGTTCCTAGCCTTATCTATGCGTGTTTCTGTTCGATATTTGGGTCCTCTATAAGCTATTTTCACTTTTTAAGAGAAATTCAGAACATAATTTTTGTAGAAACATCTCTGCATGGCTTCTCTTTTTTTTTTTTTTTTTGTTTTTGCCTTTTTTCTGAGAAGTCGAAGTTCCTCCTATTTTTTCTCATAAAATTCGTGAGAAGGTCTCATTCTTCTTTATAGCGCCGCTTTTTACACCTCTTTTTTCGCTACCGGCACTCTTCGTCAAACCAGGGGTTTCATTATGGATGTTTGCTGCCACTTAACATCAGCTGATTATGTCGACACTGATATTCTGCGTTCTTAGGACTTCTTGAAATCTTTAAGAAGATTCGCGTAGAAATGCTTTTAGCATTTTCTGGAATGCGCAAATGTATCTGAGCCGTCGGATCTGCGCAAACAATAATTGGATGAACTTTAGTGCATACGCATGATTCAGGCAAATAAAGACGTTTGGCCAAATTGAATCAACGGCTACGTCGGTGATGGATCGTGTGGTAACCTCTTTTGGAGTACTTCGACGTACTCGGAGCTCAGGTCGTGTAAAGATGTTTCGGTCTACGCAAATCAACGTTTAGCAGTTACTAGCAGAATCTTCTAAAAGACTTTATCGCCAGATTAACTAGCTGACCACGTAAAACATTATATGTTGTGAAGCGACAAACAGCCTTGGAATGGACAAACATAATTTTGATCCCAGTCGAATTTGTCATTGACTCACTTTTATCATTTGTATCATCATGTATATTTGTACAGGCCGTTCTGAAGGTGCGTTTTCTGATGGTATGTCTACCTACCCATATTTTTATTTAAAGCCGTTACTTCATTCTCTCATAGGCCTTCGCGTAGAAATTTCGATAGAATATGAAACTATGAAACTTTCATATATGTATAACGATATTGTATATATGCTTTCAATTAATGGAATACGTATCGCAAGCTTGAACGTCAGCAGATTGACGAATAAATGTTTCAAACAAGCAAACATATTACGGCACGATGTAATATGCGTTTGAGAAACCAAAAATAGGCTCCGCTACTTGAACATGCAAACGAAATCGTATAAAATATGATGGACGCCAAACTATGTACCTTACCATGTTTGCTAGAATAACGCTAAGTGGCAAGTACAAGATTTAAGAGTGGTCTTGGTTTTTTCTTGAATTATTCGTAAAGTAGTTCATTCCAACCGGCATCAGTAATGAAGATAAACTTTCACAACTTAAATAAGAATCGATGACAGCTCTTAGCGGTAAGTTGTGAAGATACCCCCGGAATTCCATAAACCAAGGGGGAAAAGCTAAGTGCGCAAGGCATGTGAACCAACTGTGGTGAAAAATGCAGGAGTGCACTCTGTTTTGTGCTTAAAAAGCGCGCCTCTACATAAATAAGAAACGTGGTAGAGCAACGATGAGATGAAAAAAGCGGCACGAAAGCCTTTCAACCACAGAGTGAGTGTAATAAGCTAGGGCACCTACCAGCGTTGCATATATAAAAGTTTATTTTAACGCGTTACTTAAGAAGAGTTCCTGCAAAGAAGTATTCCCTCAGATTTCGCGCACAAAGAGAAATACTGAAGCCGAAGTTAACGAAGCAATAGAGTTTAAACCGAGAACGTGAACTCGGACTGGATGACGTACAATCCAAAGTTTGAAGAACACCAGAAATCTTGAATAAAAAAAGATTGCGATTTTGTTCAATAAAATTAGAGAACCACATCAAGCGCCTACTTAAACAGTGATGAAAAGGGTTTCAAGTTTCACTGTATAAAGCTAACGCAACTTGAGAAATTGCTACAACTAACGATCGATGAAGCTAATGGTGCATACTATGAAAATATCTGAAAGAGCTCTAGGCAGTCGACAATGCAAATGTCCGATTTTCGCTCAGTCGGTAATAAGATGTTCTCGAGTGAACATCTGTGCCATAACGTTAAATTTTCTTCTGTTAGAATTTTAGGGTTCGTTACAAGTCCCGTTATTTTTTTTTTTTAGAAATTATTTACCATGCTGTCAGTAGTTCATATACGAACCATCTTCCTTTCCCAATTTAAAATGGGACATAATGCGTTATTGGCAACGAATAACATTAATGACGCATTTGAGGATGTAGCGATAAATGAACGCACTATACGACATTGGTTTGGAAAGTTCCGTTCGGAAGATTTCAGCCACGAAAATGAATCACGTGGGAAGCCTGAAGCGTTAGTTGACGACGATGTCTTAAGAGCAACGGTGGATGCGGACCCAACGAAATCAGTGCAGGAGATTACACAAAGTAGGGGAGTATACCCAATGACAATAAGTCGACATCTTTCTCTCATAGGAAAGGTAAATAAAGTCGATAAGTGGGTACCCACTGAACGAATCCCAAAAACTAGCGCTCGCCTGGAAATCTGCGCATCGCTTACATTAAGAAACCAAACTGAACCGTTTTTGCGCCGGATAGTCACCTGTGATAAAAAGTGAATACTGTATGATAATCGTAAAAGATCTGGGCAGTGGTTGGATACAGATGAAAAATCAAAACCCAAAAAAGGTTATGGTGAAAATTTGGTGGACATCGAAAGGGCCGATCCATTTTTCATTTCTTCAACCAGGAGAAACGATAAACGCTATCAAATATTGTGAGGTAATCGACATACATTGGCTGAAAAGCAACCTGCATTGGCCAATAGGCACGGTTCCATCCTTTTGCATGACAATGCTAGACCCCATAACTCACAAGTAACGGGGCAAAAACTTTTGCAGTTGGGATTTGAAATTCTTCCGCATCAACCGTACTCTCCTCATATTTCCGCAACGGATTACCATCTTTTCCGCAATCTGGAATCATTTTGCCGGCAGAAGGTCTTCGGAACCGAGCAGAGGTCATAAAAGCCTTTGAAGATTTCAGTGGATGCCTCAAAAGGTCAGCGCTTCTACGAAAAAGGAATATTTGACCGTTTATCACGTTGGAAGAATGTCGTAGATGCGAACGGATCCTATTTTGATTGAATAAAAATTTACGGAAAAATAATATTGGATTTTAAATTTTTAATATAAAATCGGACATAACTCCAATTGCTGTGCACGATGGCGAATCGACCCATTCGGATTCTCCTCAACACTGTGCTCCACAACTCCAATAACTTCTTCTGTTGGCACTGTTTGTCGTCTTTGGGGACGCGTATTATCCACTACGTGGTGCGAAAACGATTCTTCGTGTTCCGAATAACTTGCTCAGATGGGCGATTATGTCGACCGTAAAATGGACGTAGCGCATGATAAGTTTGGTGAACCGAACCATGGTTTTCAAAATAAGGTTGCACAATTTTCACGCGTTGTTCTGGTGTTAATCTATTCATCGTAAAATGGCAAAACGTACTAACCATAAATCAACTTTTAACTGTCAAACTGACAATCTGTAGAAACAGTGTTGCCAGTTTAAAAACCAAACCTCTATATACATATAGCGACGCGAAATTAAACTCTGAGTACTCAATAGCAGTACCCAAAGTCGATAAGCTTTTAAAAATCGTGTAAGATTTTCTATTGGGCCTTCACATTCACGAGTCTCAAACGACTTCTTTTGAAAGAGATATGTAGCATTAGATGTTTTATACTCTTAACATGTTTCAATAATAAAAACGTACTTCAGAACTGAGATTAACTGCAACCAGGCTATTGGCTGGCTCATGAGCGAGGGTCTAGTGTTTTGAAGGAGATATTCTCACAATAAACAATGCCTTGTAACTCTGTAAAGTTATGTGCTCTGCCCTCTTGTAGATTGTTTTCACACCATCCAGCTAATTGTTGCAACACTGGGAGTTCTTTATCTATCACCTGATGTTATACAGCAATAACATTTCGTAGTAGCAACCGCCAACTGATATGGTCGATCTGAACTGTGACTTATTTTCTTTACTTTAGTAGGGACTCTAGGACAATTTATAAATTTATAAATATGCGGATTTCCGATTTTGTCCGTTTTAACATATTTATCGATCCGCTGCAACTCTAGTTCATAGACATTTTGTTTAATCATATCAGTGCTTTCAGGCTTAGAAAATAGAAATTTAATATTTTTTGTAGATAGCTTTTTGATAACTTTTTACTTATTATTATTTTTTTTTTTCTCTTTGCAGGTGAGTCATTCAATCAAACAAAAGTTTCTCGACACTTGTGAAGTAAGTTAAAATATTTGAACACTGGCTACATAGATGTCTTTGTGATGAGGCAATGTTGCATATTTTCAATTTGCTTTAACATGTTTGTGATTTATTTTATTTTTAGAATGCCATAAGACTCAACAAACAACTGTCTTATGTTTTATATCGGAATGGAGCGTTATACTAAGATGTGTACAATTTATAATAATCCTTTCCCAAAGGAGTGTACCATTTTTGCTTTGTCGCACACCCTGCACAAGAGAATACTATATTTTGTCGGTGTTGGTCTTCCTTAACCAACGAACCGAAAGTTATCTCTTCAAAACCTGGCCCCTTCAGAAAGTGCACGGGATGCTCCCTCTGTTACATCAACAATTTCATGTAGCCCTAAAATACACCCACACAGTCGGACATTCAAACGAACAAATGTACATTAAGCTTGGACTAGGACCTGAAATAAAGCCACTTCTAGGATACGAGTACGAAATTATTTTATATAAATATTTCATTAGAGTTTTTGCTTTCGATTTTCCACCGCTCATTCCCTCTTCTGTGTGTTGGTTGGAAATTTTGCTGCCTTTTGAGCTTTTACAGTCATGGAAAATATTTTTGACAAAGTAGCACACCCGGAGTACCATTGTGTTTGGTATACCCTTGATTGTCACTACGGGGTTTGTATGTGTAGGTACGCATTGGTGGGTTTCCGGACCAAGTACCCCTTTTGTTTAGACTGGATTAGAATTTCTATGAATTTTTTATAACATTTGCTATTAGGCTACTTTTGTCGTCCCGTTTGGAGAATTTTTAATGAACAGTCGAAAGGGAGAGAGTGAATATGTGTGTAAATGGTGCACAAGTACAGGACAGCAGTGCCAGTTAGGAAGGATGTTGGGAAGGTATGTTTTAGATGGATTTGATAATTCATATATGGCTAGGAAGTCGAAAATGTTCTAATTTTTGAAAAAAAAGATAAATAAAATACTTGTATATATTTTTGTTGCAACTGGATCGAATAGAAGCCCAATATTCTGCTTGGTGAGTTTAAATGTGTAATGGATGTGTTGGTGTTGCATAGTGCCTGGTTCAAGTAAAAAAAAAGTTGAAGTTGGAATATATGTTTGTTTGGTTTAGACAGAAATTTTAATTTTAATTGCTTTCCGTTTGATTAAACATTTGTGTCCACGTTGATTTATACAAGTTGCTTGGTTGTCTGACCTTCTTCATGGAGTCCTTAATAGTTATATTATTCCACATAAACGATATCTTGTCGTTGTTAAACAAAATTGGATCCCGATTCGCTTCTATTCTACTTTTACTGATTTCTTGCTCGATACGCCAAAACTATGGCGTGCTTAATTCTAATTGGGGCATACTTGTACACTCTATTGTAATAAAATGTGTGGACTGTATATAATATGAAATGTCTCATCTTTAACACGGCATCATGGTGAATGACCTAACATATCAACATGTCAGCTACAACATTTTAGCTTCGATGTAGGTCAGAGCTTCATCCACAACATCTCTTATTCTTAGTTGTTTTGCTTTATCTGTATCACAGAAAGACCTTTTCAAACACATTTACCTGTAAATATAGTGGGTCTTGCAAACGCCATGGGGTGAAGTTTATACCATCTTGATCAAAAATTTTTCGGAATTTATTCAGACAATTTAAAATACAAGTTTATTTATCTAAATCTATAATGTCCCCTTTAAAGTAATCCCCATCGACTGCAACACACTTATGCCACCGCTTGATCTAATCCTCGAAACGTTTTTTATATTCGGTTTTCTGTATGTCCATCAGTGCTTCCTGCGATTTTTCCATCCTCGAACACATTTCTACCCACAATTCTGGTCTCTTTCGGCGAATTGCTTCACGCAAACGTCTCATAACACCCAAATAATACTCTTTTTCTACTGTCTGGCCTTCTGGCAAAAATTCGTGCTGCACTACACCGTTGTAATCCATGAAAACCGTGAGCATTGCCTCTTTTTTGACTGAAAATGACGTGGTTGTTTTGGTCTCGGCTCATTTGGTGAACGCCATTCACTTGCCTGATGTCTGTATTGTGTGTCGTACTCATAAACTCACGTCTCGTCTCCAGTAGTGATCCTTTTGATGAATATGGGATCGGATTCAGCCTCGCAAATCATCTCTTTTGCGACGTCAACACGGTCTCTTTTTTGCATGAAATTGAGGTCTTTTGGCACCAACTTTGCTGTTACACGACGGAAACCCAAATCATTAACCAAAATAACTTGGACGGATCCACAGCGTTCGTCATCTTCGATTGACTCGTGACCACTTTTGAACCGCTCGTGCCACTGGTAAACGACCGTTTTCTTTAGAGAATCGTTGCCGAAACACTTTTCCAACATTTCCAACGTTCGCCTTCCGTTTTTTACGCAAAATTTAATAAAAGTTCGTTGTTGCAAATTTAAATCCATTTCTACAATTGTGAAAAATCGCCAACACACACAGAGATAGATGTACTCTTGGCTACGTAACTTTTGCAAATGTCAAGCTATGACGCTAAGATTCAAATGAGCCTTTATCCTGTCATCTTCTTTGTTTGCACTAGGGTATCGGTGTATTCCTTCAACGAACAAACTATCATTGACTTCTGGCAATAATTGTTATAATAGCAGCTCTTTCAGAGCGTCAACATAGTCACGATCTACTATAGATGCGATCAGCACGGCGATATGATAGGAACATAATTATGAGCTGCCTTAATCGCAAAGAATACAGGATATGTCTGTAAAATGGCATTCAGCTAATTTTCTTCTAACTGGCGGGATATCATAAGCTTTACCCTGCGGTGGAATTTTGTGGCCCGGTGTTGTTTAGCAAAAACGCATATGAAACTTTGTAATACTGCTCGCACTTATGATGTGTAATAAAATTCTGAAAACAATAGTGGTTATTCTACAATATAAGTACAATACCAACTAGAGCATGCATGTAAAAAGTCATCAAAAGCTATCAGCACATTTTCAGGATTCACGGTAGCACATCAGGATTATTGAAAGTCTCAGACAGAATATAAAACTTATTCTTGCAAAAGCTGTCAGTTTTACACACACGAACCAAACAAAATTATGATCAAATGGCGAACAAATTAAGCTTTATTTATGGAGATTCAATCCCGCCCTCGAAACGGTCTCCGGCGCCTTACCATCAGTTTTGAATGAACGATCTTTCTACTGTTTTATTGAATACTTTAAATATACTTGCCAAAAAAAGAGTAAAGATATAAAAACTGAGGAAATGTGTTAGATGAAGATACAATAAGATACGAAAGGAATCAGATTGGCGCAACCTTGCAACGAAAATGGAACAAATGTTCAAAACTAGAAAGATGCACCTCGTTTCATATCAGTGAACAAAGAATTGACTATATGAAATCACGAAAGTGGCAGTTTAAAAGGATATCTGTTTGTAAGAGTCACGATAGTTTTTGACAAGCATTACTTCATGATAAACACAACAGAGGTATTAATTTTATTGCTTACGGATCACTGTACGTAAGCAATTAAAGCAATGTCCTACTTCAGATAATGTCATAAATTATAAGTTCATTATTTAAAATGGCGAAAACTGGAGGTGTTGGTGCGTACATGAGTGTGGATCAATAAGTACCAGCTTTTAAAGAGAGATGGCGTTGCTAATTAAAGTAGGTATTACCATCGTGTACCATCGTCTTTGAACCGACGGCATGCAAACTGTCAGTTTGATTCATTGCTTAGTTTCGATTTGACAGCTATTTGTATTAAAAGTGTTTGATGTTTTTTGATACAATGGAAAATGAGCAATATCGATCCGTAATTCAGTTTTTATTTCTGAAGCGAAAAGCGTTCGAAAAAATAAAAGCTAAGTTGGAAGCTGTCTATGAGGTATCTTCACTATTTATGATAAACATGAGATGTTGATTCAATAAGTTTAAGCATGACCGTCGCCATGTCGCCTGGTGGACATGTTTCTTGCCGATTTCCGAAACAAAATGGCAAAGAGAGAGGCTATATGCGTACCGTACGGAACAGCAATCAACAATTTACATGATAAGTTGAGCACGAAAAATCTGTCGGCCGCTATTACTTACAGTGGACAACAAGCGTATATGGGTGGCAACTTCGAAGCAATGTTTGAAGCTCTTTAAGCGGAATCCGCAGGAGTTTTTGCGTCGAGTCGTAACCGTTGATGAAACCTGGGTCCATTATTACTCGGAAAAGACCAAGCGACAATCAACAATAGGGATTTCAAGGCGAATCTGCTCCGAATAAAGCAAATGTAGTCCCATCAGCTGAAAAGGTTATAGCTGCGATTTTTGGGATTTGAAAATAATAATTTTGAAGAAAAGAAGCATGATGACAGGGCAGTACCACATTGAATTCTTGGACTGATTTAATAAGAAGTTGACAGAGGCACGGTCCCATTTGGCATTGAAAAGATACTGTACCACCACAACAAAGCACCAACTCATTCATCCGGAATGGCTGTGACTAACGAATTACGGTACGAGTCGCTATTGCACCCAAACGTTCAGGCAAAAGATTCAGGTCGAACGAGGAGTCATCGGCGAAACAAAAGCCTATTTTAAAGAGTTTGACATTTTCATATTCTTTAAAATTCCATCGTTCTAAAAGGAAATTATATTGAAAAATAAAAATATAAAAAAAAAAATTGAAAAACTTGCATTTTCATAGCTAAGGGTACTTATAGATCCACCCTCTTACTTCGAGATCTTATATTCTATAATAATGGAACAAGCTGTGATTTTATTTTGACCTCTGGTTGTTTATTTAGAAAACGGCTGCTAAGAAAACAGTATACAATTCAAATCACAGATCATGGTATGAGCATATTTTCAGACGTATTGGATATTTTCTCTAGATACCTATAGCTGGTCTCATTGCTGGTCGGTCATTATCAAGAAATACTCAGATCAAAATAACAGTGGCGAATAGTTTTGCATATAGAAAATTTGCTATCAGTATGTGTAGTATTCTGAAATGGAAGTAAGAGTCTATATATTGATCCATATGACATTGATCCATATGGTCCTCAAAAATATTAAATATGCAAACAATGTGTAATTATCAGAATAAAAGAGTACAGAGGTACCACTTGAAATAACACTTCGAAAACATATTAGAAATGGTTGTGTGTTTCGAATTATTTCTAGAAATTATTTTAAAAGAAAATTAAAATTATCTTATTTTTCAATCATAAAAAATGGACTCCCCAAATATTGTCAAATAGCCTTTTTATTCCGTTGCTTGAAAAACAAATATAACGAGCTATACATGTATTAATTACTGAGAAAAACTATTTTCTATGATCATGAAAATAGTCTAGCTATAAGATATGCACAGGGTTTTTATATATGTTTATTATTAGATTTAAATTTGATTACACATTTATTTTAATTTTAAAACTAAACAAATTTTACGAGGCCATTTTTTTTAAGGTAAAAACTTAAATACAAACCAACCAGACTCGATCACATTCCTTTCAAATTAATCGAAAATTGCCTCATCTAAGTTGGTCTCATCGACGACTAGCGAAAGTGGTATAATATACTCCTCTTCTGGCTAAAGTAATTTTGCTGCATTTCAAGCGGATTTAAGGGCGCAGGGCTTCGCAACAAAATACTAAGAGAATACAGTATTCAAAATAAACTAAGAATAAGAAGAAAATGAAAGAGAGACATAGCCCGAAGGCGAATCTTAAATTGGATCATTGGAACTGTTGCTTTTACGTTCAAGTCTACCTTACCGCCAGCAAAAATACCAAAATCCCTACAGAAACCAACAAAAAAAAAAAAAAAAAAAAAAAAAAAAACATTTCTCATTAAAAGTACAGACTCTGCGCACCACTGCACTGTGAGGATGAAGTTGGAAATACTCGTAACTGAAATAATAATAACAAGAGCAACAAAACCATATTATCACCTTTGAATGTATAACACAAATACACTCAGGTGAAAAACGTATGCTGGGTTGAATTTCTACACCCTACCACCCCGTCAAAAGTACAAACCAAGCATGGTAGTATCAGCATGCAGCCACATAACATACCTGTCGCATATTTGGAGCCTTCGAATGAGAAATTTTCGATTCGACGCAATGGCGCGCACTCTTCCCTGTCACACACCGGCTTAGGCCTAAAATACAAGGCGGGTGGCTGGCTGGCAGCGGTCTGTGGCGATGGTGATGGTGGTGCTGACGTTGTAACAAGGCACATGGATTCTTATTTGCAGCTTGTTGAATTACTTCGCAACGTAACAACAACTGTTGCAGCTATGATTGTGTGCGTACTCCGAAATTATTCGGAGAGAATTCTAATGATGAGAACAACGTAACTGTTATACAGGACGAAATCAAATTGATAGGAGAAAGAGCACCTTTTTCCATTCATACACTTGTTCGATTGCTACCTGCTACCTGCTCATAAAGAGAAGTAGTCAGTCGTCCCTCATTTTCACCTGTAGGTTGCAGTTACCTTTCGTCGATTAGGGAGGAGGATATTATCTTGTTTTTTTTTTTATTCAGGCAGAAGAGCAATGAAAAGAGCTAAAACTCATCATTTGTGGCACTATCATTGTGTATTGTTATCCAACAGTGTTTCGAAAAAAAAAGTCACTTAAAATATCGTGGTAACAAAAGTAATTTTTCACCGACTATCTGCGCCTGTGTTTACGTCAAAAGAGCATAAATTTCTTCCCTATAAAACCTTCGACACATACATCAAAAGTATTCTCTCTCACTCACCAACGTAAACGTATCCCAAAAGGCAAGTAGGAAACAAAAGAAAAAAAAAAAAACAAAATACCAACCACCGACTACCAACGACCGACAGCACAGAACGGCTCATAAAAAAAAAGAGGAAGAAGATAGGTATGCTGATGTTGCTGCTGCCATTTCTGCTGTTGCTGCTCCGGAGAGCCACGGAAGAAGAACTCCGAAAAAATAGGTATATTACCTTAGAATGCCAGTCGTTCTTACTTCAGTCTTCGTACAGTCTTTGCTTTAACCCGTTCCAATTCTGTCCGCCGCTCTATTACATATTATATTATCAAACATTCAACACATATAGTCAAAAAAGTAAAGAAAATATAACAAGTTCTTTTTTTTTTGTCAAAATAAAAAAAAAAAGTATCTTTTCACCAATTCGTTTGAAATAATTTTGTTTTCCTCATTTTAATTCATTCAAATACTAACTCTGCTCAGATACCTACTTATTTTGTTAGAAAAAACAATCAAGTTTTTCCTGTAATCTCTAACTTCGTACTCTCTGGCGTTCTAAAGTATTCAAAGAAACAAAAAAAAAAAAGAGAATAAAAAGACTGTCGTGCGTTTTTATATTTTTCTCATCATTTAAATAAAAAAAAATAAAAACGAAAAGAACTAAAATTAAAAGAATTATTATTCCAACTGCGTTAAGTACAAGACAAAGAGTACTTATATCTCAGCCTCAACCTCAACACAGGAAAACCCCAAGAGTCGAATAATATCTAATTGTATCTCTTCGATACTTCTATTCTGTACTCGTATCTCAAATAGCAAAAGAATCATTGACATACGATTTTTTTTTTTCGAATTTTTCTTTATATATACATATATGTATATGATATATTCTTCATCATCAATTGTTGTGTTGTTCCCTATTCATTCTTCTCTAATACTTATTTCTTGACTTTACACACCAATTGTGTTGTGTCGGGCCTCTCCAATAATCATTATCATCACCTACATCATCATCGAAATCATCATCATCGTCATAGTCGTAGTCGTCATCAGTGGCATATTCGTAGGTAATCGTAGTCGTTGTCGTTTTCGTTCCTTGTCGTTGATTCATTGACATTTTGTTTTGATTACAAATTATCCACGAAACGCGCGATAAATGCTCAATTGAATACAAACCGCGAAAAATTCAAAATATCAAAAAAAAAAAAATAAACAACAAAAACTCTCACTGCTTCTTTTGCTACTTTTCTGCTTTGGGTTATTTTTTTTTTCGCTTTAAAATGACACCTTACACACATTAACAAATTTCTTATACAAAAAGATAAACGAAATAAAATTTTAATAAATAATTCTTATGAATAACTTATTGAAAAGGAACTGTGAAACAAAAACTTTGCACAAAAAACAAACCTACAAAAAGCGCACCTATCGGTCCCGACTTTGTCATTAAAAAAAAAAACAATAAAACTAAAATACAACCAAAAACACAACTTAAAGAACAGCAGTAAGAACACATAGAAAAAAGAAAGAAATACAAAACTAAGCGGCAGTATAGAAGTATAGAAGACGGAGTAACACAGTAAAGTGGTAGAAATTAATTTTGTTTTATTTTTTTTTTCTTTGTACCAACTCCGAGGGGTAAACAGTTCATTGGTCTTGCCTTCGTCTTGATATTTTACGTTCGGTTGCTCAATCTGACCAAAGTTAAAGTGAAAAGAAAAATTAAAAAAAAAAAAAATATAATAATAAATCCTAGTAATAATCACATGAAAGAAAGAAAAAGTGTTAAGGAGTTTAAAGTTGCGTAATTATTTATTTTTTTTTAATTTCTTTCTCTTTTTCATCATTCATTCGAATTGACAAAACAAAAAATAATAAAAATAAAGACTTAAGTGAGAAGTTAATTGCCAAAACGTGGTTTGAACATCATCATCATCATCGTCACCAGCCGGAAGACAACGTCTGACACCATCATCACACTTACAGTCAAGCAGTAAGCAGAACAAAAAAAAAAAAAAAACAATAAATATTATAACCAACAAAATAGTCTTCAAAGTCAACCATTCATAGTTGCTCTAAAATTGCTGCACACACAAGAAATAGAAAAAAAAAAAAAAAAAAAAACATAACAGAAAATCAACATCTATTTGTCATTTTCTTTTTCAATTGACCGACACGGACGAAGAATCCAACAAACAAATTGGTAAAAATTCTAAATACAACACTTTACAAAAAGATTTTCACAAATTTTTTTCTCATAAATGGTGGTATATCCTCTAATCCTTTACTCACAAATTTAAAAAAAAATATTTCTCCTTCTAAAAAAGTTAGGCATATTTAACAAAAAAAAAAAAAAAATAAGGAACTTATAGAAACTTGACCTCAACTACATACAAACGAGCGTCGATAAGGGGGAAAAACTTTCAGAGCAAAAAATCCTTAAAATAACTTATAGTCAGATTTTTCAAAAAAATTAAAGGAAGAAAATAAAACCTTACAACATTTTTTAACTGCTCTTGGCTTCTATACACAGATTCAGAACTGTTTAGTCAAAATATCTGTTAGCAATATTTTACTGTCTCTCTCTCTCTCTAAAGGAACGGAAATATCTTTTAACGAAAAACAAAAACAAACTTTCTAAAATTACAAAAAGAAAACACGACCAACTTCAGTGTTCACAAATCTTCAGATACAATCAGTATTATTACAAAACAAATAAGCGAAAATATTAAGAAAAAAAGATACAAAAAATATTTACAAAAAAAAAAATTAAAGAGAGAAAGATACAAATTATTGTTGTTGCAATATTTATAGATATACGTATATTTATTTTTTAATTCATACACATTTAAATATTTTTTTAAAGACTTAACAAAAACAAATAAATACAAATCAAAAAAGAGTTAGCAGTATTGTTTTTTTTTTGCCGAAAAATTGTTACGGAAAGGGAAAAAAATTTATTAAAAAAATACATATTTATATAAAACGAACTTTTATCTGAGCTTATAGATTAAAATAAAAGGGAGAAAAAAAAGGATAAATGTGCAATAGAAAAACAAGAAAAGAAAAAAAAAGAACAATATTTTTTCTTTAGTAAAATCCGAACAGCTTTAAAGACAAAAAAATAAAAATATATACAAAATACGACGTTTTCAGTTGAAACAAATATTCCTACTTAAAGCAAGAAATATATACAAACAAACATATATGTATCAAAATTGCAAAAAATATTATTATTTTAAAATTCAATAAAAAAAAAGTATAATCCGTCGCCACCAAAGAGTTTGTAAAACTAATATAGAGTAAACAAAAAAGCAAATAAGAAAATTACAAGGTTGTTTGTTAGTATAAATAATAAATAAATAAAATAAAATTTTACAGAAATACTTTTTAAAAATAAAGTACTTAAATTAAAAAATCCTTTACAATTTATTTTGAAGTTTTTTTTTTTTTCGCTTATCGCGGAACAAAAACTAAAAAAGAAAAAAAAACATATAACAACTCAATTATTCCCTACATATCATATTAAACATAAAAAGTAATAATTTGCGTGCAATCAGTAAAAAGGTAAAAAGAAAATGGTAAAAATCATATTTTTATAAAAGAGTATATGAAAAATAATAAGCAAATAGATATATATATATATCTACATATTTATTTATATATAGATGTGTATTATGTTTTTTTTTTTTTTCTAATTTATCGTCAATTTTAGCGCAAAAGAAATAAAAATACATTTTTTGTATATACTTACAAAATAATTTATAAAGATAAATATAAATGCATATGAGATAAATATTTTAATTTAATTTTCTTAGGAAATTCGATAGAATATCAAAATTTTAGGTATATGTAGTTTTATTCTAGAGTATTTTAAAATTAAGTATTAAGGTTATGTGAATAGAAAAAAATTAACCCAGACAAATCATCTGAAAATTTGATAGGATTTAGAAAAAAAATAAGAGTAGACAGAAAACAAAAAGAAAACGCGTTTTGACAATCAAAGATCATTAGCGTACTTATATTCGTGTTTTTTTTATTCTAAATTGAGGGGAATATATATTCGATAAAAAGGAAACTTAATAAGAAATAATTACTTGTACCCAATTTAGAAGGACACATACTGAAACTTCGATAATCATCTATTCTAAAGAACTTTTTTCTTACATCAAACTAGAAACCATAAATAAACTAAAAACTAATCATATATAAATTAATATTTTTACATAAAATATTTCCAATTTAACTTGACAATCTTTTATCTTGGAATTTTTTTCTTCGAATTATTATTTAGACACTCAGTAATTTTTATAACTTATACGGTTTGTACTCAAAGAAAAAAAAATTTTCAAATTTATCATACATTCTTTGACCTTATCTTGACAATCTACATTCTAATTCTAAGAAATCACTTCGTCGTTTTCTCATCTTGAGAAAATTTCTGCAACATTTTACACAAATTTAGAAATTTATGAAATATATCAAATTTATAAAAAAAATAAAACCAAAAACAATTATCTTATATCAATAGACAATCTTTTAACAATCTTAGCATACGTACATTTATCTATGTATATCGCATATAAATATATAATCAGATAAAAAAAAAATGAATGTGTATGATAAGCAAGAGTAGTTTTAAAATTATTCAATAAATTTTTCAAATATAAATTTTATATTTTGATTTGCATTAAAATTTTAAGAAAGCATAAGGAGAAAAAGAATAGAATATTTTTTTTAAAAGAAGGTAGTAATTTATCAAAATTGTTGCCACAACGTATTTCCCACCGGGCCTCGCTCTTTGTCCCCCCTTTTTGGCTCCGCAACAAACACAACAACAGCAACAACAATTACAACAGACAAATAATCAATTGACTGCTGTAGCAGCAACTTCGGCTATTGTTAGTGCATTAGCTAATACAAATAATCACCATCACCATCTTCATCCAAATCATCAACATCAACAACAACAGCACCATCATCATCAGCAATCGCAACACCATCATTCCCTTGTTAATCCTTTAAGTTTACACCATCATCATCACCACCTATCCCCAATACAAATTCCTTTGATACCGCCATCTATTGGCCAACAACAAACTCAACATCAGACACAATCACAAACGAACCTTGATAGTTGTACGTTTTTACCAAATTGTAACGGTATAACAACACTTCAACAACAACAACAGACAAATAGTTTACATTATTTAAATCCAAGTCATACTGGATTGCCATTGTGCTACTGTGGTCATTGTTGTCCCAGCGATCCTGCAAATCAAACACTTCAACAGCCGACAGCTATTCCGTCGGCAATTGTAAGTGCTGTTGCGCCTACATTAGTTCTTAATCGTTACACTGAAATAAATTTGTGTGATACATCACAATTACAACAACAGGAACAAGATTCGCAGCAGCAGCAGCAACAACAACATCATCAAAAACAACAACAACTTCAGCAACAGCAGCAACAAATTTCCTTTCATCAACAAAGAATTTCTGAGAAACAATACTCAAATTCAGTGTATAGTCAAGCAAGTACTAAAAAAACAGCAGCCGCAGTAGCAGTCCCCGCCACAGCAGCAGCTGTATCTAATCGTATACACTACAAAAATATAATGGTAAGATTTTCATAAAAAGAAATTACAAAATTCTTTAACAAAACAAAAAAAAAAAAAATTCCATAACAAAATTAAGGCTCAAATGAGATGAGAAAATTGTTTGCAAAAATTTATCATCTAGATACACACAAAAAAAAAAAAACAGAATTTAGACCTTGCCATATATTTTTACCTACCACTGCTACAAAATAAAAAAAAAATGCAATTCCTATTTCTTTACAATTTTCCTTACATAACAGTTTATTTTTCTTAATTAAGTACATATGTTTTTTTTTTTTTTTTGTAAAAAAAAAAAAGTACTAAATTTGTACTTTTTTGTGCAGCATTTACCTAATCTTCATTTTCAATTCAATTCTGATGATGTTTTTTACCCTCGATGTTGGTGGTGGTGGTGGTAACAAAAAACAAACGAAAACGATTAAAATACATAATGAATAGGAGATTTAGACAACTGACTAACGATAAAAAGATTTTTCAGATTTCCGACAGATTTTTTTCTATTTCTTTTCTGTAGTACTAGATAGTAGAACAACTAAAATCTTTTTATAAAAAAAAAAAAAAACACACACATATTTCTATGTATATAAAGAAAAATGTATCAACAGCAAATGCAATTAATTCAAACGTTACCGCATCCACATCATCTTCATCATCATCATCCACTTCATCAAAATCAACAGCATCAACAGCAGCAGCAGCAACAGCAGCAGCAGCATTTGCAATTGCAATTGCAACAATATCAACCATCACAACAGCAGCATCAAATACAACTACACCAACAGCAGCAACAGCAACTGCAATATCAGCAGCAGCAGCAGCAGCAGCAGCAGCAGCAGCAACAACAACAGCAGCAGCATCATCAACAATTACAAATGCTGCAAACTTATATGCAAATGCAAGTGGCAAATCCTCTTTTATCTGCTACATCGGCTGCTGCAGCGGCAGCTAATCACCAACCATTTGGTGGTTCACCGCCTCCTACAATTACTGCACAACAGCAGCAGCAGCAACAACAGCAAACAGCAGCGGCAGCAGCAGCAGCAGCAGCACATCATTTTGCAACATTGGCCACATTTAATCCAGCTATTACACTAATACCATTTGCAACATCTCCAACAAACAATAACAATGTAAATAGCAATCCCAATCATACTAATACTAAATGTTTTATCAGTAATACTAATAATAATGTCGGCCTAAGTGCCATCGCTGCATTTGGCAATTGTGCTAGTAGTGCTCTGTTGTCGATTGATAATAATCGTAATCATCTCAATCATAATCTGATTAATCTAAATGATAATAATAATAAAATGATTGGGGGTGGTGAAGGTAGTGGTCCTGGTAGTGGTGATTCAACGGCTAATCTAACTACTAGTACTACTCCTGGTAGATATAGTTCTGCGTCTTCTGATTGTTCTATGCCATCGCCATCTTCACACTATTCTTCTCCTAACAAGGTTTGTTCTGTTGTTTCTTCTCACCCCCTATACTCTGTTTCTTGTTGATTTATTACTATTATTATTATAATTTTTTTTTTTTTTATTTAACAAAAAATTTAAAACATGCTGAGGCATTACAAGTGTATTCATACCCACTTGAGTGTTAAGTTCTTTTAAAAACATAAAACAATTCGTAAAATTAATTTTATTATTTTTTTTATTTTTTCTTTTATTATTTTCTTCGCTGTGAATTCTATAGTTTCTTAGAGCTGTGCGTGATTTTTTTTTTTATCTTCCGGATTTTTATTTTAATGTGTGGAGTGGTTAGAGCGAAATCCTTTTTTTTTTTTTTTTTTGTTTTTGTATTAAATTTTATGTATATTTTTGCCTTTTAATAGAGTTGAGATTTTTATTTTCCTTATAAGCAAATTAGAAAATTTACAATTCATTTCGTTGATATGATGTATTGGATTTTGTTGAGGTTAACGGTTTAAAAACAATTGATGTGGTTTTATATATTTTTGTTTCACATTCTATACCAAACGTTTTATTAAAAGGTTTCTGTTTCTCTGTTTTTCGTCAAAAAAAATGCTTTCTTTTGAATATTCACGAGTATTTGCTCAAAAGTAAAAAAAAAAAGAACTCAGAGCTTAGACATTTCATAATTTCTTCAAAAGGCTGTTGGATGTGATTAGTTTTCATATTTGGGCTGCCAATATTATTTCTAATAGAAGAATCTATTTTAGCCCGTAGATTGAAATGAAATCCCGAATAAAGCTATTTGGCTTATACAGTTCAGAAGATGCATATATGTAAAACTGCATCTCTATGGGTCACTTTATTGGTACCGATATTCTACTGTGAAATGATTCTTTAGCATATCGGCAGACCAATTAACGAAGCATTCGCTTATGTGTTAGGGAATTTCTAAAACATCAGCGACGTCACTTTCTGTCACTTAGTTTTAAACATTACAAAATACCGTAAACCCCTGTCTTATGAAATAATATCTACACATATGCCAAAAAGCTGTTATATGTAGTAAAATAAAAAGAACAAAAATCAGATAGAGGCGAGAAAACTAATTGACATCAGAACTCAGAATAGTTTCCGCTGGAAGTTCAAAATCTGCAAAAATCTATCGTTAAACCGTTTAAACCGTTAGTAAAAATGCCACCTAGAGATTTAAGATTTTAATGAATACTCGTAGCCACCTTAATTGATTTTAGATGAAAATGAGTTTTTAAAAATACTGCAACCACTCTTTCGAAATTATTTCTGAAATAGTTAAGAGAAATCGTTTTACCACCGAGTCCATAGTAAACGCATTATGGATCTTTATACAAAATTATGGATTTCAACATAAACGGATTTCATTTTCGCTACAGAACTATTGTTTTAATAATTTTGACTCTATGATCCAATAATTGTGCATACACAATTGTTCGCTATTCTTTACCTGTAATTATATTATTAGTATTACATATGGTATTTTAACTACTCCCAGGAATACTCATTTAAGGTTTGCTCATTGTAGATAGGAAGTTTCTAAAGGACTTACTTAGCGACTATTTACGACCATATAATGTTTGATTTTTATGCAATTGCTTATGATGTAAGTAAGTGAAAAACGTTTGGGTAATTCGTGCCTCATCCTTAAACGATCTATGTATCTTCAAAACGTAAAAGCTCAATAAATCCTCCTTTCATCTTCATTGTTCACAATACTCTATGGAGTATGAACCGACGGCAGACCAAAGAAAAAATAAAGCTCGGTCTAGTTCTATTAATCTGGGAATCTATTACCTGATGGCTTTGATTTTCACTTGGCTATACAAGTATACCAGCATTTAGCCACATCCGAAATTATAGTTTAAACTGATTGCTTCAAGAGTATCAGAAAGATTATCGTTATCATTGAGTAGTCCCTTTGGTTTGTACAATATGATTCATCAAACGTGGACAAATTTTAAATGAAAAAATAACACGTATTTTGTATGATATGAGCTGTACAGTTTATTTAGTTTTAAATTGAAACAAAACTTCGGTCATATGTGCACCCACACCTGCCCTACAAACTATGATTTATATTTTTGATTACATTTTGGCACATTTCATGGATAATCGGACGGATATCTGCTCGCGTAGTTCGGCGAGCGTTGGGTTTAAGCTCAATCGTTCAGAAAATCCCAAAGAAAGAAGTCACAAAGCGTAGAGTTATACGATCGCACAGGCCAACTCACGGGTCGATTTCGCGAAATCATTGGATTTCCGAATTTTCGCTTAAAAAGAATTGATTGTTTGGCATGCAGCGCCATCCTGTTGGAACGAATTATTTCTCAAGTCTATTCCAACCAATTCGGTTCGTAAAAAGTTTTCAAACATGCTATGTTAGATATCAGAGTTGATGGTAACGGCCTTTCCTTCATCATCTTTGCAAAAAATATGGCTCAACCACTCCACTTCACCAAAAACCGCACGAAGAAAAAGTAAAGGCTCATTCACGTCGTCTCATGAATCATACTTTCAATTTTTAGATATAAATGATACGAGTATATTTATATAAGGAGTTATTAAAATAAATTAAATCACAAAAACCATTACTCCTGGCAAATAGAAATGGTGGAAGAATTCCACTCATCACTAGTGTCGTCGCCTTATTCACAAAATATTTGTTCGTTGTTTAAATAAAATACATTCTAAGCCCAAGTTACTGAGTGAATTTTTAAGGGTTTTGCCATCACAGTCGCTTTTTTTATATCAAATGCTAAGGCATTAAGTACAATTTTTAATTTAAAAGAAATCATGATTTATTTCACGCTACACGAAACAGTTGGTCGATTGAAAAGTGACTTATAAACGACTTTCCTCTGCAGTATGTCTATTCTTTCATTCACTATGTGTCAAGTTGACACTGTTGTAGATTTTTTTATCTACGTATACTGTTAAACAAAATCAGCATTATTTCTCAATGCAGTTATTTATGGCTCCAATGATGCCACAAGACTTTTATTCAATTTTTATATTTTTACATAACTCGCAGACTCGTTGGCGACTGGAATTAGATTTTAGAAAACAATTTCGTACAAATTTGACTCTTTGTGAAATTATGCAATGTGGCATAGAAATGCCAATATTTTCCAATGGACAGAATCGGTTGGAAATTATCAACTGGCAAACCTAGATACTATCGTCCAATCATCTCTTCTTTTGTAAGATAAGAAGTGCGATAATTCTCAAATTTAAATGCATCTGCTTCTTAAAATCCTTGATCTCTTTTTGATTGACCTTCCACCTAGGAAAATAGGTAGATTCTCTATTATTCGACGAAAGTCAACGAGATTTAAACTTTTAGCTATGATACCAATCTGAATTGCTACTTTGTAGGCTTGGCTAAAGTTGTGGACCTTAGTACCATTGTACCGATTGCTGTATTTTACATATATCACCTTGTTAAGGAGGTCATCTCTATCTTCTACTATCATAAATCTTGGTGTCGGCATGGAAAATATCGACTTACTTGTATCTCTAATATTTCATTACAGCTTGCAAGTGTTGGTTTCACAAACGAAGGCGACGCTTTATAAACATTCTGTCAAACATGCCCGCAATCAATTTGAAAAAAAAAAAAAACTATGACTTATTCTTAAAGAAAAACGCCTTACGAATCCATGTTAACGTTCTTAACTACATCAATCAGTTTGACTCCCAGTTTTCTTGATTTTCACAATGTCTCTACTTTGCCTTTGAATATTCGGTGTTTTTAATTTCCGATACGCATTCATAAATTTAGTTTTTTTTTCACTTCCTCCTCGTTGCTTCTAACTGAATGTTTGTAAGAAGTACGAGGTGATTCGTAAGGTCTATATGCTAAAGTACTCAAGACTTAATTAAAAACCATTGATTGTATCTTTTTTGAATTTCCGAAGAGTCTGAAACTTGTTCCTTGTATTTGTTTTACTTTTTCAAATAAGTTTTTCTGATGATTGGAAAAATTTCTACTCATAAATAAAATCAGCTCCTTATGCTAGTTTTGAGTATGAATACTTTCTTTCAATAACTCTGAAACTTCTACTACGAGGAAAATAAATTGGTATTCGTTTTCTTTTTTTAATTCAAACATATGTTTTTATATGTACAAAATGTTTTTACTTAAATAGATATAATATATAAATTTAAACAAGATGTTACAAAAATATATCGAAGTTAAAACAATACAATTATGTATGTACAAATTATAGTAACCAAAAATCCAATGCATTTTTACCATCAACCCAATTTTTTGTATTTCCAAAAAACAAAAAAAATTTTTTTTTTGCTTTATTTTTATTTAAATAATTTGTTTTATCATTTTTTTCCTAAGTCTTGAATGCAAAAAATAAAAATAAAGCTGTTGTACGTAGATACCATCTCATCTGCCTCATAGAATTGATACCATTTTTTTTTTTTTTTGTGGCTTAATCGTTTTAAGTAGAATGTAAAAATTTTTGATTTTTTTTTTTATCTTAAAAGTAGCTTTTTCATCTTACTTGTCGTTTACATCACCAGAATGACCATTACATCTATGATATACGAAAAAAAATGATACAATTGTAGAGAAAGTTTCCAACTTTCATTTCATCTTGGGATATACTCGTAAACATTTCAAAAATCGAACAAAATAACTAAATACGTTTAATGCGTTAACTTAATGTTATAAATCACTCGTATTTATGGCAAGGTCTATATGTAAGGCATGATATAAATTTTTTTTAATTGTGTTCCATATTAATTGTTATCATTAAAAATATCATTATACAAATGTTGTTTTGTTTCAATGTCAGTATTTTTAAAAGTTCTCTTCCATATATCAGATAAATTTATTATGACTTATTTTTTTTATTTATTTAATGAAGCACTGAATATTTGCACATTTGCTCATATATGCAACATATAAATAACGGTTTAAAAAGTCCAAAAAAATAATTCTAGGAATTGTTTTTTTTTCAAACTCTCAGTTCGCTTGTTTCGGCTCAAAAACTTAGTTGTTAAATTAAGTAAAAACTAATCTAAATCATCATTATACTCTCGTGCATTTGTTTTTTCGAAAAGTTCTGATAAAATGTTGTTTATTTTTAAACTTGCAATGTACAGATAGAGACATATCAAATTTTCACCAAAAAGTACAATACGAAAATTTATACGAACTGCTTTTGTTCTGAAAGGGTAGAAACTTGATAGGTTTGTCAGGTAACTTGGCTGTATGATCCTATTTTAAACTCAGACAGTCGATTCTTTAGGTTCTTGATTTTTATAATTTTACAGTTCAGCTCGGACAGAGACTACCTATTTAGGGAACTATTTTTTAAAACAATCACACCATTGTGATCTTTTTGTCATTACATAGCATTATGCTTTAAAAACATAATTCAAGAAATATGTCTTTCGCAGTTTTCGATGAAGCACATCCTCTCGGTCCAATTTGAGTCATTCTTTCGAGCATTTGAAGCTCCATTTTACCAATAACGCGCTGGATATTGGCTTCCAATTTAGTCAAATTCCCTGAATATGCGGTTTACCAACATAGACGAAAATCTGTACGTAGCGTCAAATTGCACCATCGCGGTAGCCAATTCACCGGTCCATTTTGCGATATTTCTGATCGCGTATTCAGTCCTTAGTAAGTCAATGGTTTCATGGGCATAAGAACATGTAGAAACATCTTTCTGCAACCATATATCGTCCGCGTCAATATGGACCATATTTTCGAAGACAACAATGATCCGACGAGCTCCGGCCTCATTTAAAAAGGAAATAACTAATCTTGCCACCATCATGGACACCACACCAAACGGTGAACTTTTATGGGTGTAATTGGGTCTCAGAAATCTCTTATAGATTTGCTTCACTCCAGAAGTGGCAATTTTTTTTGTTCACAAACCCATTAAACTAAAAGTTCGGTAAAAAAAGCGCTAACTTCAAGCTGCTCATGAGCCCAATATGTCGCAAGCCATGGTCTCATGACTGTAGTTCTGCATTGTCTGGATCTTATGCGAGTGTAAACCAGAATAAATTGGACAAAGCCCCAACTTTTGGGATTGAAGTCGAATCGACAGTTCCGAATCTTCTGCCACATTTTCACTCACAGAGCCAACAATTTCTTCTATACGCGCATTATGTTGATGCGTTGTGGGCCTTGCGTCACGTATAGTATGTGTGGTGTCAAGTTTATTCACAAGACTACGAATAAAGAGCTCAGTTGGTTGTTTATTATTGAACAACATTAATTTTGGTACCTTCATAGTAGGCCCATTGGATGCAACACACTTATGCCATCGTTATTCCCATTCTCCAAAACACTTTTTTATAAGCGCTTTAACGTATGGATTTAAGCTTCTTCCCCGAATTTAGTTTTATGGTTTCAATCAAGCCAAAACGGCCAAATAGTATTCTTTGTTGACCGTCTATGTTTCTGGAACGAATTCGTGATGCATCAAACGCCTAATTTAAAAGAAAACAATGAGCATCACCTTGAATTTTGACTGATTTCGACGTGTTTTTTTCGGTTTCGGCTCGTGACAGTAGACTGATTTGCATGTCAAATTCGTAGTCATATCTCGTCACCACTTACAATGCGTTTTATGAATGTGAAATCAGAATTGGCACGATCCAGCATGTTTAAAGAGATCTACTCACCGCACTGGTCAAAAGGTCTTTAGGGTACAAGCCGTCCAGCGTCGCGTCTCATGCTCAAAATATCTACCAAAATCTATATATTTTCATTGGTTGAGAAAGTCGCAGGACATACAGAACGAGGCATGTTTTCTACGATCTCTCGGCCCTCCTTAAATACTTAGTAACACGCATAAGTATCCGTAACCCTTTACTAACATTTCACGGAAATCCGTTGGCGACATGATGCACTGCTGAAGTAGATTAACTCAGTCAGCTGCTGTAAACGGACGAATTGGCCGATTGGTCTCAGGTTTGTTAAATATATGGTGGTGCTACCAACTTTAGGGAAAAAACATTTTTTAAATTACAAATTCCCGGTACTTTTTTGGCAGAATTGTTTGAAGCTGATTTGGAAGGTTTTTTCTGGTATATGTTATTAGAAATTAATACATAATAATTTGTCGAACAATACTGAACATGCTTAGCGTTTAGAAATTGGTTGCATTCTTTGAAAATAAATAATCAGTAAATAAGACATCCTTTGTTAATAATCGTGAGAAGGTTCCGCTTGTATAGAGACTCTTTCGTTACACCTCAGAAAAGAACAGTTTCGGGATGTTTCTTCAATCTTCTTAACGCCGCTAAAAAAAAAAAAAGTTTGTGATTTTCTCTCGGAATTGAATACATTTAGTATACAATAGATCCACTGTGATTTTCAAGGAAAAAAAAACTTAATTCTACTGCATCAATGTGCTTAATTTTCGCTTTGTTGTAGTTCTAAGATAACGCAATTATTTTTACACTTTGAATGTAATTGCTAATAAAAATTGGAATACAAATAGTATTTTTGTAAACTTGGAAGGAATTATTAGTAAATGTCCAATTTATATTTTTGCAAGGCTTTTACGTACACAATTGTAAAAAACTATATTCAGATGAAAGGCTCTTATATTTGACCAATTTCTATTGGTTTCTTCGACCAGGTCTTGCTTGAATATCATCACTATGTATGTATGTATGTCCCTCAAGTTTTAATGGGTATCTGGAATAGATAACAATTGAAGTTTCCAAAATGTCCCGGTGACCAGATCTCCAGCGAATGTAGATGTTGCTGGACATTTTAATTGCCAACATTTCTGCATGAAATAACTGCTGTAGATTCGTATGCGAAAAGCGTTTCATAGCGCGCACTTGACTCACTTATGGGTTGCTCGTATCAGGGCACATGTCCATCGAACTCCTTTTTCTCGGGATTGTTACACTGAAATTGTTTTCGAAAATGTTCTCTAATGCACCGGCGGAAGTACATCTCAATGCACGCCAAGCTTGCGCCCTATTGTTCACCGTTAATATGCTTGCTTAGGCTTTTAAGTTTCCGACCGAATGCAAGACATTTTTTTTTATTTTTCAGCATAGTCTCCTTGTAACTCTACACACTTCTCTCATCTCTCTAGCCCGTCCAAATAGTACTTGGCGTTTTTCTATGCAAAATAATTGTTCACAAAGGTGATTGCCTCCTCATTTGACGAAAATTTCTGTCCTCCGATCGCAGTTTTGAGATGAGGGAACAAAAAGTAGTCGCCTGGAGTTAGAACTGGTGAATAAGGCGGATGGTCAAGCAGTTCAAACCGTAATTCGTGGACTTTCGCCATGGCAACCGCTGAGGTGTGAGACGGCGTGTTGTCTTGGTGAAACAGGATTTTCTTTTTCTGCAAATGTGGCGGTTTTTCCGCAATTTCTGCCTTCAGCTTGGCAAGTAATGATGCGTAGTATGCTCCTGTAATGGTTTTTTTCTTTTTGAAGATAATCGATTAAGATAACTCCTTTACTATCCCAAAAAACAGTCGACATCACTTTCCCAGCCGAAAAAACAGATTTTGCTTTTTTTGGAGCCGGCTCGCCCTTTGCAGTCCACTGTTTTGGCTGAATTTTTGTTTCGGGCGTATAATGGTGTATCCAAGTTTCATCTACCGTAATTAATCGGCGCCAAAACTCAGATTTATTGCACCTAAACTGTGCCAACAGAGCGTTGGAAATGTTCATTCGAACATGTTTTTGGTCTAACGTAAGCAAACGCGGCACCTAACGCGCGAACAGCTTTCTCATGTCTAAATCTCGATTTAATATGTTACAAACACGTTCTTTGGACATTTTCATAACCTCTACTATCTCTCTCACTTTAATTCGTCGGTCGTCTAACACCATTTGGTGAACTTTAGCAATGTTATCGTCAGTGGTTGCAGTTTTTGGATGTCGCGAACATTCGTCATCTCCCAAGCTCTCACGGCCACGTTTAAATACAGCTGCCCAAAATTTCAGTGTGGAAAATGATGAGTCCCCATACACAGAGTCCAAATCATTTTTGATTTGCGCAGGCATATTGCCTTTTAAAAACAAGAATTTAATAACAGCTCGATGCTAAATTTTTTTCATTTTCACAAAAAACACTCTCATCGACTCACTGAAACGACTGTCAACTAAAAACTGCACGTCCAAAATGACTGAAACTTCGGTAAGTAACTGTGAAAAGATGCACAACTAGCGTTCACTAGCTTTTATGGACGAGTGCCGCTATCTTTTCGTTGCGGACGGAAACTTTTCAGACAACCCTCGTATAACGACGAGAATGGAAATCTATTGAGTGATTTAAGGATGTACTTTCTACATTTACTCCTAAATGCATTAAGGAAAAGGATAAGCGTAAAATTCGAGGATACGGTGTCTATTACTGATATCATTCCCCGACACAGTTTTCCATTAAGTAGCACTGAGGCACGATGCTTCCAACCCAAAGTCCGTGTTATATTACAACATCCTTTATTTCTGTTTAATAAATACGCGGTTCCGTGATGTCTTTCGTAAAGATTTCTTATCAGTAAAGTTTTTTTTTGTATAATTATTATTCCGGTAACGGATCCTCGGATGAAAAGGCATCGCTATTTATCTTAAGTTTTGGATCGATCATTTGCAACTCTTCTTTAGAGTTTGTGGGCAATCTAAAATTACATTTGAAAGTAAATTCTGAAAATATATGTGTATAGTTATTGTTTTCATTTCAAGATTTCACGAAGGCCTATAATATCCTGTGGCAATGGCGAGAATATCCTAAATCCACTAGTAGCGCTGGAGACCGGCCGTTTATGTTTGTAGCAAAAAATCGACTTATCAATCATGAAAACCAGTATGCATGGGCTGTGTAAATTTTGTAAACGGCGACCTTTGTACTTAAGTCTACTGACCTCAAATTTCAGAATATAGTATGAGTACATACAATATAACAAGGGCAAAATCGCCAATTGTTTATTTGGCAGAAGTTCACGTTTGTGCATGGGGATCTCTATGAAGACCTATTAATAGAAATCGCACTTTAATATACTTGTATCCAATTAGGAGGCCGTTCAAGAGAACGGTGCACCTTAAAATAACTTGCTACAAATCTTAAATCTTAGATAGTATTTGCTGAATATTGGTAGTGTTTCAGCTCTCTTCAAAGTTTTGGTATTTTAATTTTTTATTTTTCAAGCGATTAAAACGATTTTCAACAGGAAAACGCTCGGGCTAATATTCAATTATCAAAATTGACGTTTGTTCAAAACTTGCCTTTGTTGCACATGCAGATGTACTATTCCCACAAAGTTACGTTGTATTGATTTTGTAAATGGTTTCCACTGGACGCCTACGGCTCTTGAGAAGCGAAATAACCTTCCTACAAGATAACATAAATATGACTGTAATAACTTTTTTTTTATCGATCCTTCGTATATTTACTTTCCAATTTGCAGTCAGGAAGCTTGTTCCATAAATTAAAGCAATACGAGTACGTGTATATCCGTCTTAAAAACACTTATTCGATTTTACTGGGGTTGACAATCCAATCGCTTCTAGTACATAGTTTATCTTTTAAATGAAACATTATATTAACGGATAGGAAAAAAGGAATAGGATTTATTGTTATCGAATGTCATATATTATTGTTGCATTAATGAATATTTTTTTAAAAAAAACACAGTTTTTTTCAATAATTTAACGTCTTCAGATGGATTTTCATGATTTTTTGGGTTTTCTTTTCTCTTTGTTAAAGTTGTTGTCTTTTTCCTATTTTTAATTTATGAGGATTAGGCCGATATTTGCTTTTAATCTGGTCAATGTTGGAATGTTACCACAATGTGTCAGAAGCCAACACGCCAAACTTGAATAAACCTCCTCTATAGAATTTCTTATTGCTCTGTCGTACAAAATATTATACCTGCCAGATCCCTTTACAGATGTACATACAAGGTGTGTTCAGAAAATAACGGGAGTTTTTTGAAAAAAAAAAAAAACATTTATTTATTCGTCTGCATTAATGTTGTCGCCTTCAAAATAGTCTTCATTAGATATTATGCACTTGTGTCAGCGCTTCTTCCAATCCTCGAAACACTTTTCAAACTCGATTTTTGGGATATCCTTTAGCTCTTTCAGCGATGCGCTTTTAATGTCATTTATGCCTGTAAAACGACGACCCCTTAAGGTTCTCTTTATTTTTGGAAATACGAGTAGGAAGAAGTCAAACGGAGCCATGTCTGGCGAATATGGAGGCTGGGGCACGAAAAAGCAATGAAGTCTGAGCAGGTGCATTATTGTGGTGAAAAAACCATGAATTGTTTTTCCACAAATCCATTCGTTTTTTCCGGCTTGCTTCACACAAACGGTGTTTTAGGTAGTACCCCTTATTGACCGTTTGACCTCGTGGCAAAAATTCATGATGCACTATGCCATCAAGTTTGACCGCACTTGTCGAACCTTTTTCGGTTTTGGCGAGCCAGAATGCCTCCACTGGGACGATTGGGCCTTAGTTTTGACGTCATATCTGTAAACCCATTTTGTCATCTGTTATAACACGTTTCAGTAATTCTGCATCGTCGTTGACTCCTGAGCAACTTCAATTCGCCGCTGCTTTTGTTCAAAGTTCAACAATTTCATACCCAAAACATTCGAAAAAATTTCATGGCATGAGCCAATCAATATGCCAACATCATCAGGGACTTCTCTGATTGTGAGTCGGCGATCGTTCATAACCATTTCTTTCACTTTTCCCACGCTTTCATCGGTTGTTGATGTGCTAGGGCGTCCGGGGCGTTCGTCATCTTCAACGTCTTCACGGCCATCTTGGTAACGTTTATACCACTGGTAAACTCTTGTTCTACTAAGAGCAGACTCACCATAGGCCTATATTAACATTTCATACACTTTGTTACACTTTATTTCATTTTTTACCCAAAATTTGATACAAATTCTTTGTTCCATTTCTTTTAACAAAAGAAAATAGCGGCTACCACAGACAAAGTAAACAATGAATACAGCTGAAAATTTCATAATACTTCAGGGGCATGTATACCAATATAATGACAAATAATTTTGAAAATCGGACTTTCCAAACCCGGGAAATTTAAAAAATACCGTCATTTTCTGAACAGACCTCGTATTTGGAGTCTCTCAAGCCAGCTAAGTTGTTCCTTAGATCAGCATCTTGTTACGGATTTCAATTTCTAAGGATCTAGCCTAGCATGTGTGTCAATAACGATAAAATATAAATCTATAGCCATTTCGCAACGCTTTTCAACTTCTTGCTACAATCGTTTAAGATTCACAAACGCGTTTTCCATCACATTAAAATATGTATTTAAAAAATCAATTTACCTTGCCTCAATTAGTCTCGTAGTACAGTATATCAACCAGATTTCATCTCCCTACTCAATTCAATTCCATTTGGAATTGCCTGCCTCTGTATGTACACCAGAAATAGCCTTTAATTTTCAATTCCACATTAACACCCTTAGTCTTTGAAACACACTGCTTCCATTTAACATCCCTCTCTAAGCTTAAAAACCTCTATCTGATTCTATCTTCTCTATGACAAATACGGCTCCATTTTCGACTTGTTTAGTAGCATGTTGTCTTTAGAGTTAGTGATACCGCAGAAGGATTTTGCATCTATGTATGAATATGTGCATAACCTTTTTCTTGCTTACTTATCGACCTCATCGTTACCTTCAATACATCTGTGGCCTGATATTCCCCATAGTCTAACCCTACTGCGCTTCTTGGGTAGCCAATTAGTCTACTCCAGATTTTATAAAAATCTGTAACGTACACAATAGGCGGATAAATGTCTCTTAGCCTACCCTGCCCAGTTCGTATGGGTTCGATGTTGCCGAGACATGCTAGTCTTTGCAGATGTTGAAACTTCATGATTATCGTTTTTTTTTTTTTTTTTTTTTGATTAATTTTGTTCATCATATAAAAGAAACATATCTGATTATAGGCCTTACTATTATGATATATAAGACAGGGCTTTTGGTTGTAGAACCTTTTTTGATTTGCCTACATTTTTTATTGGGGGAAATGTCAGTATAATTTTTTTTCTGGCTTTATAAGATTATTATAAGTTATTATTGCACTTGTATGTACTACCAACTTCATTTACTAGGCAAGTTCGTTGGGTAGGTCATCATTTACCAAAGACCATAAGAGCGGCGAAAAGGCACCACTTTCTGGGCATGTTTTTACAGCATACATATATTGCCACGGAAACCTCTCCTGTTATTTCTCGGCTTTCAAGATTCTGGCTCACCGTGAGTTTGCTGATCAATGCATTTACAGACCAGTGTTTTCGAAAGCACCTTCCTCAATATCATGGAAAGCATATATGAAAATTTGGTTTGATATGAAGGTTTCTTCTTTTTAACTTACCAAATTGTATCATGGTATTTTCAGAAATGAATCTAATATGGACGTTTAGCAATTTCCTCATTCTTTGAAAAAAAAAAAAACAATGACGCACTCGCTGAATTTTTTACTCAGTCTATGGATGGAAATCAACCTTACCTCCCGCTTAGAGCACTTCCTAAATATAAATTTACCAAAAGAGAGATTACACTTGTGGATCAGAGTCAACAAGAGCCTCTCTGCCTCGAGCCTTGAATGATTCAAAAGAGCCAATCTCACATCACTGATAATGTTATTTCAATCCCACTGCGAATGGGCCAGGAAAATGCACTTCAAATCTCTATGGTTTTCGTGCTTACTGATGTACGAGGGTAGTCCCAGAAGAACCCGATCTAACAAAGAAAACACAAATAATTTGAGGGAAAGCACCTTTTTTTCTCTACGTAGTCGTCTCCTTTTAGTTCAATACACTTTTCCCTTTTCAATAACTTCGATACCCTGTTTATAGTGAGAATCGATCAGCTCCTTAAAATAGCCATCAACTGCAGATCTTTTACCACCATGTCATTTTTTCAAATTCGGAAATAGAATATAATCCGAGGGGCTAAATCTATCGAATAGGGTGCATAAGGAAGCAATTCGAACTTTAACTCATTGATTTTGGCCATCGCGATGACGGATGTGTGAACTGGTGAATTGTCTTGATGAAACAAAACTTTTTTCTTCGCCAAATGCGGCGGCGATTTTTTCCTAATTTCATCTTTCAAACGCTGCAATAAGTTCGCATACACGCCGTTGATTGTTTTTCCTTTTTGAAGATAATCAATGAAAAGTATCCCACGCACATCCCAAAAAAAGTGACTCCATGACCTTTCTTGCAGATAGAACTGTCTTCGCCTTCTTTGGAGCCGATTCTCCACTTTGAGTCCATTGCTTTGACTTTTCCTTCGTCTCGGGTGTGAAGTGATGAAGCCATGTTTCATCCATGGTTATGAATCGATGCAAAAACTCGGCTTTGTTTGTTGTTGTGAAACTTCGCCAAACACTCGATTGAAACATCCTCACGACGCTGTTTCATTGTTAGTAATCGCGGCACCCATCTTGCGCACAGCTTTCTCATATCCAATTTTTCAGTCAACATGCGATGTACAGCGCTTTATGAAATGCCTTTGAAAGGCTAGTTCACGCACTTTCAATCGACGGTCATCCAATAACATTTTGTGGGTTTTTTTCAACATTTCTGATGAGCCCACCTCATTTGGTCGACCATAGCGATGTTCGTCATAGCAACTCGTACGGCCTCGCTTAAACCCTGCCACCCAATATTTTAGTGTTGTAAACGAAGGAGCTGACTCCCCCAGAGTAGAATCCAGTTCCGTTTGGATGTTGGTTGGATTGAGGCCTTTCAAATGAAAATATTCTATCACATAACGATGACCAATTTTTTCCATATTTAAACATTCATTAAGCGCGTTCACTACGAACAAGTGCTAAACAACATAGCGTCGTCAAACTTCAAATTTAAGCTTTATAAAGTTGGTTCTTTCTACAATTGCAATTCCTTTTAAATAACAACCGCCATCTATACGTCAGGTCGAGTACTCCTTGGATTATCGTATTTATTATCTGTTTTTAAAAGCAAATCAAGTCTATTTGAGCGTTCTATGAAAAAACTCTACGGAGACGGCCTGCGATTGAAAGAGAATGAACATTTTCACTTTTTTTTTCGAAGACAATCTATTTGATATCCCTCTTTCAAAGGCAAACTACTCGGATTTTAGTGGAGAGCTATAATTAGTCCAACTTATAGTGCCATAGTGCGTGACACCCAAATCTTTTGAATTTGTACAAAGGTGATGTTTTAGCATATTTAGTACGATGCAGTACATTGATGCTGCTACGAGTATATCTATGTATGTTATCTCTACGAGATCTCTTATCCGCTTTGACTTGTTGTCAATATGCGATCAGAGGTTTTCACACCCTCGATAGTACTCGTAGTTAGATATCATACCTCTCAATGATTCCTTCCTTTTCACGATTTATGAAGCGCTATAAGGACTATAGAACAAATTGGTTTGAGAATACCTTACCACTCATGCGAGATATAAGTTATCTGACCTCGGTAATGATACAATACGAGTACTATCTATAGTTCGGTTACAAGTTCTAACTTATAAAACCGACATCATTTGCCAATTAGGCAACGTATATATGAAACGGTGCCCTTCGCCGGTTAGGGTGCCGTATCAGCTTTTATACATTTTTCTCACAACGGTGTAGCATCTCTTAAGCACAAGCTTAATATACAATATGGCGCTATGGAAACGTCTACATTGTATCAAAGTGAATATTAGAATATTTGTGCAAAGTGAACATTTCGTGAGGCTAAATTTTCGTTAAATTGTTACATTTTATTTGAAAGCACAACTCGTGTTTATTTACGCGTACGAGTATGTAGATACACCTATGCCTTGAAAATCTTTTCATGCAAATGGTATGTAGTAACGGGTGGTCCAAATATAAGTTCCTTTTTGAATCACATTTTATTCTGACACTCACAGCTCTTTCCCGCTCAAAATATTAACCGTCAGTCGGTATCATACCTCCACAGAATGTAATAAATCGCTTTACGCTTGAACAACATTGGGAAATATTGCAAACTTATTTCAAAATTGAATGCTGTGTTGCACAAACAGCGCGTTTATTGAAAAGAAGTTTTGGCCGAAATGAAGCACCCACCGAGTTTTACTCAATCTACGAATATCGACTCGCCATCGATCTCAACAACTCAACATTCCACACATCAGTCTGATGGGAATTTTGCACAAAGATATTGGGTTATTCTCTTACAAAATCCAATTCGCTTCCTTATCGCTTCTTAAGTTGGGCCTTACAGCAGGTCGGATTGGACATCGAATTTGTCCAATTTTTTCATTTTTTCTGACGAGGCTCATTTTTACTTCGGCGGCTATGTTAATAAACAAAATTGTCGCGTCTCCGCAGAAGTGACAGTTTGGTACGCCACAGTTTGGACAGGCGAGGCAGCCACATGAATGAAATCGTGATTTGTTGATAATACATAACATACCGAGATAATAGATTTTTGTTAATTATATTTAATTTTTAAAAAGAATCCTGCATGCAAGGAGGAGCTTACTATAAAACAATATTTTACCAATGAAGGACCCGCAGTTTGTGCCGGAATATCTGGAATTTTTAATTTACTTTATACCTTGTTGCCATGATAAAATACCTCTGGCCAAATAGTACAGGCCTACGCAGGCTTACTGAATAGCCATCCTGTCTGATGAGTAAGCTTCGTCAGAAACATTAATAATTCCAAACGGATGTACTTGATAAGCGTAAAGTTGCAAAGCAATTAAAAAAATGTAAAAAAAAAAATTAAATGGTGTAACCACGAAGATTGTCATCGGTGGTAATTTCTAATCCCTTTCCTATTCTCATTTGTATTCGCAATAAAATTTATCAAAATGTCTTAATCCCCTAACGAGTACAAAGCTTCGTCACTGCCAACCCATTTATATTTGCATTAGTTCCCTTTCAGTGTTTTTTTTTTTTGTTGTAATTTCTTTTAACCTCAAAAAAACTTGTTCAACATGCACAATCCTCGTTCACCTTCTCATTAATATTCTGCTTGCACAGTGAATTAAATAAGTAATTTATGGTTTGACCTATATCAACTTTTTAGACTCCTTACTAACCTCACTTACCCCAGTAACAGGGTGGTTACCCTTCGATTGTTGGACTTGGCCCTATCCATTGATTTTTTTTTTTTTTTAATTTTTTGTTTTAAGTTCGTGTTTAGTTTTTGATTTTGGTTTCACCGGTATCCGGTCAACAACAAACATGCACTACAAACACGTTCTCAAAAAAGTTTTTTTTTTTTTTCTCTCTCTCTTTGCCTAAATCGACCTCGCCTTTGGCCGAACCCCAATATTTGTGTGCTTAGAAAAGTTGGTGTGCTTTTCTTTTTTAGAAAAACAAAAATAATAAAAATGCTCACACAGTTGCCAGACTCTTTGTTTGTGTGGCGAGAGCCTTTTTTTGTGAGTAGAAAATTGAAAAAATTTAAATGAAAATATTAGCAGAAAGTACGACCACCGACCGGGGGTATATGAATGGGATAAAGTGATATGTACCTTGGTTGTGGTTGATATCCTCAATATGTTCCTTTTTTTTATTTTTTAAACCTAGGATCCCTTAGTTCTACTATGTACAATACATGAAAGCGGTTTTCATTCTTTTTTGCTTACATTCATTGAAGGGTTGAAATATTAACGTCGCTTTTTGAATGCAACCCTCATCACTATCATTGATATTTCTATCCTCATTATTCTGTTCAACATTTTTATCGTGCTCCACTTTAATTCCAGTAACGCATACAATGCGGATGGTGAAGAAAAGATAAACTTTTACCGGAATTAGACGTCAATTGAGTAGCGTTTATAGGATGTACGAGTAGGTTTTGATTATTTTTTTTTTTTTTGCTCTCTAGATATTGAAATATCGCTTTTTATCCGATGAAGGTTTTCCTGAAACGATATTCATAGATATTCGTAATTTATGATGAAGTGGTAGTTACTTGCAATAGATTTTTTTCGTTTTATATTTCAGCAATTAATATAAAACCATTGTCTATTGAAGGGTATGGTAACTTTTGAAAAGTTATCATCTAAATTGCAAACTTTTTTATTCCAACTTGTTGAGAGGATGGCACTGATATTTTGATATTTTAGGTAAACCTATGTATAGTCCTTACTATGAGATTGCATCTTGTCTGTGCTCATCTTAGATATAAAGCATACGGGGAATAACCCTGAGATGTTGATACACAATCTAATCACATTCTTATACTATCAAAGCATTCTTCTTATACCCAAATTTCGGTAACTTTTCTTAGACCATGAGATCTCCATCTTACTGCTGAATGTGAACTTTTTATTTTGTATATCTAATTCTCACGAAAATGAGGAGCATTTACACTTTCAGTGGCTCTTATCCCTGATACGTCTGTGTGGTAGAAAGCAGATGCATTCTCAATTGAGATCGAGATAGAATGCTACTCTCTATACCTTACATAATGTTAGCAGCATTTGGTACGAATATTACCTCTTAACACTGGTTTCAACTCAACCTTATTATATCTCTCTAATTTTTACATCGAATAGCTGGTACCCAAGGTCCTCTGTGGGTCTTTGCAATCCTTTTAGTAATGGCGTATATGAGGTTGATGCCAATATTTACCGGACTATACATATATATATGTGCATAAGTATGTATATATTAACATGATTGCATAGGTCATAAAGTTTTATTCATTCTTGACTCATTTCCTTTCCAATGCCGAACACACATTTTCTAGTTTGTTACACCAAGCCCTCTGACGTCAACGATCCTTCGAACCAAAAATTCAGTCTGCCTTTAAATTTCAAACCAGTTAGTCGAGCTCACATTTTTATCTTCTTTTCCATTCACATAGGACTTAGTATCCGATGACGTACTTCCTTACTTAGGCGGTGCTGCAGTTTGCGCTGGACTTGGGCTTTAACTAATAAGCCTCTCTAGTTAGAGTAGTTCGTAGAGTTCGTCCTCTAACGCCCGTCAACGCAAACGCGGCTACTGTGTTTCGAAGGATTTATCTTGTGAAATGACTAAAAATATCTTCATCCGCTTTCGATAGAGTCCATGCTTCATCGCCATGAAGTAGGACTGGAATGATCAAGGTCTTATATAGAGTTTCCTTGGTTTTTCGGGATTGGGCCTTGCTATTCAATTGCCATCTTAGCCCAAAGAAACAGCGATTGGTAAGAGTGATTCTTATTTTATTTCTGCTGAGGTCTTGTTGGTAGAATTAAAGCAAAGAGGTAGAGAAAGTTCTTTACTACCCCAAAATTATAGCTGTCGACTGTGACGTTTTGTCTAATTCGTCGATGTTGTGTGTTTGTTCTTGTTTTCAGCATATACCTGCTTTTGCCCCCATTTACAGCTAAACGCATTTTGGCAGCTACCGTTTCAATACCAACAAAGGCAACGGTGACCGCCCGCAGAGTTCTGCAAATCATGTCAATATCATCGGCTGTCGCTAGAAGTTATACAGACTTATGAAAGATCGAGCTCCGCACAATTCTTTCAAGTATGATGTTAAATATTGTATGTCAGATCACAGCACGCCACCTTCTCTAAAACTTCTTGAGTTTTTTCCAGGATCTGCCAGGGTGTGAAGATTTGGTTAATTGTTGTGTCCCTCGTATGAAACTGCGCTGACAGGGGTCAAACAGTTGATGAAGACGATCACACAATATGCCACATAACATTTTGTATACGATGTGTAGGCAACTTTTTTCTCTATAGTTAAGGGGATCTCCTCGCTGAGATACAATTCATCAGCCATACACTCTTCTGACCATATGCCACGTTATTTTTACAATGTTGGCTGCCCAGAGCGTTCGGGCGTCCGGAATACTGGCGGCATGCCTTACGTCTATCGCAATGCGATCAATTTGATTTAGGTTTCAATGATTTGGTGACCGCCATGTCCCCTTGTTTATATGTATAGAAATAGGAAACCACGTGCTTGCTGTAGTGACATTTCGTACTGCCGCAAGGTCAATAAGCCTAAGGCCGTTGGCAGATGTAGTGTAGGCTATGCTATGTCCTCCTTTCCTACCCTGGCGTTCAAATCGCCTATTACGATTTTAACGAAATACTTCGAAGATTGCTCATATATCTTGTCGAAGAGCTCGTAGAAACATTCGTTGGTGGCGTCGTCCTTATCCTTCGTAGGAGCATGTGCACATATTAGGCTTATGTTAGCGAATTTAGGCATGATGCGGATTGTCATAAGATGCTCGCTGACGTGTCGGAAGTTAAAGACTTCTTGCCTAAGTCTGCCGCAAATTACCAATCCGCATCCGAATAAGCGGATTTCCCTATAGCAATCACCATATGTAGTATATATCACAGATTTTCATCCTCCTTATATCTGGTCCATTCTATCGCACTTCCTAGATGACGGTGATATCGGCGTGATAGCAGTCAAGGGCCTCTGCGAATTGCTCGGCTGTACGTGGCCTATTAAGAGTTTACTCATGCGGTTACCGAGGACAACGACTAGGAGGTAAGGCAAGCATTTCGCTGTGAACTTGATTGCTGCGCTGCTGGCCCAATCTAAATTATGAGACAGCCAACAGTTTCCCAACCAATCACTACGCAGGTTCCGACATCATCAACTCTGGCCTTCTGTTTATCTTCGAACACACCGCACTATAGAGTATGACCAGCAGGATCAGATTTGTTGTAGAGAATATTCTTGGAATTTTTTTGTTAGAAGTTGTTAACCCAATTGTGGGGTTAACATTTGCCAAGAAGTAGCTTACCACAATTTAGACTACTAACTGTACTTAAGGACTTTGTCTACTTAAGCTCCGCTATTTATATAACTCTTGTCAATCCCTGCTTCCTTTCGTTAAGAACACAATTGAGAAGCAAAGCCCTGTTTTAATATCATTCGATGTGGCAATCAATCCAGTCCTATTCTATTACCAAGATGAATACACTTTATCCAGAATAAATGAGACCGCCTTTGAGTGTTTTGAGAGAAAAAAAAAATTTCCGAACGATCTTCAGTCCTTCTGCGTAAACGTTGAATGCGGGAGAGGCTACAACATGTACACAGCCTGTACTAGCTGTGTGTGTAAAAAGCGAAAACGACTTGCCTGGGGCATATGGTATATGGCAGATGAAGAGGAAGCACTGGGTCCGGCGCGGCGAATCTTCGAATCTACACAGTGGAGAAAGACTTCCACTTGGGTGTCGCTCGAAAATGGAAAGGGACCTCAAACAACCCAGCGTGCGTAACTTAAAATACCTGGCTAAAAGCCGATGCGGTTGCCATTTTGAGTTATCTAGCTTACAGCGTAACACGATAACATCAGCTCTATGTACAAAGACAGTTTTATTGTATAATAATATCCCTTATCAAGCCTCTGTGCAATTGTTGCTGTTTGCTTTCACAGCAAATCTAACGAGTATGTGTACCGATTTGAGCGAATATCCTACAAAGGTGAATTTATTTGAGATCCAATTTTTTTTTAATTTTATGAACATGGAATGCAAAGTAAACTTGGATCTTTAGAACATACCACAGAGACATACTCGTAGACACGAGATACGAATTAAATTAAATTAAGCTTTCTGTACTCAATAGTACAATTCGGGCATTCTCAGGAATTATGATTACCTCCTCCAATTGAAAGTATCAACGGAGCATAGTATGCAGCTTCAATTAGTTTTGTTCAAGTTATAACTGGTAATAGGGTATACAATTCAATCGGCGATTCGTTAAAATCTAAACTTTTGTTTTCTATCCAATTAAACTATGAGTTACTCTACTTGAATTGGTTTACTGAGTCGGCAGTAAATAGTAATCCTCTGAATGTCTTTCATCCTTTCACAATAATTGATAAGCCTTTGTTAGGATGTGTTTATGAATATCTATCAATTTACACATACGCATACGTTTATCCCTTTTTCAAACACTATAATATTAATTGACTTGAGTTTATTTATACAGCTTTCTGTCGTCAACGAACATTTAACTATTGTTTTCGTTTTGCAACCAGGCATTGTGGCAATAAAATATACCAAAAACTCTCACATGCGGGCTTATAGAGACAAAAAACAAAAATCAATCCTTTGTCATACAATAAAACACCACTCTTTTTTTCATTTAAATAGATAAAAATCCTCTGTAGATAGAACGGGTAAACAGTGGTTTAGTGGTTTTTATTACTGCCAGATACCAAATTTTTTTTTTTTTTATTTCAGTACCACATGCCATGCATTTCGTGCCCTTAAAGGTGATTCACTTTCGTATTTGTCACGCTAGTGATGTATGTTTGTCAACTTCCTTCTTTTTCCACAAGTCTTCAAATACTGGGAGCGTTGGGCGGAAAATTAAAGTGCACCCCTTTCCTCTACGGTGCTGGTAGTTGAGCTTTTGTGTACATGTCAGCTAATGGGGTTATACACATACTTTCTGGTTATCATGGAGATTAAAAGCCAGTTGATGTGTATGATCAAAATTTTCTACTAAAACTACGAGAGTACTCCGATTACATTAGCGTCAGTATCATTTGACATTGGACTTTTTAACCTAACCTAGCTAACCAACCGTAAGGAAATTTTCCACGAATAGTGAAAAGTCCCTTAGCTCTTGAATAACACTTATACTCGTACACATACATACGCAAACGAATATATGTAGGTACATATGCATACGGGTATGTTTAGACACCACACAGATGTTTAGCTGAAAACGTATCCACATTGCAGCTTTTTTTTTGTGAATAGAACGGATATGTGGACGGTTAGGGAGCAAAGTCAAGTTTCAACAAACATCACATTCTAGAAGGAAATATAAGTCGAGTTTTTCATTTAATAATCCCACCACCCTCATATCCTTTTTTCGATTTTTTTTTTTGTTCCAAACAACCCATACTTTAGCCGTCGTCTACAATCACAACCGCTACTATGAAAACTCTGTAACAGTACCAGTACCGGCACAACTACCAATCCAAGGCAATCCACTCTAGTAAGTCAACTGAACGAAAGTTTTACCGTTCATTCATTTAACACTACAAAAGTAAATAGCGCGAGTTTTTAATTAAATGAAAATGATAACATGGAGCGTTACAGCGTCACGCTGTCGTTGCTGCTACTGCTGATGTAGCTCGTACTCTTGTTGTTGCTGTTGCTATAGCCTTGTCCTATTCTGAAACCTTCATTCGTACTTTTTGCATAGCAGCGCTGCCTGTTTGGCCCATCTTTTGAACCAAACCACCCTCTGTCTGCCCACGAATATGCACTCGTAGTATTTCACACACATAAACACCTGTGTTAGGGGTAAATATTGATATTACCTTACCCCCTTATATACATATTTGTGTATGAGTATGTTCTGTACAATGTACAGCATTGATGATGGCAAAGTTGAGTGATATTTTGAGCGGAGAAAAAAATGCTGGTGGTAGTGCTGGTATCCGTATAGTTATTTCAGAGCAAGTTGTATCTGAATCTGTTGGTTAAATGTTTATATGGGCATCGCGCCCGCTTAAATTTGTAGTTATCAAGTTTTGTTCTTACAGTTTGCTATATGCAGACTGCAATACATAATATGACTAGCAAGAAAAATCACACCAAAGAGAGTGGGTTTTCTAAGTTATTCGTAAATAATAGTTTAGGTAAAATTAAGACTTGGTCATATTAGTCTTTTAGTTTCTACGCTTACTATCATAGCCTTGTCATAGTAAACATTTTTTTTCATATTTTTTCTGTGGGCAATTTGTGGCCTGAATTTGACGTTTCCTTGCATTTTGAACTGTCTTAGTCATAACTAAGGTGACCTCTACTTCTGCAGCAAATAAGCTGTGACCAACATTAATACTCGTATGCAGATAAGAATTGCTGGTTTGGCTTTTTAAACCCACCCCAATGTTTTGTAGGCGTGAAAATATAGCAAAATATGTTGTGATATATGGAAAGTTCAATTCATAGCTAGAAAACAGGAAATACTCGTACGCTGCTAAAACCGGATAGTTCCAATTCTTAACCCCCACTAACATATGTATACGTGCCAAGGGTTGCGAATTTCGGTAATGTGCTTTAGCTGTGATTCCTTCCTTTTGCTTGTATTGCTTGCTATGTTTTACTGTGATTTTCACCCCCCTGTAAACGTCTCTTCTTCATTGTCTTTTCTAAAGATATTCATTGTCGCCTTTATTTTTTAATTAAAATTGATCTCTGATTGATTGGCCGGTAAATTCTATGTTTTATCGAGCTTCATTAATTCAACTATCCACATGTAATAATGATCTTATTTTAAACAGCAATTTTAATCAGCTACATGAGGAGCTTAATACTAAGTTTCAACTAAACAGGTTGGATTTACTTTCTAAGGCTATTTTTGTAAGAATCTCAGGCCCGTGAGACTATTTTCTTTTAAGGGAATGCAATGGCTTTGCACTTTCTTTAGTGACCAATTTTTAGTGTTTACCCCCATTAGGATGGCAATCCTCCTAAAACTTCCTTCCTTAAGTTAAATATTATTACAGAACTGTTGATCTGACAGGGAACTAATCTAGACAATCCATTTACTGAATGTAATTCACATTCTCAATTACTGCAATAGTTCTGGTATCTTCTAACATCACTCTTTTAAAAAAAGAGGCCTCCATAATTTTTTTTTATTGGCGCTAATGAAAGTCAGTTAGTATACAAATATATCTTAAACCGATTTACCATCGTATCGGGTATACAGTCTGACATCTAAAGGACTTTTCAGATTCTCTACTCTTAAATTTATGGAGGGCTTCTATAAGTATTTTTCAATATTTGAAGTCTGGCTGACTGCCTTTGCTATTTACGAGTACATTTGTTTGACTTGAAAGCAAAAAGTGTAAATGAGTCCTTATATTCCTCGCATACTGTATTTCACATCAAATATTTAAATGCAGTCTACATATAAACTTATCCTTAATGAATATTAGTTTGAATAGTTTAGGCAACCTTGCCAATTTTAAGGTTACCTTCAGTTACATGACAATTCATCTGTTGCCCACTGTACTCATGTGTATGAATGAACTAGGCGTCCTATTAATTAACAATTAACATCTGCGCGTTTTTAAATATGTACATGCATTTGTACATATGTATGTTACAGCGCTACATCGTTATATCTGGATCTGGATAAATTAGCTCACATTAGATATTATTTTTTGGAACTCCAGTGGCATTCAGTTCAAATTTGAATTTCTCATATTAAGCAAAAATATGTGAGACGTCCCTCTGTAGTTTAGGAGATTTTTGGTTTCATTTTCTTCTTTTTTTTTGGAAAGTCCTGCGAGGTTTGAATCATTTTGGTTTATCTACATATCTTGACTGCCTTGGTTATTTTAGTAATGCATACTGAGGCTGAAACTTAATTAAGCAAATGGATTTCGGTCATTATATTTTTTCATATAAATGTTATTATTCGCGGATATGTAGTCGTGAATGAGGTTTTTTGGTATGCTGTATTGTATATTGTAGTTGTTCAGTTGAGGTGAGGCTATGATACTTGCTAAGGTGGTGTAGAATTGTAAATCCTATTAGCCAAATTCGCCTTGAAGCGTTTGGTCAGCAGTTATCTTATACAGAAGTAGAAGATATAATTCCATATCTAGGGCGAAGCTAAAATAACAATAACCGCTGCTATAATAGCTATTCTCTAGTGTAATTGGAGTACGCACATACTCATAAAAAATTGTTGTTAACTTTATCCACTTTTATAATTAACTCTGTTATGAGCCACTAAAAATATTCCTACATCTTTTATAGCTAACCTATAAATATTAAATACATCTAAAAATAAAAAAAAATATACAATTTTTTTTTAATTCAGCCTTGAAAGGGATAAATGGGAATCGTAATACATGGTTTACATACATACATATGTGTCATGTTTACTTACGAATATTTCCAACAACTTCATATGGAAAAGCCACCAAACGTGAAACCTTTTCCTATCCTCTAAAAAGAAATTGGAATTTACATTTTTCACTGAATTCTTGAAATCAGAATGTCGGTATCTGCTTCATTACGATTGCTTGATATTCATAATCAACATTTGCGTGCCTTACTTTTTTTCTAGTATTTCATTTCGCTCACATATTTGCGCCGGAATTTCTTAATACTCTCATTTTGTAATATATTTCCTCTCTGTATGTCACTGTAGTCAATATGATGGTATATTTTGGATATAAGCTATATTTTCATCCGCTTTAATTAACTGTGGGCAGATTTTGTCGGCTTGTTTTTATAATACAAATTTCACGGAAACGGTGCGACACGGTGCGGGGATGAGTTCCCATTGCTGTATCTCATAATATCTTTCAATTCAAAATTCAAATGTTGATCTGAGAGTATGAACATTTTTTTTTCTGTATCATGTCGATTCTTTAATTTTGTTGATAGTGTGATGATGAGAGCTGGAGTTTTACAAGTATGGATTTGATTACTTTGGCAATCTACGAAAATTTCAATATTCTTCGAAGGCATTTCAACTTACATTTAGAACAGACAGCAATTGATTGTCGAAGAAATAAGACTTACGGACTTACATGGTTGGTGTTCATACACTCACATTTCTCAGGTAAACTCATCTTTCAATCTTGTCCTTCAAACTCGGAAAAAATTTTGCCAAATATTGGACGGAATTCGAGAAGGTTTTCAGCAACTTTTGACAAGGTCTTTGTTTGTTAATTATCTTATTTGACAGATAGAATATGTTGGTACTTTGAAACTCTAGTTGCTTTACCTGCATTATTTGGTATTTGCCTCCCCTGCCACAGTTCCCACTAATATACAAATATAATTTACTTGTACGAGGGTGGATAAATAAGTCCGTGACTTTTTGATTGAAACATATTTTTTCGACTCAATACACTTCGTCCAAGGTTTCTGGAATTGTTTTTGATCACTTCCAAATAATAAAATTTGTGTGGAAGTCCTTAAGAAAAGCCTTTTCATGACCAAGGATTTCAGTGTAGGAGCCAAACCATTTTCTTAGGTTTGGGAACAGTCACTATGACCTTGTTGGCCGCCAAACCCATATTTGCCTTCATCGGCGCCAATTTATCCGGAAACACCCACTGTCTCGATCATTGCTTGGTCTTCCGTGTGGTGTGGCGAATCCATGTTTCATCCACGGTTATGAAACGCAGCAAAAAGTTGCTTTTTTTTTTACTACACGCGACCGGAAATATTCGTTTGTAGCCTTTCTATATGAACTTTGTTCGCCTGTATTTATTCAGAATATAAGTTGATTTGAAGAAACCTAGTGGCTTGGAAATCTTCTAAGGTTTGAAAATGTCCTGGGGATGACAGTTCATCGTCTCGAATTTAAGTTTCAATAACTTGATAATTTCATTATTGCAAGTGGCCCAACATTCTGATCTTTTTGTGTGATGTTCCATTTGTAAAGCGAGTTCGAAAAATTTGGTTTCAGCTCACTACGCGAGAGTTGCTACGGCTTGTGAGGTAGACAAATTAGCAAAAACTGTGTTGTTTTTTTAGATACTTTCAATTTGTCATTTTGCCACTTCTTTATTAATTCGTTCTTCATCCAATCGAGAATGAATCAATGAGTAGAGTTTTTAAATAGAAACTTAGGGACACGCCTTGGGTTTTTATCAACCTGTTAGTCCTTGTACCATCATAATCGCGAGAATGGACACTTGGTAAAAAAAAAAGCCATGAAGACAATGTCCCGCATTAAAACTCTCTTAAAAGTTTGCAGAAGTGATTAGTGACATTGTTTTTATTAGAACCTTACAAGAATATTATACATAACATCTCATTCTACTTAACGGGGCGAAAAAAAAAAATATTCTCGTCTTTCGCTCTTATCTGTCTACCTGCCGTTATATGCCAAGTAATTTCAAACTTTTATCAGCCAGCTACTACTCCCATTTACTAAGTACATATTATAATAATTGTTTTTTTTTTTTTTTTTTTCTAAACGTCTCTTTCATATCCGCATAACCGGCTGGCGCGTAGAATACCGGAATCTGCCTACAGGAATCACACTTAAATGAGTAAAATAATAATAAAAGTTCACTTCACGTTTAAAAGTTTGTCCCTATTGCAAAAAAAAAAACAAAAAAAAAGCAAAAAAGAATTTATTATTAATTTTTAAAAATTATCACAAAATGACTTTTTTCTCCAAGAAGATACATTCATAAGAAAGTTGTAATATTCGGGCGCTTGATTTTTTTTCTTATCTGTCGTAACTGCCTGTCACAATTGCTGTCCTCACATAATCCTTGGACTGAACATCACATCCTTTTTTTTTTTTTTTGGTTTAATATATTGAAGTGTAACAACACTTCGTAACTCAATAAAGACAACGATTTAGGAGGTGGCGTCCTTAGCCCTGTTCTGACACACCATTTTAAAGAGGGAACAGATGTTTCCTTGCGCGCCTCCTTTTTACGAATTTTTGTCGTACGCGTACGCTATTAAAATTCTCCATTGGGAATGAGTTTTTATTTTTTTTTTATTTTTTGGTCCTTCTATATCCAGCCATCCAGTTGTTGTTCGCAGTCCGCCTCCGCTCCTGTTCCAAAGTTGTGAAAAGTTAAACCTAAAAAAAAAAAAAAGGAAAGGGAATATAAATAGAAGGATAGGGAAATCCTTAGTGGAATCCTGGTGGTGACGAATGTGTGTCGCAAGGCAGTCATGTATACAAAATGAAAAATTTTATCGCCCCTCATGAATCCATCTTCTTATGGACAAACATCAGTCACACGTTGGGTGACACGTGTTAAAAGGCTCAAAGGGAAATCAAATTCATTGAAGAAGATGACAGGCGAAATATACGTATAGACATAAGCTTCAAGCATAGTAAGGATTTATGTGTATCCCTTTCTGACCCAAGGAGCAATTTTTTTTTATGTTTCTATGTGTTATTATTACTTTTTCTATTTTCTGTTGCTACTACTTGTCTAGGTTAGACTATAAGATCTCCATGGCTCTTGGAGCTCACCTGTTCCATTCAATTTTCTTTTCTGGTTCTTTCTTTCTTCTTCATGTTGATATATTTACAAAAAGTACGAAACAAAACAAAACACTGTTGTGGGCATATAAGAAAGTACGACTGCACGGGTACTAAGAGTAGAGTTGTGAAAATTAAAAAGTTCACAGGACACGAAGAAGGCAAAACCAAAAGAGAGGTGCAAATGTGCGTGCTGTTAAAGGAAAATTTAAATTGCTTCGCGCAACAAAATCTCACTTCAGTAAACTTTGTGTGTTTTTTTTTTTCTTCTTCTGTTATTATTTTTAGCTTCACCATTCCGTTCTATTAGATTGTTAGATAGAAATGGCGTGAAGAAAGGAAAGGAGGACATTAGGTTCTTGTGCAAATCAGATTTGCACATTGATTGTGGCGGAAAGTTGAGGAAAAAGGACGAAAGTTGACATTCTTTCCTCCACGATGGACTTGTAATTATTGTTTCTAGGTGGCAAATGCTTGAAAAGTAGCAGTTACTATGATGAATGTGATTTTTTTTTGTTATCATGGAATTGGAAATGTCTTCGTAGACATTGTTTGTAATTTGACAAACAAAAGTTTTGCTTGTTACTTTTTTTTAGAGATGGCAGTTATAATTTTTATTTGCAAGTTTCCATATGTCTAGCTCACTTGAGTGCCTTTTACACAAGGGATAAGATTTCATCGATGACAAATTGCTGTCAAAAAAATAATAATAATGAAATGCTTGTGTTATAGATACTCGTACATACGAGTATGTTGCGTTATTGGTCATTTACAGTAAGGAATTTTTTACTTCACTGACAGAGTGAACGTTGATATTTACTAAGCATTTTGCGATGGGGAGTAAAGGGCTTAAAAGCATTTTACTAATATATTTGTATTATGATCATTTTCGGAGTTAGCGTTCTAGCTTGATTAGGTTGACAACATTACATAAATGATATCGTTACAGCGTTCTATACCCAACTTTCCAATATCTCATTACATAGTCTGCTCATGACATGATGCTTTTCAGATCTCGCACCCAATGAAAAGCACTGTTTTACTTTGGAGTGAAATTAAGCTAGCTTCATCCATTCATTGCATTAGATCTTATAGGCAACGTTAAGCAGCGCTATATCTTTTTTTTAAGATCTTGTAGGACATACCACTTTGATCAAAAAGTTCCCGCACCACACCACCGTGTGGCGCTCCCATTATTCCGATTTGGGTTCTGTTTTTTTTGTTAAGTTTAGCGTCATAGCTTGACATTTGCAAAAGTTACGTAGCCAAGAGTACATCTAACTCTGTGTGTATTGGCGATTTTTTACAATTTTAGAAATGGATTTAAATTTGTAACAACAAACTTGTACGAGTATTAAATTTTGCGTAAAAAACGGATTTAATGGTGCGCGAACGTTGGAAATGTTGGAAAAGTGTTTCGGTTGAAGCCCGAATCAGCTGCCGCTATGTGGTATGTCGTGGGAGTATTGGAGGCGTTGTTTGTGTTGCTAAACTTTACCGATGATATGGTGCATGCTCCTAAATAAAACGTCGCAGCCTGCAAAAGCTCTGACGGTAGTCTGTTGGATCTGTTGGAACTTGTTGTTCCTTAGCCTTTTAGTAGCTCCATCGATCACCTCTTCCACCTATGAACAATACTTCATGGACTGAAGTAGGGTTTTCCCCATATCATATCGTGTGGAAAGCAAAGCAAAGGGTTTATTGCTTCTTGACTCTTCGCTATCATTGAGGTGGAGTAACTTTTCCTCTTCCTTTCTTTTTCTTCTGACTCATCTCACGTTGACCCGGTTGTTCTTTGCAACGTCTTCTCACACATATGTACATATGGTTCTACATTTAACGGCATAGCACGGATTTATTTTCAAAAAAGGTTTGGAGCCGTTTGGTTCTGCCCCTTCCTTCAAGCAGGTGCTCGATTGGGTTGGTGGCTCGATCGGACAAGCTCTCCAGTCACACGTTCAAGTCGTTACTGAGGACGTAGACGTCTTAGAATTTACTACATACTCGTACTTATATTACTTTGTTAAAACTTTTGAAATTGTTTTCTTTGCCTCCATCTCTATAAACTTTTGGCTTATAAGTAAAAAAAAAAACCTTAATTTTCTATTCTTTTACTGAAGGATCTACTTATAATCCGGCTTTGATGTTTCTAATGCCCTGCGTAGTAATAATTGGAATGAACAATGACTATCTCATGTGTCTCAAATATGGTATATCTTTGAAATAGAACTGAAATAAAATAATTCAGTCAGTTTAATTCCGGATTTAGGTAGCAGATATTTTTTTTTTCAAAGAATTTTTCTACAAATCATTGCATAATCCATACTTTAAACGTCCGCACGGTAAAAATCCGAAAATCATTTACTCAATGAAAATAAATCAAAAGCTGGTTTCACATCCCTCAGGTTTCACCGCAAGGGAAGCAAAGAAGCCACATCTGAATCCAAATTCATTCCGGCTATGTTTTTCTTCTTTTCTTGTTTTGTATCCTGCAGATACAAACTCGTTGATTCTGTAATGTTTATGCTACCTTCCTTCAACTATTTATCTTTTTCTGTATTTCATATTGTTTGTTATTTTTTACTTTCTTTCTTTTTTTTTTACATTCTATGCGTTTCCACCCATTTGTTTTTGGTTTTTCAATTTATACTGAAACTGATATACACATGGGTACATATATCTTGAGAGCAAGTACTGTTTTCATGAAAACAATACAAATACAAGTTAATATTTTGGTGTCAACAAAATTCCTTTTTTGTTTAACCATGGCTTAAACTAGCTCCTTGTGCTTGTGTCTTGATTTCCTGACAAAATGTGTAGGAGCACATCATTAATGAAGTCTTTTTTAATACACCCTTACTAGCTTTAAGCAATAAAATGGCTATTTGGCTAGTTTTTGTACTCTTGTACTAAACCCAGATTTTTAACTTTCTGAATAATTGTTAAACATTGTATGCCAGGTTGTAGGTCATCCAATTTTTTCACCGAAAAGACCAACATGAGTTTGAGGATAATGGCGATAGAGAAGTTTGATTGGTATGTTTAGGCAGATTTAGTACACTTGTACTAAAATTTAGTTTTTTTTTTATTAATTCTGGCAAATTTAATTTCAAAATCACACCATTCTCGACTATTTGACTAGTTCAGAAGTCGACACACAGCAAGTAAGTTCGACACACTTGAGCCATTTAACTTCTTTCGTGGTTACCACACAACGTGGAAATGGACACACAAAAACCATGTTGTTGCTCTAAGTGCGTGTCTTCTCCTCTAAAAATGATGAGTTATGATGATGAAAGAGATTTTCCTTTTATTTCCGTTTTAAGTGTGTTTTTCTCTCGTCAATGCACGGGGCTGTGTGCATATACATGTGTATGTGTTTAGTTATATTGTGTGTCCTTTTAATGTTTACATTTTACTTATTGCTCAAATCAAGAATGTTTTGTTGTTTTTTCTTGGTCGTTTTCTTTTTTCCTGCATTCGGAACTTGTACTTATGGTTATGTTTTTTTGTTGCCCTGGAGTAGTTTAAGTAACTAATTATTTTGCTCTACAGGAAAACAGACTTATACTTATCCTACCGTAAGTCTTCAAAAAGGACTTTTGTATTTTTTTTTTTTTCTCTTACTATTTAACATTCTATGAAACATTTATTTTCATATTACCAAGTCATTCCTGTGTTGTGGGTGGGAAGTCATTCACCTTATGCACGTGCCAAATCAAAACGAACAAGACCAAAATGTCAGTCATAACTTCCAACACTACTATATACATACACATGTATGTACTACTGTGACACTAAAACTAGAAAAAAACAAAAAACAGGTGAACTCTGAAGAATTCCTTGAGTACTTGGTGTTGGCATACATGTACCTCTATCTTTAGGTATTGCGAGAAAAAAAAAAGAAGAATTATGTCATGCCCATCTTCAAACCGTCCTAGAGCCTGGAGGAGGACTGCAAAGTGGTAGAAGAAGAAATACGCGTTAGTGTGCGGTGTTTATGACTCCCGTTTTATTCTCATATGGGGATCTTTTTATTATTGTTCTTGTTGTTGCTTCTAAACACGTGAGAAAATCCTTAGTCCTTATGTTTACACTTGGACGATTCTGACACCGATGGGCATTGGAAGGAACAGGAAAAATCATGATTATGATGATAATAACGATGGGGATGATGATGATGAGGTAGTTGGTGGTTTTGGTGGCTTTGTAGCTATGGTAATGTACTCGTATCTTGACATAGAGAGGGTAATGAACATAAACACAACATTTACTATATAGGGGCGTCAGTTTTTTTTACATCATATTTGTGCAGTTGTTTTTGTTTTTCCTCTCCATTCTTACAACCGCGATAGTTTCCCTTGGAGATAGGAAATTTGTTGACTAGGTGCATAATGTATGTGTGTATGTATTTGAAGTGAGAACTATAGGTTCACAACGACACAGCAAGTATACCACTAACCAACTTCTTCAACTGCTTTCACTTTGTATGAATTTACTTTCGTTACGCAATGATACTCCCGACAACGACAACTTTGTGGTAAATGTATTAGTTGGTCGTTGGTCGTTGGTCGTTGGTCAGTAGATGAGATCCTTTTTTTTATTTCTTTTGCTGCATGAGTATATTAAACGTTATAGTTGGTTATGACCCACAAAGGACATTTGTGAGAAAATTCTCCTATCGGATAATGAGTTTGTCATTTAAAGTTGGATTAAAGGTGAAGGTTCAAGTGGTAGCAAATGTGAGATCGCTGGTTTTGAAAAAACTTGCCTCTTGATACCAATCGGATCGGATCAATCTCTAACAACAGCACTTCAGGCTGATGGTGTCTGGATATCTTAACACTTAACGAATTTGTTGGTAGTGATAAGGGGGAGCACCTGCTTCAGAGGTATTCAAATTTAATATGAAATAAAACACTTGAAGCTAATGTTAATGTCTATGATATTAGCTTTATTTAATAGATAATTGTATGCCATATCGGGCATAGGCGCGCCACGGCTAGCGCGAAAGAAACACAATTGTGAAATCCAATTTTCGTCAACTCTATCGAGCAACTAGGGCCGTATATCAGCAATAAAACGGCGAATGTTGACCTTCAAATCGTCCAACGTCTCCGGTTTTTCGGCATAGAATAGTGACTTCACATACTCCTAAAGAAAGTAATCTAAATTTGTGAGATCACAGGATCGTGGAGGCCGGTTCGCAGGTCCATTACGCGAAATTATGCGCTCGGCAAATGTCTCCCGCAATAAATTGATGGTATCGCGCACCGTGTGTCATGTTGCGCCTTGTTGAAACCAAAGCTCTGTCACGTCAATGCCATTCAACTGGCGAACGAAGAAGTCAGAAATGATGTTTCTATAACGCTCTACATTGTCGGTAACATTGTGGCCGGCATCGTCCTTAAGAAATATGGGCCGATGATTCCACCAGCCCATAGAGCACACTAAAAAATTAGTTTTAATGGTGGTAAGGGCGTCTCGACAAAGGCTTCTGGGTTTTCTCCACTCCAAATTCGGCAATTTTGCTTGTTTACATATCCATTTTACCAAAAATCGGCCTCATCGGAGAACAAAATTTTGCGTTGAAAATGAGGATCAAGCTGAGTCATGTTTTCGACCCATTCACCGAACCTATGACGCGTATAATGGTCACACGATATCAACTCTTGCACAAGCTGGATCGTATAAGCTTTTAGGAAAAGATCTTTCCGTAATCTTCCAAAAAGTGAATGGGCATAGCTCCAATTTTTGTGCACGATGGCGAATCGACTCATTTGGATTCTCCCCTCAACACTGCGCTCCACAAAGGCGATAACTTCTTCTGTTCGCACTGTTTGTCGTCTTTGGGGATGCGTATTATCATCCATTAGAATGTATTTGGTGCGAAAACGATTCAGTGTGTTCCGAATAACTTGCTCAGATGGACGATCATGTCGACCGTAAAATGGACGTATCGCATGATAAGTTTGGTGAATCGAACCATGGTTTCCAAAATAAGTTTGCACAATCTGCACGCGTTGTTCTGGCGTTAATCTATTCACCGTAAAATGGCAAATCGTACTAACCACAAATCTGTAGAAACAGTGTTGCCAGTTTGAAAACCCAACCTCTAAAAAAAAACACAACCCTTCCGAAACCCTGTAAAATTGCCAAAGTATGATACTCGTACTAGTTGGTAAAAATTCATGTTATCTACCGCCAGGCTGTATTGATCAGTTGTTTCGGGATCCCAAAATCGGTCGGTCTGCTGTGCGATTGTGCATCTCGGCTTGAAATTAGTCTTTTCGATTGTATTAATCTGTTTAGACCAGAAATTTCCATGTTGGTCCTAGTTTTATCCTTGCGAACGTTTTTCCCAGAATTTGCGGAGGCGTGAATGTTTACATATTTATTCATGCTCTACATATCTTATCCCGAGAGCTTTCTCATCAGGCCATTGAAGTTCACAGTTCACTGTGATGGATATGTGATACATATGTGTGTACGTATGTTGTTGCTTTTTTTTCAAATCGTTCAATAAGGACTTTCGACTTGTGAGGAGAATCACATCACCGATATACATATACATATTTATGTATGTATGCATATGCTTCACTATGTATGCTGTTACCAACCAAACTCCTTGTCTTTTAGAATCGAATGATCTACTAAATTTGCGTAAGCAGATTATCCAAGGGCTGTGAGCGATTACGTACGCTTAAGTTCTCTGTTTTTTTTAAGCCATGATCTTCATTTGAAATTCTCGATAGCAATTTTGTCTGTCTTTAAGCTGTTATTATAGATATCCGATTTGGATTGATGATCTGGAGGAAAAGTGATTACAATTTATGGAAAGCCATGTTAACAATGCTGAGTATCATCAATTGATGGCGCTTAGTATCTATTACACTATTTCATCCAAATTTAAGTCATCGAAGGAAAGTGCTTAGGTGATGAAAACATTCGATTTAGCAAATACGACAAAGATAAGCCTTTTGCATGAAAGTCCTAAGGAATTTATTGAATGTTTTCTCTTCATTTTTTTAGTGTAAAAAAAGAAGGTAATCAGGCTTTAGCACAATGCACAATTTTGTAATGTTTTGAATGATTACTGCTCTTTGAAATCTCCTGGTTATCCAAATTGTGTAAATATGATTATAAATTACTTCTAATCGGAAACACTGGGATGATACTATTTGATAGATGGAAACGCGAATTTGTTTTAATTTTTGCTTCGGTTTTGCCTAAAGTGATGTTTCCATAAATATACTTAATAGTTATTTCAAAGCTGAAATAGGGATGCGATAGATAATGGTACATATTTCATATAATGTACAGGAAAATGTTCTTTTTCTAATTAATTTACTTTAGTCACCATAAACCTATCAATATTATCTTCTTACTTACAAAACCAAAAGGTAGATTTTGATTACTCATACACATCATGTCAAGAGTGCCATAGTACAGTCCTTGGCTATGGTTTAGTGGGAAAGATATGTACAATATCTTTTATGCATATCCTAAATCGCTTTCTCTTTTGTATACCGATAGCAAGACTTCATGTGTGGCATGTGAAACCAATAAAAAAGACCTAGATATCCTTCGAACACACACAAACTTTAGACTATGAAAAATATTGTCACAGAGGTGATGTGATTGTTCTGAGAAACGAGAGCATTTATTTCATTCACCATCAAGTAGGAAAGTGGTGGTGTTTTTTTTTTTACTTGGATGCTATCCGGCATAAAATCAAACTGCAACAAGTTGAGATACGAGTACTTATTCCTTATCCTGGTTGTATTGAAAGCTATGATTTGGTTTTTAATCCAGTTTAGAAATTGTATACTTTACGTCTTTGTGTCGAATGTTGCACGAAATAATATGCCATATTTTCTAGGCGAGTATTTTGAAGAGAGTGGCTTCCTTGGCTAACCTGTATTATGATGTAGTTTTTACACAGTTGCAGGCACACACAATTCGTGCTGTGGTTTATCGCCAGATAATCATCTTTGTTTTGAAATTAGAATATGTTCTTCAAATGTCATCAGATGAATATCGTTGTTGTTTTGTTCTCGAATATGTGTACGAATATTTTGCCAATAGATATGCAAATTAGTATTTTGGTTGGACAGCCCCAAACTCTATTGGATGTGGCTACATTAGCAAATAACCTTTATGAAGGTACACTGGTTATAATAGCATAACCTCAGGTGGTCTATAGACATGATGGCATAATCTAGAACTTCCTTAAAGTTCACACAAAGAGAAACACAAACACAATAGATGGACGACCTCACCTGGGTCATTTCAGATTTTGGCAAACAGATCACAGCTTACCTTCAAAGAGGACGACAAGAAAGAGCGACCTTTTCAAGATGAATAAAGAAAATCGCTGTGTAGTCCTTTATCATTTTATTTGTTAGCTGAGAAGAATAAATACAAAAAAAACAAACATCCCTAGAGAGCTAACATCACCATCATCGTCATCATCGTTGTGCTATAAATTTTTTTCGTTTTCCTTGCTCCTAACCTAGGTATACTGTGTAAATCCCGTCAACATACGTGGCATTTCTACTACAGTGACAGCTCACCGCAATCACAAGTTATAATTTTTAAGACTTTTCTACGGATATACCAGCCTAGGGGGAAGCCGAAGAAAATAAAATAAAAAACCTTCCCTATACATGAAAATCTTTTTAAAATGTTTTCTTCGTTTTTAAAAAGCTATAAACGTAATCATTTCGAGAGCCTGTTCTAGCGCCACCCCTCCATCCACCTGATTTTGTTAGATGTACGAGAATTTACTGTCATCAAAATTCACCCAACAACACCGCTGGCATTACCGAGTCAGCCACATTGTGATGGAAGGCCCATGAAAATGGGTGGCCGCAACAGCTCATGATATCTTCCTCTTCCGTTCTGTTGTGGAACCCATTACGGAGTTCCGTCTGTCAAATAGGAGAAGAAAAAAAAAATAAAAATCAGGGATAAAAAGTGAAGCCATATTGAACAGAATCATCTCCAACTTTTTCTACTCCCGATGATATGTTCATTTTCCTTAGCGAATCATGAAAACAAATTCCAGGACCCTCTCTGTGCGGATGTACCTACATATGTATATAAAACAATTTTCTCGCCATTTATTTATAGGGTATACAGTAGATCCTTTCATTAGTTAGTTCGGTCTTTCTTACTCGTATATCCACTAACGTTTAGGGTTCGATACTTTGGAATTCTGTGAACGGAAAAAAAAGTATTGACTCCCTCTCAGTCTTCGTTTAGGTAGTTATCTTAGTTTTTTACCTACCCTTATCATCGGTTGAAAATTGCTATGGGTCAAAGATAATAAATAAACAAAACATATCCGTTCTGCGGTGGTGTAGAGTATATCTTTTGTTTTTTTTGTTTTTTTTTTGTGGAAATAATTTCAAGTATTAATTTTAATGAGCCCACTGCAGTGCCTTTACTCCCTCTCACATCCATTTATTTCTAGCTTCACTTCTTTTTCGAGAGCTCGATTTCATCATCTTCTCCGAAGGGGTGGGGTGGTGAGTTTTTTTTCGCCCCTCCTGTTAACAGGGTAAGCTATTAAAAATGAATGAAACGTAATGTATCTATAATTCTTCGCTCACATTTCATCTCTTCTCCAAGAGAGTACATATTTTACATATATTTTTTTTTTTTTTACTTTCCTTCAGTGAAAGTTTGATAGGCCAGATATAGACAGTATCTGTGTATCTTTTACATCGGACTTTTTTGCCATCCCTCTGTGGCAATTCATGGATTGGTGTAGACATATTTTTTAAGAATTTTTTTTTTTTTATATTTAACTTTGGGTTTTCTATGATCCATTAATTTATAGGTTGGAAGTGTGGTGTTCTGGTATACTCGTACTCGGTAGATGTACGAGTATCTGGATGGATACATATGTACAAATATTTTTTTTAAGATTACTCTGAAAGAAAAGAAGGGTGTATATTCTTTTTTTATTTATTATTATTATTATTTTTTATATTTTTTGGTTTTGAATTTTTGACGGTTGGATAAGTTGTCTATTGCAAATTGAGGGCAACATAATCATCGTTATCATTAACGAATTCTGGTTTTGATTAGGTTTGTTATGGATGCTCTACGTATTGATTCATTGTTAGCTTTTTCTTTATGCTGTCTTTTTTTTTGTAACTTTTAAATAAGGGAAATCTGGAATTTTGTGTATGTGGGTTTCTGTGATTTACTTAATTATCGGAAAATTTGATTCTGTTTCGAAGGATTAAGGTATATTGTGAGGAACGTGCGAATGTTAATGAGGAGTAGATATTGCCGGAAAATTGTCGTGATGCAGTTTTCAGCTTTCAGCCTTCATTTAACTAGAAAGCAGACAAAGAATATATGTAGGTACTTTCAGAAATTGATATGCGAGTACTTATGATATGGCGTCTTACGTTTGTAGACTTGTGAATTGCCAAAATTCTACACTTGAAACAGAGTCACATACTATATATGTAGAGTCAGTTGGGATAAATGGAGATGATTTGACATTTTTTTTATGGCACGTTAATTTCAAAAAAATTACAAACATAAACTATCGATCTTTTCAACCTTTGAAAATGTAAATTATCTTAGGAAAGACCAGAAATTATTGTACTACTACTACCCGTTCGTGTTATATGGTAGTGCTTACATGTATCCCTGTGTTGTTTACATTTCCCCCTTTTTATTTTAAATTACTGGGGTAAATGGGGACACTTTTCTCCCTTCCTATAATTACTAGATATTTCGCTATGAGGTTAAAGTTACCAGACTTGCGGTTATAATGTATGCCTTACTACCCAAAAAAATCTATTATTACAATGTTTTTTTACCGTCCGTATAACCCTTCAACCTTCCTGAATAAAACAAGTGCTTTCTATCGAAAGTTGGTGATTTCAAACGAAAAGCATTTGAATTTGCAGGGTATTTTTCTAGAGCATGGGGTGGAAACTCATTTTCTGGAAATTTAGTTAGGTCAACAGAGTAAATAGCGGACTGACAAGACCGGATATTATGTTTTCGTAGCTCCTAAACTCTTTCCATGTTTCTCAAATAAGTTTGGAAAACGTCTGCTTACTAAAGCGCATAGAACTTTTGTCCATTTGCGATTTTCCCTAAGCTATTCGTTTTTTTTCCCAAACTGTTTTTACTAGTCCAAACCTAATGGTAGCATATTATCGGTTAGGTAGCTAGGAAGACAAATCAATATGATATTAATCTGCACATCTCTCTCCTCTATTCGGATGCTTATGTCATTTAAAATAAGTCATTTAAAAATAAGTTAAACAATTGAGGCTCCTTCATCCACACATTTGCTTACGATGCGTACAATGTTCCCGGAAAACCAAATAAAAAGCTTCGGTAGTGTTGAACCATTTGCAGATACGCGCGCAAGTACTGCGGTGGATTCAAGTCCCTGTCCTCCTGAAACTCTCATAAGTGATTTTCCCTAACATTCAATGGATCACGGTGAACGGATCACTGGACAACAACTTGACCTTTAACGAGTTTGATGCGCTGTTTGACTCCATACAAAGAATAGTATCATTGTATCCTCATACTGAAATCGTGATTACGGGCGATTTCACTGTACGCAATTCTGGTTGGCTTCGACATTCCGGACAGACAACACCCGAAGGACGGTGCGTTGAGATCTTCGCTGCGGAAAATAATTTAACCCATCTTGTAAATGAATACCAGACGTTGATAGTCATACCGCCAACACCCCGGACTTCTTTTCAACTTCTCAACTTGATAAGTACTCCGTTGATGTGCCCTCCCCTCTAGGCTCGTCGGACCATTGTGTCATATCAGCTAATTTCTCGTACACCCACCACACAATTAAAGAAAAGATTCCAAAAAGAACCGTATGGCAATACGAGAAAGCCAATTGGAGCGGGCGTAACTTCTTTAGGAATTTTAACTGGTCGTTATGTTTCCTCGATAACGACGTGGATGCCGCTGCTGACATGATTACAGAAACTATTCTCTTTCTAATGTGATGCTTTATCACTCATCAGATGAAGAGTATCAAACCAAACGAAACGCCATGGTACGACTCGAGCTGTAAAGAGGCTGTCAGGGTTAGAGAAAAGTTTTTTCGAAAAAAGTTCAAACGAGCCCGAAATGACTGTAACGTCTTTCTCAAGCGTGTGAAATTCCAATACGACCAAAAACTAAGGCAAAAAGTACTGGAATGTCCCAAAGGCAGTAAAAATTGTTGGGCGTTCGTCAACAACATTAGAAATTCTGCTCTGCGTAAGCTTTTTCATCAATCCTACTCTTTAGGACTCTTTCCGAGCAGATAGAAAACAGCAGTTGTCCAGCCCGTCCCTAAAAAAGGCGAATCTTCTTCCTGCCCCTCCTCCTACAGACCAATTGCACTTACGTCCTTGACGTCCAAAGTCATGGAAACGCTAATAAACCGTCAGCTAATAAAATATCTCGAAACACGAAAACTTCTTAATGACCGGCAGTACGGTTTTCGTGGCAACAGGTCCACTGGTGATTTGATGACGTGTCTCACCGAAAAGCGAAACCAAAGTGTACATTAATCTGGCAAAGCAAGGTAGTTGCACTTGATATTTCTAAGGCATTTGACAGAGTTTGGCATCAGGCTCCTTTGTCGAAAATGCGTGCTTTTGGGATCGATGACTCTCTTCTTCAATGAATTAGAAATTACCTTTCGGAACGTTCAATTCAAGTTGTCTTGGACGGATTTAATTCTGATATTCACAAAATAAATGCTGGTGTGCCCCAGGGCTCCGTTGTGTCTCCGACACTATTTTTAATTTTTATCAATGATCTCTTGTCTGCCACTTCCAGTCCAATATATTCCTTTGCTGACGACAGTACTCTCTGCTTTTCATATTCGTTCCCGGACTCATGCCTCTGCTCTTCGGCTATAGAACGGGAACGGCAGCGTATGTTTAGCTCATTAAATTCCGATATTAACAGCATAACCAATTGGGGAACCATCAACCCTGTGGAACTTAATACTTCCAAAACTCAATCCTGTCTGCTGTCATTAAAGCGAAATTCAAATACACAGCCATTATCCATGAATGGCACTTGCATCGTCGAAACCGATAAACCTACCATTCTCGGTTTGTGTGTCAGTGACAACTTACGTTGGAATGACCACATATTCGATGTCGTCAAAAATACTGCGAAATGTCTAGGCTTCCTCCAGCGGTGTAAGAAATATTTTACCCCGTCTTATCTGGCCACAATATATAAGGCATTCATCCGCCCAAAATTGCAGTACGATGCCTACATCTAGTCAGGTGCTCCCGAAAACATCTCTGCACCTGCTAGATAGGATTCAAAACCGTGCGACAAAACTCATAGGTGATATTAATATCAGTTAATCAATTGACACCAATTGTTTTATCGGTATTTCCACCACCAGTGCTCCATTGAAATCGCCAGTAGCATACCGCCCATTCAAACTTTCAACCGTAACACCCGTCTCGCTATGAATGCTCATCAGTATACCCTCAAGCTCATTTTCGGACGAACTCTAAAATATCGGGATTCTTTCCTAAGCCGTACAACTCGCTTATGGAATGCCCTGCCGATCTCTGTGTTTTCTCGTCGTTATAAAAACAATGTACCGGTACCTGTCCTTTCTTCCTCTCTAAATTTCTTTCGTCCACGCTGTGTACAAACATTGTAAGGGTACAAAAATCCCTTGAGCGTGCGCTCATTATTAAAAAAAAAAAATGGTCCGATCTTTCCAGCGATAGTCTCGGATGTCGTTTCATGAAACCTAAATACCAATCACCTACAGGAAGATTTTGTTTAAAGGGTGTTTTCAGTTCGCTAGATTCAATATATTCTCCATTCAGTCTTTTCAGCTCCGTTTTGTCCCAAGATATTCCCATTTCCGAATGAGTAGCAATATTTTTACTTCCTAATGGAATATCAGGTCCAATGATCTCTAACGAAGTTTGGCGCCCCTTAATTTTATTAAATAAGACCGATTTAGGGATCTTGTAGTGCGTTCTATGCTATTTTCTTATTGCTCACACCTTTGGTAGCATTTTTGATATCGTTCACGTGGTATTGAACTTGAAGCTTCATTTTTATGAACTTTCGAGGTATTTTATGCACTGGAAATGGGGTTGTTCGAAAATACGAGTAGCTGTGGGTAAAATAATTGCTTACATTTACCCTAAAATCTTGCCCACATCCCAACGTTTTTCTTCTTCTAGGCTGAATGTTAACAAGTAAAACAAAAAACAAATTAATAACATACAAGAGTGTTGTTTAATTAAAGAAACTAGTTCCCAACACTTTTATATACATACACATTGTACATTTATAAAATGATGTTATTACTTGTCGTTTTAAAAAAAATCACCTTTTCCAAGTATTTAATACAACCTTCTATTCAAAACTGAAATTTCCACTGTAATCGGTAAGATACTGTAACTACGCACTACTGAATGCGCCGATGTGGCGACATTTCATATTCACTTTTTTTTTTTTGTTTGTTACCTATTATTTGTTTACCTATTGCAACAAGTAATTTTTAAGTATTAAAATAAACCGCCGTTTACATTTACCCTAACTGACCCTACACCTACATATATTGTTTACGTACTTGGTTACATCTTAGCCTGCTTATATACATATAACTTGACTACAACCGTAGATATTCTTTATAAAATCTGGCGAGTAATTTATTTATAGCGAATCTGCGTTTGGGCCGTCGATAATAATATAGCTAAATTCGGTATTTACTAAAATACAATAGTTAGAGCTGATAAATTTTCTGCGGAAACCTCAACGATCATTTGTTGTTTACAATTTGGCTCTTCCTAGGCTGAATACATATGAAGATCTTATCGGTTCATGGAAGATCTGTCTTTCCGTAGATTTTAAATCTGTTGCACTCCATTGTTCTTAGTTAAGTTTGAACCTTTACAAGCGTCTTCTTATTGTTGTTGTTTTTTTTTTCTACTCGATTTGCCAAGGTAGCCATTCTTATCATGATACACAATTTTTCCATTAGAAGCGGCTATCACTTATACAAATATCTATGACATCTTTCACGTTAAGTGTTGTTCCCTGGATAGATGTATGTAGTTAATAATTTTATAGTGAACATTCAATATTGGTATAAGGGGTACTTAAACGGATTCGTCTCTATCCTGGTAAAAAATCCAGGCCCAGGTTTTTACAAGAAAAATTCAGCCTTAAAAATTTGCATCCAATGTAAATCAGTTGCTCGGCGTATAATGTGAATCATAAAGCATTACAATGACTAATAGATGTAGACGTTCTTTGCCTTTGCCTTGGTTTGATATTAACATGTTTGTATGTAAATTGAATTATCCTGAGTTATCCTAAATACACTAATTTTTTTTATACGAAAATCATTAGAAAAAGGGGAAACATTATTTAAATCGATCTAGTCTAATTGAGAGCCATTCATAAAGCAACCTAAGTCAAGCATAAAATATGTAAAATTCTCAAATTATTCTAACTTAAAGGAATCTTCTGCTGTATTTTTGCAAGTGAAAAATATTCGAAAAACAATGAGCCGTCAAGGAATACTTATATATCTGTGTATAAACGTGTCTGAAAAATGGACTAAGACATTTTCTTTAGGAGTTAAGACGGGGATTAAAGCTGTTAAAATTCATTGCAATTCAAGATAGCAGTACAAAAAGTGCTGATGCAAAACGTTTAAAGCTTTTGTCCAAGACTACAATGTAAAATTCAGCTGAATCACTAGTCGTAGCTGTGACATGCACTCCAATCTAAAAGCTGGTCAATTGATACTCCAACCGATCAAGCAATGTATCCGCACGAATAAAATGATGACATTGAGAACTCTTCATTAGTTGCTAGTCTAATAAACAATTCATGGTCATAGCCTTCGTCTTCCGTATGAAAGTGTGGTTCTAGTCACACATAAAGTACTAGGACAAACCCAGGGCGTAACATTTTACTGCTTGATCCTTATAGGCAGTCCGGTATCCTATAGGAAATATGTCGGCTTCCATTTTCGAAAAAATTATATCTGGTTCTACAATAAAACAACACTTCTGAATTGTTGATAAATTATTATTTATATAAACCTGGCCACTAGACATAAATGCTAGTAATATTGAATCAAGTCAATGACATATCTCACAGTAATGCATAGGTTTCACTGCTTGTATAGTCATCTCACTATACTGTGTACTGTGACATCTTCTCCTTTATCGAGACTAGGGCTCATGCAGGTCCAAATCCTGCAGTGAACTGTTAGTAATATATTAATGCTGATGTAGCAATTGTTATTTATTGATTTTGATTATTTTTGATGTTGTCTTGTGAGCATTTACATTTCTTGAGAAATCAATTTTCAGTTACGGCTGTGACTTCAATCTAGCTTCAACAATAAGTGGCTTTGTGAAATTTAAAATCAGGCTTTGCCACAGAGGTAAATGCGGTTCTAGCAAGCTTTCGCTCTTTCAACCCAGACACGCGATATTCACGTTGTTTATAATATGTAGAATGAAACAGATCAAATTATTATCGAATGTATTTAACGACTGCATGGTTCTCAATACTCTGTTTCTACGACTGTCGAACAACTTTTAAACTTTTCATTCTAAATGAATTTAGCAATTCCATGGTGCACAGACCTGCCCTAGAATTTAGGGGTCAATATGCTTTAATTTAGAAAAAAAAAAACGCCGTTTAAGTAAGAAACACATTTTTCACTATCTTAAATAAAATAGCTATTTTAAATTGAAATAACCGTTTATTGCCGTTTTCTACGTCGGCTTAAATAAGCTATCACGCTTTCCTAGCTCTGAATTGAAAAGATGCTCTTTCATATCTTACTTTCATGAATCCGTGTGTATTTTCGAAATTTTCATTTAACTGATAGCATTTGTGAGTAGTGGAATCTTAGGCAGATAGACAGGCTAAAAGGTAACAATAGCCATAGAAGCTTTGATTTACTATTTAGAATATGCGAGTACTACGTCATCGAAGGCGTCAAACTTGATTTTTTTGTTAGCAGTAACCGCAAATTGAAATGTTGTATTCCGCATCTATTAATTTAGTCACACCATGTGTTGTTAAATTTAATTTGTATGATTTATGTGTTATTTTAAGATTAAATAGTAAAACAGACCACCACCAGTGGTAATTTTAAATTTTATCAGCGATTTAAATTAACGTTACCTTAATTTATCTTAATCTATCATTGCCAACTTCCGATCTTAATTAAAATTCTACCCCGTATTGATTGTGCCCTGTAAAAAAATACTGAATCCATAACATTCAGGAAATTACCAAAAATAAAAACTGGCAAGAAATCCATATAGAGGTTATATGCAGCACTTAATTTATATAAGGGTACTTGCCATTTAATTCCATTTATGAATAACGAAACTGTCCCGTGATCAAATTGCAAATGATAAGTGCAGTTATTAAAATCGAATCTGAATCTAAATTGATTGGATAATTATAAAATGGAATATCTGTGTTCCACAAAAGCTATTAGCCGCGCACAGGCTGCACAAACTATTTATTTTTTCGTTGTCCTTACCACTGAAGTTGAGCATAACATTGGATTCGTAGGATTTTGTCATACAAAAAACAAAACCAATAGAATTCTTAAAAAAAAAAAATATACAAAATTAAACCGTTGAAACAATTTTTTTTTTTGTATCGCAGATTAAATGTGTTTATTATTACGCGAACAGAATTTAAAGAAAAAAAATAAAAATACTGAACGCTGACCAAACCCATAGTGTAAAAAAGTAGAAAACACGTGTAATCTACGGCCAATTAACGACTTTTGATTCGGAACGATTATTTTCGAATGAGATGATTTGTTAAACGAAAATCTGCCACCGATCAATAAATGATTAAATCTACACATTTGCATCTATAATTTGTTTTTTTGTTTTTTTTTTTTTTTTTGTGGCTCATTTACATCTACCGAGATATTTATATATGTACATTTTCGTACCTACCCATAGCTCGTCATCATCACATTTCAGTTGTAGTTAATTAATTATTGAGTACTTAAAATTGAATTTTTTTTTCTGTTTATTATTTTTCTCGATTTGAAAATTAATGTGACGTATGTGTGTATGCACCATGTTTATGGACTTTTTAGTTTTAATATTTGTTAATTTTAATAAAATTGTTATCTAAGCGTATCGTACACTCGCCGTTAGTTGTACGTATGTGTGCTGAAGCTACTAAAATTTTGATTGCGACATTGAGATACTTTTGTTCTTATATAGTTGCATTTGATATTGCATTTTTTGTTTATCTTCGATATTTCGATGTGATTTATGTTATTTCTGTTTTCCTTTTTGTGATTTTTGTTAAATGTTGTTTATGTGCCGTTTGTAGAATTAGAATGTGGAAAATTGAATTGATGTTTTGTTTTTCTTCTTTTTGTTGCAGGTAAGGATCAACGAAAAACTTATTTATATTTTAAACGATATGGTAAGCAGTATTCAATTAATATATAAACATGTTTACATTTTTTGAAATTTTTTTTAAAAATAAATTTTATTAATTGTTAAGGACACAAATGACAGAAACTGATATTTATATGTTTTCCAGTGTTTAAAATTACTGTCAGGTAACTGGGAATGTAAATAGGTTAATTCGGGTGAGCTGTTCTTAACATCATCACGCTTAGGTATTTCTAGGTTAATTATTATGTATAGGCATGTGTGCGGGTACTATCATGTATGACCACTCTTCTTTGCCTCCTCTCGTGAGTCATGGTGTTTCCAGTTGTCGGGATCTCTTGAGAAATCGGGAAAGTGTCGACCATGACATAGTCCTTTAAATCTAATAGGCTGTTTAATCTTATATCGTTATCTGCTTCTAAAACATTTTTTCCTTCATTTCCTCCAAGCGCATCGCTGGCTTTTTAGGAACGTTAATAAGAATTCGTTAGAATACTCATATGTCTATTTTTGCCGAGCCATATAACCCTAAGCTCTGTTTATCAAAAAGCTACTTGTTATTGCCCCATTATGTGATCCTTATATCTGATAGACATCCTCAATTTATATTTTATTATCATTGATGACGAGGTAGAGGAAAACCCTCTCTTCTGTATAGTTTAGCCGCGATCGAATCGATTGGTCACAGAGGGAAAACACTTATGTCGTGTTTGAGCTGCCGGGTTGGCGGCCTGACTACGAAATTCCATGGGTACACATGCCTTATACGACAAATTTTAAGTCTAGACAGAAATATCTAAATTTTCAGTCCTACCTCCATAGGGCATTAGTTTAGTAGGTCTTATTGGTAAACCAAATATTTGATATTTTAGTCACCTTAACACACTTTGACTTTTCATCTACAGTCCAGGGTGGGCGCTAAAGTCCAGGGTGGGCCGGGGTCTCAACCAACAAACGTCTCCAACCAGCTGGATTTCTAAGTAGCTGCAACCAGTTTCGCATGCTAAGGTGGTTGGGACTCCCTTGTATCTGCGTGCGCCATCTGGGTCGCGGTCTTTCTCTATTGCGATGTGCCTCGGGGGCGGATCCGAAAATTTTTTTTGGCCGGAGCATTGATGTCCATCCGCTCTACATGACCCAGCCACCTCAATAGTTCCACTCATCTGGGTAAGCCGATGGCGCTATACAGCCCGAACAGTGCGTCGTTGTATCTCCTCTTCCACTCATCCTTTATGCAGGTGGGACTGAAAACCACCCGAAGAATTTTCATCTCAAAGCAGCCAAGAGCACCCTCATCCATTTTTTATAAAGTCCATGCGCTTGCGCCATAGAGCAGGAGTGGGTGGGATTATTAAGATCTTATATAGGGTCACTTTGGGTCATATAGGGGTTTTGCTAGCCGATTGCCTTCTTAGCCCAAAGAAATAGCGATGGGCAAGAGTTATTCTTCGTTTAATCTTAAAGCTGGTTTGGTTTTCTGAATTGACGGCGACGACCTCGATGCAGTCTAGGTAGACAAAGTCCTTAACTACATCAGAGTTATATCTGTCAATGGTTGGGTGCCCTTTCTTGTTGACGGCATATATGTACTTGGTCTTGCCATCATTGACTGTTAAATCCATCTTCGCCGCTTCCGTCTCAACGTTCACAAAGGTGCAACTGACATCACGCTTCTTTCTTCCAATTATGTTAATATTGTATCAACGGCATATGCGAGTAATTGAACGGACTTTTGAAAGATTGTGTCTCATGTGTTAGCCCTTGCGTTTTGCACTACTCTTTCAAGAATGATAAAGAAATCGTATGACAACGTGTCGCCTTGAGAAACAGCGTCCATTCTCCATCTGCATTCTGCACACACGGCGAGTTTTGCAGGGATGTCAAAACTAGACATTGCTGCTGTCATAAATCGGTGAATATGTGTGTTTCAATTTGGAGCTCATGGGTTTTTTCCAAGATCTGCTGTAGTGTGAATATTCGGTCGATGGTGGACTTTTCTGGCATATAGCCACACTGATATGGATTAATCTGGTTGTTGACGAATGGCTTCAGGCGTTCACACAATACGTCTGATAGTATCTTGTAGGCGATGATAAGAAGACTTGTGCCTCTGTATGTCTCCTTTTTTGAGGATCGAACAAACAATGCTGCGGTTCCATTCATCGGGCATACATACTTTCGTCCGACCATATTTTACAGATGAGTTATTGTATGCTCCTGACCAAGTCATTGCCTGCCGCTTTGAAGAATTCGGCAGCTAGGTCGTCCGCTCGAGCAGCTCTGTTGGACTTAAGCTTCTATTACTACTATGTCGGCTACACGGAAACGTTGGTCTAAATCGCCCAGGTTGAAAGGTTCTTTCTGCCTGACGGCCGTTACACAGTCTACAGAAATGGTCTTTCTCTATAGGCTGCAGTTCGGGGTTAGTTTCCGTATCATGTTTTTGTTTTACCTTTTAGTTAAACTCCCGAATCTCATTCCTGGAGTAAAATCTCTCAATTGCTTCGACGACGCGCTTCGCATGCTCATGCTGAGAAGCCTTTGTTCGGCTCTCCTCTTCTGCTCGTAACGCTCGTGAGCATATAGACCTTGTATGCAGCGCCGCTTTGTATGCATCTTGCTTAGCTGCATGTGCTTACCGGCGGTCGTCGTCAAGCCGGGGATTTTGTTATGGTGGCCGAGTGAAACCTAGCACATAGAAGCGGCATCTCTGATAGCTTTATAACAATTTTGCCACTAGTTTTCGATACTACATAGATACTGGCGGCATAGGACCTCTTCTGAGATTGAGAGATGCTCGATTGAAAAAGGATTTGGCAATCTCTTACGATAGTAGACATCCGACATCAAATTTCCTCACAGTATTTGCTTTCTTTTGGGATGTTCGGAATATTCGCAACCGTCCATTTTCTGCAACAAGGTAATGTTCCGAATCGATGTTCGCCTCGCGGAATGTTCGGACATCCATAAAACTGAAGGAGTGCCTTGCGTCGTCGCAATGTGATCAATCTGGTTGATGGTTGATTGATTGTGCTAGCTACGACAATGTTTTACCCCACCGCAAAGTCAAGTCAATTATCGTGAACCGTACTACCAAAGATGCCCTCTCTTCCTAGCTTTGCAATAAAATCGCCAATTTTAATGTCTTAGCTAGGGCACTCAGCACTGCTCTTAAGTCTTGTCCAAGAGTTCGTAGAAGATTTATTTGTTATCGTCATGTTTCCCCTGTCTGGGCCGTGCGCGCATATAAAGCTAATGTTGGCAAATTTAGCCTTAAAATGGATTGTTACGAGGCGCTCCTTCTTGCCTAAGTCTGCGTCTAACAACAAATCCGTATCCAAATAGGCGCTGCTTTTGCCGTCGATAACGATCGCTGTAGTCGCAGTTTTTCATCCTGTTTTTGTCCGGCTCATCCTATCGCATTTCTTGGATGGTCCCAGGCCTCCGCTAGTTGTTCGGATGCACGTGGCCTATTAATGGACCTAGCTAGTTGTTGCTTCGTATCTATAGATTTTTTTCATGGTCGGGCAGTTAACGCGGCATCTCCATTTCCATTGACTCTATTTTAGACACAACCGGATGTATGTAGAACACAAGCCTAACCAATTTTAAGCTTTGTTTTGGTAGGAGAGACCTCTAATGTATAGTCTACTGGAATGCTTCAAATATTCCCAACAAATCACTTGCAAGACAGTAAAAGGAAAAATATATTGCGATGTCGTAATATTTTATCATAAAATTAGGATCTTGAAAGTTAATGAATCGAATCAGATTGGGTGGCGTTCATGGATTACTAACGCAGAACACAATTATATCTGGAGTGAAAAGATAGCTCTAGGAGAAAGATCCTCCGCCAAAAACCCAAAGTTTCTTTGTGTGCGAAAAATGACGTGATAGGAGAGATTAGGAAGGCAGGACAACAAAGTGAGTGAGATATAGTATGTAAGCTTTATTGACCTTTACATATCTGAATGTGATATGATATTATGGATCGCGCCTTTCCTAACTATTCAACTGGTTTTGTTGTCTAGGATGTGTGCTCATAATGTGTTGTGAGAAACCAGCTATAATCGCCTTTAAACTCTATTTTGATCTCCATGGTTTGGCACTGGTGTATGACAACGAAAATAGGATTTCGCGATTAGAGTAAACCAAAATCGTTTTAGTTCATTCTGCGAAACTTTATTGTGTTCAATCGACTGGACTGAATTGGTCAAGTTGCAGGTTTTCTGTTAACCAAAAGTTAGCTAAAATATTTTTTTTTTTCGGTAGCAATGTAAAAATGCTTAGATGAGACATTATTAACCATTCTCAACAAAAATGTTACGTATACGCCCCCCACAGACCTGCTTCTTTTAATCTATTGCTCCGGCACGATTACCGGATTTGGCTAAAACAAAAAACAGGTTCATTCTTCTATATTTTTCCTTTGAAACACTCGTTTTCACCTTTTTTCCTTTTAATGTATTTTTTTTTTAAATGATAAAAAATGGAGGTTGCGTCAATTAGAGGTGCATATAAATTAATGCAAACGAACAAACATATGGTATTAGATTACTTTAAATTTTTGACATTATCATGTTATCACTGTCAAATGCTTATGATAATTAATCATTGTAATACAATTTATCATTAATTTTAAAACGGATGCAAATTGCGAAAATATGTGATAGGTGGTATAACTAATTTTGCAGCATTTTCATAAGCCATCCATTATGAGGCAATGGTTTACGGTAATACGAGTACAGTTTTAACACCGGTGTTTCTATAAATTAATTGATATAAATTTATTGCTTTTAGTATTATTATTATTACTATTTGATTCTTTTATTTTAATTTTTTGTTTTATTTAACCCAGAGAAATGTAAGTCATTAGCGAAAGTTTACATTTGGAATAAAAACTCTTATAATCTAAGAGAAAACGCGGTTAACAATTACACTTCATAGTTTACATTACCCATACCCATAGTCATTAAGAGGAGAAATATACCATTCGCCCTTCGCAATCTACAGAAGTAGATTCCTCTTAAACACAGTCAATGTAATTCCAGATTTTGAGTAGCTTATTACCTTAATATCTAAACGCTCAATATTTTTCAAATATTTTTCTATTGTTTCGCAAAACTCTTTCACTTTCGTAGTGTATTTGCACTATATTCTCTTCGGCTCGCAAAACCTACAAGTGTCCATCCGTTTCTGGCAGTCTTTTGGAATCTTTCCTTAGCAGGCAGTATCTTGATTCCTTATCAATGTACTGAGTTGCTCCTTTCTAAATTTGAGAATGTCTCTAGATTTCTTTTCATCAAAAAGTAATGCTAATGCTGCGCCTCTAGATTTGATCTTCGCTTTTAGGCCTAGTTTGTAATTTTATCTTGAGGAGTATTCTCATATTTGTTTAGCTGCCCCCTTCTCTACAACAGGCACATGCTGTGTACAATCCATTCCCCGTAATCCGTCTTTTCGTGGCGCACATCTATCTGTTACTTACTAACTCATTTATAAGGCGATAAAGTCCGGAGTGGTCTAGGCCCTCAGGTAAAATGCCTCTCCAGATACCGCGGTCTTTTGCAAGCTGCCTCCAGTTGGCGCATCTCCTTCCACTTAAGTGCGCCACTTAAAATGAGGTTGTCCTCTTCTGTGTAGTTGTCTCTCTAAGTTGATGTGGAAAACTTTGACCTAGCCATCTAAGCCGGGTTATCAATCCGTACAGTTCACTATTGAAACGTCTTCTCCATTCTCCATTGATGAAAATGGGTCCGAAAATTACCCGGAAAACTTTTCATCGATTTTCATCAGTGTCCAAACTTCTGCGCCGTGAAGCAGGACTAGGATGATCAGTGTCTTTTATAAAACCTTTTTGGTGGTTTGATAGAGGGCTTTACTACCCATTCTAAGCCCAGAAAAGCAGCGTTTGGCAAGAGTGTCTTTTCGTATGATTTCCGCGCTGTTGTCGTTGTCAGAGTTTATAGCCGAGTCAAGGTAGATAAAGTCCTCAAAGTTGTAGCTGCCTATCGTGGCATGTGTCCCATTCTTCCATGTTGTGTGTCCCTCTTTGTTGACAGCATGTACGTTGTTTTTCCTTCATTGACCGCTAAATCTGGTCACTTTGCCGGTTGTCGAAAATACTCAATTGACATCTCCCAGTGTTGTTCCCAATGTGTCTTCTTAACTGAAAGATGATACATTTGGAGATGACTTGGGAGTTTCGCACAATCCTTTTAAGAAAGATGTTGAAAATATCACATGACAACGCATGACCTTGTGTAAGCCTTTTTCTAATCTTATAGGTCTCGGTTTTGTCATCCTGCATATTCGAATGAGCCTAACAAGGATGCCAAAATTAGACATGGCTCTGTAGTGGTCATCTCTATAGATGCAGACTTAAAACCGTTGAAAAAGTAGTGTGTATCGATTTTGAACTTTTGGGTTTTTTTCCAAGAGTTTATTTATTTTGGACATTCCTGGCGAAAGCCAAATTGATAGAGTCTTACGCGTGCACATAATATGGCATACATGATTTTATATGTAATTCCCATGTAGTTGGCTCATTTCAGGGGATCGATCCACCTTGTGCAAGACCGGACAAAAAATGCTTAGGTTCCTTTCCTCCGGCTTACTTTCGTTGACCCAGATTTTAGAGATGAGTAGATATATGCTCCATATCCAATCATCAACTGCTGCTCTAAACAGCTCGGCAGTCCAGTTAGACTTAAGCTTGGAAATTGTTGTCCTGACCTCATATTGATCGCGTTTACGGAAATTTTGTTTGTCTTCCTCCAGGTTGAATGGTTCATCCTGTCTGCGCCTGGGATGTTGTTCGTCATCACCGTTTAAGAGTCTGCAGGAATAATATTTCCAGATTCTCAGTACCGACTTTATATAAGGTTGAAGTTTCCTTCTCCATCCTTGCAGATTTTCGTTCGGACTTTACGACTTTGGCATGGTCGTTTTAGTTTTTGGTAAACCTATTTGCCTCGATCGAGTGCTTGCCCTGCTCTTCTTTTTTCTTCTGGGAAGTCTATGTTTTTTTTTTTCGGTTAGTAGAGCTCGCGAGGACACCGAATCTATTTTCTGAATGTGACTGTCTGCATTTGTCATCGAACCAGGTGTTTCTCCGTTGGGGCGGGTTGAAACCCAATAAATCAGCTCTGCATTGGTTGTTTGTGTTCGATGCTGGCGGTAATGTGAAGGAATCAAACTCCACAACTATATGATGGGTTTTGAGCTGAAACGGATATCCGTTTCCATACGAATATCTTAGCTACAACATGATAATAGTCTAAATGGACATCCAAAACACTGGAGAAGCCCCTTGCGTCGATTGCAATATGAACAATTTGTTTAAAGTTTATTGATCAAGAGTCAACTGAGTTCCTTTATGAATATCAAGGCGGGGAAGCCGTGTGCTAGCCAGAGTTACATAACTTCCCGCCGCAAAATCAATAAACCTGTTTCCGTTTCCGGAGTGATATCTCGGAGGCTCTACTTTCCGATCATCTATTATGGGAAGTTAACAATAAAGTACTGATACTGTCTATTCGGATAGGGAAGCTTTTTTTTCATTATTTATTTAAAACAAACTCTTCTTAGAAACATCCACTTAAAAAGTAATAACATTTTTTCTCTGGTTAATTATTAAGCGATCCTCGCTGACCACAAGCAACACCTATGCATATTTCGGCTCAAAGAGTACCTGCATTAGATAATGCGAAAATTGGAAAATGCGATTGATTACCAACAACATGGGAAAGCTTTCTGTTTTGGCATCAATTATCCTTTCAACAATGTGGAGACTCAGTAGGTTTAGCATCTTTCTGAATTGGATGTAAAATAATATATCAGCTACTGGATTCGATATACAGTTAATAACCAGAAACTCTTATACAAACCAAGGAAACTACAGTGTAGCAAATATGTAGTCACAGCAGAGTTTTTCTCAAATTCACCACTCATTATCTCGTAAAGCTTTTCACATACTGCGCAATTTTCAAGTTTTGTCTTAATGGAAACGAAAAACTGATTGCACAAACCTCTGTTAATGTTGCAGAACACTCAGTATAGATACTTGTCAATAACTATTGTCCCCATATTATTGTAAGTCGTCATCGTTGGTACTCTCTCCCCCTTTTTCTTTGATCTACTCTTTCTTGTTTTTTTTTTTTATTTTGACCAGCCCGTTATTCTGTTTAGGATGCAATACTATCAAGTAATAAAATAGACATCGTCCTGACATACTCGTATGTCATTATAATAAATCTATCATGAACCTCTTTAAACGTTCTTTACTATCGGACAACTTATTGTTAAGAAATGACTCTATAAAAAAAGAGATAAAGTACATTTTTTTTTTTAGCGCAAAACTATAGTGTATTGAATGTTTAACAGTGTAAAAGAAAGACATTTTGATGATAATTCTGGCTTTGCCTCTTAACTTGTTTGCACAATATGCCCATATGTACTCGCCATACATACGTCAGCTCGAACTGTTCACTAAAATCGTCGACCCAGCGATTTAAAGAGAAATAAGTAGTGAGGACTTAGATAAATTGCGGCTAACTCCGCCAACCCTCTAATCCTTTTCCATGCATTTCGGATCAGATCTGTAAATATTCAATGGGATGGTCTTTTACTCTTTCCCTTCATTTCAACACCAAATACGAACATCTTTCCTCTAACCAAGGGATTCATTTCATTTTGAAGAGACAGAGTAAAAATTACAACCTTCTGTTGCGGTCGCAGTAAATCCTTAAATTTTTTTCCACATTCAAGCTGTTCAATTTACTTCGGTTTTTATTTTTATTTTTTTTATTTTTTTTTTGTGTTTTTTTATTTCAATAGTCACCAAGGTGTAGTACTATCCACACGATTAATGCCAATGGGGCTGACGTCAGAGCGAGCACAAAAACATACTCATATAGCCGTGAAAAGCATTACTATATAAATTCAAACACAAGGCTAAACTATATAACCTAAAAGTCGTGCGATAATATCCCCAGGTGATATTACTGTTCACCGGCTACCTGCTACCTATGAGTACTACCCTATCGTCGTATAACCCCTGCGCTTATATTGTTCACCACATTTTATATGTACACTTTGAAAAGCTCTGCTGTATAACACTCTCTCACCTAGCGATGGTGGCGCAGATACATTTTGCCCAGTTTGCTCGTAATTGAATTTTAAATAAACTATATCGTCTGTCCACACAAAATACACAATTTTACGAGAGTTGTCGTATAAAATATTTAAGTTTACATTTCACAATTTCTCAAGCACCACGCCAGAGGGTGGAAGGGGTAGTGCTAAAATAGGGGATTGTTGGAAAGATGCTAGGTGGTAAAGTGGTTCATCTTAACCGCGTGCACCTTAAGTCATCACAACCACAATGAGTTGGAGCATTGAACAGCAACAGCAACAGCAACAGCGCTGTGTAAAGCTAAAGCAACCAACAAGCAGTTATCATCCTTGAGATACGAATATATCGTATTTTGCCCTTTTTTTTTTTTTTTTTTTTTAAGGGAAGCAGAGATACTGGCTAGAGGTTAAGAAAGGGAAATACGTTCATATGTAGGTTTGTCTGAAGATGCTCATCCTGTAGAAGGGTAGTTCTAAAGATGTGTTTCGTAAGTAGTTGCGGTTATTTTTCTGTCTTATTTTTCTCATTTCAAGCCCAAAGACGATGTAGATGAAGAAAATATTAAGAAAGTGATTTTTTTGCTTTTCCCTAATATACTCGTACATAGCTATGGAGATCATACACGGATTGCTACGACGTTCATGGGTAAAGATACATTCGTGTCTCTTGCTGCACATATTTTTATTGCTTTATTATTGTTAGGTTGGGTACCCTCTCTATTTGTACGTGTATGTCGCCAAAATGCAATATTTATACCGGATGTTGTAGCATCCCAAGTATATAAAGGATATTTCGTGCAGTAAAATGCTGCAGTTGTATTTTTTTTTTTTTTTTTTGTAAAGAAAATAATAAGAGCTTCCTGTGAACAGAAGTTTCGAGTGTAATTACACAGCCAAGAATGTTGGGTTGCAGTGTTTATCTGCAGAAGTATGTATATTTGAGGAGGTAATAAGAAAGCCTGATGTATGGATACATGTATTTACATATTACATATATAGATAAGTTCAGGGAATGTTGCAATTTAAATTTTCTTTTGGATGTTGGTTATCTCTTTACAGGTATTGAAATGTTTTTTTCCTATTTTTATTAATATGGGTATAATGAGGCATCATTTCGGGCATATTTTCTTCATTATTCATAGCATTGGTTTTTAATATATGATTTTCGTATGAAACTCGAGTATAATGTAATGGGAAAAAAGTGTTCCTCTTAATTTTTGGAGAAGCGGTGTTATTTAATGACTGTCAGAAATACTCGTCAATTGTCAAAAATGTATTATACATTTGTACATATGGTACACTCGTAAATGGCCCGGATACACTTTTTCCATAAAAGTGTGAAGTATATTGTCATATACGATACAATGCAATAGTGATGTACTTGTATAATACATTAAGATGCAAATATAATACTGTATTAAATTTATTTCTTTAACTCTTATTATATTTTTGGTCAGAATTATAACCAAAGCCAGAAAAAGTATGCCTATTGTACCTGATGCCTGATCTAGCTTGATACAACGCTAAATATATGTATCTAAATACAATGTGAAGACAGCCCTCTTGTTCTATCGGTAACAGCTCATCTCTCAATATTTCAAACGTTGTTATAATATATTCAGATTTTTGTCATTATCCGGAAATTAAAATCTCCAATTAGCTATGTAGGTTATCGTTAGTAATCGCTTTTAAAGCTCCTTGCTTTATCATCATCGTTTTCTTCGTATCTTCAGCTTCCGCAGAAGTCATTGTAGGAGATGGTCAACTTTTGGACATGCCATATTATAATTTTTTTGTGATTCGAAATTTCGTTGGATCTTCTTTGCTCTGTCAGTGGCCATTTCATCTCAAAGGTATTCCATTGATCCAGCAAGCAGTACTCGTACCTACGGTTTATTTTCTTCAAGTTATCCGCCTAGGAAAGAAACCCCGGAAGCGGTAGTGGTACTTCATTGTCGCTTTGTTTACATTATTTGTACATGAAAGACTTTCTTTATCCAATTATTGAACTGGGACATTGGATAATGACCTCGTACTCAGAAAAGATGATGCTAAACTGTTAATATCATTACGATATTCCTGTCAGTTTAAATGTCATGGATTTCGTTGTGGATATGAACGATTTAACTGCTGTCTGACTATCGATATGCGCTTTATGTTACAGGTGGTTTGAAAAGTCTGACACATAGATGGCGACTCTAATAACATATCCATACGATTTTTAGTTAGTGTTTTTTTTCTTTTTTTTAAAGAACTTAACACTCAAGTGGGTATGATACCATTTAAATTGCCTGAGCACATGTTAAGTTTTTAGGAAAATGGAACAGAGAGAAAAAAATATTTTTGGGCATCCAACATTTAATGGGGAGACCAAACTATTAGTATAATTGAACTTGTTGTTGTATTCTAGGCAACCACACATCTTACGTTTAAAAATTAATGTAAATAATTTAAAATTGTCTTATTCTAATTTACTGGCCCCTTGCGGACAATGCTTATAATATTTTTTCGACGTTTTTGACGGTTCTTATTGTTATTCTTACTCTTATACTTATTACAATATAAACTAATAAAACATTTTTAAGAAAAAAATGGAGTCCTTTGTTGTTGTATGGATTACCCCTTTCTATACTAAAAGTTGTACCCCATCTCTTTTATTCTTTTATGATTTTTTTTTTAATTTTTTATAATGTTCATATTTTCTTCAAATTACTCTAAACGGCTAAAAAAAAAAAACTTGGCTGACCGACTTTGCTCCCTACACTACACAGTATGCGAAGAAAATGACGAAGAAGCTTCCCCTCTTTCAGCTAGCCACCAAAATTGTTATTGCTGCCGAACAACATCCCTCAAGTCGCGACCCCCTACTGCCCTACTGAACCGGAGACGCTGCGCACTGTCATGTGCGATGTCTCTGTCGTAGTTGAGTCGCCTGTCCGTAGCTGTTCGAGCTTAGAAGCAGCGCTAATTTGTCCTGGTCGCTTCATATCAAGGTAGAGGAATGCTTTTGGATGAATAAAGCCGTCAAAGCGCACTCGCGATTGGGTTGTTCGACGAGCCTTCGGGACACCTTAATAACAAACTGGCCCACCCTTATTAGGTTCGCACTATTGTACAAAACCTCATTGGGATAAATGTGTACTCAGACTCTGATGTTCTGTATAAGCGAAGATAGGCCCTAAGGTAAACACCCAAATCTAAACTTGGTCTCACATTGAACCACACGGGACATCCAAATACAAACATAGGCCGGATAAGAGCCTTTTAGCTGATCACCATAACCCTCGCATTGAGTTGACTGCTATAAAACAGTCTCTTTGTAAGGGCAAAAGCTCCTTTGGCTCTGACCAGAGCAACATCCGTATGTTTGTTTGATCCCAAGGTATCTGACTGCATTTCGACAAGCAAATGGCTGTACATGTTGCCCCACAATTGAAAATTTTCGCCAATTCTTTCTAGAGCCTCCACACAAAGACGTCCTAAACAGAATGGTTTCCGACTTCTAAAAGTTTACCTTCAATCCACCTACCATCCAGTCGTAGCAATATCGTTTAATTTTATCGAAGTCACGTTGCAAAAGTATATTAAGACGTCAATTTTTGGACCCTGATCTGTAGGCAATTAAGTCGTCTGCGTTCACTATGGCGTGGTGAAGTGGAAGCCAATACACTACCACTTGATCCACGGCCACCGTGGCTACGTATCAAAATTTGATATTATTTCGACCATTAGTCGTCGAAGTTGGACCTGTTATATAACGAATCAGTATGCTGTGACTGCGATTCGATGCTTTAATGTTCCAACTGCCTTCTGGGCATAAATACAATAAAACTTGGTTGGGTTCTCATTGTAGGTCTCTTGGTCTACCTGTTGTCCTCACTTTATGGCTATTGCTTCTAGGATCCTTTAATCACAGAAGTGAGCCTATTTTTTACGTCTATCTGTGAATTCTGTATAGATTTCACGAACGCGTATAATTAAAGATGAGAGATTTTGTCGCATGTAAGCGTTTTCCCCAATCAAGTTCAAGGTACGGGTGATCTAGGAATGAGTGGCTACTTGATATGGGACATTTTGGCAACACAGGGATTAGAGAGTACATAGGTATTTTTATTAAAAATGTGATGTTTATTTTTCAGTTCCAACAGCTTCTTCATTTAAATGGCTGTACAGCTTAGGGTTGACCAGTTAGATTGAAGCTATCTCTAGTCTTGTGCGACAACTGCGACTTTGTACGTACGAGTATAAACATGTATAGTACTTTTGTATGCTACATAAAAAAATGTTTCCTCTGCTTTGCACTCATACCTTACCTAAACTAAATACCTAAATAGTTATATTTGTCCGCGCATTGAATCACCTCCTCCTTCGCTTGACGCAAATACTGACGGGACAAAAGCTTTTCGAAACGTGGCTTTTGATTGAATAACTACACGCCTTGTCATGTATCCAGGGATAATAGCCTCAGTTCGGGTATCAAAAACTATAGGTGAATACAGGTATTTTGCGTCGGTTGTAATCCATACAGTGTGTTCCAGAAAAACGTGTGTTAAATTACTTCTTTTACTTTATTCACATACACATGTTTGTAGCCATATTATTTTCTACTTGCATGTCGATCATGCATTTTTTTTCATTTCCTCACTATATTTCCGTACTTCGGCGGTATAACATCCTTACAAAAGGAGTCCAGTTTTCAAAAATCGTTTTAAAAGTGTTTTCTTAGTAACTAACCCAAAATGGCCTGAAATAAGTATTAATTCGCCACAAATATTATCGAGAAAAGGAATTAAAGTACACAATGCGACGCCATTTTTCAGAACCTGGCATCAAAAACAGGAGCACCAAACCTAAATCGCTACTGATCCAAAAACATATTGAAAGAGGCTAAGTAGGGCAACGCAGAATTTGGATTGCAGATGAGTCTTCGTTTTTTGTTCATAATTATTGGAAGAAATCTTTGACAAAAAAATATGAAAAGTTTCTGCAACGCACAGTAAAACATAAAAAAAAAATGTTCAGGGTGCTTCTCGACCGTATCATTCGAAAAGTACGAGTATTCACACAAAACCTCTATGCACAATTCATGGTAAAATTATACCAGGCAGGTTTGCTAAAGTCTGCCGAATCTCTGTATGGACGAAATAATTATGACTGGATTGTGCAAGAGGATAACGATCCAAAACAACGGTATCGCCTCTGCACGCGTTGGAAAGAGGAGAATGACATAGAGACTTTAGATTGGCCGTTTCAAAGTCCTGATGCGAATAAAATAGAAAATGTGTGGTCTCTAATAAAGCAGAGGCTTAAGGGAAACAAATAGCCATGATAAAACAACTTGCGCTGGTCTTGAATCAAATTTGCAGAGGCCTAAATCTAGAATATGCGAAAAAATTAAGTTAAGGTTGTGCTAGACGATGTAAAGCAATTATAAATAATAATGATAACTGGACTCTACTGTATAGTTGCTCAACTCGATTTGATATATACTTTAATAAAAACATATGATTTAGTAAAATTCTGACATTTCCATTGGTTTTTGAGACACACGTTTTTGTTGAACATACTGTATATGTATATGATGAAATTGACTGAGGATCTATTAGTGAACAGTGTATTGCAGAGAATGTGGGTTATTTTTCTTATAAGTTTTGACCACGAGATCGCAGGCCCTATTGTTTCCTTCTGTTTATATTTACATATATATTTTTGTCTTTCTCTCCTCTTTTTCATTTTCTTTATGCATATTGAAAGCGTTTGAATACCTTTTACATTGTTGTTTTCGTTGTAAATCGCACATTAGTTATTCTAATGCTAGTTATTCACCCTGTTGATATGAAAACTGACAACAAACTTTGTACCTACAAAATCTTTACTAAGACCTTTCCGCCGGGGTTGTTAACCTCGGCGCTGTTCTCCTAATACTTGGAGCTTTCGTGACATGACTCACAGCATTTCAAATTGCACATTCTTATCCATACCCGCAATATGTCATGCCTATCTGCTGCCAAGTGGCTATATACAAAATGTTATTTTTAAAATTAGAATGCAAACATAGCTTCTTATATGTGTTAGAGAGCAAATTACTGAATGAGGCAGCAGGGTTAATCGCTTACAAAAATATTTATGTCAATATCAACATTTTTTTAGATAGTGATTGACCTATTTCACTCGAAGCTTTTGAAAAGAAAAAAATATTTCAATATTGCAATGGGATAAATCTTAAATTTCAAATTTGTAAACACTTCAACTTAATCTAGACCAGAAACTAATCCCAAAAACAAAGATCTTTTATCCAACTTATTCAAATAAAACAACAAAAAAGAAGGGATTCCTTCAGTATCCTGAGGTAGAGCTGAAGCGCTCAGTTAGCTTAATACTTTTTTTAATTTTATAAATGCTTGAAATTTTCCCTAGGAATAAGTTAAACCTACTCCAAGAGGCAAAGATTCTCCTTCCAAGCTTAATTGTGTTAATTATTTTATTCATCTAAGTAAACAATCACCGGCAGGAAGGTGGAGTAGGAGGGTAGAAAAATACAACAAAAAAATTAAAAAGAACTTGTTGCTTTCTTTCCTTCGTGCTCTATGTTTCGGTATCAAAGAGACTTTTCGGTTGTTCCAACGTTGGCTCCGTTCGCTTTACTTTCAATTTTGTTAATTAATTTCCTTTATGTTTCTTTGTTGCGCGTTTGTTCATCGTTCTTCGTTCGCTCAACAATCGTGGGGGGGGGATGGGATAAAAGGTGTCTGCAATGTGGTAGTGGGTGGTCTAGTAGATGGGGTGAGCGTCATATTCTATATGCATACTGTTGAAGTTTATATCTCCTACCTCAGAGAACGTGTATGACCGAGAAGAAGGTTAAAACCCGCGTAAACATTTCCATCCCCTGCACACTGTATGTTTGTGTTGGTGGATTTTTTCGCTTTAGCATTTCTAGGATTCATTTATCTATTCCCTTAATCTGATGATATTTACTTAGAAAGATGAGAGTCTCGGTATTCGGTCTACTGTTCTTCGGTTCTGTTTATGGTGTTTGGCATTCTGTGGAAGGAGGGTGGAGTTCCATTTTTATTTTCGTTTTTTTAACATCTTTAACTTCTATTTTATTTTATTCTATCTTTTTTATGCTATTTGTTGTGATGTTTTGTTTTGAACAGCCACATAAGGACTCCACCGAGGGTTGTTGCCGTTGAGCACGCGACTTTTGATTTTCTTGTCTGCAAGTAATTTCTCCTTCTTTATGTTTGTATGGATACATACTCGTATAAATATGTATGTTTTTTTTTTTTTTTTCTGTGTGTTTGCTTTCTTGCATTTACTTTGGTGTATTTCTGTAATAGGAAAGGTAACAAGAGGGACTATCTTTCATCTCTGGCAAATAGGCATTTAATTTGAATAAAGACTAATTAATTAAATGAGTAAGTGTGTGTGCGTTTGTATGGCTATGAGGAGGTTTTTATCTTGCAATACGCAGAGATGAGTAATTTCTGTGTATTTGTTTTTTGGCGAATAAGCTTAGATTTTTTTTTTTCTATCACCTGAAATTAGATAAAGTCAAAAGAAAAACGAAAATTAAAATGAAATAAAAATGAAGGAAATTCTAAAAAAGGAAATGGGTGTTATCAAAATGAAATGGAGAAGAAATTTTTGTTGATTCATAATAAAATAATTAGATATGACAAATACGAATGTGAGTAAGAGGAGAGACAAGCAAAATGGGACTTTTCATTTGAGGACGAAATGAATGTGGAAATCTCATCACAAAATTAGTGTTTTGATTACTCTGGAAGTTGATTTTTAGAGATTCTCTCAGGATTGAAGTTAATAGAATTTATCCATCATTCATCTGTCCATTAACAAATTAAAATTTACCTTTTGTAAAGAAACTAAGCCGTGGAATGTCTACCAAGTGTGAGCGAAATATTTTAGACTCTCTCCCCACTCGTTGAGATAAATGGTTTTGTTTCAAGTACATATGGTATGTCTTCGAAAAAGTTATTACTTATTGTCGAAATGGGCTATAGTGCTTCATTTCTAAACGTGTGGGATATACATACTTCCATATTTTATAGTCGTCAGGCCGACGCTCGGACAGCCGAACCCATTGCCTATCTTATTTTGCCAATTTTTGTTTTTATTTTCAACCATGATTCAATTTTCGCACTTTGATGATTCTTCAGGTCGTTTATCCATTCCTTATATGAAGGACCTTAAGAAAGGAAAATTACTTTTTATTCCCTTTTGCGTTTCACTTGATTCTCCGAAATACATTTGATAATTCCTTCTGTCCATTCTTCGAGAAACTTCTACAATAGTTAATTCGGAGAAAAACTAAGATGAAGACCATTTCCATTATTTCCTGTACATAAATAAATCGACGCCCTTGTAAATAAAATAAGATCAAATTCAAGCCATACATGCAAGGGTAGAACCGCCATTGTGTGCCATTAATTTTCGCAGCACTGAGTTCCATATAAAGTCAGCATACTTGTCTTACATTGGTGTTTCTGCAGATGTTCCTTATAGTCGAATCTAAAGGATTTTTCATTAGATACACCCTGGTTTTTTAATAAAGAATCTCTGAACTCACGAATAGCATATCTGGACAAATGGCATATTCGTATGACTGTCCCTCCATTTAATCATGGAAAGGTATACTCGTACACTTCAACAATGTTTACAAATCATACAAATTTTCTATCAAAATTCGCAGTTAGCTATGCCTACATTACTTTCTTTACCTCCAATTTTCGGCTGTTATAATCCTCCAGATAAGCAAGCAATTACGCGTTTTGTGAAAAAATTCGAATCGACTTACTCACTCCAGCGAAACGCCAGAAATGAAGAGAATATTGCGAATGGATGTGTGCTGGTAAGTCAAGACTGCAATCATTCAATTCTGCACCATTCTCAAGATTTGGGCATCTCTTACGGCTTATATGATCGTAAGTACCTAAAACCAATAATTATCGTGTATTGAAAAGATCAGATTTTAACCAAAAAATCATCCTCGGCGAGGAGATACATTTTTGTTTAAATGGGCTTTTACATTTGGTCAAACGGACCGCCGAAGCTGTTTTCACAACAGCCTCTGTCTAAAAAAAAACAAAACACCGACTGTTTGGTCTAGCTTTAATGCCAAGGGCACCATTGGGCCGTACTTCTTTCGGGATGATGCCAACCGGGTCGGTTACAGTCAATGGATACCTCTGTCAACCTCTCTTTGATTTGGGTCGAGCGATTTAACATCTATAGTAGGCTCTTTTCTTTCGGCTTACATCAAGTCTCTAGTCTATGCGACTAAGCTAGAAAATTTGACATAAAGTTGGTTGAATATCGGTAGAATTATGCGAAAAAGTCATGAAAAATTGGGTCTAGCGCGTCAGTTCATGCAAGCGGTTCCGTGGAGTACATTTGTATAATATAATATTTCTTAACTGACGGTATCAATTATATGATATTTTAATTTAAAATAAAAATGCCATTGATACCTTAAGTATACATTTTTTTACCCGTGCCTAAAAAAAACAATTTACAGCTCATGTAACGAAAAACCCTGTACTTATGTATTACCTCTTCAGTTTTCGAAATAAATGCGTAAACGTTGGTAGTCGTTCTGGCCTGTGGTTAGTTCATCGTTTATTGCTCAAGAAGTCTGGGTTCAAATTCAGTCAGAAGAGAAAAAAATCCGACAAGCATGACAAACCTGCGAATGTCGAAATTCCTGATTCTGACTATGATAAAATCTTTCACTGTTTTACCATTCAAAATCGACAGTGAGAGACAATAGGTAGGTACGAGTACCTAAAGGCGGAATCTTATGACTAAAAAAAAAGTAAGTGAAGAGGGCCTGTGTTCCAAACCAATTAACTTATTTGTTTATTGCATTTTATTTTTATTTTGTCATATCAAATTCAACTAAGTTTTATTTTCTTCCTATTCTCTAACTAGTGCAATTCAAGCCTTGACTCTAATCTACTCACAATTACTTCTGGCGATGAATAGCTGTAGTTTAATTTGGGAAAAGTAGAACCCATAATGGAAAGATAACACCATGAAATGCTAGATATTTCTCTTATGCAAAGCCTATTCTGACATTAAACCCCGTGGTAAAGCGAGTGTTTTTTTTTTATTAAATTTATTCGTGGGCGAAAATTGTGTAAACGGGTGTGTGATATGTCGCTAATCTAATGGCAAGGTTGTTATTAAGTTATTAAATGATCAGTTAAGACATAAAAAGCTAAGGCTGGCTATCTATACTTGATTAGTGCACACATCATGTAAACACATTTTCTACAAGTATACTAGAAGAGAAATGACTGAAAGAGTGTCCCATTCTTGCTCTACACCAGTCCTCAACGTTGTGAAGAGTTTCTTTTAAAGCCACATGATAGCTGGTTGCTTGACGCAACAAGGAATATTCCTTCGTCAATTCGATGCCCTTTCCTCTATCTTCATATTTTGTTACCAATAAAAACTTTCCGAGGACACTCGTTCGTTGGAAGAGCTTGGTAACCTAAGATCCATTGGTTTATGACCTTTGCGATTTTATTAATTTATATATTTTTATTTTTTTTATTTACCGCCTGCTCAAGACATTATGAACAGCCTTAAAGTAGAGGTAATGAAGTACATACATACTCGTACTATTGAACGTATACAGGTTATAACTAAGAAATGAATATCTCGTCATAGCTTAGCAAACGCATACGAAAATTAATGAGCTGAGGAGCGTTGAAAGTGAGACAGGTGTTAAGGATGAAGATTCTAAAGTCCAAAATTGGTTGAAAGAGCAATAAAATCAGATGAGGCCAGAGCCATTTCGTTGTTATTCGAGGTTACCAATTGCCATGTATATTGGTATTATAATCGTTTATATGTAGCAAGCCCAGACTTATTTAACGCGCAGCTAAGCATTTATGACCATTGTATAATATTTCACTGTGGGACGCATACAAAGCTGTATAACATATATTGCGTTCAGATCGGATGAGGTGAATCATACCATGACATTTTGTAGGTCATTGGCAAACATATCGAGAATGGAAAATTATTCGTTTTCGACGATTCACTTGTATATTGATTGGGTATTCAGGGTTTTCCTAAGCGACAGAAAAGTCTTTTGGAAGCATTCTGAGATAATCCAGATTTAAAACATATGTAAGCTACCGTTTATAACTCTACAGAGCTATAGGTACACGATGATGTTTATTTTGTGGATATCAGACTTGGAATGTAGTTTCTAATTTATCAATCCTGAATTCACGTACTCTCAACAAAATATTTCGATGCCAAAGCCTATTAAATGCCTTTGAAATATCAAGTTGTTTTCGTGAGATTGATGTAGGATGTTTGGTTTGGTAGGCGATCATTAGGATGTTGCCGTATTTCAAAATACTTCATAAGCGGCGATTTATCAGTGATTAGATTATCGATGATTCACGGGAATGTCTTTGCACAAGACCTTAATAAGTGTTGCATTAAAGCGAACTTTATCCGTTAACGAGTTCAACCAGTTTGAAAGTATTTAAAAAAAAATGGCCTGTTAGTAGCATTAAAATCTATCAAAGTCAGCTTATCCTGTCCATGGGACATTGCTTTCAGCTAATCAATATAGTCCATATATACACTTGCTTAGGCCAAGATACAAAATTCCTAGCACATTTGCAAGAAATTGTTCTTATGACAATATAAAACACATGCTTTATGACTATGTTGTGAGTGACATGACAGGAACAAAGCCTTCTTAGCTTTATTTCTAAAAATACCTAAAAAAAAAGGGGTTTCCCGTTTGTCTTCTAAAGGAAGGTGTCTTAAAATGTCACTTCTCTGCATGTCAGGAGAGTGGATCATTTATGTTAAGATTTTCCACATAATTAAATGCATGTACATATGTACTGTCATAATAAATATAAGGTGGCGCAAAATTAATCATCCAATTTTGTTTTTGAAGTACTTTTTTTACCAAATTAAAAAAAAAATGATTTTGACTGATGAAAATCTTCATTTGGACCTTTACAATTGTTTCTGTTAAGTGGAAAAGATGATGTCCGCCAAGTGGCTGCCGCCAGTGTTGATACACATTTGTGCCCGTTTTATCGAATTTACCATGACTTTCCGCAAGATTTCCGGTGATAACTGTTCGCATTCCTGGCATAAACCCGCTACTTCAAGTAGCCGCAAAGAAAGAAATCTGGGATGTCGGCCATGCCAAGTCGCCGAAATGTGGCTCGTGCTGTGTGTGCGCGGTTGCACCGTTTTATTGAAACCACATGTTCAACAAGCCCAGCTCATCCAATTCCGGCAGTAAGAAATCGTTTATCATGGCCCTGTAGCGTTCGCAACTAACAGTGCTCCTATTGCTTATGGCGTCCTCAAAAAAATACGGCCTAATCACTCCTCCGCGTAAACACCGCACCACATGGTGGCTTTGAGTGGATGTAATGGCTCTTCGTGCATCACACGAGGATTTTCAGTGCCCTCGTGGAAATGCGCCTCGTCGTCTGACGGTCAGGAGGCATTAACTGATGCACTGTTTACACTTTGTACGGGAACATGTGTAAGTCTTTCACTAAAATTCGCTGTAGGGTCCGTCTGGCTATGCCCAATTGCATGGCCAGTCGTCTGGTTGATGTTTCTTGGTTCTCAGCGACATCGGCAGCCAGGGCCGCGACATTCTCGGCCGAATTGCCAGTCCGGTGGCGGCCACGCCCTGCATGGTCTCCTGTGGTGGTTCCACTATGTTCGAGTCGAGTGGCTAAGCACCGGAATGTTTGCCCAGTTGGCGCGACACGATTACGAAATCGACGTCAAATTTTACGCTGCGCTAACACCACCGACTGATTATTGGTCAAAAACATCGACACAATTATTCCATGCCCTTGCGGAGTATATCGCTCCATTGCTTGTCTGTTTGTATACTGCAGCTGTATAGTTCACAAATGTCAATTATGATTAACGTACGACGCCATTTGCAAAAATTATACTATCTTCCGATAAGGTGATTGATTTTGCGCCACCTTGCACAAATTCTTTACTTTTGGATGTCGTTGCTGACGCTGACACACAACTTCTAAACTTTGGAAATTACATCGAAAATATCGAAAAAAAAGCTTCGAGCACTTCTAAACCCATCGCTGCTCTTGTCCAGATAATTTCTTCGGTGAAGTCTAGACGAGAATGGTGTAGTGATAAAATAAAAAGCTAAAGCGTGTGGTATTTTTGCTAAATCAATTGGACTCACGCATTTTGGCCAAATAGAGTATATTTATATCGTAGGATACAAGTTTATCCTATATATCATAGATATCACGAAGATAGATAGTAATACATATCTTTCGATTATCCATTGACGTAATTGACATATTGACGCCCCAAGGAATCATCAGATAGCTCGTATAAACTTATCGGTATTTGCGTAAATATTATAGGTTACATGTTAAACATTTCCGATTACAATCAATACGATTTATGCCATTCTAAAGGTCGGTAATGAGTTTTGCCCAAAAAAGAAAGAATAGGATATCTTAAACCGTACACCAACAAATCATAAACATTTATCGGTACATATTTTTAGTGTCTTTACTAGCTTTTTTGAAGTTGAATTTTTTTTTCTTTATAATGGTTACTTCTGTTGCATTGTTTTGGGGATCATGCTCAAGATCATTTTCAAGATTTAAAGGAAATTTTGGTTGCTATGCCATCGAAGACAAGGTGTTGTTGTTAATAATGTTATTTTGCTTAAACTGTGATACTCTTTGATGTCTTAAATCGTTACATATAATTATTTTCCTAATGATAAACTAAAGCGAAAAGTTAGAAAATAATTTTTGGTACGCTCCATTAGTTAGCCTATCACAATCGTCTACGTTTCATTTGGATTATGGACACGTGGACATCATGATACCCTTCCCGCGCAATAAGTAAGTTTTCATAGATATCCTGCAAAAGGTGTCATATTCTAATCATCTATTTCAATCAAGAAAAATCGATTTTGCATGTCAACTTTATGTAGGTGGCTTGTTAAAAGCACCTGTTAACCTAAGAGTTTTTTTCCACCACGTAAGCTTCAAAGTAACAAAAGCCTATTTGATATTCTACTCGTTCGTAACCACCACATCGAATAAAATAAGGACATCATCATTAACCAAAAAATCTCACATCTTTTTGGGGTGCTGTACTTTTTGAAAAATACTAAACCAACAGCTAATCTGATAATTAAAATGTTCCCACGAGCTGGCAAAATTGTTCACAGTGCCCACCCAGACTAAAAGTATCTTAATCTTTGAAAAGGGAAAAGAGAACCTCCAAGCAAGCAGCTAAACTGTGCGTGTAAATTAATGCGTGTCATTAGGCTTTGAGGTATCTCATTAGTCACTGCCACTACGGGTAACCCTCTAAGTATTCCGAATTCATTTCAATCTTCTCTTCTTCCGCACATCTTCGCTGTCATTGCTCCAGTGAAAGGAACTCCTCACTCTTTCGTCCTTTCCTCATTGTGACCTGTATGTATGTACATATGTCGTATGCCGTACGTACTCGTATTACATACATAATTCTCCTTCTGCACGAAGCGCGTAGGGATTCTTGTTATATTTTTCTTCTATCATCTATTTTTCTCTCATGAATTCTTTTAGGATATACAAATTTACACCGGTAAACAGAAAGTAACTCGCTTTTACTCTATCCCCTATGGGCCACATACACTTGTATACTGTTCATTTACAAAGGATTAGATGCGTTTTTGTTAGATAAGATATACCGATATATGCACATATGGATGTAAGAGTAATGCCCGCGTAAAAACACTTTGCGCGCTATATCTGTATGTACACGGTTGCCAAAGTATCATGCCATACTTATAGGTATAACCATCATTGTCGACGTCACAGGGTCTTTTGTAAAATGATGGGTACTATGGAATAATAAATATTTGAAGGTTCATAAATCTTTTAAGGTGCTCTGGTTCTTATTTTGGTTCTGCTCCAAGTTGTAGTACCGTATTAGGTATTTCACTATAAGACTTGTCCAGGTTCTTTTGGTATGTGTGCACTACTCGAGCACCTATCCTGCTTTTATGGTAAATACGAGAAAAATCGATTTTGTCCTTTTCGGTTGCGTTTCGTTACGTTACGTTTTACTTAACTCTTCCGAGTTCGACTACTCAACTGACTCTTTCTTATCCCTTTGAATAATGAACAAGCACAACCGGCAGAGGATTCATACTTTTTTTTTTATTTATACATACATATACTCGTATTGGACCAAAGGATCACCTGGGAGAGAACCTTTTTCTGCTGTGTTGTACGGTATATGGTATGTACCTGTATATTTAAAATTGTAAAAGGAGAATCAGAATAAGAAATCGACTGAATCAGGATAATAATTCGCGGATGTTTTATTTTTATTTCCTCCAACCTGTACAAATCTGTTCAACAAAATATAATAAATATTCCAGGGGAAGGATCTTGCCTTTTTTTTCACAATTCTATATCAAGGTTCAATAAATCTTTTGATGTTCTTCCCTTAGAGAAATTTTTCATTCATCCAGCACCAGCGAGAAGAGTAGCCTTATGAGGTAAGACCTTGAAGCAGAAGAAGCTAGTAGTTTCTGTGACTAGACTTGGCTGACCTTCTGGTAAAGTTAAATTTATCTCATTTTCTGTTAAGGTGTACCTCGTGTTATTGATGATTAAGAGCAGGTCCACGTCTACAGCAGTTAGCACACTACTTCAAGTTTACTTTTTTCCCCCCTTAAGTTCATGATCGTTTATTTTGCGTTTAACTGGGCATTCCAATGCTGGTTGTTGCTTCCAAGACAGCCTTGATTTTTTCTTTATTAAATATGTATTTGGGAACAATTGTTATGGTATGCGAACGTCCAATTAATGAACCTTAACCTGGCGGCATACGTATACATGTGGGTCTTTCACGCTGCTTGTCGTTGGTTGTACTTGTAGATCGCCAGAATGATTAACAACCCGGAGAATGCATTGTACGGATATTTTTGCCTAGGTGGTGTACACTCACATTTAATCGTGTGCTAAGTTAAAATACATTTCTACAAAGACTCGTATTGTTGCAAGAAACTAGGAATTTGGTATTTTTTTTTTTTTTTGTATTAAGGCAAGATGTGTGTAAATTGTAAGCTGACAGTCATCTTAAGACTGAAACAAAGGCTTTCCTAGAAGAAAAGAAAAAGGAGATGTCTGAGAAATCGCTACTGCATGAGTCTTCGGTGCAGAAGTCTTTTCGAAACAGATTCTTTGGTGACAATGTCTTTGAAAAAAGTCCATAGTGATGGTACAAGTAATCGCAGTTTGTGTCACATTGTTAACAAAGGTCCTTTTTGCAAAGTGAATTATACTAAAATCTTTATAATAAACAAAAAACAGCTTGGTTATTCTATGTCATTCTATTCTGATGTGTCATTGCTAGTTTCCTCTTTCTTTTTTGCAATTTCTTTTGTCTTACTGATGTTGCAGAGTAAATACTCGTATGTAGTTAAATGCATATACTCGTATATTTACGTGTACAAACATAGTACGTGTGTGAGGGAGAATTTCTGTTTCCAAGTAAGCAGCAAACATAAAGTTGTTATCCTTTAATTCCATTTGATATCAATGCTTCCTTGTTTTAAACTTTGTACAAATGGTGATGTGAGCAAAAGGATGCACTCGGTTTCCGTTGGGTGCAGTCCAGGAACGTGCTGATAGTGTTTGTTTGATTTTTGCTTTGACGATGAAAGTTAATGTGAAGTGGATTTCGCTTTGAATTTGGGCCAACGAAAAGAATTACCAGGAGCACGGGCTGCTTTGTTTATAGTGTTTGTTATAGTCCAGTAGTTTTGAAAATAGACATTCGATAAAAGACTGAATTTTTTTTTTCAAATTTAAGTTAAAAAACAATCCAAACAACATTTCTTGCTAATTTTTTTTAGCGCCAAAATTAACTGATTGTTAAAACAGCGCTAATTAACTCAACGGTTCCTATATGCATATGTGGAGTCTCAGAAGACAGCATTATTATTCCAACTTGACGTTGGTTTACACCCGGAATCATCCTTCTGAACCATTTTATTCTTAAAGAGGCTAATTTACCGCTTTTTCATTTTTTTTTCTTCTTTCGTATCATACTACTGCAAGAGGAAGATTTCAATTTTATCTGCATCCAGCTGTTGTTTTACCATAATTCACAACAAGGTAGGTATTTCTTCCACAATACTCGCCGAGTCTTTAGCCAAGGCAAAGCACCTTTCCAACCCTGTTAATCCCAAGCATACAGCTGCACCTATCGGTTTAATACGTCAAGCTTACTGGTATATGCGACAGCTTGATCCTTCAATCATCTTTTATTTCTGAACGGGCTTCGATTCAACAACTTTAGTTGTATACAATTTCTCCTCCTTTTTGGAGCAGGAAAGATTATAGTTTTCAGAACATCATTTGAGTCTTTCAAATGGGAGGTCTGGAACATAGTTGTTTCGGCAATCCAAAGTAGCAACGGTCAGTATTCGTGGGTGTCATTTCTGGAGTTAACACCACTTCCGAGCTAAGTTAATTCCTTATTTATTTCAAACTTATAGCTTTTTCTCAACCGTTTCTGGTTTTTATGACTTGCAATTTGTCTAAGAGCTGCTTTTCACCTTATATTCAATTGCCACGGTATGCACGTGGTACTTTCGCTCTATTAATTGATGTTAATGTCGTTACCATAGTCAAATGGCTGGGCGGAATTTTTAAAGAAATTGAACACTATCTGCTCCACCACAAAATTGAAGAAGCCCTGTCAGAAGTCCGCTGATTCACACAAAGCACTAGAATGCTGCCTTAAAGTTGATATAAATTTACATAATTTGTGTACATGTAAAGATTTTGTCTATAGTCGTTACAGCCACATTCGATTGGGGAAAGGACTATTTCATTGTAGAGTTCTTGGTACTCCATTAACCACCCTTCTTTGTATCAACTAAATAGCTGCTTAAAATGTTGTATAAATGCACCTGCGGTAGTCAGTGGATTGATTATAAAATTCATTTAAATCACGAAGATCAAGCGCTTTGAGCTGTTAGCATTATTTCTAAAAATTTCGAATTTCTGTTTTTTTTTCTTGCTCTTGATTCAATATTTTTCCTTAGCTACTTTATACTTTACTAGGAGTGCCTTTTTGTATTCGTCCTCTGTTGATGGCGTTTGAAGAATGCAATACTTCCTTGATGATTCTCATGCACCATATCTTCCATTGATCGGCATGTGGTCGATTTGGTTGGCTGTTCGAAGATTAGTAACTAGCTAGGCGACTAAGTGATTTCTTTCGCTCACGAACCTTGTGCTACTCATTACCGTGTTCAGTGCAGTTGCGAATTCTACAAGGTTAACAAATAAATCATTTTGCTCTTCCGTAGTTGATTGACTTGAAAGTTTTGCTGGCCGGAGCAATACTATTCTCATGCACAGCTTTCTTACTGTCCGATTTTTTTAGGTTTATTTTTCTATCGAAATGTTAATAATGTTGACTTCGTCGTCGAATCAAATATACTGTATAATACCATTACATTTTGAAACCTTCTGCAAAAGCCAGTTGACTTTCGATGGAGTTTCATCTTTAGTGGCCGCCTAATATTTGTTATCCAAAGTATTTGAAATTAACATTTGTTATCGTCTTTTCCGCAGCTTTGCACATTTATTGTAGCTTTATGGTTGAAATGTGTTTTGACTATTCACATTCAAAGGGCGAATGAGCTGGTTCAATGTTGCTCTACAGCTCAAATTCAAAAATTTCGTAATGCAATTTGAACCAATAGATTTTCTCATTTAACGTTAGTTAGACGGATTATTTTGAAATACATAAACCAAAGAAGCTAGATTATGTTACTTTAATATCTTGATGACAACAATGTCATTTTTTTATGTTCGTCGTTACCATTCCATTTATTTCATGGACAGAAGATGAACGAAGACAATGTCAGACTTACATATGAAACTCATCCTTATGTATGTATTTCTTATGAACACTAAATTATTTGATGGGTTTTTTTCTATTATGATCCTTTAGTGGAACCCAGCACTCAGAAAAATTCAGAATTCCTCGTTGCAAAATGGCACACATATACTCGTACGTGTTGGTTTTTCATGTTTCACAGCAAATTGAACTCAATTATTCTTCCATACTCATTATCTAATGCATTATTAATGCCATTTGCAAAAAAAATTAAAAATTAATAAGAGCAGAAAATCCATTTTCTTTGTTGCCAACCAGAGTGTAAAGCACGAAATCAAATAAGTCTCACTGCACCGTGCAATTCACTGCTTTCACATATTTTTCTTAGTAGATATTTTTGATTATTTCATTTCATCGCCATGGGGCGCGAACGGGGTATAACTGAATTCGCATATCGTTCTAGCATTAACCCACATGCATACATGCTGTGACTGTGAAAAATAGGATTTGATATCGAACTGCAATTGTGTGGACTATCAAACATTCACAATGTTAAAAAAAAAAGAAGAAACAAACGGATACCACTATCATACGATACAAGTACCAAAAACATATCGACATTGGAAATGTGTTATTCCGGACTCAGCACCCATGCTACCAGCAGCAATACAATGATTTCACAAACAGAAAAAAAAAACTCCTGTTTAATTAATTTAGAGAGTGCAAGAGATTTGCAAGCTAAGGGTTGCTTTATACCGAAGTATCATTGTGTACTCAACTCATCCTAAACATTGTATACCCGTACACTCGACACGATACGCAGAGTATAAATGCATCCCCTACCGATTTCGAGGCTTTTTTTATCGCTACCCCCAACCCGGTTGAAAGCTCACTCTGTGCAGGGATTAGGCTTTTCCGGAATGAGTATTGTTCGTTCAACCCGCCAACACTTTCCCCTTCTCGATTTTTGTTCAGGTTTTTTTTTTATCGCTATCCTTTGCGCATTTTTTAATATGCAAATTTTTTGCAATAGCAGCCTTTTTTCTGAGCACAGGCAGAATAAACAAATTCGGGTATTATTTCGTTTGTTTTACTTTTAAGCCATAAGCCGAGGATAAAACGCCACAGAACTGCAGCCTGAAAACCACGGCACTATACTGCACAACCACACTTTACATCGAATAAAAAATAAAAAAAAACCGTACTCGTATTTACATAGGGGATTGTGATGGGGGTACCCATAGTCGTATTCGTATTTGTGTTTATGTTTTCCTAAAGAAAGGTGGGAAAAATTTGAGTATAATGGGATTGATTGTGGGTGTTATGGGCTGGTACTTTCATTGTTTTGAGTGATACTATTGTGTGATTGGGTAGCAAAACAGATTGAGGTAAATTTGTTATTAAATAAATTTATTTGCGGTTTTTGCCGAACCCAGCGGTGGCTTATTAATCGTAAATTGTTTAGTACTCGTTAGTAACTATGAAAAATATTGCACTAGACTGACCTAGTAATTTAATGTAATTTGCTATTACGGCTTAATAATCAACCTAATAGTGTGTAGAGTGATTTTAAATTTCAGTGTTTCCTTTTTGTACTGATATTCAATAGAAAATTTCAAGATAACCCTCTGCGTTGTTTGTTAGCTATTCTTATACATGTAACATATATACGAATATTTTTTTCAAACATAATTGCATTAAAGAATAAGGGTTGTGGGAACTATGGACACATAAAACAGCTTTTATTCTGACCAAGGCATATAAACTCGTGTGAGATATATGGTATAGACTTTTGAGACACATCTTATGTTGACTTGTGATTTCCGCACAGTGTTTTTCAAATAGTTCTTTTTGACAAGAAAATGATTGGAAAAGCGTTCATATTTAAAATACGAGGGCTATTCCAAAATCAACCTCCGATGTGTTACAATTCATTACATACGTGCACTTCGGTGACGTGTTTCTGCATGTCGCAACCAGTATATTATTCTCTAATAATATGCTAAGTTTCGACCGTTTTCGTTCAGTATTTTTCCAATAGTTGCCGTTTTAACATAGAGAATACAATACGCCTGTGAGGTACGAAGTGTAATTCGTTTTTTATAAGCCGAGGGAAATGCCGCAGCTCAAAATCATCGTCGGTTATGTGCTGTTAACGGCAATACAGTGATGAGTGATGGTTCGGTACGTGATTGGTGTAGGCAATTTAAAAACGGACGCACAAATGTGTACGATGTGCGCCAAGGACGCAAATCGATCATGAATCAAGACCCAGTTGGCCAATTTGTTCGAGAAACAGGCGTTTTACGATTTCAGATCTTGCGACAAGATTTTCCGAAATTTCTCGAACTACTCTATACAGAATCGTGTCTGAAAACTTGGGTTACCACAAGTTCTGTGCCTGTTGGGTCTCAAAACAGCTCACAGATGTCCACAAGACCCAACGTATCAATTCAGGAAAATGATTTCCCGAACGTATGTAAACTTAGAAAGCAAAGAAAAGTCAAAGCAATGGATGCACACTCATTCCCCAAACAAGCCAAAAAAATTCAAACAAACTTTTTCCTATCGAAAAATGGGACAGTAAAAGCATATTGTTGACCGAGTTTATGGAACCTGGAAACACAATAAATGCAGCAGTTTACTGTGAAACTCTACGTAAGTTGAGAAGAGATGTGGTGCTTTTCATAACAATGCACGACCACACACTGCTGCACGCACAAAAACTTTATTGGAGGAGTTCAATTGGGATATTTTTGATCACCCTCCCTACAGTCCTGATTTGGCACCAAGTCATTATTACCCGTTCCCAAAAATTTAAATCATCCATTGTATCTTAACATTTTGGAAGTAATGAGAAACTTATGAACGGTGTGAATAAATGCCTCAACGCGGTGGCATTTTTTAAGGAGGGTATACAAAAGCTCATCCCACGTTACCAAAAATGTATAGATTTAAACGGAGACTATGTAGAAAAATTATTTAGATGTTAATAAAACTATTTTGTGCAGAAAATTAATGTTTTTGGTTTTTTTAAAAAATATTTTTCACTTCGGAGGCTGATTTTGGAATAGCCCTCGTGTAATTATTCATCAATTGCGGTCTTTCATTAAGCGCTTCCTATCTTTAAATTTAAACAAAACAAAGTGTGTGTGAGATATAATCGAAATTTTTTTATTCGTTTGAAATGCCTATCGATGCTATTATGTATGGAATATAACTACGTTCAAATGTCCGCCGCGGCTTCTCTGGGTGGCACGCATCCGAAATGTCCAATTTTCCATGACTCTGGCGCATTAATTAGGCTGAATTTGACTGATTGCATGGGTTATATTGGCTTTGATGGCCACAATAGCTTATTCGCATAGACCTGCGACTTCAGAAAACCCCAAAAAAAGTCTAACGAGGTCAAATCGCACGATCTCAGTAGCCAGTTCACATCACTTCCACGTGAGATGACCATGTCCTCGAATCGCTCGTGCAGAATTTCCAATGTGGCGTGAGCTGTATGGCACGTAGCGCCGTCCTGTCGAAATCACATGTCGTTGGTGTCCATATCATCGAATCCAGGCCAAAAGAAGTTGGTAATCATCGACCTATAGCGCTCGCCATTGACTGTGATGGCCTGGCCAACGTCGTTCTCAAAAAAATATGGACCGATGACGCCGCCAGCCCAAAATCCAAACTAAACAGTGACTTTTTTGGGATGCATTGGACGCTCTTAGATCTCATGTGGATTGGTTCCGTCCCAAGTCGACAATTGTGTTTGTTGTCGTACCCATTCATCCAGAAATGGGCCTCATCGCCTAAGATGATTTTTCGATGAAAATAAGGGTCAGTTTCCAATTGCTCCAGAGCCCATTCAGCGAACACACAACGGCTCTTGTTTTTTAACGTAAACCACCTGTCTGTAGAGACCTTATGCTTACGGGATGCGCATACATCCATAAGGAGCAAGGATACGCCTTGCCATCGCTCTCCGTCAATCCTTTGATACCAATTCGAAACTGTGTTGGAGGCACAAGTTCCACCCTTTGTATGAGTCGAGGCCGACCTAAAACCTCTTACTGTTTTTAAGGTCACAGCACCCAGTACTTATTTGCAACTCTACAATGAGTTAGACCCTTTCCCGCGATTTGGGTTTAAACCACAGCCACCATGACACTCCCACAAGGGGGCCTATCTCAACAAGTCAGGCCCGGACCGAAATCCGGGAGGCTCCTGACTCCCATGGTACCGTGATTTAAGTCCTGGTATGGACTACCGGTGGTCCTGACGCCAACAAGACCTATGACTGGCAACTTGTTACTGGTCAAATCGTAGTAACCTTCAGAGGCGTTATCTGAAGATGTTTACGATAAGACCAGTAATATGCTCTGCCCCCGCTTTCTATTAGACAACGTCATTGATGGGCGAAGCCTTCATAATTGGTCGGGGGCCCCCACAAGTCGTTGTCTGTGGTCGTTTACCTTCAGCTCCTGGGTCAGTTGAATTTTGTACGGGTGCAGGCCCAAGTCTTGACACAAAATTCGCCAAGTTACGGCGAAAGGCCGAGTTCTTGTGAGTGACGCCAAATCGACTGCCTCGGATTCTCCTGCACACTCTCAGGGACAGCGGTGATGTTTTCGGCAGATCTTGCATTTCGTCGACGTATGCGTGTTGGTTTATCATTTACTGAAGCAGTGGACTCAAATTCATCCACCACACTGCGAATAGTCCTCTCGGTAGGACGATTATGGCGACCGTAAAATGGGCGAAGCGCGCGGAACGTTCCCCGAACAGAACACCCATTTTGATAAAACAATTTTATCATTTGCACGTGTTGTTGAACGCTATGTCCATCCATGGTGATTTGGCAAAACAGACTGAATAAATGACAGCCAATTTAACAGATGTAGTTTCAACAATATGGCCGCTATCAACTGTCAAAGCTCGGAAGCCCCTATTGAAAGAAGAATATAGCAAGTATGTATTACAAAAGTACACTATCGCTTAAAAACAGCGATTCGAATTGCGACTTTCACGCGCTCTATAAAGCATATGTGGGTTGCAGTGGCTCAAGTGGTAGTGGACTGGCTTTCAAATCGGAAGGTTCGGTGTTCGAATCCCAGCCTCGCCCGTAAGATATATCATCCATTTTTTCAGTTAACGAAAATCAAGTAAGACGAGTAGTTGGCTAGAAATCAACATCAAGCCAACTTTCACTAAGAATTTAGTCTCCCCATTAAATGTTGGATGGCACCCATGGAGCGAAATAACCACTGAGCCCAAACATCTTTCTTTCTTTCTCTATCCCATTTTCCAAAAACCTTAACACATGCTGAGGCATTATAAGTATATTCATACCCACTTGAGTGTTCTTTTTAAAAAAAAACAATAAAAAATATGTACATACACACGTGAAGCCAAGGGTCAATTGAATTATATTTTACGAAAGGGCTTGGTTTTTCAGATCAATAGCTCTGCTTTGAATTGTTTATTTGGGCTGACTGCACAGATTTATTCAATAGTTGTTAGTCTGCAGAAGTTATCTTTCTAAATTCAGCTTTGTTAACAGTCTTATGTTATATATCCTTTTGCCTTGATGCGGTTTCCTAACATTCAAACTATAGCGAAAATGAAGCACACCTTCTCTAGATGTTCTTTTTTGTGAAGAATCATAGGGTCTTCCCACCTTGTTTTCATTTGAAAACCGCCGTCAGTTCTCAGTCTTATTTGCAAACCACCAAACGTCCATTTTCGGCATCCTTCACCAAACCACAGTCTTCTAATGAATTTTCTAATTTTCGGCGTCCGTACTTTTTTTTTTTTAAACTGCAACCAGGTGTTTGTTTTTGATAGCGGGGCGATCTTTATGGTTGAATCATAGTTTTAAAGGGACAGAAACCAACTGGCAGAATCTTTGGAGCACTGGCTGTGGAAAGGGTGACACATTTCATCGGAGTTAGAGGGTGTCAATTGTCAATTGAAATTTATTACTGAAATTTGTTCATTCTTTATTCAAAATTATTTCTCGGATTTTTGGCATTTGAATTCTTTCCTTCCGACAAGACTGTATCCACATTTATATCCAAACCATCAGTAATTTGGTTATAAAAAGGGGTAGTGAAATATATTTTTACACTATACATAAGTATATGGCCCCATTTGTAGAGGTATACTTCAGCAAATGTATTAACCGTACGAGAATACATTTCCACATTTCACGGTGACACCCAATTGCGTTGGTTCCTGCACCACATTCCACTTAATCAGTGTCCTACTGGATAGCTATCTAACTCAAAACCTCATTCTATTAGACAAACCTCCCCTTGTGTTTTTTTTCTTGTTTTTTGTTTTTTGTTTTTGTGGTTATGGAAATTGCAAAGTTATGATCGCTCCCAACTGCTCGCTTTATGTGCTAATATACAGGGACACAAACACAACCGACCGATGTCGGGCATAGAAGGGTGTCTTGTCCAGTTTCATTCTCTTCTATTCGGTTATTCTCCTTTCGCTTATTCTCTGATTCACCATGTCCTGTGACTCCCTATATGTACCTCATCATTGCTCTGTGAGTTCTCTTGCACAAACAAAATGTCTGACCGCAGTCAGAGTCAGTCAATTTGACTTTGCGGAGATGGTATACGATGACGACGACGACGACGACGATGAAGTGAGTGAGGCTATGAAAACTTCACCCCCTGGTGGGCTCACGGCATGGTGCAATACACTGTAGCATGGGCACGACCGGGTTAATGTTGCATTTTAATGCAAATCCTTTCCTGGTGTACGTTTGCGGGATAAAGCAATATGGCCGACCAAGCGAACCAAGAATACATGAAATGTGTTTTGACTTTCGAACGTAGGGTAATGCTGTGATGGAGTGCTAGTGGATGTTAGATACTCAAATTCCGGTTGTTGTATAGTGTCCAGCACTATTGTAACAGGTGAGGATGTCCCTAACACAAAAAAAAAAAAGGAATAGTTGGGGATAGCCAAAATGCGAAATAGAGAAAAGCTTTTTCCGTCAATTTTAAATTGAATCCATTCCAAGGGATTTATTTCACTTCTCACACTCAGATACGAATACAGTCCACACTCAGTTAGATACAAAACAATGTTAGAATAGATCACTTGGCCAAATTATTCACTTCATAGACAAATGAATAGAGGATGGTTTGAGTACAGGTTCGGATTCGAAGTAGTGCAAAAAGAATGTACAGGTATTCAAATGAGCTGAAAGACACAGTGCATTTGGGTGAGACCGGAAAATAACCTTAGAACGTTAACTACTTGTATCTTCAGGTCTGTCAAAAAACAACCAACATAAATTAAAATGTTAATGTACTCGTGTAACGATGACTATTCGTATGTATGTTGGTGATGGTGATGGTGATGCCTGGCTCCTTCTTTATAAAAGGACACACAAATGGACCCAGATCCCCTGTCATGGTCTTTTGTCTTCTATTATGTACAATGGCATGTGTGTTTTTAGGGGATTTACCTTAATGGTAAAACTTTTGACCGTTAACCAGAATGATGGCATAAGTTTTCATGTTATGTAAACTTCTGCCACTTTCTCTGGCCTGGCATCTCCGTCGTTGTCGGCATTTGGTCCTTTGGTCGTTTATTCATTTGGCTTGGATTTTAGTTTATGCCCTTGTGAGGTGGTATGTACACACACAGTTATCAGAGTTGACAATGTGATTATCACAAATCAATCACTCAGAACATCACTGTAGAGTCGTTGTTGTTGCCCTTGTCGTAATGTAACCATTGGTGACGTTTTGGAATGTGAGACGATGGTGATAAACACCCTTGCAAATAGAAAAGCTACAGCAATATCACCAATTTTAGTACTCCTAATGCATATTCAATTTGTCCATACATTACGGTAATTTAATCCCTATTGTCCGGAATTCAGTCGGTCTATCAGTATGAGTGCTGACTTCGTGGTCTTTTGGTCCATGTCCGGTGTCTGACGAGTCGAGTTCATGTGCTGGTGGTGTGTTTTGTATTGTTTGCCATTAATTGATTGTGTTTTGTTGAGGAGGTGGATCTGTAGAACTTTGCATATTTTTCCTCAACCAGCATGGATGTCATTACGAGAATTAAATCAAAGTGCATACCTATGTACATACGCACATATGTGTTGGCTTATGAAAGAGGACCAAATTGTTCGAGTACCTATTTCTTAATAATGGTACCATTTTTATGTCGACGTATTTGCAAACTAACCACGCCGTGCACTGATAACAGGCATAAATTTGTGATTGATGATGCTTATGATTTTTGTGGATATATGTATACATATACATATGTATATAACCGCTGACATCATATGTATGTTGTAGTTCAGTGTCTCCCAAATTTGAGCGCCTGTGTTGGGTAAAATTGTGCTTTGTTGTCGCATTCAACATTCGACTGAAACTCTCACAGAAATTGGTAACGCATCTATCGGGTCCAGGAAAAGACTCTTGGCTTTTTTTCACGAAAATTCATTCACATTTGTCTTATAATTTAAATGAACTTTATTAAACTAAATATGTACAATACATACGAGTAAATGTTGTTTCGATCGATAATCTTTGCCATTTTTCTGGTAAAACCATTATGTCATCACTGTACAACTTCTGAGATTTCTGGGTGAAAAACTGGATCAAGTGATTTTCTCATGCCTCTTTTGGCGTCAATTTTATACCATTAAAAGCGCTACGCAGAGAACGAAGCAAATGGTAGTCGGACGGCGCAAGGTTTGGGCTATACGGTGGATGCGTAAAAAATTTCTAGCCCATTAAAAATTGGTGCGGTTTGTCGACTTTCCAATTATGAAATTCTGGCCGCTGTACCCCAATTGCGGACTTTGATAGGGAAAAGAAACAACGCTTATCCGGATGCGGATTTGCCATATGCGGCAGATATCTGGCAACGAACTTAGGCTTATTGAATTGACTACTGTGAGAAGAAGAACTGCAATCGCAAGAGAAAGAAATCTCTCAACAATGGCAGTGTTGTGGCAAAGCTGCCAACTTCCAAGAACATGCAGTTAAATAAGCGTACAAAACGATGCTGCAACGAATGGCAAGAGCCGCTCATGAGCTCTACGACCCGACGAAACGGGAAGAAGCCGATGTTCTCCAGAGCAAAAAAATTGTTTTACCAAAAGGTAAAAAGAGCTTGTCAAGGCAAGAAGGCTCATACAGAAAGCTGTAGAGATAAAGAAGGAAAGCTTGTAGTAGAGTCACAGTCAATCATGAGAATATCGGTCATTTTTTTTTGCCAGATTCTATAACGGCAATAAAGCCGAACATCCCGCCGTCAGGTAGAACAGACCATACAACTTAAACGATGATAGCTAAAGTTTCCGTCCACCTGACTAATACGAAATAAGGGTACCAATATCTAAGCTGAAATCCAACAAAGCCGATTAGGTGGCTTACCCGCCGAGGTATTCAAAGCTGCTGAAAATGACGGTGGAGAGCATACATCAACTCATTTAATTTCTTAGACGAGCTACTCGTATGTATGTATATAGAGCCACGTCTAGTTCTAGCATTCCTGTCAAACTCGTCCATTTGTGTAAAATTACAATTAAGAACTTTCGCTGCTCTGTGAAGATCGATAACGATTTAACTGAGTCCTTTGATGCCAAAAAAGCTGACGCACCCAAAATGGGTTTAGTGGCAAAACTGAATTGAACAGAACGTCACAGTCGTCAGCTATAATTTCGAGGTGGTAAAAGACTTTGTCTACCTTGGCTCTGCTATAAATTCTGCTAGCAACACCTCAGCAAAAATAAAACGAAGAATCACTGTTCCCAATTGCTGTTTCTTTGGGCTAAGAAGCCATTTGAATAGTAATGCCCTATCCCGAAGGACTAAGGAAACTCTAAACAAGACCTTTATCACCCCAGTCCCCCTTTATGGTGCTGAAGCATTGACTCTATCCGAAGCGGAGATGAGGATATTCTCAGTTGATTCGCAAGAAAAATCCGTCTTACAAAATTCGGTCCAATTTGCGTTAACGGGCTTTGGAGGAGAATATTCAACGACGAACTATACGAGCTGTACGCGTCATCGGACTAGCCAGAAAACTGCGCATCAGTCGTCTGAGATTGCTGGGATATGTAGACGGAATGGACACCAATGTTCCGGCCTTCAAATCTAACCTGTAAAGACAATGAAGTAGAGGAAGACCTGGCCTTAGGTCGTCTTCATCTACGCGCACAAGTAGAAGGGGACCTCAACCAACTTGGCGAACGCAACTGAAGGCAGTTAGCTAAGGATCGGGCTAACTGGAGTGGATTGTTAGTTGAGGTCCCGGTTCACCCCGAACTGTAGCGCTGCCTAAGTAAGTAAGTAAGTAAGTAATTAACAAATGCCACTGTGTTTTTTTTTTAAATCTATGAACTGTCACCTTTTAAACGCGCTATATTATGGTTTGATAGGGTCAGTGTGGCCAAAGTTGTGTGACTCTAAAACCATGTTTTCAATATATTTAAATCTTCCGTGCAATCGATCGAATTCGGAAGGGGTGTACAATCCGCCAACCAATCCTTCTTATATGACATCATACCGCAGATCCATTGGTCCCTTAACGTCTTCCGCTAAAACTGGCCTTAGGTAAATAGAAAATGAATGAGAAAACTTTTAAATTTAGTCCCCGAGCCTCAACTAACACATGGGCCGTTTCTAAGAGAGGCACAACTTGAATTAAATCCATACCATTTTCAGTTAGTACCAACCTTCAAAAGATACGTGTATAAATTTGACAGCTGTCGGACGATTAGTTCTCGAGATATAGCGTTGTGAGTGAAGCAACTTTTGTTATTGTGAAAAAAATGGATTCAAAGCAATTTCGTGTGTTGATTTATCATTGCTTTTTGATGGGAAAAAATGCAGCCGATGCAAAGAAATGGCTTGATAAGTGTTACCCGGACCCTGCACAAGCCGAACTAACCATTCGCAAGTGAATTGAAAAATTTAAAGGTGGTCATACAAGCACCGAAGATGATTCACGCAGTGGACGTCCAAAAGAGGCTGTTTCAGATGAAAACATCAAAGAAGTCCACAAAATGATTACGAATGACCATAAAGTGAAGTTGATCGAGATAGCTGAGGCTCTGAAGATATCAAAAGAGCGTGTTGGATATATCATACACGAATATTTGGACATGCGAAAGCTCTGTTCAAAGTGGGTGCCGTTTTTGCTCACAATCGACCAAAAACAACAACGTGTTGATGATTCAGAGGAGTGTTTAAAGCTGTTCAACCGCAATAAAGCCGAATTTTTGCGTCGGTATGTGACAATGGATGAAACTTGGCTCCATCACTTCACACCAGAGTCAAGTCGGCAGTCAGCTGAGTGGCGAGCAGGCGACGAACCTCGTCCAAAACGACCAAAAACTCAACAGTCGGCTGGCAAGGTTATGGCATCCGTATTTTGGGATGCACATGGAATAATTTTCATCGACTATCTCCAAAAGGGGCAGACTATCAACAGCGACTATTACTTTGCGTTGTTGGAGCATTTGAAAGACAAAATCGCATAAAAACGGCCGCATTTGAAGAAAAAGAAAGTGCTGTTTCACCAAGACAATGCACCGTGTCACAAGTCGATGAAAACGATGGCAAAATTGAATGAATTCGGCTACGAATTGCTTCCCCACCCACCGTATTCTCCAGATTTGGCCCCCAGCGACTATTTCCTGTTCGCAGACCTCAAAAGAATGCTCGCCGGAAAGAGATTTAAGACCGATGAAGAAGTAATCGCCGAAACAAAGGCCTATTTTGAGGCTAAACCGAAATCGTACTACAAAACTGGTATCGAAAGATTGAAAGATCGTTTCAATCAGTGTATCGCCTTCGAAGGCAACTATATTGATAAATACAGTTGAATTTTGCAAAAATTTTGTGTTTTGCTATAAAACGGCACGGACTTTCTAGGCCATGGGTTAAGTCAGTTTCTATCGGCCGTACGAGCTGTACCGGCAAGTCTAAAAATCGCTCGCTTGAATAATATTAATAATAACCCCTCTGCATTATATCGTAGTTTGTGTAGATATGGTGGAAGTTCAGGAATTTCACTGCGTATTGATAAGAAAGCATTCGCACTTCAGTGCATTTTAGTTATTTGAAAAAACTCTTAGATACCCTGTAGCAAAGCATTTAGACAGACTATAAGGCCTGTGACACATGAGCTTCCTGTGATTTGCATCTATGAGAACCATGCAGTAAAATATAAATTGACATACCATATGAGCGGCACTGAACAAAACACAGTTGCTATTTTTGCAAAGCGTCATACCTCCATCGCCCACGATCCATAAAATCCTTGATGGGTATTGTCTCATGTGGATTGAAGAATATTTTTGTTAAATGTTGTCCTTCAAAAGCCAGTATACACAAGATTGGAAATTCGGGAGATGTATTCTATTAGCATGAGGAATGGTTATGGCACTCAAACCGCTCTATCTATCATACTTTGATTGCTGGATGCCTCCAGAAAATGCAAGCTTTCAATTATTTAAAAAAAAATTACAAATGGGAAACAATTAAAATTTTAGAACTCGGTACTATCTAGATGGTCAAAAATATTTAGCTTTGAAGTATCAGATTCAAAATATAATATCAAGAAGCCATTTACATTCTAAGTAAATACAAACGTGCATGTGGAGTAAGGTCAATTCATTGCATTAGTCGCTATGGAAAACACTAAAAGTTAAAATTTTAAGAATTGAACCACTGCTCTCCATCCATTTGTCAGAAAGTTGGTTATCATCTTAGGACATTATGAACTTACTTAGCCTTTAGAAAATCAGATCTTTTAAATTTACAGAAATGAAAACTTTATTTATTATTTACTATATATGAGTACATCATTCATTTACGTACAAGACAATCTCGGATTTCATTATACCCATTAGCACATATATTAATTACAATATCGGTAAAGTAATTGAATTTGAAATAAGAAAAAGCATACTCATGAATGTACATATCTAAACATATTTTATGGAATTAGATTAAAATCACATAACTTGTGTGGAGTAAGCAATTACAAAAACCCATGAGATTCTTTACACCCTCCTTTAAATCGATAACTGCAAATCATTATACATGCTTCCTGCAGTCTGATAATCTCTCCGTCTCCCGACAAATTTAATTACTTGCTTAACACAATTACCTTTTCCGTCTTATAAATCAAACGGAAAAGATGTTAATCGCATATTCTGAGGATAATGAAGTTAAATTTCAGTTATACTACGTGAGGTAGTTCAGTTGCACCGTTTAAACTCCCACAGGACCCCATTCGATGTAAAACCATGAAAACATTTCTTACTCGTATGTAACTGTGATTTTCTTAAATAGTTGCAAGGGGAAGATGGCTTGAATTCAAATAAAGTCTTCTAATCAATATGCTAATGCTAATGCAATATTAAATGCTAATGACAAATGCATCCCCGAGAGATTAACTTATGGCACAACAGCACAATGCGGCAACAATCTGAAGCCCATGCGAAAGTTTTCAATTTGGCATTGCCTGTGAATGTGCCTACATATTTGTACAAATACAACCCCTAGCAATAGCTCCTATGACGGTTGTTGATCTGCATCAATATGATGTCTTGCGAGGATGAGCTGTTCGTAGTAGCTGCTTAATGTCGCCATCATCATGGCGTACGTCTTGTCCTCATTAACTTGGTAAACGTAGATGCATTTGCAAACATTGCATAATGCACATACGAATAATTTGTACATGAGTTGAATCCTTCGGATGTCCGTCCTCTCAATCAGGTTACATTACGTATGTACCGTTTGTACGACTATTTGAATTTGACTTAATATTGACATTTAATCAATATTAACCCGATATTATTGGGCAGAGAATCGCATAAGGTTCTGCTCGCGCTAACTTATACTCGTGCATATCTCTCGTCCCTTCTGACTGTTATACGAGTAATTAAGTTGATCCGATGGCTAGGATAGCTTGAATGACGATAACAAATAAATGATACGAGTAGTTGGGAAGAGGAGCCAAACGGAATATAAATAAGACGTGCATACGAGTAAGTCGTGTCATTAAATTTGCTAATAGTTCTCGTATGGTTAAACAGTAAACCTGGGAAACAGTGTAACTGTTGCCAGATGTTGTTTCCGTCGGATAAGGGAAGTGGGCTGAAAAATATTTTATTTGCAAAATAAATAAACTTCCGAAAGGTGAAAGATAGGTTTATAATAGTATGTATTAAGACGCATAATGTAAGACAGCTTGACTAGCTGTTCGTAATTGCGTAATAACCCCGGAAATAATTAATTTATCGATACCATGAGGTCACTTAGCGAACTCTAGTATGCGTTTGGTTTGATATACAACCAATACTCTATATTGATACCTCATTCACAGAGCTGGATTTTGTTTTAACTATTGCCAAATCCAAACAGGATACCAGTCAGAGTTCTTATCCCTCTTCCCTTAAAGGTTGAACTTAATTTCGTTATTTTCGATCTTTATAGGTAATATGGTAGAGCTTTATTTCTCGAAGAGTCTGTGCTTGAAACGCAACCTTTCATACTCATCAGGCTCAGGTACGCTGCCTGCAGTTGTCTGAACTTACCATTTTGAGACCCGGCATAGCTTTATCTTAGTTCGACCTTTTTTGTTGTTTCGTGCCAAGAGGCTGAGACTTGAAAATCCTTGAATTCTTCGCGCTGTCGCCTATTTGCTCGATGGTCCTGTACAGCGAATTATGTACAAATTATGTTTAGAAGCGAAACTTGACAAAATAGCTACGTCATAGTATAGAACTCGTCTTTTTTTTGTAGAACTGAAGACGATAAGTTCTATGTAGATGAATCGATGAAAATACTAGAAACTCTGGTGGGAGTGTAAACATTTGGTTTGCTGTCGATATGACGGTCTGTTGATGTCACACTTGTGAGTAATGACACAATCACATAGTATATTTACAAATTTAGTAGATTAGATTTTGTATCCAGCAGAGCTTTGTCTATATTTTTTTCACAATCTAGGATCACTTTTTGTTTTTACGTAAACTCCAATCGCCTTTTATTTTTTATACAATTTCGGTATATGGGGAATATACTCATAATTGTAAAATAAAGTTCGATCATCAGAAATGGGCTCATCAGGGCATACTTCAGACGAGTACATCCATATTTCTTCAGCGACTTATTCCCCTTGAAGTTAGGGAGCATCAATATTTTCTCTTCGGGGTATCAAAAACTAGTAGCTAACTTTCTGAGAGTTCTGTTACCAATAACGATATTTTCAAGCTCCTCGTAGAATGATGATCAATTAATTTGTTTAATTTTTCTTTAATTGCCCTTTAGTTAGATAACAACATATTCATGGAAGTCAGGGAAGCGAACTACCGCTAAGATCATTTTTAAAGCCTTACTCTAAACAAACGCACCTTATGGCGCCAATCTGCAATGTAGTATCGCGATGTAGTTGTCATTGAAATTTACGGTATTTCTGCCGCAGAATATCACGCTTTACTGTCACTAACCCCTACGTATATGTAAATTTCGTATACATGCTCTTTCCTTCTTTCTAAATAAAATACGTTTTCTTAAAACAATCTAGAATGCGATGTAATTTAAAATTTAATTGATCTCGTCATAAATAAATCCATTTTGCATGCTACTACTCATACTCGTAGGAACTACTTTCGAGTCCAACCATATCCGGTAAGAGCAGTATTTAACTATATCTAATTATGATTGTGATATCTTAACATTCATACAATGGAAACGCTATTTTTTACAAGAAATACGAAGTAATAGTATGAAAGGATTTCTGGGTACTCGCAACGATTAAACAGCGAAATTCTCGCGACGTATTAGATAAACTTATCGAACCTTGTTTATCTGTGAATTTCAAGCTGTCAATGCAGCCGGGTCAATGACATGCGTGTGAAGTAGACTGTGGAAGAATGAATTCCTGAGCTTAAGGACAGTAGAGTTCGACACGTAGACAGTAAAATGTTATTTTTCTGCAAAAAAAAAATGAAATAATAGGAAACCGGGCAGCAGGAAGTACTTGTAAAACATCTATAGATCAGCGAAACATAAAATATCGTAAGGTTCTCGTCTTAGACTTAATCCTTCGGTTTTATGATTTTGTTTTTTTAAACACTGTTCATTGTAAAGGGTGTTTGTTTTAGAGGTTTACAAATTCAATATGAAATAGAAGACTTGAAGCTAATGTTGATGTCTATGATATTAGCTTTATTTAATAGATAATTTTACGCCATTAAATATGACATCGGGCATATGCGAACCACGGCTAGCTCGAATGAAACGCAATCGTGAAGTCCAATTTTCAACAACTTTATCGAGCAACTGGAGCCATATATCAGCAATTACACTGCGAATGTTGACTTCCAAATCGTCCAACGTCTCTGGTTTATCGGCATAGACTAGTGACTTCACATACCCAAAGAAAGTAATCGAATGTCGTGAGATTACAGGATCGTGGAGGCCCGTTCGCAGGTCCATTACGCTAAATTATGCGTTCAGCAAATGTTGACCGCAATAAATTGCGTTGAAAATGAGCATCAAACTGAATCAAGTTTTCGGCCCATTCACCGACCTCTGACGCGTATAATCGCCATGCGGTTTCTACTCCTGAACAAGCTAGATCTTATAAGCTTTTAAGCCAAGATCTTTCCGTAAAATCTTCCACAAAGTGGATGGGCATAGCTCCAATTGCTGTGTACGATGGCGAATCGACTCATTGCTCCTTGTGGAGCAATAACTTCTTCTGTTCGCAGTGTTTGTCGTCTTTGGGGATGCATATTATCCACTAGAGTGTAGGTGGTGCGAAAATGATTCATCGTGTTCCGAATAATTTGCTGAGATGGACGATTATGTCGACCGTAAAATGGCCGTAGCGCATGATAAGTTTGGCGAACCGAACCATGGTTTTCAAAATAAGTTTACACAATTTGCACGCATTGTTCTGGCATTAATCTATTAATAAATGGCAAAACGTACTAACCACAAATCAGCTTTCAACTGTCAAATTGACAATCTGTAGAAACAGTGTTGCCAGTTTAAAAAAAACACCCTTTACTTGCTTAGTTGTGGAACTATATATAATCTTAATCTTAATAAATTCTTCCAAAAGTTTTTAATAAATTATTGTACAATTTTCTTCAATATTTACTGATTGTGTTATTTTTCTCCTCTTTATTTCAGGTAAGTTGACATAGAAACATACTCTATCGTAACCGGTAAGAACACATCAAATTGCCATTGACTTTTTAAATCGCTTTAAATTTCCGAATGTAGCCTGCAGATAAATTGAAAGGAGAAAGGAAAATCAATTCTGCTCTCAAATAGACTCAAAGACTTTGTACACGCACTAATTACCTCCCTGTTCATATGGCTGTCACATGCAGCATCACAACCCTATACCCAGTTAAACTCCCCTTTTCAGTAGAAAAACTATTTTACTAGCAAATTCAAAAGCATCCCCTTCGGGTTTCAATTATAGTACATGTGAAAAATTCACCGTCGTCTAGTGCTCTAGAACGTCCTCTTTATACTGCTCCCCTTGTGGCTTTGTAGTCATTACACTTAAGCGCTTACATCACCATAAGATTGTATCAATTTTTGAAAACTATTTAATTAAATACTTCAAAATCATTACCCCCTGTGTCTTGTATTGTTCTGTATACAAAGCACGATGACGCGAATCCTTCACATTCAGATTGTTGTTCCGTTCGGTAGTCTAAATAGTTGAGAGTTGTCTGTCTCTCTGTATGATATTTATGAAAAATTTGTCTCGCGTAAATTGTTTTCTGGAATTTACGAGTATTGTTGGCATTATCCTCAACATAAACGGATACACACGATTTATAGAGTGAGGTATCTAATGTCATCTCCGCAATGCTCTGTGTATCTTATGCGACCAACTTATTTTGCTGATATAATACCAAAGTACGAGTATATAATTCCAGCTCCTGATTTGTGGTTGTTCGGTCTTTACAAGACGTTTGATATCGGAATCAATTTTAAAATCTGTTTGCAGCCTAATTAAAATGGGCTTTTATTGTTTGAATTGTGAAATTGAAACTGAGATACAAAGAAGACGAAGAAGAAGAAAACTTACTACGTTGGTTGACTTAAAGCCAGCAAGGAAGCTTTAGCAAATTGTTTTGACCTTAGTCAATTGTGGGTAAATAGAGTAGAGGATGTTGTTTTATTTTCGGTCGTTATTCTGTTAATTAGTAAATAATGGGGACAAAGACCAGTTGCTTTCTGGATCTGGTTTTAGAAGTGAATTCAGTTAGGAGTACTCACTTTAAAATAGAAAAGGGGTTGATTTCTATGTTTAGAGAAAGGATCCGCTCTACCGCTGAATTTTACTATTCTTTGCCACTGGATAAGATTTAATAGACGAATCTCGTCTCCCGTCGCCAGCCAAATGTTTCCTTTCACAAGGATAATCATAAACAAAACGAAGGGCAACTTGTTATATTAGTACCTCCTGTCCACTGTAGTCGTGCATTTTGTTGTTGTTAATTGTACAATACTACACGCGTTTCCTTTCTACTACTACTACTGCAGTAACAGTTGGCTGTCAACCTAAGTGTTTTTTTTTTTTTAAAGTACCTTCGATGGCGACAAAATAGCTAAAAACTTCCATTTCCTTAAAACCTAAGGCGTTGTCGCCCTACCACTCGAATACCAGGGAAGCAAGGACAACTTTGTAAAATCTCATTGCGTTCACGACCCCTTTCCGGCAAACAAACACAGCTAAATACGTCGGCTGGATGGTGGCTTTCATAAAACAACCTGTCAGAGTTATGCCAAGTCTTTCCAAGTCTTTATCCCTGTGTTTGTTGAGGGCGGTTTTAGCTTGTATTTTGGACCTAGCGGCTTGGTTGGTGGGGGCCTGAAAACTTTTTTCCTATTCTGCTATAGTAAAATTCAAAAATATAATTAAATTTCGAGAAAATTTAAATCGAAAGTTGAAGTGATTTGCGGAGTTGGGCAGTAGCTGTAGATGTAGTACACAGTAGTAAAATAGCTGTATAAAGAAGCCGTGTTCTATTTTATTGCCATAATGGGAGAAAGGTAATTTTTCCCCTTTCTACCTTATTGTACTTCTCTGGCCACCCTGTAAAATCTTGCCCCCTTTTATGTGAATTTAAAACGAAAAGTTGTTAAAAGAAGGAAAATGTTTGAGATTTGGCCCGTGATGGGGACTCGCTAAATGGGGAATAATTTGAAGGAATGTCAAAATGAATTTAATTTTGTTTTTTTTTTTTTCCGTTTCCTTTATCTTGCCTTGATTGAGTAGAATGTTTGTACAACAATGGTAGAAAAGTTTGAGACAGGTGGACAAGGAATTACTCGAAATCGGAGCACTGTCACTTATCATGATGTCACATCAATGTTATGGTTGCGCATTTTAGCTACTCGTACATTGGTTTATTCAAAACATTTTTTTTTTGAAAAAGTATCTAGTTTAACTTTATTAGATCAGTGTGATGTGATGTTGACCGGAGTTCCATTGCACGTCTTGGATCTACGGATCTACAACGTTCTTTCACTTCTACCGCCGCTACATCTAGTCATTAACACTGGTGTACGGAAAAATGTATGCCAAATAAGAGCGAGTTAAAAAATTTCATTTTTCGGACAAGGGCTTACTTCAAAGTCCCAACACTTCGATATCGAGTATATCAGGTCGTGCACTTAAACGAATCATAGATTGTATTTAACGGGTTAAGGTGTCTGGATTCAATCATCCGGCTATATGAAATCTGGAACATTAATTTGGAGTTAATTTTGGATTGTTTTCACTTAGTAATCTACAGCAGAATTTTATCAGCATGTCCTCGACCGGTTGATGAAGAAACAAATCTTTTTTTAGACTTTCGCTGAAGTTTGAACTTTTTTGATAATATGATAACATGAGACTTTCATCTCCCGGGACAGGATTTTTGTGTTTGCGGCTGTCCTTACAGTGTCGGATCATCCGGATCTTTGGCAATCTCGGAGTCCTCTTTATATTCTCGAACTTCATACTACCATAAACAAAATCTACGAATGATTCTAAGCGTCCCAGCTACGTGGCTTTTCGAATTTGTGGATTTGTTTCTGAGTTATATAAAAGTATTTGAGACGACAGAGATCACAAATTCATACCCTTTAAACTGACTTCCATTGTCTGTCAGTCAATATTGTCTTTAGCCTGGTTTTTTTGAGGACGGAAATGTAGACAAAATATATCTTATAGCGAATTTGGTAGTCTTGGAAAGTAATCAAATATCTTAGCATCTTAGCATGTGTACGGCTTCTTGCGATGTGCATAGTAGATGGAAATTATCACTTTTGCATTATTATTTAATTATTATCATTAATTCATGATTATTTTTAGAGATTTATATTTCTTTTCTCGAAATATGTAAATCTGCCGGTTTTCATGTCGGACTGCATACAATATTTAAGGTACTTAGCAGAGAGTATATCCCAACTCATTTCAAAAATTTGTTCGGCATAATGAATGAAATCTCAGCATCGCAAGTTTGATCCATTATAAATTTGATCCTTCAAATTTCGCTAACTCTAACTGACATCTTTTCCACGCACTATCTTTTCTATCTTATTACTCAATTGCGAAATCACAATGTGACATTTGTCTTTACACTCTCAAAATGCTATGGTGTGGGGTTTGGTATGAACTTGAAATCCATTCATCCACATCCAAAATATAAAGGTATGGCCGCGGCGAAAGCCAAAATAGTATTAGTCGATGATATCTACTTCTGCTACAAAAGCGGCTTATTTATTCACGGAGAACGCTTTTATAAAATTTGTCTCAGTAGTTTTTGTAAGCTATGACTGCTTTTCCGGTCAATGGGACATCTAGAACGGATATTCCTTCTATCGAGCTTGATTGACAATTGTTGATTGATGCATGCATGCTGCCTATTAAAGTATCACCTCCAGCTTTGAGCGGGTAGTTCACAAATTACCAATCTCTTCTCAACTTTGAGAACTTTACCTGGCTCTGCTACCTCATACGCTATCTCATTGTCATCTTGTTGACATTACCAGATTGATAGGACCATGTTCATGTTTAAGTCCAGCAATACATTCCTTTTGGTCTTAGCTTTCTTATACTATTGTAATTCCAGATGTTGTTCCTATCGTTTAATTTTTCGATTTTTTTTAGCTATTTTATCGCGTGATTGCTTTTTTCATTGCTTGTGTGGCACTGATTCCATTATTCGTGGGAAAAGATTTTTTCCGAAGAAGTTCTTTGAAAAATAAATTCCGTTCTGTAGTGACTCTTGGGTACCTATACAAATTAATTTTGTATACCAGGGCTGTCTGAAAAGTTTCCGACCGAAACGTAAAGATAGCTGCACTCGCCAATAAAAGCTAGTGAATGCTAGTTGTGCATATTTTGACAGTTACTTACCGAAGTTTCAGTCATTTTGAACGCACAGTTTTTAGTTGACAGTCGTTTGAGTGAGTCGATGTGAGTGTTTTTTGTGAAAATGGAAAAAATTGAGTATCGTTATTAAATTCTTGCTTTTTGAAAAGCAATACGCCTACGCAAATCAAAAATGAGTTGAACTCTGTGTATGGGAACTCTGCACCATCATTTACCACAGTGAAATTTTGGGCAGCTGAATTTAAACGTTGCCGTAAGATAGTCGAGGTTATGAAAATGTCCAAAGAACGTGTTTGTAACATATTAAATCGAGATTTAGGCATGAGAAAGCTGTCCGCGCGTTGGGTGCCGCGTTTGCTTACGTTAGACCAAAAACGTGTTCGAATGAACATTTCCAACGCTCTGTTGGCGCAGTTTAGGTGCAATACTCGTAAATCCGAGTTTTGGCGCCGATTAATTGCTATAGATGAAACTTGGATACACCATTATACGCCCGAAACAAAAATTCAGCCAAAACAGTGGACTGCAAAGGGCGAGCCGGCTTCGGCTGGGAAAGTGATGGCGACTGTTTTTTGGGATAGTAAAGGAGTTATCTTAATCGATTATCATCAAAAAGGAAAAACCATTACAGGAGCATACTACGCATCATTACTTGCCAAGCTGAAGGCAGAAATTGCGGAAAAACCGCCACATTTGCAGAAAAAGAAAATCCTGTTTCACCAAGACAACGCGCCGTCTCACACCTCAGCGGTTGCCATGGCGAAAATCCATGAATTACGGTTTGAACTGCTTGACCATCCGCCTTATTCACCAGATCTAGCCCCAAGCGACTTCTTTTTGTTCCCTCATCTAAAAACTACGCTGGAAGGACAGAGATTTTCAAATGAGGAGGCCATCACAATTATTTTGGAGAGAAAAACGTCAAGTACTATTTGGACGGGTTAACAGAGATGGGAGCATCGCTGGGAGAGGTGTGTAGAGTAACAAGCAGACTATGTAGAAAAATAAAAAAAAAATTTGAGAAAAAATGTCTTGTTTCATTGTTCGGTCAGAAACTTTTCAGACAACCCTCGTATTTCGTTTCCATTACATGGAATGAGCTTCGTTATTGTGGTTATTCTTATAGATTCGTCAAAAAATCATGACATTTACTTCCTGTTTAACTGTCTATTAGTAAAAAACACGAAACAACACATTTTATATAATTTTTTTTAAATCGTTACGAATTCTCTGAAAATCTGTTTAACTGATATCAGCTGCAAGTTCTCTCAGTCCGCTTTGCCAAATTTCTCCTGTAAGGTGTATAGTTCGTCACTTTAAGACGCATAAGCCTTTTTTATTCTCTTTCCTTTCTGTTCACTGTAAAACAACAAAAATCTGAATTTCGACAGTCTCCTGAATAAACAAACAAAAAATATTGTGTCAGCATTAGGCTTACTGAAATTCAGTAAACAAATGTGACTGCAATTTAAATTTAAAAGGTTTTACTTAACCCCTCCCTTTTATTGAGCAAAAGAACAGTCGACTGAAAACCTCCATCTTTCGACATACCAACTACCCCTCTAACCCGAACATTTTATCACACACGTTTACCAAAAATTCACCAAAAGAAACCCCGGTCGCAAAGTCATAAACAAAAATTAATAAATTCACACTTTTAAATCTTTTTCCAACAAAAACGCGAAAATGGGATTTTCCTCTTCCACTTTCCCGTATATCCTTCCATTGGGGTGGTAATGTATGTAGTATAGGCTGGATATTATTACACCCCCTCTGGTTTTGGTCTGATTATGCAACATATCCAAACACATGCCTTGCAAACATTTTCATTTTTTGCTCTACTACACACTGCCAGAAAGTGAAAGCCGAATGAAAAAGAAAAACAAAAATGAAAACGAAAAAAAAAAAAGTAAACCAAAACGAACCTCCAAATGAAGGCCGTGCAATGAAGAATCGTTATACCAACCCTAGGAATGAGAGAATTTAATGATGCTACTGGCAATGCCGCCGCGCCACCGAATTGTAAAGTATGTCACCTGGGTGCTGAAGCGCGGTACCCATAAGCCACCAAAGAAGTGTTTGCGCGACGTAAAGTGATTATTACACATCCTCCTTTCTATCTGTAAAAAAATGTGCACGTTATGCCTACGATGGCATAAAAATCAGGACACCCTTACCGACGTCAATGGTAACGACAACGTCAACGTCAACCACCACCACCACCACCACCACCCACCATCCACCACCCTAGTCTCTAATAACGAGATGAAGAGAAGAGAAAAACTCAATTTATGTGCGCGGCAAATAGTTAAAACTCGCTCCAGTAATAGCAACAGCAAATAAAACCCTTTTAAGGTGCGCTAATGGGTACATATACCCCTCTCGCTCTCTCTCTATCTATTTCATTTACACACTCGACAGCACACACACGACTCGGGGGGTCATCTAAATTGCAAAATGTCGCCGCGTCAGCGAAACACCCCTCAATTTTGGTTAAGCTCCTCATACAACATTTAAATGTTTACAAAATTTCTAATTTACTGTGTCACTTTAATAGGATGACGAGAGTGAGAGGGAGGTTGGTTTGTTGGTGGCTTTAGTACGACCACTGTTTAAACAACATCTCCCATACCATCTACTGACACTACCCCTAGCCACGACAGTGTATTCTAAAAACAATGAGTCACCCCAAACTAAGTAGCAATGTATGTCACACGAAAAATAACTGTAAACGTTAAGCAGCTGTGGCGGTGCACATGAGACGATGACGATGAGAACAATCTTTTAGGTACACACCAAGTAACATCCTTAACTCCCTCTCGTTCCCCAGCCCTTCGGCAAACACACACACATTCATAGAAATCCTCGTACGTAATTCTGACGTTAGAAAGATACACACAGAGCACAAGGTTTCAGACACCAGAGCACTCGTAGCTAAGTATTTCAAAGGTGATAAGGTGGTTTTAAAATTTAGAGACACAGAGTTGCGCTTACCACTTATTTTATCTCATGGCTAGGGTTAAGTTAGCTTGATTTTGGCAATTGATATTTTGAGCAGATTTTCGAAAATGCTTTTCAGGTTTTTACGGATATGCAAACAAAAATGACAAACGAAACAAAAGCTAAGGTTTCGGTGTATATTTTTATATCTGTACAAATAGTACTCGTATGTACATTCATCCATACATATATATATGAGTACACAGTACTGCAAGAATTCAGTGGCATAGTAATAGAGAGAAAGTTTACAACGAAGCAACGCTCCACAAGGATTTTCAAGGAGAATCTTTTCAATTACAAATGCATTCGAAGGGTTTTCCAATTGATGCATGAGAAGAAGAAATCTTAGAGGAACTTACTGTAAGATACGAAGAAAGCTTTCAAGGAAACAAAATTGGGTCAAAAGAGTAATTTTGCACAAATAGAATTTGTGCAATAGCATTAAGGACTTTAGATGCCATTGACATGAGGTTCACTTAAGAAAGGGTTGTCGGTGCAAATTCTCTTATACTAATACGCATATACTCCTTATTACAGATAGAAATGTTTTTGGGGACTAAATAGGAGTGGCAGGAGATATACATACAAGACTATATGGTCTGTAGAAATGCTCATTGGAATGCAGTATCCTGATCGGATTTATGGATAAAGGAATTTATGTTCGGAATGTCCAGTGGTAAGCCTGAGTAAAATCTATCAAAACCAAATCAATTTGAGTATATAATATGTATACAACTAATTAATTGTAAGGTGTGCAGGAGTATAAAATCACTGTACATGAGTACCTTAAATTGAAGCTGTGGATACGTACTCCCACACATCTGTTGTTGAGGATTTCCTTATTGAGAAAGTGAAACAAGAGTTAACATTCTGATAATATATGTAGTTTTGTTATAATTTATTTTTCGTATATGTTGATCTGTCCATTGCCAATAGAAAGAAGGTCCTTGACTGCTATCACGCAGACATAACCGACATCCAGGAAGTGCGATGCGATGAGCCAGATATATGTGATATATACTCATATAATACTATGGGGATTGTTATAGGGAAAAGCAACAGCGCTAATTCAGATGCGGATTTGTCCTATGCGGCAGACTTAAGCAAGAAGTCTTGAGCTTTTGACACGTTCGCGATGCGCCCATATTCCTACGTCCGAAGTATGACGTTAAAATCGTACTAGAAGGTTTTATATTGACTCAGATCACCACCCTGTTGCAGCCAAGGTGCGAATGCGGATTTCCCAAGCTCCACAATAAAGAAGAACTACTGTGAGAAGGTATCACGTAGAATCTGCACTGAACCAGTATCCACAAATCTCTCAGCGCTGCCAACTTGCCATTAGAGATGCCGCAACTCATGTGCTGGGTTTCACCCGAACAACATTAAGAAATCCTTGTTTTGATGAAGAATGCCGGAAAGTACATGCAGCTAAATAAGAAGCGTACAAAGGGGCGTTCCAACGAAGGACGAGAGAGCATTTATAAAGCCGAGCTATATAGAGTCATGCCTAATGCTCCGTCAAAGTCGGGAACGATTTAACCGAGACCTTTGACGTCCAAAAAGGTTTTATTCACGGTGACGCGCTGTCATGTGACTTCTTTAACATCACACTTGAAGGATTTGTTCGGAATTCAAAAGCGAACACCGGAGGCACAATATTTCAAAGGTCTGTACAACTACTATGTACAGACAGACAGCCGATGATATTGACATAATTAGCAGAGCGCAGCAGTCTACCACCGGTGCTTTCGCTAGTATTGAAACGGAAGCTGCCAAAATGGGTTTAGAGATAAATGAAACCAAGAATATGCTGCCAACAAAAATTCAAAAAACATCCACGAATTGGAGAGAACTTTACAGTTGATAGCTGTGTTATAATTTCGAGGTAGTAAGGGACTTTGTCTACCAGGGCTCTGCTATAAATTCTGCCAACAACACTTCAGCAGAAATAAAACGAAGAATCACTGTTGCCTATCGCTGTTTCTTTGGTAATTGATTCGGGAGTAAGGCCCTATCCCGAAAAACTAAGGCCTTGATCATCGCAGTCCTAATTTATGGCGCTGAAGTATCTTCCGAAAAACATTCGGTCCCGTTTGCACTGACGGACTTTGGAGGAGAAGATTCAACGACGAACTATACGAGCTGTACAGTGACATCGACCTAGACAGAAAACTGTCCATCAGTCGCCAGAGATGGTTAGGACTTGTACAGTTAATGGACACCAATGCTACGGCCCACAGAGTCTTCGAATCTAACACGGAGGTACAACACAGAAGAGGAAGATCTCAACTGAGGTGGCGCGAACCAGTAGAAGAGGACCTTAAACGACTTGGGCAATTGGAGGCAGTTAGCTAAAGACCGGTCTAACTGGAGAGGCTTGAGGTCCAGGTTCACGCTGGACTTAAGTGCATATGAAAAAAATTACATTTGCTGTCTTCGAAATAATCGTGGTGATAAAATTATGTTCGATAAATAACAAGTGACCAGATAGTGACGATAGTTTTTCCAATTGTTATGTTCAGCAGCTGCCCAAGTTACCAATGATATGCAGCTGTCAAAATATTCAGTAATGTTTGCCATTTTATCATGCATCGTTTTGCGCTTGCCGAACGTGCGGATATTATTAAAAAAATCTTAGCGAAATTCCGGCTCATTTGTAAATACGCAACGTGAATTTCGTCGTGAGGTCGGTCGTCATCATGGCTTCAGTGTGCAGGCAATTCGTCACACTGTGGAAAAGTTTGAGTGTGAGTACACACTTTTGGATCGTAAGCCATCAACCAGATAGAGATTGGTGCGAAATGAAGAAAACATAACCGCTGTAGCGGCCAGTATCGAAAAAGAGCCAGAAATGTCGATCTGCGCCGATTAGCTGAATTGGGCATCACCAGAGAGCCTACATTCGTATGAAATTGTGCTAACGCAAGAATTAAAGCAAGACGACCATAGACAACGCCGTGAGTTCGCTAATTGGTCGTTGAAAAATGTTGGCCGGAGATTCAGATTTTTGCAAAAAAATCATCTTCACGCACGAGGCCCGTTTTTGGCTCGGCGGCTATGTCAACGAGCAAAATCGCCGTTATTGGAGCGAACACATTCCACAACGGTTTTGGCCAAGCATCAATGCATCCAAAAAGATTGACTGTTAGGTGCGGTTTATGGCATGGCGGCATCATCAGACCTTATTTCTTTCGAAATGAGGAAGGAGACACCGTTACCAGTAATGGTCTCAGGAATAGACCGACTTTCTGCGGTCAAAGCTCGACAACATCGTTATATCCGAGCAGTGGTTCCAACAAGACGGCGCTACATGCCATACAAGCGACGCAACGCTCGAAGTTGTGAAGGAGGAATTTGGCGACTGGGTTTATTTCACGGCGAGCGTTCATCAATCGACCGCCACGATCTTGCGATTTAATATCACTCGATTATTTTCTCAGGGAATAGTATACGCTAACAAGCCAACTACTTTGGATGAGCTCGAGCTCGACACACTATTGCCGAACTAACGCCGCAACTATTAGACTGAGTCATGAAAAATTGGACCGACCGCTTTAAGCCAACGAAGCTGAGGTGGTCATCTAAATGATGTGCTATGGCATGAACGTAGCTTCAAAATAAAGCCAGAATCAATTTTATATCTCACACTGTTGTTTTTTTATTTAAATTTTTTTTTCTATCGTTCTTATGTTCTCACTTTATAACATAGTGACCCTGAAGACCTTAGGCCTGATTCGAATTCTCTTTCGGACTCTAAAAATGGAAATCCTGCGTTCAAGACTTAGTTCCTGCAGCATTAAGTATTCTAATATATAACCCGGCGCAACTCAAATGCATCCAAATTAAAAGCAATTGGATAATTGATTGGATTTAATTAAATACATACGAGTATATATTACATTTATCCAAGCTGCTGCAATACATGTACATATATTAATTATCTGAATAACCGGCCTGTCAGTCTGACCTTTTTCTTACTATAAAGCTTGGTAAGACTAGTTAAGTTGCATGCGCGTATGAGTTCACTCACTCTCTGAGATGGGAAATTCTAAATGCTGGATCTGATATAAGCTTGTTCAGAGGAAAACGTTTTAAACCCCGAATTAGACTTGAGGCTGTTTGATAGCGCCGCGGCATCTATTGTATAAAAAATCTATATTTTCCCTGATAAACGTCAGGGGAACTGATTGAAGGCGCAATACCGGAGCCCCAACGGGGTACTACACCTTGCGTAGCACGCAGATGTGGAAAGCTTTAATAACACCAGTAGCTGTTTCCCCTTTCCTGGCTACATTGTATAAATTTTCAGTTATTTGGGACTGATGTCATATGTGCCGAAGATCTTGGAAAAGGAGAGTACAAAGCGTTAAGCATGCTGCAAAGGATTGGTTCAAATTCCAAAAGCATACGGATACATGTATGTGTGTTTCTTTCCTGTTGAAATAATTGGATCTCACCGTTAAGTATGGATTTCAGGTTATGGAACCAGATGTATGACCTAGAATATATGAGTACATTTACACGTTAATATGCCAGATTTTGCCGGAATGCTCATATTAGCATCGAATCCGGTAGTAATCGGGTTACATTTTTCAGCCAAGAAAGTGGGTCCAAGCCGGGATTGGTATTTGCTGTCAAATTTCAATATGTCCTCAGAATTGATACCTCTACGGAAAGGGCTTGGTATACCAGCCAGCAATTAATAATATTTATTTTATTCCCCTTCCAACCGAATTCTAAATATAACCACATCACCCTTATAATGACGTATCACGGGTATAATAAATTTCGTGAGATCCATTTCTTAAGTTCGGTAATTTAATTCATCACGCATAGCAGGCTTTAAACTAGCTTAATAAACCTGCTTTTTTTCATGCATAACATACCAAACATCGTCAAATTTGAAACTCTGCACCACCAATGGACGTTTACCTACACTTGGAAAAAATTGTTGTCGACAAGGGAGCTTAGAGATTTCTGCCGACTAAAGTACTCGTACTCGGTAACAAGCACAGTCAACTACAGTTCACTTCAATCAACAATTTTCCTTTTTTTCTTTCCCATAATGTCCAACATTTTAAAAATATCAACTCTGTTACTTCATCTACCCATTCTAAGAAGGTCCCTAACCGTAGCCCATTTAGCATCTTACGGTCGCAACCCTTCCATTTTGATGAATGTCCCTTGTGTAACCCTAACTAAATTTATGTGCCCTAACTTTAGATCTCCAAGCACAGGATAGAAGGTAGAGAACGAAAAACAATTTTTTGTTTTATTTGTCGCCGCCGCCGTAAAATTACAAAACACACAAACATTTGTTGTCTGGTTGTTGTGGTGGTTTTGTGCGGCGGTTTAGACACATCATCCTCATATGTTACCATATATCAAATCAGTGGCATTATAGCAGCCATAATTGTATAGACAAAGTTTCAGAAGTACAACAAACTAGGAGTTAAAATACCGCAGCGTCCGCCGCACCAACAGCCACCACCCGGAACAGGACAATTTCTCGGTTTTTAGCTTGTGTCGACCGAAAATTAAGAGACGCACCCTTCGCTCAACCTCTGTCAACCTTCAACCATCTATCTGCTAATTATGGATGCTTTTATAATGGCATAGTGACATACGCGTATGAAACTTTTTCTCAGGGTTGGAAAGCCTTTCTATCAACCCACGCTATTCGGTTTTGTATGTGAGTGTACTCATGTTAGTGTCATTCAACCATGAGCATGTGTCACTTAGAGGCCGAGAACTACATTGTGACAGGTGGAGGTTTGTCCGGAAAGTACGCACAGCATACATCCTTTTTGTATTGTATGGCAAAAAACACACTGAGTTGTTGGGCTGTGTTTTGAGTTTTTAAATCGCTATTTAAAGGAACTATGTGATAACGTCTTTCTACATATATAGTACATATGAATGTATACTCGTAGGTAGGCCTACCCTTAGCCCAATTACGGGCTCACGTACACTCAATTATGGTCTGGTCTGTCTGCTTGGAAAGTACAAACCAAAAGGGATAATGTGCTCATAAAGGCTTTTATGTTCCAGTCGAGTCCAGAGTTTGAGTATTCGGTGTTGGATATTGTTGAACGCGTGTCATCAAACTGGACAACCATTGGCAAGGGTCAATAGCAGGGCAAAAAAGTGCCACGTAAACGAATACCTATCTGGGTAGGTACGCTCGCCTGTCACTCATTAGTTAGTTGCTGATGATAAGACATCAATGTCAATATAACAGATCAACCCACAGAGTGAGATAATATTTTGTTTACAAAAGCAGGAATTAATTAAAAGTCCTTAATCAAATTATTCGACTATGGCCTGATTATGGCGGTTAGGTCGGGCCCCTAAGTTTAGGGTGTCAGTCATATTGTAAACCTCTGTGATATTCCACGCAAAAATTAGTTGAATGAAATAATGGAGTTAATTTTCTCTGCCGTGTGGGCATTTTTAATGGAATAATTGTCAGTCGGTCTTGTAGAAATTTTGTTGGATTGAAAAATATAACGACCGACATTGTTTTCGATTATGGTTTTGACAATGGGAAGGAATTGGTGATTAAATATTTACTTAAATAGAATAATTAAACATTTATATAGGAGTACATAAACTTGCGTTGGTGAGCAAACACAAAAAAGAGGATTTGTTTTCTTTAGAAAATTAGATACTGCTTTGTCAGGTGGTTAAAATATGTAGTCCAGGTTGTTTAACTAACCGAAAATTATAAGTGTTTCATGGAGATTTTGACCAAAGTTACCAAAATAATGTCGTCTCACGAATCAATTTTATTTACTCTCAACTTAACAACAATCGCAGAGTCAATGAATATTATATAGATTTAACTTCGAAAGTAAATTTTCCAGAGAACGTGCTTTAAATGCGAACGTCACGGATAAGAATCGGCTTTATGTAGACGATATTGAGTAATTTATTGGACAAAGATTAATTTTAAAAATGTGAGGATAGTTCTCGCGTCATAGAAAGAAATACTAGACATTTCCAGCTAGAACGATAATTCATACAAAAATGATTGGATGTTTTGGGTTCACTGGAAGTACTTATTTTGGCTGAGACGTTTTGAATTTGACTAAGATACACCGCCGTCACATGGACCTTTGCTTCAATTAAGTTGGAGCCCGGTTCCGAGGCCTAGATTTCTGATTGATATCTTGACCTAACACGTAAAAACAGGGAGATTGGCTAAAACTGAAACTTCACTGATTTCTCAGCCGCCATCGGAGATGGAGATCCTGCATTTATTAATTGAAAATTGTTAAAGAATTCTCAAGCTCCCTAAGAAAGATAATTTTAAGATATGTACTTGTACGTATGAGAAAACAAGTAGTAGCGAAGCTTGTTTCCCCTCTAATCTTTTAGTCTTAATCAAATCATCATCTTAATTGAACAATAATTACCGATTACCACTTAAACTGTCATTCTTTAATTTTAAGATGCCATTCGATAGTATTAACGTGGAGCTATCTCTATGTATGACAGATATCCCGTCTATTTTGGGAGTACTTTTCTGAATAATATTATGTGCAATCTTATGAGGTTGGGAATCTAGTAAGAGAAAGTTATCAACTTTCATAAGAGAATGCTCCCTTATTTTTAAATTAATGAATTTTATATCCACCTACCACTTATCATTTGAATATAAAAGTGTAATTTAGAACTATTTAAAGTTTCTCCATAATCCTTCTGCAATCAATTTATTCAAATTCAAATGTCGCCAGTTCATTGACTTCTCTCCAGGTACTATACTCCCTGTAAAAAGAGAAAAAAAAGAGGAATAAAACAAAAGCAAATAAATACTTACTAGAGATTCATTTATCTGACTCTAGCACAGAGAAGCACAAAATTACGACATGACCCAGAAGCTGCTGAAAACCGAAGGGGTGATCTTAGATAACACACCACTCTAACATAAAGTATAGCTCTGTCACACAGTCTTGTGGATAAGAGTAAAGTTTACCACCCCTTAGGTCTGCTCAAGTAATTAGGTCAGCAATTATTTTCCTCTCTTGTGATACTAACCGTCTGTTGGTGTGGCCTACTACAAAGAAAACAAAAAAAAAAAAAAAAATCCACAGATACTCGACTACTGCCATGGCCACAGCCACCCATACCCAACTCTATGCAATCCCAACTCAAACCACCTTTTGGCGTAAACGGTCTTCGCATATAAATATACACCGCTTGAGATTCTTTTGACGACCATTCAGGACTACCTTCTAGCAAAAGCGTGTACTAGTAATCGCGAAAATTACATAAAATATTTAAAACCATTCATTCGTGCTCCATGGCAGACCCAACCAACCAATTCTCGACTATAAGTCGTTCCGTTCATCGTCGTCGTATAGTCATAGCAGTCATAGTCGTCGTTCTTGTCGGCTCTGGTGAAAAGCAAACCCAAGAATACTAGAAAGCCAAAGAAATGAGATGTAGATATATTTTTTTATCCTCCAACCGAAGTACTAGAAGATGGGTAATCCTTAAAATCCCGCCGCCGACACACCGTACCAACAAAACAAAAAAAAAAAACACGAACGCTTTCTTTCTACTCATGTCAAGGCAAGGACTGAAACGGACCCCCATATCGAATTGAAGAAATAAACAGAGAACACAAAAAAAGGACCGACAAAAAAAAAGACAAGCTTTTGAATTAACCATCAAGACGAAAGAGGATCATGTAGCCAAAAAATCCTGAGAAAGGTAGAAAAAAAAAAATAAAAAAATTAAGGGCAAAAGTTCTTCCGACTGGCACCGTTCCACCCACTTGGCATACTCCCTCATCAAATGAAAGATACATTTGGTGTGTGGTAACTTTATTTCTTTCGATTTCCAAGTGGAGTACTTTTACAGCACTCAAAGTGAAATGGAGTCGCCGGAATTAGATGGTGTCAGAATTCACGCACCACCCACCAGAGTGGGTGTTGGCGTGCGCGGCTCACTATAGCTATGGCGACATGAACCGAATAATTTATCCAAAATGATGTTTCTCAGTTGAATGCAGAATTACTCTTGTGTTTTATTCTTGCATGCTTGTTTTTATTTATTTTTATCTTTTTCCTTGCTCATAAGATACAGTATCTGGCACCCTTTCCATAAGAAGTGAGTTGGGGTGGTGAGTCTGTTGTGGAGCATGGAAGATACTAAAATCCTTAATAGGGTTTCATTTACAAAGGTGAGAAATGCCTAACGATGCGCGAGAGTCCAAACAGAAGTCAAAGGAAAGCAGAAAGTGTACATCTTCCGGAGCTAAAGGATACTTAGAACATAGGACCAACAGGAACACCAGCAGTAGGGGATAAAAAGGAAACTTTCGACAAAAGATAAATACTTCATAGGCCATCTACCAACTTCAATGAATAAGGGAAGTGAATCACTTGAGGGGTTATAACTTTGAGATCACCAGTCGTCCTCTTCGTCTTCTTCTTCATCTTCGACCGAAGAGGGTTCTTCAAAATCGATTGGTTGCGGAGTCGATTCTAAATAAAAGTGAAAATGGAATTTTCTCCTTTTCAAGATTGCCAAATAGAATATGGTTTGGTCTGCTTTGGTTTGGCTTGTCCTTATGTGAATAAGGTAAAGGTATGTTACGCATCACTAGAAGGTAGACCAGCAAATAGATCAGTAATTTGCTAGGGATTTGCTGCTGTCGCCCTTTTCTCTAGAGGAAATAAATTATCAAAAATATTTCCGAATACTCCTGCCTCGTATACACCACACACCTATGTAAGTATGTATCTTTTCCGGCCATGGTAGATATCCAAAAAGAAAGTTACTTTTAGGGTTTCGTCTTCCTCTTCATTTGGAATGGGAAAGGTCTATTTGCTTTGAGGGTGTCAAAAGGAAGGAAACAGATGCGTTGTAGATGAAGCTGTGTATAATTTCGAATGGGTCCCTACTTCACTTCGGGAGAGAAAGATTTATTTATTTTCTAATATGTACTTTTTAATAAATAGAATGTAATCGGCAGATAAATGGATACCATCGGTAGGCCGTTTAAGCAATTGAGATAAATTGAAGGTGTATTTTTGGACAGAGGGTAGGATATTCTAAGTGGGCTTATTTGAGAACACAGTTATGAGTATTTTTGATACGATGTTAGTCCAGGTTGGAATAGAGAAACGAATTAATTAACTGGAGAACGGTGCCTATAGCATAAGCAATTTTAACTTAAGACTTCAGATTGAAAATATTTGCCTTCGACTCAATATATTGGATTGGTTCAGTAATTATAACTAAAAAAGCGTCGCTACAAATAAACATCTGGTTTGTAGAAAAGAGCTGCTCATTAGCTCTACAAGGAGCAAAAAAGAGCACGAGAAGGGCGCCTTCGTGGAAATGGAAGGACGTTACTGCACGAACGTCAGTTCCAAAGTTTTGTCAAACAATAAAACGAATATACCAGTGCTACAAAACCAGAATAGAAGCCTGCGAAGATGAACCTGTATTGTACAACTAGTACTTGGGTCGCAGTCAGTGCTGGTAATATAGAAAAACTACTTCTGCGGACTATAACGCCGATGATGATCAAAATACCGCTGTTATACAGGATGAACCCTGGATGAAGACTACAAAGAATTCCGTCTCCCTGACCTAGACAAAGTGAAGATAGCAATATCGAAGTTAAAGCCTAATAAAGCTGCTGGCGCGACAGACTGTCTGCTGAGCTATTTAAAGCAGCTGGATATGACCTAGTTGGAAACATACACCAGCTTATCTGTAACATATGTATAATCAGAGGAAAGCATGGAATCCCAGCATCTTTTGTCCGATCCACAAAAAAGAAAACCCTTTTGGCTGCGCTACCTATGGAGGAATAAATCTCTCAAATATCGTCATCTAAAGGGTGATTTTTTTAGAAGTACTTTTCTAAAAAAATAGAAAACATTCAAGAAATTTATAGGAATCTTTATTATCATACAAAAGAACCATTCTTTATATTTATTTTTTTTTGAAGACTATTTCTTATAAATGGTGGCCATTACTACGGCTAACATGGTCCATTCTGAAGTCCAGTTTTCGATGACGAATTGCATCCTAGTTGATCTTCTTGCAGCTTTTCAAGAACCCAACGACTTAAACGGTGAAGATTCGCCAGGTCGGCCGGCTTCATTTCTTGTACGAATATAATTTTGTATGGTTTAAAACTAAGATTGTCATGTAGAATACGCCAAGTTGTTGCATACGACAGGTCAAGCTGTTAAGAACGGCGCGTACACTGTCCGAAACATTTGCTATATTTTCTTCACTAGGTGCTAGATGTGGTCTATTTGGTCGCGTTTTATTTAATAATGAGTTTCAAACTTTTCGATGGCATAGTGAATTGTGTGTTCCGTAGGCCAATTATGTGGACTGTTTCTCTAATCGCACAAAACACATTGCTCGTAGAACGCAGACTTTCGTAATACAGCTGAATAATTTTTGGACGCTGTACCGGGCTGCCCTGATAAAATGTCCAACAATACTGAACAAAAATACCATCTGTGAGCATCCGAAACCATTCGTGAACAATCTGGTTGGTCCATTTTAGGCCTGAAGAGTCCACCGTCGATCAAATATTCACATTACAACAGATCTTGGAAAAGTCTCAGTAATTTCAGATCGACACTCACTATCTATTTGTGGATTGAAAGCTGTATCTGACAGCGATCATAGGGACGTGCTGTATAACGCCGTATCTAGTTTTGACATCTCTGCCAAATCCGTCAGGTTGAGCAGAATGCCTATGGAGAGTTCTCGCTGCTCCATCAAGGTCAGTAATGAATTAACCAAGACCTCTAATTTCAAGGTCAAATCAAGGCGACTCATTGTCATATGACATCGGCTTAGAAAGAATAGTGCAAAACTCACTGGTCAACAAAGAAGCCCAATCTTTTTTAAGTCCACACAATTACTTGTGTACGCTGATGACATAGATGTAATTGGACGAACACAATGAGCCGTAAATTAAGCTTTCTTTAGTATAGAGGGTGAATCGGTAAAATGGGTCTAACAATAAAGGAGGACAAGGCAAAATACATGCTATCATTAGAAAAGGACGCGGACCACGGACGGCTTGAACAGAACGTCACCATTAAAAGTTATAACTTCGATTTGTTAAGGACTTCGTCTTAAGTAGTTAGAAGTAGCAATGCCATCAGCGCAGAAGTCAGACTTATAATTACACTTAACAATTGCTGTTCTTAGGGCTCATGAGGCAATTGAATAACAGAGCCTTCTCTCGAAAGACCAAACTGGCTTTGTACCTATACTATGTAGACACTAATCATCCCGATCCTACTCTATGGCGCAGGGACTTAGATGTTGTCGAAAGCAGATGAAGCAGCGCTTTGGCGTTTCGAGAGAAAGATATTGCGTGTGATTTTCGGTCCCGGTTGTATTGACGGGGAATGGAGGAGAAGACTCATCCACAATGGGCTCTACAGCGAAATCGGTCTAGTCTAGTTGTGTACTTTTGGAGTACTTAATTTGTAGTTGTGGTCTCTGTGGTATTAGCTATCGTTAGTAGGTTTAGGTAGGCATGATTGAGTTACGATAAGATGGTATCTATCGAGGCATATACAGGGTGGCCGAAATACAAGTTTCTTTTTAAAAATAACACAAAATTGACAAAAATCTGTTATTTTCGGTATGTTATGGTTTTATTAGTAAGCTCGAACATTCTTGATATTTTCAAAACAATGCAAAAAAAAAACGAGTTTCGTACTTTGACAAAACACTGTTATTTGATGGGGAAAATACCGGTAAAACTCAAAACTGCCTTGAAAAGTGTTATAAGGAATCAGCTCCGCCGAAGGCAACTATTTGTCGTTGGTTTGCTGAGTTCAAACGCAGTCGTACAGACACAAATGATGCTGAACGCTCTAGGCACCCAAATGAGGCTGTTACACCGGAAAAAAAAAAAAAAAAAAAAAAAAAACGCAAAATCGTTTTTTTAAAAACCGGCGTAAAGCGAAAGTGCGTGAGATAGCTGACATCGTAAAGATATCAATCGACCGTTTACGTCATATTTTGCATGAGTATTTGGGTATGGGAAAGCTTTGGATCAAACACTAAGGCCTATTGATAATTCAGAGCGCTGTTGGGAGCTGTTTAAGAAAAATAAAAATATTTTTTTCAGGCGGTATGTGACAGTGGATTCTATTACCTGTTCACAAACCTCAAACAATGCATACCGGAAAGAAATACGGCTCCAATGAAGAGCTGATCCCCGAAACTGAATTGTATTTTAAAGGGCTTGGCAAATCGCTCTATAAGAAAGGCTTAGAATGATTGTATCACTCTAGATGGAGATTATGTTGATGAATTAAGTCGAATTTTGTTTAAAAATTGTGTTTTTATATGTAACTCTCTTAGCTAAAAAAAAATGCTTCTGTAGTGGTTCTGACCATGGACGTAATGTTGTATAATCCTTCTGAGAAAAGTCATCTTCTGGTGCTTAAGACCTACATACATATGTAACTAGTTGGAAATGGAACAGCTTTAATGGGTTTCTCTATGGAGATTTGACTAGATTAGAAGGTTTGAAATTAATTACGAAACTTTATTTGTGCACAATGAGGAAAATGTACCAAACCAAGCTGAATATATTATAAAAAAAGACAGTCATGCATTGATGAGCTTGCTTAACCACATTCTTAACGTTGGGTTCGACAACTGACAACTGTCCGTCAGAAAAATCCTTTGCGCCTTTTTCGATTTACAGTAGATGTGTACTATAAACATGCATTCTGCAAGTCATCTATGTACCATTCGACTTCATCAAGCTTGTAATTCATCTTCATTTGAATTAAAACTCTATTTTAAGAATCGTAATCAGTCTTTCAGAATTTTTCATTTTTTTACAAGTTTCAAAGGAATTCTGACCACATTAGTGCTTTAGTTTTTTTTTTTTTTTTTTTCTAGAAAACCAGTTCATTTCACAGAAGTTCAATTCGACAAATCAGTCTTGAAAGTTATTCAAAATTGTGTTCTTAACTAATCATATGAGTACGTACTAAATCTATTCCATCATGAAATGCATCAATGTTTGGGAAATACAAATGGAACTACATATGTAGGACTACTCCACCTGATTTTTGCAATAAAAAAACTCAAAAGTTTCCCTCCTCCGGTTGAGAAGATGGATCTTTATAAGGAACGTCAGGTTGATTGGCAGGCAGTGTGCATAAAATAAAAAATCAAGCTTCACAACTTTTTACTTTGCTCTCTATAGGTGGTGGAAGAAAAAAAACTCACACCGCCGTCATACTGTTGGCTAGGTTAAGAGTATAGAAAGGCAGCATGCCTGGACCATGATCTAAACTTCAACCTTTCCGGTGGACTTGTTTGCTCACTCAAATCAAAGGATCAACATTAATCGATTAGAAAATGCACACAAAAGGACAAAGGGAGTACATACAGTCTCAAGTACGAGCAGTGATAACAGATTTTTCTTTTCGGTCGTAAGGGATGAACATTTTTCGGTCTCATTTTTAAAAGACATTTTTTGGTTACGTTTCCTTTCAAATACAAATTCATACATACATACTCGTATACTCGTATGTATTCGCAATTCTGCACGGTGGAGGTTGGAAAATAAAAAAAAGTAAAAAAAAAGTCAAACTCTCAACATCCTTGATTACGCACTCGAGGGAAAATGGTTCCGAGACCTCCCTGAAAGGATACCAAAATACTCTGCATTCAACCTCCAACCCTGATCTCTCAACCCACGGCCAATGGCACCCAGGGCAAACACAAGTAATAAAACCAGGAGAAGAGGAAATAGTTTTTTTTCTGTTCTTTTTTTGTCACCCAGTTCAGTGAGAATCAGGAGGACTAAGAATAGTATTGTACAACATTGTACCATCGTCGTCTAGTGAAGACCATGCTTTAAGCAAACCATAGACTAAAGTCGTCGACGCGTTTAGCACTGCTTCCTTCTTTCTCCTTGTTCCCTATACTACACCAACACCACAATGTCAATGTTTGTATTGCCTAATGCATTATGTGCGATAGTTAAGTGTAAAACAAGGGAATAAAGGCAGTGTAGCAGGTGAATAGTTTCAAAGCTCCTATCGTCACCTTCATCGCTTTTGTCGCCACCCATGTTGGCAATGTTGGTACAATATACCGCTCACTAGTGGATGCTGCTAAGAGAAATTGAAATGTTTTATGTCAACACTTAGGCATTTTACAACCCGAAAAATTGTTTATTGCAGCAAATGGTGGATACCAAGATTGGGGTACTCCACTAATACAACTATACCTACATACGTGTACATACTCGTATACCTATATCAAGTATCTGTTGTAGCTGTTGAATTCTTTTTGTTTAGCTGGCATCCCTTCTAGAGCTTTCTCAGGGCCAATCAAAGTGGAAAATGCTTGTTATTTTGTTTACCCTCTGGTAAGACACTCACTCCCAGATAGACAATACACCAAACCAAACATCTGTGCACATGTATACATATATTGTACATGTACTCGTACATATCTCTAATATAACCCGTTGACTTTGCTTGCATAATTGGGTTTTGTTTTGATGGTGCGAATGGCAGTAAGGGATTGGTTTTTTTTTTCACCCTCTATCTAGTACTCTTTTGTGTAACAAAACTAGGCGACGATAACTATTTTTAGTCAACCTTTGTCTGCGATGCACTCGCTCCATATTCTGCTTAATGAAGGAGAAATAGTTTTACGTATACCATGTCTATCTCTAACAATGACAACGAAAACTTTTTGGAAATTACTATGTTGAATTGAAACAGTCCACCTTGAGTGGAAGAATAAGTTTTTCACGTGAAATTACTGAGGGAAAAGTGTTAGAGTGAATTTAGTTTGCAAGCTTATTGTAAGCAACAGGTTAGACAAACAAGTGTGCGTCCTTTATTTAACTTTTTCATGTCGCATCGATGGAAGGTATACATAGTATACTCGTATACATCAAGAAAGCACCCTTAAGAGTTGAACGAATACAAATAGATGCTATGAATTGATTTTCCAGTGAAAATTGACAATATTTCAATACGGCATTGGCAAAGAGGTGAGATGAAGGCTGAACTGAAATTTTGCAGAAATTAATGGTTTCTGTGAATTTTCATGAAATACTCGTAAATACGTGCTCTTGCAGAGGAGGGATTTACTTCAAGTTGAGATGGGTTTTCGATATTTTTTTCTTACTGCAAAATAAATTACAACATATTGCAGGTGGTGAAGTGGGGAAGCCCGGTACTTCCGAATAAAATGGAAGCGTCATTTCGAATAGCCAGGTAGATTTTGAAACTCGACCGTGATAACTAGATAAGGGTTTGTTGTAACATGCAGATCTCTGTTATCACCACAACGCACTGTCTCATGGTATGCGTGCTGAGCGCTCGGCTGTATACGACGAGGAAGTGAGTGAGTCTGTCCTGCACTTGTTGTGTGACAGCTTCGCCCTATCCGAGAGGAATGATAACTTTTTCATTAACTTGGTAGACTTACGTAATATTAATTCATTTTACTATCTGAGTGCTTGCAATCTACCGGTGTCTCTTCATAGTTGTTAGGGAGCAATTCCATAGTTGTATAGGCATAATACATATATCCCCTGCTGGTCTAAGTGAGCAGCAACGCCGTCAAAATGTGTACCCGTCGAATTAACTACTTACCTTCTCCCAAAATGAATTCCAAAAGTTAAAGGGGCTTGTTATCTACTCTGTTTTCGTACCTTCCCGGCTATTGTCCTGTGCTTGGCACCTTATAGTTTGGCTGCTAGAATCCGCGTTAGGAGCCTCGTGCCCATTTTTGGCAAACTAAAGTGTCAGAGGTTTGTTATAATTGCTCTTCGCTGAATTTCCACTAAGATATCAGAGGTGGAATCTTTTTTACTCTTGAGATAAACTCCTGAGCTACCTCGTAGTTACTGTTGTCAACTTTCTTGAATTTTCGAAACCACACTCTGATGTCCTCTGCGTATTCCAACATCTGAACTTCGCCTTATTCGACCTTCGTAGAGCCCAAGATGTTAATGCTCTCATATCAGTCTTTGGAGTCGATGAATATGTGGGGTGTTTCCACTGGAAATTCGTTGATATTTTGTTAAGGATTAATTTTTGGTCTATAGCCGGTATAGGGCCGGAGTCTACACTGCTTATTAGCATCTTGCAGAAAGATCCGCTCATAAAGCTTAAATCTAACCAATACTAGTTACACTGAAGATAGATCAACTTAAAGATCGTCCCAGACACTATAAGATCGTTAATTTAGGCCTTAGTACGAGGCGAAATTATATATGCTAATTTAAACATAAGAAATGAAACGCTAGAACTACCAAGTAGTTATTCTCTGTTTAGAAGATGAGAGCGAAAGTTCAAATTAAATTATAAAAATAGATGATCCTAGAGACGACGCTGGCTATCGAGGTAAAAGTAAAATTTGATATCATAATCTTTAAAGGATCAGCCACGGGAACATTTTAGGGCAATGTACTCATAGATCTTTCAAAATTACCAAGCAATCAATCCTACAGACAAATCGTTGGTGAGAGTTCTTTTGCAAAGAACAGAATCAGCTACAACCTGTTTTGTTTTAAGATTTACGGGGTTAGGCTACTCTAGGATTTTCAAAAAAATGATTCATTTTCTATTGCTTTCAATGGTCCCTTAGGACCTCACAAATGATATCTCAAAAGATTATGAACGGGAAATATCTCGAAGAACTTGTTTTTCAAAGTATAGTACAAGGCCGCCAGGTAGACAGCGAGCTTAACTTAAAATTTTAAACGCGTTTATGCATTTTTGCATTTTTCAAGTTGGCCGCATCCATAACTTGAACAATTTTCATCCAATTCACTTCAAATTTTAGCTAGATCTTTAATGATATATTGTATAAATAACTACGTTGGATTTTTTTTTTATATGGCATAGTTCATTTGTTATTAACAATTTTCAGGCGGTTTTTCTTCGAATTTTGCAAGTTTGACTTTGGAAGTGCGCCATTCGGCCAAAAATCAATATGTCAAAAAATCCTGCTGTTATGTACAGTAAAAAAAATATTAGTGACTCATCATAAACTTACTGAAGCTGTTGGTACGGCCGTAGACCCTTCCAAAAAAGAGAGGTCATGTAAGAAACGCTGCACAGCCGTCACTTTTAAATAAACTATTCTATAAAAATTATCTTTTACAGGCAATCATATGTATTGTACAATAAACTTCCACAATATTTTTCGTGAAAAAAAAATCACAAAAAAGCCTATTTTATTGCCATTTGACACAAAAAAGAAAAAAGTTAGAACCCTACAAGGTTCCTTACTTTTCTAAATGCAAACTTACATACGAGAAACAGCCTTTCCTCCACCGTTCGCAATACCACCCAAAATTGAAATTGATTTAGTGAAGATTCTTCAACTTTATTAGCTTTTTATTAATTTGTCATACGGTTAAATACGCCGTTCCCACTTTTTGTTGGCGAATTGCACGCCTACTAAGCACATTTATATATAGGCTAGAAGTTAACGCAGGCTTCTTCGAATATCTCGCGAGCTTAGAATTACGACCATTTAAGGTTTAATGTCCTTCAAAATTCAGAAGTCCCCGTGGCAAATTGCCAAATCAATAAGTCGTAAAGAAAAACTATAAAACTCGGAACTTAAATGCTTGCTTGCTACCCACGCCATACCTGCTGGCCTAGTCTAATAGAGCATTCCTTTTTGGCAACACAGCAGTTGACACGGTTTTTTTCAGCTTTTGTGTTTCTCTCTGCACACCACTTCTGTTAGAAAGGTAGTAAGAGAAGACTTCAAAATGAAACAAAAAAAAAGTCAATGGGGGGAAAAAATGCGGTTCAAAAGCGTGTCACTATATACGATGGCTATGGTCTTGGTTTCGGTCTTGGTCTTGGTCTTGGTCTTGGTCTTGGTCTATCGTAAAATATGATACCACTTCTCGTTGAAATAAATAATTTTCGTTTTGGCCTCGAAATTACCCATTAAATTGTGTTTTCGGGTGGTTTTCTGTGCTTCTGATATGCTCCCACCCAACTCCTATCTTATGCCTGGTATTCCATCAGCATCAGAAACTACCTTGTCTTCCCTCTAAGCGCCATTCCATCCCCAAAATGTCTCTAATGCAAATGGGTGGAAATTAATTTTCAACTTTTTTAGACGTTGTGCTAATGACGACATTTTTACTCTACCTGCTGCTCTTCGTCTTGATCCTGGGCCAGGTCTCTAGGCGGAGTGTGGTGTCCTGTCTGTTCTCGTCTTATCATGGCCATAGTGTGGTTGTGTTCTTGGTGTGTTAATTGGTTAAGGCACCTGTCCGATTGTTGTCTTTATTCTCTTTTTGGGGGTTTTCTCATTTTACTGTGCGGATAGGAAAGGAAAGCATCTAGATACATATTGTTTGTATGGATACAATTTTTCTTGATGACTTTTTAGCGGGTGTGGTAGTTATTTTCACTTCTCCCTCTGGGTCGATATGGACGATGGATGTGTTTTGGTATTTTTCACCTGGGTGTAGACTTGGTCTCTCGTCTTTAGTCTGTTTTATGGTGATTTTTTGATTAATGACAATGTTAATGGGCGTCCTTATAGCAACCTTTCTTTAGTTTCTAGGAAGATGTATCTGCTTGGACGTTTCCTAGATGATTGTAGATTACTTTTGGAAATAAAAATGTGACACGTCTTTGATGCAGCGGCCGGCAGCGAGAAATTACAACAGTCTTTTGGTCAGATTCAAATGAACAGAGTGTTAATGTTTGATTCTATTGCTTGCAACCACAGGGGAGGTTAAAGATAAATTTTAATTATACTGAGGCTTCTCGTTATTTTTATTATTATTATTATTTTTTTGCAGGAAGTTATATAATTTTTATTGACCATTTCTGGTGAAAATAAAATATTTATTATGAATGAGTGAGAAATGTGAGAATATTTAAGTTTATTACGGGAAGTTAGCATGAAAAATTTGTCAGCAATAAAATTGCCAGACTGGTAACTTTACATCGTCTGGTATGAGTTTGCTTGCCACCCAGAATCCTACTAACAGATACCATAGAAGGATATGGTATATTGAGAAAAGGAGGATTTTTAAACACTTAAGATAATTTAAAAGCCAAATTGTAGAAGAGCGAATATAGCCTTTCAGCTATAGGGAGCTCTTTTTTAGGTGCTTAAGACCACAGTGACTAAAACAGCTCTGAATGTTTAGACAATCTTTGTAGGCGGCTTAGCCTGGTCGAACTTTTAGTTACGAATACAAGCAACGCACAATTATTACCCCGAAAATTTAACCGCTTCATTTGGTAAAATATAACTTAGCTTACCAGCAAACTTTGTATAGATTTGCAACAGAGCTACTATAAATTGTTAATCCTATAATATTTATGCTTGCCTTCAATGTCCACGCTAGTCACTTATTATTTATTTTCTTCATGGCCCATATCTCGGCATAAGTATCCATTATCTTACCCATAGAAACGCGAGAGCCACAGCGGCTGAAAAAACTTACATGACAACTCAGCCGGAGCTGAGAACATTGATTATTTATTTGTATGGATGTGTCCCTTTCTATACGTTGTTATTATAGTGGTAATATCTGATTTGTTGTGTAGTGTAAGGGTTATCATACGCCGTTGCGTTGTTTAATGCTATCAAGTGATCTTGTACCAATGGTATTATACGAGTAGATATGCTGGAACGAGGTATAGCCTGTTATTGGCTATAGATTGGAATCAGCTTTCATACTAAACTTGATATATGTATTGATGTGAGTACATAGTATGCAAAAAATAGGTTAAAAGTAGTGTACATTCTGAGTCGGGATGAACAGTTGATACTCGGTTTTTTTTTTTTATTAACTTGTTTATTTCCACTATTTACAATATTCTTTAAAAAAAACTAAGCAAAAACAAGCGAATTACTTATGAACTATCTTAATAACCAAGTATCCAATCAGACGTGGTACGCAGTACATTAAATCTTTATGTGTTACGCCAGCTACAGCTCTGTGTTACAAAAATTTAAGAAACATTTTGTTCAAGTATGTACCTTGTTATTTTAAGAAGCAATAAATGTGGGAAAAAAAATTTCTTTAGCGTATTTTATTTTCTTACTTAAAATTACTTACGATACTAAAAAAAGAAAAAAGGTCCAATACTACACTAACCTAGTATTGGACCTTCAGCTTCAACTCAATTAAGCCACCAGTATTTATCTCGATTTGATCTACCTCTATCGAGATTATCTCTTTCAGGTACGCTCATGCATTATCTCCAAACATTAGTCCCATCACCCGAGTGAAATGGCACATGTAGGATTCTTTTGTCTGTAGCCCTTCTAACAGCATGATATATGTATGATCAAACATTACTAGCATTAGATAGATAGCCGTGTGCGTCGTGCGTCTAGATACAATAACGTCTTAGGTGGTATGTATCCACTCGACAATATGTTTCTGAAGTACCCAGGGTTAGGATAAAACAAGCCCGATATGAAATCGTTCTCAACAACCTTCACTGAGCTCACGAAATGATTTCTGACAAGGTCCAGGATAGACAATGTTGCTGACATACTAGGGTGGAGTGAAAAGTAACCTCCTTGACCACCAGAATACGCTGCTACTGCAAAAAAGGTTATGGTGCCTTGAAGTCCGTTCATATTTAGGCAGACATGCCAAATTTCAGTGCGATACTGTCCTTAGTTTTGTTTTGACAGCTGATTGTTGTTGACGTGTTTGGCATCATATTGAGTATGGATAAAAACGATTTTTGTTCTCTCATTATTTTTTGAGAGGTAAAACGGCGAAGGAAAAGAAAGAAAAGTTGGATAAATATTATGGAGTGTGGAACAGTATGGTTTCACATTTGGAGCTATTTACGAGTATCTTGAGGGCCCAATCTTGACAGTAAACCTGAAGATTGTCGAATTTTATTTGGAGATTATTCTGTATCTCTCTGATTTTAGAGCCATGAGTGTATAATATGACATCATCAGCTAATGCTATAGAAGAAGCCATGTCCCTAAGTACTTTAGAGGTATAGATGTTAAAGAGGATTGGCGCCGTTACTGTGCCTTGTGCTAGACGATTGGCGATTTTGAAGACTCTAGTCGTCGTGTATTTTCTATCTGTTCTATCCTTTATAAGGTGGGGAGGAAATTCATACTCAATAAGTTTATAAATATATTAACCCGTCTATCCAAACCGTGTCGAAGGCTTTTTCGATGTCCACTAGACTGGCACCTGTACATCTTTTGGCGTTAAGGTTCCAGTTCATATCGGAAACAAGTTTTGTTATAGCATGCACTGACGAGTAAAATCTTTTGAATCCAAATTGATTCTGCGGGATGATCTCCTTAGTTTCGCACTCGAGCAAGATGGACTTGCTGACAACTACCTCAAAAACCTTCCCAATATTAGGCAGGAGATTTATTGGCCTATAGCTCGAAAAATTTGAAGGATCCTTCTTTTTTTTACTATTGGAAATACCTTCGATGTTTTCCAACAGTTTGGGAAGTAGCAGTTGTTAAGCAAATTGTTAAAAATTACGCAGTATTGACTTATGATTTCGATCGGTACTCGTATATGCTTAAGTACAACATTTGGGATACCATCCAAACCAGATGACTTTTTGTTGTTCAATTTTCTGAATATGTCTGTGAGCTCGTCAAGTGTTGTGTAGTAGCTTCTTGTCTGTTCTGTTGTTAGTTCGTCTGCTTTTAAATCCTCAGAAAACCTGAGTGGAATGAATGTGTCACTACTTTGGTTATTAAACCGTAGTAGCTCTTCAGCCACCTCAATAGATTTCCAACTTGGGAGATCGATTTTGTGGACTGACTCAAAATGGGAACCAATAAGATTGGGTTTTTTTTTATTTCACTATCAACCAAGTAATGGTTGTCAATTGTGGGACAGTGTTGGGGATTAATCCCTGCCTGAGAAAGGAGCCGCTCAGAAAGCGGCTGGCACTTCGAGTTTTGGAATTTGGACAATGCTATGTGGCTTGAAGATCTGCTTGATTTGAGGAAACATGTTCCTTGAGTCAGACTTCATTACTTCTTCCGCTCGTTGCCTCCAGTATTGGCCACATTCCGATATTGTTGCTCTATGAGCGACTTTATATTTCTCAGGAGGGACTTCAATCTTATCAGTTCCCCATTGTTCAGATCATCCTGAAATTGTCGGCGTATCTCACTTATCTGCGTTATGAGAAAGCTTTTATGAGTTTGTAGTCTCTGTGTGTCACGGTTTAGATAGCATTCCATGCTGTTCCTACTTTTCATCGTCAATACTGACGACTCCATCGCCTCTCGTACTACGTAATTGAGATTCCCGATGTAGAAGTCACAATCCTCGTTCGTAAGGTTCCTATTGTTAGGAACTTTAGAAGAAGACAGCTGTCTATTATGTTATATGTCCTCGCAGCACAACGAGCAAGTTTATTCCAATTGGTGTGCCTAAAATTAAATTTAGGAACCTCGTGCTCTGTTGCGAAGACAAACATGGGATCATCAGCCAAAGATGTTTCCAGGACGATCGCTTTGTGATGGCAACAGCGGTATTTTATTATCTGGAATAGTTTTAATGTGTAATCACGGGTCTGAAAAGCAAAGATCCATGTATGAATTACCCGAAGGGCGACTTGGTGTAACTGGGCTATAGAATTTAAATTTATACTCAACTTGGTTGTCCTCAATATCGCACCTTAGGCGGTTACCTTGCGCTCCAATTAGTTTTATCGTCTATGCTGTTGCAATTTTTCACATTCGATTCATGCCTTTCGACTGCGTTCTAAGTTGCAGAAAGAACGTTAGTTAAACAATTAAATGGATTTCAAATAATCCCCTAACCTCTAGATTATTCTTTTTATTGTAATAGAAGGAGGAACCTTTTGATTTCATTCAACTGATGAAACTACAGAGTATTTCTATTGCTATTCCGAGTAAGTATGTAGGAATCAACTTTTGGTAATCCTATGCGATAAGAGTTAATGATATGACAACATTGCAACACTTTGCTGTATTTCGACAAACTCGTAAAAAATTCTACCTGAAGTAGATCCGCTATTAGGCCTAACTAATGTTAGGAGAAAATATACATTTATAGACCTTGTGGGCTTGAATGCCCACATTGAGCCATCACTATTGTTTAAATTACGAGGGTAGTCCCAGAAGTACCCGACCTGACGTTTAGATGGCAGTTATGGTTTAAAAAGAATGGCGATTGTAGTACGAACCTTATAAAGCTTAAATTTGAAGTTTGACGACGCTATGTTGTTTAGTATTTCTTCGGCATCCATCAATATTGAACGCTCTCAATGAATTTTTAAATATGGTTGTCGTCATGTGATACAATACTTTCATTTGAAAGGCCTCAATCCAACCAAACGGAATTGAATTCTACTGTGGGGGAGTCAGCTCCTTCGTTTGCAACAATAATTTGTATGGCAGAGTTTAAACGAGCCCGTACGGGTTGCCAAGATGAACATCGCCAAATGGTCGACCAAATGAGGTGAATTTACCAGAAATGTTGAAAAAAATCCACAAAATTGTATTGGACAACCGTCGACTGAAAGTGCGTGAACCAGCAGTTTTGATGGTAGGCATTTCAAAAACCGCTGTACATCAATTCTGACTGAAAAATTGGACATGAGATAGCTTTCCGCAAGATGGGTGCTACGATTACTCTCAGTGGAACAAAAACAGCGTCGTGAAGAAGTTTCAATCGAGCAAAAAGCCGATTCGTAAACATGGATGAAACATGGCTCCATCACTTCACACCCGAGACGAAGGAAAAGTCAAAACAATGGACTCAAAGGGGAGAATGGCGAAGACAATTCCATCTGCAATCAAAGTCATGGCGTCAGTTTTTAGAGATGCGCGTGGGATCATTTGCATTGATTGTCTTCAGAAAGTAAAACAATGAACGACGTGTACTATCCGAACTTATTGCAGCGTTTGAAAGATGAAATCAAGAAAAAACGGCCGCATTTGGCGAAGAGAAAAGTTTTGTTACGTCAAGACAATGCACCAGTTCACACATTCGTCATCGTGATGGCCAAAATCAATGAGTTAAAGTTCGAATTGCTTCCTCATGCACCCTTTTCGCCAGATTTAGCCCCCTCGGATAATTTTCTATTTTCGAATTTAAAAAAATGCCTCGGTGCTAAAAGATTTGCCAACAGTAAAGAGGTGGAGTCTGCGGTTGATGGCTATTTTCGACGATTTTCACTATTGACAGGGTATCGAAGCTATTGAACCAATACAAGAGTTTAGTGTATTGAACTAAAAGGAGACTACGTAAAGAAATTAACATATTTTTTACGTAGTCTCCAATTTTTTTGTGTTTTCTTTGTTAGATCGGGTACTTCTGGGACCCTCCTATACTATCCGAATATATATAAGGTGAAGTACTTTTTGTCTGGTTTAAGCAGAAAGAAATATGCCTACTGTCGTTCAAGCAATTTTTTTTAGATCATGTCTAATAAACAGTCATCCTTTAGTCAGTATGTCAAGATATGGTATGTGCATTATATATTTTTCTTTTTCGTATTCCAATGGCGGTTACGATGAAAGTTAAAGTAACTTTTCAAGGCCATTCGTAACTTTGTCTCACTGAAATATTTTCATTCTAAGTCCACTCCTCAGTAAAAACAGAAAACTCTCATCAATGTTTTCCAAAGTCATTCCAAAACCAATCTCCGAAATTAACATCCAGCTAAAATAAAACAGAAAAAAAAATCTCATTACCTGTTATCACGTACCGCATATTGTACTCGAAGACCACTTACCAGCAACCCAAAGCACATTTCATAGAAATCCCCTCTCCAAGGACTGCCATTACTATCATTTTGAATCTGTCATTTGCACTTCTTCTTCATTTCTTTAGTTTAGCATCTATTCTTATCCTCTTGCGCGTATACCAAAGGTAAAGTAAAGGTGTTCCTTTTTCTTAAACACCACCTAGAACAATAAATAAGAAAGCATAAGCACAGGACTAAGGCCTAGCCATCATCATCATCTGTACACTTGTAGAAGTGGACAGTTTTTTTTTTCTGCGCCAAAACTCACTTCATCAAGAAACAAGGATTCCAAGATGTGAGTGTCCTACTTTGGGGGTAATATTGGACAGCTACCCCAAAGACACCCATGTGTAATGTAAAAGAAAAGTACCTCAAAATGTATAAGGAGGTGGGTGACGGCGACTGAAGGGTGAACAAAGTTATGAATGACTCTAATGAAGATATATAGGTGGAGTGTAACAAAAATAATTACTTAGAACGAGTAGCTGTGTAGATGTACTATAGGTCCTTGTGTCATGAGGTTTTTGCTTTTTTGACGCGACGCCAAACACCTTCCCAACAGTTATAGGAATTCGTATGTGTACTCGTCCTTTGGTGACGTTTTTTTTTTTTTGTTTTTTTTTTTTGTTTTTTTTTTTTGTTTGTGTTGCTCTTTTTTTTCGGCAGAAAGTTTTAGAAAGAAACAAAAACTCATACAAAGTTTTTCTATTACCCATTTTTCTCTTTTATTTTGTATCAAAAAACTGAAAAAAAAAATAGAACCAGAAAAGAGCGAGGCATAAGTAGAGAAAAAAATCCTCATTAAAAAAATGTTCTCATTCCGAAAATTGTTGTTTTTCCAGCGATACAACTAGTCCTTGGGCCATCCTAAGTACAAGAGGTATGCTGGCCTAACACAAAAAAAAAAAAAAAAAAAAAAAAAAGAATGAGAAAAAAAAAACTAGAAACCTCGTAGATCCCCTTGTTGTTCTGTTCTGTCATCATCTTTGTAGCCATCCTTGCCTTTGGTAGTAGTCAGTGGACTTGGACCAAGTTATAGCCAAAGCCGTAGTCACAGTTGTAGTTGAAGTCTTTGCCATCATCGTTGTCATCGTAGTCGTAGTCGTCGTCGTCCTTGTTGTTGTGTAGTCGCTGTCTCCATCATCGTCTTCGTCTTCGGTGGGAGTCAGTAGCTGTATCATGGCGTGGTACCATTAAGTTGATCTACGTACAGGTTATTAAAGGTTGAAACATGGAAATTGTTCCAGCTGGAGGTGTATTGAGCTTAAGATGATGTTACCTTTGTTTTACCGGTTCAGGTGTACAACAATTTTATATAAAGACGAAAAGACAGAAAGTCCAAAGGAGAAAGGGATATAGGAGTAAACACACGTACTCGTATAAATAAACAAGCAAAACCCCAACTAGAGAGTTTCATTCTATTTTACCTTGCTTTCGTCCTTTTAGTTGATGTTTTTGAGATTTTATATTTATTTATGAAGAGCTGGGGTAGATGTGAGTAATGCAGTTCTGTTTTGCTTCAGTATATGAGTTAGAGTATGTATCCAACCCTGTACGAGTACGTACTCCTAGCCTGTGCAGTACCAAGTGTAAGCTTAGAGTGTTGGAGCGGAGGCCATTTCGAGAATAAATGGAATATGAGGGCATTATTTTCGTTCTATAATAACTAGGTCATTACATGGATGGAAACGTTGCAATTTAACATTAAGTCCACCATCACCATCACTTTCAAGCATGTACAGAGTATAGAGGAGGACTGATGCCGAGAATGACTGGCGGCACAGCAGGAGTAAATATATGTAAGAGCTCAGGCGACATGAAGGGAAGAAGGATCTACTCTATCTACTACTACTCCACTTTACATGAAGATTACTTTCATGTTTTCTTGTTTTTATTTTTTTTATTTTTATTTTTTTTTTTCAAATATGGGTGTACGTAAGCTGGTATGGTAAAGTATTGCTCCTTGCATTAGGCGAGTGCAGGATGAAGTCAGATCCCTGCTCTTTCCTCTGCAGTGACACCCTTAAGGCAATGACTCGAGTAATGTTTTCACTTTTACTCTGACAACATTTTTTTTTTTTTTTTTTTTTTTTATTTCGATGTCCCCTTTTTTGGTGTTCCAGTGTCCTGAATTTTCTGATTTTAGAATAAGAAAACTACAAACATACCATATGTACGTACAATACATATAGCGGGTGGCTTTACAACTTGCTATTTTGGATGCAACAGGCGGTTATTTGAGACTGACACCACAAATGTAAAGTGACATTGGTTGGACGGAAGTTATTGTAGGCAGACTTTCTATCTTGAGATAAAATTAATTGCCTTAGCTTGTGTAGCTCGTCTGTTCAGTAAGATGGTATAAGAAAATTGTAAACTTGGAGAAGTTTCTATTTAATTGCTTATATTTTTACGGATGTGTAATTTGGGAATAGGATCCGATAACTGGTATTGATATGGTGATGGTTTTCCATTAATTGTTTGATATTGTTTAGGGTAAGTTTGTGAAGTATGTGTAGGTAGGTATTAGATGATAAATGTTGGGTATCCTTTAAATGTTTGCTCATGTTGTCATTACTTGTTAGGGAATTCAATCTGAATGTTATCTTTTGTAATTGAGATGAGCAAGGGTATTTGTGGGAATGGATTTTTAGAAAATTAATTGATTTTTGATTAACATATGCGAAAACGGCATTAAGGGCTTTAAAGTAATACAAACCCTCGACTATGCAATCTGTCTTTGTAACCGTCTCTGCAACCGTCTGTTACACATACAGTGTTATCCAAAACTAAAGAAACTTTTGCAGAACACAAGACAAGTGAATATAGTCGAAAACAAAATAAAAGAAACAAAAATAATTGTTCATAAGTAGAAAAAACAAAAGAAAATAAAAATACTGTAGCCATGTCGACTTCAACTGGCCATAGATCTTCTATCGGATTGAGAACGTAGGACTGGACATAACATTGATCTTCTGATCCCGGAACCACGCCTGAGCTATTTTTGAAGTATGCTTTGGATCATTATCCTGCTGAAATAGCAATTTCAGCGGCAATTCCTACTCACCATGTGTCACCATAGTTTCTCAAGTATACTTTTGTTAATAAATCAGTCCATAGTTCCATCTATTTTATGTATGGGACCAATTCCATGTCCAGGGAAATATCTCCAAACCATAATGTTTCCTCCCCCACGCTTTATAGTGGCCTTTAAATATCGAGGGTTCAATGCTTCATGGATTGGCTTGCGGGTACGGCGAAAGCCATCCGATCCCTTCAAGTTAAACTTAGATTCGTCGGAGAATAGTACCGTTTTCCACATCGATACTGTGTGGAAATACGTAATATGGTCACTTGCAAATTTCAAACTTGCCGTTGCTGACGACGTGTGCGGGCGCTAACTTTATACTAAGCTCGTTTTGTACTTCCCTAGATGATATAAGCGGATTACTCTTTATCGTCCTAATGATCACTTTGATTTCCCGGTATGTGGTAACTCTGGGCCTGCCACCTCGGTGAGGTGGGAGACTAAATTATTAGTGTAATTGGATTGGATGGTTGTATTATAGGCAATCTCTACTCTTACGTTGTCTGAAAAAAAGAATACCTTTCGGGCGCGGCTCGTATTGAACCCCGAACCATCCGATTTGGAGGCCAACAATAATCCAAGCTATTGGGAACATTTTTTTTTAACTTTGGGCTTAATTTATATGAGCTTTCGATTTTAGTTGATTTGGTTTTGGTCGACACTGTATGTAAAGTTTCCTAAGAATACGCGTTTTTAATCTTGATTTTGCTAGCTTTCTTTGATATGAATGTATTTCGCCTCTATACTATCATAAAACAGGGCTATCAAGAGATATTTATTGCAGAGGCTTAATTTTAAGCATTCACCCTCCATTTTACTTCTTACGAGAGCTTCATTTTTTAACTCTAAGACTCTTCAGTTGGATTGCCTCCAAAGGGTCTGCAATTGTAAGCTACGAAGCTTCATTACCAGTTGTACTTAAGGTCCTAAACTTTTATAGAGGTGAAAGAGCAAACATGGAATGACAATGCTTCAAACAGAAATATTCTTACGGGAAGGTAAGCCATTTGTCATTTTCGGCCAAAGACAAAGACATCAAACTTGGTTTAGGCCAAGTATTAATCGATCGAGCTCCTGTCTGATGAGTAGGCGTTGAAGCAACCGCAGAACTTGGGAACATTTTTGCACTCAGGCCAATTAAGGGTGCGACTTCAATGTGTTCGTATATCGAATCAGTCCCTCTAGATCTGTTTCAATTGGATGTATTATAGATATCATAGCAACAAATAGGCATACTGATATTTTCAATGCTTTGAAGCTCCTCTGATCAGTACTAAGTGAATGTTCAAGTCACTACTAAGTGCAAACGAGAGCAGTGAATGGGGCCAATAGGTTTGGTCTCGCTGTCAAAAATCAAAAAGGCTGATGGAATATTGAAGGCAAACTAAAATGTAAGGAAATATGTTGGAAAATTCTGTATGAAACTTTCTACATAGGACAAAATCCGGATATTATTTAAATAGAATTGATACCTACAAACTAACCTCAGAAGCAGAAAAGATGTCATTGAACTGTTTATAGTCACACGAAGAAAATCGTGAATGGGGGTAGATCATTTGGAAATTAAATAAATAAATTTACTGGATTATGCATTGGCAATATAATCAGTGCCCTCTAGAGCCGAATTTAATAAAGCTTGTCATGCCTTTCTGTTTGCCTTTCCAAGAGCTGATAGGATCTGTAGCATTTGGTTTTTTTTTTTTTTTAATAGAGATTCCGTCACGGAAGTAGGCATACTATAATTTCGGAAACCTACCGTATCGCAATGTCTTCTTTCATTGAGATATTCCAGCCAGAACAGCCGCTGTTTTTTAATGCGGCTGACAATGTGTGTTACCGTGCATTGCATACATTTCGATACTCGTCCCTTGTCTGCTACGCGAAAACGGCCATAGATCTTTTGTAGATGTTCCACTCAGACGCTTCTGGTGGTTTTTTATCGGCATTCTATTGGAGCTTAATATGGTCTCTAGGCCGAGATTGGTACCAAGACTCGAAATCTTTTAGCCGTCCAAGTGTTCGTCTACACTTTTTTTCTTTCGAAAACTTTCATTTATTTATTAGATTTTGTTCTTGGCTTATATATAACCTGTCCATAACTTAGTAGCATTGTTTAAGGTTCCTGTAAGTCTGATGTTATCCGTGATAAGTTCCAGGAATAGAAAGACAACGATATTATTTCCAGTCTCGATTACATGGTGCTCAACGAAGTAAAACTGATAAGGACATTTGAGTTGGAAAATTTGACGCTGAACTTCTTCATCTCGAAGAATCAAATATCGCTTGGGTAATTTACATTTATACATAAGATACGAGTACATACTCGTACATATGTATGTATATTGGCTACAATCCTACAGTAGTCCTGTGGACTATCAAAATGTGCTAACAACCAGATCACTGGGTCAATGTCCTCCGATAATTGACTAGTCTGGATATGACTATTTCTACCGCAAACAATGGTATTAGTTTCTTAAGAAGGAGCAAGTTTATATTCTACACCCGCAACCAATTCCGGGCTGCAAAAATTACTACTTCGATTGCTTCAAAATCCTGACTCAATCGTGAAAGGTCTTGTTAAACCAAGAATCTCAAATAAAGACGACAACGAGCAATATTGTGATGTTTCCTAATGATTGTGTAGATGTACTGTTTTATAACTAACTAACAAGCAAAATGAACATTTGAAAACTCTACTCAAAGTTGATGGAATATCCATATATCTTTCTCTACGCTCCTTCCAAAGTCAATGCCATATTGTCAAAGTGTAAACCTAACATAAATAAATGTCGTTCGTCGCATCAATTACTTGAAATGCAGATGATGTTTGCACTTAACGCCTCCTGACTGAGGAGAGGGATGACGAAAAATTTGACGAATTCTCCTCAAGTATAACAAAAACTATTTTCCGTATTCAATCAATATAGTGTTAACTCATTGTGAGATATGCAAATAGTTTAAATCTATTATCAAGTCATCCGCACGAATAGATTTTATCTCTATGTCGGTGTTTCATTGGGACCACAAGAACTGTTCTCTAGGATCATCGTGAAACATATTTTCTGAATAATTGGTTTAAAGCAAAATGCTTTGTCCGTCATTCGTGTATCCTTGCATCTCTGGTCATAGTCCTCCGGATGTACATATTTCGTACCTTGTCCGGATACAATCTCTGATGTTATTCGGCTATTAATTCAGCAATGCACAGCAGGGATCCGGTCGGTCGTATACTCGATAATCACCACTCAAATATCAATATCACACAACCATACCATGGATAAATCCATCTGTTTGTTAGAATAGGATTTTATACTCAAAGCGTGTTTGCACATTTTGCAAAAACATTTTCGAATATTGAATGAAATGAGTTTTTCGTTTTTCTTTTTTTTAATTGCAATATTTTTTTTTCTCTGAGGCTGTATCTAGAATAGAGGAAAATAGGAAAGATGGCGCAAGTAATTTGCATATGAATACTTCATACTGACGTCTATGTTCTTTCTAGTGTATTCGCTTTCTTATCTTCCTTGCATACATACGAGTATGTTGTAGAAGCGTACATTGAGGGATTTATGCGATTGAAGGAAACTCTAAGCTTTTTTTATGCAAACAAAAATGATATTTTATTCATACCTGTGTCCTGTGGTGTATTCATAATCATCGATCGACGCAGCGATTTTAAATTTACACAACAACCGAGACAAACTATAGCTGTTGCTGTTATTTTTATTTATTTATTTATTTTTTTACAAGCCTCAATATGCCACGTGGGACTATCTTTCATTTAGCAGACTGCAGTACATTCGGTTTTGTTTTTTGTTTGTAAATATTCCAACTGAATATTGGAGAGGTTTTACAGGAACATAGAACTATGTACAATATTATAATCATTCTATGACAGTAGTCGTAGTATAAGTTGGTAGACGATTTCCCACCGAGGGAATTTTCCAAATCGAAATGGTATGAATATTGAAATGGAAAAGTTGCTGTCACGTTTATATTCGTTGAAATGATTTTTTTTTTTTTTTAACGTAAGGCATCGATACATTTTGAAAAGGACTAACAAACTGATGATGGCTTTAGAAGTTTTAAAGCACTCTGAAGTGTGTACAATTAATCTGATTCTCTGAAACGACACATTTTCGTCCAAGCGACAATCCGGATTTTTTAAGTGCATTTCAATTCCAATTACTCCGGCCTCCTAATAGAAAACTTTACTTTTTAAACAAAAATATTCGATTGAAAGATGAAGTACACATTTTCTAGACGTTTATTTTGCAGCTCTCCGAACAAAGAGGTGGGAAGAATATTGCTTTATCCGGAGGAAAAAGGAAGATCATGAAAAGCGAGTGATGTAGGGAATAGAAGCTTTACCAAAGGCTTTATCAAACCGGATCCGATCAGATACCTGCAGAAATGAGCTAGGAAATCTATTTTTAGAATCACAGTCGATGCTGAATTTGTTGATATCCTTTGCGAGGAAGGGCGTCTTAAAGAATGATATACCATATAAGAGTAAAATATCAACTAAGAGGGTTGGGACATGGATATCAACGATTCAGGCCGAAAGATCCTGTATTCGTATGCGAAGAGACAATACTGTGAAGGGGGATCTCACTTTAGATGTCGCGCACAAGTGGCACACTCAACAATCTTAGTACCAAATGTTTTTTAAGATATATTAAAATATATAGCGTGATAAAGTGAATTGTTAAAAAAATAAATAAAAAATATTTCTTCATTTTAAAGAAGCTCTAAAAAAATTTCATCGCAAAATATTCTGTGCATTTACGAGTAATAGCTATGAGTATCAGACTTTGTTCTTATGTTATTTTTTTTTTTTGCTACAAATTTCTACCCTAATAACAGTGAATTTTTTTCCAGTACAATACCCAACGATTTGAAATTGTGATTTGGTCGACGATCGGATTTAAAATCCAAATTCAAAGAAACTGTATAAAGTTACCCATAAACTGAAATCTCTTGTAAATTTAAATGACTGTTCTGATAGTTTAAATGCCCAAATTTGACACGCAGGTGAAGCTTATTGTTTAGCGATTGCTCTAGAAATCGCAAATGTTTATATAAGCGACATTCAAAGTGGTTACAAAAAAAAAATATTGATACTAACTGAGACAGAAAGCGATCTGCAACCAACACCATCAAAATTAACTGCAGCGCCGCAAGAAGAAACTCGTCGCCGGAGACCTTTAGTAAGTTTTGAGGAAGCATCTATAAAGACAAAAAAACGTAGAATTCAAGATCTGATAAATTCACGCTCCGTTGAAGAACTTAGTTTTACATGCGATGTTTCAAGAGGATCAACATGAGCAAGTCAACTTTAAGTACTCATCAAGTTCTTGCCTTGACCTTGACCTTTCTGAAACAAAGTATACATAATATTCTCGCAGTTTTATGAATAAGCAATCTAAGAATTATCTTCCATCCGTCAGTCAAGACTCTGAAGCAAGCTAGACAACCTTTTTTACCAAATGTATTTGTAAGTGATATATCTGCAGAGGTTAACCTACAAGAGTTATTAGACATTACCGTACAAAGGATTTTAAAAATCATTGACATCGATCTCGTCTTAGATTTAAAGCTAATTTGCAAGTGGGGATTTGATGACAGTGCAGTACACTCACAGCCTTTACAAACAGAAATTCACGGAAAATTCATCGCAAACTGATGAATTTATGTCCTTGATAGCTGTTGGTCCTCTTAAATTAGTAGATGAAAATAAAACTGAGTTATAGGTCAACCCACGTTCCTCCTCCACATTGTTTTACAGACCTATTAAGTTTATTTTTACGAAGGAGAATCAGCATTTAGTAAGGGAGCAAGAGTCCTTAGCGAAAAATGTTATACGCCAATTATCTGCGTATCAAATTAATTTCGATGGTAGTTCTGTGCTAGCTAAGTACGAACTACATTTTACAATGCTAGATGGAAAGACGAATATATGTAACATTTTATCAGACACTAATTGTTCTGCTAAATACTATATATGTGGAGTGTCCCGAAAAGAAATGAATTTGACTGTGGTTTCTGAAAAGCTTCCTCATACCGATCATTACCGTTTTGGCTTATCCAATCTGCACACGAAGTGTCTTTAACGACTCAGACTTCAGTTCAGAAATCCCAAGAATAGATTTAAATTTAATAAAAAACTTTAACACGAATTCAAAAGTTCTATCTTCAGGTATAAAAATAAATGTTCAGCAGTTTAAAATTTTGCTAAAAGAAACAAAAGATTTATATATTGGGTCTACAAGTAAGTTTCCAGCGTTTTTTTTCCAAATTTTGAAGTTTTATTATGAAAACATAGTTACAATACTTTATTCAAAGTATCGACCATCGGAAGCTACAACTTTCCCCCATCTTTCTGGCAATTTATGAATTCCGGACCAAAAAAATTTCTCGTCTTTCGAGCCCAAGAACGTATGGAGCCAATTTTTGATTTCCCCTACTGAGCTGAAGCGTATTCCCGTAAGAGCGTTCTGCATCGAACGAAACAAGTGGTAATCAGATGGTGCCAAGTCTGGGCTGTAAGGCGGGTGAGGCAGAATTTCCCATCCACTATTTTCCAAATAGTTTTTCACCGAAACCGCAACGTGTGGCCGAGCGTTGTCGTGATGAAAAATGACGGACTATATGCCTGGTCTCATATTCTGGCCGTTTTTCTTTTAATGCCTGCTTCAAACGTATTAGTTGGGTTCGATATAATGGTCCTTTGATGGTTTCACCACTCGGAAGCAGTTCGTAGTATTCGACACCCTTTTAATCCCACGGGCTCGCCGGGCTTTGTATACGATTTTCTGCGTTTAGGATTTTCATAATAAATTCATTTCTCATCACCAGTGACAATACGATGCAAAAATGATTTATTTTTATACCGCTGCAGTAACATTTCGGACATGCAAAATCGCCGTTCGACGTCTCTTGGCTTCAATTCGTACGGCACCCAGTTTCCAACCTTTTGAATGAATCCCAGTGCTTTTAGGCGCAGGGAAACGGCTTGTTGCGTGACGCCCAATGATGCAGCAAGTTCTTCTTGAATCTGACACGGATCCTCATCCAGTAAAGCGTCCTATTCCTCGTCTTCAAAACCTTTCGGCTTTCCGGGCCGATCTATGTCTTCAACTCCAAAATCACCACTTTTGAACCGTTTGAACCACTCGCGGCACGTCGATTCACCAATACATTCCGCCCCATAAGTTTCCGAAAGCAAACGATAGGCCTCAGCCGCACTTTTCTTCATATTAAAGAATAAAAACAATGCTTCCCGCAAATGACGTGTATTTGGCTGGAAACTTGCCATGATTTTGCTCGATAAAATGTACGACACCGATAGAACTGCTCAAATATAACGCTGCAAAGTTGTTGACAGATACAAAACCTACAAATAAAACATATGGGGTCTAACATTTCTGCCCGGGATCCAATGGTGGCGCCATCTCTGACAAACGCTGGAAACTTACTTGTAGACCCAATACATATAAGTTGATATAATTGGTATTACATGCCAAGTAGCATTCAGAAGATCTTGATTCATGGTCGTGATGTCATCGATTCTTTCGACTTACCTATATATTTTCTGTCAGAAGAGGCTTTATACTTTTGAAGGCCCGACATAAGGAAAAAAGAAAAAGTCGATTAAATCACACGCGTAAGATGAGTAGGGATCAGACAAACACACATCTTATGAAAGTTTTATACTTACTTCCGATCCTTTATTTTCGACACAGAAATATTTCTTCAAGGAAATCAAATAGAAATAAGTATGTACTTACAAATTAAAGATTTGTCAAATAATTCACAAAATATAAGTGCTTCCTAATTTGATGCAATTGATTTAGAGGTTTGATACAGAGGTTGAAGAATAGCGAATTATTATAGATTAACTCAGTTGTTTTCTTCATGATTTTACATATATTTTATATATAAGGAAAAATATGTAAATTATAATATTTAAACAAGACAAATAAAATCTGTACATATGAATCTAAATTAAGGATTTTTGTCCAAATTTTTATACAAATGCGGCACTGTTCGTCATCAGATAAAATTTTTACGAATCAAGTATACTCGTATGAAGGTGTTTCTAGTGATTACAATTATTCGACATACACTTGTGCAGTGATTTTTTTTATTACTGTGGTATTAAGGATAGGAACATTTGTATCTCTAACTAGGTATTTGCAACTTTGGTTGCGATCATTAATAATTCGGAGGCAGTCATTGTGCTCGTTTTATTTTATTATTTACTTTGTTTCGTAGTCGTCGATGGTTGGCATCGTTTAAAGTATTGACTGAGATCCCTTTCCAATTGTGCAAGCCAACTAAGGCGATGTTATATTTCTCTATTGCATCTGTTTTAAGTCTGTTCATCTCTGACTTGGCTGCAATTCTCCTTTAACTCGGCCGAGATTGTTGTAAGATCCATATGGCTCGTCATAGAAGCTTTTTTTTTCTATTTTCGATAGACACAATGAGTTATGAAAGAGAAATGTAAAGGCATGGCAACTTCTTCATGGAATGGAAAGATCACTCCTCAAACGACTATTGTCCTGTAGAGTTTGATTGATATACTAGATGGAGTGAAAAGTGACATCCTTGACCGCCAGAATGCGCTGCTACTGCAAAAACGGTTATAGTGCCTTGAAGTCCGTTCATATTTAGGCAGACATGCCAAATTTCAGTGCGATACTGTCTTTAGTTTTGTTTTGACAGCTGATTGTTGTTGACGTGTTTGGCATCATGTTGAGTATGGACAAAAACGATTTTCGTTCTCTCATAACACATTATTTTTGGAGAGGCAAAACGGCGAAGGAAACAAAAGAACAGTTGGATAAATATTATGGGGCTAATGCTCCGTCAAATTACACCGTCAAATATTGGTTTCGAGAGTTTCGTGGTGGGCGCAACTCCACTACCGATCAAGTCCGCAGCGGCAGGCCCTCCGATGCGGTTACAGAGGACAATGTCAACAAAATACATGAAATGGTGTTGGCTGACCGGAAAGTGAAGGTGCGCGAGCTAGCAGATACTCGTACTTACCACAAAGATTAGTACTGAGCGCACACGCCATATGAAAAAGTTATCCAGCCGCTGGGTGCCTCTGGGTACCGCGCATGCTCATTCCTGACCAATAACACGAAGGCGAGAGTACTTCGAAAGAGTGTTTGAACTTGCTGATGCGGAATCGAGCGGACTATTATCTCTTCCCAAACCTCAAAATATGGCTCATCAATAAAAAATTCAGCTCATGCGAGTAAATCATCGACGCCACGGAGGAGTATTTTGCAGACCTTTCGGAAAATAGGTGTATCAAACTAAAAGGGGACTATATTGAATAATATAAAAAAAAAATTTTTTTAATTCCCAAGGAGGTCACTTTTCACTCCATCTAGTATAACACAAAGTATTTAAAATTATTACACTTTCTTACATAACATATATTGGGTCTATAACTTAATTCACGCGGTTTGCTAAGAGATGGCATAATTTGTATTATTCCATTGTTATCATTCCATTGGAACATGCGTTGGAAAGCTACTGTCATTGTACGTCATTTCAGTATATACCATTTATTTGAAGCGTAAACAACAATAATTTTTTTTCACTCAAATATGTCGAACTTTGTGCCAGAAAAAGTGTTTTTGCGGGGAGCTCTTCTTCATTACTTTAAGAAGAAAACTGCTGCCGAAAGTCATCGTATTTTGGTGGAAGTTTATGGTGAACATGCGCTAGCTGAGCGAACGTGCCAAAAGTGGTTTGCACGATTTAAAAGTGGTGATTTTGGCTTGGAAGACGATGAACGTCCTGGGCAGCCAAAAAAGTTGGAAGATGAAGAACTGGAAGCATTACTCTATGAAGATTTTTGCCAAACACAAGAAAAGCTCGCAGAATCTTTGGGTGTCACTCAAGCAGCCATTTCAAAACGTTTAAAACCAAGGAAATTAGGTTCCACATGAACTCAAGCCGAGAGAAGGCTGTTTTGCATGTCCGAAATGCTGCTGGAACGCCACAAAAGGAAGTCATTTTTGCATCGGATTGTTACTGATGAAAAATGGATCCATTACGACAACCCCAAGCGCAAAAAATCATATGTGAAACCCGGCCAACCAGCCAAATCAACGGCAAAGCCGAATATCCATGGCGCGGAGGTAATGCTCTGTATTTGGTGGGATCAGATGGGTGTGCTGTATTATGAGCTGCTAAAACCGAGTGAAACCATCAATGGACAACGCTACCGAACACAATTAATCCATTTGAAGAGAGCAGTGGCCGAAAAACGCCCGGAATATCCGACCAGACACGAGGCAATAATTTTCCATCATGACAACGCTCGGCCCCACGTTGCTATTCCGGTTAAAAACTATTTGGAAAACAATGGATGGGAAGTCTTACCCCACCCGCCTTATAGCCCAGACCTTGCCCCTTCTGACTACCATTTGTTCCGGTCGATGCAGAACGCCCTCACTGAAATACGGTTCACATCAGAGCAGAATATCAAAAATTGGCTTGATTCATTCTTGGCTGCCAAGCCGGCGCAGTTCTTTTGGAATGGGATCCACAAATTGCCAGAAAGATCGGAAAAAGTCATAGCTTCAGATGGGCAATACTTTGAATAATACTATTGTACATGTTTTTCTTAAATAAACGTTCAAATTTTGGAAAAAAAACCGCACGAATTTATTTATATACCCAATTATCAAGAGTTTTGTTTGGAAAACTCATCCGAGTATGGAGAAAATTTGTCCTAAATTTAATACGAGTAACGATTGAGAAATTCTCTTTCAAATTCGGGAGAAAGTTATTGAATTTATGTAAATAAGCATATCATCGCTGTAGATCGAATACCTCGTAACCAAGTTAACTTTTTAGGTAATGATGCACTTATATTGTAAAAAACATTCTGGATCTAATTAAAAATACCGTGTAAGCCTTAAAACTATAATTTCAAAGCTACGCACATAAATAACAATACATCGTATCCCACCATGCGTTTGCGTTGCTGAACTACTATACCTCATATTCCAGAGCCAAACCTAGTAGCGAAAAAGAGCAAATAACCGTATCGAGCAAAGAAAGAGAAAAATAGGACTATAATCTCTAATCAGCATTCATAAGAGTTTTAAATTTAGTCAAGCTTGGTTGGCTAATATGATGGCTAGAGGCAAGTTAATGGTATCGCTGGTCTCTAAGCATACCATTAGTGTAAACCGGGAAGTAATGGAACCTGCTTCCGTGAGTAATGTGGACAAAAATAATAAAGTGCGTGATGTATTGCAAAAAAATATTGCTGGCGCGATTCTGGATATTCGTATGTGCATACATACAGAATTGATGATTTTAATTATTCCTCTTAATATGGAAATGCGCAGTTATTATTTATGTAGATGATGTCAAAATAAAACTTCTTGCAGATTCTTTTCCCATTATGATTTACGATAAGAGTATGAGGGATTAGATCTCAAATATTCCTATCGAGTGCATTGATAACGGAAATAGGCCTACATGCAGTACAGCGATTTGTTCACCAAATGAAGAAGGTAAACATGACCTCAATACAATTTCTAAACTTTTACCAATCTTACTGGCTACTCTGACGTATATGTATGTGCAACCTTTTTTAGCTTTAGGCGATCATAATGCAAGCTCTTTGAGGGCTCCTAACTACAATTATGATAATGATCTAAGAGAGCTTGAGGTTTCTGCCAATGAAAGTAATGACGATGATCTTCCTGTTACGAGTGAAAGAGGTCTACAGAATAATAAGCTTGGGGAACCAACTAGGAAAAAGTGTAGTAGGAAATCTGATCCGAAAAAGTGGAAACACCAAGGAAACAAAATGTTGCGGTCTGAAGGAAATGCATACATGGGTTATAGGCGAGCACAGGCTGGACAAATGTATTAGGATGCACCTCGAGAAGCCCGAAAATTGGGTTCCCCATACTTATCCAAGGAATGTGAAAGAAGAAAAAACCGCATGTGTTCGGAGATAAAGGAAACTCGACGAAAAGAAATTTTTGGTGGTTCCTGGTATCGGGAAGAATATTTGTGGTGAATCATGTTCAAAAAATCAACAAGGCAAAAACCTACACTGATAAAGAGCTCAGTTGGCGAAACAATACCCTTGGTTATCACCTAACTATGAGTGGACAAAAGTTTGAGTTATGCAAGGAATTGTTTTTAAGTACCACCAGTCTTGGCGAATTCGCTGTGCACTCATCGGTGAAACCAGTACTGAATACAAAAATTCGAAACGGAAAAGATCAGAACGCCCTGATGGTAATGCAAGCTTATCTTTTGCACGGTTTTTTTTAATCGTTTTCCAAAACTCCCGTCGCATTATGCACGAGCTTCATCTTATACTTAGAAGCCTGCAAGGAAGAAGGCCAAAAACTGCTATCCAGATGGTATATTAGCAAACTTTTTCATGGAATGAACTTGTCCATACATCCGGTAAAAAAAGACAAGTGTGACACTTGTGTAAAACCTTTCTACTCGTGCGGTTTGTTGTTACTGGTTCGATGAAACCGCTGCTGATATGACAGCATCCACTTTTACGAGTTGTACTCGTATATCTTGAGCGATTTTTAAAACATGTTCCGGTTCCTATTGTATTCTTTAGTGATGGGTGCACTTATCAAAACCGTAATGCGATCCTATCCAACACACTTTTATCTTTTGCGGACGACAACAATAAGGAAATTATTTAAAAATTTCTCGCTGTTGGACACACACCAATGGAGTGTGATAGTGTGCATTCGCGAATAGTCCAGTGGTAACTGACTTATGTGTCTTAAGGTATTTAAGCTCGATTTCGATCATGATTGGTCACCACTACCTCAAAGAAGTAAATTGAAAAAGCAACCTGGCCAAGAATGTACCAAGAAGAAAGAAATATAAAAAAAGAAAAGTATTTGCATTTGCAAGAACTTAAATCAGTGACCCTACAAGAATATTATGCCTTTTACGACAACCTAAAATATTACTAATTTCATTAAATGAAATCTATAAATTAATTTAAAATGAATTCAATATAATATTTTATAAATTTTAATTTTACTTTTGAATAAAATACGTTCTTTTCTTGTTGATTACATACTTACAATCGTAACTATACAGTGGCTTATGTGGTATAAGCCAGAAAATTGCAATATCTCGTAATCAAAATATTAATATAAAATAATAATTTTGATAACAGGTTATGGCGAAACATAAATCCGCATCAATTAAAGTTTCTGAAATCAAACCAGTTCGATTTTATTGGCCTTCATTACTTTTATACCGCGTTTTTTGTTTCTCCTGAAAAACTGATTTTTCTAAGTTACGAGGTATTCGATCTACAGAGACGATAAACATATACTTTGTAGCTAGGTCATACCCTGTCTCTTACGACAAGATTTTCCTACAAATTATCGTGATAACATCCCCCAATTATAAGCTCTCTGATTTAAATTGGCCCACAAATTCGCCCCCAAAATGTGAGTATACATCAACTCAATTAGGTAACCATTTTTTCTTTCTTCTCTATTTGCTTTTGTGTCTGATTTACCACTCATTTACTGTGATTTTTTTTTTTTTTAATACATACGCGTGTCTCTTTGTGTTTTTTTTTTCCTTGTTCCAAGTCGCATAAAGGGAATCATCCTTTAATTGGGATGTGTAAAGGGTATTTTACGGTTTTTGTATAGGTTTTCGTTTTCCGAAGAAGAAAAAAATAACAACGCATCCACTCCTAGACTTGTTAAAAACTTTCCTACATAATTCCACCCGCAAAATAAGTACCTTCATTATAAATTAAGCAATAAGCAGCAAAAGCATCAGGACCATCAGGGGCGCACCGCCGTTGCCATCAAGAGCATCAGAAGCATCAGAACCATCAGGAACGTCGGGAACATCAGGAGCACCAGTTACGAGCTAAAGCATACGAAAACCCGTTCTCATATTTACATTGTTAATGAGGTGGAATCCTTTTAACCAACCATTTTTCCTTTTTTTTTTTTTTTTTCTCCTCCCACTCTCTACACCCACGTACTGTATGACAGAGTACGAAAATATATCTAAAACTGTACGAAGGCTGTATGAATACGCTCGCTCTATTAACTTAAACTTGTAGGTACCTAAGATGTCCTTTCGCGGATCTTTCTCTAACCTCAAGGACCAACCTTAGTGATAGTTCGCCAGAATGATGTCTTTGGTGATTCATTTTCCGAAATTTGTGTCATAAGTTGCCATTAAAAGCATTTTTATTCTAAGTTTTTGTAATTATTTTTGTATCTTGTTACTGCTGTGTGGAAATCTCAAAAGATACAATCCTCAACCCTATGGTTAATTTGGCACGGCGGTGGTGGTACGTACATAGTACGTACGGTTGGTTACTATGATGAATAAAACCTGAGCAACTTCAATGGAATCTAGTCTAACAGACCCATAGGTATTCTAATGTGTAAGCTCTCGTTTTATAGGGAAAAAACCCTAGGCCATAGTACATATACAGTTATTTAGTTTTGTCTACCTATACATACGAGTATTTGAGTACCAAAATGTCTGTACATATGAATTCCAGTTTTATTTGAAACCGGAAGTGGCGTATTTGAAAATGTATCCATAGAAGTATGTTTTTTTTCCGGTTAGCCGGTGATGGTCGGTAGATGGTTACGGATTCGTGCAAACATCTATTTTTTTTACTTGGCTTTTTTTTTTTTTGTACCTGTATATGAGAATCTAAACTTGGGTGTATTACTTTTGTTACATGAGAACCAGATGAGAACTCATACTGTTGAAGGGATGGTAATGAATAAGGAGTCAGTTAGTCTAATGATGGGTAACCAGAGTACTCTTTCTATCAAACCAGAGCTAGCGTTTTTGTGTTGCCATTGCCATTGGTTTCCAAATTCTATTCAGAGCTCTTCGTATCTTTTGGTTTTTGATAAATGAAATAGAAATGCGTTAAGGTTTTTTTTTTTTTCCTCCTACCAGTTTTGTCTTCATTTGGTTCCTTTTTGCCGGTGAGGGGTGTGAGATTTCTTTCAGCCCCTTTAGCTGGAGTTGATGCTTATGGTTGGTGGTTGGGTTGGTGGTTGGGTTCATGGATCGTTCATGGACGCTTCATGATGGCTCATGTGTAACAATGCTGTTGCTAGGTTAATAGGCGCTTTGTAAAAGCTTTTTATGTGATGGTAATTAAACTTTGCTAATGAGTGTTCGGTAGGGTGGATTTGCGGTTTTAAGGGTTGATTCTCCTTATAGAAGTGATTTATTACGTGTAATAATTGATGGATTCTATATGGCTGGTTTGACAAACATTTAAGATTTTTATTTTAAAGAATTCTTTTTCCTACATATTGATGTGCTTAAATGCTAATTATTTTTTTTTTTTAATTTTGTTTAATTTTCAGAGAGGAAGTGACGAACTTTTGAGTCAAGCAGCAGTTATGGCCCCAGCTTCAGACAATAATAATCAAGATCTAGCAACAAAAAAAGCTAAATTAGATTCGGGCACAGTTTTGGGAGGAGTTTGTAAGTATATTTTTCTTAAAATTTGATAAACGAGTATGTATTCTACAATTTTTGCAAAATTTTTTGATACAAAATTTGAAATTCTTTGTTTTGTTTACTTTATGACTCTCATTCCTTTCTCCAAGATCTCATATGTGAGTACCCTTTATGATTTATCCACCCTGATAGCTTTTTAAACAACAAATTAAAATGAAGATTGTACTACTAATGACAGATGCAGTAAGGATCTATTTTTGGGATTTACACTAAAATGCTAATAAAAGCAGAAAATGTTGACTTTGACCTGCTCTCTTTATTGTGGTATTGGGAAGGTGACGATAGGTCAATCTTAAGTGGTTTAACCACCAAGAACCGATGTGAGGGTCGTATTATTCCAAGAAAAAAATCCTAACTAATTATAGCCCTTTAAAAATGAGTTTCTAGCCTGCTTGATTTATTGTTTTATAACTTACAAAATCGATTTAACGTTACTTTGTTCGTTTTATGAGAGTACTTTAATTGTTAAAACTAAAAAAAAAATAAAAAAATATCTTTTCCCTTTTCAATATGGCGTGTAGGCGTCTTTGGCTTTTATAAGGGATCCAACCCTCTTTGGCATTGAATCGTAAAGTCCGGTGTCAATTCCTTCATGCCAAATTTTATCGATGTGGTTTCTGAATTCTTGCAAATTTCTCTTTATTTCTGAGTTTTTCGATACCAAAAGTTCTCAACAGGATTCATGTCAGGTTTGTTACCGGGCCAATGGAGTGAATTAATCCACAGTTCTTCTTTGTAGCTTTGAACCTGGGAAGACAATTAGATTAAATCGATTAAAAACACCATAAATATTGATAAAATTATAACAATGGACAATTCATTGTTTACTTACGGTCTTAGCACAATAGCAGGGTGCGGAATCGCCCTGGAATAGGACCCCCGTATGGTACTGGCTCACTTCCTCTATAGCGGGAACCATTCTATTTTCTTTAACCTCTTTGTACCTTAAAACATTTACGGATCCATCCGCTATCAAAGGAGTTCCAACTCCAGTGGCAGGCATGATCCCCCAAATTAGGACACCCTAGCTGCAACACATTTTTCCTTCAACCTTCTCCAGGTCGACGTCCAACTGTGGTCTTTCCATCTAAAAATTTCAGGCAATTTCAACCTGAAAAGATGACATTTTGCTACTCATCAAGGATCCTATTCTGCCTTTTTCTAGCCTATTCCAGACAGCTTTTCTTAGTTATTGGCGTAAGAAGCTGTTTTTTTTTTGCATTCCGGTAAGCAAACAAACCGTCTTCGTTAAGCCGTCTTTGAACTGTTCTGACATATGCGTATGCCGGTGGCTTCGACAATATCTCTCCTTACTTGCGATGCAGCAACAAACCGGGCCCTCTTTATATGGTGGACGATTCTTAGATTTTTGCATGCTTTTCGACCGCTTCCACTTTTCCGCTCTTAAACACCACTTTCCTGGGACTTTTTGAAAAACCTCTTATCATTAGATCGTTGGAATTCTAATCATTACCGAGTAATTAGGTTTCTAACTTGGTAATGCAAGTGTTTTTCCTGTTCAATAAAAAAAAAAAACAATTTGGTTAGATTAAATTTAACATCAGTAGTTTAATTTCGATCGATAAATTGTGTGAAACATAATATCTGTCAAATGTTCACCATGGCTTCCACGGGACATATCAATCCCTTGATTCAAATTAAGGATGACATCCTCTCATTATTGTTCCTCTATTCCACAAATATGCATTTTTATCTCGACCTTTAGCTCTTGAAATGTTCCTGGCTTATTGGCATATACCTTACTTTTGAGATAACCCCATCGCACTGTTTCGGTGGCCAATTGACATCGCTATTTCGCCACACATTGTGGCCTGTGGTAACGTCTTGTTGGAACCACAAATCGTCCACATTTTTGATGGCGGTCGGTGATACGTGAAGGGAGCTGCCCTCGCCTTAGTATAGTACATCTGAAATTGTAAGACTTAAGTAAAAAAATAATATTAAAGAGTCAACCAAAGTAAACAAGCAAGATCGGGTTGATATTTCCAGATGGCTATGATCCCGGGCATATGGCAAATATCACAGCGCTTCCTTTCCTTTCTTGCATAGCAAAATCACCACTGCGAAATAATTAAAATTCACTTGGTTCTTAAATATCCTCCTTTCATTACCTTAATGAAAAAAAAAATTCCTTGACCGGTGGATTCCGCAATTACCAGGTAATTAATATATTTGAACCCTCATGGAAAACTTCCGCCGCTTATTATACGTATTTAACGGGTTGTCAACCTGTTGGCGGTTTTTGAGACAGAGACGCCTTATACCATTTTCAAATCCTATCATACAGCTTTGAGTTTGACACATTAAGCTTTCTTTCATCTTCTGAATCCTTCTTACGTTTTATACTAAAGGATTGGGATTCTAAAACTCTTTGTCTGGAGCGTTATCGACCATTAACTCAATCTGGCCAAGCCAAGATGTGTTGCAAATTCTCCTTGTCATTGGGCTTCACGGGGCACGATATCTATACTCGTATAACGTGTGTACTCGTATGTAAATAATTTTTATTTCAATCAGACCCTTATAGTATTTCAGGACTCTAGTCCTCTCAAGTACAAGTACTAGGTACTGGTACAAGTACTATGTATTGGTACTTGTACTTTAATACTAGGTACTGGTACTTGTACTTCAGTACCCTGATACTGGTACTTGAAAAAAGTCAAGTACCAGTAGTTTTCAAGAACTTGTGTACAGGTATCACGTACTTAAGTACCAAAGTACTTGAGCAGTACCACAAGTACTTCCTAGCATGTTGAGTAAGATTTGTTACAATGTCAATTTATAAAGGAAAATTATTATGTATTTCATCAGGAGAAAGTGTTTCTTTGATCAGCAGACTAGAAATTGTAAGTCCAGTTATTGTTATAGCAATCATAAGCGAGCGGACTACCGAAAAATAATCTATTTGTAAGAAATCTAAATTAGAAAAACAAATCACACACAATTTCTAGCCATTTATGTATGTATAAATGCATCTCTAGTCTCAATCCTTGTCAGATGATCAAACTTTGGAATGTGGCAGGTCATATAAGAAAAAAAAAAAAAAAACAAATAGAACGGGGGTTTACTTCTCTTAAGATTTGTTAAAACACTTTAAGGGTATCCTTGACTCTTTGAACGCGGGCAAATTATAAACAAAACACAATTTCAAAATTTAGTCATCCGATATGGAATCACCCTGCATTTATGTATAAATAAATTTTTTTTCAGATTCTACTTCATTGCCAACTGCCACAATTTGTCGTTGTCAAGAAAATGATCCGAGCATTGGAAATGGAATGACTACGCTGGACAAATATCCAATTCTGAAAAAAATTGTCTAAGAAGTTGAATACGCCGCTGACTTCTTTAGCGCCTGTAGAAAGACTTTTTTCATTCGCTGGTCTGGTTAATTCTCCAAGACGTCATGCCCTTACTGATCAACACTTTCAGAAATTAGTTTTGTTAAAAGCTAACTCGACTTTTCTAGAAAGTATTAATCAAAAATAATTAATAAAGAAAAATTTGAAACAGTATGATTAAAAGTTGGACACAATGTTTTATCCTGAATTCGTCAAAAAATGTTAACATTTCTATTTATAAAAATTGTGCAAGACCAAAATAAAGTACTTTGAATTGAAGAACTGAACAAGTACTGGTCAAGTACTTAGAAGTACTTTGGTACTTAAGTACGCGTTACTTGGTACTTGCGACGAAGTGCTTGGAAAATACTGGTACTTGCTTTTTTTCAAGTACCAATACCAGGGTACTGAAGTACAAGTACAAGTCCCGGTACTGGTACTTGTACTTGAAAGTTTATATCTCTGATTTCAATACGCCCCAATATTAATATCAGTTCCAACATTCTGGTCATTGTGAAGAACCGACAGGCTATCAGTATTTTATAGAGCATTGTTTTTGCCTTTCGAATCAGATTTTTTGTTTGCCAAACCAAAGTAGTATCGGTCAAACTTCGTTGGATCTAAGGTGTAAGTTACGAGGTGAACATCTACTTCGAGAGACCTGAATTTTTTCAGTGATTCGAAGTCGATTGTCGACAAAATTGTCGTGCACACGCGCACCTCTGAAATACAGAAAATATATTTTTCATCTGTGCTCATGCTTTTGTTTTAGGCATGTGAGTTCCTATCCAGAGTATAGCAAGTACGTTAACCATGTACTGTGCACAGTTTCCGTTGAATTTTATTTTGTAGACTATGTACTCGTACTAGCACCATCTATTTTGCGTTCTTCTTAATCACCATTCCCAATATTTTTCGTCGTTGCGTCACTGATTCTGATGTATTGTAGTTAGGCTAAGTTTAAGCTTCTCAAGTATTGTTTTAAAAAAAAGCAGAATGAGTATTGTTCTTCTAGCTTTCTCAGGACTCTTAGGCTCAAGCCCAGCTGCATTCGCGTACATAGACCGATGCTTATAATATAACTTTATACGCCAGAATAACTGGGATTCCAAGATTGCGTGCATACTACTCTTTCTATTTCGGTGAATACCTTTTAAAACTGAGTTCGTCCAACTACTTGGCAGCAAATATCGATCGTCATTTATGTAGGCATTCAGTTTCAAGTTCTGCAAAAAAAAAAAAATGTTGTGGGACCGTTCTCTATATTTCTGCATGTCAGTTAATCAAATTTACTATTTCTACTTCTGTCCGCAGCAAAGTTCTAACTCTACAGCTTTAAGCCAAATTTCCCTTGCAAACACTTTTGTAAAACCATGTCTACTGTTTATGTATGTAGTTAATAATCTGTTTCTGTTTAATAAATAATAAATTGTCTCCTGCAGTATGGTATTCTCGACAATTTACTCGTATGACGCACTAGCGTATGCAAGTCAATTCGGATAGGTAAAATTTGTTCGACGAAATGAGCACATATTCAGGCCAGCGATCTGTAAAAGGTCCTTTCTATGGACGAACGAGTTCTCGTGTATATGGATGCATTTGCATAGCCAAAATCGGAATGGATTTTCAATTAAAATTGCTAATAAAAATTCTTGTTATGACAGCATCCTTTATCCCCATCACCCTTAGAACAGAAACCCCAAATGGCCAATGCTGGTGGTGTGCTTTACCCTTGCTATGCAAATTAAGAATATTAATTGTAACTAATTAAGCCCAAAGGGGATGTATTTCATTTTGCACATGTTCGCAGTGTTCTGGGAAACGGACAATCGATATTTTAGGGGGTCGCATTCAATCTCCAATCTATTGGTTGTAAATTATATCGGTTGCCGGCTATGGTGTGAAACATGGCTGCAAAATGAACAAATTATTTTTTTTCTCTTTGAGTGTAGTATATCCACCGGCAACTGCCTCCTGCTGACATTGAAAGTAATGAGGGTCGATGCAAACATTTTGCGTGCCAACTAGTGGAATCATCATTTATTCATTACAAGGGTTACGCAGCGCCGGGCATTGCATGGGTGTTTGAATTACTCCTTCTGATATGGTGGGCAGGCGTATCATTCGATCTCATTCATCAACTGATTTCGTGTTCATCCCTTAAAACTTTTTTTTTTTTCTGTGCAGAAAGTACAGATTAGGCCTTGGATAGTATTCCACTCTTTTGAATTCAAAAGAGCAAAGAAAATCGCTGTTCTACTAGTATATGTACGAGTATACGTACTTACCATTCTACCTAGTCATGCGTATGCATGTATATAGAAAGGTGCGTGTAAATCTGAAGATCAATAAAATGATTACGCTGATACAGCAGTGGTTGTTAAATGCCGAGCTTTTAAGAGGGTGGACTTGTTCGGGAGTTGATTTTAAGGAGGATACCAACCTGATCAATTGCCACCAAATTTTCCATAAGAAACAACGGAAACCTAATTAACTGATAATTATTGCTGATACGATGTATTTTTAATTTGTGTAATAAACACATCAACGTGCCATCACTGAGTTACTGGGTTTGTCGATATGTCGTTGTATTCTTTTACGCGTTGATGTTGTTGTGAAATCGTGCGATGAATTTAAATTTAAAATAATTGTTTGATTTCGTTGTTTCAGATACACTCACTCCCACACAATATAGGCACCTGCGGGTAGGAATATTTTTGTTTTATTCGCATTTCACCACCCTTTAGGCGGTTTTTGTTGATGTTCCTGTTCAGTGTTCTTGTGGAATGTTTTAAACGTGGTTTTGTCTCTCGAACACAATCGGATATATGTACGTATGTGTACAGTGTTTGTGAATTAACATAAACGTATGCATGCAGATAATTAATTCCCTTAAGTTGTGAAGTCAGCTGTAGTGTGTAGCAATTAAAATTTATTTAGGATAGCAATGATTAAAAATAAACGTTTCACTCATCTCTTCTCCTTCCAGTTGATTGGGGTTGAATGGTTATACTTAAAGGGTGCTATAATGATATATTTCGACAATTAAATGAAAGATAAATACGATTGCGAACAACGGCATATGTTTTGCATTTCTATTATTATTCGAAAAGTTTATTCTACAACAACATAATTAATTTGTTGTTCTCGTGTGTTGTTGTGTGTTGACGAAATTTGCGAACTCACAACTCATTTGGTTTTTAAGGCAGATTTTTCCCAGTACGTTTATATGGACTTTGCAACAGATTTCGAGTTGACAGACATGTCACCGATTAAGATTTTCAAAGAACGTGGATACTGCTTGCTAAATTTGTTTTAAATCTTCGTGAGAACAATTCAACGAAAGCATTTTTCATCATCATGTTCCCTGGTCGCTTTTCATCTTAGTCATCTACTTGCTGATTATATTGGACCATATGAATGAATATTTACTCAGCGTGCTTCCAATTTGTTAAACGTCTCTGCCGATGAGCCGGCCAACCTTCCAATTTCCACCATCAGCTTCTAGTTTGAAGCTTCTGTTTTTTCCAAGAGCTATTTCAAATAGTCCCTGCTCTCCCATTTCTTCAACTCGAACTTTCCGCCATAGTCGCATTATAATGTCGTGGAAAACGGTTGTCTTTTATTGAAAAAAAGAAAAATAAATAAATAAATAAACTAAAACGGCGAGTTCAGCAAGGCTCTAAGCGCAGCTTGGCTGTCGCTACAGATGAAAATGCTTCGCCACCTCCACCAGTTCTCCGCAATATAGATGCGAGTTTTCCTAACGTGAGGTGAAATCTAACGTTGTCGTCCTCCAGAAAGACACCAGCACCACATCCTATATTGATGTTGGAGCCGTCCGTGAAGACCCGATTGCATTCCTTTCCTGGCTCAGATTCTGGCCGAAAGCAGTCCTGGGCACAGGGAAGATCGATTTCGTATTTTTTCTGCAACAGTATGGTCATGGTATCATTGTATCGGACGGCATGTCCATAAGACCAGAGTCATAAGACGGCCGACGCGCAAGGTCATCAAAGCTCCAGCGCATGTTGCACCAAAGACTACTTTCAGCAGATACTAACGCAATAAACAGTTTACGATTGTGAAAACACCAAGCGCAGAAAAACACTGACCAGTTAGTCATTCATTAGCAAATGACATCTGATGTGCTGAGCATCTGGTTTGTTGAAGAATGTCAACATCGAAATATGTAGCATATGATACGATGCTGAGTATAATGACGAAGAGGCAGACTTCTTACAAAAAAGAAAAAAAAGACTGGAGAACTGCTAAGACGTGCAACTGCGCAAATAATATTTGAAAGTTTTGCCAAAAATTTTCTTTAATACATCACTGGAAGATCACATAAGATCACTGTATGCTACCTCTCTCTCTCTCTCTCTCTGTTTTTCCTTTCGTTCTTCTCTCTAATTCAGCAGTTGCTGAAAATGCTGCTTATGCGTAAATGCATCCCTTATTCCCTTTAAATTGGTGGCATGATTTTTGTTAAAATCACCAAAAATCTGCGTTTACGGATTAAAGCCAACTGGCAGGTGCTTAATTTTGTTGCTGCTAACGGATGTTGTTTCAATTACTCGTACCAGACTTTAATTTCCTTGAAGTGGCACCTTAAATTGAATTTTCTTTTTCAGGAAGATTTGTTTCTCTTCTCTCATCTATACTTCTTTGTACAATCTTGGTCGTGTTACTGGTTTTTTCATGGAGTAGTTTGTATCACAAGTTTGTATTGGCTACATTCAGTGTAGTAAAGATTCAACGAATAGCGCGTGGTGAATTTTTTGTAGTGATTCGGAATTCTTGTGATGAACATTTTCTCTGTTATCGCCATATTTTGTGCAGCTGGGTTAAGAATTTAGAATTGTTTCATAGTTTTGATAGACACAGATATTTTATCTGTAAGCTATATATCATCGTAATGAAATCTGTTCAAGTTCCCCATTGTAACAACCATTTTCCATCATCATCCCATACGGCATTCTAAATCCAATCAAATGAAGTCTGGCGTATAAACAACCTAATTCGTGTTATGGACCCAGCAGTTTTTTGTATTGAAAAGACGACCCATGCCAAATATCCTTTCAGCATGTTGATAATGCATTCTAACCCGTACTCAGGAAAAATTACAAAAGTTTTATCTCGAGCTATGGAGCCAGAAAAGGAATTTGACTGATTAGCTTCACGACGGAGCGAAACAAAAAGAAAGGCAACCTTGCAGTCCTTTAAATTGTCAACTTCAAGATATATCTAACCAATTAATATCCGGAATATAGATATTGTTCAAATGGATAAAGAACATCCATTGTAAACTTTTGTGTCTCTAGATGGTATCTCTCACAAAAGACTGTCAGAAAATCGTCCGACAATTGATGAATGGAACTCCAACATTGTACGAGCAAATCACAGGGAAGAAAATTTCCAGAATTTAAGCAACTGAAATTTGCATCTAATGAGGCTTCTTAATGATTATTTTTGTCAATATCTAAACTTATTTCAAAATAATCAAATTGTTACTGCTTACACAGCAATTGATTCCATGAGTTGCAAATCGATGGGGCGCTATTTGTACATCGATTATGAAGTCGTCCTGTATCTAGCACGTACAGCGTCATCTGTCATCAATTGAAATGTGTGACCAATAAGCTGTGTCTCCTAAAACACGATATCAACGTCGAGTTCTATTCGTCGAAAATAGCGAATGAGCTATGCACTATTAGATGTCATTTTTAAATTTTAAATGGGAAAAAACTGTAAGACCCTCACCATCAAACATTGAAAGCACCAACAGCGCAGACCATCATTATCACTCTTTTTTTTCACTTTTTTAATATTAACTCAATATGGAGGATGGTAGCATCGATGGGAAACTACCCTGTGGAGGGACTTTTAAAATTCGACGAACTTTGTACTTTATGTTTGGGTGAGATCGGTCCAGCAGTTTCTGGAATAATGGAAATACCATATATACCTCAGGTCCTTACCCCTTTAAAAAAAAAAGCTTATAGTTTCGAATTTGCTGATTTAAGTATAAGTCTTATATGTCCTCTTTGGATTGGCACTCTAAGAAATCATCATCGAACAATAAATGTCTAACCGTTGGCGTTTAACACTTTCTTCTTTGCTTAAAGGGTTTCTGAGTTCCTCAGTGGTCTTTAAACCATGTCTTCATTGGCAAATTCGTCAAACTTTATACCAGTTTTATCTACTAAATATTAAATACCAAGACTTCCTTATCTGAAGCCATTTACTCTAAAAGAGCAATCAATAAAATATCCATTTTGCTTTTCCCTTTACGTCATGCAATACTTCGCATCATCATATGCAAATAGTAGTAAAAAAAAAAACATACTCGTACCATTTAGTGTATTCCAAATTGGTGTCAGGAAAAAATCTAGCCGTGTAGGAGAAATCCTGCAAAATAGTCCAAGTGTTCGGAAATTACAATTTCTGATTAGTTCAGACCGGAAATGAAGCTTAAACGAAATTATATACAAACATGGTGATGGACGACTGGTTGCGACGATGACTATTCGAACGGACTAGTCGTCATTCATGAACAAGACAAAAAAAAAAATGTAATGCTCCAATGACTTGTATGTGCGAATAAGTGTTCCTCTAATCGGATTGGCAGAAGTATCCATACTTCTAGTTACCGAGAGAAACTGGACAATCTTGCTTCGACTATTTTCTAAAATATCCCTTTCTTTCTTCATTTCTATGAAGCTTTTTCTTTCAAGCCCTGAAAACAGATGGCAAAGACAATCGGTTTTTGCTTTTTTTTTATAGTTGCCTTTCTCTTGCAATACTCAATAGCGTGTCGAAAGGACAAAGGATAATTGAAATGTACTTCGCTACATGTTGTATACGAATCGTAGTTTAAGTTTAGTCTACCGATTCTCTTCTATTCTTTTCAAGTATTTTTGTATCCTTCCGAATGTTCTGTAGGTTTTCTTTTTCACTTTTTTTTTTTTTTTTTAAAGAACGACGAATCGAAAAATGAAATTGTTTCATACGAGTGTAATGAAGTGCATTTAGTAGATGAAGTTGGCTCACAGGTGCAGATAAAAAGAAAAATTAAAAAAAGGAAAAAAAAAACCTTATCAAGTTGTAGTTGTCGTCCTGCTGCAATCGATCCTTTTGTCTGACTCTGAACAACGGGTGAGGGCAATAAATCTAGAATAGACGGGTGGTAGTTTTTACCACCTCATTCTCTACTTCGCATCAACTGGTATCAATTATTTTTTCAGTTGTATTTTAGATATCACCACCTATCTGCTGACGAATGCGCAATTAAAAGTAAACAATAATGCAAAAGGGATTTGAAATACAAAGTACAAGGATATCCGGCACTTATCACATGGTGTCATCAATTGGACATGGACATGTTAACTAGCATGAAGAGCTGCTATACACTTTAATTAAAGAAAAAAAGAAAATAAAAATCCATGTTTGAAATATTTCCAGACGTCCTTTCAAAAGAAATCAACTCATCTGATGTTTTATTTTTTGTAAAGGCAAAACATGTAATAAATCCCGGCAAAGTATTGCCAACATTGTCAATTGATTTCAGGCATCATGGATTTTTTTTAGATATTTGAAATTTTTGAAATGCAAATGAAATATATATATATTCTTAGAAACAACATCGGGGTTAATTAAATTGTGTTACCATACCACAATATATGTAAGTGTGTAGATATTGAGATGGGCATCTACATAAGTTCAAGTGAGACACATCAGAGAGACAAGTGCAGTGTTACATAAGTGCAAAGATTCCTTTGAAGGACTCATTGAATATGTAAATTATTCTAATAGAATTTTAATTGATGGATTAATTACTTCGGAACCAATAACAAAAAGAAAAATTATTTAGTGAAATACTTGAGGACAAAACAAATTGAATTTAATTGTGCAGCAAATTGCATTTTAATTGGTTTGCTATAAAAGTGGTTAGCCTCTCACTAATAAGGCTCAACTAGTTGGGCGGAGTCAAGTTGCTATAGTTTCGTACACACCATACTTCGTTTAACTTTTGATTTAGTAGATTTTTTTCTCCCGACTTCACATTGGTGAGAAGAAAAGTCTACAATGACTTGATACCTTTTTTAATAATTGGAATGGTTTCATTGCATAAAGTTACCTCCTGGCTAACGACTTCTTTATTATCTCAAAATACGATCCCCTGGAATAGTAATGAAATAGGCACATTTGTTCATTAATTTTGCAAAAAAAAAATTTATCAGTTGAGTCTCAGTGTACCGAAATATTTCAATCAGGGACATCTTACCCACTGCACTGTCAATTTTGAAAAGGTGGAAAGAAAGTGCCCTAGCAACTATATATACATATATGTATATCATATAACAAGCAAGATCTCGGTGGCTAGCGATTAGTTAGAGCCGATATCAAATTCTTTTAGAGACTTTCCGTTCTAGTTGAGTTAAAGATTGACTGTAAGACCATCCAGAGCTACCTGTTCTTCATGTACATCAGCAGAATATATCTATAATAAGAGTAATACCAAACCAACCAGGGCTATTTGCATTACTTCAATCCATAAAGCTGATGATACATTTACGCAGTGTTGTCTGGTCGACTTACGTACACAATATCGATAAGAATATCGAAAGGATACTCTTTTATGTCGAGTGCACGTTTCAATCTACCTACTGCATAAGATCTTCCTTATTAGTGGGTACGTTGCATCTTATACACATCATGCACACGCATAACAGCCCTACGTTCCATTCTGTTTGTCCATCTTCTCCGTGCTCAGAGGTACCGATGTACCTTGTTTTTAAATGTTTGTAAGCTATAACGACCAGGAAACAGAGATCGGCAGGGCATTCCTTAAGCGAGTTGTGCGGCTTACGAACGAATCACGATATTTTAGCGTGCGTCCGAAAATGAGCTTGAGGGTATACTGATGAGCATTCATAACGAGACCGGTGTTACGATTGAAAATTTAAATGAGCGGAATGTTACTGGCGATTTCCAGTGAGACAGGTGACATTACGTCGGTGTTCGAGGGTGTTAATTGATTGACTGATATTAATATCACCTATGAGTTTTATCGCACGGTTTTGAATTCTATCTAGCAGGTGCAGAGATGTTTTAGGAGCACCTGACCAGATGTGGATATTGTACTCCAATTTTGGGCGGATGAATTCCTTATACATTGAGGCCAGATCAGAGGGGGTAAAATATTTCTTACATCGCTTGAGGTAACCTAGACATTTCGCAGCATTTTTGACGACATCGAATATGTGGTCATTCCAACGTAAGTTATCACTGACACACATACCGAGAATGGAAAGTTGTTCGGTTTCGACGATGTAAGTGCCATTCATGGATAATGGCTGGGTATTTAGATTTCGCTTTAATGACAGCAGACTGCATTGAGTTTTGGAAACATTAAATTCCATTCGGTTGATAGTTCCCCAATTGGTTATGCTGTTAATATCATACATTGCCGTTCCTGTTCTACAGCCGAAGAGCAGGGACGTGAGTTCGGAAACGAGTATGAAAAGCAAAGAGTACTGTCATCAGCAAAGGAATATATAGGATTAGAAGTAGCAGACAAGAGATCATTGATAAAAATTAAAAAGAGTATCGGAAACAGAACGGAGCCCTGGGGCACATTAGCATTTATTTTGTGAACATCAGACTTGAAACCATCCAAGACAACTTGAATTGAACGTTCCGAAAAGTAGTTTCTAATCCATTGATGAAGAAAGTCGTCGATCCCAAAAGCACGCATTTTCGACAAAAGAGCCTGATGCCAAACTCTATCAAATGCCTTAGAAATATCAAGTGCATCTATCTTGCTTTCGCCCAGATTGATGTACGTTTTGGTTCCACTTTGCGGTGAGACATGACATCAAGTCACCAGTGGACCTGTTGCCACGAAAACCGTACTGCCGGTCATTAAGAAGTTTTCGTGTTTCGAGATATTTCATTAGCTGACGGCTTATCAGCGTTTCCATGACCTTGGAAAGAAAGGGCGTAAGTGCAATGGGTCTGTAGGAGGAGGGGGACGAAGATCGCCTCTTTTAGGGACGGGCTGGACAACTGCTGTTTTCCATCTGCTCGGAAAGAGTCCTAAAGAGTAGGATTGATGAAAAAGCTTACGCAGAGCAGAATTTCTAATGTTTTTGACGAACGCCCAACAATTTTTACTGCCTTTGGGACATTGCAGTATTTTCTGCCTCAGTTTTTGGTCGTATTGGAATTTCACACGCTTGAGAAAGACGTTACAGTCATTTCTGACTCGTTTGAACTTTTTTCGGTTTTCCCCTGTCGGGTTGGTCTTGTAGAACCGAAAAAAAAAATTCTGTAACGATGACAGCCTCTTTACAGCTCGAGTCGTACCATGCTCTTTCTTTTGGCTTGATACTCTTCATCTGATGAGGGATAAAGCATCTCATTCCAAAGAGAATAGTTTCTGTGATCGTGTCAGCAACGGCATCCACGTTGTTATCGAGGAACATAACGACCAGTTAAAATTCCTAAAGAAGTTGTTAAGTCCGCTCCAATTGGCTTTCTCGTACTGTGGAGGGTGTACGAGAAATTAGGTGATATGACACAATGGTCCGACCAGCCTAGAGGGGAGAGCACATCAACGGAGCACTTATCAGGGTGAGAAGTTAAAAACAAGTTCAGGGTGTTGGCGGTATGACTATCAACGTCTGGTATTCGTGTGGACTCATTTTCAAGCTGGGTTTAGTTATTTTGCGCAGCGAAGATCTGAACACACCGTCCAGAATGTCCAGAATGTCGAAGGCAACCAGAATTGTGTATATTGAAATCGCCCATAAAAACGATTTCTGTATAAGGGTACGGGGATACAATTCTTTGAATGGAGTCAGACAACGCATCAAACTCGTTAAAAGTCGAATTGCTGTCCAGTTTGGGGCTTCTGTAAATAAAGCAGTAAGTAGCGGATAATTTGCTTACGGATATGGAATTTTATCCACATGAAATTGAATTCCGGATTGGAACAGGGACTACATTGTGGTGGACTTTCCATAGAAAGAATGTCAGACTGATGGCTCTAATGTTCCAGTTCGTTTTTACTGACTTCCAGTACGAAAGCCCCCTTTACTATATTATATAGGCCAGCGCTAGTCTGATGAACCTTTGCTAGGGACGTTGGAATCAAAATTCTATTGTAAGCTCAGCCAATGAACTCTGCTTCCACATCGGTTTGCGTCCATTATCAGTTGTGTTGGATTTTGAATAACAAAGTCTTCATAATAATATTTATGACATCTGAAATAGCTCTTTAACGATGTTGGTCTTGTAATATCTTTGAAATCGGTGAGTACAAAAATGCAATACGAGGGCGGGTCAATAAGTCCTTTTTGAATTTCTGACCTCTTTACTGAAACAGCAACACTGCTCCTGTCAACAGGCATCTGTCAGTTGACTCCTGTCAAAATTTAAACTTGCTGCGTCAGTTAGTTTGTGTTTGACAGCTATTTTTATCAGACTACTCACTAATTTGAGGAGAAAATGGAAAAAAGTGAATTTCGTGTGCTTATTAAGCATTATTTCTTGCGAAAAAAAATGGTAAAAAAGTGGTTTACTGAATTTCGTTGTGGCCGTACAAGCACTGAAGATGCCGAACCTCCTGGACGCCCAGTTGAGGTCTCTACACCCGAAACAATCGAAAAAATTCACGATATGGTGTTGGCCGACCGAAGATTGAAAGTGCGAGAGATTGTGGAAGCCGTAGGGATCTCGCATGGCTCAGTGGTTTCAATTTTGAATGATCACTTGGGCATGAGAAAGCTTTCCGCAAGATGGGTGCCGCGTTTGCTCACAGTCGACCACAAACGCAATCGTGTAACAACTTCACAGGAAGGTTTGGCGTTGTTTAATCGCAATATGGAGGAGTTTTTGCGCCGTTTTGTAACCGTGGACGAAACATGGATCCATCACAACAAACAACAGTCAAAACAGTGGGTTTCTAAGGGTGAATCGGCGCCAAAGAAGGCCCAGGTGGGTTTGTCAGCCAATAAAGTTATGGCGACTGTTTTTTGGGATGCACGCGGGATAATCCACATTGACTACCTTCAAAAGGGAAGAACAATCAATGGGGAATATTATGTCAACTTATTGGACCGATTCAATGACGATTTGAAAAAAAAACGACCTCATTTGGCCAAGAAAAAAGTTCTTTTCCACCAAGACAATGCAAGGGTGCACACATGTGCAGTTGCCATGGCAAAAATCCATGAATTGGGCTATGAATTGCTCCCTCATCCACCCTATTCTCCAGATTTGGCTCCGAGCGACTACTTCTTGTTCCCAAACCTGAAGAAATGGCTTGGTGGAAAAAGATTTGACTCCAATGATGAAGTCATCTCGCAAACAAAGGCCTATTTTGAGGACCTCGACAAATCATTTTTTTTGGAAGGGATAAAAAAATTGGAGAAGCATTGGACAAAGTGTATAGAGCTCAAGGGAGACTACGTTGAAAAATAACATTATTTTTTTATCAAAAAAAATCTGTGTTTTAATCCAAAAGTCACGGACTTATTGACCCACCCTCGAAAGAGAACGAGGCAAATTCGATACTATGCAATACCAAGCACCCTGTTCCATTCTTCCATAAATTCTCGATCTGTGTTGTGTGCAATTCTCGAATATTTCAAGAATGATTTACGTTTACGCTCGCGGAATTGGCTTTTGAACATGGTCTGAATTTTCTGTCCAAGTTACTGATTAAAAGTATTTTAAAATAGTAGTATTCGATTTTACATAATCTAGAGTGAATCCGATATTTTGAACTTCACGTCACTCTAGGCTACTCGACTTGACGTAGACTTAAAAATGTTATCCAAAGACCTACTATCAGTTATGTGCTCAAATTCGACTCCTGCATAGGCTTAAGATCTTTTCACCATCCAAACTAAGATGTGAAATTCCTTCTCTACTTGTGAGAAACTCCGGCCAAATGGACACAGACTTTCACTGATAAATGATATCACCCGAGCAGTGTTGTTTTTTGGCTGCGGGACAGGGTGTAGGATGGTTTACAATTTCACCATCAATTAAAATCTGGCCGTCGATTTTTTTGCCTTGAACATAAACGTCTCATGGCATTCAAACAAATGTCTCCATCATCCAGTGGCTCGGCCCAGGCATAGGCTCTGCTCTATGATATCTTGTGTTACTGCGTCATTCACTTCAGTCAACCCTATCCTGTATTTGACGCAATACAGTTTAGTGGTTGTCCATGGATTTTACGAAAGGCCCGAAGATATTGGATTTGTTTTACTTCAAGATCTAACTTAAAAACTTTCACTGCACTCTGCATTTCGTCTTTATACATATTGACGTAAGGATAGAATTATTACGTTCTCTTGATTGACAGAGATATCGAGATATCCATTTTCTTGTCACATTTGTGTGAATTCGGTTTGAATAAGCGAATCACAAAAGCATCGTGATCGTTAGAGAAAGAAATATTGTTTTAAAAGGCTATTTTAGGAAAATAATCTTATTCTTTTGTACAGTTGAATCTTCTCAGTGAAATGTTCAACAAATATACAAACATCAACTATTTTTATGGAAGAAAAGCGTAAAAAAAAAATCCTTATTTAATATAATAAACTCACGTGACTGAGTTCATTTATTAATAAATGAGATTAAAACATTTAAGCTCGTCCCTTTGACACCCGCGTCTTCATCGTGTAATTCTCACCGCTGGTCGCTAACAAAACCAAACATCCACAGACAGTTGAATACCATTCTTATCCTGTTTCCGCTTACCCACCTGGCACAGGAGTAAAGAGGGTTGCATTATATGATAGTATAAAAATAAAAAATAAAAAAAAAATATGTGCAACCTTAATTCGGCCCAGAAAAACTGCAGAAAATCCGGACCACGATGGAACCTGTCGAAAAAAGAAGAGTAAAAGTTCTGAGCTGGAGTTGTCCGGTGTTCATAAATAAAATCACCCAGCCGACGAATGGGGATTTTCGCTTCTGTGCCAGAAGCTCTTCTCCAAACACAACGAACAATATTCGTGTGTCGCTTATACTGGCACTTGTGTGCAGTTGCTTTTGTTGCATCCTGTACACGGTTTTCTCTGGGATACAATCCTTTGCATCTTTTTTTTTTTTTTTGAATAAAGGGTTGTATGTCTTTATTTGTGCTGGGTGGAACGTTAAATTTTCATAACCAACGACAATAAAAGCGCTAACAGCCAGCAATAACATACAAACGAAGACAACGCCGGTGAAAGCCTTAATAAGCGGAGGACCAACAAAAAAAAAAAATGGAGAAAGAATCAACCATAAAGGAACTTCAACCCGTGTGAGTGATTTTTTTTTCGTATTTCGCCGCTCCTCTGTTTCAGCGGTTGTGTCCTTATTTTAGAACCTTCTGCCCATAAGGGTTTTGTTGTTGCGTTGGGGTTGGGGGTTAACATTTTTGCAACAAAGTTGGTAATCTTCTTAAATTGAAGCATTTTGTTCTTGGGCTTTTCGGGTTTTTGTATGTGCGCGCCAGAAGAGTAAAAGGTCGTCCTGATTTGCATATTTGTCAACACATTCTCCGTCCTCTGTGAGATCCTTTTTATGGTTTTCTCTTTGTTGTCCTTAATTTTTTACTTTTATTTTTTTTTATTTTTTTTTTGTGTCTGTTTGTTTAGCGGTGTATGCACCTATGTTGGGAACAATTTGTTAGAAATTATTTAAGCCGCTAGGATTTACGTATTAGCGAGGTGCCAAAGTTTATACGTATGTATGTATGTATATACGTATGTATGTAAGTATTTAGTGAAGGAAGGAAACAGAAATAGAAGCAGACTAGAAAGTAGTGTTAATGAAAGTAAAAATAAATGACAACAACTGGTGTTAGGTGGTGTGAAAACTGCAGACACAGTTACAACTTTCGTCACCTGCAAATTGGGGAAAAATGGAAAGTTATTTACAAATATGGAAATTGTAATGCCATGACAGAAATAAATTAAATAAATGCAAGCCATGTCTATACGTCGCTAATCTTCGGAGGGTTGTCGGAATTGTCTTACTTTCTTAGATGTAGGTAGGACGGTAAGAGTTGAAAACACCAACCCCCTTAGACCTATTGCCCCATTGTGATGCCACGTGGATCTATAATCCTCTTACTAATGGAACCAGTTTGAGCTTACGATGAAAGGTAGGAGACTGTTTACGTCTATATTTTTTAGATCATTAGGTCATTATGGAAAAAGCTCCGAACTGAAATTTCCTTCTCTGGGAGAGAGCTGGACATGTACAGAGTATGTGGAGGATTGTCTCCTCTTCCTCCTCGTCCTGCAGCTTCTACACAAGTTGTTTGTAAAAGCGCCAAGCCTTCTTGCGTGCATGTCTATGAGGCAGTGTCCAGTTATGACACCTATGATGGCGATGCTTCCTATTAAGAAAGATCAGACTCTTGGAGCGATTCGGATCTAGTTTTGGCCAAATCTGTTTAGATGTTATTTCAACAGTCCACCTAAGGTCTGTTCTTTTATTGGCATGCAGCTTTAATATTAATTTGCATGTAGCATTTGGTATACCTATGCTACCCTTTTCCGGTAGAATAGGTAGAGTGGTTCCAATTTTGGCGAGTTCATCTGATATCCTTTGCAGATATCACGTTTTTCTTCACCCAGGACAGAACTTCTTTAATCGCTAAAATTTCCGCCTGGAACACGTTACAGTGATTTGGAAGACGGAAAGAGAGGCTTAGATTTAGCTTATCTGAGAAAACACCGCACCAACCCCGCTATCGATTTTAGATCCATCTGTGTAGAAATGGCTTGACTTGTCCTCCATGAAAGCATCTTCCTCGCAGAAGAGGGAAGCTTACATGGAAGTCTTTGTCAAACCAAAGTCCAGGTATGGTGTAATCAATATTTTCTGTGAGGTTTCCTAATGTACATATTAAGAACGGCGACGTACCTCTGCTGACACATTTCTTAGCAGAAGCCTCACCCAGTTTGGAGTTGATTATCCTGCTGTTTAGCATAAGACTGATCACCTCCGCAAGTGAGCCGTCTACCTGCAGAGTTGACAGCGCAGTCGTGTTTGCGGATGTGTTGACGTTGTTAAAGGCATCCTCTATGTCCAGGAAAGCAACCATTGTGTACTCTCTATATTGTAGTGATCGTTCGATGTGGCTAGTCAGTGAATGCAGAGCCGTTTCCACCGACTTTCCTTTACAGTAGGCATGTTGAGCCGTTGACAGAAGTCTTAGATCAATCAGTCGTTCTAGAGTTTTCGGAAGGAAAGATGATTGGCTTATAAGTCTGAGGACCTTTGGGACAACATGAGAACATTTTCCGGCTTTGGAAATGAAAACTACATTGACTTCTCTCCATGACAGTGGAATGTGGATCAGTTCTACACAGCTCCTCATGACATTCTCTAGTTAGGCAGAATACGTAATATCTGAGGACCTCTGTAGCTCGGCTGGTATTATACAGTCCGGACCAGCAGGCTTGTATGGTTTGAAGCTATGCAGCCCCCAGAGCAGTTTGTCTCTTGTGATCAGATCATGAATTTTGGTCCCGGTTGCAGTAGGCCTGTTTAAGTTGCTACTGGCCGCGAATTGGGAGCTACCTGGAAAGTGGGTGTCCAGTAGCGTCCAGGTTGAGTGATTCATCACTTGAGGTTGTCCAAGAACCATTGGTTTTTTCCAAACAGCTAGGCATCATAGGATTTGTAGAGAGAATTTTTCTTAGTCGCGATGCCTCAGAGGTTTTAGTGATTTTGTCACAGAAAGACCTCCAGGATTGTCGCTTTGCCTTCCTTTTTGTATATTTTGAGGCATTCTTTGTTTGAGTCCCAGTCAGCCACTTTTCTTGTGCTAGTTGCTAGGGTGAAAAGTTTCCTGCAAATGTTTCTGGGCAGTCCCAGTGCTGATGTCCACCAGTGCGTCTTTTTCTTGCCTCAAGGTTGAATAAGAGGGCAGGAAGCGGCCATAGCCGGATTGAAAACCAGGGTGAATTCCCTGATTTTCATGTGAAGCTCATTGGTGTCACGCGGATATTGTTTCTGACAGTATTCCTCTGTATTTTGACCAATCAGTTTTCCAATTGGCTGGGAGGAGCATCACTCAGGCTGAATTGGATGTGTATGTGGTCTCAGAATGAGTGTTCAGACGATACCATCCAGTTCGTTGGCATTGCAGTGATGATTGTTGCAGACAAAAGTGATATCTAGCACTTTCTGTCGGTTTCTTGTTACAAAAGTGGGCTTATTGCCAATGTTGCAAACAATGAGGTCAGTACTTTTACTCGTAATATAATCAAAAAGTGACTCGCGTCTATCATAGTTGTCTGTACTGCTCTATACCGTGTGATGAGCGTTATCGTCGCATCCGCCGATGATGCCTGTTTTTTGCCTTCCAGCTTTCAGTACCACCCTTTCTTAGATGTAGTGTGATATGTACTCGAACATCGGCATTAGCGAAGGAGGATTTTAAATTCCTTCTTGCCGCCTTTCGAAAATCAAAGCCGAAACTATTTTAAAATACAAAGGAATTTCGTTCAAGTGTTACTAAAATAGGTGCAAGTCTACGGAGCTAATAATATTATGTATTGACATTATTAGCCTAAAAATGTTGAGGCTACATTTCTTTTCAAAAACAGGCCTATGAAATCAGAAATTATTTTAAATTGGTCCTTAAATCGTCGAATCTTTCCCTACTCTACGATCCATTATTCTGTCAGATTGGACAAGGAGAACGCATTGCATGGTGTTTGTCGCAGTAAAATTGTCTTCGCGTACTATTTAATAATTTTGACTGGAAAATATTCAGTTTTAGGTAAGATATCATTGTCCGTTGGTTTCTTCCGGGCTCCAAAACCATCTGATGGCCTACCGTTGAGCAGAGCACATCACTTTGCACCATCATATGTTGACTTTATTACGATGATGTTCTTTTCAGAAATACCTCTCGCGCGTAAGACCGTATACATAATTCCAACTTCATCCTGCTTTGCCTACCGGTTACGAGAACATTCTTAAAAATTTTTAGCCGTAACCATCACGACAACATTAAGAATGGTGCGTCTTGGTTGAGATTTTTAGACGCACATAACACCAAAGTCATTAAAAAAAGATGCTTGTCAAAATATTTGAAGCGATTGCATTAACGTTTAGACAAGCGTTTTAATTTCATCGCTATATGTGCAAGCCGTTGGAGTGGATTAGGGTTTGGGTTTCGAACTATGCTTCATCGATTTATTAGGAAACCTGTTACAATTATATTAGGGTAGATGGTCTTCTTAACTCGAAAGCGTATCTGTGTAAGGTTGTCATTCAAGTTTCGTGAAATATCGCCGTGTTCAGTCAGATGACGTTGTAATATTTGTATGTTATAAAAAGGATTACTTGAATTAAAGCGTCATATTCCCTCTATCTGTTGGAATTCGTCATTTATCGAATTTACTTGCTGCTAACATCACTGTTTAGTTTAAACTTAAGAAAATTGGAAAATTCACAAAAATCTTATTGAAATTTCTCACCCAACTTGTGTATCTCATATGTATATTTTGTTTTGTGTTTCTTTTCTAGGCAAACCATCCAGAGTGATTCACCTTAGAAACATTCCAAACGAATCCAGCGAACCAGACGTCATATCGTTGGGTGTAGGATTCGGTCGTGTCACAAACGTTCTCGTACTAAAAGGTAAAAACCAAGCATTTCTGGAGATGGCCGATGAAGCCTCTGCCACATCAATGGTAACCTGTTATACACACAATCCACCACAAATGCGAGGTCGCATGGTCTATGTTCAGTTTTCGAATCATCGTGAACTTAAAACCGATCAAAGCCATGCTGTTGGGGTAAGTTTAAAAATGAAAAAAGAAAAAAAAAAAAAAAAAACACATACAAAGAAATATTTTTTTTATTTTTTTCTCCAAAACTTGGGGGGTTATTTCTCTGAAAATTAATCATCTGTTTCTATGTACATATTTCTAAGAATTTGGTTCTGAATCTGGCTTCCATAATTCGACAGTGCGAGACAGCTTACATTAATAATTTAGGCTTTTCGCCTACGCACTTTTGTTTGCAATTTGGTTATTTGCTCGTCAAAAACAATTTTCCCATTTTTCCCACAGACTAGATTGCATATTCATCCTCGCGGATAAAAAACATAGTTTCGGCCTTGTTCCCTTGTTCTACAGTTGTTGAAGTTGTTGAGATGTTGAAATTTCTTTGATTTTCGCCATTTAAATTGGCCGGCGGTTGATGAAAAACCAACAGGAGAACATCTTACAAATTCGTAGACATCGCATGAGTATATGTAGATCTGTTTTTGAAAACATTTTTGGTAGTGAGAAGATTTAATACCAACCGACAAGACAATCTACCAAAACATCAACCCTGGAGAAACAATCAATTTCGGAATTGGCTTCAGGTGATATTCCTACTGCAGATTGATTAAAATACTCCGTTGTTGACGGGAGGATTTTCTTTGTTTGGCACTCCATTGTTTCGGTTTGTTGATTTTTTTTTTATTTGGCTTATGTAATAAATTTTATTAATTTTAACAATGCGATTGACTGCGTTCACATGCTAAAGGATTTTCAGGAAATTGTCTGCGATTATTGGTGGAGGTCCTGTTGGTATTTTTTACCCAGCTTGATACCTTTGAGGACGGAAATATAAATATTTAAATAATACAATGAGGTCAGTTTTAATCGCTTTTGTTCGAAAGAAAATATGAAAGAAAAATGCCCATCATCGGCTTTAGCCATACATAGCATGTTTGTGATAATTCTTTCTATTTTGCTTGACTATTATTCATTTTTTTTTTACTTGCAAGGCGATGGGCATCCGAGTCCATCATATATAATCCCCAATTTTATTTTTATATTATTTATATGAAAGTGAAACACATGCAAACTTGACTCGGGTTTAGGTCTTAAAAGTCTTAAGACGTCTTACTTCTTTGTTATCACATCAAATTATTTTACAAATCGCATAAGTATACCACCCATCTAGTCAATATTCTTCTGAGAGAAAATAGTTCCTTCTCTCATGAACTGGTGTTTTTTTTTTGTTGTTTAAGAATTGTAGTTTCAATCCAAAGCCAGAATATTAAAAGAGTATTCGAGACAACAAATTTATTGTTGTCTGCGTACGACTTTTGGAAATCAACCCACAGGTAGGCACAATAGTGGGAATTGGTCCGTAGTTTCTATTACCACAAGCCCAAACCTTACAAATAACGGCAACAATACATAAAACAGCTCTGATCTCTACTTCATATGAGGCAGACGAATATCTTATTTCTTCCTTGTTACAATTTTGCAAAAGGATTCCAACCAAAGATGCAAATTCGGCTCTATCAACCGAGGCGGTGGCCTATGAGTACAATATAAAAAGAATGTAACATACGCCAAGACGAGATTTGAATGAAGATATCAACCGGAGCTTATTGACAATAGCTTCATACTTCTCCAAGCAACGAAAATGAGCTTGACAATAAAGGCAAATACATAAGTGCAAAACAAGATTTAAAAGCCGCTTTCTATCTGAATGGATATTTAAAACGATATGCACTAAATTTTCGATACCCCAAATAGAGTTGTTCGTTTCCCTAAAGCTTCCAATTGATTAGATCGGCGGAGTGCAACTTAATGGAAAAACAATTAATTTGCTTAAAACCACGGGTTCATTATTCCTGCGGAAGCATTCAATATTGATGTTAAAGGCTGTTCTTGATACGAGTATACTCATATGATTTCTAGATTTTTTCCTATGAGCCATTATGCTGCCAAGAAACTCAACCAGAGCAAAACTTTCATAGTAACAGACATAGTTTGTCTTTTCATATCTCCAAATACGAGTACGCATGTGAATTGTTAAATCTGACAGAAATTCCCCGATCTCTGTGACTCAAGGAATTTCGCCTTCCGACTATATTCAGAGAAGAAGCCTCACATTCTACAATAGAACTAGCTTGAAAGTGGTTAGTAGAGGTCAAAATTACAGCTTGGCTGTCGTTTCAGACTCAGACACTTCGGCTCTGCACCTATTTTTACAAAACAGTTTCTTGCCATCAGAATTTTGTATGTCCCGAATTGAAAACACAATCTACAAAAGTCAAATCTCCAGTTGTCGTCTTCATCATCCTTTTTCATGTCATTCATTATGAACTTTATTCCTATCCCGGTTTAGTTCACTTCGCATTTCATAGCAACTGAAGTTCCGCTGTCATTGTATCACACGGCATGTCCATAAGGCCAGAATCAAAAGACAGTTGGCGCACAATGCCATTGAAACTTCAGTCATTGTACTATAGACCTCGTTTTTAAACGGTAAATGGCTTTAGATTGATATTATTATCAAGGGGAGTGAAATTCTATAGCAAAATCAAACACTCTCTGGCAAAGGCTTCACCTAACCAAAAAAAAACAGTAGTTTACCCCGCAGAGGATGTCTGCGCTAAACATAAATAAACCTTGTTGTCAGAATGCTGTTGGTAAAAATTGGGAAACTATAATTGTCTGCTAGTACCATTTAAAGCAGAAAAGGATTTTTGTACATATGATCGAGCGTTGCATACATCGAACAATGGAGCTTTGTTACTAATGGGTGATTTTATAAGCGCTTGGTTTTTAATTGTCAAAAAAAACACAGAAAAATTGCTAAAGTGTAAAGGCGTCAAATCGCACGATCTAGCTGGCCAACTCACCGGTCCAAAAAGAGAGAGATAAATTGCTCGCCAAACTCGTTTCTCAATTGGTCCATCAATTCCTGTGCTTTGTGGCATGTAGCGCCGTCTTCCTAGACCAGGTTCACCTCGTGCATTTTGGGCAAAAAAGGTTCGAAATCATTGAACGATAGCGGTCGCCGTTGGAGGTAACGTTGTTCTTACAGTCATCTTTAAAAAAATATGAGCCAACCATTGGCTGCCGGACCATAAACCGCACCAAAGGTGCATTAGCAGCTCTTATATTGCCAGAGGTTGGCAATAATAATTATGGGTTTCAACCATTCAACCAGAAATATGCTTTGTCGCTGAAGTCAATTTTTCTATAACAAAAGCGGATCTTCCTCCAGCTCTTCTAAGGCCCAATCGCCGAAAATTCGACGCTGTAGCAGGTCTTTCAGCTTCAGATCTTGCACGAGCTGTAATTTGTAAGGCGACGAATGGACAAATCACGGTCTTCATTAACACTGGTGGATACAGCAGAAATATTTTCTTCTTTACGCACACGGGTAGGTGGCTTAATGTCCAATAGCGTGAAATTGGTGCGAATTGGTGGTCACTATGGCTTGAATTACTTGCTCAGTAGGTCGATTATGACGACCGCAAAATTTTGATAATAAAATTCATTAATTTGTTAGTGTTGTTCGGGTGTAAGTCTTTCCAGAATGAAATGGCAATGCTAACTGAGCATGTTTGACTTTGCCACATGTCAGGAATCATGCGTGAGTTATCAAAAATAGTACACAGCAAAAAAATCACCCTTAATAAACGAGTATATTCTCGGTAAATCGACCAGGTGTCCTCGCACTTTAGGAGCGGTATTTCTCGGCTGATCATTTCGTGGCTTAGAACCCACTATAAAAATGAGTTTCTCCTGGTACCTATGTAACCATTTCTTGTTTAGTTTAGAGTAGTGTACAGAAAAATGTTATCCTTGCACTTCTAAAACGTTTGTGTTTCGTCATCTCCTGCAGGTAATTAATTCAAATCTAAAATTACAATACCTTCGTCAAACTTAAGAACTTCATAATTTTCATTCCAGCATACTTAGATCTATTAACGAAAATCCTGCTACCGCAGACCTTCTATACATGAATGTTATTTCGGCTTATCAAGCGAATTAGAGCGTATTTCAAAAGTTACCCCCTGCCACACTAATCAGTTCTATTATAATTCAGCAAGTCATGAGCGAGAAAAGTGACAAACGACTCTTGGAAGACAACATTGTCATTCCTTAATGATGCATCCGTACTTACCCAACATAAAAGCACATCACATACTATAACAGGATATGGGTTTGAGCTTCATCTTCAGTTTGTGTACAAAAATACTTAAGGAAAAATAAAAACATGCTTATCATCATTCTCCGAAGACGACAACCAAAAAAACAAAAACAGAACGAAAACGAAGCTAGACAAAATAAGCAAAAAAAAACCTTTCACCAGTGACAAGGGAACAACGTCATAGAACCTCGTACAGGACAAGAAGCGCAACAATGCTTTTTCTTTAATGATTCGAAATTTGCCAAGCAAGAACCCCCAAAGAACACATCCAACAAGAATCATGTTTTAAAACGAAACAAACATACATAGAAGTAATAAGAAATATACATAACATGTGATAATCGAGTCAAGACGTATTCGTACGCTGAGAAACTCTTTCTGGAAAAAAGGGTTAAGTCCCCAGGGGGGATGATTTTTGCTTCTTACTTCTTGTCTCTTGCATATTTTTGAACATCTTTATGTGACATTTTTCTAAGTCACAGGCGGTTATAAAAAAGAAAAACCAAGCCACAAGAAGCAGAAAAAAAATATTGTACCTACATACTCGTAGAACTTCTTTGGTGAAGATGAAATTGAGATGAATGAGAATGAGTACGGGGCTTACAACCATTTTCCCATCTGTATCTCCTAATATTAGTACAATTCACTGAAATACGAGTACTCGTACAAGTAACATCCCTGTGTCGTATTCAAAATGTCCGATTCGAAAAATAAACATTCTTTCCAAGGACCAAAACAAAATAAATAAAACAAAAAAATACTCTTCTATCCTAAGGGAATTGAAATCAACAGGACAAACGGATAAAAATGACAAAACGTAGTTGCTTTCGAGCTAACAACTTCAATGACATGACCGTCACAGTGTTACAGTGTAACAGGAGTAAAGCAGGTGCTTTTGGCTCCTTAATCTCTCTGCAAAGGGATAAGGATAAAACTTTTCGCTCGGACATGACAGGGAAATTTTTATAAATTAGATTGCCAATAGGTTAAGCTGTCGTCTTTGACTTGCCAATTGTATTCGTATCCATACAACAGGAAAAACAAGAAAGGGCAGCATGGATTTTTGTTGCTTTTCAATTTGGTTTTCTCCCTTGTTTCGCCTCCGAAGCATTCAAATATGTACATATGTATGTATTTACTCGTATTTGCCCTCGGAAAAAGTCAAAAAGAGCAACGCCAACAACAACAGCAAAGGAATTTTTTCGTCTCTCCTGTAACCCTTTTTTAGTTTGATCCTGGCAAAAATAAAAAAAAAATAACTTGTCTTAGCTTTGGCCTTATTGAAGTTATGTGTGTCAAGGCGTACCATGCGAATATGTTTTGTTATTCTTTAAGGCAACGCTAAGTGATACGAATTCGATGGGGATAAAGTGGTCGTAGGTACACAACTCATACCCTTCCGAAATTCCCCTGAACTTGCAAGAGATTTCCCTCTGATTCTGAAGAACAAACAAAACACTCACCGCATGGAGTGTTTACCTGCTTTTACTTGCTTTTTACGTCACTACCATCTTCGCCACCTTGAAGTAACCTTTGCAGGACTTATATTGGCCCCTCGATTGAGCCCTCAGTATACGGTCTGATAGATGGGATGCGATTAGCAAGGAATTACTTTTGTGATCCGGTTATGTGATTGTTCTTTATTTTTCTTTGAGATTCTAGCCAAAAAGATAACCTTCTTCGAGTATGGATGGCTGTGTGTCTAAGGGGTGATGAAAGCATCTATCCGGACTTCTAGTGCTGCCAATGTTGAGCTAGGGATGTGTTTTTATTATTTTTCCTTTTTTTTCTTTTTTTTTTGGCTACATAGATACGAAGTAGCTAAGACACAAACGAGAGAGCAAAATCCTTCGATGGATCGATTTGTTATATTTGTGATTTCTCCTATATGATGTTCCAATCTTTTTTTTTTTCGATTCTATTGTTTGCCTTTTGGGGTGGTGTTCGGGTAGCGTAGGGTATGCCCACTACTAGTGAATATGTGCGTTCATCCTCTGTCACTTAAAAACCAAAGCAAATCCTTTTGATTGTTTTCTTTTCATTTCCACCATAAAGTGGAGGCTCAAACTCAAACACACATGTGCAAAAAATAGGGACAAACATTTGTGGTAGTGATGGTGGTAGTTGGTTGATTTCAATGGCAATAACTTCAAGTGGCAGGCACAATACGGACAAATGCGTTGATTGTTTGGTATTTTCCTGAATTACCCATTACTGACTGTATGAGATGTGAGTGAAGAAAGCAACGTTCCAATTGAAATGGAAATAATGTATAAATAATATAAACAGAGAAATTATTATGGTTACTAACACATAATTAAAATATTTGACATTTTGCGATTTAAGAGGAAAGCAAAAGACTCCAAACCGCATCAGATAACCAAAGATACGAGTATTTAATTTAAAGGAGGAATTGATTGGAGGATGATTGGTTAGGAGAATTTTTTTTTATGCAGGGATTTTCTCTGATTTGTATAGTGAATTAATCTTCAAGTCAGCTATCTAAAAGGATCTGTAAAAAGTTATAATTTCTCAGATTCCTTGTGTAACCACAACTGCTAGCATGAGATAACATAGTGGCATAGTACATAGTTGACCTGATAGATAGAGGACTACCAGTTGTGAAAATGGAAAGAAACTCTGCATATTGTTAATGGTCAAGTTCCACTATACCTAATCCCTCTGTCAGGAAAAATGACACATGCCAGTTCCTAAAGCTTTATATTAAATCTGCTGACCTCTGTCTCTGTGCATCAGTTGGAGTTTTGCCTCTTTGAATGGCTTTATGATTTGGTTCACCCTCACATTCAATCAGCAAGTCGAAAACAATGTTAAAATGTCTTTGGCATCTAAATGAAAACTGCGGCTCTTCTGTAAAGATTTTGCTTTTAAATCGAGAAATTGACTGCCTCCTTGGGCTTGCAAGTTGAATAAATTTGCAGCTTTCTTTTTTTTTTTAGAGAGGCTTGAACTCTGTCTAGTATTTGGTACAGTGTTAATATTTGATCTGCAATTAGTATAGGGCATCATCTCCGGGAAAATCGTAGGTTATCACCAACATCTGTGATCCATCCTGTGTACAGATAAGTCCCATGTGTCTCGTTCTTGTCTCGAAAGATACTGATTCAACCTTTGCTTTGGGGGTGCTACGACCCGTGGTGCACCCGATCCTCGCAAGACAGGACAACACTTTCCATTAAAACGCCCCACCTCATGTTCGATTACGGCTTTGTCCCTCCTGACATTACGAGTCGGAGAGTAGTTGTTCATTTCCTCAACATATCCAAACTTCTTTAACCGATGATAGCCCCGTCTACTCATTATTTTACTTTCTCTTTTAATTTTTTCATACCTAAACTGAATCGGATATACATAACTTGAAACACTCAAAGCATTCTCATCGACTATAGATACGACTGGCTTGTCGACAGCATAGGATTTAATTTGCCTTATTTCAACAGACGCGAGTCTACAATAGATAACTCTATCTGCACTCAAGTAAAGAAGTTTAATCTCTCTGTAATGGGTCAGACCTGTTTTTGATCAGATAAATTGAATTCGTCGTGCAGCCATTCATTGTCTCCGACACCGGAATATTATTCAACATCAGCGTTTAACAATCTGCAGCAGTAGCAGTTGCAGATTCCAAGCTGTGAGTCAACTTCAATGCTCCTAACCTTATGCCTGCAGGCTTCTGCTTGAAATGTGTTATTTTTAACTTCCATAGATCATCTCTCCGTGATTTATATCGAGCGCTAGCCTAGCTTCCTTTCCTTTTTTTTCGGAGAAGCCTATACTCCTTCCACGTACTCTGATCGTAAAGTAACTTATAATCCCGCGTATTTCGCCTCCTGTTTTGCGGTTATCGTTCGCATTAGATATTGGTTATTCTTTTTGCTTACTGACAATTATTGGCATTCTGTACTTGACATTGCAAGTGCAGCCATTCGATAAGCCATAAAGATAAATAAGATAAATTTTATTTGGGCAAGAACAATCCTGAAACCACTTTCTTCTTTCTCATAACGGTGTTCATTCCAATATTAAGTTTATAACACTAGTTTTCTTAACTCAAAAGCTAATAAAATAAATAGACTTTCCTTATGGCATCCAAACGAGGACAACGGATTAAGGCATGAAACTTAGAAAGAGATCAGACAATTTTCAGAGAAAAAGACACAATTTCAAATCAAGGAGCAAAAGAATATGAAAAATCAAAAAAAAGAAAAAAAAACACGACTCAAATAAGAAAGAAAGAAATGGAAATTCTTTTTGCTTTGCACGTTGTACATACGTATGTCATCTTTGTCAGCGGCGTCCTTCCGTACACACTCTGTGCAAGCGCGCACACAATTTATTATAATGGCATGTAAAACGTTTACCGTGTTGGAAAAGAAGGGGGCAGATGACAGTTTCTTAAAGCCCTCAACAACCCCCTACAGTTTTCAATAGCATCCTTGCCCGTACTTACGGAATGTAGCAGTGATAAGAAAGCAGGACGATGCGGTCTTACCCCATCGACAAGGACGATGATGATGACAGCTTACTGTTGCATTCTGTGAATATGTCCTGCAGCTATGTGTGGTAGCGGTAGCTCTGTGCCTTGCGTACACTAGAAAACGTATTAAAGAGTTTTCCGCCCCTCTAACCCTAAACCCTTCCTTCTAAGAATGTGATTTTTCCTTCATCCAGAGATGCTTTCTCCTTTTTCTTTTATTTTTTATCGCAATCTGCCCAGAAAAAAAAAATAGAAATAAAGAAAAAAATGGTAAAACCAAAAGGAAAGGAAGGATGAGTACTGCAAAGATATTGCAGGAACCATTCCTTCTGGATGAGTTTCCCCGAGTCAATTTGGCCGATGTTCTATCGCAATTGTGAATATGTCAAGTTGTTCTTGCTTCGTTTGGCTAGCTGATGGCTGGTCGCTTCCACAAATATGAAATTTCCCTATCCTCTTTTATGCTGGATAGCTTGCATAAAGTAATTTCTATAAATCAAGTATTATATAGGTACTAACTGGATGGAGTGTGAGTTTCAACAAAATCTACGTATATTTGCTTTTTTCCAACTTAAAACACAGCTTATTACCATGCCACTAACCAGGTTGACAAAATACGGCTAAAGTGGACTTTCCGACAAGAAAGTTTCCATTAAAGTCCCTTTGGTAACAGGACACTCTGCCGTCCCTCATTTACACCAAGGAGTACTTGTAGTGGAATACGCTTTTCTTCTTTTTTTTTTTTAGTGCAACAAGAAAAGTTTTTTGCGTAAAATTTGAAGAGAGAAGATTGTATCATAATAACACCGGGAAAAAATGAACAGGGACAAAATTGAAACCAAAAACGAAAGCTCTTAAGTGATGAATGTTTACTTAAGTGTTTAATCCTTTTTTTTTTTTTTGCTGGTTCGTGTTTGATTCTGCTTCAGTATTAAGTAACCCGAAAGAAAAACGAAAAAGAATGGGGGTTGACTAAAAATAAAATGTTGTCCCTCTTCTAACGATTTCGTTGTTAGAGAATTTTCTGAGGTTCTGCTTTTCTTTCTTTTAAGTAAGAAACTAATAAAAACAAATAGATACTCGTACTTTTGAAGAATAACAAAACTATGATGTTTCAAGTAGAGTCTCAAACAAAAACCGAGAAAAAAAAACCCACAAACTGAAAAGGACAAGAAAAGTTGAAGACTTAAAAATAAAATGTCCCCATGGAGAATGAGCGTTAGCTATTTGCTCAATTCATAAGTATTTCAGAGCAGTAATAATGGAAAGTAAGAAAAATGTCGAGAATAAAATTTAAGATGTTTTTGACGTTTAAGGATTATTTGTATCCACGAGTACTTCAAACAATTTGGCAAGGATAGTCGTATATTCATATATATAATTTGTAAAATACAACACTCTGGCTAAGTGATTTTTTGAGAAAGCGTTCTCTTGATCTTTTGAATTTGGACTTATCCGTCCACGCGGTTTGTTTTCTATTTTCACTTGATTTACTAAAAACATGGGGCATTTCCTTTCATCTTTATAAACTGAGTTAAGAGTATTGAAGGACCTTGCTATAATTCTAACTTGTATGCGTACATGATCCTGGATTGTTTAAGATATTACAATATACTAGATCTACTTTCTTTTTGTAAACGTGGGATTAATCGTTTTATGTCGTATAGTCATTACTAAACGAGATAAAGTACAGATTTACCAGCAAAAAATATGAATTTTACTCTTACAACCGTCTTCTAATACGTGACGATTAATATCTTATGTTTCCTCTCTAAGTTGGTCACCTAGTTAAGACTCGGTAATTTCATGTTTCAAATACGATTAACGTTTTATGTATCTCCGACCAGTATTTTTACATTGATATCTATGGGTAACTAGCAAATGAATCTCTTTTTTATCGAGCCCTTACCGCAAATTTGCCGTTAACGACAATTTTTCCAAATTTGTGTTTTGTATGCCATTCGATATGAAGTTACAGAGAAAACGAGCCAAATATTGCAATCGACCTAAAAGTTTTGGGTACTTTTATCGCAAACGCCAACAGTTGTCGCTTGAGTTAAACTGCTATGTAAGGCAAAATCATTCTCTTGCAACATTCAGGTATGCTGTGGACAGACTGAGTAGATTATTCAACTTTTGTTAGCTGTAGTATACTAACAATGTTCAAGTGTGAGTAAATTTTATCTTTAAACTTTTTCAATTTCAACTAAAATGTTAAAGATAAGAATAAGCTCGTACAGTGATAGTGGCACAGCAAACGAATCAGATACGCAAATTGAGGACTTCAGAATAAAATACAGTTACATCGTAGCATCGCGAAAGTGCGTTAAGTCCTAGTCCTTGTTTAAACAAGAAGTGTGGAAATAATTGTGCTAATAAATTTTCTGAAAACGATCGTATGAATATACATACATGAAGATTATTGAGGAATGGCCAATGAAAGGCAAAAAGCCTGGTTACTTGTGTGTGTAAAAGCCAAAAATGTCCGTAGAAAAAGTACGACAAGCAACGTCAGAAATGTTTCATATCAGCTATAGAGGAGACTACTTTAAAGTTTGCCAACAATTTATACTGAAAACCCTTGACATTCAAACTTAAAATTCAAACTAATAAAAAAACACGAATATAACAAGTCAGACGAATAATGTCTTAAAGTCTTTTATTATTTTATTGAGCAGCTTCCAGCAGTGCCTTTTCATTGCTGCCACAACAAAAACAACCATCTATACCTACCTCAGAAATTTTCCAACTTATTCACATTATTTAAATTATATGTCCAACATCTACCAGAAAAAAAAAATGATGTCGTCCGTAAGAGTGTTTCGTCAAATATTTAACAAACATTTCCACTCTTTATTACTCGAGAAAATACGCATATTACAACGAAAGCACCTGAAATGGCTTTTGTTTCTTGTGGGGAGAAGTGAATGTTAACCGGGATGCAATGAAATTTTCTCTATTTTTAAATACCATATTTGACTTTGGTAGATCACCGAAAGATTCAAAATAAATTTCACCTCTATTGTGATAGTTGTGCTGGACAAAACCGCAATAAGGCAATGCTGTTCATGTTAATACATTTTTTGAAAATGTCTTCTTTTATAACAAATATAAAGATAACGTTTCTACTACCAGAGCCAGTGGGCTCTATCCACAGTACGATTGGAGGACTTTGGAGTGGCCTACTTTGATTTCTAACGCAAGGTCCAATCCCAGCTCCTATGTTCGCTTTTGTTTGTTTATTTATGTCTTTCAAATCCATGCTTCCAAACATATCTTAGTGTCAAAATCGGGTCCAATTACTTTAGATACTCGTATAAAAGAGAAACTAAAAATAACGCCTCCTGTAAAGTTACATTCTTGTCGCTTACGATGAACGTGCCGTTAAGGCTCGATATGTACATATTATTATATTGCAGTTTTCATATTATTTTCATTGTAAGATAGTAAAATATACATATGTACATGACATTTGATATGAAGACTGAACTTTACTTGTGGAGAGAGATACTAAGAACTTGATAAATGTTTTAGGCAGCCAACAAATACCGATGTACATTTCAAAAGTGACTGATGAAATAAATGCTTTTAAGTGTACTCGTATTCTGAATCTATTGCATCACCTCGCTTATTTGTATGTTTTTCATCTTTCATTTGTTTCACATTTGCTGCCGCAAGTTTGTACAGTTTCACAGGTGTATCATGGTATCATACAGATATCTAGACTTTTTATAGATCCAATAAAATATCTCTGAACTCTCGTATATTCCCTCTTGTAACATTATCGGGAAGAATGTTGAAAGTTAGATATAGTCTCCTCGTTCTTCTAATAGCATAGTTCTCTTCTTCTCATACAGGACACTGTTATGTTTGGCACACAATATAATCGGGGTATTGCAGATCGCGTTGTGATTCAGCGTTTCAAACATATAAATATAAAGGCGATTTTGTGATCCGGATCTTGCCTCACTTTAATTCTGGTTTTCGTATGTTTGCTCTTTACAATTACCCAGTTCATTTGATGCACATTATCAGACCTAAAAACTTATTTTTTGGTCAAAATGACTTGTGAAATATTTTCTCCTATGTTCTGTCATACAGAGCTTCCATTATCTAATCGGCGGGGTGAAATCGCCTTTTAACACTTGAATGTCGCTTCGATTGATGGATGTATTACCTTCATCAGGAAGCTATAAAATTTGCGTTTAACTATTTCGTTTGCCAAATCAGTATAATTTGCCATTTGGTGCAGAATTTCACAAGCAAATTTTCTTGTTTTTATAATCACAAAATACCTCAGATCGCTTCATATTGTCAAATTTCAAATTTACATCTTAACAGGCGACTCTCATGCGACAGCTTAAATTTTTCCATGCAATACCTTTAAAGTCCAATTAGAGAAATTTGCAGTATTGCCTCTTTGAATACGACAGACTGTCGTATCGTTACTATCCATTTACAGGTACCATAGCAATATTGTAAGTCGCAATCAATTTTTGCGGCCATTCACAGCTGATTTTAATACCGATTAGATCAATTGCCTAATACAAAAAAAAAAATAAAAAATAAAAAAAATCTTAAAGAATCACTGTCAAATTTTAAAAAAAAATTTGCTTACAATAGAATTATTTTTCAATGCGTCGATTGGTATTCCATTTATTTAAAGGTGACCACAAGTCGATAGAACTTCTACAGCGTTTCTATAACTCTCTCAGTTTTCATCAATTAAAAGTAAAATTCCAGCAACAAACATAGTTTCACCCACCTAAGTTCATTGACTTTCAATTACTTAACGCACTAAACGCTTGACCACAAATCAATTTTCTCCCATATAACCGACGCACAGTTATAGCCTACCAACGCACTTTATACCTAATTTTCCGAGCCGCTCCCTTCCTTCCAAATCCCCTCGACAATCTGCAATCTGTTACGTATGAGAAAGCACTTAATATAACATTAAACTCCGACCCTTGAAAATAGGAATCTTAACCCCGTCAAACCCAGACCGTACGTCGCAAAAATCATTTCCCCTATGTCGCGTACTTAGCCTCTTTACAGTCATCTCCCAACGAAGCACACAAATCATACACAGAACCAACCAATAACCGCCAAATACTGTGCTGAAACCCCAATATCCCTCACCCAAAAAGAAAGCGGCACGGAACTACCTTACGAGCAATACCAAAAAATTCGTAAATGTCCTTCGTTCTGTGGTTCGTGCTGAATTTTGATTTCTCGGAATATCGTAAATAGCCCCGTAGTCTGACTGTAAGTCCTTTGGGTGTTGTTTTTTTAATATAACCGACCCAAAAAAAAAAAAAAAAAAAAAACAACAAAACAAAACAACTTTCCTCCGACTCATAAAAATTGATTAGACTGTGGTCGGCATTTAGCTGCCCCAATAAGTCAGTAAAATAGATAGGGGGGGTGCTGAACTCGAAACTATGTCTCAAGGACCCTAAAAATAAAAAAATAAAAAAATAAAAACAATTGTCCGAATAATTCACGTGGAAGAAGAAGAAAGTGTGGCCGAAATGTAATAGAAAAAATCACTGAACCTTTGAATTTGTCCGCATTTTATTTTTTCTTGTTTTCATTCACTCTAAAACTCATAAAACACTCGATTAGGCTTGACTATGATGGGATTCCGTGAATCTGTGAATTCGCGAATTTCTTCCCCACTAAATCGATATTTAATTTCTGGTATTTTGGAAATGTCCTCACACTTTATATTTTCTTTTTCTTTTTTTTTTTTTGTGTTTATTTGCAGCAAAACGCCTTGGTCGCCATTCAGAATACAGACTATAAAATTCAATCACCAAGTTCTGGGTCACCGTTGCCATTGTGCGGTGCAACAGCTACCGAAGGCTCACAGACTGTCATGCAGAATAATACTAATTCTACAACACAGGGTGGTCCCAATACTGTACTCAGGGTTATTGTAGAATCACTATTGTATCCAGTGTCATTGGATATTTTACATCAGATTTTCCAGCGTTTCGGAAAAGTTTTAAAAATCGTGACTTTCACTAAAAACAATTCATTCCAGGTAAGTGATGAAAATTTATTTTATCTTATTCTGTGGGTTTTTTCATTAATTGAGATGGGTGGACGTGGAAATGGGTGAAATTTTAAGTTTCGTTTAGCATTATGAAACCTTTTCCACGGTTTTGAGTGGGAAAAAGGTGGAAAATAAAAAATCATGTTTTTTTTTCGTTGTATATATGTTTTTGCATTATAGTACGATTAATTCTGAGCTAAGTCATAAAATAATCGATACTAATCGGACGAGTTCATCAATCCCAATCTGAATAATGCCTTTAGAAACGCCATAATGACCGGGACATTTAGCCACTCGCTCACTTGTAACTTTTATACCCTATACTCCGAAAATTCCAGAAGGATTTTCTACACATTTTTAGACAATCCTGACCTTTAAAAAAAAGAAATATTTTATCGGAATTTCACACTTGGCAAAATTGTTATAAAGTGTTTTCAAAAAATGATTAATTATTTGCTGCATTTCGAAGAGTTCATTGAAGCCTTCAAATATTTTTTTTTAGAAAATTAGATTATAGACTGCTTACATGATACGTCGTACACTAAGCAATAGCCGCACTGAGTAACATACTTCAAACACATGACCAAGGTAAATTTTCATCTAGTATGCTGAAAGAACGCGCAACGATGAATAAAGGATTGTAGGCATCACTAAACAGGCACAAGTCACATTTACGACATGGCTCCGAACTGCCATGAATCAAATGTATAAAGTTATGTTGGACCACTACCAAGAAAAGTGTGTGAATACTGGCAGGATTTGTTGTCTCGAAAGAGGGGCTCCAGGTGGATAAAGGATCTTGACTACAATGTAAAAGGGTCGGTTATCGACAAAAACGCGAGTCTTTTAAGCGTGAACTAAAACTGAATAAGGCTATATGAACTGTATAAAAAAAGACGCAGGGGGAGGTAGCTATAACATCGCGCTCATACTAATAAACAGACAAATTATAGTACTTCAGAAAATGGCAACGTCGAAGCATAATTGAGCGTGCCTATATTTTTGGAATTACCACACAACGAAGAAACTACAGAGCTTAAACCTCAAATACAGTTTGAGGTTTAATTTACTAACAAAAGCCAATGGAATTGACAATGTGTGTAACGAGTACTATCAGCATTACTAACATTCAATCTTCATGAAAGGAAAATAACAAATTGATGATAAAATGCAAAGTTGTAGAAAGAATAGTCCAAAAACCTGTCAGACCGGATCATACTCGTACGATGCATGAATAAAAATTGGAAGTCTTCATTTTAAATGGCTCGCGGTTCCGTCATACTATAAATGTAAAGACCACATGGTCGACAGTTCAAAAAATAATTGTCAGTCAATGCAATTTTGTAATATATAAAGCGACATATGTACACGCGTTACGATGCAAAAGGTAAGCATAAAAATAGAGACATATCACAACTCTCCAAAGATCTGTTCATCATCGGGAGGTAGTGTGCAAACTCCTTGACATATGTATATTAGCTCCATTACCCGTGGATATATTGATATTATACTCGTACGTGGCAATGCATCAGGCCTTCTGAATACATTTAATAATTGGATAAAAGCGCTAGGATAATGGTTTACGAATCAGATACACAAAAAACTAAATATCGGTTTTCTTTCTTCTAAATCCACAGATCCAATCCATATATCTGACTGAACTGCAGTCATCAGCGATCAATGAAATTACGAGAATGATGTTTCAGATATTGGAATTGAAACTTGCTTTGCACGACATTCGTGCTTCACAAAATCCCAATGTTGAGCGAAGTAAAAAAGAAATATGACGGCGACGGGGATAAAATGTTACGAATGTCAACAGGTATAGAGTATAGTATTTCTAAGAAGCGCTCCATATTATAGCGGGCTTTAAAATGGCGTTGAAATTCTTAAAATTAGCCAAACCCCGATGGTATTTTCTGTTGTATTTGACCGCTTTTTTTTAACTTGTTTCCATTTCCTGTAACTGAGAGTGTGCAGGAGAATCCGAGGCAATCGATTTCACGTGGCTCACAAGAACTCGGCCTTTCGCAGACCACAACTTGGCGAATTTTGGATCGTGACTTGGGCCTGCACCAGTACAAAATTCAACTGACCCAGGAGCTGAAGGTAAACGACCATAGACAACGACGTATGTTCGCTGAATGGGCTCTGGAGCAGTTGGAAACTGACCCGAATTTTCATCGAAAAATCATCTTCAGCGATGAGGCTCATTTCTGGATGAATGGATACGTCAACAAACGAAATTGTCGAATTTGGGACGATACCAAACCACATGAGATCCAAGAGCGTCCAATGCATTCCAAAAAAGTCACTGTTTTGTGTGGATTTTGGGCTGGCGGCCTCATCGGTCCATATTTCTTTGAGAACGAAGTTGGCCAGGCCATCAACGTCAACGGCGATCGCTGTAAGTCGATGATTTAAAAAAAAAAAAACAAAAGGGGTTTCAACAGGATGGCGCTACGTGCCACACAGCTCATGCCACATTGGAACATTGGAAATTCTGCACGAGAGCTTCGAGGGCATGGTCATCTCACGTGGAGGTGATGTGAACTGGCCACCGAGATCGTGCGATTTGACCTCGTTAGACTTTTTCTTGTGTGGCTTTCTGAAGTCACAGATCTATGCAAATAAGGCACAAACCACAGCGGCCCTCAAAGCCAACATAACCCACGCCATCAGTCAAATTCAGCCCGTTTTATGCGCCAAAGTCATGAGAAGTTGGACATTTCAGATACGCGCCACCCAGAGAAGCCGCGGCGGACATTTGAACGATGTTGCATTCATTACATAATGGGATCGATATACCGCTTAATGAAAGACCCTTTTACAAACTTTTCTTTCGTTAAAAAAAAAACAAAAACAAATCTGTCTCTACCACTTTCTGTGCCTATTTGAGGAAAATTTGGAAACTGCTAAGTATTTAGAGAGAAAAAGGATGTACTTGTACAATTATGGTTGCTAGTATTTTTTTTCAAAATCGGAGAAAATTATTTAAGTTTTCCGAACAAGTAGAATTGCATAGATGGACGTTCTGTAGTGTTTTTATATAACCCCAATTTCTACTATCATAATTGCGTGAAAGCAGCGTGGACGCTGCATTAGAACTAAATTTGTTTGTTTCTTGAATAATTATGTTTTTTTTGTTGTTTTATCTTGATATCACTTCAGGCTCTCATTCAGTATCCCGATGCCCACTCAGCCCTACATGCTAAGAACATTCTCGATGGCCAGAATATCTACAATGGATGTTGTACCCTTCGCATTGATAATAGTAAATTGACAGCTCTTAATGTCAAATATAATAACGACAAATCGAGGGACTTTACAAATCCATCATTGCCTCCAGGCGAACCGGGTGCCGATATAATTCCAGCCGCTGGAGGATTAGTTAACGCAAACGATCTACTTCTAATTGCGGCCAGACAACGGCCAGCATTAACAGGTGATAAATTAGGTAACTTTTTATTTGATTTATTTAAAATTTTTATTTTCACTTTTGAGTTGTTTAAATTTTTTGTTTTTTATTTTTATTATTTGTAAATGTTCACTTTAACTGGATTTAACTGTAGGCTATGATTTTGTTTATTATCTTGCAGTTAACGGACTAGGTGCTCCTGGAGTATTACCACCATTTGCATTAGGAATTGGAACACCTTTAACAGGTGGTTATAGTAGCGGTATACCAAGTTTGGGAGCATTTGCATTAGCAAATAGTGGTGCTCTTACAACTGCCACACCAGCACTGAGAGGTTTTTCAAATGTCCTGCTGGTTTCTAATTTGAATGAAGAGGTAAATATTTTTTTTGTTTTTCTTAAAAAAAAAAAAAAAGTATTGTTTAAAAACAAAAACAAGAAAAAAAACAGTTCTTTGAAAACAATTACTTTTAAGAGCTTTGAATTGTTTATTGCTCGCAAATTTATATTCCAAATTGAACTACGACAGCAAATAAAATAAGTTATTTTAACTGGCAAAAACAAAAAAAGTGTTTTAATAAGCCAGAAGACCATAATTTTTTTTTATTTAATATTTTAACAAATTTAATTTCATTATTTTTCCTTTGTTTTTTCGATTTAATTTTCATTTTACAATTTTAAAATTTGTTTTGTGTTGTTTTTTTTTCGCCTATTTTTCGTGATCATTTATATATGCTCCTTTGAAGATTTCCCTATTGTTTCCTTATTTAAATTTTCCAATTTCACCTACATTTATATTTTATTAACAAATCGATATATATAAAAAAATCACTAAATTTTTTTGTAAAAGAAGCTAGGAAAAAAAGAATGGTTTTTGTCACTTATTTTTTTATGATTTGTTCCGATTTTGTTTTTAAATAGCGTTTCCCTGTTTTACTGTAAAGCCTGTGTTTTATGCTTTAAATAATTTTTTTCGACTTAATCCTGCAAAAGGGTTATTTTTTTTATTTTCGTACTAATTTCGTTTAAAGGTAAATTCTATTAAATTAAAAGTAATCCTTTTCTTCTTTAAAAAAAAAAGAAATAAATATAAAGTTTGAAAAGTTAGCAATTTTCTATTGTTTCATTTAACACAAATTTTTTAAGATCAATAATTTTAAACAGGTTTGCTAATCAAATTGTCTCAAGGATATTTTTCTTTAGCTTGAATTTATCTTCAAGTATGTGTAGGAAATGCGCAGGTCAGTTAAAAATATATTGTGAAATGTAAAGTTTTTCCTATACCATAAAGCTTGTGAAATCGCATAAAACGTGGATCGACTATCGAAATGAAGCGCGCTCCGCTAATTGCTTCGTGGTCTACAAATTATATTTTAGATTAAATCATAATATAATTCATTGAGCTATCATGGTTTCATTGTACTTGGCAGAAGTGCTGGAGGATATGATACTCAAGATGTTTTCGAGCAATCCAGCTTCAATTGTTTAACTAGTTCGGTGCCAATATCGTAGGATTATACTTAATAACTTGATTGTCCAGTAATAACAGCTTAATTGGTCAAAAGGAATTTCGTAAAACTTTCATATATATTAAGCTTGGCTTTAGGTTTTACATACTTCTAAGCTTATACTGTGATATTTTGATATGCATATATGAGCATTTGGAAACCAAATTATTTAGGACGTTATCCAATTTTACAAGTTCAGATAACCGGATGGACGCAAACTGACAGGCTGATTTTTAATCTACTAGAATCAATTGTTGGCTTAGCTACGTACTCCTGTTTTTTCTAAAACTTATTTTCAGAATGAAGATTCAACAATTTCGTAGACCAGAAACCTGTCGCTATATAAATAAGGAATCTTTTTGTTGTGTTGAAACTCAATTTTAAAATAATTTTAAAGTGTCTCTTTAGTTCTCCGTTTCCATTTGTTTTATTTTATTTTGTTCGTTTTTTTGTCTTCTTAAAATATAATTTCTATTTAAAACAACGTGTAGGACTTTAGTTACTTTTTATTAAAAAAAAAAAAAGGACTTATCTCTAAACACAGCCATCCGTCAAAACAAAACTCTTGCTAACTGATTCTCTATTTTCTCTTTTTTTCTGTAGATGGTCACGCCTGATGCTCTATTTACCCTCTTTGGTACGTCTGCACATTTTTAAAAATCTATTTTTTTTGTATTTAAAGAATGTATTTTTTGTTTTGTTTTTTTTTTGTTTTTTTCTTACGTAAATAAGTCATGTATGTATGTTTTATTTTTTGTTTTAACTGTTTTCATTAAATATTTCGTTCTTTTCTGCGTATCCTTTCTAACTAATTTATTTATTTTTTTTAATCTTTGTGTGTTAATATTCACTTTAATGCTCATGGCTTTGCCAAAAGAAAATGTGTGCATATATATGTATATAAGTGTATGTATGAATACACTTATATGAATAGATAAAAATATTCATTCTCATATATAAAAAAATAAATAGTGAATTTTTTTTTAAATATTATTGTAGGAAATAATTATAATTTTTAAGTGACAATTTGGTATGCATTAAAAAAGATTCTATTACTTGTCTGGGTAAGAAAACCTTTCGAATATAGAAAGACAATTCGTCAGAGTCTAGAGAATGAATAAAAGGATCTGGACCTCAACCATCAATCAGTTCCATTTAGCTTAGCCTTTATTAAGATAATTTCAGTTAAGATTGTTGTCGTCCTCCAATCTTACAAAGGCATCAGGCAGAGAGAGTTCTGCATCTGCCTTTGATAGAGTTACTTCCATATATAAGCACCGGAATGATGTACGGGTAGGCTCTAATAATAAACGGATGCCTCTTTGGTATTTTGGGACAGAATCTAATTATTTATTATGTACTATATTGATTCAGGATATATTTATGAGGCAACATTTTTTGTTAGTATGTGTAACGTATACAACAAGTACAAAGTCCTTGGTCATCTTAAAATTAATTGTTAGACCGCCGTTGCCTATTACAATGTTTTAAATCATTTCTTGGGTTCGGGTTTATGGTTTTGCTGTCTCAAAGTACGAATTTCACTCTGATTATGCAGTTTAATAGTTTATGTTAAATTATTTAGTATTCGTCTTCCCATACAACGTGGGAATCTTCTTATATTTAATAGAATTAAATTCTTTTCCCTAAAATTACGAGTACAATCGTCACCCTTAAAATAGAAAGGAAAATCTTACTAGAAAAAAAAAAAAAAAAAAAAACACGTTGAAGAGAAAAAGGACGCAAAACTAAACAGATACTATAAAAACGGATATTTAGAAAAATAAGCGAAAACAATAACAAAATATATTACTTCCTGCAAATGTTTTTGGCAATGAACAAAAGGCAGTGCCAGGGTCTATAGTTTTAAATGTAAAGTTAAACGAAACGAACATAAAAATCATCAGGACTAGGAGACGACTATTAAGCTTTAGCACGGACGAGCTTAAAGTTAGAGAAATTTGTATTCAAAAACAATTTCAATTCAAGTCCAACATTTTATCTACCAGAACGAACGATTTTATTGCACAAACTTTACTTTACTTCACCGGTACACATTATTATTTTCTTTTTTTCTGTGTATTCATCTTCCCAGTTAAGCTAGTTGGAATAAGCAAATACAGAAGTGGGAGTTAAGAACAAAAAATAATAGAAGACGAGGATTTCCCTACTAATTCTGTAGACAAGTCTGTCTGTATATTTCTTTTTATTCTTGTTTGTGAATAAATAAATATACGAGTAGGTCGGCTATGAAATAATGTAAGAACGTTTTGCTTGGTTTGGAAATACAAATTTTTAAACTCCTCCTTTGAACAAATGTTGGCACAGGAACGCATAAAAGCAGACTTATGTACGAGTATGCATGTACATCCTGAAAACAAAAACTTTTTTTAATAAATGAATTAAAATAGATGTAAGTGATTAATATTGAAGCAAAACTATATAATTTTTTGTGCAAATTCTAAGAAAGTAGACTGAAATGATTTCTCGGATTTGCCACATAATTGTTACATCAAACAGTTTTCTATCAAACTGAAGCGATTGATGAACTTGGTTTATTGCTAATTTGTTGCCAGTATTGGAACGAGCTTCTTTAGTGAATACGGAATTCTGAATTTCAGATGTTACGTAGATGAACGAGAGAATCTAAAATTATGATACCATTCTTGGAATCAAGAATCCAGCCTCTTACATATACGAGAATATTAACGACATTGAGACAAATTGCTCCTAAATATGGTATAAGTAATCCACAATTATCCACTACTGCTCTATTTACAGAAGCCCCGAACTGGACAACCACTCGACCTTTAACGAGTTTGATGCGCTGTCTGACTCCATACAAAGAATTGTATCCCTGTATCCTCATACTGTAATCGTGATTACGGGAGATTTCAATATACACAATTCTGGTTGGCTTCGACATTCTGGACATACAACACACGAGGGACGGTGTGTTGAGAATTTCGCTGCGGAAAATAATTTAACCCAGCTTGTAAATGAGCCCACACGAATACCAGACGCCACCACTCTGGACTTGCTTTTGACTTCTCACCCTGATAAGTACTCCGTTGATGTGCTCTCCCCTCTAGGCTCGTCGGACCATTGTGTCATATCAGCTAATTTCTCATACACCCACCACACAGTTAAAGAAAAGATTCCTAAAAGAACCTTATGGCAATACGAGTGGACTTAACAACTTTTTTAGGAATTTTAACTGGTCGTTATGTTTCCTCGATAACGACGTGGATGCCGCTGCTGACATTATCACAGAAACTATTCTCTTTGGAATGAAATGCTTTATTCCTCATCGGATGAAGAGTATTAAACCAAAAGAAATGGCATGGTACGACTCGAGCTGTAAATAGGCTGTCAGGGTTAGAGAAATGTTTTTTCGGTCCTACAAGACCAACCAGACATAGGAAAACCGAAAAAAGTTTAAACGAGCCAGAAATGACTGCAACGTCTTTCTCAAGCGTGTGAAATTCCAATACGACGAAAAACTGAGGCGAAAAATACTGGAATGTCCCAAAGGCAGCAAACATTTTTAGTCGTTCTTCAAAAATATTAAAAATTCTGCCTCATCCTCCGTCCCAACGCTCTTTTACAAAGACATTCCAGCTGTCAGCTCTTTGGACAAGGCCAATATGATTGCTGCACACTTTGCGACCAGCTCAACTTGAGTGTGTCGAATCTTCAATGGGACGAATCCACTTTCGCACTCGTGTAGTAGCAGGAGTACTTAAAGATCTTAATATACGAGGGTTGTCTAAAATGTTTCCGCAACGGAAAGATAGCGCCTCTCGTCAATAAAAGCTACTGAACGCTATTTGTGCATCTTTGACATTACTTACCGAAGTTTCAGTCATTTTGGACGCACAATTTTTAGTTGACAGTCGTTTGAGTAAGTCGATGTGAGTGTTTTTTGTGAAAATCAAAAAAATTGAGTATCGAGCTGTTATTACTCGTAAATTCTTGCTTTTGAAAGGCAATACGCCTACGCAAATCAAAAATGAGTTGGACTCTGTGTATGGGGACTCTACACCATCATTTACAACAGTGAAATTTTGGGCAGCTGAATTTAAACGTGGCCGTAAGAGCTTGGGAGATGATGAACGTTCGGGACGTCCAAAAACTGCAACCACTGACGATAACATTGCTAAAGTTCACCAAATGGTGTTAGACGACCGCCGAATTAAAGTGAGAGAGATAGTAGAGGTTATGAAAATATCCAAAGAACGTGTTTGTTACATATTAAATCAAGACTTAGGCATGAGAAAGTTGTCCGCGGGTTGGGTGCCGCGTTTGCTTACGTTAAACCAAAGTGTTCGAATGAACATTTCCAACGCTCTGTTGGCGCAGTTTAGGCGCAATAAATCCGAGTTTTAGAGCCGATTAATTACGGTAGATGAAACTTGGATACACCATTATACGGCCGAAATAAAAATTCAGTCAAAACAATGGACTGCAAAGGGCGAGCCGGCTCCAAAAAAAGCAAAAACTGTTTTTTCGTCTGGGAAAGTGATGGCGTATGTTTTTTGGGATAGTAAAGGAGTTATCTTAATCGATTACCTTCAAAACGGAAAAACCATTACAGGAGCATAGTACGCATCATTACTTGCCAAGCTGAAGGCAGAAATTTCGGAAAAACGGCCACATTTGCAGAAAAAGAAAACCCTGTTTCACCAAGACAACGCGCCGTCTCACACCTCAGCGGTTGCCATGGCGAAAGTCCATGAATTACGGCTTGAACTGCTTGACCATCCGCCTTATTCACCAGATCTAGCCCCAAGCGACTTCTTTTTGTTCCCTCATCTAAAAACTGCGCTCGGAGGACAGAGATTTTCGTCAAATGAGGAGGCAATCACCTTCGTGAACAATTATTTTGCAGAGAAAAACGCCAAGTACTATTTGGACGGGTTAGAAAGATGGGAGCATCGCTGGGAGAAGTGTGTAGGGTTACAAAGAGACTATGTAGAAAAAAAAATGCCTTGTATCATTGTTCGGTCGGAAACTTTTCAGACAACTTTCGTACATAAATCCGCCGCTCCGGATGGTATATCTCCCTTTCTTCTGAAGAGGTGTGCTCTTACGGTGGCAAAACCACTGCGTAAGCTTTTTAATCAATCCTACTCTTTAGGTCTCTTTCCGAGAAGATGGAAAATGGCATTTGTCCAGCCCGTCCCTAAAAAAGGCGAATCTCCTCCTACAGACCCATTGCACTTACGTCCCTTCTCTCCAAAGTCATGGAAACGCTCATGAAATATCTCGAAACACGAAAACTTCTTAATGACCGACAGTATGGTTTTCATAGCAACAGGTCCACTGGTGATTTGATGGCGTGTCTCACCGAAAAGCGAAAGCAAAGTGTACATCAATCTGGCAAAAGCAAGATAGTTGCACTTGATATTTCTAAGGCATTTGACGGAGTTTGGCATCAGGCTCTTTTGTCGAAAATGCGTGACTCTCTTCTTCATTGAATTAGAAATTAACTTTCGGAACATTCAATTCAAGTTGTCTTGGACGGATTTAATTCTGATATTCACAAAATAAATGCTGGTGTGCGCCATGGCTCCGTTCTGTCTACGACACTCTTGTTAATTTTCATTAATGGTCTCTGGTCTGCTACTTCTAATCCAATACATTTCTTTGCTGATGATAGTACTCTCTGCTTTTCATATTCGTTCCCGGACTCACGCCTCTGCTCTTTGGCTATAGAACGGGAACGGCAGCGTATGTTAAGCTCATTAAATTCCGATATTAACAGCATAACCAATTGGGGAACTATCAACCCAGTGGAATTTAATGCTTCCAAAACTCAATGCTGTCTGCTGTCATTAAAGCGAAATTCAAATACGCAGCCATTATCCATGAATTGCACTTACATCGTCGAAACCGATAAACTTTCCATTCTCGGTATCTGTGTCAGTGACAACTTACGCTGGAATGACCACATATTCGATGTTGCCAAAAATGCTGCGAAATGTCTAGGTTTCCTCAAGCGATGTAAGAAATATTTTGCGCCCTCTGATCTGGTCACAATATATAAGGCATTCATCCCCCCAAAATTGGTCAGGTCAGGTGCTCCTAAAACATCCTTACACCTGCTAGATATGATTCAAAACCGGGGATAAAACTCATAGGTGGTACAAGCGCTCCATTGAAATCGCCAGTAGCATTCCGCCCATTCAAACTTTCAACCGTAACACCCGTCTCGCTATGAATGCTCATCAGTATACCCTCAAGCCCATTTTCGGACGTATTCTAAAATATCGTGATCTTTTCCTAAGCCGTACAACTCGCTTATGGAATGCCCTGCCGATCTCAGTGTTTCCTGTTCGTTATACTTACAAACATTTAAAAACAGTGTATGTACATTGGTACCTGTACTTTCTTCCTCCCTAAATTTCCTTCGCCCGCGCTGTGTACAAACTTTTTAAGGGTACAAAAACCCCTTGAGCGTGCGCTCATTATTAAAAAAAAAAAAAAATCTGCTGAAAGGATTTGATCAAAATCTTAATCAAAATCAACATCTTCACTATTCCCTCGGAACCTGCTCCTCCATTTATTGTTGATGATGGATGTTTCCGATTTCTCGTGGTCATATAACGATAAAGTCAAAGCTTACCAGTGATATTTCACCAGATTGCGTTGCTCTTCAAATACGAATTATTACGACTCTATTCCCTGCAATAGAATTATATGCTCTAAATACTTGTGGTACTTCATTTAAAATTTTGTAAATTTTTTTCTTATTTAAGATTGGTCAACAGCATCCATGCGCCTGTACGAGTATTTTATTGAATAAATCATTTATGAATTTTGAAAAATCTGTGCCTACTCTGTCTTCTCAGTAAAGAAAAACATTTATTGATACATAGTAACATAAAAAACTATTTACATGTTAAACTTAATTGGATGGAAGGCAATCAATTAGGACCGTTTAATAGATAATTATTTTACTTTGAAATTATAGCTACATATATACATATACTGTTTAATTGATCAACGGGCTAATTAGTCAAAGAAGTAATTGGTTAAGTTTGGGATGAAATGATTATATGTATGTATATCCGGCTACATATAAATGTATAGTACTTTTGTGTCAAAGTGGCATTTTAACGCTGAACGCATATCTTTTGAATGAAAATACGAGTAAATATTTTCTCCAGGTTCTTCAAGGTGGGGCAAAAGTAATTGAATTGGCTGCCATTTTGTTAGTAATAAAAAAAAATTGGGCTCTGTTTTCGCAAAAAGTTTATTTGAAGGTGTAGAATTGATGACATTGGGCCAGGCCAGCGCACACTGGATCAATTTTTCCCCGGGGTATCTTTCACTTCAACCGCACGCTGGATGAATAATGCGGAGGAAAATTGTATATACATAAACCGATTTTGAATGTAGTGGTACTTCTGATAATTTTTCTTACCCTTTAAAATTGACAACTTTTGTGTGTAGTGGTTTAGTTCAGTATGCGCTGGCCCATTAAGTTGAAAAATTGATATCGATCAAATGACCACCTCCTGAGTTTATGCACATTAGTGCTTGTTTTACGGAATTTTGAATTGTTGTTCGCAAAACGTCCGGCTCCAAATAGGTGATTTCTTCTTCAATGTGGTCTTTTAAGACCAGCAAGATTTGTGGTTCATTGTGGTAAATTGTCAAAACCGGACATCACACGGCCTTGAAATTGATAATCCAAAATGTTCATCTTTGCCCGAACTGTGTGAGCGGTTGCTCCATTCTGCCGTAATCAACAATGCTCGAGACTCAATTCAGCAATTTGCGGCAAATAAAACTCCTCTAACCATCTGTCAAAAAATAAGGGCCAATCACTTTTTCACTACAAGTGAAAATGGGCTTCGTTTTGGTTACGAAATCGTCCTCTTCCTCCACCAGGTTAACATAGCATCGTAGTAAGTTAACCTCACTTGCCGGTCATCAGGCTGCAACTGGTGACCGGTTTGCACTTTATAAGGGAACACCTTCAGGTATTTCCCCAAAATTCGACGCAACAAATGTCTGCTGATACCGAATTGTGTGCATCGTTGTCTCGTCGGATGTCCTCGGTCACAGCAGTGATATTCTTGGTCCAACGAACAATACGGGATCGGGCACATCTTGCGGCATCTCTAGTGGACCCATTTTGGACAAAACGCCCAGCCAAACACTTAATTGTTCGCGCACATGGTACAGGAGGACGAGCAAAACGACGACGAAAATAACGCTGCGTTAAAACAACAGACCGGAAATTGGTCAAACAATAATTCCGCCTTCTTCAGATGTGCATCGCTCCATTGCTTGTTGTCAAGTAATTTTCTATCTGTCTACAACATTAATTGTCAAAAGACAACGACACTTGCCGTCATTTGCAAAAAAGATGGCACATTCACATTATGACATCATATTTACCCCACCTTGTATCTTCGGCTGTCTGAGTTTGTTGCTCGTTGCCGAATTTATGGATTCTAATTTGTGAGGAATACGCAACCCTGTTATCACCACCCGCTTTTTTTTTGACAGTTGTGCTCAAGAACATTCGCCACTTCAACTTAAATCGAAGTAGAAAATCAAAACATGGAACGAAACAAAAAAACATGGTGTAAAGAGTCATTTTCCATAACAAGAAAGAAAAACTTGAAAGAGATCCCTACGTAGACGAGAAAGGAACTAATGGATGATTTGTTAAGCGTTTGGAAAATTGTTAAAGTGTATAAATTTTTTACTTGAGTTAATTGCTACTCGTATTTACTCTTTAAAGATTTTTTCATGTACTCGTAAATGTTGACCACGACAGCGTTTTAAGTGGTCCATATGGAACGTCCAATTTTAAATCACTTTTTCGAGTATATTGGCTATTGGTATTTCGCTAATAACATGTGTAATGTTGTATTCCAAAGCTGCAATTGACACTGGTTTATCGGCATAGACGAATGATTTGACGTATCCCCATAAAAAATAGTCAAAAGGCGTCAAATCACACGATCTAGCCGGCCAATTCACCGGTCCAAAACGAGAGATAAATTGCTCACGGAACTCATTTCTTAACTGGTCCAACGATTCGCGTGCTATGTGGCATGTAGCTCCGTCTTGCTGGAACCACATGTCGCCAAGGTTCAGCTCGAAATGTTGTTCGCACAGTCATCTTTGAAAAAATACGGGCCAATGATTTCGCCTGACCATAAACGGCACCAAACACTGTATTTTTCCAGGTGCATTGGCAGCTCTTGTATAACCTAAGGTTGCTGATCGCACCAAATACGGCAGTTTTGCTTATTAACATAACAGAAATGAGCTTCGTCGCTGACAACAATTTTTCGATAAAAAAGCGGATCTTCCTCCAGCAAGAAATTTGGTAATAAAATTTTACAATTTGTAACCCTGGTTCGAGTGTAAGTCTTTCCAGAATGAAACGGCAGTACTGTCTGAACATGCTTGGCTTTGACATACCATACCATATATCACGAATCGCGCGTGAGCTGTAAAAAATAGAACAATGAAAACCCAAACAGCAAAAAAATCACCCTTTTTAAAGCAGATTGCTCAAAATAGGCTCGAAGCATCCGTACCCTGATTTTGGACTCATTCGTGAATGATATTTACAGTGATTGTATGTACATCATTCGATTAAGAATATCTATGATAAAATCTCTCATTCTTACCGTTCGGAGTCCGCAAATATTTGTGGGTTTTGTCATCTGTATATAAATTGATACATTGCATTTTCCTCAAAAAAGGCTTAAACGGAGACTAATGGAATAGTGACATTAGAAAGGTCTGAACTGTTGTAGTTTTTTGTCCTCCAACAAGGGTCTGTAAAATCTTTTTATTTTTCTCGCCGATATAGAAGAATATTTATAGTCATACATTACCTGTTGGGAACATGATATGCTCCAATTGGTAATATTCAGCACATAAATTTTGTAAAAAAAGAAGCTTAATACTGCAAACATTGTTATGAATTTCTAAAACTTGCTCCGGCAAGAAGTTCAGTCAGTCGGCTTATTGCAAGTAAGCGAATAATTATTTTTTTTTTTACCTTGACTTCCTATTATACGATTTAATTGGTGTTAGGAGGGGTGGAGTACAAACGTGCAACGTATTTCTAATTTTTTTAATCGTATCTGTATAGCCTTATTTGAACCCCTCAAAAATATCGATGAAGGACTCTTTTTCGAGGAATCTGAGGGGAATGGATTTAAAGGGAAAATTTCTGATCAACATAGCGTATGATTAGAAACTGGTCCCAAAAGTCTTGCTAAATTCAACTTCATTAAAATGTTTTCCAGAATTTCTATTAAGTCCAAAATGGTGAAGTATCTTTAAGTTTATTGCCACTCTCAATTGGAACTATCACTTTACTGGTGCTGAGAAGAAGTAAATTTGAGCAAAGACAGCCGTTCTCCCAGGTCGGTTTACCAAAAGTATGCAGTAATGTGAAAATTCATATCATATACCTATGTAGTTGTGTTTTTATTTTTGAAGAAATATAAAATCCCAGCATGTGCAGTAGAAGTAATTGTGGATATTCTATCCCATAAATTATTCAATATGAAACCTGAGAAAGCAATTGAAATTAGAAGAATTATTATCGATAAAGCATTATTGAAAAATGAAATCCTGAAAATGTGTCTCAGCATAGAATATCACAATAAGTTCTATAGTAGACCGAATTATAGTTGTCCAATCTTAGTCGAAGGTCTTAGGTTACAAGGACACTTTTAGATTCGGCGAAGAAATATCTAAATTATGCTGCACATTTAGATATTCTGAGGAAATGTGTTGCATTGTATTGTATTGTATTTATTTATTTATTTATTTATTTATTATTCTAGGTACAATATGTAGAAGTATGGATTACATAAATTCAAAAAATAGTAAATTTAAAAAAAAAAGCCATAAATTCAAAAGAATACCCAGAAATATAAATAAAAGGAAGAGTCTATAGCCAAGTTTAGAACTACAGCTAGTAGCGAGTGTCCCATCAAAAATTCAAAATCAAATATATGTACATATAATTCTAAAATGAGCGTGGGGGAAAAAGAAAAAAGGATTGTTTTTATTTTAAATATACATAGATGTATAAGAGTCGTTCAATCTGTTGGTGGTTAAATTCAAAGAGCCATGTTTTTACTTTAGTTAGGAAAGGTAACAAATTACGTAAACGTCGGGTAAAATCGGGTAGCTTGTGAAAGATTGTCGGAGCTACTATCAAGAAAAACTTTTTAAAATGCATTTTATTGTGCGATGGTACAACAACAGAGTTATTTTAATGGATTCGCAAGTTATAAATAGAATTTCTTCTAACTGAAAGATAGCCACTTCTAATAAAAAAAAGTTGTAGCACTTTATAGTAGTAGAGATGCCTTAAGGGAAGTATTTTCAGTTCTTAAAATAAAATAAAGTTGTTATGGAATCGATTTTTCTTACATATAATACGTATAACATGTTTAGGAGCCAAGAGCAGAGGGTTAATTTTGTTAGCATGAGTTCCACCCCAACAAGTGATACCATACTGAATCTTAGAATGCACAATACCATAGTAGATCATAACCAGTAATTTTTTTGAACAATATGAATTGAGATTGTAAAATTGTCTGGAGCAACATAGCAAATATTTTTTCAGAGCGTTAGTATGATCGAACCAGTTTAATTTGCTATCCAAGATCACTCCAAGATACTTGAAAGATTGAACAAAATCAATTTTAAAACAATGATTGGAGTAAGTTTCACTAGAATTAAATGTTCTGGTGCTCGATGTAGAGTTAGTGTCGTGTTTAAACTTAAGACAGTCAGAAGCGTGATAAAAAAGATTACAGTCAAGTAGAGTAGGAGACCCTGATAAATTGAAATACATCACTTTAGTCTTATTACTCAAAATCATACGATGCTGAGCAAACCAGCGTCTCAAAAGATCCAAGTCAAAGTTAATGTCAAGTATTAAGTTGAGTGGAGATTTACTTGCGTACTTGCTGATGACATACATCAGCATTTTATAGAAACTTACGATATCCAATTGAATGTACCCAAAAACATAATGGCTGTTCAGTTTAATAGCCTGTTCAATTATAAGCATAGTGCAATCAGTTTCGGATGCATTAAAAATCTAAATAAAAAAAAAAACTAAATAACAGAAACAGTCGACGGTTAACAAAGCCGCCAATGTAAACATAAAATAAAAACATAATAATGATTATCCAGTTAATTACAAACTAGCTTTTAACTTTTTTCTTGCATCATTCATATCATAATCATTAAAAAAAATCATAATATTTATAAATACGAGGGTTGTCTGAAAAGTTTTGACATTTTTTCTCAAATTCTTTTTTTATTTTTCTACATAGTCTCCTACACACTTCTCCCAGCGATGCCCCCATCTCTCTAACCCGTAAAAATAGTACTTGGCGTTTTTCTCTGCAAAATAATTATTCACGAAGGTGATTGCCTCCTCATTTGACGAAAATCTCTGTCCTCCGAGCGCAGTTTTTAGATGAGGGAACAAAAAGAAGTCGCTTGGGGCTAGTTCTGGTGAATAAGGCGGATGGTCAAGCAGTTCAAACCGTAATTCATGGATTTTCGCCATGGCAACCGCTGAGGTGTGAGACAGGATTTTCTTTTTCTGCAAATGTGGCCGTTTTTCCGCAATTTCTGCCTTCAGCTTGGCAAGTAATGATGCGTAGTATGCTCCTGTAATGGTTTTTCTGTTTTGAAGATAATCGATTAAGATAACCCTTTACTATCCCAAAAAACACAGTCGCCATCACTTTCCCAGCCGAAAAAACAGTTTTTGCTTTTTGTGGAGCCGGCTCGCCCTTTGCAGTCCACTGTTTTGACTAAATTTTTATTTCGGGCGTATAATGGTGTATCCAAGTTTCATCTACAGTAATTAATCGACCCCAAAACTCGGATTTATTGCGCCTAAACTGCGCCAACAGAGCGTTGGAAATGTTCATTCAAACACGTTTTTGGTCTAAAGTATACAGCTTTCTTGTGCCTAAATCTTGATTTAATATGTAACAAACACGTTCTTTGGACATTTTCATAACCTCTACTATCTCTCTCACTTTAATTCGGCGGTCGTCTAACATCATTGGTGCACTTTAGCAATGTTATCGTCAGTGGTTGCAGTTTTTGGACGTCCCGAACGTTCATCATCTCCCAAGCTCTTACGGCCACGTTTAAATTCAGCTGCCCAAAATTTCATTGTGGTAAATGATGGTGCAGAATCCCCATACACAGAGTCCAACTCATTTTTGATTTGCGTAGACGTATTGCCTTTCAAAAACAAGAATTTAATAACAGCTCGATACTCAATTTTTTCCATTTTCACAAAAAACACTCACATCGACTCACTCAAACGACTGCCAACTAAAAACTGCGCGTCCAAAATGGCTGAAACTGTCAAACGATGCACAACCAGCATTCTCTAGCTTTTATTGACGAGTGCCGCTATCTTTACGTTGCGGTCGGAAACTTTTCAGACAACCCTCGTACTAATCTTTATAGAAATTAAAAAAAAAAAAAAATTTGTAAAGCTTTAAATGGACAAACTTCTTTACTCAAGTAATCCATAATGCCATACAAAATTGCAAGAGTTCTTCCGGAAGTATGGAGACGTCTGTGCTAATTTATTACAATTTTTTTTTCGTTCGTAAAAATAAGAGAGGAGAAGAAATCAGTAGAAAAATAAACTCTATCCCCTTGTGGCAACCGATCAATTATCTCTGCTAACAGTATATAGCCCTGGCCTGCACCAACGCATTTTATTTATTTTTTTGAAATTTTTTTACTACCATCTGCACTCGACTATAAAGGCATGCGAAAAAGGTTTCCATCTTCATTTCGTGTGCAACTTTTTTTTATCTTCAACTTGCATTCGTTGGTTGGATAACTATCTCATCTCTCTCCGTCTCTCTCTATCTCCCTCTATCACTCTCTTCACCCATACCCTAAATTCAAACCGAAATTGCTTATTTTTTACGACTGACTTACCTGGACTACTCTTGTCGGTGGGTGAAACTGAGTGAAGTACTTTCTCTTGCCCTTCTTTCTCCGCCAAACAAATATGTAGTTTACCCAACCTAGTCGAAACCAATTTCAGGCAAACGAAGCGCATCATAGTATAACAAAATCACTTAGCCATTGAATTCACTTTTATGATCAATAATTCATTTGAACTTGGGCTTCCACCAAACTTAACTATCGAACCAAGTTCACTTACTATAGTCATTGCGCTGCCTCTGACACACACACCACATCACCCCATTCGAATATGCTGCTTCAAAATATAAAATTCAAACAGGATAACGTACAGAAAGGATGAGAAAAAAAAATTTATGTGTACGAGTATATGGTATGTGCCCTACCTACTACGTACCACAACGTGTAAATCGAATAAAAGATCCGAGGAAATGGTAATGCTAATCTACTGGAACAAAATCTGCTTCTCTTCTCTGAAGCTGTACTAGACTCGAACTTCAGTACCATCACCAAAAAAAAAAAAAAAAACTTGAGATGGGGGAAAAAAACTTTTTCTACACTCGATGGAGCAGGCAGTAGGTCGGCGTGTTAAAGCTAGAGCCAAAGGATTTACGTCGTGATTATTCATAGAGAACCAGAAAGCGTGCAGCACTAACTGGCGTACGAATATCTCTATAGTATGGTAGCTCTGCAGGTCGGTAGCAACAACCAGCAACGAAAGCTAACATGAAAAGTATCTTTTAGATAAATTATTATCGATTCAAAAAGTACTCCGTTGGGAGCCATTATCCCTCGCACATATAAGTAGTGTTCTTCTATTCTGGAATAAGGCTTCATTCACTTGGTGTGAAAGGAAGCCTTTAGCGTGTCCCAACTATGTAAATACCAAATTGACTACAAATATTCTTATTCCACGAAGACGGATACAGATACGGTTGTGGATACGAAGAGATATTTGTATATGATTAGGGTGAGATAGTCTACGTTTGTTCTTGCCTATTATGCCAATACCCATCTACTCTACTTTTACCATCATCAACCAAGTCACTACCCCACCTTCCACCATCTCATCACTTTCAAGGATCTTCTAAGAAATTTTTTTTTCTATTCTAATATGCATATGAATAAAATTCACATTTCGAAGGATGAACGCAAGTTTCCCACGTACGATGATGGCGACAACACGTACGATGTACCATAGGCACGGGTAGGGGATATGTCTTTGCCCGTCTCAAGGATATGGATAGCCATAATCCGCGTTGCCAAGTTGATTCTTTCCCATTTAAATTAAAAAAAATTGTTTCTATATTTTTTACTCCTGTTTATAAGGGTGGTTTTTTAAGCTTGTGGTTTTTGATTGTAAAAAACAAAAACGCGGGAAAATTGCAAAAGTGTATAAAATTTTTATTTGAGTTGATAAAACAATGCTTGCCATTTATTTTTTAAAGATTATTTCATGTGAATGTTGACCACGACTACATTTCAAGTGGTCCGTACGGAGAGTCACTTTTTTGAGCGAAGCATGATAGTTGTTAGACTTGTGCAACGGGGGTCAAACTAAATGCAATCTCTGGGGCATAGTCTTAACGAACTAAACTTTTTGATGGTAAAGGTATTCCGAGATTGAAATCATCACAAGTTCGCGAAAGCGAAAGAGGCTATATTCGGGTTCTACGGGACTCAAGAGCCACCGAAACTGGGGATCCAGCCTGTTTATGAAGGTAGGGGCCTTTGTGGAGATCAAGTGGTGATCTAGATCACAGATATGAAAGTCGTTTTCAGTTTCAGCCTCTACCTCAATAGCTAGTGTTTATTTTTTAAACCTGTTCTTTGCCGAAAGCCACTTTGTTTGTATAATAACTTGCACATAGGTAGGTGCTAAAGAATTTTCTGTCAAATTCGGTTATTCTTTCTTTCAATTGTTTCAAGAAGAATGATTTCATTTGCACTTAAAGGAATTGGATCTAATGGAAGGGAACCTAGCCTAACACCGCCAATCTTAATCAAGGGTATAAAAGTAAATTATAATTTTTGGGTGCTATTGTTTCTTCGTTCCATGATTTATATTCCCTGTTTGGCGGAAAAACTACTGCTCATAGTTGCTATTTTGATCATTGTTTCCCGGTGCCTACGGAATCTTAACCCATACCCGCTTCGTGAGGTTAGGTTAGGTTAAACATTTAGACGTTAGTCTTATCGCGAATAAAACAAACACAATCCTTTAAAAAAAATAATTTACGCTCTTTATTTGGTTGCTTATAGGCGTCTGTATTCTACAGTGTTTGACTTACGACTGATTCCTACCTACCTACCGGCAGACTCTTTTCCTAGTGTGGCCACTTTACAATCACTAGTTAGTGTTGCCACTTTATATTTCTTACATTCTTATCAGTTTCTCCCTTATGGCTTGCTACAAACAGGGGTGTGATAGATATGTCATCACACAGACACTAGGCACCAAAACGGGCCCATCGCGGTCCCTGTGGAACCAACTGAATTTGTCTTCAAATGGAAAAAACCTAAACAATCGCCCTTGTGAAACACCCAATTTTCTTGCAAAATCCAAGAAGGCCTTTGTAGTTCATCCCGTATATTTCCTCTAGGTTTTCGAAAAAGTATTTCTCTAAAAAATTTCTTCGACTACGCGATATTGCCTCGCATCCAAACAGTATGTGTTTTATGTCCTCAAAAGTTTGCAGATCACCGCAGAATCTGCAAATATCCGTATCTGACAATTTGAGTCTCTTTGCTTGCTGCGGCAGGAGACAGTGTCCTATCAGGATTCCTATTACTCTCCGAAGCGTATCCCTGTTTAATTTTATTAACTTCCTAGATCTTTTGCCGTCAAAAAACGTCCAAAGAGCCTTGGATACGCTGTGTCCTTCAAGACTTGACCACCTTAGGTTGGCAGTTTTTGTGATTTTTTCCTCGATAGTGCCCCTCACTATGCAAAGGGGCGGTTTGATTTTAGCAACCTCACTGTTGTCGAGTAGCCCTACTTTTCTTGCGAGCTCGTCCGCTTGTTCATTTCCTTTAATACCGCAGTGTCCTGGCATCCAGCACAGTCTTACCCGGTTCTGACTGCATAGTGCATTGAGCACTGTGCGACAGCCCCCGACTGTATCAGAGTTGACGTTGATTGATTCCATTAGATAGAGATAGCGATATCTCTTTCGGATACCGATCTCATCTGCTTTAGTTCAGCCGCCCTGAGGACAGCCAGAACCTCTGATTGGAAGACACTGCTTGCGTCCGGTAGTCTTATAGAGACTGAGAAAATACCAGAATCTGTTCCTTCCTCTGTGAAAATTGTAATTTCATTCGACCTGATTACGGAATAACGAAGTCGACCAAGGAAGGCATCCCATACCCGCTAAAAAAAGGAAAAAAACATAACATGTTCCGAGAACATCCATTTTAATGACTGCCGCTCTCGAGGTGTTATTTCGATGAACGGGTACAGACTTAACTTTGCTTTTTCCTCGTTATATTCAAAAATCATCAGTCCTAGCATATCAATAGTGCTGTGAGTATCTCGTTTGTGACCCTCTGAAAAAATTATTTAGTATTACGTAAATCAATACTGCAGCTGGTGTTCATGTGGAGATGACGCGACGTCAGTAGGGCAATAATGACTAATCCTTATTATTAAAAACTTTGTATAAAAATGGAACTAGAATTATGACCTCATTTCTATGGAAAAAATTTCCGGGAACCTACTCTGATTCTGAAAATATTGATGTGCTCGTTTGGTTTCAAATACTCGTAAAGTAAAAATAAAAAATTGATTGGCAACGCTAAAGCCATAGAACGCATTTGCCTACATCAACGTCACCTTCGAACCTGGACCTTCTTTAAACCAGATATCACTTCTTTCGATCCATTTCTAGTCTAGTATTAGATTTCCATACGGATCTAGAGAGTGGGTACTGGATATCATTATGCCTGCGCCCCCTTCTCGCCCTAGATAAACTAACATTATCAATGAAAATCATATGCGAAAATTGTTTTCCTTTTTTCTCGACACACCGGCAGCTTTCCGGTGTAAATGGTGGAAGTTTTCTTCAGCATTATAGTAGATGGGGAGAGCGTTTTATTTTTTTTTTTTTTTCTGTTCCTCCTTCTTGTCCTGATGCTGGATCTGGTCCTGGCGCTGGAATGTGTCGACTTTTGTTTGTTCATTCAGGGAAAAATGGAGATGTTATGGAATGGATTGAATGTATGTATGTGAGGATCTCAGGTAACATGGCAATGGCAACCTCTGCCACTTGAAGAGAAAATTGAAAACACTTTCTTTACTTGGGACGCTTGGTGTTGTCGCTGTTGTTGTATTTGTTGTTTTTCGTTTACGTGAAAATCAAACTAATAAATATTTATGGATGACATGGGCGGTTGTTAGGGGGCAGAGAGAAGACGAATAATTTAATATTTTCAATGAGCTCTGACAACTTTTTTCTTTTTTTCTTGGAAATTGAATGTTTAGGCGGCAAAAAAGATGAATCAAGGTGTGATGGTTCTGGTTGTTCTGTCTCTGGGCTTTTCGCTTTGGGAGAGTTTTAGTACCTACTATTATTATAATAATAAACGCGCGTCTTAAAGATATTATCCTGTTGATTTTAATACAATATTATCATCGTTCATATATGTATATATACTCTATATATATGTATGTATATTTTTTTCTGTTATATCATGACGTTTTTGTAAGACGCGGCAAAAGGGGCTTTTATACTTTTGGATTGTGTTTGATACATCACGTCTGTGTCGTTTGTACTTGGGTTGTTACTTTGCATACGCACATTTTGAAAGGATATTACCAATTGAGGGTTGGATAGAATGGGATGGATAGGAGGGCGCTTCAACTAAGGGTGAACTTTGGATTTCGATTTGGAAAAATGTTTCCGCTCATTTGGAGGTAGGTTGATATGAAATCGCAGGTTAATTTGATCTGGGGATAAAGGTGCGCTGAATTATGATTTTTTATGCGATGATTTGCTATTTTATGTTGCATTGAAATGAGATTGGAAAACAATTTCCTTAATTTTTTTTTTTTTTTATATAAGTACATACATACGTACATATATGTATAGAATGCCAATTTCGTATGGAAATATGAGTATTGAATGTAGAGCAATTGAAGCAAATGAAGGTCTTAGTCAGCAGATGGTGTTTAGAGGGTTACCTGAAATAGATTTTATTTTATGGGGACGAGTACCTACGTGAATTGCATACCGGCCAGAAAGAGTTGCGTTTTTAAGTAAATGAATTGAAAGTAATCTGGAAACGAATGTTATTCGAATGGTGGATTTCTTTTTGCGACAAATTGTTTAACAGTCTACGAAAAAGGATAAGGATTTGGCCCGTCAATTGAAACGAAATGAAACCAAATTCTTCAGTATTACAATGTTTGTAATTTAGAGCTTATTTATTTATTTATTTCATCAACAAATTTTGCTTATAGACTACGAGTATGAATGGGGAATTTAAAAACACTAATTTAAGATAAAAAAAAACAAAGAAATTAATTTTAAAGCATTCTAAATAAAATGGTTTTGAAGTGTGCTCTGGGAATGTAGAAATCCAGAACCCTACTAATTAAATTAAACGATTTCAATGATTTTGAAATTGGTTCATTTCGATCATAGTTCTACGCCCAATTTGGTAAAATATGCGACGATTCCTTAGGCAGAATTGTAGGGGCTGTTTATATGAGAATGCATCTAACAAACAAGATGTCAAGAGCCTAGCTTCTTGCATTAAGTTGCATAATACCTAAAGTCCCTCTGAATTTGACTGCAATCTGCTGAGAATTTTATTCTACAAAATGTTTTCAGATCATCCCCATATATTATGAAGTGAGCAAATTTGAAATGTTCAATAATATCATCAATAAATAGATATAATGAAAAGAAGTGGTCCAAGGTGACTTCATTGTAGAGAATTACACGGAATTAATCTGGAATAATTTTTATCGAGGCATACCATCTGAAATCTACCAATTAAAAATTAAGAAATCCACTTCAGTATTGCTGAATGGAATTCAAATCCTTTTAGCCTCTTTATAATTTACATATGGTTCACAGAATCAAAGGCTTTGCTGAATTCCGTATAAAGAGCGTCGAGCTGATATCCCATTTCAACAGATGTATAACTGACTAGATTTGTTGTTGCAGGACGACCCAAATCAAAACCATGCGAGAGCTCTGATAAGTGCCCTTTTATATGAAAATCTATTTGAAAATCTATAGTTTGCAAATACATCTGTAGTTTTCGATGTAATTTTTAGAGGCAGATTTTAAAATACACATCAAAAAGAAAATCTTCCAATTATCGAGGAATAAGATGCTATCCATAGATTAAATACCATAAGTAAAGGTTTGCAAATAGAGCTACAACAGTTTTTTTTGATATTATTGCAGGAACATCATCAACACCAGGCTTAGGATTTGGTTTGAGACTACCTTCAGCCTTCAGAGCTAAGTGATCAAAATAAATTTTTCGCACAGAATGTGATTCAGGCAAAGTAGGTGTATATTACAGTAGGGCAAAAGACATATACGATCAATAAAAGCTACATATTTCGTAGTCATTTTTAACATTAAAAGGTATAAGTATTTTGTATTTTTGAGGCCACGACCAATTACATCTGCAATACTAAAATCACCTAAAACACATAAGATAGTAGTTTCCGACCAATAGTGGCTAACAAAATTCAAAATTCTCAATACAATTTTCATAACTGCCTAATCTATTACCTGGCCATATAAACTCGTACATAGATATGTACGAAGGTAGCCCCAGAAATATCCGACCTTACAAAGAAACACAAAAAAATTGGGGAGAAATCTGTTTATTTCTCTACGTAGTCTCCTTTTAATTCAATACACTTTTCCCAGCGATGATTAATAGCTCCGATACCCTGTTTATAGTGAGAATTTTCAAGCTCCTTAAAAAATCCATAAACTCCAGATTCCAGCTCTTTACCGTTGGCAAATCTTTTATCATAGAGCCATTTTTTCAAGTTCGCAAATAGAAAATAATCCGAGGGGAAAAATCTATTCGAACTTTAATTCATTGATTTTGGCCATCGCGATGACGTTACATTGGTACATTGTCTTGATGAAACAAAAAAAAATTTCTTCACCAAATGCGGCCGTTTTTCTTGATTTCATCTTTCAAACGCTGCAATAAGCTCACAAAATACATGCGGTTGACTGTTTTTCCTTTCTGAAAGTAACCAATGAAAATTATCCCATGCGCATCGCAAAAAACTGACGCCAGGATCTTGCCTGTCTTCGCCTTCTTTGGAGCCGATTCTCCCTTTTGAGTTCATTGTTTTGACTGTTCCTTCGTCGCGGGTGTTTAGTGATGAACCCATGTTTCATACATGGTTATGAATCGACGCAAAAACTCGTCTTTATTGCTATGAAATTTCGCCAAACATTCGATTGAAACATCCTCACGACGCTGTTTTTGTTCCATTATGAGTAATCGCGGCACCCATCTTGCGCACAGCTTTCTCATGTCCAATTTTTCAGTCAACGTGCAATGTACAGTGGTTTTTGAAATGCCTACCGTATCTGCTAGTTCACGCACTTTCAATTGACGGTCATCCAATACCATTTTGTGGGTTTTTTTTTTTCAACATTTCTGGTGAGCCCACTTCATTTGGTCGACCACAGCGATGTTCGTCTTGGCAACTCGTACGGCCTCGCTTAAACTCTGCCATCCAATATTTTATTGTTGTAAACGAAGGAGCTGAATCCCCCAGAGTGGAATCCAGTTCCGTTTGGATGTTGATTGGATTGAGGCCTTTCAAATTAAAGTATTCTATCACATGACGATGACCAATTTTTTCCATGTTTAAAAATTCATTGAGAGCGTTCACTATTGACGGCTACGAACAAGTGCTAAAAACCATAGTGTCGTCAAACTTCAAATTTAGGCTTTATAAAACAACAACCGCCATCTATACTGTCGGGTATTTCTGGGACTACCCTAATACATACGTAACAATATCCGCGTTTTTTTGCACACCTGCTATCCGCTGAAAAAAATAATTTACGTACAAATTGCAAAAATAACGTAGCGATGTATGCTACTCGTAAGTCAATTTATATACGCTATCTATAATACTTAGCAAATATAAAACAGTGCTTCCAAATCCTATTTTCTTCGTTTGTGATGAACTTTCCAATGAATTTACAGAAATGTCAAACAATTGCCAACAAGATTTTTTCATGCCTCTAATTTTACAGCTCTTTTTTATTTTTTCTTTCGGCTGTGAAGTGTTTAGAGCTCTGTAAACAAATATTTTAATTTGTCCTGAATTTCTTCTTGGAAACTGTCCTTTATGGAGAACGAAAGGAAATAAAGCGAAATAGAAAAATAATGAACAGGAAGAAGGAGGAACGTCAAAAAACGGGCACCGAAATTCTACCCTTGACTCACCGGGTTGCTGTTTTTCTATTTCGTTTTTATTCTCTTTTGCACTTGTGTAATATTAAAAGAGTCAAGACTCCAGAGTCACCGAGTAACAGCAGACCAACCGACAGATGAACTGTCATTATACGGCATAGATATGCGTATCTGTGCTACCAAGTTCTTATGAATTTGTTTTGTGACAATCGTTAACATGTATACAAAAACACGGCTATTATCAATAAATCTTGTATTTCCGACTGCAGCTGAAAAGCCGATTTGGTCCGCATCTAAATTCGGCAATGGAATGTCTTTACCGGAAAAAGTTAACTGAACAACTGCAAATTGACAACCACAACAATCTTCAGCAGACTTAAAGCAACCGTTTCGAAAAACATCAAACACACTCGTAAATTGAATAGTCAAATATTTCAGATGACAAAACAGCTTTGTAGAGTCAGGTTTCCGTAATTATAATAACGTCGTAATCTTTGTGACGTAAACAAATCTAAAGTCTTAGTTCTGCATCCATTTGCTCAAATGCTGGTGCGCACTTCCATCAGCAGCATTAAGTTGTTTGAAAATCGTGAATAAAAGGGTGAATCTTAACACCATCAAGCTAAAAGTTCTCATCATAAAGAAAAATCGCAAATTTAAGTTGTAACTGACTGTCTTCAGGCTTTTTTTTCTGTCAGAACAGAACACTCAGACAAACACATACTCGTAATCCATTGTGCACTTTGTAAGTTCTTTTTAATGCTGAGGGACAATAGGAAGGCCACTGACTTCCTAGAGACGTCAAAAAGCACTCGTTTGGTCTGCCTGCCTGCAACAATGGAAGCCTTAACCGAGGACGCAGACAGACCCAACAAACTTTCCTCTGAACCTTGCCTGCCAAGTTCATCGGCGATTTTATTCATCGTGGGCCCATTGTGATCTGAAACCAAACAAGACTCAATTAGGTTCTAAGTGCAGCTTGGCTCACGCTATAGATGCAAACGTGTCGCCCGCTCCACCGGTTCTTCACAATATATTGTAGTTCGTTGCCATCAGGATTGCATATATCTCCGCTTGGAAGACAAACGCAAATTTTCCTAAGCAGAAGTGAAATCTAACATTATCGCCCTCCAGGAACACATTAGTCGATCTTCCCTTCTGGGAAAATTAATCAGTCTACTGTGTCATCGACAGTTGCGACCTTTTTTACGCTTACTTAATTTAAAACACGAAAGGCATTTGGATGCAACTTCAAGTTACGATGGAATATAATAAATAATTTCATTTGAACCGGTGTCAGGGTGGAAACTTGAAATGTGAAACCATTTTAATTTACTAACAACATGCAGATCACTGTTTTGCACAATTGTTACTAAAATGACATCCACCTGTTCATTTTTGTTTACCATTACTTTGTTGATATTATCCGCAGCGACAGGCTCAATAACGCCATCAGCTGAACTAGAAGAGTGCGAATTGTGTGTACCAGCAGCGACAGAAGAGTCACAAAATCACCAACAACCACAGCAACATTCACAATACATTCATTCGACCTTAAAACCTTGCAAGAGAACAATGAATATATCTGAGTGCCTCTAAACAGTTTACAGATTTCTTGTTCCATCTTTTCCACAAAAGACCCTTGACTTAACCCTCTGTGCCACCGAGTATGAAGTTTCGTCCATTGCCACTGGTCTGCCACTTCTCTCTCTGAGAATTTTTTTTTTTTTTTTTTAAGAACTTAACACTCAACTGGGTATTACTACATTTAAAATGCCAGAGTGCGTATTAAGTTTTTAGAAAAATGGGACAAAGACAGCAATAAAGGTTTTTGGGCTCAGTGGTTATTTCGCTCCATGGGTGGCATCCAACATTTAATGGGGAGAATAAATTATTAGTGTAATTGGACTTACTGTTGAGTTCTAGGCAACCACTCGTCTTACGTAAATTTAGTTGCCGTTTTTGCTGGCGCGGTTTGTATTGAATCTCGAACCGTCCAATTTGGAAGCCAATACACTACCACATGAGTTACGACCACTGTTTTAAGTGACAGGGTGAACATGTTTTTCTCCAATTTTTATAGAAACTGTTTCTATAATAAGAGGTTCATAGAAGTTGCTTTTTCCAAGGCATTTACTATATGTTCACCTTCCTTCGGATATGATTCGATAATCAAAGCGTCGGTTTGTTTTAAAAGTCCAATAGATGGGTTGATCCTGAGATAGTGAACATCTGCGATAAGTTGCCAAGGAGAATACAAATTATGTAACTAGAAATTTATTTTTAAGTTTTTAAATAAAGTACCATGAAATAAGTAGACCGTGCTTGTAGTAAGTCTTCCAAATCCTTGGAATATTTATTTGAAACAGCGTCGATCACAAGGAAACTTTATCTACAATGCCTCAATGGTGTACTATATATGACTACTTCAAACGTCGCAAATATTGTATTCAAGATGAAACATACTCTTTTATCGATCCAAAGCGTGCATCAGAGAAATTAATTACTGGTTTTACAATACTTTTCGGTGTTAGGTTAGGTTTGAAATCAGACTCTGTTGCAGTGAATTCTTAGAGATTTGTCACTGCCCTACAATATAACTTGGTGTAATGATATGGAATCTTCCAAGGAATTGAAAAATTTGAACGAATTTCGTCTACAAACAGAATTTTTGGGAGAAAATTGCCTCTCTTGTATAACTAAGGCTATAAAGTTATCAATTTTCCAAAAGATGGTATCATTCGGTTTTCATACGTAAGTGATTTTTTAGTCCTGGAATGGTGTAGATTTATATAAGGTTCAGCTAAAGACAATATTCGTCCCTACAAGGCGCATTCTCTTCTTCCCTTTTCAACTAATTCACTTAAAAAGTCAGAGCATGAACTTGTAAATTTTTTTCGATTGTTTGCGATGTCAATAGCAATACTTTCTTTCAGTTGGTAGGTCAGAAATTTTGGATAAGTCTGCTCCATCATTCGTCCCTCCCAGATTGTGGTAGTTGTCGTGCTTATCATTCAGCATTCGGCTTCTTCCTTAAGAATAATCGGCATTTTTGTCCTATAGAGCTACAACACCAAAACCATTCGTTCGTTTTTCTAAATATGCATCGCTGCATTAGCTGCTTCCAACTACCCAAATAAATACAAGGACCTAAAGATCTTATCCAAGTACTCGTACATAAAATCAATTTTTGGATGCATATCAAAATGTACATCGTCAAGTTTAAAGTTATTTTCTTCTTTAAATTATTTTTTGAATAGAAACTTTAATTTTATTGTACATATTTCAAATTTCATTGTAACTGATTAATATTATTATTTTTTTATTAATTTAGGTGTATATGGTGATGTGCAACGTGTAAAAATTTTGTACAACAAAAAGGATTCAGCTCTCATACAAATGGCCGAACCTCAACAGGCCTACTTAGGTAAGTTATAAACGAAAAATATATACGCATTTCCTTCAATTTATATTATATAATCCTTTGCTTGTCACATTCAACCAGTGGCCTCTTTCATCAACTTATAAATTCAAATTCGTATTTATAAGCATTTTTTAGCAAAATTTGTGCTTGTCATTTGGGTTGGTTCTTGCCACTATCCCGTGCATCTCAATTCATTTACTCTTTTCATTTCGTGCCAAAAATAAAAGCGCAGAAAAAAACCAAGGATAGAATTAGGGAAAACTACGTTACTACTAATTCACTTTGCGGGCAAACATATAAGAAAGGAAGAGAGAAAGATAATAGAAAAAAGAGAAATGCAAAAGGAAGATGACATCTGACTGCCATCACCACTGTGAAAGACCGGAACGAACGCGATTAAAACTAACTAAACCTAAGCTAATCTAATCCCTTAACACTGAAAGCTTAAATGACGCATCAAAACTAAACCTAAAGCTAATTTAACCCTATATATCCTACACCGAATAAAAATGTTCCAGGATCACGATGACGGCTCGATACGACCTGAAATAAGCCGGATTTCTTTTATATAATCAGCGCGCGCTCAAGGGGTTTTTGTACCTCTAAAATGTTCGTACACAGCGCTGGCGAAGGAAATTTAGGGAGGAAGAAAAGACAGGTACCGATGTACATTGTTTTTAAATGTTTGTAAATTATAACGACTAGGAGACACAGAGATCGGCTGGCCATTCCATAAGCCAGGTGTACGGCAGAGGGAAGAATCACGATATATTAGAATACGTCCGAAAATGGGCTTGATGGTATACTGATGAGCATTCATAGCGAGACGGGTGTTACGGTTGAAAGTTTGAATGGGCGGAATGCTACTGGCGATTTGAATAGAGCACTGGTGGTGGAAATAGCGATAACACAAAGTGAGACGGGAGACATTACGTCGGTATTCGAGGGTGTTAATTGATTGACTGATATTAATATCACCTATGAGATGTTTTAGGAGCACCTGACCAGATGTGGGCATTGTACTCCAATTGAATGCCTTATATATTGTGGCCAGATCAGAGGGGGTAAAATATTTCTTACATCGCTTGAGGTAACCTAGACATTTCGCAGCATTTTTGGCGACATCGAATATGTGGTCATTCCAACATAAGTTGTCATTAACCCATACCACATACTGAGAATGGAAAATTTTTCGGTTTCTACGATGCGAGTGCCATCCATGGATAATGGCTGGATATTTGAATTTCGCTTTAATGACAGCAGACATTGAGTTTTGGAAGCATTAAATTCCACTCGGTTGATAGTTCCCCAATTGATTGTGCTGTTAATATGGGAATTTAATGAGCTTAACATACGCTGCCATTCCCGTTCTACAGCCGAAGAGCAGGGGCGTCCGGGAAGGAGAATATGAAAAGCAGAGGGTACTGTCATTAGCAAAGGAATATATAGGATTAGAAGTAGCAGACAAGAGATCATTGATGAAAATTAAAAAGAGTATCGAAAACAGAACGGAGCCCTGGGGCACATCAGCATTTATTTTGTGAACATCAGACGTGAAACCATCCAAGACAACTTGAATTCAACGTTCCGAAAAGTAGTTTCTAATCCATTGAAGAAGAAAGGCGTCGATCCCAAAAGCACGCATTTCCGACAAAAGAGCCTGATGCCAAACTCTGTCAAATGCCTTAGAAATAAAATATCAAGTGCAACTATCTTGCTTTCGCCAGATTGATTTGGTTCCACTTTTCGGTGAGACATGCCATCAAATCACCAGTTGACATGTTGCATCGAAAGCCGTACTGCTGGTCATGGAGAAGTTTTCGTGTTTCGAGATATTTCATGACCGCTGACGGTTTATCAGCGTTTCCATGACCTTCGAAAGAAGGGACGTTTTCCATCTGCTCGGAGTCCTAAAGAGTAGGATTGATGAAAAAGCTTACGCAGTGGTTTTGCCAGCGTGGAAGAACGTCGCTTCAGAAGAAGGGGAAATATATAATCTGGACTAGAGGATTTATGTATGTTGAGATCTTTAAGTTCTCTTGCTAATACACGAGTGCGAAAGTGGATTCGCCCCATTGTAGATTCGATGCACTCAAGTGTAGGCGGGGACAAAGCACAATCTGGGAGTGTTGCGCTACCCGCAAAGTGTGCAGCAAGCAAATTGGCCTTGTCCAAAGAGCTGACAGCTGGAATGTCAATGTAAATGAGCGTTGGGATGGAGGATGAGACAGAATTTCTAATGTTTTTGACGAATGACCAAAAATGTTTATTGCCTTTGGAACAATGCAGTATTTTTTGCCTCAGGTTTTGGTCGTATTGGAATTTCACACGCTTCAGAAAGACGTTGCAGTCATTTCTGGCTCGTTTAAACTTTTTTCGGTTTTTCTCTGTTGGGTTAGTCTTTAGGGACCGAAAAAAAATTTCTCTGACCCTGACAGCCTCTTTACAGCTCGAGTCATACCACGCCTTTTCTTTTGGTTTGATACTCTTCATCCGATGAGCGATAAAGCATCTCATTCCAAAGTGAATAGTTTCTGCGATCATGTCAGCAGCGGCGTCCACGTCGTTATCGAGGAAACATAACGACCAGTTAAAATTCCTAAAGAAGTTGTTAAGTCAGCTTCAATTGGCTTTCTCGTATTGCCATACGGTTCTTTTAGGAAACTTTTCTCTAACTGACACAGCCGGATGTTGCTGGCTGAGGATAAATGTGACCTCGCTACCATTCTGGCTGGATCTGTGAATGGTAGCCCCTAGACCGAAGTTCCTCCTGGTCGCCACCTGTAAAAAAAAATCTGTGAAAGTCAGTTAGGTCATTTTCCGTTGTATCGTCATCGCTTATGCGTCGCGTACTGTCACAGTCGCCCCCACAAATTTCATTATAGCTTTATTTAAAAAAAAAAATGCACAAAAGATACCTATTAACTAATTGTGAGCTTTGAATTTTAGTTTGTTAAAAATACAAGTATGAATGAGGCTGCTTTAATTCAAGACACATAGTTCTTAAAAACCTCATATTTTACCTGTTATTTCAGATCCCTCGTCGTCCTGGCGCCAGAAATTCCAAGAATCCTTTTAATAAAAATGATGTGAAAATCCTTTTTTTTTGTTTTTGTTGTTTCCATGAACAAAACAAAATTAAAATAATTCAAAAAGATCCATTTCTTTCTTCATCCTAGCCTTACTGTATACAAAAAAATATAATAAACCCACATCTACTTCTGAAATGAACTAAATCAACAAAAGGAATCACTATCTTAACTTAAATTAATTTAATAGATATGTGTATGTACTCGTATAGTTTATATCAAAGCTTTCTTTAATACATTTTTCTGTCTTTCTTTTTTTATTTAATTTACTTTTCCTTTTTCACTTTTTGTGGGTTTATTTTTAATTTCGTGATAGGGAAGTTCTTGCATTGACCTCGAAAATGAAAATTTTGTGATATCTTTACGTTTTAAGGTGTCTGTAGTGTTTTTGACAGTTTTTAACAAAATGGCTATGTTTTTTGTTTTTTGGTCGCGCCAAAGGATGTATAATCTTCATAGATACCAGTGGTCCGGGCTACCAGCATGCAAGATTCGCAAGCCTGATTGTACGATTCCAGGAATATGCCTACGTAGCTAAACCACACCCACACTTCGACCACTCCCGCAGGGCTGCCATTAGGTATTACTCCGCGGGGCCGGTAGCAATCTATGTATGCTATACCTCCTACTCGTATGTTTGCTGTTTTTGCACGTCTTATTTTTTCGATCCTTCGCAGCTCGTTTTGCACTTTTTTTTATGAATGTGCAAATATTCATCCAATTTTTTTCAACATCAACATTTGGTCAATTATTGACTTGGGTCAGGTGTGGTATGTCAGTTCTCCATCCCAGAAAACGATTGCAATGTGGTTCCTGCTGATTTGTGCAGTCTGGAAAAAATGGTAAACTATCGTGTCCGAAACGGTGTAGATACTTTCGATAGCCACCGTGACCAGATAGGAACTGCGTAAGATGATAGTTACAGCTTCCATGCAATCGGTTTGTGCACACGTCTATGGATCGGATCAACCTGTAGGTTTATCTGCTCTTCGTAGTTGTATTCCATAGCTTGCCACCTGGTCATTGAAGTGGTTGTTTATTCTTCCTTAATCCTTTTGACGACTACCACCTCTTGATTACTTGGAGTTCTCCTATTATAGACTCCCTGCATCTCGCCCGCAGCTTATAGTATATCCGGGTGCTTTGACGTTTGGCAGTATTCTACAAAGTGCCCAGATAGTCGAGGTGAGGCATAAAACTTAGTCTTTTGGTATTTTGTACAATCTTTTGATCTAATGATTTAACATGCCACCACGTATGCCAACGTATTCCACATTTTTCTGACTGGTTATTAAAACAGATTCCGTTTTGTGATCTGCTAGTTAAGGGCATGCGGAGATAAGCCAGTCTTTGATAAGGTTGACTGCATATTTCGTAGTTCATTTTCTTTGCAACAGTTATTTTTACTCCTAGTGGCAGTGTTATTTCCCCTCGTATATGATATTCCAGAGTAGGAGCTCCAGTACCAATCCTTGAGGAACTTTTGCGGGGATTTAATACTTTTTCCTTTCGTCGGTTTTATTGTATATCTCAACCTTCTATTGCTGAGGTAACTGGAAATAATCTTTCGCAAGTGCTATGGTGTATCCATTCTGGCTAGTGACCTTCTTACAAATGACCTACGAGTACTTGCTGAGTTGAAGGTATTGTTGATGTCCAGCGTCAACAGTGCACAATATTCCTTTGTTCCCCATCGCCATCTTTCTCCCTTTATTGCCTCGACTGCCATTACTACCACATTTCGTCGACGGTGAGTCCGATTTTCTGAATCCAAACTGTTGATCTGATAATGCTCCCTTTTGTTCTGCAACAGTGAGCAATCTATCATACTCGTATATGATGTTGCAGCTCTCACTGCTCTGGGGAAGCCCCCTCTTGCAGACACTTTTGCATCGTTGTTATAAACATGTCTTGAAACTGGGGCTTTTACTGTCTTATTTGGGATACCATCGGGTCAAGGCATGGGCTGGCATGCATTGGCAAGTTGCTGGTGTTATTATTGGAACTGCTTCTGTGCTGGGTTCCTTGATTATATTGCACAAGAGTCGATGGTCTCTATGTATGCCGTGCCCGAAGGATTTATGTCCGCTTAGTCGCACAGGCGTCGGAAGCATCTTGTTTTACTTTCTTTTATCGCCTTTTTTAGATCCCTTCTTGCCAGTCGGAATATCCTGAGCCGTTCTTGGACGCTACACTCACCGCTGGGTTTGTAAGCAGTTTGGTCTGAGTGCTCTTATTTCTTGGCTCCACCAGTAGCTGGGCCTCTTTTATTGGGTTTTCGTCTGGGCATTGCTGCTTCAAATGCTGTGGTTACAATGCGAGTGAGGTATTGCGACAAATCCTGTTTCGCTGTTTCGTTATCGACTAGCTGACATTCATCATTTCGTCGAACCTTCGCGCTTGTTGTAGTTATAGTAGGTGATGGCCTTTATTTTTGCACGAAAGTACTCATCCGCTTGATCGCTGACATCTTGGAAGGCATGTTTTCCATATATCCAAACTGCGTCATGCCTTGATCCAGATGTTGCTGTCGAGACTATTACACGGGTCGCTGATCAAAAAGAAGTCTGCTCCCTCGTCACTAGCCGTTTGTGCCAGGATTTTCTGGGCTGTCCTATAGTGGTTAAGGTTAATCTGTATTATCTTCATGGTTGTTTGCTGGTAATGGTTCTCCTGGGGACCGGGCAGTTATTGCTACCGGTTACATGCTTAGTGTTCTCCGGGTTGTCCTTCTTGTAAAAGAAACAAAGCGGATCTTTCTTGCAGTCTTTGGCTATATGGCCTTCTTCCTCACATCTTCTACATAACTTGGAGCGGCCCATTTCAATTTTGCATTGGCGTGTAGTGTGGCCGAACTTAAGACATCTGAAAAATGCACTTAAGATTTTCCATTCCCGGACGCCGCAGTTTATCCATTCAATTTTGTGTGGACTACTTACGCGTTTCTTAGACTAATTATGTCTGAATTGTCTATGTTATTCACCTGATATTGATGTCTGGCTAATTCGCAGATCCCGTGGCCCCGTCGATGTCCTTTACTTCCAGAGAAATGAAATTTATTATCTTTTCAAATTAGTCTTTTTTTCTCCTGTCTCCTTCAGTTGCATCAACAAATCCCCTTTCTGGGTTCGTCATATATTCGTAACCAATTCACCTAAAATTTGAGTCCGCCTTAACTTTCCGGAGTATTTCTGCACATGAAAGTTTTCCCTTCGCTGTCGTGACAATTGCGTCGGTCGAGTTTTCTCCTTGGTGGGCCTCTGATTCTTGGCTTGCTTCTTCTTTTTGATTACTTTTGTGCAAGTGTTGTTACCGTCACATGTGATCCGTTTTTCGTCATTTGTGGCCTATTTGTCGACATTTGTCCATTCGGTTTTATGATCTTTCGCAATTGTACCCCCGTTCTGCGTGCGCAACTTCTTGGGAGGGCTTTTTATTCCCGTCAGCCTCCGCTTCGAGTCTGGAATCTCCTGGTTTTCAGTTTTCGTTTTTAGCCGTGTCTTTGATGCATTGGTTTGCCGAATGACTGCCTTGGCTCTGTCGTCGTCCATCTCAATGGCCGATAGTTCTTAGAGCGTTTTGATGGATTCAATTGCATCTCTCATCGGTTGGTGGATAAAACGCCCCCAACATTTCTACCTATACAAGTGTTTTTATCTGCCCTTCCAGTTTGTGGGAAACAGATGGCTCGCTAGTTGCCTGCTGCTGGGCTACCGCAGTATTCGGGGCGGCCGCGCTTTTCCCCATACCTTTTTGAGGGGTTTTTAACTGTCCGCCGGGTGACCTCTGCACCCTCAAACTCTTCTGCTAAGGGTTAACTCCATTAGCTTCATTAACTTCGTTTGTATTATTTTGTTTGATTGTGGTCATTGCTGTTGGTCGTTATGGTTCAGTGTATTTATGTGTGTGTGTGCGTATTTTCATATGATGTAGATATGTCAAGATGTGTCAATTTTTTTTTTGTCAAATGCCAAATCGGGGCCATTACATTTTAACCAAAATTCGCCGATGACTTTTTACTTTATGTTATTAAAAAAAACATACATAAAATACAATTAATTTTATCTTGAAAATAGAGGAATTTCCGAAATTTTTTCAGTACTAGTCGATGTCTATTAACATAGCACACATTTGAAGAAAATTTGAAAAAAAAAAACCGGGCGAGGGTTATCTGAGTTATTTAAGGAATAACAAAAGTACTAACTACATCTGACCGGTCGAACTTATATGGTTAATAGTTTCCCTAAATTCCAAAAGGATAACTTTATCAGGAAGTTCGCAGACCCTATAACCTAAGAAAATGATTTTGAAAATTTTGTTCAGTATGTGAGATAACTTTACTACGAAAGTTGACGTGTAATTCCCCCTACAAGTTTTTTTTTCTTATTGAAGGTAACCGAAAAAATCTCTGCGAAAAAAAAATTATCTGCCGCGTGTACTCGTATGACATTTTGGAGATATTTAATTTTAATGAAAGATTTCGTTTGAGTCGATGCAAGGCAGAGGAAATAATTCCAATAATTGGATCGCAGAATAGCTCACACGACTGCAAAAAGCTTTGCATTAACACCAAGGCAGCAGTTTCTCACAGTCTTACTTTTCCTCGAAAACGATGGTTAGTTCATGGAGTTGCTGACATACGTGTAATCTATAGGTCTGCCGTATGCCGGTGTTCTTGCAGAGTTTGTACAGCAATTGTTATTTTACTGTTTGGTAATGTTGTGTGATGGCCTAATGAACACGAAAGCATATGTGAAAGGTCTTACGTTATTGATGATAGTACGTTTTATTATTTTGTTTGTTAGAGTTTTTAGAATATGCACACGTGCCTTTTGTATTAGACATGGCATGTGTTTACGGATGTATAGGCGGGACTTAAGTAAAAATAGGAGCTCGCAGCGAGTTTGAATCTGCATATGTCGAATGGCAGAGTATTGAATTAATTGTATGCTGGTATGCAGCCCTGAATATAGTTTCTACAATACATACGGGAATTGGCCCGCAAGTGTACATGATTCAAGATTATTGCGAAGAAGCCCCCATTTTCCCTAATTTGAAAGTGACTTTCGACCTTATCCTCATGTTGTTTTACTTCGGGATACGTTATGTTCCTTAACGGGTTGGTTAATTATTCTGGTTTTGAGAAACGCGACTTCTGAAATTGATCGTTATAAAAGAGCACATAAATCAACTCTAAGAATAATAGAAGGCTCTTTTCAAATGTCATAAAATATTGGCTTATATGTCAGGACAAGCAACAGATAACTACAATATGTTGAGATCTTCACCACTGAATAGGAAGAAAACTTGAGTACCTAAATAAAAATGCTGTTAATTTAAATGAGAATTTGAAACTGTTCAAACTAAATTTTTATCTTTAATTTATTAGCGACCATCAAAGATTGTAAAAAAATACTATTTCAAATAAGAAAAGCCGCTACTCTAACTTCGTTACAACTTTATTACCGGTTATCGATCGTCTCGGTGTAAAGTAAATTATAAACTAACTAGACTAGAATTTGGAGATTAATTACGTGATATGTGTGTATGAATCAATGTATATTAGATGTAAGTGTAATAGTATGTACATATAAGCTTTAAATTTCTTCAAAGATCTTATTTTGCTCATTGCCATAAAGTTTTCGACGCAGCGCTTAACAAACTTGTGAGAAAACTCTTATAGATTACAATACAAGTTATTCGCAGCTACTGTGTAATGGAAATTTTCAACACTTGTGATCAAAAATCGTTGTTTCTCAATTTTTTTTGCATACTAATCTTAAATCTGTGGATTATATCGTCCGTTCAAAGGTAAAAGTCATTAACTAACAAAATAGACAAAAGGATAAAATTTGATTGAAAGACATTCTTTCCGCTGAAGAGAAATTAAATGCCTGCACTTAATGATTGATTAAAGGCAACTTATTTTCCTTTGAAATATTAAAAACAAAGTCGATTTCAAAATAATACTATTTAAAAACTTATTGCATATAAACAAATGATTTATTTAAGCAAAGAAAAAAATTTACTAAAACAAATAAACACATCTTTACTTAGTTAAACAAAAAAAAAAAAAAAAAGAAATCAATTTATACTGCGAAATTCGATTAAAGGCAGTCAAGGTAGAGTAAAAACAAGAAATTTCAGTATAACAAATAACGTAAAAGTCTAAATTAATAGTGAGTCAATCGAATAAATCGAAAATCCGACTTGGCATCGAATTAACCACATTTTTGAACTCCTGAGCTGGAATTAGAGCCCATTCCGTTGTAACAGCCTTGTGTAAATCCTCCACCGAAGCAAATTTGCGCCCACCCGACGAGACAGATTTCCCCACATGTTTTCGATCGGGTTCAAATTCGGTGAACGTGCTGGCCACTCTAAAATTGAATTTCTTTGTCTGAAAATCACTCACGACTGGCCCGCGATACCTGAATGGCAGCATTATCTTGCTGGAAAATTGTATTTGAATCCGGCTGATGGTCCAAAAAGTCTACCAAAACATCATATAATTTTCTGATTTCATTTGGCCAGAGATTTTGCATATTGGAGTCCTGCAATGATAGCTAAAAGCAGCCCAGGCCATCAAAGATCCACCTCCAAAACTTCGCTTAGTGGAGAAGCTCTCAGGACTTTTTATATCATGCCAATAATAATTAAAACCGTCTGGCGCATCGAAAAGATCACGCTTTTCCACTATGTAGACCATGTCATGTGTTCCTTGGCAAAGTGTAGTCGGGCAACTTTATGTTCTTCTGTAAGAGCTGGTTTTAACTTCATTTTTTTTCCAAACCAGTCGATTACTGCAAGATAAAATTTGTTGTACACGCCGTTTAGATATCGGCAATTTTAAATCTGAAATAATTTTAGAAGCAGTAGCATTTTTTTGCAACCTGTAGAGTCGGCTCGACAATGCACGCCACGATGGTCAAATCAAGACTGATCACTTTCGCTTGCATAGTGATGCACACACACGAGACAACCATTGATAAGAGATAAGAGTACAACAAGAGAGCTTGTGCAAAGAGTACAAGAGTACAAGACACATCATGCCCATTGATGTGTCATATACTTACGCATGCATTTTGATACTCTGATACACTACACAACCCATCTCGGATATTGGCCGATTTGATTGTTTTTATTTCTCCGATTCTCGTTGTAATTACTTCCAAATTTAATAACATTATCGATTGCGGAAGCCGATCGATTTAATTTAATGGAAATTTGGCGATTGGACATACTGGTATCCTTATACGCATGGATTTTCGCGATTTCCTCATCCGAGAGCGTTTTTACTTTTCCCATTCTAACTTGCGGCTAACAATCATCGAAATCCAAAAGTTCTAAATGTTCAATTGTAATCATTCGTTTCCAACTCACAGCTTTTCATCGTAAACACGACTGATTTTAATTGCATTTCGCACGATCATTAGTGACAAAACAACAGATGTTGAAATTCTCTGAGCAGGAATAACGGTACATTCAAAACATACGTTGAAGGAAGGCCACAAAGCAAAAACAAAAGAAAAAAAGTGGACATAAATGTTCGTTTACACTACGAGCACATTTTCTTGACAAAAGTGCATCTGCCTTTAATTAAATTTCGCTGGCTGTATTTGCACTTTGTGAAAGAAATATTTGAACTACGAATTTGTGTTTGTAATTTGGTGAAATACACTTGCGGTCATAAAAACCGCACCACCTAATGAGTTCTCAAAAAATGCCTAATTACATCAGATCGTAAGGGTTTTTTCTCATACTGATGAAGGGTATTCCCCATAGCAGAGTTCGGCCTCGTATTTAGTGCAAAAAAAAATCAATTTGAATTGAGTTGTGACGGTGAAAAAAAAAGTGAAATGTCTGGTAAATATCATCAACTGACTCGGAACGAAAAAGTTCAAATATTGACGAAGGAGTGCTTGGCTACCGTGAGATTGCGGTTAAAATAGGACGCTGTCATTCAACTATCGTACGACTGATGAAGAAAAAAGAAACTTTGGATCCACTGGCAAGGAAAAAAGGCTCGGGACGAAAACGTAAAACAACTCAGAAGACGGACAATGTATTACAACGAATTAGCATGAAAGATCGCTTTAAAAATGCTGTCCGTATAAGAGCAGAACTGAGTGAATTTCATCAAGTTGATCTAAGCGCGGAAACCATACGCCGACGGCTACGGGAGATAGGTTTATATGGAACCTCTCCTAACCACAAAAATGAAAAAAGCTCGCTTGACGTGGGTAAAAAAGTACGAAGATTGGACGGAGGATGATTGGCGATGTGTGGTATGGTCCGATGAAAGTAAATTTAATTTGTTGTGTGCCGACAATTTGCCATACGTACGACGGTCAGCAGCTGAAAGGTTCAAGGACGAGTGCATAGTCAAAACAGTGAAGTTTCCTCAGAGCCAGATGGTTTGGGGATGTTTTTCTTTTAACGTTTTGGGCCCTTTGCACTTTGTTAATGGAACTATGAACGCTCAAAAGTATGGAGAAGTAGTAAGGGAGTTTTTGGTACCAGCAATTAAACAGCATCATTCGTATACTGACAAGTGCATTTTTCAAGATGATTCTGCACCTTGCCACCACGCCAAATCCGTAAGTAAAGTGTTATAAATCAACTTCTAGATGTCTACTTTATAAATAAGAAACAGACAAGTAACTAGAGTCTTTCAATAATTTTCAGCTCAAGACCTCGAATGACCTCGGAATTACTAGACTAGACTGGCCAGCTAATTCGCCCGATTTAAACCCAATCGAACACTTGTTGTTACAATGAAACGTAAGGTGGCTGAACATAAACCAGAGAGTAAAAAAAAGCTAAATGAAGTTCTGGACATGTATGGAATACTGAAATTTCAAGGGATATTACTAAACTTCTAGTAAACTCGATGCCTTCTAGAATAAAAGCGGTTATAACCGCCAAAGGAGGAGCAACTCGGTATTGATAATTTTTTTGGTAAAAGTGGCATATCTAAACATCTTATATACTCGTACATAAAAAATGTATCGTTTGATTTTGTTAACCAATGACTGTATTAAAATATTTTAAAAAAATAAGAAAATTAACTGGTTTTTCTTTCTTTGTTAATATCTTTTTTCAAAGATTCAATAAACAATTAGATAGAAATACTTATAAACTACTGCGGAGTATTCAACAATATTTCATTTCATTATAAAAATTATTATCGTAGTTATTAACAATTTTTCAATTATTTTGATATGTTGCGGTTTTTATGACCGCAAGTGTAGGTCATAGAATGGATAATTACATATAAAATACCTCCCGATTGTAATAAATAAGTGCTGGAAAATATGATACAATAAAATGAAAACTAAAAGGAAATATTTAATCAACAATCATTATTACTCCTACCGCATTGAATAATTTTTCCATACAGCTGTATTGTAAATTTTGTTGAAGTTGAAAAAATATAATAAAACATTAACGAAGAAATTAATTAAATACCTCTGCAAAAATCGAAATAAAAAATTGAAAAAAAAAAAAAAAAATGCATCACCATATGAATCCACATAAGAATATAAGAAGGGCACTTATCCCTCCTCCCTCAGTTTACCTCTCTCATGTGTGTGGAAGTAATTTACCCTGAGGGCTCTGTATAGGGAATTACCTCGATCTGTCGATGCCACCCTTTCAGTTATTCGGTCTCTCGGTCTGGCAGCCCCACGGCTTCATCCATTGTCGTCACAGGAACTCAGATTCAGATACTGCTGATGGTGATGTTGATAGTTCTGCCATGCCAATGCTGGTGCACTGCCTGAATGCAGGAATTCATATTTAATAATATGTTTGCTATAAGGCATCGCCAGGATACTACCATAACAATGGTATGTACCAACATATTTAATTTTTTATTTTTATTTATTTATTTTTTTCTTCTTTTTTATTATTACTATTATTTGGAAAAGCCCTCTTGAGTATATAACACAAACATACACACAACACACTCCCTTTTTTTCCCCAATGGGAGTTAAGAATGTTTTAATAAAAGATTTGCTTTTAATTTTTTTTATTTTATTAACAAAAAAAAAATGAAATAAAATTTATCATCATTGGCGACGATAATGCGTCGGAATGCTTTATCGAAACCGCTTTGTTGTATTCGCATTGTGTGGCCCACCTTTACCACATTTGTGATGTATCTACGTATCTAGTAAATGAAAACAATGGTCCACCGATTCGGTTTGGTAAGCCGTAAAAGACCACAAAATGAGAGTATCATGCTATGACATGGATGGAATGTCAGCTTCTGTGAATTCACCCATCAGGGATAAATATTTTTAATTTATCAATAAATTTATGGAAATATTTTCGCGAAAAATTTATTGTTTGAAATGTTGTTCCGTTTTGTTGGTTACTGGTTTTGATAGTACCTACGTTATATGAATAAGGAATACACTATTTTACATTCCATTTACAGGATGCGTGATGAATTTTCTGACCTATCTAGGTATGGAACAAAATAAATTGGTAGGATCAACAGTTAGAATAATGAAATCCCTTTATCTGTTGGTTTATGTTGCTAAATTCCAATGTGTAATTGAACATTTTGAGGGCTTATTCCTAAAAATTCTTGTTTGGTTTAAATTCTTTAATTAGGCTTTGATGTTTAAGCTATTTTCAATAGGTACTAGACACTTCCACTCGAAAATCTAGAGGGATTCGTTGGAATAGGAAAGAAAAACAATAGTTAACTCGCTGGCAAAACAAGTGGCAACAGAACCCTTCATATGTCTAGAATCATTCTGTAGAAAAATGAATTCAGTGAAGCAGGAGGATAAGGGAAGCCAGTGCCTCGAATAAAAGTCGACGTTAAAGATAAACTAAGAAATTGTTTAGAAATTAAAATTGCAAACATTCGAATCATGTACATATTAAACGTAGAAAGTCAACCTGCTCATCCTAATAGGTTTCCTAACGTCTGAACTAATCTGTGACCTGAGGTTATCATAAATCTAAAATGGTCTGTTCCTCTCAGTTGACGTTCGGAATTCCTTTTAGCTCTCTAAGTTTCCATAGCCTGAATCGGGTCTTCATGTGGATGGTTTTGGGATATCTTCTTTTCTTTTTATTTCATACTTACTGCAACAATAAAAGATTGGTTTCATAAGAAAAATCTGGTTTATGATTGAAATAGTTTTATGCGCTATTTTCAAGTTGTTGTGCGCGTTGAAACTGGGAATGCGTGTAACATGGGCGCTTCAAAAATGGATGTTATGATCAATGCCTGTCATTACCATCATCACAGTCATTAAAACCGGGATCCAGTTCTTCTTCTCTACTTAGATTTTTTCCTGAGTTTCGATTTCGACAAAGTCATCTTGTCATGGTATAATGATCCCAAACACCCGAAGAATTTGAATAGGCTATATGAAATTCCGTTTATTTTGAGCAGGTGTGATTATACTAATAAAATGGATTAATACTCTTGTGATTGTCAGACAGGCTTCCGATCCCCTGCTGGTCCCTTCCTGGAACACGAAGCTGGCAGCTTGTCACATCAAGTTGAATCTTGGAATGGTTGAATCGTATCTTAGCTTTATGGTCTATATCCTCGTCTTCGTACAAACAATAATTTTTCTCTTGAAGTACCTCTATACCATATTTATATCCGCCTTTCTGCTTGTCGTCCAACATCCGACACCGTAACTAGAACTGACAGACCCGGTCTTGCAAAGAAAACACAAAAAGAATTTTGAAAAAATGCCTTTCTTTCTCTAAGTAGTCTCATTTTAGTTCAATACACTTTTCCAGACTCCACCTCTTTATTGTTGGCAAATCTCTTACCATCGAGCCATTTTTTCAAGTTCGCAAATAGAATATAATCCGAGAGGGCTAAATCTGACGAATAGGGGGCATGAGGAAGCAATTCGAACTTTAACTCAATGATTTTGGCCATCGCGATGACGGATGTGTAAACTGGTGCATTGTCTTGATAAAACAATACTTTTTTCTTCCCCAAATGCGGCCGTTTTTTTCTAGATTTCATCTTTCAAACGCTGCAATGAATTCACATAATACACGACATTGATTGTTTTTCCTTTCTGAAGATAATCAATAAAAATTATCCCACGCGGATCCCAAAAAACTAGCGCAATGACCTTGCCTACAGATGGAACTGCCTTCGCCGTCTTTGGAGCCAATTCTCCCTTTTGAGTCCATTGTTTTGACTTTTTCTTCGTCTCGGGTGTGAAGTGATGGAGCCATGGTTCATCCATGTTTACGAATCGACTTTATTGCTGTGAAACTTCGACAAACACTCGATTGAAACTTCCTCACGACGCTGTTTTTGTTCCATTGTGAGTAATCGTGGCACCCATCTTGCGGAAAGCTATCTCATGTCCAATTTTTCAGTCAACATGCGATGCACAGCGGTTTTTGAAATGCCTACCATTAAAACTGCTAGTTCACGCACTTTCAATTGACCGTCATTCAATAACATTTCAATATTTTTGGAGAACTCACCTCATTTGGTCGACCACAGCGATATTCGCTGTGCGTACGGCCTCGCTTAAACTCTGCCACCCAATATTTTATTGTTGTAAACGAAGAAGCAGACTCCCATAGAGTAGAATCCAGTTCCGTTTTGATGTTAGTTGGATTGAGATCTTTTTTAAAATTTCATTGAGAGCGTTCACTATTGATGGCTGTCGAACAAATACTAAACAACTTAGTCTCGTCAAACTTCAAATGTAAGCTTTATAAACTTGGTACTATCTACAACAAAAACTAGCGTCGTACTTCGATTGAGGTAAACGCGATACAAAGCGATACCTTACTTTACCGAAATCTGTTGATATTTAAGTAAAGTATTGTAGTTAAGTGTTTTCGAGGACCACAGCACAAATAAATCAGTTATCAACTATACGATACCAGCTGTCACCTTGTAGAATTCAAGTCGATGAATCGTATAATACGCCATCTTTAAACCAATAAGAAGATGAGGTATATCAACTTGAAAGGCGTTCCTCTTTTCCTATGTTTTTCTAAGTGCGAATGTTTGGTGTATAGATGTGATGAGGTCAGCCAACACCATTTCATGTATTTTTTTGACATGTAACCGCATCGGAGGACCTGCCGCTGCGGACTTGATCGGTAGTGGAGTTGCGGCCACCACAAAACTCTCGAAACCAATATTTAACGGTGTAATCTGACGGAGCATTAGCCCCCATAATATTCATCCAACTTTTCTTCTGTTTCTTTCGACGTTTTACCTCTCAAAAAATATTGTTTTATGAGAGAACGAAAATCGTTTTTGTCCATACTCAACATGATGCCAAACAACAATCAGCTGCCAAAACAAAACTAAAGACAGCATCGCACTGAAATTTGGCATGTCTGCCTAAATATGAACGGACTTCAAGACACCATAACCTTTTTTGCAGTAGCAGCGCATTCTGGTGGTCAAGGAGGTCACTTTTCACTCCATCTAGTAGTTCTAACGGACGTATAAACTCTTTAAGTTATTGATTGTTCTTGACAGCAGTCCGGCTGCTTTTGTTTGCTTCATGTATTGGTCAGTATCAGAGTTGTTTAGTTGTTATGTTTAATTTTCTAATTTTTACTCCTAACAGAAATTTACAAGAAAGAACCTTTGTCTCCAAATTGGTCTTATTTTAGTTTAGCTGATCGAAATATCTGCCTTTTCCATTGAACGAAAACATCAAACGGCGAACCAATAACCATGCAAATTCCTTGAATCATTACGCAACCTAATGTCCAAGAAGTGGCACCACCAAGAGCAATGTGTAATTCTAAATTCCCTCTATGACCACTACCCTTAGTTGATTTCTAGCACTGGCGATACGCAGGTGAGGCAGAAAACACATTCCTATGCCAACAAATCAACAAAAGCCTTACTTGCGCGGAATGACCCCAAGGCTAAAGGTGCGACTACGAAGAGGTTAGTTGCAGAAATAACATAGTGTTTGTTTTTACCTTTACGGAGTGTCACAGGTTCTTCCAGTAATTGCATCACCGCTTAGTAAAGGGGTATGTATTCGTAAAACAACATAAATGAATGAGAAAAATAAATATTTCATTAATGGATTTTAATTATATATATTACATTTTTGAGTGAAAGTATGGGGGTGTATCTCCGAACGAATTGGAATACACTGTATGTAACAGATACGAGTACTAACAGAAGTACATTAATTCCAAAGATGAATTCCAGAAATTCCCGTTCAACGGCATATCCATTCCACTGTATGTAGTATCTGTTAAGTACATTAATTCCAAAGATGAATTCCAGAAATTCCCGTTCAGCGGCATATCCATTCTCCAAGGAGCAGCATAGAAAGTAGAATGGTATTGGAAATTTGCATGCAAATATCCAATTTTAATCGGATTGCATCAAAAGGTAAACACACGCAACGAGTGCAAACTAGTACCATACTCGTATATGCTCATCGTGTACTACCCTTACATTGTGAACTTTACACAAATCGAAGGCTGATAGCACAAAGTTATGAGAGCGTTTACTAGAGTCAGAGCAAAAGGTTAGTGCGTCATGCAATCTGCCTAGCTAGCTAGCACTGGCAAACACCGTGCTATAGCGGTTTACTGTCTATAGTTGTTTTAGTTTTCTGAATAATAAGCAGAAACGGTGTAAAATTATGCGAAACTAAAGCTACGAGTGTGCTACCCTGAATGTGTACACACATACACACACAAAACCGCAAAATAAGCGCCATGAATCAATGTACCTGAGTGCAAATCTTTTGTTTTACCCTTAACCAGCCTTCAGGTACCCTCTGTCGATATGCAAAGTTATGCTAACTTGCTTACGACCACATGGTTCCAGTGGAAAGGCTGATTCTGCGGTGCAGTGTTATATCGCGCCCGATCCGCTTTCAACCATTTGCACCCATATTAACCACAATTCCCATTTCGGGGGTAGTCGGACAGTAACAAGTCAGAGACGAGACATCCCTTTGGTGGGTCCATTAAAGTAATAACTTAATATTTGCTCCTCCAAATGGAGTGCACTCGACTGCAAAATGCGGTCCTTTAGAGAATTTGTTATCATCACAATTGAAGCATAATCCTCTTCTCTCTTTGCCTGGGTGTCAGTGTGTGTGTGTGTGTGTGTATTGTTTGTGTGGTGTTTATTACTCCATCTCAACTCATTCCACAGAAACAGAATTTGTTAACAACAAAAAAAAAAAAAAAAACATGAAACGGAGTTATACTTCCAGTCAGTTGCAGCCAGAGGATTATCGCTGGAACCATGATCTGTGGTCGGTTCTTGCGTGTTGTCATAGAAAGCAAGCACAACATGTTTCACTCAGTATCAGCGCCATTTCTGTTCCTGTATATGATGTTTCTCATAGGAATTTAATTTTATTTTTCTACTTTTTTGTTGGGTCAGGATCAAGCCTACATATTTACGAAGGACATGGGGTCACATAAAAAGGCCAAGTCATGATTTTATATTAAAATTTTATTATTTTGATCTCTTTTTGTTCACGAGAAGGGGTGAGTAAAGCTTGACTTCTTCTCTTTACCTAATGAGAAAAGGATTATACCTTGTGCTAAGGCGAGGAATGTACACAAATATACATACATATGTATGTATATATGTGTGTATGTACGAGTTCTGTATCCGTACTTATATCCATACGGTATAAAAGTATCTAGGCTTGACTTTGGCCCATTAAAATAAGGTAAAAGGAATAAAAATAAGAACCAGTCACAACCAGGCGGCTGGAAGGGCACGTTCCACATTCACTAGGAAGGATTTTTTTTTTTATTTAGATAGCCAACTGGTGGATTGGTTGGTTTGTTTTATGATGATAATGGATTTCTATTACTTGGTTTACGATGATGGCGTGTATGTTTGTCATGGATCAACAGGGATTGTGAACCCTTTTTTGCATGACCATGCGAAACGAAGCGTTACGAAAACAAAAAAAAAAAACATCTTCCCTCCAAAACGAGATGAGAATTTGTTGTTTGAGTGTATTTGTGTTTTTATTTGAGTTTTTCACAGAGCGCTGGCATTGGTTGAAGTACCCATGCAATTTGAAGGTAACTAAGGATAATTCTGTAGGATAACTATAAAAATAGATACGTGAATAAACTTTTCATAGATACGTGAATGACTTTTTATAGACCTTACAGGGTTTTTTAAGTGAGTTTACCTATAGAACAAGTCATTAAGAAGATTTTATGTCATACGATTTTTGTTAAATGAGACTATGTACTATATATAGGTAGGTCTTACAGGGCGTGTAAAATCCTTTGTGGGCCGTAGAGGGTTTTTGTTGCCCTTGTTTACAATTTTAACCTAGGTATCTTATAAATCCCTTCATAAAAGTCATTTAAAATTAAATCTAGCTTTCATTATCAAAGCTTTAGATAGAACAGAATAACTATTAAATGAAAAACGCTTTTATTGCCCGAGTACTTAAATGACATTGATCGAACCACTAAAGACAACCGCAGTTTAGCTTCACCCTTCAAGAGTCCGTCAAAGACTTTCTCCATTGTTATTTTTATTGGCTTTAAATAGCATCGATATGTCGACTTTACGCATTTGCTTCTATAAAGATTGTTTATATCTCGTGGTCGACTGTTTAGAACTTGCTAGTATATTTTCACAGAACGATGTTAACTTCCCGGATCGAATTCAAGTTTATGCCGCACTTTATTGATTTCGCTTTTTCCGCACAACTATCTACGTTTATGATAGAACAGCTTCTTGTCATTTCGTTCATCACTTTTTTCCACTAATATTGCATTTATTTCATGTTAGAGAGACGGTGACTGTTTGCCTAGAATATAATAATAATGCAATTGATAATTTAATTTCTCCATTAATTGTTGGATACCAACCAAGGATCGGAAAAACTTCCGAGCCCAATAATCGTTTTCTCTCTCCATATCTATGCAATTTTTCCAAAATTTTCACACTTTAAGAGTACATACGAGGGTTGTCTGAAAAGTTTCCGACAGAACAATGATACAAGACATTTTTTCTCAAAATTTTTTTTTTATTTTTCTACATAGTCTTCTCGTAACTCTACACACTTCTCCCAGCGATGCTTCCATCTCTCTAACCCGTCCAAATAGTACTTAGCGTTTTTCTCTGCAAAATAGTTGTTCACGAAGGTGATTGCCTCCTCATTTGACGAAAATCTCTGTCCTCCGAGCGCAGTTTTTAGATGAGGGAACAAAAAGAAGTCGCTTGGGGCTAGTTCTGGTGAATAAAGCGGATGGTCAAGCAGTTCAAACCGTAATTCATGGATTTTCGCCATGGCAACCGCTGAGGTGTGAGACGGCGCGTTGTCTTGGCGAAACAGGGTTTTCTTTTTCTGCAAATGTGGTCGTTTTTCCGCAATTTCTGCCGTCAGCTTGACAAGTAATGATGCGTAGTATACTCCTGAAATGGTTCTTCCTTCTTGAAGATAATCGATTAAGATAACTCCTTTACTATCCCAAAAAAACAGTCGCTAACACTTTCCCAGCCGAAAAAACAGTTTTTGCTTTTTTTGGAGCCGGCTCGCCCTTTGCAGTCCACTGTTTTGACTGAATTTTTGTTTCGGACGTATAATGGTGTATCCAAGTTTCATCTACAGTAATTAATCGGCCCCAAAACTCGGATTTATCGCGCCTAAACTGCGTCAACAGAGCGTTGGAAATGTTCATTCGAACACGTTTTTGGTTTAACGTAAGCAAACGCGGCACCCAGCGCGCGGACAACTTTCTCATGCCTAAATCTTGATTTAATATGTAACAAACACGTTCCTTGGACATTTTCATAACCTCTACTATCTCTCTCATTTTAATTCGGCGGTCGTCTGATACCATTTGGTGAACTTTAGCAATGTTATCGTCAGTGGTTGCAGTTTTTGGACGTCCCGAACGTTCATCATCTCACAAGCTCTTACGGCCACGTTTAAATTCAGCTGCCCAAAATTTCACTGTGGTAAATGATGGTGCAGAGTCCCCATACACAGAGTCCAACTCATTTTTGGTTTGCGTAGGCGTATTGCCTTTCAAGAACAAGAATTGAATAACAGCTCGATACTCAATTTTTTCCATTTTCACAAAAAACACTGACATCGACTCACTCAAACGACTGTCAACTAAAAACTGTGCGTCCAAAATGACTGAAACTTCAGTAAGTAACTGTCAAAAGATGCACAACTAGCATTCACTAGCTTTTATTGACGAGTGCCGCTATGTTTACGTTGCGGTCGGAAACTTTTCAGTCAACCATCGTATATAGGATGATTAATTAAAAGACGTGTTATTCGGATGAGTGTTGAAGTTCTACTAATTTATTTATTCACTTTAACCCTGTATATTATACAGGGTGTACCCAAATTCGTTGACGATAATTAGGGAAATGATTCCTGGACATATTCTAAGAAAAAAATCGTTCTACAGTAAGGGTCTATCTCCAATGACATCATTTATCGAGGATTTAAGAAAAGGCTTACTTTGGTGTACCCTGACCCATGTCAACGGAAATTGTTCTGTTAGTACTAATGGTAGAAACTTCGTGTAGGACCTTATTTTTAGAAGAAATACCAGCCTTTATAACGGCGTTTAAATACCAGTAAAAGTGATATCTTGTTTAGATATCCAATTTCTAAGCCTGTTCCATTTTCATTGCCCATGCTAATTTTCGACTTTGCGGTCACTTTTCTGAAGAAAATGCCTAATTAAGATAACGTTTAACTATTTTTTTCTTATGAATAAAAAAATAATAATAAAAAAAAATTATCAATGAGTTTGCAGAAAAATCTACAGATTTTATGATACTTGGAAAAATCTGCAGCAGTTAAAATTGATAAAAAAGGGTTTTTTTTGCCTTAAGCTCCAAAGGCTATGAATAAAAAATGATTTTGTGTGGTCTTAGGTAGTTTTTATTTTATGTGTATACTTAAACAGTTGTAACAGATTTTCAAAGTGTCTTCCTTAGTTTTGTATGCATGCTAGAGCACGTTTGTGGATTACACTGCGAATGTTTATTGATGCTACCTGCTGCCTCACTTTTGGTGACGTTTCGAGAATACGATCTTCCAATTCAATTAAAGGTTACCACTTCGGTTGAATAAACAAGTTCTTCTATTCTTCCCGATACAAAAAAATCCAATACTGTAAGGTCAGGAGATCTTGCGGGCCAGTGAACTGGGCCATTTCTTCCTATTCAACGGTTACCATACGCTTCATCTAGCCAATTTTTAACTTCACGACCAGAGTGGGTTGGAGCATCGTCCTATTGAAAATATGATAAAGCTAGTTGAATCAGTGGAATGTCCTCCAATAGTAAATCATTTTGCAAAAACGCCAGATAGTTTGTAGAATTCAGCCTAGGTGGTTTGAAGGGGCCGATTAACTTGTTTCCAAGTACACATGCCCACATATCGACGCTGAATTTGTATTGAAATCATTTATGTCTCAATGTATGTGGATTGTCCGCAGCCCACGTATGAAGATTATAAAAATTTGTGATCCCATCTCTTGTAAATTGAGATTTGTCCGTCCAAAGAATTCTGCTAATAAACCCATTGTCATCCAAGCTCCGCTCCAGCAACCAGTTAGAAAACTCAAGTGTGTTTTCCAAATCATTGGGAAGCAGTTCTTGTACAGGTGTATGGTGGTATGGATAAAGATTTTCACCATGCAGTACATTACAAATTTTATGTCTGGAAATATTGAATTGCAAAGTTAAGCGTCTGATGCTGATCGATGGATCAGTTGTAACAGCTTCCAGTATTCTCTCATCAGCCGAAATCCTTCTTATTGTACTTGTGGAGCTTCCGCATTCGGTCGTGTATTCGAAACTGATCCAGTTTCTCGAAGCCTTCGATACGATACGATGGTATGTACAAAGTATCCCAGTATAAGAGAAGTTATATGTGCATATGAAAATCCATTAACATTTTGTTTTGCGCTGCAAAGACTGCTTTGCGAGTTTACCTGCAATCTAATGTTAAGAATCATAAAATCAGCTGCAAGTATTTATACATTCCTGCCTGATGTTCTTACAAACAAAAGAAGGTATGCATGGCTACTATCAGTGCGGTCTTAGAACCGATTAGTCCACAACTGACTAAATAATTTGACAGTAAATAATACTAGTGTCATCCTGGTCAAACTCGTCACATTTTTCAACATGAGCACCTTCTTCTCCAAATCGATCACTGATAAATTTAAATTTTACCAAAGAAGAGATTAGACAAGGTGATGTGCTAACACGTGAGTTCTTTGACTTCATACTCGTATCCCAAGAAATTTTGCGAAACTCGCTTGCAATATTAGAAGGACAATTTTATCAAAGGCGTGTTCAACTACTCGCGCGCGCTAGTGATATTAATATCGCTGGCTGAACGGATCAGTATTCCCTACCGCAGAATTGCTGAAAGTAAGTTTCTTTGTGAATTGGATTAACGCACAACACCGACGAATCAGACAGAACTTTGTAACTTCGAGGTAGTTAGGATTTTTTTATATTCCTCAGCCTTCTAATAATGACACCTCCTCAGAAATCGTGTAAACCCAGTTCAGCCCGAAAACGATTTTGCACATATTTTTTCTTTTCCTCTTCGCTTTTCTTGTTTTCAGGTGTAGTAGCAGACTATTTCCCGAAAGATAAATTGTACGATATACCATATGTAATATCAGTTCCATACACCTATCATTTGTTAGGAGTTTCTTTTGGAAACTCGATGAAAATCGGACGATAATATCTTACTGAAGAACAAGTGCGGTTTTGACAAAGAACCTCGTTTGTATCCATATTTTAATAAGCTTTATTGGCACAAGTGAAGCAATAAATAAGTTAGAGTCAGAAATTAAATGATCTTCTCCTGATAATATTTATTTATATTCACTTTGTCCGAAAAAGCCAACGCAGGCCCCACTTGGTAAAGAGCTTGAGATTTTTCGATCTAGGCTTTTAAATAGAGTCAATCATCAAAATGCGCCAAACAGTATGGTCTACCACACCAATATCAATCACCTTAATGCTCGGTAATGGTGGATACCACATTATGTTAGCGTGTGCTAACATCCGATAAGATGGAAAAATCGAGCAATTTTTTACAGCCTCACAAGACCTTAGATATAGGTTACTGATATTTTGACAGATCTAAATCAATGTAAATTCACATACTTGAGGGTATGTGAAGTCACTAGTCTCTGCCGATAAACCAGAGACGATGGACGATTTGATAGTCAACATTCGCCATGTAATTGCTGATATACGGCCCCAGTTGCTTGATATGTTCTCGAAAATTGGACATATGGTATTTAAACAAAAATGGCATAAAATTGTCTATTAAATAAAGTTAATATCATAGATATTAACATTAGCTTCAAGTGTTTTATTTCATATGGAATTTGAATAATAAATTCATAATAAGAAAGAACACCCTTTATATGTTCTAACCTGTATTCTTGAATTAACCCCATTCTCTCTTCTCTTTCGTTTCCTGGATTTTTCAGTTTTCAGACAATTCTTCATAAGGCTTTGAAGGTCCTCCACGTTCTCCAGAAGTTGACGGTTGCTCTTCATTAAATATAACTTTAAATTCACCGTTCAACCACGATGAATTACATTTTTCAAAACGTTCTGTAGTTCTACTTACTTTTACCCCACGACTCTTGAATTTGGAAAGCAAATTCGTATATTTGACACAACTATTTGAATTTTTGAAGCTGGTAATTAAAGGTTGTTGTGTAGGTACTTTTCAAGTCCGAAATATTTGTTCCACTATCAAAGAAGTTACACAAGTCGCGTTTAGAAATCACAAATTCACTTATTTTGTGAAAATGAGGTATATTTAAAATGTACATATATGTATGTGTTTGTAGATACTTTAAAAACTTATTAAATGTATTCAGAAAATTAAAAATACAAGTTTATTCATCTAAATCTATATTGTCCCCTTCAAAGTAGTCCCCATCGACTGCAACACACTTATGCCATCGCTTGATCCAATCCTCGAAACATTTTTTATATTCGGTTTTCGGTATGTCCATCAGTGCTTCCTGCGATTTTTCCATTACTTCCTCTCGGCTGCTGAAACGCGTTCCCCGTAGTGGTTTTTTGACTCGATTGAACATAAAAAAGTCACAGGGAGCCAAATCAGGTGAATTCGGTGGCTATTGGATGGTACTCGTTATTTGTTGCATTTTTCGTCAAAAAATTACAAATAATGATGGCACTGTGCGACGCGACGGTGCGTTATCATGGTGCGAAATTCACGAGTTTTCTGCCCACAATTCTGGTCTCTTTCGGCGAATTGGTTCACGCAAACGTCTCATAACGCCCAAATAATATTTGTACTCTTTGTTTACTGTCTGGCCTTCTGACAAAAATTCATGATGCACTACAGCGTTGTAATCCATGAAAACCGTGAACATTGCCTTCTTTTTTGACAGAAAACGACGTGGTTTTTTGGTCACGGCTCATTTGGTGAACGCCATTTACTTGCGCTATGTTTGGATTCCGTGTCGTACTCATAAACCCACGTCTCGTCTTTATAATCCTTTTGATGCCACTGCGTCCATCATCTTCAAATGACTCTTTAGAGAATCGTTGCCGAAACACTTTTCCAACATTTCCAATGTTCGCGCACCATTAAATCCGTTTTTTACGCAAAATTTAATACAAGTTCGTTTTTACAAATTTAAATCGATTTCTAAAATTGTAAAAAATCGCCAGCACCCACAGAGATAGATGTACTCTTGGCTACGTAACTTTTGCAAGTGTCAAGCTATGACGCTAAGATTTAGAGGGAATGTTAACAACAGATTTACCAACCTAACAAAAAAACAGAGCTCAAATCGGAAGAATGGGGGCGCCATACGGTGGTGTCCCCCGAGAACTTTTTGATCAAGGTGGTATGTACATACATATGTACCACGCCCGTCGTTAATCAATGCACCGTCACGTGTAAAATATATATTGGTCACGATTTTACTTTATCAAGCTGTGACTAAGTGACACATTAATAGGGTTAGAATGAAGGAAGGCAGGTTGAGGCACATTTTTTTTCCTTTTTCTCATAATTACTGATGAACTAAGGAATAAAACGCAGTGTAAGTTTTAACAGCGGCAAACAGCGCTAACAGTCAAATTTCTCTTTAAACATTAGACAATGGACATTTTTTAGGTATTTCAGAAATAATTTTTATTGCTCAATGGATTAAATTAGAATGTCCTGCCCTAATTTATTTATAAAGTAGAACCTATAAGCTTTTCAAAATTATATAACAATTATGTAGTTACATTTGGAGTTGCAAAGAATGAAGGTGTTAAAAAGTTACTTCAAAAAACTGTTTGTGTGATAATAATAATTTCTTTCAAAGACCTTAGGCATATGTTTTTAGTATAACGGTGGAGTGTAAATGCTAAAAATGTATTGAAACAAATAATTTAGACATCCATCTAGCCATTTTCATTGGTATAAATATTGAAATTTTAGTTTTGAAAAAAAGATTTTTGAGACGATAGCGCTGGTTGGCCTCATGGTGCGGCGCTGAAGGGACCTCAACCATCATGGAGTACGCAACTGAATGTAGTTGGCAAACGACTACGCTAACTGAAAAGATTTTTTGACTAAGGTGCAGGTCCATCTCGGGCTTTAGCGTTATCTTAGTAATTAAATCAATCAATCTTCCTCCCTGACAATACCTACTGGTTTTAAAGTTTTTAGTACTAGAGTTACTTCAGGTTTTATTCAATCTACTAAAAATAATTTGTATAGGCCTATGCCACACTTATTTAAAGCCTTGTCTTAAAAATATAAACATTCAGGTTCCAACTAGCATTCTTCTCACAGTAAGTAATCAAATGTTCTTACTCGTAAGTTGTCAATATTTTATAAAATATTTTCCTTAAAGTTAACAAATACCTCGTTGATTTTTATTTGTATTTATTGCTTTCATAATTTGCATTTCTCAAATTTTTGACGAGGTGAGTGTCATTTTGACAGGCAGTACAACAACTAGACACTTCTCATATATTTGATTTCACAAATCCATTCTGTCATATACTTGACATCTGTCATTCATTTTTGAAGCTCAACTGAATCTGTGTGACCTGCAAAATAAACAAAATATTAAAGACAAATTTATGAGTCCAATAAATTTTTTTGAAATTGGCAAATACTCAATCTTCTATTCATATTAAACAATCATCAGAAGAAAGGTATTCTGGGAATTCGTTATTCCTTCATTTTCCTACAAATTTGTATTTTATGAACAGAATTACACTCGTTAACTGTGAATGGAAGTGCGAAATAAAAATCCTATTCTCATAAAGTAATTTTTTTTTTGTACTATCGTATTGTGAAAGTGTTTCTCGTTTTTTACTTTATACTTCATATCCACCACCACTGCTGTTCAATTAATAAAGCAAAGGAACTTTTTACTGGCCTCTACTGCAGCTGCAGGACATTGTAAAATGTCATAAATTGCGGTAGTAATTGCAATTAAATAAGATTTTAATCTTTTTAAATTTTACAATGGAAGTCGTATAGCTGTCAAAGTGATTCAATGTTACAGATTCAACGGCGACGACTTTTTTGCTTATAAATTTTCTAACTTTTTCCTATTTTCTATGTGATTTATTTCTAACTCCTCCAATTAACATACTCGTAATTCCCACCTTAGTTAAAAAACGCCCTATTACGATTTGAAATAGATGGTGTGTTTTTTTTTTCAGACTGCTGGTACATTAGAAATGCAAAAGAAATGGGGACATGATTTTTTTTTTCTTTCGTGAGATTTATGCCTTTGCTATGACTGTTGTAGATTGAGCAGAAGAATAATGTTGCATGGAACCAGAGTTGTTGTTTGTTTTACAATAGTACAATATAATTTGTAGCACTCTTAGGATTAAAAAGCCCTTAAACATGCATACGTACTTAAAGTAAACTTGCAAATAATAATGTAACAATGACTCGAAATATTAAATTAGTAAACCTTTAGCCTAATACCTGTAGTGTTGTTAGTAACACGTTAAAAGAAACACGTCCGCTTGAGTCGACAATTCAGTTTCAACTGACTTTATTGAATGACCTAAAGTAAAAGGTGAGTGCATTACAACACATCCCTCATTTCAAGATCAATTAAAGCACATTAAATACATACATACGTAAATTTCAATATTCAATCAAATTAATTAATTTAAAATATATGTAGCTCATATAATGTAAAGAAAAGTTTGTATATGGTACATGAATATCAAGAAAGTCATTAATGGTTTGGTACCCGAACTATTCTACCACTTCTGGTTACATACGGTTTATTCATCTCAGAGGTAGACAACTCTGATTTCTGGATATCTTTGTGGTTGCTTGCTACTTCCGGATTAACGACTACTAGTTTATCACTATCATCCTTATCTTGCTCTCTCAGTGGTTGTATTTCAGCTTCAGGTTCATACGGAAGCTCTTTTCCCTCTGATTTGTTTTAATGGAATGAGTTTCTTCTGAGGGCATCTGTAGCTGTTTGAACGATGTAGGATCTTGGAGTAGGTCCCTTTTCCAATACCTTTCCCCACACCCCGATATCACGTACCCATACGACGTCACCACTTTCGAACTCCTACCTTGTGATCACACCATGATGTTTGTCATAGTAATCCCTTTGCTTTTCTTTCTGAAGTAAGTCGACCTGTAGATGTTTTTCTAGGTTTCCTGCACTGGGTTGAAGTTCGGATTTTGTGATTGGTAATAATATACGTATACGCCTTCCCATTAGAAGTTGTGCTGGTGTGAATCCATCTGCTAGCGGAGTTGCTCGATATTCCATTAGAGCTACGTATAGGTCAGGATAATGCTTCACTTGGGCCTTTATTGTTTTAACCATTGATTCGATAAAGCCGTTGCTCTGCGAATATTGAGGACTGGATGTAATATGATTAAAGTTCCATTCCAAATTCCGTTGGAGCAAACTGTGGCCCGTTATCAGTTTTTAGTACCTGTGGAACCCATGGCTTGCAAATATGGCCTTGAGATGTTTTATTATGCCCTCTGATGTTTGGTCATCAATCCGTTCTAACTCTGGATACTTGGAGTACGTGTCTGCAACAAGCAGAAACTGCTTAGCGTCAAGTGAAAATAGATCAGTTGCGACAATTTGCCATGGGCGCTCAGGAATCACTGATGATACAAACGGCTCATGGCGAGGCATTCTTTTGTTTATGCAAATATGACATCGGGAAATATATTCTTCTATCTCCTTTGAACAGCTTGGTAACCAGACTGGCATCTTGGCCCTCACTCTGCACTTAACGATTCCCAAATGACCGACGTGGACGTGCGCGTAAAGTATCCTCTCTTAGGCTTCTGGGGATTACTATCCGTGTTCCATGCATTAGTAATCCATCGTTGATAGACAATTCAAAGCGATCATTCCAAAACTCTTGTGCGTCCGGTGATATACGTGGTTTTTCTGGTCAGCCTTCAATTATGTATTTGATAACTACCTTTAACTGCTCGTCGCTTTCCTGAGCTTCCTTAATTCGCCTTAATTTTGTATCTGTAGCAAGAAGGTTTTCTAATATGTTCAGAACGTTGGTTTCTATGTCCTCCTCCAAGTTGGTTTCATCGACGTTCTAGAGCGGTTGCCTCGAAAGTGCATCAGTTACAACTAATTGTTTACCTGGTGTGTACTTGCTTTGAAAGCTAAACTACATTGCTCGCATCCTCATTCTCTGCAACCTGGGTGTGAAGTCATTCAAATTTTTAGTGGTATATATGGCAACCAGTGGTTTGTGGTCAGTTACCGTTACAAATTACAGTCCCAACAAGAAATCACGGAAGCGTTCGCAGGCCGATGTGATTACCTAGGCCGCCTTCTCTATCTGAGCGTATCGTTTTTCGCTTTCAGACAGAGTCCGCGAAACGTAACCGACTGGTCTCAGGTGGCCCATTCCATTAACTTGTTGCAACACGGCCCCTATACCGCGCCAGTGTAGACTATTGTACGAAAACTTGTATTAAACATCGCTAGGGTAGGAGGAGAAATGAGAAGCCGCTTGATGTTTTCAAATGCAGCCTGCTGGTCAGCTTAAATCGGAAGATTGTATTGCTGCGTAAAAGCTCATTTAGAGGATTTAATATCTGAGATAAATTTGGAACGAATTTACCTAAATTGTTCACCATTCCCAAAAATCGCCTCAGTTTCGCTGGAAGTGCTCCGGTACAAAAGAGATCCCAAATGGTAACCGCCTGAAACAGAATCGGCCGAAAGCTGTGATGAAAGTGGTAAGTAATTGACTATCGGAGGATAGTTTGATCTGCCAAAATCCCGAATTGGCGTCTAACTTTGAGAAATATTTTCCACTCGTAAGCTGCGCTAAAGAGTGTTTGGTCACTGGCATTGGATGAATCGCGGATATCTCCATTAGATTTGTTTACTATTACTCCCGACGCACACCATACTGTTGGCTGTTCTACCGCGAATCATATACTACACTCCAGTTTATTTTTCAATTTATCCATCAAAGGAATTGGCACTCTTCGAGCGGAATGCACTACGAATGGTTTTGCGTCCTTTTTCAGCTTAATTGTGTACTCACCAAGTAAGCATCCTAGACCCTGACAGAGTTCTGGGTATTCCGAAGTATAGTAAGATCGACACTGCTCAATTTGTTTGTGCTGCTACTTACTTGATTCACACGAGAGATTATTTGCAAAGCCTCACAGTCTTTTAAGCTTAGGAGCGGAGTTCCCAGCCCTTCGATGACATAAACACTTGTTATAATGGATCTTTGTTTGATCCATTTGATTTTTGCAGTAAACATCCCCGTGATTTTGAGCGGAATTCCGGTAGGTCCTGTAAGTACACGATTTGTTCGTTGAAGCTTATTTGACTTAAAAGCTGATTTCGAAACACTTGACGGAATTATTGTTACCGGCGCACCGGTGTCAACCAAAAATTTAACTATTGTTCCGTTCACGTGTACGTTCACATGCCACTGCTGTGTTGACTTATTCGCAGTGACGTTACCGAGAAACGTGTGGACTGTTTCATTTACAGCATTTACTTGATGCTTAGATGATTTGCACAACCTACTAAAATGATTCCACTTTCTGCACGATGAGCACTGCTTGCCGTTTCCTGGATACTGTGACCGCTGATGAAGTGTAGTACTACCACACCCCATGCACACTTTCTCCTGAGCGTGATTGTTGTGTGATGTTGGAGGCCTACTATTGCTGTTTTGCTTTTGGTCTAATTTGACATTGCTTTTAGAATTTACACTGTGTATCCTGCCCATGTGTTTGTGTGTGAAAATAGTTCTTGTTGTTGTCGGTGGACTGCGTCACTTTGTCTTTCGACGATTCGAATAGCGCTTTCTAGTGTTAGATTTGATTCTAACTGCAATTTTTCCTATTAACGTTTATCACGTACACCAACGACCAAACGGTCCCGAGTCATCACAAAAAGAACTGTACTCGTAATTCGCGGACTTCGATTTTTTCTCCTTCCATCTGATTTCTGGAGTTGAACTTCGCACGTTCATAGATGGCATTCCTTTTAATAACAAAATGGTTTTCAAATGCCTTTATGACATCTGCATAAATATCTATTTTAGCATCCACTAGGCTTAGAGATATGAACACTTCTTCTCCCTGTGGACCCATTAAGTAAACTAAGTTGTAAACTTGCTCACTGTTTGGTTTGTTAATTAAACCAGAGGCTACTCTGAATCTTTCGAAGCGTTTTTTCCACATTGGCCTGGCCAGTTCTCTGGTCGAAATGTGAATTGTTCAGAAGCTTGCACCGTAAAATTGCTTACACTCAACGAGGTGCTTGTAGTGTTTGTAGATGTACCTGCAGTAGGGCTGTTATCCGAAGGCATCTTCGATACTTTTCTGTCACACTATCACTTCGCTATCGGTCCACTATCACTTCGATTCAACTTATCGATCTCCCCGCTGCCGCCATGTAGTGTTTTTAGTAACACGTTAAAAGAAATATGTCCGCTTGAGTCCACAATTCAGTTTCAACTGACTTTATTGAATGACCTAAAGTAAAAGGTACATATGTATGAGTGCATTACACACCTTCTGGTACTGTTCCAAAGTGATTTGTAATATTTATGTATTTAGATTAACCACTGGGAATTCATATTTGGGACAAATGCTCGCTTAGTAATTCTAAATATTTCCCAGTGAAACTAATTTTCATATTGTCACTGACTGGGCTCTAAATACCATAAAATCCTTGGTCTTACTTAAATACTTAATTTAGAACTGAGTCGATGATATTACCTAAAATGAGCTTAAACGTGTTAACAAGAGCCACTGCGGTTGACTGCTAGCAGTGTTATGGAAGTGTCAACGAAAATATATCTTTTTCTGGGATTGTCACTGTAAAAGATTGCTAAAAAGAAGTTAAATGTAGTACTCGTATATCTCCAATCCGCCCTGAGCATCCAATTCTGCTTACTTCCAAAGGTTGAATGTTCAAAAACTTCTTTATTTTTGCATCTGTTGTGTACCAAAGAAGATATTTTTTGTACTTCCAAGCTTCTGTTCTAGGAAACACTGGCAACAACTACACCAAAAAAATACACACGGATGGAGAAAGGCTTATGTTAAATGTTCATAATACATTGTGAGGATGTAAATATTTTAGTATAAAAGATAAAAGCATAAAAATTATCTTCGTTTGGTACTAGTAGAACGGCAATTCAAAGTAAGACAATAGGAAAGCAGGAATTTACTGCCAACATAGGATCAAATTTAATTTAGTAAGAAAAAAGAACATATTGCAACTAGCATCCTGTATCAAATCATTTGAAAAAGGTGTGTTTTTGGTTCTTTTCAACATTTCCTTTCTACCGTTTATTGTATACTAGTTATTAGTATTTCTTCAAATACTCCTACTTTCATTTTGAATTAATTGGGGATTTCTATTTATTTTTTTTTTGGATAAATTTGTTTTTTATGGTTAAGTCCTATTACACAAGTGTCAATAGAGGTAAAGCGCGATTTATATACTGCATAATTATCTTCCTACACTACAATGGACTTCGTAGGCAGATTGTATACCAGAAATACAAAGGTAAACAACAAATGATGTCCGTTTGTCTCTGACTACGTACATACATATACTCGTAACTATACGAATCTGTAGATATGCAGGAAATACCTTTCCTATTTGAGCAACAAGATACCTCATATACCTTCATACCAAGCCGTATCTAGAAGTATATTCACATTCGTATTTATTAAGAGTGAACAAGTGTCCTTAGGGGTCAGGTAGAGAAGAGTCTTTGTTGATATTTCGGTTAAGGGACAAACAACAACAGTTTAATTGCCAGGACATGCAAATAGTATCCTACTATAGGGGCCAATATCCGATACCCATGCCAAACCAAAAACTGCACAATCCAATTGAATTGAGGGGTGGCTCACACCGGATTCCTACATTTAGCCATTGCTGTTCTGTTTTCGGTTTTTGCTACTAGTCTTTCAATTATCATATCGACAGGTCAATGATGATTTCCCACCGATTTTTCGCCTTGAATACCGAATACCTTGAGGGAATTTTATTGAAAATTCATTCGTACCATGTTTATCTACGAATGGGAGAGAAAAAATCTACCTGCTGGTAAATACAATTTACATGAGGAGCCATTCCGGTAAATACGAAAAGCTTGTGAAACGATTGAAAGGATAAGTTAATGTCCCGGAATTGTGGTGTGCCAAATTCATTTCATTCTCTCAATTAAGAGCAAACAAAAAAAGAAACATATCAAGTTGCGAGACAGAGACAACCAAACTGTTTTCCAGCAATTATCGGTAATCGTTAATCGTTCAACGATGTGAAATTTCAATAGTCCGTATAAACACATCCATCTGATATTTAACAGACAAATTAAAGGCAGATGGATAGACTCGGACAGCCGGGTGTTTAATCTTAATTATTATTAGTATCATATCGGTTTTTTTTATGCTCCCACGATGAGGTATTTTCGGGGGCAGTATTGAGGAAGAAATTCTAGGGCAGTAGTTTATGCCGGGACTAAACGAAAAGCGCTTGATTCGCTTTTCGTAAGATATCTGTAGCATACCAGTGCTCAATCAGCTACTACCTCAGTTTCAAGAATTTTGCTGAAATGAATTTTCTCGTTTAATCTTGACCCACATATCTTCACTTCTAACCCATATCTATGTTCTGTCTATCGCTATCGAAATTATCTTCGATCTGTCTTAACTAATCGTGTATCTGAGATCTATCGGCTTCTGCAGTCATAGTTCCAAAATTTCTTCTTGTTCTGTTCTATTATTCTGCATTGACTCGATGTCTTAGCTTTATACACAATAAAAGTTTGCATTTTATAAGGTGTGCTGGAAAATGTTTGGATTGATTTTTATACATACACTTGCGGTCATAAAAACCGCACCATATCAAAATGATTGGAAAATTGTTAATAACTACGATAATAATTTTTATAATGAAATGAAATTTTTGTTGAGTACTCCGCAGTAGTTTATAAGTATTTCTATCTAATTTCCATCTGTTTATTGAATCTTTGAAAAAAGATATTAACAAAGAAAGAAAAACCAGTTAATTTTCTTATTTTTTTAAAATATTTTAATACAGTCATTTGTTAACAAAATCAAACGATACATTTTTTATGTATGTGTATATAAGATGTTTAGATATGCCACTTTTACCAAAAAATTATCAATACCGAGTTGCTCCTCCTTTGGCGGTTATAACCGCTTTTATTCTAGAAGGCATCGAGTTTACTAGAAGTTCAGTAATATCCCTTGAAATTTCTGTGTTCCATACATGTTCCAGAACTTCATTTAGCTTTTTTTTACTCTCTGGTTTATGTTCAGCCACCTTACGTTTCATTGTAACAACAACTGTTCGATTGGGTTTAAATCGGGCGAATTAGCTGGCCAGTCTAGTCTAGTAATTCCGAGGTCATTCGAGGTCTTGAGCTGAAAATTATTGAAAGACTCTCGTTACTTGTCTGTTTATTATTTATAAAGTAGACATCTAGAAGTTGATTTATAACACTTTACTTACGGATTTGGCGTGGTGGCAAGGTGCAGAATGATCTTGAAAAATGCACTTGTCAGTATACGAATGATGCTGTTCAATTGCTGGTACCAAAAACTCCCTTACTACTTCTCCATACTTTTGAGCGTTCATAGTTCCATTAAAAAAGTACCAAGGGCCCGAAACGTAAAAAGAAAAACATCCCCAAACCATCTGGCTTTGAGGAAACTTCACTGTTTTGACTATACACTCGTCCTTGAACTTTTAACCTGCTGACCGTCGTACGTATGGCAAATTGTCGGCACACAACAAATTAAATTTACTTTAATCGGACCATATCACACATCGCCGATCACCCTGCGTCCAATCTTCGTACTTTTTTGCCCACGTCAAGTGAGCTTTTTTCATTTTTGTGGTTAGGAGAGGTTCCATATAAACCTATCTCCCGTAGCCGTCGGCGTATGGTTTCCGCGCTTAGATCAACTTGGTGAAATTCACTCAGCTCTGCTCTTATACGGACAGCACTTTTAAAGCGATCTTTCATACTAATTCGTTGTAATACATTGTCCGTCTTCTGGGTTGTTTTACGTTTTCCTCCCGAGCCTTTTTTCCTTTCCAGTGGATCCAATGTTTCTCTTAAAAATAGTAGAACAAATTGTCTGATAAGCGTTTGAAGTTTTAATTCTCTTCATCATCGGTAGCTTGGATAGGGGAAAACACATAAGATAATATATTTAATTTAATTTGATTTAATTAAATTTTTTCTAGATTATAGAACATTAGATTTCGCAGATGTAAGAAGCATTTTTGTGCAGTATATTGTGATAAACTATCATGGTATGACTCAAAAAATTTATTGTCAAAATTCGTGCTTTGTTCGACAAATTTATAGAACATTTCACCTATTTTTCCGTGCTCATAAATTGGCCTGTCCAGTAAGCTATTCGTCAAAGATCGATTAATTAACATCCACGTATACATTACTAACAAAACCCATCCACTACGGTCTAGAAAATGATATAGATCCTGTAAGCGATATTGTTTCCGAAGATACGAGTCTGTCAATATTGATGATGACCAGACACAATTTCAACAGGACGGCGCTACATGCAGCAACTCAACCCTCGGTTTCTTGAAATGAGAATAAGATTTCGCGAAATAGACCCTTCCGAGATCATGCGATTTGAAACCTCTCGACTACCAGCAACTATTGACGACTAGAAAGTCAATATTGCGATTATTCTTTTGCTCAGAAATAACAGGATAACCCTTTATAACGTGGTCGAGGTGTCAAATTCACTTGGTATAAAGATTCTGATGAAATCCTAAATAAAGGATATCTAGCCGAGATTGAAACAAAATCAGATAAATGTCGAAACATGTTCGTAAAATAAAAACATTTTTGCTACTCCTAACGTTGCTCTTTGATTCATATCTTTTATACATTTTTCATATGCCTACCACTTTATTGTAGAATTAAAACAATTTGTATATATTTTTTTCTTTTCAGCAATGACCCATCTCGATAAATTACGTCTATGGGGCAAATCGATACGTGTTATGGCTAGCAAGCATCAGGCTGTACAACTTCCAAAAGAAGGACAACCTGATGCTGGACTCACGCGTGACTACTCACAGAATCCATTGCACAGATTCAAAAAACCAGGAAGTAAAAATTATCAAAACATCTACCCACCATCGGCCACATTGCATTTAAGTAACATTCCGTAAGTATACTATAATACAGCATATCATTTTTTCCATACCAAAGGAGCATAACTCCGCGTCAGAAATTCTCTGATCGTTGTTGGGAATACACGCAAAGGGAATACCTCTAGTTAATTTTTGATTTAAACGCCTAATTCATCCTAGTAAAATTCCATGTTATCGGGACTGTTTACCCTTTACGTTTTGTCTGCTAATAACATACATACTTAAATCACCTAATTTTAAAATGAAGTGCTGTGCATTATCTGTAAAGATCGGTTATTTCGAGAGAAACGATCAAGTGTAGCTGCGTCTCCACAGAGGGGAAAATCAATTTTGACTGATGCTCCCATAAACCATGTTTAGATGGTGACTTTCGTATAGTGTAGCGCTCACTTGATAAAGTTTAATGGGGTATAAGTGAATAAGTGAATTGAAACACTTCTGTATCGGACACCGCATCTCTCACCCAAATACTCATTATTATCCATGAAGTTCACTACTCAACGATCAAACAAATAATGATAAAATGGAATAGGGACGGAACATTTCGGGTATGGAACGTGACTTTCCTCGGTTCAATGACCGTTTAGACCATTAGTACATGTTCGCATTAGCGCGGGCAGGAAGGTTGTCCGAAAGAGACTAAACGCTTTTTATTGAAGTAAGAAGAAGAAGGGTTACTTTCACCGAACATCCTTTTCTAAGTGCCTGGCCACACAAGCTTGGGATTGAAAGACATGTCGGGCGAAACATGTTTTAGTAAGTTCGAAAGAGAAAGGTTTATTGCACCAAAAATGCACCGAAAATCATATTCTTTCTACCTGGGCATGAATGTTTCGTTTCCAAATCATATCGTCTTTGACGTAAATTTTCATTTTGCAAGTGCTGCGATACGGAAAAGTTCGTTTCAGATTTCACTATTCCTCTAGCTGCCGAAAATTCTTTTATTCCAATGACGCCTTTTTTTGTGTTTAGCCACTTCGTTCAATGGCATGCCTTTTAATCCGACAAGTGGATTTTCGGGTGAAGCACGTCGTTTTTTTTCCATATCGTTCCATTTCTGACTAATTTTTTTATGGAAGTGTAAAGAAGAGGAAAAAATGTGTGTTTCAGGCCAACTGCTCAAATTTAAAAATTAAAAAATCTCCGATTCAAGTGTTCCGCTTGTCAAAAAGTCTTTCATCACTATGCAACTGTGAACACGACGTTCATGGGCAGGACTTTCATGCCCATGCGGCAGGCACTAAGAACCGAGGAGAGTCGCGTTACACAACGGAAATGTTCTGCCCCTATTCCATTTTATCATTTTATCCATTTATCGATGGTTGAGTAGTAACATTCGTGGAAGAAAGGTTTCTATTCACTTATCCTCCCTTAAGTAAATACGACATGACTGTCCACTGCGTAGTCAAGAGTCACGACCTAAACATCCATTTGCAGATATAATCTCTTCCAAGAGCAGTATTTTCAGTCGTGCTCCAGCTTTGAGCCCTGGTTCCGGTAAACGGCAATGGACTTTTATGTTCACGTCAATGAGAACAGGCACTTAAAGAGCGAGTTTAAACACACTTAAACGGCTCTCAATAGCGAGGAATTCGAGAGAAAGAGTTAACGCTGAAAACAAAATCAGAATGCCTTGCGACATCGTGTGTATAAAATGTTCAGCTCATTTTCGTACGAGAGAAAAAAAAACACTTTCTCAGCTACGTACATATGTATGCCAACAATGGTGACGGCATCAACAGCACCATTAATAGTAGGAGTAACAAGATCTACCACAGCGATTGCCACTGCATACTCAAGATCCCAACTAAAAAAGGCCAATGAATTTAAATTTGTCAACAAATGCAAAATTGTTTAGACAAGGAATCAGAAAAAGGAAAAGAAATTAAAATAAGCAATTTTGAGGATATTTCTAAGTTCGAACATGTTTGTTTTATTATTTTTTTCCTTTGATAAATGATTTATAATAATTATCCTTTTTTTTAATTCTCATGAAATAGCAATGATAGTGGTAATGAAAGTTTCTCCTGCTCCTAATCACTGGAAATTGATTATTGTTGCTTTTGAATAGACCATCCAAACAATCATCAGTTTTCTGGTTTTTCAAACTTGCAATAATATGATATTGTTAGATTATGTCAATGTTAATATTTTAGCTGACTTAGCCGATGTAGATATGGATTTTGCCTTCGTTTGATTTTAGATAGTTTTTGAATCAATCAACTTGACTAAATTCTTGTTTAGACCATATCTTTTTAATGTTTCACAGAAGCAATCATGTTGCATATGGAGCGGCGTCCTTTGATTTAAGACGCCGGCATTCAACTTGGTTATAAAATACCTAGAACTATGAACCAATGTATAACTATTTTAATAAAATTGACATCGCTGCTCTTAAATCAAGTTTGAACCTCGAACTCTGGGATAACGTTTTCAATTTGCAGGAATCATCGTTTCTTTTTTTTATTTGTTTCTCACAAAGCTACAGTAAAACTGTACTATATAGCCTCTGTATTGGCAGAAATAACGACAATTTCAGGTTTCATAAGCCCATGGATGACTATTTCCTTACTCAAAAAAATTGTAATGAAAAAACAAAGTAAAACCAGCAAAAGTTAAAAACCATCCGGATAATATACCATAAGACTTTAAAATTATTTTGACAAACTCTGTCTAGAGTTAACAAAATTAAGATATATAGTATCTTTAAATAATGTTTCTGAACCTTTGCAAGTTGCTAACTTATTTCATGATTTTTTTTTTTCAAATTTGAACTGTTTGCATTAGTCTTCAAATGTGGATAGTTTTGCTTGTCAATGTAAATATACTTTAGAACAAAGGAGTTTTCAACCTCAATCTTTTTTCTTTTTAGAATTTATCGTACTAGAAATCCATTAAGTAATAATGTCTCTTAAAACGAATAATTCTTCTTCTTCAGATCAGCTCTAGCTTAATTTTAAAGCAGATTGCTTTTCATATTGCAGATGTTTGAAGTTATATCTTTAACCTTTGTATTAGGTAGTTAATCTTTCCGGATTCCATGAAAGCTGCAATAATTTCTCTCCATAAAAAAATCGACGTCATTAAATAATTATCGTCCTATTTCCCTATTGTCTGTGTTTTCTAATAAAAAATTTTCGAAAGAGGAATGAAGTCGAGAATAATGACTGCCAGTACGGTTTTAGAAGTGGAAGGTCTACGGAAAGTGCCGTGTCTAAACTTACTAACAGGCCTAAATACATCTAAAACTTTTAGTGATCTGTTCATAGATATTATGCGTGCGACAGGGTGGACCAGGGCGGTTATTACTTAACCTATATTAAGAGGGTTTTAACGGTGTTATCTATCAAAAGTTGTTTTAGTCCGTAGATATAAATTTTTTTGGGTGACCCTTCCTCAAGGCTCTGTTTTGTATCGCATCCTATTTTTGTTATAACATATTTCGATTCTCTGTTCGTTCAAACTTTCCGAAGCAAACTCACTACTTTCGTTGACGATACTGCTCTTGCTAACTTTCATTCCAATTATTTTAATCTGTTTCTAGGTGTCAACTAAGATTTAGAGATACTGCGAAGGTGATTCATCCACCATACACTCGTAATTAGCACTAAAACGAAATATATGTTTTTAATTTCAAGGCAACAGCATGTGATGATTTTACTTTAATGTATCATTCACCGAGTTGCTTAAGATCGACCGTGTAGACAATTTTAAATATGCACCTGACTATTATTTTGAATCATAAGTTTAATTGGAAGGGCCACACTTCACCCTAAAACAATACCTAAATAGAGTAGTTAAACAGCTCTAGAATTTAAGCCTCTTCTGTAGTTTCTCTAGTTTAAAACTAGTTTACAATGGTTTATTTAAATCTTAGCTAGAGTATGGGTTATCCTGTTGAAGTGTCTCTTATTTCAGTAATTTAAAACTTCTGTTAACAACGCAAATAAGAATTAAAAGAATAAAAAGAATTGTTCGGCATATTGAAATCTTTACCCAATAGATGGTATTTAAGATATCATAGATCTCACTCTCTGCTAGGCTTCACAGGTTTGGGAAAAGGTCCAAGCAGAAACTCGAAGAATTCATAATGAAATGTGAAACAATGAGCCTGACGATCTATGAAATTTTTTCCTTTAAACAAAGTATGTATCTTTGTATTAAACTGAGGGTAGTAAGCCCCATCTCTACCCTTCTCATTATTTTTCCGGTTATTGATTGTAATATACCTTGAGAAGAAAGGGTCACATGGGTTAATTCGCAGATGGCCACCCTTTAGATTTACTCAAAAAAAAAAAGCAGGGGGGCAATTTTTCCAACCCCCGTTCACTATTCTGTCTGTGTTATTGTCCAGGGAACCTGTGCACGATGGCCGAAAGTCCAATGTAATGTTTCTTCAGAGAAGTCTTTTTTCGTTCTTTTGAATATAAACGGATCGGCTTGTTTTTTTTCTCTCCTCTTCTGTATTCAGCTTTTTTTCTTTTTTCTTTTTTTTTTGTTCTTTTTACTACCTTTGCTATTGAACAAAAGACAGAAAAAGGATTAAAGGAAGCCCCCAGCTGGAGGGAATTCTTACATCTTGTTACGGGGGGGGGGCATAGAACAAAAGCCCACCTACATTAAATCCTTTTCTTTTCATCAATTCATCAATCAGAATCACAGTTGTAAGCAAAAATTTTGACAGGAAATCTAGATTTTTTTTTTTCTTTAAAATACGATGAAGAGGTTAGGGTTCAAGAAAATATGTATACCTATCAACTTACCTGGCGGAACCCACCTTTAGGAGGAAGCCTTTATAAAATTGTGACAAAACTTTTCCAGAGATTTTTGTCTTCCTTTCACTTACTGACTAGTTAACTGGGTTGGAAAATCTAAAAGGAATCATAGAAAAAACAAAAAAAAAAAAAATTTTGATGGGAATAGAAAAAAAAAACTTTAGTTTTGGTGATGTGGAGGGATAAGGTTGTGATGAAATGTTCGGGTTTTACTTTGTCTTTACCTTTGTCCCAGTTTTGAAACTGAAAACTCAGAATTGAGAACGGAACAAACTTTTATTTCAGGTTAACATGACTTCGGAAAGTAGCATCTTGAAAGTGAAATTGGTGCTGTCCTTGTTTTCTGAATAAGAAAGAAAAAAAGTTAAAATTTAGGTAGGTGCTGCTTTGCATAGAACCCTTAAATTTGTATAGCCCGTTGATATGAATACATTAGCAAAGATGAGGATATTTCTTATTTTTGAAGGTGTTGCATTGGTCCCTTCATCAGATTTCTCAGAAATTAGACGAATTGTACCCTTCGTAGATCGCTCATAAATTTAACGCAAATTTAGCGGAGCTCTAATCTTGAAAACATTTTGAATTAATTTCGATGGGTCATTGAAAATCGTAGTAAACCTTTAATTGCAAATAGATCTATTTTCAATAATTCAAAATCGCTTATACTATATTAGAGAGCACTGAATATGAAGCCGTAAAAAATCGTAGTCTCATCAAATCGCATTTTACTTTAAACGTCAAAGGATTTTGATTGCCGACATGTTAAATTAAAAAAATTAAATATAAAATTCTTTGAAAAATTAAAAATATTCCCGAAATACAAACCAATTAATTAGAAAAAAAAAACACTATAAACTGTGCCATATACAAAAACGTTTTATGGAAAAATACAAGAAAAATAACGATTAAGTTTATCTATCACCTGAGAGCACAGCAGGACCACATCAACGGCAGCTATGGTGACATTTTTGTTTTTTTTCATTTTTGCTTCTGGAAATATCCCCAGCTCACGGTACATAAGTGTTAGAAACATTAAAATTTATTACCTCCTGCAAATACAAAAGCGAACTAAGCAGTATCAACTACGTCGTTATTCAAGACCACCCGCTAATTCGCCCTTTCATAACAGGTACCTGTTGTGTCTCTTAGTGGGGGCAGGATATCATAGGCAATATATTTTTTTTTTGTAATGATATTGGAAGGGTGATTGTTACATCGGAATAGCAAATATCAAAAGGCAAAAAAAAATATCTTAAGTTGTACAATTTTATATTTTTTTAATCAGGCTTAGTTCAGAATTCAGTATTTCATCTTTCGACACTTTGGTATAATTGCCGTACTTAACTATACGACTATGTCCTTTGTTAGAAAAAAATTATTTATTTTTATTTTTTTCATTTCGCAGATCATCTTGTACAGAGGAAGACATCAAAGAAGCCTTTACTGCAAATAATTTTGAAGTCAAAGCTTTCAAGTTCTTTCCGTAAGTATTTATTTTTAGTTAATTATAAAAATGAAAAACATTGTTGGTTCTGAAGTAGAATAAATTAATGTAATACGAATTTATATGTACCTATGTATATTCTATGAAAATCTATCTGGCCAAAATTCCTATTTCTTCTTCTTTTTTCATTAACTATTGAAATACGTAATGCGTATAATTACATCTATTTCTACCATGTATCTGCGTTGCTACTACGTCGTTTATGGGATTTGCTTAATTTTCAGACGTTAGTATCATTCCACACGCTCTATTTCAGATCACTAAGTGAGCCCAAGTGTTTGCTGATATTTTTGCATTTGAGTCTTCCACTTATGTTATTCTTCTTTCGCTCCCTTCTTTGAACCTCGGGTGAAATGTCAGCCCCCATTGCTTTCTTGATGAGATTTTCCAACGACTTTCGTTGCTGATTTGTTCACAGCCTACTATCAGTTTCGCGTATTTTTTATTGAATTACGTTTTTATCACACCCGTTGACTTTCGTGAAATTTTTATTTGCTTTGTGTCTTTTTTTTCTTTAGATTTCTCGTATATTATTGTATTTTACCCAAGACTGCGATGCGTATGTGAAAGCTGAACGTAGGGTTGTCGTTTATATTACGTTTATAAGTGCAAGCAACTTTTCAGGTCATCTTACGCTAACACAATGTGTGGCATCCCGTAATACCAGAGCCTAAGTATCTACATTTTGCACGCTTAGAAAAATTACTCTTAATAACCCATCGACCGCACCAGCTGAGTTTACAAGGTCAAAAAAAGACCAACGCTTATGAAAGCGCTATCATCGGCATAAAGAGGAGCATTGGTTGCGGGCTGGGCGTGCTGTGCCAATAGAAAATCTGACACGACATTAAAAATCGATGGGCTTTGAACACTGCTTTATTGTATTCCGACTTTAACTTTAACTTTAACTTTAACTTAAGGAGCTTAGCCAGCAAGGTGATAGCAACTCCGGTTTTAGTTCAAAAATTGTAGTCAACACGAGCTGCTCTGCGTGAATTAGTTAATATGTTTCCCGACCGACTTTTCTGTTGCCCCACTGGTAGTCTCCAAACTTACACTTCGGCTAATCGCATTAGACATTAATACACCGCAGATGTTTAATTCCGTGCAAAAAATTGTTCACCATTTCCGACAGGCAGAAAAAAATCTGCGCCAATATTTTGCAAGCTGTTGCGTACGAGGTCGCAATTAATTTTTGTTGCGAGAACAACCAAGAAATCTTTTATAAATAACCTTTTCATTTGTCTCTCGTTGATTATTGATCTTCTGTCAACGGCCTCGCCACACTGAAAGCATCGGTTCCAAATGTGCCCGCATGGGGCCAGTATGTTAGAAGAAGACTATTTGTAAGTTACTTAAGCTAATTTTTAAGCATTTTTTTTGTCTAGCATGTAAGAGTAAATTAAGTAAAATAAATAAAAATGTATTTAAACTGAAAACTGAACTGCATCGGTTCCAACTAGATCACCGAAATCAAGCAGTGTTGGGCGCGGTAAGTACGTAGGTGGATGACATGGGAACTCAGTACTCCTCGTGCTGTTGACATGGGCATAGTACCCCGGCGTTAGATCCCGGACCCTACAAATTAATTTGTATCGTTCCTTTGATAATAATCATAATAATTATTGATCTTCTCAATAACCTTGTTTTTTGTGTTATGTGTTGGTTGTTGTTCAACCATCTACAGGTTTGTAGTCGTTAGGCCCTTAATCGTTAAGGATTTTCGATTATTTCGCTTGGGGAACAAATCTTTTGGCTTTATACCTTCGCTCTAGAGACACTTATTTTATCCTTTACGGCACCAGTTGGAGAAAATAACGAACCAGTATTTCTTCTTCCCCGCATTAGACAAAGTATTATGTACAGTTTTTCTCCTGCCCTCAAGATATTGCCATTCGTCTTGATAAGGTTCAATGCTTCTACACTACATATAAAACAGAAGTGATATCATAAGGGAAAATTACTTCGTTAACCAATTGTCTCTTTAGTCCAAAGGAACAGTAGTTGAGAGGTCATTCATCCTTTGAGTTCCGTACTAAAATGCTTGTCAAAATAAACTATGGATCTTATTTATGTGAACTCTTTCACATCTTCATGTCGATTATGTCCAAGATGTGGATGTTGTATGTCTTTTCTTGTACAATCTTGTCTCTGGCTTGAAATTACATCGATCCCTCGATGCACATACATAACATATGGGCTGAAAAGTCCATAGTTTTATAGTAAAACACAAAATTTTTGCAAAATTCAACTTTATTTATCAATATAGTTGCCTTCGAGGGCGATACAACACTGATTGAAACGATTTTTCAATCTTTCGATACCAGTTTTGTAGTACGATTTCGGTTTAGCATCAAAATAGGCCTCTGTTTCGGCGATTCGGTCTTAAATCTCTTTCCGGCGAGCATTCTTTTGAGGTCTGCGAAAAGATAGTCGCTGGGGGCCAAATCTTGAGAATACGGTGGGTGGGAAAGCAATTCGTAGCTGAATTCATTCAATTTTGCCATCGTTTTTATCGACTTGTGACACGGTGCATTGTCTTGATGAAACAGCACTTTCTTTTTCTTCAAATGCGGCCGTTTTTCTACGATTTCGCCCTTCAAACACTTCAACAACGCAATGTAATAATCGCTGTTGATAGTCTGCCCCTTTTGGAGATAGTCGATGAAAATTATTCCATGTGCATCCCAAAATACGGATTCCATAACCTTGCCAGCCGAGGGTGAGGTTCGCCGCCTGCTCGCCACTCAGCTGACTGCCGACTTGACTCTGCTGTGAAGTGATGGAGCCAAGTTTCATCCATTGTCACATACCGACGCAAAAATTCGGCTTTATTGCGGTTGAACAGCTGTAAACACTCCTCGGAATCATCAACACGTTGTTGGTTTTGGTCGACTGTGAGCAAACGCGGCACCCACTTTGAACAGAGCTTTCGCATGTCCAAATATTCGTGTATGATATATCCAACACGCTCTTTTGATATCTTCAGAGCCTCAACTATCTCGATCAACTTCACTTTATGGTCATTCGTAATCACTTTTTTGATGTTTTCATCTGAAACAGCCTCTTTTGGACGTCCACTGCGTTCATCATCTTCGGTGCTTGTAGGACCACTTTTAAATTTTTCAATCCACTTGCGAATGGTTAGTTCGGCTTGTGCAGAGTCCGAGTAACACTTATCAAGCCATTTCTTTGCATCGGCTGCATTTTTTCCCATCAAAAAGCAATGATAAATCAACACACGAAATTGCTTTGAATCCATTTTTTCACAATAACAAAAGTTGCTTCACTCACAACGCTATATCTCGAGAACTAATCGTCCGACAGCTGTCAAATTTATACACGTATCTTTTGAAGGTTGGTACTAACTGAAAATGGTATGGATTTAATTCAAGTGGTGCCCTCTCTTAGAAACGGCACGGACTTTTGTCTCATGTGTTAATATACAGGGTGAATGTCTCGAACTCCAACTTTTTAAAATGCTATAATTTTTTTATTTTTTGATAAATTTTATTGTGCCAAAGCAAAAAATGTTGGAAAATACATCAATTTTCAAACTGCATCAGTAGTTTTCATTATGTCCACCTTTGGCGCGAATAATGGCCTTGAGACGGCCGAAGAAAGCATCGCACGCTGCACGCAAGTGGCTCTGCAGTATTTTGGCCTATTCCCGTCGAAGTGCTTGTTTGGGGTGGTCCAAACTTTGGCAGACAGGGAAATCCAACGGATTTGCATCCGGAGAATTTATAATCCATTGTGTCGAAGAAATGAAGTGTGGAACATTGTTTTTTAATCAATCTTGGTTGACGCGCGCTTTGTGAGACGGTGCCGAGTCTTGTTGAAATGTCCACGGTCTCCGACCGAAATGATTGTTTGCCCAAGGCTTCAATACTGCCTCTAAAACAGTTTCACGGTATACGATCGCATTAATTTTGACGCCTAGGTCCAAAAATACGAGCGTAGAGCGACCATCGGCGGTTATGGCGGCCCAAACCATCACCATCGGTGCTGTCTGCTTTCTGGTGACCGTCCGAAGGAGTAAATTTTCGAAGGACCTCTCTGGCAAGTAAACTCGGTCTTTTTGTTTGTTGACATATTGCTCGATAACAAATGGAGACTCATCGGAAAAAACCAAATTCGGCAACTCACCACTTTCGTGCAAGCGTAGCAACTCCTTCGCTCTTTCGACTCTAACTTTTTTTTGTTGCGGTGTAAGATCGTGTGCTTTTTGGAACTTCAATGGCTTGAACCCAAGCTCATTTTTCAGTATGTGTTGCATCCGTTCCAACGATATGTTGACCTCACGAGCCATTTTTCTTCCACTTCGACGCGGATTTCGCTCAATTCGAGCCTTCACTTTCCGAACCATTTCTGCCGATGTTGCTGCTTTTTTATGACCACCTCCATGGCGTTTTGTAATGCTGCCAGTATCACGGTAACGAGCTATGGTTCGAGACACAAATGATTTATTCACGTTGAGGTGGTGGAGGGCTCTAACGATAGCTACTTGTGGTTTTCCAGCCAAATATAAAGCAATCACACTATCACGTTTGAATTCCAGCCCGGATAAAAATTTTTCAACACAACTGAGACAGACGCAAATCGTTTAAAGGCTTTTAAATAATAAAATTATCAAATCATTGATGGTTTGGAAATTATAGCAGTCTGAAGTTGGTTGCAGTTCGAGTCATTCAGGGTGTATACAGGGCAGTTTAAATGCAGTTTAAATTCATACTTTCATCCAACCAAATTTTTCAGATGAGTTGGTACCAATTTCCCAACTGCTGCTTTAAACAATTCGGCGGGTAAACTTTCAACCCCAGTCGCCTTATTGTTTTTCAGTTTGAGCTGTCATCTTCTAATTTGAGGAGACTATTCTTCTGAATTTTCTTCATAAAAGTAGGTGCTTATCTATGAGACGAAAGTTTCGAATATACCTAGTCCTGCCAAAAGTTCTGTTACAAATATAAAACGTTATAAAAAAAAACCTGCGAACCTATTGTATTCAAAATTATTTCATTTAGTAGCGCATAATACTCTTTATTAAAAAAAAATTGAGTTCACTCGAAATGGCGTCTTTTTGCTTTAACACAAGCTTCCAAGCAGTGTGGCCATTGGGTTATAGCGGCACGTACGGTTTTCATGGAGATCGTCGACGCTGCTCTGGTTAATGCTGTTTTAAGGCTTTCCAAATTTCTGCAAGTCATGTTCTCCAATTCTGACCACAAACCATAATCCAGTGGATTCAGATCTGGACTCCCCGACGGTCAATTTTCAACTGTTATAAAGCCAGGAAGATTGACTCTGAGCCACCCCTGCGTGGTTTTGGCTTTGTGCGCTGGAGCAGAGTCGTGTTAGAAGATCCATCTGTATCTATTGAAAAGGGCATTGGTCAAACCCTTCACAACACTCTCTAGCACATCTTCTTAGTAAACCTTTGCACCAGTTTTTACGCCTTTTTCACAGAAATGGAGGGATGTGACACCATGGTGAGAGACCCCCCACCAAACCATTACGGAAGCGGGCTGGTGTCCACGTTGAACTCTTGGAACAACTTTCTCCCTTCCTCAGATGAAGTGGCATAAATTTTGTCATTTTGTTTGTTGAAAACTTCTTCCACGGTAAGAATTTTCTCATCCGTAAACAGAATGTTTTCATGGCCATTGTCCGGCTTGCCGCTGCAAAAATCGCTTGCATTTTTAATTTTTTTTTTTTAATTGATGAGTTAGAAGATGACCCGTGGTCCGACGATAGGCTTTCATATGAAGATCATCCCGAATCAGTCAAGACATGGGTCTGGTTGATATATTCAATATATGTATATCCTTGGACACGATCTTCTGCTTCCTAAGGGGAAGCCTTTACTACCGCATTCGTACGGACGACGCGCGGGCTACCACTTCTTGGCCTGTCCTCTACTCTAGACAATACCCCGATTAACGATATTCCGAGTGGTTTTAGCAAATTTGGCCAGCACTCTTTCCGCACTTATGCAACACTATTACCGCGACTTGATTCTCTTTAACGCCCCACTCCATATTAATAGTTTGCAAGCTAAAACCAAATTGACTAATATTCTTCACTGATCAGTAGAAGTGTTCTAAAAAAAAAGTTAACGGTTCTATTCCCACAAGAAGTTTTGAACCATAAGCGCTGGAAATTGTGTAACAGGACTTATGGCAGAACTAGGTAAATATATAAATTAATTAATATCACAATACTTCGAACGCACGAAGAACCAGCCCTTCCCACTCACTGTATTATTTTGTCATTTTTATGCGCAGCGAGATTGGCCGAGACTTAAACCCAGACATTCTACGTAATAGTAGTCAGCGAACTAAGGTTCGTGGTTAACCATTTCTAGTGTAAAATGATAGACCGTTCCTGTTGCTACATTTACTCGCCGGCGTCAAATCAAAGATTTGTTTTAAAGACCTAATTAAACTTAGCTCATAAAAGACAGCAATGGTGAGCAGTGGTGTCACTGGTCTACTACTCGTGTCTGTGATCGTACTACATTTGATGCTATTGTAGTCATCCGATGTCGAATTTCCTAATCTTATGTGAGTTCTGAAATACTCAAATCCGTATCTTAGCTAACACTAGGTAAAAGGAAGTTTAAATATCCCAGATAGTGGACACATGTTTTCGAAATGGAAGTCCGTTGGCAGAGGTGGTATCGTGTAGTCTCCGATATCTGACTACGCTATTCTACTTTTAAATTGAAATCGCCCAAAATGATTTTTGAAAATGTGCTCGTAAGATCAATCCTATGGTTCATACACGTAAGTAAAAAAAAAAAAATAGATCATACCGGCTTATATGCATATTTCTATGTTTTTTTTGCTAATCCGAGCAAATACCACACAGATTCATTTGAAACTATAGCCAAAGCCAGCGATGGCCTTCAAACTCTTGAAGAATCAGCTAAAGTACTGATTGGTTCCACCCATATTTCGCTCTTTTATGACTTCGATCACTTCCAGGTGTTTGAAAACAATTTTTAATATTCCTTGATCAAAATGTTCCCGCACCACGCCACCGTGTGGCGCTCCTATTGTTCCGGTTTGAGTTCTGGTTTTTCTGTTAAGTTGGTAAATCTGTTGTTAACATTCCCTTTAAATCTTAGCATCATAGCTTGACATTTGCAAAAGTTACGTAGCCAAGAGTACATCCATCTCTGTATGTGTTGGCGATTTTTTACAATTTTAGAAATGGATTTAAATTTGCAACAACGAACTTGTATTAAATTTTACGTAAAAAATGGATTTAATGGTGCGCGAACGTTGGAAGTGTTGGAAAAGTGTTCCGGTTACGATTCTCTAAAGAAAACGGTCGTTAACCAGTGGCACGAGCGGTTCAAAAGTGGTCGCGAGTCAATCGAAGATGATGAACGCTGTGGCAGACCATCGACATCGAAAACCGACGAAAACATTGATGAAGTAAAAGAAATGTTGCTCAGGAACCGCAAACTAACCATCAGAGAGATAGCGGAGGACTTGAACATTGCCTATGGATCCGTCCAAGACATTTTGGTTAATGATTTGGGTTTCCGTCGTGTAGCAGCAAAGTTGGTGCCAAAAAACCTCAATTTCATGCAAAAAAAAGACGTCGCAAAAGAGATGATTTGCGAGGCTAAATCCGATCCCACATTCATCAAAAGGATCATTACTGGAGACGAGACGTGGGTTTATGAGTACGACATCAGGCAAGTGAATGGCATTCACCAAATGAGCCGAGACCAAAAAAAACACGTCGTTTTCTGTCAAAAAAGAAAGCAATGCTCACGGTTTTCATGGATTACAACAGTGTAGTGCATCATGAATTTTTGCCAGAAGAGTATTATTTGGGCGTTATGAGATGTTTGCGTGAAGCAATTCGCCGAAAGAGACCAGAATTGTGGACAGAAAACTCGTGGATTTTGCACCATGATAACGCACCGTCGCAGAGTGCCATCATTATTTGCAATTTTTTCACGAAAAATGCAACAAATACGAGTACCATCCAATAGCCACCGAATTCACCTGATTTGGCTCCCTGTGACTTCTTTATGTTCAATCGAGTTAAAAAACCACTACGGGGAACGCATTTCAGCAGCCTACAGGAAGTAATGGAAAAATCGCAGGAAGGACTGATGGACATACCGAAAACCGAATATAAAAAATGTTTCGAGGATTGGATCAAGCGCTGGCATAAGTGTGTTGCAGTCGATGGGGATTACTTTGAAGGGGGCAATATAGATTTAGATGAATAAACTTGTATTTTTAATTTTCTCAATAAACTCCGGGAATTTTTGATCAAGGTGGTTTATATACAGGGTTATTCATTAACATAACTTTTTTGTAATACATGTATGGATGTGTTTAGAGTATTTTTATGTTGGTTTGAAATATATATAATTGATGCCATAACGTGTGAAATATGTAATCACTCATGTGTTTTCCAAGTAACCGCTTGTATGAGTGGATGCGCTATATGAAGTGCATAAGTTGATTCGAATTTTGGAAAATTGTTGTTAACGCTTTATATGAGAATTTTTCCAAGTCTTAAAGTTGGCCTTCTGCCGAGTATAAATGTTTTCATATGCACAGATACATACATATACAAATCTGTGGTAGTTCTTTCCAATAATAATATATGTATTTTCAATTTGCCAACTCATTCTCATTTTTTATTTTACAGCAAAGACCGCAAAATGGCTCTCTTACAACTTTCATCTGTAGAAGAAGCCGTATTAGCCCTCATCAAGATGCATAATCATCAGCTCTCCGAATCAAATCATTTACGTGTTAGCTTCTCGAAATCAAATATATAAGTGATAATTTTTACTTCAATCAGCTATTATTAAATAAAATTGCAAAAATCAAGTAGAAGACAGTGTTACCGCGGCGGTAAAACAAACAAACAAAAAATCACCCACGGAAACCCAACAGTTTACCATACCCATAGTCATAATCATATCCTCACATTAAAGCAAACAAAAATAATCGGACAGTAAATTCATTAAACAATTTGAGCTGCAACCCGTCATCAAAAACACAAAAGCTAACAAAAATAAAATAATTACTTAATTAAACTTAAACCCAATTTTAGAATCAAAATTTAATAAAACGTGTATTTTAAGTATACAGATAAAATAAAAATAAAAACGAAAAAAAAAACAAAAATATCGCACAGACATTCAACAAAAAAAATTCTATATATATATATATATACATATATCTATACCTACTATATATTTAAATATACAATTTGAAATTAATAATAACAAAAGAGAAGAGTTTCGTTTTTAATGTAAAATTTATGTAAAACAAAAACATATATATACATCTATATATATATATATATGTATATTTGACAATTTACGTAGATATGTTTGGAAGATGAAGCATTATATATATATATATATAATTATATAAATGTAATTTTTAAGTAAAAAACAAACAAAACAAAAATCATTGCAAATAGAAAAAAGAAAACAAAAATCAATGTCACAAATAAGAATTTTTAGCATAAAGACAGACAGAATGGAAAATGCAAAAAAAAAAAACACAAACTGATTTTTTGATAATTTTTACAACAAAACAAATACATATTTTATGCATGTATTTAAAAAAAAATTAATAATAATAAGAAACCAAAATAAAATAAATGTAAAAAGAAGTAACGATTTTATGGCAGCCATTAAAACCAGACAAGCGCAGTAATGCGAACAGGATATTAAAATCAACAAACCGATTTAAAACACAAAACAACAGAAATAGTAGTTATTTATCCCAACGATAAATTGAATTGTTATTATCAAGACAAAAAAAAAAAATCAACACTATATTTAAATATAGTGAAAATAAAAATGAAAGAAATACAATCAAGTCACTAAAGTTATATAAATATAAATGTATTCGAAAAACAAAACATCATAATAATAATTAAAAAAAACAAAAACAAATCCCAAGACTTTTGAAGTTATATTTATACATGAAAATACAGTTAAAAAATAACAGTAAAAACAAAGGTATCTGTATATTGTATTTTTATTCAATACAATATTTTATTAATCAAACGTGTGTGTATATTTTTTAAATTAAAATCTTATTTAAAATTTAAAATGAAAAAAAAAAAAACAAAACAAAACAAAAACACATCAAACGCTTAATTTTGTTAAACTTAGAATTAATTCCGAAACAAAATAAATATTAAATCCTAAACTAATATATCAATCATTAAAAATAGAAATAAAAACAAAATCAATAACCTTACAACAAAGGATTACAAAACATTTAAATAAATGTAAAAGGGAGTTTTTAAATTAAGGAATTAACCGATAGGTAAAAAAAAAAAAACAACAAACAAATCGTATTTCATAAGCAAAAAAAAGTAAAAATTAAAGAAAAACTTAGTTATTACAAAAGTATATATGAATATATATTGCTGTAGTTTTTTGATGAACAAACAATTAAAAGATGACACGGATACACACAAGGACACAATAAAGGACACAAATTAGTTTTATTAATTTAAGTTATAAATATTTTTTTTCTCCCTTGTAATCGAGATAATCTCATTTGAAAAAAATTCAAAATATTTTTAACTATAGCCAGAAGAAAAATAAAAATTATATTTTATAAGATGAAATAAGAGAAAAAGTTGTTAAGCAGTTGTTTTCCTCATAATAGTTATATAAATATGTGTATATGCATGTATTTCCCTATTTCGTATCTTTTTATTTTTTTATTTTTTTTTTTTTATTTTTAAATAAATTTGCGTACTAATAAATAAAAAAAACAAAGAAATGTTAAATTAGAAGTATTATTAGATACGTATAAAGAAAACATTTTTTTTTTGATAAAGTAGAAGATTATTTTTAAATTGTTTTAGTAGCATGCCAATTCATAAGAGAAATAAAAAAGAAATACCGAGTATGGTAATTCAAACCCATACATATATCTCAAACGTGTAATTTTAATGATTGTTTCTACAAACAAAAAACATCTCTAAATCTAAAAAAAAACAAAAACAAAAAAAATCAGTTAAAACAAATAAATCGGATATATGTTAAACAAATTGTAGTTGAATTGTTTAACGCACAATAAATAAAATGATTAAAAAATAAATTTAAAACTCAAAGAGGGCCTATGGAAACAGAAATAAATTTTCATAAATTATTTCAGCATGTTTAATCTTTCTTTTTTGTTATTAATTTTATATCAAAAAAAAAAAAACGAATTGAAAAGAGAAAAAGGAAAAAAAAAATACTTTTATTTTGTTATTCTTTGTTTTTTTTTTTCAATTTTTCGTTAAATTAAACATCCTTTTTTTATCTATGTATAAATACAAAGTTCCTACTTTAAATAAAAAAAAAATTTCAAAAATACATCATAAAGTATATTTGCTTTTCATTCAAATTCAAAAGGGAGTGTTTAAAACGTCCTGTTTTTATTTGTAAATCAAATTTTGAAGTAAAAATAAAATAAATTTTAAATATATATATGTACTAATATATATGTATCATTAAAACTAAATAGGGTCCAAGTTTTAATAAAGAAGAAAATTAAAAAAAAAAAAAACACACACACAAGTCAATATCATTACATAAAAAAATATATGTACATTAATAAAACAAGGCGAATTAAAAAGTTAAAGAATACACAAGAAAATGGTGATATTTATAAATAAATAAAAAAAAAAATTAGCGAAGAAAAAAATACAATTTATTTCCTTTTTCTCTTAAAAAAAAAAAAATTAAAAATCGTATAGTATCGTTCTATGTTCTCTTTCTGGATAAAAATAACTCAAAAACGAGATACAATCAAATAAATAAATTTAAAAATAAAACACTTTCCATGTTTGTTGTTACTTGAAATGATCGTCTATTACTGTATCCTACCTATTCGCATTATCGTAAGAAAACTCACATTTTATATCGTCAATACATGTATACAAACATAAAATTATGGTCTTTGTTTTTAACTTACCACTTACATATGTATACACATTTGTGTGCATGTGTGTTTTTTTTTTTCCTTTTTGTTATTTGTATCAACCTCTTAAAAAATCATAGTATTAAAAACAAAAAAAAATATTTAAAAGAATGTGAAGAAAAAAATTGTTATGTTAAATATTATTATACGAAAACAAAATTAAACGAATTGTTTCTCATTAAAAAAAAAAAAACGGAAAACATGAGTAATTGAAAAAAAATATATATATTTGTTAGTTTACAATTGATATAATATTTTTTTTTTATATATGTATAATTAATGAATAAACTAAGAATTTATGTTTAAAGGAACAATGCTGAAAATGAAGATAAATGCAAGATAAATTTATATGCCCAGTTAAGATTTTTTTTTTTTTGTAATTTTTATTAAAGCAGTTAATTAGTTTTAATGAAGCAAAGAAAATCATTGTTAGTTTTTACTAGTATTACTTTTTACCCTCTCCTCTTCTCTGTTTTTTTTTTTGTTTTTTCTTTTTTTGTTCTGTTTTGTAACTTGTAATGCGTCCTGTGTTTTGTGTTTGCCTTTAACTTACTTTTTTGAGATTCATTTGTGTTTTTCTCTCTTTTTTTGTTTTTTTTTTTTTATAATATATGTTTAATGTTCAATTAAGTTTATGGCAGCTTGTTTATAAGCAATTCGAATTTTGAAGTATTTTTTTTTTATTATTATTATTGTTTGCTTAATTTTTAATTTTATTTTCACTATGAGTATGTAATTTTAATTATTATTATTATTTTTAAAAAAAAAAATCTAAGGTTCTCCTTTTTAAATGTATCGATTTAATAAACACTTATGTTGGTTTACAAAAAAAAATTGTTTTATGTTGTTTTCATTTATTTGTTTACTTAGTTTTTTAATGGAGATAATTTGAACGTGGAAAGAACTGAATACATACAAGTTTTGGATTGGGAATTTCATATGTTCTTATAAGCTGTGCAAAATACTTTATTTAATGTCAAAGAAAATACCTGTGGAGACATTCTATTTCTTGGAACCAACTGATCTGCAACTTGATTTTTTTTGATAGGCCTATTAGCTTGAATAAACTATGGCTTTATAAGCAGCACCAAATTTAGCATCACACATTTGTGTTTCAAGTGTTTTTGAATTGTTGATGGCGAGAGGTGTCGCAATTTTTTGTGAAAACATCCTTAGCAATTTTTAATTGTTTTTTTAAAACTGCTGTCTAATTTTGTTTTTATTCAAAAATCAAACTTACTCCGAAGAGTGATTATGAAGATGGAGAAGTTCGAAAGAGTGTGTCTCAGAATTTCGTTCATATATGGGCCCGTCTGGACGTATTTATAGCCTTCCATAACACTTTAAATCGATTTACTACGAAGTATGGATCGTAATGCTAAGCTCACATCCAAATTGGAAAATGTAAACATGTTTTTTTACAAAAATCAATTCCCAACAATTTTTGTATTGTATTGAACAAGTCTAATAAAATTGCTTTTCTACTTCTCGAAAATGAAAGTGCACAATATGATATTTATAATCAATAATGGTTCATATCTAAGAAACATCTAACATGATGATGATTATTTTTATTTAATTCGGAACAAAATAATTATAACTTTGGGATATTGTAAAGAAGTCATTTTTTTTTCCTAATGGTGTTGCCTTATGATGACGTTTCAAATTGAGCACAAGGTAGGAGTACTTACATCTCTTTGGCAACAACCACCTAAACCAGCTTACAAAATTGACAACTTAAGATAATCAACAACACTAGTTTAGTAAAAATCGTTGACATCAAAATAATTGATCGTATTTAAATATTTAGCGGAGAAGAGAATTGGAATATACCCATATGTGCAACTTTGTCCGCTATATTTAATGACGTGACAAAAAGCTGTATCCTTCTATATAATTATCTTGTCATTTGCGTGTTTGAGAGTTTTGCAAAATTACCTGCATACATTAGAGTTTAAAGTCTTTCGCAATACATTCAGGACTGACATTAAAGTATTCGCATGAAGGTGCTAATGTCCTTCATTTTGTTTTCTACCCGAGTTTGGTAGAGTAACATGACGTCAAGGTCAGCCCTTTTATTTATAGTACACTATTTTTTACATATGCAAATCTGAATGATTTTGCATTTGCGTAACGATTTATAATTTAACCCTTGGACTTTTTGAAATCAATTTTGTGGCATGCATTTCTTTGGACCGTAAGCAGAAAAAGAACTCTGTTTTTGTTATCTGTGGGGATGTCAAAATCATGTTGCAATATACATATGTATATAGTTTGGCATAAGTTTTTTTGTTAAACCTGGTAAAAGACCCGGTTCAATTTGCTTTTAATTGTTAGGTTTTAGATATGAATATCACAGAAATGTGATCTCCGTCTACAAATATGCATTTGTGTTCTCACAGTAAATCATAGAGGTCCTTATGAGATTTACATGATTGTACTCGTACGAGTACGGGCAATAAACAGATGGTTAACTCGTTGCAAATCTGCTACCTTTAATACATAATTATTATTTATCTAGAAGATATCTATTCACATGGTGTTTTTTGTTTGATATAAAACATTTTAATTTAAAATAATTTACTCATGAATGTACACCAGAGACTTGCTACTATTAATTGCAAAAGTTAAACAAGCATATTCTCAACACAAAACTAGCACCCAATTTACTATTGCAAAATTAATTATGCGAATAAAATATTGGGCTTTGCATTTTTAATCATTTGCTCTGCCCACCATCAATTGTTTTCAAAATAATTAACTATGTGTTGAAAATAATGATATTACAACAAAAGGCATGTTAAATATAGCAGGATAGTGTACAAAGCCCAATGCCCAAATGTATATTTTGCTCGGGAAATTATGAAAAACGGCATCATCATCAGCCTTTGTCAATAGACATGTAAGTAATATGAACCAAATAAATACATGTATTAAAATTAATCATTTTATAAATATTAAACAATTATTGATTGATTGTTACTGTAAATATTGCTGCTGGCTTTTGTTCTATGTAGCCAATTGGGGGCTACATCCCCCATCCCTAGATGGGATGGTAACTTCCTGACAACCCATGACAGTACTTATACATATACATAGTACTCCTCCACCAGGTAGTCATTTAGTCGCCTTGTCACGAAATACACGTTGAATTATTCATTTATTTGGATAATTAATAATTCACTAATACTCGTACTGGGTGGATTCGTTAAAAATTTGTTGAAAACCACCCCAAGGTATTGTTGTCCACATAGTTAGTTTATTGTAAGTCACAGCTATTTAATTTTTTTCTTCTTTCTTCCTTTGTCATGCTTCAACCGATGACTAAGGTTTTTTTGATTTTTTCCTGCTACATAAGAACATATTGCTAAAAATGCATATTGATGGAAATATAAACATTAATCCCCACATCCAATCAAAAGGAAGTGGGAAAAAAATTATTCAACATCCATATCTCTCTGAAAACCACCACTTAAAAAAAAAAAAAAAACAAAGTGATTTTGCTGACATCCTGCCTTGTTATCCTTCCTCATGGACGTGTTTTATATTCTAATAAATAATTGATAGATTCTGATCAATGAGAGAAAAATTTAATCAATGAAAACGGAAATCATTCCGTCTGGTTTGTATCTGACTGAGAATTTATGTTTTCAGTTTTCATTTTTTTAGTTTTTTTATATAATACAAATTTCAATAAAATACCTTTTGTGTTTACAATAAATCTGTATTACCGCATGGTTCCTTTCGCAACTATCATTTGCCATCCACAGTTCTATTCGTATCCAGAAGAATTCAGAATTGTAGCTTTAATTTAATAAATAAATTAAATAAATTGGTAATTATAAACCAACTTATACTTAGATAAATATGTATATTTTCCAATTTCTTATTATTTACAAAAAGAAAATTAGTTCCACTTAGTTTAATTCTAACACAAAAACATAAAAAATTAAACAAAAAGTTAGTGTAGCTCAATTTGTAAAAAAAAAAAAAAAAAACTTCAAATCAAACATAAAAGCGAAAAACAACAAGGTTCATGTTTGTTAACTATAAATGAAAATAAATATTGAAAAAAAAAAATATATAATAATATACATATATTAACGAGAAATTTACTAAATTCAAATAACGTGCTAAATGTGTGTTTTTAATTTTTTTAGTTAATGAATCAAAAAAATATAAAAAACAACAACTTTAAATAAAGTTATTGAATCAAATGAAAATTTAAAAAAAAAAGAAATCGAATTTGTTTTTTCATAAGAGAAAGGTAGAAAAGAAATCAAGAATACGAGATGCAAAATCGACAAAATTATATACAAAAACAAATTATATATATATATTTATTATTAAGAAGAAAAAACAAAAGTAAAAAATTATATTTGAATAAATAAAACTTGTATACATTTGAGAACAAGAAAGCAAAGGAGAAAATATTAATGATATTTTAAATATTATTAATATTATTAAAGTAACAGAGGAATTCTACAACATAATCGTATTATTGAAGTCACAAAAGCAAAAATGATGAATTATAAATAAAAAGGAAAACATTTCAAAAAAACATGAATTTTTTTCAGACAATCCGTACTATATATACATAAATCAAATAAGTATTAAAAGATCAAAACAAAAAAAAGATAAATAAAGTAGATGAGTATCTACTATATATATTAAACGTAAAAATGAAACCAAAAAAAAAAAAAATAAAAATCAATTGATTAACATGTGAAAGAAGGAAAGAAAAACTTAATAAAAAAAAATAAAAATAATTAAATGATAGATTAATTAAATATAATGCCATAATTATTATTATGCTATTATGTAAATGCTATAGAGAAAATAAAATCATGGAAAAGAGTTAAATCTTTAGTTGTTTTGTTTTGAATTAAGTTCTCTGATAAGCTTTTGTGGTGCGGCATGCCGTTTTTTGGACACTCATTTCATCACATAAACTGATTAAACAAAAGAAGTGGCTCCCTACACAATTTAATTTTCTTAACAAATGTTGAAATGTTGAATAGCCCTCATTGAATCAATAATTCGCACGTCTCAAAATAACTCTGACAGTTCAGTTCTGTTCGGAGCTTTGACCGAGTAAGTTTATTAACCATTCGTTCGTAATTAGACTTACTAAAATTCTCAAACGCGACCGTTCACCAAATGTTGAAGACGACAAGTCTTCCAACATAAAGTTGCGCAAAATGAGTTCTAGAAACATGAATTCTAGAACAAATTACTTTGCGCCCTTGCAATGCCTTCCTGATTCGGATAACGAAGACATTGATTGTGATGAAGTCGTAATTCCTTCCAAGTCAGACAAAAAAACTAAAATTCCCTCGGTGTATATTTTGCAAAAAAACATCAGTGAAATCCATACTCTACTTCGAGAAAATAAAATAGTCAATTATTCAGTGAAGAAAATGAGCATTGGAATCAAAATAAATTGTAAAAGTGTTGACTACCATCAAAAATTGTGCTCAATACTCAAATCAAGGAATTTGCAATTTTTCACCCATAACCTAACAACCTCAAGGTCATTTAAAATAATTTTGTATGGCCACCGAAGAACTTAAAAATGAACTTGCAACACTCGGCTTAAAGTGTCAAAATATTAAAATAATTAAAAAACAATATGAACGGTTTGTTGATGTGTTCTATGTGTTTTTCTTGAAATCGGGTTAATACGACTAGGAGAGTTAAAAAAAAACTTTAGATCTGTGTTCAAAACCCAAGTAAAATGGGATTTCGCAAGAACACAGCAAAGCCGAATTACGCAGTGTTATAACTGCCAAATGTATGGACATGGTGAGAAAAACTGTCACATCAAGACCTATTGTGCAATTTGCTCCGACTGCCACAAAACTAGTGAATGCACTTCCAAAACTATTAAGTGTGCGAACTGCAACGGAACACATAAATCGGCTGATCTTACGTGTGTAAGCCGCCAAAGCTTTCTTAAAATAAGGAAAAAGCTTTCGTCAAAAAAACAAAACTGTACGTGTGAAACGAGCACATCCAATTTACGAAACCAACGTCATGGATTTTCCCTCACTCCCACACCATTGTAATGCCGCAGCTAATGCTGAAGCTACATACAGCCACAACACCTCAAATGTATGGATCAAGCCTACCAACAACAATGGTGTTAACACCAACGAAAAGCTTTTTTCTTTGGAAAAGATAAACGCACTCACTGCAAGAGATGAACTTAGGTAGCTTAAATATAATATGTTGGAATGCTACAAGCATTCGAGGTAAACAAATTGAATTTTATTCCTTCCTTATGAACTTACAACATTGACTTAGCATTAGTATCAGAAACTTGGTTGAATTCAACCGACCGCTTATCTAATTCTGTATACAAATGCTATCGTTTGGACAGGGAATATAGAAGTGGTGGCGGTGTTGCCGTGGTAATAAAACGTTCGATACTACATAATTTACTACCTATCCCAAGTACGAAATTACTTGAAACAATTGGTGTCGAAGTTTCCTTTGTTAACGGGCTTTCATTGAAAATTTTTAGTGCTTATTTTCCAGGCCGGTCAACATCTCCGCAAAAGCGTGCGGATCTTCACAATGATTTACTAAGGCTTATTAATACTAATGATTTATTTCTAATCGTTGGTGATTTTAACTGCAGACATAGGCGCTGGGGTTGTCTTAGGGCAAAACATCCATTTGAAATACTCTACCCACCAAATCCTTCTTACATTCCATCGAGTAGGAACAGGAATCCCTCAACTTGAGATTTATTTTTAACAAACATACTTGATCTTTTTACCGAGCCTAAAACTCTTAATGAACTTAGTTCCGGCCATCTACCCGTGCAATGTAGTGCAATTCTTTCTCCAGTTCCTTGCACAAGCCAATTTTTTGATGTCAAAAATGCTAACTGGAAGTTATTCAGAAGGCTAATGCGCGCAAAACTGGAAAACACATCAGACCAAAATACTAGTCAATCTTTAGTTGATCAAAATATAGACACTTTTACGACTGCCATTATTGAAAGCATTGATCAGTCAGTTCCAAAAAAAAATGGTTTCTAGACATAAATCCTTCGCATTTCATTCTTGACATAACAAAGTTAAGAAATACTTGTAGATCCAGATGGAAACGTACGAGAAACGACTTATATCTCACCGAATATAAAAAAATGAATTCTTTACTAAAATATGCAATCGCAATTTTTAGAAACCAATCAATCAATCGTGCGATAGACTCCAAGTGTTAGAGAAAGGTAGCAAACCATTCTGGAACATTGTTAAAGTAATTAAAAAGAAACACACATACATACCGCCACTTAAGGTTGGGAACTCTGTGTTACATTCTTGCTTGGAAAAACCTAACGCCTTAGCAGATAATTTTGCAAATAATCCTTTAAATTCTAGTCATGTTATCCCAGGCACATACATAACTTCCTCCGTTGAGCAATCAGTCAACTTCATTAGATCACATCCACTGAAAAGAAATGTCAATCTAATATCCTTAAGTGAACTAAGAAAGTCATCCGGCTTCGATGCGATCAAAAACGTGTTTTTTAAAAATCTTCCAGATTCTTCTCTTAAATATTTGGTAAATACTTTCAATGGCTGCCTTAAGCTGGGATACTTCCCGAAAAACTGGAAAACCGCCAAGGTTTTGAAACCTGGCAAAAGTGCAAACTTGCCCTCTAGTTACAGACCAATAAGTCTGCTGAGCTCCCTTAGTAAGTGCCTAGAGAAGATTATCAAAAAAAGAATTATATCCTTCGTTGACGATAACGAAATATTACTTAAAGAGCAATTTGGATTTAGAGCTTTGCATAGCACTACTCACCAAGTGGATCGTATAACAAAATGTATCAAAAGTAATCTTGCTAGAGGCTTAAGTACTGGCATGATAATTTTGGACGTAGAAAAAGCGTTCGATACGGTTTGGCATGATGGTTTGGTACACAAGCTTCTGAGTTTCAATTTTCCGTTATATATACCTTATAAAAATTATTGAATCATGTCTATCTTTTCGAAGTTTTATCGTGTCCTTAAATCAAACCCTCGCAGACAATAAACTGATTAATGCAGGTATCTCACAGGGATCAGTGCTTGGGCCAGTCTTATTTAATCTATATACCTACCACTGATTTCCCCACTTTGATTAACTGCAATATTGCTTTATTTGCTGATGATATTTGCATCTATTCGTCGGATGCAATTGGTTCCAATATTGAAACTAATCTTCAATCTGCTTTAAATACTGTTCTAACATATTACCATAATTGGAACATTAATATTAATGCTTCTAAGACTCATGCTATCTTTTTTACATGAAAAAGAAAAGCTTGCTTACTTCCAAGTAACCGCCTTCAACTCAACGGTATTCCAATTGAGTGGAAATCTAGTGGAAAGTATCTTGGAATTTACTTAGATAAACAATTAACTTTCAAGCTACATATACAAGAAGTTATAAAAAAGATTAATGTTACGATCAAGATTCTCTATTCATTCATCTGCAGGAATTCAAAGCTGGACAGTGATATTGATTTTCAAGGCTATTTTCCAAGCGATCATGTTCTATGGATCTCCTGTCTGGGGCACATGCGCAAAAAGTCATCTTCGTAGACTCCAGACAACACAAAATAAATTATTAAAAATGATTCTAAATTTGCCCTGGTTTTTCTCGACAGAAGAATTACATAACATAGCTGGCATCGAAATGGTTTCAACTAGAATTCAGAAGCTTCATAGTCAATACAACTTATCTTTTCTGGCTTCAGACAACGACTTGATTTCAATCCTAGTTACATAATGTGCAATTCTAACTTTATTCTTATATATTTTTGCTTTCATTGTTATTTATTTATTAATTTACTTATTTATTTGTTTATCTATTTATTTATTTATTTATTTATTTATTTATTTATTTATTTATTTATTTATTATAGTAAAAAGTGAATTGAATAAAACAATTGAATTTCAGTTAAAGTCCAGGGTGTTGTGGTGGCTTGTGACGTATCGTTGGAGGCGGACGTGTTTCGAGGCGACGAAGCCAACTAGCACAATTAATAAGTTCGTGCGACAACTTTTTTCGAGACAGTGGCCTTTTATAATCGAAAACAATTACGAAAAACCTAGTGTAGTGCCTAGTTATTTTGAAGTTATATTGAAGCATATATGCTCACATCAAACATTTGCAAGAGTTCGAATGTAGTCCAAACTTGTACATGTGACTCAAAAATCAATCAGCCAGTCAGTAAAAAAAATGATTAGTTGAACAGTAAATCAATGACGTCAATCAACACTTCTGGTAACACAACGGCGGATTGTGCCAGCGTGTGCAACGAGTCATCAGGTATGAATTATGAGAATCTTCATCGAGACAATTTCACAGACAGTAATGACAGTCCAAATAATTGGACAACAGTCATTAGCAATTTGAAGCGATCAGCTACTTATTTTCAATCCAACACTAATAAAAGGAAGAGAAATTTCGCAGACGATACATCTATTCGCTCAGCTAAGCAAGTTAACTTAACTAACAACCCCTTTTCACCTCTAGCAGAGAGCGAGTCATTGGAATGGATCCAGCAAAAATAATTATAACAGTAGCCCATCAAATGTTAATAAAATTTCTTATTGTCCTCCCATTTATATATTTGGTGCAAGCTGTGACCTTATTAGTGAGGTTATAAATCTGCCATCAAAAGAATGTAAAGTATCTGATTTAGCACATAAATTTGTAAACATGGGTTATTAGAAAACTAGAGTCTATGTTAGCAATGCTAGTGTACATAAAATGATAATCGACCGATTGCGCGGTACGGGTATAGACGCGTACTCTTTCTCTCCAAAAGAAACGAATAAAGCTTCCATTCTGTTGAAAGGTCTTGATGCTGACACACCCTGTGAAACCATTAAACAAGCGTTGCAAGCATTGGTTCCTAATATCAATATAAGTAAAATAGTTCCATTTATTACTTCTAAAACAAAGGAACTTAATATGAAATTGAATATATTCTAGGCACAACTGGAGATAGGGGAGTCTATCAAGAATCTTATGACTATTAGATATTTGCTCTATCAACGTATATACTGGGAAATAAAACATAACCGAACGGTTATTAGATGCTATCGTTGACAGCGTTTTGGGCATTCCAGTGAATGTTGTGCATATAACAGCCTGTACCTCAACCAAAGTGCATTAACTGCAATTCAACTGGTCATGCAGCCAGCTACAGTGGTTGTCCTTCGTACACTAAATACAAGGAAAAAAAACAGTCTTTAACTCAAAGAGCAAAAACATTTTCTTACATAAAACAAAAAGAAATAGAAGATCAAATTAGTAGTCTTGTCAACAATAGTGTATCATACGCACAAAGAGCAAAATCGGCAGTTAATGATTTTTATAACAACCAAAAACTTGTGTCTGCAACAAGTACACCCTTTATAGGCAAAACAACTGCCGCCGCTACAAATAGCTCAAACTGTTTTACGAGTGACCTCAGTAAATTCCTTAACGAAGCGCAAAATTTATTTAATATTTCATTCAAAGAGTTATTAATAAAGATTAGGCAATTTTGGCCTGCATACCAACAACTACAAACCATGGAGGAAAAGATGTTTGTTTACCTTGAATTTGTTGCCTCAATAGTAGTTTAACGATGATAGAAGTAAATAAACTTAAAATATTGTAATATCGATGAATATCAATTCAATAATCTCTCATGAAAGAAGGCTGGCAGTGTCTGATATTCTAAAAAAAATAAAAAGCCTCCTTTCCTTTCTGAAACCAAACAGCAGATATAATCCACAATTCGAAGGCTATAACTTCATACCGGGAAACTCTGGTAGGGGTACAGCCATTATATTGGATCAACGGAATAACTATGACCCGATTTCTTTCCAAAGTAGTTTGTTTTCAGTATGCCTGGTATCCTTAACCTCACAAGACTCTGCCAATTTATCTTATCGTCTAGTTTTAGGAAGTATATATATTCCTTCTAATGCTAGTCAACTTTTACAAAATGAGCTCGATAGGCTTTATAATTTAATTAATACATATGAAGCAGCGACTATCGGTGGAGACTTCAACTCACGACACAAATCATGGGGGGATAGCACATTGAAGAGAAATGGAAACCTTTTTCACAACTGGTTTTATAGCGCACCATTCATGGATTTGGATTTGGTATCTCCCAACAGTCCCACATTTCCAAGATCTTCTTCAGTCCTTGACTTTTTTCTTATCTCCGCTTCTCTGAATTCAGCAAGAAATGCAAATCTGGCTATTTGTACCACATTTCCTACAATTTCGGATCATTTTGGAATAGAATTGGAGGTCCAACTCACAAACTTTTTCCCGCTCATGTTACCACCCCCATATCACATAAGCTTCAAAAACACCGATTGGGAAATCTTTAGATCAAGCCTTCATAATCGTCTTTCGCGGCTCTATATCCCAACCAATAGAAATGTATCGAATATTGAAATAGATACAATAATTACCCAAATGAATGAGCAAATAAACCTCTGTATAGTGGCAAACTCCGAAGTCCATAACACTAAAATGCTAAGATACAATAATATCTGCGATCTCACAAGAAAATTAATTAAACTCAGAAACACCTATCTTAGACAACTGAAAAGAATATTTCATCGGGATCTGAATAGATTCAATCAAGAATACCATGAACTTTATTCCAAAATCCAGTGACTTAGTAAGAAGGGAAAGGATTGATTTAAATAATTGCTTCAAGTAAGGCTTACGAAAATTCGTCCATCCCCGCAAGCTTTTAAAGAAATTGATAAGATCACAGGAAGGAAGTACTTTGGAACAAATATCTCTAGAGACATACTTTTTTATAACGGTCAACAGTTAGCAGATACACAAACCAAGTTATGTGCGTTCAAAGAATTCTATTCACAAATATATATTGAAAATACGCCTACGCTTGATCGAAATTTAGAAGGTGAAATATCATCAACAATAAGCCAGTTCTGCCAAACCCAGCTGAACCGTTCGTATACATCATTTTCCCCGCTTGATCGAAATTTAGAAGGTGAAATATCATCAACAATAAGCCAGTTCTGCCAAACCCAGCTGAACCGTTCGTATACATCATTTTCCCCAGAAAATGATGCTCGTGATTCTAATTCACCTATTTTTACCACCCCAAATAAAGTTAAGGGCCCGGCCCATAGAATCCGTTGCGTCCGTTACGATGCCGGATAGGTTGACGTTGACGTATTTTACGGAATTGACAGTCCGATAGAATCCGTGGCATACGTTGGCACAATAACAAACGAAACGAAACAAAATAATCGAAATATTAATTAATCTCAATGTTTTCTTTTCAAGCTACGACAATTTCTCTTCATTCTCTCAATGTATCCACCAATGAAAGTGCTTACTCTCAATTTGTTAATACGTGAACCCCAATATGTGATGTATGGTTCTCAATGTGTGAATGTGTGAACTGCCAACGGATTAAAAAGCAAAAAGTAAATCTACTTTATCCGTCCGTTCCGTCATATCCTTTGTTTATGGGCCTGCTTCCATAACAAAGTGTATATTCTATCCAGCTGTCAGTCGATAACGTCGACGCAACGGTCGCAACGGATTCTATGGGCCTTGGCCTTTAATCAGTTTAGACTTGCTTTAAACAATAAAAAATCTGAAGGTATAGATAAAATTTCTAACTTCATCCTGCGAAAATGTCCTTATTCGCTCGACCTTTTTCTCTCAATTTTGTTTAACCACTGCATAAATAATGGTTACTATCCAGATAGCTGGAAAGTGGCCAAGCTTTTACCAATAGCAAAAACAAAAATCCGCTAAAGAAGTCAAAGATTTTCGGCCCATTTCATTGCTATCAAACGTGGGAAAACTTTTCGAAAGAGTACTGGCGGACGGACTAAATAGGTTTTGCGATGCAGCAAATGTAATCCCAAACAACCAATTCGGTTTTAAAAAAGGTCACTCAACCGAACATGCATCCATTACCTTGCACGACAAAATTGTTCAAAACCTACGGAACAAAAAATGCACAGTGAGTTTGGATCTTAATTTTGAAAAATCTTTTGACTCGGTTTGGCACAAGGGACTGTTATTCAAAATCATAAGGCTAGGGTGCCCGACGTGGACGACACGATTAATTTACAGTTTCCTGCAAAATAGAACCACTTCTATCGTCATCGGCACAGGGCAATCGGAATATTTTAATGTGCGTTCAGGTGTACCACAAGGGTCTGTCCTTGGGCCAATTCTTTTTAATATATTCCTCAACGGCTTTCCTTTTAAGCACCCTATCTTAGAAGATCCTGGCGCTATTCTCTACGCCGACGACACCACAATATTGGCCAGTGAAATAAGACCAATCGATGCCTTTAAAAAGATTGAGGATAAAATAAATATCTTACAGAATTATCTAGAGAAGTGGAGACTAAAGATAAATACCCATAAAAGCGGCTTAACATGTTTTAGAAATGCTAGTGGAAAAGGTCACTATGTTGCAGTCAAGGAAAGCAAACTGTTAGAACTTCAAATTAATGGAGTCCCATTCCACTGCGAGTTGAAACTAAATATCTAGGTATTCATTTTCAAAATAGACTTCTGTTTAACAAACATGGCTGCAGAGCTTTAGCCAAAGCAAAAACGGCAACAGGTGTTCTAAAACCTCTGCTCAATGCAAAACAACTCTCGCAAAACACGAAGATATTGATATATAAAACGCTCATTAAGCCAATTCTGACCTCAGTTGCCAAGGAAATCGAGAGTTTTGAAAGGAAAATACTACGTTTTTGCTGTGGTAAATTTAGAAAACCAGATAAAAAGTGGTTCTCTAATAAAACGCTCTACGAGACAACGAGAATGACCCCCCTGATAGTTTATCAAGCAGAACTTCTACTCAAGAAATTGTATCAAATAAAAGAGCATCCAAACCCACTTGTGAGAACCTTGTTAGACTCCAATATTGACAGCTGCGTCAACGATCATTACTATCTTTCGCCGTTTAATCTCTTACATACCGCATCGTTACAGCTTTTAAGACCTGAGGCAAGTGGAGGCTTAGTCGTTCCCTTTTACGAGAAAGCATCTCCATGTAACCTTAGAGGTTAATCAACCACTCAGTGTTTCATGGACTCCGGTCTCTGATATTAAACAGTATCCAATCTCTTCCATTTGTAAACTAACATTATAGATCATTAATGAGATTGGAAACTGTAAAACCCAGTATTTCGTATTTTTAGTTTAAGTTGTTTTATGTTTTATTTAGTATAGTTTTGCCAAAAAGAGCATCACTGAGAATATATGTCGGGTGCAAGCATATACTAATAAGCATTGAAATTAAGTAGAATTGTACATTCTGATTGCTCATGCAAATGTAAAAGATACATTTTGTTCAGTTGTAAATAGCCAGACATACTTGCTAAAGTCGGCCACATTTATATACTTTGTGAATACAAAACATAATTTATCGAAATTTTGTTATGTCTCAATAAAATAAAATTGTAAATTGTGTGCATGAACTTTGGATTGTGTAAGTGGACTGTATGGAATGTGTTTAAAATGCTGTTTAAATTTTGTGTAAGAAGAATCTATTAATTGTTTGTATAATGTGTTTTTTTAATTCAATTGTATAATGTTAATGTGATTAATGGGTCAGGTTTCCATTATGCGCACTAAGAAATGTTTATTTTTTTATTTTTAAGGTTTTTAATTTTTACTAGAAATGTCCATCAATTTCTAAATACTCACTGTACTGTACTGTACACTGCACAAATACACTTGCGGTTATAAAAACCGCACCATATCAAAATGATTGAAAAATTGTTAATAACTACGATAATAATTTTTATAATGAAATGAAATTTTTGTTGAGTACTCCGCAGTAGTTTATAAGTATTTCTATCTAATTTCCATCTGTTTATTGAATATTTGAAAAAAGATATTAACAAAGAAAGAAAAACCAGTTAATTTTCTTATTATTTTAAAATATTTTAATACAGTCATTGGTTAACAAAATCAAACGATACATTTTTTATGTATGTGTATATAAGATGTTTAGATATGCCACTTTTACCAAAAAATTATCAATACCGAGTTGCTCCTCCTTTGGCGGTTATAACCGCTTTTATACTAGAAGGCATCGAGTTTACTAGAAGTTCAGTAATATCCCTTGAAATTTCAGTATTCCATACATGTTCCAGAACTTCATTTAGTTTTTTTTACTCTCTGGTTTATGTTCAGCCACCTTACGTTTCATTGTAACAACAAGTGTTCGATTGGGTTTAAATCGGGCGAATTAGCTGGCCAGTCTAGTCTAGTAATTCCGAGGTCATTCGAGGTCTTGAGCTGAAGATTATTGAAAGACTCTAGTTACTTGTCTGTTTATTATTTATAAAGTAGACATCTAGAAGTTGATTTATAACACTTTGCTTACGAATTTGGCGCGGTGGCAAGGTGTAAAATCATCTCGAAAAATGCACTTGTCAGTATACGGATGATGCTGTTCAATTGCTGGTACCCTTACTACTTCTCCATACTTTTCAGCGTTCATAGTTCCGTTAACAAAGTGCAAAGGGCCCGAAACGTACAAAGAAAAACATCTCCAAACCATCTGGCTTTGAGGAAACTTCACTGTTTTGACTATGCACTCGTCCTTGAACCTTTCACCTGCTGACCGTCGTACGTATGACAAATTATCGGCACACAACAAATTAAATTTACTTTCATCGGACCATATCACACATCGCCAATCATCCTGCGTCCAATCTTCGTACTTTTTTGCCCACGTCGCTGGTCGTCGTCCATTTAAACCTATCTCCCGTAGCCGTCGACGTATGGTTTCGGCGCTTAGATCAACTTGATGAAATTCACTCAGCTCTGCTGTTATACGGACAGCACTTTTAAAGCGATCTTTCATGATAATTCGTTTTAATACATTGTCCGTCTCCGGGTTGTTTTACGTTTTCGTCCCGAGCCTTTTTTCATTTCCGGTGGATCCAAATTTTCTTTTTTCTTCATCAGTCGTACGATAGTTGAATGACAGCGTCCTATTTTATCCGCAATCTCATGGTAGCCAAGCCCTTCTTCGACTAAAGTCAATGTTTGAACTTTTTCGTCCCGAGTCAGTTGATGATATTTACCAGACATTTCACTTTTTTTTACTTGTCACCGTCACAACTCAATTAAAACTGATTTTGTTGCACTTAATACGAGGCCGAATACCCTTCATTAGTATGAGAAAACCCCTTACGATCTAATGTAATTAGGCATTTTTTGAGAACTCATTAAGTGGTGCGGTTTTTATGACCGCAAGTGTATGTAGACAAAATAGACACTTGTCCTAAGTGATTTCTGTCGCTGAAAAGGGGGATGAGTGGGGTGGTAGGTGCAGTGAGTGTTGAAAAAGATTATGAGTATTGCCATATGTCCCAAAGTTAAAATAATTTGAAGTTAATTTTGCCTTTTTTGATATTTTCTTTTTTTTTATTGACTGAAAGTATTACGAGTATACTGCTAAATACCCCCGAGTAAATATAATTAAACTATCAGGCGCCTGCCTGGCAGTTGTTGACATATCCTTAGCGGACGACAAAGTCGCGTATGCGGTTAAACCCTACCGAAAAAAAGGTTAAAATCTATTTCGCGAGCGAAGCGAGCCACCCACCCTAAACTTTAAATACACCAGACTTTCTTACAAGCGCCTGCCTGACAGTTTTTGGTATACATTTATTCAGCTATCCCTTTGAAGAGTTGCTCCAAGCAGTGGTGCATCTTTATGGAGATTTCAGAAAACAGGTTTACTAGATGGAGTGAAAAGTGACATCCTTGACCTCCAGAATGCGCTGCTACTGCAAAAAAGGTTATGGTGCCTTGAAGTCTGGTGCGATACTGTCTTTAGTTTTGTTTTGATAGCTGATTGTTTTTGACGTGTTTGGCATCATGTTGAGTATGGACAAAAACGATTTTCGTTCTCTCATAAAACATTATTTTTTGAGAGGTGAAAGAAACAAAAGAAAAGTTGGATAAATATTATGGGACTAATGCTCCGCCAAATTACACCGTCAAATATTGGTTTCGAGAGTTTTGTGGTGGCCGCAACTCCACTACCGATCAAGTCCGCAGCGGCAGAACCTCCGATGGTGTTGGCTGACCGGAAAGTGAAGGTGCGCGAGCTAGCAGATACCACACAGATTAGTACTGAGCGCACACGCCATATTTTGGGCAATATTCTGCATATGAAAAAGTTATCGTGCCACTGGGTGCCGCGAATGACCAAAAACACGAAGGCGAGAGTACTTCGAAAGAGTGTTTGGACTTGCTGATGCGGAATCGGGCGGACTTTTGGCATCGATTGGTAACTGGACTTGGATCCCTCGGACTATTATCTCTTCCCAAACCTCAAAAGATGGCTCATCAATAAAAAATTCAGCTCACGCAAGGAAATCATCGACGCCACTCAGGAGTATTTTGCAGACCTTCCGGAAAATTACTTTTCGGACGGGATCAAGAAGTTGGAAAATCGCTGGAATAAGTGCATCAAACTAAAAGAGGACTATATTGAATAATATAAAAAAAACATTTAAAAAAAAAAAATTTTAATTCCCAATTAGGTCACTTTTCACTCCATCTAGTGACCCCCGGGAGTATGAGTCATATAAACATGGGTGGATTAAAAAAAAAATTAAAACTAAAAAACATTTTCCATTTCTTCAAGAAAAAAATATTACGTTTATGTTTTTTTGCCATTTTAAACCAGAAACAAAAAAAAAACAGCTTAGTGTGCATAATGGAAACCCGTCCCCTGGGTGGGAGTCCAATTGAAAAAGAAAGATCTTCTACTTGTTGTAAGCAAAGTGAGCGATTAAGAATATGAGTACCAAGCAAACATAAAAAATAGCAAAAATAAGTTAAGCTAACATTTTGTAGCAAGGAACAACTGGGTAGCAAAAATCAGAAAGCGAGTACAATGACAAAGTACGGAACAATTTCTAGGATATAACCTTTATCAAAAAGTTCCCGCACCACACAACCGAGTGGCGCTCCCATTGTTCCGATTTGAGTTTTGGTTTTTTTGATAAGTTGGTAAATCTGTTGTTGACATTCCCTCCAAATCTAAGCGTCATAGCTTGACATTTGCAAAAGTTACGTAGCCAAGAGTACATCTACCTCTGTGTGTGTAAGCGATTTTTTGCAATTTTAGGAACGGATTTAAATTTCCAACAACGAACTTGTATTAAATTTTGCGTAAAACACGGATTCGATGGTTTAAATGTTGGAAAAGTGTTTCGGCAACGATTCTCTAAAGAAAACGGTCGTTTACCAGTGGCACTAGCGCGAGCGGTTCAAAAGTTGCCTATGGATCCGTCCAAGACATTTTGGTTAAAGATTTGGGTTTCCGTCGTGTAGCAGCAAAGTTGGTGCCAAAAGACCTCAATTTCATGCAAAAAAGAGACCGTGTTGACGTCGCAAAGGAGATGATTTGCGAGGCTGAATCCGATCCCACATTCATCAAAAGGATCATTACTGGAGACGAGACGTGGGTTTATGAGTACGACACGCAATCCAGACATCAGGCAAGTGAATGGCGTTCACCAACTGAGCCGAGACCAAAAAAACCACGTCGTTTTCAGTCAAAAAAGAAGGCAATGCTCACGGTTTTCATGGACTACAACGGTGTAGTGCATCATGAATTTTTGCCAGAAGGCCAGACAGTAAACAAAGAGTACAAATATTATTTGGGCGTTATGAGACGTTTGCGTGAAGCAATTCGCCGAAAGAGACCAGAATTGTGGGCAGAAAACTCGTGAATTTTGCACCATGATAACGCACCGTCGAACAGTGCCATAATTATTTGTAATTTTTTGACGAAAAATGCAACAAATACCATCCAACAGCCACCGAATTCACCTGATTTGGCTTCCTGTGACTTCTTTCTGTTCAATCAAGTTAAAAAACCACTACGGGGAACGCGTTTCAGCTGCCGAGAGGAAGTAATGGAAAAATCGCAGGAAGCACTGATGGACATACCGAAAACCGAATATAAAAAATGTTTCGAGGATTGGATCCAGCGCTGGCATAAGTGTGTTGCAGTCGATGGGGATTACTTTGAAGGGGACATTATAGATTTAGATGAATAAACTTGTATTTTTAATTTTCTCAATAAACTCCGGGAATTTTGGATCAAGGTGGTATTTCGCGTTGTTTGACAAGTTGTGCATTTAGTACTGAACATTCAGCCCCTCCATGGAAGACTCCAGTCTTTCAGATATAGGGAGTGGGGCAAATTTCACAATTGGTCGCGTGTAGTCCCCAAACTGAGTATGCACGGTGACGACTCGGCATTTGTTATCCTTTCCCGAATGAATGTTGATAATACGCCCAAGAATCCATTTCGATGGAGGTAAATTTTGTTCCTCGAGCAAAACGATGTCATCTATCTGGACGTTACGTTGATGTTTTTGCCATTTGGGTAGATTTTGAAGAGATTTCAGATACTCCTGGTGCCACTGCTTCCAGAAGCCTTGCATTAGAGTCTGTAAAAGCTACCAATTAGTGCCTTTTGAAATATTCATAATTGAAAGATCTGGATGGAAGTAAGATGTTTGCCACATAGGACGTGAATTGGGAAGACATTCGATTTTTGTCAATAGCGTATACATCTTTTCGTATGTAAGTCTATTTTCCCCGATTACGCGTTTAAGGTGCATTTTAATAGATTTTACACCCGCCTCCCACAATCCTCCAAAGTTGTGTGCAGAAGGGGGGTATAAATTTCCAACTGATATGGTCTTTAGATAGATGGTTTGTTACAATATTGTTATGTTGTTGGCTAAGGAGCAGGTCGTAAAGCTCCCCAAGAAGTCTATTATCACCATGGAAGTTGATCGCGTTATCACTCCATATTTCCGAAGGCTTTCCGCGACGCGACACGAACCGATCCAAAGCCGAGTTCGATATAGATTCCATTAGTGACGAAGCATACAAAAATGGCGATGTATGCCTTAACTAATCTTGGATTACTCGCAGGAGCTAAATGCAGTGTTATAGGATCCGCATAGTCGCAACCGACCTTGCTAAACGGACGCTAGAACCGTACCCGCTGGGAGATCACCCATGAATTGATTGGCTGACGATATGCGCTGCCGAAAACAAGCAAAACATTTGTGCATAGCTTTACGTAAGAGATTCCTGCAACCGAGAATATGATAGTTTTGTTCTAATATTGCGAACATTAGTGAAACACCGGCATGAAGATACCTTTTGTGAATGTATTGGACGATAAGGCTTGCTACAGTATGCGATTTATTCAGAATGATGGGATGTTTTTCACACTACGATAAGTCTGAGTAGTTTAAGTGGCCACCGACGCGAAGCACTTGTTTATCATCAAGAAACGGAGATAGGGATATCAATCTATTACGCGAGGGTAGTTCCATACCGCTTCGAAGAATTTCGATTTCAGACGAAAAGGAGGAAAACTGAGCACTTTTGTTTAATCGAAATTTTGAATTGGCAATTTCTGTCGAAGATAGAAAGTTGGAATTATTCATTGTTAAAATAGTTTGCGATAAAACGAAACACGTATGCAACTACACGCACAGATTTGATCCAATTTGTTCAAGAATATTATTTGATTTTAATTTTAATATGAAAGTCTGAACCTGTTTTGGTTAGCGTTCTTCCAATTGGTCCACAGGAATACCTTGCCTTGCAAATCACACTTTGATACCGGCCATTCATTAGATTCCTTACTAAGCCAGGGTGGACCAGTCCACCAGATTTCTGTGGAAGCCAAAAGAGATGGTGGAATTTCACGCGATGCGACGTCAGCTGGGTTGCAAGGAGATCGTACATGATTCCATGATTTGAATGGGATTGATGATATGATTTCAGCTGTCTTATTACTAACGAAAACCGATCATCGAATACCGCACGTACCTTGGTCGTACTACTATCACCCTTAAAAACAGGTTGGTGTGGTAAATAGTAGTGGTTGGTCTGTTCTTGTAGTTCATTCAAATGGATTTCTTCCATATGACCCAGCGATATGCATTCGTTCATAAAACGAGAGTATTGAGTCAGGATTGAACAGAAATCTTTGCTCAATAGAATAAAAACGATTTAACGAAAGATGAAACGAGGTACCTGCAGCAAGTTTTGCAGTTGATTTAAGAGGTAGTTGGACGATGTATTTCCCATCTGGGTGACAAGTGTGTGTTGAAGCGAAATGCTCTTCAGCTTGTTTTTCCTCAACCGATGAAAAGGTTCATGATGAATTCCTTCTAAATGCCGAAAGCGTTCAAAATCAAACTCCTGGGAATAGTCTAGTTGAGTATGTTACAATGTGCCTTTACTTCCATGTATCTTTGTGTATGCTGTTGAAAGCTGCGAGCAATCACCCAGCCGAAAATGGTTGGTATGGAACTAGGAGCACGCCCGATGTTTTGTCGTCGATAATGCTGAAGACCTTATCCGATCCAATTAAAATGTCAATTCGACCAGGTACACAGAAATTTGAATCCGCCAAATTCATCGAAGAAAAGCAGCAGGATCGACGATATTTATTGGGGTTGAAGGAAGTAATGACGTCAACTTTTAGATGACGTAACATTCGATGTTAATATTGTTTGAGTCAAATCTCGAGTGTAAATTCAGGATAAACAAACCGTTGGTAACACCTGCTGAAGTTGATGCAACTCCCATAATTGGGATGCGAGATTTTCTGCGCGAGTCCTAAGCTTTGAAACTTCGCTCCGTTACGAAAGAGACTTAGGACTCTGTGTCCAGAAGCACGCGAATATGTTGATAAACTCCTGGTTTATCACGAGATTTAAACACAGCAGTGGGAAGAATAGAAGTACGATGATTAGTTTCGAGAGAATGTAACGATATGGTAGGATTGTTCAAATCCTGTAGCGAATACGACGAATGAGAAGAAAACGACGATTGGTGCGAAGGCGACGAATGATGAACGTGGCTTGAACTGAGATTTTGTGGCAAAGTTATTGTGTTTTGTGTAGGATGCACTAGGGTGTGGTGCGTGAATTGGATGTCTTACACGAAAATTGGAACGACATTTATTTGACGAATGACCAGGTCGAAGGCAGTTAAAGCATAAGGTTTTCTCTTTAACAAAGCTACCGAGGGTAGTGACCTCTAACCCGATGAATGTTTTGCAATGAGAAAGAAGATGATCTTCTTTGCATTTTGGACACCCTACTTTGGTTTCCACCACGTGCGAAGGAACACTGCTTTGCAGTTTGTTGGTTGTTTTAGCAGCACGAGTTAAAGTAAAACAGGATTCTAGACAGCTACACCGGTTTTCTAAAAAGTCGAGTAATTAGTTGACGGTACAGCTATCATCCGATCCTACCTCTCCCGCCCAGGCCAGTTTGGTCTCGTGGTCTAACTTTTGGAGCAAAATATATATGAGCCAAGACTCTCTCGAATTAGAGCCCAAAGCCTTTAATCCTCGTAATGTCTCGTCTGCTCCGTCTGTTAGTTTGCGAAGAGATTGAGCGTTTGGTGAATTACACGATGGTAACAAAAGAAAAGATTGTACAAATGACTGGATGATTAAGTGTTTTTTTGTCGAAGCGCGCCTCGAGTTTGTCCCATGCTTCAATATAATTGTTTTCGGAACATGGGATGTGTTTTATTAGATTAGCAGCGTCTCCACCCAAAAAGGATTTCAAATATTGAAATTTTTGAGTCACAGTTAACGATGGATTGCGATCAATTGTTCCCGTAAAGAGATCTTCGAAACTGGCCAGTCTTTGTAATCGCCATGAAAGGTAGGAATAACACACTCTGATAAATGTACGGATTTAGGATTCTTTGCATTGTTTGCATCTAATTTATTTAAAAACAAAGTCTGTTGAGAAGCCAATTTCTCATCAATTGATTGATCAGCTGTGGTGTTCGATTTAGAAAATTTACGAATTGCGCTGATAATTAAAGCGTGTTCCAGGCAGTACTTATCTTCGTACTCGGCAAAGTCTAGCTTTGTCGTGAAGAGATGTAAAACTAGATTAGGCTTCTGTAAGACGTACTAAATGAATCTCTAACATAGCAAGTGTTGTAGATTCATCAAAAGATTTTGCAAATGCGTGCGCCCTTTTTATCGCCGTCTTGGCACTTCACTTTAACGGCATTCATTATGTTTTTAATGACTTAATCACGATTGTATTGGGTCTACAAGTAAGTTTCCAGCGTTTGTCAGAGATGGCGCCACCAGTGGATCCCGGGCAGAAATGTCAGACCCCATGTGTTTTATTTGCAGGTTTTGTATCTGTCAACAACTTTGCAGCGTTATATTTGAGCAGTTCTATCGGTGTCGTACATTTTATCGAGCAAAATCATTGCAATGTTTCCAGCCAAATAAATGTCATTTGCGGGAAACGCTGCTTTTATTCTTTAATATGAAGAAAAGTGCGGCTGAGGCCTATCGTTTGCTTTCGGAAACTTATGGGGCGGAATGTATTGGTGAATCGACCTGCCGCGAGTGGTTCAAAAGTGGTGATTTTGGAGTTTAAGACAAAGATCGCCCCGGAAAGCCGAAAAGTTTTGAAGACGAGGAATTAGACGCTTTACTGGATGAGGATCGGTGTCAGATTCAAGAAGAACTTGCTGCATCATTGGGCGTCACGCAACAAACCGTTTCCCTGCGCCTAAAAGCACTGGGATTCATTCAAAAGGTTGAAAACTGGGTGCCGTACGAATTGAAGCCCAGAGACGTCGAACGGCGATTTCGCATGTCCGAAATGTTACTGCAGCGGTATAAAAATAAATCATTTTTGCATCGTATTGTCACTGGTGATGAGAAATGGATTTATTATGATAATCCTAAACGCTGAAAATCGTATACAAAGCCCGGCGAGCCCGCCCAATCGACGCAGAAACGAAATATTCACGTGAATAAGGTCATGCTCTGCATATGGTGGGATCAAAAGGGTGTCGTATACTACGAACTGCTTCCGAGTGGTGAAACCATCAAAGGACCATTATATCGAACCCAACTAATGCGTTTGAAGCGGGCATTAAAAGAAAAACGGCCAGAATATGAGATCAGGCATGGGTCCGTCATTTTTCATTACGACAACGCTCGGCCACATGTTGCGGTTTCGGTGAAAAACTATTTGGTAAATAGTGGATGGGAAATTCTGCCTCACCCGCCTTACAGTCCAGACTTGGCACCATCTGACTACCACTTCTTTCGTTCCATGCAGAACGTTCTTACGGGAATACGCTTCAACTCAGTAGAGGAAATCAAAAATTAGCTCCATACGTTCTTGGGCTCGAAAGACGAGAAATTTTTTTGGTCCGGAATTCATAAATTGCCAGAAAGATGGGGAAAAGTTGTAGCTTCCGATGGACGATACTTTGAATAAAGCATTGTAACTATGTTTTCATAATAAAACTTCAAATTTTGGAAAAAAACGCTGGAAACTTACTTGTAGACCCAATATAACAGTCATTAATATTTTTGCAGTCACCGAATTAACCCAATTTCCAAAATAATTTTAAAATTGTTTTTTGAATATACGCGCTGATAACACTGGTCAACCAAAAAAAAAAATATTTATTTTTTATTCGGAGATAAAATTATGTGATTCGTAATCGTTGGAGTTTATAGAATCAGGAAAACTATATAAAATAGCCAGGTCAGATCGGGATTTTGTGAGAAAACGCTTTTTGAATTTAAGAATTTAACCAAAAATATTACCGAAAAATGTTATTTCTTGTAAAATTTTGTTGTTTTTTTGGAAGCATCTGCATTCCGTTTATAAGAACACCTCGGAGTCTCTCTTATAAGCGACCAGCAGTAATCTACCAACATTGATGGCTCCCATTTTCCTTGGTACCGTTGCTCTATTGCAGCAATGTCTTGGTGGAATATATCGCCGTGCTCATCGCTTACATCATCCATATTTTCAGGAAAAAAATTGAGATCAGAATGCAAAAAATTAAGTTTTAGCGACATGTTGCATCCCATTTTATGATAAGCATCCAGCATTTTCTTTACATCATCTGCATAACCTGGAGTCTTATTGTTACCTAGGAAGTTTTCTGCTACTTTCACAAATGAACACCAGGCCTGTTTTTCTAATGAATCCAGAGTAGGAATGAAAGCTGGATCTTTTATAAGCTTTCTAATGTCCGGACCCACAAAAATACCTTCTTTAATTTTTGCTTCGCTTAGTGATGGGAACTTTTGTTTCAAAAAATTGAAACCAGGTTGGTCTTTCTTCATCGCCTTTACAAAGTTTTTTATAAGACGCAATTCGATATGTAATGGTGGTAGAATAACACGCTGTGGTTCGATCAATGAAGGATTCCTTATATTTTTTTCTCCACAAATAAAGTTTGTTCTTATAGGCCAATCTACTCTCACAAAGTGCTCCGATCGTGCTCTACTATCCCACTCACATAAAAAACAACAAAATTTGGTGTAACCTAGCTGTAGTCCAAGAAGTAGAGCAACAACTTTTAAATCCGAACATATCGACCAGTTATATTTTCTATATTCAATTTTTTCCAATATAAATTTCATAAGATCGTAGGTTTCTTTTAAATTCACACCATGCGCTAGAGGTATTGAAGGAAACTTATTACCGTTATGAAGCAATACAGCTTTCTAGCTGTAACTAGCCTTTAATGCGTCGATGAATAGCCGCCATTCTTCGGTTTTGTGCTCATAACCCAGTGACAGCATTAAGCCATTAATATCATTACAATACACTAAGTTATCGGCTTTCGAAAAATAAGGAACAAATTCAATTTGTCGCGTACGGTACTCTGTAATTTTTACCTCAGGCTTGAGCAGATTCCACTGCTTTAACCTTGAGCTCAGTATTTCAGACTTTTGTTTTGACAAATCCAAGTCTCTGACGAGGTCATTAAGCTCAATCTGACTGATGAGATGTGGTGCATCAGAAGATGTAGGGAGCTCAAATTCGGGATCATCCATGATTTCTTCTGAACAATATGACGAACTTATTTCTGTGTCCGAAAGGCGTCTGGAAGGTGGCTTTGGAACTGGCAGAATTTCTGTATGAGGTGCTGGTCTTGTTACAGAAGAGACATCTGCATATTTTATGGAATGCTTTGATCTTCGAGAAAATCCCTTCACATTGGTGCAAAGAAACAATCTGTGTGACTCTGGGGCTCTCTCCATATCATTGGCATTCCAAAAGGCATTGCAGAAAATGACCCGTTAAGCCAACCAGTTAGCTGTCGGTGACACCTAAGGCAGCAAATGTGTAGTGCCCAGAGTTTATCCTGATGGTTTATTTTAAATTTAAAATAAGAAAAGTAACACTTTTCAATAAATTGTGTTATTTTCTTTTTTTCGGAAACTTGGTGTAAATTCTCCACAAATATAGCAGAATTAATCTGGACAATTAACACAAGATCGTGGCATTTTATCACTTTAATGCACTTCTAATATTCTTCTTACGCAAATTAGTTTATTTTTTTAAATTACTAACAGAAAAACCGATTTAAACGATGTGTGATTCTATTAGAACTGACCTCGTTCGATAAAGATGTAAAAGTGTGTGCCGTTAGGTTGCTGTACGTGACCTGAGCAAAATATTATTTTTCCCGTTATCTACAGGTCGATTACTATAAGAAACACTATTCAATATGTCCGAGAATTTTTATTGTTGCCCAGTGTAATTAATTGATACTAAATTCAATCATGTAACGGATTTAGATATATATATTTATATATGATTGGCATATTACGAAACTTTGGGGTTAAAACACGTGTTTTAAGTATATATAAAAGCGGTATATATACGAAACCGTATATGCCGAAAAAATTTAAAAAAATGTTCTTTCATCTACCCGTAAAAGAAAAAACAAACAAACAGACGTCATGCGAATTTCCGCCACGAGGAACACCCAATCATACAAACATACATGCAGTAACCATTAAAAAAAATTAATTGAACTTTAATTAAGATCACTAACACTGATCACAGAATTAATCCAGCTCATAGAAGGACCATGTGTATGAACTTTGAATTGCGTAAGTGGACTGTATGGAATATGTTTAAAATGATGTTGTTGTTTAAGTGTTGTGTAAAAAGAATCTATTAATTGTTTGTATAATGTGTTTTTTAATTCAATTGTATAATGTTAATGTGATTAATATAAATGTACCTAGTGTAAAGTTTAACTAATTATGTTATATTCCAATTTACTTGTCCGATGTGCTCTGGGTAGGAGTCCAATTGAAAAGAAAGAGCTTCTACTCGTACTTGTTGTAAGCAAAGTGAGCGATTAAGAATATGAGTACAAAGCAAACATAAAAAATAGCAAAAATAAGTTACGCTAACATTTTGTAGCAAGAAACAACTGGGTAGCAAAAATAAGGGAGCGAGTACAATGACAAAGTACGAAAAAATTGATGGCGTATACCATATTTCGCGTTGTTTGACAAGTTTTGCATTTAGTACTGAACACCCCTTAAGAATCTAGCCTAACGGATAGAGTGTAAGCTTTTCTGTTCCATTGTATTGTATAGCCCTTTATAAGGCAGCTTTAGTTCGAGCCGCCTAAGAAAATACACGTTTATTTTTGAATTAGTAAGGAAGTGTTTGAAGGAATTTTTGAAAGGAAAAATAAATTTGTTTAATTTTTAGAGAAAAGTGAGGTGTCAACAGATTTGCCACTGCCTGTTGGTGACCGAAAGAAATATGTGAACTGCAACAATTTTTTTTTGTTCATTTTATTTTTTATTTATTAAGAAAACGAATTGTTATTTATGGAAAAGACCAAAGCATGGAGTAATGCATAGTAGTACTTGGCGGTCGAAATCTCCTCAGGCATATGTAGTCCTACATTTTCTAATCTATGTTCGTCAAGTACACCAAATGATTTCCTTGTTGACTTGGCTGGAGTTTTTTTGATGTTACGTGGCCTATTTTTTACCTTGTTTGTTTGGAAGCTTCCAATAAGCTCTTGGCCAAGTAAAACCCTAAAATAAAAGTGGGATAGTTCTCATGTCCCCACCCGGACTATAGAAGAGAATTTGTCACAGCCGCATCGACAAAAAAATATAAAAATGCGTAACCACCAACGTTTACTTCGGCGTCCTACGCTATTGATGGCACGCTTATGGCCGCCCATGCGCTTGGTATATTGTTGAACTGCCAACGGACAGGGGATTTCAGCTTTGGATCCATCTTTCTTCGTTCGTATTACTACAAGCTTCGTTTTCGGATCAAATGCAGTTAATAACAGATTTACCTGTTTCGTATCTATCCACTTATATTCCCCTTTCACCATTTTGTTTTTTTGTTCTTCGATTTTTGGAAGTCCCTTTCGATTTGACCTCACCGTTGCAGTTGCATAAATTTTGTTTTCGTGTTAGGTCTTGAAGAAACTGAATGATGAAAAGAAATTGTCAAAGGCTAAGTGAAAATTATTGCCTTTCATTGAGTGGCAAAGCTGTTGTACATCTGAAGCCACTCGTTTTCGTCTGCACTTTGGTTGGAACTAGAGGTGCAGCATGGCAATTAGATATCATAATATCATGAGAATTTATAAGCCGACTATCTTCAAAATTTTTTATTTCTGACATGGGATCATCCACATCTTCAACGTTTTCTGTCGGAGCAGCTACATCAAAGTTCTGATTCTCGACATGCTCATCGCTTTCGGAATACTCGCCATCAATTTCATAAAACAATTCCTCAATTTCGTCATCATTTAGTTTTGCCTTAGACATCTAGGTAAAAACAAATATCTGTAACAAGGCAGCAGCAAAAATGTTGCTAGTCTGAAAAGGCAGTGGCAAATACTCGTATATTGCCACTTATGTAAACAATCAATGTAGTTACCCTGTATTAATTTTTTACTTTGTTTAAGGCTATTCTCTTCAAAAATATGTATTTAAATTTTTTGTAAAATAAACTATTCACCAGATTAGTACATTCACCAATTTGAACAACATTTAAAAGAAAAAAGGAGCAAAACAGCTGTTTTCAATGACCGTGTGCGGTATAAAAATGTATCACTATACGATAAATGAATTTCAGAAGGTTATTCGTGTAGAAAATAGATGTCAGTTAAAGCACAAAAAAGATTTCAAAAATTTATTCAACAGATTGGACGCATTCAGAGACAAAGATGGGTGGCAAATACAGGGTGTCCTAGTTTAGGTTTTCGTCCTGATAGCTAAAGATTCTTGAAGTTATGGTAAACAAAAAATTGTATTGCAGGGGGTGGACTATTTTCACCCCCCTCCGAGTTATAGGCCGTATACAAGAGAATTTCAATATGCATAAAATACTAAAATTTCGTCGAGTTCGATGAACGCCAGCCGAAATTATGGCATTTTAAAGCTAACATTTTGAAAAATCGTTGGACCAATTTCATCAGAAAAATGCGTTTATCTCGAAATCTTCAACTTCTAGGTTAACTTTTTTTATCAAAACTTTTGTCTTCTCTCTATCTACGATATTTATGTGTGACTTTTCCACCTACGAACAACGGAAGTTATTGTAAACCACTATTTTATGCAGGAAAATGGGTCACAAAATAAATAGTGTGTTGAAATAAAAAAGAAACTTGATTAAAAGCTGTCAGTTAACAGGTAAAACAAACTTGGAGAATTAAGCCAACGGTAAATTTTCCGATATATTGTGGAATGTTTTTGTTTAATTAGGTGGCAACTTTTGAAATTTGCCGATGTCGCTTTATTTACTGATTAAGAGTGAACGAGTAAAGAGTTTAGCAAATGTTTAAGAAAAAATGTTCCTAACCAGGATAGTCGCGAACGAGTTCGAGGCGTTGGACTTCCAGAATCGCTCCAATTTGGAATTGTCGATGCGATGACTTCCGTAATGCTTAATATGAGGGTTAAAGGAAAACGTACCATGATGCCCTTCTAGAAAGGTAATGTTGAATTAAACGAATTTTTGTTTTTACAATCTTATAAGACTTTTAGGCATTATCATGACGAATAATTCTCTAAAAATTCTGTACAACGACTTAAAGACTGAATACAGTATTTTATATTTACTGAATCAAGATGTTTTAAAGAATTTTTTCGGAGCGATTCGATCCAAAGGTGGCCTATATGATGATCCAAACCGTTTGGAATTCATGTATCGACTTCGTTCATACATACTTGGAAGTTTATCTATGAATGGTATGTTTTATTCTTTAAGTAACCATATTTCCTTTCAATACAACACGTTCGTATTTACATCTTCCATAGGCAATACTTTAGTATTGGGTATATAACTTAATTCGTGCGTTTTTTTTTTCAAAATTTGAATGTTTATTTAGGAAACACATGTACAATAGTATTTTTCAAAGTATTGCCCACCTGAAGCTTTGACTTTTCCCATCTTTCTGGCAATTTGTGGATCCCATCCCAAAAGAACTGCGCCGGCTTGGCAGCCAAGAATGAATCAAGCCAATTTTTGATATTCTGCTCTGATGTGAACCGTATTTCAGTGAGGGCGTTCTGCATCGACCGGAACAAATGGTAGTCAGAAGGGGCAAGGTCTGGTCTATAAGGCGGGTGGGGTAAGACTTCCCATCCACTGTTTTCCAAATAGTTCTTAACCGGAATAGCAACGGTAATAGCGATTGCCTAGTGTCTGGTCGCATATTGCGGCCGTTTTTCGGCCACTGCGCTCTTCAAACGGATTAATTGTGTTCGATAGCGTTGTCCATTGATGGTTTCACCCGGTTTTAGCAGCTCATAATACAGCACACCCATCTGATCCCACCAAATACAGAGCATTACCTTCGCGCCATGGATATTCGGCTTTGCCGTTGATTTGGCTGGTTGGCCGGGTTTCACATACGATTTTTTGCGCTTGGGGTTGTCGTAATGGATCCATTTTTCATCACCAGTAACAATCCGATGCAAAAATGACTTCCTTTTGTGGCGTTCCAGCAGCATTTCGGACATGAGTTCATGTGGAACCCAATTTCCTTGCTTTTGAATATATCCAGCTTCTTTTAAACGTTTTGAAATGGCTGCTTGAGTGACACCCAAAGATTTTGCGAGCTCTTCTTGTGTTTGGCAACAATCTTCATAGAGTAATGCTTCCAGTTCTTCATCTTCAAACTTTTTTGGCTGCCCAGGACGTTCATCGTCTTCCAAGCCAAAATCACCACTTTTTGCACGTTCGCCATAAACTTCTACCAAAATACGATGACTTTCGGCAGCAGTTTTTTTCATATTAAAGTAATGAAGAAGAACTCCCCGCAAAAACGCATTTTCAGCCACAAAGTTCGACATATTTGAGTGAAAAAAAATTATTGTTGTTTACGCTTCAAATGAATGACATATACTGAAATGACGTACAATGACAGTAGCTTTCCAACACATGTTCCAATGGAATAATACAAGTTACGCCATCTCTTAGCAAATCGCACGAATTAAGTTATAGACTTAGATAATACACCCGATTTAGAAGGTACGGGCTATTTAAATAACACTCTACTGAAGACACTTAATCCCGATATCATAGCAACTGAAGAGCCGGAAGATGAACTGAAATCTCTACAGTACGATGGACTGGAGAATTTGACAGGATACATTTGCCACAGGATCAAGAATCCAGATTTAGCTGTTCAAAATACCCAGCAAGAGACATCGTTCACGTGGACTAATCAGCTGACGGAGGGATATCTTCAAAAACCTAAAGACGAAATGATGGTAAATATGAAGAAGATGGAGACAATTTTTAAAATGTTTAATAAAGATGATATAGTTTATTGTCGTAACTATTTAAAACAGTTACTTAATCTCTCAAAAGACATACCGTCCGAAAGAAAAGTGAAAGAAATTTTCTTCTGTTCTTTAGAATTAAACACCTAAATAATATAATAGAAGACAATTTAACAAGTAGAAAAAGAAAAATGATAAAAACAATATTGTAAAATAGTAGAGTTAATCTAGTCTATCTTCGGATTTGTGATATTTTTTTGTAAATATAGAATCATTTTTATATTAACTTATGTTCTAATAAATTACATACGAGTACTTATTTGTTCAAGAAATGGAATTCATGTTTTTGTGTTATATTTTCTCATACACACACATATTAAATTCCTTTCCAGATACCTCGACACCAAGTCGCAGTTGACTATTATTTTAGAATCGCTATTAATCAATATTTATCATTATAAATGAATAGGAGTCTCCATAAAGAATTCGAACTCAAATAATCATTAACGTACAGCATATGCAAACAAAAATTGATCACTCTCGACAGACATCTTGAATTTTTCGGTATTTACTTTTTTTGACACATGCGCAATATATCACTTTATTATCTGTACCGTGGACAATTGGTACATAGCTGATACTCGTAGCCGAAGTACGTCACACATGTATTGTAAGAGCTAAGTCAGATATAAATCTTATACCGGCACAATATATGTACGAGTAGGTAGCAAATAATAAGTTTGCCAATATACTCGTAAAAGGTGTAGGAACCGTGAAACTTAATATTGATTTGGATGGTAGGGCGAACACTGTTTTACTGTCTCAACTGCTTTTTGCACCCGATGCTAGGACTAATTTAATTTCTGTTAACAAAGCCACTGACAATGGATATTAGGTAATAATGGAAGGAAAACGTGCACTAATTTCGAAGAATGGGAATATTTTGATGAAAGCTATGAAATCGAAGAGTTTAAACTTAATTAGCAGTTTAGACAATGCTGAAGTATATAATGTATCCCATGAAAGGGATCGATTAGATCTTTGGCACAAACCTTATGGTCACCTATATATACAGTACTGTGCAAAACTTAAGCAACCATCTGCAGTCAGCACTTCATAGTAAATCTTTTCAACTTTCTACTGCAATAGAGAGTATTTTGAAATTCACAACTTTTTATAAAAGTAATAATACTTCAAATACTATACGACGAGGCATAGAAGTAATTAATTTTGTAAGTGTATCCTGGGATATATTTTCCCACTCAACTTTCAAAGAATTGAATAGGTGAGACCTGTTGGAAAAGTGTTGTCCAGCGACACGGCTTTTACGACTGCCAAACAGGTTTTCGATGGGATTCAAGTAATCACCCGACTTCAAGGACTTGAATCCCACTATCCGCTAACCACTCCTTTACCAACTTCGATGTGTGTTTCGGATCGTTATCCTGTTGAAACACCCAACGAAGTGGCATTTCCCACTCCGAATGGATTCTAGAATGGATTTATATTTGAATCGGTGCATGATTCCGTCTATTTCGTAGAATGGACCTACACCTCCTGCCGAAAAACAGGTCCACACCATCACACTACCCAGACCATGCATTACAGTGAGTGTACAGGATCTAGGATTGATTCGCTGCTCTTTACGACGTCTCACATAACATATTCCACCAGAATTAATTAAATTAAATTTTGACTGGTTGCTGAAAAGAACTGTTTTTCATTTTTTAGGAGACCAGTGTTGGTATTTTCTTGCAAAATTTAGCCTAATATGAAAAAAGATTTTAGTTTGAATTATGTTTAAAGAATTTAATTGCACAACCTGTTCCTGAAATGTCTTTCTGTGAGCATCGGTTTTTTGTACGGCCTGTAACTTCGAAGATTATTTTCAATTGCACGTCTTCACACCGTGCAATGTTAAAATCAAGTAATTTTACGACTTCATTCGAACTTATGAACGGCTGTTTTTTTAATTATACCACAAATATTTCTATCCGTTCGACATGTTGTCTTACGCGGCCTACCACCGACCTTTTGACTTTCAACGACTCCTGTTGCATTATTTTTTATTAAACGTGAAATAATCGATTTATTAATATTATAACGTTTAGCTTTGTCTGAGTATCTCCAGACTTAAATTCATCAATAATCTTTAGCTTAAGAGAAGAAGAGTAACTTTGTCGCGACATTATTAAAAAAATATCAATTATGCGACTAACTTAAAAAAGACAATCACTCAAGATCAAGGCAAACAGCTTACAACATTTCATGTGTAACCTGACTGGAAAAGTACTGTTAACTATTTTTTTTTTACAGTGCGTTACAAAGTTGCTTAGGTTTTGCACAGCTCAATTTGGCTACTTTGTTGGTTTTTGCGTTTTTTTTTAAATCTGAAGAATTATTACTTTTATAAAAAGTTGTGAATTTCAAGATACGCTCTATTACACGTCATTATATATCCATTTCTTTTTATTTGGTGGAGTAGAAAGTTGAAAAGATTTACTATGAAGTGCTGTCTCCAGATGGTTGCTTAGGTTTTGCACAGTACTATACATATATGTATACAGGGTGTTCCTTAATTCGTCAACGATAATTTGGGAAAAGATTCCTTTTAAGGAACGAGGTAAGGAAATGAGGGTTTTGACAGGTAGTCAAATTAAACGAGTACGCTTTAAAGCTCTTTAATGGCTATGCAATTTTAAAAACTTATTGGAAAATTATTAATTGTTGGAAAACCACTCTTACGAGTGGTGGCGAAAAATCATAAATTTTCGTATTTTACCTGCTGCAGGTTTTTCCAAGTATCATAAAGTCTGTGGGTTTTTGTGCAAGCTTGATGATAATTCTTTTTCATAATTTTTACTTTCATAAGGAAAAAATAGTAAAACGTTATGTTAATTAGGCATTTTCTGGAGAAAAGTGACCTCAAAATCAAAAATTAGTATGGGCAATGAAAATGGATCAGGCTTAGTAAAGATTCAAACAAGATACGAGTATCAACTTCATTTAAACCCCATTATAAAGGCTGGTATTTCTTCTAAAAACAAAATCCTACATGAAGTTTTTACCATTAGTGCAGAGCAATTTCCGTTAAGATGGGTCAGGGTACACCAAAGTAAGCCTTTTCTTAAATCCTGGATAAATGATGTCAACATCGGAGATAGACCCTTAGTGTAGAACAATTTTTTTCTTAGAATATGCCCAGGAATCATTTCCAAAATTATCGTCAACGAATTAGGGGACATCCTGTATAACGAATGCTGTTCAATTTCACGGAAAAGAAGCAATTCAAAACAGGTCTCAGTAGTTTTTTCTGCATTTGAAATTGTCTGCACAACAAAACGGTACAAGAAATACCATAACTTAGAGGTTTTTTCTTTTGCTTACACGTCTTTTGAATTTTTTCGCAATTATTGTTTCTTCATCTGCATCTTTGCGCAGATGCAGTTCGAATTTGCTTTTCGATAATTTTTTTTGGTTATCATAATCAATATTTTATTAGAAAGTAAGTGCTTTCTTTAAACGTTGCGTTGACTAAATGTGCAAAATGAAGGTAACTCGGAAGCGTGTGTCTATAGCTGAAAAAAATTAAAATCGTTGATGAACGCAGTGTTGGAGATCCCCTTAAAACAATTTCTATCAAATATAAAATTCCAAAGTCCAGCATCTGTACATTAAGGACCCAAAAAATGTTGCTTTTGAGTCTCAATGCAACCAAAAGTGGAAATTCTGAAAGCCGATCACTACGAAAAGATGAGTATCCACGAATGGAAGAAAAACTTTTCGAATGGTTCCTCCAGCAGCGCGAAAATCATATTCCTATAAGCGGTTCCATACTAGAGGCTAAAGCCCAAGCCATGCACAAAAAGTATTCGACTGAAAATTTATTCGCAAGCGATGGATGGCTTACTAAATTTAGAAAGAGGTTTGGAGTTCCTTTGCTCAAGACAACGGGTGAAAAGTCATCCTCACAAGCTGAGCTTGTGGAACCCCTTAAAAAATCATTGGCAGAAATAATTGAGCGACATCAACTTTCTTTGGACACGGTTTTTAATTCTGACGAAACAGCGTTGTACTGGAAAATGCTGCCTGATTCCACTTATGTACGTACACTCTAGAATACACAGCTCCAGGACGAAAAATTTCGTTTTTTTAACGTTTTTAGCATGTTTTAGCATTATTGGCAAATCCAAGAACCTGAGCTCGTTTAAACACAAACCATTGCCAGTCAACTTTTTTAAGGATTGGTTTTTTATGCATTTTTTTTCCAGAGGTCGGGAATTCTTTTGCTGGACAATGCACCAAGCCATCCATCAGCAGAAGACTTAATAAAAGAAGCAGACGACGGACAAATTTGAGTTGTTTACATGCCACCAAACGTTACAGCCCTGATTCAACCCATGGATCAGAATGTGATCTGCTTGGTAAAATTATTTTACAGGAACAGTTTGCTCACTAAAATTGTTAACTCGAGAGTTACAATTACTGTAGGACCTCAACTTATTCGAAGCTGTATCACTTATCGCACTTTCATGGAAAAAGGTTTCACCAGTGTCGCTCAAAAAGTGTTGGTGAAAAATACTTGCTGAAACAACACTACAATTTGAAGAGGAAGATAACATCCCATTGGCTGCTCTTCTGAGAGACGAAGAAATAGTTTCCACATCGCAAACAGTCAGACTAATAAATGAAATTTTTGTAGAGGTAGTTTTTGATAGTCTTTTTTAGCGAACATTTAGCTCATTGAAGTTTTTTTTAAAAGTCATCTTTTACTGTTGATGACCCGGTTGTTTGGAATAGAGGCGAAGAAGGTGAAGGAAGGTCCAATAGTTCAAGAAGACGAGGATGCGACAATCACCAGCATCAACGAAGCGGAAGATGAAGAAGAACCAAGACGCAATTGATAGCTTTAAAACATGTATCAAATGGGCAGAAGAAAATCAACAAAATTGCTCCAAAATATTAATTCTACGACAGTTGCAGGAGGAAGCTGTCCACAGGTGTTATGAGCAAACAAAAACCTTCATACAAACTCAAATAAATGACTTTTGTTTCTTCTCAAAATTTATTCAATTTGTGCAATTTTAAAAAGTTGATATAATAAAAACTTTTTAAATGATCAGTAAATAGTATGTTTTCTTTTAAGGTCGAAAAAACTGGTTTCGATATAACGAATCTTTCGATATAACGAATTGGCTGAACATTATATCTTTCGTTATACCGGACGTCCTATGCATGTCAATAGTTTTTTGAAAAATGTGCATGCCAAATATTGAATAAAAAAAATTAAAAAAAAGTTTTGACACGCTTCAAACGTTTGTTCGGTTATATTATTGCATCATTTTCAAGTGCATTACATAGGTATTACATAAGTGCAAACATACTATACATATTATGCAAAATAAATAATTTGCTGCTACATTCGAACATGTGAATTTTCTATAATGCGAATCAGTAAAACTTTGTCATTAATGTAAACTTTGTAATTTTGGGATGAGTACTGTAGATGAAGAGTATTGATGACATAAGCGCCTGCCAGACGAAAAGCACCTACCCCGAGCGGAACAACGAATCTGGACCTGTCGCATGCGAAGAGAGAGTTTAAATCCCTTAATCCCGCGAAGCGGCCCAACCGCTTACTGTTAATTAAGAAAACTGTTGATATAGGCGCCTGACAGACGTTTAATCTATTATTCATCCACTTACCTCAAAGGAAGACCACTTAAATGCCAAAAAAGCAAAACAAAAATATATAGGAATTTTCAATTTTCTGAAAAACTAGAAGATATAAAACCATTCGGTTTATTGTGTTCGATTCAGAATTGATATAAGCATTGACCACAAATAGCCAATTTGGCATTTCATTTCCAGTTTTGGAAAAAATTGTGCTAATTTTTTTTTTTTTTCATCTTTTTTATCAAAATTTTGAGTTTGCATGCGAATTTTTCAAAAACTTTTGACATAAATAATTTATTTTAAATTTTAGATTAAAGAACAGGTTTCTGGCTTTCAAAACCGGTATAGTACTTCATTTTAAGTGTTGCCGTTGTTTTTTAATATTTTTTTTCATTTTAAGTAACTTTTTTTTTTAAATTGCCCCTACCTCTTAAACGGGGTGAGATAGATCCCCCCCCCCCATCTCATAGTAAAAAATGCTTGTATTAAACTGTTCTACAAAAAACCTTTATTATTTCTTTGCGCCTAAGTTATCGCACTCTTGGCCAGTATTCAACACAATGTAGCCTACAGGACACAAACACAAATTGGCACTTTATTCACAAACAACAATAAAAGCATTCAAAACTATAATACGAGTAACACTGTGAACTATGAACACTAACTTTATAGATTTTTACAAAAAAATCCACCAAATTATTGTACATAAAAACTATTTTTTTTTATTTTTATTATTAATTATCACTCTACTAACGGGATTTCTTTGAAGCATAGAAAAGGGACATCATTTTGTTCATTATTTCTGCGCTTGATTCGAAGATTTGGGTGTCTACAGTCTACAATGCCTAAAAATGGAAAATAATAAACACACTAGTGTCACGAGGACACACCCTGTACTCGAAAAAGAGGCGGTGGGGTGTCCCACAGCTGCAGCAATAATGTCAGTTGTGAAGCGGAAGTTGAGAAGAACGGACGTGCTCGTAATTATCTTTGTTGTTTAATTAATTTAAAATAAATTTGAATAAGGTAGTCAAAGGCAACAGCCATACCTTTTTAAATGACAGTGTTTCTTTTCATCATCCTGACAAAAATCAGAAGTGGGATCGTGGCTATTTACTAGAAAAATAGATACTCGTACTTCGAAAATCAGTGTGTGTACGTGCACGAGATAAAAAAAAACTAGTCTGGATAAATCTATCACACAGCTCGCTTTGAACAGCACTTCGCTGGCGCCAGCTAATATTCAGACGCATTCTAAACCTTTGTTACTGTCGGCGCCAAATCATTGTCTCGCTGGTGAACATGACGATCCTCGCTCGTCAGTATACCAACCAAATACACTCACACCACCGTCTTGAAATTTAACTTCGTTCTCGCCGACCTATGTAACTACTAATGACACTTTAGCTCCGCCTCTTTTCGTATCGTCAACGTCATCGGTTCTTAATCCCAATCGTGCAGCAGCCGCTTCTTTCGTACCGTCTGTGTTTGGTTTGAATACGTCGCCAACACAAACGCATGTGTATGCGCCGCAAACTTCGTTTACCCATTCGGCTACAAAGAATCCTTACAGTAACCCGACCGTATCATTCGCTCCACAGCCGTATAGTGGAGGGGTAAATCACTACCGTCACACATATGCAACCCCGATCGTAGATACGAGTGTGCCGTTTACTTCGCAGTCGGTTAAGTGCAGGTCAAATTGCATACACCAACCCAAATGCAGAGTCCTTAAGTTATATCAATTTCACTACCCCGTATTCAACACAACCGTATAGTGATGTTAAAAACGATTACGCATATGCATCAGCGAATAGTTATACGAGTGTGCCGTTTGTTCCACATCCAGCTTCGTTCACACACACTAATCCGAAGTATGAATATGAGTAACAATGTTACAACGCCATATGTATCACAGCCGTGCAGTGATGTGCCAACAAAAACAATTTTCAACCCCTATTCGCAAGTGAGTGACATGATCAATCTTTTGCCTGAATTTGACCCATCCTCGGACAAATCGCTAAATTCAAATCAATTTTTAAAACGAGTCGAAATGCTACAAATGGGACGATCAGTCAGTGCTTTTCGCCGTGCAACAAAAGCTGTTAGGACCAGAGAAATATTGAGTTGATTCGCAGGATATACCATATTCATCGAGTGGCAACAATTCGTGGAAAAATTCGGATTTGACTTTCCGTGCAGGGAAAATGTGGCTGACGTACACATAAAAATGCAAATACGAAACGCAGCCAAAGTGAAACGCCACAAGAATATTACTACAAAATTAACGAGTCCGATTTGAAGAAGAAAATTTCAAATGATTACTCGATGTGTAATCAACCTTTACGTGGCTTTAACAATTACTGCAGTTACAATGAAATTAAAACTCAAACCAATCGAATTGTGCCAAACAACAAATATAATGTACCAGTTAATAAAACACCGGAAATTGGCATCGGTAAACCCGCAACTATAAAAAAGGCTGATGAGACCAATTCCAAAAAGTCTAGCGGAAACCGTATCGTGAAATGTTACAACTGTTTTCAACTGAGACATTATGCGAAAAATTGTTTGGCGCCGCAACGAAAGGAACGTTGTATTCATTGTCAACGCACTACCCATAAAAGCGATTCGTGTCCACAGAAATCTAAATCGAACATCCCCAAAATCGAAATTTCATCCGGGCTGACTTGCGAGTAGGCCAGCAACATAATCACGAAACCCATCAAAATCAACGGATTCGACATCGTTTCATTCATCAATCCTGGTAGCCAATACACTCTTGTACGTAAGTCATTTGCTCAAAATTTTGATAGAGTAATAAATTGTATGAAATCACTAATTGGTTTCGCGGGCGGTAGATATGTTTGTACCAGTAAAGTTACGGTAGATCTCGAAATTGGTGATTACATCTATACCACCGATCTCCTCATCGTTGATGACAACTACATGAGCCAAGGTATCCTACTGGGCCGGGACATTCTATGTCGGAAAGGTAACCGACTCATCATGGAAGGTATATGACTGCCGCATAGAAACCGTTTGAAAATTAAGAATTTCGTCACTTTTAACGTCTGCCGAAGCAGATGATTTGAGGAATCTACTATCATGACATTGCCATTATTTTGCCAAAAACGTCTCCGAATTGGGTATCGAAAATGAACATCACTCTTAAAACCGACGAGTACGTAAATTTGAAACCATACCGCACAGCTTTCGCCAAAAGACAAACCGTAACTGATATTATCAATAACTTTTTAGAAAACGATATAATCCGTTCTTCAAGCTCGCCATATGCATCTCCAGTCATGTTAGTGGAAAAGAAAAATGGCGAACATACACTTTGTGTCGACTACGAGTTATGAACCGTAACACCGTCAAAACGCCGTTCCCAATGCCGATAATGGAAGAGCAATTTGCTCAGCTGGCCGGAAATCGGTACTTCTCTACTCTTGACCTGCGTATGGGGTATCATCAGATGGAAATCGAGGAGTCGTCAAAACAATTTACTGCATTCGTCACCACCGATGGTCACTCGAATACAACCGTTTGGACCTGTCAACGCACCCGCTGTGTTCCAGAACTCGTTGCTGAAATGGGACGCGGTGAGGTTTTGGTGTATCTAGATGATGTCATCATTCCCAGTAAGGCAGTCGCCGAAGGTCTCACTCGTCTCGACGGATTCTTGACGCTTTACTCTTCGGTTGGACAAATGCGAGTTTTTGTCGACAGAAATCTCACATCTGGGTCACACCATCAACGCTAACTGTATAACACCTGGAAAATAAAAGGTAAGCGCTATCACAAACTTCCAATAACCGACCAACGTTACCGAGTTAAGACGTTTCCTGGGACTAATGGGATTTTTTTAGGAAACTTGTGCCTCAATACTCGCTTATCACAAAACCGCTGACGAAATTGCTTCACAAAAATGAAATTTTCAATTGGGGTGCCGAGCAAGAAAAAGCCTTTATGAAACTCGTCAAATCTTTAAGCTGTACGCCATTGCTTGCCTTATACGACTCATCAGCGCAACACGAAGTTCACACCAACGCTAGTAGCTTCGGTCTTGCTGGAGTTCTTTTACAATCCATCGACGGAAAGAAATGGCAACTAGTCATGTACTTTAGCAGCCATTGTACCGAGCTCGAAGTGCTCGCCGTGCTTGAATCATTGGAACGTTTCCGAATCTATCTCTTGGGTAAAAACTTCCGATTAATTACCAATTGCTCCGCACGATTGGGTGCTTTCAATACAACTTCAAGATGAAAGGATTCGGGAAATCGTACCAGTTTTAAGGGGAAATCAAATATCGAAGAGACGGCAATACTCCAAAATTCGTCGTACCTAAATCCATTCGATGGAGGATCGTTCAGCATTTTCATGACAATATGGGTCATTTCAGTCTAGAAAAAACCCTGCAACGCATCCAACAAAACATCTGGTTCCCGAAGATTCGTAAATACGTTAAGAGCTACATTTCTGCCTACAACAAATCTCGTGGGGGTAGGCCTGAAGGTCGATTACACTATGACGACGCGGAGCCTATACCATTCCTTTTAATGCATCTCGATCATCTGGGACCTTTCATTCGATCTCGCAGAGGCATTACGCATGTTCTAGCCTTATCCGATGCCTTTCAAATTTGCAAATTTCTCATCGTCAAGGCGGTTAAAAGTACGAAAACCGCTCCTGTAATCAATGTTTTAAACGAAATTCGGCTTACCAATATGGATCGTCACCTCGAAAACATTCGAAGCATACTGTAACGACAGCAACATTCAGCACACGAAGACCGCTGTCCGTACACCAAGAGCCAATGGACAAGTCGAAAGGGCGAACGGAATTATACTGTCCTAAATTCGAACAACAGCAGAACATCCAAAAGATTGGGATCTTACGATGAGAGATCTCCAATGGACCGTCAACTCGCAAAGAAGTTCAACGACTGGCTTTACTCCAAATGAGCTCGTGTTCGATTTTCAGCTCAAAAACGTCATGTAAAATCGTCTCGTCGCCGCAATACAACATGACGTCGGAAGCACCGAGACCACAAATGCCAGTCAAAATATTCGTTGTGAACGGGAGAAGTGGAAAGCAAGGTTTGATCGCAGACATGCCAAGCCCGTGTACTACAACGAAAACGACTTGGTGGTAATTCAGAACGAGCCAACTGCCACGGGTGAATCGCGTAAGTTGGAGCCAAAGTTTCGTGGCCCATATATGGTTTCCCGTGTTCTTGGGAATGATCGCTACCTAATTGAAGACCCTCCAGGTATACAGATAACGACTCGAAAATTTTGTTCCGTCTACGCTTCCGATAAATTGAAGCCCTGGTGCCGAACTCTCATCGAGCTCGACGACAATACTTATAATGATGACTCCGACGCAGATCCTGATACCGAGAAACAGGAAATCGGGGACGATTTGGAGTCAGAATTGGCCGACTGTCACGAGGACACAGCCTGTACTCAAAAAAAGAGACGATGGGGTATCTCACAGCTGCAGCAATAACGTCAGTTGTGAAGCGGAAGTTGAGAAGAACGGACATGTTCGTAATTATCTTTGTTGTTTAATTAATTTGAAATAAATTTGAATAAGGGAGTCAAAGGCAATAGCCATACCTTTTTAAAAGACAGTGTTTCTTTTTATCATCCTGATACTAGGAATTTTTGAAGGTAAAACGGTATTTTGCCTGCAGTTTACTATAGGCTATAGAGGGCACCTTCAGACTTTCGCGACCGAACAATGATACAAGACATTTTTTCTCAAAATTCCGAATTCTGCAAAATTTCAGGATAAGGCTCTTTGTTACTTTTTTGCTTAAGTCAGGCAATTTTTTTTTAGTGCAGCATTAAGAAGTTGCCTGAGAGATGGACAGAAGTATTTGAAGGAAATTGCATTGACTAAATTTTTGCATTCGGTGCAAATTAATTAACATAAAACAGACATTCAAAAATCGCGCAGTAGAGTACTTATGTTACAACCTGATAGTAAGGTTTTCATCTAATGTTTTCGCAATTTGAGTGTTGAATAAGATGGATACCTGTCGGCATTTTCTCTTTAAAGGAAAAAATAAATAAAAGCACATGTTGAATTATTTTTTTTATTATATATATATATATTTTTTTTAAATAATGTAACATCGTTTTATTTTCGCCCAAAGAACTATAATATTATTTTTATTAACTTTTTCTTTCTTGTATAATATATTTTTATGTATATCATACTATATTGTGGCAGTGGTAAAATCAGAGTATTTGTCCATGGCATTTTACATTACTACTCGTACATTGTATATAACTATTATTATTTTTGTTTTTCTACTAAATGTTGCTTGTTGTTTGTTGTTATTTTACTGTTTTACTTTCGAGTACATACTTTTCTTTTTCTGTTTTATTCCATTTTATACCAATATTTGTTATATATATATATATATATATATATATATTTGTTTTTATTGTAATATTGTAAACTGTAAAATTCCTTCGAAAAGAGATGCAATGCAAAAAACGAAAAGTCGTGAAGAAACGATAACCGATGGAATTCGAAACCGAAATGACATCTAAACAAACAAAAAAATATTTCTCTTGCTTTTTTCGCGTGTTTCATTGTACATATATATACATATATATATATATATATATATAAATAAATATATATATATGTATATATATAATATTAATTTTTTAGTTAAAACAATTTGTGGTGTTTTTGTTGTTTGTAATGGATATTATCGTTAATGATTTTCTCGTTTGTTGGTTTTTTTATTTCTTAAGTGGATGTGGTGGGGTGGCCGTAGTAGGTTAAACAATTTGTATTTCTATTTAATTCAATATTCTAGAACTAAACTATAATTTGACTAACAATATTAAAGATTTCTGTTTTTTTTTTTGTTTTTGTTTTTTTTTTTTGCTTTTGGTTTTTACCGTGTGTAGTTCTTTGTTTGCTTTAAATTTACTCAAACGCATATGTTTTCTTTTTTATTTTTTATTTTTTATTTTTTATTTTTTAAATTTTCAATTACGCTTTTAGGCTTATATCGATACTTAAGTAGTTTCTTTTTTGCTTGTAGGGTGGTTGTTTTGCTTGACTGCAATTAATTCCGTTTATTTTTAATTATCAGATTTAATTAACGATTTGTCATTATAAAATCTATTTATTTTATATAATTTTTTTTTTCGTATTTCATTTTATTTTATGCTAAAAAAAAAACATACAAATTTAAGAATGCTTCGCCTATGATAGAGAAATGATAATTTGAATTTTCCTAATACTTTATTCTTATTTTCGTTAGTCTAGAGCGCATATTTCAATAATATGTGAACAACTAAAATCAGACAAATGTTAAATAAAGAAAATAAGAATCTGTTTAAGGTAAGAAAAATTGTGAAAATTCTGCAAATGGGGATGTTTTTTTTATACAAAAAAAAAGAAGAAAAGAAAACAATGCAGTGATAATATAATAGAAAAAATTAAGTTTAAAACAACCACATCATCAATTTATTGAGTCAGACTTCAGTCTTCTTGTGCTTAAAAGGTCACAACTATGATTGTATAGAATATCTATTGATGACAAGATTTTTTTTTCTTATATTGTTTTATAAAACTTTGTTTGTTTTTTTTTTCTGTGGATGATGTTTATGTATATGACAAAAAGGAAGGCAACGTCAAGGAATGCATGAGCTGGTATTGAATTTAAATATGTAGAAGATTGTTTCTGTATGAAACCCTGAGCAATTTCTTATTTTTCTTTTCGTCTCTTATAAAACATAATATAAAACACTGAGATTGGTAAAAAGATTATTATTTTTTTTTTTTTGAAATAATAATATTATTTTAATTTGTATATTGCAAATAGAATTGTATCCCCAATTTGGTTAAGTAATAAAATTAAAAGTAAAATGTATATATATACTTTGTTTTCTAATGTTTCACTTTCTAAGCAACATGTTTAATATTTTGATTACATAAAATAAATTATATTTTAGGCACATTTAATACAGAAAAATTGTTTATAAACATTAAGTTACATAGTTAGTAGTTACGTTCTTTTTTTAATTACTAATTTTAACTTAATAATTAATCTTAAATTAGTATAAAAGCAAATAGAAAAAGAAAATACATTGGTTTGGGTTTAAAGAAAAAAAAAAACAAAAAAGTAAAGATAAAAAAATTAAGTTAAACTTTTCTTTTTTTTTAATTTATTTCCATACAAGTTATATATATAATGCGTTTCATATATTTTGTATGTATGTATATTTTTCTCTTCTTTCACCTTTGATTTTTTTTTTCTTTACATAAAACATCTTTTTTAACTTTTATTTTATTGTTATTACTATTATTTGTTGTATAATATTGTGCATACATTTAACTATTTTCTTTTTTTTTTGTTTTCTGTTTTGTGTTTACTTAATTATTTCTCTTTTATAATATTATTATCATTTTTTTCTTTATACTAAATATAATATATATGTATATATATAATTCACATTTTGTTTGTTTTATTTTCAATTTATATATATAAATATTAATGTACGATATGACACAGTGATATAGAAGCAAGCCCAGAACAACGAAAATTTTGTTAGATTCTTTTAGTTAATATAATTTTTGTATTTTTGTTTTTTCTCATTTCGTAGAACAAATAAGCTGGGTATGTGTAGATCTTTGACTACTGCGAATAAACTCAGAAGCCATTGTTGCTGTTTTTTTTTTTTTTTTATTATTATTTAGATTGTAGTTTATTTTGCTTTGAGCCTAGTTTTTTCTTAAATGTTTTAATTATGTATTTATGAGTGTAGAAAGATTTTTGAAAAATGAAAAATCTTTTCATTAAACAATATTTATTTTTTTTCAGCAAATTCCATACTGTTATCCCCGACATAACAATAGTCTACTTCAGTAAATATTCAGCCAACGACAAAAACTGGTGAAAAATTTTTAAATAATTAATATGAAAGACAGCAAATTAAAAATAATCCGGCAACTTAGTAGTTTGAAAATATTTTAATTTTCCAGCAGATAAGCTTTGGCGGGAGCTTTCGGAAACATCGTGCAAATGCACGTACATTAGTATGTATAGTGGCGACCTAAAAAAAAATAAGCTATAAGCATGTTCATAACCGTGATTTAAAAAAGCCGGATTTGCCTTAATTTCTAAAAAAGAAAGTTCTATTCATGATTCATATTTAAAGCATAACAGTAGCAAGACCATTTCCAAATAACGGGATGGCACAAAACTATGGATTAAGAGTTGTGTTACCCACATTTTACATGTTTACTTTTTGATTTTAATTATTATTAGATCATTGTGTTGATGCTTATATTTAACATGAGGACAAAATTTGATTAGAAGAGAAAAATGTTGAAGGCAAGACTTCAAATTGCCATTCTGACATTCTTGAAAAAAAATTACAAGACATTGAGTGAATGATCAATAAAATTAGATAGACTTTCCTTTCAGGATTTTTGAATTCGAAAAGTCCTCACAACAGAATTTAAACAAACCATGTGACCATTAATTTTTAAAATTGAAACTACAAAACATATTGTTAAAATGGGTACGAAAATATTGTATAGACAAATGTTCATTATGCTAAAACATACAATTTTGGAGCTCTAACTACTAGAGGTACAGGTACTTAGGTACGCTACGCTGCCTTTTTGAAGGAGGATTCCAGCTCATTCTGTATTATATCACAAAATCAGACTATCAATTGAGTAACAGAGTTTTCTCTGGTAAGAACAACCTGACCTTATTGTATATAAATACAAGACCCCTATAATCCTGGTCGGCAGAGCCTTGTACCTTGCCGTAAGCCAATGAAGAAGCACTTGGTTATTTCAAAAGAAAGATACTGCGGGTGACTTTCGGTTCCATTTGTAGTAACGAGGGATGGAGGTAAAAATCTAACCACGGACTGTACGGACATAAATAAATTAAACTGGATGAGATTTTGCATTCGTTTGCACTGCTTACGCACCCACCCTAGAAAAAAAAACACGCACCCTATTGCAAGCGTCCTTACAAAGGAACATAACCTAAACTTTTAATTTTTGACATCAACCATGGATTGGAATTGTTAACAATTCACACAAATTAACAAATAGATAAATACACGATTTGAGACAATCAGTGGAATCTGCAAAATGTGCTATTTATGTTAGTTCATTTATATGCACGGACTGTACAGCGACATCGGTCTAGTCAGGCGCCTACGGATCCAACAGCTCGAGTCTAAGCCCGAGAGACGGCGCGGCAGAGGACGACCGCCTCTAAGGTAGTGCACGCAAGCCGAAGCGAGCCTCAACTAAATTGGAATACGGCGCTGGAGGTAACTGGAGAGGGTCGTTGGTTAATTCTCAGGTTCACCCCGGACTGCAGCGTCATCTAAGTACAAGTACGTAAGTAAGTAAGGTTACTGCACTGTATCAATAATCAATTGTTGAATGCATACAGGATGCAACAAAAAAATATTCATTGAGTAAAGTCCAGTACTTTATTTGGATTACTTGTCAAAGACTCTTTGTTTATACAAGTGGCACAAAAGTATCACCTTATCGGATAAGTTGTCTTATTTTTGTAACTGGCATCTAATTTCATCATGACATTTACATTTTTTAAGTAAATAGAAGTTGAATTCACTTAACAAATCATGAATCATTATATTTACGAAGAGCACGGAATAACTGTGTTAATGAATTTGAATCTGGGCAAATGCTGCGGTGTTAAGACATTTAAAATGTTAACAGACGTGTCCATCCACGGGATAGTCGTTTGGTCAAAAATATCAATGCTCTTTATGCAGAACCAATAACCAAATGGACGAATCTAGAACCAATGGACCATCTTTATAGCCAATTTTGGTGAAATGCCTGAATATGTTCCCATAAGAAGCGAAAATTGTGAACCATCCGCTATGAGGATCATGAACAACTGGGAGTACTTACACCTATGGAGTTAAGCTAATAAGACAAATTATCGCTTTTCAGAAACTACTGAAAATCCACACATAATGAAAAAAGAGCCATTATATTCTCTAAAAGTAACTTTTTACGGTGTTTATGGAGAAAAGTGATTGGCTCATATTTTGCGAGGACGCAGTCCTCAGTGTGCCTGTCAGGCGCTATAGAACCATGATCATAATTTCTTGCTGCGGCAAATTGAAGAATTGGATTCAAACAACAAATGGTTCAGGCAGGACGGTGTTCTGCAGAAAGAGTTCCCCAGCCAACTAATCTCTCGTTTTGGGCTATTTGCACTGGACTGCAAGATTCCACCAATTGACTGTTCCAGATTTCATCATCTAAAGTTATTAAAACTCACTTGTGTGTGCGGGTCTATGTGAGCAAACCACAGAGCTTTATGAGGCCAGCTACTCGTAAATAACATCCTTCAAGAAGTGGAGAATTTATTGACAGAATATATGAGAAAATTTATTGAGAAAAGCTTTGAATGGAGCCCTAATGTGTATGAACTCTGATGGATGTTACCTGAAAAGTATTATGTTCGGGATATAGCCTAAATAAACATAATCAACAAACATAGTTTCAATATATTCGGAAATCGACTAGATCAATCATACAACAAAAAGGTTAAGAGCCCGAACGAGGTCAAAAGCAGCTTGGAATATTTTGAATATCATCATTCATATTCAACTTAATAATCCAAAATTTGTCTCGATAAGTTTGTTGTTCTTGTTCACTATAATCAAGAATGCCATATTTGTTTTAAATCAATAGTTCATCTTTTTCATTTTCGCCTTTGATAGATTTCCGTTGTTAATAGGTTTTACTGATGTAAATAATTAACAAAGGCAATAATGTTTACTATGGAGCAAGTCAAGCAAGACTTATATATTTGCGCACTCCCATAGAAACTTTCACTTTTTAAGAACCCGAAAATCTGTAACAATTATTACACTGAATATCACTCTTTCTACGAGTAATATGGAACATTTGAGTATAACAATATCATTTTGCCATTCATAAAACTTTCAATTTCCCAGTCTGAAACAGAACCTGTTCTATTTACATTATATGAGTATATATCTATTATGGGTAATCAAACCAAAAAGTTGGAAGGGTGTTGAACTAGGGTTTTACTCAAATTTTCCTGCATTAAAATCGAGAACACCCCATGATGACTGGCGCCGAAAAAAGTTAATTTAAAAAATTAACTTGTGTCGTATTCGGTACCCATTATGCATTAGCGTGGAGTGAAATTATTATTTTTTGTACATTTACTATGGCATACCCGCAAAAAGCTGCGTGATAGGCACAATAAGCAAAAACTTAAAATATTTTTTCTCTAGGATTATATTTAGAGGTGCCCCCGTTGGGACAAAGTTTTGAAAAAAAAAGAAACTTGTCGATGTTCGATAGCGCAAAATCAAATGCTAAACTTCATAAAAAATAGTAGAAATTGTTTTGCCTTTGTTTCTGAACGCACCCAATCATTAATAAGTGTCAAATGTCACAGTTGTTTTAGTAGACCTAAAGTGACAAGTAAGCTTTCTCTGGGGAAACTAGTGTTCGTTTTATTGATAGTGACCATGTAACTTGACAACATCATTTTGAAACATTTGGTAAGTAAAATTAGTAATTATATTGTTATTCATACAATTGTGTTTGTTGTAAAGACGTTTATGAATTTTATTAGGTTCCATTTTTGTTGTTTATGGTACCTAGTCAAGTCATAAATACTGGTACACAACTGAGCTCACTCATTACGAATGCAACACTGGGCGCATCTATTTCGTATTGGTTGCGATTTGGCAGTTGATATTTATGCTTCATTATGACGTAAAAAGTTTTTGACATTAATTGCTTACAATCATGGAATAGGGCGACATCGAAAATCGCATTGTTGTAGTTGTAGGCAACATGAAAAAAGGCGATATCTTTAGGACGTTGCGACCGCTTAGAATCACTCGCAATTTTGTGTATCGTGCTGTGAAGTTGTTTGAAGAGACTGGTGGAGTACGAGTCCGTCAAAGATTCGGCCGTCCGCGCACTGTGAGAACTCCGAAAGCGATCAAAGCCGTGAAGAAACAAATCGCCGAAAACCGCTGCGAAAACAGAAAATCTTGTCGCGGGAAATCCAAATTTCGCAAAAATCCATGTCTCGCATTATCAAAGAAGATTTAGGACTCAGCGAGTACAAGCGAGTACAAGCGACACACTGGACACCTGCTCACGGCCGCATTGAAGGAAAAACGCAAGTGAAGATCGAATGCGTTACTCAGCCGGTACGTGAAGAACGCTCACAGACAAATTCTGTTTACTGACGAGAAAATCTTCATCGTGTGATCGTGTGTATGCTCGGTCATCCAGAGAAGCATCCCAACTCATCCCGAGGGTTCAAAGAGGCCACCATCTCGCGTCTGTAATGGTATAGTGGGGAGTGTGGTACGCTGGTGTTACCAAGCTCCATTTTTGCGAGAAAGGAGTGAAAACATTGGCCAAAGTATATCAATCGACCGTCTTGGAACCCATTGTGAAGTCTTTCAACCAATCAATATTCAACAACAAGCCATGGACTTTCCAGCAAGACTCTGTTCCACTTCACAAAGCAAAAACGACTCAACTGTGGCTCAAAAACAACGTTCAGGACTTCATATCAACGGATGATTGGCCAGCTGGTAGTCCAGACCTCAACCCGTTGGATTACAAGTTTTGGTCCGTATTAGAGTGCATGGCTGGCTCTACTCGACACTCAAATATTGAGTCGTTGAAGCGAGCCCTTGTCCGTGCAGTGGACAATTTTCCCATGCACGAAGTGCGTCTCGCAATCGATGAGTGGCCACATCGTCTTAAGTCGCGCTGGAAGGCAAATGGAAGTCATTTCGAATAAGTTGTTCTAAGATTTATAGCCATTGAATAACCCTATAAAAAGAGAAAAAAAATTGTTGAAATATTAATTCCTTTTCATTTGGCGCTGATTTTTCTGTGTAACAGTATTTATGTTCCTACTGGGTAAAAATGACTCGTTACGACTCGTCAAATTACAAAATGTCCCGTGTTTGGCACGCCCGAAACATTGCTCTTTTCTCAATTACCGACTAACTTTGATGTTATGAAATACTATCTTTTGATAAAGCATGCGTTAAAGCCAGAAAGATCATCCAAAGAACCGACTGTTCAAGTAATCTCAGAAAGAGTTGCGACTCCTGTTTTAGAAATATGCCGTAAATCCTCGATTCCAACAGTCAGTTTGAAAAGAGTATTGCACATTATTAGAGCTTACCACGAAAAATATAGAAAAGATGTCAAGGTAGTAAAAACTACCATATGAGAAAAAATTAACAAATTCAAAGAATATTCCCAAAAACTGTTCGATGTCAGTAGCTGCAAATCTGTAATAGTTGTCGATTGTACGTGCGAAAAAAGCAGTCGTATACCGAAAGAGGAAATTAATTTCTTGATGAATCAGAGGACTACGAGAAAAATGAGTATCGGAGGCATTGATGTAACCACAACAAAAAAAATCCAGAAAAATAAGAATGAAAAGAAATGGAGTCATCTCGTTTGAAACAGCTACAAAGTTATGAAAAACCTTCCTGTTCTCGCTCACAAGTTGACAACAACTAGTAGCAGCAGCAAAACTAGCAGCAGCAGCAAAACTAGCAGCAGTTTTTCTGATAATTTACCATTAACGGCGCCTTCCCCTATTCAAAAACCAACACAAGATGTTGTTGATGAGTAAAATCTCATCAGAAGCTATAATAGCGGCAGATTTATCAGAAACTCCAGTACGATCACAGGCAAGAGCTGAAGATTCGTACTGGAGTTTCTGATAAATCTGCCGCTATTATAGCTTTTGCTGTCCTGAAAGACTTTGGCGTTATCACACGAAGTGATCAAAGTAATGTGATAGATCGTTCGAAGGTTCGACGGGAAAGAGCAAAGAAAAGGTCTGCGTTACAAGGCTTGAGCCGCAATCAACCAATGCTTGGTCTGTACTTTGATGGTAGAAAAGACAAAACTTTGGTAAAAGTCAAGAAAGGAGATAAATGGTATAGAAAACAGCAAATAGAAGATCATTACGTCATTGTGTCAGAACCAGGGAGCGTTTGCTTTGATAATATCACGGTGCAGACAGGAACGGCTAAGACAACCAAAAATAGTATTATAAAATATTTAAACAGTAAATCGGTTGACTTGAGTCCTTAATCAGTAGTGGGCTATGATGGGACAGTAGTAGACTGTTAGACGAAGAGATAAAAAAACGTTGCAATGGTTTATCTGTGCACTACATTTGAATGAATTGCCACTACGACACCTTTTGTTACATTTGGACGGCGGTCAAACTAAAGGATCTGGATGTTTTTGTGAGCCAATAGGATCTGAACTGCAACAATGTGAAATTTGCCGTTATACCCACGCCACTTCCTGTTATTACTAAAGATCTAAGCTCCAATCAAACATATCTATTTAAGATTATGACTGGTATTTTCCCTTCTGACTTGGCAAATAGATAACCCGGTCGACTAAACCATTCCATATTGGCCAATTTCGAGATGAAAGTTTATGGGCGAACGTGGTTTGAAATCAAATGCAATCCTTCGTGTTTAAATGGAGTACAACACTTGTGGCTTACAATTAATTGTAGTCGCTACAAAGAAATGGATATTTTGGTCATCCAGTAAATCTTCTTATATAGTAGCTATGCTTGCAGATAAGAACAAAGTGATACGGGAACTGGCATGCCGACGTATTCTGAAACCAAGGTCAAAGAAAGTCACAGCAATCCAAAAATTCAAAGTTCCATCGTTCAATTTCAATGCTCCCCATTATACTGATATTATTGCTTGGCACGATAATCAGACTATTGTTACTGAGCCGCCTTTAACTAAAAGTTTATTTGCTGAAGCCTTAAAAGAATGGTCTTGGAACGAAAGAGAATAGAGCACTCTTTCCGTATCATACTCAAGCCGTGGAGCGTTGCATCAAGCTCATAACAGAAGCTTCAGCTGCTGCATGTGGAGAGGAAAAACGTGATGAATTTATCAGGGCCAGACTGTCATCACGTCAGATGGTGCATTTTTATAATACTAAACGCGAATTTTCTACTTATTTTGTAACATTTAACTCTTAAATGTTTCATAAATATAAATCGCACCATTATAATACATAAATAATACTTAACATACTTCATTTGCTCATCTATGGGCAGCTTTTTACCACTATGCTATTACAAAAAAACAAAAAAACAAAATTCTACATACATTTTCACTCCACCCTACTGTGCATATCTAATGGTTTTATGATTACGCAAGGAAAGCGAACTGTACTATATAACATTAAAAGCATGATCTTAAATCATTGTTAAATTTTGATCCACTACAAAAACGATCAGTCCTGAAGAACCTTGGCTTCTAATACAAAAATATTTGCATTTTCCTAATTATTACTTGTGGAGATGGGTAGAAAATAGCAGAAATTGAGAAAATTACCAAATTCCTTTATATCTATCTATACATATGTATACATATAGATGGCAGCACCTAGGTTGGACATTATAAAACTCAAACCTTAAAGTTTGGTTACTCAAGTCCCTCTATATGTTTTTATGCGATTAGAAAGTGCAAAGACCTAGAACTTGCCAAAAATTCTAGTTAAACGGAGTTAAAGGAAATCTGATGAACCATTCAAGACCCGCAAATACCAAAAATGATTGAGATACCCACTTGCAAGATACGAGTATCACAGTCACGCCTTCTGCAATTTTAAAAAGTACTCGTATATGCCCTTTACTATTTTGTATCGATGCAATTGTGCTTCCGCATGGCATCTTTCATTATGGTAAGGATGTTTTGTTTGGAAGCGTTCGCAGTATATATTTTGCGCTATGATTTGTTTAAATTAACATTGATTAGAAGAATTCCACATTCAATGATCAACACGCTTTAAAGCTTTTTAGTCTACTTCAAGCAAGATAGTTTATTGAAAATAGGAAAGGAGATAGAGGAAACTTGCAAACTAAATAAATAGGAAATACTGACTACAATAAACCAAAACTTTTTTCCGACACATGTTTGGGATTTAAGTAAGGAACTCCAAGCGTTTTCCATATTTTATAGAACTCATTTTTACTCGTATGTGTGAAAGCTTTGGGTTATATTTAACTTATCTTCCTTTATAGTGCTAAAAAAAAAATAAAGGCAAAACTGAATAAAAAAAAAGGTCGAAAACTATAAAAATGATTTAAAAAAAATTGAAAAAATATTCCCCGCTTTGTCGTTTGCTATAATATTTTGTTTTTCAATAAATAAAACTTAGCTTTAAGATATAAAATATTTAAAAAATAAGTAGGTATACTTTTTCTTTGGCCTCATTCATATTAACATATGTGTAGTTTTCATCTTCTATTTAATGATTTCAAACAGAGTACAGTATCACGTCGACTTTGGTTTCAATATTATTTTTCGTAGTGAAAATCCAAGCATCCATTTTGTTATATCCCTCGTAGGCATAAAATTGACACAGACAAATGTTCCAATTTTTCGATCCTTCAAGTATTGAGCTCTTATGTATTTTTTTTTTTTGTTTTTTTTTTTCCATTTCGTTTGCAAATTTTTCGCTTTTTTAAATTTTTGGTATATAATATAAATAATTTTTATTTTATCTTTACATCGTAGATTTTTTTCCTTTTCTATAAACAAAAAATATGATTTTTTTATTAAAGAATACATACGGTTTTTGAATTTGATATTCAAATGATTTTTAGACACAAAAAAAAAATTATCTATTTTACAAGGAATTGAATATTATTATATTGTATATGTATCGTATTTTGTTTTTTCTTCAAAGGATTGATGTTGTTAATTCGTTAAAAAATATACCTTTTATCACTAATTTTAAAAACTAATATATATGTATGTATGATTATAATCAACAAGTTGGTTTTACTTTAATAAAATTTCATAAAATGAAAAATTAAAAAAAAAATAACACAAAACAAAAAGGAAAATTTATTTTGAGTTCAACGTTTTTTTTCTGTATTGTTTGTTTAAATATATTTTTATATAAGAAATATGATATATGTTTATGTATATATATTTATATAATTAGTCAGTTTTCATCATTAATTTTGCTGGATACATAATCCTATGCTAAGGATGATGATGTTGATTTTTCTAGTATTTTTTTTTCCTTTTTTTTTTTGAAATTTAATATACAAATGTCTAATGAAAAGCGCCTAGCCGGAAAAGGATATTCAACAAAAGGTATTTGTGTATTTTTTTTCTATTTTCCTGATAAATTTAAAACTGGATAGTAACAAATGACTTATTTTATTTTGTATTTAACTGGAATAATTTCTTAAAAATGTTCTCTTGTTATTTGTCATGAATAATCGTAAAGCAAAAAGTATTCTAGTATTGGTAACTATTTAGGTTTGCCTTTTATAAGACAAAAATCGATGTTTCAATCCTCTGTGTGAATGAGTTAATTTTTTTTTTCGACAACCATCGATTGAAATGTCTACAATTGAATAACAAAACTACGTACAAGCAAAGCAAGGAAACGGTAATGTTTTACGAAAACAAGGATACCTCTCTGTAAAGCACACAAACACAATGACATGTTATTTTCACTATCATTACTAAAAGCTAAAACACTTTTTTTCATAATATCTTTCTTAAATATATCCCTATTCGTTTTTTTTTTTTACGAATTTAATAGCAAACAATTATATCTGCCCTAAACCTGAAATGTTCGCTTTTTTTTTAACTCAAAAATAACTCATAACCTCCATAATCTAAACTAAAGCACTGATTTTAGTATTTACTTTTCTTTTCTTTTAATTGTTGGTTTTCCCTTCAAACTTTAACTACGATCCTGGCAAAATAAATTTGCTATTCTACAATTTGATTGATAGTTCATATCCGTTCCGTAAACGATTCTTTGGTAAGTTCTTCCAGAAATTGACATTAATGTATATTTTCATTATTTTTCATTATATATTCATTTGTTTAAAATCTAGAAATACAGTTTTGATAATTTTTGGTTTTAAATTTAAATTTATGAATATATAATTTTATTTAGTAAATAAAGCGTATTCATACATGTATATATAAAGGGAGATTTCCTAGTTTATCTTTTACTTTTTTTTTTGTAATATATTCTATATGACTTACGTAATATACAATTGGAGTTTTACAATTTTACAACTTTTTTTCTATTTAGTTGATTTTAATTTAATTTCTATTTACTACTTAAAATAATGAAATAAAATTTACTAAGGTTTTTTGGCATATGATGATTTTATATTGAAAAAAAATCTATTTCTGCTATTTTTTTAGGAAGAAAATTAAGAACTATGTATTTTTTTAGTTTTTAGCTTTATGATTTCAATCAATTTTAAGAGGTTTTGTAAATTTAAATATAATTTTAGGTATGTCGTTTCTTTAGACTATTTTTTTAATATATGTCACTAGCTGTTTGGATGATTTATTTTCTTGAAAAAGAAAATTATTTAACACAAAAACAAAAAAAAGAAATTAAGAGGTTTGAAAAAATACGAGTACATATGTGAGTAATAAATTTAAAAAAAAAAATATATATTTTTATTAAATAAAATCACGCACGCATTTGATGTTAAGAAAAAGTTAAGTAAAAATTTTAAGAAAATATTTTGCTCTCAATATAAATTGCATAACCAGAGCGAAGAATTTTTAAACTGAAACTGAAAGTTTTTTGAGCTCTTTCTTCGGACTCTAACACCTCAAATTAATTCATATTGCCATCATAATGAGAAACTTTTAAAAAATTCATAATATTGGCTCCTTGCAAGCTCAAATAATTGAGACATAAGCTTGTTGTAGGAATGTACTTGAGGAGAAATCATCGTCGATCTGATCCTTAAAAATCTATTTAACTCAGCACAAGGTAATATATTCAGAAAAGTTTATTCAATATGATAAACACATTTGATTGGTCGTCTTTATGAGATATTCTATAATATAAGCCTGGTGAACTATTTTTCTCGCTACACTTTGACAAGAGAAGTATTGATAAAAGCATGACTCTTCTCTGAATAATTTAAATAAACTTTGATATTTTTGCAGTCAACTGAAAATAGTTACACGGATGATTTCACTTGGTCAGAAACCGAAAACTCTTTTAACAAAACACACTAGGGAACATTCGTACAAAAAGACAAGAGCCGATGGCCGCGCACATCAAATCGAATCTCGCAAACCGAAGCAATTGAGGCATTACTGTTTCAGAAAAACCGGAAAAGGTTGATTGAAAAATATATAGTGGTTAAAAAATGTTGGTAGTTCCCTAAAATCAATGAAATTCAACACTCGTATGTTCACAATACTGCAACTAGCATCAAGAAAATAAATGCAGCCAACATAAAGTAAAAAAAAAAAACGATATCAAAATCTGAAGAAATAAGCCTAAGCCTAATTAAGAAGAATTTGTTCCACAGCATCGTACATACTCGTATCTATAGATAAGATCCTACTTGCAAAGCTATTTAGGTTACATATTTCTAAGCCATTCTCGTTAGTAAAATAAGTGGAGGATACGATACCATCGACTTCTTATCCATAACGCGGCAATTAATGAAGAAGGATTTAGAAATTCCGAATTCAAGTCACGCCGGATGCTTCCTGTTCGTTTCACAATTGTTTCCAAGTTCTGTTTAGCTTTTGTCGACTACGAAAATTCAGAGAGTGAAACAACTTTTCGGAGGAAGAACCAAACCCTCTTGCAAAGTATTTGACAAAGTAGCTATGTTCGCATATTTTAACAGCGTAGTAAAGAAAAGTTTCTCCCAAACCAAGGTAAGAAAACAGATGAACAGAAATACAACCATTTTGTAAACAATGCTAAAATTGTAGAAGAACTCGGAAAACGGACTTTCAACTAAATTTGGCTACACAACCGAGATACGAATATTATAATTGAAAAAATCATCAACTTACATTATAATGTTTTTTTTTTCAATATGGCGACACTCAGACTTAACTCAGATAACTGAAAACTGACATGTCTTTATATATAAACTGTGTAACTTTATTTTCAATATCATTGTTCAGTAAAAAATCTTATACTACACCTACTTATGAACAATATAATCGACTAAATGAGTCAGCAACACAACTGCTGACAAGAACGCACAGAGTGCGCACAAATGGAGATATCGACGCCGTTGAGGCCAGTATTGAGGAAATCCTAATTCATCGATTCTTCATCGTGCGCAAAAACTTAACCTGTGTCCATCTAGCTAGTGGAAGATTTTTTGCTACGATCTTAGTTTACACATTTACAAAATTTAATTGAATTACAGTAAGGCGATCATCATTTTCGTTACGACATTGGTAATTGCGCGCTTAGATAGTTGGAAGTCGATCCACTTTTTTATGGTCAAATTTTGTTCAGTGATGAGGATCACCGTGAGACGAACTCAGTGGTTTTGCGAGCATCAGCTAGCGTCCGAAACATCGGACCGTACTTTTTCAAAAATAAAGAAAATCGAAATGTCACCGCCAATGGCGCCAGGTACAGAGCTTGAATATGGTATGCAGAAGATTTGGTTTCAACAGGAAGGTGCCACATGCCTGCGAGTTATTGCATAGAGAAAATGTTCGATGAGAATATTGGACCTGTGGCCTGGCCTCCATGATCGTGTGATTTAAGACGATGGACTATTTTCTGTGAGGGCATTCGAAGTCGTTGGTCTATGCGGACAAACCAACCACCATTCGTGATATACGGCTTCAAATGTTCGAAAAAGTAGTGGAATATTGGGGCTACAAGATGCAGTTTCTGAGACGAACCTGTGGTGGTCTTATGCCCGAAATCATTTTTCAAAATTAATCCCATCAAATACCCTATCGAATAAAAAAAATCTTGGCTCATTTATATATGTATATACAGTTCTTAAAAAACACGCCTTATTATAGCATCATTTTCACTATACTCAATAAGCGGTGTCATCTAAACAGTACAATTATAGAGAAACTAGTCTCCGTAACGTTGACCACAAGATACCATCTACCATTCTCTGTGATGGGTAAGTCCGTCATCGACCAGATATTCACGAGAATTCTCGAAAAGAACTCAGGAACCAAAAATTCATCTACAATACCATAAACATGAATACGAGTACATTTAAGGCCATTTCCAGAACGGAAATGGAGAACTTTTACTCTTCCCTAAAGAACACCATAAAGACATTTGCGAATAAGGAATTTCAACAACGAGAGCACTGTTACAACTACTGAAATAGAAACACCAATGATATAATATAACTAAACAAGGTAACGAGTACATGCTATCGACTAGGAAGAATACCCAACAATATGGGCTCAAACAGTATATCACAACGAGCATAGATTTGGAGTGGTAAAAGCGACTTGCTTATAAGAGTCCCAGGCGAATAATTACCAATTGTTTCCTTTTTTAATTGAAAAATGAATTTATCTCATAAATAACTTGGAAAGCACTCTAAAAGATATAATAGGGCTAGTTCTATTGCATGCAAATTGCAAATATCTTTAGTTATTCGACTGATATTCTGCTCGGTTTGCATACATGGAACTTGGGTTGGCTATACAGCGATATTGACTTAATCGAATTTATTGGCTTAGATTAACAGAAGGTCGCGATAAATGGCGAGAACTGTTGATTGAGGCAAGTAATTTATTAAAAAATTGGTGGAAGTCAATCTTTGAAAAATTACTTCTCATTTGCTGCTTCTCTGACTTGAGAAAACGTCTTATTGGGAAAAATTTTCATAAGCCTCAATCAGGAGTGAACTTTGAAAGATTCGGTAAGTAAATACAGAGTCGATTTGAAGATTCTATGTGGTATGGCAGAAAAGAAGAAACCATTTACTTTACTGAGCTTCATCTTAAATATTATGCGCAAGTATGTACGAAATGATCTCAACCAATCTGGATGGAAAACGCGTTACGTTTATCTCTATAGATTGCGTTCAATATTTGCTGGAGCACACTAAACCAAAGGCGTGTTCGTAAGCAAAACTATAAATGAAAACATAATTAATGTTTTGTAACTTAAGAGATAGAATATGTTATTTTCCGAATTAATTTTATGTTATTTTGGAATGGCATAATTTTGTCTATAGATTTTAGTCGTTTAGAAAATCCTTACTAACGGTAAAATGTAACTTCATGATTATAATAATTATTATTTACTTTTAATACAATACATACATTATGCTATTTCATTTTGTTTGTAATTTTAAAATAAAAATTATTGCATTGAAATAAAGTCTGTTTAGTATTTTGTGTATTTCTGCACCATGATTTTCATCTGCACATTCTAAGAAAGTGAAGATAGTTTTCAATGCGTTTACATACTCATGCTTGTACTCGAATGTCGTATATGCATGCGAGTATGTTTGTTTTGAAACTAAAATGATCAGACTTTTGTATATTATCAATATTGTATTTGTCTATTATGTATACTCGTTTAATATGTTACTATACAACAATATTTGTATCATATTTCATTTTGTGTTTTTTTTTTTTGTTTTTAGTAAATTTGTTTTTTTGTTTTTTTTTATTTTTTTACGTAATAATGTTTTTTTTTATTCATTATTTTTTTTTTTTTCAATATACGATTGTTTGTTGATTAGTAGTTAAAACCTTCTGCTTATGAATTATGTTCCTTTAAAATTTGTATTTCGTTTTTATATATACTATTCTTTTCACAATATTTTTAGTTTTTCTTATTTTTGTTTTTTGTTTTATTTCTTTGTAACATACCTATAGAATGTATATTAGACTGAAAGCACATTGTACAACTTTTTTTTTAATGTTCTTAGTTTTGGTCAATAAAATTGTTTAAGTATAGTTTTTTTTATATATATATATATTTTTTTAAATTTTTATCTTTTTTTGTAACTGGGAGAGCAATTCGATGATTTTGATTATGAAATGGATGAATTTCGTATTGATATCTTATGCGATGATATGAATTGAATGAATGGAATTGATCTTGAAAATATTTTCACTTTCTTAGAATTTTTCTGTTTAAACCATTTTTGTAAATTCAATGTTTTTTTTTTTTTTTTTTTAAACATATATGTATATATATATACTTTTATTAATTTTATTGATGAAAAAAACTTGGTTTCTAATAATATTTATTTTGCTTTCAGTTTCTCATTTTTTAAGTAAAATTTTTCAATACTGTTTGAGTTTGTAGCTTGATGGTTAATGTTTTTAGCATTTGTTTGTTTTTGTTTTTTGTTTTTTTGTTTTTTTTTTTTTAATTTTCTTTTATGTAAAAACTGTTTATATAAAATTTGTTTTGTTTATTTTTTAAATGAATAAATGTATGTATATTTTATTATTTTATATTTTTTTTCTTTTGTTTTTACATTGGTTATAGAATAGTATATAGTATTAAAAAATGTATATTGTATGTTAGGAAAATGGAAAAAAATCTTTTAAAAATTGTATCTTTAGGATAGAGTATAAACAAAGCAAGAAAATGTTTTTTTCAAAAATGTTATTTCATTTGTTTTTTTTTTTTTTTCGTTTTGGATTTTATTTAATAATATTTTTGTTTGTTATGAAAAAGCTTTTATTTTTATTTTGTAAAAATCTTTGTTGTTTATTTGTATTTTTGTTGCGTTAGTCTGTTTTGTAAGTATTTAAAAAAGTGTAGCAACCAAGTTTTTTCTTTATTATTTATTTATTTTTTTTTTTGTTTTGAGAATTTTTACATTTTATTAAAGTGATGAGTGACCGATAGAAAAGTGGACACAGGCTATATAATTTTTTTTGTGATATCAAAGTAAATTTTTTTAAATTTAAAATTGAATTTTTTTTTTCTGTGCAGTTCCTCACTGGCACATTTATTACACAGAAGATTAATGCACTGCTTATGCCGGACCGATGGAACATGTAGATATAGCAATTTTCAAACTGCAAGGGAAAAGCAGTGCGTGAAAAATGGGACGAACTAGAGTACTATACTACACTACTTCTAGACTGATATAGTGCAAATAGCTTTTAGATAACATACTGTCGTAGCTGCAATAGTCTAAGGTAAAAACCATTGATCGTCTTCTCTGTAGATCCACGGCATTCGGCAGAATGGAGCCCCAAAGTTAGCTAGGTAACATAGGTGGCAAAAAGTTTTTGTAGGAAAGTGGCTAGTTCGATAATCCAATCCACTCGAAAAATGTAAGCCTAAATTTGAGAGGATCAGCAACTGAACTGTTCTGAAAAACACTGATAAATTTTTCGAGTGAAGTGAATGGCAATTTAATGTAATATATTATTTTTTATTAAAGCTCATACATTCTCGTTACAGGAACACGAGATCAATAACATTTTTTTCCCCGTCTCTGTAACTTATTGCCTTTAATTAATCCTATAATACTTGTAAGTTACTAAGTAAGGAAGTATAATGCTTGCATTTTAAAAACAACTTAACCGATATTCCGGTGATTTCCTACTAAATATAGTATAGCTTTTCTTTTAGCCACCTTAGTAGTTACAAAGTAACTTTGATATTTTAAACTTGAATAACGCTGAATCAATATTTCGTACATAAAAGAACAGAAGACTATTATACGGTCTCATGGCCAACAGTACGATAATTCAAATTGCTTTTTGTGAAGCAAAGGCTGAACTCGAAAAGTGGTTCTTAAAATGTGCATTGCTTTGTCAGTATTAGAAGAACACAATTTTCCCATATGACAAGCCAAAAATGTTTTACTACTCCTGATTGCTTTTCTGGCTGAATCTGAGAGTCAGATGGCCGAAGTCAGTAGGAATAGGATCGCAAGAAACCAAACAAGGTAACAAAATAATTCCCGTGTTTTTGTATGGAAGTGCACTTTCTTCAATTAGATGTTATATCATTTTTCACTTTAATAAAATGTGGTTTAGAATATTTTAGGTAGAAAAAATGATTTTGTTTTTAGTTTTTTTCGTATTCTTGTATGTACATGTGATGTAGTGTGTGTTTATGAAAAATGTAATGTTATGCCTTTATCCCTGTCTTACTTTAAGTCATCGTATTCATCGCCGTTTTTTGAATCTACATGATAAGAACTCATCATCATTGATCGATCAGTGCTATTATCACTATGTGATATTGAATGCAAACCGGACGATGCATTTGTCACAACTGGTGGTGTTGGGTCGAATGCCTCCAAAAATGGATTGGTCGACGAATACTGTACTCTGTATGAACCTAATGTGTGATAATTACCCGTACTGCTTCCGTTTCCTGTCGATGAGGTACTAGCAAATGTACGTGTATTACTAGGATTTGTATAGAAGTCGTAGCTACTAGTTGAGCCAGCCATTGAGCTGACACCACTGCTGCTGGCCGTTGTACCAATTGAATCTGATAGATAGGATGACGTTGTTGAGGATAACATCGCTGCCGTGCTGCTACTGCTGCTATTGCCATGACCATTGCCATTACCGCCGCCTCCGATGCCACCATTAGTACAAGGCGTTTGCTTAGGCAGGGTACCATACAGCATAGCATTACTACTGCCATTGCTAGAGAAGATGTTGCTGCTATTAAAACCTGTCATACCTGATGTAGATGCAGATGCAGATGCAGATGCAGATGCCGATGCCGATGTATGCTGCTGATACTGACTACGATCTGGGCCTGCTGTATATTGATGCTGCTGTTGTTGCTTACTAACTAAATTTATAGAACTACTAGTTGAAGTGGGAAAATTATTATTTGTCGTAGCCACTGTCGAAGTGTCAGAGGAGTGATACAAGTAACTCCTTCCTAAAGTCGAAGAGGATGGAGCTGCTGCAGATCCCGTTGAAGAGAGATTGTTAAGAGTACTGGTGTGCCTAGATGGCGACGGTGCCTTACTGTATGCCGATATTGATGGGGATACAGACTCAGATGTTGTCGTATGACTATATTTACTGCCACCGTAAGATGTCGCACTTGTAGTTGATGTAATTGGTGTTGGCGATGATGGAGATTGATATTTACTGGTTGTCCTTGTAGTATCATCGTAACCACCAGCAGATGGTTTTAAACTATAGTGATAGGAACCGCGTGTCGAATAAAAACCACTTGATTCAGTTTTATCAGAAGGTGGAGATGGTGTTGTCGGCGACTTAATTGGAGTGATTGTAACTCGAGGTTCACGTTTTAGATACTTTGACATTAACTGAGTGGTAGTCATTGCTTGAGATTGTGCGAGCAGGGCATTAGTGGCTGCTGAAGATTTATATGAAATCAAATCATCAGATTCATCTGATGAGGTTGTGGCACCTGAAGTTGTTGAACCGGCACTCACAACTGTAGTGGCTGAAGATGACGAGGATGAAGTTGTTGAAGACTTGTGACGACTTAATGAAGCTGCCGATGCATAGGATGAGGTTGGTGTTGCTAAAGCCGAAGTTGAAGAAGCGGAAATAGTGACGGAAGTAGTGGTGGTGCTGCTGCTGCTAGTAGTGATCAATGAGGTTGATTTTGGTCCATGGATACCATTGTAGCTACCGTTGCTTTTCGTTTTATCAATATTGCTTTCTTTTATGTTTGTTGTTGTTGATGTTATTGTTGTAAGAGATCTATGTGGTTCATGTATTTGTTGTTTGGAAATTGAGTATGAGCTTGGAGATTCGTGTATTTTAATATGTTTCACTGATGCGGGCGATGCACCACGTTTTATTGTATCAGTACCTAAAAAACGATGAAACAACTTTTGCTTACTATTTCATAGAAGATAATGTTTTTATTTTACCTGAACCCGATCCCGATCCCGAGCCTGAGGCTGTTGACGCTGAGCTACTGCCTGGGGAGGGTGTTCCTGGAGGTGGCAGTTGCAATTGGTCTTGAGTTGCTAAGTCCGCTGATACCGCCAATTGATGGGGCTGTAACAAATTTAATATTTTTATTTGCAATTATACATTCAACTATACATTTTTGACGAAGTTAGATCACCAGTAGTGTTAAGCAATTCTTATCTTTATGGTGCATATGGGTTTGAGTGCAATTTAATTAAAACGCCAACTTAAATAATAACTTAAAATTACTTAAATATATATTTCATACTTTTCGACTGGAATTTTTAAGACCCTAATTTTAGTCTGTTTATTTACCCTCAATGTAAGTACATACCATACATATGTATGTATCATGGAACTAACAAAATTGAGAAGATATAACAACTGCAAGTAGTAGAGGTTTTAACAATTGGAACTTTTTTCGTTTTGGTAAAAAAAAAATTATTAAACTATGGTGACCAAGTGCTCTTGGATGGCTGAAATTTCAGCACAGGCTTCCTACAAATCGAATATTTTAGGGATAGACAATTCAACTCCAGATTTGATTCGAAAAGGCATACGAATTTCTTGACGTAAATTCAGTATTAAATATAAAGATTTACTTTAATGAAATTTTTTCTAAAAAATTGACTTGATTTCTAGGGAGCAGACCGCGTGGTAAGTGTCATGTAGCTATGCATGGTCTGCGCCATATTGATAAAGTAAATCTAATAATGTGAACACGGATCAAAAATAAAAATTGTTGTATGCAATATCTATTAAACTACCAACTCTGAGTCCACACAAAGACGCTGTAAAATGGGTTAAATACACAGATTATTATTTCTACACCGAATTCAGTTGCTAATTAAACACTTATGGCAATCGAAAATGAACACTGGATCCAGTTTCTACATCCAAGAAAAATGCCTACACAAGAGTTCTGATCTGGAACACAAATGATGACTTCTTACTCATACTCGTGGACCTAATATGAAGCTTTTTAGAACTCGAATCTGCCTATTCTTCGCTACTGAGTGTTGGACAATTAGCAGATAAAAGAAATTTGTATTGGAATCAAAACAAAATATATTTCTTTGTCCTGTAGATTTTATGTACTACTAGATCAATGAACACAAAATAAATTTTATGAGCTGTGATTATAGACAAAAAGACTGGAATTAGAACCTCACATAGACTCAGTCATATCAAGCGAATGGACGACATCGCTATACGAGTAGCTAAGACTTCGCATACTTTACAAAGTAGAAGCGCCGAGTCTTTGATCAACCCACCGCGGATGCCACGAAGTTTGGTGTGGTAAACTAAATGATACATGTTCGCAATTGAAAAGACGGTAAGATATTTGACATCATAGTGCTATTTTCTGATTGACATTTATATTCATTATTTCATATTCATCTTTTTAATAAGACTGATACTATATTGGGCTGGATTTAAAGCCGAACCAGCCGTAATGAGGTATCCAATTACTGAAATGGATTCTTCAGAATCGACCGAAGTTAAACAACTGCAATTTACAACCCTGTAACGAAAGAATGCATTCTCCCAATTAATAAACCGAAACTGGTATACCAGGCGGTTTTTGTTCTAAGGTTCAAAAGAGAATAAGGCCCTCCAGCTCCAGGTTCGGGGTCATCGATAACACTAATTTTTCATATTGTTTATATAAAGTTATATTCGTCGATAAATTTCTGATTACCACGGAAAATACAAGAAAATCATTGAACAATGTGTTTCCTATTCGCAGCAGACTAAGCTAAGAAGTTTTGAGCTATCGATACATGAACGTAGTTGTGATGGCTATTCGAATGAAGTATGTGTTCATTACTAAACTGAACTAAGTTGAACATCTTACTAGTTAGTAAGTAGTACGTGAAGTGCACGTTCGTGATATAAAAAGTCGCTTCTCTTCAAGGAAAGATGTACTCGTAAGGAAGTTTTACCAACGTTTTACTTGAATAGTGGTCAAACCAAATTATGGGCTTACTACTCACGCTCACATCTATCAAGTAACATACATTGACGGATTACAGGCAATGCTACTAGTATTATTAACTTTCTATTTAGTCAGAATGTGCTTATTTAATGAATAGAATTTCAGCATCAATTGGTCGATCCAGAACAAAGGAGATTCTGTCAACTGCGGTTAGTACAGTGGCAGCAGAATATGTAGAGCAGAAAGAAAGCAGCCGGTCCCAACTTAGAGGATTAACGTAGTTTAGAAAAGGTCCTGGCCAGGGTGGTGCGCATAAATAAAGAATGTGAGAACTATTAGCAGTTAGTTAAGTACAGTACAGGTCAAACTTGAAATGCTTATAGCTTGTGGCTTGTGGCTAGAAAATTAGAGCTAAAAAATCCAGAGTCGGTTAAAAAAGTAGTGCTGCAAATATATTTTTTGAAAGTGTTGACCAGGACTGAAAGAAATATAAACAAAAATTCATCGAACTCCCTTTTCGATGACGTAGTAAATTAAGCTTGCTGTCATGAATTCAGCTTTCGATATTCAATCTTCGATCATCAATCATTGATTTCGAATAACCACGCAAAAAAAAAAAGAAACCACAACTTTTAGGAGATCATTTAGCAATTGGATATTTCGAAAATAATTTTTAACAAAACTTTTCATGGAATGAAATGAATGAATGAAGTGACATTAGAAATATGGCAGATCGCAATATACTGTTGGAATCACATTTCATTCAAATCAAATTTATCCTGTTTTAAAGTGCTCAAAGTAAATTCAGGAGATTAAAAATTTAAGGATCTTGGGTACACAGTAGGGTGTCCCTTATTTTTCAAAGTTGATATTTTCGAACGCATACGCTCTAATTTTTTTCATTTGACCATAAAATACTTGAAAATAAAATTTTATCTTATTTGAATCGCAGCAACCCGTACCGAGTTGCGCGCCAATTATACGTTCATACAATTTACGAGGATGGTCCCCATTTTCGTTTTATTTGTGATTTGTTTGCGTTTTATCGAAGAGTTAACGTGCATATTAGTAAAGTTTCAACATATCAGTGGAACTAAGAAGTATTAAAAAAAGTATTTTCTTGGTTGGTGAGATAAATCACCAAATAACTGGTGCAAAGTTACCGCCTAATCGCCAAGTTCTCTCAGTTCTATTCTTTAATATTAACGAAGTAAAATTGACTGTAAATGAAAGGGCAAATCTTGTGATTCGGGAGTGCATTATATTTTTGAAAAAGGCAAGAATACCCGCCAGAGTTGTACCCAACTGTGTGAAAACACTTTTTGTGGATCTTTACCAAGTTTCGAGAGAGCTACAAAAAAAACCTGTAAAAAACCACAGGACGTTTATAAGCACCGCGAGGAGAAATTTCAAAAAGATTTAGATAATTTGTTTGATATCGCACAAGCTGATGCTCTAGAAAAGATCAAAGTAGAGAAAGACATAATTTTTCTACAAAAACAAAGAGAGCCAGGGCGTTCGGGTTATTTAGCGGGTGTTGACAAAAAGTTAGCTGAGAAAGAAGAACGAGTAAGGCAGAGAAAACTAAAAGAAAAGGAAAAAAAGACTAAAGTATTTGACTACCAAGAACTTCTCTACTTCACACAAGGGTTCACCTTAAGATATTCACGAACAGTCTAAGTATCAGTTCTGACGATGCTTTGCATGAAAATTTGCCCTCCACTTCGCAAACGCAACCCGTGAGTTCGCTGTCTACCACAAAAAGAGGAAGTACGTGTTTTATCACCCCTAAATTAGTTGCTGCTTTAGATAGATGTCAACTAAGTGTAAGGGATTCAGTTTACATACTTCAGGCTGTAGTGAAAGCACTTGATCTCAGTTGTGAAGACTTTACAATCAGCAAGTCTTCTATTCAACGAATTCGGACCTAAATGAGAGAAGAAAGAGCGAAATCGATCAAATCTGACTTTCAGAACAACGTGCCGCAAATTGTGACCGTTCATTGGGATGGAAAACTAAGTACAGATTATGTGCTGCGATAAAAGCGGCCTCTAATACAGGTTGCTTAACTGGGGCTTGTGTGCTCTTGGAGCAAAAAATTGAAAGAGAATTGTTACTTTTTGCTTGCCGTCATCAAATATATGAACTGGTTTTGAGATGTGTATTTGAATTAAAGATCTGCCAAGTTACCAGCAGTCCGGATATTCCGTTATTTAAAAAAAAAACAGGGACAATTGGAAGAACGTTGATCCAACTGCTTTCGAATTTCGCAAAGAAATATTTCTATGAGGCGGTCATTAACAAATTAATTGACTATTATAAAAATGAATTGCTGAAATCAATTATACGTGACGATTATCGGGAATTGATTGAACTTCCTATTGTTTTTTTGTGAGGAGACATTGATCAGGGACGATGCGTGGCAAGAACTATTTACGCTTTAAAGATTATGTTTACTGCAATCCCAGTTTAAAATGTGTTCTAAAGACAAGCTACCACTTCAAGATGTTTGCTTATTTATTGCAACAGCTTATTTAAACTCCTGGCTTGGGTGTAATAAATCCCGAATCAAGATTTATGCTTCTTAAAAACATTGAAAAACTATGAAACAGTCGACAATGTAAGCTCTGACCAAGTTCAGTCAACACTTATGGTATTTATCAGAAGAAATAGCTTTATTTACACTATTCGATGATGAAGTTGATATACAATCCAAAGCTAATATTGTATCGAATTTACAAAGAGAATGTTTATATGATTTTGGGAAGTGATATGTTCCGTCAAAGGAAGAAATATCCGCCTCATTGTACGGTGAGTTGAATAAGTGTTTTTCATTCTATCCCTAGAAAAACTGTTAATTTTGTTAATAAATAATTTTTCTTTTTGTTGCAGAAAAATATTTGAGTGATTTCGTGACCATAAAGAGCACAAATTTGTTATAGTGGTTAAAAATTGATAACGCTTTTCTCCAAGAAATCTCTTCGTGGGATCAAATTTCTTCCTTTCAGGAAGCTAAACAAAAAGTTATGCACTTGAAGGCAGTCAATGACACAGTAGAGAGAGGTGTGAAGCTCATGGAAGATTTTCATGGTTTAATATCTGCTGGCGAAAAAAAAAACAGTTTTTGTTGCGCTGTGTTCAAGAACATAGAAAGTTGTACACAGATTGTAAAAAGGAAATTTTGAAAAGAAAGTATAGCTTATATGCCACTAGATGTTTTAGAAATGTTTATATAGGAATACATTGAGGCTTTGTCGGCACAGGTTATCGTTATTATATAACCATGAAATTTTGCACGTGGTTAGCGTTTAGTATTATTAAAAGAATTAGGGGGTATGCGTTACGAAATTGTAAAGGAAAAAAAAAATCGACCATATAAGGGACACCCTAGTACACAGGGTATAAAAAATCTAAGAACCTTTGGTGAAATTCCCTAATCAAATTAATATCCATGCCAGCCAGATACCCTGATTTCTGCACTCAGACAAATTCTTTGCGTTCCATTACAGAACTTAACAATATGTTATAAGGATTCAAAAAATGTAAATGTAATACATATGTAGGTATGTATTTCTTTTCTTTTTGTTTGATAGTTTAAATTATGCCATGTTCAAATGTTGTTTGTATTGTACTCTGCTGTGCTTTGTGTGTGTCATATCTTGTTTAAACAATTTTTATAACTTACAAATTAATACATATATATTTTCTTGAAATTTAGACAACCAAATAATTTCCAATTGGAAGATAAAAAAACAAACAAAAAAACAATGTAACAACGATACCAATTTTAAAATTGTTCCTAAAGAGAGTTGTATAGTATATGCATTTAGTGCGAAGCAACCAGTAGTGGGTCTTTCATGCAATTCGGGATTACACACACAAAACAAAACATTTTAAATTTTGGAAAAAATGTACAAAATTATATAATAGTTTTTACAAATCCTTTGCAATTATTACAGGAATTAAATTACAATACATATAGAGAGAAGGACAAAAAGGATACGAAAATTGTAGTTTTTGTTTCAATTAATTTTTATTTTTTAATTTTTTTTTTTTGTAATTTCGTTGGAAGTTTACCTGTTGCACCGCTTGTTGCAAGGCTCGAGGCGATTGAGCTGACTGACCCACTACTGATTGATACAGATGAGTGCTGGCTGTGGCTGAGAGATGATGTGGGCCTTGGGATAGTATGTTGGTTACCGAAGTGGACGAGCGAAGGCTGGCCTGTTGCTGTTGTTTGTCCACTTGCAACGCACTGGCTTTGCTTCCACGCTGCCCTGTTGACTCGCCGCGCCGACCTGTCTACATAGGACTCTGTATTAATCATATAGACGCAAGAATGTTGATAAAAATCGAACAAAAAAGTATAAACGGAAACAAACAAAATTCATAGTTCTTAACCGAAAAAGAAAGGTCACACAGCCTTTAGAAGGAGTAAATATAGACCCCAAGGTAGAAGAAGTCAGAAAAAGGGAAAGAAATTTCACAGGAAAATAGAATCGATGTTAGACTTGCGCCTTCGTCGATGAAACATGTGAAAGACATCAATAAACACACTACAACGGTTATTAATTACGTTACCTGAGGATGGAGCAACAACCGCTGCCACTCCTGCAGTTGGTAGAGAGCCCATTCCAGTGCCACCAATACCGCCGATGCTGCTACTAATTCCACTACCCATACCACTGCCACCACTACTTGTTTGCTGTGGTTGTGGCCAAATCTGTAAAAGATATTTTAAAACCGCTATCGGCTGAGCATGATCAATATCAGAGCCTGGTGGAGCACTAGACGAATGTAGCATCAATGGTGGACCCATAACAGTGGCAAGTGCTTGAGCTGACATTTTGTTACGTTCCGATGCAGAGACTACCAACGAAAGATGGTCCAAAAGGAATACCAAAGTTGCCTAAGAATTTAATTTCATCAAATAAATGGTTCCTGTGCCGATCATTACAAAACTTACCCGATTAGCTCGCGGTAGACAATCAAGGATACTTAGCATCAATTTGGCGTTTCCTTCAGGATCGTCTGGTAGACACACGGCTAAAAAGAAACTAACTTAGTTATGGACGTCGGATGATAGTAGACAAATCAGTCATACCTAAAGCATCTACGGTCATTTGGAACAGACACCTGGTAAAGAGTGGTTCCGGGAGTTCTCTTAGATAGTCCTTCAAAACTCCAGTTATAACATTAATATCAGGAACATGTTCCGGACTTAATTCGACTGCTCTGCTATTCCTTTCAAATGCTTCACGTAAAAGTCTCTTTTTCGTTGCTGATCCACAGAGTCTATACAGACCAATAATATCGAGACCACGTCGTTCAATTTCTTCTACACACCGACGCAACACAATTGGTACGGGAGCACTTCCAGGAGCCCCCTTACACTCTCGACTAACTACCGTTTCTAGATCGGCTCCGAATAGCTGTGGATAGCCTGCCCTTAAACTTGGTAAACCTCTTCGTTTATATAATGTTATTGGATCGGTGTGGCGCAGGCGTATGTATATCGTTCCACGGGGTTCAACCTTTAACGCTAGCTGATGCAAAGGTGACTGTCGCAATAGCGAAGCTAATGAAATTGCTCCCCGATAGCAAAGTTTATGCCGATGTTGTGGATCCCAAGAATATACCAATACGTCCAATTGCTTATTACACACTAAGTCCAATTCGAAGGATTCATCCCAATCGAATTGTAGATCACCAGACCGTACCACTGTTCGTGCCTTGTGCACTCGATCACACTCAAGAACGCAATATAAATCACGACTCTGCGGTTGTGGAGCGCCAGGTTGACTAATTTCTGGTGCTGTACGTAATCCACGTCCAGCTAATAAGTGAATCCATAACATTCCGGACACACCACCTACATCAATGATTGGTTTATCCAGTTTATATTTTGCAAACTCAGCTGGATTAATGTCGATCTGACGATGCGATCGTGGCAGTGTAGCGCTTGGAGTTGGTGCTGGACTTTGGTGTCCACTACCGCTTAGGATGCTTCCGCTAGGACTGGCGGGACCGGTAGATAATTCTAATAGTTGTCGCATACGTCGAATACTGGGTGAACGGATCGACGACGGACCACCAATATGTTGCGAGGACATCGATCTTACCGGTAGGGAAGAAATGGGTCGCGGCATACCAAGGTGGCGATCCAAAGTACCGGTGAGAACTCCTGTTCGGCCGCTATAAATGCTCTCCGTCTAATTAAAAAAGAAAAAAGGCAGAAAAGCGCTAATAAGTAATCACTTATTTTTCTTAACAAACTGTATTACTTACGTTTTTTAGAGCATCGTGTATATTTTCAGCACTGCAGGAGAATCTATGACTTCGTGGTTGGCTTAATAAATCTCTGGTGAGTCTCATCTGTTCCGCAATAGCAGAACTGCTCGGGGCTCTCCTCAACCAAGCCCTATATTCGTCTGAAGTAAAGATTGACGGACTTGCTGTGATTCTACTCCGGAGATCGCGTTCACGTAGATCCCGTCGGGCAGTGAATTCTGGTGCCGAAAGATTTCCATCAGCATCATCTAGTATTCTATCACTGATGCGTGGTCGAATACCGCTTAGTCGAACTCCTGGACGCTCCCTTGGCAGTGAGTTGAATTTGGCCAGATCAGGACCCATGGTGCCACCTAATATACCAGTCGTAGTACCTCGTGGTATACTTCCAATCGCTGGTCGATTATAATAGTAGTAGCTGGGTCTAGGACCAATTGTAGCTTCAGTATCGCTGGAGTAATCCAAAGATGGTCTTGATCTTCGAGTCAATGATTGTGAGGTAGCACTAGGTGGTGCACCATACTTGGAGCTACGTGATTGCGGTTCATATCGCCCATAACGACCTAAAGTACCACCAGCTGTAAGTGGTACAGGCTTAAGACTTGATCTAAGCAATGAATGCCTACCCAATGATGATGAGTAATCAGAGTATTCCACACGTGGCAAATGCTGATCGGAACCACTACGGGGGAAACGAGCATGCTGCTGTGCCAAACTGACCCCTGCTCCAGCTGACATGCGTCGCGATGGACCTGGATAGAAGGAATGCACTTTTTCTGCAAGACTCTCGAGCGTACCGGCATTCTGATAGTAAGCTGTTGATGGAGCAAACGAATGACTCTTCGGTTGTTCAGTGATAACTGACGGTGGTGGCGGAGGTTTGTAACCCCAACTAGGTGGTTCTTGCATTATATTCGCACGCGTATTATAGTACAGATCCAGTTGTTCGCTTTGTGGACTATAGTTATTCAGGCCTAAACCTAATCGTGAACGGGATTCTGTCATTTCCCTGCCATCACCTGTAAGCAAAACTCCAACATAAGCATTGAAACATTCTCAATTAGTTTGAAATACCTGTACGTCTTTCACGTGATGACCGAGAACGTGGCATACGATCCGTGTCATCTAAGTCTTCATCTCTGAGGTCACGTTTGATGACAACAACTGGCGGTGGTTTTTGCTCAGGTCTAGAAAGAGTTGGTGGGCCGGGCGAACTGGAACCTCGAACACCACGTCGTTGTCGTATAGCAAGTACCAAGCGTCGTGGAATAGACATGATGATGACAACGTCATCCAGCGACATGTGCGTCACATCAACCAAGTTTACTGCTAAAATTTCATCGCCGACCTTTAAAAAAAAAAGCAAATTTTGTTAATGTTTTGTGTTTTCTTTTTAATATAACAATTCATTCCAAAAACATACCCTGAGACATCCACTATTATAAACGGCAGATTCTAAAGCTATTCGTGATATAAAGACGCCGTCTGTTCTATCGGCACCATTGCCTTCACGGATGTATAAACCCAGTGTCTGTCCGGGTCTCTTAACTATCTCCACCAACTAGATTAAACAATAACAAAAGAAGAAAAAATAAATACAATACTTATAAAAGAGTCCTTGAACAAAGATGTATGGTATTCGTTTACCTGAACTGTATGCCTTGCGTCACCCTTTGCCATCAATTTATGCGCAGCTTCGACCGCATGCTTACCACCTATACATCGGGGTTCTAGGATTCTAACTATCATCTCACCACGCCTCTCCACGGCCTGAAAATGTAAATACTGTTTGGGGACAGTCTTAGACTGATTTCAATTGTTTTACCTCCAATGCTGCGGCTGTATTTGGATCGTGATCATTCTCAACTGCTTCTATCTGTCGAAATATTTCCGAACTAATGCCTGACACCTTACGGAAGTCACCCTGTAATAGGACGGGCTCTTTAACACCTTGCCGCTGTTGTTGTTGTCCCATTTGTTGCATTTGGTTTGATGGTAATGGCCCCGGCGGTGCACGTCCTGGGCTGGCTGTAACATCAGGAACTGATCTTCCATTTTCCTGAAATCCAAGAAATTATTTTCAAAGTCGAATTTATTTAAAACTTAATTAGGTTAATTAAATAAATTGAGATAAAAGGAAGAGATGACGCAATTACATGAGCCATAAGTATTTATACGAAAAGACTACATATAAAATCATGCGTTAGAATTGTCTGTCAAACTTTGCCAGGCGGCATCTATCTACGTTGGCTCATTTATGATAAGGCTATTAAACGGACTTGGTGGCGGATTAGCCCTTAATAAGGGCCAGCGGCAGTACTAGGTTACTGGCTCCGGAATTCGGTCCGGCCCCTTTTGTTCTAGGGGTCCCACAAAGCGCCTGGCCTTCTAGGTTGGGGGTTGTTCGTGGGATTAACTGCCCAACTACGTAAAAAATTAATAGTTACGAAGCGACCAATAGCCTCGGAGATGGACAGATTCACTGTTGACGACCCTGCAAAATGAACAAAGGACAACGACTTTCGGATCTGCACGTGGAATGTTCGGATCTTGAATAGACCGCGTGCAGCCGAACAATAAGCGGAGGCCCTAGACTACTATAAAGCAGATATCACCGCCATCTAGGAAGTGCGGTGAGATGGGTCGGCCAAAATAAAGATGAATAACTGTGATGTTTACTACGGTGACTGCTAAAGGGAACGTAACCAAGATCTATTTGGATGCGGATTTGTTGTAAGTAGCAGACTTAGGCAAGAAGTCTTGAGCTTTCGACACCTGAGTGTACGCCTTATAACAATCCGCATCAATGGTAAATTCGCTAACATCAGCGGAAAAGGAAAAGGACGATGCTACGAAAGAAGGCCTCTACGAGCTCCTCGACAAAATCTACGAGCAATGTCCGGTTTATGATGTTAAAATCGTCCTAGGCGACTTTGATGACAAAATTGGAAAAGATGACATCTTTGGGAGAATAATCGGGACATGTTTGAGCCTATACGACACCACGTCTGGAAACGGACTTAGACTAATCGATTTCGTTGCCGGACGTAACGTTACTATAGCAAGTACACGGTTTCCTCACCTCAATTTCACAAGGGAACATGGCAGACACCAGATCAGCAAACTGTCAACCAGATTGATCATGTTGCGATCGACGTAAGACACTCCTCAAGTATTTTAGAGCGGTCAACATAAACTCGGACCACTACCTAGTTGCAATCAAGGTACGTATAGGAATATCTCAGATGCCACAACAACGGGGAAATACTATGAAGAGATTTAAGGCTGAACGGTTGCAATCGCAACAAGCCGCCAGAACCTTTGCCGATCGCGTCTCCCTCAAACTCTCAAGAAGTCCTTTGCAGCCAGCATCAAGTGCTGAAGACCAGTGGCTTAGATGCCGATAAGCCATTAGTAATGCCGCAACTGACGTACTGAGTTTCACCCGCCCACTGCCACAAAATCCCGGGTTTGATGAAGAGTGCTTGCAAGCACTTGCAGCAAAACTACATACCTACAAAGCGGCGCTTCACAAAAGGACGAGGGAAGAACATCGGCTTCTCCGGAGAAAAAATAAGGAGCATGAGAAGCGCGCGATCGAGGAAATAGAAAGGTGCTACTCCAGGAATAATGTTCAGAAGTTTTACCAAAAGGTAAAAAGACCGTGTAAGGGTAATAAGACCGAACGGAAACCTGTAGAGATGCAAAATGAAACCTTGTAGTAGAGTCACGGTCGGTGCTGAGGATATGGAAAAACCATTTCTGCAGACTGCTAAACGGCGAAGACGACACCAATTCCGCTGTCAAGCAGAGCGAACCATTCAATATTGACGATGCAAGTCAAGAATTCCGTCCACCCGACCAAAATGAAGTAAGGATAGCAATATCTAAAGTGAAGTCGAACAAGGCTGCCGGGCTGGACGGCCTACCCACTAAGCTATTTAAGGCAGCAGGAGATGACCTGGTAGAGAGCTTGCACCAACTTATTTCCAAGATTTGGTCGTATGAATGTATGCCTGATGAATGGAACCTCAGCTTCGTTTCCTCGGTTTACAAGAAAAGATACCCTCTAAACTGCTCCAACTATACATAGAAGTATCAGTTTCCTAAACATCACATGTAAAATCTTGTCTGCCGTATTGTGTGAGGGCCTGAAACCATTTGTCAACGATCTGATTGGACCTTGCTTGCTTGCATACGCCGACGATATTGATGTGTAGAACAAAACGAGCTGTCATTGGTGCACTTGGGAGTTTAGGAACAGAAGAGGCAAAAATGGGTCTATCGATAAACGAGAGCAAAACAAAGTACGTTATGTGCTGTCAACAAGAAGGGACACTCAACATCGATGAATCGGCAAGAATGTCACAATCGACTACCGTAACTTTGAGATAATTAGGGACTTTGTCTACCTCGGCTCTCCTATGACATCTGAAAACGATATCTCATCAGGGATCAAACGAAGAATAACGCTTGCCAATCGCTGTTTCTTTGGCCTGAGAAGGTAACTGTGTAGTACGGCCCTCTAGTAATATCAGTCCTGCTCTATGATTCCGAAGCATGGACCCTTTCGAAATCAGATGAAGATATCCTTGGTCGTTTTGAGAGAAAAATTTTTCGTAAGGTATTTGGTCCCGTATGCGTTGACGGGTTCTGGAGGAGACGATTCAACAATGAACTGTACAGCGATATCGATCTGGTCAAAAAAAACTGCGCATTTGGGCATTTGGGATGGCTGGGACATGTAGAGCGAATGAACACCAACGCTCCAGCCCGCAGAATCTTCGAATCGAATCCAGGGGGACAACGCAGTAGATGAAGACCTCGCCTTCAACTAACTTAGCTGTTAGCCAAAGACCACGCAAATTGAAGAGGTTTACTGGTAGACGCCCAGGTCCACTCCGGACTGTAGCGCCGCCTAAATAAATAAGTAGTAAACAGACGTCTCAGTGTATTGAGTTATCGCTCCAATATTAGCGTAAGCCCGACGTCCACAGAAGAAGTGATTTGCCATGTCGCAGCAGGTGGTGCTACATATGCTAGCGCACTTAGGTTTGTAAATAATTATTATTACTATTATTTATTTATTTATTTATATTGTACGAGTATATATATTTTTTTCCTATACTGATTTTTTAGTATAATTTATTTCCTCAAAATGTAAAATTCAAATTCAAATTATCTATTTCGTAGAACTATAAATTACCAATTCCACTAGGTAGATACTCAATAAGGTATCAAATCTCTGTGTAAGATAATGTGCGATAATTTTTTAACTGAGCAAACAATATATTAAATTAATTAAACTTAGGTTAGTGACAAAATTGTAAAGGGTGACCAGATAGAAATGATAGCTTTTCCATCAGCTGTCAAACAATTCAGTAAGGTTTGCTATTTCATCAGCAACGTTTTGCGCTTCCTGAACGTGCGAAAATTATTAAAAATTATTATCGAAATTCCGGCTTAGTTGTTAATACTCAACGTGAATTTCATCGTGAGGTCAGTCGTCATCAAGGCTTCAGTGTGCAGGCAATTCGTCGCATAGTGGAAAAATTTGAGCGTGATCTTAAGCCACCAACCAAAAAAGGATTTGTGCGAAATAAAGGAAACATAGCCGTGGTAGCGGCTGTCTATTCGACGCCGATCAGCTGAATTGGGAACTGCCAGAGAGTCAATCCGGTTTATTTTGCGATTGGATTTGGGCCTACATTCGTAAAAGATTGTGCTGATGTAAGAAATGATGCCGGACGATCATAAATAACGCTGTGAGTCCCCTAATTGAGCACTGGAAATGTTGGCCGGAGATCCGGATCCGGAAGTCATCTTCCCGGACGAGGCTCATTTTTGGCTCAGTGGCAAACAAAAATTCCACTATTGGAGCGAACGCAAAACACAAGTATTCGGCCAAGGATCAATCCATCCACAAAGATTGACTGTTTGTTGCGGTTTATGGTATGGCGGCATCATCGGATCTTATTTCTTTCGAAATGAGGACGGAGACACCGTTATCAGCAATGGTCTCAGGCACGGAGCGATGTCAATCGACTTTCTGTGGTCAGAGCTTGACAACATCGATATACCCGAGCTGTGGTTCCAATAACACGGTGCTACATGCCATACAAGCGACGCAACGCTCTAAGGTGTGAAGAAGGAGTACCGAGCTGACCATCGACAAGTGCACACGCACAAGTGCACTGTGCTGTGAAATTCGCTCTTCGCGTGGAGAAAAAAAGCAACGTGGCAAAAAAATACCCGCGTGCCAGTGAAGAGAAAAAAAAACAAACACATCAACCAAAATCAAAAATTCACTCAGCGCACAAAAAAAAACACACAACGCGCGAGTGCAGTGAAACCGCAACCAATATCCACAGTGCGAGCATCCCAACCTTCCTGCCCCTGGTCATACTGTTGCTTTCACTCGGTCACTGCCGCTGCTGTATTACATTATCATACAGCGCGTGCAGTGACTGAGTGTATGTAACAACCGATCATGGATAGCGGGCCGTGGGTACGAATTTTGTTGGTGTGCTGTTTCCCATTGTTGTAAGGGCATAACACCTGCAACAATTTGACTCGGCAAACCAACTCTGAATTTGTACTTCACATCTGCGCTTAGTAACGTCGGCGTTTGTCTTTCTTTATAATGACTCGGGAATTTAGAGTGGATATTGGAAATATAGGCGGGCTAAAAAGTAATCACTTTTGTGTGTATGTCCACGTCTTTAAATATAGACTAGCTGTTTTGGCACTTAGTGAAACACAAGTAGATCCCCGCCCACACCTCTAAGATCACCCTGATCTGAAACTACCTGGCTACGAACTAGTGCCATTATTCTACTCTCAACGCGGTCTCGCCATTGTGTAGTGATGTAGCTTACCAAACTCCACCACAAAGTAGTCCCTGCTCCAATACGGAATTCAATTTCATGTGGTTAAAATTCCATCTCCGGTAGCAAATTATCCACTATTGCTTTATTTACAGAAGCCCCAAGCCGGACAGCAACTCGACTTTTAATGAGTTTGATGCGCAGTCTGACTCCACACAAAGAATTGCATCCCTGTATCCTCATACTGAAATTATCATTACGGGCGATTTCAATATACAAAATTCTGGGTGGCTTCGACATTCGGGACAGACAACAGCCGAAGGACGGTGTGATGAGATCTTTGCTGCGGAAAATAACTTCACCCAGCTTGTATAGTAAATGAGCCCACACGAATACCTGACGTTGATAGATATACTGCCAACACCCTGGACTTGGTTTTATTGTAATATTCCACCCCGACAAATACAAGGTCAGTGTGCTATCCCCTCTAGGCTCGTCAGACCACTGTGACATATCACCTAATTTCTCGTACACCGACCACACAGTCGGAGAAAAGATTCCTAAAAGAACCGTATGGCAATACGAGGAAGCCAACTGGAGCGGTCTTAACAGCTTCTTTAGTCATTTAACTGATCGTTGTGTTTCCTCGATAATGACGTGGATGACACAGCTGATATGGTCAGTGATACTATTCCCCTTGTAATGAGATCCTTTATCCCTTATCGGATTAAGGATATCAGACCAAAAGAAAAGGCGTGGTACGACTCGAGCTGTAAAGAGAGTGTCAGGGTTCATGTTCTTTCGGTTCTATATGACAGAAAAAAGTTCAAACGAACTAGGAATGACTACAACGTCTTTCTCAAGTGCGTGAAATTTCTATACGACCAAAAATTGGGGCAAAAAATACTACAATGTCCCAAAAGTAGCAATAGTTTTTGGTCGTTCGTTAAAAATATTAAAAATACTGCCTCATCCTCCATCCTAACGCTCATTTACAATGACATTCCATGCTTGTTGCGCACTTTGCGGCCAGTTCACCACTTCCAGATTGTGCTTTGTCTCCGCCTACACTTGAGTGCGCCGAATCTTCAATGGGACGATTTGATGGCATGTGTCACCGAAAAGTGGGACCAAAGCGTACATCAATCTGGCGAAGGCATGATAGTTGCACTTGATATTTCTAAGGTATTTGACAGAGTTTGGTATCAGGCTCTGTTGTCGAAAATGCGTGCTTTTGGGACTCTCTTCTTATGGATTAGAAATTACCCTTCGAAACGTTGAATTCAAGTTGTCTTGACGGTTTCAAGTCTGATATTCACAAAATAAATGCTAATGCGCCCCAGGGCTACGTTCTGTCTCCGACATTCTTTTTAATTTTATCCACGATTTTTTGCCTGCTACTTCTACTCCAATATATTCCTTTGCTGACGACAGTACTCTCTTCTTTTCTTATTCGTTCCCGGACTCACGTCCCTGCTCTTCGGCTGTACAACAGGAACGGCGGCGTATGTTAAGCTCATTAAATTCTGATATTAACAGCATAAATAATTGGGGAACCACTAACATAGTAGAATTTATTGCTTCCAAAACACAGTGCTGTCTGCTGTCGTTAAAGCGAAATTTAAAGTTAAGCACCCAGCCATCATTCAATAGCACTTGCATCGTCGAAACCGATAAACTTTCCATTCTCGGTATGTATATCAATGACAACTTAAGTTGGAGGGACCACATATTCGGTGTCGACAAAAATGCTATGTCTAGGTTTTGCTCAAACGATGTAAAAAATACTTGACCCCCTCTGATCTGGCCTCAATGCATAAGGCATTTATCCACCCGAAATTGGAGTACAATGCCCACATTTGGTCGGGTGCGCCCAAAACATTTCTGCACCTGCTAGATAGGATGCAAAACCGTGCGATAAATCTCATACGTGATACTAATATCACTCAAACAATGGACACCCTCGAACACCTACGTAATGTCTCGTACCTCACTCTATTTTATCGCTATTACACCACCACCAGTGCTCCATAGAAATCGCCAGTAGTATTGCGCCCCTTCAAAGTTTTAGCCGTAACACCCGTCTAGCTATGATTGTTCATTAGTATATCCTCAAGTCCACTTTCGGACGTACTCTAAAATATCGTGATTCGTTCCTGAGCCGTGCAACTCGCTTATGGAATGCCCTGCCTAGCTCTTTATTTCCTATTTATTATAACTTTCAAACATTTAAAACCAACGTTCACCGGTACCTCTCTTTCCATCCTCCCTGACTTTGCTTCGTCCGCGCTGTATGCAAACATTTTAAGGGTACTTAAATCCCTTGAGCGCGTGCAAATTAATTAAAAAAAAGAAGAAATTTGGCAACTGTGATATGACCACGGCGAGCGTTCACCAATTGGCCGCTGCGATCATGCGATTTGACACCACTCGATTATTTTCTCTGAGGCTACGTCCTTAGTCCTTAATCGAGCTCTCTTCCAACATTCGACATGCTATTGCCGGAATAACGCCGCACATATTAGACGGAGTCATGAAAAATTGGACCGACCATCTATTTCGGGGGCACCAATCGTCGATGACGTTTAGAGACATTTGTGCTTTGGTACATGTAGTCGATATAGTAAGTATGATCTGGCAGACATATTATTGTAGCTACAGTATCTGCAGCGTAAGGCAGAGAGTTGACCAACTCGTGTGCAGATCAGACCACACCCTGCGAGCAAACTCTATTCGCCCTCGCCAGAAAATAATGACTGCAGTCACTATCCGCAACCACAACCATTGCGTTAATCCACAAAACTATTGATTCATTTACGCTCTGCTTTCTGGTCAAGTTACAAATGCTAACAAAAGCTGTGTTAGTTGCGAGCTCTGTGTTGATAAAAATGCCCAAAGTGTTCTCCTGCCTATCACATGCTCACTCAGTTATGTTCACTAGATTGTGAAGCACAATCTGAAGCCAAGGTTTTTTGGATTGGCATGATTGTTTCATCTTAGCAGGACGAATTCAAAAGTAACTTTTTGTTTCATTTTTTCCATGCCTTTTCAACAAAAAATTAATTAAACTGATGTATCAGCAGCTCTTATCGTAGTCATCTTTACGAATTTTCGGTATAAAAGCTGCTATCAATGTTCGCCAGTGTTTGAAATGTTTTGAAGCATAACTGAGTATACGGCATAGATGCCAGGAGGCTCGAAGCTATTAAAGGACGCAAAAGCGTCAAAACCGATGGCAGATACCAATTACGGCGGGAAGCTTGCAATCTGGTTACTACGGAATTAAATTTCGAGCGAGTGACTGGTAATCTGTGGGATTCCAATCTTCCCTCAAATTAATGTTCTTTTTGGCTTCCTAATGCAGAGTTGCAGATGCACGTGCTACAATAAAAAGGGTGATCTGCAGAAGTTTTAGGCCCGGATCAACCCCGGACAACTTTATTATGCAAAAACTTAAATATGATAGTAAACTAAAAAACTAACGATTTTGGTAAGTTCTATGGGGTATTGAACTTGACAGGAAGAGTAAAGGGCAGTCTATAGGAAGAGTTTACTTAGGAAAAGTCAAAAATAGATTAAATATTCGTAGGGTTGACGCGTAGCGTTCTGGACAAATGGTATCCATAATTCGTTAGGTGAAGATTAATTCGGAAGAAAGAACTACTCTATGATTTCGTGGGTTAACGTTCAAGCAGATGAGTTGCCATAAAGTAGGAGAATCAATATACTAGTTAACAGCTGTTGAACAAAGAATATGGTATGTCACCAATCTCACGACGCACACTGGCGCAGCTCCATAGAAATCAGTGCGCAAAAGGTTACTTTGAAATTTTGGGTAAACAAGAAAAATATATTACTGTAAACGTTATTTCAAAGTTGGCAAGTTTATTGTGAAATTTGCAATTGGTAAAAAGTAGTTCTTACTCTTTCTGCAATATCTTTGTTATTTATTGTGCAATCAAAAATATAAAATATGTCCGCAAAAAGTAAAGATGTGTGAAATTTATTTGTTTATTTCAAAAATAAAAAAAAATTATTATAATTAATTAAGGGGTTTGAAATGCGAGTGTTTTTTTTAGACTTTGTTTTAATTTTTGCATAATATCTTCTATTCCGACAAAAGTTTAGCAGGTCTATTACAATAATTATCCATAATTAAGGCATATTTCCTTAATATAAATATGACAGCAGAAGTGCTAAACTTTTTCCGGAAATATTTTTGTTTTATTTTAGAAAAATAGGGTTAACGATTTTTCAAGAGAGTCGATTGTTGTGTTTTTTTTGTATTAACCTCAAAAGCAATAACTCATCGATTTCTTTTTAAGATTGCATTGTTTATAGAAAGATAAGGTCATCCAGTTTAATTCACAAAACAATTTCTTTCAACTTTGTGCACTTGAGGGTATCTTAATATCGGCTTTTGTTGATACAATTTTGTTTTTTTTTTGTATAGTAATGTAATAATATTAAAAGCATTACTAAAATAAAAAACATAACTTACAAAGCAAAGCAAAGCAAAAAAGAGACAAAGTAAGAGTAAAAATACTTAGGTATACCTTACTCAGTTAAAACATTTATGATAGTTTTATAAAAGATTTTTTTTTCACTTTTTGTAGGAATTAAATTCATTTTTATTCAGTAATTTAACTTAAAATATTTTAAGGCTCTGAAGCACAAAATTATGAGTGTTTAAGAAAACAACTGGTTGAAGTATTTTTCGCCAGTGAAAACAAGACTTTTGATGCCAGATTTTTTGAAGTTGAGACTTTCCTTCAACGTAAGACATTATGCACGGAAACTCATTTCGACAAGACTTGAAATATTTCAAACATCAACTAAAAACCAAATGGGAGCCATCAAATCGAACAAAGAAACGAATTCATTTCTCTTAAAAAAATTTTCTCATCTGTTGGACGTCCATTGCTTTTTTTTGAAACATGCAGTGAATCAACAAAACGCAAACGAACTGCGGAATTAAGAAATACGATTCCCACAAATGAGCTGGTTTATGTTGCTCAAATGAGTGTACGAGCTTCGGTTCAAAAACAAACAGCAGATTTGGTAAAAGATGCAACAACGTCTCAAAGTTTGTTACAAAGGCAAAGAAATTTTGACGAACCAAAAAAGGTGTCATCATTAAAAGCTTTGTCTATGGTGATTGAAGCAAAATTGTCAAGGCACCAATACAACATTATAAGAACCTATGCCAAAAATGTATTCCCTTCTTATAAAGGGATCCAAAAAGAAAAGAAAAATTTTTATCCCCTGAAATTAAAATAACAGAAACTTGTGCTGAGGTTTCCATGCAAAATCTACTCGATCACATTAAGGACTGAAATGAATAAAATTTGGAAACTTCAAAGTAAAAAAAATTCATGTAAATTTTTTTATTTGCTTTAAAACTCTGTTTTTATTAAATTCATTCACAATTACAAAAAATAAAAAAAATTATTTGGATTCCCATTCTTTCCTCAACTTCTTTCGAATGTCCTTCATAAGGTTGGTGACAGTTATATCCGTGATCTTTTTGGACGCTCTTTCCCATTTAGCACTAAAATCTTTTACGTCCTTTGCACACTGCTCACTTCTCACAATGGGACGGCACTGTGGAACATTGGGTGGATTCATGTCTTTTGGAAGAAAGTCGACATTTTTAGCAACAAGAAAGCTCAACGTCGCATGAGCACAGTAAGCTGAAGCTAAATCTGGCCAAAATAATGTTGAACCCTCGTGTTTCTTTAAGAAAGGGATTAACCGTTTTTTTTTAGGCACTCGTTAATGTACACTTCTCCGTTAATTGTTCCCGTTGTAATAAACGATGAGCTTCTGTGTCCACATTGGCAAATGGCCTGCCAAACGAGATATTTTGACCCGAATTTTTCCATCCCAATCGATGTTGTTGATTGCGGAAGAATCTCAGCTTCAAACGAGTTGTAAAACTGCGCACCTGGAAGAGTAGTAAAGTCGGCTTTGACATAAGTTTCGTCATCCAAAACCAAGCACGCTTTCTTCTTGCCGATCAACTCGTATAGCTTTCGGGCTCGTGTTTTTACGACTTTTTATTGCTTTTCGGTAACTTTTGGTATTTTTTGTTTTTTTCGTGTTTTTAGACCGTTACGTTTTTTAGATCTTTGTACCATTGTTTGGTTGGTATTACATTTCCGAGCAACATCTCTGGATGACATAGCCCGGTTTTTTACGATGGTACCCACTATTTTCCTGTACAAATTTGTATCATGTGCTCCACTTTTAGCTCAACTTTTCTGTTTTCGCTTAACTGTCAACGTCTCCAAATATCGTTTAATAACAGAATCCACTATACTTCGTGCTATGTTTCAATTTTTTGCGATGAAATGGTATTTTCGAGCCATTTATCGATGATCTTTTTACGGCATTCCTCTTGACTCATATTTTATAAATATTTTAAACCGCACCGAACTAAAATCAATAACAAACTGAAACTAGAGAATATACAGGCTAATTTGGGTACGAAATGGGATTGCAATTTTAACGCATTGGAAGTATGGCCCGTATTAAAATTTACAGATTTTATTCGTTTCAGTCCTTAGCGAATAAATACTGATCAATCAAAGAAACGTTTTGGAATCTTTTCAATCAGATACAGAAAACCAATTAAAGTTAGTATCGAACTGGGGTTTCGATGGCAATTCGGGTAATAACCAACATCATTAAAAATATTCAGAGAGCCATGAGAGCGATAATAAGTTTATTTTTATGAAGGGTCTGGTCCCACTACAACTTTTATTTAACCAAAAAGTTCTGTGAAAAACCCCTGTCCTTCATCTCCGCGCTATTGCCGTCCATTAAAAATTGACTTTCAAAAAGAGAGTGACGAACTTGTAAGGATCGAAAAGGATATCACAGATACACAAATCCAAAATCTTCATGGGTCAAATACGAATATAACCATTGATAGTAAAAAGTTTGTTGTGAAACATGAAACGTTATTTTCAATGATTGATGGCATGCTTTGCAACAGTTTATCTGACCCAAAATCTTCCAAGAGATATTGTTTAGGCAATGCTACATGTAAAGATTTCAACAACGTAGACAAAATTAATCAATAGGGCCTGTATCGGAACAATATTTATCATTTGGTCTTTCTGTTTTACATGCATGGATTCGACTTTTTGAATGCCTTTTGCATCTTGCATATACTCGTAAGGTTCCAGTCCAGGAACAAAAGTTGCCGTCAATGAAAATAAAAAGCGAATTCAAAGATAAATTAAAGAAAAACTTGGCTTAATTGTTGACCATCTTAAGCCGGGATACGGAATGTTGCTAGGAGATTTTTTGAAAAAAGTAATTTATCCACCACCATAACTGGAATTGATGAACTTTTAATTCAAAAATTTCATATAATTTTGCAATGCCTTTCAAGTGGTTTTAAGTGGTATTGTGAAGATACCGCCCGATTTTTTATTACACTGTATCCCTAGTACTATATGAGAATAACAGTACACAAAATATTAAATCATGGCCATTTAATTGCTTTTGTTTGCCTCTTACCGATTGGTCAGTTAAGTGAAGAACTTTTAAAATCACAAAAAAAAAATTTTAAATTTTCAGAGAGCAATTCAGCAAAAAACATCAAGAATAGACAATTTAATAGAAATTTTTAATAGAACGATGATTTCATCAGATCCTCTGTTATCAAGTCTCAGAAGTCAAAACCTTTGCGTTAATAAAAAAAGATTTTCATTCAGATGCTATTAATATGTTTGATGTGGAGGATATTTCTTTTGAAAATGAATGAACAAATTTTTATTAAATATTAAATGTATGATTAAATGTAAATTATGAGATTCATTACAAAACATTGTTAATATAACTTTTTGGTTAAAAAAATAAAAATAGTACTAATAATTTTCATATTTATTTAATTCTTTGTATATTTGTTATTAACAATCTATGAAAAAACTACATTATCCTTGATAATAAACACGAAAAAGAACAAAGATTGTTTTCGGTGTAAACACGTAAGTTTATCTTTTTAGTCTTTTTTTAATAGAAATTAAATTTCAACTTATATTTAGTAATTTATCGCACAAAACCACTACTTTTGCTCCACTGAGCGACGTGCAACCGCGAGGTTGTAAGTTTATCAGTCAGAGAAGACGCCGAACAAAGATTATACGAGTATAACATATGAGTCTGAAAATTCCTTAGGCCAGCGCTGGACGATAGAAAGAGCGAACTTGGCTTTCCTTATGATATTATCTACAATACATACATACATACTAGTATATGGGCATGGAAATTCAGTTCACTGTGCATTTCAGTTACTAATGAAGATTCGCTACTCGTATCAACAAAATAGGCCTTGGGTAAAGTTGTGGGCCGTTCTCGGGTGTACGAGTATTTTTTTTTTTTTTGATTTAGTGATTGTGGTGAACATCATCAATTGTCAGGATGAATAACAGAGGACCGAGGTGACTTCAGATGAGATATACATCTAGGAGCCGGGAAAAAAGGTCATTTTTGTGTATTTTTTCTAAGGAAAACTATTTGAAATTTCGGATTGGGAGTTTAACTATCTAAAAGTATACGCATTCACAATTATGTTTAATTTTTTTATTTAAAAATATCGAAAATATACAAGTATATTGTATGATTCTTGGAGCGTCGTAAAAATCTGCGTAAACGGTAGCCACTGGCGTTTCTTCAAAAATCATCTGATTTTGAAAATATTGAAAAAAATTATTTTGCCTATAAAACAAAAACTAAGTAACAAAAAACTAGATAATAGTGAAATTTGTCAACTTACATAGAATCATCGATGCCAGGAATGTTCATAGCTTCTAAATTTTGTTGTCGGTGCCGTATTCGACCTTTTTTTGTCTGTTCTTGCGGTTGCAGCTCGGCTTTCGCTTTGCGAGTTTCGTCTTCTTGCGCAGCGTACAAGTGCGCTCCCGATCTGACCGGTGACACCAGTGTTAAACGTGCATGTTGCAAGAAATATAGCAATGTTAACGATTCTGGCCCCGCTGTCCATCGTTTTTGGAGCTATCTTCTAAATACGAGTAAGTTGGTTGAAGCTCTCATTGCTGTTTTGGGTATATCCACCAACACCGCGCTCCAACAATTTGTCATTGCTGAGGTCTACGAATATTGGTTTCATGACATCTAACACCATTTTTGGCAGTGCTGAATAATCGTGGCGGAAATTTTTCAGTTCTCTTTTAGCTTTCGCTTGTTGCCGCTTGCACCACGATTCGGGGCCTTTGGGACAGAAATGATGTTGAGGGCTGCTGTCTTTTGAGCCGTAATGGTAGAATGTTCGCATTCGCTTTTGAACGTGTCCCACGCATTCTTTTTTTCCAATTTCAATCCCATCCCATTCACTAATTCCGTGTACGTCTTACAGTCGCCATCCCCGACGTAATTAGTATACATAACTCCATGCTTTTCGACGGATTTTGAAAATAATTCTTCCATGGCTTCAACTTCCTTTTTGCCTGCCGATCCGTCATGATTGATCTGGCAATTTTCATCATGATTAGATTTCCATTCTTCATATTGCTCGGTATTTTTGCGTTTATTCCAATAGTTACATTCAGCAGAATAAGAAGATTTTGCTTTTCCTGCAACTGACCGCAACTCCATAAAATGAGGTAAAATCACATTTTCGCCACGTACCTTCATCTGAAACGGTTAATTTTGTTATATCAGCACTCGAATTTTATTTTGTTATTTCCTGTTGTTCTTCTTTTACAGATTGTTTTAACACCAATTGAACAATACTTGAAGCTGCAGAATGAATGTTATTAATTATCATATCACACGTCGTTTGTTGAAGCAGAGTTGGTAAATCCATGAGTCCACAAAATTTCATAGCTCCACGCAAACCAATCATGTATATATTTCGTAAGCTGTGTGTGGTACGGGCACGAAGGAATCCAAGTCGGTTTGCACGATGAACACGAAACTACAATTTTAAAGCCGAGTCCTCGAGTACTTTCTATTGAAAATCAAACACCACTATCACACTTTTTACATTTTACAAATCCCGATAGGATGGAAAACACAGTCAGAAAATTAAAAAATCGATACCCGATGTTCTGGGGCGGATGTCTCATGATCAGTCTTTAATTTTCTGGCACTGGAACTAATATTCTCGTCGGAAAGTTTTTCGGCAGTATGTCGATTTTTGGGCGGTATTTTCTTCTTGTTCCGATTTTCCGAAAAGATCCGGATTGATGAACTTCTCGAGCATCTTTATTTCTGATATCCATTTTCTTCAGAATATTTATTCACAAACGAAAATTCACTGTAACGCCCAGTTGCACGAACGGCAGGCTACTGACAACACGTGTCTATTTCTGGCAAATAATAACATTCGTATGATGTTTCCGCCCAAAAACACTATAGAATCATAAAATAGGTCTATGTAGGGACGCTCTGTCCCTTTCCGCTACCTGCCACTCGGTTCGACGCCGCGAAATACGTTTCACCCTCTCGGCTGTAACTGTTTTATTTATCAAAATATTGACCTGATGTTTTCACCAGATATTCTTGAGACCTCAAGCTTCAAGAAAATGAAAAAAAAATCGAATTTTTCGACCTTGCTAGGTGTATGGTATACCTATAAATCTTAGCGTCATAACTTGACATTTGCAAAAGTTACGTAGCCAAGAGTACATCTATCTATATGTGTGTTGGCGATTTTTAACAATTTTAGAAATGGATTTAAATTTGCAACAACGGACTTGTACGAGTATTAAATTTTGCGTAAAAAACGGATTTAATGGTGCGCGAACGTTGGAAATGTTGGAAAAGTGTTTCGGCAACGATTCTCTAAAGAAAACTGTCGTTTACCAGTGACACGAGCGGTTCAAAAGTGGTCGTGAGTCAATCGAAGATGATGAACACAGTGGCAGACCATCGACGTCGAAAATCGACGAAAATCGACGAAAACATTGATGAAGTAAGAGAAAAGATGGTCAATAACCGTAAATTAACCATCAGAGAGATAGCGGAGCACTTGAACATTGCCTATGGATCTGCCCAAGACATTTTGGTTAATGATTTGGGTTTCAGTCGTGTAGCAGCAAAATTGGTGCCAAAAGACCTCAATTTCATGCAAAAAAGAGACCGTGTTGACGTCGCAAAGGAGATGATTTGCGAGGCTGAATCCGATCCCACATTCATCAAAAGGATCATTACTGGAGACGAGACGTGGGCTTATGAGTACGACACGCAATCCAGACATCAGGCAAGTGAATGGCGTTCACCAAATGAGCCGAGACCAAAAAAAACACGTCGTTTTCTGTCAAAAAAGAAAGCAATGCTCACGGTTTTCATGGATTACAACGGTGTAGTGCATCACGAATTTTTGTCAGAAGGCCAGACAGTAAACAAAGAGTACAAATATTATTTGGGCGTTATGAGACGTTTGCGTGAAGCAATCCGCCGAAAGAGACCAGAATTGTGGGCAGAAATTTTGCACCATGATAACGCACCGTCGCACAGTGCCATCATTATTCATAATTTTTTGACGAAAAATGCAACAAATACCATCCAACAGGCATCGAATTCATCTTATTTGGCTTCCTGTGGCTTCTTTCTGTTCAATCGAGTTAAAAAACCACTATGGGGAACGCGTTCCAGCAGCCGAGAGGAAATCACAGGAAGCACTGATGGACATACCGAAAACCGAATACAAAAAAAGTTTCGAGGATTGGATGAAGCCCTGGCATAAGTGTGTTGCAGTCGATGGGGATTACTCTGAAGGGGACAATATAGATTTACATGAATAAATTTATATTTTCAATTTTCTGAATACATTTTGATCAAGGTGAATAACAATGTTATATCTGAGTGAGGGGGGAGATGTAAATGATGTTCATGACACTTCATTCAATTTAAATTTGCCGCCATTTATTGGCCGCGTTTCAACTTTGACAGATCATAGTGACTCGAGTCGGTGCAGTGGTCGATACTGGCAGGAGCAGAGATTATGCTAAGACTGATCGCGTGGGCACATAAAATAATAATAAAATAAATAATAAAGGAAGAAAAGTGAAACAATAGCTTTAAATGTTGTTTCTCTTTTCAGGTGAGATTTGTAATACAGTTTGTAACCAATAATGTAAAATGCCATTAGTTTTGATGTTAATAAAGTTGTCTACTCTTTTCAGAGCAACACATTTTTGTTTTGTTTCGATATTCCAATTTTCCAAGGAAGATTTATGAGAACTCATATGGTATATACAATAAATATTATCGTACACATATATATGTAGTTAGATCTGAGATTGACTTTTCTAAAAACAATAATTTCTTCAAATGCAAACTGCCAATTTCTTTTATTTAAAGAGTAATGTGCTGACATGCTATACCATATACGAGAACGTATGCCAATTAAAATGTCAAATAGTTATTCACATTTCGCGACGCAAATTTCATAGAGAATTCTGCGTGCTATTATTTGCAATTATTTTTAACTTAAAAAACTTTCATCATTATCCATCTCTCACCTAGGAAAGAGATTGAATGAAAACCAAAACAAGGAATTCTAAGAATCACTTTCAATAACAAACCTGTTAGCTAGGGCTTTGTTTACAAAACATTTTACGAAAAGTTCGTTAAGTATACTTTGTCACAAAACAACAACAAACAAAAAGAAAAAAAAAAATAATAAAAAATAAAAACGTCAAAATATTGAGAAAGAAAGGAAAAATTAAAATAGCTTCCTTAGAATTTCTTGCCTTGAACTTTCCTGTCCTTTTCTAAAGTGAACTTTTCTACTTCGTTAAGTACATTGTCTTGACAGTTCCATTGAATTTTGCCATCTGCCCCCCATTTGCCAAACACTCTATTTTCTCTTGTAATTGTGCATGCATCAATAAATTAACAACAGAGTACAATAAAATGAATGGATGGAGTGGATGGCTGGTGAACTGATGAAATGATGAGCTAGGTTGCAAACTATCTATGGGCAGTAAGTTCGTATCTGATGTATACATACATATGTATGTATGTATATCTACCTTGGTGCTCATAAGTATAGATATATGTAGTAACTTTTCTACCTTTACAAGTAGACGTGTCTGTATTACGTTAACCCTGTTCTGAACTTGACATGTAAAAACTAATAATAATAACAAGTGCATTGAGACTTTGTAGAAATTTACTTTGTGTCTTCCTTTAGCTTTGCGTTCAACATAGAAGCATGGGATATTTCTCCATAAATGAAAGCCCCCATGGATTGTCAAGTAGTTTACATCACCTCATATGCCTGCAGCGGCACCACGTAGCTACTGGGTGTATTCAAATTGAACGCCACCACCATGTGTTGGTTATAACTTTAAGGGTTAGGGGGGTAACATTTTATCCATCACGCAAATACCATAAAATGCAATAACAGCTATTGAGGAGAGTTCAGGAACTAAATACATATAAGTGTATTCCCTCGTCGTACGGCAGAAATAAGAACAAGAAGTTCCGTAATAAAAGCAAGGCAGCTGTAAGTCTTGGGGACCGTTCTGTTTTTTTGCACTTCTTGCCTACATTTTATACCGCGGGGAATTGAGTTGAGGTTTTACCCTTTTACATGCAGCCCCAGGCATCCTTCTTCCTGTTCTAGTTTTTAACGAAAGTTTTCATTTTCGAGGAAATGAAAAAAAAAAAACTTTTTGTGACGCCCCAAGAAGGAATTAACTCTGACGGCATGGGTTGAGTTGGGAAGGTAACATCTTCCACTTGGCCACCATGCTCTGACTGAGTATTTACCATACGAAATTCAAACTTGGTGCAAGATGGAGCCCATCCAAAGACACAACTACACCCGTATGAGCCTGATGTTGTTTCCAGGTTTTGGGAAGACCTGACGCATCCTCATCTCAGTATCCGTACACGCCTTCCCTTCAATTAAACTGGGTCATGTTGTCAGGTGTGAATTATGAATTGGTACTTAAATTTAAGCACTTCACATCTCATCCCTTACAGGCTGTGCGGAGTAGAAACTACCAAGACGTTAATTGAGGCGTAGCACAGTAGCGTAGCCAGGTGGAGATTTGGAGATTCATACTCAGTTCCATGTGCTTCCCCTTCAACTACTTGCCATTCTTTGAAATTTGTTGTTGTGGGGAATACAGTTGGGTAGCAGGAAGAGTAGTGCTTCTAGGAGGTGAGAACATTTATACGGTGCTCATGGTGTATAAATTAATTTTGATTTGAATAACAGTGCTCTAAACTGTCTTTCAATTGACTGTCCCAAAGTTAGACGAGGGAAGGTTTTTGATGGAAGAAGAAGATGTGTTACTTGGGAGTGAGATGTGAGATAGAAGGTTCTTATTAATTATTAAGTTAAAAGTTTTACTACTTTAGAATGAGATGAATAGCTTGTGCTAAGACATTTCTAAAGAAACTTAAAAGTGGTCTCTAGATTTCATTAAAACTTTCTTCATTCTGTGTCCTGCATTTTCAAATGAAGTTTGTTATAAGTTTTCTTAAGTTTTTGCTTTGGCTCTGGTGTATAGTGCCTTGCATTGTTGGTAACTTTATTTGAAAATTGAAGTCCTTTCAATTTAGTATACGTAATAAGTAATCCAAATTTGATCAAGGACATATTTTGAGGGAATAATCGATAAAATCACAGAAAGCCAGTGTCATCAATCGATATTAGGGTAAAAATCATCCTTAAAGTCGTAGTTTTACAGTGACGTAAACTTGAATCGTAATATAGAAAACACGTGTTTTTATTAAAATTAATATTAATCTTAGAGTCTTTGGTATGATCTTTGAGAAACAATGTAAAAAAAATCGCTACGGAGCTAGTTCCTTGATCTATTCCCTGGTATCCCTCTACTGAAGGACACATACCATCTTGATCAAAAAGTTCCCGCACCACACAACCATGTGGCACTCCTATTGTTCCGATTTGAGTTCTGGTTTTTTTGTTAAGTTGGTAAATCTGTTGTTGACATTCCTTTTAAATCTAAGCGTCATAGCTTGACATTTGCAAAAGTTACGTAGCCAAGAGTACATCTATCTCTGTGTGTGTTGGCGATTTTTTACAATTTTTGAAATGGATTTAAATTTGCAACAACGAACTTGTATTAAATTTTGCGTAAAAAAAGGATTCGATGGTGCGCGAACATAAGAAATGTTGGAAAAGTGTTTCGCAACGATTCTGTAAAGAAAACTATTTACCAGTGGCACGAGCGGTTCAAAAGTGGTCGTGAGTCAATCGAAGATGATGAACACAGTGGCAGACCATCGACGTCGAAAACCGACGAAAATCGACGAAAACATTGATGAAGTAAGAGAAATGAAGGTCAATAACCGTAAATTAACCATCAGAGAGATAGCGGAGGACTTGAACATTGTCTATGGATCCGTCCAAGACATTTTGGTTAATGATTTGGGTTTCAGTCGTGTAGCAGCAAAGTTGGTGCCAAAAGACCTCAACTTCATGCAAAAAAAGAGACCGTATTGACGTCGTAAAGGAGATGATTTGCGAGGCTGAATCCGATCCCACATTCATCAAAATGATCATTACTGGAGACGAGACGTGGGTTTATGAGTACGACACGCAATCCAGACATCAGGCAAGTGAATGGCGTTCACCAAATGAGCCGAGACCATAAAAACCACGTCGTTTTCAGTCAAAAAATAAGGCAATGCTCACGGTTTTCATGGATTACAACGGTGTAGTGCGTCATGAATTTTTGCCAGAAGGCCAGACAGTAAACAAAGAGTATTATTTGGGCGTTATGAGATGTTTGCATGAAGCAATTCGCCGAAAGTGACCAGAATTGTGAGCAGAAAACTCGTGGATTTTGCACCATGATAACGTACCGTCGCACAGTGCCATCATTATTCATAATTTTTTGACGAAAAATGCAACAAATACCATCCAACAGGCATCGAATTCATCTTATTTGGCTTCCTGTGACTTCTTTCTGTTCAATCGAGTTAAAAAACCACTACGGGGAACGCGTTCCAGCAGCCGAGAGGAAATCACAGGAAGCACTGATGAACATACCGAAAACCGAATACAAAAAATGTTTCGAGGATTGGATGAAGCCCTGGCATAAGTGTGTTGCAGTCGATGGGCATTACTCTGAAGGGGACAATATAGATTTAGCTGAATAAATTTGTATTTTTAATTTTTTTAATAAATTCCGAAAAATTTTTGATCAAGGTGGTATAACAAACCCTAATGATGCCAGTTAGACGTACATTTACAGTAAACGAACAGCGGTAGTATACCCATTTTCCATTTCGGATAGTCCAGCGTGCTCCTGAACCTCAATAAATATCCATCTCCATCCAGCTCGGTCTCGGGCTGCGTTCAGTTACGAGTTGACGCTTCTAACTCCAGGCGACACCTTAAGTAAAGTTTTCTTTACAGTGTTGTCCCACCCTTCCGGCTGAAGCGCTGGTGTCAATACAATTTACATGACTTAAGCATTCATTATGAAAGAGCTTCTTCGTTGAAGATCATGAGGGAAATCTTTTGCTTTAGCCAACCAAGCTGGGCCACGTAGAAGTGGATTGATTGTCTTTTAAAGCATCCGCTATCGTACTAGAGAAGGTGTTTTGCTATTCAATAGAAACAGGCATTAATCCGACTTATTCTTCGTTTCATCTCCGCGCTGATATCTTTACTCGGGCTTACTGCAAAAACTTGAGTTTTATTCCTTTACCACCTTAAAATTATATCCCAGTTTTATAGAAGGAGTCCGCTTTCAGTTTCATTCAAGTCAACAGGATATACATTGCATCCGAAATCATAAAATTCTTGATTGCAACTCCTCCTCTACTCTTCTCCTCATTATCACAATCAACTTGCATACACAACCAAATATCCCAGAAATTTTTCGATGAAGAATATTAATTAGTAACCAATCTATTTAACGAGTTTACTATCTAGTACTCGGCGTGATGCTTTGTTAATTCCACAATGCAATCTCTCGTGGAGTGTCCCAATTTTATCGCTTCAAAATTCATGACTGTGGTAATTCTATTTTCATTTCAAGCCCAATTCGTTTTATTTGTTTCCCAATTGACAAAAATTTAACCGGTCACAGGGATCGGCCGACAATATCTATGTCAGTTCGACATTGTCGGCCTTCACAGATTTGTGTAAGATGGTGTTTTTGGAGTTACCACCCGCATCCTAAGGAGCTGTTTCTCAATAAAGTATTGGAAGTAGCTTTATATTCCTCTATAACCGTTCAGCTGACAGATGCTGCTTAGAAACACCTAAAATATTATTCTGAGATCTGAGGCTAAATAGCTACTCGTTGATTAGATCTCTTTTAAAATCTGTAGGTGTCGTTTCTTTTGTCTCACTCCTCGTTTTCTTAAGCTAAACTCTGCGAAGTCATACACAGGAAAGATACAAAGTAATCAAGGGAAAATTTATATCTGGTATGTCGAGCAAAAAAAAAAAATGACCTACTTAGCGTGCTTTGATATCATTAGCTTCAGCAACAGATCTTATGGTGGAATAAAAATACGATTTTTCTTTAAAATCCATTCCGGTAAACGTCCCCCAATGCACACCAGAAGATGCATATCTTCTAAAACAGTTTGCATTGTTCTCAATAAAAATCCTTCTTCTCATCCAGTGATGAGAATAAAAACCTTTAACAACTTTTCAATCTTCAAAACTTTCTTCATGTACTAAATTTCCAAAAAGAAATAGGATGAAAAATTAGTTTTCCCTTAAACTGTCTATCTACAGAAATATCTATCTCAAGGGATGCAATACATTATAATGCATACATACTCACCATCAACGTCTGCTCCATATCTAGATCGCAGTGACAACAATCTCAATCTTTTACAAAGAGCTACCAGATACACAAGCAGCATGATGTACAAACTACATTTAACCAAGTTGCTATATTTAAAGCCTTAATGCACTACCCAAAGGACTCGCATACACAAGTTTAAGTGTTTGGCTTTGTGACTTAGTGTGTTTTGTTTCACTCCTCTGAATCTGTACGTCTGTATTTGTATATACATAAATACTTCCACTGAGTTTAGAACGAACTTCTTTAGATCCAAACTCAACATTTGTATGGGACGTCTTTTCCAGTCGCATGCATGTACCAGTATCTATGCATATTGAGAGTGGGTAAAGGAGCTGTAGGCTGATGGTACGCCTTTAAGCAATTGCTTCTTTAAATTGCTTCTCGAGTGGAATTCAATACTTAGCAAAATATTTGGACTTGGAGAGGGCAAATTTCTGTTGCTAATAAGTTTTCTTGAGCGATAATGTCACCCTTCTGAATGGAGTCAGAATTAGATTAAGATGTTTTGAAATTTTTAACAATTTCGAATTGAGTTAAACATGAAATTGAACATTTAGATACCTAGATCCTGGTAAGCTTTTACAAAAATAATCATCATTATCATCGTTTTCGTTGCCGTTGCCGTTGCCGTTGCCGTTGCCGTTTTCGTTGTCGCTGCCATTGCTGTAGTAGCTGTCTTGTCTTCATCCGTCCCGTTGTTGTCGCCTATGTTTAACGATGAGGTGACACAAAACAGGTTCGAACTGCATTCTGAGTTCAAAGATCACAAAGCAAACTATTGTACTAAATGTTAGTATTCTCAGCACATTGAACTACCCCAGTGGAATATGGTATACGAGGGGGGAGGGAGTGAGGACTACGCTGCCCAACAGCAAATTTATTCAGCCCTCATTGATTTAGGAAAGTTCTCAACTGTTCTTTCAGACTCTGTCAGAACGGCAACTTCGTACAAGCACTAAATGATTTAATTGAAAAGTGGGCTTATGACCTTTGAATTGAAGATACATGACAATGGCAACAGGCGTTTAAATGTAGAGAGGCTGTATTCAATTTAGATGTTTTGCCAATGGTGCGTGTGATCAAAAAACCGTTTGCTCCTACAACAGCGTGTGTGGGTAGAGTTTTAATTCGAAGTCGGTTCAACTTTGGCCATTGCCAGGTGAGGAGTTGTACTCGTATCGTCGGGGTAAAAGTTATGCAAATTATTTAGAAAAATCTCAAACTCAGTTGTACATAATAACTATGAGGTGAGCTTAGGTGGGTTGTAAGTCTCTTTTGCAAAGAATACAAATTCCGAAATAGTTAAATCATTGAAGGAAAGACCGCATAGATAGCGAAGTAAGCTTCGTCAAAAAACAAATAAAAAAAATGCACGAATTTTTAAACACAATCAGCCAAACTTATTTGCTTTACGAAATACTATTTATCACAACTCGTGTATAATTCGTATAATGAGTTTTGTTTCTGAAAGGGACCAAAAATGCAAAAAAGCATACCAAAGCTGTAAGAAAGTTAAATAAATAAATTACTTCTTTTTTTTATTATTTGCGAGCGCTCACGGGATTTAAGTACTCTTAAAATGTTTGCACACAGCACGAGCGAAGGAAAATCAGGGAGGGTGGAAGGAGAGATACCGGTGAACGTTGGTTTTAAATGTTTGAAGGTTATAATGACTAGGAAATAAAGAGCTAGGCAGGGCTTTCCATAAGCGAGTTGCACGGCTCAGGAACGAATCACGATATTTTAGAGTACGTCCAAATGTGTGCGTTCATAGCGAGATGGATGTTACGGTTAAAACTTTGAAGAGGCGGAATGCTACTGCCGATTTCTATGGAGCGCTGGTGGTGGAAATAGCGATAAAACAGAGTGAGACACGAGACATTACGTAGGTGTTCACCTATGAATTTTATCGCACGGTTTTGAATCCAATCTAGCAGGTGCAGAAATGTTTTAGGAGCACCTGACCGGATGTGGGCATTGTACTCCAATTTCGGGCGGATGAATTCTTTATGTATTGAGGCCAGATCAGAGGGCGTAAAATATTTCTTACATTTCGCAGCATTTTCGACGACATCGAATATGTAGCCATTCCAACGTAAGTTGTCACTGACACACATACTGAGAATGGAAAGTTTATCGGTTTCGACGATGCAAGTGCCATTCATGGATAATGGTTGGGTATTTCAATTTCCCTTTAATGACAGCAGGCAGCATTGAGTTTTGGAAGCATTAAATTCCATTCGGTTGATAGTTCCCCAATTGGTTATGCTGTTAATATCGGAATTTAATGAGCCTAACATACGCTGCCGTTCCCGTTCTACAGCCGAAGAGCAGGAACGTGAGTCCGGGAACGAATATGAAAAGCAGAGAGTACTGTCGTCAGCGAAGGAGTATATTGGCTTAGAAGTAGCAGACAAGAGATCGTTGATGAAAATTAAAAAGAGTGTTGGAGACAGAACGGAGCCCTGGGGCACACCAGCATTTATTTTGTGAATATTAGATTTGAAACCATCCAAGACAACTTGAATTGGACGTTCCGAAAGTTAATTTTTAATCCATTGAAGAAGAGAGTCGTCGATCTCAAAAGCACGCATTTTCGACAAAAGACCTTGATGCCAATCTCTGTCAAATGTCTTAGAAATATCAAGTGCAACTAAATTGCTTTCGCCAGATTGATGTATGCTTTGGTTTCACATTCCGATGAGACATCAGATCACCAGTGGACCTGTTGCTACGAAAACCGTACTACCGGTCATTAAAAAGTTTTCGTGTTTCGAGATATTTCATAAGCTGACGGTTTATCAGTGTTTCCATGACCTTGGAAAGAAGGGACGTAAGAGCAATGGGTCTGTAGGAGGAGGGAGAGGAAGATTCGCCTTTCTTAGGGACGGACTGGACAAATGCTGGAAAGAGTACTAAAAACTAGGATTGATTAAAAAGCTTACGCGGTGGTTTTGCCAGCGAAGAAGAACATCTCTTCAGAAGGAGGGGAGATATATCATCTGGACCAGCGGTTTTATGTATACATATTAAGATCTTTAAGAACTCTTGCTACTACACGAGTGCGAAAGTGGATTTGTCCCATTGAATATTCGATGCACTTAAGGGTAGGCGGAGACAAAGCACAATCTGGGTGTGTTGAGCTAGCCGCAAAGCGTTCAGCGAGTAGATTGGCCTTGTCCAAAGAGCTGACAGCTGGAATGTCATTGTAAATGAGCGTTGGGATGAAGGATGAGGCAGAATTTTTAATATTTTTGACGAACGACCAAAAATTGTTGCTACCTTTGGGACATTGTAGTATTTTTTGCCTCAGTTTTTGGTCGTATTGGAATTTTTTACGTTAAAGAATGGCGTCGCAGTCATTTGTGGCTCGTTTTAACTTTTTTCAGTTTTCCTCTGTTGGGCTGAAGGACCGAAAAAACATTTCTCTAACCCTGACAGCCCGAGTCGTACCACGCCTTTTCTTTTGGTCTGATATCCTTAATCCGATAAGGGATAAAGGATCTCATTACAAGGAGAATAGTATCACTGACCATATCAGCTGTATCATCCACGTCATTATCGAGGAAACACAACGATCAGTTAAATGACTCCAGTTGGCTTCCTCGTATTGCCATACGGTTCTTTTAGGAATCTTTTCTCCGACTGTGCGGTCGGTGTACGAGAAATTAGCTGATATGTCAAAGTGGTCTGACGAGCCTAGAACGGATAGCACATTGACCTTGCATTTGTCGGGGTTGGATATTACAATAAACACAAGTCCAGGGTATTAGCGGTATGACTATCAACGTCTGGTATTCGTGTGGGCTCATTTACAAGCTGGGTTAAGTTATTTTCCGCAGCAAAGATCTCATCACACCGTCCTTCGGCTGTAGTCTGTCCCGAATGTCGAAGCCACCCAGAATTTTGTATATTGAAATCGCCCGTAATGATGATTTCAGTATGAGGATACAGGGATGCAATTCTTTGTGTGGAGTCAGACTGCGCATCAAACTCATTAAAAGTCGAGTTGCTGTCCGGCTTGGGGCTTCTGTAAATAAAGCTGGATAATTTGCTTACGGAGATGGAATTTTAACCACATGAAATTGAATTCCGTATTGGAGAAGGGACTACTTTGTGATGGAGTTTGGTAAGCTACATCACTACACAATGGCAAGACCGCGGTGAGAGTAGAATAATGGCACTAGTTCGTAGCCAGGTAGTTTCAGATCAGGGTGATCTGAGAGGTGTGGGCGGGGATCTACTTGTGTTTCACTAAGTGCCAAAACAGCTGGTCTATATTTACAGACGTGGACGTACACAGAAAAGTGATGAATTGGCAATATTCACTCTAAATTCCCGAGTCATTATAAAGAAAGACAAACGCAAAAAACACAAACGCCGACGTTACTAAGCGCAGATGTGAAGTACAAATTCAGAGTTGGTTTACCGAATCAAATTGCTGCAGGTGTTAGGACCTTACAACAATAGGAAACAGCACACCAACAAAATTCGTACCCATCCATGAGCGGTTGTTACATACACTCAGTCACTGCACGCACTGTATGACAATGTAATACAGCAACGGCAGTGACCGAGTGAAAGCAACAGTATGATCAGGGGCAGGAAGGTTGGAATGCCCGCACTGTGGATGTTGTTGTTGTTCTTTTTTTTTTTTGGCCGCACAGTGAACTTTATGTTGTTGTTGTTGTTGCTTTGACTGATATATGTAGATAAGAAAAGTTCAAGAGTCGGAAGAGGTAACAGCTGAAAAATTGCTGAAGGAAGATTTAACATAAACTAAATCATATTGCCGAGAAAATATATGCCATTGGCAACAAGTATGTTGCCAACGTCGCATTGGAAATGTCACAACTTACGTACAGGGCTCCAAGTAAAGCCAAAGCTACTTTTGAGTCATTTTAGTTGAAAACGTGGAAAAAACTCCGTCGTCTCAGAGAAAAGAAATGCTTTCAAGAAAAATGTGCAAAATTCTTACGAAAGTTAAATAGAATCACAGTCGATGTTGAAAATATAAAAGGACATTTTTTTCGACTACTGAAAAGGGGAAAATCGAACATTTGATGTCAGATAGAATAAATCATTCATTTTGGATAATAAAAAGTTAAAATTATATTATATAACCTGCCCAAAATGAAATAAAGATAAACGAGCTTAGGAATTATCCAGCTGTCGATGAGTATCTCGGGGTTTCTCCAGTATTTGCTGCGGTGTAGACCAGGACTAAAACCGCTCTGATAAGGTTCAATTAGCTCGTTCACAAATAGTTTACGATGTAAAGGTGACTGATGGCTCTATAGTTGGTGCAGTCGAGCATGCTTTCCTCCGACTAAATCTACTTAGCCATACATAGCCCGTGCAGTCGCCCGGTCTAGCCTCGCTGCCTCGCTGCCTCGCTGCCTCGCTACACTTAAGTGATCATTACTTTCATTGTTGACTGCAAAATTTGGGTCGTCCTTGCCATTTAAAAGTCTGTTGAAATGATTTTTCCGTATACTCACCACCGACTATGAATTTAATACTTAATATCTTTCCTCAACTCTACAGACTCCATTTGGAACTTTTTGCTTTAACACGTGGCCCTTACGTTTAAATATTGCTGCTGGAGTAGCGCCTCTTAATTTCCCTCCTCGAGCGCTTTTCGTGCTGCAGTCAAGCCGATATTCTTCAAACCTCTTTAACTTATAGCCTATGACACCCAGGCAGGTCGCCGTGGGATTCAGCTCGTACATTATGTTTGTTTTTACAAAAGTAATAATAGGAAGAAGTAGCCCGTCCTTTGCTCGTTCAAAGTTTCAGTTAAATGATTTCATGAAAGCAGTATCTATGTCTTTCGACTCAGTAAGATTATTATTAGACCGGGACCACACGTTGTGATATACCTGTGCAAGCTACTTCTCAGATGTCGCTGATTAGGTCAAGTCCATTACAAACTTCCTCTGTGTTGTGGTTTTTAGAAACTAGAGTGGGCGTAAAAGTCGTGTTAAGGTCGACGAAAAAAGTCAATGCATTTATGCTCGCCCCAGATTATGGCGAGCGAAACAATATACCAAAACTTACTTCCACTGGCGTCTCCTTCAATTGCTTGTTCTTTATAGAAGGTTCTGATTTTTAAATATCGAAAAACTCTTCGAAGACTACACACAGCAAATCTACATGAAAACAAAACTTTAGGACACTGAACACGAAGCTGAAGCCTACATACTTCACTACTGAAACTTGTGCAGCCGGGCCCCATAAATACTCCGTTATCCATTCATGGCCCATGTACAATAATATGAAAATTTACACATACACGCTTTTAGATACATGTCTTATATCACAAGTGACTTGTTTAACATGGATTGGGAAAATACATACTTTCATTAATTCAGAGGAAATATAAAAGATACATAGTAAGGACATTAACATGGCATTTCTAGATTGGAAGACTTATTGTACAATGAGAATGGGTTTACCTTCAACAGTTTTCACAGAAGCTATAGAGAAAAGTAAGAGTACCTCAGTTACCGGCACTGTCAACTTTGTGATGCTATGCTGTCCCAAATTGGATAAGTATATAAAATATAGAACTAATCAATGCCCATCAGAGCCAGATGAGGATCCAGAGGTGGTGGCACAGTCGGATATTGTTATAGTCAGCAAAATCTCTGGCCCAAGGGTATTTGCGAAGAATAGCACTCAAGCGAGTGTGAGTGCGAGTGAAAATGACTAGGGGTGCGGTGCTTCCGAAAACTTTTAAAATGGCCAAATCAAGACCATGCCGGGCCGACTGTATACTATGAGATAGATCATAGTAGAGATTAGAGATTAGAGACCCAATTTCCCAGCATTCAAGTTAGAGTAATTGTTTGCGTATATGGTATGAATCTACAATATTTTGTGTATACATCAACGCAATATGTGAGCTGCAAGCTTGTTAATGACCTTGTACATTGATTTTAATTTAGGATAACAAAGTAATTGCTAGACCGAATACAGCAGTCATTTGTATAATTTTAATCATTGCAGCTCTTCTATGGGAGATATTTAAATTATTGAAAATTTATCGTAGAGGGGTAATTACAGTCTCTGGCCATATTATTAGACGCACTGTAGAATTTTTATAATTATTAGATTTAAGCCAAATTTTTTAGCTCTTAACGTTACAGAAACTAAGTTTTGCTTATTAAATTTGTTTTGTGGTTCTATTTTCTTTATTTCGGTATGTTGCATTAGGTAGGTATACATGCATAATGTCAAAAGATTGGTAACAGAGCGTAAACAAGTACAGACTTCTTTCAGTCGCATTTTCGCATTCTGCCGGTTCAGACTTTTTTGTGTGACTTTAAAAGCTTTGTGTGCTTACTAGCGGTATTGAATTGTATTGTTTGTCTATTGTGTGGTTCTTTACTGTTATTAAACAACATTTTTGACCAACAAAAATAATAAATTGTGACATTTTAATCGTGGGTAAGAGAGGAGACCTGTCACCACGTAAAAAAGCTGAAGTGAAAGCTCTGATCAACACAAAAGCTTTTTCTAACCGAGAAATATCTCGAAAAGTGTGCGTGTCTGAGGCTAGCGTAAAACGGATAAAGAAAAAAATTTAATGTCTTGAAGAATTAAGCCCAAAAAGAGCAGACGCGGAAGAAAGCCCATTTTCACACCAAGGTCGGAAAGATGTGTACAGAAAATTTGCATCGAAAACAGATTTGCTACCACAAAGATGATAAAAACTCAATTGGAAGAAGCTAATATTATTGCTTCTGAGCACACCGTACGCCGAAAACTAAAAGGTTTGGTTTTAACGCCCACAGACCCGACAGGAAGCCAACGTTAACAGCTGCAATGAAAAAAAAGCGTCTGAATTGGGCAAAACAGTTTCGAGATAAGGACGTGGACTTCTGGAGATCGGTAATTGGATACTAAATTTATCGAAAACGATAAAATAATTAAAATTCAGTATTGTTCTAAGAATTTTTATTTCTTTTTTGTGTTTTTGACAGGTGTGCTTCAGCGATGAAAGCACTTTTGAGATTTTGGACAACAAAGCTCAGTTTGTTCGTCGACGCCGTGGAGAAAAATTTCACCCCGATTGTGTCGTTCAGACTGTGAAGCACCCTAACAAAGTGATGATCTGGTCAGTCATCAGCGGCAAAGGCACAGGACGTCTGCACGTGGTAAAAGGGATAATGCGACAAGACCAGTACAAAGACATCTTGCAGAATCGATTGGTGCCGCAGGTCAGAGAATGGTTCCCGAATGGAGAACCATATATTTTTATGCAAGATGGAGCTCCATGCCACACAGCCCGGTCTATAAAAACTTATTTGAGGGAAGAAAACATCCCTCTATTGGACTGGCCGGGAAACCGCCCTGACATGAACCCAATTGAAAACGTGTGGGAGTTGATGAAAAGGGAAGTGGCTAAAGATGCGGTCACAACAAGAACTACGCTTATAGAAAAAATAATTCACGTGTGGAATCACCACCCACAAATGCAGGAAACAGTCCAATCTTACATTGACAGTATGCCGCGCAGAATTGAGGCTCTTATTAAAGCAAAAGGAGGCTCAACAAAATATTGAAAAAAATAACAAAAATAACAAAAATATTGAAAATATTAATAAAAAAAATTTTTTTCAATAAATGTGTTGTTTTATCTCCATAAAAAGTAGGAAATAGTTTATATTCTGCATAAAAATTAATTTAAGTGCAATACAATATTCGAAAACCTAATTAAAATAGCTGTAAATTGAGATTTTGCATAAAATCTATAGTGCGTCTAATAATATGGCTAGGGACTGTATATGACTTTGTCCACACCTCTAGGTGGTTATATCTGAGAAATTCCCCAGCACTTGCAACCCAGGTGACAATCTAGACTAAGAGACGTTATAAAAGAGAAACGAATAATGGCCTAAGGTATAGATCTATCGCTATTTGACGGCTAATTTGGTTTATCTCGATTTCCAGGTTATAAGCTATTTATTATAAGCTCATGATAATACCTGATAGGGAACAAATATCATCGATCGATGACCTTGTCCAGTGAATTTTGTTGCTATTCTCTAATAGTACTTCATGAACAGCATAGCAGATGATGAAAAGAAAATGCTCTGTAATTATTATCAAGGTATTTTTGTGGTTGATTAAAGAAGAACTAAAATATAAAAATTGTTCGGCGAAATTCTATATGTCATTGCTTACCACAGACATCAGCAACATGTGGTCATATTGCTGCACTTCCCTCAAGGAGGTGGCTGAAAACACCTTAGGCTATACACTACTCCAGAAAAGAAATAAAGTGGTATGATGAAGAATGTGTGCAAAAAAAAGAAGGCAACAGATGTGGCATACAGGAAAACACTGCAACGCGTCACCAAAGCAGCGTGGGATGAGTATAGGTCCAGAAGAAGGGAGGAGAAAAGGCAGCTGCGGAAAAAGAAAAGAGCCTTTGAAGTCTCCCAGCTCACGGATATCGAAGATTGCTGGAGATGAAAAGACACCAGGAGCTTTCTTAAAAAGGCCAAGAACCTAGCCAATAGCTTTAAGACGGGTCTCCAAGCACTTCCAAATTGCGACGGTAATCTCATCACTGACCAACAAGGGATTGTGGACGTATTTAAGCAAGACTTCCAGCATGATAGGGCAAGAAGAGAATACATCTCCAACCGAAGCATTAGTTCTCCCACCCAGCTTAGAAATCGGCATAGCTATACAAAAGAAGAAGAACAAAAAAGCCGCTGGTTCGGATGGCCTGCAATCTGAACTCTTCAAAGCCGGAGGGAATGTTTTGACAAGGAGCATGCACCAGATCATTGGCAAAGCATAGGAGGACGAAAGCATGCTCGACGACTGGAATATCAGCTCTACCTGTCCTATCTACAAGAAGGCCGGTCCTATGTCCTATAACAACTATCGAGGCATACTCCTACTTAATATCGCCTATAAGATCCTATTCAGTCTACTGTGTGAACGTCTGAAATTGTACTGCACCGCAAAAATCGGGCAATACCAGTGCAGCTTCCGGCCTGACAAATCGACATCAGACTAAATTTTCACATGAAGATAGATCCTGGAAAAGACCAACGAGTTCCAAGTGAACACACACCACCTCTTTAATTACTTCAAAGCCGCATATGACAGCATCCATCGCACTGAGCTCTATGTATAATGCAATGGCTGAATTCAGGATTCCGGGAAAACTGATTGCACAACACTGGAAAACTCGTAATGCGCCATGTAGTGTGGAGGTAGAACCTCCGAATTATTCAAAATCTGCAACGGATTTCTGCAAGGAGACGTGCTGTCGTGTGACTTCTTCAATTTAGTACTTGAGCAAATAGTACGACGGGCAAAAGTCAACACGGAAGGTACTATTTTCTCCAAGTCCGTCCAGCTTGTGGGATACGCGGATGATATTGATATAATCACCCGTTTCCAGCGTGCCGGAATTGAAGCCTTTACGGCAATTGAAGAAGAAGCTAAATGAGTTGGTCTTAAAGTGAATGAGGAAAAAACGAAATACATGCTGTCGATTAAAAACCGTTCCGTCGTACATCACCTAGGTTAAAATGTCACTATCGACAGCTATAACTTTGAGGTGTTCACGAAGTTCACCTACCTCGGGGCAAATTTTAACTCCACAAACTACATCATGGTGTAGATTCTACGAAGAGTAACCCAAGACAACTGAGGTCAAAACTCTTAACGCAAAGAGTGAAAATCATGCTCTGACATACAAAGCGTTAATCTTGCTAGTCCTGCTTTACGGAGCCGTAAGTTGGACAATAAGTAAGACAGTGGAACAAGTCTTAGGCTCTTTTGAAAGAAAAATCCTTCGTCGAATATTTGGTCCTGCCTGTGAGGAGGGCGTATTGAGAAGAAGACACAAAGATGCGGAAATACTACAGAAGAGTTCATTGGCTAGGCCACATCAAGCCAATGGACGATAATGCTCCAGCTAAGACGGTTTTCGAATCTATGCCACCAAGTTCGAGAAGAAAAGGAAGACCGAACCGGCCGGTTCAAGCGATCGCGCAAGCTTTCTTTCCAACTGGAGGCACCAGTTGTTCGGCCATTGACCTTCTAAGGGTTGCCAGTCTGATGAGTATGTAAGTATGTAAGTTCAACGACTATTTTACAAAATGAGTTGAGGCTTTCTCTATTCTGGATAAGACTGCAGATACGGACTGGATTTGCTAAAGGAGGTGTTTTGCAGTTTTGAGGAACCACTTGAGTTGCATTCAGATCAGGGTAGAAATTTTGAGGCCGAGCAATCCCTAAACTTAATGAGATTTTGGAAATCCGTAAAAGAAGGACTACACCAATGCATCCGCAATCCGATGGACTTGTGGAGCCAGTGAATAAGACGGTGTTGCACTGCCTTTCTAAATTCTAGTTCGTCAATGAAAAGCTAATTGCGATGATACTTGCAATGACTATTTGCATTTGCTTACTATGACATATCATGTTACTCAACAGGAGTCTATTAAGCAGTCACCATATTTGCTATTCTTCTTGGTAGAGAAATGCAGCTTCCTCCTGATTTAATGTTCGGAATTCCGACAGAAGTGATTTTGTTAAAAGAATACACTAAACAGCTACGAGCACAATTGCAAGAAATACATAAGCTGGCGAGAATGGAAATGCATCGAGCTTCTACCCATACGAATAAATACGAAATTTTGTTGGCTACATAATCCCCGAAGAGAGTTGAACATTTCCCCAAAACTTCAATCGGATTGGAAAGGTCTTTATCGGATTGTCCATCAGAATTAAAAAATCACCGAGATTCAAGTTCAGAATTATCTATCTATCAGCTTACCGAGGAAAGGATTATTGTGCATGGGAGTCGTCTGACAGATGTTCTAAGCTTGGTGCAGTTCAAGAAGGGGAGAGCGTAACAAATTTTACATCTGGGAACGCATCCCAATTGTCTTTGATGACCACAAACTGAACTGTCAGATAACTGTTGGATTGCGTGATTATAGGATCTTCAACCCATACAGATTCTTGCACGCAGATGATTTAACAGTGTTCTAACTTGGTCTAGAGATGCAAAGATCTTCCTCGGTTCCTTGTAACGTGATTTGGCTCCTTATGGACTAAGGTGTCACAATTTGTTTTGCATGCTCTATATTACATCAAACGATGTCCTCTGTACGAGTGCACTCGATTTGTGTTAGAGGACTTACATATAGCATGAGTTGTTGCTGCTAATGTCAATTGCGTCCCGTTAATGAAAGTCATAAACTTTCGTCATGTTGGTCCATAATGCTAAGAATTTTGGCTAAGTTTATCTGCAGACATATCAAAATTACTTTTGCCACCATAATGATGGCCATTTAGTGCAGGTTTACAATCCCGTCAGGCAAATAACGTTTGCATAGTTAAGGTGCTTGATAAAAGGGTTTTATTAGTTCCATTGATTATTGTCTATAGAACATTCCTTGTCACGTCATTAATAGAGACAGGCAGAAACTCAAAGCAAGTTTTGTAGAGCTCTTGGAAGAGCCTTCAAGCCTAGCTGCGTTTTTTAACTCTTTGTTTTAATCACAACCCTTACTGTACCATTTTTAGGAACCCTGCTGAAAGCTTTGGAGTCTCGATTGTTGAAAATTAACACAGGCTCATCCAAAATCTTCACCGAATGTTGGCGCAAGCTGTAATCATTTTTCAAGTCTTTGATTTTTTCGTACACGGTTTTGTTTCTTTATCTGTTTACGCCTGGTTAGGTGAAGTGCATGACATTTCAATGCATACAACGATAGATTGCAATGAGATCTTAAATGTATTTCCGCGATGTTCTGAAAAGATGTTTTTGCAAAATTTATCAAACTCTTTCGGGCTACTACCCTTGACATGGCATGTCTGAGCTTCACATTTATGTTACTTACTTATTTCAGTTGCTTAAGGCGGCACTACGGTCCAGAAAGAATCTGGGCCCCAACTAAGATCTCTTTTAATTTCCAGCGGTCTTGGGAAAATAGTCTTTTATGTTGCTGAGGTCCCTTTCAACATAACCGTGCTACTTAAAGCCAGCTACCGCTTTGCCTCTTCGGTATGGATTTAAGAACAGTCCAGGCTGAAGCAATGGTGTCCATTAGCTCAGCAAGGCCCTGATATCGTAGCAGGTGAATTCTAGCCTTTTTGACAAAGTCAATGTCACTGAATAGCCTATACCATACATTTCTCCAAATTTCGTTTATACAGACGAGGATGATAGTCATTCGAAGAATTTGTCTATCCCAAAAATCAAGAGCATTTGCAATCATTTTAACAAAGTGTAGAGACGGTAAGAAGAAGAACTTATTTCTCAGTTGTCTGGAACAGCGATTGGCAAGAATAATTGATGTTACTGAGGATAAGGGTGACAGCATGGTGCAAGACTGGATACAGTAGCCGTTAAAGCCTGCATAAAATCTCGTCGAACAATGGATTCAGGTTCTTAAAATTTGCAACGGGGTGTAAGCTTAACTAGCCAGCTTGCGGTTTCGTCATCTCAACATCCATAAAGGGACTTTGCAATCTCCTGCTCAATCAATCGTCAACCAGACTCAAAATATTGCAATCAACACCAGACCCCTTCAGCATTCTGGGTGTCTGACACCTCCGAGGACCCAACATCCCAACATCGACCTCACATCGATATCATAGGCACAATGGAGTCAAGTAAAACCACCAAAGTTCGATGTTTAAAAGCTACAATCGCAAAAGACCTCTAGAACCTTTGCCGATCTGGTTTCCCTCAAGCTCTCTCAAAATCCAAATCCCCATACACAAACCGGTAATGTTGTCGATGAGGCATCAGTGCTGGTTCAGATGTGATTGATTTCAAAGTGTCGATATAAAGAAACCTCTGGTTTGACCCAAACTATTTTCTACATTAATTTGATTACAGCCACAAGAATAGAAATATCCGTCTAATTGTCACATGGTGGGCAGCAGCTTCCACTACTTCGGACGCTTGATGATTCTCTTCTCCGCCTTCCTAATAGACCACGTTCATGCGCCTTTTCTGCCTTTTTAGGGGATAGATATATGACATTTATGCTAATTGCTCTGATTTCCTTTTGAAGGGTTTGAAAATATGTTTTACCCAAGCCGGTAAAAGTTTTGAAATTACAACGTAATTATGTTTATTTCGCCATTACACTTAAAAATATATATACGTATGAGGAGCAACTCGAATATGTAATTTGAACAGAGACTTCAAATAAGTCGACAATTTCTTGTTAACCCATCTATCCAAAGATTGGATTAGCAGGAGTACCAAGACCTGACATCACACACACGTACATAAATAAAAATATTTTTGAAATGACCAAGCGTTTTATTGATTTCCCCATTTGTCATGATTACTCTTTCCCATTCTTTGATAGAAAAAGTGATCCATAAATTTCGCCCTGTAATTACTAGGGAAGGCAATGTCCCTAAGTATTATGTCTCATACACGATACTGGATAAACGCTTGAGGATTCAGTTTTGGTGGCAATATTTTTTTCTCTATCCCCCCTAAAAAAAATCGTTCTTTCCCCAACTCTCAATTCTGTTCTGGTGTCGGCCTTCTTTCATGCAAATGGCGTGACCGATATGATCAATAAAATTTATATCAAATACATAAAAACAAAAAAACACAAACCTGGAAAAGGAAATGGAAAACGAAAACGAAAAAACAACAAAAATAAAAAAAGGCGGTAAAATTAAAAAGGAGTTTGGAGTTTCGAACTGTAATTACGAATGGCACCCGGAGAGTGGGCGGATTTTGGTAAAGCGCATTTGGTGTTTTGACAAATTGTTCACAACAACCGACGCACGGCGGTGTGGTGGTTTGTTTGGCTTTTTTTTTTCAGTTAAAACTTGCCAGGGAATATGTATGTAGAGGTCTTGCGGTGGAAATTGGATTAAATTTTAATGAATGCATGTGTCGATAATACATTTTGAAATAAATTCGAGGAACAATTTGATCAGCAATAATCCGAATAGACAGAAGTTTGCTGGAAAAGGTAGTTAACCATGCACTCATTAAATCTGTTTTGCTAATTCATTTTTGTGATTTTTTGTTATTCACATTTTGTCAAGACTCAGTGTCCTGTGAGTTTTTACGGGTACGGGTTTAAATGGAATCGAATTGTCATTAAAAATAAATTAAAATGCAATTAAGGTCCTTTATTGAAGCGCGAGATAGTATTTTCTTTTTTTTTATATATAAAACAATTACTGTATTTCTTAGATGTTATCCGGGAATTACAATACGACTTTGCAAAGATCGTCGAACCCTGTAAAACACATTTAATCGCACTAAGTTAAGAGCGACGCAATGAACTTTACTTAAGATGTAAATCTATCCATCAAACTCGGTGGTCAGCTAGTTACCTCCATATAGGAACGACAAATTGGCTAAGAACTTTCTCATTTACGCAAGACATCGGAACCGCGGTCTTCCGCGTCTTCAGTGCTGTGGGTCATCCGCACTGCATGTCTTAACCATATTTTTCATTGTATTCAAGCTCTTCTCACTAGGTCGTTGTATAGGCCGTACAGTCCAACGCTGTAATTGGGTTTTTTTTTTCTTTGGAGTGTCAGACTTTTCAATGGGAATTAAATGTCAAATCAGATGTCACATTGTTTTGCCAAGATTCATTTCTTTTCCATACAGTTTGCCATTTCCTCATGGAACATGGATCGAAGCCACAGCAACAATTTCAGTTTGCGAAATTTAAAGAGCACTTCGTGAAATTTACGGCACAGCTCGTCAGCCATGTGCTATTTATCGAGCTATTGAAAAATTTCGCACTTAATTGGATACTCACACATCAACTAGACGAGTGCAGTGCGTTCGGAAGAAAGTATCGTTCCTGTGGAAGCCTATATTGAAGAGGACCTTGTCCATCCACTATCTAGAAAACATTTTAGTATTAGGGCTTACAACTTACAGAACTAAAGCCGTGTGACCATTTATTGCATCGAGTGTGCATTGATTGCGCTTTAAATCAACTGGACATTGATTCAGTTTTTTAACGTGAAATTTCAGTTCAGTGATGAGGCTCACTTCTGATGAACGGCTACGTAAACAAGCAGAATTGCCATATTTGGAACGAGAAGTTCACCAGATGCAATTACATCTAGAAAAATGTACGCCAGTGACATCATCGGCCCTAACTTCTTCAAAAAAATGAGGCTGTAGCGCAAATTACTGCCAATAGACATCGATACAGTCCGATGCGTGACATCAAGTTTGTGCTCCACCAAGATTGTGCGATTTGAGGGCATTGGAATATTTTCCGTGGAGCTGCGTCAATTCAATAGTTTATGCCGGAGCAAAACATTGTTCGAGTAATACGCGATACACGCCCCCAATTGCTCGAAAAAGTAGTCGAAGATTGGTCCTCTAGAATGTGCTTTGTACTAGGCATCCGTGGTGGACATATGCTCGAAACTATTTTCAAATTTTAAATGGTATGAAATAATCGCTCTTTCTTTCTTAAGTCTCTTAAAAAAACACTCTGTATCTTCTCGTTCGTTCGTTTCGCAGCACTGCCTTGTCTAAATCCTGTTTTGATTTCGAAGGTCTGGGAAGAGGTATAATACACAGGGTGTCGCCTAATTCGTCAACGATAATTTGGGAAATGATGCCGGGGCGAATTCTAAGAAAAAACTCGTTCTACAGTAAGGGTCTATCTCTAACGTTGACCTCATTTATCGAAACAGAGTGGGACACGAGACCTTACGTCGGTGTTCGAGGGTTTCCATTGTTTGAGTGATATTAGTATGACCTATGAGTTTTATCGCAGGGTTTTGCATCCTATCTAGCAGGTGCAGAAATGTTTTGGGCGCACCCGACAAGATGTGGTCATTGTACTCCAATTTCGGGCGGATAAACGCCTTATATATTGAGGCCAGGTCATAGGGGGTGAAATATTTCTTACATGTGTCGGAGACAGAACGGAGCCCTTGAACAGCATTTATTTTGTGACTATCAGACTTGAAATTATCCAAGACAACTTGAATTGAACGTTCCGAAAGGTAATTGCTAATTCATTGAAGAAGAGAGTCATCGATCCCAAAAGCACGTATTTCCGACAAAAGAGTCTGATGCCAAACTGTCAAATGCCTTAGAAATATCAAGTGCAACTATCTTGCATTCGCCAGATTGATGTATGCTTTGGTTCCACTTTTCGGTGAGACATGCCATCAAATCATCAGTGGACCTGTTGTTGCGAAAACCATATTGCCGGTCATTGAGAAGTTTTCGCGTTTCAAGATACTCCACCTGATTTTTAGAAGAAATACGAGCCTTTGCAGCGGCTCGTGCTCGTCCTACATGAAGTTTCAACCGTTATATAACTCAATTCGTGCGGTTTTTTTTCAAAATTTGAACGTTTATTTAAGAAAAACATGGACAATAGTATTATTCAAAGTATTGCCCATCTGAAGCTATGACTTTTTCCCATCTTTCTGGCAATTTGTGAATCCCATCCCAAAAGAACTGCCCCGGCTTGGCAGCCAAGCATGAATCAAGCCAATTTTTGATATTCTGCTCTGATGTGAACCGTATTTCAGTGAGGGCGTTCTGCATCGATCGGAATAAACGGTAGTCAGAAGGGGCAAGGTCTGGGCTATAAGGAGGGTGGGGTAAGACTTCCCATCCACTGTTTTCCAAATAGTTCTTAACCGGAATAGTAACGTGGGGCCGAGCGTTGTCATGATGGAAAATTATTGCCTCGTGTCTGGTCGCATATTCCGGGCGTTTTTCGGCCACTGCTCTCTTCAAATGGATTAATTGTGTTCGGTAGCGTTGTCCATTGATGGTTTCACCCGGTTTTAGCAGCTCATAATACAGCAAACCCATCTGATCCCACCAAATACAGAGCATTACCTTCGCGCTATGGATATTCGGCTTTGCCGTTGATTTGGCTGGTTGACCGGGTTTCACATATGATTTTTTGCGCTTGGGGTTGTCGTAATGGATCCATTTTTCATCACCAGTAACAATCTGATGCAAAAATGACTTCCTTTTGTCTCCAGATTCTGTGAGGTCTTCTTGCCTTTGGCAACAATCTTCATAGAGTAATGCTTCCAGTTCTTCATCTTCAAACTTTTTTGGCTGCCCAGGACGTTCATTGTCTTCTAAACCAAAATCAACACTTTTAAATCGTGCAAACCACTTTTGGCACGTTCGCTCAGCTAGCGCATGTTCACCATAAACTTCCACCAAAATACGATGACTTTCGGCAGCAGTTTTTTTCATATTAAAGTAATGAAGAAGAACTTCTCGCAAAAACACTTTTTCAGGCACAAAGTTCGACATATTTGAGTGAAAAGAAATTATTGTTGTTTACGCTTCAAATGAATGACATATACTGAAATGACGTACAATGACAGTAGCTTTCCAACACATGTTCCAATGGAATAATACAAATATATAAAATTAAAAACAATTCATTGGTTTATTATAATTCAAAAACGAGAGGAGCTGTTTGTCCGGCCGTTGATCCTGAAAAAAATGGAGACGTCATCGCAAAAACGCTGTACACTTTCAAATTAATCGCTTCAAAAAAATTATTGCATGCAGTCACTGGTATGTACTCGTATAATAGAAACTCTTTTTCGTAATCTAAAAAAAAAAATCCTGAAACAGCCTATTTTTCCGGCCTCTAGAGTGGCCTAATCCCTTAACTTAACCGAAAGCATACGTCGCCACGTAGAATGTGTTAACGCTGATTCACAATCCGTACAATTTCCAGCTCTGCCCTTGAAGATCTACTTAAAAGAAGACAACATTTCATTGAAACATATGACAGGTGACCACAGATCAAGCTAAGAAAAGTAAGTACAATGAATGTAAGTAAACTATCAAAAAAAAAAAAACAACTAAAAATCAAGCAATTCACACCAATAAACATGTTATCAAAACTAAAAATGTATTTATTCCAATAAACTTAAGAGCAGAAAATTATAGAAACTTCGATGAAAACTTTCTTCCAAAATATGGTATGTTCAATGCAGTGGAATGAATAGTCCTACCTCATATATTGGGAATGATAGTCAACATGATTCACCTTCACACTTATTTCCTTCGTTAGCTTGTATAAGTGTACAGTGGGCAATATTTCATGTTTTCTTTGTTGTCTACCTCTTTTGGTTTTTTCTAACAGACGACCACCCGCTGAGATGGCGCAAGTACCTTTACAACATTCGTGCTGTCTGGGCTATTAATGGATTTGCAAATTTATACACGATGACTTGTCTGGGACATGAATAAATAAAAAAAAAGCCCACATTCCGATTTGGAACAAAATTGCTCGTATTCCGAAAGCGATTGTATAGGTAGAATACAAAAATAAAACAGACACGATACAATCATCCTCAAAGAATTAAGCTAAAGTGTCTGCATTGAAAATGATTACTGTTAATTAAATGAAAGTTAATGATCTAGAAGAATACTCTACTACCGCTAACCCCCCAATCATTTAGAAGTCATCAAAAGGATTCAACACTCTGCAGATCATCACCATCGTTATTATTATTCTTTCCCAAACCAATTCTTCATTTAATCAAATCTAGCTAATGGCTTCCCATATTTCGTCCCTCAATGCAAATAAAAAAAAAAGAGAAAATCTAATTAATGCCATAAACAAGTCCATCAATCGTGTAATAAGACTTAAATACCATTAAGCTTAAACGTCCGTTGACCTCCTGGCAACTTCAATCGATTCTAAGTATATACAATATACTACATATATATATATTTCGATCTACTAAGAATTATATATTAGAGTGTGCAATGGACACCAGCTCATCCATTGTCAAATTTGCAAAATGACCGACCCTCATCGCAAACCACTTCACCCACACACAAGACCTGATTGTGGCGACGTTTGATGTCCGTCGATCACCAAATACCCAGACCCATTTCTATCCAAAAATCCTACCCCAAAACCAACCAACCAACCAACCAACCAACCAACCCTTACCTTTGAAATTTCCGTATCTTCGTCTGCATAATTAATTTAAATTCGATAGCGAGTTTGGAGAGTAAGGAATACCCATCACAATCTTAAGCACTAACCCCACCAGTCAGCAGTCCGGAACGTTACCCTCCCACGAAAATACAGGTCAAGCATATTTCATAGCAAATATTTGAGGAAAAAAATCGTATACCGATAGACTGGGTAATGCTGCGTATAGTATTGAGGCATTAAAATCATAGAGAACGGTGAAATCAATACCAGAAAGTGGGAAAAGAAATAGGGACACGGATAGAAGGAACACGGATAGAAGGAACAGGATATTACCCAAGCCTCATTGTACTAATGATTGAGGCGTTTACAAAGGCAAAACTTTGCCCTGCTGGTGCTTGTCCCATATAGTTACAGAGAAAGCTTCGAAATGAGAACACAATTGACTAATAGTTTGCTGCCAGTATGGAGTATATACGAGTATGTAGGTAGAGTAGCAGCAGCTATGTATCAACAGCTAAGTGCCACCGAGTCGAGTCCTTATTTTCATTTTCAGTTTTCAGCTTAGCAAATGTTTCAACTGTACTCTCTGTAGTGCTATATTTACGACAACTCATCACATATTTACGAGGTCGATGAAAAATTAATATCGTTGTCAGGGAAAGTTCGCGTTATAAATGAGTTAACGATTAGTTAGCAATATTGGTAATCACGAGTTTCGATTTGGTCCTAAGAGATGTCCCTAAGCTAATTAATGAATTTGTATTTATTTTATTTTGTAGTGCATAGTTACAAAATGTCCTGAACCATTTACTTGAACAAACAAAGTAAAAGTTGAAGCTTTTCGGTAGTAACTCATTGATAAAAGTCACGTGGCAAGTCTTATTACTCAAAAGAGAGTGTTTTGAAAGTAATAAGCCTACTTTACAAGAAATACAGGACCTCATTTACTAACAGGCATGCTTCTTTGTGAACAGGCATACTAAAGCTGCTGTAACCAATTAGCTTTCAGTTTTTCGCAAAGAATAAATTTACAGATATTATAAATGCCTTACAAAGTATCATACTTCACAAATCGTGAAAGTCTGAAGTGCCAGGAAGCATGCAAAACGTTTTAAAGGTGCAAATACAATAGCTGAAAGCAACCAAACGCATTCTTTTTTTTTTTTTGAAACGAGCTGCTCTGTATGCTACTTTCAAAAAGTTGATTGGTTTGTCACGGCAAGCGGCAAGTGGCAAGACAAACTGCTATGTGGAAATATGGTTCAAATTGGCAATAGTCTGAAGACAGAAGAAGAGAAGTTATATGCCTAGAATGTTACGAATGGCTAAGTCAGAATCTACACAAATCTTTACGAATGTTTTCTTTATGGAAAAACAAAACAGCAGAAAAATCTTTCAAGCTACCGGAACTGTGTGAGCCACCTCTAGGGAAACTTTTTAAATGCAGAGCACTCCACTGTGAAAAAACGACAGTTTTAAAAATGATCCTGGCTGCATTGTCGTGGCGATGAGTTTTGATGTGTCGATGAAAGCCAAATACGCTAAGGTTCTGAAAATATTCTGAATGAAACACTGGTCTAAACGCTAAATAGTTTCTGGAAGACGAGAGTATGGATTGATTTACCATCGTGATATTTGCGATTGTGATCCGGGCGCGTGTACTCCACCAACACTCCAATAGCTCCTTGTTTCCGATGACACCAGCAGTTCATTCTAAGACACATCCAGATTAAACTCAAACGATTGAGAGAGTGGCAGAATGCTAGGTCTGTGAGCTTAAGCTCTATTGAAATAAACAATTGCTTGAATAGCGTACTGTTTCTGACAGTTTGACTCCTCAACACAATAAAGGTTGAATACAACCCAGAAACGAAACTCTCTGAAAGCCAATTGTCTGCCAGTGAGCTGAAAATGAATAAAATGCATTTATCAGGCGTAAGGGACAAAAGGAAAGTCCTCAAAAGTACACTTTACAAGTATACCATATAGACAAAAAACTATTCGCACTCCTTTTGTCGATGTCTGTTATCACGCTTGATTGCCTGATAAAACGGATACTATTGTACAACCAACAGAACTACAGTTGAAGCAGTAAGTTCAAACGACAAAACAAATCGCTGTCCAGTTAAAAGTCTGTTGAAGGAGGTCAATTCACCTGCACCATAGTTGTAACTTGCTCCGCACGCACGCTCCTATATTACCAGCACTACAACTGGCAAATTCTGTAGTTTGTAGAGGAACATAATGAATCAACTTCTAATAGGACAACGTACTTGAGAATCCGGGTATCTTTCCAAATATCGTTGTCTCCTTTTTGACGTCCCAAATTGCTTTGACAACAGTCCGAATGATGCAGAGTGCAAACACCATGGAATCAAAGCAGATAATTGTTCCATCAAAGCGAGGAGCTGCAAGCAGCAAGCTTTGGAATGGTTAAGCAAATACATATATGCCAAACATTCCCTTCTGGTAACGATTATTTTTTTCGATGCACATGCAAGTATACTCACGCTGTTATCTGCACCTCGGAAAGGTTACTTTCCAAGTGAGTTTTTATAAGGGACGGTACCCCAATTATGCATGTAAGTTTCCTCTAGTCATAAGTTTCCAACGAATGCTAAATGGAGTAAACACATTGTTACTTCAGCTTTTTTTTATGATTCGATACTACCGGTTCCACCAAAAACAGAAAGCGAATTGAGTATCGCAATTTAACGAAAAGATTCATCATATACGAGTATGTATGTTTGTATTGGGATGCTAATGATCATAATAAATTTTGCAGCAATAGTAACTGCAGCATGAGAAACAATCCTCTTTACTAAATATGATCGTCCAACAACACAACTACGCGTAGAAAATTACCAGAATTTAATGTTCTGCTCCATGGTGCAACGCAGGTCTATAGCCTTTCGTAAGGAAACCAGAAAACTTAGAAACAGGTCACCTAAGACTATTTTGGAATAAAACTGAAATTTTTACATATCGAGGGAACGGGATATTTCGGAAAAAAGTTCTTACGCGGTGAAACCAACAGGATGGTTAGAGTCCGCAAAGTGCATGTTTCATAATCACTTCTTAAGTAGTTTTATCGACACTAGACCACAACCAATTAATTTGAGTTCAACTGCAAATGCGCAAACATTGGAGGGACAATTTTTCAAAAGTCTGTGCAACAAATATCGTACGCCGATGATATCGACATAATTGGTAGAACTCAGCGGGCTGTCACTGGTGCATTCGCTAATATTTAAACGGAATCTGCCAAAATGGGCTTAGCGGTAATTGCTGTCAAAAAGAAGGTGAATACAATATCGTCGAATTGGACAGAACGTCACAATCGACAGCTACAATGTCGAGGTAATAAAGGACTGTGTCTACCTTAGCTCTGCTATGGATTCTGCCAACAGCACCTCAGCAAAAGCAAAACGACGAATCACTCTTGGCAATCGCTGTTGAATATATAAGACCTTGACCATCACAGTCCTACTTTATGGTGCTAAGACGGTACCGTTTGCTTTCACGGGCTTTGGAAGAGAAGATTCAACGACAATATATACCAGCTGACAGCAACATCGATATAGTCAGAAAGCTGCGCATCATTCGCTTGAGATAAGGAGGACGTGTAGAGCGAATGGGCACCAAGCTTTGGCCCGCAGAGTCTTCGATTCTAACTCGGAGGGACAATACAATAGAGCAAAACCTCACCTCAGGTGGCGCGCAAAAGTAAAAAGGGACCTGAATCGACTGGGAGTGCAGAATTGGACGCAGTTAACAAAGGATAGGGCTAACTGAAGAGACCCAGGCTCAGCCCGAATGGACTATTCAGAAGATGATTATTCCTGTAGAAGGACATGGCCCATCATTGGCCTTACTTCTTTTTAGATAAATTTGATACCTTTCAAGAACAAGGCGAAGTGGCGAATATTGTATCTACCATCACGAAAACCATGCTACGCTTAAGGCCTTGCTAAGACCCTATATATCTATCAAACTTTGCATTCGTGAATGCAAGTGTTTTCTGAAGACAGAAGTTACTGAATTTCAGATCTCCAGTGTCACTTCACTAAAAGTATTTGCTTCCTTTATTAAAGCTTGCTGGCTGCTTCCATCCGTCTTAAGGAAGATCTTGAGCTTCGCACCCTAATAAGGACAATACTCCTTTCTAAGATGCTCTTTAAAGCGAGCAAAGTTTCCCTCTGCGAATGATAATTAAGTTTGGACACATTCAAATAGTGCAGAAACAATAATCCAATTAAAGAATCAGGAATTCAATGACTAAAATGGAAAGCGAGGAACCAAATCATACCCGAACGCAAGTCAAAGGAAGAAGACGATCTCAATTCAATTACTATCAAAAGTTACCTACTCGTAGTGATGGAGATAGCTTTAAATGTTCATTCAATAAGAGAAGAATTTTTTTTTTACAATTTTCTGAATGTATTTTTTCCTATGCACTATCTATTCAAACTTAAATCCCCCTTTCAAGAACACGAAGCCAAAAACGCACTTCACCCTGTTGTATGAAATCGAATGATATTTACAAGAGTCTTCCATAAATAATTCTCCAGTAACTTTCACAAATCAAATCACGATTGAAGGACGTTGCAATTTTACTTTAGATACAGCTTGTCGATTGCAGATACTCGAAGGAACCTGCTGACCATAATCACGTCTTGTGAATAATTAATTTAGCCAAGCGAATGGTATGTTCGAAACTTCCAACACTTGTGAGAATGACATTTATGGAACACTAAAATATAGCCGAGAACCTTGGATTCGTTGATTGCATTTTAGATTGCGGTCAAATTGAATTTGTTTGACCAGAAAATAAGAGCCCTTTTCAAATATTACTCATCGCATACGCCATATTCTCTGCTATTACAAGTTTCAGGATTGCCAAGAGGATTGCCTTTCTTTTCCTTTATTCTAATTTCAAAAAGTTTTGAATTTGGTTTCTGATAAATTTTATGAATGCCCCGAATATTGTATTGTTCTGAGAAGCCCCTAACATTATTGATAGCAAAAGAGAGCCCACAAATACATACGCGTATATATATTTTTTTAAAAGAAATATATCGTTTGTTATGTGATCTGAAAATCTGAAATGCTTTTCGAAATTCCTTGCTATTTTAAATAATTATAACTTAAAAATTTTTATCACACATTAAATTCAAACTTACAGCATCCAAACAATAACAATAGCAACGGTAGAGCAAGATAAATAACAAATTAAAACGAAGGTGAGGGGAAAACTTTTTCTTCCTAATTAAAAAAGTATTCCACTTTGTGCCGACAGTTTATCGTTCTTTTACCCTTCGTCCTGCTGCTTATCACTGGGTGGCAAAAAAATGTTTGATATTCTGCGTTGGACGTATTTGATTTTATTAAACACGCCACCCTTATCGGAGTAGTTTGAAGTTGGTTGAAGGTTGGAGGGATGAACAATGAAATGCCCCATTAGTTCGGATCGATGTATTTGTTTGTTGTGTGTGTGACGTTGCTGGTGTGTGTCATGCCCTGTGCGCCAGAAAAACTGGGCCAAAGTCTTTAAAACCGAACACGAGGAGGAGATTTTCAATTTATTTCACCTCGAATGTCAGTTCCCTGAGGATTATATTGTAACCCTCTTGGTCAGAAGCAGTTATCTTGAGAAATGTATACGGCAGTATTGGAGATAGCGAATATCCAGCTGAGGGAATTTAGATGTGTATGTTAATAGATGCGTACGTCATCATACTGGAGAGTTTTGCAGATAGAATTTACGACAAACAGAAATCTTGAAACGGGAACAGATTTAAATTTAAGGCTCAACCTCAATCTATTCATAAGTCAAGATGAGATTTTCATCATTTTTTTTATTTGATTGAAAAGATTCGAATTTTTGAGGGACGAACATTTTTAAAGTCAGCAATTTGGGAAAGGAAAGCAAATCGGTTGGGTGGTTTTATTTTTTAATCACTTTGTATAATTGTTTTTTTTTTTCTTTTGAGAAAGAAATTATTAGAATCATTGCAAAAATGTTTTTTTTTTTTCTTTTTAATAAATGAATAAAAGGTGGACAATAAGTACAATATTACTGTAACAAGTAAATGAAAAGTTAAGTAATCTTAAATCTTAAATAATCAGTAGCCCAAAGCGGTGCTGATACCCTCGTTCTTACCAATGAATGTTATCACAACTTAGTCATATCCCAAAGGCGCTACAAACTACATATGTACGTTCATTCATTCACTCACAATGTCACATCACGGAGTGTTTTTAGGAGCCGTACGATTTGAAATTGCAATAAAACACACACAAGTTGAGCAAGCGAGCAAATGCCTGTTTTATTTGCCACATAATTTGAAGACATTAATGATGAAAAATGATTTCGAGCATACGGGACCACGGAGCGTGTCAGAAACTGCATCTTGGCGTTCCAGTTTTCGATCACTTTTTAGAGAATTTGAGGCCGTATCTCACGAATGTTATGGTCGACGTTTGGCTTTCAAGGCTGCAATCGTAATTAGCTTGTTCGCATAGACCAACGACTTCAAATTCCCTCACAGAAAATAATCCAATGGCGTCAAGCCACACGATCCTGTTGAAACCAAATGACCCCCAGAACGTGTTCACGCAAAGTTGGAAACAAAAATCGTTGACCATGACACTGTACCGGGCGCCATTGAAGCTGACTTTTCAATTTTCTCCATTTTTGTAGAACTACGGCCTGATAATGCCGCCAGGCCATAAAACGCATCAGACAGTACATTTTTCGGAGGGCATTGGTAGCTAATAAATATCGTTTAGATATTTCTCGATCCAAATTCGACAATTTGGCTTATTAACAAAGAACTGAACGAAAAAAAAGTGGATCGACTTTGAACTGTTCAGGCGCCCAATGAGCGAAATCACGACAGAAAATGATTGCAGCAATTGTGTATTATAAGCATGCAATCTAAGATTCTTCCGCTAAAGATCAATGGACGGAAGCCAAGTTCTTATGCATGATGATGAATCGCTGAATTAGAATCTTTCTTAACAATCGATCTTTTCATCTGAGTGGCCCGGAGTCTAAGAGAGTAAATGCAGTGCGAAATTTTCCAGTTGTGTTGCGAATAGGCGCCCTTCTTAATCGATTTTCTTAACCGTAAAATTGGCGCACCTCCCTATTAACATTTTTTACTGAACATTGATTTTGCAAATAATTAACTACATATTAGCTGAATGAATGTTGCCGGATTGAAGAAAATCTCATAAAAAAAAATCGACAACGAAAAGCTTCTAGCAGGTATATTGTACTCGTATGTACATCACTGCTTTTCCAGAAGTTCTACGGAATGGACGGGTTCCCCTGAAAGCAAGTACATGCGATGTTTATTCTAGTGAGAGCTAACACAAGGGAGGGAATTTCGGAGGGAATTTTATTGTTTAACCGCCTTCGACAAAAAGACATTTAGGGATACAAGGTCGTCTTCATCTAATATCGTATAATTTTTATTTTGACTGAGTATGTATACATATATTTACATGTATATACGAGTATATAAATTTTTTTCCTTTCATAAAAAAAACTTACTTATTTAACGGGCTCCCGACCCATGGAGAGTCTCTGCCTGAAACACTTCAGCCTTCTATCCTCTACGACCCCAGTCACGCTGCTTCCAGTTATCCGGAAGTAGGTTCGGTCTTCCTTGTCGTCTCGAACCTGAGGGCTGAGATTCGAAGATTCTCTTAGCTGGAACATTGTTGTCCATTCACTCGATGTGGCCGAGCCAATGTAGTCGACGTATTTTGGCTTTTTGGACTACATCCACATCTTGGTATAGCTCATAGAGTTTGCGGTTGTATCTTCTCCTCCATTCGCCCTCGTCGCACACAGAACCAAAAATCCGTCGAAGAATTTTTCTTTCGAAGGAGCCCAGAATTAGTTCTCCCTTCCTACTTATCGTCGAGCACTCGGCGCCATACAGTAGAACTGGCAGGAGTAAGGAGTTTTGAACCCAATTGCTTTGCCAAACCAAAGTAGTAGCGGTTTCTTATGGTAATTCTTCGTCGGATCTCCACTAGGGTGTCATTCGTGGAGTTCATGTTTACTCTGAGGTAGATGAACTCCTTAACTACCTCGAAATTGTTGCTATCAATAGTGACGTTTTGTCCTAGGCGGTGGACAGATGATTCTTTGTTTGTTGATAGCATGTACTTGGTCTTGTCCTCGTTTACTTCCAGGCCAACGAATTTCGCCTGCTCTTCAATCGCCTCGAAAGCCTTTATCATGGAACGCTGTGAGCGCCCGATGACATAAATATCATCCGCATATCCCAGGAGCTGGACGGATTTGTTGAAGATAGTGCCTTCCGTGTTGACACCTGCCCTGCGCACTATCTGCTCTAGGACGAGATTGAAGAAATCACATGATAGCGCATCACCTTGCCGAAATCCGGTCCGCACGTTGAAGTGCGTGTTTTCCAGTGTCACGCGACACAACTGGATCAGTTTTGCCGAGATCCCGAATACGGCCATCGCCATATAAAGCTCCTGACGATTAATGCTATCATATGCGGCCTTGAAGTCGATGAAAAGATGGTGAGTCTCGACTTGAAATTCGTTGGTCTTTTCCAGGATTTGACTCAGTGTGAAAATTTGGTCTATGGTCGATCTGCTGGGCCGGAAGTCACACTGGTACGTGCCGATTAGTGTGTTGCAGAACGGTTTGAGACGTTCATACAGTACGTTGGATGGGATCTTATATGCGACATTAAGCAGGGATATGCCACGATAGTTCTTGCAAGACATAGGATCACCTTTTTTGTAGATGGGGCATATGGAGCTGATAGTCCAGTAGTCGGGCATGCTTTCTTCCACCCATACTTGGATGATGATTTGGTGTATGCGCCCTACCAAAACATGGCCACCGTATTTGAAGAGCTCGGCTGGTAAACCATCAGAGCCTGCAGCCTTGTTGTTGTTAAGCTTTTTTATAGCTAGGCCAACTTCTTCTATACTGGGTGGTGGAACTGGTTCTTCATTGACTGGACGTGGGTTATCTTCTTGCCCTATCACTCTCTCTACATGATGCCCACTTAGCAGCTGCTGGAAATGCTGCTTAAACACATCTACTATTCCCTATGCTTCGGTGACTAGGTTTCCTTTGGTGTTTCGAAGAGCTTGTGTTCCGGTTTTGAGGCCAGCAGCCAGTTGCTTGGCTTTCTTACAAAACTTCCGGATGTTCTTTCGATCATGAGACTCTTCGATCTCCCTGAGCTGGGATGCTGTGTAGGCCCTCTTTTTTCTACGCAGGATCTTCTTCTCTTCCCTCCTCCTTCCCATACCACGCGCTCTTTCTCTGGGGTGGCTGGTACCCTAAGATGGTTTCAGCTACCTTCTTGATGATGTCGCGATACTGGCACCACTGATGGTTGGCGTCTGTGGTAGGTGAGTGCACAGTGGAGAATTTCTCACTCAGGCGCTCTCTGTAGTCTCTGGCTACTCCAGGTGTGCTAAGGCGTGCAACGTTGAATTTCTTTTCTGGACGGTCGAGCTCTGAATTTAACCGCAACAAGAAAATGGTCAGAGTCAACATTTGCCCCTCGGAATGTGCGCACGTCGAGGATGTTGGATGCGTGCCTCGCATCAATTAGCAAATGGTCGATTTGGTTGGCAGTTCGACCGCCTGGAGAGAACCAGGTTGCTGTGTGGATCCTTAACCTTGGAAACCTAGTGCTTCTTATCACCGTGTTACGAGATGCTGCAAAATCAATTAGTCGGTAGCCGTTGTCTGTTGTCGTTTCGTAGATTCTGTGCTTACCAACTATCCCACCAAAGAAGTTTTCCTTTCCGACTTTAGCATTGAGGTCATCGGGTACAACTTTGACATCATACTCCGGACAGACTCCGTAGCCTCCATCCAGGAGCTCATAGAACTCCTCCTTGATGGGTTCTTCAGCCTCGTCGGTAGGGGCGTGTGCACATATTAGGCTTATGTTTTGGAAGGTAACTTTGATGCGGATCACAGACAGGCGATCACTTATCGGCTTGATGTCAATGACTTTTGACCTGAGCCGATTTGACACGACGAATCCGCACGCTAATACGTGCAATCTTTTATGGCAGCTGTAATAAATATCGCAATTAAAAAAAAAAAAAAAAACATTTTTTCGACACTAAGATAAACACTTAAGCGATTAAGGACTGAGTACAAACTTCGAAGTCGGCATGCGTCGGAAAATTTAAATTTTAAGGTTCTTTGGTCTAAATTTTCAAAACAAACAAACAAAAGTAAGAATGCACAAAACTACATTTTTTCGAAGGATTTTACAATTTTAGAACATGGATTCACAATAGGTTAACGGAATGCTTGGCTAGACGCGTTTAGGTTTGCTGACAAGGGTGTAACTGAGTCCGTTATAGTTTCTATGATCCAAGGTCATCTCTGAGTCCTTGATCATGGTTGTTGAGACATTGACTGTTTTTGACGTTTGTGATGTATTGGCGGCGACCTGAGGTCCTGGTGTGCTTGGTTTTCGCAGCACTCCATAGCCCTGGTAACTATCGTCGACTACTCGGCATGGATGCGTATCGAGACTAGCGATCAGTTCGTATTCGTTAGGCACTGGAATGTTTAATTGTTTTCGTAGATTCGATGTTTTTTTTTTAAAGAACTTAACACTCAAGTGGGTATGAATACACTTATATGCATCCGCATGTGTTAAGTTTTTTGGAAAATGGGATAGAGAGAGAAAGAAAGATGTTTGGGCTCAGTGGTTATTTCGCTCCATGGGTGGCATCCAACATTTAATGGGGAGACTAAATTCTTAGTGGAAGCTGTCTTGATGTTGACTTCTACTCAACTACTCGTCTTACTTGATTTTCGTTAACTGAAAAAATGGATAATACGTCTTTCGGGCGAGGCTGGGATTCAAACTCCGAACCTTCCGACTTGGAAGCCAGTCCACTACCACTTGAGCCACGGCCACCCACCCACCTGTTGAGGAAACAGTCACAATAGCTTTGTAACCACTCGATGTGTTATTGTTCGGTGACAAAAAGTTCAAACGATCGTATGTGACGTCTACGAGTATATCGTTGTCATCACTATCGATGTTTTTTGTGCAGGTGTCTTTGGATACGTTGGTATGGCGTTACGATTGAGTTCTTTGCTATCCGAAGTCGATAAAATCGTCTTCCGGGGTGTGGTTTCGTTCGATGTGTTTAACTTCACTGAGGCCAAGTGTTTTCCAGACATCGGTTATTGTTTCGATACACTCGTAATCACGCTCAGCCGAATTGACAATTTGAGCGCTTTCATTGCGAACAGGTAGATCTGGTGGAGAGCACGATAAATTTGCAATGCTCTTAACTAAATCTGGAGATGAAGGTTTAAAAATTACAGTCGAACCACCACCTTTATTCGGATCAGCTGAGGTCGTTATGGACACTGGTTCATAGTTTTGCAATACTTTGTATTTAACACAATTTTGCTGTTGTTGGATGATAGGTGTGATGTCAGCGGTTTGTCTGTGTTTAAAGTTAGAAGTTTTCTTGGCGGTTTATTTGGATTGTGATGGCTGGCGGAGAAATTGCAGTCTGTGTAGACGAATTGCTATAGTTAAAGGAAATATTATTCAGTGAATTGGAAGATGGAAGTAAACTACACATCGGCATTACACTATGTGTGGAATTTGGAGTGGAGTTCTGGAACCGGGTTCCATTGATATTGCAGCACTCAACTGATTATCTCCACAACCGATGCTATTAAGGCTCTCACTGCTAATAAGTTTTTTCATAGATTTCATCTTAGTTGACATGCATCGAAAAACTTCTTGTGGACTTGTGTGATCCAAAGTAAAAACTACCTCTCCGCTGCTACATTTTCGACCGGCTTCAAAAGTGAATTTACCATCACGGTAGCCGTATTTTCGAATAAATCGATATGGCCACTTGGCTGTAACATTGCTGAAGTCTTCTACAAATTTTAATTGTAGTTCCGTGGCAGTATATGATTTCGGTTCTAAATTGCATCGAATTGACGTGTCGGATTGTATAAGCTTCTCTATGAAGAGACCATCTCCATAGGAGCTACAATAAAGATCATTGTCTTCTTCCATGGCAGTACTTCGGCTAAGCGTTCCGCCTTTGTCGCGAAAAGCCACTGATTGAAGATTGGCGATTAGAGCAACAAATTTACTCCTATATCTTCAAATGCTAATAGCTTTTCGTATACTTAGTTTGGACACTGCTATCAGACATAGCCAGCTCGCACACTTACTCAGAGGTGCAAATTAAAACTTGTTTTGGCACTATGAACATAAGACGGAACACCACACATTGGGCACACACAAAAGCAGTGTTGGTTTTTTTTTTTCTTTTCTTCTTCTTCTACGTCTTTGAGGATCAGTATTCGAAACAATCTCTTTAGTTTGGATGGTTTGATTGAAGGTTTTAGTTAATGTAAATTGTGTAGTGATTATTTTAATAGTTTATTGGCAGTCTTTACTGGGATAAATGGTGCTAGAATAGGATTTTAATATCACGGATAATATTCGAACTGAAATTCCTCTCCTTTATCTGAATCCACGATGCTACAAAGAAGACATGCAATGTCCTCAACATTGTTATTATCATGCTTTCTAGAAAACTGACGAGCTTGTCAATTAATAATCATACCCTTAGGACAACTCTACGAACTGTTTCGAAAAATCGCCTAGTACTATTTTAACGTCATATTTCGGACATTGCTCATATGGTATGTCTTGTCGAGGAGCACGTAGAAACATTTTTTGGTTGCGTCCTGCGTAGGAGCATGGGCGCATATTAGGCCTATATTAACGAAATTAGTCTTGATGCGAATTGTCATAAGGCATTCGTTCACATATCGGAAGCTCAAGACTTCTTGCCTTAGTCTTGCCCATATGACAAATCCGCGTCCGAATAAGCGCTGATTCTTTTCTTTATAGCAATCATCTCATCTCATCGCACTTCTTGGATGGCGGTTATATCTACGTGATAGCAGTCAAGGTCATTTACTAATTGTTCGATCTGAAGATCGTTGTCCTTTAAAAGTTTGCAAGGGTCGTCAATAGTGTATCCGTTTTTATCCGAGGCCATTAGTTGGTTCGTCACACCTTTTTAATCTCTTCCGTATAGGGTTGTGAGCCCTATAGTGACGTGGACAAGTACAATGGTACTGGCCCAGCATGCACTTGCCGGTTTTGCCTTCATGAGTAAGGGGCTACCATTGGAAGTTAAGGCAAGCACTTCTCTACGAACTTGGATGTTGCGCTGCTGGCTCATTCCAAGTTATACGACAGTCAGCAGTTTACCGATCAATCGCCATGCAGCTCTTGATACAATCACTCGGATTTATTTTGTGCTCTATGTATATCACCATACGTACTACAATAATTACTACTGCATACGGTTTTGAAGAAATTTTTAACTTCCTGATAGGGAAGTTCTTGCATTCAGTCAGAAAATCGAAAATAGAACTTTGGTGATAGCTTTACGTTTTAAGGTGTCTATAATGTTCTTAGAGAGTTTTTAAGAGTGTGAGTATATCCATATGACCGTATGTGTAATTTTTTTGGCCCACGATAAATCGCGAACGAATAGTCCTATCGATTTGAATTTTTGTCAGGTGATGCGTCTTTACGCCGAATCGCGGCCAATAGATTTTGACCAAAATCCTCCTATGACTTTCTAGTTATTAAAAAAAACTCTTTCACAAAATTGTATTATTGTAGTTACAATAATTTTTTTCTTAAAAATGAAAGACTTTTTCGAAATGTTTGTAGTAATTGAAAATTTGAAAAAAAATCGGAGCAGAATCATCTGAGGTATGCAGGGAAGAGAAACAATTTAGAACAGCGAATGTGGTACAACTTACAATATCGTTAATATAAAGTATCCCAGACCTGGTCTTAATTTCTTAGTAAAATAGAATTATTTTTTCTTTAAACAAAACTAGAACTGCATCCTTCATAAAAGGAGATTCATCACTGAAACATCAGGCTGACGGTTCTTTTATGTTAAAGCCTAAAACCACGTTTGGCAAGATTACATAATTACAAATCTTACAGTATCCCAGTTTGAGATCCTGAATTGTCGCTGGCTTATTTGCATAGACCTTACTCTTCAAATTACCCCACAGGAAGGATTCTAAAAGTATCACATAGCATGACCTTGAAGGCCAATCAACCTCTCCTTTAACCGAAATAATGCGATCTTCAAATTTCGTACGCAATAAATTGATTGATTGGTGGCTTATGACCCAATTCACCCAATTTTGGAAAAACAAATAGCCGGTCTCTCCAGCCTCATCTTCGAAAAAGTACGGGCCAATGATACCGGCAACCCATAATCCGCACCATAAAATGACTTTTTTGGGAAGCATTGGTTTTTCGTGAATCTCGTATGGGTTTTCCGGTCCCGAGAAAAGACAATTTTGTTTATTTACGTACCCATCCATCCAAAAATGGGCTTCATCGGAAAAGATCAAATTCGATAACAAATTGTCCTGGCGATCCAACATCCAGTTAACAAATCGGTGACGTCGTGGATGATCCAAATTGTGTAATTTGGTCTTTATAGGCCTGCAAATGAAGATCAAGTTTTAAAATTCGCCGTAAAGACCCAAATGTCGATTTCAGCGATGAATTGAGGTGCCAAGCTAGTTTTGAACAATTTCGCTCACAGTGATGATGTTTTGGCGTGTACGTGCTGGCCGAGCATGCTGATATGGAATTTGACCCGATACCGAAGCAGTTTCTTCAAAACGCTTCACCATTGCACGAATTCTGGGCTCACTAGGGCGATTATATTGACCGAAAAATTTATGACTTTTACGAAATGTTACTTTCATAGATCGCGCATTTTTGTAATTGAAATTGAATAAAAAAAAAATGCGTTGTTGCGTGGTAAATGACTCCATGACTACAATTGCCAAAGATTGTATGGGATCTGTCAAAAAGATCAACCACATTGAATTCAGTAAATGGCAGTAATTAGCAGCCAACATCCACACCATCTGTTTGCTCACCTTTATAAACACAAACATGTGAAACCCCTCCGACGTCACTTCTAAGCAGTGTAACATATATGGTGTTTAAATTTATTGGATCTATAACTTAATTCGTGGTTAATGGTTTGCTAAGAGATGGCGTAACTTGTATTATTCCATTGGAACATGCGTTGGAAAGCTACTGTCATTGTACGTCATTTCATTGTCATTGTATATGTCATTCATTTGAAGCGTAAACAACAATAATTTTTTTTTCACTCAAATATGTCGAACTTTGTGCCTGAAAAAGTGTTTTTGCGGGGAGCTCTTCTTCATTCCTTTAATATGAAGAAAACTGCTGCCGAAAGTCATCGTATTTTGGTGGAAGTTTATGGTGAACATGCGCTAGCTGAGCGAACGTGCCAAAAGTGGTTTGCACGATTTAAAAGTACTGATTTTGGCTTGGAAGACGATGAACGTCCTGGGCAGCTAACAAAGTTTGAAGATGAAGAACTGGAAGCATTACTCTATGAAGATTGTTGCCAAACACAAGAAGAGCTCGCAGAATCTTTGGGTGTCACTCAAGCAGCCATTTCAAAACGTTTCAAAGCAGCTGGATATATTCAAAAGTAAGAAAATTGGGTTCCACATGAACTCAAGCCGAGAAACGTCGAAAGGCTGTTTTGCATGTCCGAAATGCTGCTAGAACGCCACAAAAGGAAGTCATTTTTGCATCGGATTGTTACTGGTGATGAAAAATGTATCCATTACGACAATCCCAAGCGCAAAAAATCATATGTGAAACCCGGCCAACCAGCCAAATCAACGGCAAAGCCGAATATCCATGGCGCGAAGCTAATGCTCTGTATTTGTTGGGATCAGATTGGTGTGCTGTATTATGAGCTGCTAAAACTGGGTTAAACCATCAATGAACAACGCTACCGAACACAATTAATCCGTTTGAAGAGAGCAGTGGCCGAAAAACGCCCGGAATATGCGACCAGACCAATAATTTTCCATCATGACAACGCTCGGCCCCACGTTGCTATTCCGGTTAAGAACTATTTGGAAAACAGTGGATGGGAAGTCTTACTCCACCCGCTTTATACTCCAGAGCTTGCCCCTTCTGACTACCATTTGTTTCGGTCGATGCAGAACGCCCTCACTGAAATACGGTTCACATCAGAGCAAAATATCAAAAATTGGCTTGGCTGCCAAGCCGGCGCAGTTCTTTTGGGATGGGATCCACAAATTGCCAGAAAAATGGGGAAAAGTCATAGCTTCAGATGGGCAATACTTTGAATAATACTGTTGTACATATTTTTCTTAAATAAACGTTCAAATTTTGAAAAAAAAACCGAATTAAGTTATATACCCAATATTATGAGTTTTCCAATGAAATTGGCGTAGCTGTTATGCCCATACGACAATTTGCATCAGTCCACCAACAAAAATCTACACACATAACCCACTATTCATCAAATCAGATATTTCGTGTACTAAATCACTGTTTTTGCTACAAATTAATCCCATAACTTACACAATGATTGAGGTCACGCAACAGCAAACAGGAGGGGTGGGGTGTGAGATCCGACACTTTTTTTTGTCATTTTTTTAGCAGTCGCGACTAGCACTTTTGAACAATTTATTATGCGCACGGCGTTATTTTTATTAGCCAGAGCTAGCTGTTGCGCTTTTATGGGCCCACCGGGAGGCAACACGATACTTTTGCCCTTACAAAGAGTTTGTTTTATAGCAGCCAACTCAATGCGAGGGTGAAGGTGATCTGACGCTTTGGTGACTTTATTCCCCCCAGAAGCGTTTTTTTACCTAGATATGAAGAGTCGGATCTAAGACAGATTAGCGGTGCCGTTAATCTCCCAGGTCCCTGCGACAGTTGCGAACAAGAAATTTAACTACGACAGAGACGTCGCAAAGGGCACTGCAGAGCGCCAGAGTTTCAGTAGGGTGGTAGGAAGTCGTGATATGAGGGATGTTACTAAGTAGCTCCAACAATTTAGATGGCTTGTTGAAGGAGAGGAAGCTTCTGAGTCGAATTTCTCCAACACAGAGTAGCTTCATTGGGGAGCAAAATTTGTAAGCCTAGTTTCTCTGCCGTGGCCGGCTTACAAAGTTTTAGATAGGATTAGGATAGATTTAAAAGAAAAATTATAAAAATTATAAAAAAAAAAATTAAAAAAAAATACAAAAGAAATTATAGAAGGAAAAAGGATGGGAACTTGTGGTTAGGTTAGGCTAGGTTAAACACGGGTTTGATGAATATGCCATTACACAGACACAAGGCATCAAAACGGGCCTAACGCGACCCCGTGGAACCAGTGAAAATGAAACCTAAACAATCTCCCTGGTGAAAAACCCAATATCCCAGCAAAAGCCAAGAAGGCCGTCGTTTCCTCTTGTTAATAGAAAGGGTAATCCGTACAGAAGAAAAATTAAATAATTGTATTAAATGTCCATAAGTTGGTTTAAGTACTCAGTTTAAGAATTATTTGTAGGTAGTTTGTAAGTTTTAGTTTTAAGTTATATAAAAAAGTCCATTTACTAAGTTTTTTTACATAATAGAAATTGTTCTCTTAATTTTAATCTCAATAGATATAATATGTCTGGCTGCTACCGTTCCGAAAAAGATGAAAATGAAAATTTCCACTTACATATAATTCGCAACATTTAAAAAAAAAAAACAAAAAACTTTAATTCGTATAATTCGCCTACTACGGCCTCCACAATAAGAGCATGTACATATAATGCTGTTGGGTATTATACGAGTATGTATGTCTGATTTCTCGACTATAAAAATAATCCTTGATGGGATTAAAGAAGCCCTGGATTTAACCCACGATGTTCAACAAGCAGGCTTATTTATTGATATTGAGAAGACTTTCGAGAGGGTTAATTTAAAGTTCACTGAAACTAAGTATTTCTGGCAAAGTCAACGCAATTTTTAAAGCTTAATACGTATTAATATTGTATTGTAAAATGTCGTACAGATGCTTTTGAAGTTGAAAGAGGAGTTCTACATTTGATAATAATTTCTCTGTCTAGTGATAATAAGTGATGTGATCCAGGGAGCGATATCAGAGGAAACCAAATAGCTCCAATAGATAATGACATCCTACCGGAAACATGTAAACTAAGCTGAAGTCATCTACCTCCTGGCTCATTAAGTTACGAGTATATATGGTATATTCATATACATATGTATAACATTGATAAGCAGGAAGGAAAATTTATTGGCCATTTTTCCTATTTAGGAAGCACAGAACAGACGAACAGCCCCGGATGCAATGACCTTGATGTGAGTAACGGAACCAAGAGCATCAAAGCTCTATTTGATATGCTGCCAATCACATAGAACAATTTACATATCGCTTATAATATGGCGCAGAAGAGTTCGGGATCAATCGAGAACACTTGAAATAAGATACATAGAGTCGCAAGAAATTTTAAAACATGGCAATACGTATGTATGTTTTCTATGAATAAAGTAGCAGTAAGTGGACTCCCCGTCCTTGAATGCCGATCATCTCTTACGGAAATGGCAGAGCAGTTCAACCTTCACCTCTGTTGGATGCCGGGCCACAGAGACATTCCCCTACAGCGAATTGTAGGGCTGACGAACTCGCCAAAATTGGAACCACACTACCTATTCTACCGGAACAGGGTAGCATCGGTATACCAATCGCTACGTGCAAATTAATATTAAAGCTGGATGCCAATAAAAGAACAGACCTTAGGTGGACTGTTGGACCAACATGTCTAGCGACCAAACAAATCTGGCCAAAACTGGATCTGAATCGCACTAAGAGTTTGATCCTTCCAAATAGGAAACATCTCAGCGCCATCATAGTTGTCATCACTGGACATTCTGCTTGGACAATTTCTGTAGAAGCAGAATGGACGAGGAGGAAGAAGATACAATCCTCCACCTACTCTGTACTCTGTCTCTCTCAAAGACGAAAACTTCACTTCGGAGCGACTTAAGTGATCTAAAGAATATAGGGTTGGTCTTTCCAACGGCCACTTCAACCTAACCTAACCTAAGTCGCCTCCCCACTATGCAACACTAGATAACAAATTCACAAGAAATCTTCTTGCACTCTGTGCTTAATTGACAAATGGAAGTGAAGATACAATTACTTAAATAGAACACGAACTGTTATACTTTAAACGACGTTTCGTCCCTGGTTATGGTTTAACAACATAACAAAAATGAAATACATTGGAAATATTGTACATTAAATACATTGAAAAGCAGTTAACAGATATAAAGTTTGACTGTCAAGTTTAACTGCCAAAATAACTCGCATTTTGTTTTATTAAATTCAACACCCAATCAGAATTAAAGTTAATAAAAAAAAAATCAAACGCTTTATAGCTTCATTCTTCTACACTTAAAAAGAGAAGAACCTTAATGAGCACTTCGGGACATATATGAGAATCATACACGTTATGCACGATGACATTTAAGCGAAGGTGAAGTGCACAACAGGAATAACCGTAAAGTTCAAAGGTAAACTTAGTGTACACCAAGGTAAAGTTAGTGTAACTAAGTCGGTTACTTGAGACAACTCTTTATTATCTTTATTATTGGATAAAGACGATAGACGTGATACGAATCAGTCGCACTAAGAATATCTCCAAAGCTATTTTCGGAACCCACTAAGAAAATTGCGATAACGATGCCGTACAAAGAGTTAGCATGGGGTGGCTTAAATGATGCGAAAACCTCGCAGTGTTATGTGCCAGAAAAGCGCCACTTAAACATAAAAATTGCTTATGCAATGCACGAGAATTATAAAAGAAAAATGATGGAAATGAAAATGTTGCAAATATCAGAATGTGTTACTAAACATGATCTAATACGTTTTAAGAAAAACAAGTATGAACAAATGTTTATCATCGAATATGGCTTTATTGTTTTCCAAAATACTCTCCGCGAAGATCAGTGCATTTTTGCATGTGTTTAAACCAATTTGCAAAGCACTTTTCCCACTCCGAACGAGGTAACTCGCAACTTATTTTCGTTGTGCGGGAATAAAAAGAATTTATCGGATGCCAGAGTCACTTGTTTGAGCCGATCTGTGCTCGGCGGTTACTTTTTCTTATTTTTCCAAAGACGTCTGGCAATACCTTTCCAAATTTACCGTTCTATGTTGCTCTAATGGCATGGTGGCGACATGTCTGGTTTTTTCGGAGAAACAGCAAACAATTTCCTTCGAAGTGCTTAGGGCGCGAACAACCTTTATTGGATTTAGCTCGTCTCGAAAGATCCACACAGTCGACTGCTGTTCAGTTTCGGACTCATATGCATAAATCCATGATTCGTTACCTGTCACGATCTTATAGATGTCTTTTGAAGCACTGCGAATTTTTTCAACATTTTTTGGACCAATCGACACGAGCCGTTTTTTGAGTGATTGGTGACGAAACCTTTTCGACTGCCAAATGTATGCGATTGGAAATAATGCCCAAGCCTGGCTAAGTTTCCCGGTAAGTCACATGACGATTTTGGAATATCAGTTCGCGCACAACATCGATATTTTCTAGCAAAACAACCCATTTTGGACGACCTTCACGAAATTCGTCCTTCGGAAAACCAGCGAAACACGGTAGCCCAAGATGTTGATTCATCACCAAAAGTCACTGCTGTTGAGTTAGTCCACGTCGAAAATCATATAAACTAGTCGCATGAAAATGCTCACGATTTTATACCATTTTTTAGCTGAGATGAATTTTTCAAGCCTCCATAAAAAAACGCGCATTGCATTCGTATGGCGGAACGTTCGGAGTACGTGTACCATTAAAAACATCTAACTTTAGCATCCTGATGCTCAAAAAAGGAAGCCCGGCCCGAAGAGCTATAGAGATTCAAGTTCCAACCGATATTCGAAGAAGAGGCCGAAAGAAAAATAATTGGATGACTAAAGAGCAAAAATATTTCCAAGCTATTGGCATAACTAATGGGATGATCCAGAATACCCAAGCCCACAAGTGGCGCAGTAACAATGTAGATACTTGGAAGAAATATGTAGCATTAATTGTTATTACATATACGCATTACATATCTAAACAGTAAATAAAAGAAGCAGACTACTTAATGACATCGTAACAAGACGTACGGCTTCAAGGTGGTGAACATAAACCACACCAACTCCTACAATATCCCCTTTAAGAACGATGACAAAGCAGCGACTCTCTGGCTTAGACTCACATCAATGCCCAGATACTAGCTGATGGGTTCAGCTCAAAACTACAAAAGACTGAAAATCTGCTGTAAAAGGGATATATACTCGTAGTAATAGGAGTTCAGCATAACAAAAACGCAAAATCCCTGTAAATAAACTGCATGGTTTGAATGAGAGACGCATACTTTCAATAAATCAATATTAAGCTCAAAACTACATGAGTTGGATTACATGTCTAAAGATATTTCTCGCCAGAAAATAAGAAACACTACGCTACTTCTCACCATAGCGATCGGTTATATGTTAATCGTATTAGGTACAAATCACGGTCAACAGGACAATAAATCGAAAAAGATATATATCAAGAGCTCAAAAAAGGTACCTATTTTCTGATAAAAAAAGAAACAAATAACAAGGCGTTAATTATACCCAACCAGCAGACAACAATGGTACTATTGTACAATTTGGGGCCATGCCAGGGTACACTTCATCAAAATTTCAAGCAACTCCATTAGGCAGCCAAACACATCCCTCACACAAACCTTAACCAAATAGCTACAATATAGAACCGGTATCACGTTAATCCTTTAACATTTAATGGTTGAATATTAACAAAAAGGGTATGCTTATAAACCACAAGGGCAGCACAAGGCTTGCTTATAAATGCTCTCCTTCGTAACAAAAAAAAAAAAAAAACAGAAACAGAAACAGAAACAGAAACAAAAGTCTCTACTTTGACGACAGCGATTAAAAAAAAACAAAACCCCTTCTCCAACACGTCGATTTTCTTAATAGTAATCATAAAGGGTACCAACACGCACCACAAAAAAAAAAAAACAAAAAACAAAAAAAGACGAAAAGAAAAAAAAGCAAAAATGAAAAAAAAATGTGCGTTTACTGTTGCCCGCCAATATGATAGCGTTTTCTACATTTAAGGCATGTGGTTCATTCACAATCTCAGAATCGAACTCAACTCACCTTACGTCCACTGCTACTGCTGCTGCTGCTGAAGAAACACCCTGTACTTGTACTATCGCACATTAAATTTGCTTATTTCGTGGTGGTTACTCCACCTCCCTATACAACACTCATTTATTTTCACGCACACATTTAAATTCCCACACTCCTACGCACTAAATATATATATATATACGAAAACGCACCAACACCACCAACCCAATAAACCCAAATACTGAAAACCGACAAAAAAAAAAAAAACAAAAAGGATTCACACTGATTCACTGCTTATCGAAGACTCCAACCTAGCTGTCAGTAACCATAGAGAACAAAAACAGCGATGAGTGGGACAATGATGGGATGAGTAAAATTTGAGTTTGGGTTTGAGTTTTTTTTTTTTTCTTTTTTATATACTACTGTCCTCACTGCGTGTATTTTCCGCTATTTTTTGTCCTATTTCTGTTTGTATGTTTAGATTTTAGGTTAGGCAGGACAATTGAAACCAATTCCAGTCGATTTGTAGATGCACATATCATGCATACGTACACATGTATGTACATACATATATGGTATACTACTCGACTCGTATACTACTCGATATGTAGGTGGTTAGGACACAGGATACACAATCGCATTAGCGCGTGTTGCATTTGCACTCTCCAGCAGTATGCAATGCACTAAGCAACCATGCACTATGCACTATGCACTCTGCACTGTGGCACGTTTCACCAAGGATATCCAAATATGATTTCATTATTTTATTATACAGATTTCGCTCCACGGCATAGTCAAAGGATATACATATATACATACATACATAAGTATGTAGGTTAGATTGTGCGCGGATTTGTATTATTTGAATGGCGATGACTAATATCCTTTGGTGTTACTTCGGTGCACAGCCACACAGAATTAGTATACACAAATACACACGTCAGACGATGTGTAAAAGTTTGGGGGAGTGCGATATACATAAATCATATTTCACGATCCGGGATTGAATATTTTATCACTTTTAGTGTGTTTATCGATTTTGAATCACAATATCCTTGTTAGTCGCGTTCTATTTGCGAAATCTTCTCTTCAGTATACACACACTTAATGAGATCTATAAATTGCTTCTTTTTTTTTTCTATTGTTACTAGGTAAAGAGTGAACTAGGATACGTTTATACACATTAGGAACGGGTATATGTAAGTACAAGTAAGCACAAGCGAATACTAAACTCGAGCGCCACACATAATTTGTTGATTGGGGTATTCTCTCTCTGTCAAGGACAGACGGCCGACGACGCTTTACTACAATTTGTGAGCGCAAAAAAGGAAAAAGAAACAAAAAAAAAACGCAAAATTTGAGGAAAACCTCAAATTGAATATCCGTTTGAAGTTTGAAGTTACCCTTTTGCATTTAAAAATAACAAGGACTACGACGACGACGACGACGACGACGACAATGGCTACGAGGACGACTAGGACTACGACTATGACTACGACCACATAGAACAACAGTTTGTAACGTTTCTATAGAATGTTCCGAATGAGGAGCGTAAAAAGCTTTGAACTACTGCCAAATATGGCACCTTTTCGAATTAAAATACTATTTATCGTTGGAGTGGTTGCCTGGTTGGTTGGTTGGTTGGTTGGTTGGTTTGTTGTTGTTGCGAAATGCGAACAAGGAGCAAGACTACTCCTCGGAGTTGTACTCGTATATAGGTACACTTTTCGGAAGCTACGGTGCGCGTGCCATAGTTCTTTTAGCATTTGGCTTTTTCTTCTCCTAGCTACTGGAAAATTGTATTTTCCTTTGCTCTGTATCATTTTGTCGAGCCAGTATTGGTATCAAACTGTTTCTCTTTTGTTATACGCCATCTATCACTGATATGAAAGTACACTTGTATTTGTATGTACATTTGTGTTTGGCTGCCTTTTGGAGTGGAGTGAGATTTCAATAAAATATAGTGCACAACAGCAGTATATGAGAGTACTCCGGGTTTGACTCCCAAAAGATACATGCCCGAAAAATTTTGAGATTGGATGGAAGTTGTTGCCGCCTAAGGGGGAGACATCAGAAGTATGACCGTGTGAGGGCGATGGGGTCAAACTGAAAAGCTTTTTCTTTGAACTTTGTATTAGATAAAATGATGTTGTTTTTGTTACCCGTACTGTAATACCAGCGACATATAAAGTTATTGATGTTGTTATTTTTGACACTAAAATTGGATAATAGTAGAGGGTGGTCTATCATTATTTGGTATGAGAAAGGATGATGATCCTTGAATTTGGGTTGAAGAATACGTACATATATGCGAGTGTCTATACACGAGTATGTATATACTTTGATTCAATTTTAAGATAAATAGTACGAACCTGGTTTTTGTCATTCCGATTTTTTCGTAAGACTTAAAAGTTTGATTTTCTTGTAATAGTTCTGATTGCATGGCAAAAGAGTTCAAAAGACTAACCATGGCAGTTAATTTAGATTTCTTGTGTGTGATATATAAATATTCATCCAACATCTAATCCTATATAGGTACTTAAAAAAAATTAACGTATCAAATTTGGGATCGATCTAAGAGTCATTGGAAGAAAATAGAGAGAGACACATTTTAAAAAGGAGAATTGACACATAAAAGTACACTCTTAAACTGGATAAAACTCGGTTCACTTTAGTGGCTGCTTTAAAACAGATTTAATAGCTAAATTTGGGACAATATGATGAAGTGATAATAATATCAATTCCAATACTCATTAAATAGTGAGAGATGCATAACTTTCGTAATGTGATGATTTTTGATTCACGTTAATGTTGAATGAAGGCCTTTTTTGTTTTTAAATTTTACACTGGAGTTGAATGTTAGAGAGGTCTTTAGAAAAAGCAGAAATATGTTGGAAATATCCAGCACAGTTAGAAACGTAAACGTTATCGAAGAGATAAACCAAAACATACACAAATATGTGCTCGTTTGAGGATATCGTACGCGATATCTTTTAAATTGTTTCTACTCTTGGATTTTTTCTCGGATTGGCTTTATTTGAAGGAAAAATGATCAGTGCCCGAATATCCAGTCAAGAGTATCACAAAATCTTAGTCCTTTATTAGAGAATACGCGATGGTAAAACAATACGTGTGTAAAAGTCTTTCTCATGACCTGTAGGTAATCCTGCTCTCCCTCTCAGTATTTTATGATTCCTTGGGTCATTTCATAGTTTTCCCTTCATATACAGTGTTGTGAAAAACAAAAGCAACAAACTTAGCTCTCACGTATAAGTGGAGATATTTTTTTTTCTAATGATCTTTCCAAAAGGATTAAAATGTAGATTTATGTAATGATGGAAGAGAAACATGGTTATGTATTTTCCAAAATAATAACAACTCGTATATAAGAAAATCATAACAAAAACCAGTATATGTAATATATAGCAGTGTGCAAAACTAAAGCAACAAATCTAATACTTTTTATAAGAGCCCTTATTTTTAATAAATTCATCACATCTGTGTGTCATCGAAGATATTAAATCTGAAATTGTGGTTTGCAGTATTTTTTTGCGATTCAATTTTTAATGCTTGAAACAGTTCTCGCTTATTCATGAAATGTTCTCCAGCAACCCGTCGTTTTTGGAATCCCAAAGAGGATTTCAATGGGATTCACGTCCAGTGATGAAGAACTTGCACATTATAGTCTTTTAACCGATCTTCTACCACCTTCGAAGTATCCTTCGGGTCGTTATCGTGCTGAAACATCCATTGGTGGCATATTCTATTCAGCATGGGGCATCATTTTCATCTCCACAATATTTTTATACTTAAAACGATCCATTATCCCTTCACTCTGGTGAAAGGGACTAACACCATTAGTTGAGAAGCATGTCCACACCATCACACTACCACCTCCATGCTTTGATGTAACTTTTCAGTTCCGAGGATTGAATTTCTCCTTCTTCTGTTTTAATGTTGACATACCATCCGAATTGACCAGGTTGAACTTAGATTCGTCGCTGAAACGGACAGTTCTCCGTTTTCTATGGACCAATTCAGATGCATTCTGGCGAAATTTAACCTAATAATTAAAAATACGTTTGTGCTTTTAAAACGAGATTATTTGAAAAGTACCTTTCCTGGAAATGAATTTTTTTAAGCGTAGGCTTTTTTGCAGACCTGTAACTTTTTAAGTCGTTTTCGATTGTTTGTCTTCGAACCGTAGCTGGATGAAAGGTTAAATTTAGTGATGTGACAATCCTTTGGGAAGTCACAAACGGGTCTTTTTTTAATTATACTATCCATTTTCTCCGAAATTTTTCGTGGTCGACCTCCCAAATGTACTGCAGTTACATATACCGTTGTTCTATACTTTTTAATTAGGCGGGAAAGAATGGATCGGTTTATATTATATTTCTTGGCTATGGAAATTTGAGTCTCTCCATTAAAAAAATTTTCAATTATTTGAGATTTAATTTCATCAGCAAATTTATTTCAAGCCATAGTTGTAGCTCCACCGACAAAGATATCCGTTTGACAGATCAATGACTTACTTCCTTATAGGTAGGTAAGAATATGATAGAACACGAAAAAGTACCGCTAACTTTTTTCTGTTGTTTTTAGGAAATTAAAAAATTGTTACTTTAGTTTTGCACACTGCCATGTATTACGTACACTTCCTGTTGTTGTGATTTTCTTTTAAAGAAGTTGTTATGCTTTTGGAAAATGCATTACCATGTTTCTCTTTCATCATTACATAAATCTACATTTTAATTTTTTTGGAAAAATCATTAGGAAAAAAAATATTTCCACTTAACATATGTGTGAGAGCTAAATTTGTTGCTTTTGTTTTGCACAATACTGTAGGTAAGTAGTTTTCCATGCCAACGCAAGAAAAAGCTCTAGATGTACAAACGATGTGCTAATGTACTTTTCTAGAGTAGGTTTAATTCATTAAAAGGAGGTGAGTTGTTTATTCATACACACATTCTAGAGTCCAATATTTTGAAGTATCAATTTCTCATAACTTACATGACACTCGAATACAAATCTTCCCAAAAATATAGCAGCACTGACCTTGTCGTCTTTGACAATAGTTCTTTCAATTATCCAAAATTGCACCAGCTTTTGTTGTACCATAATTCAATTTTGAAAGAACTGATCTATTAAGGTAATTTGTATAGTGTATTCTATACGCACGATGTACAATTATTTGTTAATTAGGTCGTGCTTTTCCAATCTCGGCAATGCACGCTATCATTTTTATGCTTATGATTTGCGTTTAAGCTCACACAATGGTCTTGATTCCTCAGAAAAACTTCCTTAACAAACTAGGAGACGGCTAAGGGATAGTAAACTTCTTGTGCTATTGGTAAAGAACCTGAGTGTGTCTCGCCACTAGCCTAGTTTTCTTTTTGCTATAGATCTTAAAACCATCAGTATTTTAGTAGGAACGACAGCGCTATATTTCATCATAAATACATCATAATGATAAACATCAGAGACTTTCTTTCGGTAGGATGAACTTATGTGGATCGTTTTCCTCGCTTAGAATAATAAGCCTCCAATCCAAAAAATCCCGACACCATCATCAACCCTTCTCGCGATAAGGCCCTCATTGTCTGAAAATTGGCCACAGTGAGGACAGCAACTACGGTTTCCCACAGAAGCGTTTGTATGGGCACTCAAACTTAATCAATGACTTCATCTTCTCATCCGATGGCAACTATGTACTGTCTGACTCCTGGGATAAGACTTTCCGCCTCTGAGACTTGGCAGCAGACAAGACCACTCGTCGCTTTGAAGACTACACCAAGGACGTCCTTTTAGTCGCTTTCTCTGCTGACAACCGTCAAATCGTGTCCGGTTCCGGGGACAAGACCATTAAGTTGTGAAACACTTTGGCTTAGTGCTAGTACACCATCTAAGAAGATGGCCACAGTGACTTTAGTTTCACACCAAACCGCTCGAATCCAATCATTGTCTCGTGCCGCCAAGGTCTGGAAATCGGCCAATTCCAAGTTGAGGAATAATTACCATGGACACAGTGGCTGGTTGAACACTGTTACCGTTTCGTCTGATGGTTCCCTATCGACCTCAAAGAACGCCAAGGCTCCATTGTGGGATCTTAATGACTGCAAGAACTTATGCACTTTGGAATAAATTGTGCTTCTCGCCAAGCCGCTACAACGAGGTTGTCCGAACAATGATACAAGACATTTTTTCTCAAACATTTTTTTTTAGTTTTCTACATAGTCTCCTTGTAACTCTACACACTTCTCCCAGCGATGCTCCCATCTCTCTAACCCGTCCAAATAATACTTGGCGTTTTTCTCTGTAAAATAATTGTTTACGAAGGTGATTGCCTCCTCATTTGACGAAAATCTCTGTCCTCCGAGCGCAGTTTTTAGATGAGGGAACAAAAAGAAGTCGCTTGGGGCTATATCTGGTGAATAAGGCTGATGGTCAAGCAGTTCAAACCGTAATTCATGGATTTTCGCCATGGCAACCGCTGAGGTGTTAGACGGCGCATTGGCTTGGTGAAACAGGATTTTCTTTTTCTGCATATGTGGCCGTTTTTCCGCAATTTGTGCTTTCAGCTTGGCAAGTAATGATGCGTAGTATGCTCTTGTAATGGTTTTTCCTTTTTGAAGAAAATCGATAATAACTCCTTCACTATCCCAAAAAACAGTCGCCATCACTTTCCCAGCCGAAAAAACGGTTTTTGCTTTTTTTGGAGCCGGCTCGCCCTTTGCAGTCCACTGTTTTGACTGAACTTCTATTTCGGGCGTATAATGGTGTATCCAAGTTTCATCTACAGTAATTAATCAGCGCCAAAATTCGAATTTATTGCACCTAAACTGCGCCAACAGAGCATTGGAAATGTTCATTCGAACACGTTTTTGGTCTAACGTAAGCAAACGCGGCACCCAATGCGCGGACAGCTTTCTCATGCCTAAATCTTGATTCGATATGTAACAAACACGTTCTTTGGACATCTTCATAACTTCTACTATCTCTCTCACTTTAATTCGGCGGTCGTCTAACACCATTTGGTGAACTTTAGCAATTTTATCGTCAGTGGTTGCAGTTTTTGGACGTCCCGAACGTTCATTATCTCCCAAGCTCTTACGGCCACTTTTAAATTCAGCTGCCCAAAATTTCACAGTGGTAAATGATGGTGCAAAGTCCCCATACACAGAGTCTAACTCATTTTTGATTTGCGTAGGCGTATTGCCTTTCAAAAGCAAGAATTTAATAACAGCTCGACACTCAATTTTTTCCATTTTGACAAAAAACACTCGCATCGACTCACTCAAATGAGTGTCAACTAAAAACTGCGCTTCCAAAATGACTGAAACTTCGGTAAGTAACTGTGGAAAGATGCACAACTAGCATTTACTAGCTTTTATTGACGAGTGCCGCTATCTTTACGTTGCGGTCGGAAACTTTTCAGACAACCCTCGTAGTTGCGCGTCGCTTATGGTCCGTTCATCAAGATCTTGGATTTGGCATGCAAACAGAACTTCGAACACGGATGTTTTCGCAGACATCAAAGGTCAATCAGCCGCGGCGCTTGTCACTCGCCTGGTCCACCGGTGGACAGACTTTGTTTGCTGGTTATTCTGAAAATACCATCCGTGTATGGCAGTCTTTGCTCACTATGCAGTCGACACGAAGGGTCAATAGGACAAGATTTATTTGTATTACGTCGTTTGTTTATCATATATGGTAAGTAAGTAAAAAAAAAGTTCTTCTAAAGAACCCACAATGAGTGCAATATTCCGTAAAATTAGATTTAGAACTAGAGTTAGAATCTGGTAACCCCTAATTTTATCTAAAAGCTGTTTTAAGTATAATAGATTTTGCAGAGTACAGTGAATCAGATATTTTAAAATTCATTTTTGGAAAGACGAAGAATATGAATCTTTGAAACATTTGATAAGGCATGCCCGGAAAAAAAAAAAAACAAAACTCATGATGTTTGAAAGCATTTGAAGAAGTTGAAATTGCTTCAAAACCAAACCTACACACCACCCCATAGAAGAAACTTATCATCATAAAGACATTCTCATAGAAAACGACACACTGCTTCAGTTTCACTGAATTGCTTCAATTCAAATAGAGCCATAACCTTTTATAAAGCTTTACAATTTTAGTATGTACATATCTGAAAATCGCAAAAAGATTTTGCCATGACCTAATGTAAGGCAGGCAACTCTTAATCCAACTAGAGCAATTTCCACGCTATTGACAAGCTGCGAACTAAAAAACGGTAATCTTGGCATTTTCAATTCGTTTCTCAAAAGCCATCGCCCGAAAAGTCTGTGAAAAAACTTCAATATATTTCAACCCTAGTCGTGTAGATAAGTAGGTGGGTAGGTCCAACCATCTTAAGTGGCCTCCTTTACAAGAACCAAGCGCTGGGTAGAAGAAGATTTATTCATGAGAATCAGTAGCACCGATTAAACTTTCCAGTACAGAACTCATCAAACATGCGCACTAAGAGCCACATAAACGGTCCACTGAAAACTTCTTCTTACAGCGCGTAACGATGGAAAGTCGTAAAAAGTTCAATCGAATTGGTTTTTTTTTTTTTTTTTTTTTTAAATAAAAGCTTTGAAAGTCTTTTTTTATAAAAGTATTTTGGTATTTTACTACAAGTCTCGTAGTCATGAAAGCATCTCTTTCTTCCTTACAGTGGTTTCGCCTACGAATCCTCTTCTCATTTCATCACTCTCTCATTTGGCGTGTAGTAAGTTAATATTACCGTTAAACGCTCTTGTACTAGAACGCGCTCAAGAGGTCCTTGTACTCGGGTGTCAGTGCTCTATATACTCTGTACGAGCCGCTAGTACGAGTAAGTGTATGAGAGAGAGCTTTCTTCGCTCTGCCGTTGTCGTCATGTCGTTTATAGTAGTTGTCCTTTTTCATTTGTAAATGGAATTGTCGTGACGTGCGTAATATCCCTCAGAGAAAAAGGAGTACAACAGCATTTGAAGTGCCATGCAGTGTAAGTGAGAAGCCCTGAAATACCCTATCCACTACCACCTCATGTCAAAGCTGATCATCGTCATCATCATCATCATCCCTATCGTTTTCGTCGTCATCATAGTAGTACGCGCTGCATACTACACGAGGGGGAAAATTGCATTGAGAAATTGAACAGGAATGAATTCTATCCAACACACGCTCATACTCAAAGAGGGAAGCACGAAATGAATGAGCCATGTTGCCGGTTTTCATTCAGCCAATTTCGAGAGCTTTGAAAAAGCTTTCTTCATTCTTACCACTTTCTTTTTTTATTTGGAAAAATTATATTTGTTGAAAAACTGGGCGGATGATGGCAATAGATGGCGATGGATAGCAATGGGGAGGCGTGCGGGTGGGTGTGTAAATCTGATTTGTATTCTAGACCTACAGTAATTGTGGGCGGATTGGGAGGGTGTAAGTTTGACAAAGGTTCTTAGTTTCGAACCCTTCTCCTTTTCTAACTTACGAATATGTTCTATTTATTCCTTTACGGGTTTACTTGCTGTGTTTCTCATAGCCTTTGACTATTATTTCGAATTTCAATTTGAAAAAAAAAAACCATTCCAGGAATGAGTAGAATATACGAACGGAACAGAGGGTTGAGTCTGGATATTTTCCATGTTTGTGGTTCCTTATTATTCCTCATGATTCGCTGTTTCTTCTATACAATGAGAATAGCATGGCATTTATTTAAGAAGAAAAAAATATTACTTTATCCATGCGAGTAGTTAAAGTCGTACCCTACATACACAGGTTTACAGATATTTATCCATCTAAACTGAAAAGGGGTGTGAACAGTAATTTACTTCATATAGTGATTGTTTTTGGTTTGCATTTAAGGCAGGTCATGTACGCCTGCTCTGAATGCAATTCCATTTAACGTACTGCATACGAGTATTGGCAAAAGATATTCCCTAGGTAGAGTTGCTTCATTAAAGGATTTTCATTGCATTCATTTTTACTAAACACATCCTCATAGAGTACAAGTTGGTATGAAAATAAGTAAAATCCCCCCCTGTCAATCATTTTGATGGTAATAGTAGAGAATTTGTGTCATAGCTCAAAAATTTGACATTCCATTGCGAAAATTTGTGTATAGCATAAAAGTATCTTGAGATTGAAGAATGACATGAAAAATGGTTATAAAGTCTATTTGTAATAAACAGAGATATACCCACATTGATGTGGTAGTGACAGATACAAATTTAGGTCACGGCCTTGCAGTAAGCATAGTCATTGCGAAGTCGTTGTGGTAGTCATCGTCAAACTGAAATTGGACTGATGTTGCGTTCACTCTAAATACAAGGCACCATGACGAAGCCAAGGCACAAGGCAAGAATGACTCTCTTTGAAAATATTGTGCGATTGCTAATGGGCAAAAGTGTGGAAAAGGCTTTGTTTTTTAAGAAAGAACAGAAGGTTGCTCATGGCTTATGATGATGGGCTTTTGTGATTATGTCAAGGATAAAATTGCTTTTACACAATATGGTATACCTAACACAGTGGAATTGCAAAAGAAAAATATAATATTGTATATATGAATAAGGTATACGTTCGTAAGTATGGATATTTTTGATGCGTGTATAGAAGAGTGTTCACGTAGTATGGAGACATGCTCTGAATATTTCAAGTGCCAGCGAAGGAAGGAAATTTTTTATAATATGTAAAAATTAAAAAAAAAAAAAAAAAATAAATAAATAAAGGAATCAAGCTGACCAAAAAATTACTCATATATACATATGTACATACAATACATGGATAAATGTATGTCCATGAAAATTAGTTAATGGTTAAGCTGCATTTATATGTAAAACACAATCTTTTAACATTAAACAAGAGGTTCTGTGAATGTAATTCCATCTTGTTTCACTAACTTCAGAAGCTTGAAAGCAGATACATGATATCCCTGGCATTTTTACGAGGATGAGGCACAATAACTCACACACATTTTCATTAAATAGCAAGGAGCATATATTGTACCTATAAAGGGTCTTTCATTAAGCGCTTCCTATCTTTAAATTTAAATAAAACAAAGTGTGTGTGGAATATCATCGAAATTTTGTATTCGTTTGAAACTGAAATTCGTTGAATATAATATCGTTCAAATGTCCGCCGCGGCTTCTCTGGATAGCGCGCATCAGGCTGAATTCGACCGATGGCATGGGTTATGTCGGCTTTGAGAGCCGCAATTGTTTGTGCCTTACTCTCATACACCTGCGACTTCAGAAAACCCAACAGGAAAAAGTCTAACGGGGTTAAATCGTACGATCTTGGTGTCCAGTTCACTTCACCTCCACGTGAGATGACCATGCCCTCGAATCGCTCGTGCAGAATTTCCAATGTGACTTGAGCTGTGTGGCACGTAGCGCCGTCCTGTTGAAAACACATGTCGTTGGTGTACATATCATCGAATTCAGGCCAAAAAAAGTTAGTAATCGTAGACATATAGCGATCGCCGTTGACGGTGATGACCTGGCCAACATTGTTCTCAAATAAATATGGACCGATGACGCCGCCAGCCCAAAATCCACACCAAACAGTGACTTTTCGGGATGCATTGAACGCTCTTGGGACTGATGTGGATTGGTATCGTTCCAAATTCGACAATTTTGTCTGTCGACATACCCATTCATCCAGAAATGTGTGGTCTGCGAAAGGCCGAGTTCTTGTGAGCGACGCGAAATTGACTGCCTCGGATTCTCCTGCACACTCTCACCTACAGCGGCGTTGTTTTCGACAGATCTTGCGTTTCGTCGACGTACGAGTGTTGGTTTATCGTTGGACTCAAATTTATCCACCACACTGCGAATATTGCTCTCGGTAGGACGATTATGACGACCGCAAAATGGGCGAAGCGCGCGGAACGTTGCCCGAACAGAACATACATTTTGATAAAACAATTTTACCATTTGCACGTGTTGTTTAATGCTATGTCCGTCCACGGTGATTTGGCAAAACAGACTGAATAAATGACAGCCAATTTAACAGATGTACATAGTTTCAACAATATAGCCGCTATCAACTATCAAAGTTCGGAAGTCCCTATTGGAAGACCCTGTAGGTGATGTACAGCAATACACATGCCCTGGATATCAGCAATATTGGCACTAGTTAATTTGTGTCTTTTAATGATTGAATGAACCAAATTTTCTTTTTCTCTTTCTGAGTGAATAATTTTAATGCGAAACCTTTAAGAATGTTACAACTCGAAAAGCCATATTTACCCATGTTCCTGGTAGTTATGCCGGATCCAAATTCGAATAGCGAACACCACAGCTTAGAGAATCGCTATAATTATTGGAATAATAGCCTTAAATCAGTATGAAATTATTTGCAGAAGAATGACTGTAAGATATGAACTTGTATAGTATCGTAGATAAGAAAACCCTTCACGCGATCATTTTTATAATTTCAGCTTCGGTGATCTTACCTAACCCTTGTGTAGACACCAGTTTTTATAAACACTTCAGGTACACCATGGTGTGCACAGACCACTAGTATGTACACCCTAAATGACTCGAACTGCAACCAACTTCAAAGCTCAAATTTTGACATATAACAGATAATTTTATTATTTACAAGCCTTTTAAATGATTTGCGTCTCAGTTGTGTTGAAAAATTTTTATCCGCGATGGAATTCAAACGTGATAGTGTGATTGCTTTATATTTGACTGGAAAACCCCAAGTACCTATCGTTAGAGCCCTCCAATACCTCAACATGAATAAATCATTTGTGTCTCGAACCAGAGATCGTTACCGTAATACTGGCAGCGTTGCAAAACGATATGGAGGTGGTAATAAAAAAACAGCAACATCGGCAGAAATGGTTCGAAAAGTGAAGGCTCCAATTGAGCGAAATCCGCGTCGAAGTGGAAGAAAAATGAGCTTGGGCTCAAGCCATTGAAGTTCCAAAAAGCATACGATCTTACATCGCAACAGAAAAAAGTTAGAGTCGAAAGAGCGAAGGAGTTGCTACGCTTGCACGAAAGTGGTGAGTTGCCGAATTTGGTTTTTTCCGATGAGTCTCCATTTGCTATCGAGCAATATGTCAACAAACAAAAAGACCGAGTTAACTGGCCAGAGAGGTCCTTCGAAAATTTACACCTTCGGACGGCCACCCGAAAGCAGGCAGCACCGATGGTGATGGTTTGGGCCGCCATAACCGCCGATGGTCGCTCTCCGTTCATATTTTTGGACCGTGGCCGTGGCGTCAAAATTAATGCGATCGTATACTGTGAAACTGTCTTAGAGGCAGTATTGAAGCTTTGGGCAAACAATCATTTCGGTCGGAGACCGTGGACATTTCAACAAGACTCGGAACCGTCTCACAAAGCGCCCGTCAACCAAGATTGGTTAAAGAACAATGTTCCACACTTCATTTCTTCGACACAATGGATTGCAAATTCTCCGAATGCAAATCCGTTGGATTTCTCTGTCTAGGGTATTTTGAAGGCGAAGGTTGGCACTAAAAAATACCAAAGTTTGGATCATCTCAAACTAGCACTTCGGCGGGAATGGGCCAAAATACCGCAGAGCCACTTGCGTGCAGCGTGCGATGCTTTCTTCGGCAGTCTTAAGGCCATTATGCGCGCTAAAGGTGGACATATTGAAAACTACTGATACAATTTTAAAATTGATGTATTTTCCAACATTTTTCGCTTTGGCACAATAAAATTTATCGAAAAATAAAAAAAATTATAGCATTTTAAAAAGTCGGAGTTCGAGTCATTCACACTGTATTTATATGGGATATTGACGGTAATTGTTCATTATTACAATATGTGGCTGCGCGTATGCCTAAATGTATAGTATTTGTGAGTATATCAGAATAAGATATGTTTTATTGAATAGAACGTGATATAAAAATGAAATATAACAAAAGTAGAAAATGAAAAAAAAAGCATAGTTAGTGAATTCTTAGAATTATGTTAAACGAAAGCAAACGAAGTTTGTTTGCTGTTGATGGTTTTGCTTCTTCTTCTTCATCAACAACGGTATAACAGGCATTGCATTTATGCATTACTTGACAATATTGAAGACAGATGTATTTCTAACATGTGACGCAATGAAATCGCGTTTTGCGTTTTAGCCTATTCTGAGCCTTACAAACGTAGCACAATCGCTTTGGCTCTGACACAGACCTAGATGTTGATGGTACGATTCCTCGATACGATGTCGTAAAAAATATCCAGTGGCTATTTCTTTGTTCGTCTTTTATTGTAGTTGTGTAACGAGTTAATATCTGATCCATAGTATCCACTCCAGGTTTATTTTTGTTGTAAAATAAAATACTATCTGGTTTAGATACCTCACCAGAAACATGTTTGTCGTAATGCACTGTTGATAATAACAAAACAGCTCTGTTTTTCTTTGGCACAAACGAACACATAGCAAAATTGTTGTTGTAAAAATCAAATTCAGTCGAATATATCGCTGTTTTGGTTTGAATTCAGGTGGAACATACTTTTTGTTTTTTCTTAGTGTACCAACATAAGCAAGACTTGCTTCCATGAGATGTTCACATCCTCGTAAACTTGTGAAAAGAATATCAGCAACGATGGTACGTTGTTAGATCCATCAGTATTTTTTCTCCTTGTTGACCAGGTGTAGCATCAGTGTACAAAATACCTTTCAGTGGATAGTGAGACTGATAATCACAAGCTCAAAAAACTTTCAAACCATACTTTGCTGGTTTACTTGGAATGTATTGAGTGAATCTGGTTCTGCCACGATATGGAAATAACTGTTCGTCAATAGTTATGCAACCATGTGGCCTGTACGAACTTTGAGGATTTGCATTCAGCATCAACTAAATGTCACTTATAGCAGCAGATTTATTTATTTGCAGCCGTGTTTCACGAGTATTTCCATTGTCAAAGCGAATGAATCGTGAAATGTCCATAAATCTTCGAAGTGAAAGAGTTGTTCGGAAAATCGGTAATGTTTTTGTTTTCCAAAACTCAGTAGTATGTTGAAAATTGTTGATTGAAACTCCAGGCGCAATCAAAACACCAAGTTATGCATAAAATTCAGTTTCAGTAAAGGCTGTCCAAGTTTTTCGTGGTTTTGCTGAATTTCTTGCGTTTACTTGCGTTTGTTTACAATTTTTGTTGCTTTCCGGTTGGTCTCTTTCACAATAATAGTAGCCATTTCTTCCGTGATTAGCTTTTTGAAGACCTGACTTGGCACAGAGGGACGAACAGTTGGATCACCAGTAGTACCAACGATGTTATGCGCACGAATACGTTGATCGGATGGCTCACTTTTATTCCATCGAGTACCATCTTTTCCGATGAAGCAAAGCTGAGTTTCTAGTTCTCGTAAACGAGAAAGTTCAGCATCACCATCAACGACACCTTTAGTACTTGGGCCTGCAGCAGTTGCTCCACCTTCAACAGATGGAGGTACAGTCAATTCTTCTTCGATACTTTCACTATGTTCTAAAATAACAACTGGTTGATTACATCTCCTTTGTTGAATTACTAACTGCAACCGCTCTTCATTGCCATCGTCTTCATCATCATCTTCATCGTATGCTTCTACAATCAATTCTTCTTCTGCGTCTGATGCTTCACGTCTGGTATGTAGTCTGCATCGGCGTCATCATCGTCTTCATCTTCGTATGGATCGACAATGTGTCGTTCTTCTGCTCTTTCCCGAGTTAAATTATTAGCAATAGCTTCTGCTAGTCGCTGAGCTCTACCTTGTCTTCTGGTATTGAACACCATGTCGATGTCATTATAAAAACGCCCTTCTTCATCCATATTTCAGTCTATAAACTACCAAATAAAATAAAACAGAAACACACCAAAAATATGACAAGCTCGACATAAACTGGTTCACTGTAGGACAAGAAACAGCTGAGATCACCTCATTTCTTCCGCGGCCATAGCCTACTAAAAAAAAAATACAAAAATTCCATACAAAGTGTATGGGGTTTGGCCAGACCATGATATACGAGATCGATACAACAAATTTCAAATACCCTTATTCCACACTTTTACGTACTTTTATTTTATTTTATTTTCACTAACACATTAAAAAATATTCCATTGATGCTAATCTGGAACCTCAGGGCTGTAGTTTAATTATTTGTACTTTTAAAATCAGCTCAAAGTCAAAAATGGTCTGGCCAGACCATGGTGTCCACATAAGGGTTAAGTGCAGGTTAGAGATAGGTATACCATTGCATGGATGTATTTCAGAACTATAATCTTTTCATCTGCCTATTGAAGGGAACGATCCCACCAAACGAAAAAAGAAAATCCAGATAATACTCTAGCGAGTATATCCCTTTTTAAGTTCGATGCCTCACAAGGCACCCCACTCTGAATATCGTTGGATTCTTGTTGTTGTTCAATTGGAAAACACAGGTAAGCTGGAAAATAAATTTGCCAATGCGGTTGAATTTTTTTTGTGGTTTTGGGGTTAATACAGTTGAGAACTTTCGCGATTTTGCATAATCCGCAGAAGTGAATCACTGAAACGAATGAATCGGTTTATTTGCACACGGTCTAAAACAAAGATTGAGTAAGAAAAATTATATGTAAGAGAGTATGAGGCTTTATATTTTCCGAGCCTTCAGAGGCCCTTAGAGGATTTACGATGCAATTCGAAATCTGCAAACAGTTTTGATTGAGAATTCTTTTAAATACGTTTGACGTTTTTCAGCAGCTTACTTTTCTTAAAGGATATAGTATCTCCAAAAGATACTGATGGAAATTTGTCGCTGGTATCAGACAATTCCAATAGCTTCACGTCAAATGCTGAACCAAATCGACCAGAACTAATTTTCACTGAAACACACCCTTCCTCAATGGATTCAGCACCTCGTCGAAAGAGAAAAAAAGTGGATGAAAAAGAAAATGATGTTCAGCTTAAGCTTCTAGACATTAAAGCCAAAACGCTGGCTTTGCTTGAAGCATCGGAGGAGGAGACTTCCCTTTTTCTGCGGTTGTTGCTTCCATTTTTGAGGAAAATGGATCCATTACGACAACTTCGAGTACAGACAAAAGTTCAGGATATGTTGTTGCAAGAAATGCAAGAAATGGAGGAAAAGCGAAGTCGACGAACTCACTTATCTTCGAATCCTACCGCAGTGTTGAGGAGCATCTGAATGAGTCGATTCGCCATCGTGCACAGAAATTGGAGATATGGCCATCCACTTTGTAGAAGATTTTACGGAAAAATCTTGGCTTAAAGACCCAGCTTGTGCAACAGTTGAAACCGCGTGACCATTATACGCGTCTTAGGTTCGGTGAATGGGCTGAAAACATGATTCAGCTTGATCCTCATTTTCAACGCAAAATCTTGTTCACCGATGAGGCTTATACTTGGTTAAATGGATATGTAAACAAGCAAAATTGCCGGATTTGGAGTGGAGAAAACCCAGAAGCCTTTGTTGAGACGACCTTACAACGATTAAAACTCACTGTTTGGTGTGCTTTATGGGCTGGTGGAATCATCGGCCCATATTTCTTTAAAGACGATGGCGGCCAAAATGTTACCGTCAATGGAGAGCGCTATAGAAACATGATTTCTGACTTCTTCGTTGCTCTGTTGATTGGCACTGACGTGACAGAGCTTTAGTTTCAAAAAGATGGCGCGACACCATCAATTTATTGCGGGAAACATTTGCTGAACTTATAATTTCGCGTAATGGACCTGTGAACTGGCCTCCAAGATCCTGTGATCTCACACCTTTAGATTACTTTCTTTGGGGGATGTGAAGTCACTAGTCTATGCCGATAAACCAGAGACGTCGGACGATTTGGAAGTCATTGCTGATATACGGCCCCAGTTGCTCGATAAAGTTGTCGTAAATTGGACTTAACGATTGCGCTTCATTCGAACTAGCCATGGCGCGCATATGCGCGATATCATATTCAAGCACAACTTCTTTCCGTTGACAAAATTTTTCGCGCCGAAACCGAAGTCATTTTACACGCAACTGACAGTTGTTGTTAAAGCAAGACGTATGATCGCATGATCGTGTTATAGTTGGACACCCTCGTATTTCCCTCAAAGTAATGTGTTGCTAGCGGGCACCGCATCGAGGGCATATTTACATACGTTGGACACAGCGTCAACATCTCCAGACAAAACCTCACTATCGACAATAAAAATTATAAGACAGACAAAGCCTGCTCTTAAATCAGAGAAATCATGATCATGTTGAATCACAAGGCAGTGTAGGTTCGACAAAGACTTGACTTCAAAGCTTCTAGCTCAACTCTGGCAAACTCTAATCCTACACCTATGTCCTTCGGCGATTAACAAAAAAAAGATGATCGTTTTAGGTTAAAGGAGAATAAAGGAGGCAAACTTTCGACTATAAAATAAATCTGTTGTAGAAACACGTGGATGTAAATAGTTCAAGAGATTCGAAGGAATTATATAAGCTTTTCAGCCGCCAGACCAGGCAAACCATTTTTTTAAGAGATCATATTTTTAAGATAAACATCGATAACTGTTTTCAGTTTAGGGAAAGTATTCATTAACAATAACACGTCCTTGTGATGTTATATTACTTACGTATAACAGTAAACAGTAACGTTTGCTTTCAAATGTTAATATCTGCTGCATCTGGCACTTTTTGACGGGAGCGCTCAGTAGTTGTCCCTTTAAAAGTTGAGCTTTCACCTTAATTTTGAACTTAAATCAGAGAAAAGTATGTTAAAAATAAATGTTTCATGTTTTCAATAAATTTATAGTAAAACTATTTATTTGTTTCTATAAAAATACCAATATACTGCGCACTAGAGAGACGCGAGACCTCAATTAAAACGCTTGTAAATAACTGACAGGACAAATAAATTCAAGTGCTTCCAAGACATAATTGCTGGCAATACGATCAATTATTAAGAAAAAGTTAAAGCACGCTGCCAAAAAAAGGATGTATCCATCAATGGTCAAACGTTTGGTGTAATACTCAAGGACGCGTCTTTCTACAGTATTTACCCAGATTTTGGATGCACTAATTTTGAAACGTGATGTTCATACCTTTTTTGTTTTTAAAGAACACCCAAGAGGGTTTGACTTCTCTTAAAATGTTAAGTTTTTCGGAAAATTGGATATAGAGAGAGAGAAAGATGTTTTGGGTTCAGTGGTTACTTCGCTCCATTCTTAGTGTAAATTGACATGTCTTTCGGGAAAGGGTGGCATGGAATCCCGAACCGAATACCGTTAGGTAATGCCTTAGGAAACACAATTTGATGCTCGTATTGCACGTTAAGTTCCACTTATCAAGAAAATCCACGTAACCAAGAGACTGAAGTTTGCAAGAGATCATTTGTTTTGATCTCCAAAGAAGTAGAGGAACATTTTGTTAACTGATGACAGCAAAATTGTTCTACCACCTTGATTAAAAATTTTCCGGAATTTATTAAAAAAATTAAAAATACAAGTTTATTCATCTAAATCTATATTGCCCCTTTCAAAGTAGTCCCCATCGACTGCAACACACTTATGCCAGCGCTTGATCCAATCCTCGAAACATTTTTTATATTCGGTTTTCGGTATGTCCATCAGTGCTTCCTGTGATTTTTGCATTACTTCCTCTCGGCTGCTGAAACGCGTTCCCCGTAGTGGTTTTTTTAACTCGATTGAACATAAAGAAGTCACAGGGAGCCAAATCAGGTGAATTCGGTGGCTATTGGATGGTACTCGTATTTGTTGCATTTTTCGTCAAAAAATTACAAATAATGATGTCACTGTGCGACGGTGCGTTATCATGGTGCAAAATTCACGAGTTTTCTGCCCACAATTCTGGTCACTTTCGGCGGTCTCATAACGCCCAAATAATGCTCTTTGTTTACTGTCTGGCCTTCTGGCAAAAATTCAGGATGCACTACACCGCTGTAATCCATGAAAACCGTGAGCATTGCCTTATTTTAGGACTGAAAACGACGTGGTTTTTATGGTCTCGGCTCATTTGGTGAACGCCATTCACTTGCCTGATGTCTGAATTGCGTGTCGTACTCATAAACCCACGTCTCGTCTCCGGTAATGACCCTTTTGATGAATGTGGGATCGGATTCAGCCTCGGAAATCATCTCTTTTGCGACGTCAACACGCTTTTTGCATGAAATTGAGGTCTTTTGGCACCAACTTTGCTGCTACACGACGGAAACCCAAATCATTAACCAAAATGTCTTGGACGGATCCATAGGCAATGTTCAAGCCCTCCGCTATCTCTCTGATGGTTAATTTGCGGTTATTGACCAACATTTCTTTTACTTCATCAATGTTTTCGTCGATTTTCGTCGGTTTTCGATGTCGATGGTCTGCCACTGCGTTCATCATCTTCGATTGACTTACGACCACTTTTGAACCGCACATGCCACTGGTAAATGACAGTTTTCTTTAGGGAATCGTTGCCGAAACACTTTTCCAACATTTCCAATCCGTTTTTACGCAAAATTTAATATAAGTTCGTTGTTGCAAATTTAAATCCATTTCTAAAATTGTAAAAAATCGCCAACACACACAGAGATAGATGTACGTAGCTTTTGCAAATGTCAAGCTATGACGCTAAGATTTAGAGGAAATGTCAACAATAGATTTACCAACTTAACGAAAAAGCAGAACTCAAATCGGGAACTTTTTGATCAAGGTGGTATATGGCGGAAAGGGATCTCGGCAATATGTAAAGCGTCCATCAAATACAGAATATGATCCTAGATTCACCACCAAATCATAAAACATCATGGGTACTGTATTATAGTTTGGGATGGCGTTTCTGACTATGGTGTTGGATTAAGGATATAATGATTTAGCAAGCGTACCAGCGAGGCAGTGGTCTCGAGACCATAGGATTGCAGAGGCCTGGCTCAATCTTCCAATTTCAATCCTATTTCAAATTTGCGGACCGATATCAAAAGGCATTGGGAATGTGAAACAAAGTACTATTCAAAGCAACGAGTTGTAATCAGCAATAGAGCGGGCTTGAAGGTCAGTAACCCTCGAAAGATGCCACCGCGTTGCACAAAGTCAATGTAACCAGTAAGAACTTTTATAAAAGTATGATTGATTTTGGTGTGCTACAAAAACTTTCAAAAACGTTTAATCTACATGCTTAGTTTTTAATGTGTTCAAGAAATTTGAAACAGAAGTCACTTGGTATCTCCTTTTAATTATACAGCTTTCGGCAGTTATGAGGCCTAGTCCACATTTGAATTAAAAATATGCAAATTTTAAAACAAAAATATTTCTCAATTGTTGTTTTTATATTTGGTTATTTAAATTAATTCACTTCTCAAAGATCAACAATTAAATAATTTCCAAATGTCAAGTGCAAGACATTAAAACAAATTTAAATTGGTCTCCTTATTCAATTAGAATACCTGTGTTAAATGAATTTCCGTAAATTTAACGGTCGGCTGAACGACTCTAATGACTTCCATGACATGGAAAAGTTTTCACTTTGCGGGCAAAAGATGGTGGTGGCTCACTCCAGCACAGAAATAGCAACAGAATTTCAAATTACGGTTGTAGCAATTTTAATTACAAATTAGTGTATATCCGATTTGATCATTTAATTGGATGTTGGCCTTTACTTGTTATCCTCCCCCTACCCGCGCCACATCATCAATACCATCAACTGAATAGCAATGCAGTTGAAGTTGGATATTCTGCTTTTCAATGGCTAACGGCGATAGCATGAGGAAGTATCGCATTTAAGACAGCTATGATATGTACTTTCAGTTGGTTGCTCTGCAAGCGGATACTTGGATTACATTCACATAAAGTTTCTCTAAAATAGATACAATATAATTTGATGGCTATGAGTATCTTACTGGTTTAGGTTTGATATTTATCATCATTGAGACGCCCATCTATAAGCCTTTAACCAAAACAAATCATAGATCGAATTAAGTGGGAGGAAAGAGAATTAAAGACTTAACCATTGATATGATATGATAATATTCTTATGGGCAAAGTGAGCCAGCCCTGTGATCATGCAAAGTAATTCGTATTCATTATGAAATCCTTGAAATTAACCAAATTATGCTTGTTTACTGTCCTTTAAGCCCAAAATTCCGTATGCAGATAGATTTCAAAACCATAATCGCATTAGATGCCTTGGCATGTGTTAAAATGCATTCCTCCCAACAAGTAACAAATATTTAACCAAAATCCCTCATTTAGAGCCTTATTCTATATTCGCAGATCCTATTTGGCACTCGTCGTTTGGGCTAAGTGAAAATACATTTCTTCCCTACAAGGATAGCGGCAAAATGTATTCACTTAAGTAAACCATCCACTCAAAATCCAAAGGAGATTAAACTTAAAATGCTTCCCAAAACCCTACGTAACATACTCCTACAGTTTCGCTATTTGCACAAGTGCAGCTTTGTATGTCCTATTTGGATCTGTGTTGGTAATTTTCAATTATTACTCACTTCATGTGCATCCGAATGATGTGTGGCATTGTCAGTATGCCTGCCTGCCTGCCTACACGATGCATTAATTTTTACATTATTTTACTGAAGGCTTTTGGCATCATTCAGACCTTCAAAAACAGAAACCCAATATGTGTGACTCTTCGGAACGCCAGGAATTCTTTTGTACTCATAAACGTTATATTTTCTCAAACTCATCTCTACTCGTATATGGTATAGTGCCTTTTTTTTTTCGTTCTTTTTCACTTCCGGCTGAAAAGCGTGCAGGAATTGTGTATGATACGAATATTGCTTTAATTGCAAATGTTACGGTTAGAATACCTAGATATGTAGACAGAGTAAGAAAATGTCTATGAAGTTGAATATACATACGTACATACATTTCTGGCACATGAAAGGATACAGTGAATTCTTAAGAATGTTAAGTACATATATATGCACACATGTACATGGATGAAGGCCACGGCCAACAGTAATTTGAAAATGAATAAAGTACTTGGAATATTAACCTTCCAGATATTTGGCGTTGTAGATCTCATTCAATAAATGTAATAGTTAAAAATAGTTTCAAAATGATTCAAAGCAATGGCTCTTTGTTTAGTGACCTCCTCTGAAGTTTGTTTTTCTCAAAATTTCGTTCGAAACTCGATGTCACTTACTTCATCATCATTTTAAATAACCATTGCATTCTAGTGAGAGTAAACTACTCCTTTATCAATGATAATAAAAACTTAACTTTCACAACAATCGAAGTGAAAATAAGATCTAAAGTAGGGATAAGAGCATAAAATTAACACACCAGCAGTACATATGATTTGACACTTTGGAGTGCCAGAAACAATTCCCTTACCTATTCAAGAGTCTCAACACGAAGTTTTGTTATTTTCCCCAACCTGCCGAGCTGACCATGGACAAGTACACACGCACAAGTACAATGTGAAATTCGCTCCTCGCGTGGAGTAAAAAAAAATCGCGCACGAGTGCAAAAAAAACAAAAAAAAAAGTTCGCTGTGCGGGCGAAAAAAAAACCAAACAACAACGCGCGAGCGCAGTGAAACCGAAATCCACATCCACAGTGCGGGCATCACAACCTTCCTGCCCCTGGTCAAACTGTCGCTTGCACTCGGTCACTGCCGTTGCTGTATTACATTGTCATACAGCGCGTGCAGTTACTGAGTGTTAAGAGTGGACAATTTTGTTATTAAGTTGACTCGAAGGCACATTGCAAGAGCAATGACCTCGTCGAACAACCCGATCTTCGGGGCTTACTACCCAAGCTATATGTATCATGGGAGAGTTCGCTTTAACGGCTCCAGAAGCGTTCCTCTACCTAGATATGAAAGGTCTGATCCAGGACAGATTAGCGGTGCCGCTAATTTTCCACGTAGCGCGGACAGCTGCGGACAGGCGACTCAACTACGACAGAGACGTCGCACATGGCAGTGCGGAGCGTCTCCGGTTCAGTAGGGCAGGGAGTCGCGACATGAGGGATGTTGCTCGGCAGCACCAACAATTTTGGTGGCTAGTTGAAGGAGGGGAAGGTTCGTCGTCGAATTTCTCAAGTAATAGGCAACTTCATATGAAGGAAAGTCGGTCGTCTATCTATTTTATTAGCCATCGCCGGCTTACATAGTTTTAGGTAGGACTAAGTTAGATTTAAGGAAAAAAAAAAATAAATATATATATATATATATATTAGAACAGAGGTGGGTAACACAATCTAAAATAAGGGATAGTATTAGATAGTCTAAGTAAGATTAAGTAGGTTAAGATTTATTTTAAGGTAGTTTATAGTTTAGTTTTTAGGTTAGGTCCAGACACTAAATTTTTTTTAAATAAAAATAGATAGCAAGGAATAAAAATAGATAGCAAGGAACGTCGAAAGACATAGATTAAGTATTATGTTTATCTTAGAGTTCCCTTATGGGGCCAGTAAGTTAGAATAAGATTATCTGTTAGTTATTTAAGCTTATTTTTAAGCATGTTTTAGTCTAGCATGTAAGAACTAATGAATTAACTGAAATAAAAATATACAACAATTTGATTTAGTAAACCAACTCTGAATTTGTACTACACATCTGCGCTTAGTAACGTCAGTGTTTGTGTTGTTTGCGTTTGTCTTTCTTTATAATGACTCGGGAATTCAGAGTAGATATTGCCAATATAAAAAGTAATCACTTTTCTGCGTACATCCACGTCTGTAAATACAGACCGGCTATTTTGGCACTTAGTGAAATACAGGTAGATTCCCGCCCACACCTCTTAGATCACTCTGATCTGAAACTAGCTGGCTACGAACTAGTGCCATTATTCTTCTCTCACCGCGGTCTCACCATTTACGTGCGTAGTGATGTAGCTTACCAAACTCCACCACAATGTAGTCCCTGTTCCAATCCGGAATTCAATTTCATGTGGTTAAAATTCCATCTCCGTAAGCAAATTAGCCACTATTGCTTTATTTACAGAAGCCCCAAGCCGGACAGCAACTCGACTTTTAATGAGTTTGATGCGCAGTCTGACTCCACACAAAGAATTGCATCCCTGTATCCTCATACTGAAATTATCATTACGGGCGATTTCAATATACATAATTCTGGGTGGCTTCGACATTCTGGACAGACAACACCCGAAGGACGATGTGTTGAGATCTTCGCTGCGGAAAATAACTTAACCCAGCTTGTAAACGAGCCCACACGAATAGCAGACGTTGACAGTCATAAAGCCAATACCCGGGACTTGTTTTTAACTTCTCACCCTGATAAGTACACCGTTGATCTGCTCTCCCCTCTAGGCTCGTCAGACCACTGTGTCATATCAGCTAATTTTTCGTACACCGACCACACAGTGAGAGAAAAGATTCCAAAAAGAACCGTATGGCAATACGAGAAAGCCAACTGGAGCGATCTTAACAGCTACTTTAGGAAATTTGACTGGTCGTTATGTTTCCTCGATAACGACGTGGATGCCGCTGCTGCTATGATCACAGATACCATTCTCTTTGGAATGAGAAACGTTATCCCTCATCGGATGAAGAGTATCAAACCAAAAGAAAAGGCGTGGTACGACTCGGGCTGTAAAGAGGCTGTCAGGATTAGAGAAATGTTTTTTCGGTACTTCAAGACCAGCCCAACAGAGGAAAACTGAAAAAAGTTAAAACGAGCCAGAAATGACTGCGACGCCATTCTTAAACGTATAAAATTCCAATACGACCAAGAACTGAGGCAAAAAATACTACAATGTCCCAAAGGTAGCAACAATTTTTGGTCGTTCGTCAAAAATATTAAAAATTCTGCCTCATCCTTCATCCCAACGCTCATTTACAATGACATTCCAGCTATCAGCTCTTTGGATAAGGCCAATCTACTCGCTGCACGCTTTGCGACTAGCTCAACACACCCAGATTGTGCTTTGTCTCCGCCTACCTTTAAGTGCGTCGAATCTTCAATGGGACAAATTCACTTTCGCACTCGTGTAGTAGCAAGAGTTCTTAAAGATCTTAATATGTATACATAAAACCGCTGGTCCAGATGGTATATCTCCCCTCCTTCTGAAGAGGTGTTCTTCTTCGCTGGCAAAACCACCGCGTAAGCTTTTTAATCAATCCTACTTTTTAGTACTCTTTCCAGCATTTGTCCAGCCCGTCCCTAAGAAAGGCGGATCTTCCTCTCCCTCCTCCTACAGATCCATTGCTCTTACGTCCCTTCTTTCCAAGGTCATGGAAACACTGATAAACCGTCAGCTTATGAAACATCTCGAAACACGAAAACTGTTTAATGACCGGCAGTACGGTTTTCGTAGCAACAGTTCCACTGGTGATCTGATGTCTCATCGGAATGTGAAACCAAAGCATACATCAATCTGGCGAAAGCAATTTAGTTGCACTTGATATTTCTAAGACATTTGACAGAGATTGGCATCAAGGTCTTTTGTCGAAAATGCGTGCTTTTGGGATCGATGACTCTCTTCTTCAATGGATTAAAAATTACCTTTCGGAACGTCCAATTCAAGTTGTCTTGGGTGGTTTCAAATCTAATATTCACAAAATAAATGCTGGTGTGCCTCAGGGCTCCGTTCTGTCTCCAACACTCTTTTTAATTTTCATCAACGATCTCTTGTCTGCTACCTCTAAGCCAATATATTCCTTCGCTGACGACAGTACTCTCTGCTTTTCATATTCGTTCCCGGACTCACGTCCCTGCTCTTCGGCTGTAGAACGGGAACGGCAGCGTATGCTAAGCTCATTAAATTCCGATATTAACAGCATAACCAATTGGGGAACTATCAACCGAGTGGAATTTAATGCTTCCAAAACTCAATGCTGTCTGCTATCATTAAAGGGAAATTGAAATACCCAACCATTATCCATGAATGGCACTTGCATCGTCGAAACCGATAAACTTTCCATTCTCAGTATGTGTGTCAGTGACAACTTACTTCGATGTCGTCGAAAATGCTGCGAAATGTCTAGGTTCCTCAAGCGATGTAAGAAATATTTTACGCCCTCTGATCTGGCCTCAATATATAAAGAATTCATCTGCCCAAAATTGGAGTACAATGCCCACTTCTGGTCAGGTGCTCATAAAACATCTCTGCACCTGCTAGATAGGATTCAAAATCATGCGATAACACTCATTGGTAATACTAACATCAGTCAATCAATCGACAGCCTCGAACACCGACGTAATATCGACTGTCTCACTTCGTTTTATCGCTATTTCCACCACCAGTGCTCCATTGAAATCGGCAGTAGCATTCCGCCCGTTCAAACTTTCAACCGCAATACCCGTCTCGCTATGTATGCTCATCAGTATACCCTCAAGACGATTTTCGGACGTACTCTAAAATATCGTGATTCTTTCCTAAGCCGTACAACTCGCTTATGGAATGCACTGCCAATCTCTGTGTTTCCTGGTCGTTATGACTTACAAACATTTAAAAACAATGTACATCGGTACCTGTCCTTTCTTTCTCCCTAAATTTCCATCGCCCGCGCTGTGTACAAAGGGTACAAAAACCCCTTGAGCACTCACTTATTATTTAAAAAAAAAAAAGCAAAAGAGAGTATTATATCGCATCTCATTTAACGGGGCATTCAGCATCGACCAAATTGAAAATTCGCTTCAATAACAAAAAAATACTGCGCGCTACTTGATATAAACTGGCGATCACTAGGATGAGGCCATACGTTTTGCAATCGATTTTCGCTCTTTATATCTATTAGAAATTTTGCACCCGCAAACATTTACTAGCTGAAACAAGTACATATGGTATTTTCTCAACAGGAAGACATAAAATTAAAGGGTAAATAAGAAACGACCGTTGGAATTTCCCAAGATCATACAATGAACTACTTGAAAAGCGTATTAAAAGATGCGCCACTAAGATGAGGCCATATGCAAAATCTTCGAAAGAAAGGATAAAATGAATAAAATGTTTACATTTTATGGTTTTAAAACATTTATTTACTCGTATTATGTTTTTCTACATTAATAATGAGTATGCCTGCCATTTTTCGATATGACCTCTATAAGACGGTTTGGAATAGAATCACACAGTTTTTTTTTTAAATAATCAAGAGATATTTGGGCCCAGGCATCACGAATAGCTTCGATTAAAGTGTCCTTGTCTTCAAATTGTCTGCCGCCTTCATACACTTTACGAGATAACTATGCCCAAACATTTTCGATTATGTTTAAGTCCGGTGAATAGGACGGCCATGGCAAAAGTTCCACGTCTTCTGACTGAATCCAACTTCTAACAACCCTGAAAGTGTGGATGGGGGCACTGTTTTGTTTGAATATCCAAGGCAGGGGTCCGAAAATAATTTTCACTTTTGGAAACATTTGTAATTGTTTCCGTTCATTGTTGTGGACAAAAACTCCAACTCGATTGTGCCATAGTAGGTAATTGGTCCCCACACCATTACACCTGATGTATGGCTGTGGTGTCTTGCCAAAATAAGCTCCTCCTTTCTTAGATCATGGAAATAAAAGTTGTAACCATCGGGGCTGTCAACGTTAAACTTTTTTTCATCCGAAAAGAACGCGTTTCCATTCATTGCTCCAAGCGCCATGTTCTCATGCAAAATTCATTCGATGCTCCTTGTGTTCTTGCATCCAAACATGTTTCTTTTTAAGTTTTTTTCTCTGTATAGTACCACTTTTTCATATTATCCTTCGGACCGTTGCTATGCTGGCTGATACTCCGCTGTTGGCCCATATTTTAGTCACTGGTAGAGTAGAATGTTTTTGCTTCTGCCGTAAATCCTTTTTGATTTTTCCCATAGTTTTGTGGATCCGCAGATAACTGTTTATAACAGTCTTACTTCTTTTAAGCCTCCTTGCATTGAAAGCATCTATTTTTCCTCTTTCTGTCGCTGGTAAAAGATCTTTCCGGAACCCATTTTTTTTAACTAAATAAAAACAGTTCTTTTCAACGCTTTTTTTTAAATATTCTTAACAAAACTTTGAAAAAAAATCGCTGATGTGAACTCCTGCAACCAAATATTCGCAATGGCCTCATCCTATAAATAGTTGGACAGTAGGCTTTATTTTATAGATGACTTAAAATACGAAGGCGAGAAGTCCAATAAAGCAGTTACGAGAGTATCCAACCAAAGAAGAGACAGCTGATAAGAAATTAATGCTAATGTACACATGTTATATTCTTTGCGAAAATGACATCACTATTGCCATCAATATACAGCGACGTAAAAGAATGTCCTTTAGCGAAATATCTCGTATAGAGTTGCAACAGCGACATCTCAACAAATATGTAGATGATAAATGTTATAAACTTCTGCAGAACAGAGAGGACTAGCAGAAAACACGGACTTTTACTCACGCATCTTTTAATGGGACACGGCCGAAAAACACCCAAATGTTTAGCAAAAATTATATATCAGTCGGAAATGCTTTGAAAATAGAGACAGGCAGTACCGTCTTTCCCGAAGACTCAAAATTTTCAAGCTATCGACGAGCACATCCCCTGAGAAGACTTATGCAACATCATCTCACTAACTCACTTACTTGATGGTGGTATAGTCCGAGGTTGTGCTGGGCCACAAGAAATATCCCTCTCTACTTAACGCGATATCTGGCCAACCCCCTCCAGTTGCACACTCCTATTTTGTTGAGGTCCTCGTGCACTTGTGCCATCTAAGGTGAGATATTCCTCTACTGAGTTGCCCTTGCGGATTGGAATCAAAGACTCCCAGCCTTCGGGCTGGCGTGTCGGTGTTCATTCGATCTACATGTTCTAGCCATCTTAAGTGGCTGACCAGGTTAATTTCACTCCACAGCTTCTAGAGTTCGCCGTTAAATCTCCACCTTAGTAAAGTAAAGATCACTCGAAGAACTTTGCATCAAATCCGCAAAGACAAGACATCCACCTTAGCTAATATTGATGCTTCTGCACCATAAAACAGAATTGGGGTAATGAGGATCTTATGTAAAGTTTCCTTAGTGTTACTTGACAATGCTCTTTTACTCATTTTTAGGCCGGAGGAACAGTGATTAGCAAAAGTAACTCTTTATTTGATTTCAATTGAAATGTCATTACAGGATTTAATAGCGGAGCAGAGGCATACAAGTACAAAGCTCCTGCCTGCCTTAAAGTTACAGCTGTCTATTGTGCCATTTTTTTCGGATTCGTCGATGTTTTGTGTAATTTCTTGTTGACGACGTGTACTTAGTTTTGCCCTCATTCCCGACTAATACAATTTTTGCTGCTTCTGTTCCAATACGAAATGCGATAAGACCAGTGACAGGTCACTGAGTTTTGCGTATCGATTTAGATGCGATAAGAAATCAAACAGAAAGAGCTGAATTAGAAAAACCTTGAAACATTAGAAGAAAAAGACACGATAGAAAAATATCCTAAGGTGATTCTCTAATGGGCTGCATGACAGAAACGAAGGCATACAGGAATATGAAGTTGGAAATAACTCCTGCCATGTCGACAGAATCCTCATGCATGTTTTCACCCCTCCAGCACATCAAAATAAAACAAAAAATACGCAGCTCTTCATGAAGTTTTGCAAATGGTTTAAAAAATAATTCACTTTAAATATGGTACTTTTACTGCCTTCTAAGATGTAAAGTACTCAATGAATCCGTTAGAGAATCCCTCACTGGGCTAGACGCAGATGGTTTTGTTTACAATTTGGTTATACAGGGTCTTCCAATAGGGCCTCCGAATTTTGACAGTTCATACCGGCCATATTGTTGAAGCAACATCTGTCAAATTGGCTGTCATTTATTCAGTCTGTTCAACAACACGTGCAAATGATAAAATTATTTTATCAAAATGGGTGTTCTGTTAGATCAACTTTTCGCGCGCTTCGGCCGTTTTATGGTCGCTGTAAGCGTCCTACCGAGAGGACTATTCGCATAAATTTGAGTACATTGGTTCAGTAAACTATAAACCAACACCCGTACGTCGACGAAACGCAAGATCTGCCGAAAACATCGCCACTGTCCGTGAGAGTGTGCAGGAGAATCCGAGGCATTCGATTTCACGTGGCTCACAAGAACTCGGCCTTTCGCAGATCACATTTGCGTCTTGATGCAAATGCAACTGACCCAGGAGCTGAAGGTAAACGGCCACAGACAACGACGTGTGTTCGCTGAATGGGCTCCGGAGCAGTTGGAAACTGACTCTAATTTTCTTTGAAAAATCATCTTCAGCGATGAGGCCTATATCTGGATGAGTGGGTACGTCAACAAACAAAATTGTCGAATTTGGGACGATACCAATTCACATGAGATCCTAGAGCGTCCAATGCATCCCGGAAAAGTCACTCTTAGGTGTGGATTTTGTCCTGGCTGCGTCATCGGTCCATATTTCTTTGAGAATGATGTTGGCCAGGTCATCACCGTCAACGGCGAGCGCTATAGGGCGATGATTACCAACTTCTTTTGGCCTGAATTGGGTAATATAGACACCAACGATATGTGGTTTCAACAGGACGGCGCGGCGTTACGTGCCACACAGCTCACGCCATATTGGAAATTCTGCACGATCGATTCGAGGGCATGGTCATCTCACGTGGAGGTGATGTGAACCGGCCACCAAGACTTTTTTTTTATGGGGCTTTCTGAAGTCGCAGGTCTATGAGCATAAGCCACAAATCACAGCGGCCCTCAAAGCTAACATAACCCATGCCATCGGTCAAATCCATGCTGATTTATGCGCCAGAGTCATGGAAAATTGGACATTTCGGATGAGCGCCACCCAGAGAAGCCGCGGCGGACATTATGCTATGCTATACCTTAGAACTACAACTTTTAACATATCTCTATTCCCCAGCGCTAAGTATCTAAGTCTGATTCCTGATCTAAGCTTAAGCGGTAGAGAGACCCAAAGTTAATAATTTAAATCTATTTGAGACCAGACAGAAGACTTTTTTAAGTCTACACCACCTGAACTGACTTTTATGTTAAACATATCGTAAAGAAGCTCAGTAGTTGAGAACTTCCAATCCTCAGAAAGAAGGAATAGAAATGTTTTGTGCAAGAGATCGCATAGGTTTTTTAAACAACATTTTTTTGATTTAAGAACAAGTACAATAAAGGTTTGTATTTAGAAAAGTCCTATGATTCGGTTAGATTCTCAAAATTAGAGTCATTTTGGCTAAGTTGAGGCCGTTCAAACTTTAGTCCAAGCAATTTATGACTAAACTGTTAACTACTCCCGAATTTTTACAACTACAGGGGGGTATAGGGTCATCGTTTTTGCACTCTACAGGGTGAATGACTCGAACTCCAACTTTTTAAAATGCTATAATTTTTTTTATTTTTTGATAAATTTTATTGTGCCAAAGCAAAAAATGTTGGAAAATACATCAATTTTCGAATTGTATCAATAGTTTTCAATATGTCCACCTTTGGCGCGAATAATGGCCTTGAGACGGCCGAAAAAAACATGGCACGCTGCACGCAAGTGGCTCTGCGGTATTTTAGCCCATTCCCGCCGAAGTGCTAATTTGAGGTGGTCCAAACTTTGGTATTTTTTAGTGCCAACCTTCGCCTTCAAAATACCCTAGACAGAGAAATCCAACGGATTTGCATCCGGACAATTTGCAAACCATTGTGTCGAAGAAATGAAGTATGGAACATTGTTTTTTAACCAATATGGTTGACGCGCGCTTTGTGAGACGGTGCCGAGTCTTGTTGAAATGTCCACGGTCGCCGATCGAAATGATTGTTCGCCCAAGGCTCAATACTGCCTTTAAGGCAGTTTCACGGTATATGATCGCATTAATTTTGACGCCACGGTTCAAAAATACGAACGAAGAGCGACCATCGGCGGTTATGGCGGCCCAAACCATGACCATCGGTGCTGCCTGCTTTCTGGTGGCCGTTCGAAGGTGTAAATTTTCGAAGGACCTCTCTGGCAAGTAAACTCGGTCATTTTGTTTGTTGACATATTGCTCGATAACAAATGGCGACTCATCGGAAAAAACCAAATTCGGCAACTCAAGCGTAGCAATTCCTTCGCTCTTTCGACTCTAACTTTTTTCTGTTACGGTGTAGGATCGTGTGCTTTTTGGAACTTCAATGGCTTGAGCCCAAGCTCATTTTTCAGTATGTGTTGCATCCGCTCCAACGATATGTTGAGCTCACGAGTCATTTTTCTTCCACTCCGACGCGGATTTCGCTCAATTCGAGCCTTCACTTTCCGAACTATTTCTGCCGATGTTGCTGTTTTTTTATGACCACCTCCATGGCGTTTTGCAACGCTGCCAGTATCACGATAACGAGCTATGCTTCGAGATACAAACTATTTATTCACGTTGAGGTGCTGGATGGCTCTAACGATGGCTACTTGTGGTTTTCTAGCCAAATATAAAGCAATCTCACTATCACGTTTGAATGCCATCGCGGATAAAAATTTTTCAACACAACTGAGACCCAAATCGTTTAAAAAGCTTGTAAATAATAAAATCATCTGTCATGTGTCAAAATTTGAGCTCACTGTCATGAACGGTTTGGAAATTATAGCAGTCTGAAGTTGGTTGCAGTTCGAGTCATTCAGGGTGTATATCTCATGACCTCCCGACGATATTATTTTCAGTAATAATTATTGCAGCTTGGAAATTGTCAGTGAATTTGAGTTGGAAGACACTGCATTTATCCTTATCAAGTACATACGAGTAAGAATCTATTAAACTCTACTCTCAGATTAGAATCTCTTAACTTCATTTAGGTCTTAAATCTCAATTGTAAAATTTCGCATGAACTTCCACTACAATGCTTATGAAATTTTTTCCGGCCCATTGCTTGATTAGGATTATGTTTAGCGCGGAAGCAAATAAATGTACTATTTCGTTACAGAAATCTTTTTGTACCTTAACGAAAGGAACTGCTGGCTGATTAGTGCAGCTTACAGAGGCACCATTATTTTGCGAAACATGTTAATATGTCCAACTTTTGTTGCACGAAATCCTGATGACACCGCAGAGCTTATGCTCGCAAGTATTATGTCCTGCTATGGTGCGTGCTGGTTTTATTGATCTTTCATAAAGGAATAAGGAATTTTAGCTCAAAGAACACATAAAAAGTACAAAGGAATAGTTCCTTATCTTAGTGTTCTATCTTGGTATAATCAAAAAAAGCCTAGACAACTTTTCGGTCGACGGATTAAGTAATTTGGCACAATTTTGTCAACATTCTTTGATATTTTGGCATCAAAATTGGTTCCTTCATGACAGTTAAATGCAGCTCCGTACATACTCGTAAAATGATTGCCTCTGATTCAAATTGCAAAACCTTAAAGAGCTTTGATACAGCTTCTCCACCTAGTGTTTTAAACAGAAATCTTTATTAAAGCCAATAAATATTTATCAAATTGCACTCATTAACCTATTTCCTTAAGCCATTGGTGGAATTTAAATATCTAAATGTGCAGCTAAATTTCAACAATAATTTCGCTACTGAAATTACTCGTACATGTACTTAATCACATTATCCATTTGCAAATGCCACACTGAATTTTCGAAAACAAAAACTTTTCCATTTGCAATTTGCATTTTGCTGTTTACTATTTTACAAACACCTCTTTACCCCACGGTAACACTGAAAGGCAAACAGTATTCATAATTTTCATAGTTTCCACAAAATTTCATAGTTTTTGAAATTTTCGTAATTTTCACAGCATTTGCAATGCTCGGCAATAAAATTATCTAAATGATCCGGGCAATAATTAAATTGTGAAAATTTGATAAAGGTTACGCCGGCAGTAGGACGAAAAGTCATCTACTCGTAAATATTTTCTTTTGCTTGTACTCGTATCTGTATCTGTGTCATTGCGCTCAACCACCGACGTAACTGCGATTGATAGCTTAACCGCATGGCATAATGTGGCCAATGTAAAGTGGTGGTACTCCTCGGAAGGGAGAATGAAGCGAATGAGTCTACTAGATGGTGTGAAACCAGTGGGTGGCTTGTCTAGGGCTAAAAGCTGTCATTAGCTTCAATTAACTACCATGTCATGGTAATACCTTTGTGCAACTCGTGCAAAGCCTCTTCAATTATACTCATCACCCTCAGTGGGGTGCGAAGTGCTAAATAAAAAGTGTGGGTGGTTATTGAAATTGTTAGGGTTGCAGTGGGGCTACAAAAACGCCTGATTTACAGACAAACACACACATCCGCATAGATATTGTACAAATTATTTGCGGAATGCACGCAGTGTGGGTGTATCAATTGTATAGTATGTCATCAAAAAAAGAAACAACGAGGACTCATTTATCCCTTAAAATAAAACCAGCATGAGTCTTCTTTCATGTAGGCGGTGATAGGTGGGTGGGGGTAGTAACTGCTAAGTGGTGGGTTAAAAATTTAAATAATTCCTTGAATGCATTAGAATTCTCTTGATAAATGTCAATTGGTCAGCGGAAGACAACGATTCGTAGATTTGGAGCAGAAGTAATTTTCGATGATGCTGAGACCATTTTCCACCATTTAAAACTTAAACGTTGGTTTATCGCATATTATATACGATGTGTCTTTGAAAACTTTGCCAAATAATTCAATGTTGTGTCTTATTGGATGATTAATTCGTATTTATTTACAAAGCTTTTACTCAACCAAGCGAGCACTAGTGCAAAAACGCCGGACTCCAACATCACATCCAATTACGACACCGGACTATTGTTGGTATTCTACTCGTTCTTTCTAATTTAATTCCAAAATGGCTGAGGTCACCTCACTTCCTAGACTCAACTGAGATGAAAATTTATCGTTGAAATATGTAACGCCTATGAGTTCATTTAATACTACAAATCTGTCACACATGGCTGCATTGCTACAAGGTCGCTTGAGCAGTTGGCTAAATTTATTGAGCTTATTACCATTCTACAGTCTTCTCGATTTTGGATCATGATGTCAAAGACACTGAGATTTTATTGACATTTGTGTCATCCATATATTTTTCTATCGTTCTCTCCTTTGACCTACAACTAGTGCTAGGGCTTCCATTGTGTTTCAAACTGGCTTTTCTGGCAATCTTCGTTGAATTTGAATATGGCAATAAAAGCTGATTCGTTCAGCCCAACATTTTCTCACTATTGACATTTTAACTTTGAAGATCTGTACGCGCACTTCACTGCTATTGTTCCTTTATATACGTATGCATACACTTAAATGTGTATTATGCATGACTGACGTATATACATATATTTAACTACATCCCACTCCAGCTCTATATACTACGAGGGTGGGTCAATAAGTCTTTTGAATTTCTGACCTCTTTACTGAAACAGCAACACTGCTCCTGTCAACAGGCATCTGTCAGTTGACTCCTGTCAAAATTTAAACTTGCTGCGTCAGTTAGTTTGTGTTTGACAGCTATTTTTATCAGACTACTCACTAATTTGAGGAGAAAATGGAAAAAAGTGAATTTCGTGTGCTTATTAAGCATTATTTCTTGCGAAAAAAAACCATTACCGAGACCAAGGCTAAGCTTGATAAATACTATGGGGACTCTGCACCATTGATTTCAATGGTAAAAAAGTGGTTTACTGAATTTCGTTGTGGCCGTACAAGCACTGAAGATGCCGAACGTCCTGGACGCCCAGTTGAGGTCTCTACACCCGAAACAATCGAAAAAATTCACGATATGGTGTTGGCCGACCGAAGATTGAAAGTGCGAGAGATTGTGGAAGCCGTAGGGATCTCGCATGGCTCAGTGGTTTCAATTTTGAATGATCACTTGGGCATGAGAAAGCTTTCCGCAAGATGGGTGCCGCGTTTGCTCACAGTCGACCACAAACGCAATCGTGTAACAACTTCACAGGAAGGTTTGGCGTTGTTTAATCGCAATATGGAGGAGTTTTTGCGCCGTTTTGTAACCGTGGACGAAACATGGATCCATCACAACACACCAGAGAACAAACAACAGTCAAAACAGTGGGTTTCTAAGGGTGAATCGGCGCCAAAGAAGGCCAAGGTGGGTTTGTCAGCCAATAAAGTTATGGCGACTGTTTTTTGGGATGCACGCGGGATAATCCACATTGACTACCTTCAAAAGGGAAGAACAATCAATGGGGAATATTATGCCAACTTATTGGACCGATTCAATGACGATTTGAAAAAAAACGACCTCATTTGGCCAAGAAAAAAGTTCTTTTCCACCAAGACAATGCAAGGGTGCACACATGTGCAGTTGCCATGGCAAAAATCCATGAATTGGGCTATGAATTGCTCCCTCATCCACCCTATTCTCCAGATTTGGCTCCGAGCGACTACTTCTTGTTCCCAAACCTGAAGAAATGGCTTGGTGGAAAAAAATTTGACTCCAATGATGAAGTCATCTCGCAAACAAAGGCCTATTTTGAGGACCTCGACAAGTAATTTTTTTTTGGAAGGGATAAAAAAATTGGAGAAGCGTTGGACAAAGTGTATAGAGCTCAAGGGAGACTACGTTGAAAAATAAAATTATTTTTTTATCAAAAAATCTGTGTTTTAATCCAAAAGTCACGGACTTATTGACCCCCCTCGTATACAGTGTCTCACAAACTTGATCCTATGATTTGTGAAACAAACATCATTCGATTTATAACGGTAAAGTTGTTAAGCGGTGACCGAAAATTTGCTGTTGTTTTGTGAACACATGTTTTCTCATTTCATGAAATGCGATTTAGTAATAAAAATTTAAAACTTCATTGCTATTTGTGAAGTGCTGGTGAGTAGTTGATTTGATCAATTTTGTGACACTAAAAGTTAATTTTACAAGAAATAAAAGGCAAGTAAACGTTTTTCTGTAAAAAAGACAGTTGTCAAAATTAAAAATACAACAAATAAGTGAAGATAATCTTATAATTTTTCCGCTGAATATGACAGATTGAAGATGAAGCCAATTCCATCAAACTTAATCAAAGAAATCCAGAAATTGTTGGAAGAAAGAAAATCCCACCGTCAAATTTCTAACTCAACATCAGTACCACGGTTGAAGGCGGGACGAAAACCTTTGCTATCAAAGACCATCCAACGCAAGATTTACCGAGCCATAACAACAGGAGAGGAAAAAAAATACTGTTTCAGTGCAAAAGTCTCTAATTAGAAACAAAATCTGCACGTTAGTGGAGTAAACCTCCTGCCGTAAGACTTAATGTTTACGAGGTGCCCATACACCCATAGGGAGCAAGGATACGCCTTGCCATCGCTCTCCGTCAATCCTTTGATACCAATTCGGAACTGTGTTGGAGGCACAGTTCCACCCTTGGTATGAGTCGAGGCCGACCTAAAACCTCTTGCTACTCTTAGGGTCGCAGCACCATGACGCTCCCACAAGGGGGCCTACCTCTAACAAGTCAGGCCCGGACCGAAATCCGGGGGGCTCCTGACTCCCATGGTACCGTGATTTAAGTCCTGGTATGGACTACCGGTGGTCAAGCCACCAACAAGACCTATAACCGGCAACTTGTAACTGGTCAAATCGTAGCATCCATTCATGCAATAAATCTGGGGATGTTTTCGATAAGACCAGTTATAGAATAATCTACCCCCGCTTTTTATTAGACAACGTCATTGATGGGTGAAGCCTTGATAATTGGGAGGGGGCCCAGTGCAGAGACAATGAGAAGAACTCTGAGAAAAGCTGGATTAAAAGGTCGCGCTAAAGTTAAAAAGCCATTTCTTGCTACACGTCATAAGAAACTTCGCCGGAATTTTGCCAAAAAATACAGAAATTTCACTGAAGCTGGGAAAGGGTAATTTTTTCAGACGAAACCAAAATTAACCGTTTTGGGTCGGATGGAAGAGAATGGACTTGGAAAAAAACGGGGGAGCCCTTAAGAATACGTATCGTAAAAGAGACAGTTAAGTTCGGTGGCGGAAATTTAATGATTTGGGGTTGTATGGCTACAAAAGGCATCGGGTTGTGTCAGAGAGTGGTCGGAAGAATGACAGCAGTAGACTACATTTCAATTTTAGATAGAAGTTTAGTCGGAAATTTGGAAAAATGGAACAAAAATGCTTCCAACGTTATCTTCCAGGCATGATAACGATCCGAAGCATACTGCTAAAGTAACAAAAGCTTGGATTCAACAACGTGGGATTAAAGTCTTAGATTGGCCTCCACAGTCTCCAGACTTAAATCCCATAAAGCATTTATGGCAACACCTGAAACAAAAACTTGCGGAATACTCAACACCAGCACGAAATCTAGATAAACTGTACGACAGAGTTGACTCAGAGTGGAATGCAATTCCTTCAGAAAAGTGTGAAAATTTGATAAACAGCATGCCACACCGTATTCAAGCCGTTTTAAAAGCCAAAGGGGGTCACACGAAGTACTAAAAGGTAATTGATCCTTAAACTCACACAATTGATCAAATACTAATCTACCTCACTTGTAATTATTTTTCAGAAATAAAGATAAAGAACAAAAAAAAAACAGGAGAAAGTCTAATAAATACTCATTCTTGAAAAAAGTGTTTAAATTATTCTGTATACAGGGTGACTTACTCGAACTCCAACTTTTTAAAATAATTTTTTTATTTTTTGATAAATTTTATTGTGCCAAAGCAAAAAATGTTGGAAAATACATCAATTTTCGAATTGTATCAGTAGTTTTCAATATGTCCACCTTTGGCGCGAATAATGGCCTTGAGACGGCCGAAGAAAGCATGGCACTCTGCACGCAAGTGGCTCTGCGGTATTTTGGCCCATTCCCGCCGAAGTGCTTGTTTGAGGTGGTCCAAACTTTGGTATTTTTTAGTGCCAACCTTCATCTTCAAAATACCCCAGACAGAGAAATCCAACGGATTTGCATCCGAAATGAAGTGCGGAACATTGTTTTTTAACCAATCTTGGTTGACGCGCGCTTTATGAGACGGTGCCGAGTCTTGTTGAAATGTCCACTGTCTCCAACCGAAATGATTGTTTGCCGAAGGCTTCAATATTGCCTCTAAGACAGTTTCACGGTATACGATCGCATTAATTTTGACGCCACGGTCCAAAAATACCAGCGGAGAGCGACCATCGGCGGTTATGGCGGCCCGAACCATCACCATCGGTGCTGCCTGCTTTCTGGTGGCCGTCCGAAGGTGTAAATTTTCGAAAGACCTCTCTGGCAACTCATCAGAAAAAAACAAATTCGGCATCTCACCACTTTCGTGCAAGCGTAGCAACTCCTTCGTTCTTTCGACTCTAACTTTTTTATGTTGCTCAACGATATGTTGAGCTCACGAGCCATTTTTCTTCCACTTCGACGCGGATTTCGCTCAATTCGAGCCTTCATTTTCCGAACCATTTCTGCCGATGTTGCTGTTTTTTTATGACCACCTCCATGGCGTTTTGCAACGCTGCCAGTATCACGGGTTGAGGTGCTGGAAGGCTCTATCGATAGCTACTTGTGGTTTTCCAGCCAAATATAAAGCAATCACACTATCACGTTTGAATTCCATCGCGGATAAAAAATTTTCAATACAACTGAGACGCAAATCGTTTAAAAGGCTTGTAAATAATAAAATTATCTGTCATGTGTCAAAATTTGAGTTCACTCTCATGAACGGTTTGGAAATTATAGCAGTCTGAAGTTGGTTGCAATTCGAGTCATTCAGGGTGTAGATTTAAAACTAGGAAAAAGCTACATAATTGACTTCACGCAAAACAGTGAGACACTGTATGTACGAGTACATACATTACCCCCATCGTAATTTACATGGCTGACGGTTTACGGACAACCGAGCTCAAGTATTTTATTTTTATCTATCTCTTCTAAATACTCGTAGATGCATATCTGGAGTTGTTTTTGCAGATTCTAGTTGCAATTAGTAAGATTTGTCTTAAAGGAAATCACGTCGTTGCTTGTGAATGGGTGGGGAAATATCGAAATCATTAACATCTCGCATACTTTTTGAGATCTTAGTGCCGTTCTTATGAAATCTCTGGAAACTCTGTCAAAAAATGTTCTTATATCATTTAAATGATATGTAACATCAGACACAAATATCGCTCTGTCTAAAACTCACTCTTATATTCAGGTAGTATGCGACATTAGCTTCACCCACGAAAATTTCAGCTTATGTCTATAAAAAGTCATCATTATCTCGCCGTTTGGAGACGGCAAAAAACTATAGGTCCAACATGTAAAAGTGAACAATATAGCGTGTGCAGAGACAACTTCATAATTCGTACTCATCAATGGCCTCGTCGACCACCTCTTATCCTTTTTTGCAGGGTCACGTCTTTATCGAACCAGTGATTTAGTGGACATGGCTATCTGAATACCGACGGATATTATCTGCGCCTTTTTATAGTCTCTTGCCATCATTGATAATGGACTTCTGTGTTGCATTACCATTACGTTGTATGACTTTAAAATGCGTAATCGTGAAGTTTCCCGGGGTCTCTTGTGCTTGAACATTTCGATCTTAGACCGTATTTACAAAGCAGTTTTTGTAGTTGAATCATATTCGTATCTTCGCTGCAACAAGCTAGTAGTATCATTCGAAATGTAGTCTATTTCATTGGACGTTTATTGAAAATTAATTGAAGTTTATCTACTTCGTGACGCTGTTTTGTTAACGATATATTCTATTCGTTTAATTCTGGCGTTAAAATTTAAATTAAAATGAGAGAAACCTTCAAATATTTTATCATCCTTTTTCACAGTGCCCAGCACGCGTTAAATTATTTGGAAAGTGAGACAGAAAGGAAAGCAAAGATGTTTGGGCTCAGTGGGTATTTCGCTCCGCGGGTGGCATCCAACATTTAATTTAATGGGGAGACTAAATTATTAGTGTAATTGGACTTGTTGTTGTTTTCTATGCTACCACTCATCTTACGTGTTTTTTGTTGCCTGAAAAAAAAAATGTCTTTCTGGCGCGGTTGGGATTAAACGCCGAACCCTCTGATTTGTAAGCCAATACACGGCCACCCGGCCACCCACATCTTTAAGAATAGACCCATTAGCATCAAAATTTGGTAAGCTCTGCAGTTCGGTGAGGTGAGCGCTCGTCTGTAAATCGATTTGTAGACAAAGTTGTGACAAATACCTGCGCTAAGCATTCTACCGTACTTGTTGAAAGTATAATAGAAAGACTTTTCTATCTACTCGAAATGAGCACTGAAAAACTATTTGGCTTTCAATCCTAGCAAAATCTTTCTTTCACCCAAAAACAGTGTCCGTGATTACCATGATTATAAAAAGGTTGCATTACGTCTATATAAGTATAAAATCTAATTGGTAATATTTCTATTTATATAAATAAAATTTATAATAATAAAACATCGAATCCAATATTAAATATCGATTATTTACAAGTACATGTATTGGATATGTATATGCGAGCCTTCTACGAGTATAACACGCTTTCTGTAACGAAGCGCTTTTGCTGCATAGTTGTAAACCGCATCCCAGCCTTGATCACCGTTTAGGATGCTGATATCTTCACTTACTTCTAATACACACGAATCAACAAATCTCTTGCGGAATTCTTTGAGAATTGGACAAATTGCAATAAGGTGTGCAACGTCTTCTCTGTCCTTGAGAAGGTATAAAATTGGAAGGTCTGGTCGATGTGGTATAAAATGCAAGCTAAATAACCGAATAGTGATTTAAAAAGTAAGCTTTCTCTCTAAGGAAGATGGAAGATTCCATTGGATTCTGATGTGAGCGCAAATAAGAACTCAACCGTGCAGTGTTTTTATAATGCTCAAAAGGAATGCGGTCTTCTCCAACGGTCCTTAAGTAGTGGTGCTATTACATTTCTCTGCCTGTTTATAAATCATACAGCCTTCCAAAACTCTGCTGCTGATCTTGAAATGTTTACCACGTCAATGTATTTTTTTGCGTAAACGTCACTTTCTTTGTATAAAAAACACGTTTAAAGTCCCTGTTCGCTACTCCATAGAGTGTTTTGACGATGTCGGTATTGTACAGTCTAAGCAGCCTTGGAAAAACAAACGACTTATCTTTGGCTTTGGAGTATTCGCTATCGAACCACTTCTGTTTGTATTGTATGTTCTCCTATACTTCGCTGGTTCATTGGTAAGTTGAGCTTTTTTTAATGACTTCCGTTACTATTTGAATGTTTTGCAGGGTGTTGCCAGTATACACTCTTTGAAGATCCGACATTTAAACTTTTTTGATATATGTTTCGACTTTTGACACTCCGCACCAACTTCGGGAGAAGGTTTAATGACTTCGTGCTGCACGATATTTCACCCTGTACTTCGAGTGGCATGTGATCAGAAAATACCTCTGTGCCAATCTGGAAGCATTTTACTGGGGAGTTCCAATGTCCAGAAATAATAAGGCTGCAATCAATTACCGAGAACGCAGTTCCGCGACTAATGGTATAATTTTTTTTTTTTTTTTAAAAGAACTTAACCCTCAAGTCGGTATGAATACACTTATAATGCCTCAGCATGTGTTAAGTTTTTTTTGGAAAATGAGATAGAAAGAGAAAGAAAGATGTTTGGGCTCAGTGGTTATTTCGCTCCATGAGTTGCATCCAACATTTAATGGGGAGACTAAATTATTGTTCGTATTTAGGCAACCATTCATCTCACGAGATTTTATTTGCCTGAAAAAGTCTCTCGGCCACGGCTGGTAATGAACCCCGAACTGTCCGTTTGGTAAGCGAACATACTACTACCTGAGCCACGGTCACCCACATGGTATACTGTCCACAAAAATCGCCTTCGAATCTTCCTCTTAAAATACAAGAGCCGTATACGTCTTCCAATCCAAGAATTTTGGGTCCCCTGTTGCCGCAAGCTTCCTCTTTAGATTTCCGAGTCACATTCATAGTTGGTGGTTTACATACCACATTGATCAAAAACCACCGTGTGGCGCACCCATTTTTCCGATTTGAGTTCTGTTTTTTTTTTAAGTTGGTAAATCTGTTGTTGATATTCCCTCTAAATCCTAGCATCATAGCTTGACATTAGCAAAAGTTACGTAGCCAAGAGTACATCTATCTCTGTGTGTGTTGGCGATTTTTTACAATTTTAGAAACTCGTATTAAATTTTACGTAAAAAACGGCAACGATCCTCTAAAGAAAACTGTCGTTTCCCAGTGGCACGAGCGGTTCAAAAGCGGCCGTGAGTCAATCGAAGATGATGAACGCAGTGGCAGACCAACGACTTCGATAACCGACGAAAACATTGATGAAGTACGTAAAAGAAATGTTGGTCAATAACCGCAAATTAACCATCAGAGAGATAGCGTAGGACTTGAACATTGCCTATGGATCCGTCCAAGACATTTTGGTTAATGATTTGGGTTTTCGTCGTATAGCAGCAAAGTTGGTGCCAAAAGACCTCAATTTCATGCAAAAAAGAGACAGTGTTGACGTCACAAAGGAGATGAATTGCGAGGCTGAATCCGATCCCACATTTATCAAAAGGATCATTATTGGAGACGAGACGTGGGTTTATGAGTACGACACGCAATCCAGACATCAGGCAAGTGAATGGCGTTCACCAAATGAGCCAGGACCAAAACAACCACTTCGTTTTCAGTCAAAAAAGAAGGCAATGCTCACCGTTTTCATTGATTACAACGGTGTAGTGCATCATGAATTTTTGCCAGAAGGCCAGACAGTAAACAAAGAGTATTTTTTGGGCGTTATGAGACGTTTACGTGAAGCAATTCGCCGAAAGTGACCAGAATTGTGGGCAAAAAACTCGTGAATTTTGCACCATGATAACGCACCGTCGCACAGTGTCATCATTATTCGTAATTTTTTGACGGAAAATGCAACAAATACAACAGCCACCGAATTCACCTGATTTGGCTCCCTGTGACTTCTTTCTGTTCAATCGAGTTAAAAAACCACTACGGGGAACGTGTTTCAGCTGCCGAGAGGAAGTAATGCAAAAATCGCAGGAAGCACTGATGGACATACCGAAAACCGAATATAAAAAATGTTTCGAGGATTGGATCAAGCGCTGGCATAAGTGTGTTGCAGTCGATGGGGATTACTTTAAAGGGGAGAATATGGATTTAGATGAATAAACTTGTATTTTAAATTTTCTGAATAAATTCCGGGATCAAGGTGGTATATATATATTGGGTGGTCGTGGCTCAAGTGCTAGTGTATTGGCTTCAGAATTGGACGGTTCGTGGTTCAAAACCAGCTGTGCCCGAAAAAAAACTACTTTGAGACAGTCCTATCTTTCCATTGAAGACACCCATTATCATTAAGTCCGCTGGATCCAAAGATAAAAGTAGATGATTCAGTTTCTCATAATCACGGTGCCAATCACTGCAGTTTAGATAAATCTATACCAATAAGTAATAACTTCCTTATTACTTATTACTTCTTAAAAATATTCTATCTTCTTAAACTCAACAACCAACCATTTATGCATTTATGGAAGTCGTAAAACATACATGTCCACCACTGCGCTTTACAAATTTATTTGACTTTACTGCATAAATCCATTCTAATTCATAATTTAAAAATAAATAAAAGATAGATAAATCTAATCTCTCCTTTTTATAACACCTGAGTTTCAAACAGAACAAATAAATCGAAATTTTTTATATAGATACAAAATTCAACATATGTACATAAGTTTGTTTTCTAAACCATCCAGCAGGTTAACCTAAGATTCGTAGTTCAGAGAAAAAAATATCATCCTTCTAAACTGGTACTACATGACATAATGCCAAATCTTTTTGGCTCTTTGTAAAAGTGACATAAAGTCAAATTCTATCATTTGGCATTAGGCCAATTTAGCAACGTGACATAAAGCCCAATTTTCGTCAACTGGTTTTTTGGCCGTAAAACGTCGAAAAATGGATAAATCCTAATTTTTTTTTTTAAATGCTCCAGGATTATCTAAATTCAAGATTTCTAATAGTTCCATAGTTTTAAATGCAAAAAAAAACTGATTTTACGGAGTGTATGTCAACAACTGTCAGGCGAGCTCCTATGTCTTATAAGTACCTTCGGGCAAAGGAGATTTCAACTTCATGACCACAGGGTTTACCCACCCACGCGACTTCGTTTCTCCTTAGCGGAGGTTATGTCAACACACTGTCAGGCGGTGTCTGACAAAATGCAATAATTTTTTATTTTTTTTTTTATTTTTTGAGCATTCAATAAAACTATTGAAAATATTCATTTTTCTTATTTCTGTGATTTGTATTTATTGAAAAATAAATATTTAAAGTTGTTATAAAACCCTCCGTCTTAATAATTTTGAACTTTTAAAGGTGGTCAATGGAATGTTTGAAATTTATTCAGGTAAGGGTTTTTTCCCTTGAAAGTGACTTATGTTAAAGCCAAATTGGGCTAATGTCGCTTTATCAATGTGAATATAATCAGGCCGCTTTTTCCGCCACACTTTAACTCCTCTAGTCTGTCGTACCCTAAAACAATTTTTACATGCGAATTAATTTTTCGAAGACACATAATTGGCAGTAACTTGACCCTTCTCTGGCTCATGCTATATGGAATATCCTTGCAATCCGCATTGCGCAGAACATTCCAGGCCGCTTCCGGCGTTTTCAACTTTACTACTACAATTGCGGTACGTTGATTTCGACCAGCAATAGCATAGGAGGATCCTATATCAGTTTTTGATCCATTTTGGTCCATTGCCTTTTCTTTTAAATCGATATATCGCCTTCTGTACAAACGATGTTACATTCGGAGTTTTTTTGCATGAGCTTATCTAGTCGAGGTTCGAGGATTTGGTTTCGTTTTTTCAGCTGGCAAACTTTGTCGAAAATCCCATGTTTCGATTTGAAGTCAGCTAGCCCAGAACACAACAACTTTAAGTCGGCTTTTGTTGCCATTTCTTTGACGAGTTCCCAATTCTTCTCAACTAATATTTCCTTAAATTTTTCGATACTAATTCCTGTTGTGGGATTCATTGTTCGTTCGATTGGGCTTACACTGGAATTAGGATGACGTTTTTCTTCTTGCACTTATTGGGGTTAACTACATCTTAAAAGCTAGAACTCACTCAAATTGAACTGGATAAGTGGTGATAATATTTTTATATGTACATAGTTCACATTAAATTGTTTTCGTGTAAATATTTTCACGTACTATATTTTTAAACACTTTTTTCACTTGATTTCCACATCCACTTTGACTTACGATTACAATCAATTCTTAACCTCATGTTTACCATTCAACACTGAAGGATACAAGTCATACGAGTAAAAGTGCTTATAGAAAAAATATATATTGTATATTTTGAGCACAGGGATGAGAATTTGTTTCATATTTTCACTGTAGTTCTTCCATCCTTCTATCCAAGACCGGTTATACTTGCAAAGTACGTGTAATTAAGCCACTTTTAATATTTCTTGGAGGCTTACTCCCAAACTGTCGTTAAATACCCCTACTAACTCTGGTTGGACATTGTTTACATAGGACTACACATACATACATCTTCAAATCCTTATATCCACTCCTGCTCAAACCTATAACATACCAGGTGTGATCATAGACCTAGAGGATGGATTTATATGGGTTCTTGCAAGTTCATAAATTCTCAATGTACCACACATATCTCAAAAGGATCAAGGTCTACAAACATTAAATAACCCCCACTTTTGTTTATCGCTGACTATTTACTGCTAGCAGGAATTCGTAAATAGATAAAATTAATAAAAAAAAAAACTCTCAGGCAACCTACTGACATTAAACCCACTTCGCCGCAGCAACCACCCTCCTGAAAGCGAAGCGCTCGCTTAAAAAGTAAATCCCTACAAAGAACCCTTAAGTAGGTTCCTGCTGCAATTTTATATTTAATTCACTGACTATTTAGGTAAACAGAAGATACCATTGTGCCCTACTTAAAAGATTATTTTCAGTCCGTCGACGAAATGTACACAAAGCCCTCGAAAAACTTAAAACTGTTTATAAAGGTATAAAATAAGTTTTAGAATTAAAAGATGCTATCTTATCCTCTATCCGATGCTGCCCCCTTTAAAGTTTACGAAACGAGTTTCAAAATAAATGTCAAATTCGAATAATGACCAAATCAAATGACAGCTCTACATAATTTCCCTCATCGATTTATAAATGTGTATTTGCCAACAATTTGAATAAAGAATCCACCTTGTTGACCGCAAAACTCATCTCAACCACGTGATCTATAACCCCATTATTCCACCTCCTCTTCCCGTCAATGTAACAGCAAAGCAAACAAAGCATAAGGTCTCGTCCCGAAATTAGCTTCCTAATTTTATTAGCTCGTCCCTTTTTTATGATAATGACAATCACAAAGTGAGTGGGTGGAGAGGGTATCGGGTCTCGAATCGTGGAATACCTAAAAGGGAAAGGATGCGCATAGAAGTAAAAGAACGATGGCCGCGCGACGGTGGAGGCATTAAGGACGACGACAACGCATTAGACATACTGAATGATAACGAAGGTACACAATGTAAAAATTATTTAGATATCCTTTAACTTTTCGTTGTGTCGCTTTTGTCTTGTTACTCTTCTTTTGTTCTTCTTTCCGATGAGAACGGAAAAAACATGGCTTCGCGTAGCCCTTTCATGTCATTTCGTTCAACCAAATGTCATTCCTGATATTAAACCCAGTCATTTGTACTTAATTAGAAGGATGGTGGACATTAATTGTGCTTGGTTGCGAGGTCGAAGAAAGTCTGGCTTTCTGACATGAGTGGTAATTCATGAAACAGGATGAGAAAACGAGTGTGTAGAATGTACGAGTAGATGAACCTAGTCAAGGAAGACATGCACGACAATCCTGTATAACGTTGAATTTGTGCGGGTCGAGTTTTTATTTTTAAAAAAAATATTTCCAGCCTACTGTTTAGTTGAGAAACATTTCCAACTGTTCATGCGATGAGCTTTCGATTTATTTATTTCATTCTTCCTTGCTTTTCCCTTTTCTACAATACTAATTCAATTGAAGCTACTCGTACAATACTTTTTAATATTATTTAAAAGAAAAATGCAAATACGTATATATTTGAGTAAACTACACATATGGGAGCCATGGTGGTACAGATGGACCAACAAACTCTTTTCGGTATTTGTTAAAGATTATACAAGGCGGGTCTTTAGCTAGCTGCTTCCAGTTACACACCCCAACATGGTTGAGGTTTCCGACCACTTATATAGGGTCTTCATCTACTGCTCCATTGCTCTACGAGTACATGTCGTAGCCATCTCAGGCTGCAGATGTGCACTTTTCTGGATACGTCGATGTTGCTATAGAGATTAATGTGATACTAGGATCTTCTCTTCCAAAGCTGGTCATCGCAAATGGAATCACAAATCCTTTGTTAACGTTAATGCTTCATAGCGCAGGCCATAGAGCAGAACTAGGATGATTATGGATATTTTGTAGAGACACGAAAAGGCAATGGAGACAAAACCTTATTAGTCCTTTAACTTGATAGGCCGAAGAAACAGCGATTGACAAGTGTAACACTTCATTTGATTTGTGATAAAGTGTCATTTAAAGATAGAACAATGATACAAGACATTTTTTCTCAAAATTTTTTTTTTATTTTTCTACATAGTCTTCTTGTAACTCTACACACTTCTCCTAGCGATGCTTCCATCTCTCTAACCCGTCCAAATAGTACTTGGCGTTTTTCTCTGCAAAATAATTTTTCACGAAGGTGATTGCCTCCTCATTTGACGAAAATCTCTGTCCTCCGGGCGCAGTTTTTAGATGAAGGAACAAAAAGAAGTCGCTTGGAGCTAGTTCTGGTGAATAAGGCAGATGGTCAAGCAGTGCAAACAGTAATTCATGGATTTTCGCCATGGAAACCGCTGAGGTGTGAGACGGCGCGTTGTCTTGGTGAAACAGGATTTTCTTTTTCTGCAAATGTGGCCGTTTTTCCGCAATTTCTGCCTTCAGCTTGGCAAGTAATGATGCGTAGTATGCTCTTGTAATGGTTTTTCGTTTTTGAAGATAATCGATTAAGATAACTCCTTCACTATTCCATAAAACAGTGGCCATCACTTTTCCAGCCGAAAAAACAGTTTTTGCTTTTTTTGGAGCTGGCTCGCCCTTTGCAGTCTACTGTTTTGACTGAATTTTTGTTTCGGACGTATAATGGTGTATCCAAGTTTCATCTACAGTAATTAATCGGCGCCAAAACTCGGATTTATTGCGCCTAAACTGCGCCAACAGAGCATTGGAAACATTCATTCGAACACGTTTTTGGTCTAACAGCGGTCTAACTAACGGACAGATTTCTCATGCCTAAATCTTTAATTCGGTAGACGACTAATACCATTTGGTTAACTTTAGCAATGTTATCGTCAGTGGTTGCAGTTTTTGGGCGTCCCGAACGTTCATCATCTCCCAAGCTCTTACGGCCACTTTTAAATTCAGCTGCCCAAAATTTCACTGTGGTAAATGATGGTGCAAAGTCCCCATACACAGAGTCCAACTCATTTTTGATTTGCGTAGGCGTATTGCCTTTCAAAAACAAGAATTTAATAACAGCTCGACACTCAATTTTTTCCATTTTCACAAAAACTACTCACATCGACTCATCCAAATGACTGTCAACTAAAAACTGCGCTTCCAAAATGACTAAAACTTCGGTAAGTAACTGTGGAAAGATGCATAACTAGCATTCACTAGTTTTTATTGACGAATGCCGCTATCTTTATGTTGCGGTCGGAAACTTTTTAGGCAACCCACGTAGTCGATGTTTTGCTCCCTTTCTTGGTGACAACAAACACTTGATTTTGCCTTCGTTCATAACTAAACAGCATACGCGTATGGACGAAGACCGTGCGGCAACGGCTTATAGAATATTGCCCCAGTTCACTACCTACTTGTAAAATGCGAGGAAATCATATTCGGGCCCTTAAACACTTAAGCTGAGTCTGAGGCGCATTACCATCTAATAAGACCACCGAAAATGTGTTTGTGTTATTGGGTTCCCACCTCTGAAAACTACCGGCCGGCGGGGCAAAAGAAAAGTCGAATATTCATTTATACATTCACGCATACCAGTTCCAGTGAGAATAGTATTTTTTTTTTATAAATTAGTTAAGGTACCCTTAAAATGTTTGCACACAGCGCGGGCGGCGGAAATCTAGGGAGAAAAGAAGGAAAAGTACCGATGTACGTTGGTTTTATATGTCTGAATGTTATAATGACTAGGAAATAGAGAGCTCGACAGGGCATTCCACAAGCGAGTTGTTCGGCTTAGGAAAGAATTACGATATTTCAAAGTACGTCCGAAAGTGGGCTTGAGAGTATACTGATGAGCATTCGTAGCGAGACGTGTATTACGGTTAAAAGTTCGAAGGGGCGGAATGCTACTGGCGATTTCTATGAAGCACTGGTGGTGGTAATAGCAATAAAACAAAGTGAGACACGAGACATTTCGTCGGTGTTCGAGGGTGTCCATTGCCTGAGTGATATTGGTATCAGCTATGAGTTTTATCGCACGGTTTTGAATCTGGTCTAGCAGTTTTAGGCTCACCTGACCAGATTTGAGCATTGTATTCCAATTTTGGGCAGATGATATATATTGAGGCCAGATCAGAAGGGGAAAAGTATTTCTTACATCGTTTGAGAAAGCCTAGACATTTCGCAGCATTTTTGGCGACATCGAATATGTGGTCATTCCAACGTAAGTTGTAATTAACACATACCATATACCGAGAATGGAAAGTTTTTCGGTTTCTACGATGCAAGTGCCATCCATGGATAATGGCTGGATATTTGAATTTCGCTTTAATGACAGCAGACAGCATTGAGTTTTGGAAGCATTAAATTCCACTCGGTTGATAGTTCCCCAATTGATTATGCTGTTGATATCGGAATTTAATGAGCTTAACATACGTTGACATTCCCGTTCTACAGCCGAAGGGCAAGGGCGTAAAGGAACGAATCTGAAAAGCGGAGAATACTGTCATCAGCAAAGGAATATACTGGATTAGAAGTAGCAGACAAGAGATCATTAATGAAAATTAAACAGAGTGTTGGAGACAGAACGGAGCCCTGAGGCACCCCAGCATTTATTTTGTGAATGTCAAACTTGAAACCATCTAAGACAACTTGAATTGAACGTTCCGAAAGGTGATTTCTAATCCAGTGAAGAAAAGAGTCATCCATCCCAAAAGCACGCATTTTCGACAAAAGAGTCTGAAGGGGGGAGCACATCAACGGAGAACTTATCAGGGAATGGAGCGAACGTATGTAAAGGGTATTTTTTTTTTAGCGATTTAGTTTTTAAACTGCAAAACTGTTTCTATTGCAAATATTGTCAATTTGACAGTTGAAAGTTGATTCGTAGTTAGTACGGTTTGACATTTTAAGATAAATAGATTAACGCCAGAACAATGCGTGCAAATTGTGCATAATCCTCCATCAGAGAAAGATTTGGAACACGATGAATCGTTTTCGGATCACGTACACTCCAGTGGGTAATACGCATTCCCAAAGACGACAAACAGTGCGAACAGAAGAAAACCCAGAAGCCTTTGTTGAGACGCCCTTGGAACCATTAAAACTCACTATTTGGTGTGCTTTATGGGCTGGTGGAATCATCGGCCCATATTTCTTTAAGGACGATGCCGGACAGAATGTTACCGTCAATGGAGAGCGCTATAGAAACATGATTTCTGACTTCTTCGTTGCTCAGTTGATTGGCATTGACGTGACAGAGCTTTGGTTTCAACAAGATGGCGCAACATGCCACACGGCGGGAAACATTTGCTGAGCGCATAATGGGTCTGTGAACTGGCCTCCACGATCACGTGATATTACACCTTTAGATTTCTTTCTTTGGGGGTATGTGAAGTCACTAGTCTATGCCGATAAACCAGAGACGTTGGACGATTTGGAAGTCATTGCTGATATACGGCACCAGTTGCTCGATAAAGTTGTCGAAAATTGGGCTTCACAATTGCGCTTCATGCCCAATGTCATATTTAAATAAATTTAATGGCATAAAATTATCTATTAAATAAAGCTAATATCATAGACATTAACATTAGCTTGAAGTGTTTTATTTTATATTAAATTTGTATATATCTTTTACACAGGAGAAGAGTGATCACGGGGCAAATAAAAATATTCATATCAGAGTTCGACGGTTTTCAGGAGCTTTCAAGAAGTAAAATATTTACAGAATAACTTATTCTATCGAAACCTATTTCGAGCTCCTACGCGGCTCCCATTTATATGCGCATGCAAGGATGAAAGTTCTGAGGCGGCAGCTCACGCCGTGGAACCAGAATACAGAAGATCATGTTTTTGCCCGCAGTGTTTGTTATCAGTATTTATATAGGCGCATAATCTAACACCTGTATCGGATAAAGCCAGTTTCCCCTTGTGCTCGTGTTTCCAGAATTCTAGATAGTCGACAACGCAATATTATTAAACTCAACGGCAGTCAAGTCCGATTTGTCGAAGGCTAATCAACATACGACGTGATTTAATATCTTTGTCGATTTGGTGAAAGCGTTCCATAGTTTCCGAAGATCTTATATGGATATCGCTGAGATCTCAAAAAATATCTGGAACGTTTATATGGATGTGTGAATGCTATGAGCAATTCGAGTTCGAACCTAAAAGTGCACAAAGTCAGCGTACAAAGTCCTTAGCAAAATTTTCTAAAGATGGAGCGGAATAAGTATCGTATGATACTGCGAGTACCATGAATCCACTAGATTATTTCAATTTAACTTTCTACAACAGCTGTCTGCTGATTTTTTGTAGAATCCATCTTAGAACTTTTACAATTTAATCAATACAAATTCGAGTATACTATGTACGAATATGGTATATCGAATATAATTTACAATCGAAATCACTTAAGAACATACCTTTCGTCTTCCACAACAAAGCATCCTTCGCGCACGCGAATGTCCAGTAGCTGCTTTCAATCGAGTAAACTTCTTCTTCCACTGCATTTAGTAGTGGGTGACGCGCGTAACTCTAAGCTATTGCCCTTCCTCGCAAGCTGCGGGACTTCGGTGCCCGTTCAATTGGAGGTTCTTATCTTAATTTACAAATCCATTTAAACATTTTGTTGCTTTTGCTCTTATTTGGCGGCACTCCTATTCGCGATGGTGATGATGGTGATAATGATAAACTTTGCTTTCTATAATTTAAGGACATTGATTGATCGATGATGAAATGGATTGAATGCGTTGATTTTGTCGATCCCTAATTGGTTCGTTTTACTTCGATTTTATCCGGTTTGCTCATCGAAAAGCGGGTCATCTAGAAGAAGGATATCCGGACAAGATTGTGCTAAACTGTTGTGAACCTAAAATAAAAACAAAAAGAGGAAATAATTAATATTGCATAACATAACACAATTATGTTTTGATAAATCTTGCATAAGGCTTTCGAAAAAGGCAAAAATCTATTCTGGAATTGGTAAATCTCAAATGAATGGCTTTCAATAAACCAACGACCCACTGATACGATATCGTAAATGATATGATATAAATGAGTAGACATGGAGTAGTATAGAAGAGAATGACAAAGGATTTTTTTTTTTTTTTTCAATATACGAGTACTATATACAAGTACTCGTACTCGTATATCATGACTAAAGGAACAAGTGGCTAATTAAAGGATACTCTTTAGATATATGTACATGACGAAGCTACAGCCTTATGCACTTGACGAGACGGGATGAGGACCAAAGACAGAAGATAAGACAGAATATATAGACGCCGATGAGATGATAATGATGATGCCGCGCCAATGATGTCTAAGTGTTGTGATTGAAATAGCTCGTGTCGTTGACGTACATATGTAGATACGAGTAAATGTTAACAAACACAACACTAGCAAGAAAGAAAAAAAAATAATACATAGTAGAAAAACGAAATAAAAACTTAAATAACGGTTAACGTATACAACCCCAACCATATCGTCCTTGGGGTACAAGTAGGAGTTATCCGTATCTATCACAGACATGAGACATGTATTGATTACACTCTTCAGGCATGGAACTATGCATGCGATGGGGTTAAGAAGTTGAACGAGATTAATGTTATGTTAGTTTGGGAACACGTCATGCTTGAAAATAGTGTCAATACCACAGTACGGCGAGCATTATCAAATATAGCGTTGTTAACATAACATTATTTGTCAATCATTTTTAAGAACTTCTATGGAATACATATGTACATAAGTATGTACATAAGGAAACGCCATAAATACTAAATTGAATGACGTATATTATATAAGTAGTAGAATTGAATGGCAACATTTGAAATACTGTTGCGATGTCATCAAAGTGCCGTCTTCTACGCATATACTCGTAAGTTAAGTTTTAATTATTAAATTTAATTAGAAAAGTATTTGTTAGATCGGAAGCCGATCAAGCTTTATTTAAATGACAACATGACTGACATACTTAATTCTAATTATATTTATTTACACTTCCTTTTAAAATGTAGTTTGCGCAGGCGCAGGCACTGCGTCTGCAATTATGTTGTTCTGGGGAAACACCAAACGACCGTGTGTGCGCTGCATCCGGCGTAGTATTGATTTTTGTGGAAAAGAGTTCAAATTTATTTTGTGTTAACTTATATCTTAAATTTTCCCCGGTAACAATTTGGCATACAATTCATAAGTATTGTTTTCATTTTTCGCTGTACAAATAGCTGGATTACTTACATTTCCTTTTTTTTTTCAATTCAATTCAATTTTATTCAATTAAGGATGTACAAATAAGACTTAGTCTTTTACAGTACTTAAAACTATGTAAAGGACAAGAAATAGTCTGCTGTTGCATTTTTATAGAATATGCTCCAAAATAGCATTCTTAAATTGTATTGCTCCAATCATTAGTTTTGCTGTTGTGGGCAGAGAATTCCATAGTCTGGTGGCAAAAACGAACAAAAGGCGCGAGGAGTTCAAGTAGTTCGAGGATGGAGTTATAAGGCTGTATGTTCCAGGCGAACGAGCGAATTGAAGCTTCTCAGAAAGGTATGTTGGCGACTTGGTCTGAATAATTTTGTGCATGAAGATATAGCACCTAATATGCAAGAACTGTTGGAGCGTACAACCGAGGATATTTGTATGATAATTGGATATGTGGTCGTGCCGACGTGGCCCATACATGTACCTTACCATATCATTGAATGCCACAGTAAGTTTATGCTGAGATAGGAAGTCGAGTTTGCAGTACACTGCTGATGAGTAATCAATATACGGAACAAGTAAGGTTTTAACAAGTCTCAGCCCCGTATTAACAGGAGAAAAACTAGAGAGCAGCCAAAGTTTGCGTAGACCTCCGTAAATTCGTCCCACAGTGTAATTGATGTGGCTTACACAGGAGATGGATCGGTTTATCTTAAAACCCAGGTTGGTTACAGTCTGGGCAATTGCGTATCGCTGAGGTAAATGGGCGGCAGTAGTTCAGCATTGTGAAGTTTCTTAGATATTAAAATCAGCTGAGACGTTGCTGGGTTGAGGGTCAAACCATTACGTAGCGAACATTGATAGATTGCGGATAAATCCTCATTCAACCTGCAAACAAGATCCTCAACTAGACCAATAGGTCTAGATAAGTATATTTGCGCATCATCTGCATAGAAGTGAAGACTAGCGTTTGAGCAAGCTTTGGGTCATTAATAAATATGCAAAACAATATTGGACCAAGTATTGAGCCCTGTGGTACTCCTGCTTGTATATTCCTAATGGGAGAGGATTTGTCACCAACCACAACCCTTTGACAGCGATTACTTAAGTGATTAGTTATGAGACGCGCCGAACTTTCACTAAAACCAAAATACCTTCTTAGTTTAACAGAAAGGATTGAGTTGTTGACTGTGTCAAAAGCTTTTGAAAAGTCAAGGAGGCAATGTATAGTGAGGAAGTCCGAGTCATAGCTGATCCTTATGTCATCGAGAACTTTAACCATAGCTGTAGAACAACTATGGTTGTAGAACAACTATGGTTGGCTCGAAAACCAGACTGTACCGAAGCAAGAAGCTTATGATGATTTAGATGACTTGAGATTTGCTTGGCAAGAGCTTTTTCCAAGACTTTTGAAAGGCAAGGTAATATACTGATGGGTCGAAAGTCAGCAGCCAAAGTCGATTGTGGTTTTTTCGGGACAGGAATTACTTTAGCCAGCTTCCAACTTGACGGAAATGATGATGACGTAATGCAAAAATTAAATACGTGAGTAATTACACGAAGAATGTGGGTTAATACCATTTTGACAAACCGGATAAGAACTACATCCTCACCAACGGCATCTGACTTGAGTGAACGAATGATATTAATGACATTAACTTCCGATACAGCTTCAAAAACTGTGGGTGTTTCAGAAAAATGTTGAATGTTGGGAAAGGGAAAGTTATACACATGTGAAAGTTCTTGGAGTAAAGGGAATCTAAGAAAATCAAATGGAATCTACGTCTAAAGGTTAGTAGAATATCTAAAAACTTTAGTAAATATCAATACCTTAACAAAAAAATTTTTAGCTGTAGAAATATGAGGATATATTTTTCGTATTTTTTTATATAAAATTTGAGTTTTCAAACCATATAGTAATAATACGCCACCGTATGCTGACTTAAAACCTATCAGGGGTTACTCAGAAAAGTATTAGTTACTGAATAAAACAAGGTTTAGCTGCTACCTTCTGCTACTTTAGTTTTTATGGAACTTTTTGCATAAAAGAAATTGAAAAAATCAAGGATGATACCTGTATGATGGAAGCTAAATTACAATGTTATCCAGCCTCAGGTTTTTCTTTCACTGAAAATGAATCAGCAGTTAAATTGCAATCTCTATTAAATCATACGATTGAGCGCATTATTCTTCATCAAATGGAAGTTATAAAATGTTTATCTGAAAAACAACTAGAAAATTTAACCTTAATCGTTAAATGGGGCTGTGATGGTAGTTCGGGACACAGTGATTATAAGCACAAGCTCGATGAAAACGATGTTAGTGACGAAAGTATTTTTTTCACCTCTCTTGTCCCATTGCAACTTGTACACATAGACTCTACGACGAAGAAAACTGCAATAGTCTGGAAAAATCCAAGGCCATATCACCAAGATATTGTCGGCCAATTAAAATTCAGTGTGCAAAAGAATCAGTTGACTTGACGAAAAAAACAACTAATGACATTGAGAACCACTTATCTGGATCTGAATCCATTTGAAACTAATGTTGACGGGAATATCGTGCGTGTTAAAAATGATTTGTCCTTTACAATGATACGAAAGTAAGCAACTCATTGACAGATACAACATCTGCAATGCGTTGTTATCTGTGCAATTGTACACCAAAAGATTTCAACGACATAGATGCCATGCTTAACAAAAAAATTGTTTCAGATCACTTAAAATTTGGCTAATCATCTCTACATTGTTGGATTAGGTGTTTTGAATTTATATTACATTTGTCGTACAAATTAAAAATCGAAAAATGGCAGGCACGTAAGGCAGAGGAAAAAGAGTCGATTGAAAACGGAAAAAAAAAATACAAGCTGCCTTTAAAAAAGAAATGGGTTTAAATGTTGACGAACCAAAAGCTGGAAGTGGAACATCAAAAGATGGTAATACGGCTCGTATTTTTTTTGAAAAGTACCAACAATCTGCAAAAATAACTGGAATTGATCAGGATAATACATATACGAGTACATCGTTTTTTATTATACTGTAAGCCATATCAAGTGGACATGACATTAATTCGGACAATTTTAGACAGTAGACTGTGAAGTTAGCTAGAATGATTGTAGAAAAGTATGATTGGTATTACATGCCAACTTTAGTGCATAAGCTATTAATTCATGGCCTAGAAATCATTCAAGATTCAGTTTTACCTATCGGTCAAATGTCATAAGATGCACAAGAGGCCTGCAATAAATTTTATTCGATCTATCGCTTGAGCTTTGCTAGAAACTATCGTCAAAAAACTATGGAGGATGTGTTCAAAAGATTTTTAGTAGCTTCTGGCCAAACATTTCTAGTTGTAGAAAATTGCCAGCTAAACGGCTAAAATCTTTATCAGCAGATGTTATTAATTTGTTGTCGTCTCCATCTGTTGATAAAGAAGAGGAGCAGGACAGTACTGATATTAGCTCTGCCTCTGAGTCAGAGACAGATGTAGATGCTTATGACCTTGATGATAATGAAAATTTTTTTATGTAATTCTTCTTTAAAGGAGGAAATACTTTCCAATTTTATAATATTAGAGTATACGTTTTTTAAATACTTGTACAATTCGAAACTCTAATTTCGTGTATAACCTATAATTTTAAATTTTATTAGAAATTTTTGTGAAAACTTGAAAAATGTTTGTTTTAGTACATTTATTTAGTATAAATGATGATCAGGGACCTTGAAAACCCCCGAGTACAAGGTTTCAGATCGATCCATCAAGTTTTCGAATTATGGACACAAAATTGACGCCATATTGGATACGCCATTTTGAATTTCGTAATTCTGACAACGAATTCGTGATCAGTGACCCCGAAAACCCCCGAGTACTAGGATTTAGGTCGATCCATTAAGTTTTCGAATTATGGCCGCACTGTGAGACGGTTCGTCTGTGGTTTGAACTCGATTCTGCGGGGATACCAAACCGGCTTTCCCGGCTTCGACTAGAATCTGAGCCAGGAAAACATGTATTTGGATCTTCATCAATGGGTGCAGAACCTTAGAAGATGGACATCTCAGACTATTTGGACTATTAAAAACCAAAGACTTTTGAGTGTTATGTGAATTGCCATCATAGATGTCCCAATCGGATTTCATAATATCTTCCATTAACTACTCCGTGGCAAATAAGACCGTAAGTAGCCATTAGTTCTACGAGCAGAAAATAAGATATAGTTGCATAGACACCCTGAATGACTCGAACTGCAACCAACTTCAGACTGCTATAATTTCCAAACCGTTCATGACAGTGAGCTCAAATTTTAGCACATGACAGATAATTTTACTATTTACAAGCTTTTTAAACGATTTGCGTCTCAGTTGTGTTGAAAAATTTTTATCCATGATGGAATTCAAACGTGATAGTGTGATTACTTTATATTTGGCTGGAAAACCACAAGTAGCTATCGTTAGAGCCCTCCAGCACCTCAAAGTGAATAAATCATTTGTGTCTCGAACCATAACATAGTTCGTTACCGTGATAATGGCAGCGTTGCAAAACGCCATGGAGATGGTCATATAAAAAACAGCAACATCGGCAGAAATGGTTCGGAAAGTGAAGGCTCGAATTGAGCGAAATTCGCGTCGAAGTGGAAGAAAAATGACTTGTGAGCTCAACATATCGTTGGAACGGATACAACACATACTGAAAAATGAGCTTGGGCTCAAGCCATTGAAGTTCCAAAAAGCATACGATCTTACACCGCAACAGAAAAAAGTTAGAGTCGAAAGAGCGAAGGAGTTGCTACGCTTGCACGAAAGTGGTGAGTTACCGAATTTGGTTTTTCCCGATGGGTCGCTATTTGTTATGGAGCAATGTGTCAACAAACAAAATGACCGAGTTTACTTGCCAGAGAGTTCCTTCGAAAATTTACACCTTCGGACGGTCACCAGAAAGCAGGCAGCACCGATGGTGATGGTTTGGGCTGCCATAACCGCCGATGCTCGCTCTCCGCTCATATTTTTGGACCGTGGCCGTGGCGTCAAAATTAATGCGATCGTATACTGTGAAACTGTCTTAAAGGCAGTATTGAAGCCTTGGGCAAACAATCATTTCGGTTGGAGACCGTAGACATTTCAACAAGATTCGGCACCGTCTCACAAAGCGCGCGTCAACCAAGATTGGTTAAAAAACAATGTTCCACACTTCATTTCTTCGACACAATGGATTGCAAATTCTCCGGATGCAAATCCGTTGGATTTCTCTGTCTGGGGTATTTTGAAGGCGAAGGTTGGAACTAAAAAATACCAAAGTTTGGACCACTTCAAACAAGCACTTCGCCGGGAATGGGCCAAAATACCGCAGAGCCACTTGCGTGCAGCGTGCGATGCTTTCTTCGGCCGTCTCAAGGCCATTATTCGCGCCAAAGGTGCACATATTGAAAACTACTGATACAATTTGAAAATTGATGTATTTTCAAACATTTTTTTGCTTTGACACAATAAAATTTATCACAAAATAAAAAGATTATAGCATTTTATAAAAAGTTATATGTAGTTCGAGAAAGTCACCCTGTATATCTTATACATATACATTACAATGAAATCAAAGTAACTAGCCATCACCAGCCTACGTGGCTGAGCGAGCGGTTAGTGCGTTTGCAACCATTCGCAATTATCCTAATATATGTAAAAAGTTCAACGTCTGTACACGACTGTATCTGTAGAAGAGGACCATGAAACAGTGTACTATATGTACTTAGTTTTGACATGCCAGCCAAACGTACATCTGTGCAGGATAAAGCTTTGTTTATTATTTTATTAATATGTAACAGGAATTAAGTAAATATCAGAAGCCAACAATTTTTTTGAAAAATCTACGTTACTACATATGATACTCGCACTTTGGGCAAAATAGTGCCATCAACCGACTTTCATATACTCGTATATTCTTTAAGTTAATAATTAATCTATTGCAAATACGTCGGCTTCCGTTTAGAAGGTACGCCCAAGTAGAAAGTATCATACCTTATTTTAAGTGCGTAATTGAAGGCAGTAAGCCAAAACAACTACCTAGATATTATTTAATTTTATACGAATTATATCCTTCTTCTCTATTTTTTTTTTTTATAATTTACGTGCGCCTAAGGGGTTATGATACCCTTTTACTGTTGCCATGGCGCGGGCGGAAAGATAGAAGGAGGTGAAAGGAAAGCATTGTTGTGATGTAGTGGCTTGAAACTCAGGTGTGTTTGGTTTCGATATTGCGTCTCCAGGGGTGGGAGTCCGAATAGGACGGAGAGATTTTCTTCACTCGAAATGATTCAGGTTGTGAATTTTAAAGGTTATTTTGTGCTTGAAAACTCTACAACAGCCAAATCTACGTGTCAGTGTTATGCCTTCACACGCAGATTTTTCCGACCGAGTTCCAATTACACAAATGAAAACTTTGTGGTGGGTAGGATTCGAACCTTGACCCTTCGAGTGAGAAGCGATTGCTAGTACCACTACACCTCGGCCACCCCTTTTTATCTTTTCTATCTTCCACAACGAATAATATTTATTAATTTACCAGATGATATTGCGTTCAAATGTTTCATCGTACAACTATTTTGAGTGCAAATCAAAAACGACCTCAAACCATTAAAGGTTCGCCGCTTTCAATCGAACCTTGCAATTGTAACTATTAGGATACAGAAAGTACATCAAACTTGACTACATCGTTAGAAACAACAACTTTATTAGGTAGATTCTATTGACGGACGAATCGAAATTCGCCAGCGATGCAATCACTAATTTCCACAATTTGCATACTTGGGCAGAAAGCAACCCTCACTCCAGGGAATATTGGGTAACAAGCTGATCGAACCCTTCCTCCAAGGCTTAATTCGAATCTCTACCTACCAGAAGCATAATTTGATACATCACTGCAACAAAGAACAACCAGCCATTGTGTACCAGCAGGATGGCTCCTCGCTCGCTATGGCCATGCAGTTAGAGAGTGGTTAGATCGCGTCTTTGAAAATTCTTGGAAACTGCGGGGTAGATCCATTCTGAGGCCTCTAACGTCTCCGGCGTTAACTTCAATGGAATTTTATTAATACAATAACAATATTGGGAAACTAGAACCATAGGGTTGACGCGAAAGTTCTAGAAAAATTGGAAAGAATGGGCATTGTTAGAACCTTTCCAAGACGAGCTCTGGTGTGCATACAAAGAATTGGTTGCACTTTGAACAATTGATATGAAACAAGGTTTAACAAAAAAAAAAAATGCGCAATCATTATTTAATTTGTTTATTTTCCAAAAATTTTCAAGAATTTTTAATTTAATGTTTTCTCTCTGTCAATAAGTTGGCTTATCTTGACAACTACTGGCGTAAGGTAAAATGACCTCATGTTTTTTTTACCTGTAGATACTAGTTACAGGTTTCAAAGTTGTAAAAAGTTGGGGTTAATAAGATATTTTTCTGAAAAAAATGATGACCAAGTCAAAATTTATGTTTTAAAAAAAAAGAATCTTAATCTTCAATAACTTTTGACACATTAATTTATGGGCAACATTTACTTTGAAACAATTAAAGTACTCATAGTTAGAGTTTAACGATACCCCATTTGCTAAAATTTAAAAGATGTTATTTTCTATAGGAATCAAAACAGGGACGGCTAAGGCTTTGCTTAAAACTTCTATATCACGCGGGTGATGCATTTTCGACCCTCCTCCCCAGCTATAAGATTTATTTCTCAAAATATGTCAAGGTATCTGCTCCCAAAGTTATTTCTTAGCACATTCCCACCAAATAAACGTAATTTGTAAACACAAGTTGCCTGAGTCTGAGCCACATTGTCCGTACCTGCTCATGAACCTTCACTAGCAGACAAATTAGCAAAACCAACATGCATCCTTCATTCAACATTCTCTATTCTGGACACACTCATCATCTATTAATCTTCCAAAGGCTACCATCCTCGTCTCTCTGGAGATTACAAGGGTTGGCCCACTTTGAAAGATCTCTTTATCGCGTTAATTCAGATACGCCGCTGACCAGTTCAAAAAAGTTGCAATGGCCAAAGTATTTTTGTATGTAGTTAACATTTATGTTTGAAAGATGTTAGAAACATGCTTGGACAAACACACATCCAACACAGTTACGAATTGGCATTCATAACACATGCATCCTTGTTCCCATGGATCTATGATTATCCCATGAAATTAAGTCTTCACTGGCAGGAGTTCACAGAAGAAGAAAGTTTGCGGCATTCCCTCTATCGATGGATCTGCAACTAGCAAAGGCTGCTGTTGCATTGGACGGAAATCGCATGAAGCGTATAAACCTATCGACGAAAACAAAACCAGCGGTTCTTCTACCCACACCCGATGTCCGAATAAGGTCCGTGCTACAACCAGCCAAGGTCATAGTCGAGGGCTACGGGAGTCGACTAATACGTTGAATATTCGCTAAGAAGTAACTCTGGTTATGTCGGCGCTGTAACCAGCAAAGTTGCAGCTCGTGTGTACGGATTTCGGCGGAAAACCCACCTCCAAGAAAGCCCAGAAACGGCAAAGTGCACGAGACCGATTTGAGAATGCTAGCAAGTGCAAATAGTGTGTCCACCAATTGTAAGAGCTAGCCAAAGCAAAGAATCTTTGCATTCAAGCATGGGGTTACGACATGGAAAACGGAACTGTAAGAGTAAAGTGATCCACGCAGCAAAGTCTACACTAAGAACTTCTTAGTTTTCAGGGCACACAACTCTGAACTCTGCACTGAAAGTGGATCTACTCTCACAAGGAGCGAAATAAGGATGGTTCTTTTCTTGCTATCGACTTAGATAAAGCTTCCGTCAAGACCATTAAATCACGTGCCTATCTGCACCTTGGAAGGTTTAATTTCCACTTTGTTTCCAAATAAGTGCAGATAAGAGACCAACTAAAGCATTTGAATGTCTTAAATCTTCATATGGTCCATTTTTGATTTTATGAAGCTGAGAAATGAACTTTTTTTTTAAATGTTCGCAGTTCAAAACTGTTTCCATAAAGGTTATACCTCATATGATCGATAATTTGGAATTAAAATAAATTCGCTAATCTTTAAATTATTATAACAATACCAACATCGAGTAGCTCCGTTGAACGTTCTTTTTCCGTTCTTAAGCGTACTAAAGTCATAGCAAAGAATAAACTGCTGGATGAAAGATTATCAGCTCTTGCAATTATTTCTATTGAGAAATCATTTCTTAAGGAAATAAAAACCAAAAATGTATTCTATGACAAAGTGTTGCAAGTTTTCTTGGCCAAATCGCGGCGAATTTTTATACCATTAAATGGCTTTTGCACTCTAAACAACAAAAACTAAGAATTGATAATTTTGCTGCTTCAAAAAAGCATAGTCAACACCCTACTGAAAGCACCAAAGTCATGGTTTAACCCACTGCTTTTGAATTTCAATCAGTGGAATCCTACGATTTCCTCAAAATTAGACGTTCCTCCAGTTCCTTTTCATAGACAATTTTTGAGTGCTTACCTGCTCTTATTCTGAGCAGATTTGTAGATCAAAATTTTTGCGGTTACTGTCTTTGAATTTTTGAATTGAATTTTTGTGGGCGATCTTTTAGATCCACAGTCGGGCTCTACATCGAGTGGAGGTCCGAAAATTTTAGAGACTATACCATATTTGCACTTGTAAAAGTGCTCATAATATGTTAAGTATCTATATGTTGGATATAGATAGATACGACTTGCAGCAATTAGCGCGTTGCCGATTTGGTTGGCAATTCTATCCCCTGTGTCACTTATCCCAACGTTACGTAAACCTGCAAGTGCTATTAACTGTAAGCTGTTATCTGTTGTCTTTTCACAATAGCATTACTTCTTTACTACTCACCAAAGATATCTTACTTAACGATTTTAATGTTGGATGTTGGCATCATATTTCAGCCTGCATCTCTATGGGTCGGAGGGTGTTAGATGTAAGACTTAAGAATTTAACTTCAATGAACAGCAGGGTGATCCTCTACGGTTCATAATTCTGAAACTTTAATTGATTACCTATTTACTTTAATTTAGGCGGCTCTACAGTCTAGAGCGAAACTGTGTCTTAACTTCAAGATTCAAAAGATCTTTCTTTATCTTGCTGTTCCTCCGGATTGGACTGGAAGACACTTCATTGGCTCAACATGAATGGTAGTTCTTTTAACTAGTCCAATGTATAACTCATATAGTTCGGTGTTGTATCTTATTCTCCGAATTCCGTTTATACGCTCGGAACCTAACATCACTCAAATAACTTATCGTTCTGAGCACGGGTCAATCTTCCGGGTCATTTAGTGTAATTGGGCCGATAAGCGTCTTATAGAGGGCTTTCTTCGTCATTCGTCTAAAGACACAGCGATTGACAAATTCGTTGTTTAACGAACAAATTTCGTCACCTCAAAGTAATAGTTTGCCACTTTGACGTGCTGTCCGAATCGTTGATGTTGGGTGTCCTTTCTTGTTGACAGCATATATTTTGTCGTCTTCGCTGTTAAACATTCTGTAGGGATTACATCCCTTCAACTTTGCTTCTACTATTTAGCTACCATCATTATCTCTGCACTCTTCTGTTCGAAATGTGCGGCAATGGCAAGTTCTTTTTATATTTTTGTAAAACTGTAGAACATGATTTCTGTAGAAGCATCTCTCCATGGCCTCGATCGAGTGTTTCTCCGTTTCTTTCTTGTTATTCCTGTCATTGCCTTTGATTATTGAGTCATGAGCAGCTCTTGACGTTTTTTTTCCAAAGCCAACTTGTACGCCTCTTGTTTTACTAAATGCAATCTTCATCAAACAGGGAGTTGCGTTGTAGCGGTCAGGTGAAACACTAGTCTTCTGCGCTTGAGGAGGATTAGCTTTCATTACATATTTCAATTGTTGTAGGTGCTTACCAATGTAAACAGAAAGTACACCATTATACTAAATCATCTTTCATAATTATCTGCTGAAATCTTAAACCGCACCTACTTCTTTCCGGGTTCCCATAAACACTCTTTAATCAAGTCAGCTACATTAGTCATTGTTTATAACTTTACCCGTATGCTACCTCCCTACTATTGAATTTTTAAAGAAAACCTACCTCTCACAAATAAAATTACATTTATCGTTTGTTTTCATTGTCCAAAATTGCCCCGTCCAGTCTATTGCACGAAACGTGTATTGATAATTCCAAAGCTTAATATTTAATAGTCCAATAACATATCATTTACCGGTGTACACAATTTTATTACACACCACAACAACATTATATCGAATTCATATCCATATCCCATATTCAACGAACTTCAGGGCTTTCCGTGGCAAGTATCCACTCAAAAGCCCATAAATCCCAGCACAACAAGAATAAAAATGGCTCTTTAATAATTTAATTTGCCCCACTAGAAACAAAAGTGGCGGTAGAAAAATACATACATAAACCAAAAAAAAACCACAGGCGATTTTTATCAAATACAAAATCAACACGCCATGAATAATGAATATTAGCGAGCACAAAATGAAGCCAAAGCTATACAAAAAGGGTAAGTAGAAGGTCCCCTCTGCAATCCTCCCTGGGAGAATGATTCAAATGGGCAGTAAACTGGAACTACAAACTCAGAAATTGGCGTCTGACCATAACCTAACTCAAACATTTCCTATTTGTAATCCAAAAATTTCCGAAAATTTATTTAGATTTCTTATGATTACTGCGGGCATAAGAAGGATAGTTGCTGTGCTCGTATATTTGTTCATACGGATACAATGTATAGTCTGAGATTATGAGGTTTAATATAGCGGGAATAGATTCCAATTAGTATGTAATATCTCAGGAATCCAACAGCATTATTAGGACATATAGTATAGCCAAAAAACAGTCAACCCCCAAGGGGCATCAGTTCAGTAGAAACAACAACAAATGAAAAAGCCGCAACTGTTATACACGATTTCTGAGGGTCCTATTGTTTGAATCGATTCAATTCCAGAATAGCAGCAGGGCTCTGGCCCGGTCGTTACCACTATCATACCCCTCTGCCTCTGATGATGATGCATGTTGCTGCTGCGACCGCATTGGCATTTGGCACAATTTTTCTCTGCTTTACGTTTTGAGTTTATATGGTATGTCACACAACCATTCTATCCTTTATTTATTTTTTTTATTTTTCTGCTTCCTCCCATTTTTTTACTGTTGGTGTACGAGGATTTGTTGATTTATAATTTGCTTCAGCAATTGTTCAAATTGGGTGCGGAGGGAAGCACAATAAAAATAAAACAGAAAACAATTTCTATGATCGTAGAAACTGGAGTAAATGGAGTTGATAAAGGATAATCCTTAACGTTACAAAAAAATAAAAAATAAAACAATAATTGTAGAAAAACCGTTTGTTTGGAATTTAGAAAAAATCTATTTTTCAATCAAATCTTTTCAATGGTTTAATTGAAATTATGGGCATTTCATAAGCGAGGCATACGGGTTAGGAACGAATCACGATATTTTAAAGTACGTCCGAAAGTGAGCTTAAGGTTATACTGGTGAGCATTCATAGCGAGACGGGTTTTACGCTTAAAAGTTTGTAGGGGCGATTAGTATGGAGCACTGTTGGTTAAATAGGGGTACACGGGACAACTTGAATTCCAGCAGGGAAGAATACCTCTTCAGAAGAAGGGGAGATATACCATTTGGAACCAGCGGATTTGTGTATGCTAAGATCTTTAAGTACTCTTACTACAACACAAAGGCGAAATTGGATTTTTCTCATTGAAGATTCGACGCAGTCAAGTGTAGGCAGAGACAAAGCACAATCTGGGAGTGTTGAGCTGGCCGCAGGGCATGCAGCAAGAAGATTGACCTTGTCCAAAGAGCTGACGGCTGGAATGTCATTATAGATAAGCGTTGGAGATAGATGATGAGACAGAATTTCTAATATTTTTAACTAACGACCAAAAATGTGTACTAACTTTGCGACATTGTGGCATTTTTCGCCTCAGTTTTTGGTCGTATTGAAATTTCACATGCTTAAGGGATTAGGGCACTCTATGATCGATTTTTTTGTTGATGATGATGGCCGCGAAATATCTCGAAGTACTTGTTTTTCAAAGTATAGTACAAAGCCGCCAGATAGGCAGCGGACTTAACTTAAAATTTTAAACGGGTTTATCTCAAAACTGCATTTTTCAAGTTGGCCGCACCCAGAACTTGAACAATTTTCAACCAATTCACTTCAAATTTTAACTAGATATAAAACATATTGTTTAAACAAGTACGTAGGATTTTTTTTCTATATGGCATAGTTCATTTGTTATTAACAATTTTCTGACGATTTTTCTGCGAATTTTGCAAGTTTGACTTGGGAAATGCGCCATTCGGCCAAAAATCAATAAATCAAAAAAATCCTACGTACTTCTCTAGCTGTTGTTATGTACAATAAAAAAAAACTCAAAATTTACAGGAGCTGTTGATACGGCCGTAGACCCTTCTAAGAAAGAGAGGTCATCTGAGAAACGCTGCACAGCCGCCATTTTAACTGTAAAAAATATGTTTTACAGTCAATCATATATACAGGGTCTTCCAATAGAGACTTCCCAACTTTGACAGTTGATAGCGTTGAAGTTACATCTGTCAAATTGGCTTTCATTTATTCAGTCTATTTTGCCAAATCACCATGGACGGATATAGCGTTCAACAACACGTGCAAATGATAAAATTGTTTTATCAAACTGGGTGTTCTGTTCAGGCAACGTTCCGCGCGCTTCGCCCATTTTACGGTCGCTATAAGCGTCCAACCGAGAGGACTATTCGCATAAATTTGAGTACATTGGTTCAGTAAACTATAAACCAACACCCGTACGTCGACGAAACGCAAGATCTGCCGAAAACATCGCCGCTGTCCGTGGGAGTGTGCAGGAGAATCCGAGGCATTCGATTTCACGTGGCTCACAAGAACTCGGCCTTTCGCAGATCACATTTGCGTCTTGATGCAAATGCAACTGACCAGGAGCTGAAGGTAAACGAGCATAGACATCGACGTATGTTCGCTAAATGGGCTCTGGAGCAGTTGGCAACTGACCCTACTTTCATCGAAAAATCATCTTCAGAGATGAGGCCTATTTCTGGATGAATTGGTATATCAACAAACAAAATTGTCGAATTTGGGACGATATCAATCCACATGAGATCCAAGAGCGTCCAATGCATCCCGAAAAGTCACTGTTTGGTGTAGATTTTGGAACAACGTTGGCCAGGCCATCACCGTCAACGGCGAGCGCTATAGGTCGATGATTACCAACTTCTTTTGGAATGAATTGGATGATATGGGTACCAACGACATGTGGTCTCAACAAGACGGTGCTATGTGCCACACAGCTCACGCCAGATTGGAAATTCGAGGGAAGGGTCATCTCACGTGGAGGCGATGTGAACTGGCCACCGAGATCGTGCGATTTGACCCCGTTAGACTTTTTCTTGTGGGGTTTTCTGAAGTCGTAAGTCTATGCGAGTAAGCTACAAACCAGAGCGGCCCTCAGAGCCAATATAACGCATGCCATCGGTCAAATTCAGCCTGATTTATGCGCCAGAGTCATAGAAAATTTCGGATGCGCACCACCTAGAGAACGATGTTATATTCCATACATAATGGCATCGATTGGCCTTTCAAAAGAAAGCAAAATTTCGATGATATCTCACTCACACTTTGTTTTATTTAAATTTAAAGATAGTAAGCACTTAATGAAAGACCCTTTATCTATGTACAATAAACTTCTAACTTTGTAAACTCAATTTATTTTATATTCTTCCTGAAAAAAAAATGACGAAAAAGCCTATTTTTACGGCCTATAGCCTAACCCCTTAAGAAAGACATTCTCATTCCTGCCTCCTTTGGACTTTTTTCGGTTTTCCTCTATGGATTCGATCTTGAAGGGATAAATGATCTCATTCCAAAGAGAATAGTGTCTGTGATCATATCAGCAGTGGCATCCACATCATTATCGAGGAAACATAATGAGCAGTTAAAATACCTAAAGAAGGTGTTATGTCCGCTCCAGTTGACTTTCTCGTACCATACGGTTCTTTTAGGAAACTTTCTGTGTGGTCGATGTACGAAAAATTAGCATTATTAGAGGGGATAGCACATTGACCTTGTATTTGTCGGGGTGAGAAGTTAAAAACAAGTCCAGGGTGTTGGCGGTATGACTATCAACGTCTGGACCCATTTACAAGTTGAGTCGCGTTGTTTTCCGCAGCGAATATCTCAACACATCTTCCCTCGGGTGTTATCTGTCCTGAATGTCGAATCCACCCAGAATTGCGTATATTAAAATTGCGCGTATTAACGATTTCAGTATGAGGATGCAAGGGTACAATTCTGTGAACTGACAGCGCGTCAAAATTGATAAAGATCGGATTGCTATCCAGTATTGGGCTTCTGTAAATAAAGTGGAGAATTGAATTCCGGATTGGAACAGAGTAGACTTTGGTGAGCTTATTACATCACTACTCACATAAATGGCGAGATCGCGGTGAAAGAAGAACTAGTTCGTAGACAAGTAGCTTCAGATCAGAGTGGTCTGAGAGGTTTGGGCAGGAATACACCTGTGTTTCACTAAGTGCTGGTCTGTATTTACAGACGTGGACGTAAGCAGCCCACGAATATTTACTATATCTACTCTAAATTCCTGAGCCATTATAAAAAGCTATCACCAAGATACAAACACCGACGATACTAAGCAAGGGTGCGAAGTGAAAATTCTGATGTTGATATACCGAATCACATTCTTGTAGGTGTTATGCCCTTACAACAATAGAAGAAGGAATTAACTACAAAATCCGGACTCACAACCCGCTATCCATCAGTTCTTACATACACCCTGATTGACTCGAACCGCAACCAACTTCAGACTGCTATAATTTCCAAACCGTTCATGACTGTGAGCTCAAATTGTGACATATAACAGATAATTTTATTACTTAAAAGCCTTTTAAACGATTTGCGTCTCAGTTGTGTTGAAAAATGTTTATCTACGATGGAATTCAAACGTGATAGTGTGATTGCTTTATATTTGGCTGGAAAACCACAAGTAGCTATCGTTAGAGCCCTCCACCACCTCAACGTGAATAAATCATTTGTGTCTCGAACCATAGCTCGTTACCGTGATACTGGCAGAATTGCAAAACGCCATGGAGGTGGTCATAAAAAAACAGCAACATCGGCAGAAATGGTTCGGAAAGTGAAGGCTCGAATTGAGCGAAATCCGCGTCGAAGTGGAAGAAAATGGCTCGTGAGCTCAACATATCGTTGGACCGGATGCAAGACATACTGAAAAATGAGCTTGGGCTTAAGCCATTGAAGTTCCAAAAAGCACACGATCTTACACCGCAACAGAAAAAAGTTAGAGTCGAAAGAGCGAAGGAGTTGCTACGCTTGCACTAAAGTGGTGAGTTGCCGGATTTGGTTTTTTCCGATGAGTCGCCATTTGTTATCGAGCAATATGTCAACAAACAAAATGACCGAGTTTACTTGCCAGAGAGGTCCTTCGAAAATTTACACCTTCGGACGGCCACAAGAAAGCAGGCAGCACCGATTGTGATGGTTTGGGTCGCCATAACCGTTGATGGTCGCTCTCCGCTCGTATTTTTGGACCGTGGCCGTGGCGTCAAAATTAATCCGATCGTATACCGTGAAACTGTCTTAGAGGCAGTATTGAAGCCTTGGGCAAACAATCATTTCGATCGGAGACCGTGGACATTTCAACAAGACTCGGCACCGTCTCACAAAGCGCGCGTCAACCAAGATTGGTTAAAAAACAATGTTCCACACTTCATTTATTCGACACAATGGATTGCAAATTCTCCGGATGCAAATCCGTTGGATTTCTGTGTCTGGGGTATTTTGAAGATGAAGGTTGGCACTAAAAAATACCAAAGTTTGGACCACTTCAAACTAGCACTTCGGCGGGAATGAGCCAAAATACCGCAGAGCCACTTGCGTGCAGCGTGCGATGCTTTGTTCGGCGGTCTCAAGGCCATTATTCGCCCCAAGGGTGGACATATTGAAAACTACTGATACAATTTGAAAGTTGATGTATTTTCAAACATTTTTTGATTTGGCACAATCAAATTTATCAAAAAATAAAAAAAATTATAGCATTTTAAAAAGTTGGAGTTCGAGTCATTCTCCCTGCATATTCAATCACTGCCCGTGCCGTATGTTAAATACAGTAATACTTCGATCAGGAACGAGGAAGGTGAGATACTCGCACTGTGTATAGGTTTTTTTGCACAACACAGAAGAGAAGAATTTACGAGTGCACTGGTCAACGTGTGCACTCATCGCTGATCGGTAATCGGTACTTTTATCAAAGTTAAACCAATCGTTGATTTTATTTAAAAAACAAAAGAAAAATATGATATAACGAGAGTTATTTCTGCACATTTATATGAAGAAAATAGTGAATATACTTGTATTCCCACTATTCTAGTTCTAATTTTGGCAATAAGGTGCCTTGCTACTGTTCAGGTGCCTTGCGCGCAAATCCAAAGACGGAAATCACCGTGGCATTTGCTCATCATTGACTATAGCCAAAACTTCTATTCCTCTGATCAAAATGAATGGCATACTCATATCCCTAGGACTCGTTTTAAGAAAGTGCGCCTGATAATTGGTACCTCAGTGTTATTCATTTCTACCTGATTCGTAAAGAGGATGCTGTTATGAGAGCGCTATTTATTGAGCAGTTAAACGCATAAATTTCATTTTAAAGATTTCGTTTGGAAATATTCGTTAAAATCTTCAATGATCCCTATCAAGAATAAACAACGAACAAAGGTTTCTTAATTGACGATCATCACCTAAAAGATTAAGAATACTTGTGTACTAAAGTCCTCCCACACAATGAGAGTTAGCGACATATGGAAAGGATTGGCCTCTGAAATGTGTATGCGATCTTCTAATCAGAAATAGAAGGTAGTGCGATCAGCCAGGAAAGACTAAAATCAAGTGAGATGATTTGGTGCCTAGAATATAACAACAAATCAAATTACATAGATAATTTATTCATCTTATGAAACGTTGGATGCCACCCATGGAGCCAAATATGTAATTACTGAGCGAATACATCTTTCTATTCCTAGGTAAGCGATTTTTCAAAAAAAACTTAACATGCACTTAGGTATTTTAAGGGTATTAATATTCACTTGTGTATAAAGGTCTTCTTTATAAAAAAAATGTAATCTATACATATAACACATTGGCTGAAAAGTCCGTGCCGTTTTATTGTAAAACACAAAATTTTTGCAAGATTCAACTTTATTTATAGTTGCCTTCGAGGGCGATACACTGATTGAAACGATTTTTCAATCTTTCGATACCAGTTTTGTAGTACGATTTCGGTTTAGATTCAAAATATACCTCTGTTTCGGCGATTACTTTTTCATCGGTCTTAAATCTCTTTCCGGCGAGCATTCTTTTGAGGTCTGCGAACAGGAAATAGTCGCTGGACGCCAAATCTGGAGAATACGGTGGGTTAGGAAGCAATTCGTAGCCGAATTCATTGAATTTTGCCATCGTTTTTATCGACTTGTGACACAGTGCATTGTCTTGATGAAACACCACTTTCTTTTTCTTCAAATGCGGCCGTTTTTCTGCGATTTCGTCCTTCAAACGCTCCAACAACGCAATGTAATAGTCGCTGTTGATAGTCTGCCCCTTTTGGAGATAGTCGATGAAAATTATTCCATGTGCATCCCAAAATACGGATGCCATAACCTTGCCGGATGCCACTCAGCTGACTGCCGACTTGACTCTGGTGTGAAGTGATGGAGCCAAGTTTCATCCACTGTCACATACCGACGCAAAAATTTGGCTTTATTGCGGTTGAATAGCTTTAAACACTCCTCTGAATCATCAACACGTTGTTGTTTTTGGTCGACTGTGAGAAAACGCGGCATCCACTTGATATATCCAACACGCTCTTTTGATATCTTATGAGCCTCAGCTATCTCGATCAACTTCACTTTACGGTCATTCGTAATCATTTTGTGGACTTTTTTGATGTTTTAATCTGAAATAGCCTCTTTTGGACGTCCACTGCGTGCATCATCTTCGGTGCTTGTAGGACCACTTTTAAATTTTTCAATCCACTTGCGAATGGTTAGTTCGGCTTGTGCAGAGTCCGAGTAACACTTATCAAGCCATTTCTTTGCATCGGCTGCATTTTTTCCCATCAAAAAGCAATGATAAATCAACACACGAAATTGCTTTGAATCCATTTTTTTTTTCACAATAACAAAAGTTGCTTCACTCACAACCGGTATATCTCGAGAACTGATCGTCCGACAGCTATCAAATTTATACACGTATCTTTTGAAGGTTGGTACTAACTTAAAATGGTATGGATTTAATTCAAATGGTGCCCTCTCTTAGAAACTTTGTCCGCCCTCTTTTCAGGCCACGTGTTAATAAAACTGTAAGGTTTTTCTTTTATGGCATGAAAACCGCTCGATAGATTCGGGTGAAAATTTTTTTTAAATGTTTCTTAAGACTCCAAGAAGGACATAGGCTATGTCGTTTCTTACCCAGCCTACTTTTTGTGAGCGTTTTTGGAGTTTTTATTGTTTTTTTTTTTTTATTGACTTTAATGCCTTTATCCTCCTATTACTCGGATATTTCATAATCAATGCAAAAAAAGAATGATTAATGGGGTCAACACTTCCCTTAATATTTTAAGCTATCCATGAGCTTTCTGCTTCATCTGGAAGCTGATCTACGGACCAAAATCTAACATTATAAAACGAAAATTTACTTTCTAAAATCGAAAAAAATTAACAACGATTGTTCTTGATCCTTGACACAGGGCTTACCGTTTTGTTTTAGGCAACGCCGTTTATTTTATAAAAATATGCCTTTGAGGAAAAAGTCTAATCTTTCTCGAAGCTCAAAACGTGCTAGGACAATTCGTCAAGCTCGATCACATAAAACAAATGAAGAACGTCACATTAGGTCAGGTACCGAAGATGAACGTCTTGCTACAACTCGCATGTCACAAACAAACACACATCTTCAGTGGATCAATAACAACATAAGTGAGTTTTATTATACTAAAGGAACTAATTATGACGAATTTACTGGTATCGGTGGAATGACCCAGACCTGTGATCATTGTCAAGCTCTTAAATGGACAAAAGGGTCGAATGGAGTCTGCTGCTCAGGCAGAAAGGTACATTTAGATATTTTTCAAGAACCACCAGAACCTGTGGGTATCACCCACAATCTAAAAAATTTTTGGAAAGCATCCGTTCTTACAACAGTGCATTCCAGATGACTTCGTTCGGGGCAAACCAAATTGTAGAAGGGTCATTTATGTCCGCCTTCAAAATTCAGGGTCAAGCTTATCATTTAATTGGATCTCTGTTGCCAGCAGATGAACGGAAATTCCTACTTTGTATCATCAGGAATCAACATTTCCAAAATTTAGACGCCAGTCTGATTTCATGAAAGCATGTTTCATGAAATCAATCCATATGTGAATAACTTCAAGGCTGCACTGCAGTCTATTCCTCAAAATCAACAAAATAATTGCAAATATGTAATCAGCGCTGATAAACGACCCGCGACAGAACAACGCGGCCGATACAATTCTCCTAGCACGAACGAAATCGCCGTTGTTTTGGTGGATCAGGAGTGCGATAGGCGTGATATTGTGCTGCGCACCCGTGACGATCGCTAGTATCGGATAAGTGAAATGCATAGGGCCTATGATAGTCTTCAGTACCCACTGATTTATTGTCGCGGTGAGGACGGATATAATTTTACCGTTTGCCAAGTAAGATTGTACTACCGGGGCGCCAAATTACAATAAAAAAACATCTGCTCTGCAGTTCTATTCATACCTCGTGCATATACGACGCAACCGTTCTGCTCATTTGCACCCCTTTTGAGAGGCATTTTGAATCAGTTTGTGGTTGGTATGACGCTAAGATTGAAACACAGATCGAACAAATCAAAAAAAATGGCATGCTGAAAATTATCTTGATCTACAGGACGCCATTCCGTCGAGTTCCACGGGTGGGCCGCGCTACATGCACGAGTACACACAAGATGCATTTTGCTATGTAAGGAAGTATGGGCGCCCAGACCTCTTTATAATGTTTACCACTAATCCTAAGTGGGGCGAAGTCACCCAAGAGCTTTTCAAAGGTCAATCTTCTTATGATCGACACGATGTCCTAGCAAGAGTCTTCCATTTAAAACTCAAGTTAATGATAAACTTGCTGACAAAGGAAAATGTGTTCGGCGCGTCCTTATTCTTTATGTATAGTGTTGAGTGGTAGAAGCGTGGTTTGCCCCATTCGCACATTCTTCTATGGTTGAAGGACAAAGTCCGTCCCAACGATGTCGATAATATAATTAGTGCGGAATTTCCGGACCCCAACGAAGATCCAATATTACACGATATCGTAAAGAATCAATTGTTGCATGGTCCCTGTGGTACATTGAATACCAACTCTTCCTGCATGCAAAATAACCGCTGCACGAAAAAATATCCGAGAGCGCAGACTGTAACAGGAGAGGATGGATATCCATTATATCGCCGACGTTCTCCTCAGCAAGGTGGATTTACAGCACAAATATGACTGCGTTGACAACAAATCGTGGTAGTCAATAGATGGGTCGTACCATACTCGCCAGTACTGTCAAAGACAGTTTGTGCTCACATAAATATGGAAATGTGTAACAGCGTTCAGTCCATAAAGTACATATGTTAGTATGTAAGTAAAAGTAATGATCAAGCTACTTTTGCATTAAGAAACAAACGCGTCGAAGTGACACAATTCCAGTCTGGCCGTTATGTAACCTCTTCTGAGGCTATGTGGCGAATTTTCAGTTTTCCGATACTCGAGAACATTCTACCGGTCATACATCTAAACGTTCACTTAGAGGGCGGACAACGTACATATTTTGACCCTGAGAACATCAGAGAGCGGTTAGACAACCCAAGAAATACAGCCTTACTGGCATTTCCATCTTACTACACATACCATGATAAGCAACATGGTATTTTTAATCGTCGAAAACGAGGTGCTACGGTAGAAAGAGGGTCTATACAGTTCATCCAAACAATTCGGAATGTTATTATTTACGCTTGCTGTTGCACACAGTACGAGGACCCACTTCTTCCGCCGCCTTGCGAATGGTTGATGACGTCGAATATCCCACCTTTCAAGCTGCTTGCCGGGAGCGAAATATGCTGGTTGACAACCAGCGGTTTCGAACCAGCGGTTTCGAACTGAACGACGCGCTGTGGGATAGTGTTCTTAATTTCTGTTTGAAAGCTATACAAGATACAGGTTTGTCTATTGGTGGTAATATTCTGTCAAAATATGGTTTGCTCGAACCAGATGGTGAGCCTAGCCTTACAGCAGAGCAGCGGAGAATTTTCGATCGTGTTTGTCAAAGCGCCATCAACAGCTTTGGAGAATTGTTGTTTTTAGATACACCCGGTGGGACCGGAAAGCCTTTTTTAACTAGGGTAATACTAGCGCAGATACGAAGCCAAGGTAATATTGCATTGGCTGTGGAGTCGTCAGGAATAGCAGCTACATTGCTGCCTGGTGGTAAAACTTCTCATACAATGTTTAAAATACCCATACAATTAGACACCACTGCAAGTCCAGTTTGCAACATTGCCCGAAATAGTGATAAAGCTCGAGTTTTCCGTGACTGTTCTCTAATTGTTTGGGTCGAATGCACTATGGCACACCGTAAGGCAGTGGAAGCCGTTAACAGAACCTCACAGGATATACAGGACAAAATGATCGACCGATGGGAGGCATTACAGTGCCATTTTGCGGAGACTTTAGACAAACGTTGCCGGTAGTGACACGAGGCACAAGAGCTGACGAAGAAAACAACTGTCTGAAAATGTTAAGTCTCTGGTCCAGTGTTATTCACTGCACTTGACCATCAATATGCGGGCACGAACAGGAGGCAACACAAACGCACAAAATTTCTCTAATTTATTACTTAAAATTAGTAGAGGAACGCTTCCGGAAGAAAATGGCAAAGTAAATTGATCACATCATTTTTGCCAAACAGTGTCTTCTACCGAAGAACTTATCTCATCCGTTTACGGTGATATATCGCAACCAACAAACCGTGAGAATTCTTAACTTTGTGAGCGAGCTATTTTGTCGCCTCGGAATGATGAACCTGCAGCTACGAGTATTAATAACGAGATATTGACACGTGTGTATACACTTCAATCAACCGGGTTATGAACCACGAAGAAACAACCAAATTTTTAAATTCGCTTTCTGCTCCCTATTAATCTCCTAAGAAACTTGAGTCCGCATAAGTTGTCTAATGGCACCCGACTTAGAGTTACAGCTTTGCAACGAAATCTGGTAGAAGCGGAAGTGTTGACGGCCTGCGATGCCGGCGAACATGTATTTATCCCCCGAATTCCGATCATACCTAACAGTTTTCCGTTTCAATCTAAGCGTGTGGAGTTTCCCATCAGCGTCTGCTTTGCTTTACGATGACGATAAATACGGCGCAGGGACAAACACTGCGTACCGCGGGCGTGAACCTCACCACCGGCTGCTTCTCACACGGTCAATTATACGTGTCTCTTTTCCTTGTCAGCGATAGTAAAAATGTATTTGCTTATGCTCAAGGCAACGCAACCTCAAATATTGTTTACTATAACAAAGTATTGTACAATTATCCATAATTTATAGTATTGCATTTTTTATTACGTTTGATAACATTTTAGAGCATGTTGGTTTTTTAGAACTATGAAATCTGCACTTAAGGGCTGAAAGCTACCCATTGGAACGACATTGATAGAATGCAATTAATCTTAGACAAATACTTTGATGTTTTTTCACTCGCTCTGATATTACATACAATTTGTATGCATGAGCAAGCCTTTAGAGGGCGAAGTAAGGCGAGCACGGGTTCAGCTAGTAAAAAATAAAATGTCGTCAAAGCGGCAGGTTTATCCAGTTCGAACCGAAATTCATAACATTCGTTTGGATATGTTGGAAAAATCTGTTTGAATATTATTAGTTCATTAAGGTGGGATGTAACCTCTTTGACCGCCAGAATGCGCTGCTACTGCAAAAAAGGTTATGGTGCCTCGAAGTCCGTTCATATTTCGGCAGACATGCCAAATTTCAGGTCGATACTGTCTTTAGTTTTGTCTTGACAGCTGATTGTTGTTGACGTGTTTGGCATCATGTTGAGTATGGACAAAAATGATTTTCGTTCTCTCATAAAACGTTATTTTTTGAGAGGCAAAACGGCGAAGGAAACAAAAGAAAAGTTGGATAAATATTATGGGGCCAATGCTCCGTCAGATTGCACCGTCAAATATTGGTTTCGAGAGTTTCGTGGTGGCCGCAACTCCACTACCGTCAAGTCCGCAGCGGCAGGCCCTCCGATGTGGTTACAGAGAACAATGTCAAAAAAATACATGAAATGGTGTTGGCTGGCCGGAAAATGAAGGTGCGCGAGCTAGCAGATACCACAAAGATTAGTACTGAGCGCACACGCCATATTTTGGGCAATATTCTGCACAAGAAAAAGTTATCCTGCTGCTGGGTGCCGCGCATGCTTGCTTCTGACCAAAAACACGAACGCGAGAGCACTTCGAAAGAGTGTTTGGACTTGCTGATGCGGAATCGGGCGTACTTTTGGCGTCGATTGGTAACTGGATTTGAATCTCTTCCCAAACCTCAAAAGATGGTTCATCAATAAAAAATTCAGCTCACGCGAGGAAATCATCGACGCCACGGATGAGTATTTTGCAGACCTTCCGGAAAATTACTTTTCGGACGGGATCAAGAAGTTGGAAAATCGCTGGAATAAGAGAACTATTTTGAAGAATATATATAAAAAAACATTTTTTTTAATTCTCAAGAAGGTTACTTTTCACCCCACCTATAATGATTGTAATGTTAAAGGCTGGGGCGCCTTGACATCAAGGTGACCTAGACATATCAGCCGGGTAATCCGAGCTTTTCTGACGAGCTCGATATCACGAAGCAGCCCGTACAGTTCGCTGTAGAAAGCCCCCTCTATTTCTCATTGATGCAAACGGGACCAAGAGCATTTTCGTCCGCTTTCGTCAGTGTCCAAACTTCTGAGCTGTAAAGCAGGACTAGAATGATCAGTGTCTTACGTACAGTCTTTTGGTTGCTCAACATAGGGCTTTAACCCCAACGATGTAGTTTATCTCTGACAAGAGCTTATCTCTGCAAGATTTCCACCCTGGTGTCGTTGTCGGAATTGATAACGGAGTCGAGCTAGATAAAGTCTCTTACTAGCTCAAAGTTGTAGCTGCCTATCCTAGTGGCCTTGTAGGAGCAGCATGCCTCACCCATCGTCGTCCTGCATAGTCGAATGAGATCGGCAGGGATGCCAAAACTAGACATGGCTCTGTATAGCTCGTCGCTATAGGTGCTGTTATATGCGGCTTTGAAGTTGTAGAGAAGCGATGGTATGTATCGATTTGAAACTATTGGGTTTTTTCCAAGGTCTTCCGTAATGTGAAAATTTGATATACGGGTGGACTTTCCTGGCTTAACACCACACTGATAGGGGCCGCTCAGATTGTTGACGAAGGATCTTAGACGCCATGCGATGATGGTTTCTTCTTCCGCTGTAGTTGGTGCAGTTACGGGTATATCCCTATTCAAATTATTCGTTGATTATAAGCATTACCATCTTGGAAAGTAAGTTTCACCTATATAACTCTTTTTCGGATAACTTTGATTTTATGGGTGGTTAACCATTCCGCGCATTTTGTGTTAACGTAGAAGCTAAAACAAAGACGACTTTTTACCGACAAAAACAGACAAAGCTGCTGTATACACGCTCCTCGGGAGTACCTACTCAGATACCTTTCTAGCCGGTAACTTAACTTCAGCAGCTTTCTATTATTTGATAATAAAATAAAACAACAATGCATGTCATTTACATACTCGTATGTGTGTGTGCATCTCCTTATTTATTAAAGGTTTAAATGTTAGAAACTCTTTTGGTAGATGATCCAATGGAGTTAGTTTTTTACTATTTGATTACGTTTTCTCTTTTTTGTGACAAACAAATACATCTTTGGCAGTATTCAACATTTTACATTTTTTTTTTTTATTGAAGGGTTAAGGAAAGGAAAAATATAATTCACCGTATAACAAAAGAACTCAACTGGTCACACTATGAAATGCACTCTTAATGCATCTGTCCCAGTAACTAGAGTGTGTGTTGCATTTGGGAGTGGATGACTTCCTCTTATACACTACGGGTGCTGACGTGAAGCTTTAAAGTATCGACCAGAAAAAAACAGCGAAACTACACGTTACAACAACAACAAACGTTCCATAACCTCGTTTTTATTTTCGCTCAATTTGAACTAATGGCAGTGACATGACATGTGGATAACAATGTGACCAACCACATAGAAGGGGAGGGTTAGGTGGCTCCAAATGCACCCATCATAATAAAAGAATAGCAGGGATTTTCTTTCTACTTCTCTTTGGGTTTCTTCCCTTTTCCCAGAATAAAGGGAAATTATGAAAGATTTGCTTTCCATAGAAAAAAAAGAAAAAAAATCTTCCTATAGGAGAAGGGAATATACCCACCACGCAAATGCAAATGAAAATGCATTCTTCAACTACTACTAGTCCTCGTAAATGTACGAGTAGGGTGTCTTTTTTTTCTTCACAACAATTTTTATATTTCTTTTTGTTTTTTTTTTTAGTTTGCGTGCAAGAACATGTTTCATTTTTTGTTTAACAAGAGAAAAGGAGAAATATAATTTGCATTACTAAGGCCTTGTGTGATAAGGGTGGACAAATTGTTGGACAGTTAGATAAAAGCCAGTGCAGCCAACTTTTAAAATTCTTCATGTGTAACACAACGAAGTACAATACATTTTTCATAAAGGAATGTCTTAATATAACACGATACTAACTATTAAATACACTTCCTTGATTTTTAAAACAAGTGCCTCGAGATCCATTTATCGAAAGTAAAAGAACTCAAATTTAGTTAGAGAAAAGAGTAGCTGGCGGATATTAATGATAGCTCCTGCCATTCCCGTTCGTCGTTCATAGATCTCCGTGAAATACGGACGTGTGTCGGCTGGAAAAGTGAAAACACAAGTTAATAAAAGAACAATTAGTAACATTTTGGCCAAGAGCTGCGGTGGCACAATAAAAGTGGTGTCGGCCGAGAAACCAAGGGACGTAGGTTCGATCCCCAAAATATAATATTCGATTCCCGGATACGACTTTTTATTGGTAAAAATTCAACGAAATATAATGAAAATTAAAATAAATACAGTGAAACCGGAAGATGAGCGTTGGTGAACGGTCCGCTATCCAAATAGCGCGCCCGGAAAATGTCACGATGTCATCTGATGACCAGACCGTTATTTCAGCCTATTCGAAAATTACAACTAAGAAGAGGATGAAGCTGAATCCAACTCCAAGCCTCGTGAAGCGTCCTTCCCTATCACCATCTACTGAGAAGCTGCCTGGTGGAGGCAGAGAAGAGGAGCCAGCAACTTCAACAATCGGCAAGACGAATACTCATATGTGTCCGACGGTGGGGAAGGCCACTGCATAGGTGGAGACAATAGCTTTGTATCCCTAGCTGCCCCTGAGTCAGATGAAGAGGACAAAGTCAAAGCCTTAAAAACATCAGGTAGCTACAAGCAAAAAGCAAAGAAAGTGGGAAGGAGGGAGAAGGAGCTACTACAACAACACCAGATCATACACAAGCAACAAAATACAAACGTGGAGCTACCAGAACCGCTAAAACAAACAAAAAATACAGAAACCAGCACAAGAACTAACAAAGAAAGATGCACAACCACAACCTAAGAATAAACAGCAAAAACACAACAGAAGCAGAAATCGCAGCAGCATAACCGGCAACAACAGCGACAGCAAAAAAACAACAGACAGAAGGTACCTCCAATCAACACGTATAAAATCGAATTGATGGATAAAATAGAGCTATGTAAGTCGGCCATAGGCTGTAATTTTTTTATAAAGAGACTAAGCACGCGATCCACCGTAATACAAGGAGCGCTACCGAAAAATTAAAAATTTACTGAAGGATACGACGACGGAATTCTTCTCCTACACCTCGAAGGGGAAGAGGCTGCAAACAATGCTGCTGAGAGGGTTAGAGCCGTCGACTGATCCGGAGGAGCTCCTTGCACTGCTGAAAGAGAAGGAGTGCGAAGGGCTCAAATTCGTGGGGGTCAAGCCAATTGTCACGGCTAGAGCCAAAAGGAAGAAGTGGAAGCTACCGTTCTTCTTGGTTCAGCTAACTCCCAATAGCAAACTGGATGGTCGAATGAATATAAAAGTTTTACACTATCAGATTGTGTATTGGGAAAGAGTAAAAAGGAGCGATAACATTTTACAATATGTCCGTTGCCAAAGGTATGGGTACGCCGCGTCGAACTGCGAAATGCAGCCTCGATGCGTTAAATACGGTAAGAACTACAAGTCCGAGGAATGCCCTATAGGTAAGGACGGAGCGTCAGAAAAAAACCAACTCTGTTGTGCCTTATGTAGGAAGACGGGGCACACCGCAAACTATCGGAGTTCTCCGAAATTCCAATACATCAAAAGAGTAAATCTGACTCGGCAGCACAAAGTGGAAGTTAAACGTCGACCCGCGCATACAATACAAACCCCAACCGTTACTCCCCAAGTGACCTACGAACAAATGGCTGCAGGTAGAGGAATTATGGTACAACAACCGCCTAGAGCACAAGAACCTTTACCTTACATGCCTACCAGTCGTAATGGGTACGTACATGGCGGAGCACACCCTGAAGGTCCTTGCAGTGAATGTCAATTCACTGATTAGGTTCGAACGAAGAGGCGTACTATTTCAGTTCCTTAAAGATCAAGTCCCTGATGTGCTTTTGGTTAGCGAAACTAAGCTTACCAAAAGACACAAATTGAGGCACAGAAGATATAAAATCATACGAAAAAACCGTTTTAAAAGAGTGTACAGTTGTATTGTACGTAGGTTCCCGGTTCTGGAAGCATACGTCGTGTATATTCCTCTCTGTAGTGGGAAACGGTTATACGATACATGGTGCCTGTCTATGCACCCTAAGGCTACTTAATCCAACGTATTCATCTCAGAGAGGAAAATTATTTTATTACCGGCGGAAATTTTAATGCTACATATAGAGATTGGGGAAATAATACACCAAATACTAGAGGGAACCTACTATTCAATTGGTGGGGTCAGCACCATAATATACCGACTCGGCCTTAAGGTGACGGATAGTCCGTCGTTTCTTAAACACAGGTCCTATTTGGATTTCCTGCTGTTGGACACTCCAATACAACTAACAGGCACTAACAAACATACCATAAACTGTCTTTTGTGTATGACAGTGACCATTGCGTTCTTAGCACCGAAGTCTCTGTTCCCAACAGAGAAATTGGATGAGTTTGGTCAAAGGCTTTCTTACAACTACAATAGGGTGCGTTGGACACACTTCTTCAGAACACTGACGAGGGCATTCTCTTCGAACTCGTTCTACCCACCTTCCAACAAAAATCTGTCGAACGAGGCGATTGACAGGTATCTAACACAATGGTCAACACATTGACAACGAAGACGCACCTATTGAGTATTGACGCACTGTGAAAACATAAAACTAGACTGCTGTCAAGACTAAAAACCTTGTACAGATAGTTTACTGGCAGACATAACTCGGAGATCATGACAATGAAGTCGACCAAAAACCTCCAAACAGTAATAAAAGAAAATTACAGAAATTCGATGAGTTTGTATTGGAACAATAAAATTCGGCCTGTAAATATCAGCAACCCGAATATGTTCCTGCATATAAATAAAATATCGATCAAAACGACCTTCCAAGTCTGAAAATCACCCGAAAGACGGACAGCGAACAAATACTTGTAGCAGCAGGCATAGATCCAAATGAGGCCGTTGATGATGACAATTTCTTTGTGATCGAGGATCCGCAGGAAAAAGTAGATATTATAGGAGCGACTTTCCAGGAATCGTACGAGGCGAATAACATCACTGGCCCAAACCACGACCTGGAAAATCAAGTCCTTGCGCACAATTTCTACCTTTGAAATGAAATAGTGAACTGGCGATTCGAGAGCTCGGGTTTCACCCAGTTCAGTGGCGAAATTATGGCAAATAATGTCATCGCCGATGGGTTCTACCCCAGAAGAGCTTCAAACGATCTTCGAATCGCTCAGGAGTAAGAAATTAGTGGGAACTGATGGAATACCGAACGTTGTGCTTCGACATCTCGCACTACAAGCGGTGGACATTTATACCACCCTGTTTAACAATGCAATGAATAAAGCTCATTATCCAGCACATTGGAAAACTGCGGTAGTTTTAGCCCCAAAAGGGATAAAGACACTTCCAATCCGGCGAATCTCCGGTTCCAAACATCAGTAAGGTTTCCGAGAAAGTGATCAATAGAGTCCTAACGAAGTGGGTTGAGGACAAACATATATTTCCGGATAATCAATTCGGTTTCAAGCATGATTGATGTCATTCATACCGCGTCTAAACTGGTTTCTGATATCGGATGGAAAAAAGCGAAAAACCAGTGCACTGGTACCTGTCTGATTGACTTGGAAAAAGCCTTCGATACCGTATGTTTAGAGGGACTGTTCTTCAAGCTACTGCTTCTGTTTATTCTGCGTGATGGTGATCTGCTACATGTTTGACAGGGCTTGCCTTAGGACTTGTCTTCGCTTATACAGAACAGCAGTGTCTGAGTACATACAATTCTATCCTAATGAAGTCTTGTACAATAGGGCGAACCTAATAAGAGTGCACAATTTCGCCATTAAGTCGCAGGCACATTGCAAGACCAATCACCTCTTTGAACAGCCTGACCTTCAGGGCTTACTACTCCAATTATATGTATCATGAGAGAGTACCCTTTGACGGCTTTATTCCTCCGGAAGCGTTCCTCTACCTTGACATGAAAGGTCTGATCCAGGACGTTGCTCGAACAGCTGCGAACAGGCGACTCAAGTATGACAGAGACGTCACACACGGTAGTGTGGAGCGTTTGCGGTTCAGTAGAGGGGTAGGGATGTTGCTCGGTGGCACCAACAATTTCAGTGGCTTGTTGAAAGAGAGAAAGCTTCCTCGTGGAATTCCTATGGTAGAAGGTAACTTCATTCGTTAGCAAAGTCGATCGTCAGCCATGGCCGGCTTTCATAGCATTACGTAGAATTAGGGTAGATGTAAGAAAACAGAAATTATAAAAATCACAAAAAAAAACTAAGAAAGATTACAAAAAAAAAGTTCAAAAATAGAAAGAGGTAATCCATACACACAAAAAAATTTAGTATATACCATGTACAATAAGATAGTGTCAGTAGGTTAAGATTTATTCTTAGGTAGTCTATAGGTTTTAGTTTTAAGTTTTATAGGAAAGTCCATGTTCTAAGTTTTTTTACAGAAAAACAATTGTTTTCTTAGTTTTACGTTTACTACTCGTAAATATAAAAATATAAATAATTTGTATAAGAAACGTCGAAAGACATACTACAATATAAGCGTTAGGTTTAACTTAAGGTGCCCGCATGGGGCCAGTAGGTTTGAATAAGATTATTTCACGTTAATTAAGCTAATTTTTAAGCATTTTATTGTATAGCATATAAGAATTAATGAAGTAACTGAAAGAAAAAGGCCCTTAAAATTAAAAATGAATGAAATCACAGGACGCAAGTCCATAAGCATGAAAGTATACTCGTATATAAGGAAGAACTTACTGTCGCTTGACGTAAAATTGGCTTGTTTTTGTACATCGAAATATTGAAGTTCATGAATTCCGAATGACTACTAATATTTACCCTCGTTTTTGAAAAGTAAAGTGTTACGTATAATATTAGAAACTATTGACAAAGTCATCGCTATCTTTTACTCGCACTTAGTTGATTGTCTTCTTCCATCTGTTCCCATATTCCATAAGCTGTTGATCTCCATCTCCAGCTCAGCTTTTTAGCGGAATGCATAAGAAATGTTTGGAGAATAGTAGAAAATAATTTCCGGGCTAAAGAGAAAATTAGAACCAAACCCTGGTTCACACCAAAACATAGCTAAATACTCCATAAAAAAAAACCCTAATTTGATTAGTTCATTCACTTATTCGTTGTCTTCTATCCCTAGAGCCCTGGGACACACACAACTCTATTTTAAAGGGTTTAAATACTGGCCGTTTTCCATTATATAAATCATCGAAATATATAAAACCAAGTAAGCGTTCTGTCCTAGGGTACTAGTGCGGTCATAGCCCGTAACAAGAGACACATTACCTAAACTTGATATTGTGGATGAAATTGGATACTGAAAATTGTCTATTGTGCATGAAAATATGACTACACTATGACTACAAAATCCCTTTTGACATTTTCAAAACCTAAATTGACCAAACAAACTTGTAACAGATAATACAGATTCATCCAAAGCAGTTCTTGCTTTCTTAGCATACTCAAACCCCCAAATTGTTTGCGTGGGAACCAATGCAAGCCAAACATCCTGCATTCTGACCAGTTTCCATACGAAATTAGGTGTGGAACTATTTACCAAATGCAAGCTTTCTATAGGTGCCTGAGCAGAAGCGGTTTCGTTCTACTTTTGCCGCTGACAAATAATACAAAAGTGAGGGACCAGTGCAATGATAATTAGTTTTTAATTCTTGAGTACTATATTGCCATAATAACTTTTTGCAGAGAATAGAATTATTAATTTATCTATCATTGATATCATTAAAGAGGTAACCAATACTAGTGTACTAGTAAGTTTCTACTGAGTCTAATGTAGGTATTAAATTGAGTGGTTACAGCAACAAAATGAGAGAATGCATGCATAGCGTGATTAAAATAACATCCAGCTGTTTAACTGGAAACGGAAACTCAATCGGGTTTTTTTAGAAACTTTTCCCACTTCAAATCTCAGAGAAAAGATAATATTTTTGAGAAATTCAGCATATGCTGTAGAGTGGGCGCTGAAGTTTGAAAAGGAGAATATTGTTAACAAAAAAATATTCCTTCGAACTATTTCAAGGAGTAGCGCTACTCAAACCCTCAACGAAGTATGAGTGGTCAACCCTTCGAGTGATTGACCATCCGGTCTACTCATATATGAACCGATCACGATCACATAATACCTATGATCCTCATAGTTGATAACCGAATTCGGAATCATGCAGTATGCAGTAGTCACAAATACTCATATAATGTTTCAAAAACACTCAAAGTAAATTGGGTGATTCGATTCTGACATATCCAAAATGTCATGAACCCAGTTTAGACATATGGTAAACAAACCGTTTTGACCCATTAGTGATTTTGTTTTGGCATCATAATCCAAATAGTCGTTATTTGCGGGAAGTGTTGATTTTCTACTTTCATCCGAAGAAAACGGCGGCTGAAGCGCATCGAGAGCTCCAAAAAGTTTACGGAGATGCTCCTCTAAGTGAAACAAAGTGCCGTGATTGACGGTGATTTTGATGTTGACGACCGTCTGCGTGAAGGAAGGCCAAAATCCTTCGAAGACACTGAATTGAAGGCATTGCTCAATGAGAATCCGTGACAAATGTAAGAAGAGCTTGCTTCAGCATTAGGAGCTACCTGCCAAGCCATTTCCAAGTGATTGCATACGTTCGGAATGATTAAAAAAACGAGGAACTTGAGTTCCCTATGATTTGTAGCCAAGGGACGTTGAGCGTGGTTTTTTCGCCGGTGAACAACTGCTCTAGCGGTAAAGAAGGCAGGGTTTTCTTCATCGCATCGTGACGGGTGATGAAAAATGGATGCATTACGGCAACTCAAAGAGAAGAAAATTATGGGGACTGCCTGATCATGCTTCCACGTCGTCGGCTTGACCGAATATTCACGCTGCGAAGGTATTTGGTGGGACCAGGTCGGTATTATTTATTATGAACTGTCACCAACAGGAAACCATCACTTGGTAACGGTACCGACTTCGACTAATGCGACTGAGGCAAGCACTGCGCGAAAAACGGCCACAATACGAGCAGAGGCACGAAAAAGTGATTCTACAGCATGACAACGCTCGGCTTCACGTTGCCAAACCCATTAAAACCTACCTGGAAATGCTCAAATGGGAAGTCCTACCCCACCCGCCATATTCCCCGGATGCTGCGCCGTCCGATTATTACTTGTTCCGTTCGATGGCACATGGTCTGGCTGATCAGCAGTTCCGCTCATATGAAGACAGCGAAAATGTCTTGATTCGTGGATAGCCTCAAAAGATGAACACTTTTATCGTAGCGGTATTCGAGCTCCACCAGAAAGATGGGAAAAAGTTGTAGCTAGCGATAGGCAATACTTTGAATGATTCATTTGTAACCATTTTTTCACAATAAAGTTGCACTTTCATCAAAAAAACAGCGATAACTTAGTTGCGCACCTAATTGATACGAAACCATCTGCAATAATTTTAATTGACTTGAATACGTCCAAAAATTTCCAACCCATTTTTCTTTTCTGCTTAACCTTCACGAATTCAAAGCATTTATGAATCGATCAGTTAAACTGAAAAAAAAGCTGGTCTTGTGGAATAAAATAAATTCATCGTCCAAAATTGTCCAACTTAGGACTGATCTTTCTTTTTTCCTATGACTTAATTCGTTTGCTAAGAGATGGCGTAACTTGTATTATTCCATTGTTATTATTCCATTGGAACATGTGTTGGAAAGCTACTGTCATTGTACGTCATTTCAGTATATGTCATTCATTTGAAGCATAAACAACAATAATTTTTTTACTCAAATATGTCGAACTTTGTGCCTGAAATAGTGTTTTTGCGGGGAGTTCTTCCTCATTACTTTAATATGAAGAAAACTGCTGCCGAAAGTCATCGTATTTTGGTGGAAGTTTATGGTGAATATGCGCTAGCATTACTCTATGAAGATTGTTGCCAAACACAAGAAGAGCTCGCAGAATCTTTGCAGAATCATTTCAAAACGTTTAAAAGCAGCTGGATATATTCAAAAGCAAGGAAATTGGGTTCCACATGAACTCAAGCCGAGAGACGTCGGAAAGCGGTTTTGCATGTACGAAATGCTGCTAGAACGCCACAAAAGGAAGTCATTTTTGCATCGGATTGTTACTGGTGATGAAAAACGGATCCATTACGACAACCCCAAGCGCAAAAAATCATATGTGAAACCCGGCCAACCAGCCAAATCAACGGCAAAGCCGAATATTCATGGCGCGAAGGTAATGCTCTGTATTTGGTGGGTGTGCTGTATTATGAGCTGCTAAAACCGGGTGAAACCATCAATGGACAACACTACCGAACACAATTAATCCGTTTGAAGAGAGCAGTGGCCGAAAAACGCCCGGAATATGCGACCAGACACGAGGCAATAATTTTCCATCATGACAACGCTCGGCCCACGTTTCTATTACGGTTAAGAACTATTTGGAAAACAGTGGATGGGATGGGAAGTCTTACTCCACCCGCCTTATAGCCCAGACCTTGACCCTTCTGACTACCATTTGTTCCGGTCGATGTAGAACGCCCTCACTGAAATACGGTTCACATCAGAGCAGAATATCAAAAATTGGCTTGATCCATTCTTGGCTGCCAAGCCGGCGCAGTTCTTTTGGGATGGGATTCACAAATTGCCAGAAAGATGGGAAAAAGTCGTAGCTTCAGATGGACAATACTTTGAATAATACTATTGTACATGTTTTTCCTAAACAAACGTTAAAATTTTGAAAAAAAAACGCACGAATTAAGTTATGTACCCAATAGAATGATGATAATGATGATGGTGGTGGTTGGATGTGCTATGATTAGGGTAGGCTCTAAACACCATCAACCTGGCGATATCCAATGCATCAATCTTAGCTTTTTACACTGTTCTCATGGTAGCCATCGGATATTGGTCTCGTTCAAGAGGACTGGACCTGTCCGAGCAAGAAGAAAACATTAGTATGGGGATGACTAACTTTCAGAAGAAGGGCTTAACAGGGGATGATTTCTTGCGAATGAGTCAACGTGATAGGCACTTTAATGTGTTTATAGCTGAAGTCAATAAAATTTGTTCCCTAAAATGGATCATAGAAATGGGCAGGCCCTCCGGATTGAGGTTATGCTTAGAGTTTATTACCCGAAAACTTACAAACTCCACTGTTACAAAGCAATCGAAAATGTCTACTTTTGACCTATGCAAACTTAATAAGGACAACTAACTTCGAATCCGTAAATGGAATAGCAATTACTGCAGGCCCAAGACTGCTGCGAAGCAAATATATCCAAAATGCAATATACTCGTATGATGGCATAAGCTGGCCAAAGCCAGACACGCGCTCTTTGCCCTCACAGAAAAGAAAGACCAGGACACCGAAGATAGCTTCTAAACGTACGAGCATTTCTCTAAGTATGACGTTACAATTCGTTTAGTCGATTTTTACATCCAGCTAGGAAAGAAGAGCAACGTTGATTGTACTCTTTTAATTAGGCTTGCCACCCGTCTTTCTTTCCAAAACAATGCCCTCCGTACTCCTCCCCAAAGAACTAAAAAAAAAATATATGTATATTAAGTATTAAATCAAATTCTTTTTACTTCTAGAAAGTACAGTTATAAGCAGAACTTGCAGAAATTAGGCCTTGTACTGTGAAAATTTACTAAAAATTTCGAAAAACAACAACAATCACATGGGTTTGTAACAGTTTTGGTCTGATTTTCGTAGATTTTCACTGTAAGCGAACAGACGTATTGGTATTCAAAGTTAACACAAATAACAGCAGAGTTGTTTTTTTAAAAAAAAGTTAATAAATTGAAATAACTTCTTTGAATTTCATTCGAATAATTTGTTTTACAGATCAATAATAACAGAATTGAATGGAAAAGAACAAATTCCATTAGAGGCAGAGAAAAAAAGGCTCTGTCGGTTCAATAATGAGTGGCTAAGGATCGAAAAATTTTCTTGGCTAATAAAATCGTTTTATTATACATACGAGTAGTTCAAATAGTCCACTGTCGTATTTGCCAAGTTGATTTTTTCAGCGTACCGGGCATATCAAATTACAAAATCTCATCAATTACTTGCATCAGCTGCTTCAAGTAGCACACAGCTCGAGGAATTATTCGTTAAAAGAAAATTAATAGCAGGAAGATGATGTGACGATTGCAAAGAATCTGCCTCATGTATGTATGGAATGGTCAAAAATATGCTAGAAACCATAGTCTTGAACTAAACAAAGTTGTTTGTTTAAGTGCTGACAATACGAATTCTAATTTTGGGGATAATAACAATACATTATTTACAAATTTAAATAAAAAAAAAACAATAAAAACAATTGAAGGGTGAAATTTTGAAAAAAAATCTATTTTTTTCATATTTCGATAGTCTAGACCCTGAACGACTCGAACTGCAACCAACTTCAGACTGCTATAATTTCCAAGCAGTTCATGACAGTGAGCTCAAATTCTGACACATGACAGATAATTTTATTATTTACAAGCCTTTTAAACGATTTGCGTCTCAGTTGTGTTGAAAAATATTTATCCGCGATGGAATTCAAACGTGATAGTGTGATTGCTTTATATTTGGCTGGAAAACCACAAGTAGCTATCGTTATAGCCCTCCAGCACCTCAACCGGAATAAATCATTTGTTTCTCGAAACATAGCTCGTTACCGTGATACTGACAGCGTTGCAAAACGCCATGGAGGTGGTCATAAAAAAACAGCAAGATCGACAGAAATGGTTCGGAAAATGAAGGCTCAAATTGAGCGAAATCCGCGTCGAAGTTTAAGAAAAATGACTCGTGAGCTCAACATATCGTTGGAACGGATACAACACATACTGAAAAATGATCTTGGGCTCAAGCCATTGAAATTCCAAAAAGCACACGATCTTACACCGCAACAGAAAAAAGTTTGAGTCGAAAGAGCGAAGGAGTTGCTACGCTTGCACGAAAGTGGTGAGTTGCCGAATTTGGTTTTTTCCGATGAGTCGCCATTTGTTATCGATCAATATGTCCACAAACAAAATGACCGAGTTTACTTGCCAGAGAGGTCCTTCGAAAATTTACACCTTCGGACGGCCACCAGAAAGCAGGCAGCACCGATGGTGATGGTTTGGGCCGCCATAACCGCCGATGGTCGCTCTCCGCTCGTATATTTGGACCGTGGCGTCAAAATTAATGCGATCGTATACCGTGAAACTGTCTTAGAGGCAGTATTGAAGCTTTGGGCAAACAATCATTTTGGTCGGAGACCGTGGACATTTCAACAAGACTCGACACCGTCTCACAAAGCTCGCGTCAACCAAGATTGGTTAAAAAACAATGTTCCACACTTCATTTCTTCGACACAATGGATTGCAAATTCTCCGGATGCAAATCCGTTGGATTTCTCTGTCTGGGGTATTTTGAAGGCGAAGGTTGGCACTAAAAAATACCAAAGTTTGGACCACCTCAAACAAGCACTTCGGCGGGAATGGGCCAAAATACTGCAGAGCCACTTGCGTGCAGCGTGCGATGCTTTCTTCGGCAGTCTCAAGGCCATTATGCGCGCTAAAGGTGGACATATTGAAAACTACTGATACAATTTGAAAATTGATGTATTTTCCAACATTTTTTGCTTTGGCAAAATAAAATTTATCAAAAAATAAAAATAGCATTTTAAAAAGTTGGAGTTCGAGTTATTAACCCTGTATACCCTTAAAAATTACATATTAAAATTTCAAATGAATATCTCAAATCGTTTTTGAGGCTTCTAAAAAGTAGCAGCTCTGCGGTCAAAAAGTTACGTTTATTGTTCGGGCTCTGTCGTCAGCGTACACCATTATAATACAATTGGTTTCTATTGTCGACTTTCAGGTATTCAGAAACTCATGAAAAGGTCTGCTCTTTAGAGATTTTTCGTTTATAATACGTCACATGTTTTCAGAGCCAGACATATTTAGTTTTACTGTGACCGTTGTACTTTTTCATATGCAGAATATTGCCCAAAATATCTCGTGTGTGCTCAGTACTAATCTTTGTGGTATCTGCTACCTCGCGCACCTTCACTTTCCGGTCAGCCAACACCATTTCATGTATTTTTTTGACATTGTCCCCTGTAACCGCATCGGAGGACCTGCCGCTGCGGACTTGATCGGTAGTGGACTTGCGGCCACCACGAAACTCTCGAAACCAATATTTGACGGTGTAATCTGACAGAGCATTAGCCCCATAATATTTATCCAACTTTTCTTTTGTTTCCTTCTCCGTTTTGCCCCTCAAAAAATAATGTTTTATGAGAGAAAGAAAATCGTTTTTGTCCATACTCAACATGATGCCAAATACGTCAACAACAATCAGCTGTCAAAACAAAACTAAAGACAGTATCGACCTGAAATTTGGCATGTCTGCCTAAATATGAACGGACTTCAAGACACCATAACCTTTTTTGCAGTAGCAGCGCATTCTGGCGGTCAAGGAGGTAACTAGTACTTGGCCATCATTATCGTCATATTTTATTAGTGAATGCTACAAATCTTACGTATAGAAAATAATGCTATTTCGACAAAAATTCAACAGTATTTTCTGTATTGTCCCATATTTTAAAAAATTTATTCCCAACCGACCAAGAAATTAGAATCCAATTTGTGTACAGCTATTGAATTACATGATATTTTTGTGGATAGAAGAACATTTTTATGGGTATGAAGTTAGCCAATTACTACATAATACCGACGATTTAAATGTAAAACATTTAATTGAAAATGACTTGGATGAGTTCATAAAAATAACTTTAGATTATTTTAATGAGCGCTTCGATTATTCTAAAGACAAAGGAGCTAAATAAATTTAAAATCGGAGTTCTGTACATTCGATGATATAACTTTGTTTCAAGCTATTAAAGTGCTCAAATTAAAAAATATTTTAGTAGATATTGGATTTATATATACAAGTTGAACAAGTTTGAAGAAGTCTGATTAATCAGAAAAAATGTAAGTATACATTGAATTTCGATGAATTGTCGAATGCGAACGAAACATTTCCAGATGTTTCTAATGTAATTAAGATCATTTCGTGCTTATTAAGTATTCCAGCAAGTGGTGCCGGAAGAAAGGGCATTTTCAATTATGAATTCCAAATGGAGTGTTCAACGAATTTAATTAAAAATGAACTATTAATATATTGTATGTGTTTTAATCAAACAGAGACCTGTTTCGATTTCTATGTATAATGATGTAAAAATCAATAACGAGCTTCTCAAATTATCGGGAATAAGCGAAAAAATTGAATAAATCTATCAAATATTATTATATTGCATTTTAGTTTAGTTTAATACTGTTTTTTCTGAAGTGTCCGTATATTTGTTTATGTTGTAAAATACTGGATTTCGTTACTTTTGTTATTAGTAAAATATATTTCATCATGTTAAGCAAATATTGATATTTTTATTGATGAAAAAGTGCTTGTATTAAAGAGTCCTTACCGGGATTTTCTAAAAGGTGGCAAGCCTAGGTTGAATGTTTAGGCTGTCGGACACCATCTTGGGCTTTGGATTCAGGCGAATTAAATTTAAGGCAGGGCTAAAAAATTAATAGACTTCCGTTTGACCACATTGCAATTGAAGACACTCCGAGAAATTCTAGCATCAATATCCAGATCGGCATAGCCTTTGCCGATTAAGTATTCTTTAGCGTCATTTGATGCCCTATGCTGTAACCGTCAAGTGCTGAAGAGGACTGACAGTACTACTGAAAAAACAGCAGAGATTTCAACTCTGATGTGATTTAGGCTACCCGTACACAACCCTTGGTTAGACCCTCAAGCAAATGTCCGCAAGCACACGCCGCAAAACCAGGAGGGTATAGAGCGATGCAGCATATATAGACCAAACTACTCGCAAACTCTAAGAAACGGAAGCGTATGGTCCTTGGAATAGAGAGATGTTCGAGAATTTTACCAAAATCTGGAAAAAAAAATGTTAAGACCAAAAGACCGAGCGGCAATATAATAGGTGACTTCACAATTATTTCTGACAACGACACAAGTATCGAGATCCAACGAAGAAAAACTTATGCAAATAGCTGTTTTTTTTTAGCAATTGAATGTCATAGCCCTATCTCGAACAACAAACCATATATGTACACATGTATAACCATAATCATTAAACTCCTCCTCTATGATGCAGAAGCAAAGCTTTTATAAATTTGTTGAAATCGCCTAGGTCGTTTTGAGAGAGAAATTCTTCCAGAAATCTTCAGTCCTGTCTGAATAGACGGTAAATGGAGGAGGAGATATAAAGACAAACTAAAAGCGATGGACAGCGTCATTGAACTGGATAGTTCAGAATCAGAACACATCGATTACGATGGCTGATACATGTACACCTTTCACTGGGAGAATCCTAGAACCCACCTTCGGGTACGGCGACAACCAATTCGTCGTGCGTAATTTTACAATCACGTCAGTCAACTACTTAACTGATACTCCAGCTTGATCAAGGGGTTTGTTCGTTGAGGTCCAAGCACACACCGAACTGTAGCGTCATTTAGTGATTGAATTAGTGACAATGGGATCAATAATTGAAAAGCTTTTACAGCAGGACCTGTAGGCCGTTCTGGTCAATTATACAGATGATCTATGAGTTGAATTCAAATATCTGCGTTGTACTCTGGTAGGTATAAGGCAAACCTCGTGAATTGATATACTATATGTATATGCCCCATGATTTGTATCAAGTCATAAACTAAACTAGGTTTTAATGACAATAGGGGCGTCTTTACAAATGGTTCAATCTAGAAAGTATTTGGTCCATAACTGTTCACTTTGGAAGCAGTGAATGACTCATTCAAGAAAATTTATTCAGATGAGTAACATTAGAGATAGATCAAAGTAACAAAATTGTTTTATTTTCTTTTTTCATATAGATCTTCAAAAATCGAATACCTTTAAGGTATGTAGTCCTGCAGGAGTAGGAAACTGCTAGGCATATCTACATACATATGTATATGTATATTGTGGCAGATTTTCACTTTAGTAATACAAAGTAGAAATAAAATTCACTAAGTAGAATCTCGGAAAATGGTTCAAATTTCCTTCAAATAAATAAGAGTTTTTAAAGTATTTGACATCAGGTATCTAGAAATATAATGCTCTGCGGAAAAATCTAGGATCAGCTATGAGGCATCTGAGACGAGAAAGAAAAATTTAATTTATCGAATTTAAATATACATACATATGTATACAGGGTGTCCACTAATTCGTCAGCGATAATTTCGGAAATGATTTCTGGGCATATTCTAAGAAAAAATCGTTCTAAAGTAAGGGTCTATCTCCAATGTTGACATCATTTATTGAGGATTTAAGAAAAGGCTTACTTTCGTGTACCCTGACCCATGTTAACGGAAATTGCTCTATTAGTACTAATGGTACAAACTTTGTGTAGGACTTTATTTTTAGAAGAACTACTAGCCTTTGTAACCGCGTTTAAATAAAGTTGCTATCTTTTTTGAGTCATTACATATCTAATTTCTAAGCCTGTTCCATTTTCATTGCCCATGCTAATTTTTATCTTTGAGGTCACTTTTCTCCAGAAAATTCCTAATTAACATAACGTTTTATAATTTTTTTTTTGTGAACGTAACAATAATAAAAAAAATCATCATGAAGTTTGCACAAAAACCTATAGATTTTATGATACCTACTTGGAAAAACCAGCAGCAGTTAAAATTTATAAAAAAGGGTTTTTTCCTTTAAGCTCCAAAGGCTATGGTTAAAAAATGATATTTTGTGGTCTTAGGTAATTTTTATTTTATGTGTGTACTAAAACAGTTATAACAGGTGCTCAAAGGTTCCTCCTTGGTTTTGTATGCATGCTAGAACCCGTTTTTGGATTTCAATGCGAATGTTTATTCATGCTAACTGCTGCCTCACTTTTGATGACGCTTCGAGAATACGCTCTTCCAATTCACTTAAAGTTGCTATTTCTGTTGAATAAACAAGTTCTTTCATTCTTCCCCTTACAAAAAAATCCAATACTGTAAGGTCAAGAGATCTTGCAGGCCAGTGAACTGGTCCATTTCTTTCTATCCAATGGTTACCTAAGAGTACGGTAGCCATTTCTTAACATCACGACCATAGTGGGCTGGAGCACCGTCCTGTTAAAAATATGATGAAGCTAGTTGAATCAGTGGAATGTCCTCCAATAGTTCTGGTAAATCATTTCGCAAAAATTCCAGATAGTTTGTAGAATTCAGCCTAGGTGGTAGTTTGAAAGGGCTGATTAACTTGTTTCCAATTACACCTGCCCACATATTGACGCTGAATTTGTGTTGAAATGAATTATGTCTCCTTGTAAGTGGATTGTCCGCAGTCCATGTATGAAGATTATGAAGATTTGATATTCGTCCATCCAAAGAATTCTGCTAATAAACTCGTTGTCATCCCAGCTCCGCTCCAGCAACCAGTTAGAAAACTCAAGACTCTTTTCCAAATCATCGGGAAGCAGTTCTTGCACGAGTGTATGGTTAAAGATTTTCTCCATAGAGTACATTAGAAATTTGATGTCTGGAAACATTGAATAGCAAAGCTAAGCGTCTGATGCTGAGTGATGAATCAGTTGTAATAGCCACCAGCACTCTTTCATCAACCGAAATTCTTCTTACTTATGGAACTCCCTTAGGTTGTGTATTTGAAGCTGATTCCGTTTCTCGAAGCCTTCTATATGTAAGTATTTACCAATGCTCCTTCACTAGAAAGTCGTCGGTTAGGATAAACTTCCATTGAGCAGCCTATAGACGTAAAATATAATGTCTGCGTATTCTTGGTTTGTAAATGCAGACATTTTAAATAGTGTGTCTAATCAACTGTAACCTTGGTGTAAAAAACAAAACTGGAGAAATAATGTTTTTTTCTAGCCTTTTATACCATTTTTGTTTGGTGAATTTTCCAAATAGGCCTTCCTACCCAAAAACACATCTCTTTCTGAGAACTTTTAAGAAACAGAGTAAGGAAATGAGGGTTTTGACAGGTAGCCAAATAAATGAGCACGCTTTAAAAGCTATGCAATTTAACAAAAAAAAATTTTTTTTGAAAATTTGTAATTCTTGGAAAACCACTCTTACGAGTATTGCCAACTGTTGTTAGAAACGTTGGTAAAATATCTTAAATCCCTTTTTTTATCTGCTGCAAGTTTTCCAAGTATCATAAAATCTATAGTTTTTGTGCAAACTTGATGATGATTTTTTTTATTATTGTTACTTTCATAAAAAGAAATTGTAAAACGTTATGTAAATTAGGCCATGGGGCATGAAAATGCAACAGGCTTAGAAATTGGCCGTGGTGAGTGGTACTAGATATCGCTTCCCGGCTTACATAGTTTTAAGTAGGTTTAAGTTAGATTTTAAGAAAAAAAAAATATATAAAAACAAAGAAAAAGTAAATAAAAATAAAAAATGACCAAAAAAAAACATATTTTATATATATATATATATGTGCATATATGTATATATTAAGTATATATGTAAGTTTTTAGTTTTAGGTTTTTATAATTAATTAATATGTCCATATACTAAGTGTTTCTTAAAATCTGTTTTCTTAGTTTTAGTTGTAACATGTAAATATAAAATTAAATATAATGTAATATACGTCGAAAGACTTAGTTTAAGTGTTAGGTTTAATTTAGAGTGTCCGCATGTGGCCATATAAATAAAAATGCATTTAAACTGAAACTGAACTAGCTATCGCTTCTCACTCGGAAGGTCAAGGTTCGAATCCTAGCCACAGCAAGTTTTTATTTGTGTAATTGGAACTCAGTCAATCAGTCACTCTGCGTGTGAAGGCATAACACTGATATGTAGATTTGGCTGTTGTAGGGTTTTTCAAGCACAAAATAACCGTTAAAATTCACAACCTCACATTCCGAGAGAAGAAAAATCTCTCCGTCCTATTCGGACTCCCACCCCTGAAGAGTCAATATCGAAACCAAACACACCTGAGTTTCAAACCTCTATATCACAAACTTTCCTTTCTCCTCCTTCTATTTATTCATAACCCCTTAGGCGCACGTAAATTATAAAAAAAAAACTTTATTTAAACGCCGTTACACAGGCTAGTATTTCTTCTAAAAATAAAATTCTACACGAAGTTTCTACTATTAGTACTAACAGACCAATTTTCATTAACATGGGTCAGGGTACACCGACGTAAGCCTTTTCTTAATTCCTGGATAAATGATGTCAACATTGGAGATAGACCCTTACTGTTATTATGTAAGGTAGGCAAGCACTGCCATCTATCCATAAAATGTTGTACTTTAAAATGACCCATCAACTCGTCCAGTTAAAAATAAACGACTACCAACTTCACGCGGGACGAAAAGAGGAGAGAAAGAAGAGGGAGACGGAGTTCCGTTTTAGCCTTGAGCCGACATAGTTTTTAAGTGATCTCTGATTGATAATAAAATAAATTCATTTTTCTAATCTTATTACATCTCAAATGTGGGGTATATCAAAATCTCTGGTATTCGAAAATAATTAATATTGATATTAATGATGGTGCTCACCCGTGGTGACCTAGTGAAGAAATTGAATGGCATTGACGTGAGTTTTCCACCAATTGCGATATTAGCATAATTCCGTAGCCTTCTTTGTTCTGCAGAAGGAACTTCCAACCCTTCCGACTCTTCCGACAAGAATCCGCCACAGGATTCAGACACGCAGCCAACCACAACTCTTCCGCCCGCAGTGGTCGATCGACAGACTGGTAACCCTCTGATGACCGGCGCCTTCGCAACCCAAAGAAGCACCCTCAACAGCAAGCACTACACCCACGACGCCACTGTCATCCCAACCCCGTCACGCAGGCAAAGAACAACGTGCAAAGAATCACAGTCAGCAGGATGACATCATCGCACAATTGGAGAAGAAAAAGAAGATCCTATTGCTCCGCCAAGAATTGCAGCAGCTGGAGGAGCAAAGTTTGGCGATTCAGCTTCAGAAACTTACGATTGTTGACATCGAGGGGCTACTACCACCGTCCAGTGGAGATGATGCGTACGGCGTCGAGAAGTGGGTAAATGACTTCGGCAATGTCCTCCAGATCTGCCGCAATGGCGATCATTTTAAGTTCATGGCCATGCGACGGCTCCTGAAGGGCACAGCCGCTGTATACTTGAGGATAGTAAGCTCAAACAAGGCCTCCTGAAACAGTTCGAAAGGGTCGTATCAGTCACTGACGTCTACAGACAGCTGCAGAAACGGACCAGGAACAAGGGAGAAAACGTCGTCGCCTACATGTTGTCGGTGCAGGAAATGGCGGCTCAAGCAAACATCAGTGAAAGTGAAACGATTGGATTCGTTATCAAAGACTTGCGCGATAGGACGGCATACACACCCATGCTCTACGCAGCTTCATCGTTAGACCAGCTGAAAGGCCTGCTCATAAAATATGATCGGAAGAGGTCCAGTGATCAGACAGGCCAAGGGGAAACTGTTCGAGCATCACCGCAAGCCGTTCGCTGTTTTAATTGTTCCCAATACGGTCATCTATCAGCGCAGTGTACTCATGGGATCATGCTTCAATTGTGCTAGCACAAACCACGTCTTCAACGACTGCAAGCAGAAGAAGATCAATGCTATCAGGGATGAAAGTCTGGAAACAGAACCAGAACTCCAGGAGATGCAACCATTTCAAAATGTAAGTATTGTTTTTCCAAGATGTGTCTGAAATAGGTTTAATTGTGATTCCCTTGTTGACAGTGGTAGTCGAGCGAGTTTCACCGGTCAAAAAATAATCCCCTATCGAATCAAAACGAGAAAACACAAATCCAATTTTAGCGGAATATCGGGCACCGAGTTAAATACGTACGGCCAAGTAGAATGTTACATTTCTTTATTCGGTAAAACTAATAAAATTTCATTGTTTATAGTTGACCACCATATTCTTCCTAAGCCACTTCTTCTCGGACGGGATTTCTTACGGCTTTTAAATATTAACTTAATTATGGACTACACCACTTCCGAAGACGTTAAAGTCAACAAAAATGAAATTTGTTCATTTACTTTTATTAATAAGACTCAAGATACATACCATTGTAAATGTAATTGTTCTGATACGAATCCGAGTACAATCAAACTGCCTTCGGATGTCGAAATAAAAACTTCCGCTGTTTTTATTGTTTTGAAAGTGAAGCTGATAATGATTGCTCTTACGACTTTTACGACTTTAGTGCTGATTCAGGTTCCGACGTGTCCATTGAGGCAGGCCAGTCTAGAAACCAGGCATTAGGTTATTCCACCTACTCGACTAAGACACATTCCGCAACGGGAAAACCCCTCCTAGGTAGAGATGCTTATGAAGTTTTACCATCAAATACGAGTGATGAGTGTAGAGTGATAGAGAATACGACCCCGGACATTTTTAATATAAACATTGACGACGTCGAAGATGATTTAGGCAGTAAGCTTGACCTTAAGTGCAGATCAACAAAACTCCGTCATCGAAATAGTGTCAGATTACCTCTCATGATATCCTACTCAAATAAATACTAACGAAAAGTTCGAAACGAATATCCGGTTGACCACGAATGTACCTGTGTTCAGTCACCCTAGGCGTCTTTTGTTCAGAGATAAGCAAGAGGTTCAGGAAATTGTAAAAGACTTATTAGATAGGAATGTCACTAGACACAGTGATTCACGTTACGCTTCAACAATCGTGTTGGTGAAGAAGAAATCCGGCGAAACACGTGTGTGTATTGATTACAGGGACTTGAACAAAATCACCTTAAGAGAGCTACCCGATGGTCTTAATCGAAGAATCTCTCGAATATCTGAAAGATAAGAAATATTTTATGATGCTTGACCTAAAGAATGGGTTCTACTAACATATGTGAAAGTGGGCTGAAAAATAGTCCCTCGGTTTTCCAACGTTTTATTTCCTTTATCCTTAAGAACTTTATTGAGAAGGAACTCACTGTGGTCTACATCGACGATATGTTATTAGCGTGTGAAACCCTACTCGAGCTCATTGCATTGTTACGGGATGTAATGAATTGCCTAGACGAAAATGATCTCGATCTAAGATTAAGTAAATGCAGATTCTGCCACACTGAAGTGGAATTCCTAGATTATAAAGTTAGTGAAAACCCAACGAGAATCACAAGGGGTCTATTCTCAAATTTCTTATGCCCAGGACCGTTAAGTAGTTACACTCATTTATCGGGTTATGTGCGTAGTTTAGGATGTTCGTTCCACAATTTTCACGCGTCGCAGGACCCTTATATACGAGTAACTTGCTGGAGAAGGACGCTGATTTTAAATTTGATGGAAATTGCACAATCGCTTTCGAGGAATTGAAACGATTGTTAACCAACCCACCGGCGTTAGCTATTTACGACTATCAGAAGGAAACTGAACTCCATTGCAATGCGAGTGCCGCTCGATATCATAGTTTCGAGCTCAAGACGCTCGTTTAATTTACGCTCTAAGACGATTCCGTGTATACTTAGATGGTATTGCTTTTAAAATAATTTCCGACTGCAACTCGCTCACTCAGACTCTCAACAAAAGGAACCTTAACTCGCGAATAGCGCGTTGCGCCCTCAAGCTACAAAATTACAATTATTCGATTCAGCATCGATGAGGTAGAAATATGAGTCACGTGGATGCGTTGAGCAGCAGTGAGGTCGTGTGTATGGTCCACGACAGTGATGTAGACTTTGAATTAGAGGCTACTCGAGGTAGGGATCCAAACACTATCAACCTACGCACAAAATTAGAAGAAAGAAATGCCAGTGAGAGCCTATTCGAATTAAAAAACGGTCTCGTGTATAGAAAGGCAACGCGTGATAACCTATGCTTTTACGTTCTGAACGAGATGGAAGCAAATGTCATTCCGCTTGTGCACGAAAAAGTGGGTCACCTAGTAATAGGCAAATGTTACGACAAAATCAAAACCCACTACTGGTTCCCCACCATGCGAGCGAAGATGGAAAAGTTCATAAGGAATTACCTGAAATGCATTTTATATTCTGCCGCGGTTAGATCGAACGAGAGAAACATCTTCAGTATTCCCAAGGAGCCGGTGCCATTTGACACCCTGCACATTGACCACCTAGGTTCATTGCCTTCCGTGAAATCGAAGCGGAAGCATCTGCTAGTGGTGATCGATGCTTTCACTAAGTTTATTAAACTTTACCCGGTCAACTCGACCAGTTCTAAAGAAGTTACATGCTCGCTTAAAACGTATTTCGAATGTTATACTAGGCCTAGAAGAATAATCTCGGATAGAGGTACTTGTTTCACGTCTTCAGAATTCGGTGAATTCCTCCTTCAGCACAACATCACTCATGTTAAAGTAGCCGTTGGCTTACCCCAGGCAAATGGACAGATAGAACGCGTCAACTGGGTGTTGACTCCAATGCTAAGTAAACTTATAGAACATTCCGATTGGTCTCAAAAATTATCCGAGATCGAGTACGCCATCAACAATACAGTTCACAGAACCACTCGAAAAACACCTTCAGAGCTGCTGTTTGGTATCTCCCATAAAAGGCCGATTGTAAACTGGCTGTCAGAGTATCTAGACGAACAAACCAGTCATGAGCGAAACCTCGACTCCGTGAGGTCAAACACAGCAGTATAAACAGCACTACTTCGAGAGCAAGCACAAACCCGCCGATACTTTCGAGACCGGCGACTACGTAGTCATTAAAAACGTTGACGTCTCACCTGGGAATAAGAAACGAATACCCAAGTTTAAGGGCCCGTACGTTATACTAGGTGGAGTGAAAAGTGACCTCCTTGACCGCCAGAATGCGCTACTACTGCAAAAAAGGTTATGGTGCCTTGAAGTCCGTTCATATTTAGGCAGACATGCCAATACTGTCTTTAATTTTGTTTTGACAGCTGATTGTTGTTGACGTGTTTGGCATCATGTTGAGTATGGACAAAAACGATTTTCGTTCTCTCATAAAACATTATTTTTTGGATAAATATTATGGGGCTAATGCTCCGTCAGATTACACTGTCAAATATTGGTTTCGAGAGTTTCGTAGTGGAGTTACCGATCAAGTCCGCAGCGGCAGGCCCTCCGATGCGGTTACAGAGGACAATGTCAAAAAAATACATGAAATGGTGTTGGCTCACCGGAAAGTGAAGGTGAGCGAGATAGCAGATACCGCAAAGATTAGTACTGAGCACACACGCCATATTTTGGGCAATATTCTGCATATGAAAAAGTTATCTTGCCGCTGGGTGCCGCGAATGACCAAAAACACGAAGGCGAGAGCACTTCGAAAGAGTGTTTGGACTTGCTGATGCGGAATCGGGCGGACTTTTGGCGTCGATTTGTAACTGGATTTGGATCCCTCGGACTATTATCTTTTCCCAAACCTCAAAAGATTAATAAAAAATTCAGCTCACGCGAGGAAATCATCGACGCTACGGAGGAGTATTTTGCAGACCTTCCGGAAAATTACTTTTCGGACGGGATCAAGAAGTTGGAAAATCGCTGGAATAGGTGTATCAAATTAAAAGAGGACTTACATTGAATAATATAAAAAAACATTTAAAAAAAATAATTTTTTAATTCCCAAGGAGGTCACTTTTCACTCCATCTAGTATGGGAGAAACTTCCAAACGACCGCTACGTCGTCCGCGATATGGAAAATTGTCAAGTTACACAATTACGCTACAATGGAGTAATTGAAAGTCGCCATATCCGTAAATGGAGAGAAGTATTAAGTCAGGTTGATTAGGATCGTATCAGAGCAACGTCATATAGAAAAGCAATACAATAGTTGAGAAGTATTATAATTAAGATCGAGGGCGATCAGTTGCTGTCATATGGGCTGAGCTGTAAGGTAGCCAAGCACTGCCATCTATCCATAAAATGTTGTACTTTAAAATGACACATCAACTCGCCCAGTTAAGAATAAACGACTACCAACTTCACGCGGGGCGAAAAGAGGAGAGATAGAAAAGGGGGACGGACTTCCGTTTTAGCCTTGAGCCGGCATAGTTTTTAAGTGATCTCTGATTGATAATAAAATAAATTCATTTTTCTACCCTTATTACACTGTAGAATGATTTTTTTTTCTTAGAATATGCCGTGGAATCATTTTTCAAATCATCGTTGACGAATTAGGCGACACCCTGTATACATAAGTTTATTGAAGAAATATTTATTGAATTTTATCACCGCGTAAATTCAAGGGAAACTATGATTATTATCTTTATAAAAGATGATCTTCTTCGATGACTAAGAACTGAAACGAATAAAATCTGTTAATTTTAGTACGGGCTATACTTCCAATGCGTAAAAATTACAATCATATTTTGTACCCAAATTAGCCTGTATATTCTCTAGTTTCAGTTGATTTTAGTTCGGTGCGGTTTAAAATATGAGTCAAGAGGAACGCCGTAAAAAGATCATCGACAAATGGCTCGAAAATACTTCGCGTCCAAACCATTTCATCGCAAAAAATGTAAGCATAGCACGCAGTACAGTGGATTCTGCTATTAAACGATATTTGGAGACGTTGACAGCTAAGCGAAAACAGAAAAGTTCAGCTAAAAGTGGAGCACATGATACAAATTTGGACAGGAAAATAGTGGGTATCATCGTAAAAAACCGGACTATGTCATCCAGAGATGTTGCTCGGAAATATAATACCAACTAAACAATGGTACAAAGATCTAAAAAACGTAACGGTCTAAAAACACGAAAAAACAAAAAATACCAAAAGTTACTGAAAAGCAAAAAAATTGCATAAAAACACGAGCCCAAAAGCTGTACGAGTTGATCGGGAACAAGAAAGCGTGCTTGGTTTTGGATGACGAACTTTATGTCAAAGCCGACTTTACTACTCTTCCAGGTGCGCAGTTTTACAACTCGTTTGAAGCTGAGATTCTTCCGCAATCAACAACATCGATTGGTATGGAAAAATTCGGGTCAAAATATCTCGTTTGGCAGGCCATTTGCCAATGTGGACACAGAAGCTCATCGTTTATTACAACGGGAACAATTAACGGAGAAGTGTGCATTAACGAGTGCCTAAAAAACGGTTGATTCCTTTCTTAAACAAACACGAGGGTTCAACATTATTTTGGCCAGATTTAGCTTCAGCTCACTATGCTCATGCGACGTTGAGCTTTCTTGTTGCTAAAAATGTCGACTTTGTCCCAAAAGACATAAATCCCACCCAATGTTCCACAGTGCCGTCCCATTGAAAGGTATTGGCTTTGGTCGAAGCTAAATTGAGAAAAGTGAGCAGTGTGCAAAGGACGTAAAAGATTTTAGTGCTAAATGGAAAAGAGCGTCCAAAAAGATCACGGATGTAACTGTCACCAACCTTATGAAGGACATTGGAAAGAAGTTGAGAAAAGAATGGGAACCCAAATAATTTTTTTTATTTTTTGTAATTGTGAATGAATTTAATAAAAACAGAGTTTTAAAAGCAAATAAAAAAAATTTACATGAATTATGAAAATATTTTTTTTTTTACTTTGAGGTTTCCAAATTTAATGAGTTAATTGATCTATTAATCCTCAACGCATCTTATATAAAAGCTTATAACTTATGTTATAACTATTGTAAAATGTATTAATATCTTGTAATTTAAAAATCCAAATTTTAGTTAGAATGAACTCCCTTGCGAAGATTGGATTGTCATCCCCTCAGAAAATAACTAAGTTAGGTACATATTGTAATTAGACTAAAATGTGCCCCACTTTTTATTCTATCAATAAAGGCATTTTGCCGTTTCCTTGGACATTTCTTTTCTAATGCGGTCAGCTCGTTATATTGACACATTATATATTGATTGAGATCAATTTGAAGTATTTAAATCTATTAAAAGCAATCGTAAGGAAAAAAATGTTTAAGCAGGATTAGAAGTTAAACAATCAAATAATTTCTTGACAATGTTTTAAATTTTTTTTTTCTAAGCAGAAAAAAAAACTGCATTCTGTGTACAAGTGCAACCCGATGAGCATAATTTAAGGATTCCGAAATAAAAAGCAAAATCGTGTAAGGGGGTGTGTAAAAGTACTAATTTCCCTCAAATCTACATATGTATGTATATACTATACTGGTTTCTGTACACACGTGTGTACAATCTCTCCAATGCGCTCACTCCCTAGCTAGCTATCTCTCATTTTCTGGCTCTGGAACTGGTTCTGACTCTGACTCTGACTCTGACTCTGGCACTAGAACTCACCCCCAGAGGCCCACAAATCCAAATTGATATACACAGAGAGAAATTTGAAAAAGGAACAAGAAAAAAAAAACACATAAAATGTACCTTCTTCCTTTATCGATCGATTTGTGAATTTTTTCTTTTTTTCTTATTATTTTTTGTCCTCTCTTTTTCTCATTTTTCTCTTGGTTTCCACCCCACCATAATCAACCTCTTTTCACATTCAAAAAATGAAAATAGAAAAAAACAAATAAAAAAACACAAAATAAACGAATTTCTATGCACGAAAACTTTTTTCCATTTGTAAAACGTTTCACTACACAAACTTGATATAGAAATCCATATGTATGTTCGTATTCGTTTTTCTATGGAGTAAAAAATGTATCTAAGATACTTTTTTTTTTTTCCCCCAAAAAAAATTGCAACTGTGACAACTGCACAGATAAACAGAAAGCAGAACAGAAACAGAAACAGAAAACAGATAAAGTTTGGTTTTTTTTTTTTTTATTGGATTTGCTGAAAAACTAGATACATGCCAAAATTGAGAGCCGACTGCCGCGCTGGTATAGAGCTTAGCGCCCTGTTAAAAAAAAAAAATCATTCACAAAAAAAGAAAACGAGGCCGAATGCGTTTGAGACCTATTTTCATAGTAAATTGTGTCTTCGAGTTTTAGAAAACTAAAAACGAAAAAAAAAAAACCAAACTAGAATTTTGAACAAGGGTACATAAAAACTCACTTAGATTAGTAGTGAATTCGTATCTTATGAATATCACATTGCTGTACCTGTTTTTAAAATTGCCTCCAAATATCGATGTCGTTATTGTTGTGCAGTAGTCGTACTCGTAACGTTTCAGATTTCCAGCTTATCCGCGAAATG